>OZ037937.1:61728839-64551339 GCA_964035585.1 Polytrichum formosum | reverse complement strand
ACAAGTAAAAAAAGTATATTTATTTGGAATATGATATTGAATCCATGTAATAGCACAACCCATAATAAAGAGGAAGTGATAATAAGGTTATATGTGACAATGGTGATTAGATATACATGGTACGTATTGGAGGATACATCATTTATACGAGCTCAAATTTTCCTATATTTCATTTCACACACACACACACACACACATATATATATATATATATATATATATATATATATATGGGATTATTAAACCTACCACACACTAATTAAAATGACCAGAGTCAATATGTAAGGTGTCAACTAGGTTTTGACTTGTCATTCAAGTTGACCAAGTTTATTTATTCTAACACAAAGCTACTACCTTGCTCCTCTTCATGTGTGTAATGAAAAATCAAATTCTAACAAGTCATGTGACTGCACGACGCATCTCTATAGTCATTCTAACAAACTACATGATCAATTTAACAATCCCCTTAGCATATAATTACAAACCTTGCCATTTACCACTCAAATATGGGTGTCCACCACCTTCAAGGACCATGGTTATCCTTATATGGGATATGTGACAATTTGTACAAACCCCCAACAAATATTGATATGTTTTTTTATTTGCTCTATCATATTGAGTCCATATTTAGCATAACTTTTTGTTAAGTTGGAGATTCAGCCATTGTTGACAACATTGTGTACTCAATATACTCAATGCACTCAATATATATAAACCAAGTAAACACAACAACATGATTACGTATTAAGATGAACTTGGACATTGTGCTCTAAATGTAGAGTAAACATTATTGGGAGCCCAAGGGGTGGACTCTTCATTGGACACCTAAATGGCATGCATGGGTCACTATGAAATTAAACCCATGTATACGAGATGTTTATACAACAAAGCAAGTGTATACGTACTAATGGCATGCCAGGAAATGAACTTGTGTAGTTATACTAAGCCTTTTCAGTTTAATGTGATAAATGCCTTCACTATAGATAGATAGATAGATAGATAGATAGATAGATAGCATAAACTAAATAGGCCTTTATTAAACATGGAATCCACTTTCACTTTCTTATGAAAATATCATTTGCATCCATAGCATGTAACTTAACGATTGTATCAAACAAACAAAGACAAGAGCACAATAACTTAGCCACAAACCGGAAAGCATAACTCAAGGAAGCCAATGAGTGCTCCAAGAGCATGTAGTTTGTAAAAACCTAAGGGCCCCCTTTTGTAATCTACCTTTACTTCAAAAAGATCAATAGCCTTTTTAGATGTACACACTAGAGAAATAATACCTCTCCCTTATGTATACTATGTGCGCTAATGCCTCAAATAATGCCCCTTTTTACACTCACGTTAGTTTGTACGTAGTATGAAGAGTCCACCCCTGGAGAGAGAGAGAGAGAGAGAGAGAGAGAGAGAGAGAGAGAGCTTTGATCTCTTATAACTTTTACTTGAAACTTGAAATGACAAACTTTAGATAAATTACAATTGCTAACAAGATGAGATAAATGCCAATTCAATCCAACCCAACAAATTGTTTGTGGAGTTGGTTGTGCCCACAATAGGTCGTAAGCCTTAAATTTGATTGATAGAGCAAGGCTCTAATGAAGAGTGGATTTTCACAAGAAAATAAGATTGGAGTTTGTGCCCAAGATGTATTAAGCATTCTAGGATAAATAGTGAACACAATTGGGATGTCATATGTGATTGTTTGAGGAGGAAACTAATCTTCACTTTGGACCCTTATAATGTTTGCATCTCTACTCCGATTTTGAAACTCAAAATGACAACCTTTGAAGGACTTCGAGGATAACTTTGAATACCTAGGAATTAAAGTTTTGGAGAAATTTTCATAATTGGTTTTCATATGCGCTTTGAAATAAGTTTGAGGGTTTTCAAGGACCAACTTCTTAATGAGAGAGAGAGAGAGAGAGAGAGAGAGAGATGACTTTTCAAAACTTTTTCAAAGCTTGAACTTCCTCTTTTCAGAGGCCAAATCCTTCAATTTCTTCCTCATTGCAATACAAGGGTGGGTGGGTGGGTGGATGGAAACTTTCACAAGACTCTTTTCATATCTCTTGCCTCTCATATGGTATCCAATGCCAAATGTTTGTTTTTGACTACCCTATGCTTTGGAGTTTGAATGCCAACCTTCTTGCTCCTCTATCAAGTATAGCTAACTAGCCCATTACATGTATGAGGTACTTACAAATGAAATGTTTCTAGTAACCTCAACCAATAGAGATGCATAAAATGTCATAATCACAATACATTACTGCATTGAATGTGTGAAGGGCATGCCTCACTTGTGCCCATGCAACCAACCAACAAACTATTGAGGATTAGTTACGTACACGAGGTAAATAACAGCATGACCCAGTTGTTATCCATGTCACACACACTTAATCCACTTCAAATGCATCAAAGTATTTCAAAATACAACACTCATTGTAAAACAACATATGTGTGTTCAAACATGTTCCGTGGCCATGATTGGGTTATGGTATCCTAGCCTATGACCGAGAGCTACACATTGGTGAATTTTCACAATGACCTCTTCTATGGTAATGAATGATTTAAAAATTTTCATGCAAGGTAAAATGAAATATTTGTCTATTTCAAAACATTGGAAATTTTTAAATTTAATTTTGAATTAAATATGATTTTTTAAAGATGTTCCCTAGGGTATCTTATGATAGACCTAAAGAAGTTTGACGTCAATGCTAATACAACTTATGAGCATTCTATGTCCTTACTATGTCAAGAGACATCCTAAACGAACAACTAATCTCATCCAACACGTTGTGGCAAGGTCTCATGTGCCTCGAACCGAGACCTATAGGCCTCAATGACCACCTTCCTCTCTCCCACCACACCTCTCATCAAAAACTTGGTTTAAATGAGACTCATCTAAACTGTTTGAATGAGTTGACCGTCATTAAAATAAAACATCCGTGGGCACATGTCATCCACCTAGGGAACATTATTTCTAATTTGTTCCCTAGAGCTCGGTTTAAGGTCACATATCGGTAATAGGCTAGGATACCATACTCCAAGTAGAATGCTCCTCTTGGTAATGAACCCTAGTTTCTCTTACTTCTAACACGTATCAATTACCCTAAAGTGTGTACATAGAGCTCGCCGCACCTCTCACTTGTGTGAATGGTAAAAAAGAAGCTTTTTTTAGGGTTAAGGGTTTATATTGGAGTTCTTACCTCTGGTAAGTTCTCCTAACCCTATTTTTACCCCATTCATCTACGTCTTTATTACATCCATTCCATGGTAAGTATGATTTCCTTCCATGGTAAGTATGATTTCCTTCCATGCTTGTGTACTTAGGATTCTCTGATTTTATAATCATCCACTTTACATAGATGATTAATGCTAGGTATATTAGTGTAAGAGTTCAAAACTGAAACTTTTATGTAACATGGCATTAAACAAGAACTAGAGAGAGAGAGAGAGAGAGAGAAATAACATGTGCACCAGTGATCGGGGAGATTTTTGAGCATAATCAGTTGAGATCCTAGTGTTTGCAAGTCCAACCGATTACATGTTGACATCCTCCGGTTTTCCTTCATTAAATTGGGGTGTATTCTATAAATTCCTCTAAAATGATCGGTAATTTTCCTGCAGTCTTGAACTTCAACCGATTATTTCTCAAACTCAACCGGTTCATCTGTAACTAACTGCCGGTTCTCCCCGATCATAGATGTGCACCACTTTGCAACAAGAGAAAGACATTCAAAGAGTAGCAAATACCATGGGATCCACTACCAACATATGCGTACGAGGCAATCATCCTATATTAGTGAAAGAAATATGAGAATTTACTACTATGATAGATTCACATATTTCCCAGTGACAGAAGACAATTCCCTAGGACTCATATATATGTTGTTAGTCGCCCCAACACCATCAAATCGTGATTTCTTATGCAAAACTGTGATATTTACACATGGAGGAGTCGCTCCATTGTCAAGTTGAACACCACGTGCGAGACAAGTTTGCTACCCCTATATTATATGCCATAGATAATTTTAAAATTTACGATATTTTTTCTACATGTACATAACCATTGATAATATCTTTTGTATATTTTTTTGAAATTTTTTTTGTAGTAATTGTTTTAGTTCAATTCTGTGTCATTCTAGTTAGAAACGGTATGTTTTATTTTTATAAAAAAATCATAACATTTGGTTACTATTTTTTACTATGTAATAGATACCATGTATATCTACTCATGAAAAAAAATTGATCAAATTTTGACCCATTTTGGTGATGCAACTTAAAAAGTAGATTTTTTTGTCTCGCACGTGCTGTTCTACTTGACAATGGAGTGCACCCCCCGTGTATTTACAAAGTCATCCAAGCAGTGCCCCTTTCGGTGCTTTATTGGGGGGAGGGCGCTATTGCTCGAACCATATTGCCATGTGTTGGAATACGTGGTAGCCCAATCACACAATATAGCCTTCAATGCTTCAATGAACATTTTTAAGGCTCGGTGTTTTAATTACTCCACAACTTCACAATAGAGTGACATGCGGGATTGACCACAAGTATAGGATCACAAGTGTCACAAACCAATCCTCAACTTACACCTATACAAATGAGCTAGCACCAATCTTCATGACCTATATTACACATGAGCTAACACTAATCTCCATGGCCTATACACGTGAGCTTGCAACCTTTGAGAATTGGTCAATGCTAGCTTCGTGGGTGCATCAATACAATGCCTTGGTGTTGCAAGTTGTGTTGTGAGCTTTGTTGGTCCAAGAGCGGCGGAAGTTCAACCCTAGTAATCCTCCCCCCCCCCAATTAACACGCCCTCGAAATCCCATACGGGTCCCATTGTATGGGGGCACTAGAACCGGAGTTTAAAAAAATATCTTGTATGCATCGTCTCGTGTCGTTTAATCATGTGAATCACGGGAAGAAGTGCCACTTGTAGGTGGAATTGAATTAACATGTGGATAGTTACCCGTAGCAAGCGGGGGAAATGACCCCAAAATAGGTTAGGTAATCACCGTGACACTTAAGGTAGAAATACCATAACCCGTTAAAATAAGGTGATTCTCATTGAAGATCTGGTCTGACAATCATAAGATAATTTTCCAAGATAGACGAGAAGGATTCATGAAGAATGCAAGTTGTTTCGTATTTTTCCGTCTTGTACAAAAAGTTCCACAATTTTTCAAAGTGGAAAGTTTGTCCAACCCACTTCCGGTTCACTAGGTACTCTGCATTTCGATACAGAACATCACCTAAACCTGTTAATGATGAGTACGTTAGATCTTGCCTCCCATTGGCTACACTGCATTGAAGTTGCCGCCGAGCCATGCTACATTTAAGACCATTATGAGGCGGTCTAGTGCACCGCTAGTGGGTGGTTAACGGGTTATGGTATTTCTACCTTAGATGCTAAGTTGATGCATAGAAGATGGTTCTGTGCATGCATAAGGGAAAGCAATTTTTGTATGAGGACTTCTTTTCACGCTACACTAATTACAGTATATAGTGTCGGTAGATTTATAGTGGGACCATGGAGAGGGGTACTGCATTGATTATCCCAATCAGTGCGTATTACTATTTGGAGTTACGCATTGCTATAACTTTTTGATGAGAATGTAATGTTTTACCAAGCAAAGTCATATATGTTTTATAATGTCCAAACAACCTATTGAACTTTCGCTAATAAAAATTGAGCTCTTGGGTAAGACGTTATAGCACTACGTAACTTTGAATAGTAATGCACACTAATCGGGATAATCAATGTAGTGGTAAATGAGTCAAGTTCCAGCTACCCTGAATAATCCTATTAGTGTGGGTGGAAATCATTAGTGTGGGCCACACTAATTTTTCTAGTCAAGGTGGAATTAACGTTGGTCCAAGACCCTAGGTCTTCCCCTAAGTCTTCATGAAGACTTCCAACCAACACATTGAATATTAGTTATAAGACATAAGTAGCACAAAATAAAATAATCACGCACATTAATTTTCTAGAAGAATAAATAATGTGGCCCACACTAATTTTCTAGTAGAAATCTAATGTGGATTGAGAATTAGCATGGGCTCTAGAAAATTATTGTGGCCCACAGTAATAAGACTATTTAGTGTAGTGGACTCAACAAAAGGAGGTGGTTCTAAAGAGCCTTGGATAGCTCAAGTGTATAGGATATATATGTATACATTTATAGGAAACTATCAAACTAATTTATAACAAATATTCACTTTTGACGGAAAATGTCCAAAATTTTCATTAGCTTGACCATTATCTATGATGAGAGAGAGAGAGAGAGAGAGAGAGAGAGAGAGAGAGAGAGAGAGAGAGAGAGAGATTACACTTCTACTCCATACACTTGCACCCATACATAACATTATTAACCAATATGTGTTTGTTCATGTGGGCCCCAAGAATGTAACCATGGGATGTTGCAACTAATGCACTAGCTGAATCTGCACTAACTGCGGCATCCCATGATATATATTCTTGGGGCTCACATGAACGAATGCACATTGCTTAATAATGTTATGGAGGATGAAAGAATAGAGACACGAGTTCTTTGCTATCTTTCCAACATGTTTGTGGTTGTCGGGGTTCCCATTATTGCTCTCCAAAACTTGGAGATGATCATTGTGTGTGTGTTTTTTGGGGTTTAGGGCAGCTTGCTAATTTAATTTAACCCTTGTGGATAAGATAAGGCTCTTTGAGCAGGGCGGTTGAGGTTGAATTTAACCACCCATACGTGCCTCTTCCCACTTGGTTATAAGTTACATAAGGTGTGTGGGCCTTATGTGGTCGCTCTTCTTAATCGGACACGTGTTTATTTCAGTGGTAAGCTTACAAGGCAAGCCTTGTAGTTAAAGAACGGACACCCAAAAGACACATGTCACGATGAGATTAGACCATGTGTTCAGAATATAGACATTGTTTTAGGCTAAACTATTAACATAATTTGGAGTGGCTATGTCATCACTCGAACCCACTCACAAAATCTTCATTTTGATTTGTTATAACTTTTGCGTATCAGTTTTGATTTGGACACTTGAGAATGACAATGTCCGTGATTTGCAATTGCTAATTGGATGAGACGATACTTGAGCCTGTTTAACAATCAAAACAATATGTGGATTTAGAAGTGCCCAACAATAGGGCCACACACCTTATGTATTGATTTGAGTGGTAAGCTTATATGGCAAGGTTTGTAGTTAAGAACATATACCCAAAAGACACATGTCACGATGAGATTGGACCATGTGTTCAAGATATAGACATCATTTTAGGTTCAGTTGTATACATAACTTGGAGCGCCTATGTCATTGCTTGGACCCACAAAGAGAATCTAGGCTCACTGTGACTTGTTATGACTTCTGCATCTCAATTTTGATCCGGCCACTTGAAGATGACAATGTATGTGGTTCGCAATTGCTAATTGGACGAGGCAATTCCCGAGCCGATTTAACGGTCAAGAAATTATGTGGATATAGAAGTGCCCCACAAGAATAGTAATAGGGCCACACACCTTATGTGCTTAGTGCATATGCCGGTCCGAAGTTCTATCACACTTTGGTTGCGGTTGTTAGTTGCCTATGTGGTGGCGACTTGATCTTCAAGAAACGACCAAGTCTCGGAGGAATTCTTGGTTCTCGAGGCCGTCCCTTGGAGGTGATGGGGACCTTAGTCTTCGGTGTTTGAATAAAGTGGGTTTATGTGTGGAAACGATGTTTGTAGATTTCTCCCCAAATTCCCACCCATACGTGATTGCTAGTGTACAAGTGGATGGGACCAAACTCGCCAACTTGTGGAACTAAACTTGTAAGAAGGACTCGTTCCCGTGTTTCGCTTTAGGTAAGCGGGTCTTAAACGGACACTTTTCTCTTTGCACCCACTTCTCATAAGATATGAAACTTGCTTTTTAATGAAACATGATTGATAGCTAATCCAATTCATGTCCGTAGCCATTTCCTCATAATTTTCAAAGCTTGTATGAATATCCAATTCATTGTCAAAGTGAAGATTCTCTGATTAATTGAACAATCATTCTCTCTCTCTCTCTCTCTCTCTCTCTCTCTCTCTCTCTCTCTCTCAATATTGTTAGCTATTGCATCTAGAATGGTTAATAAATTTTGAGCACATAGTTGAATCTCTTTTTAACAAATGAACTGTGTGGCGGGACCCCCGGGTCCCACATGGCCCCGTCTCTTGCACAAAGGTTGTGGCAACGTCAATATACGTCCGATTCAGTCGAGGAAGGCGGCAAACAACTGCTCTCGCTGAGAGTTACACGGGCAATATTTGAATCAAGGAGTGATAATTTAAATGGGCAATGTGAGACTGCCGATGGACTTGCTCTTCCAATCCTTAAATGCACGATATCTTACCAAATCGTGCAAGTGCGTATTAAGCCAACCCAAAAAAACATAATGACGTTTCGAGACGGAGTTTGTGCAGGACACCAGGGTCCCGCCACACGGTTCAAATGTATTTTTGGTGTCCATTTTTTGGATTCACACCCAACGAAATGTTGATGTCCATTTAAGATTAGACACCAAATTGGGTGCATCTACCTTATTGTCATTCACATGGGACATGGTTTTTTCCTCATATGGTAAAAGGAGAGGGTGAGGATGGCTTCATGAATCCATTCAAACATGTCAATGAAGTTCATCGGAGCTATCATGTACATGAAAGGACAATCGTATCATAGTTTACAAAAACCTTGTTGCGTTATTTCTTAAGGATTTCCTTTGAGGTAGGTGGCTCCGTGGGATAAAGCTTATGCAAGTGGATGGGCCCAACCTTAGACCATTTCCATTAGCCATCATGCAAGTCTAAACTTTCCTACTAAGGAAAATCAACAATCTCAAGTCTCCTTTCCACTTAGAGCTTGAGTGGAGAGCTCAAACTTGCAATTTTGGAAGTATGATACTTGGAGTTCACAAGCTTTCATGCATAGTTCAAATCGATTGACAACTTGACTAATCTTCAAGCTCTCATCAGTTTGAACAAGTATAAAGTGACTATGCTCGAACTAAGATATCAAAGGGGGAATGATACGCCATATAAAAATATAAATAAATAAATAAATAAAAGTTAAAGAGTGTTTGAAAGGCGATTGACTTATGGCCCACAAAATGAGAAGCTCGTACTCTTGACATTCCTAATCTATTTCACGAAGATAGCTTAAGATTTTCAACAAGAGCTTATCATAGTCGTTCCACATGGAATATGTCAAGGAGCCATCCAAGTGTTGCAAAACTGGTACAAAGTTCCAACCTTCGATTTGAAAGCCAATGAGATGAATTGTTTTAAAGTCCATGAAGCCGAAAAGGCTAATGGGGTTGAAAGTACATCATGATGGTTTTAAACCAGCTAATTCTCTAGAGTGACGGAGTGCAATAACCTCCGTGAGATAGACGCTAATGTCAACTTGGTGGTCCAATTGAAAGAAAGACTTGAGGCTCCCCTAGGACTGCATTCTCAAATAGTGATGGAAACTTATCTCTAATGGCCTTATATAGGGGACATTCCAACACGAAATGTGCCTCATTTTCAACTGCATTATAGGATCAAAAGTGCCATAGTCTAGCATCTCTAGCGATAGGGATACTAGTTGACGTTCAACTAGTTTCAATGGCTATTCTATGTTTTGAGGTGCAATAAGTGGCATTGATCTTGCGTTGCGGCGGTGTCAATGGTTGCCCCAAGTACAGTTCACATTCGTATTTGAGAAAATCCTTGAGGTGGAGGTAATCTAGTTTCTTCCCTAAGAGATGGAAAGAGTTCCACTCTTTAGAAAAAAAACCAGCCTTTTTTATATCATCATATGTCATTTTAGATGTAGTTGGGTTGTCAAGGGTGTCCCAATGAGATAGACCCCATGATGCCCCCATGATGTCTTCCACATGGTTGTTGATTTGTGCCAGGTGTTAAATCCATGTTCGGCCAGGTGTCGAGAAAGTGAGGTTGCTTTGTTGACTATCCAAGAGGGGGATAGGTGGGTGAGCCATTGTTGAAAGCCTAGAGTGAGCTTGAGAGTGTGTAACTCTATTGGAAGTTCTCCAAATTCAGTCAACAAAATATGATAGGTAATCAAAGAATGCACTTTGACATGAGACATCATATGCATCTTCATGCCCTTCTTGAAAACCTTCCGATTAGAGTTTTTCAAGTCGCCTCCCCAAATTTTAATGCGATTTGTGAAAGTTGGAAGCACCAAAGCCTTGAATAGATGGGATTTGAGTTCCCAACATGTGACTCCGACTACTGTTTCTTTCCTTAAAATGCCCATCAAGGCTTTCATACCTACGATTCTTTGTCTTTTACTAGATGGCTCAAAGTATCCAAGTGAATAAAAATCAATTCCAAGGTATTCATATCATGGATTATCTCAATTGGGTCCTTGTCTAGGTAAAATTCCTCTTGGTTTAATTTCCTTATATTGTGGCCAAATATAATGATTTGGTCTTAGATCAATTGACTTCAAGGCTAGACAAAGTGCAAAACTCATATAGTTTGTTCAAAAGTCTTTGTAGGCCTACTCCATATTTAGAGAGTAGAACAACATCCTCAACATAAAGAAGAATGGCAACAAGTGTGTTAAATAAACATGGAGAATCCCCATCGATCTCGTCCAAATGTGTTTCAAGTCATCAACATACAAGCCAAATATTGTGCAAGAGAGGGGACATCCCTGTTTAACACCAATGTCGGACATTACTTCATCATGTGTGTTGCCATTTATTCGAACTTTTGCATAGACTGCAGTGTACATGTTGTAAATGAGGTGGTACACCTACTTGATGGAGGCATGCCCAAAGCTTGTCACGTGGGACTGTGTCCAAAGTTTTCTTTAAATCAACAAAACAACTATAGAGACATCAACCTACAAATACTTGTTTGATTAAAGTACGTAATGTCAGGATGTGGTCCAAAGTGGATCTACCTTCCTTAAAACCAACTTGTCCTCTCACTTGTACCCCTTTCAATTCCGCCCATCGACTAATTATTTTCTCAAAAACAAAGCCATAAAGTTTGCCAAAGATTTTTCATAGCATTATGGTCCTATAGTTCCCCGGGGAGTGTCTTTCACAATATTTGAAGATCATTTGAATGATGTTGATAGTCCATAAAGCTAGGAAACCCTCTTTAGCCACCAAATTTAATAGCAATGCGATTGGTTCAAACTAATCATTTTAGAAACTCCGGTTTTAACCCATGGATATCACCAGCCTTGTGATTTGCTAAATCTTTCAGATGGGCTCATATTTCCCCTACTGTAAAAACATCAAGAAGTTGACTATTTGAAACAAAATTATCAATGATACTTTGTCCTAAGGTGCATAGTTTTATGCAATAATCTACTGGTTCTTGTGGTGTAAATGGGAGGGTTGAATCATCTTTGTCTTCAAAGTTCTTCCAAAATAATTTTGGGTCACTTTTGAGTCGAAGATGTAGTTCCTTTTGTTTGTACTATAGGTAAGAGTGTTTCTTATACTAGATCATCATGCGGTACTTTATGAAAGCCATTCTAGAGGTAATCCTTGAGTGACTAGAATTTAACACCATATGGAAGTTTTGCCGGGCCTCTCAACAATGGCTATCAAACCATGTGTTGGACAGTCTACCGCGGTGTTTGCCACCTAACTTTTAAGAGAGGATAGGTTGAGTTGCGCATAGTATCAACTATAACCATGCTTGAGCGTGGTTGTCTAATGAAGTGTATGTCTTGCCTTGCACAAAAGTGAGTTCATGTTTGACATTGAGAGCATATTGGTTTGCCTTCTTAGGATTGGGACATAGAACTTGGCCTTGACTAGACAGAGCTATAAGCCTTCATCCTATACTATGGCCTAATTTGAAGAAAAGAGGGCAGTGGCTTGAATTGGGTTGTTTATTACATATGGAGAAATATATGCTATAAGAATCCTTGGGTGAGTTGAAGAGTGTTTCTTTGCTCACTTTCTTCCATATCAGACAATTTTAAATGTAGGCTAAGTTTTTCCCTTTCTAATAATTCCCGTACATGTTGTGTTGTTTGATCATGAAAATAATATGTTTGGCCATCCTTTTTGAGTTTAGATGCCCATAGAGTAGCATCTTTTCCAGGGGTTTTTAAATGGTCTTGTTTGTATGGCCATGTCCCTTTCTAGCTTGGACATATGAGAGGTGTCATGATGCTTTGATGTTATCATGGATGTCTCAAAGTTAAAGATGCAAGAGTCTAATTCCTTCATATGAGTATGAAGTGTGTCAAGGGTATGCATTGTTTTTAAGCTAAATGTTTTTTCACGAATCTCCTTTTTTTCCATCAGTTTCAAAGGTTGTTCCAAGGTTTGTACAGCACCCACCAACAAGTTTACGTTCACAACAGTCATTCTGCAGAAACAAGGCACATATCTCCAATTTTAAATTGCCACCATTTGCTCAAAAATGATCCAAATCACAAACTACAAAGTGCGTTGGAGAGATAATGAAATCTACTTTACTAATATATTAGGAATTTACAAAAAAAACTTATAGATTTATATGTAAATACAACATTTTTTGACAAACTATCTACCATCTAGTGCTACCACCATTAGCTTTTATTACAGCCTTCATACAGTGAGGCATGCTAGCAAGGAGAACTTCAAAGGTGACTTGCATGAAGAGATTTAAGCTCCGACCAAATTTTGCACCACCTATAAAGTATCCCTTGGTGTGTTGTTGTCCATGAGTGCTACATGCTTTCCTTGAAGCTCATCAATGGTGGTTTCAAGATCTTTCTTGAATTTATGGAGAGATTTTTCAAGCATATTGTGCTCAAGTCAATTTTTCTCATAAAGTTGTTTTAGAATAGCCGATCGGATCTTATCCGGTTATTGCAGAGTCACTCCCAAAGTGGAGGCCAAACCTTTAAGTATATCTTTGTCCAATTCCATAATGGATTCAAAATCGAAAGAAAAATGAGAAGGTGATTTGTTGTCCAAAGAAACCCCACTTTTGGAATCCGCATTCTTCATGTGTGAAGATGAACCGTTAACCACATGCTAATTTTGCCTGGGATTTCTTTTTCCAAATCCTTGTTTGTATTCTCGCTGACAACTAATGGTCATGTGACTTCTATTTCTCCGTGCTAGGTTATGCAAGATATAGTCTTAAGAAAAGAGAGCTAGGCTTGAGGGTTGAGATCATGCATCTGAATTTTGAGATCATGAATATTAGAACCATTTGTAATGTGCCAGAAACATACTTGATCATATTCTATAGATGTTGGACCCTACAAGCATGATCAGGTAAAAACTACCAATAACATTTTGCAGTTTCTGTGGTAAGCTTGGGGGGTGTTCACGGATCTTGATGCCATTGTGAATGAGGAAATGCATGTGAAGAATCTTAGTGCAGATGATATACTGAGTTGAGTAGGTTTATCTTGTTGGTGTCAAATAGAAATAGGAATTGTGCTTCTAGGGGGACTTGTAACCAACTGAAAAAGTCCGCTTTCTCATATTACCGTAACACCATAGCAGGTTCGCCACCTGGCGAACGAATATTTAATTTTTTTGAAAAAATAAGGTTCGCCTCTCAAAAACTGAATTTCTCAATTTTCGTTTTTTAGCAAAAAATAAGTAAAAATGACCCTAAATAGCTTAGAAATAGCAAAATATTTCAAAAACTAATTTATTCTATTTTCGTTTTTTTGTCTTCAGAATTTTCTAATTTTTACGTTTTTTATTTTTAGAATTATTTTAGGACGAACCTGCTATGGTACTACGGTAGTGAAACGTCTTCAGCCCATAAACTAAGTGAAATGGTCAAATTCCTTTGACCATTGAGCAGCATAAATCTTAAAAGGTAGCCTCAATTGAAAGTCAGTTCGAGCGTAAAGCAGAAGCTCTGCATGCTATGTGTTCATGCTCAGATCTCCCTGTTAAAACCCCCCGTTGTTGTGGAGGGAATCAACATTTCAAAATCGGATAATACAGCCTCGCACAGACTTGGAGCTGTTCTTGGTGTCATTCTTGGGAGGCAATGAGGAACTTGCAGCTTTAAAAAATCCTATTATGGAGACCCTTATAGGTTTTGTCCACCACACTTGGATCTGCATTAAAGACCAAGCCATGGAGTTAATTCTTCTGCAACCTCCTCGCCATAGGTTAGGCAAATACATGATACAAATCCATAATGTGTTGACACTAATTCAATACATATACATGTTACCAGCATGACACATTCATTTCTGCTCAAAGGAGAACCAGTTGAAGAGCACAAAAAAAGCTTTTGTAACAAGAATCTGGAAATCATTTTTAGAGAAAACAGCTCCTACCTAGGACCTGGTTTTGCAGTTTGAATGGTTTTATGAAACTTGATTACATTGTTTCATTTGTTTCCTTACGCTAGGTACCTCATAGCTCTTTGTGCTTCTGGATTGTTATATCAGCAAAACCGATGGCCCTACTCGCAGTTTGAAGGATTCCTGTACAGTCCTCCCTTCCGGAGGCTTTGATAGGTTAGCATTGAGCTCAATCTATACTCGGTCAGAAATTCTGTTGCAATCAAGATATCGACTCCACTGTTTATGAAGCCTAGAATGGTTCACAATCTCGAGGAAGAAAATTTCAAAATGAGAGACGTGACCAATCGCATAGGAGAAGCACCTCCACACGGCATGGTGTATAGGTAAGTGAAACGCCACCCATAAAATGTAGTGATACTCTTCCAGCTACAACCAACCAAAGCCTGGCAATATAGATGTTTCAACAGTAAATTGAGAAATTCGCTGATACCATACACAAGGAGAGCAGAAGGAGTACACAATTCATCCATGACACATTTGCTTGCTCTCAAAAGGCATTGACATGCCAATTTACTCAATTATCTAAACAGCCTTGAGACTTGAGTACCAAGTGCCCTGTTCCTCTAAGAAGAAACTACAAGGAAACCTACTTGAAGGTACCTGGAAAAGAATTGTTTTCCGTCCTGGACCAAAATACTGGACCTTGTAACAAAGACCGTAATACATGATTTGATGACAACTGTCAAAAGATTGAAGACCTTGTTTTTCACCTTGGTGAAATTTGTGATGAGAAAATTGATCAATGACGATTCTAAACTAGGTACCAGGAGGTATATACTATACAATCCTAAAACTTTCAAATCCACCACTTGCTGCATGAGTTTCAAAGATGATGTTGAAGCAACTCTGGGCTTGGACAACAAAAGCTAAAGCAAGTGGCAGACAGACACAGGAGGAGCCCGTACCATTCACCATTAAGATTATGGGTCCGGTGAATACCATAGCAAATACCTGACCTCTTTGTAAATCTGAACCTGATGGAGAAAGAACGAAATAGCAACTAATTTTGCCTGTTGGCAATGTAATCTGCGAGTGCGAGAAGTGGTGCTGCTTTATCTTGGTCAAACACAGAAAGCTGGTCCTTGGCTTTCTTTTGCAACTCCTTTGCAAATGCCCTGGATTGCTCAAGTCCCAGCAACTTGGGATAAGTTGCTTTGTCCGCGAGTAGATCCTTGCCTGCTGTCTTCCCGAGTTCTTTAGAAGACTTTGTGACATCAAGGATGTCATCCACAACCTGTAAGAATCGAACAGTGGTATCTATCAATAAATATTCTGGACCTGGGCCATTGCTCTTTGAAATATATGCATATCATTTTACTGAATCTGTTTCATGTGGATGAAAAAGACCAATGTGCATCAAAAAACCAAGCAAAATTTCCCTCCAGAAGAAATCTCCACCACCTAGAACTTCTGACCATGAACAAAGTCCAGAGCGGATGGTGGATGTCTGGCTGGGCCTTCACCAACCTTGACCCATAATTCTCAACATAGACTTGTTTTTGAAGGCCAAAATAGAAGACAGATACAGGTCAGCAAATATACCATTTGCAGCTAGATTGATCTCCAATGTCCACCTCATGATACATGTTATGTCTCTAGCGGCAGACTAAGGCCCCAATACAGTAGAGAGCTTGAACTTGCAATTTTCGGGAGTTTGATACTTGGAGTTGACAAGCTTCCATTCAAAGCTCAAGCTATTGAGAGCTTGACCAACCTTCAAGCTCTCAATAGTTTGAGCATGCTCAAAGTGAGATATCAAGGGGGGAATGATACTAAACAAAGGAGCAATCATGACAAGCAAAAGAATGCTTGAGAGCCCATTGGCTGGGGCTCACAAAACGAGAGCTCAAGCTCTCGACATTCCTAAGCTAACTCATGGTGCACGTCTCTGCAAAAGATTGACACACAATCTTGCTCATGGAGGTACCATAGTATTTTGACCAAGAGCTTGTCTTAGTCGTCCTTCCACATGGGATCCATCAAAGCGTCATCTACGCCTTGTAAGCCCGGCCAAAAGTTCAAGCTCTCAAGTGTAACGTGGAATTGAGTGAACAACCTGTGGACTAGCATGTGTGAGAGGGTCCTTTCTTCGAGTTCTCAATCTCTCTAGTGGAATGGGGGGCTAACAACAAAATCCTCGTATATGAGTGATGATAAGCAACCGCTTACCTGAAACAAGAGTCCAACACTGCGTGCATATTCGCTTAATCTCTGAATTTCATCCTCGGAGGCACCACCAACAATTGCTCCACTCACCACCGAAGACTCCAACAGAACTGCCGTCTTGTGCATGTGGACGTACTCCAGTGTCTTCAGGTCCACAGCTTGATCTCCTTCGGAGGCAATGTCCACAATCTGCCCGGCTACTAAACCCTCGGAGCCCACCGCCTTGCCCAAGTGAGCAATCACCCTCAAAACCCTTTCCGCAGCTACCCCTTTCGTTGCCCGGGCAATGTGTTCAAAGGCATATGTCAACAATGCATCTCCCGCAAGCACAGCAACATCGTCTCCGTAAACCTTGCAGAAACAAAGATGTCTGTGCTCGTCAGGCTTAAGGTGGGCTAAACATTGTGATCTCAATTACCTCAAATTTCACTCAGCCAGGACACCTCTCTAGCAAATGTCACGATGTCAACAAGACGTCTCCAGTTAGAGTAGCAGTGTCATCTCCGTAAAACTTGCAGACGAAGATGTTCGTGCTCGTCAGGGTCAAGTTAGGCTAAACATTGTACTCTCCAGTACCTCAAATTTCACATCAAACATAATTGAAACCTATACCAACCAATTGCAATTCAAGTGACCGAAACTGCCTCAGAACAAGAAACCACCACAGATGAAATTCCAGCGCACTGAAGCATAAGAAGCGTGTCCGTCCTACATGCTTTGGACCCCAAATCTCTTTCAGCAAGAACAATTTTCATCATGGGTTCAATCTGAAGATCCTAACAAACGTTCTTGTGACCCTCTCAAGATTACCCTGCCGTTCATATTTCCACAAAGTGGCTGCCAAACTCCACTCCAACCGGCAACACTGCACATCGGTGCTATTGACAAAGATGTCTGTCTTGGTCAGGATTAAGGTAGGCTAAACATTGTAGTCTCAACTACCTCCGATTTCACATCACACCGATAAGACTTTGACAAACACAGTCCTAATCACTCAGAATTCAAGTGACCCGAAACTGCCGGAACAAGAAACCACCGCAGGTGATTTTCCAGCACCATGAGGGGTAAGAAGCACGTCCTTCCTATATGCCCTGACCTCCTAATCTCTTGAACCTGATCAATTTTGATCATAGAATCAATGTGGAGAACCAAACCAACTAAAAGTTCTCGTGACCTCTCACATTTCCACTGCCACTGACATTTCCACAAAGTGGAGTGAAAATGTGACAAACTCCACTCCGACCCCCAACACAACACATCGAACTGCTGCTGCTTAGGATAAGAAGCATGTCCTTCCTACATGCGCTAGACCCCTAATCTCTTTGAGGGCGATCAATTTTCATCATGGACTCATTGTGGACAACCAAATCGAACAAAATTTCTTGTGACCTCTCAAGATTAAGCTGCCACTCAAATTTTCACAGAGTGACTGGAAATATGCCACTCAAATCCACTGCGACTGATGCTGCTGATGTTGTTTTACCTTGTGGTTGGTCGGCTGGCCTCTCCGCAAATCATCGTTGTCCATACACGGCAAGTCATCATGGATAAGGGACATTGTATGGACCATCTCCATGGCACAAGCAGCCGGCATTGCCGTCTCTTGATCCCCACCCACGAGCTCGCATGCCGCAATACACAGAGCTGGCCTCACGCGCTTCCCCCCCGCAAGCAGCGAGTAACGCATGGACTCCCGCAGTTTCTCAGGGTACTGCATTGGCACCGCCTCATCCAATGCCACGTTCACCGCCTGCGCCTTCTTATACATGTACTTCTCAAAGTTGAAGCCCTCCTCTACCGCTACCTCTGCCTCCACAACCTCCTTCTCCACTTCCTTGAGGACGCCCGCGGTGACTATTGTGCGTGATGCACCGGTTGCCGCCCGCACAGGAGTGATTTGGCACCTTGCAGCAGCGAAAATGGCACCGCGCATGTTGGAAAATTCGCTGTGTAGCGGGCACAGCTTAACCTTAGTTGCTTCGCTCCATCTGCTGCTGCTGAAAATTGAAGCTCTCACGACAGATGAACCAAAAACCTGCTGCGTGGCCTCACAAATCACCGCTGAACCCATCTCTTCTCTCTATCTGTCTGGAAATGTGCGTGTGTGTGTGTGCGCGCGCGCGCCTTTCTATCTGTGTTCCTGTCTATCTGTCTGCCGAACGACCGAACGAAGCACTCCCACCTCCGCAACCCCAAACCCCAAACTCTGAAGGAAAAACAGGGGAATAGGCGTCTTGAGGATTGGGAGCACCTACTTAGGAGTCTTGGCAGGATAGAGGAAACTGGAAATGGGCCGCTCGGTTTGGGATTCGTTACGGCCTCGGGGCTCGGCGAGCAATGAAGATTGCCGAAGCATATCTTGTTGGTTGCAAGGCGACAACGGCGAGAAGCGGGGCCGTGGCAACAGAAACCGGGGAGCTGCCCGCGGACGTCGACTACTGGATTTGATCTTCCGACCGCGGGACTTAGGGCTCTCCTTGTTCTAAACTCCACAAGCGCGGCGGTGCGACCGCAGGACGCCGTCCCCAAGACGCAGCACCAAGGACCCGAGGGAGGACGGATCGACGAAGGCCTTGTCCGATGTCTAAATTTACCCAAGTTCTACCCTGCGACCATTGGGCGCCGCTCTCCAGATGCAGCAGTGATGGACGAAGCCCTGTCCGATCTATGTATAAATTTGGCAATACGTGCCCCCCGGCGACCAAAGGACGGCGCTCCCCAGACTCATCAGTAGCATGCTGACACAGAAGAGCCGCCCTGGTCTCTCGGGTACTGACCCCTAGGTCGCCGACCTTCGGACGCAATGGAACCGAAGAATGACCACTGTTCGCCAGGACGCGTCAGCACGGCGAAGAGAACCATAATGGATGGATGAATGGATCGGGCGTCCCATCGTGGGACTCCCGACTGATGGACGGCGCCCAGTCCGGGCCAGTCATACGAAGGAAGGTGCCGCCACGTGGCGGCGTGTGACTGGTGAGAAACGGGTATACCGCAATCCAAATCCAATTGCGGGGGCAAACGAGTGTGGTTGATTTTGATCGGACTATCCACCAACAACGGTTGAGACGGTGCATGGGTCGTGTGTCCCACCGAGGCGAATGGGCAAATAAAGCGACCCAAGGGCTTCTACTACTAAGTTATTTTTTAAGGGCATGCGGCGGCCATATTGTTATGGGCACTTCCACCTCCACGGACACCTTTTGGCCTTTGGGTCGGTTAGGCTCGGGGAAATTGTCTTCATCCAATCAAGTACCAATTGCAAACACAAAGACTATCATTTCAAGCTCCAAAACAAAGTTGAGATGACGCAAAAGCTATATAGTAAGAAGTCAAAGTGACCGGAGGGGGGGAGTGGTTGTTGGGAGAGGGCTTGTCACAACCCAACAACTATTGGGGGTCAACATGTGAGTGTCATTTGATTCTATTTAAGCAAACAAGCCTTTTACTAAGTTATTACTAAGGGTGTGAAATGGCCGTAACTTATTATTGGGGGCATTTCCAACTCCACATATAATTTTTAGCCTTTGAGTCGCCTCAGCTGGGGGGGGAATTGTCTTATCCAATCAAGTCATGAATGCAAATCACATAGAACTATCATTTCAAGTCTCCAAAACAAAGTCAATATCATGCATAAGCTATATATTAACATGTCAAAGTGATCAGGTGTGGCTGGTGGGATGGGGGTCACCGCACTCCACCAGTTGTTGTGGATGGATGTGTGAGTGTGACGGGCTCTATTTGAATTATCCACCAACAACGGTCGAGCCAATACCCTTATCAGTGGCATTTCCAACTCCATGGGATTTATGAGTTGCGGTAGGCTCGGGAATCGTCTCGTCCGGTCAACAACTTAGTAACAGTCAATCATGAAAACAAACATTCTGAAAGTCTAAAAATTGGAGTTGTGATGCAAGACTTTTAGCTTAGGAGGTCATTGTGGAAACTTTTTTTTTCTCACATGTTATGTCATCACAACACTACGCTCCTCCCTTATTTGTGTATTAAGAAGTGTTCCTAGATTGGATTTGTTATTAGAACCCACGTACAATTTCTACACAAGTGTGGATTCTAGAGCACAAACTTGTGGATCAATCATGCATACTTATATGCCAAGAGAGAAAAAAGAAGACAAAGTAAAGTACAAAGCACATGGCACGACTAGGGAATTAGCATATGAGGCGCACTACTTGACAAGCCACACAGTGAGAGAATATCTCAGATAGTATTTTTTTCTTGGGTAAAACAATGGTCAGGAATATCCTTCAAACCTCCATTCCTTCAAAACATGCTACAGGGGACTGACTTCGTTCGAACTAACTTATTTTGTGATGTCATGGCAGCCTTGTCAGCGACCACCAGGGTTTTGTTTATTTAATAATAATAATAATAATAATAATAGGTATCTTGCATGTTGGTTGCACAATCTCACAGAGGTTGCTGCACTCCGCCACTCTATGGTAACCTGGCCTATTACCGAGAGCTGACCTTAAACCGAGCTCTAGGGAACAAATTAGAGGAAATGTTCCCTAGGTGGATGACATGTCCGTAGCTCAACTAACCTCACATTAATGCATTTAATGACGTGGAGGGAGAGAGAGAGAGGGGGGGGGGAGGAGAGAGAGGGGGAAGGAGGAAGAAGGAGGAGGAGGCCCATAGGTCTCGGTTCAAGGCACATAGGTCTCGGTTCAAGGCCCATAGGTCTTGGTTCAAGGCACATGAGACCTTGCCACAACATGTTGGATGAGATTAGTTCTTCGTTTAGGATGTCTCTTGACATAGTAAGGTCAAAGTCAGTCTACGGCTTAGTAATGTTGGATTTTTACAACCTCTTACTTGCTTGTGGATAATTATAGAATGCTCATAAGTTGTATTAGCATTGACGTCAAACTTCTTTAGGTCTATCATAAGATACCCTAGGGAACATCTTTAAAAAATCATAGCTAATTCAAAATTAATTTTAAAAATTTCCAAATTTTTGAAATAGACAAATATTTCATTTTACCTTGCATGAAAAATTTTAAATCGTTCATTACCATAGAAGAGGTCATTGTGAAAATTCACCAATGTGTAGCTCTCGGTCATAGGCCAAGTTACCATACATAAGTAGGCTTTGGGCGAACCAACCCATACACTTGTTCCTTGTTGGATGCCTAAACCCTAGCTAGGGCGAAACAACCCGTACATTGGTTCCTTGGAGGCAAGGGTTTAGGGATTTGGGTGAACTAGCCCATACACTCGTGCACAAGGAACGAGTGTATGGGTTGGTTCACCCAAATCCCTAAACCCTTGCCTCCAAGGAACCAATGTACGGGTTGTTTCGCCCCAACCACATAAGTAGCTAGTATGAAATCATCATGATGTACTTTCAAGTGGAGGCCACACACGCCCAAAATTGGAGGTTTACATGAATAGCCGTCTCACCCAGAGAGGTGAAACTGGATGTTTTGAAACTTTTTTTTGAGACAGAAGGCCGACAGGCCAGCGCCAAAGCACAATAGGCAGTTGACCACCTGGCAAGTTTTCCGTCAAGTAGAGAGGAGATTTCACAGCCGGGATTCAAACCGCCAACCTCTTCCTTGAGATTTGGGTATCTCTCCACCATCATCTGGTAGTTTAGGGTCGTCTCGGACCATATGTTTTGAAACTTGGGGCCACACTACATACATGTGCAAATGAGCCACCGTTTTCATTAGTTTAGTGACACCCCACCTCGAAGATGGCTACACTAAATATGATATTTAATGTCACTTACTATTCGAAGTTACATATTCCTATATATTTTTATTATTAATGTAATTTTTACCAAGTAAAGTTGATGATGTTCTATAATGTCCAAACAACCAATTCAACCTTTGTTGGTATAGTAAACAATTATAGCGTTGCGTAATTCCAAATAGTAAATGACACTAAATATCATACTTTGTGTATTTTACAAAATATCAAAGTATTACTTTTAAACATCTAAGACCCGATGTTGTATTCTTATTGGCTCCCAGAATGATGGGCCGTGTCTTCCCCCCACCATTTTTCAATGGTTGGCAATCTAGCAGGGTGGAAAACCCATGTTCCCGAGTGTCAGTTTGTTGAAGAACCAATTTTTTTATTTAGCTCCCGGAATGCTAGGAAAGTGGCATCATTGGGGGAAACCAACAATTTCACAACCTCTGCCCCCCCCGGGTGGCGCCCCCTTCAATCCCATTAGCCTTTTAGGCTTCATGAACTTCAAAATCAATTTCATTTCATTTCAATCCATAATTATGAAGCCTACCAATTGGTTTTTGTTTGTTTATTCACCTTATTTGGGACATTCTCATTATGTACATCAAGGTGCAGATTGGGAAAGGGTAATTAAATTCGTTAAGATTAGCGCCTACTTAGCCGAAGCCCTCCTCAAGGCTTTGATCAAACTTAGGGTGATAGGAACGCTCTTTGTAGACGGGATATGATAAGTGGGATATGTTTCCGTTCACCGGCGGGGGGTGCTAGCATGGATTGACACAAGGGGCCAACCGAGGGAAGCTAAGACATGAGCGATGAGCAGTGAGCAATGAGCAGTGAGCGGTAACACATGAGCAGTGAGCAGTAAAAAACACCAAATTTAGAAAATAAAAACGGTTTTAGGATACACATTCTAAATTTGATATGTTTATTTGTCAAAAAATATATTATAAAATATGTGCATTTTGGGAGAAAAAAAATGAAGGGAGCCTATTACCATGGATAACTAAAAAAATATCAATCCATTGTTGATTTTTATTATAAAAATCCACACTAATACATGTCACTTACTGAAATTGTGAAACATGCGGTTGAATACAACCCTTGCAATATTACTCACAGTCTACCATGCCTGCAAGTTCAAGTAGCCGCATGACCTCATTATAGGAGTACGTAGGAGCGTGAATGAACTTGTCACTATTGTAATCCACTTGCACAAAAATCTAAACACATAATAAAGATGTTTGCAATACACCCATTTCTCTTTTCTTCCCAAAGATTGAGCTGACATTTTTGTGAAGTCAGGGCATGTGCATTGCGGTATATCACCAATTGTGACACGATATGCAATATCCTCCTTGGAGACAATGTTGATTAACACTCCAAATCCAGGATATGGAATGGCAGTTACTCCCACCACATAATAACCATCCATAAGCCCAGCGCTCTCCCATTTGTTTTTGTGTTCTGCCATCGGTGCTGCTAGATTACGGCGCACTGTCTTTCCAAACCTGGAAGTTGGATGGACATCCGGGTTTAGTGGAGCACGGAAACCCATTCGAGGGATTGGAAGTGTGGTGATTGTGGAAAGCCTGCGGCGGGGGGAAAGAACCTCCCTCTGCTGCAATTGGAACCCAGCGTCTTCGAGTGCCAATACCTCATGCTTTGAGAGATTGGTACCTATCTTCACCGGCCATGTGTTGGGTACTACAGGCCAATCCAACACGTTTTTTTTTTTGCTACCATATACACAACGTTTGATGTCGTCAGGGCAAAACCAAAACTCGTACTCCACATTGTTGGTGGAGCGATACTCCTTCTTCAATCCCTTGTACGTAGGAGCAGGGGTGCCATGTTTTCCAGTCCCGACTTTGGCGTTGCAAAGAGCCCCGGTATTGGCTTGCATGGCCCAACATCTTTTGGCAGAGTTGGATGGCAATCTTGCAATGTGCCAATGGGAAGTGGGACAATCAGTCTCTAACACGGATGTGGTATGTGCCACACCATGCTCTGCAGAATTCAAGGACTCCTCTATGCATGCCCTTTTAGCTCTTGTATCTGGGCGAGGAATTGAGTAGTTCACTTTGTCAAATCGATGTGAATCGCAATATGCACCTGGTGGCAGATTAAGCTTCCGTTTGGTAGATCCAAAAAGCTCAGAAGCCTCCAGAGCACAATCCCTAGTGTTGAGATCTTCCGCACCTGGATAGGACTTCATGGCCTCTGCCAATAGTTTCGGATCTCCACACTTAGCAGCAGCCTTCAATTTCAAGGATGCAGAATCAGGGCCTTTGCCAGCATAACCACCTTTCAACCACGACCTGTAATTTGCAATCTGCATGAATGCACGGATCAAATCGTCCACTGTCGCTTCGTACAAACAAGTCATTTTGTTTCCGGATTGTTGGAGCCATTTGTTGTGCACCGTCTCTGCAAGGTTACACGTTGGCATTTCTGCACGTTCATTTATAGTCATATCCTGCAAACATCAAACAAATTGTAGTAAATTTCATATACCATGGATATTCAAAATCAATGCTTGTTGCAAAAAACAAAGTGGTGATGCACTCACAAGAATCATATGACCACCCCATTGCCTATAACGGAAGTGCCAAAAACCCAACCACTCAGAAAGCCCGAGAACGCCTTCCTCTGTGGCAGCTCCAGATGACAACCACCATGAACGAATAACATGATATTTAGTTTCGGCTTCATCCATTGTTTTTGCGTCCTTGTAGTCCTTGCATAGATGCTTGTGCTGAAATTGTAAAGATGCCTTGATGTACTTCTGTGTAACCTTATCCAAACTTTGTGACCAATGGAAAAGACAAGTGCGCTCGCGACCCACCATTGGCAGAGTTGGATCACCTTCACCATATATCTTTCTGACCGCAATCCAATTGGCTTGGGCACTGTCCGCCATAAAACCTTTGAAATTCACGTTCGACACACCATTCTCCGCCATGACAGAGTTCAAATTTTCCCAGAAGAGAGTTTGAGCTGCACCATCTTCAGATTGCATGTCACAACACGCAATGGTCAACACCTTACAATACTTGCTATCGTACACATGACACGTGAGGGTGGTCCAGTCCTTGAGACGTTTGACGTGGTCAAACATTATCCATGAGTTCTCCATATCTCCTCCAACCTGCATACGCTTAACAAGATCCACACCACTCCCTTGAAGATCCACAGACATTTTGAAGACAAATACTTTGTCTTTGGACTGGCCAGGGAATCTGCTGCCATGGACGTATTTGAAGCCCGAATGGTCTTTAAGCGCCATTATACTATCCATTGTACCCATTCCACTACGAACAAAACGTTTGGAGCCTGATACAAAGTTACGACAATTTGGAGAAGCAAGAGTACTAAATTTATCCATAACAACCTCCAAGGATGAACCTGCTAGATGATGTCCTTCACCGTTTGATGGAGATTTGAGGAGGTAATCTGCAAGGAATTGTTTGCTCGCTGCTATCACTATAGCAGAGTTTTTCGCAGTGGGTGTCTTCATGACCTCATTAGCAACAAATTGGTAAGCCATGTCCAACGACTCACGGCATGTACCATTCGACACAGGGTGTTCATGAACACCAAGATGTATACAAGCCCTCGACATCTCAGGGGATGTAGAGTGGACATATATTATCCGAGCATGACACAACGCAATACATACTGGCGTGGAACGACATACCTTACATTCCAATCTTGATTTTTCTGGGGCGACATCTCCTACAGAAAATGGGATAGGAGTCGATCCAATCCATTCGGTACTGTTAGGAACACCTCCATTACGATACATATAATCACAATATTTGTTTGTACACTGAAGATGACCAGCACAAGAAGAACGTCTGAAAGAGAGTCCAAAATCGTTTTGGATATTCGTGGTTTTAGTTGTGCACCAAGGATGGCCGTCACACATCTTATCCATGCCATCCATAGAACGGCCATACGCATTAGGAACACCCACAGACAATGGGGGCAATACAAACAAACCATCACCATCAAAAGAGGGTGGCAAATACTTGACATCACGTACATCTATGCTATCAAAATCAATTGTGGTAAGATCGGATTTAGACCTTCTTCTAGACTTTGTCAATTTTAAGGCATCAACGATACTCAAGCGTAAAGAAGATGAAGAAGGGTGAAGAGGCGGACGGGGAGAAGGAGACCCATGAAGAAACAACTTCATGCATGGCAGACTGCGAGGGGTGTTATCAACATTTGGAGTAAGCAAACTTGGTGGAGGGGGAGTTTCAGCTTTTCTAAAAGGAAAGGGTGATGTATCAAAAAGATCAACAGCAGGACAAATATCATCATCCGAATCCGAAAGCAGAAGAACGGTATTATCACTTGGTTCAATCTTGACATTAGAGAGTATAGGCAGTTTGACAGTAGATGTGCAAGAATTGTTTGTGAGCACAACAGTGGATGATTGAACCTGTGAATCAGAAATACCTATAACTCTAAATGACCCAGGACCTAAAATCCAAGAATGACCATTTTCATTCATGGTCTTTTGCATCAAGATAGTCTCCAAAATATCACCATCCACAGAATACATTTCTTGCTCGACATACATGGTTCCCATCCGGAGATTGAACCTCAAACTAAGTAGCTCCTCCGAGACATTCACATGACCTTCATCCACGAGCGGCAAAGTGAAGGGCACAAAAGATCCAGAAGCTCGAATGGTAGCCATGATGAAGTAAGGGGTAGATAGAAAGACATTGGACAACGAAATAAAACCGCTATTTGTATTGGAAATATGAGATTAATTTAATTGCATCATTATAAAATCAAAGCACAAAAATTGTTAAATGTGGACATAAGATGAGAAAAAAATTAAAATAAAACAGCAAAAACCCAATGAGTTAATTAATATTATTATTATCATGATGAATATTATAAGGATAAGCATGACAACACACAAATGCTAAGAATATATAAACAAATAATAAATAAATAAAATTCCGCGTGAAAGGAAAATAGAAACCACTATAATAGATGGCCCTAAATAAATTGTATGGTGTACAGAAACCCTAAAGTAGTGGGCCATGTTGTAGTCCGTTATACTATGATTTTTGAGTCCAGAAATATAGGATGCGCTGTATATCATAAAATAACATGCACAATGTATGCTGTCAAAATAATTTGAAATAAGTATTTTAAATACAACAATAGAAGGAGACACAGAACAAAAACCAGTACTTATATGTAGAATTTTGCACCAAACATTATGTGAGTGTGACAAAGGGTATGTGTGTAGCGTTTGGACATCAGCATCACAGATGCAAGAGGAGGAACAACATGAGAGTAGTACTCAGTTGAGTGGTAGAAGAAGAAGGAGACGGAGAGGATTATATTTCACAACAAAGAGAGCTCGAGAGCAAGCGAGCAGAATGAAGAAAAAATCCCAGAAGGTAGTATACAAGGATATTGTTGATTTAGCGGAAATAGAGAGGAATATAGAGATTTCTGAAATGGAGGGAAACAATGAGGAGCACGAACTAGACGTGGAAGCGGACGCAATTCAATGCACAACAAAACAATTCCAAAATCAGAGCGACAACAATACAAGCTTGGACGAAGGAGAAACCAACACCGATAACAAAAACGAAGAAGGTGATGGGGACTGCGAGTTGGACAACGTAAGTACACAACTCATACACAATGATGCATGATAGACAAAATTATTATTAAAAAACATTGTAGAAGATTTTACATACACAAACATAGAAAACTCTTCTATGTATCCATCTTGCTATATTTCCTGCTTAACCACTAGCTCATTAGGGAATAGCACCAGTCAATGCAACCAACCAGATTCGAACCCGGATTGGCACAGACCGAAACATCAGTCTCTTAAGACTACTCGCATCCACAGGCGGATGTCTTAAACACTTCTTGCAACACTTATATTCATGTGTAGAAATTTATAATTGCTTCTAATTGGATTGCTACAACCAGCAGCAACACATACTAGAAAAAAATTAAAATTAGATTTATACACCCTTGAATATTGGCAGTGCCGCCAATACCCATGGGGTAAAAAGGAAAGTAAGTTTTAGAGGCCTTGAGGTATAGGCGGTGCCTCCAATACCCACGGGGATAAAAACGAAAGTAAATTTAGACGCCCGGGGGTATTGGCGGTGCCGCCAATACCCATGGGGGCAAAAACGAAAGTAAGTTTTAGAGGCCATAGGGGTATTGGCGGTGCCACCAATACCCATGGGAGTAAAAACGACAGTAAATCTTAGAGGCCCTCGGGGTATTGGCGGTAACACCAATACGCATGGGGGTAAAAACGCAAGTAAGTTTTAGAGGACATAGGGGTATTGGCGGTGCCGCCAATACCCATGGGGGTAAAAACGAAAGTAAGTTTTAGAGGCCATAGGGGTATTGGCGGTGCTGCCAATACCCATGGGGGTAAAAACGAAAGTAAAATTTACATGCCCTCGGGGTATTGGCGGTGCCGCCAATAACCATGGGGCTGAAAACGTTGATGGTTTTGGAAGCGTTTGGGGTATTGGCGGTGCCGGCAATAGTCGATGTCCAAAAGTGTTGATGATTTTAGAGGCCTTGGAGGTATTGGCGGTGCCGCCAATACCCAATGGATAAAAATGTTGATGGTTTTGGAGGCCTTTGGGGTATTGGCGGCACCGCCAATACCCCCGGGGAAAAAAATGGGAATTAGTTTTAGAGGCCCTGGGGGTATTGGTGGCACCGCCAATACCCTCGGGGAAAAAAATGGGAATTAGTTTTAGAGGCCCTGGGGGTATTGGCGGCACCGCCAATATCCTCGGGGAAAAAAATGGGAATTAGTTTTAGAGGCCCTGGGGGTATTGGCGGCACCGCCAATACCCCCGGGGAAAAAAATGGGAATTAGTTTTAGAGGCCGTGGGGGTATTGGCGGCACCGCCAATACCCTCGGGGAAAAAAATGGGAATTAGTTTTAGAGGCCCTGGGGGTATTGGCGGCACCGCCAATACCCTCGGGGAAAAAAATGGGAATTAGTTTTAGAGGCCGTGGGGGTATTGGCGGCACCGCCAATACCCCCTGGGAAAGAAATGGGAATTAGTTTTAGAAGCCCTGGGGGTATTGGCGGCACCGTCAATACTCCTAAGGGGGGAAAGTAAATCGTCCATGATGGTTTTTTCATCCGACTAGATTCATTCATTCATCATTCATAATGTTATTATAAAAGGTACGAAACCCTAGTTTGTAAGTCTTTTTCCCTTGGAGCGATGGGTGGAGGCGAGGTGAGGAGCGGATGTGGGAAGAAAGGGGAGCACTAGGAGAGGGAGAACTTATAGCAAATGTGGTGATAGTAGAGGTATTGTGTTAGATCGGACACTTAAACAGAAAAAGTAATACATTTGTGTTGATGTTTTTATGCTTTGTTTGTAAGGAGTTTGTGAATGAAGGTAGTGGATATAAATTGAGAACAGAAAATCATCTAATTTGTAGAATGAGTAGTAGTATTCAGACATCTTTAGACTTGAAAAAATTTATCCTTGAAAGGTATTGGCGGCACCGCCAATACTCCTGGAATGTCTTAAACATATAATGTTTTTGTCCAAATGAAGTGGGTAGAAGGTATTGGCGGCACCGCCAATACCCAGAGTGCAATGTGTTGTACAGTGAAATCAAGGTCTTTCAGATTTGGTGCAGTGGTGTTGAGTTTTTTTTTTTTTTTTTTTTTTAAGTCCGAAATTGGTAGATTTGTCTTTTTTTCAACGATTTAAATAAATTATTGCATCAACTCTGTTTAGGGTGAAAATAATTTTGAGCATAGAATTAAAGCTCATAAGTTTAGATGATTTTTTTGAGGATTTAAGGAAGCTCTGTAGATTTATGAAAAATTCTCAAAGTTCGTTGTTTTTGTGTTGCTTAAGATTTCGAATTGAATGTACCCCCTCGGTACATTTTCAATGTTGTGTTTTGTGGAACTTGTCGTAATAAGACATCTTTCATTGTTTCTAGGAATTTCAAATTTGAGTTGATTCATCTGAAGTTTTTTGTCATGTCTTCATTATGTATTTTTCTACATCTCCTTCATATAATTTTTTTTCATATGATTTCATTTTTCATGAGTAAATAATTGTTGAAATCAATCGATCGAGTAGAGTATTCTATGCTACCCTAGCTCCCTCCACGCATCTTCCACGCGATCGAATGGAAGTAATTGTTGTTCTGGCCGTCCCCCTGGACTTTCACTCGATCAAGTGGAAGTCATTAGGGTTGGCCTATCTCCCCCTCTTGCTTCCACTCGATCGAGTGGAAGTAGAGGTGGGCAAATGTCCCCCGTCAACTTTCACTTCATCGATTGGAAGATGTGAGGTTGGCAGAGCTTCCCTTCAACTTCCACTCGGTCGAGTGGAAGTACATATTGGTTAAGTGCTCCCCTTCAACTTCCACTCGATCGAGTGGAATTAGAGGTTGGCCAAGTCCCGCCCTCAACTTCCATTCGACCGAGTGGAAGTTGAGGTTGATGTTTTCAACGATTTAATTAAATTGTTGCATCAACTCTGTTTAGGGTGAAAAAATTTCTCAGCATAGAATTAAAGCTCATAAGCTTAGGTGATTTTTTTGAGGATTTAAGGATGCCCTATAGATTTTTGAAAAATTCTAAAAGTTTGTTGTTTTTGTTGGTAGAGCTCCCCTCAACTTCCACTCGGTCGAGTGGAAGTGGATGTTGGCCAAGTGCCCCCCTCAACTTCCACTCGATCGAGTGGAATTAGAGGTTGGCCAAGTCCCGCCCTCAACTTCCATTCGACCGAGTGGAAGTTGAGGTTGATGTTTTCAACGATTTAATTAAATTCTTTCATCAACTCTGTTTAGGGTGAAAAAATTTCTCAGCATAGAATTAAAGTGCATAAGCTTAGGTGATTTTTTTGAGGATTTAAGAATGCCCTATAGATTTTTGAAAAATTCTCAAAGTTCGCTGTTTTTGTTGGTAGAGTTCCCCTCAACTTCCACTCGGTCGAGTGGAAGTGGATGTTGGCCAAGTGCCCCCTCAACTTCCACTCGGTCGAGTGGAATTAGAGGATGGCCAAGTGCCCCCCTCAACTTCCACTCGACCGAGTGGAAGTTGAGGTTGATGTTTTCAACGATTTAATTAAATTATTTCATCAACTCTGTTTAGGGTGAAAATTTTTCTCAGCATAGAATTAAAGCTCATAAGCTTAGGTAATTGTTTTGAGGATTTAAGGATGCCCTATAGATTTTTGAAAATTTCTCAAAGTTCTCTGTTTTTGTTTGTAGAGCTCCCCCTCAACTTCCACTCGGTCGAGTGGAAGTGGATGTTGGCCAAGTGCCCCCCTCAACTTCCACTCGGTCGAGTGGAATTAGAGGATGGCCAAGTGCCCCCTCAACTTCCATTCGACCGAGTGGAAGTTGAGGTTGGTGTTTTCAACGATTTAATTAAATTGTTTCATCAACTCTGTTTAAAGTGAAAAAATTTATCAGAATAGAATTAAAGCTCATAAGCTTAGGTGATTTTTTTGAGGATTTAAGGATGCTCTGTATATTTTTGAAAAATTCTCAAAGTTTGTTGTTTTTGTTGGTAGAGCTCCCCCTCAACTTCTCAATGTTGTGTTTTGTGGTACTTGTCATAATGAGGCATCTTTTATTGTGTCTAGAAATTTCAAATTTGAGTTGATTCATGTGAATTTTTTTGTCAAGTCTTGATTATATATTTTTCTACATCTCCTTCATATAATATTTTTTCATATGATTTCATCTTTCATGAATAAATAATTGTTGAAATCCTCTATTTTTTTTGTTTTCTGTCATTCATTGTTATAATTTTTGGTTTTTGAAATTTCTTGTTATGGTTTTTTTGCAGATGGATACTACTGATTCTTCTGATCATTTTCCTTCCAACTCTAAGCAGTTGGATGTTGCATTGGAATGTCATATTGATGAGTCGTCTTCTCATTTGAGAGCAAACGCCATTTTGTCAGAACATGTGTTTGATTCAAAATCGGCCATTGACAAGCTTTGTTTTCAACCTTTTTCGAAAGCCAGGTTTTCGATTCCTTTATGTCGTTTGGTATCTATGCCTTTAGTTCGGCCTACTTTGATTTCCGATGTTCAGAAATTAGAGCAAGGTTTTCTTCATGGATACAGAGCTGGAAGTACAGTTTTTTATGTTTCATTGACAAACAATCATATGGCAACGCAAGATGTCACTTCTGAGCTCTTTGATTTTTGGAGCATTCATTGGAAGAAATCTAGTGAACAATTTGACGAGTTCTTGAAGCAGGATGAACATCTGAAATGCTTCGTTGGCAAGATGTTCTGGGTTTGGGATGGAAATCACCGTTTGCAGGCTTGGAAATCAGTCATTGATAAAGTCCACTCTAATGAACCTGGTTGGCATATTTCTGTTGACTCGATCTTGCTGACACCATCTTCTGATATTGCTGTGCTCCTCACTGCCATGCATAATCTCAATAGGTAAATTCTATCATTTTCAATTCTGTCTTTTGATTTTGAATTTTGATTTTTGTTTTGGTTTTTGTTTTGGTTTTGAAATTTTTTTTTCATACTTATTCAGTTTCTTACTTCTTGTATGTTGTTCATGTTTATGTATTTCAGTCATGTTGAACATTCACATGTCAAAACCAATCTCGTTCATCAATTGTATCGTGTACAAGCCATTGGAAGCTTGCCAATCGAGAGTTTTAAAAACTTATTGACACCTGATCAATATAAAAAATGTGTCACTAAGACTATTGCAACGTGGTATTCACTTACAAGGGATCTTTTCTTGGATTATTTGTACAATGTAAGTTCTTTACCATCTTTTTATTTCTTTTATTCATCAACTTTTTATATTTTAACATTTATATCATATCATTATGATTTTTAACGATTTTTATTGTTTTTCAGCGTGAAATTGCCGAGGCCGGAGATCTAGCAAAAAAAAAATATTTTCAGCTCACACCAGAGCTGGACCGGTCCTCTGAAGGTGTTTCTGAGTTCATGAATGCAGCAATGGACGCTAAACGGGTCAAGTTGGATTCCAGTCTTGCAAAACATTTACCCATTGCAGATCCATCTTTAGGTCTTGAATTCTTGGCTCAAGTGAAAAAACATTATGACTTGTGTTCTGATGAACCTCAAATGAATCAAGAAAAACTTCAACATCTTGTAACATCCAAAGTGGATCCCCAACAAAAGGTCAAATGGTTAGAGCTCTGGAATTCTACTACTGCTTTTCGGATGGCTTTGAAGTTCCCGAAGATGCCTCTCTCCGATAAGGCTTTTGATGTTTGGTTACACAAAGCCACATTTTGGAGCCAGGTATACATATGAAATTTTTATTTGTTTTGATTTTTGTTTGTTATTGTGTTTGTTTTTTTTCTAATTTTGTTTTTTTTCCAACAGTTGGCTAAAGAAGCTCTTGCACTTTACAATTCCACAATTTCTGAATTGAACATCGTCATCAATGTGGACCCAAATGCAACTGAGCCTTTGCCAACTTTTGCTGATTATATTGAGTCTTGGAGGGTGACGTGCTGGGAAACGGCATTTTTTTACATGTTCAAATCGACTGATGGTGTTATGAAAAACAAGACCTTTGAAAAACAACCTGGTGGTTTTCAAGCCATGAGACGGGTTGTTTACAGGTACCCTCATATATATTGTATTTTTTTCATTTTTATGGGTTTTGGTTTTTTTTCAACCTTTTTAATTTTAATTGTTTTTCCTTCACAGATACTTTAAACGCGTCTTGCTTCCTCTTAATGCTTTGGACAAGCTACCACCCTTCTTTGATAGTTTCAAGGATGTTCAGTCAGAGAATTCCATGTTCACTCCTGAAATATGCAAGCAATGGGATGAGGTTCATTGGTATGAATGTGGATGGTATCTGGACTGTCCACCTAATAAAACTCCACATTCTGAATTGGAATTACGTGACCGTCTTGAACCCACATTTGTGCCCTCCATCTTGAACCAAGATCTACCATATACAGAGCCCACGAGAGGAAAGAAGAAAAAAATTACCCAAATCTCTACACACTCTAAGGAAAATGACATCATCAATGGTGAACCTTCTGCCAAGAAGCGTAGGGTCCTTCAACCTGCTACTTCATCTTATACCAATCATGTCCTTCCTTCCGTGTTGGAGCCTTTCTCCTCTTTGCGAATCAAGACTAAAGCTCCTACACTTACGCCATGTAGTTCTAATCAGAACTCATTCGAGCTCATTTTGAATGACTCATTCTTGAATATTTTGAACGTCAAAGAACAAACCAAGACTTGGCCTCAATCTTTTCACGACATCAATACATTTCTCACAAAGGTATTCTTCATGCCCATTCTTTTAAGCCATATATTGAATTCTTGAATTTTTTCAAAGCATATATTGAGTTTTTTTTTCCTTAGTCGTTCAACAATCCATTCACCTAACATGACTTGTATTTTTGTTGCTTAGGTTGGTACAAATCGCACTTTCTACTTTCAGGGAGTTGAAAAAATAACACCGGCTGTTGATTTGGTCATTGCTGATATCCCAGAGGGGCTTCCTGTGCCTGGACTTTCCATACCTCCTTCTTATATACCCCCTTGGAATGAAAAATCCGATAAATTTTTTCTTGTTCTATTTTCATTCTGCATGCAATATCTTCATGACGATGGTGCTTTATTGGTATTTTATCCTGATGATGCGAAATGGACAAAAGAATTGTCTTCTTATTTCTTCAATTACAATTTTAAGGTTGCCCATGAACCTTGGACTTGTGTCAATCCACTTCGTTTGACCAATCCCCGCAATTCCAACAAAACAGTTCGTCTTCCATTTCTTTTTTTCATGTTTGCTTTCATTTTCATAAGTTATTTTGATTTGTTACATTATATTATCGTTGGTTTCTCATTTTATTTTACTTTCATTGTATTTGCAGACAGTCAAATTCACAGCACTCTTGCTTGTTCGTTCTTTTCATAATACTTCCGGATGGAAACGTCTGCCTTTGCCTTTTCAAATTAATATTGACAAAGATCTTTCAAACAATGGTATGAATTTGGATGATGATATTTTATACAACTTCACGGATGCTACTTCTCAACTTATGAGAGATGATGGTGTTACACCTTGGAGGGGTCCACGAGAGAAACATCCATTGTTCTTTCAAGTTTTGATTGATGTTTTTTCAAAACCCGAGGGCATTGTTGCAGACCTCACTGCATCGACAGGTATAAATCTATTTATTTTTTCTTTGATATTAATTTCTTCATATGCTCGCAATATCACCTACTATGTGTCATTGATTGTTCTCTTCATAATTGTGTTCTATTATGTCTTTGATAGGACCCTCCATACATGCTTGCCGCATTTTGAAGCGTCACCTCTTGGCATTAGAAGGTGACAAAGATGTTTTTGATTCCATCTTGAAGCCTTTGATTATGCATTCCCCTTTACCTATTGGCAAAGAAATCAATTGTGAAGACTCGGATGACTCTCCAATTGTTAATCGCGAGGCCGTCAATCTATTTTGTAAGTAAGTTTGTTTGTTTTCTTCTTTAAATGCTTTATATGGTTGGTTTTTTTTGTTTTTATTTCTTGAATCATATTGCACACATATTTCCCTAAACTCACATGAAGTAAACAATAATTATTAATATATTTATGTGGTCATGTTCTAGCAATGTGATGCCACAATGTCGCCGACGTTGGCGACCGTTTTTTGAAGATCCAGGATTTTTTTCAAGTCCATCTCCCCCTCGAGGCCTCCCTATCTATGCTGAGAACATGGCTTCCTTTCTTGCTGCTCAACCTTCTCCTTCAATGCATAGAAACACTAAACATTATGATCGGCGGGTTTTGGATTTCATAGATTTAGAGGCCGATTCATGTTCAGGATCCATCACAACAAATTCTAATGATGGTTAGTTCTTTGGTAGACTTGTTCAAGTACCTAACTAAGGCTTTTCTTTTTGTCATCCTTTTTTTAATATACTTTCATTTATATATCGGAGTTACACATGTTTTCTATCCACTTTTATCTTACTTGCATTTTCTATGTTTGTACTGTATTATTGACTTATTGCAAAATTAAGTATTTCTTGTAATATGTCTGTATGATACATATATATGCCCATTGTCGTTTTCACTTCTCAATGTTCATTTCTCATTACTCATAATCTAGAATTTTGTTGTTTATTCTCCCCACCTTTCTTATTTTTTAACCCTACAATTGTGCCAAAATGCCACGGTTATAGGATACCAGTGGGCGTATTACCAAATATTTTTCCTTCCTCACCGCTCATGTGTTACCGCTCACCGCTCACCGCTCATTGCTCACCGCTCACAAGATAGCACTCCCCGGGGCCAACCCTCGGATTGGCTAGGGGAGGGTGTTATTTACTTTGTGTTCACAATCCATGGTGGCAACGGTCCGTGTAGAGGATGTGGCAGTGACACGGGGAGGTCATCACTCCATTGTCAAGTTGAAAACCACGTGCATACAAAAAAAATACTTTTTCTAAGTTGCATCACCAAAATGGGTCAAAATTTTATCTATTTTTTTCATGAGTATATATACATGGTATCTATTACATAGTAAAAGATGATAACTAATTTGATGATCTTTGTTTTTTATAAAACATACCATTTCTAACTAGAATAACGCATAACTGAACTAAAACAATTACTACAAAAATGAAGATGACTAAAAATTCCAAAAAATATATACAAAGGATATTATCAATGGTTATGTATATGTAGAAAAAATATCATAAATTTTAAAATTATCTATGGCATATAATATAGGGGTAGCAAACTTTGTTTGCACATGGTTTTCAACTTGACAACAGAGTGACCTCCCCGTGGGCGGTGAGTTCCCACACTCATTGTTAGAGTTGGAAGGCATGTGGGCATCGGGGATTGTTTCTACTATGGGAACGCGATGTATTGTTTCTTTTGTATGAAACAAAGGTACAAGTGTATATAGTTTTGGGGTTAACGGGCTCACATTCATGCCGGTACCTAGTTACGGGCGTTATTTATTTAATTATTCTTTCTATAGCTTTTGGGGTCATTGCCAAACCCCTTTATTTCTCGGGGTCAACCTCCAGCTCCTGTCGGCACAGCTGAATAGCGCTACCTTGGGAGTTCCCCATTTACAATATATCCATGTGATGAGGTTTTAAAAAAATTGGCCTTATGTACATCTAATTGACTTGGTTTTTGTGACGTTTTCTTTTTGTGGTTTTCGGCGGCCAACTACTATATTATTAGAAATCTCAATATACTACAAATATGAATGAAGATCACGTGGAATTGGAAACAACATCGTATTTAGGCAGTTTGACACTTTGGTCACTTGGTGGTTTGAGGGTGGTCCTTGTTAGGGTGGCTTGGCGGGTTGTCCTTGGTGGGGCTATGGTTTCTTGGTTTTTTGTTACTTTTTACATGGGGGTGTGGTATGTCAGAAGGACCCCACCTCCCCTCAAAGTGGGTGCATCTTACTTGGTTATTAATGCACTAGTGTTGATTTTTTGGCCTTTTGTCTCAAACACACACACACACACACACACACACACACACACACACACACACACAAATTTAAAGTTGGCGATGAGGATGCAATTTTTCCCTAAAATTTGGAGTTAGGTCACAATGGAGGAGCTATAATGATTGGTTTGTTGGCGACAACATTGGTTTTTTTCACCCTTTTATCATGTTTTTGTTCCAATGGGAAAAACCCCACTTTACTATTTTGGTGCAATCTAACATCATGAAGCCCAAAAAAGAACACTTTGCCACTACCTAACTGAAGCAATGTACATAGCATTATTCAACCGCCCGACTATTGGATGGGCCCAAGCATATGCCCAACTTATGCTTGGACAATCCAAGCTTGATTCCCCAACACCAGAGTGTCTAGTTGAAAGCCCATAGCCAACCATGTTATTGGAGACCCATTAGGAATAGTTTCAGACCCCACGAACATGCCCTCTAACTTGATGTACATTCTTCAAGTTACTTAGGACCGGTTCACACGGGTCCCAAGTCCTAAGTCCCAGTCACTTGAGGTTGATCCGTGCAATCTTAGCCATTGAGAGCATGGAAGTTGGAACTTACCACTTACCACTTCACACAGGGTCCCAAGTCCTAAGTCCCGAGTATGACATGGATGCCCACATGGCAACACTTTTTGGAGGTGAGGCTCGAGACTTGTGTTGAGAGTTAACTCAACCAAAAAGCTAGAACCCAACTCTCAACACAAGTCCCGTGAATATTTTGCATAATATAATCAAGATCCGATTTTAATGATAATTAACCATGTTCTAATGGTTTCTTGAGGCTCAAAAGTTGGGACTTTGCCTCCATGTTGGGACTTGCTAACATGAGTGGGACTTGGAACTTGGGATCCCATGTGAACTGGCCCTTATAACAAACCCATGGAGTTGTGCCTATTTCCGGGGCCCCGTGCTAATTCGGTTGGGCCTGGCCCTCCTACACCTCCTTCACTACCCGGTCATCCTGCCCGCACCTGCAAGGGAGCTCTTCCTCGTTGGGAACCAATGTGACAATACCCGGTCAAAATTACAAATATTCAAGTTGACATCACTTTCATTATTCCCAAGTTAATTGATGGAGTTCCTTCACATGCCAAAGGAACTTAATGGCTTAAGTGACCATGTATTGTTACATTGGTTCCCAACGGGGAAGAGTTCCTACGCAGGTGCGGGCAGGAAGACCGGGCAGTGAAGGAAGCGTGGGAGGGGTGGGGCCCAGCCAAATGAAGATGTTATCTAGCCCGGGGCATTTCCGGGTGGGAATACAACGTGGACCTCTATGCCACGTGAGCAATGTGGCGGCTTTCCATGCAACTAAAGAAAACCTATTGTGTATGATGATTGATTGCCCCAATAGCTAGGTTCATCTCTACATGGCATAAATCCGGCCCCAACCCTCGGCTAATATGTCGAACGGCTTTCTCATGAGATCGAGGGTTTTAGGCTAGGAAACATGCCCCCTATGCTAAATATTATTACGTAAGCTTAAGTAATAACTTAAGTACTTAATTGCTCATCCAGCATGTAGGCTACAAGGCGAACGATCAACATGATGTCCTAAACTCCTAGCATGATGGATTAGGGTGATTTTTTATTATTAAGGTATGGGTTCAAGAAACTCAGGGTTTAAAACACCCCAAAGCGAGCTTTATCTTTTTGGACTCAACATTATACTCGAGTTTGAAGATTGGTTTCTCAAACTAAGGATTTGAGGGCCCTTGACCCGTGATAGACAAATAATGTGATTGGTTGAGAATGCTCCAAGTTCACTTTAGACCAAATCATGAGGGCTCGAGGGATCAAAGAAATTTGAATAAATGGAAAACCCACATGGCACCTACATGGCACCAAGTGGGTATGTTTCTTGGTCTAACGGTTATTCAATGAAGCCCTTTCGTCCACGATCATGGATGATTAACCTAGCCGCCACGAAGATTGAGTTGGTTTTACAATAAGATAGATGGTCCTTGAACCAACCCTTTGAATATGTGAGCTTCTTTTATGGAGTCCTCGTGGATTAGTGGCATGAGCAATTGGTTTTGCAATTGGCTTAGACATGATAGGAACAAAAATAAACAAAGTGCACAATATTTGAATGTAATGCAACATCCCTAGCTACCTAATTCCCATCCTAGACCCACATTTTCCCCATTGTGAACAGCTCCTAAAACTGTCCGACACTCACTCAAAACCGCCCTTATCTTTTTGCTCAAAACCAACTTTGTTTTCTCCCAATACCTTCCCCAAAGCAAAACCAATACTCCACCCAAAAATGAAAACTTGAGCCCTTTATAAGTTTCACATGCATGGTTCAAATAAAAGATATAAGTAACTCAACCCTAGCTATGTCCCGACGCTTGCCCAAAACCAACCCTACTTCCTCCCAACATTTGAACATCGTCCCGTGTTTACCCAAATTCCGTCCCACTTGGCGTTGGAGACATTTGGACAATCTAAGGTGTGCTTTGGCTATAGTTTAGGAGGTGTGCACGTGGGGTGGTTTTGGGTAGCGGACACAAGTAACACCATGTATTGTTAGCCTCTCCATACTGAAGCTTTTGAACGATAACTTAAACCAAAGTGATGGTTTGGGGATGTGACTTCCAGATTGTAGACCCAATAGTTTGAGCCCATGTTATCCTGCCTCATTGCACGTGTGCATACGAAATAATGTCTTTGGTCATCCCTGCACCGTATGTTCAGCAACATCATGTCATCAACAACCACCATTTTGGAACTTCAAATGAACAACTTTGTCAACACCCATGTGCCATTGTTATTCCACAATTCCAAAATGCATAGATTTGAAAGAGACTCTTAGGTATCATGTGAAGAGACTTATATGGATAATTGATGGGGACCTCGTATCGGCTTGGACTATAAGCCTTTTTATGATTGCTTGGAGTTATTTCATATCATAACGTCAAGGATGTACATTCTCATTGTCCATGATGGGATATGCCGAAGGTTGCAGACCTCGAACAACTAACCAACTAATTCAACTATTAGTTAACTAGTTGCCTTTCGTAACTATGGTTGTTCGCTGCCAAGAAATGTAGTTAACTATAGTTGTTCTAAATTTAGTATGCCAAAAATCTAGTTAACTATAGTTGTATCTAGTTAATTAAATATGAAATTAACTTAAGTTGAGTGCAACTCGTTCACCGAATTTTGTTGTAGTGTTGTAGTGTCACTAGTGTGTTATTTGTGTCGGTGGTGTACAAGGAGGTTGTTCCGGAGCCCAACACTGTGAGTGATCATATAAAGGCATTTCTTGATGATCCTCGGTGGCCCAAGCATATTATAGACCCACCACTGAAACAAATCAAGAGGCGAACTTCTTCGAATATATAATAATACTTGGAAATTTTTCTAGTTAACTATAGTTGTTCCCTAAAATGTATTGAAAATTTTCTAGTTAACTATTGTTATTCTAGCAGTTGTCCAAGGTCTGGATTGGTTTTAACCCTTAAATGTCCGCATGCAACACTAAAAATGCAATGTGGCTAATATATTGACCTTCTGCTTAGTTGGGAAACCAATTCCGCAACCATGGTAAGTCAGTAAATGATGTTTGAAGCATGTATGAACATGTGCAATTTGTCTTTGCTTTTGCAATATTTATATTCACTTGGAAATCCATGGTTTAGGCCAAGCTAGAACTAGAAGGGAGAGGGAGAGTGTGAGGAAGCTAACAGCCACTTCCCACACGAGACTGAAGGCCCGTGACCATTGCATTCTAAGATTTCTCATTGGTCGAAAAGGCTGAGACCGTTCAAGTTCATTTCACACTAGAAGGTGAAGGCCTAAGGGTTCAAAGAGATTGTCATGGATGAAAATTCTACGTGGATTCTTACATGGCGGACTATGGAAAATGTGTAACGGTCTACCAGAAATTGCATTAAACACACCTCCAAGAGGTAGGGCTGAAGCAAATATCAACAAACCGTGTTAGTTAAACATGTGTACATTCATGACAAGTTGTGGTACGTCCTTTGGATGATAATCAAGGGCCCTCACAATTACATGGTCATAACACTTGGATCATATGTGAAGTGGCTTTAAGAACATGAACGTATTGCTCACATGTTATCACTGCCCAAGAGAGAGCGATTAATTTATCTTGTATGTTCTTGAATAAAACACAAATATATTTATTGACAACTACGTTCTTTAAAAGAAGGCCATTGTACAAGAGAGAAAATCTACAAAAGTCGGTCCAAGATTATCCTAAACTACCAAATGATAGTGGAGAGGTACCACAAAACCAAATGGAGTGGTTGGTGGTTCGATTCCTAGCCGTGAAATCTCCTCTCAACTTGACGGAAAAAACTAGCCAAGTGGCCAACTACGCAAGTAGACTGTCGCAACCCTTGCTAGCTCCCGTTAGCTAACTTGGTTATTTTTCCACTCTAGCAAGGATCACGAGCGCTAACCCTTCGCATACCGCGATGCGAATGGTTAACTCCCCATACCGCAGACCTTCTTAGTTCATAGGAGGGGGACCAAACCTCCTACTTGGTTTTCAGGACTCACCACTTAATCGGTAACCATTGCTAAGATGTGGACTTCCACCCTTGGAAGTCCAATCTTATGTTGATCATCGCATTGCCGGAGCAACACTACAACAACTTGAGCCGTACTAGGCAACTATGCCTTCACATTGGGCCAATGCCCATGGAGGCCGTGCCGTTCGGCCTCGAGTGGGTTCGGCCACACCATACCCCACCATCAAGTAACATTTTGTCTCTCTCCCAACACTTAGATGCCGATGGACTACTCACTTGCCCCATTTGGACAAGTATTCAAGAAGTTATGCATGTTCAAAGCTTGGCAGTCCCGGGAGCCACTCCCAGGCCACTGCTGTACCAGGGCGCTGTCCCAGGACAACGCCCCACTCAAATTGCCATATCTCCTAGCTCACACCTCCGATTGAGGTGTTCTTGAGCATTCTAGAATTGGCACGCCATAAGCTACGCATAGCTTATGGCCTCACCCTCATGCCTCCTAGTCTCCGTGGGTGGGAGGCATTCCCAACGCCCGGGGCCCTCACCCACACTAGGATCACTTGGGCCCTCTCACCAACGGCGCCACAAGTCCCGGGTGTCACTCCGGGGTCCCCCTTGTGCCCATGGTGTTTCGGGCACTCCTCATGGAGAGGTACGCGACAATACAATACAATACAATGCTAGAAGAGAAAGCAGAAAAAAATGTGTGTACATCTTCATCACCAAGTTGGAAGATGGATGAACCTCACATGTGCCCATGCAAATTTTCACATCAAGGTGTTAGAGAGAATGTGTATTTTGATCTGAAAGTAGAGCTTATATCGGGTAGTAATGCAATTCTAGGTGTTCACCAAGTCATATTATATCAAAATAAGGACCACAATTTAATGTATGAACACTTAAATAATAAAATCCTTAAATCTAAAGTGCACAAAATACATGGGCAATGAGAAATAGAACTCGTCTTAAGACAACAAAAATGCCCCTCCCATTACACTATTAAGTAGTGTGTGTTCGTTTATGCATGCCTTGAGAATATAACCATGAGATGCCCCAATCTAGTGCAAATTCATACTTAATTTGAGTCTCCTTGCATCCCATGGTTATATTCTCAAGGCCCACATGAACGAACGAACGCATATTGCTTAATAGTGTAATGCCATACTTTGCTATATGTGCAACATTGATTGAACCAATTTGTCTTTGCCCAAGATAACTATCATAAACAACCAAAGAACCAAACCTAATGAATATTCTTACTTATACATAATTGCTCTTGCAACACCATAGGGGCTAACCCTTAAAGCCCAAACACTTTATGGAAAAACCTACGTAGTTGTTCATAGTTATTCATACGTAAGTGCACTAGTTGATGCACATGCATCGCAAAGCTCAAACCAACATTCTTCTAGCATAAAACCACATCCCAACCTCCACGATAAACCCTAAACCCCACTAGTTGCTAATACCTTCACCATATTCATCTTATGCCATGACCGTGACCAAAGTGATGAGATTCAACCCAGAAGAACTACACTGAATATGATATTTTAGTGTCACATGGCAACTTTTCGGATGACACTTCTTATGAATAAGTGGACAAATATTGTCATGGATGATGGATGAGTTCATCATTTGGCCAAAACCCTACCTTCTCTTGTCACCAACTTGTGATGAAATATTGTCATGGATGATTGAAATTTGGATGAAAAACCACTTGGTAAGTGACAGTAATTGCAACACTGTAAATTTATCCCCCTCCCCCCCCAAAAAAATTAAAATAAAAATAAAATAAATTAAAATTACAAGGAATGACCAATAATGTTGGGTTAACATGTAGTGTTGGTGACACTATACTGCGGTTTACAATTAGTATTGAGCAAGACAATTAGAATTGGTGACACTAAATATCATATTTAGCGTAGCAATGTTGATGCTCAATAAGCATTGTGTGTAGAGCCACTAAACCCTAAAGATCGCTCCCAATCGGTAGGTAACAATCCTCGTACCCAGACGCACCCAAACAAAACCCGGGCAAAATCAAGGTCCATGCACATAACCACATTGAATCATCCCATTTATCCCATGAATAAAATGCCACCAACTCACCATGCACATTGTCATAATTGCCTCCCCCGGAAATCCCCCGGAAATCTCGGAAATCCCCTTGAAAAACACTTGACCAAAAGTCACCCGTAACACGTGACCAAATTCATGAACCAAACAATGTAACAAGTCGCCTCTACAAGGGCCCAACATAGACCACCTTCAAGACAAGACCGACCGAAGCATTTGGTTCAAAAGCTAGCTACCTATGTAAACCCATATTAGTAGAGTCTACACTCAAGGGTGAAGATCGATCTCTAACATGGTATTCGTGAAAATGTCACATGGCACGTAAAAAGTGTCATAGATGCCATATTCTTGAACACAAGGAAGGCCAGGTTGAATTGGTCTTTGGAGGCAGCTTTTGTCAACTACATCTGAAGATGTTTACAAAATGCTAGTAGCATGTGCACGTGATAACGAGGGAAGAAGTTATTTTATATCACGAATGTTGTGTTCTTCATTGTTACTTCAAACACTCTTGGTAGCAATCAAAGGCTTCTTCCTTTACTTTATGAGCTTGTATCATAGGTGCCCATATAAAACCAATTTCATGATGTAAAAATTTCCAAAGTTGGAGTGCACTTCACGAGACTAGAAACTGAATCGACCTTTAAAAAAACAAAAACGTCACATGTGAATGCAACGTTTTCATGAATACCATGTTCTCTAAGGTAGTTGGCGTCATTTCTATTTCTTTATCGGTTGTGTGTCAAATCAATAAAGTTAACTCAATTTATGTGGGAGTATAGTAGGTGGCAAATCGTAAGACGCGTCCCCTTTTCTCGTGCAATATGTTGCATGGATCATTTGTGTGTGAGAACATATCAATCGCTCAATTGTGAATCGTAGAGGTTGAGATGCAATTGGAAACCCCATCATTAATCACGTGAAGGGCTTCCAAACACCTCCATAAATGTATACATAAATAGTGGCAAGACTAAGGTCCGAGATGACCCTAAACTACCGGGTGATAGTGGAGAAGTACCCATTTTCGAATGGAGTGGTTGGTGGTTTGATTCCCGCTGTGAAATCTTCTCTCTACCTGACGGAATAAAACTAGCTAGGTAGGAAGCCAAGAGCCCACCCTGCACCAAGAAGATTCTTGAGCAGGGTAGGACCAACAAGTTCAAATTCATGTTAGATTGCCCGACGTTGGTTATTTATTTCTTTATTCATGGATGGCAAGACTATGGAGGGGGTGAGAGCCTATATGCATTGGTATAATCGGAAGGGAAAGAAATAACCCCATCATTCCCATTCAAAAATTTGAAATATCTACATATGTCATGTGTTGCAATGCAATGCAACTTTATCGCCCCATTAACCATAAACTTAATATATACCTTTACTTGGCTAGTGTCTTGAAATAGAGTATAATTGCTTAATGTGGGTGCCATAACATTATTCAAACCCATGACAGTGTTCTGTGGGACTGACAGTATTCCATGGAATATTCTTGGTATTTTCACATTCAATCTGAATGTGAGGAATATTCCCTATAATATTGTCAGTCCCACATAACATTGTCATAGGGTCTGAATAATGTTATGGCCGAACCTCGTCTCCAAAACATAGTAATTCTTCGCAACACATAGTCATTCCATTTGCTTTTGATTTTAAGTAGCTCAAAAACAAAAAGCTCTTCCATTTTGCATGCTTCCCTTGATAAATTGGCACATGTATTGTGTATCAATGGATCCCAACTTAGCCTTTTAGTTTACCACTATTAGCAACCTCCCTTCCCTTTATTACCCGCATTTGCGATTATCCCAAGTTGTGGACATAATCAACAAACAAACAAAACATTTGTTTATAACATATATTGTAGGTTGATAGCAGGTTGGGCACATTTTTCCATTAATTAATTAATTTCAAGAAAAAGGGCTTAGGCGGTCCGCAAATATGTTTATGAAAATTTAGCAATTCATGGCAGCTAAGTACGTGATGTTAGCCTTGAGGGTTTAGGTTAAGCCGTCCTAGTGTGCTAGTTAGGGTTGCGAATATCATAATCTATCATTTTGTGCCCATGTTTAGTAAAGGTTGTTTGAGAAATGCAAGCATGGCTAAGAGCCAAAGGCAAATCAGTCATATGTTCCATCCCATTGACGAGGATGAGAGATTATTGAGCTTTGCAAGTGATATTGAAGTTTTAATGTCCGAGTTGAGAGATTGCCTTGGGAAGATTGGAGAATTTCCTAGAATTTAGTAATTTTGATGATTATGTTTCCTTTCATTTAGGCCATCTAGTCTCATAATTTCCCAAAAAAATTGGCTTGATTATTTTGAATTGTTTTCCGCCCAACCTGCTATCAACCTACGGTATTGCATTTTCATACAAATGTTAATGCTTGCATACATAGCAACTCATAATTGTAGGAGTTGACTCTAACAAAGTGCCAAGTCTCCTTTCATGTGGACTTCATTGAGCAAATGACTCAGTGGAAATAAACTATTAGACTATCATAGGCTAATAGCAAGTTAGGCATTTTTTTCCCAGTAATTAAATAATTTCAAAAAAAGGCTTAGGCGGTCCCTAAAAACATTTATGAAAAATTAGGCAAATGCGTATATCTATATTCCCTCGTTTAGGCATATAGCGTATCCTACATTCAAATCCATGTACAGTGACCTATTTTTCATTCATCAAGTACGTGATCTTAGCCTTGAGGCTATAGGTTAAGCTATCTTGATGTGCTAATTAGGGTTGCGAACAATGTTTTATGTCATTTTGTGCTCATGTTTGGTAGAGGTTGTTTGAAAATTTGCAAGCATGGCTAAGAGCTAGAGGCAATCATTCACATGTTCCATCCTACTGACAAGGATGATAGATTATTGAGAGTTACAAGTGATATTGGAGTGAAGAAATCCCAAGTTGAGAGAGATTGCCTTGAGAAGATTGAAGAATTTCCTAAGATTTAGACATTTTGATAATTACTTTTTTCTTTCATTTAAGTCATCTAGCTGAAAAAAATCCCAAAAAATTAGGCATTATTATTTTAAATTGTTTTCCGCCCGACTTACTATGAGCCTACGGTGTTGCTCACACACTCATACGTGTCTTGGAAAAGGTTTGATCATCACCACTTTACCCATCAACACAAACACACTTCTAAGTGAAAGGGGACCGTGATATTAGAAAAAAGATGATAATAAATTGATGGAAAGGTCCGGCTCCCTCTAACATATAAAAACACAAAGAAAGAAAAATTATTTCTTTGGGCATGAATTGAAAAATTCAATTGCAAGAATGGAACCAAAATACAACCACCTTGGAAGAACCAGCGCAAAACCGAGGGAAAATTGAGACTAAAAAACTTGCCGAACGTGTTGAATACTTGTGCATGTGTGTGAGTGGAGTGTGGTGGGGGCGGGGGGTTTTCAATGTACACCATTTCATGGGGTCTCCGTTGGGATATCATCACTCCCATTGCAATCTCATTGATTTAGGGGAGGGCGGAGGAAGACAATTTCCACAAGGGCACACCCCAAAGCACGAGAACAACTATAAACAAAAGGTTTGAGAAATATTCGGTTGAAGTTCAAGACTTCAAGAACATTCCCGAACGTTCTAGAGGAATATATGAGATATACCTCAAATTAATGAAGATGAGCCAAATCATCGCAACATGGAACCGGTTGGACTTGGAAACACTACGATTTTGACCAATTGTGCCCGAAACCTTCCGGATATTGTGACCAATCTCTCCAAGGGAGGTCGTCAAAGGTATATGAAACCATGCCTAGTGTTCATGGTCAAGCCAATCAATATGCGATTGTTGTAGTGGGCCTCATCCCCTCAACTATACAATATGCCATGGCTAAGAACGAGGGCTTCATAGATCACGTAACTCGAGTATAATCATACATTGAAATGCGGGTTAAGCTAGGCAAATCACTTGAAGCTTATTTACACTAGAGCTTGAGGGCCCTTGACCCATGATATACAAGTTTTATGATCGTTAGGGAAGCCGGAGACGGGCCAAACTCACTTAAAACTAGACCTTGATGGACCCAAACTTCAAATGAATGAAAGAACTTACATGACGTCCTACATGATAACAAGAGGATTATGGTGCAAAAACATCATACTTTCACAAGGCAAGAAGTTACATAGATAGATGGGTTACTATTATGAAGTATCCATAGAATATGATTTGGCCTCTCAACATGGTTCATTTCCACTTTACACTAAGCTCGAGGGCCCGTCCGTTATAAATCAGACGTCTCTTTTCATTGTACGTCCTTTGGATGATTGATTTTCAAGCTTCCTTAGAACTTAACGGTCATGGCTCTTGGCCCATATGTAAAAAGCGGCCCTTATTGACATTTCCATATACATATTCTTGGTGTTTGCAATAGCAAAAATGCTAAAAATCAAAGTGAGAAATCACAAATCATACATTATGTGCCTTTTCAAAAGTCAACAAATTACGGTTGTCTACAAATCCAATTCTCCTTGTTGTCCAACTTCAATTCATCAAATAACAAAGCATGTCAAATGCATACATTTCATCTCTTGCGACCACCTTGCAACGGAGGTTCAATTTAGATCTCGGTTGACTTTGTTGTTATGATACTTAAAGAGAAAAAAACAAAATAAATTGTTGTTACTAAGAACATTCCTTGATAATTTACTCCGGAAAGATGGTAAATTTTTTCGTTTGGTCAATGCAATTGGACGTTGGAACTTTCATTAACTACACTACCCGATGTGCCGTGTATTGATGGCATTGTTGTTGTTTACGTCTACCTCCACAATAATAACAATCTAAATCTAATCTTGGAAGTGGTCTCCTACACTCCAACTCGACCTAAAAGCATGTGCTCATCATTCAAATGGAATATAATGTAGAATATTCACTCTGCATCATATATCTCCAACGTAATATGTACACTTGAGTCCAACAAATCCCAATTCCATTATGTTTCAAAGAGAGAGGGAATTATTGCATACAAGCGTATCTCTCATCCATCCAAAAAAGAGAAAAAACTATTAGAGGTTTATTGTCAGTTCCTTTAAAATAACCTTTAGTACATTAATTAAGAATCTTTAAATAAATAAATAAATAACCAACATCGGGCAATCCAACATGAATTTGAGCCCGTTGGCCCTACCATGCTCAAGAATCCTTTTGGTGCAGGGTGGGCTCTTGGCTTCCTACCTACTTAACTAGTTGTTGTTGTTGTTGTCACGGAGAGGGAAGATTTCATAGCGGGAACCGAACCGCCAACCACTCCATTCAAAAATGGGTACCTCTCCACTATCACCCGGTAGTTTAGGATCATCTCGGATCTTTAAAACTAATTATGGTGTCATATCAACTTTAAAAAATAATGTCCAAGTTGCATATTGTTTCAAGGGTTTTATGTTGAATGAATGAGAGGTACACTCGTATACGACAATTACCTCTCTCCATGTTTCAATTACCTCCCTTGTACCACACCCTAAATTCACAAAACTACCTTAAACCCTTAAACCCTCAAGGACTTTCAAAAGTTACCAATGATGTGTCCATGTTTGAGAGACTCAAAACACATTAAAACATTCAATGAACTTTATACATACATTTGGATATCTACCAACAAAATTGTTCAAGAATCATTATATAAGGTGAAAGATGCCGATTATGGAAGTGCAATGGACCAAAAAAAGTGTGGACACATGAGATGATCACAACCTCAATTTATAACATTACTAAGCCACTTAATACCCTAGATATGTAAAAAATATTACGGCTAAGGGCCATGGGTTGGTATTAAAATGATGTGATTCTCAATAAACGACAACTTCAGCTTTAGGACTTTGGCAAGGTCCGCATGGAACATGGGCATCTCTTCTATTTTAAAAGGGCGAGGGAGCACGAGGCTTAGCAAAGTTATGTTATAACTGACTCCAAAACCGAGTATAACCAAATCAAGTAAATTGTGTGAAAAGTGCATGATTCACTCAATCAAGTGCAGAAGGACTATTGGAACTTGTCACATGTTTTCATCCATGGAGACAAGATATCATACACAACTGTCAGATTATATATCCACGAGTTGATTAGTTATGATTGATAACCAATTTGAGTAGGTAGATGACATGGCACTCCCGTGGCTTGTCATCCACTCTCCTTTTGTTGATTATCCTTGCCATGTTAGGCGAGCAAACCATTTGAGAAACCCGGATGTGAAATCCAACAAAACATTTCACCGATGTCAATTAAGTTATAAGTACTCACTTGAGGTAGATGGGTCTAAAGTGGCTCGTTTTCTTAATCGGACCCCTATATATGATTGGTGTGTGGTTTGCTGAGGATCAAAGAGCAAACATCATAAAAACACATTTAAAAACTAGAGTGGACTACGTCTTTGAATATTAATAACTATTCTACACTCAATAGTGAACAAAATTGGGAAGACCCATATATCCAATTAAGAAATCAACAAACATGCACTTCCAATAATCAATACTAAATTGTGGGAGATCCGATTTTCAATCCGGATTTTGCAGATGTTTCATCATAGATTTGCTAATGCAACATGAGTTTTGTTGTGTAAATCTAATTGGTAGAAGTCGGAGAACATGAAAAATGAACCAATTAACACCCACATACCTCACACATAACTTCTTAACACATTGGATTGATAACCTTCCTTCCTTCCTCCCTCCCTTGGTAGCTGCTCCTCCCAGCTAGGCTCAAAAACCCTAACCCTAATCCACTCCGAAACCCTACACCCCAAACCCCGACCTTGTCAAGGAAACCGTTGCCATTTTTTGTTGTCAGTTTCGTGCGGGATGGAGGCGCTCAGCGCATTGAGTTTGAGCAGCAAGGAGCCAGCCATGGAGGAGGTTCAGAAGAAGCGAATTGCGTTGTTCCAGAAGCTGCAGGCAGAGCAAAAGGAAGCTCGGGAAGCCAAAGGAGGGGAGCCTATCAAGTACGTTTCAGTTCTGGCATTCAATGAACCTTGAGTGGGATTCTTGACAACTGATCAGGGGTCTGCACGATAGATTTAATAATTGCGATCAGGTGTTGATGATGATAATATTTCTGTTCATGCAGAATAACTATGCCCGATGGTGCTGTGAGGGAAGGAAAGAAATGGCTGACATCGCCTATGGACATTGCCAAAGAGATTTCTCAAGGCCTTGCGAACAATGCCCTAATTGCAGAGGTATCATATGGTACCTGCTTATGCGATTCAGTCTTTGAACAAGATTATTGGTTGAAACAGTCATTGGTAAAAGATTTCGTTGCCCAAAGCATTCTGTTGAGTTATCAAGGTTGCAGGTGAATGGCGTATTATGGGACATGACAAGGCCTCTTGAAGAAGATTGCAAGCTTGCGATCTTCAACTTTGATACGGACAAGGGTCGTGACACATTCTGGCATTCTAGCGCTCACATCCTTGGCCAGGTCTGAGAATGACTCTGAAACTTTGCCTGGTATTTTCTTCACAGCTATTTTGTGTCCCTCCCTATTGTTTTCATTTGATATCCATACTTCGGGAGTCTTCATAGTTTCATTGTCATGGTAGTTTCAATATTTTGAGCAAGTTAATAAGAATTCCACTTTGCTTCTTTGCTTATCACAGATATTTACTGTACAATTCGGTAACGCTGCTGTCGTATGAAGCTGCAAATGTATTTTGATCCATTCAGTTTTAATTCTTGATGCAGTCTTTGGAGATGGCTTACGGATGTAAGCTTTGTATCGGACCTTGCACCACAAGAGGAGAGGTGTGTTTTTCAAATTTGTTTCGGTCTAAGTCTGTTATAGTACCCGACATATTCTTAATTTTTGTCATTGTTTGTTTCTGTGGTCTTCTTCCTCTTTGCTTGTTCTGTTAGGAATTCATCTGTGCGTCCCATGATGGTGTTGCTGAAAGTTTGTGAGTATATAATCTGCTTAATTGGCAAGCTTTGCTGTTGTTAACTGATTTCCTGTTATCGATTGGTTGTCGTTTTCCAGGGGTTCTACTATGATGCATTCTACAATGGACTTACTTTGACAGAGAAAGATGACTTTGAAAAGATCCAAGGGCAGGCAAATAAGGCTGTGAAGGTTCTCCCTCTCTTTCATTCTCAGTTGTTGCTAGATTGTCTTCCTCACTTTTGAAGATGTGTTAGTTGATTTTCCTTGTTCCATACAAATTCAGTACTGAAATGATTACTGTGGTGAATGCACAGGAAAAGCAACCTTTTGAGCGCATTGAGGTCACACGGCAACAAGCTCTGGAGTTTTTTGCTGAGAACCCCTTCAAGGTAATTTGTTGCTGAGAATGGATTTTGGCATTATATGTTGGTCTTTCTTGCTTGTATATTGAAGAACGATCCTCTATGTTGATAGAGAGAGGCTTATATTAACACTGATATGTCTTGGAAGGAGACATGATATTGAACAAAACTCCCTCTGAACTGCAGGTTGAAATCATAAATGAGTTACCAGAGGATAAGACCATCACTGTTTACAGATGTGGACCTCTTGTGGACTTGTGCCGTGGACCGCATATCCCAAGCACAGGTCATGTGAAGGCGTTCTCATGTTTGAGGGTGAGTTGATGCAGCAGCTATATATTTCCAATCAATCTTGTGAGTGACTGCTATACGTTCTCTACCAATATTGTGAATGATTGTCTTGTTACTTTATCTGCATATCAGTAGAATATCCACCTCAATCTGTCAATGTTGTTGGTACTTGCCAGGCATCAGCATCTTATTGGAGAGGAAGAGCAGATCGAGAGAGCTTGCAGCGAGTTTATGGAATCTCGTATCCTGACAGCAAAAAGCTGAAGGTATGCTTAGGGCCACCAGAACAGTCGGAAAATAGTCAAAAATTGTCTCTTTCAAACATTGTGTTTTGTACCATAATAATAAGGTAAGGTATTTTGGAATGAGCTGTCTATGTTTGGGGCACTGTTACATGGCTCACAAATTGTAAACCACCATTCACCTAATGGTTAATATCAATTGTAAATTTGCAGGAATACCTCCACAACCTGGAGGAAGCAAAGAAACGGGATCATCGGAGGCTTGGACAACAGCAAGAGCTTTTCTTCTTTCATGATTTGAGGTGACGTCATGGTCTGACAATCTTTTGCATGCACCAAATGTTGGTGAGATTCGTTCTCAAAATTGCAGCGGGCTTATTCATCAGTGACTTGAGAGTATACTCATTATTTTTCACTATGCTGAATGTATCAGTCCAGGGAGCTGTTTCTTTTTACCGCATGGGGCAAGGATCTACAACAAGCTGCAATCGTTCATCAGGGAAGAATACAAGAAACGAGGTTATGAAGAGGTGCAAATATTCAAGCTTCCACTCTTTTGTGCACTACACAAATTATCAATCTAATTCTTGTTTAATCTATGTATGTCTATGACATTTTTTGTCACAAGCGAAGCTTTCTGATGACCCCATCTTAGTAGTCTACATGTGGAGGCTTTACTGACAGAAGGGTGATGTGGTGTTCACAGGTTGTTTCTCCCAACATGTTCAACATGCAGCTATGGGAAACATCTGGTCATGCTGCCAACTACAAGGAAAATATGTTCACCTTTGAGGTTTGCCACATGTTCCTTAACGTTCATTGTGTCTCAATAATTACTTACTGCTTAATCATTCTCATCACAATCTGTTTTCGTAGTACCAGGTTTTGATTGATCAGTTCTAAGGTCCATTTAGGGGGACATTGCTGTGTATATACTAACTATTAAGTTGTTGACATAGATGCTGAAAGTTGGTTAGATGCAATATACCGTAGTCTCTGACAGCAAATCCCCTATCTTTGTGAGTGGTGATGTATTGTAAGAATATCCAACTGTATAATTTATATATTTTGCTGGTGATCAGGTTGAGAAGCAGGAGTTTGGATTGAAACCAATGAACTGCCCTGGTCATTGTCTCATATTTGATCATCGTGTTCGCTCTTACAGAGGTTTGTGATACCAATCTATTTTACTTGGACATGGGAAGTGTAATAGCCTGGTGGAGGTGATCTAGTAAAGACTTCGTCCTGAATTTGCTGCTAGAGTAGTCATAACGAACCTGAAGTTCTTGAATGCGAGGCCTATGATGAAATTTACTATCTGCTACATTTTGGATGGCCTTAGCCAATTGACAAGAAACTACCACCAAGATCTGAGGCCTTTCATACTTCTCTTCATGTACCAAAGAGTATATTTTAGCTAAACATACTCATCTAGGTATGTCTCGACCCTTTTCAATATACCATTGCAAAATCTTCATTTGTATTGACAATGGTTTTGTCTTGGTTCAGAGCTACCTTTGCGGCTAGCAGATTTTGGTGTTCTGCATCGGAATGAGATGAGTGGTGCCCTTTCGGGTCTTACCAGGGTGAGACGGTTTCAGCAAGATGATGCACATATATTTTGCATGGAATCTCAGGTAAACATCTGAAATCTTAGGTGTTTCTGGATGGTATGTGCAAGTATGGGAGTCTGCATGTACCAAGCAAGACAATGTATTGGTTTTTTCAGTATATGTTTTTATCGTGGAAGCTGTTCATGGATTGTTCTTGTATCAGTCTGTTGGTACTCTGGTACATGACTTCACAGTGCTTGTCATCATTGCATTATGTGTTGAATATGTGTAAATACCACCCTTCTGAGACATGTGGGTAATAAGAGGTGTTTAGTATACCACATCCCAGTAATTTGGTGGGTTGTTGTGTAACAAATTTTTGTGCTCTGATGCTCACTCCTTAGATAACTCAGGACTTGTCCTGAATTTTCTTGTAGAGTAGTCACAATGAAACTGAAGTTCTTGAATGTGAGGCCTGTGATGAAATCTACTATCTGCTACATTCTGGATGGCCTTGGCCAGGTGACAAGAAACTACCACCAAGATCTGAGGCCTCTTCTTGTCATGTATTGAAGTGTGATACTAAATAAACACACTCATCCAGCTCTCATGGATTGAACAATGATTCTGTAGATCTTGTCTGTTAGAAGGCTTAATACTTGTGGTCCGTGAATCATCAAGAAGCACTCACTCTTGTCATTGTCTACCTGCTATTACCAGATATCAGATGAAGTCAAGGGAGCGCTGGACTTTTTGGAGTACACTTACAAGGTGTTTGGATTCACGTTTGATTTGGAGCTTTCCACTGTAAGCCTTCTTTCACCAGTAAACCGTGATCACAGTCTTGAGTTTGTCTCTTTCTGGATTTGTCTCCTGCAGTTTCAAGGACAAAGACTACACTAAATATGATATTTAGTGTCACCAATTGTAATTGTCTTGCTCAATACTATTTGTAAACTGTGGTATAGTGGCACCAACACTAAATGTTAACCCAACATTATTTGTCATTCCTTGTAAATTTTTTGGGGATTATAGATTTACAGTGTTGCAATTGATGTCACTTGCCAAGTGATTTTTCATCCAAATTAGAATCATCCATGACAATATCTCATCACAAGTTACTGACAAGAGAAGGTAGGTTTTTGGCCAATGGATGAACTCATCCATCATCCATGACAGTATTTGTTCACTTATTCATAAGAAGTGTCATCCGAAAAGTTACTATAGTGACATTAAATGCCATATGACACTAAATATCATATTTAGTGTAGTCATTGCTGAGATGCACACATGGGCAATCCCAAGTGTAGGGCCATATTCCAAGAACAGGAAATTCCTTCAGTATTGCAACGCATCTATAGCTCTAATTGGTTCTCCTAGCTTGCATTAAGACTGTTCATTCTCTCTATTTTGCAGAGGCCAGAAAAGTTCCTGGGTGAAATTGAAACATGGGATCGAGCAGAGAAAGCGCTGGAGAATGCTCTGAATTCCTTTGGTAAACCTTGGCAGGTTGGTTTCTTGCTACTCAAATGTTCTTTGTTATTGTTGTCACCCATTTCTAGCATTACTCCTTTGTTTTTCCACCACTCAGACATACTGTTTTGGGCTGCTTGTGTGCATATTGCTCCAAGCCAAGCTATCTAAGAACTTCGTGGGTCCTGTGGATGCAGATAAATGAAGCTGACGGTGCTTTCTATGGACCGAAAATTGACATTACAGTCTTTGATGCTCTGAAAAGGAAGTTCCAATGTGCAACCATTCAGGTAATCAGAAGTTTTTTCTTTCATCTCCATGTTGCTGACATAGTGACTTCTCAGAGAAAAGTGGTACCCTCCAGTGACAGTGCACAGCATAATGCCTCAATTTCAGTTGTCCTTTTTGATCTGTCCTCTGTAGCTCTTGAATGTCGCATGTACTGATATGTGTTGGGTTGTATAATCATGTTCCAATTGCAGTTAGACTTCCAGCTTCCAATACGGTTCAACCTTTCTTTCTCGACTGAGGATGATGCTAAGAGAGAGAGACCAGTTATCATCCATCGAGCTATTCTTGGATCTGTAGAAAGGATGTTTGCTATTCTTCTTGAGCACTATGCCGGCAAATGGCCGTTCTGGCTGAGCCCACGTCAAGTTATTGTTTGCCCGGTTTCAGAGAAATTTACACGATATGCAGAAGAGGTCTGTCCATGCATTCCTTTCTGCACTGACAATTGGAGTGTGCATCGGTGTATCCTGTTTGTACATTTATATGCTGCATTTGAGAGTTCCAGTCGTGAAATTACTGTTAAGATCATGTGACAAAGATGACAGGATTCTAAATTCTCGAGTGGTATTTCAGGTTCGTGATACCATTCATGCAGCTGGCTACCACTGTGAGGCAGATACTTCGGACCGCAAGTTGCAAAAGAAGGTCCGTTTCAATTTTCCTATCTTGTCCTCATTATTGTGGTTAGATGGCCTCCATCATTCAATCATATTATCAAAGTACTCACAAATTTCTTGTTGGCTATTGCTCTTGTCTGTGCAGGTTCGTGAGGCGCAGTTGGCTCAATTTAACTACATCCTGGTAGTTGGAGAGGAAGAAGAGAGCAAAAAACAGGTGGGCTGCTATTCCATGCCTTTGAATTTAATGTTTTTTGAAATTCGAAAGCTTGTGAGTACCTTCAAATAGATTGAATGAAGGTCAATGTAAATGTTGGGTCCCCTCTTGAAATTATTACTAGTGCTTTCGAACCTATTGTCATTAGCACTAAGTAGTACACTCTCCCTTGCCAAAAAGATTCAGCAAAAGAAAGACAAACTAGGGGTCCATGTCGTGACAAACTTGTGCCGTAACTGGTGCAAAGGAGGAGGTTGCTCTCTTAGATGTGTGCTCACAGCTGCATTCTATTTCCCAGTTAACAAAGTGTTATGTTGATTAACCTACTTGGGAGTCATTTTCCTTACTCACTATGGGCAACTATCAACATGTCGGTGCAAGTTCAACTGCAACTAGTGCATCCTTTGGTTCAATAGCTCGAATTTGCAGTAGTGCATCCTGAGGTTAATTTGCAGTAGCACATCCTGTGGTTGATATGGTTGAATAAATCAAAGACCAGTAGAGCTATCCTCTAACTCAGCCTGACTTCTGGTCCAGAGTTGGTTGTTTTGCACGCAACACCTTCTATGTTCAGTAATTTTTGGGTGCATGCTTCGAAGTAATGTTGTGGTCTGAATGAGTGAACAACATTCTATGTCAGTTCACTAAGGGTCAAACTCATTGGGGCATTCTGAGAGGTGCTGAATGAGATAAGTTTTCTTGCAATGCACTCACATATGTTGCTCTTCATCAAATTTTAAACACTACCTCCGAGCATTCACCAGAAGCTGAAAGAAGTTATTGATATTGTATGAAAATTAACCAATGGAAGTTCATAAGGGACAACTTCTGACAAAAAGTTGCATCAGTGAAAAGGGTGCCCCAATTTTAAACTTGCCTATCTCATGTTGGGAACCCCTGTAGGTAAGTAATGGTCATCTCTAACATATGCCCTGGGAGATTGAATCACAACTCTTATGTGATGGTGTTGTCTGTGCAGGTGAACATCCGCACCAGAGACAATGTAGTACATGGAACAAAGTCTGTCCCCGAGTTGCTTGCCGAGCTTGCACAAGAATGTGCAGAGTTCCGCTAGTGGATCCCACGGGAACAACTTTGCTCAAATTGGAGGTCAGGAGGCATCTATTGTTCCTTGCCAATGTTTAGGAGGAGGGTCTCTGTATAGTAACTTAAGGTTTTGTTACTGAAGGACTTCTTGAGGTATCATACATTCTATTTTTTATTGGATCTCCTTATATGATGAGCCACAAGCAACAAGGTGATGATTATCTATCTGCTCTAGTGTTGGTGTGCGCAACATCCCAGTCAGTGTAATGCTTCAAACTGATGGGACCTTCCTCTTCAAGGACACTAGCTGTTTCTTTTGCACATACTCTTCTAGTACTTTCAAGATTTTGTCAACCCCCATTATTTGAGAGGTTCCAAGATCAATTATAAAACAGTGGTTGCAAAGGTAATAAATTAGAATTGCATGTAGAGGGATATTGTACACTTAGTCGCAAACCACATTACAGTAGAAGTTACAGATTCATCCATTCTTTCATCTGTTCATTGTCTGGATGTATTACCAAAACTGCAAACCTAATATTGCAAGAGGTAAATGAGTGCAAACGATGACATTATCGGCCCTTGTATCCTAATGTCATGCACCATTGACATCCATTAGTGTGACCAATCTTCGAGCATTTCATGAATGATTGTAGTGTCACTTCCTGAATGAGTTACACTGTGCTGCAACATTTTACTAATTGAAGGCTCCATGATGCTCCAAACAACTGATGCCGATGTATGATTTAGGTATCAACAAAAAAACACCAATGGTACGAGTATTTAGAACTTATTGTGTTCCCTTATGCTCCAAATAGGAAGTGACACCATAATGGTGAGGTTGATTGTGACTATCAACACCAATTCTGAATATAAAGTAGGCCCAGGGCTAGACACCCACCGCTTTGAGGTGGGCCTCTACCACTAATACCCAATGTGAAAATGCATGCAGTTCTATCATAGTGTACACGTGTGTGCGTGTGTGTGTGTTTTTGAAATTTGACCTCAAAATTAGCGTTACAGGCTCTGAATTAGTGTAAAGGGAGCCACTTATCAATAAGATGAAGTAACCACAAACCTTTTTTTTACTAGACCTGCTTCACCTTGGTAATAATGGTGGGCCCAACACAAAGAGGTGGGCATCTAGCCCTGGCCATAAGCTAGAGGTGCTAATTTCAACCCCTTCCTAAAAGTGACGCATGTGCATGCCTTCTAACCTTGTAACTGCAACATACCTTAAACCATCCGAATGCTCCAGTGCAAAGCGGGTGGCTTTGGGTGAAAAATGGGGCGGTTCTAGGAGAATGTGGTGTTGGTTTTCGACAAATGTCGGATTGACTCTGACAATTGGGACGTTGCTAGGGGTGGGTTATTTATATGTTCTCAGCAAGATCATGTATGCCAAAGTTATTAAGGCTCGATTTTTTTACTGGGTGGAGTGTTAAATTCAGTGCAAAAGTGGTTTGAGCGCAATGTGGGGATTGTTGAGAACAAGGGGGTTTGACTTGGACAAAAAACAGTGCGGTTTTGGGTGAGTGTCAGCATGAATGTGGGAACCATTTGCAATGGAAGCAATGTAGGTATAGGGAGGGATTTAAGAAGCTAGGGAAAAGATACTTCAAAACATTGTTCTACATATTCATATGATGTGCAATTTTTGTATCATGTCTAAGTCAATTTGCTAAGCCAATCCTGCATACCACTAATCCAAATGAAATCCCAAAATAGGCTAAATCAACCAAAGGGTTGGTTTAAGCACCCTCTACCTTATTGGGAATTACCCAAGGTACTACTAGTGGTTAGGAAGAGAAGTACTCATGGTTATAGTCATCAAAGATATCAACTAACACTTCATCTCCATTCTCGAGGATAATGTATAAGTATTTATTTACATAACACTTCACTTCTATATTGGGCAATATTCAATTTGAAATTGCATATGAAGTCCACCAATTGTTAGAGTAAGTTAAAGCTTGTTTGATCATGGCCTCTCATCATAGTCAATTTGATTGACCTAACCAACATACCTAACCCCTTCACGAAGAGGTTGATGAACCGTTTATTGCCTACGGGTGCATTCCAATAAGCCTGAAACTTTCAATTTACTTTTCATGTTGAGGGCAATTTAACGATCCACTATCACCACCATGTTTTTATAGTATTTGTATGTGGATATCAACTCCATTATGAAGTTTGGGAAAAAAAATCTTCTTTGTTTCAACAAAAATTGAGAAGATCTAGTAGTCACAAAGTTGAAATTCCCATGTTGGGGCAACTAATGAAAATCTTGTTTTGTAAATTTGGGTGACGGGGATGGATGAGGAAGCTTGATAAAAGAATTTACATGTATTTAGAATACATGTTTGTGAGGGTCTGATTATCCAAATTTGAAGTTCATATACTTAATCTAGAGGTGGTCAAAGTGCATTGACCAAATGGTAAGTGCCATTCATAATTTGTTTGAATGCCAATTTTTTGAAACGTTTTGGGTCAGAGTGTTGCCCACATTACTAAAGATAGTTGATTGTTGCAATGGGCAGCACCCCATGCATGAAGATGTGTTTCCTTCTTCTAGTCTCAATGACCTTCTATGAGTTTCAAAAAACTTTGGGGCATCATTATCCTTTAGAATAAAATAAAATTGAACGAGACTTGCACCTATCTATTCTTGAAACATTAAATAATTTGCACGTCGAATGGGTAACCCGGATGAAGACATGATGTGGCTCCTTGCTGGTTAATTTTTTTATTGTTTTATTTTATAATTTTCATGAGAGAGGGAGAGAGAGAGAGTCTTGCAAGTAATAAAGGGTTAAACTACGTTCAACTGACAAGAACAAAGCTGTCAACCTCCTTAAGATGACCAAATCCTTGAAGAATCTATGTTTTGGACAAAATCTATGTTTTGGACACTTACATAACGAGGCATTAATATGTGGGTGTTATGTGGTGTGTCTTCTTGATTAGATGCATAAATTCAAGTGATAAGGTTAAGAATGGACACCAAAAAGATACATGTTTCAATGAACTTGGGGCCATGTGCATGGAACCCCTTGTCATGGAGCTTTAGTTAAGCTCGACAAGTTTATTCTAATAAGCCCCCCGCCTCTACTCTAGAGAGGGTAAGAAGAAAGGAGCATATGATGCCTATTGAGCTTGAGGAGAGCCTCTCAATCTGAGATTGAGATCTCAGCTAAATAATGTTATGAGTTTGAGTTCTTTAGGTTCTCTTTAAAATAGACATGTTGTGAGCTCGGAGAGAGATTGAGACCTTAGGGCCCCTTTTACACTAGAGAGGTTGTTAGCTCAAAAAGAGATTGAGACCTTAAGCCCCCTAAGGTAGAAATACCTAAAGCGGTGAAAATAAGCTGATTCAGCTAGAACGAGTGGCTTGAAATTTTGTGCAATATTTTTCAAAGATGGAGAAGAGGAAATGACGAGGAATGCAAGTTGTTTCGTAATTTTATTCCTTGTGAATAATTAGTCACATTTTTTCAAAGAGGCAAGTAAGCCAAACCTTCTACTTGTATAATAGAGTCTTCCTAATTTGAACATCAAAATATTCTACTTTGCATACAAATACACACAAAACGGTTAACTTAATGGCACCCAAGAGTGATCGCAAGTGGTGTGAAACAACACCTATCCGGTCAATCATTGCATCCCATCTAGCAGTGCATCCTTTTCGGGCCACCACTTTTCCAATTAGCCATTTTGGGTCCGCACAAGAATCATTCTGCCCCTAGTCTAGTGCACCAGTAGTGGTCATTCACTGTTTTAGGTATTTCTACCTTATTCACTTGATAGGTTGTGAGCTTGAGTCCAAGGCTCGTTGATTCGTTGTGAGGCCTGCAAAGGCATAGCGGAGTGGAGTGGGATAGGGCTGTAGGGGATAAGGGAATCCAAAACCATGCCTATGTGGCATCCTATGTGGCATTTAACTTAGGGTGGATTAACATTAAAGTCCGGGTCAAAGAAAGTTGGGGTCACAACACCTCTTAAAGGATGTTTATTCTCAGACTCAAGATTGCATCCAAGCTTGAGGATTGGTTTCTTAGATTGGGTGGAATACTTTTCTTGAGTTGGGACCGACAAGATCTGGATGGGAAATGATGTCACATGAATGTCGCTTCTTTTTCTCAAACTTTGGACTTGAACCCTAGTGTAAAACTCCTTGGATCCAACTTTTTGCTCTTAACCAATAGGACCACTCGGTTTTAAAAGTTTCTTTGATCTTGGACCCTCGTGTCAACCCATCCTTAAAGGCCCCTTTACACTAAGTTAGAGGGGTAGTGCACTCGAGAGAGATTTGAGTTCTTAGGCCCCCTTTATACTAAGTTAGAGAGGTAGTGAACTTGATGGAGATTTGTGTTCTTAGGCCCCCTTTACACTAATAAAGTGAACACGGGTAGTGAGGTTAGAAGGACTCAATGTCTTTTGAAGCTCACAACCTGTCAAGTGTAAAGGGCCCCTAAGAACTAACTCTCTCTCTCTCACTCATAACCTCTCTTAATTAACTCAGTGTTTCCCCTGCAAGATGAGGCCCCCAGATGCCACATCGGATGCCACGTAGGCGTGATTTCGGATTCCCTTATCCCCCTAGCGCCCTTCTCTCTCTCCCTCCGCTCTGCCATGCCATTGAAGGCCCCGCAACGAGCCAACGAGACACCGTCTCAAAACTCCATTCCTCTCTCTCTCGCTCGCCCTCTCGCCTGCCTCTTCAATCTCAATCTCTTTTCCTCGTCGTGCCCTCTCTCTCTCGCTCACCTCTTGAAATCCCTTCGCGAAATGAGCCACAGCAGGATTTCCGCTTAGGGTTCTGCGCAACCTGCAAGGAAGTGCGTCGGGCGAAGGCCAGCCATGGCGTTGCTGCGCGCATCGGCCTTGTCGCTCTCGGCCGCGTCTCCTGCTCTTCAGCAGCCGCAGGGAGCCGCAGGAGGGGGTGCTTCGGGGCGCAATTCGGGAGCCCGCTTGTTGTCGACGACGGCGACGACGAGCAGCAGCGGGAGAGGGGGAGCAGCGTTGAGTGCTTCTGTGCCGGCCGCGGCGTGGTATGTGAAGAAGGGAGATAATGGGAGCCAGTTGCGGAGCGCGGGGATTTGCTGCGTCCAGAACCAGGACGTAATGCAGGTATGGCTTCCTCCCGGCTCATTTCTGTGTCGTAGAGTTCGAGGTTCCCTGTGTCTGTGTGTCTGGCTGAGTTATCAGACGGGGTGTGGTGTGTGACCTCGTACGAGCTTGTTGTGGTAGAGTTGCCTCAAGGGGGACTGGAGCGGTCTTGTTGTAAGGTAACCGCGGAAACGAAGCTGCGTAGTTTGAATTGGTTCTTGCTCCCTCGAAGATGTTGTAGTTACGGAGCTTCTAAGTTGAAGGACGATTTCACTTCAGTAGTATTCTCTTGGCAATGCGGTCATGTGCTTGATGTTTTGCATTGTACGTCCACTCCTCTCAAAGCTGGAGGAATGCGACCAAATTCGCTCGTCCGCCTCCTTGCTCTGGTCGTTGTAAGGTAAGCGCAGAAAGAAAGTTCGTGTGAGCTGCGTAGTTTGAATTTTCTGCTTGACGTTTCGAAGATGTTGTCGTCGCGGTCAGCCGGAGACGACCCTACCCGGAGCTCTAAGCTCGAAGGCGATTGGACTTCAGTATTTGCTCTTAGCAATGCGGTCATGTGCTTGATCTTAATCCTTCCATGTCCACTCCTCTCAAATTTGGAGGAATGCGACCAATTATCTTCTGGAGAGAATTATCTTTTCGCGGGTGTATGCAGCACACGTTAATATGGCACCCAGTACTTTTGAAGTACTCAAATTGCCACGGACATAGGAGCGGTCTTGTAAGGTGAGCGCAGAAAGAATTTGCGTGTGAGTTGAGCTTGAATTGCTGCCTGGTCTTTCTCGAAATGTCGTCGCCACGGTCATCCGGAGAGGACCTTACCCGGATCTCTAGGTTGGAGGGCAATTTGGCTTTAGTAGTTTGTCTTGGCAATGCGGTCATGTGCTTGATGTTTAGCTCTGAACGTCCACTCCTCTCAAATTTGGAGGAACGAGACCAATTTCGCACCCCCAACTCCTTAGTCTGGTCGTTGTAAGGTAAGCGCAGAAAGAAAGTGCGTTTAAGCTGCGTAGTCCAAATCCGCGGCTTGCTCTCTTGAAGAGGTTGTCACCACTCTTATTTCGGGAGACGACCTTACCGGGAGCTTTAAGTTGGACGAAGATTTGAATTCAGTCGTTCTGCTCTTGGCAATGCGCTGATGTGCTTGATTTTGGCCTCGAACGGTCATTCCTCTCAAATTTGTTGTCATGCGACCAAAACTGTAAGGTGAGCGCAGAAAGAAAGTGCGTGTGAGCTGCGTCTGAATTTGCGGATTGCTCTCTCGAAGACGTCGTCGCGACGGTTATCCGGAGATGACCTTACACGGAGCCTTAAGCTAGCGGACGATTTGACTTCAGTAGTTTTGCTCTTGGCAATGCGGTCATGTGCTTGATGCTAAGCCTTGAACGTACACTCCTGTCAAATTTGGAGGAATGAGATTAATTTCGCTCCCCGACTCCTTGCTTCACCAGGTTGCATGGTGTGACGTTTAATGTGGCACCGAGTTTCTATTTACTTGGATTGCCACGGGCACATAGGGATACATGTGTTCGAGGTATACCTGTTTCTGTGGAATCATGTCTTATCTAGATGACCTGAATGGAATGGTCATGTTTGCAGGAAATATAGGGTGTCCCCTCGATTAATCGAAACTTCAGAGTTTGTTTTGGTTTTTCCTACTTCAGAGTTTTGTCTTATGTCTTCTGGTTTCCTTGTGTCAAAATTGAGGTCTTAGTATACTTGCTACACAACTTTTGCTTTAGTCTTCCCGTTACATCTGGAGAGCTGTAGGAGAAACTCAAGTCAAGGATCCACCGGTGGACTCCAGTGGGGATGTCGAGGGAGTTGGCTTCTTCCATCCAGGCAGCTTATTGGGGAGCTTATCCAGGCCCTATTCAACTGGCTTGCCGCCATTTGGCTATTACCGCTTGTGTGATGTCATTTCTATATCAATCTGTTTATAGATTGATATTCCTTGTGCTTGCATTGAACTGAGTGTGTGACTCTAAAAAGCTTCAAATTGATTATCTCTCTTGATTCGTATGTGGTGGGTTTCTGGTTACACTTGTCTGTAAGTGTTGGCTGAGCCTTGATACTTAAAAGGATATTAGTATTGCAAGTCTGACTTACATAGGGTGCAGCCTTTGGTAACAAGCCACGTCTATGAATGCCATCACCGTCAAAGTACCTTGTTCACTAATTTTGAGAAGCTTGTTTCATGATTGTGAAGGAGCTTGACAAGTCATTGGAGACAAAGGGAGGGGTATCTCTCCAAGCCTTGCGGGACAAGCTTGCAGCTGGGGAATGGGAGGCTGCCGACACTGAAACAAGGAGACTACTATGTGAACTGGCTGGGGAGGATGCAATCAAGAGAAAATGGGTCTTTTTCTCAGAGGTTCAATTCATTTCAGAATCTGACTTCAAGCTTATAGACGGTCTTTGGAGGGCGTACAGCAACAATAAGTTTGGCTACAGTGTGCAACGTAAGCTTTGGAACAACGCAGGCAAGAACTGGAATGGGTTTTTCAAGAAAGTCGGATGGACGCGTCCACTGGATGAGTATCAAGAGACATACAAGAAGTTTCCCCTGGAATTCATGTGGGATGTTGCAGATCCTACCCCAGAAGGTCACTTACCCCTAACAAATGCTTTGAGGGGAACGAGGCTTCTGGAGAATATCCTGAACCATCCAGCTTTTGCTGATGTCGATGAGCAACAGAAACTACGTGCTGAACCAGATCTGCTCTCAGGCCTCTTTGGGAGCTCACCAAAATCTAGATGATGGTGGCATGACCAGCATCACATTGCCTGAACGAACTGAAACTGGTTAGCTGCCCTTCTCAATGATTCGAAGGCTCTTATTCTCCATTCCAAGTTCCTGAGAATTAGTTGCATAATCCCGAAATGTTCTGAGTAGGCCCCGAGTCTCTGTTGGATTTCCAGTTAGAAATTAGTTTCTGGGTCATGATGTACTGCTATGTAAAGGAACTGTTTTTGGAGAACAGTAGGTATATCAGAAATTAGACACCTTTCCCTTTCGGAATACAATCTATTCTTTTCTCGCTGAATCTGAAGTTACATTTGTATGTGTGTGATGCATTTGGATTTGTAAGATTGCTCCTGAATGCATGTCTTTCAGTCCTTCTCAGAATCAGCCAATATCATGGGTCAAGTCACTGTGGTGTGCTTCTGAGTTGGCCAAAACAGACGTGGAGTTGACTTTTAGATGGTTGACTGGAATGCATTCCAATGAAAACCTCAATTTACCATTTTTTAACCTTGCATGGATGGAGTCCTTGTTTAAGCTTCAAGCTGCTTGTGTTGATTTGTAAGGAATACTGTTTGCAGGTTCTGGCAGAATCAATATGGGATGAGAGAACCAACATATTGCTAATATGACAGGGTGGCAACATTGGTGTCATTTATGATAGCAAAGTGGTGGATCAATAAGCCGAGCAATCGATTCACACAGCTGCTCAGCTGTTCATCAGCTGTAAATTTTGTTGCCCATTGTTGGGTGATTTTACTTCACAAAAATAGGTGTGAAGTCGTGATGACTCATGATGAATATCATACAGCCTTAGTTGTATATAGGTTGGTGCAGTGGAAGATGGCATGTAGGCTCTTGCACTCTTTGGGCTAGAATGCGAGACTCAACTTCTGAGGCTCTTGCCGATAGCATTTTGCTGCCTTGCATATGCTACATTTATGCTAATGCGAGATATTAATGCCCACTGGATCGGAAAGTTTCGTGTAACCTTGTAGCCAGTTGAATTGAAGGATCTTGTTTCTAGAATGTGCTGAAAGCCGTCACATCTTTTTGAGCTGTATTTACAAAGTAATTAGTATCCATTTTGAGTAGTTTCAGTCAATCTCAATTACAAGAACAGGTATCTCGGATTGAATATCCCAAGGATAAAATGTGCTCTGGATTCTATGTTCTGGCCTTGACAGGTCCCTGACTGATTTGTGAGGTATGACGGTTGGGGCACGATTTTCCTCCTGTGTGTTCCAGTCATTATAGTAGACTTCAGTCAGTTCCATTACAAAACAGTTGTAAGTCAAAGTCTCGAATTCTGAGAAGGATACATGAGAATAGTGGAAAATATGCTCAGAAAGTAGAAATCACTCAATTTGTGTGAAATTTGTTGACGGTTTTATCTTTCTGCACAAAACCGGTAGTTTGTCACCAGTTATCCTGTAATGCTTCCTAATTCTCTCATCTTCAGCTTCAGTGAAATGTTATTCTCTGGTCAGAAGGTCAATTCTTTCTAGACCTATCAGAGGTTCATTCACCATGAAACAATAGGTAAGCTTATCTGCCTACCAACTTTCTACAATTGGAACATACCTTTTTATTATAAACTTCAAAGTAGGCCCTTACGCTTAACAGAATTTGTCTATCTTGAGGTTGACCGCATAGTGAGAGAAATCTTCTCGACCAGTATAGTGAAAGAGGGAAATGAGGATGTGTAAAGAAGGTTGGATGTGAGCCATTTGAATAGTCATCCTACACTATCTTTTCCTGCCCTCTACTTTCTCAGTTTCAAATGGAAAAGCCAACCTCTTTAACCCTTAAAAGTTTTATGCGATAAATCCCATGGAGTGGAGTGAGGGAATTATCGTATACTAGTGTACTTCATTCATCCAGCATAAAAGCTTTGAGATAGTATGCAGCCTGGAGATACTATTTTCAGTTGATTTGACACTGGAATTAGCTTCATTGGTGTGGTCCAAGTTTCCTAAAATGAATCGGTCACAAATTTATAGAGGGTCAAGTTTTCCATTGCATGTATGCTCGTATATGATAATCCCCTCTCTCCGGCATCCAAACTATGTATTTGAACTTAAATTTTCAATAATATCAAGGTATGCAACCATTCAAAAAGTTTACTTGAAAAGTGAGCTAACTATAGAAATGATGCACTTTTGACATAATTTTGCATATCATGGGTCAAGGGCCCTCAAGCTCTAGTGTAAAGTGACCCTTAGGGCATGTTTACATGGAAGCCATTAGGCCATGGCTCTTGAGAATCTTGGAAATCTCATCGGTTGAGTGTCATGAGGGCAATTTTGGACTACATCCCATAACACTTACAATGGATGAAAATCTACATGGAATCCCATATAGCAAGTATGAATAATGTTGGCTGGGATTGTAGGGGGGGTTGCTGGGACAACTCTTGAAGGTCAGCCTGGCGGAATGTGCGGTGGGAAATTGCGGTGGGAATTTAAGTAGGGGCTTGTGACCTTCAATTGACTTTGGACTATAAGTTCATCGACTTCTCTACGCTCTCTTCCAAAATGCGGAGTACCACGATCATTTAAGAGCCATGGCCTGATGCCTTTAATGTAAACATGCCCTTAGTATTCAATAGAAGCAAAAAATGAATGCTTCTTGTAGGTAGGAAACGAAGGCGATACATACACATGAGTGGGTGCACCACGCACACGGCACTCGCTCACCCGAATGTACGTGGTACGTAGATAACAGTCTCCATATCTACCCTCGGTGAACATAAAAGACCTGAACTTAGCCTCTGGCCAGCTGGCCTTCTTGCAGCTATAGCTGCCACTCGAGTCCCTTTCCCGCTAACTTATAGCTTTCGGTCGCGCAGACTCTACTAGATCGACGAGGCATGTAGAAGGTTCTAACGAAATTCATTGCACCCCCTCCCATTGGATCTCGGAGTTGGTGAGGTGAAAGCTGCTCACAATTTAAACAGGAAATTCCAAGTGAATTTGAGCAAGCAAATCGGTAGAATGGTGTTCCGGTATTCTAACTTAGACGCTTAATTCATTCTTTTCAAGGTTTAGGTCTATGGTGAGATAGAGGAGAGCGCAACTGAAGCCTTTTACATACGAGGCGCATGGAGGTTCTTCTGCGATCTCTATTTTATGCTCACATTCCGGGGTTGAACGTGTGATATAAATTCGGTGAGTGAAATTCTTTTCCTATTACAATTGGCATGGGAATGCGAAATGATTCTTGGGCTACCGGATAGTGCCAGTGTTGTGTTGATGTTACTTGCAAGATTGATTCTATTGCAGAGACGTGTGTAGTTCCATTGCAAGTCCTCTACTTCTTTTCTTGCATTCACTTTGCATTGGACTACTTTGATGGATCGAAATTTTGGCATGCGTGTACCGTCGTTGGTAAGCTGAAATCCATGTACAATTTGGACGCAAATTTCAATGAAAGCTAGCACCGGATTGTGATTTATATACTATTGTTTTGGAGGATTGTGCGGTGATGAGATAAAGGAAGCACCGCATTAGTTTGTTCGGTTTGGAATTTTCCGTTCGCTTCTTGATTAGTGTACGGCAGGTGTTTTAAAAATAGAGCCGAACCTTGCCATTCTAGGTTATAATTGGTGTGCAGATGTCGACGAATTCATGCATGTCGATGCCTGAAGTGTTCAGATGTTGCGAAGTGAGTTCTTTGCAGTAGTGCTAAAAGGTGGAGGAATTTTCGAGGTTATTGGTCTTCTGTTGCGAAGCTAGGAGAAGACGTTTTGCAAATTTTTTCTGTTCCCAATCCTTGGAGCTTCGTATGACAAGTGTTTTTGTTATTATTATTATTATTATTATTATTATTATTTATTATATATATTTTATTTTATAATAATTTTTTTCCCCTTCTTCTTGTGTTCATCGGCAAGTTCGAGTAATCTTCATCGTGGTGTCTGCCTGCTTGCGAAGGCTAAATTTTGTGATGGACTGTGAGGATTCTCAGATGGTGAGATAGAGGAAGCGCCGCATTAGTTGTTCCGTGTGGAACTTTCAGTTTGCTTCTTGATTAGTATACGACGTTCCAGAATCAAAGCTTCCTCGCCTACTCTCTTCATTAGTGTTCGACAGATCTTTCAGATCACAGCTTCCCCGCGAACTCTGAGGACAATTGGTGTGTAGAAGCTGACGAATGCATGCATGTCTATGCCTGAAGTGCGCCGTCTTGATTAGTCTGCGACTGGTGTTTCAGAATAGAGCTTCCCGCGAACTCTGAGTATAATTGGTGCGTAGAGGCTGGCCTTATCAACTAAAATGAGCCAATTGGTCCGCTCAATTTAATGTAGGGAATGTGCCCTTGTAGCTTATATGAATCAACCAATATGTTTGAAACAATGTGTTTTTCTATCTTGATGACCTTCTTGTTCTAAACATTGTCAATGAAGTCATTTTCACGGATTTTGCTCGTGAACTACGTTCCCAATACACATTCCCAAGGTACGGATTGTCTCATAATGGCCCAATTGGCTTATTTTAGTTGGTAAGGCCGCGGAAGAATTAACAAATGTCGATGCCTGGCATCCTCAGCTGTTGCCAAGTGAGTTGCTCTCAGTAGTGCTAAAAGGTTTGCGAGGTTTCTTGGTGTTTTTATTTTGCGAGGCTAGGAGAAGAGGTTCTGCGAATTCTCGGAGCTTTGTATGACAAGAGCTAATTATTTTCATCGGCAAGTTCGAGTAATCTTCATCGTCATGTCTATCTGCTTGTGCAGGCTTAAGAGCAGTGGCAGCGTCCACACACTTATGCCAGTTGTATGAGCTATCAAGCTTAAACGTGGCGAGGCATTGCGCAGTTTTTCTCTGACGAGAGGAAGGAGTTCATCTGCAAGTAAGAACATGCATCGAGCAGTTGTAATCAACGGGTTCAATGAGAAGGACCCCGACAGTTCTTTGCAGTTGGTGACGAAGCCGCTTCCGACGGCCGAGCCGGGCCAGGTGGTGGTCCACCTCACTCTGCGCCCTGTGAATCCTACAGACATTGTCGCCATCCGCACTGGCCGAGCCGCTCGAGGTATCGTTGGGCCTGCGACTCCAGGATCGGAAGGATTTGGCATCGTCCATGCTGTAAGTTAGTTGTCCTGTGAACAAGAATTTATTCGCATTTCGTTTGAGCCTCGATTTCATTTTTCTTTTGAAGGACGTTTTCAGAGGTAATAGATTGTCCTGTGGACAACTGGATCATGGATAGAGATGTCTTATACATCACATATGTTCAGTTCCTGAAAAGGTGTTCAGAGAAAAACTCGACATTCTTGTACATTGAATTATCTTCGCATTTGTTTGAGCCTTGTTTGCATTTATTCACTTGTTTTCACTACAGCAAGAAGAACGACAATTTTCTGAGGTAATAGACTGTCTTGTCGACAAGTGGAACGTCGATAGAGATGTCTTATAGATCATATATCTTCGGTTCTGGAAAAGTAATTAAGAGAAACTCAACATTCTTTTATATCGAAGAATTGACATGATAACAAGATATCTTCATACATGCCGTGAGTTAGTTTCTCCGTGAGCAATTGTTTTTCGCTTTCGTTTGAGCCTTGTTTGTGTTCATCCACCCGTTTTCATTACAGCAAATTGTCTTTTGAAGAAAGAAAGTTTCTGAGATAATAGTCTGCCCTATCAACAAGTGGAACGTGGATAAAGATGCCTTCATAGATCATACATCTTTGGTGCTTGAAATGGTATCAAGAGAAAAACTCGAAATTTTTGTACATCGAAGTAACGGCAAGGATAACAAGAAGATATCCTCTTGCATTGTACTTAACATCCGAATTATTTGACAGAAAAATATTTGCGTGATTGGATGCAGGTTGGGGAGGGAGTGACAAAGGTTAAGCCAGGGCAACGAGTGGTGCCCTTCTTCGTTGAAGCCGGGAAGAGGGGGGACGGCTCGTGGCAGCAATATGTTTCGGTGCGAGAGGATCTTGTTTGGCCCGTGCCAGATACAATATCGGACGAAACAGCCGCGCAATTTGTGATCAATCCGTGGACAGTTTACGGTATGCTAAGTGACCTGCAAGTGCCTAAGGGCGAATACGTATTACAAACCGCCGCGGGTTCGGTGCTCGGCAGGCAAGTCATCCAACTGGCCAAACACTGGGGCCTCAAGACGATCAATGTTGTCCGCCGCGCAGAGCAGAAACAGGAGCTACTTGCTCTCGGTGCGGATGTGGTCATCTGCTCCGCTGAAGAGGATATAGTTGCAAGAGTGAAAGAAGTCACGGGGAGGAAACTTGCTTGGGGTGCTTTGGATGCTGTCGGCGGTGAGATCACCAAAAAGGTTTGTGCAAGTGTGAGGTGGGGCGGGCAAGTCTTCGTCTACGGCGTCTTGTCTAGCTTTGACGCCTCGGTGGCTATCACAGATCTGTTCCGAGGAGTTCGTCTGTCAGGGTGGATCCTGTATAATTTCAGCCCTGATGAAGGAAAACGAAAGGAGTACATCGATGCCGTTGCCGAGCTTTTGGAGGAGAAAGTGATCGAACCTCTCGTTGGAGAGAAATTTGATCTGGCTGATTTTAAGGCTGCCATTAAGAAGACGGAGGAAGTCGGTCGAGGTGGAAAGGTACTGCTCACAAGTTGATTCCAATCTGAGGTTATAGGAGTACTATATGAGGCTTTCTGCAACAATGATGGAACATTGATCTTCCTCAAAACAGCATCAAGGTGCTACACAAGTTTTTTCTTTTGTTCAACATTTCCTGGCATCTTGATTGCATGGTAGCAAATATGGTATGCAACATTCTTTCTGGGGTGCAGTGGGTGGAGTTTCCATTAAATTTGGGTTCCACTTCTCCGCATGACCAATTCTGCAGGTAGTGTTTTGTGCTTCAAAGAAAGTGTTATATTTCAGAAACTTCTCCTCCGAAGATGCACACTCAATTTGTCGACAGATGACCTTGCTCAAACAGTATCGAGGTGGTACACAAGTTGTTCCTATTGTTCATTACTTGCTGGGATGCTGATTGCATGGTAGCAAATATGGTATACAACATTCTTTCTGGGGTGCAGTGGGTGGAGTTGCCAAAAACATTTGGTCAATTTGGGTTCCACTTCTCTTCTGCAGTGATAATTCTGCAGGTAACATTTCGTGCTTCGAAGGAAGTGTTACATTTGACAACTTCTCCTCCGAACATGGACTCTCAATTCGGCAACATTGCAACTATGTCACCTTTTGTTGGTCTCCTGATTTCCACTGCCGTTCATTCTACCTAATAAGTTTCACGTGTGAGCAACCTCGCGGAACTCCATGTCTACTTACTGTTGCAATAAGAGATCTGCGGGCATCATCATGCAATGTACTCTTGGTAGCGGTTTCATAATACCCTGCATGTTGTTGATTCAGAACCATCCATACACAGAATTTTTTATTTTCTCCACGCCGGATTCTTTGGTCTTCCAGGTTTCTCAGGCTCTTTCTTCTTATCGCCTTTGGGACTCTTGGGCTCTTCTGCTGCAGGTTTTTCTGGCTCTTTCTTCTTCGTGTTCTCGACTTTGAGGTTTTCCTTGAACGCTGCCGTGGCCGATTCCGCCGCTGCCTTGATGTCTGCCAACGCCTTCGCTTCCTTCGCCGCCTGCGCAGCCGCTTGTGCAGCGAGAGCAAGCCTCGCATTCTCTTCGTCGCGCTTCGCCTTCTCCGCTGCTTCCCGTGCAGCTCTTTCAGCATCCAGCCTCGCCTGTTGGTCGGAGGCGAGCTTTGCTTTCTTGCGTAGGTCGAGTAGTCTGCATCGCTCCAGCTCCGCTCCAATCTTAGGTCCCTCTTCGCGGTAAAATCTGGCCAAGTATCTGAAGGGGTCCAGAGGCCTGTCACGACCATCATCACGACACAGCAGCAGGAGATTGAGCTTGTCACACCTTTTGTGAACGTTTCATTGCTATGCACAACAGGTTTGAACAAACAATACCTTGGAAAACAGACTTCGCTCACTACAGTAACACCTATATGAACATTAAAAGGGTAAAGTCAATAAATTTGTTTTACATCATGTGCACAGTAAGGCTGGAATTGAACGGTGTGCATATATTGAACATAAGCAACCTCATGACAAGAGAAAGTGACAACCTTTTATCTGTGCAAATGCTAAAAGGTGGACCACCTTCCAATGTTAGATCGGTATTTAGGTGAATGCATGGTATCAATACCCAATATCAGAAATGGTATAAAAGAACCTACCTGACGGGTATCAAAATTGCTTAACTACACTGAACATCTGATTTAGTTGAATTAGTGTGACCACACTATTCATAATTGACCCACATACATCGTCTTGCGATCAGTGGGTGGCAAGTAGAGAGAATATATCATATGACACTTGGTGCCATGTGAGAAGTTATAAAGAGCATTATGATCAACATGGCACCCTAATTTAGATGATAGTAAAGTTATCCTTAAAGTCTCAGGATGGGGAGACCTGACTTTAGACCTGTACCTTGAGTTTAGGTTGAAAAACGTAAACTTAAGGAGCTTGCCTGCCCCATTTTGCCGGAGCTTTAATTAGCCCGGTGCAGCCTGCCAACACGGCTGCCTGCCTATATTTGGGTAGGGTGCCTCTAGAAACAAAGGAGTCAGGATCAAAAGCTCCCGAGGGTCCCAACTCAAGGTTCCCAAAGATTGACCCTGTCATTATTTTTAGTCTACTGACACAAGAAAACAAACCCTGTAAATATAGAATAGATCTCTCAACTCGGGACTGCAGCCTGACTTTCACCCGGTATCCTGAGACTTTAAGGATAACTTTAGTGTAGTCAAATATTGACACTTGATGGGTATCACAAGACTAGAGAATTATTGTATACCCAAGTCATCACATGGGTTCAATACCATTCTAATACTATATTCGTACTAGGGTAATTTTACCTGAGGGACGACGGTTTTAGCATGGTATATAGACCCAGATGGTATCATAAACAAAATTGTTATCAAATACCCTACCCTAACAGTATCAAAAATAAACGGACATCTTCATTATATATACTTCAAAAACGGTGGTACCAGTCCTACCTGTCGATGAGAAGATGCTGGAGAGCTTGCATTGTCAATATCGCCATATTTGTATCCTCCTACAGACAAATATCATCTTCCTGGATGATCAAGAATGTCAAGTCGCGTCCGAATAAAATTCAAAGTAGCAACAGTCAATAATGCAATCACATGTATAGCTGCAACAGATGTAGTCGTGTATACATACACAGGACATTCTACAGGTCTATGAACCTATGTTAATTCTTCACAAGGACCCTATCCGAGAAATCATACTATTGGTAATGAGAAGAGGGACAAATGAGTGCTACGAATGAGTCACAATTCAGATGAGACCATTGCAGATCGGAAGAAGATATGATCAGTCAGAGAGACAAAACCGAAACAAACTACCACCAATTCTGGAACAAAGAACTTCGTGCATATTCCTCCAACCTACAAGGTAAGTCCGTATCTCCGCAGCTTTCGACATGAGATGTGTCTTCAAGTCTTGAGCAACTTTCTTCTCCTCCTCATCCTGAACAGAGTAGCAAATCCACCATCAATCATCGACAACTCCCTTTGACATATGTGTTGTATGAGTTCATACATGAGCAATTGGTAAATGAATGGCACACAAGTAGAATACTGGGAGTCATAGCATCGATTGCGGAGGCTATGCTAGATGCCGTTACCTCAATCTCTTTGTCTGCATCATACCATAACTCCTCAAAAGTGAGTGGTAGCGAGGGATCCCTTGGCGGAGGCGGGGGTGCCGGCGGCGGCTCTGTGGCAGAGTTTGGTGTTAAATTTTCCAATTGAAACAGAGTGTATGAAACATCATCTCAGTTAGTGCCAGGCTTTGAGAGCTTTTGAGAATCTTAGTAAAATTCTGTCAGCAATTGTAGGCGATTGTTTACAATTTAGTAGTTGAAAGGCAATTTCCTCTTGCGCAACAATGCAAACAAAGGCTGTGTCCATTGTATCCATATTTACATGCTTGAACTTCATCGATTGCAGTCTGCGATTCCTCCGGGCCATGGTAAACTAAACTAGGTTTTAGGAGAAATTAAGGTTTCAACAACAACGATGAACAAGGAGCATGCTTCCATCCTTGGAATTGGAAAAAAAGCTTCTTTAAGTCGCACCGTTGTCATAGCATCATCATGAGACCATCATCGTTTCATAATTTCAGATTCTCTTTGGTGTTTTCAGCGAAAATTTTGAAAAGTCAGAAACCCTACTACGTTCTCGAAGATAGGATTGTGATGATCCTTACCAGGCTCGCCTTCCACAATTGGCTGTAAGGATGCCTTCTTCAAGGATGACTTCTTCGGAGCCATGTTAATAATAATTTAGGGTTGCACCACAAGAAATTCTGAAGAAAAGAGCTCTTTATCAAATGAAATACAAAGCGACTCAGGGACTCATCAGATTTGTGTGCTAAGGGAATTAGAAGGTGCTTAAACCAACCCTTTGGCTGATTTAACCTATTTTATGTAGCATCCTAGATGTATAAGTGAGCGCAATAATAACTTAGTGAATGGAAGCACATTGCCATAAGAAAATATTTCAATCCCAACATGACTATGTACAGTTTAACCTCCCTAATGTCACGCCTGTGGCAACCAAAGTGCACATGATATTAAGGTGGTCTGCAATGTTAACACGAATGCGTGATAATAGAGAATTAGTGTATTGTTTGACATTATGGAATAACACAAAGTCAACTTTGCAATTAATTGCAATAATGACAATGATGACAAAGTGATGTGTGTGAGTGTGTGGTTTGAAATCTTTAGTGGATTGTTTAAATGTCAAAATTTGTGATATATGGGAGGGAAATTTGACAAGGAGGGATATTCAAACCGAGCACATCCATTCCATAGGATTTTGGGATATAAGAGAGGGAGTGACATTACGGAGGTTAGAGTACAGTAGGCAGTTTTTTTTTTCACCGATTCTATTTGTCTTGCTCATTACTAATCTTAAACCGCCCTTGTAGTGTCACTAGCACTAAATGTAACCTAACAGTAGTTGCCATTCCTTGTAAAAAAATTTGGTCATTAAAGATTTACAATGTTGCGATTACTGTCACTCACTAAGTGACTTTTCATCCAAATTTCAACTATCCATGACAACATATTTCATTACATAATTCTTGGGGTGCAAAATACAATCTGAACTCCATAGTATCACGTTTGTGGCAATCAAAGTGGACATGATATTACGGAGTTCTGCAGTGTTAACATGGATGCGTGATAATAGAGAATTAGTGTACCATGTGAATTATGGAATAACACAAAGTGCAACATTGTAATGATGCAATTGATGATTTCATTACATGGGACACAAGTAATCTCTCAAAGTTGTAAACATACGCAAAGCTCAAACTTTCTAAGATAAGTTTGATCGACATTTCACTTATTCCCGGGCCTATGCTTGCACACAAAGCAAAGGAGGAGGATGTGGCCCGTGTGGAGTTTTTGGCTGGCAAATTTGGCCAGTAAACTATGACAACATACTTGGAGTGGTCTACAGACATCATGAGGTGGCCAGTGTGGGAAAAACCGAGGACTGACATCACATATGGCATAAATACCATTACATTGGTCTTAAAACAATGATCAACTTCCACACGCCCAAACTTGCCAACCTTAACACCCAACTCTTCTAGCCCAAGACCCTTGGAGAGAGGCGTCCTACCAACATTAACCAAAACGATGTTCGTGTCAAGTGTGGTGAGAGATCCACTAGTTGTAGTTTCCAAGTGAAGTTTCAATCCACTCCCTCGTCCTCACCAAAATAAACTGACATTGATTTAGTTTTAGAAACTCGCTAAAAAGGCCAACACATGGCACCCGTTGTCACCACGTTGTCACTCAAATTCTCCTTACAACCATGCCAACCTAACAAGTGCACCAACCTAACCTACTTGCCATGTAAATGTATGATGACACACATCATTGTACGAAGCAACCAAATCCTACCTACAATATTACTACAGTAGATGAATGAAAAATCAAACCTCCCCTAACTGTGAGCCTTTCAAACCTAAGATTGCAACTCCTACCACTCCACACACAACTACTCTCTCTCTCTCTCTCTCTCTCTCTCTCTCTCTCTCTCTCTCTCTCTCTCTCTCTCTCGTAAATAGACATTGATGATTTAGTTTTAGAAACTCACTAAAACGGCCAACACATGAACATTACATTCTCGTCACAACCCTCGTGACCTAGGTAATACAACAACCTAATCTAAGTTGAGTTAATTACCATATGAATGTATGATGACAAACATCATGGTAGGAAGTTGTGCACAAACCCTACCTTGCCTTGCCGCACAAGACACACCACTGAGCACCTACAAAAGCTCGCAATGGGCATATCTTGCACTATTTCCGGGCCATATCTTGCACCATGTACCTTGTCCAAACTACAATTTGCATGTTTGGGATGGAATGAAGTGGCAATTGACACGTGGCGCTTTGCGAGAGTGTGGGTTGACTTCTTTGGTGGTCTGCATTAATGTCAAAACCCCATGATATAAGGGAGAGAAATGTGACATCAAGGAGTGAGATTTGAATTGAGAACATCCATTCTCTAGGGTTTCAAGATATTAGAGGAGGATGACACTACAGAGGTTGATAATACGGAGCTTGAGGTGTATACCAAACTTTGTTTCAGTAAATGTAAGTTGGGATGACAATACTTGACTAGCACATTGGGTGCCTACAATGCGAGTCTTTTATGATACTTTTCCATCCTTCCTAGCCTTATTCCATCCCATTCTACCCCATAGCCGGCCTTTATATAGCTTTATAATTTTATCTGCCCTACAAACCCCATGAACCGGGGTGTCATGAGCCTGAATCCATCCCCAAAAACCCACAACACTTACTAACCCATGCCTCTTGAAGTCCTTAACTTCATTAGTCGTCACCGACTTTTTCTAGAGCCTGACATGCATGTTGAGAGTCTGACATGCTTGTTGTGAGCCCTCCCTCAACACTCACCGTACTTAATGCCAACCCTTGAGCCAAGTAGTTAGCATAGGACAACATTAGGCTTAATAAGGGTACACTAATGGGAGGTGGATATAGGGGGAGGAGTAACATTGTCTACCTTATTCCTCCACAATAATGAGACGAGGTGGTTGTGAATATAGAATGGTGCCTATATTTTGAGCACATAGTCCAATCTCATTATAACATGTCTCTTTATGGTGTCCATTCTTAACTATAAACCTTGCAACGTATCACTCAAATATAGGTGTCTAATTAAGAAGAGTGACCACTAAGGTCTATATACCTTGGTAAATTTTCACTCCCACATCACCAACAAGTAACTAGAAGAGGTCCATCTCAATTGAATATGAGCCCCTGTGAAGCTAGATTGCCCACATGAAGCAATGCTAAAACTGGATCACAAAAGATTTTGTTGATGTGTTTATTCCTAATTGAATACCAAGAGGCACATTATCACCTGTAATCAATGACCGTGCCATGGCCTGACCACTATGTCTAATAATGGACACATGTCACCCTGCCATCAGTAGGTTAGGCGCCTCCTATAGGGTGTGACATGGCTCCTCCCATCCATTACCTATTCTCAAAGTTTAAGTCTATGGCTCTTCCAACGATAGAAGAAAGATGTCATTGAGCCGATCATTGGAGTTGGAACTACCACCATACACAAGCATGGAATTCCCAAACACAGCAATCACATACCACCCACATGCACCCAGATCAGATCCCTTCTTCCACAACCACATCAGATCAACTTCAAACCATTTCAAGAGTGTCAAACATCCAAACATCGCTCGAAAATGTGCCGGCGCCCATATGACCTTGGACACTTGGGTCCACCTCACCTCCATAGAGCAGTATCTTGTTGTGGATAGTGAAAGTGCCAAACATGCTCCGGCCCATGGGGATCTTCTCCCCACCGTATGTAACCATCTCCCACTTTTGTTGCTCAAGTTCAAACCTGGGAATATCCGTCAACTCGTGGCCACAAAACCCAAAAAGACCCAAACATTGTTGTTGAGTACAATTAAGCCAGTGCCACCTCTTGGCAAAAGGTTGTTGGTAGGGGAAGATGATGGGAATTTGGACCACTCTCCATTGCCAATGTCAAAGCACCAGAGGTTGTTACACAACCGTCCTTCCTGCAACCGCCAAATGTGTATACCATCTTTCCACTTTAGTCTGCCGCAATGGCGTGGTAACCCCTGTACGATTTATCAAACAGAGTTTCGAAACTAAGTACTGTTCAATAAAATTTAAACAGCATGAGAAACTTCTTCCCTTTTACAAACTAGGTAATATTCCAGGAGCCCTATCATGGCGTGTAGTAGGCTCCCAACCCACCGAGCCATGGTAGTGGCGAGGTAGGTATTGGGTGCCTAATACACCATGATGACGGAGCCACACGTGTCCATTGCCAAACATAGCGGTCAGGCCATGGCAAGGTCTGTGGATCCAAAAACTGCAAGAATCACAGGGCACCCAATATTTATTTATTTGATCAAAAATTTAAAATAAAATATAAATATCTTAACTGCTCAAATGCCAACTCCAGTCCTAAAACCCACACAGAGATCAGTCCAATGAATACTAAAATAAATGATGCTACCAATAAATTCCACAACCCTAGGAGACTGGCTATGGAAATGCAAAGTGCATTGTCATCGTCACCAGCAACATCCTTCTGAATCCGAACACAGCAAAAAAAATTAAAAAACCGAGTAAAAAACCCTCAGACACATAGATGATCCAGAAATCACCATCAAAGCATCTGGAGACTTGATTTTTTGCAAGCCTTGTTGATGCCAAAACTCTACTTCTTCATTGTTAGACTTCCAGGTTGGACATATAAATGCAAAACACAAAATTGAATTCCAACAATAACAAAAATCTATGGATCCAAAAATTTCAAGAATAATAGAGCACCAAACTAAGAAGCTCTAAATTTCTCAAATGCCACATCCACTACCATAACCCACACAAAGACAATATTTTCCAATAAATTGATGCTACCAACAAATTGCACAACCTATGCATGAATTCAAATACAGGACAAGATTTTCGTACCTCACGCCATCAAGCTTGCGGTGACGTTGCTGGAGCCATGATGATGTGTGGAAGTGCGATGAGCTCTGCTTCCCAGCACCATAAGGAGAAAGAGAATGAATCCTATGTATGCTACCGGTACATTTCGGAAGCATCTATGTTCCCAGAGGCTACAATTCAGGAATGGTTTCGACATCAAATCCACCCTTCTCCAGTAAAAGTCTCTGGCTACACCAAGTATTCCTTGTCCTTAATGTTAAGGGCCTAAGCTACAGGTGGGCTTGCAGGGCGTTATAAGACCTTCAGTGTGTTAGACTGATAAGCTTGCAGGGGGTTTTTATCTTGAAATATAATTCGTGTGCGTACCAGAAAGACAAAGCTGCAAAACAAATAACCGCAGTATTGCCTTCGTCTTCTTGATTCGAAGTCGATCTTAATAATGTTGATATGAATGTGGAAAAAAAAGATACAACACTTGTGCTAGAAGTCTGAACCCAACTCATCTTCTCAGGTTCAATAGTTACGAAAAACACTTATAATTCCACGAGTGCAATTCTATCCTCTCTGAGGGCTCAAGAGCTCCTAATTTGAGTGCGATAAACCCTCAAATGGAGCATTCGGCTTGCACTAGTTGCCCATGACACGCAGCCACCTCCATAGCTTGTTCCGGAATCTCTTCTGAATTGACGCATGAAGTACATGAGATGGAAGAGTGCCAGTAAAAACCATCTTCAAGCGCTACATCGCCGGTGGTGTCGAAATCTTGCTAGACTAAAGACGTCAACTGAAGCTCGATGGAAAACTGAATAGGCTCCGCATTATCCCAATTTTCACTTGGTCCGAACGCCTGAGAAAGCGATGGTCCTTTACTCCAGACGTCTAGGTTTACATCGTACACTAGGAGCAAGGATGTACCTGCTACAATGCAAATTTGACTCCCATGTCCAACACAAGCAACGGCAGCATCGTCTTCCCCAAACCACACATCACGCAAATCTTCAAGAAAATTCTCGGTTAACCTCGTGACCTGCCTCCACACCTTCTCCATTTTTTCTCCATGCACATTCTCATCCCCTCTGCTTCTAATCCCCTCCAAAGTTTCGCCCTCCAGCTTGAGGATGTAAACAAGGGTCACAATTCCCCCAAAACCGCGCCCAAGAACCATGTAAATCGACCCGCCACATTCCACCACTTGCGTCAACTGATAATCCCCGCGATCATCACGAGAGATTTCGTGCAAATTATTATCCCACACCTCGTTCTCTATATCATACACCATCACACCAAGCTCACCACGGCTACAAATGGCCTCACAGTACAAAAATTTCCCACACACTGCAGCAGTCGGTCCATACGAGAACACATTCAACGGATGCTGTGCATCCACAACTCTCCACGCATTTGTCTTCGACTCATACACAGCAACACTTCGGACCATATCCGTGACGAAGTTGTGTCGAATCTTCCCGGCGATTATCACTTTGTAAGAATCAGTAGAGCAGTCTACCACAATGTGCGCTGACACGGACGGTGGCCATTTGTATGTAATCAATGGTAATTCCTTCCATGTTCGAACTACGGGGTTGCACAGGAAGAGGCTAGCGTCGCCTCTAAAACATACAAGTCCTTTAGATGAGGCTACAGGCACCCGTGCCTCCTGAGGAAGAAAATCTAAAGGAGGCAGCCTCTGCCACTTCTCCAAACTGTGATTGTATCCAAAGAACACATTAAGAAAAGTGTTCCTATTCCTATTTCCCTCTCTCCTACTCTCAATATTCCTCCCTACGCTCGGAGTGTGATACTGTGCGCGTGATGCAATTACAGGGAAATAAGAACATTGCGGGACAAGCATCTCGCGAGAAACCTCAAGAAATTCCGGAGTTAATGTAAGAATGTTCCACTGCTTGCAAACTGCACGAGCTCGAAAGAGCTGCGCCACTGGTAGTCGCGCCAACACTCTTATTACAATCTCTTCTGGTAATTTCGCCATGTCGCAACCTTCACTAGGGTTTTCATCCCCTTCGTTGCCTAAAACCATTTCCGTTGCCTGTACACTTGAAGGTTTCTCCGATTTAGAAGAAACCTGAACAACGTTTGCTAAGGACTGATCGATGACAACATCTGACATCCTATGGTCGATGGTGCCGTGCCTCAGCAGCAGATTATCAGACGCGTTTGAGATGTGATCGTCATGCATTGTGATCAAAATTGAATCAGCAGCCTGCAAGCAAAGGCACAAAAAATCTCCCCAAGATGCCTTCCACTAAAAGGGACTAAAAGCAAGCCTCGGTACTTCGGTACTTCGATTTTCACCAGTTTAACAATTCACGTGCAGAATTTGTTTGTTGCTTGGTCGATCAGAATGTAAGCTTAATCATGTGAATAAGTTCTGTGCAATTCGAAAAGCACTCACTCCGCAGCTTCAGCTTCAAGGAAACTGGAAACCACTAAGTTTCACGACCCACAAACACCTATATCCATCTACAAGGGAATCCGGCGCAAAAAACAGGGGATAAGATTAGGTGGTTGTCACACATATCGTCACATACCTATTGGAAGCTAAAGGTCCATTCATTCAAGGATCTCCCAACTTGACTGCTTAGGTGACCTATGACATCCTCCGCCACTTACACCTACGTACACAAAACTTCAGAAACAGCTTAATAACCAAGAAGCACGACAATTACTCTACTTTACAGAGAAATCGCCACAACTTACACTTCAAATACAGCTTGACCCGCAAGCGTGGGAATCACAAAGGCCTCTAGCACAGAAGAGAGAGCTGAGGAAGCAACCCTGCGCTCCCGAAACCTCGCAGAGCCTCCGCCCGCGCAAAAACGCCGCGATTCACAAGAAATCATTGTCTTCCCCTCACATCTTACCACGTGTCAGTCTTACATTGGATTTTACCAAATGAATCTCACGTGGCAACTACATTCAGGCATTAGGAAGGATGAATCAGAGCGCTCCGAAGGTTCCTTATAAAAGTGTGTCCTCCTCATAGTCTACCACGTGTCGGCCTTAGATTGGCTGATACCTGTTGAAGTAACACATGGAACTTACATCCCGGCAAGTATAGTAGAGGCGCCTATTCCTAATCAAGACTCTTCGGAATTTCAATAAGGTCGGAACCAATAGTGCCATGACACGTGTCCTAGTTTTGAGTGTTAAAGTGAGCAGGAATGAGCGATTATGGCAAGTTCTAAACATTGGTAGTATGTGCGGGCCAACTTCTGGCTTCAAAAATTCACAATAATTTCATTTTAAGAATTAAACTTACCAAAAAAAATCACAATCCTCTTGACTTCTATCTTCCTACATGGAAAAAATTTGCACCGCCTTATACTTCTCCAGATCTGGCGCAGAATCTCATCAGTGATTAGTTATGGGCGCCTCTACTCTAGTGACGATGAAATAGAGAACGGGTTCCTCATAGAGCCTCCGCAAGTGCAAGAAGCAGGAGTTCATCCTCTATCACGTGTCAGTCTCACAATGGTTGAGACACGCTAAAATCCCACGTGGAAACTATGTTCCGGCACTACACCAAATATTGTATTTAGTGTTGCATGGTATTTTATGTCATTGTGGTGCCTTTTCTTATGACACTACTTCTTATGAATAAGAATACAAATGCTTATGTCATCCAACTTACTGTAGTTCATCCAAATGCCAATTATTGAAACAAAAGTTTGGAATATTTTGCATCATAACACTTATGTAATGAAATGTAGTCACCAATTGTGACACATCTGCTACCGTACCCGGCTGTCAGGGTCGGCAAAAATTAAATAAAAAATAGAAGTTGAAAAAAATTGGAAATTATTGGAGAAGAGAGTTGAAAAGAAAAGTTATTCATTGAAGAGCATGCCGAATATTACAAAATTGAGCCAACTTCATGTAGTAAAATCCCAAAATATTGCATACCGTAGCATCATAACTAGTTCGTGCAAAAATATTTTTTTTTTTTAAAACCGGACATTATGAGCCCGAATTTTCTGTTGTTTGCAGAGCAAATTGAATTAACCCTTGAAGAGCTTGTGGCCAAAATCATGGCAAACCCAGAGGTTGCAGTGGCGTTTTAGGATCCAAAAGTAACACATACAAAGGACCACTAATTGAGATTAGGGAATTCAAGTAGGTTAAGCACACTAAGGCCGCCACAAAAGGGTGAAAAAAATAAGAAATCTTTCATTGTTGTGAACTAGCCTTGTATTAAAGCGCCGAATCTTTTACAAATATTTTTTGAAATTGTTGAGTTTTTTATTAATTTATTGTTACCATTCTAGACTCACTTTCTCCACTTTAATTAATTATTCGGCATGAGATGTTGACCCTGACGGCCGGGTACGGTAATCTATTTTTTTTCTTTTTAGAAAGCTTTTACGGGAGAGGATTAAGGTTTTTATAGAGCTACCCATAAATTGAAGGATGATTGAAATTTGGATGAAAAATCACTTAGTAAGTGATAATATTTGCAACATTGTAAATCCATAATGTCCAAAATCTTTCACAAGGAATGATAAATAAGTTTGTGATCAGTAATGAGCAAGACAAATATAATTGGTGACACTAAATACAATATTTAGTGTAGAACTTGCCCCACACACAATATTGAGGGTTGCTTTACACCTAGAGGCCATGCCAATTCTCCTTGAGGCCAATTGTATGAAATTTCAGGCCTTTTTGGGTTGGAGGCCGGCCTCAACTACACATTACAATAAGATTATAACGGGGGTCAATTTTCCCGTATGTAAAGGCCTTAGGGCCAAGAAGCTAGGCCAATTAAATAAATCTAGCAAAGGAGAGGATGAAGTCACAATGAACCATAAGAGCCATTCAGATTTCATATAATCCAACGGATCTGGTTCGTTGAAAAAAATCATATTATATTTAAAAAATTTATTGAAATATGACATTGGCCCTTAGGCCAAGAATTGGCCCTCCATTTTGGGTGCACCCAATTCAATGAGCTCGGGCCATGTCGGACCATGCATTTTTTGATTAAAAAAATCATACTACCAAATCGGCCCAGCCTTCTAGGTGTCAAGGGGTTGGGGTTGATTTCAGCCTTTTGACCAATCACAAGTGAAGATTTCAAGCCTCTTACACAACAAATTGGCCCAGCCTCTAGGTGTAAAGCGACCCTGAGCTTGACCGCTTTGTTGCCCACGATTTCAACCCTAAACTACATTTTGGGCATATGAATGTGTAGAGTCACATGATGTATTCTCCCTCAAATCATTCAATTTTTCTTGTTTATGCATGATTTGTGGAGCTCGACCTCGCAATTCCATCGCCGGTGAGAATCATAGTGGGTCTCCTCAACAAATTTCGAGAGTTATAGTGAGTGTGGTGACATGAGATGTTATGTTTATTATTTTATGTTTTTTTTTGTATGAAAGGTTTGGGCTTCTCTAACGTTTAAGGATCAACTTCCGGTATCGATGCCTTGAATTCACTCCAACACACAAAAATCCACATGTGATTCTTTGAGGATAATTCATTTTAGGCTCCGGGATGGCAACCCCGGTGGCGTTGGAAAGTTATAAGCTGGTTAAGTGTAATAGTCATGTATTTTCAAATGTTATTATTTGGTGTTTTCTTGTAGACCTTAGATGGAAGGTTTCAAAAATATTATTTTTCATTCTATTCAATGATATCGAGTTACACGTATCCTACATAACATTATTCAGACCCATAACAATGTTATGCGGGATTGACAGTATTCTAGGGAATATTCCCGGTATTTTTCACATTCGGTCTGAATGTGGGGAATATTCCTTGGAATACTGTCAGTCCCACAAAACATTGTCATGGGTCTGAATAATGTTATGTATGGTAAGAGACTTAAATTTCTATAACAATTATGATTCTTATTATACAATTTAGAATAAAATGTATTTTCTTAATTTATTAGAAGTAATGGGCCAACCTTTCTGTGCCAAATTCTTTGGGTATGTTTCATAATAGTTTTTATAATACTCCCTCCGTCCCAAAATGATTGTCCTCATTTCTAATTTTGGTGAGATTAAGGCCCGCTCACCATTGTCCGAGTAGTTGTAAGTATGACGCTCAAAATAGAAAACAACAACTACTCCGAAACACCCCCGGAAGTTGCGGTGTCGAAAGTCTTCTTGATGATGACTTTGACTCTTGGATATTTTACTTTGAGCCTCTGGTATCTAGCCCGGTGTCGAAGCAGCGAAACATGTCATTTAATAAATCACAAAGAAACATGACAATCATTTTGGGACAAAAATTCCGTGAATAAGGACAATCATTTTGGGACGGAGGGAGTAGTGGTGTAGGAGGGTTCAAGAATCAAGACATTACAAACCCACACTAAATCAATTTTTTTTGCATGGAGATCCACTTTAATAAGAATGAGCCTTGTCATCTACCACTCAAACATGGGTGTCTATTTAGGAATAGTGACCACATGTTGAGGCCCAAAATACCTTATATCTTGTGTGGCCTTTTTATTTGATCAAATTTACATGTTTACTTTCAAAAAAATTATCTAGATCCATATTATGACTTTTCAAATTTCATATAAATCTATGTTAATAATATTGAAAGCAACCCCTAAATGTGTTTTAATGTTGTGGTTCCCTACATATAATATGAGGGTTGCCACCCCAAGCCAATGAATAAGGAGAATTGGCCGCTAGTTACATATGAACCGGTGGAGTTTGAGAAATAACTGGTTGAAGTTCAAGACTTCAAGAAATTTACCGATCATTTTAAGGGAATCTATGGAATATATCTCACATTAATGAACAAAACCCGAAAGATCGCAACATGTAATCAGTTGGACTTGGAAACACTAGGATTTGACCGATTGTGCCCAAAATTCTCCCCGGACACTGCCTTAGCTCTAAACTAGTGGTGCATCTATTTTTAATTTATTTAAAACACCCATTTAAAAATGCATTTAAAAATACTCAACAAATTTTGAGGTGTTTTTTTAATTATAAATTCATTACTACAGTTAGTCCAGGCCAGTAGGACGAATATAGACACATGTAACTTCACCAATTGTCCCATATTACCATATCTCACCCTCCACGGAAAAACTAAACTGGTTAAAAATAGCCATGCATCCAAAAGGGCGTCAAGAATGCAGTAAAACAATAAAACTCGATTTCTAGCAAAGGAAATAGTAAACTAGCTAAACATAGTCACGCGTCCAAAAGGGTGTCAAGAATGTAGCAAACAATAAAACTCTATTTTTAGCAAAGGCAACCCAACTTCTATTTTTAACCAGTTTAGTTTTTCCGTGGAGGGTGAGATATAGCATTAGTACATTCAAACTCCGAGCAGCTGCGCCAAGAGATAGAGAATGACAACGGTGATGTTGATGATGATGGTGACGTTGAACAAGACGAATTTTGCATCGGGGACGATCTAGACGCAATAGTCTTGGATCAATACTTGGGCAAAGAAGAGCTCAAAGAATTGATCCTGGCAGAGGGGAATGTTTTCGACAATGCTTTGCCATAAAGGACCTCACGGATTGATGTCCACGATGATATCCAATGAAAAAAACATTTAAAATGTTTTGAAATCTTTTATAATGCCGCCTCCGACCTGTAGAATAAAAAAATGCAACACTACGAGTCTGAATGCATAACATTGCCCGCACCTAAATTCGGCAAGTTTGAAGAACAAAAATTGTTCCAAAATGTTCTTCATGTGACCTCAAACTCACTACATTTGCAGTCACCTAATTTAAAAATTCTCAATAACATTGCTTGCATCACAACCCGCATCTCCCTATCCGACATTACAAAACTATCTTCTACGGATCCAATGGTGTTTGATCCGGTGGTCTACAGTCTAACCTTGATAATGTCACACCGTCCGTTTCACCAAAAAGTGTGATATAAACAAGGTGTGACATATTTGATAATGTCACATTTGGAAGATTTATGCATAATGTGATATTATCAAAGAAATAGGTAGAAAAACAAATAAAATTACAATGTTCAAAAGAAAATAACAAAGATGAGAATTCAATGCCTTTAAATATAAAATCAAATTCAAAAGCTTGAATAACAAAGATAGCACATCATAATGTGACATGGAGATCAGGTAAAGACCTCTCACTAGAGACAAAGAAGCTCCTAATGTCACATTGTTTTGTTGACATTGATGTTAAATGTGCAACACCAATTCTAATGAGCTTGTCATGGATTTTTTCCATTCCTAACAACTCCATAGTGTTGAAAATTTGAGAACCTTGACTAGCCATAAAATTCAAAACATCTTTAACAGATTTTTGTGCATCACTTAACTTCACTACCTTAGACTCAACATCATTGCTATCATCAATCAATGGGTCTACTTCTACGGGATCATGTATCTCCTGGCCATCTTGCACTAATTGTACAAGCTCCTCAGTAGAATACTCCACCTCAAAATCATCTTCACCTTCCATGTTTATGTACTCCAATGGAGAAAGCTTCTCTAGAGGCTTGCCTTGGACATCATCCATAAGGTAGCGGAGATGCCGACGTCATCCATAGAATTTGTTGTCCATCCGGCCTTTTTTCATCCATATTACTTGTTATTATCACACTTACACTACATATTTTGGAAAAAAAATAGTGACATTGTCAAGGGTGATAGGGATAATAACGAGGGAGTTTTACACTAGAAAATTTGGTTTCGAAGTTTTGGGTGACAATATCAAGGTGTTCTATAAACAAGAGTGACATTTTTCGAGGTTAGACTGTATCGTGAATTTGTGATTCTAATAAATAAAAATAAAAATATTTATGATTTTTTCATGTTTTTTCTTGGATGAAATTTGGCAGAAATTTCCTCATAATCACAATATCGGATGAAAGTGTCAATTTTTTTGATGAATATGCACAAATTGGATGAAATTGTGTATATCCATCCATATGTGGCTTGTCACTCCAATGATTGTAGCCAATGCTCCTCTTCCTAAAAATTTGAAGAAGAAAATCACTGCTATGACCTACTTCGTGTTACTCTTTTTGTGTGTGTGGTGGTTAATATATTGTATAATTGTACTAAAATGTAGTGAGGTCAAATTCACAGTAATTTCATGCTTTGAGGAGAATAATGTGAATTTTTCTTATAAAGGATTGATGTGGGCCACTCAAATTTTTATTTTGAAATTTGTTTAAGGGAAATGAGGAGTGACATCTCTAATGATATAGAAGCATTCATCAAAATGAAAACTCAACTTATGGGCATAACATGAAACCAAAATATAATAGAGTCAATAAGAATGAATCAATTCACAATGTAAATTTTCTTAATTCATTTTGATAATAGTTTGGCCTCAAGCGTACTAACCAGTGTTGGACTGGTGTTACTATTTTATGATACCAGTGGGGTCCTAGTATGCAATGACTTTGTAGCTCGCTATTAGGCCTTGTCAAGGTACGAGGGGGTCATGAAATGTAGAGCCTGGTATAATATTAAACATGCAAGAATTATGGCTCTACAATGGTATCAAATACTAGTTCAAGCGCCTTGTTGATAACATCCAAGGCTAAACAATGATATGTTATGATTTTAAGTCTTACTTTTCAATGCGTGGTGAAGTTCAATAAAATTTTCAAGCTCCAATTGTTGTTGAATTAAAAGTTCAAGACAAACATATTGGCCCATGTCACCAAAACAAATGAAATTTCATCAAATTTTGTTTATAGATGTGAACATACAAATACAAGTGGTGAAAAAATGCATCTTGGTTTGTTGGTGATGAAATAAAATGTTTCATTTGTCTAAAAAAAAAAGCAAAAATGCATTTTGGCCATCCATGATCTTGAACTAGACGTTATACTAAGTATACTCATCTAATTCGTCGTCTGAGCAAGTAGGGTCTTCCTCAAAGCAACCTGCTACTTGTAATTCATCTTCATGAGCATCCACTAATTCAGCCTCGTCAACAAAAATTCATCAAGATCGGATTTTGTAAAAGAGTTGCACTCATCTCTAGCATTTATGGGCCAATTTTCGAGTATCATGACGAGTGCATCTAAATTTTGGATGCCCAACCTACAACGACGCAAGGCACACAAAAGTCCAACAACACTAAAAATTATGTTTGTCTCGATCTGAGAACCTGGTATTGCTAAAATCTGCCTCGCAAGAAATGATACGTGTAGAAATCGAGGGGCATTGTCCCTCCACCAAGCAAGTGGAGCAATGTTTTTATGTGCAAGTACAACAAGCTTCCGAAATAAAAGGAGCTCTGATTTTAGCATGCCCTCACTAGCCTCCTCTATAGAACTCGTATGCCCAAAAATAGAATCAATCGTAGCCTCCAATGTGGGTGCCAGGTTATTCTTCAAGCTCGGATTCAACAACCGTGACACCTTCACAAACAAAGGCACCAAAACAAGTTGATCATATTTTGCCACAATGTGCATGGCCTTCTCGCGTCCCACGTAGTCAATAATCATCTGTAACCCCTTATACCTAGGGTCTAACATCAACGACAACATATTATGTGCCTTCTCACGAGTGAAATCAACTGCAAGACATGGTTTGATAACTTCAATTGATTCAAAAACCATGCGGCCATAAAGTAGTTGCAGCTCCGAGTCCATATGGCCACATCGAAGTGCGGGCACCGCAGGCATCCTCCGATCATACTCATTTTGTAGTTGGATGCTTATATGGAAGGTTGCATACAATGCATTGCTCAAAAGTCAATACCCGCAAGATTGGTTTAAAATGCATTGTTGTACGACAGGGCGCAAAATCTCCGTGACCGCCTTTGCCATAGCCCAAGTTAGCCCACTTGGGACTCGAGCTTGCAAGGCTGCAGTCTGCCTACAAAACATATATTAATTGCCATTGCATACTCTTGTGTTTCCTGCAACATAACAACAAAATTCAGTAAGTTATGTGCGTCTTACATGGTCATTATGATTGTTAAGTCTGCAATTAGTAGTCCATGAGGGAAGCACATCAGATCACATCAGATTACATCAACTTACATATAAATAAAAGGACATCAGATTACATACAAGACCAAACACTTCCCATAACCATTGTACATTCCCTTTTAGGTACCCTTTTAGAAGAAAAAAAATGGAGAATGAGAAGGCAAAGGCGAAGGCGCAGGTTCAGGTTCAGGTTCAGGTTCTCACCTGAAAAAACACGACTTTACTTGCGAAATTTGTTTTCACAGGTGTCTTCTGTTGTTTTTGGCTTTGTGTTGGAAGACTCTCCTCTTGGTAAACCATGTCCTCCCCATTCAGATTGAACCAAAGTTGTTGTCATATTTGCTGAAATCTAACTACGAAACCCTAAAAGGGGAACCCTAGTCTTTGAGAGCTAATCTTTGCAAACAAATCACATCTTATTCATGCGACCTTCCAAGCCATGAACACAAGGATCTTGTTAACATGTGTTGGTCACAACTAAAAAACGAAAATGACACCCATCAACCAAGGAAAAATAACATGAAATCTTGAATTAAACTAGGTGATACAAGTTTAGGGCCAAACCTCAACAACCACCATGAAGGCAATGACGGCTTGAATCTTCAACAATTAATGTAGCAAATCTCTTCCCATTCTGTATCAAAACCAAGGTGGGCCGCCAATATCTTCCATCCCTATCTGCTTAACTACAACCTTCGAATGCAACCCTAAGAAAGTGAGGAACAATATTGTGGAGAAATGACGTGACCATGTGCACAAGAGTGATCTTAGTATTGCATTCTAAACCCCTCCTTGATATTGGTATGTTCATAAATATCTCCTGCCCATGATGCACATGTATGAGCTAGTGTATTGTCCCCTTTGATACCAGTTGGGTATGGTCTGCGATACCTTACTTGATACCAATGCTTATACCATGCCCTAACATATATACCGGTCTAACACTGGTACTAACATAGTGTCAACCCCTTACGGGGGTATGGGGTCCACTAATAAAGATCAATACACAAATGATCACAAAAAATGATCCAATGGCAAACCTTAAGGCCGGATCTCAAAAGTGAATCTACCTACTAGGAACTAGGATCATTCGCTAGACATAGATCTCAATGTTATTCCACTTGGTGGAAACCCATTTAGTCATCACTTATTGCTAACATGGTGGAAGAGTGTATTAGGTGGTACCACACTTGCTACCTTGAAACACTCCAGGTTTGACGGTAGGCAATGTAGCCAAGCCTTACAACCTAAATCCAGAAGGGTAAAGATAACATGGCCGAAATTGGTTATATTCTTTAAAATATTGGAAGACTGCATCTCGTTATGCGAAATTTGGCATATGTGGATCTAAAAACAAACACCCAAAAAAACATGTGTCCAAAAGAGAATTGGATCACGTGCTAAAACTTTGCAAACTTTTCGAAGTTTAACCATCAACAAAAAGGTGAAAAACCTATATGATTGTTTGAAGAGGGCCACATCACGGGTGGCCCGAGGAATGGGCCGGCCGGGTGACCTCCACGGGCGGGAGGACTTGGAAGGTTCTGCCCCCGAGAGCGTTGGCGCTTTCTTCAAGACTACGTTGCACACACTCGTAAATCCAATATCGCAATTCGTTGTGGAGGAGTCAAGTTCTATCTGCTACGTTGCACACACCATCTCACAATCCTCCGAACAAGAAGAAGAAGAAAAGAAGTACAAGGTCAGCTAAAAGAATTTGCAGCCATGGGCATGGAGCAAGGGCTTAGCCCGGAGCAGAAGGATTTCTTCGACTCGCAAGGTAGAGCATTCTTACATGCGCAGAGTCACGAGCTTTAGGCCGCGTCCAGATCAGAGAATTTTGGTTCAGAGTCTATTGGTTGAGGATGTTACAGGTTCTTGCTCGTAGGCGGTGCTAATACCATCACTTTTGAGTATATCGAGGATTTTGAGATTGATAATTATGAGCGACTCTTTGTTAGCGATTGAGTGGGGATTCCAACGCACCAAAGTATGCCTGATTTGAATTCCGTCTGCGAAAGTTGTAAGGGTTCAAAGTTGTATTAGACCATGACCCAAAACCATCCTGGGAGTGGGAGCAGATCATGATGTGAAGGTGGCGGAAATTATCAAATTTTATATGTATTTACTGTCCAAGAATTCAATGTGTTTCTTTTGAGTTGTATGATTTCCTGCCATTTTTTACAAATCAATTTTAGAGAATTCTGCAAAGTTGTGGCGAGATTCTACTAGGACTTGGGCATACTTTGAGAATGCTCATGGGCAGACGATGTCTTGATAAGGTAGACGGTGTCAAAATCGTCAATTTAAGTGCTGAGCGTAGCTACTATTATCAAATTGGTTAAATGAGCAATGACTCTTGTTAGCAATTGAAAGGGTATTCCAACGCACCAAAGTATGCCTTATTTGAATTCCGTTTGCAAAAGTTATAAGGGTTCAAAGTTTTATTGGTAGATGACCCAAAACCACCGTGAGAGTGGGAGCCTGATGTTAAGGTGGTGGAAATTCTCAACATATACATGTGTTTATTGTTTAAGAATTCATTGTGTTGGTTCTGAGTTTAGAATTTCCTGCCATTGTTTGCAGTTTTATCAATTTTAGAGAATTTTGCAAAGTTGTGGCGAGGTCCTACTAGGATTTGGGCATACTTGAGAATGCTCATGGCCAGAGGATGTCTTCTGTGTTACCCCATCGGCGTGTTTCTAGATAGGGTTTAGTGGGATTAATTTTGAATTGGGTACATGTCGGTCGAGTACACTAAATAGGGTCATTAATTGTAGAGGAGTACAGAAATGCTTGTGTAATTTTCGAAGAAGTGGGGTTGTGGGTTTGCAGGCTATGCAGTTTTACCCGGATTTGCAAGCGCAGAAGAATGCACGGCAATGATGAGGCGCATGGATGAGCTCGTGAAGGACTTCGATCCTACTACCATCTCTGTCTTCTCCACCACAAAGCAGGTAAGTATCCTGGTAGCCTTTCTGCTAACACTTTCCACAATGTTCAAGACATCCTGTTAGACATGGTAAGTTGGGGATTACTTGTGGAAATTGTGAATTGTTCAAATTCTTGTGAAGGAAGGTGAAGTGAGCTGATGTTGTCTTGTTGAGTTTGTGCAGAAGGAACACACTGACAATTACTTTTACAACAGTGCAAATAATATCTCTTTCTTCTTTGAAGGTGTGTGACTTCTCTGTGACATACTCTTTCTTTTATTTTCTTTTCATGTTCGCCCCAAGTTTGACGTGTTTGTCGACATGGATGCTTGTAAGATGATGATGATGATGATCACCTGGGGGTTGTTGTAAGGTATGTGGCCCTATTGTGGGCACTTCCAACATGACAGACAAGTTGAATTGGTTTGAGAATTGTCTCATTTAGTTAGCAATTGTGATGAATTGCGAAGATTGTCATGATCAAGTTTCAGAATCAGAGTTGAGATGCAAAAGTTATAAGAGGTCAGGTGAAGAATTTTCTCTCTTTTAAGTGATCACACAGGCTTTGACAATTGTGTTAACTTTTGTACCACTCAGATATAGGCGTTTGATCAAGAAGAGTGAACACATAAGGCCCACATACCTTATGTGACTAATTTTCTTGCTTGTGGAATTTGCTGTATTTTAGAAACCTAGTTTGGGAAGAATGTTGTTTGAGTTTACAAGGGGTTTCCTCCTTGTGTGCACTGTGCAGAGAAAGCGTTTGATGCAGACAATAAGTTGAAGCAACCCAAGGCCTTGTCTATCAACAAAGTAGGTCATGGTATGTTAACTACATTACCTGTGCTTGTAACATATATCCCACAACCATCTGCTTGTCTGAATGTAAGTTTGATTTGCATTTCTTCAGTGTATGTGAACTTGGTAGTTTTATATGCACCAGATCATTGCTCAATCCGGGATTCGTCATCTCTGTCATTTTATTTATCTTTGCTGGTGTGTTCCATCCAGCTTTGCACGACTTGGACCCAGTGTTTCGAGACTTTTCACGATCGGAGAAAGTATCAGCTTTGGCTGCCTCACTTGGCTATAAGAGACCTGCACCAATTCAATCCATGTACATTTACAAGGTATGACTTGTGCCCATTAGGTATTATAGTGAATTACTTACAGGATTCAGGATTTTTCTTCTTTTAAAATCTTCAAATGATGGGTGGTATCAAGAGTGGCAAAACCTGAGTTATGTTTTGTATCTGGGTTACTTGGGAACAGCAACCGGGGATAGGTGGCGAGGTGGTGCCTCATCAGGACAACACATTTCTGTACACTGAACCAACTACATGTGTGGGTCTATGGTTGGCGCTGGAAGATGCCACTAAAGAAAATGGTTGTCTCTGGGCTCTTCCCGCATCCCATAAAGGTGAATCTTGAACTTTCTTCAAGTTTAGTGGTTTCTATGGGACACGCTAAGAGAAGCATACTTTTGCTCTTTTAACCTGAGGGGCACTTTACACGGGAGCTTGAGGGCCTGTGACCATTGAAATCTATATCATTGTTGGAAAATGCTGAGGCCGTCCCACTACACTTTTCACTAAGGGACCAAGGAAGTTTGAATGGATGAATTAACCTACATGGAATCCTACATCGCATGCAATGGATGATGTTTCATAGTTTACTGGATTTTGCGTCAGACCCACCTCAAAGAGGTGGGTCTCACACAAAATTGGGAGACCATGCCACCTCAAAATCTGACAACCTTTGATTAATTATAATGTATTGGGTAAAAGGCCCCACATGAATAGGATGGCAATCAAATAGCATTTGGTTAAGAGCCTGGCCACGCATGTCTTTAGACTATACTTGAACGCCCATGACTGCACAAAATTCAATTTCTATTGTCCATTGTATGGCCTCCATACGACTTGCAAGGACTCTCACAATTTTGGTGTCACGGCCCTCAGCCATAGTGAGAAGTGGTCCTCAACATTCTGCGAGGTTTCCCAATATCTGTGTAGTGTGATGAAAAGACAGTAAGATCCAATTACAAGTTTACTGACGAATTGTTGTCATTAGGTGGACTTGCAAGGAGGTTTCTGAAGGAGAGCACTGGTGTAAGGTACGATAATGAGACCCCAAATTGGGACATATCGGCTTTTGTTCCTTTGGAAGTGAAGGCTGGCACGCTTGTCCTTCTACACGGAGACCTTGTGCACCAAAGGTTCTTCAACTTTACCTTAACTATTGAGAAATAGAACCATCATCATTGTGCTCATGTGATGCAAGTTTCTTTAAAGTGTCACAGTGATCAGGTCTGGTGACATGGATATACGTATAGTCTGAAGATTTGTTTTGGGAAATGATTTTAGGCCTTTGTGTCAAGCACATTATGTTTTTAGTTGCACTAAAAGTCTCTTGGCTTGAATGTTCATCAAAATTTTCATGTTTTTCAGTGGCACTTGTCAGATGCCAAGCAATGTGTTTCTCAGATATTTTCAGGTGAGGAGGTGAGGACCACTCACATGTTTTTTTCTGGCTGTGATGGAAGTTTTGAGAATACTTCACCCAAGTCACGACAAGCGTACAGTGTCCATGTTGTGGAGACTGTGGGTTGCTCTTATCCTGAGACGAATTGGTGAGTGCTCTCCCCTGCTTTTGACCACCATCTTAATTCTATTGTTATTTGTTTTTTTAGGATCTAGTCTACTATATATTTCGGAATTTTGGCATTCCAAAATTCCAAAATTCCAAAATTCCAAAATGGCCAGCCATCCACAGTGGCATGGTGAGCAGACGGTGCGGGAATGACCTGGAAAATCTAATTCATATGCATGGGTGCATCGGGCTGGGACGGCGCCATCCCAAACTAGTATTATAGATAAGTGCTGTTTGTTTAGAGCAAGATTGTGGAATCAACTGAAATCAAACCATTACCTGGTTACTAGTACATCACCACACTAAACATCCGATTTAGTGTGGCCCACACTGTTCATCATCGATCCATATTAATTGTCTCACAATTACTGGTGGCAACTAGAGAGGGTCGTATGAGGCTTGGTGCTGCATGAAGACCACTCTAACCAACATGGCATGCCAATTTTAATGCCACACTAAATCAGATGTTTAGTGTAGTGATATTAGTGGACAGCATCCACCTAAACCTCATTGTTCATAAATGCTAAACTCTTGCAAAGGTAAGCTTCTCCTATTGGCAGTCTACTTCACTGTGCATGACCATTCTCTTTCATAGTTCCACACTAAATGAGATGTTTCGTGTAACGTAGACGTGCCTAATTCGGTCTCTCATCGTAATCGGACAACTATATTTGAGTGTCTTGTGGTTTGGTGTGGCTTCAGGAATGGATACCAGGAAGACAAGTGTTCAAAAGAGATTAACTTTGTACTCAAAATATGAAAATCATTCTAGGTTCAATAGTCAACATAATTGGGGGGGACCTATATGTCCATTTTGAAAATTATGTTGAAACTGGCTACATGCATGATTGGGATTTGCTAACTATCCCATATTAGAGTAGAGGCGCCTATTCCCAATGAGGACCCCATTGGGAACCTATAGTGTGCCATAATTTCAGTTAGGCTGGGATTGAATTTCGATCAGGTTGGAAACAATAGTGCCATGACACATGTCCATGGTTGAGCACTAAAGTGATGAGGAACAAGCGGATAAAATGAGCGGTAAGGGCAAACTCTAGACATTGGTAATATGTTTGGGCCAACTTTTGGTTTCAAAAATTCACAGTAATTTTAATTTAAGGAATAAAATTACCAAAAAATTTGTAGTCCTCTTGATTTCTATCTTCCTACACGGGAAAAATTTGCACCACCTTATACTTCTCTAGATTTGGCGCATAATCTCTTAAGTGATCGGTACTGGGCGCCTCTACTCTAATCACGTATTCATCCTAGGAGAAGTGGGCTAGTTGGAAAAAGTAGTCTTTAAAGACCCATCTACCTTGGTGATATTAGTAGATGGCGTCTACCTTAACCCCATTGTTTTTCAAGGCTAAACTCTAGCAACGGCAAGCTTCTCCTACTGGAAATCCACTTTCAACGTGTATGACTGTTCACTTCCACAACCTCGACATTGTTTTTTTGCAAAAGAATTTCTAACTTGTGTAATTTGGTTCTGTTTCCAGGCTGCAACGGAGTCCAGATTTCCCCTTAAACCCCTTCTTTGGGGAGGAAGTACCAGTGGAAGCTGCAGCATGAGCAGTCGACCTCGATGCAAAGAAATTTGCCCAAAATGTGACGTAGTCGAAAGACCCAAAATGGTTCTGCTTCAATTTAGGGGAGGAAAGGGAACTAAGTCGGACACATATGCCTCATTGTAGAATTGACCTAATCTTGTAGGCTTTTGTTTGCAAGTACCAGTTTTGCAAGCCCCTCGTATAAAGATGTCTAGTGATGGTACACTGATCAGTAAGTCAAATTCAATAAGATGGAAAATGCAAGGGAAATGAAATGTACAAAAACCCTTAGTAAATTTCTTTTTGATGCTTTAGCAAATGGGTGGAGTTTACCTGTTGGTATGTTTAGCAGTATTTACTTTCTGTCTTTTCGACTATCTTGGGAGATGACATGGTTTTCTGGGACAAATTTGGCAACGAAAAATGTGTCTATATCATCCCCAAACGGCCCACAAAACCTTGGAATTTCCGTTCTTAGCAATGGTATTTCAGCACCGGTCATGCTTTTGTTCTTCATTCAGCCATAAACTTGTTTGTAGCATGCAAATTTGAGTGAAATGTACGAAGGTGACCATTAATCAAATGATGCCAACTCACAAAATGATCGACAAGATCCTGAAGGTGCTTGAGTGTAGAAACTACGCTGATTATCCCAGTTGGTCAGGGAGGGCTAATAGTGCGTGTGTGAAATTAGTGAAGGTGAAACTAAATTTCTTTACGTTACGAAATCAGTGCCACCAAAAGATCTAGGAAGCATTGTTCATCTTGGCACTTTTCATTGAAAATATTATTTGTAGCAACACTATTCATTGAAAGTACCAACACCATTCATCTTGCACTATTCATTAACAAGCATGTGTTTGCATATAAATTGTTTTTCATCATTCTACAAGCACCTTAGAGCACGCATTAATGTTCTTGAAATGTTTGGTAATTGAGCATGTATTCATGAATTCAATATCACTCAATAAAAAATTTAGCCCTCATTAAATGGTACTTGGCAAATTAGTGCATGTTTTGGGAGATATGATCACACGCATTGGACACCTTTTACACCTATTACTATTGCGCACTTTAACCTTTACATACCATGATAACTTTGGTCAATGTGACTTTTCTCGACTTAGACCATTTTGAGCCTACAGAATCAGATGTTCAAAACTAAGAGTTTGGAATCAATATTTTTTACAAGAACATGAATTATTGTGGGTTTAAAAATATGATGCCAATATGATATCAATATAACATTGAAAACATCAATATTTAGTTACCATTTTGAACATTTATTGTTTGAATGTAGATAGTTTTATTATTATTTTATAAGAAACTCTAATTTTCAACCCACAAATTAACAAGAGTGGGCCGTGATATATTCTACCCACACTAACTTTCATACCATAGTATTAGGTGTAAACAATGTAGTGCACAATGCCTTTTGTACTCAACATATTCATATGTTTTCAATAGGTGGAGGTCAACATCTCCATGCATTAGTGAACATATGCATTGTAGTAAGTAAACATTACCCCTACATCCTCTTTGGTGTGCAGAGTGCGTTCAAAGGTGTTTATAACTCTTTGTGCCAACAATTCTAGCCAAAGCTTTTAATGTGAGGTGCTAGACTTAGTTGTGCATTTGACCTATGCAATATTCTAACTAGATTACTATATTGTATATATGATGTATAGGTGGTGGCTTTAAAATTGGTGCCATATTAATTAGGGTGGCCTTCATGACTTGTCTTGTAGCAGCAAGTGTCCCATGCCACCGTCTATAGTTGCCACCCAACAAGTGCAAGGTCGTTTACATGGGTTGATGGGCACATCATAGGTTCAAGACTCCCACTTCTAGATCTTCTAGCACAGTTTAGACTTTAAGGTTTTCATGTCTTGCTTCATACCTCTATTATCCGGGTATGGAAAGATTCCAACACATGACAACCTTTGATTCCCAAGTACATATTAAATTGATTGTAAATGAAATGATGCACAAAGAAGTTTATCATTGATACTTCTATACACTTTCATTGTGCATTTCCACCTATTTTTACGTTCAAAAGAAATACAGTGACAATTGTAGCATAATATTCTAGTGGGAGTGCAAGCAAATCATTTAAGACTAGAAATTGTGGACCATGTGAGGATCTTTAGTTGTGTAGGAATTATGTGCATATCTCGCTTCATAAAACATTTGTGATACATTATCTTCTGAACGACCATAACAACTTCACAATGCATCGTCATTAGCAACACATAGTCCTCTAGTTTGCATGTTATATGATTCAGAGATGTTCTCAAAGGCTTGGGCAACACTTTTTAAAGCACTCATGTGAAAGTTTTGGTTTAACCTTTGCGATTTGACAACTTTTGACTAGGAAAGGCATGAGGGTTCAAAAGTTTGCATTCAATTTTCACTTTAACTCCTATATGTTGTTTACATCTAATACTAATTTAAGCTATAATTCGGATTTAAAAAATGAAGCTAGAGTTCGTATGTAAAAAATAAAAATAAAATTGGTGTTTATGGGTTCTCTCTCTCTCTCTCTCTCTCTCTCTCTCTCTCTCTATATATATATATATATATATATATATATATACACACACACACACATATCTTTCTATATATGCATATAAGTAAATAATTAAGATGAAAATTGTAAAATAAAATTATCCACTTTTTAAAACAATGCACATTGGATGAGGCTAAGTATTGTGCGCACGCGCACACACATACATGCATATATATATATATATATATATATATATATATATATATATATATAGAATTAGATTGTACCAATAATTAGAATTTATTTATAGTTAAAGTAAAAATATTTATGTAAAATAAAATTGCATAATTCTATGTAAATTGGTGGACAAACGTGTTAATGACTGTTGCCTCTATACACTTTCATTGTATGTTACCAAATCTTTCAATAAGCAACAAAATTATGATGGCATTTGTAGGAGGTTCTAATGGGAGTGCGGACAAATCAATTGAACCTAAAAATGTTGGACCATCTACGGATCTCCAGTTGTATAGCAGTCATGTGCAAATCTCGCGAGATCCTATTGGTCATCCAAGAACCGAATTTGAACGACCCGAGGGTTCAAGAGCTACTAAATTACGAAGGCTAAACCAAGACCTTGAACATACGAATGCTTTAAACAACATCGCCAAAGTGATTGAAAATATGTCCAAATCATATGCCGCGCAAAGCAGAGCAATGCGTAATGCTAATAATGATGCATTATTCACTCGTCCTGGCCGTGCAGAGGATAGCCTATCACAAGAATACTTCAAGTTAAGAGAAGAAGAGGCTCTTTTGGAGTTGCGGAATCATGTTGCAAATTTAAAGAGAGAAATCTCATCTCCAGCACCAATACCTCCAGTGATAACTGTGGACGACGACGACGATGATGATGATGATGATGAAGAAGAAGAAGAAGAAGAAGAAGAAGAAGAAGAAGAAGATCTCATGTATTAGGCGTGATAAATACAAATCTTAGATTTCACTTCATAATATGCTATTTTTTGGGAATAAATCTACATTAGCCACACAATGATGATGATGATGTTTTGTAATTGAATTGCATCGTGTTTGTGCATATGTGAATGTTGTGTGTGGTAAGATTAAAAAACGGATATCATGAATCTTTTGTCCTATGTGCTGTAACCTCTCTGCATATTTCTTACTAGGCCAAGCTTCAACACTTTCATCCAATCACAAGCAGATGCATGCATGAGCTGGGGTAGTCCAAAATGTAGATGCATGATGAGTGAACATTTGTTCATGCTTAAAGACAAGAAAGAATTCTTTTGTTTAGACAACCACCTCAGCCCGACCATACCAACACACACGTTTACATTATATTCTTTTGATTTGGGGACACACAGACGCCTAATTGTTTTTTGGAACAATCCTAACTTTACATAGATAACATCCGTACGGTCAGATCTACTATTAGAGGTAAAAAAAATTCTTGAAAAAGTTGTTGAATTGGGATGAAATTTTGAAGACGATTTTAGAGAGATTTTGCTTGGGCCTTTAGGGGTTAAGATTTTCACTCCTCCACTCCTCACTGCAGCATACCCTTGGATCCGGGTACCAACACCAGAAATCAAATTCTTGTTCATACCCGGATCATAGGGTGTTGACCTGGGTATGAAAAACCTTCTCTCGCTGACTGAGCCAATGCAGTCTGAAGCTTAATAGAAGCTTAATAGAAGTAATGAAACATTCATTAGGGTTCCACTCCTCGTTGGACCCACTCCGAATGCGAAGTTCCACTCTTTTTTTTATGTTAGACGCTCCACCACCAATCCTACATCAAATTTCTAGGTAACTTCTTCGCAAACGCAGAAAATTGTAATTCCTTTTGCAACTTGTTGGAGCGATCAGCTGGTTGTGGATCGTCAGAGCTCCATTTGGGAGGTCTCTTCTCGGATTGTGGAGGGAGGGCGAACTGAAGAATCCGCAGGTGGGTGTGTATATTTTGAAGTTTTAGATGATCGTGATTTCTCTGGAGTGGAAGGAGATTCAGCCATTTCTGGGTTTTTTTGCAGTTTTTGGTTTTATGGAATTAATCCGGAGGTGAATTTGGTTCGAGTGATTTGTTAAGTGGGGGAAGGAACTCTTGCCTCAACCTCCAATTTAGTTGCTTCTACGAAAACCCATCCTTTTGACTTTGATTTTTTTTGTAAAAATATATCATAAACTCATTCAAGGAGCGTTGAATCGGTTTTGGTGTATCACAGCTCCATTTGGAGGTTTAAGTGAAGAATCTGGGAGGGGGTATACACCTTGAGCGTTAGATGATCGTGTGGTACTTTTGTGGAGTAAGAGGAGTTTGATTGTGTCGCAAAAAAATAAACTCAAAATTTTATTTTATCTTGGGTTGTTCGGGAGGTGAATTGGTTCAATTTTAGGAGATTTTTACGTGTTTAGGGAAGAACTCTTCGTTCGACCTCACATCTTTTCAAAAACCCACAAGAAGGGAATCTCCACAAATTCATTTGAGTGATCAACGTCGCGGCTACATTTTGATCGCAATTTTGGAGGGTTAAGTGATGAAGAATCTTGCAGACTGTAATGACTTCGAGATCGTTATCTTCACATTACCTTAACTAGCGCACTCTCATGTGCATCAAGCAGTCATTTTTAATACCTATTTGTCATTCTTAAACTGAAGAATTACCATAGTCCTCTGTTGTTCTAGTGGGAAGTCTTAAACCTGAAGGCAATTTGGTATGGTTAAATTTTTGTCTCTTTCCATGGTGTCTATAGTTGGAGGATTGTTCATCCCTTTACATATTTTATGTTTGAAATGGAGGTGATAGTGTAAGGACCAAATGAATTGCCAAGGATATTGGTTAGACTCAATACATCATGTAATGGCTTTCAATCCTGATGCATCTTTCTTATTTTATTTGTACCAAACTCTTATACTAGCCAACAGCAATTGTAGTACGTGTCCTCATGATAATCTGATGGATTTTCTTTATGAAGTAACTCCAGGTTTTTTCCTAGTCCAGCAAATAAATTCAACATTAGTATACAATCTGAGATTGGGATACGATGCAAAGATTAGGTTAAGAGTTCAGGGAAGTGTTTCCAGAGTGTATGCATACTTCTATAAGTATGTGGTACTATTGTGAGCACTTCCAACTCCACAAACAATATTGACCGTTGGATTGAAATAAGAATTCTTTCATCCGGTTAGCAAGTGCGATGAATCACGAAGACTGTCATGTCAAGTTTCAAATTCGGAGTCTCACAAGATGCAAAAAGTGGTAAGAGGCCAAAGTGGAGATTCTCATTCTGTTTAATTGATCACATAAGCCCTCCCCATTATGTCCCTATTGAACCTAGAAATGATGTCTATATTCTGAGCACATGGTCCAATCTTAACATGGCACAAGTCATTTTGGTGTTTGTTCTTAACTTACAAGCTTTGCCATATACCACTCAAATATAGGTGTTCAATCAAGGAGAGTGATCGCATAAGGCATACATACCTTAGTGGAAAATAGAAAATAGCAATGCTGTGTTTCAATATTTTCTTACTGATTTGTGTATGTACCGAATGCTCGTCCGGTTGCTACAGGTTGTGGTCAGTGTGTTTGAAGGGGAAAAATGCGGGATGATGTCGCACTATCGTTGGATGGCGCAGAGGGCTTCAAGGGACAAGCACCGTACATGCGAAGACCACAACCCCAAACACAACCTCAAGGGCCTATGTCCACAAGTAATGGATCTGGTCCTGGACTTCCTTTTATGACGTTTGATTTAGCCTCGGGCTCAGGGTCGAATGAACAACTGTCTTATGGTGGCGGATATGGTGCTAGTGGAAGCCACGGAGGAGATTACGCTTCTTTTGAAGATGAACCTCCTCTTCTGGAAGGTAATGTATGCATGTAATACTCACTCTTTAGGATTTAAGGTAACTGGGCCTAAAACAGACACTTTACCTCCGCATGCACTTCCTTTAGGATATTAAACATGTGAGTAGTATGACATGATCAGCAAATCCAAATTGAGGCCATAGCCACTTTCCTCATAATTTTTGGAGCTCATATTGACTTTCTAATAATAATAAATCTAATAAGGAATTCCACATAATATCAATGAAGATTCTTTTTCTTGTCTAATGAGCATATAGTTCCCCCCAATTATGTTGACTTTTGTACCTAGATTAGTGAACAAATTTTGAGCATGTAGTCCAATTACTTTGTAAACATATGTCTATTGGGTGTCTGGTCTAGATCCGCAACTAACCACACACCACTCAAACATAGGTGTTTGATTAGTATAGTTGAGTAACTGAATTAGACCTGCTTACCTATGTGCTAGTACCATGAGTGAATCAACTAACTCACATGAGTTTTCTTTGGTAATCGCAGAACTTGGCATCAACGTCACGCAAATTACACGGAAGATGCTCTCAATTCTCAACCCATTTAAGATGAACCCAAGCTTACACGAGGACCCTGATCTGTCAGGCCCTTTCTTGTTCTGCATCATGTTAGGATTAGCGCAGCTTCTTTCAGGGAAAGTGCACTTTGGGGTGATCTTAGGATGGACATCAGTTGCATCAGTGTTCCTGTATATGGTTTATAACCTTCTTGCAGGGAGAGATGGAAACCTTGATCTATATCGGTGTGTCAGCCTCGTTGGTTATTCCCTCGTGCCAGTCGTGCTCTTCTCGATGCTATCAATTTTTGTGCCTAGCAGGTATGGTCTCCTATCTGCCATCTTTGCATTATTTTTCTGATATTTACATGGGTATGGCTTCTCCTTTATTATGTACCATTGCCCTCGATATCTCACTTTGAGCATGACCACTTTTACACTTGCTCAAATTATTGAAAGCTTTCATGAGGATTGGTGAAGCTCTCAATAGTTTGAGCTTTGAATGAAATCTTGTCAAATTCAAGTATCAAACTCCACAAAGTTTCAAGAGTAAGCTCTCAACTTGAGCTAAAGTGTTCTTGGGGTCTTAGAATTCTGTGAGAATTGTCACATGTTTTGACAAGTTCTTTGCAAATAGCAACTGGCTCTTCTTATAGGGGCTAACTGTAACTACTTGTGGGAATGTGAATTACAGGAGCATTGTCCGGTTCATCATGGCGGCATTGACAGTTCTTTGGTGTACAAGAGCTTGTACAACATTGACAGTTGTTCTGATTCCGCATGCCGATGAGCACCGTTCATTAATTGCTTACCCTTGCACCTTGATTTTCACAGCCTTTTCACTCCTTGTCTTATTTTAATTTCAACCTTGCGGCAAATGTTTTAGTATAATGTACCTGTAACTGTATTTGGAGCAAACCTCAGGTTAAGGTAGGGGACATTCTATCAGGTATATGGCTTCAGCTTTGTAGAATGTGATCAAGAGCAGTCCATTAGTTTTGCTAGTTATATAATAAGGTTATGGGTAGGGAACCTTCCAGTTTCCATTATAAAAAAGGCCTTCAGCATTGTAGAATAGTATATGTGATCATAAAATGATTTTTCCTCCCTTTCTAGGGATTGATTTTGGCACCACCTTTGCAACCTATTTATTCTATGGAAAAGATCAGTACATGTTCCTTGTACGTAATTCCTGTGTGTCTGCTTTGGTATATGTCATATCGGCAGTTACTGTATGGGTTACAATATCAGCATTGGGATTTTTCGTCCATTTTGTAAGCAGGCCTATTTCAGCTACTTATCTTGGTCAGGCACCTATATTTGAGTGGTGTGTAGGTAGGTGTGGATCTAAGAACAGACATCCAAAAGACTTGTGTCCAATAGAGATTTGACTATTTTTTTGATATATTTTTTTGTATTATTCACATCTAATCAAAATCAGCAAACCTACGACCTTATAGGTAGTAGCTGGACTTAGTGATATGTAGGTGGGAGTAGATGAGTGATGTGAGAAGCTGATGAATCGTATTGTAATTGTGTGTTATGTCTTTGGTCAAAGACCACTTGTATGGAGGGTCGTGAATATTTTGCCTTTCTATGATTTAAATGTTGTATGGCAGAGGTGCCTATGGGTTAGCTTCCATGTAGGCCGCTTGCCCACCAAATTCTAGTGGAAATGTAGATTTCACCTAGCAAAATTTACATCTCCACTAGAATTTGGTGGGTGAATGGCCTACATGGAAACTAACCCTTAGATGGATACTTTTCTCTCTGTACCCACTTCTCATAGGATTTGAAACATGTAACTAGTTCAAGATGATGAGCACATCTAAATCATGTCCATAGCCATTTGCCTTATAAGTTTGGGACTCATTTGAATATTTTATTATCAAAGTGAAAATTCTAGTGCTCATTAAGTGGTCCTCCAATCATGTTGACTATTGAGCATATTTTGAGCTCGTAGTCCAATCTCTTTAAATACCTATCATTTTGGTGCTAGTTCTTAGATTCACACCTAACCACATACTAGTCAATAAAAGGTGTTCAAATTATTGTTACGTTCAATTTAGGCACGTCTACCTTAGCTGTACATGTGTATTTGAAGCTCTACTAACCTAGTAACATGTGTGTACTATTCCTAGTGGTTTCTTCCCATCTAGGAACCCTACATAGCAGGTACATATTGATTATGAAGATGTTCACCCTTGGAATCATATAGTCCCTCCCAAACATAGTTATGAACCTAGTGTGGTGTCTATATTTGGAAGACATAGTGCAATCTCATCATAACATGTGTCCGTTTGGTGCCTGTTTGTAACTTAAAGCCATATACCCAATTAACTAGAGTGACCGAATAAGGCCATGTCCCTTATTAAAGTTTGGCAATAAGCAAAGGCCTTGTGATGTTCATGGCTGTTATATATATATAGCATTCCACCGCTATTGTTGGGATCATCATATATATTGACCTTAAAATTACTACATCATCTTGGATCAAGGTGAAGAGGTCATCAATTGCCTGGAGTTTACGCAACAAGTAATCAATACCGTGGAGTCTAACCCAACACTTGCCTTCTTTGTGTTGATCTTTGGAATCAATGAACCGAGAGAACCGACCACTAGTTACAGTGCAACCGGTTAAAGTTCATGACTTCAGGAAAATTTACGGATCATTTTGGGGGAAATCTATGGTACATACCTCAATTAATACAGAAAACTTGAAAGATCACAACATGTAACCAGTTGAACTTGGAAACACTAGGATATTGACCGATCATGTCCAAAAATCTCCCTACACTCTGGTGTCAAAGTTGGCAACTAAAATTTTAATTTTTAAAAACCAAAAAAACAAGCTGTTTATGCGTGTTTCAAAGAGCTCCTTGCTATGCCATGACACACTGCCTACGGTTCGAGTTGCAAAATACGGACGCTTGTTTCAAGTGCCCAAGTGGAAGAAGAGATTTGAAACACTTTAGTAAACATTTACTGGCACTGGAGGTTTAAGCAGTGAAGTGCTATACTATGATAGGGTGGGTTTCGAGTAGACCAAAGAAACTCTAAAGTTTTGGGTTAAGAGCAAAATTTTGGACCCTAGGAGTTTACTCTAGGCCGTGAGTTCAAGGCATGAGATAACGAAGTGACGCTAATGTGGCATCCACTTGCCTGCCAAACCTTGATGGTCCCTAGTCAAGAAAATGTTCCACCTGATTTGAGAAACCAAACTTCAAGCTCAGATCCAATCTTGAGTCGAAAATGTAAGGTCCGTGAAGGGGTGTTTTGGATCCCAACTTTCTTGGACCTGGACTATGATGTAAATGAACCACCCTCAATAAGTGCCGGAGGGTTTTAGCTAAGATAGAAGAACCAAAACATGATGGTTAAATCATGCGAAAGGGAACCCTTTTATGAAATTGTGAGGGTAGGATCAAAGAACACATCTGTATGGCCGGTTTCCAATAAGAGATTGCAACTTACCACTGAGCCCAATTAATCCAATTACCTCACAGCCATCTCTCTGAAGACCATTACCACTGGCTGCGTGACCTCTATCTCAGACCTTGCTTGGTGTGAATAGAGTCATCGGCACATTCTTGACATTAATTAAAGGCATGCTCCGCCATAGCCATCAAAATCATGAACTCCAAAAGATTGACTGTTGTACACCATTGCAGCAAAAATAGTGCAGATTTATACACCTGATAAATTACCACACCAGTATAATCTGTAAGCACTCCACTCTGTACCAGTAAGAAACATTTGGTCCAATTTAGGAGTAGTAGTTATCATGGGTTTGGGGGGGGGGGGGGGGGGGGGAGTGGATTGGCAAATTGGCAAATGAGCAAATGAATTTAGCACATGGTGAAGGTTTCGACTTTACAACTCGAATTTCATTGGATCCGGCCTGCATCATATAATCGGCCTTGACAATAATAATCTGGATGCTCCATCATAGCCATTGTTGAAATCATCACCTTCGAAAGATTGAATTCACACACAATTGCAGTGACAGGCGCAGCGTTATAGAATATCCACTTGTCTGTCGAGTTATAAGTATTCCACTCTGTAATAGGAAATTAAATAACTGCCGGAAAGAACCATGGTTTGGTGGAAACTAAAACGCCACAAAGCCCAAGAACTTGGTGCAGAGCATGCAGTGCGAAAGATAATGAAGTCCAATATCCTCTGGGAAAGAGATTGTGATGGGGGAAGTTCAAATAAGGTTCCCACGTGCTCAAATCTCCAATCTGACGTTGACACCTTAGCACCTACATTAAAACTGAATATTCACCCCCCGCCCCCCTTGCACTAAGACATTCCATAAGGAGATGATCTTCACAGCGATTTGCAAGGAGACTCAGCCTCCACATCAAGTCTCTTCCATTTAATGCATAATATATAGCCATGTGCGAATCGACACATGAGCAAATGAAGCAGAAGGTTAAGGTTTCAAGGTTCACAACTTCTAATTTGATCAGATCCCTGCACCATATTCGCACATAGTTTGTATGGCCATCGATATCATTCCATCGAGAAGGTTGAGTGAGTGTCACTAATTCTTCTTCAAATAGGCTTCCACGTGCTCAAATGTTGAACCCGACCTTGACACCCCAGCAGCAAATTACAAGCCGAACACTCACCCCCTTTGAAAAAGACAATCCATGAGGAGATGACTGTAACTTCGATTTGCAAAGAGACTCCTCATCACCGAGTCTCTTGAATTTTTAAATGCATAGCTGCGCACAAATTCACACACGAGAAAATGAATTAGCTCAAGGTGAAGGTTTCAAATTCTCAACTCTAATTTGATCCGATCCCTGCACCATGGACGTAATGTTGTAATGGCCATCAATATCACTTTGTCGATGAAGGGTTAAGGTTGAGAAGTTTGAGCCAGTGGCCTCTAGTTCTTCCAATAGGCGTCTGCATCCTCAAATGTTTCAATCTGACCTTGACACCTCAGCGCTAATAAGAAGCAGAGTATTCCACCCATTCGCAAAGAGACTCCTTGTCATCAATTCTCTTCCAAGTTGATGCATATATATATATAGCCACTCACAAGTCGACACATGGGCAAACGAAGTACAAGGTGAAGGTTTCAAGTTCACATCCCCGCACCACGGATATAGATTTGGTGTGGTTATCAATATCGATTCGTCCATGAAGGGTTATGGTGGAGAAGTTTAAGCGAGTGAACCCGATTCTTGAACCTTCAATCTGACCTTGACACCTCAGCAGCTAATTTGAAGCCAAATAATCACCCCCTTTGTTAATGAGATCCTCACGAGCGACTTGCTAAGAGACTCCTCTCACCATCAAGCCTCTTGAAGTTTTAAATGCATAACCATGCACAAATTCGCACGCGAGCGAATGAATTAACACAAGGTGAAGGTCTCATATTCTAAACTCCAATTTGATCCGATCCCTGCCACCATGGACGTAATCTTGTAGTGGCCATCAATATCATTTTGAGTCGATCAAGTATCATCGTTGGAAAGTTGGATTGAGTGGTGCCTCTAGTTCTTTCGATAGGTGTCCGCATGCTCAAATGCTCGATCTGATCTTGACACCTCCGCAGCAAATTAAACAGCAAGTATCTCTGAATCCCCCCGGTTCATCACATTTATCCCAATATCTAGGATATATGGTAGATGTAACCCCTTCCACCAGTGGTCCTTGTGGAAGCTCAACATATCCTTGCTAACGAAGATAAAGATGAAGATGAAGATGCAGGGTGCAAGAGGGTGCAGTTTAAAATTTAAATGTTACAAAAATATGGCCTATTACATCTGCAGGTTTTTAGAGAAGATGGAGATTAACATGCATTGAACTTATCTCAAATCATGTTTACAAGCCATTCTGCCAAAGATGACCACAAGGTGCCTTGAAGTTCTAATATCAATGCATCTGTCCTAATATCTAGGAATTTTGTAGATGTATCCCTCATACTAGTGGTCCTTGAGGAAGCTCAACATACCCTTACTGATGAAGATAAAGATCACAATCAAGATGGAGATGGGTGCGAGACTACAAGCAGACTTGAGAGTTGCAGTGTAGCATTTTACATGTTACGAAAATATGACATGTATACCTGCATGTTTTTTTTAAAGAAGGTGGAGATTAACATGCATGCCTCAAACTCATGTTACAAGCCACTCTGCCGAAGATGATCAAAACGCGCCTTGGAGTTAACCAGCACCTCTTTACTAATATCTAGGAAATTTGTAGATGCATCCCTCTTTACAGTGATCCTCGAGGAAGCTCAACATATCCTTGCTGATGAAGAATGGAGGTGGGTGCAAAGAGAAACAAACTTGAGGGAGAAGAGTAGAATTTAAACGTTACAAAAATATGACCTGTATATCTGCATGTTATTCAAGATGGGTTCAAGATCAAAGACATTGATAACATGCGTACCTCAAACCTCATATTACATGTCAAAACTTCGGAAGTTGAACACAAGCCACCTTGATCAAGCTGTTTCATTGCCTCCCAGGTCCCAATATCTAGGACCGTTTAGATGCAACTCTTTCCCAGAGGTATTGGTCCTTGTGGAAGAACATCAACATCCGATCGACATATTCTCGCCGATTTTTTTAAAACTCAATCTGCATACCGGCATGGTATTGAAGAAGATGTGATTATTAATAAACTCACATTTTACAAGTCGAACCTCCGAAGACAAACACCCATATGGAGGCGCACCTTGGAGGAGTTGACATCAATACCTCTGGCCTAACATCTAGGATTGCGGTAGATGTTTGCGGCTTTCGCCCTTGGACGCTCGAGCTCGACGTGAAGAGGGAGATGAAGATGAAGTGATGAGTGTGCGAAAGGAAGCATACATGAGGGTGGAGTGGTGTATTTATATATTACGGAAAAAAATGACTTTGTAAAAAAATTCCATTAATACCAGAAGTTTGACTTGTGATAAAAAACGACCTCACCAAAAGTGGCAAAACCACGATTCAGGCTCGTAGTGATGAGCGACTTATTATTATCATACTAATAATAATAATCCGTTCTTTGGATAAGGGCCCACCCTGTCAACCATGTGTATCATCAAAAGCTGAAAGCCTTTATGTCGAGTCTATCCGCTCATTGATTAAGTGTGACGCAAAAGACCGGAAGGAGTGCAGTAAAACTGACACAAGCAGGGCACTTTTAAGCTTTCCTCTGAATCAATGAAAGGGGAGAACTGACCGCCAATTACAGATGAACCAGTTGAGTTTGAAAATAACTGGGGGAGTTTGAAAGATAACCAGTTGAAGTTCAAGACTTCAGGAAAACTACCCACGATTTTAGAGGAATCTGTGGAATATACCTCAAATTTGATCACAGCATGTAACTGGCTGGACTTCGAAACACTGGGATTGTGACCGATCATGCCCAAAAATCTCCCCAGACACTGCTCAGAATCCACTCTGCAGGGACTACTTTTTTGTTGGAGCTTTCTACAAATTGTCATTTAGACCATTCGATGTCAAGCTTGAAACCTTCAAGATGGATTAAGTTAGGTTTGCCGGAGACGAAAGGTTTTCCTCGTTCCGCATCTCAACACTAAAAAGTTCGACATCTTCAACAATATAACTTAGTCAATGTACCAAATCATTCATTGCGGAGGCCGAACTTCATGTTTGGACGGTGAATCGCGACTTTTCTTGGCACCGCCAACCTCGTGAAGGTCACCATCGAGTCGGGAGCCGTACATGAAAGCTTGTGGGGAGCGACCTAGCTAGGCAAATGGAGAGAAATATATTGCCTCGAACCCAAAAAAAAAGTACTAATTTTTGTGCGTTATGCTAGTTGTTAGTGTGTAGGGTGTGCAGCGTTGGAGCACTTACTACGACATCGAACTCACAAGCATCGGGATGCTTAGAAGCCCTAATTTTTTTAGGTTCGAAGGGGTGGTTTGTTGACACATTCGTTCACCAAGTTGCTTCAACACGGACTTCGAAAGCCCATGTTCTCCTTAAAAAGTTGATTTTTCCAAATCCTTTCATTGAGCCGTGGACTCTATGAAAAGGGCGCTCGTATCGAAGTGGATTTTCGTTGCCCATAGCCTAGGCGCCCAAAGCCAAGGGTTTAAGTTTAAACTACATATTCACTCGCTAGTGGTCGGAGAATCTTCTAGCATAATTTGGTGTATTAGATTTCTTAGGTTGAGTAGTTAGCAAGTTTCATTGCCATAACCATCACTAGGTAGTAGCCTCTAATTTTCTTGATCGGATGCCTAGATTTGATCGGTGTGCTTGGTTGGGTGAGGATGAAACAACAATGATTTTCAGTCTGGTTTTTGTTGGTGTTTCATCATAGATAAATGCTAATGCAACACACATTTGAAGACATAAATATGATTAATAAAAGATGGAGAACAAGAAATAACGAATTGAATAACACCTACAATACATATATGATCATCTTTGCATATCAATCCCGACTCTACAAATTGAAATGACGACCTTCATAACTTGCGATTTGTTAACCATATGATATAATTCTCAATCAAATCCAATGGTCAAAATTGTGTCCAGGGTTGGAAGTGCCCACAATAGGGCCATATACTTTCACCCATGACTAACTAAATAGGTCGCACTAAAGTATGTGGGTGTTCTTCGGTTCAAGTTTTGTGTCCTCAAACTTCTACAAATTAGATTTCCACAATGAAACTTGTGCCGCATTAGCAAATCTACAATAAAGCATTATCAAAACTTGGGTTGAAAATTTGACCCTCCCTAATTTAATGACAAATGGAATTATTGTCCACAAGCATACCTCTCATCCATCCAACATAAAAACTTGAACCCCTAGAGGTTTGTTGCCGATTCATCTCAAATGAATTCGAGTAGACTAATTCGGGGTCTTTAAAGCTAAATCCAATGTCAAATCAACTTTAAAAGTAACCTTCAAATTATATATATAATGTTGTATTTAAGTAAATCTAGACATATTCTCAAAATCTGGACCTTTTAGTTGCTTCAATTCTATCATAGGATCCTACGACACACTTTTGATATAACTAAATTTTATAGAAGATGTGTGAATCCTTACTGACTACTTGAGATTTATGTTTTTAAATGTATATAACTAAATTTTAAGCAATCAAAACAACTGCTATAATATTATCACTATCAACTCTACATATTCTATTGGAAGATCTTAGCATACAATCCTAACACAGGATCCTATGATAGAATTCAACATGTTATAATTATGGACTTGGACTTAGTTCAATTTTACTTAAATATGTGTTTATTTCATGCCTTTTATGTGGGATGAATGAGAGATACACTTGTATAGGATAACTCTCTCTCTCTCCTCTCTCTCTTCCCCCCCCCCCGGCGGTAATTAAGTTATGGTTACAGTATCAAACATGCATGTTTATTGATTCCTTAACCAAAATAATAGATCCTCCCAATCGTGCCCACTATTGAGTGCAGAGTAGTTAATCAAAATTTGCAGACTTACTCCAATCTTGTTCAAACAAGTGTCCTGATGTTGTTTGTTTTATGATCCCCACCCAACCACACACCGACCGAACACGGTATACGGGTCCAATTAAGAAAAGTAACCCAACAACACCCGCACCGTGCCTACATATATACTACTACTACATGAAATATTAAATAGACGACATCGTTAATATCTGTTTACAACATATGTATCTAGTAGACCTTGTAAGTGGATGATGCCTTTTTGGATGGACTTTTGTTACGTGTGGCGCTCCCACATTGGCCCACTACGCATGACCCAAGAGCCAATTGCTGACGGAGAGCCACATGGGCACCGGCCTTTCATCCGCATCTGGTCCCAAATTGCCCCACACGGGACACTTTAAGCCTATCCCTCCAACAAGCTGGGAAACCCAAGGCCATTTTCCGCATCACAAACTAACTTAAACCTTTTCGACCCAATTTACTGCCACTGAGGAGCTGAGCTGGCGACCAGATAAGATTTGATGTGGGTCCAATCTTGACGGTAGGCCAACTTGTGAACCGCTCTGAGGTTGCATCTTATAGGGCCACTTCACACATGAGCGAAGAGCCGTGACCTTGTAATCGTGAGGGCCCTTGACTCTCATCCAAAGGCCATACCACGGGTGTTGGGAAAGCCGTTTTATGTAGTCACGGGCCCTCAAGCATAGTGTGAAGTGAGAATGGACCATGTTGCGGGACCATTGCATATTTTGTTGGCGGAAAAAGAGGGGAGGATTTGGTTTAATATAATATGTCTCAAATTCTATCAATTTGAGAGAATTACTTGGTGGTGTTTGTCTGTCTTGGAATCTATCTTAGAATCTGTTTTGGAATCTACCTTGCAATCTGTCCCGAAATTTGTCCTACTGGAAAAAATATTAAAAAATTCATGGTCTCCCAGGATTTGCATCAGGCCCACCTCTTGGAGGTTGGCCTGACGAAAATTCCGGGAGACCATGAAACCTTATCCATAGTCCGCCATGTAGGATTCCATGTAGACTTTTCATCCATGAAGTCTTCTTTGGGCCTTTAGGCCTTCACCTTCGTGTGTGAAGTGAACTTGGACAGTCTCCGCCCTTTCGACCAATGAGAGCTCTTAGATTGCAATGGTCACGAGCCAAGAGCCGTGACCATGAAATTGTGAGAGCCCAAAAGAAAGTATCAAAAGCCGTCCCAATACACCTCCAAAATCATGTAGTGTGGTCACGGACCCTCGAGTGTAGTGTGAAGCTATATGTGACCGGGCCCTCAACCAAATGCTATTTCAATGAATTTCTATTCACGCGGGTCCTTGCACATGATAAAATAGAATAAATCAACGGTTGTGAGCATTCGATCCATGTAGACTTTACATCCATCTTGCATTCACATACTCTGTTGGTCCCTCAAGCGTAGTGTGAAGCAACCGTGGACCGGCTCTGCCTTTTCCACCAATGAGAGTGTAATGGTCATGGGCTCTCAATCTCGTGTGTGAAGTGGCCCTTATGGTTGCAAAGTAGTTACATGTGCACAGAAACGAATCTTGTATACTTATGGATACATCTTGAAAATGGCAATCATTGTTACATGCTGAAAATGGTAAACATGATTATGTACTGAGCTCCTTCACAATAGTTTTTTGTTTTGAGACAGAAGGCCGACAGGCCAACGCCAAAGCACAGGAGGCAGTTGACCACTTGGCAAGTTTTCCGTCAGGTAGAGAGGAGATTTCACAGCCGGGATTCGAACCGCCAACCTCTTCCTTGAGATTTGGGTATCCCTCCACCATCATCCGGTAGTTTAGGGTCATCTCGGACCAGCTCCTTCACAATAGTCAAATGAGTTACAAACTCCTATAAGAAACTACTTACAGGTCACGGTTACTAAGTCATAGTCCCTTAACCTCCTTGCCTACAAATACATGGTTACACTTGACTTGGAAACCAAGAGTATGTAACCATAACTAGCCATACATGAATATGTAGGTAGTTACATTGTGCCCATACTTACATATCTACACCGTTAATGGTATATCTTGTATACCATTGTGTAACATAGGCTTACACCTGATAACGGTATTGAACATGCTCATGCCAAGGTATTAGTAAGCGCACTTGAAAGCCAAGTGCCATGAGATGTCACTTATGGTGAAGTTGTTAATCATCAGTGACATTAGATACCATAATGGATGACATGTAACCGGTTGGATTTAGAATCACTAGGATATTGACCGACTATGTCCAAAAACTTCCCGGGCACTGGATTTCACCTTGCATAGGGCAAGGCTAACACCACGCGGTTTTTTACAGTTGGGTTTTTCATAGTTTTTTTTTAAAATCTAATCATCCGAGGTCCAACAAAATCTGGTTTTATTCGGTTTTATTGCAGATAAGTTGAGATTATAGGGCAAAGGGCGAATACATATGGCGGTGTCTGGAATAAAATCATGGTTTTATTCCCAGAAATCGGGATTTTCCCATTAAGAAGAAAAAAACTCGATGCATCGGCCGGGAAAAAAGTTGGGTTTTTTCCACCCTTGATGATAACTGCTGGCTGGAATACATATGGCGGCGTCTGGAATAAAACCATGGTTGTATTCGCAGAAATCGGGTTTTTTGCATCAAAAGCAAAAACCCAATGCATCAACAGGAGAGAAAAGTTGGATTTTTTTTCCATCCTTGATGATAACTACCGGTTGAAATACATATGGTAGTAGTTGGAATAAAACCATGATTTTATTCACAGAAATCGGGTTTTTTGCATCAAAACCAAAAACCCAATGCATCGGCCGGGGAAAAACTGGGTTTTCCCCACCCTTGGCATAGGGTAATAGTGGTGTCGGGGGCCCGCAGAAAGAGAGGCGGGCAGCCAGTGGCAGGGCAGTCATGACTGGGCACGGGAGCCGCGACACGTCAGAAGACAAGCGGATTAAGTTGAGTGTGAGTGTTGGCAGGCGGGAGGCGGGTGGTCCAAGCCTATCCTCTCGCCCTCAATAGTTGGAGCCAAGGGCTCCCCAACACGCTAGCTAGCCCGCCCCCTCTCTCTATATATACATAAAATAATACTATGTGTCGCGGATGTGTCGCGTGGCTTTCTGTGTCCTGTCACGGCCACTAATAAGTTAGTCCTTTTCAGCTCCCTGCCAGGGAGTCCTCATACCTTTTCTCCTTAATTTAGCATTCCCACACAACCAACCCTAACATTACCCAACCCAAAGGTCTTAACTCCGGCGCGGAGTTCGATGCGGCTCCGGGGAGGTTCGGATGCCAGCTCCGGTGGGTCCATTTTTCTGGCCCTCCCCGTTTTGGCCCCTTGATGACTTTTTTTGGTTTTTTTTTGCTAAATTTGGGTTCTACGGCCCCAAATTACTTTAGGAGGCCCCTTATGAGATCAAGTAAGGCCCCACCCAATCAAAAAAATAGGGGGCAATTTTTGCCCCAACCCACCCGAACCACCGGAGCTAGCATCCGAACCTCCCCGGAGCCGCATCGGAGCCGCATCGAACTCCGCGCCGGAGTTAAGACCTTTGGGTTGGGTAATGTTATCCCACAACCAACCAATCCGTGAACGGGGAGAACCGCCACCTACACACTAGAGAGTAGAGTAGAGTAGAGTAGAGTAGAGGAGAGGTGCCCGTTACCGATCACTTAAGAGATTCTCCGCTAGATCTGGAGAAGTATGAGGTGGTGCAAATTTTTCCTGTGTAGGAAGATAGAGATTAGAAGGATTGCAAAATAAGTTGGTGATTTTATTCCTTACGTTGAAATTACTATGAATATTTGAAGGCTAAAAGAATTTCAGCCTTGACATGCACCTAACTTGGAGGAGTTTGGTTTCAAGGTTGGTCCCTCTTCTTTTTGTTCAAACCTCTTATCCAAGACGGCATTTTTGCCAGGCTCAAAACCTCCATTTCCAATCGGAGTTCGAAACAAACAGAAAAAGAGGGACCAACCTTGAAACCCAACTTCTCGAAGTTAGGCACATGTCAAGGCCGAAATCCTTTTAACCTTGGCTTACCAAACTCCATTTCATAACCGACGTTTTTGAACGTGTGTGGCCTCCCCTTCATACTGAACTCCCAACGTCTCACTGTTATGTTTTGAGAGCCCACGTCGAGTCCAAAACTAATGTTATGAATCAATGAATAACCGATCTATAATAATAAAAAGTAAGGATAACAACCGAGGAGTTGGTTCAACACATGTATAAGTATAAGGGCCACTTCACACACGAGATTGAGTGCCCATGACCATTGCACTTCAAGCACTCTCTTTGGCGGAAAAGGCGGAGCCGGTCCAAGTTCACTTCACACTACGCTTGAGAGACTAATGGAGCATGTGAATGCTGCAAGATGGATGTAAAGTCTACATGGATTCCTACATGGCATCAAATGGATCATGTTTCATGGTCACTTGGACTATTTTCAAAAACCACCTCTTGGAGGTAGGCCTAACACAAAACTAGGAGACCACGGCACACCGAACACCCACAACCGTTAATTTATTCTATTTTATCATGCATGAGCACCCGCATGAATAGAAATTCATTGAAATAGCAATTGGTTGAGGGCCCGGTCACATATGACTTCACACTACACTCGAGGGCCCGTGACCACACTCCATCATGATTTTGGAGGTGTGTTGGGACGGCCTTTGGACACTTTCTTTTGGGCTCTCACAATTTCATGGTCACGGCTCTTGGCTCGTGTGTGAAGTGGCCCTGAGTCAGGTGTCCAGATCACCATTGTGACACGGATCTAGACGAGCCACCACATACATAGAATCCTAATAATAGTAGTTTACAAATACAGGTGCAAGCAGATTCCGAATCGCCACTGCGCGAGCCAGTGAGTGAGCTTCCTTAAAACTGCCTCATCATCTTGTGTGTGTGTGTGTGGCCTCTTCATCATCTTCGTGATCAGCATGATGCATTCGCAATGCGCGTGACAGAATATTATCATAATATAATATACGCAACAACAACAACAGCAACATCAACAAGCGAAGCTCAACCACAAGCAGCCACTTGCTGCGATCTGGGGAAGAAATCCTCTTGTCAGGTCAGAACCGGGACTGGTGATACTGTACTTTGCTTGCATTATTTTAGAATATATTCCAAGGATGTTGATCGGAAAGCTTTTTATAATGCCTCCTCGTGCGGTGGGGATAAGAACACCAGTGCCCGAATATGCTCACTGGAGCGAAGCTCAGCCACGAGCACGGCGACACCTGCCTTTAGAATTCGACAACTAGACAGACAACCGAACGGCCATGGAAACCGTGAATGGATCCCGAGTTTGAAAGCCCATCCCGATTCCCGGTGCCGTGTCCGGGGAATTTGTTGGGGCGGAATCGGTCGAGATACTACTGTTGTAGTGTTTCTTCAAGTCCGATCGGTTACATGTTCACGGTTTCGTGTCCGATCAGTTTTCAAATCGTGTTTGAAGCCATTTCCTTCATGATTTTGGAGCTCGTATGAATGTCTTAATTTGTTATCGAAAGCGGTGCTTCTAAAGCTCATTACATGGTCATATAGGTCCCCCCCCGGGGACTATGTTGACTATTGAGCCTAAGAATGGTTAGTGAATTTTCAGCACAAAGTCCAATCTCTTTTAAATGCATGTCTTCTTGGTGACTATTCTTAGTTCACACCTAACCCACAAACACCACTTGAATTCAGACGTCCGACTAAAGAAGAAAAAATGACCATGAAAGGTTTGCATACCTTGGGTTGAAGAAGGCCACATTCTCATCCCAACCTCAACTCCGACTTTGATACGTAAATATCCCAACATTGGATGATAATAGGTTGAAGTTGGAGGCATTCCCACCCTTGCCTTAAAATCTCAAAAATAATCTCCCTTTGTTCTTAATCAATGGCATCATTTGAAGGACCGAATTGTCGTATGTGTTGACCTTGGGCCACAAAAAACCCTAATAACACAAAAGGAACATATATTTTTATATGTATATTTTAATCTTCGGCAATTGCCTAGGGAGAGAGGGTCCTATCACATACAAGCATACCTCTCATTCATCCAACATAACGCCTTGAAATAGTATGCAACTCTATTGTTACTATATCCAGACAATTCGACACCATAATGAGTTTTAAAGACCCCAAATTAGTATGCTCCAAGTCATTTGAGATGAATCAACCACAACTCTATAGGGGGACGGGTTTTATGTTGGATGAACGAGAGTTACAACTCATATGCGATAATTCCCTCTCTCCATTGGCCATGACCTCAACATTGTTGGAAACTTTTTAAGCTTAGTCAAATCTCGTCAAACTTTTAACCAAGACGAAACAATCGACACACTATAATTGTCAAGAAAGAAGAATGAAAATCAAATATTCATATCTTCTTTCATTCTATTCTATCACCCGTGTAACATGATTAGACCACATGATGCACACATGGTCACACTACTATCATGGAAACCAAGTCATTGTTGTAGGGTATGGAGCAAACATGCCAAGGGCTAAATCACATGTCTCTAAGGGTGTAAATGCAATTTCTCGGGTTTCAAGTGTAAAAATCATTTGCATGAAATCCAAGATCTTAATCTCAATTCTTTAAGAATTTTTGTTCCTAATATGTGGATGCTCCGGAATTTCGTCCTAACACATCAAATAAATGTTTCCTCGATGGATTGTTCAATTCATCTCATGGAGATGTTCAATTACAACAAAAATGGAAATCAAGTGTGGAACAGGTGTGGATTCAAAAGCACAATTCCAAAAGAGTCAACCAACATTGATGATTTGGAAACACCCAACCCGTTACTTGTAGTGTACAACTTGGACCTGTACCACCCCAACATGTTACATCCGTGGTCCCCAGGTGGTCCCTGGTATGAAGTAATTGTCATCACACCACTTGAACATGCCTTCCAGCCCCCCTGCCCCTACCCCATGTGGTCCCCTGACCGTTAATATCTAAAATAGGGTGGGGCGACATCCTTGCCACCAGTAGCATCACCATGACCACCCACGTTGTCCATCGTGTATATATGGTTGTTGGGTTGGCTTTCAATCACGCGTTTCCCAAGCCTTTGGCCCACTATTGTAATTTGGAGCTTGAACTTGGGTTTGAGAATGTGAACATATATCCACTCAGGTTGTGTTGGTTCGCCCGGGTTGGTTGTACTTTGGGTTCTTTCTTGCAATTGAATTTTCAATTTGTGCCAAAAATAAAATAAAAATGTGAACAAATATGGACCATTCATATGTTATGATGATAGAGTGGTGACCATTGACATTAACTTTCACGAGGCTATCCCAACTTTGTGGGTTATAAACATCATCAACTTGAAGAAGCTACATGACATGTATGTTGGAAAACGTTCTTAAGACAAAGCCCACCCTTGGATGCTTAGTTGTCCATCATTGATTGGTCAAGAGTGAAGTCCTCACATGCATTTCAAATTGAAGGGCACCAATATATATGCACTTGGACGTGATTATTGGCGAACTACTACATAAATAATGTATATAAAATAATGTATATAGTGTCATGTAGTATTTCATGTTATTGTTCACAAGTATTGTCATGGATGATTGAAGTTTGGATGAAATTCATGCCAATCATTGAAACAAAGTTTGGTGTAATTTGCATCCTAACATTTTGTAATGGAAAATTGCCAAGAATGAATGAAATTCAGATGGAAAATCACTTAGTAAGTCACAATAATTGCAACATTGTAAATCTATAATGCTTAAAATTGGGCCTTACCTCATAGCCCATTTAATGTTTCGCAAACAATGACGCTTGCAAAAATACAATGCCACCTTCTATTCGAGGTAGATGCAAGAAGAAGCGCCTAAGTAAGGGCATGTTTACATTGGTGACCACAAACTATGACCATCACTTTCTAAATTCTCTCATTTAATTGAGAAATGCGAGGCAATCTCACTTCATTTTATACAAGGTCGTCAAAAATAAGCATAACATTATTAAGTGCGTCAGTGTGTTCTCACGGCCCCCGGGAATATAAGCCGGGATGCCGTCAGTTAGCTCACATTTAGACTGAATGTGAGCTAACTCATGGCATCCCGTCTAAATGTGAGCTAACTAACGGCATCCCGGCTTATATTCCCGGGGGCCGTGAGAACACACTGACACACTTAATAATGTTATGAGAGTGATCGTGTTAGAATATGGACTAGAAAGTAATGGGAAAGTGACATTAAATCTTAAATGTGCATAAATGGATGATGTTCAGTGCTCACCCCAATTTTGCAACAAGAAAACTCAAACATGTTGTCTAAGCAAAAAGGAAGGTAGTTGTATCATAAGGAAACAATAATATATGATATTTAAGAAAAATTGGACTAAGTCCAAGTCCACAATTATAACATGCTGAAATCTATCATAGGATCCTACCATAGGATTGCATGGTTAGATCCCTCCGATAGAATATTCATAGTTGATTATGATAATATTATAGTAGATGGTTTTCATTATTCAAGATATATTTATGTATGTTTAACATCCAAAACCTAATGTTTGACTTTTTCCATCATATTTTAATAGCATAAACATTCAATCACTAAGGATTCATATATCTTCCATAAAATGTAGGTATATCAGAAAGTGTATCGACGGATCTACCCATAGAATTGAAGCAACCAAAAAGTATAAATCTTGGAAATAAGTCCAAATGTGCTTACATATGTGTTAAATAAAGTAAATATTATTTATAGGAAATGCATGTTTATTAATAAAAATTCTAAATTATTGGTTTATATGTGATTTTTATTAAAGACACTACGTCCTGGTCTAAGTCCTCTTTACACTATAATGTCCCGTGACCAAGGCTCTCAGAATTGTGTTTAGGATTTCTCTTGGTCACGACTTCGGGCTTCCGACTATGACCACAAGAACCCTACACCATCGTTTCTCATGGCCCTTGATCACATGTGTAAAGTGGCCCTAAAGCCACATTGACACCGAACAATATAAATAGGCATGAAGAAAACTAATATTTTGAGAGATGCAACTTACGTAAAGGTCATTATGACAAGACGAATACGTAGGTAACATGGTAGTTCAAAATTGTAAGCAAGCAACATAAATTATTGCCAATTGAAACACATAGATTCATTGGCCTTTTTTTAAGAGGTGAACTTCGCCCCGACAAGCTCATTTGTCTTGAGAAAGTACTAAAGCTATGACCTTGACACCGAGGCACAATAGTAGGGATATGAAGAAAAGTGATACTTTCATAAGATAGTGTACGTAAGGGTCATCGTGACAAAGACAAATATGTATACCAATATGTGCAACTAGGTTACGTTCCCGAATAGGTTGTTTCTTTATCCATGCAAATTGTCTTGGGTGAAAATTAGATCACGAAACTCATAACTTTGTTTGATATCAATCTATATGACAATCACAATTTTTTAAAATCAATCATGTGCAGTGTATGTTGATATTGTGGTAACAAATATCCAAAATAGTGTGGAATGTGGTTTTTTTGTTTTTGTTTTTGGAACACAAAAGGCGCTTGACCACCTTGCTAGTTTTCATTAAGTAGAGAGACGATTTCACGGCCAGGAATCAAACCACCAACCATTCTGTTCAATTTGGGTACCACTCCACTATCATCCGGTAGTTTAGGGTCATCTTGGGCCGAATAGTGTGGAATGTCAACATATTAGTGTAGAGATCAACATGCCAGCTTAATATTGTAACATTAGGTTCCTACTAGTTGAATCTACACTACACTAAATGTTCTTTTTAGTGTCGTAAGGTATTTTATGTCACTTTGGTAGCATTTCTAGTGACACTTCTTATGATCAAGTGTACAAGTATTGTCATCCCAACTTATGTTTAGTTCATCCAAATGTCGATATTGAAACAAAGTTTGGTATATTTTGCATCCTAACATGTTTTTTTTCCACTAATGTGTTGTCATGGATGATTGAATTTTGGATGAAAAATCACTTCATAAGTGACAATGATTGCATCATTGTAAGTCTATGATGCCCAAACATTCTTAGAAGGGATGACAAATGATGTTAGGTTTACATTTAGTGTTGGTGACACTACATGGGTGGTTGACAATTAGTATTGAGCAAGACAAATTTATGGAGTTCGGCTAGTGCTTGCCATGGCCATCAAAGCTTACATAAAGATGTATACAACCACTAGAATACCAATTTGGAAAGCTACTAATTTGGATACAAATAGAAGACAAAGTTTTGGGAATGTGAGCATCTATAGATTAGGCACATGATGATGATGATGATGATGATGATGATGATGATGATGATACATGTCTATGTGGCCCAAGGCCATAGCATTACTCACCGGCACACCGAATTTCTTTTCTAAGGGCATCTCCACTCACGGAGCCACAAATGAGCCACCACCATTGGTGTTTTTTGCTCATTCAAAGTAAGACTGCATGCTAAAGTATTTGGGTGTTATTTGGTTTGTTTTACATGTTCTCCAACTTTTACCAATTAGATTAACACAATGAAACTTATGTTGCATTAGCATATCTATGATGAAGCATGTATAACATAATTTCAAGCTATAATCTGAATAGGAATTTTGTTTTCTTGTCTTTTGGATTTAAGATGGAATTAGCGTATTTCCACACAGTAAGTGACACTAAGCATCATATTTAGTGTAGTTGGCACATACGAACCCTACCCGACCAGATTCCCTCTACATTTGGGAGATTGTCCTTATTCACACTAGAATACGGTGGATGAATGGCCTACATGGAAACTCACCTTTAGCATACTTTCAACACATGGTCCAATCTCTTTTAAACACATGCCTTTTTGATGCATGTTCTTAAATCCACGCCTAACCTTGTACCACTCAAATACATGTGTCGAGCTTATTGTTGTGTTCAATTTAGGCATGTCTATCTTGTATGACTCTTTGACCGTAAAGATGTGGTTGACGCTTTTTCACAAAGAGATCAAAAGCTAATTCACCACCTTGCCACCTCTTTATATAGATAAAGTGTATAAGAAAAGGAAGAGAGACCCACCCGCTAGCCTCATTATCTTGTAGCCTAATCCACAACATCAATTCGCCCGGGCTCACATATTCAATGCCGTGAAGCCAACTCACGTAAAGTCCCGCATGCTTAGTCACAGTCGATCCAACTGTATTCCACGTGTCACCCTCCGATTCATTGTCACAGTTACTTGTCCACCTGGGCAATGATTTGGCACGTCCCGATTGGCCCTAGGAGTTGCTTGAGAGGGCCGGGGAGGAGTAAGCAAGCAGGTCAAGCAACCAACCACCATAGCTGTATCCCAAGCCTATGGGGTGCCCCTTACTTTAAATACATTTTATGTAAGATAGATGACGAGTTTTCAAAATTTGTAAACAAAGTCCCAATTTAGTGGCCACATCATACGTCATTTTCGCCACTTCCAACTAATTTGTGGTTGCGGCTACGTTTCCTCTCCGTGACAACTACGCACCAAATTAAGGTAGGTGGGTGAAAAACGGTTACATTTTCCAACTTCTCCTAGGGTATGAGACACGTGATTATTATGAGATGGTTAGCAAATCCGGTTCAAGGTTGTAGTCACTTTCCTCATATTTTTTGGAACTCATATGAATATCTCATTCATTATCTTCTTTTTTGGCACAAATTGAGAAATTCAATTGCAAAGGTAGCCCAAATACATATCTCATTCATTATCAAAGTGAAGATTCTTGTGCTCCTTGAATTGTCGTATAGGTCCCACTCCACCCCAGTTATGTTCACTATTTAGCCTACAATGGTTATCACATTTTGAACACATAGTCCAATCTCTTATGAACATATGCCTCTTTAGTATCCATTCTTGGATGCACGTCTAACCACATACCACTTAGATATAGGGGCTCTTATAAGAAAAGTAACCGAATAAGGGTTGGCTACCTTATGACATGTAAAGTATTCCGTATATCCAATTTCAACACACTAAGTCATTGATTTGGCGAGAGGATATTAGGGCACACTTCCATGTGCCAGGTGAAGTTGGCAAAAACCCACTAGATGATAAAATTTTGGACCCCCTTCACATGGAAGTGTGTGCCAATTTTGCTGGAAAACTGAAGTCAATGGCCAACACAATTGTAGGGGATAGTTGGAGTTTGTAGAGGGGAACTTGACCACCAGTCTTCCATACGCCGTCATTTATATCTATATATCTAGGCGAACCATTTATAGAATTGAGTAAACCACAAAGTTTGTTTATGGGAATATGTCACTTTCATATGCAAATAAATGGCTCTTTAACACCAATATCCATCATAAATGGTCCAATCTCTTATGGAATGCCGATTGGATACAAATTCACAAATATTGCAAGTCCTCAAATTCCAATAAGGAAGATACCTAAGCAACTGCCATAGAAAATATGTCCTCGAACAAGACATATCCCCCATTATGCAACCTATGCACGTCCCAACAAATTGACACATGCCTCCATCTACTATCATGTTGTATAAATAAGCACATAATTCTTTTTTTAGGACCAACCAACACAACAAAGAAACACACACTATTAGCCCACCCCCCAACAAGATGTTTCACATTAATAAACTCCGGCAAACACAATGACTGAACCCCGGACAACACCATACCATCATGGCTACCCCCATGCACATGCCACCTTCCACAATGCATTTGTGTGGCCCACCTTAGACTAGACATACTAAGCCCACCAACGGCAAAACCACCCTTCTCCCCGAACCCAAACCTTAAAGGTTTGTAATGACATATTAATGACATATTCTCCGCTGAAGCTACCACCATAAACCTCATGACATATGCCACACAACAACCATTACTAACCCAACTAGGATGGACAATACACCTACCCATCATCATCATTGCGGGAATAACATGAACTATACGCACCAGAACCACCGAACAACTACAAGATCTTCACATTCCTACCATCAAAATGGAAACATTCTCATGATAACCATTAGATACCTAACTCATATTATCTTGAACAAATGAAAACTTGAATAGAAAGAAGCCTTGATACCATTCAACTAAATTGGACACCGACAAACATGCTAACATTATCCAATGGCCCACCTATGAAAATAGGAACTAAGTTGCCCTTGCCCCATGCCCCTACGAACATGGGTCGAAAGTGGTGAACAGACATCGCACATCAATGTAAAAACAATGATATTCCTTTTATTTTATTTATTATCCCACTAGATTTCTTTAAAGGCCATGTGGACTACCATTTGCAACAATTTTTACACCAAGATTACATTACCAATTGAGAGAAAGGTGTGACATCATATGGTTATGAAGGCTCTTAGCCTTGATTCAAAAAGACAAGGACATTAAGGATCTTTACAATTGGAGACCCATCACTCTCCAAGCTACCATCTACAAGATCTTTGCTACAACTCTCACGTTATGTCTACAACGTCTCGTTATTGAAGCAAATAGTCATGAACACTACTACCTTTCTACCTCTTGGATTCGTCTTAGAAACATTGTCCTTGTCCAAGAGTCCTTTGCATTGGATGAAAGCCTCTAACCAATTGACCATCTCTCTTAAAATTTGAATTTTCTAAAGCATATGACAAAGTTTCTTGGAACTACCTCTTCATGGCTATGGATAAGATGGGCATTGATTAGCTATTCATGGGATGGGTGAAAAATGTGTGTTGAAAAATATTCCTTGGCGGCAATAAACCGTAATGGCAACATGGGTGCACAATTTCATGTTGAGAGAGGGGTAAGACAAGGGTGACCCTTTGCTCCTTACATTTTTTCTATTTATTAGTAAGATGTTCAACTATGATTTGGGCGAACCAACCCATACACTCGTTCTTTGTTGGATGCCTAAACCCTTGCCTCCAAGGAACCAGTGTACGGGTTGTTTTGCCCCAGCCCTCAACTACCTCAATAAAGTTTGACTTGACGACATGAGGGTAAGAGGAATAACGGTTGTGCTATTTCGGCCAGGTTGGTTGTATTATGGATTCTTTTTGCAATTGAATTTTCAATTTGCCCCCCCCCCCAAAAAAAAAGGGGGGTAAGAGGAGTAACAATGTATCTCCCAATACTCCAATGTCTCTTATTTCCTCATCATTAGAGATGAGAAAGAGAGAGGTTCGGTATGGAGATCAATTGCAGCAAATCATGTGCATATTTGTTTGATATGTTTAGGCATCCACTGGTTTGGATAAATTATTGGACTTAGGTGGAAGAAGGTGACTTGTCCAAACTTCTTGGCAACCCCATTGGTTTAAGCATTTATTGTCAACTGGTGTAATCCAATAAACTTGAATTTTTGATGCCACCCTTGATGTTGAAGGCAATTCAACCCAATATCACCGATATATTTTATGATCAGATATTTAAATGTGAAAACCATCTCCATTATGTAGACATGCAAAGAAAGGTCTCTTTGTTGCACCAAAATATGAGAAGATCCAATGGTTGCAAAGTTCAAGTTCTCAAGTTGGGGTAGCTAGTGAATTGTTTTCTAAAATTGGATGATAGGATGGATGAGGAAGTTCATTGAAAATTAAATGCTTTGCATATGATTGTAATACACATATGTTGGAATTTGAATTTTTAAATTTGGAGGTCATATGCCTATTCTAGAGGCGGTCAAAGTTCATTGACCGGATAATGAATGTCTCTCACAATGAGCTTGAATGCCAATTATGAAACTTTTTGGTGTGGGGGTATTGCCCACACTACTAGAGATGACTAATCCTTGCAATGGGCACCACCCATGCATGAAAACTTGCTTCCTCCTTCAAGTGTTATTGACCTTATACAACCTTCAAAAAACTTTTAGAGCATTGTTCGTCTTCAAATTAGAACAAAATCAAATGAGACTTGCATCTATCTATTATTGTAACCCTAAAGAATATGCATGCCAAGTGGGCCCTGCAAATGAAGACATGAGGTGTCTCCACAATGGCTTCTCTTTTTGAGAGAGTCCCAATGGGGTTCCCTCCACAAAGAAAGGGTCAAGCCCCAATTTGATAGATGTGAACATGGTATTGTTTAACAATATCATTATGAAATTGGACTAAATTAGAGTACAAGGAAGCTTACTACGGCATGAAGCATTGTTGTTGTTAACCATGTCCTCCTCTACAAGTTGTGGGTCTTCATTACGGTTTGGAGTGGCACTTCCAAGGTCAAGAAAATGAAGGGTGTCATTAGGAATTGCTTGTGGCATGGTAACAAGCGAGTTACATGCACTATAATGGCATGGGTGGATTGTTGTGTCACGAGACTCTATGGTGGTCTCGGTCTGGTGGACCCAGAGGTGGCCAAAGTTGCCTCCTTTGTAAGTGGATTGTGTATGCTATGAAACCTAGGGTCTCCAACCTTCATATTCTCTTTAGATATTGGTTGGCTACATACCAATCCCAAAACCAATTTTTTAGAGATACACGTTAGCTAGGAGGTTAGCCTTGACTGGTCCAATCTTAGAAAGCCTTGCAATATGGCATGCTCTAACCCCTAAGCGCTCAATCCTTCACATTCCATTCTTAGGCATTTCCAACACCAATGTTGAAAAGTTTTGTTATGTAGAAAAAGAGAGTCCGTTTTCTTGAAATCCAACTGCACGGTGTGAACTAGACTACCATGTGTTCTTGATGTGAAAATTTTAAGTCAATCGGACCATATTTGCTAGGTTAGATTGAGACATGATGGGGGCCTTCATCCGGGGGGCGGTGGGAATATTGTTATAATAAATTTTAATGGAATTTTTTTTGGGGGAAGAGAAGATGAAGACAAGAGAAGACAAAAGAATAGTCAAACTTGAATGTTTTCAAAATTGCCCATTCTGGACATATATTACAAAAAAACAATACATTCACTTTTTGGTGCATGCTCATTCCTCTTGGTCCACATTCGCTTTACACATAGTGTGGGGCCCATAAGCTTTGTAAAATGATGTTTTAAGAAATCGGACCATGGAAGTTGGACCATGGAAAAAGGCCATCGTCCATGGTCCGACTTCATGGTCCATGGTGTGAACCGGCCCTAAATTATGCTTCATTTTTTGCCAAAAAGAAGAAGACACGATTCTTCAAGTGGACGAGCGGGTTTGGGGGAATCATGATTCATTGGCCCGCCCAAATTTCACACTTGAGGACTATATAAGATCAATGGATTGAATCAAGAAAAGAGTTGGACCCACCACACAAATTTTTTTTTTTAAGTTTTCACACGGGGTGGGCCACACCCAATCCACTGTATGTGGCATGGATCGAACCGGGCACTCATTTTTTCAAGGATTAAACGATGGCAAAGCCACTACTATTTTAGCCTACTATATAAAATTCTATGTCCAAATCGAATTATGGCCACAACTATTTGTGCCCGAATTGGCCGAACCCGGGAAGGAGCTTATAAAAGCTCCCACAACCACCCCCTTGGGGCATCATCCCACTTTCCACAAGGGGGCAAACCGCATCAAAACACGGACTCCCGATGTCTATGAATAACAATAATAGTGAATCTCCATGAAACGTCAATGAAGGAGATCCTATATATGATACCCACGTGCGTATAGATAGATACCACGTTGTCCGAATTCATAGAATTATAGTCGAGGCATCGATTCCCAATCAAGACCCCATCGGCAATCTACAGGGTACTAGAATTGCGATCATGCTGGGATTGAATTTCGAACATATAGTGCCGGAACCAATAGTGCCATGACACGTGTCCTGGTTTTGAGTGCTAAAGAGAGGAGGGAGTTTTGAAGTTTTTCTAAAGCTTTAGGGCAACGATTCCTTGATCTCTTAGTTTGTATGAAACGGAGTCGCAAACCCACATTTCCAAAGCAAATCCGACCGTAGATTCGAAAAGCCACCCGGATATTTGGCACCCGTGTAGGAAACTATTGTTTGCTATTTTGGTTCTTTTTATATAGTGGAGTTAAAAGGCGCTCTTAGAATGAGTTATTATTTGGCACATTCGGTGCGCTAGGTGTAAGGAAAGGTTACCATGGTGAGCCAAACATTTGCAAAGAAACTCAATATTCATTGGGCTTGGAATGAGATCATTGGAACGTTGAGTTATGAGCTTAGAAGTGTAGATAATAAGACGGCCCTCAAGGTTGCATTAGTTACAGTCCGAGATGACCCTAAACTACTGAGTGATAGTGGAGAGATACCCTCCGAATGGAGTGGTTGGCGGTTCGATTCCTGTTGTGAAATCTTCTCTCTACTTGACGGAAAAATCTAGGTAAGTGGGTAGGAAGCCAAGAGCCCACCCACCGCAAGGTAGGCAATAATCCCCACCCTGCACCAAGAGGATTCTTGAGCAGGGTAGGGCCAACAGGCTCAAATTCACGTCGGATTGCCTGATGTTGGTTGTTTATTTATTTATTTGCATTAGTTAGTATTTGACGCTCCATCGAGGTCTTTGTAAATGGTGGCTTCTCTCACCTTCAATGGAAGTTGTCCGGTTTTTTTTTTACTCCTAATCATGATGGTTCATTTTCCCAAGGTCGTAATTGATGGGGCCCGGCTCTCCTTTTGTTCTACGAATTTTTTATTTACTTGTTTTCCTTCGGTGGGAGAGAATCAAAGTGAATTCATGAAACCAAGAGGAAAGAGCCCGCACTCATTCTTGTTAGGGAATAAAGGGTCAAGAACCCACCCCCCATAACATTATTCAGATCCATAACAGTGTTTTGTGGGATTGATAGTATTCCACATAAAATTCCCATATATTCTCCACATTTAGTCTGCATGTGGAGAATATCCGGGAATATTATGTGGAATACTGTCACTCCCACAAAACATTGTTATGGATATGAATAATGTTATGCCTTTTAGCCTAAGATCGTACACTAAATATTGTGATTAATGTCATATGGTATTCTATGTCATTGTGATAACTTTTCTAATGGCATCTCTTGAATGAATATTTTGACAAGTATTGGCACGGATGATTGAAATTTGGATGACATGTCACCTAGTAAGTGACAATGATTGCAACATTGTAAATCTATAATGTCCAAAAACGTTCACAAGGAATAACAAACAATGCTAGGTTTACATTTAGTGTTGGTATCACTACCTGAACAATTTGGCAATCAATATTGAGCAAGACAAATAGAATTGGTGGCACTAACTACAATATTTTAGCGTAGAGATCATGGAGGCGGTCGACCAATCTTGGAAAGTCAAATTAGAAACATTCACAAACCCCATCCAATTTTAAACCCAAAGCATAACATGTATTGTTGTGATTTCATGTTAGCGAGTGGATGCCAAACCTAAGAATGTTGCACCCAAAGAAGTCAACCGAACAATTTTACATCCGAAATATTTTTAAATCGTACGAGAATTCTTATTGAAAAGAATCCAATATTATAAAGACCATGTGATCCCCGTCGTAGTGACCGAGCCTATCTTTAACATTGTGATTGATTGATGGTTGAGTAAATAAGAAGACTACCAACGTAGGAGGATGACCTACCCAAACAACCGCATAGAATAAATGTCAAGGTTAAGGTGCACGAGTTACTTGCTTTTGCTCCCATGCTTTTCACATGGGATTTGGGAAGCCATTCAATGCTTGGGGGAGAACCGGTGGTTGGTTGCAGATGAACCGGTGGAGTTTGACAAATAACCAGTGGAAGTTGGAGACTTCCGGAGAATTACCGATCATTCTAGAGGAATCTATGGAATATACCTCAAATGAATGAAGCAAAAACCGGAAGATGTCAACATGTAACCGGTTGGATTTAGAATCACTAGGATCTTGACTGACTATATAGGCCCAAAAAAACTTCCTAGTCAAGATCCTAGTGATTTTTAAGCAAAACCAGTTACATGTTGACATCTTCCGGTTTTTGCTTTAATTCATTGGAGGTATATTCCATAGATTCCTCTAAAACGATCGGTAATTTCTCCCGAAGTCTCCAACTTCCACCGGTTATTTCCCAAACTCAACCGGTTCATCCGCAACCAACCGCCGGTTCTCTCGGAGCATTGAATGGGTACCCTTCGTTCTCCTTGAATACAATAACAAGATGGATTTTGGTTTCTTTAAAATTGACATGTAGGTGGTGTAAGAGCGTGAATTTTGGTTGGGGCTTTGTTCCCTTTTGAAAAGGAGGGCAAAAGATCACACAAGGACTCGTGCTGCACTTTAAGTTGCGATTCTCTCCCATGCGAACCACGCCCATCAATGAAAACGTGGACAATTGAATCTTATGGCGGGACACTGGAGTCCCACATAAACTGGAGCCAAAAAATGCATGAATTCTTTTTTTAGGGTAGGGGGTATCTCCTGTAGAGAGAGGGGGAAGGTGTTGGCACCCGCATCATTTGCAATGGCGTCAAAGAAGACCAAGGAACAGTGTAGTCAAGAGCTAAAACGAGTGCATGTGGTTGTCAATGATTGAAAATAAAAACCAACTTCAAACATCACATTGTGTACAAGACGTCGAGATAAGCTCAACGCCGCTTGGATCGCCTTCAACCGATCATTTTTGACGTCGACACAAGCTTTATGCGAGAACCGGTGCATTATGGGACACCAGGGTCCCGCCATAAGGTTCAATTGACAACTAATTTACAAATGAACCACTTGAGTTTGAGAAAGAAACCATTTGAGGGCCGGTTTACACCATGGACCGTGAAGTCGGATCATGGAAGATGGCCTTTTCCCATGGTCCGATTTCTTGAAGAATCAATTTACAAAGCCTTTGGGAATTTTAAGAAACGAAAGAAAATGACATTATCGAAACTAAATTTTGGTTTTGTTTTTTCCAAAACCCAGTCGAGGTCTTTTTGACATTTAAGGGTTTGGACGCTTACATGCAAGGTGGCAACACACATAGAGTGAGGCATGTAGTGACATTTGGAAGAAGAAAAGAAAAAGATAAGAAAAGAAGGGAAAAGAACTTGTGTCACGATGAGATTGGACTATTTGCTCAAAATATAAACACCATTCTAGGCTCATTTGTTGACACAATTGCAAGAGTTTTACTACGTGACTGGTTAAAGAGAAAGAATATCTTCATTGTGACCTCTTACAACTTTTGCATCTGACAGTATTCGTGATTCTTCATTCCTAAGCGGATGAGACAATTTCCAGTCTGATCAAACAACCACCATTGTATGTGGAGTCCGAAGTGTTATCCGCAAAGAAATGGCCACATAAGGTAGATGTGCATAATTCCAACATAACGATGGATCTTTGGACACTTGTATTTTTAGTGGCATGTGATTAGGTGTGGATCTAAAAACCAACATGTCAAAAAGACACGTGTTTAACATAGATTGGACTACATGCTTAGAATATGCTAGTCATTCTAGGCTCAACAGTCAACATGATTGGGGTTGGGGGGGGACCTATATGACCACTTAACAAGTATGTGAATCTTCACTTTGGCAACAAATGAGAAATATTCATATGAGCATTAAAATTGAAGAGGCAAATGGATGCGGGCACGATTTGGATTTGCTAATCAATTCGCACTATTGCTTGTTTCGTATCCTATAAGAAGTACACTATACAATCCCATTACTGTGGGCCATGATAATTTTCTAGAGCCCACGCTAATTCTCATAATGAGAATTAATGTGAGCCATATTATTTTTCAACCCACACTAAATTTCTAGTAGGAAAGAATTAGCATGGGCCACATTTTTTCTTCATCTTAAAATCAATGTGAGTGAATGTTTTAATTTGTGTTGTTTTTATCTTAAAACTAGCATTCAATGTGTTGGTTGGAAGTTTTCACGACGACTTAAGGGAGGGCCCCCGAAATCTTGGACCCACGTTGATTCCACCTCAACTAGAGACTTAGTGTGGCCTGCACTAATTATTCCACACTAGTTTTTCACCCACACTAGTAGGACTATGCAGTGTTTTAATTGAGGTGCCCATTCCCGATCAGGACTCCATTGCCAATCTATAGGGTACTGGAATTTCGATTAGGCTGGGACGGAATTTCGACCTAACCGGGACTAAATTTTCATACATGGCAGAACCAATAGTGCCATGACACATGTCATGGTTTTAAGTGCTAAAAGTGAGAAGGAAACAAGTAGTTAAAATGAGCGGTTATGATGAACTCTAGATATTGGTAATATGTTCAAGCCAACTTTTGGCTTCAAAAAATCACAATAATTTCAATATAAGGAATAAAACTACTGATTATTTTCATTCCTCCTGATTTCTATCTTCCTTACATGGGAAAAAAATTGCACCACCTTATACTTCTCTAGATTTGGCGTAGAATCTCTTAAGTAATCAGTTATAGGCACCTCTACTCTAGATGTGGAGAGAAATAAGTATCCAAACAACACACGTCTACCTTTACCTTAATGTTTACAGCTCTTCCAAAAGAAGACAAACAAAATCCACATCACATTGTCTTTTGCTATGACGTGTCATGGGGGGGTACCTACCCATCTAATCATTTCACCAACGAGCTTCCTCCACGTGGCAACACTTATCTCTAAACAGTCACCTTCCTATTATACTCCACTTGGCACCAGGCCATATGGCTGATCGTCCTTTCCCAGTTATGTTTATAAAGTACACCGTTTATATTATCTAGTGTCCCGTACTATTCGGATTTATGCAGTGCTATAATAACTATTTTATTATAGACCTCATTTCTTAATTACCAATGAGGGTAAAACTTGGTTGTTTGGACATTATAGAACATTAAAACATGTTAACTTGGTACAAACTCGATTAACGGTAAAAACTTTATAGCCATGCGTAGCTCCGAATAGTAACTAACGCCAAATACCATAAAATGGTGGACTCCTCTTTACAAGTTCATGGTTGTTAGAAGCAACATGCTTAAATATTGTATATATTGTGTTTAATTTTTTAATTTAGTTCTTTAAGAGAGAAGGCCAAGCAATTGTTATCAAATTTTCATAAAGCAAGCTTGAGGATTGTATAACTACTCTTGAAGTGGAAATTGTGTGGGCCCCAAGACCGTGGGTCCTCCTTGATAGTGAATAATGTTGTTTTAGTTCAAGAACAAAACAAACACAATCGAAGAAGTCACTTACATCAATCTCATATGAAAAAGGAAATTGATGTGGTTCATTAAATTCTAAACTAGAGACTTGGCGTGGGTTGGGTACCAATGTGGGCTCTAGGGATTTCACTTTGGCCCATAATAGTAGGACTATTTAGCGGAGATGTTGAGGCAAACAAACCTTGAAAGGCATAAGGGGTAATGCATTTCGAAAGTGTGTTGTTAATGGTTTTTCAAATTTTTGGAAAAATTTCTTCAAAATACTCATTTTCTAGCATGATTCGATCTTTTGAAATTGAGATTCTCATTTTGAGACGTTTAGCTCATTAAGATAAATAGAAATGCCAACCTTGATTGAGGGCAAGTGTGGATGGAGAACTAGGACGTTGTAGTTTATATGATACACCTTGGAAGGGTGGATGGAGATGCAAACACAATCGTTTTTTATCATATGTTTTGATGACAATGGATGGCATGTGTATCTACTTGAGACCAAAATTTGACTAAAAAAATGATTCATAATGCATTATCTTTGTTTCTAAATCCCAAATGTGTTGAAAATCAACATACAACCAATGAATGTGACCGAATCACAATTTTTTTGATAAAGAGAGGTTCCCATGTCTAGACTTAGCCTCTCAATGGGCTAGAAGAAGAGTTATAAATGGGCTTGTATAGAAGACATTCATGCAATCCAAACATGATTTGGACCCTACAATGCCCTATATTGATTTAAACCTATGTAAACTCTAACAATCCTTAAGATAAGCAGATAGAATCACATTTCTATGAAACTTGACACAATGAACCTTTACATTATTATGTGTCACAAATATTTACCAATACATGTCTTCAAATTAGTATCGCATTTGGCTCAAATTCATATTCTTTCTATATCATCCATAAATAGCCTTACTTGACTCTCATGTTTTGATGTGGCATATCCCTACATGTGCTTAGAACACTAAATTATATTCATCCTAAAATCTATGTAATCTCAATTTATGAGGACTTCAATCTATTTTTTCCAAAAAAATGAAAATGCTTGCAATAGGGTAGATACATACATACATACATACATACAGATGGCAACTTCCAATGGAAGCAAGTACAAATGGAGTCTCTTTGCTCGAAGGCTACTTCCACATGTCGACGGTGGACTCTATGGTTGGGACTGGCAGAAATGTAACAACGTAAGGTAAGTTGGGTGATGCATGGTAAAGGGTGGGGGAGAGGAGTTGTGGACCCATTGGTAAGCTGCGGAGAGGGTGCTGCCTTCTTAAGGTAGACAACCCTTATTAGGTTAATCTTCTTATCAGGACACATGAATTTGAGCGTTGTGTGGTTTGGCACGGGTCCCAAAATAAGTACAAAAAGATACATCTTTGAAAAAGAACACATGATTTGCATGTTCAAGATACAACAACCATTATAGGTTCAATAGTCAACATAATTAGGGGGTCAAGTCCCGACATCTTTCCTAGATGCCGAAAGTCTCTCACACCTAAATATCATGATGACATGAAGATAGCCCTAGCTTAATAAGAGCCATATGGCTGCGGTCGGGATATCGTGCCCAACAAAATATCTACACGAATGGTTGCAACGGGTTCAACGGCACATGACATAAGTACAATATAACTTAGAGACCAAAAAAAATTGCTTCACATGATTTCATGTGCAATCATAGTAAGGCGAGCTATACTTTATTATCACCCTTTGTAGCGTATTGAACACCTTAATATCATCTAAGCAAGTCTTGTATAATTGAGTCGGGCGGTGTTTTTGTACACCTAGGTTGGTGAAAGGTCGAAAGATAGATGGTGCTAAAACCAACACCCTAAAATCTCGCACAATAAACACACGTTGATTATGAGAACCTCCACCACACCAACATTCAATCCATGTGTTGTTTTTGTGTTATCTATCATTACAACTTTGAGCCCCTATAACTTCTGCATACGGAATCTGCACAAGACACGTTTTGGTGCATTGAAACTCCTTGTTAACTGCGCAAGGAAATCATTAATAAACGGAAACCTTAATCTACTACCTCGCGCACTTAAAGTGGGGGTGCTAGCACCATCTACCTTACCTTAGGTACCCTAATTTTAACTCGCAACCATCCATGTTGACACAATAACCAAAGTGCACGGCCTCGGCCCTATGAAGATACACCCTAACCTCTGTAATGTCACCCGCTGTAATGTCACTCCCTCTCTTATATCCTGAAACCCTAAGGAATGGATGTGCTCGATTTAAATCACCCTCCTCGTTGTCACATTTCCTCTCATATATCACAAGTTTTGACATTAAAACAAGCCACCAAAGAATTCAAACCACACTCGCACACATCACATTGTCATTATTGCAATCTGGACTTTGTGTTATTCTGTAATGTCACATGCTACATTAATCCTTTATTATCATGCATCCATGTTAACACTGCAGACCTCCTTAATGTCACGTGCACTTTGGTTGCCACAAGCATGATAGTAGGGAGGTTATAGAGTGTACATAAATGAGTGGCCCCACAATGCACACAAGTTGGGACGTATTGTAAGGGATCCGGTTTCTTTGCGAACGAGGTACCTAATAAGTTAGTCCATGTTTTGAGAAAGGCTATGCGGGGTACCTAGTACTTTTTAACACAATGAATTGCGAGAATCCCGCCACTTGAGAAAGTATCTCAAAAGCGTGCCGATGTCGGCCCCGGACGGATTCCCTCCTGTAGCCTTTAGCCACGATCTCCAACTAAAAGGCATCACTAAGCTATTGGGGATCACATGGTCTTCGAAGAGCACTTGTTCATGACCATAGATGCTTACGAAATCTATGAACATAGGTTGAAATTTGTTGTTTGTTTGTTTGTCTTCTTCTTCTTCTTCTTCTTCTTCTTCTTCTTCTTGTTTTTTTTGTTTTTTTTGTTTTGGGCACAAATTGAAAAATTAATTGCAAGAAGGAATCAAAATACAACCGCCCCGGGAAAACCAGCGCAGCCCGAGGGAAAATTAAGAAATAATGCATATATGAAGTCTACCCTTCCAAGTAACTATTGAATTGCTAAGGGCCACAATAAGTCCTTTGACACCCCAAATCGAGTCAAATTTTTTAAGGACATCTTTGTAGGCAACATCTGGGACTTTTTACAAGTCCGAGAGAGTACGTTTCCACTAATTTGTTGTTACTTTCAAAAGAACGTATGTCTATCTATCCATCCGTCCATCTAGAGATTTGGAGCCACTACACTAGATATTTGTATTTAGTATTGCCCATCCTTTTTGTCGTGCTTCATAATAATTGTAGTGTCACTAAGACTAAATGTAAGCCTAACATATTTTTCATTCCTTGTAAAAGGATGTGGCCACTATAGATTTGCAATTATCGTCACTTACTAAGTGATTTTCCATTCAAATTTCAATCATCCATGGCAATATTTCACCACATAAATGTTAGGTGCAAAATACACCAAAAAGTGTTTCAACGATTGGCATGAATTCCATGCCTTTATGCCACAATCACAAAGTCAAAGTAAGTTTGGATGAATCAAAAGTAAGTCACTATGACGCTACTTGTAAACTTATTTATAAGAAGTACCATTAGAAACTTACCACATTGACAATAAAATAGGTCACGCGATCCTCGTGTTGCATAGGTCACGCGATCCTCGTCTAGGTGTTTTGGTCCTAGGACCTAGAATGTCACCGAAGACACATTCATATGACAAAAAAGTGTCTTTTGAAGATGGTCCAAAAATCTTCATACAATAATTCACGTGGATATATGACATTTTTATGATGATGTCGAGTTTGTGATGATTCTCTTTTGTACCATTTAGCCACAATCTCTGATCGATTACATCATCACCTTGGGGATCGTGTGGCCTTAACACCACTTGTTCATGGCTAGTAGATGGGTACAAAATCTACGAATGTGGATTTAAAATCTACTACTTTTGGTAGATCCTAGATTTGTTGAGTGATCGAGGTGTCCTAGGTATGTTGGCCTTAGAATGTAATGGACATCACATTTGAAGGTAATCCGATCGTGAAGTTATGTTATTTCGAAGGTACTTCAAGCATCTTCACGACATGGTATATCGTACATAGGCCACTAACCGTGCACCTTTGACTTTGATGTTTTATTTTTTGAGGTGGGTAGCAAAATTTTCCAAATTTGGTATTTGAATTAAATTAATGGCTCACTTAATATTAGTGTTGAAAAGTAAAATGGAAATTTTTATTGAAAAATCATGACCTTTTCATAGTTCTTTATACAACTGTATTGGGCATTGGAAATTAACTACCTTAACCACTAACCGTGCACTATCAATGTTCATTCAACTTTTGCTAGAGGCGTTACAATCAATCCCCTGAACAAACGCAACATCCCTGGACGAAGACGATGCAGAGATTAATGCCGGAAAGCTCAAGAATCAACCATTACTCAAGAAGTGCATTGCTCATATTGGATAAAGAAGAAGAAGCACACACGCACTTCCGTAAGACCATGAGCCACTGGCGCGGACTACTTCCTTCGGTCGGCGTTTACAACGTTCTCGCAACTTCTGCACAGCTTGAGGAGGTAGCAAGAACTACTAGTAATGTTCACGGCGTGGCTCCAGTGCAGCCACGGCCCCAAGGGTTAAGAAGAATCCTGGCCTCCGACTACTCGTTGGCGACCACCTAGGGTTTGGTTTGTTTGAACCACCAATGGTCGTCTGCGACAACGAACACATGACCTCTTCCGATGAAGTTTGATTCAGCAACCAGAAGTGACGGAGGAAGATCACAACGAGAAGCGAGACAGAGAGAGGTAGGGTTTCCCGAAAACAGGGTAGACAGAGACAATCCCGAAAACAGGGTAGACGAAAACAAGGTCGAGATTAAAAGCACGGAGATTGGACGGTCGAGATTAAAAGTGAACGGTGAAGTGCACGGTAAAGTGCACGGTCAGTGGCTGTGAGCGGTAAGTAGCCTATGTACGATAGGTGGGAAGATGACGTTTGTGATGATGCCCAATTGTGATTTGGTTCATCTTATTTTATGTATGGTATTTGCTAAAGGGTTCCCCACATGTACTCTTTAGCCACATTACCCATCCCATACTATCACTTATGGAGACCATGTGGTTTCACTACCACGAGTTTCTATCCATTAGATGGCTACACTAAAACCCATCAATGTGGACTTTGAAATAGATTGTACGATTGTAGAATGATCATAAACTAGTGGTGAGACCACGCGATCCATGTGTACATGGGCCTTAAAATATAGGATGTGTCGCATATTTTCAAAAACATTGCCAAAGCATGATCCAAGCATATTATGCTTGTGTTTTTGTACTTCATACACTAGTAACCTACTCATAACATTGTTAAGCTTCTTGTTCCCTCACCCCTTTATAAAACAAAAGAGATACCACGTCCCACGAGAGAGAGCTTACTAATCTTGGTTGGTATTAATAACAAGGATAAGTCATCACTATCCTAAAACTGTGTTAAGTTAGGTAATGTGAAGTAGTTGACATCATACATCCCTCATGTTAGAGGGTCTTGTTAATCGTACAATTGGTTACCATATTTTCTTGTTGCACCAATTTTTCATAGGGAAGTCATTGCCATAGATGAAGACATCACCACACGGAACAAGAAGTATGTCTCTCAACCGAGACCACACCCTGGATCATGTACGTGCCCAACAATTCAGTTAGTAAAGGAGTTTTATTGTGGGTAATTTAAGAGAGTGTTTTTTGTTCAACCATGCCCATTGCCCTTAACTCCCTCTCTTAAGTACCAGGTGGGAAGGTTCAACAAGACAAAGAATGTGTAGTGGTACTTACTTCAACCACATGCTTATTTGTAGAAGCAACCTACCAAGAGGCATAACACCTTATGTTGCATCACATGCAACCGTGATCAACATTAGGCTAACGGGCTCACATTCATGCCGGTACCTAGCTACGGGCGTTACTTTTTCTTTTCTTTTCTTTTCTTTTCTAAAAGCTTCCTAATCAAGAAAATCAGGTTGTAATTGCCTCTAGAAGTTCACTTATGCTTTTTAGCTAGAGTCATGTGGCTTGGAGGCCGTAAATCCAAACGACACATCCTCTACAAATATATCCCTCCATTATGCAAAGGCTGACCCTCACCGTTATCATGAGCCAAAAATGAATAGAATTAGAAATCTATTCAAGAATATCCAAAAATGACATACCAATGCAAGTACACCCTAAACTCCGTAATATCAACCTCCATAATGTCACTCACTCTCTAATATCCCGAAACCCTAGGGAACGGATGTTCATAGTTCAAATCTCACTCCTTATTGTCACCTTTCTCTCCCTTATATCACGAATTTTGTCATTAATGCATACCATCAAAGAAGTCAACCCACACCCTTGCATTGCGCCATGTGTCAATATGTGGAGTGTCACCTTCTTATTCTTATTCTTATTCTTCTTCTTCTTAGGTGAAGCGGAGTGGACCACACCACACCATTTAATATGTTGCACTTTGTGTTATTCCATAGTGCCACATGCTACACTAATTTACTAGTATCATGCATCCATGTTAACACTACAGAATTCCGTAATATCACGTGCACTTTGGTTGCCACAGGTGTGATACTACGGAGTTTAGAGTGTATTCTTCCATAGAAGTCTTTTCATGGGAAATTGTTGGAGGTAGAAACATCCTTTAGAAGTCACACAACGCTTGCAAAAGAAGTCCTCACATGTGCTCATGCTTCCCACAAATATAATGAAGTAAGTTAGTAAAAGTGTACACCATGTAAGACTTTCTTACTTGTTATCGATGTCAACAAGGCTACAATGCTTCCTCAAAATTAGTCAACACATTCAATCCCTCGTAAAGAAGATTTAGCATATTGAATATGCATGTTTCTCTGCAATTGTGTGCATTTGGATCATGGGTTTCCATTATTAGTTAAACCGGCATAACTTTGCATCCCCTACAAATTGCAACCATGTTATGATGTCTTGAAACTACCTTAAGAATTTGTGCCAAAAAAAAATAAAAAAAAAATATATATATCCTTAAGATCCCCATCGGACGACCCAAACCTTTCCCATTCTTGCCACTTATTGCAACATGTTTTGGTCACATGCGCCGAAGCCTCTACTCGGGGTAGAGCACAACACATACTATTTCATGCACTCGTTCAAATCATCGTGTATCGAGAAGGAGGAGTGTGGCTCCATTCCTCTAACAAGTAGAGGATCTCCTCCATCACATGCATAACATTATTCAAATTCATAACAACATTATGTGGGACTGACATTATTCCACAAAATATTTCCCACATTCAGATTGAATATGGGAATATCCTAAAATATTCCATGAAATATTGTCAAGTTTTTTACAGAGACTGCAACGGGAAGCCCATGAAGAAATTAGGGATAGGATGTGTGTGTGTGTGTGTGTGAGAGAGAGAGAGAGGTTTCACCTTGATCATAATCGCATGCTCATATGTGAACCCAAAACGGGTTTGCAGAGCAGGGCTTTGGGACAAGTGCTTGAGACTTAGTACTGTTATGTGGAGAAGCTTTGCATTCACACTTGTTTTTGAAGGCAACAATTATTTCAGTATTAACTTTTGTTGACCGTGGTCACAACCCTTAGTCTGGGGTCATGGCAAGGTGAAATCCACATCAAATTCTAATAGCTTTGGTTGGGACATAATGCAAACCGAATGCTCACCCGCATTTGTTGTGGAGAGGATTTTTCTCACTAGTCTCGCTTTAAAATTTGTGTGGCCACCAAACATTATTCATTTCATGCCATGTATGATAGCATATTTGACTTTCTCATTCATGGTATGACATGATCAATCTTATTTTTGGTGACCTAGTGCAAATCAAAGTGAAGAGGTCCCCATGGCTCCAAAACTCCAAGATTTAATGTGCAATTTGTTATTTTTCCCTGCCAATTCGTCAGGGAAAACTTCACTCAAATTTCAATGAAAAGTTTGACAACATTTCACTGCCAACTCCACATACATTTTTTGGGCATTGGATTGAATGGGGAGTTGCCTCTTCTTGTTATGAATTTGGACACCCAAAAAAATTGACATTGAACTAAGTTTCATACTTAAAGTTTAGAGTTCCAAAGTGATAAGAGGCCAAACTGAAGTTTTCTTTTGTCTGGACGACCACTTGTAACCAACCATCTTTTGATTTGGACATGTGAACGGCCAAGATTTTGTGTGAACAATCCTAAGTTCACAACGATGACATATGTATGGTCAGATCCACCATTACAAGTCTATATTTTCTTGAATAAGCTTTTGAATTAGGATGAATTTCTCAGAACAATTTTGGAGAGATTTGGCTTGACCTTTAGAGATTAAGTGATCTCATGAAACCTCCCAAATTTGTTCACTGTTGAACCTAGAACAACAACTACATTTTGAGCACATAATCCAATCCCATTGTAGAATGTATCTTCTAGTGTCCGTTTGTCCTTTATTGTCCATTCTTAATCACAAACCTTGCCATGTACCGGCCTCAAATACTAAAGGCCCACATACGTACCTTACTTTGAATCTATCGTGACTCGGTTCCGTGAAGTTTGGAGCCAAAGACATGAGTGCATGAGTTAGTATTGGTGATGTGAGCATTAAGGGTCACGAAGAAAACACATTCAATACCCGGCCCCATAAGGCGAGGAGAGTGACCTTTTTGAGCACAAAATAGTGTGGATAAGTCCACCCGGGCCTATCTTAGGCCACTCGATGCTTGCCCATGATCGGGCGGCCCTTTGGGATGCGCCCACGATTCAACTCTATAGAGTCACACGGATCCGACTCTTACCGTCTACCTTATCCGGAGAGAGTACTTCTTATTCTTATTGTTATTATTTTTGCTTCGGCCAACGGCAACAAACCCCAAGCCAAGCCACTTTGACAAGGCTCTCCTATTCACCTCACCTCCACTTGTCTCTTGGATTTTTTTGTGTCGAGTGTTATTTATTGGTGCCTTGAGTATCCACACTACCGACATTTGAAAGCGTTGAGTTTCAAATGCTTTGAAGATACACACGGACATCTATAAATGAATTGTCCCAATAAGGTAGATGGGTCTTAAGTGGCTCATTTTCTTAATTGGACCCCTAGGTTTGATTGGTATTTGGTTTGGTGAGGGTCAAAGAGAAAATATCATCAAATCACATGTTGAAAAGAGATTAGCCTACGTCTTTTAATATTAATAACTACTTTACACTCAACAATGAACACGATTGGGAGGATATATGCATTGTCCGGGGAGAATTGTCACTTAGTTACAGATGAACCAGTTGAGTTTGAAAAATAACTGGTTGAAGTTTGAGACTTCAGGAGAATTACCGATCATTCTAGAGGAATCTATAGAATATGCCTCAAATGAATAAAGCAAAACCGGAAGATGTCAACATGTAACCGGCTGGATTTAGAATCACTAGGATCTTGACCAACTATGCCCAAAAACTTCCCGGGCACTAGATCTATGCATCCAATTAAGAAATCAACAAACATGCACTTCCAATAACTGTAATTAAATAAGGGGAGGTCCGATTTCAATATGGTTTTTGCAGGTGTTTCATTGTAGAGTTGCTAATGCAACACGAGTTTTGTTGTGTAAATCTATTTGGTAGAAGTTGGAGAACATGAAAAACAAACCAAATAACACCCACATACCTCACACAAAATCTAAATTGAATTGTCCCATTAGTGTGGGCCAAAGTAATTCTCATAATGTGAAATAATGCGGATCCCACAAAGTGTCCACCCATGTCAAATCTCTAGTTTAGAATTAGTGTGGTCCACGTTGACCATTGTTTCAAGAAAATAACGTGGGTAATTGTCTATTTGATGCTATTTTTGTGTCAAAGCTTTTAATATTCCACGATCCATTGTGATACAGCGGTGGATGATAGCCAACATAACATTACTCAACACCTATTGTTTGTTCAGTGGGCCCTCAGAATATAACAATTGGATTCTTGGAAAGTTGAGTCTCCTACCATCAGACTATTATATTTCAAGGGCCCATTGAACAAACAGTGGGTGTTGGGTAATGTTATGATGACTATAATTGGCTCTTTGATGTATCTTTTGCACTTAGATTGGTGCATCCAACTCATACACATGGTTTAAAGCACATTTCATCTTCTCAAGCAACTATGGCATGGAAAACCTCACACTTCTTGCAAAGGCTTCTTCAAACCACAAGATGTAACATGTTAGGGTCACTTCACACACGAGACTAAAGGCCCATGACCATTGCTTTCTATGATCTTTCATTGGTCAAAAAGGCTGAGACTGCCCTAGTTCAGCCACTAGAAGGTGAAGGCCTAAGGGTCCAAAGAAATTACCATGGATGAAAAGTCTACACGAATTCCTACATGGCAGATTATGATTTTTCATGATTTTTCAAATTTTGAGTCAGGCCCACTTCCAAGAGATACATACGACGCAAATTCCGGCAAACCATGCTAGTGGCATGGTCTTTGGATGAGAATCAAGGACCCTCACAATTACATGGTAACGGCCCTTGGCTTGTGTGAAAAGTGGGCCTTAGTCGGAAGCAGTGCCCGGGAAGTTTTTGGGCATAGTCCGGTCAAGATCCTAGTGATTCTAAATCCAACCGGTTACATGTTGGCATCTTCCGGTTTTGCTTTATTCATTTGAGGTATATTCTATAGATTCCTCTAAAATGATCGGTAAATTTCCTGAAGTCTTGAACTTCAATTGGTTATTTCTCAAACTGAACCGGTTCATCTGCAACTAACCGCCGGTTCTTCCCGGACATAGGTCGGAAGCCTTCAAAAGGACTTAGGAGAAGACCTAGGCTCTTGGACCCACATTACTTTCACCATGTCTAAACAATTAAGAGTGGCATTGATTATTTCCACCCACACTAATTGGACAATTTAGTGTAGCAATTTTGATACGGAATCTCTTGGCATTCAATGTCTAGCAAGTTTTCTCACTCAATATAGTGTTGCAATTATCTCAAATGGAGATCGCATTACATATTTTCGGTAACTATTATGTAGGTGGTATTGACATTAGGTTGTACGTTGGATTATATGTTTGTAGTATACTATGAAAGCAGTTGAGTTTTAGCCCTACTCTTGATCCTTAATATGTATAAACCATTGAAACAAAATGGGTTGTTACTCTCAAATGCAATAGATTGTTATTTTTTAATCGTTAAAGTTCTTAAAAAAGAGCGGAACTCAAAATGTTGACCAAAACCGATGATCTTTATAGGCCGAGCCACGTGTGTCAAATAATGAATCCCATACATCAATGTGAATTATGGTGTTTCTTCATCTTCAAGTTCGTTCAATTTATGTAGAATCCTTAAACGTGCTCTAAGATAACCACACTGATATGTGTAATTAGGTTGCCCCATGCTAATTTGTCGACATTTCACACTATTTTGAGTATTTATTATCATAGTTGTAGAATACAAGAATTTTGTTTTCTTACCGTGGTTTCTACAATTGATGCATAGACAAAGTTATATGTTGTTGTAATATGATTTTGATCAATGGTAATTTGCATGGGTAAAGAGGCAATTCATGTGTGCAGGCCACCTAACTGCACATATTAGTGTAGCGGGAGCTCAAATAACATTGCCTCCTCTTGAAAGGGGGGGGGGAGACCTTTAATGGGCATGGAAAAGGTGGTCCACACCTATCTCCCCCAAGTTGAAGCCCATGGTCCCTACATGGTTGGTTGAAAATAGCTCAATTATGGTTGTCTAGACAATAGAGGTAGGGTGCACCAAAAATCCAATACCATAAAGGTCACTCATCCTAAGGGCATGCTTCCCATGTGTTGGCAAAGTCGGTGTACCCCACTAGACGACAAAAGTTCGGACACCCTCCACATGTGCCCCAAAGAACGAGAGTTGGCAATCGGATTGTATAGTACATGGATTTCAAAAGTTGAGGAGGGGGACTTTACCATCTCTCTATACTAAAATTGAAACTTAACTTTCATTCATGGGATTTGAAAAGAATAGTTATGACAATATGTTCATGTGGACCTCAAATTTTCGTATTTTGTTTCTTCATGGTGGCATATTCTTGTTATTGAAGCCTTGCCCACGGTTTTCACACGGGGGGGGGTCACTCCATTGTCAAGTTGAACACCACGTGCAGCCAAAAAAAATCTACTTTTGGTAAGTTGCATCACCAAAATGGGTCAAAATTTTATTAATGTTTTTTCATGGGTAGATATACACAATATCTATTACATAGTAAAAAATGGTAATCAAATTTGATTATCTGTTTTTTTAATAAAACATACCGTTTCTAACTAGAATGACGCAGAATTGAACTAAAATTCTGCTAAAAAAATATGAAGATGACTAAAAAAATTCAAAAAAATATACAAAAGATATCATCAATGGTTATGTATATGTAGAAAAAATATCATAATTTTTAAATTTATCTATTCCATGTAATATAGGGGCAGCAAACTTTGGCCGCACGTGGTGTTCAATTTGACATGGAGTGAACCCCCCGTGGGTTTTCATGTTTTTGGGATGTAATTTTATTATTGTGAGATCTCAACATAGTCACTCGCACGGCATTTAAATTGGATAAAATGTGATGACAACAAACTTGCATGGAATGTCCCTCCCTCCACTCCACTCCACGTCGAAGTGATAAATCAAGATGCTTTAGGTGATACCAGCAAAAGCTTCACTGTTATTGGCAAAATATTTTTGCTTTGCTAGAACGGACACCACATGGAAACGTTTCCCTTCAATTTCAAACATCTTAAGCTTGAACTTCCCATGGTTGGGTTCAATCTTCACTTAAGTTGTTGTTCTGACATCCAACTTTTAATTAAGATTCATAGGCATATTTTTAATTTCCCAAAATGCTCCAAACATATCCTTATGAGTCTTTCTTTAGTTCTTCATTCTGAAATTTTTTCCCATCAAATTCTAATTGGGGGTGGTTATATATGTTATACGTATAACGGAACTCTTGCTATTTGCCAAGCGCACGCCAAGTGTCAAACACCTGTCAAACCACCTTCAACCATGACAAAGGTGTTGTGGGTTGAACCTCTTAATGCTTTTGAGTTGAAGTTGGTTTTGTCACATTGAAGGGGCCATCGAGAGTTAACTTATTGCACATGGACACACCTATTACCCAAAGCATGAAACTACTCAAGAAACTTTGTTTCGATGCCATATTTTGATTTAGATGAATTGAAATAAGTGGAACTAGAATTTACGAAAAGCCCAAAGCACAAGGACAAGACAAACACACTCCCATGCAACAAATCCCCACGGCCCTATTAATGACCTTATAGGCTTTAAATGGACAAGTTCACCTTGTCCACACAAAAATGGATGTACCAAGCAACCTTTATGCAGAAAGCTTTGTTAGACGATGTTGTTAGGATGTGGCAACGGATATATGTACAACTTGTTCACTTTTCATCCTCAACCAACCACTAACTTCCAATATATAATTGCTATCCATGCCTGGTAAAAACCATGAATTCCTCAAGAGATTTGATGAATACGATATTTTGAAAGTCACACACAATGTTTTTGGTGATATTTTTGCATCATCAACTAAAGTGACTCATGACCGGTTGCCAACATTAATATTTTTATTCATTTATGGAAGTTGTGTATGAACAATCCGATTTAGACTACACATGTTTGAAGAAAACAAACACGAAAATAGAAGTAGTACATGTGGTCCAATTTGACGTTCACATGACTAATTCAGTCAATAACTATGTAGTTGACAAGATGGAATAATTTGTTAGGTTGTTTATTGATCATACTTTTGTATTTGAAAAAAAGGTTGATCGATGGGTGTTGGCACATCTTCATTTGGTACAATTGTTGCTTGTACAAAATAGTTGTTGGATTCAAGCAACTTCAACTAACTATGAGCATACTACCTTATCTTATCTAAGATACATCTTCTTGCTGAAACAAAAACCAATGAAGGTAGAGGCCAAGGTAAGCATAAAATTAAGGAAGGTAATCAAGATAAGAAATCTTGAACCTAATTGGGAGGGCATTGCTAATCTTGACATGCTAATCCTGCATTGGCAACCCTACTTTTAACCATAACAATGGTAACATGTTGAGAGGGTTGAAAATACACATTGGGAATGTTCTAACACTTAAGAGTGACAAGGCAATAATGTAAAATAGTAGAATGCCTTCAACACAAATGCTAACCTTCTTAGTTTAATAAAAACCATTTATAGTATGCTTTGTTTAGGGTTAATGAATGTTTGTTAGTTTATGTGAAATAAAGTTCAACTAAAGACATGTGACATATTTTACACAATGAAATTTGATTTGCTAGGGTTACAACTCATCTTACATATTCCATTAGCAAGATGAATAAGACATTTCAATGATTGTTTAGTATGTGCAAAACATTCAATATGCAAAGGAGGTCAATGGCATGTGCTACACAATTCACCAACAAGAATTTCAATGGGGCAATACATAAAACAGTAAAACCACCCATTACCCATAATATTTAGAAAAATAATATAGCCTCTAATTTCAAGATGATTTTGATTGCAAACGAATTTTGTTGAACTATGTCATCGGGCAACCATCATCTTGTGTACTTTATTACCTTCACGACCAAACGCATTTTGATTGCTATTTTTGGCTCATGATTTTGTCCACACAAAGATGTGGACTCCACATGGGGGAAAATTATTTTGAGACTAAATGTGTATGAGTTAACTCAAACCAACATTGCATTAAAAATTGTAGAGTTGTCTACACATAAGGGAAATTTAAGACTTTCTTTGAAAAAATGATTCATCAATAAAGATGCAAACCTAGTAGGGGATGATTGTATGGCACTCATCAAGACCAACGTCTTGCCATATCTTTTGGGGAATGCAAAAGAATGTGTGCATTATCCCTTGTTTTTTTTCCTTCCCTCTCCTTTAGAAGAAATTTGTAATTTCCTTGCTTTGCAACGATGTTGACACTTGTCATGTCACATCACTTGTGACGGGGTTTGACATGGCGTGGTGCACAATCCTTATCTATTAGGCTTTTGGTGAATGGATTTGACAAGACATCACGATGCTTATCTATTGAACCTTGTTGAGAGGACTTGACAAGACACGACTAGTTGCGTGAATGCAACTTTCCAACCAAGCAATCGCAATCAAAGCCCTCTTCCACTTGTGCTAGTATACACTCATTGTATCCTTGGTCACACATGATCATGATAAGGATAATGGGATAACATTCACACCGACATTCCTTTTTCTTTTACTTTTATATTTATTGTACCCAATTACAAATTCTACTACAATGTTTTAGCTTGATATGGGTGCTTTTGTTGGAGTTGGTTCTAAGTGTAAAACCATTTGACACCATTGTTGAAGGGAATGATAGTTTTTAGTATTGATGTTGTTGACCGAAGTAAACTTCATTTATGGTCTCAGTGTGGTTCATGATTTATTCGGCCATCATGTATATTATTGGGGTGGTTGAGGCCAGGTTGAGGCAAGGTTGTGGCAAGCTAATGAGCCTGGGCAAGGTCACACATGTCACAAATCGATGGTGTTGAGGTTGAAGTCATTTGAGAAAGGTGTTCAACGGTCATCTTTGATAGCTTGAGGTTGAGGCCGTTTGGGAAAGGTGTTCAATGGTCATCTTGGATAACTTAACTTGAAGTCGAGGTCATTTGGGAAAGGCTCGATATCCTTCTTGGATAACTTAACTTGATAATTATGATATTTAGGGTCCCCATTGATACAATTGACACGTGATGTGTGCTGTTCAAATTTGGTTCAAGACCCACCTCATAGTTGATTCCACTATGTATTTCAAAATAATGCATATTAATAATGTCATGGATTCACATCCTAATGACATAAAAGAATATGCGCTTCCATGCAACGAGCCTTAATATTAGTTTCCTTTATTAAATTAGGAGAAGACAAATCACAAGCCACATATTTAGAATAACTATGCATTGCAGCAACAACTACATTAAATAGTCCTATTAGTATGGGTGAAAATTAGTGTGGAAATAATCAACATGGACCGCACTAAATTTATAGTGAATTCACGTGACCCCAGGTCTTCCCCTAAGCATTTGTGAAGACTTCCAACCAACACATTGAATATTAGTTTTAAGACCTACCATAGACTAGTAGCAACCTACCATAAACTTGCACCGACCTTGATGAGCTAGCTACATGGCGCCTTTGTCGGCCTTCCTACTACCCCTCAATCACGTGGAGGACCCAAGCCCTCTGTTGTCAGCAAGCCCAAATGGTATCGAAAACAAAAATATCATTAAATACCCATACCCTACTTGGAATCAAAAATGTGAAATCCTCATTATAGATACCCAAATGGTATCCAAAAAAGATGATACCATATCAACTCTACTACCAACCTCACGCACAAGTGGACAACTTTAGGTGTAGTTATTAACATTGCTCCCAATTCCCTTCTAATAGCATAACGGATGTTTTCCGTTGCATGTATGATTCTCCAACACAACTTTCTTTTTTCATTTTTCCCCCAGTTGAATCACTAGATTCAACTCTGAATATGGAGCTCATAGCCTTGGGAATCTTTTCTACATTGGCAACCGGTTTATAATTTGTTTGTCCGTTACAATTAGCTTTGAATGCCTTAAGTACCTAGTACCCTCTCGCAAAGAACATGCAAAGAACAAGTTTCCACAAATTTGGGCTTATGTCAAGTTTGCTTATAAGCATGGCAAGAACGTGGATCAAGATGCTCCCCACACACACATCCTTCTTCCTTTTGATTTGGTTTGCAATTCATGTGACAATGAAACGCTCAAGTTACACATCATAAGTTAAGGTGTGCAATTAATATGAATTTGTACTTTATAACAACGATTATGGTCCATATTAAGGGCATAACCTGGTGATTTACCCTTCACATCCTTGTAGTGTGGCCTACAATATACACCATCATGTATATGAAAACACTCAATGCCACTTAAATCTTCAATTATTCACTATGTTTTCATTCTGTCATTTTTGGTTGTGGGTAAATGTCAATTGAAAGCAATTGAGAATGCAAATCCAAACAGAATGAACCCACTTTGTAAGTCCAAGAATCAAGGGGCAATACATTAGAAATTGATATGGGGGTGTTCCTTGAAGGTAGATGTAGTTGATATTTGAATGGTCATTACATCCAAAGGGCAATGAATTAGGAGACAATATTGGTGTCTTTGAAAAGGACGAAGCTATTTTGCGAGCGGTGAGCGGTGAGCAGTAACTATTGGATATTTTGGATCAAAATTCAGTTCAAAGTTTATTAATGATTTATCTAATCTTTTTTTGGTATTTTTTTGTCTAATTATAATAAAATTTGGGACCTATTACCGTGGAAATTTTGTCCACCGTGATCAATGCAAATCTATTTTTTGGATGCACTCCATGAGTGGAAAATGATTAAATCTCCTGGTAGTTTGTTAGACGTCGTTAAAGGCAATTAGTTATATTCTACTTTTAAAGGAAATGTCCATCGTTTATATGCTGCAACTGAAAGATATTTAATGTTTACAAATTATGGGAGAGAAATTTGTATGCTGCTTTGAGGCAGAAAAAAACAGTGATACTCCAAATATCTTGTAGTGGCCCTTTTAGTCTCACTACTTCATGATTGAATCAAAGGCTGCATACATACGTTTCCATGATGAAACAAAAAACTCTAAGAAGGCAAGTGCTTTAGTAAGCCACTCTCTAGAACTTGCTTCACTTCGTTGAAGCTAAAACTAGCTGCGTGTATGAAAGAATCTGTTTTTGAATCCAAACCACAAACGACTGTAAACAAATAGTACAAGTGCTTACAGTTGGCCCATTGACCCCGCTTTCCAATAGCTTTTGTCGCCATCTCCTTGAAATTTGGGCAAGTGCATGCTGGCAGTTGTGAAATTGTCAAGTAGTACTGCTGGACCTTTGGAGGCGTGCCCGAATCCAAAGAGACAATGCATCCAAGGGCAGGGGCCGGAAGCATGCACAACTTGTGCACAGTGCCCTTCAATGACAGGGCAGACGCACAATTATTGGCATGCTTGGTTGACGGGGCCTTCTTGTTGCGCCGGATATTCTTCCCTGAACGGCGGGTAGGAAACTCGTCAGGGTATGCCGGGGTCGGGTAAGCCAATAGGTCCACTGATAATGGCTGGTCCTGAAAGAGTCTTCTGGGTGACATCTCCATTCGCTGAGGTAGCCTAAAGCCTGCATTCTCCAGGGATAGGATTTCTTTGGTCGATAAGTTGGTCCCCAACTTAACCGGCCATACCTCTGGAACCTCGGGCCTTGACACCACCCACTTCCGTTTTGTACCCTTCACGCATCTCTCAATGTCGTCGTTGCAGAAGAAGAACTGCATAGACTCCTTCATATTCTTCCTGTAGTTGTCCATCAGGCCCGTGTAGGTCGGAGCAGCAGTACTCTTCCCATCTTGCACAATCAGAGCGATGCATTTCTTCTTCGTGATTGCTTGTTGAGCAAAGCATGCCTTGGCGGATGTCTTCGGGAGGCGTGCGATGTGCCACTCAGAAGGATTGCATGCGGTCTCTTCTACAGCAGTAACGTGGTAGCGGTCGTCTTGCTGCGGAGATTGGTGTGGAGGAAGGAGCTGCTTCTCCTGCTCTGTAGTTGTAGGAGATTCCACCGCCACCACTGTTGCTGCAGGGTCGCTCTCTTTGCGTGCTGATCTCGTATGGATGCGAGGTCTGGAGATACTGATTTTGTCCGGCCTGTGTGACTCACGTTCATCACCAAAAGCAGTATCTGGCTTTCGCTTCAGAGAAACAAATACCTCTTCCCCTTCAAAGTGAGGAGTCCTGGTGCACCACTCATCGGCGTCTGGCATCTTCAAGATCGCTTCGTGAAGTGGTTTTGAGTTTCCAGTCCTAGACGCCGACCTCTGCGCGCGTCTGAGCTTCAGCTCTTCCTTCGACGGTCCGTTTCCAGGGCGCTCTCCTTTTAAGAACTGGTAGTATGCTACGCACTGCATGAAGGCTCGCACTAAGTCATCCACGGCTGCCACGTACAAGTCGCAACCCCGATCGCCTAACTGTTGTTTCCACTTGTTGTGGATCGATTCGGCTAGGTTACAGGATGGCATTTCTGCAAGTTCTGCTTCACTAAGGTCCTGTAATCGTAACGTGTCACCCAGTTAGCTATATGGGTGATTTATGCAAACGTTGCCTGGAAAGAGATTTTAGGGACAAACGTTAAAGAAGGTTAAGTGTTTACTAGCTCCATGAAGCCACCCCATTGGCGGTAACGAAAGTGCCAGAAGGCCAGCCAGAGCTCCAGTCGAGGAAGGCAGTGTTCGGTCGCAGCGCCGGATGCCATCCACCATGCTCGAATTGCAAGGTACTTGGTCTCGGCCTCCGCCATTGACTTGGCATTCTTGTACTGCTGGCAGAGTTTCCGGTGTTGTGCTTGGAGATCTTGACGGATGTCAGCCTTCGTGTGTTTTTCCAAGGACTGAGTCCAGTGGAAAAGGCAAGTCCTCTCTCTGTCAACCATCTTCTCGGCCGCATCTCCGCTTCCATAGATCATGCGTACAACGTTCCAATTAGCTTGGGCACTGTCGGCCATGAATCCTTTGAAATTGACGTCATGCACACCGTGGCCCGCCATGACGGCATTCAGATTCTTCCACACGACTGATTGGGCTGCTACGTCCTCGGATTGCATGTCACATACAGCGATTGTCATGACCCGGCAATAAGTGGAATCGTACACATGGCAAGCCATTGTTGTCCAGGACCTGACACGTTTGACGTGATCAAACATGATCCAGGCATTCTCAAGGTCCCCACCCGCCTGCATTCTCTTCACCAAGTCTACTCCACTCCCCGGGCCAACTTCGGACATCTTGAAGACGAATACCTTGTCCATGTCCTCTCCTTGCCCCGGAAACATATTCTTCTGAACAAACTTCCAATTGCTGGAGCCGCGTAGCATGGTAATGCTGTCCATGATTCCAAAGCGTCGTAGTGCCTTGAATGAAGTGACATAATTCCTAATATTGGGTGAGGTTAGATGCTTGCACCGATCAAAAATGGGGAGCAATTCCTCCAACTCCAATATCCTGCGTTCTTCACCTTCTTTGGCCAGAAGTAGCGGGCCCAGTAATTCTTTCGCCGTTTCCAACACAATGGACGAACGAGTTGCTGACGGAGTCCGTTCCACCTGCTCGCCTATCAAGGTCTATGTCTGCTCAATGAAGTCTCGATACTCGCCAAACTTCACAGGGTGGTCGTGAGTTCCCAAGTGAACACATGCTCTTGTCATGTGTGGCGTTGCGGTCACGTAGTAGATCTTTGCAGGGCATACCGCAACGCATGTAGGTGGAATATTACACGATTTGCAAACAACTGTAGAACCCGCAGGAGGGCTGGACCCCACAACAAACACTTTCTCAGACAGCCCATCCCATTCAGTCTCGTTCACAACGGCGGTTCTGTGGTCTCGTGTTAGGTACTCACAATCAACATTGACACAACGGAGGTGGCCCAGACACGACGATGTCCGAAATGTAAGCTTCAGATCATTCTGAATATTGGACGTGATAGTTCGAGACCAAGCATGGCCATCATATCTCCTGTCCATACCACGTAGCTGCTTTGCAGCAGACTGTTGGTCGTGGAGTCCTAAAGGCGGAAACTCAAAAATAACGTCGCCATTATAATGAGGTGGAAGAAGTCGAACTTGCTGTAGCCTAATCGCATTGAAATCAATGCGAGAGAGAATACTCTTTGACCTCTTACGAACACTAAGTTTCATCAAGCATTGGACGACGCTACCTGGAGGATTTGGTGCAGGTTTAGACGAATCAGAGGGCTTTATCAGACTAACATGATCCTTGTGTATGACTTGCATAAGTGGAACTGTACTCTTGTCACTGATCTGCGATATTGGCAAAGTAACTTCGATGTCGTCGCTATCAGAGTCATCACTCAACTCATAGATGGTCTGAAGACCTGGCTCAATTTTGACTTTGGTGATCAATGGTGCTTCAACACTAACTGTAGAGGACGTTCGAGGAGTTAGGAGTACAGTAGATGCAGCTAGGATAGACTCAGAGAGACCGTATGCACGATACTTACCCGGTTTGAGCAACCAGAACGTACCAACGTCGTTCTTACTCAACAACTGACCTATTGCATGCGAGAGTGTACCCGTATCATCGTCAAAAATCTCCTCCTCCACATGAAGAGATTCTTCACGAAATTGAAACCTGAGACTTAGAGTGGTAGAAGTGACCAGAGCATGACCATCTTCTCCCAACGGAAAGGTAACTGGCACATAATGCAAATCAGCGCGAATGAAGGCCATTGTACTCCTAGCCAAATGCAACCTCACAATGACAAAATGAAACCCAAATCAAAGAGGGAGGTCAGCAAAGACACAGAAGAATATATACTTGCACACAATGAAATCAACAGGGATGAATGCAGAGTTAACTATAAGTAAATATTAGGGGTACACCAAAATTATATATTTTGAAACCGAGTTGGTTTAAATTGAAAAGAAAAAGTTGAGATTTCGTATCTTTCTAAGTCCTAATCTACAAAATGAAAGACAACGGATAGATGCACTTATAGAAATTTTAAAAAAACAGACAGCATTCCAGCCCGCTAAAAATAATTGCATTCTGACTGCAAAGTCACATTATAATGAGAGTTAAAGTTTGACAACGCATAAAGTGATTGATTATTTTCAGGCATTGGAATGACGGCGTTAAACCAATAATAACAATTTTTGCATATCGTATATTAATCAGTAGGACATAATATATATATTTTATACATCCTGCCATAGGCTGGAACCACAATTGATTTAGGATTTCACCCTAGGCTGTGCTAATCCTATCATCCAAATAGAATGCGTAAGTAAGACTATTAATTACGTATGACAGCTAAGTTTGGCGGCTCCATCCGCATGATCGCTATCCCTATTACGAATGCGAGGTACTCCATCATTTCCGCTGGCACCACGGCGTGTTAAAGATTTTTCAGCTGTACTGCGTATAGCTGAACATCCAACTGAGATAAGCGTGGCCCCTTTTGGTTTAGGGGTACTCCGTAATAAGGCTCTTGAGTAAGTGCCAGGCTTGATGACTCCAACTTTAGAGTAGGCATGTCTCGTTGTCGTCACCGAATTGTATTCACTGCCAAGAAGTGCGATCTTCTCTAAAGTTCTAACGGAAGAATATTGACCTCTGTTCGAATGTATAGTCGATGCACGACTTTGTGGAAGATCAAGGAGAACATCATATCTCACAGTTGCTTCCGCAATCTGATCAAATGGACCGCAAAATCTATCCAACGAAACTGCATCGTCCTCTAAACCTATATGAGACAGATTGAGAGCACCGTTGGGCATGTCTAAATTGCCGTCCATTATAGGAAAAGAGAGGTGACAAAACGAGAGGAGGAAGATGTGGGAATGAGTTTGGAGAGTACGATCCATTTATGTAGTGGAAAATCGCAGTGCAGTAGCCTACAACTGTAACCCTGCAAAATGGTAAAATCTAATCACAGATATTGTTAGTAAAAAAGAAAGACCGTTATTAATTTTTAGTGTTGAATATATCATTCCAAAATTGTTCAATGGCTATTGAATAACTCTTGCGTATGACGCTTGCTATTTTGAAGCCTAAAGCAACTTAAAAGGTTCATGGATTTTAAATTTTGGGAATGAACTCATCTATTATACTTATATTATACAATGCAATAAATACATCGCGCACGATCCTTTATGCCTATGAATGATAAATTTTCATCCAAGTGACTTAGATGTCCAAGTGACGATTAATTTGAGAGGTGTGATGAACATGCATGTAGTTAAATGATGCGAAGAGGTTAAGCTGCACAAAAGATGTTCACACGATTGTGTGCAAGAGCTGAGAGAGAATTGAGTAGGACTATTGAAAAACAGAGACGAACAGATAGGAAGAAAAAGTTTGCTAGAAGCGAACATTTTGTGACTCCGTATAACTTGCGCTCGGCTATGGGGAAGAGAGGGGGAAACTCTAATAAGGGTACTGGAAGTCGTCTAAAGAATGTTGATCGTTCAGACGCTGCACCTATTCGGCTATTTTCTATGGCGGAAGATGATAACAGCCCAGACGACCCACCTCGCATGGTCCGTTTTTGTTTATACCGAGAACAGTGCTATGATTAATGTGTGAGATAATCATGATGACTTAGTGATTAATCTCGGGCTTTGCCCTTTTCAACTTATTGAGTAGGGCATGATATTGACCAGGGGAGTCCACCTAGTTCTAGGGTGATTGCTAAGCAATCTAGGTTCAACCAGACTATCAAACTTTCACTCGTTAGGGTTTAGGGAAAACGAATAGGTTTGAGATAGTTTGTTGCGCTTCAGCTCTTCTTTGATTCTGGTTTATCACCTTTTGGCATTCCGCAGTGGTGGCGATACATTTGTTTGGTAACTGATAGGAATGTTGGGTTTGCAGCGTGGGCGGCGGCAAAGGATATCTGAGACGTCAAGCTCTTCTAAATCCAATAACAACAATCAACAGGTCGGTTCAATAGATAATATTGAGGTGTACCATAGAGCTTGTTGTGTTTTCTGAATCGTAAAGCTCTTACAATTTGTGCAATTACTCTTTGGATTGCAGACACAGAAACCCCGCGAGTCTGAAGAGGAGATGGAGCAGGATTCGGGAAACGTTGTTGAAGATAATTCAGACATGGAGATTGATCTCCACAACTCGGCAGAACCGGTAAGCAAGAAAACCGAAAGACTACCCTAAACCTAAGTTGTAATGCAGAATTCATGCCATACTTGATTAGGGTTTTTAAGATTCGGGAAACCCTAGCACCTTTTGAAACTGTTCATTCTTGTTTTTTATGTGAAGATCTTGTCTCCTAGGGATTGCTTTCGGGCCCGAGCCGTATCCAAGTACTCGTATACTTTGATATGGCAGAATGTAAATAAAATGCATAATTTTTTTTCTTCTAATTTATGATTCCTTGTATGTTGCCTTGAATCAAAACTCGTCATCATGCTAAGGTGATTCGGCGCCGAATTAGTTATAGAAGATCTATTGTATGTTCCATAGAAGTTAGTAAATTTTTAGATAAATCTTAGCGCGCATCAAAGCTATGTAATCATGTGGAATGATTCGGCCCCGAAACAAAGTATGGGGCTGCTCAACTTCAGCAACGCTAAGGTTGGAAACTGGTGTAAGTTGATTTTCATCGGAGGACATCAAACCTTATTCGGGCCCGATACACAATAAGAGCTCTGTCAACTTTGATTTAGTATGCACTGTTTCGGAGTCTCAGGTTTTCATATCGAAGTCTTAGGTTTTGGTCTCGGAGCCGAGGGCTCAAGTCTAGCAAACGACTTAGCAAACGACTGCAAATAGCAGTCTACCTAATAGTAGACTGCAAAGAAAAAAATTAAAAAATTCCAAAAAAAATTATGGACCGTCAGATCTTCTTACCAAGAAGATCTGACGGTCCATAATTTTTTTTGGAATTTTTTAATTTTTTTTTTGCAGTTGACTGCTAATTCGACTGCTAATTCGACTGCTATTTGGAACTGTGAAGCCAAAAGTTCCAGTCGATCGACAGGAACTTTTGGCTTCACAGTTCCAAATAGCAGTCGACCTAGAAGTCGATTGCAAAAAAAAATTCCAAAAAATTCCTAAAAAAATTCTGGACCGTCAGATCTTCTTGGCAAGAAGATCTGACGGTCCAGAATTTTTTTGGGAATTTTGGGAATTTTTTTTTGCAGTCGACTGCTAATTCGACTTCTATTTGGAACTGGGAAGCCAAAAGTTCATGTCGATCGACTGGAACTTTGGCACTGAACTGGGAAGCCAAAAGTTCCTGTCGATCGACAGGAACTTTGGCACTGAATTGGGAAGCCAAAAGTTCATGTCGATCGACAGGAACTTTTGCACTGAACTGGGAAGCCAAAAGTTCCTGTCGATCGACAGGAACTTTGGCACTGAACTGGGAAGCCAAAAGTTCATGTCGATCGACAGGAACTTTGGCACTGAACTGTGAAGCCAAAAGTTCCTGTCGATCGACTGGAATTTTTGGCTTCACAGTTCCAAATAGTAATCGAAATAACAGACGACTGCAAAAAAAAATTAAAAAATTCCAAAAAAAATTATGGACCGTCAGATCTTCTTGGTAGGAAGATCTGACGGTCCATAATTTTTTTTGGAATTTTTTAATTTTTTTCTTTGCAGTCTACTATTAGGTAGACTGCTATTTGCAGTCGTTTGCTAAGTCGTTTGCTAGACTTGAGCCCTCGGCTCCGAGACCAAAACCTGAGACTCTGATATGAAAACCTGAGACTCCGAAACAGTGCATACTAAATCAAAGTAGACAGAGCTCTTATTGTGTATCGGGCCCGAATAAGGTTTGACGTCCTCCGATGAAAATCAACTTACACCAGTTTCCAACCTTAGCGTTACTGAAGTTGAGCAGCCCCATACTTTGTTTCGGGGCCGAATCATTCCACATGATTACATAACTTTGATGCGCGCTAAGATTTATCTAAAAATTTACTAACGTCTATGGAACATACAATAGAAAGGTAGGCCTAACCACATACTAATTCGGCGCCGAATCACCTTAGCATGATGACGAGTTTTGATTCAAGGCAACATACAAGGAATCATAAACTAGAAGAAAAAAAATTCGGAGTCCCAGGCAGGTGTATCGGGCCCGATACACCTCTGTCGGAACTCATCTATAATCGATTTTTTTTGGGTTCAGTATCAAGTCTTGGCTCAACGGGTTAGTCATTCGGTACCGATACACATTATCTACGCACATTTTCTTAGATGTTGCAATGTGAGTAATAGTAGAGGATCATGATACGGGGTCTGGATTATTGTATCGGTTCCGATACTGTGTGCATGGGGTTAGGATTTATGATGCCCATGCAAAATCCTTCCAGAACCAGGGTATTCATTCGGTACTGAATGACCTTCCTAGGCAGGCTTATTTTGATGTGTTTCTATCATCTTCAGTGATGAGTAACATGTGAATCTCGTGCCCAGCTCCATGCACAGGTTCCCATTAACGCTGGAGCATCACCTCCAGCAACTCAGCCCTCCTTTGGTGTTGGTGGGGAAGTAGATGCCAATGATGACGGAGTAGATGAAGAAGAAGAATCCCTCGGTGATGACGAGCATTTTGGAATTGACGAGGACGAGATTCGAGCTCGTCGAAAATTGAACTCAGTGGCTACCATATCCAGTTTGAGAGTGCAACCCACGAGTTTTTCACGTTTCCCAATTCCGCTTTGTAGGATGGTTGCTATGCCTGTGGTTAGGCCTACCTTGCAGAGCGATCTAGCCAAGCTTGAACAAGAGTTTGTGCATGGCTATCGTGAGGGGGCTTCGGTGTTCTATGTGACAGTGACTAACGAAGAAGGCAAAAAACAGGAGGTTACTGAAGCAGACAAGGAGAAATGGGGACCCATCTGGAATGCTAAGAACAACGATTTCAACACCTTTCTCCTCTCGGTACCAGAATTGGCAGGGTTAACCAATCTTATGTTTTTTGTGTGCGATGGCAACCACAGGCGACAAGCTTGGCTAAATCACATTGAACGTCTCCACAAGAGCGATGCTTCTTGGCATTGTTTGGTGGACTCAATTCTTCTTAATACCAAGGACAAAATTGGTGTGGTTATGCAAGTCATGCATGACATCAATAAGTAAGTTCATTTGCCGAATTCCTTCTTGAATTGCACTTGCTTTATAAACAATTCAGGCCTTTGAACTGAATATGTTCTTTATACTCAGGCATACTGAGGACTCGCACGTTAAGACAAATACCGTCCATACCCTGTTTAGAGTCCGTAAGTACGGACTTATGGAATTGGATAAATTCAAGGACATATTGTCTCCTTCCGACCTTAGGCGATGCAAACAATCCCAGAAGAAGACATGGTACACATTGCCTTTGAATGTGTTCACCTCTTTCATTTTTCAGGTGCATTCTCCCTTCTTACTTGGAGTCGTATATGTTTTCCTTTCACTTGTGTTTGTCATACTTGCAATGATACTTGTAAGTTTACCAATGCCATAATCTCGAAGCTTACCTGAGCCAAATTAATTGATTTCTTTCAGCACGAAATTAATATGTCTGCGGACGAAGGCGTTCGCCAACTGACTGAACAATCTGATGGAGACATCACTGCTTCTGATAAAGCTGCTGCGATGAAGTCTGCCGTGGAGAAAAAATGCATTGCACTACGACAAAAAATGGGAAAGCTTGTAGCTGTAGCCAACCCAGATCTCACCGATGGTTGGTTTCAAGAGGTTAGTGCACTACAAGATTGGCCAATTAATAAATATATCTGTTTCACATTTTGGTTGCCACGTATATAACAAACGCATGTATTAACCAAGAGGCGTGGTACGTGTAGATTGAGTGACACTACACTTTGAATTCGATATCACCAGAGCTTAATCTTGAGAAGCTGCAGCTCATCGCAACTTCAAGGGCATCACCGAGCTTCAAAATCAAGTGGCTCGAATATATCAACTCATCTGCGGCTACTCGCGAGGCACGAAGACTTCCGCCAAAGCCAATTAATGAAGAGAAACTTTCCCGATTCCTAGCAAAAGCATGCTGGTGGGCTGGGGTAAGTGTCTCGTTGTGAAATACTTCTTGTCCAGCAGGTGATTTCTAGCCTAGGGAAGTCGATGTTTTGTAAATGCTTGCATACATAAGACAATCTTTTGGAGACACATGTGCTGGATTTATTCGATTTTTTGTTTGAACTAATCTCAATTTTTTCATGTTGATGCTCAGATTGCAGAGCAAGCGATGAGTTCATTCGATGAAATCATGCGCCAGAATAAAATATCGATTAATATGAATGTGGCTAGTGAGCCACTGACCTTGTCGGCATACATTGAAGATTGTCGAATGAAGCTTTGGGACCATGCATTCTCGACCTATTTTAGAGGCCACGATTCCTTCAAAAAATTGACGACTTCGTTGGGTTCAAGGGAACTGACCTTGTTGTGCGAAGAGTCATTTTCAGGTATTTCCCACTTTATCTCCTTTATGCAAATTCAAAGCGTTGATTGCATCAATCCTTTCGGATGAAATTTTTTGCAAGTATTTTTCATAACTTCTAAAAGTATCATCTATTTGTCAGGTACTTCAAGTATGAGCTCTTACCGAAGAAAGCTATTCTCAAAGAAGACCTCCCGGTTTTCTTGAGCACATGGCTTGATAGGTCTAATGCTGCGTGCATGTTCTCCGCCGCCCAACAACGAACCTGGGCGACTTCTCATCTTACTTCGGGGGCTTGGTATCTCGATTGTGGGACCAACTACACTCCATCTTTTGAGACTGAGCTGAAGAAGTTACGCGATGCAATTGGAGAATCCGGAGAAGAAATGGATGATTTGAAGGGAATTGAGGATGATCATGAGAGGGCAAAGGCTCTTAAAAGGCGTGTTGAAGAAGACCGCAGGAAAGCCTTGAAGGTGAAGGAGGCCGAAGAGAAGGCTGAACAAAGAGAGTTAGAGAAGCAGCAAAAGACAGCTGAGAAGGCTTCAAAGAAAGGCAAGAGGAAGGTAAACACTCTGGGAGAGCAAGAAGGTAAGAGTCCACTGACTTGCATTCCGACCGCTGACTCTGGCTCACAGGTCCACACCATTTCTACTAGGGGCACTAAGCGAGACTCCTCCTATGAGCTCTTAACTCAAGTCCCGGTTTTGGATCCTGCCGAGGAGAGCAACATCAAGGTAGATGAGTTCATACTGAACTCATCTTTGGATGAGGTCCTTGGAGGTGATTCGGGCACCCTAACACCGGCCTACAATGAGCTCAAGTCATTTATTTCCAAGGTAAACTCCTTGTAATTATGTCTTTGACAACCATTTGAAATTTGAATTTTTTGAAGATTACATTGGCTCCTACTATATGGTAGTCCTCACATCCTACTATATTGATATTCAACTATGCATTTACAGCATTCCAGTGATAAAATCCGTCATTACAAAGGATCTGCAACAAACCACCCTTGTGTGGATTTAATTCTCGTGGATATGCCGGAAGGTCTTCCGGTTCCTGGAATATCCAATCCAGCCACCTTTGTGCCTGCATGGAATCAGGATGCCAAAGAATGGTTGCAACCTATATTTGATTTTGCCGACCAGCACCTTCAGGACGATGGTGCTATTATTATAATTCACCCTTTTCGTTTGAGCACAAAATCAAACATTCTTGGCTATTGCAAATCGTATGGCTTTGAAATTCGGAAGGAGTGGTGGGGGATGAACCGCCTGCACCTTACTTCGGCTCTGAATCCATCTCTAACTGTAAGTCCTATACCATCATTCTTTTATTTCTATAAATTTTTATTATTCTAAGCTTACATACATGTTTCCATTAGTTTACACATGTAATCTAAGAGTTTCCATTTATCTTTAATTAATTTCTTGCCTTGCGACAGTTTTTGACAACGTGTTATTCTCTTCAGACCATGCGCTTTGGCATATGCTTGGCAGTGAGGAGCCTCTTTGGGGTTCCAAAATCCAACTTCTCCTTTCAGCCCATTCCCGCTCTTGATCGCCATGGAGTGGATGTCGCCCGTGACGATATTCTACAGAATTACGTTACTAGAGACGATCAATTAATGAACACCACAATGCCATGGCGTGGCCCCCGAGAGAAATCCGTGTTTTTTATGCAAATGCTTATTCAAGCTTCAAGTTACCCTGGCGACGTTATACTTGATTGTACTGCCTCTACAGGTTCGTTTATTTAAACTCGGAGTTTTTAATTTTTGTTTATTCAAATCATTATATTAATCAAGTGAACCGATTGTTTTTCCAGGTTCTGCTATCCACGCTTGCCGCAACGTTAATCGCCATGTTGCGGCTTTGGAGCCGGACTCCGATATTTTCGAGGCAATACTAGCTCCTTTGATTCAAAGTATTCCATCTCCTGTAGTACATTCCGGGGAGCCTGTCTCGAGTTTTGATGACATTGACGGTGAACAGATCACAGCTGAGAGAATTGTCAAAAAATCTCGTTTTAGTAAGTGAGTATGGTCTGCAAATTGCACTTTCTGCTGAATTTGTTTGAATATCATTTCTTATCAATTTGTTTTATAAACATTATATCTTTGGCATTTGCAGATGTGATAATTTGAAATATCAAGTTCACCGCCCATTCTTCTGTGATCCTAACTTCTATCCAAGCCCTCCCAAATCGTTTGTACTTCCTTCGTACGCAGACAGTATGGCTAATGAGCTAGCTCAAGGTTTTCATCGCACATTTTATCCCATGTTTGCCCACCGTAAAGGCTTAGAATTCCTAGATGTGGAAGCTGTTGAGTCTGACGCCGAAAGAACATCTGATGCACTTAGTGCTGATTTCAATGCTTCTACACGTAGTTTCGAATAGGATTTCAAATCCTACCAGAAGAGTATCTATATGTTGCCGCCGACATGATTAGATGTTATCAGTATCTGCATATTCTGGATGCCCATCTAGATCTATGGCAATGAACAATGTATACATTGCATTTTGTAAGTAAACTAGATGAATCATATTGGCAAGTCTTAATGGATATACTGTGAGCCTCCTATGTACACATCCTTGTTGCAATGCTCTTTGTTATTGTAATTTATGTTTTGCTCTTGCTAAGTCCTACTGCTGACGTCAGCCCTAATTTATGCTCATTTCAACGGACTTGGGCTCCCTTTTCAACAAATGTTTCTAAAAATACATCCAAATTCCACGGTAATACACCCACCTTCTGTCAAAATTTATTACAAAAATCTCAAATCTCCGCTCTCCGCTCTACGCTCACATAGTTAAGTTTCCCACAGAAATTATCAAAATTGCCGTTGAGTTACTGCTCACCGCTCACCGCTCACTGCTCACTGCTCACTGATTAGCTTTTCCCTCTTTGAAAAGAGCACAAGATGCACTAGAAGATGATTTGTTTGTTTGTGGAAAAATGAGCAAGATTTGAAAGAGATGTCATCAATTAATATCTTGAAGCTCCGGTGTTATATAACTAGTATGGGCATGTGCCATCCCAGTCCTTTGCACCTGTGCATATGATACATCACTTTCGGGAACAAAGGGGAACATCAAGGCAACTGCCACCACCATCATTACCACATCTTCCATTGTATAGTAGATTTCATGTTGGCACAAGTATTTTAACCCATGTTATTATATCATATCTACCCATGCATATGAATTAATAACCCAGGCCATCTCCGCACCATCCGCTCACTATGCCATTGTTAAGGGTCAATCCTTTTCAACAACAACTATGTCAACAACCGTCTATAGGGGATTGTATTGTATATTGAATCAATGACCATATATGATCCTTAAATGCTCAAGCTTGCTTTTGACTTAACACCGATTTCAATCACATTGGGCACTCTTCATGGTGCAAAACGTATTGTTTTAAAACAATATTGCGCCATTGAACACACCCGTCGAGGACCAAAATTTCACCTTCAAAAAATTAAAATCAAACATGCAAAAATTATGATAACTGAAAAAACAAAAACGGTTGGAAAATTCCACTTGGGACTATAGGGGTTAGAAGACTTGGTCACCTCTTGGGCTCCTCTTGAATCACCTCGGTACTAAACCGTCAAAATTTACATGTACATGACACAATTCTTTGTAAATGAGCATTTAACCCTTTATTGGCACTAGTGACTTGAGGGGTCATCTCTTGCTGAGAAAGTGTTTTAGACTGCCACCTCACCATCATTGGGGTTTCTTACTTGGCATGGTGATTCTTATATACTTCAAGAATAGATAAGTGCAAGTCCCGTTAGATTTCAATTTGATATGAAGGAGAACAATGCTCCGAGGTGAATTTGATCCTCATAGATGGTCACTAAGACTTGAGCAAGGAGGGAAGTTTTCTTACTCATGGATGTTGCCAATTGCAAGATTCAACTATCTTTAGCAATTTGGGCAACACCCCAAACCAAACAAGCTCCAAAGATGGAATCCATCAGTTGGTCAATAAACTTTGACCACCTCTAGAAGAGGCATATGAAATTTAAATTTGGAGATTCAAATTCTCACATGTGTGTTTTTCAATTCTGTACGTGTGCATATTTTGTAATTCAAGGGCCACATCCATCCCGTCATCCAAATTTAGAATAAATAAGATTTTCACTGGCTGCCCCAACTTGATAAACTCAACCTTACGAATGTTGGATCTTCTCAAAATTTGCTAGAATGATGATTTTCTTGTTCCCACACCTTCATGATGAAATTGGCTTCTACATGAAAGTGGCCAATCAAAACAAATGTTGACAATAGTAGGCTCAAATGCCCTTGACATCAAAGGTGATATGGAATCTCCAAGTACATTGGAATGCCAGGGGCAATAAAGGGTTAATAAAGATTGAGTGTTTGCACAAGACTCTTCCAACACAGCGATATGATAGGGTAATAGATATTGAAAACACACTGAATATTGTATTTAGTGTCACTTACTATTTGAAATTACGCAATGTTATATGCATTTATTATATATCTCATATTCTACCAACAAATGTCAAATTGGTTGTTTGAACAATATTAACCACGGTATATCTCGGGGAGATCACTCCCTTGTAAAGTTGAACAACCACGTGCGAACACTTTACATCTAAAAAATCCTACATTTTACATAAAGCATCACCAAAATGGGTCAAAATTTTATCAATTTTTTTCATGAGTAGATATACACGGTTTCTATTATATAGTAAAAATTGGTAACTAAATTTGATGATTTTTTTTTATAAAACATACCGTTTCTAACTAGAATGACGCAGAATTGAACTAAAAAATTACTACAAAAATGAAGATGACTAAAAATTTCAAAAAAATATACAAAAGATACTATCAATGGTTATGTATATGCAGAAAAAATATAATAAATTTTAAAAGTATCCATGGCATGTAATATAGGGGTAGCAAACTTTGTTCGCACGTGGTGTTCAACTTGACAATGAAGTGATCTCCCCGAGCGGTATATTAACATAAAAGCAATCAAATTTCTATACTATAATATGAACATGGGGGTGAAACAAAGTGTAATTTACTAAATAATATGTTTTAATTACGTGCATAATAGCCAAGATGACATCAAAGATTGCAAGACCTCCATCATATGCAACAAGGTGATGATTGCTACGCTACAAGCATGAACCCAATGCAACTGAAAATCATATAGCAAATGAGGAATTAGTGAATGATTCAACTTTTAAAATTCTAAGATCCTTGCTTTTGAGATCCCGTTGAGATTTACAACAAACACCAATGACAAGAATATGCATTTGTGAGTGCATTGTCTAGGTTCGGAGATCAAATACAAAGACTTTGAGAATTTTCTCACAAACAAATTAAGTTTGATCTACTGGTCTACTGGTCTCCAAATGATCTTAGCAATGACTCCAAGGGTTTAAGAAAAATTCCCAAAAATTGAGAATTTCTCATGTCGGTGCCGAGACTTTGGAATTTTTAACACATAAATGTCCTCCGTAGAAAACAACCTTTACTACTCTTGGTGTTCAAGTTGGATACCCTTCAATGCCATGCACAACCTTGCCCTATGAACCTCATATATAGCTCAAAACATCCTAAAAAAGTATGGTGCCACATAGTTTTGAGATTCTTCTTAGATTGCTAAGAAAATATTATTTGTCATAAAACATGGCAAATTCTTGGTGGGTTTCTTGAAATGTTGTTGGTAGTACACCCCTTGACTCACCTTCCTTTATTAAACTTCTACCCCCACAAAACCATCCACATTAATATTTTCCACATTACAAACAAGTCTTCGATTTAAATTGGATTATTCATATGTGGGTCTTGTTCCATTTGGGATCAATACTTTGGGAACACCCATATATATATATATAAGAATTAAAATGCAACAACAGATGATAGCCAAAGACAATTGATGGTATGAAAGTTATAGACACGGGGGGTTCACTCCATGGTCAAGTTGAACACCACGTGCGGCCAAAAAAAATCTACTTTTGGTAAGTTGCATCACCAAAATGGGTCAAAATTTTATCAAATTTTTTTCATGGGTAGATATAGACGGTATCTATTACATAGTAAAAAAAGATTGGTAACCAAGTTTGATGATTTGTTTTTTAATAAAACATACAGTTTCTAACTAGGATGACGCAGAATTGAACTAAAATAATTACTACAAAAATGAAGATGACTAAAAATTTCAAAAAAATATACAAAAGATATTATCAATGGTTATGTATATGTAGAAAAAATCTTATAATTTTTAAATTTATCTATTCCATGTAATATAGGGGTAGCAAACTTTGGCCGCACGTGGTGTTCAACTTGACATGGAGTGACCCCCCGTGGTTATAGATAGTTCTAGAATAATTGGGGTAAGGACCTATTGAAGGGTTGTTTACATCATGGACCATGAAGTTGTCCCATTTCAAACGGCCTTTTTCCATGGTCACACTTCTACAATCCAATTTTTGTACAATGAAAATTTCAAAGCCTTTGGGCCCCCCACTAGGTGTAAACTAAATGTGGACCAAGAGGAGTGACTATGCACCAAAAAGTAGATGTGCTTATTTTCTTGATATATTGAAAATGGATTTTTTGGGATTATTTTTCATGTTTTACCTTTTCCCCCTTTTCCCCCTCTTTCCTCTTAAATACAGTAGTGTTTAGCAAAGGAAAAAAAATCAAAACTTCAATTCTTTGCCATGGTCTCCTCACTTTTGCAACAATAGAATCTCTTTTGCCTCCCTCATCGCAAAACCTTTGAAACATGACAATGGATAATGTAGGCATGAAAATAGGGCTTTTGGGGACCTAAAGTTCCATGGTCACTCTTACATTTTTCATGTAATGTAAATTGAAGTGACCCCAAGACGAATTGAGCAGCCAATCACATGTTTTAGGTTAGCAAGGGACGACTTCATGGTCCATGATGTAAATAGCCATATATGCAAATTGAAACATAAAGAATGAAAAACTTTAAAGGTTGAAATCTTGAAGAGGGGTCATATCCAATATTTACACTTGCAATCATAGCCCTCAAATGGTAGCTTGGGGTCTTAAAGCGTTATAGTTGAGGTGAAAAATATTGTCCCCATTTGTCACCTCTCGATCCCTAGATTTATGTGATGGGTATATAGTCTTCAAGAATGATATCAACGGGAGGCAAGTAGAAGGATCTCCACCTTTGATGACGAGCCAAACTATTTGGTCTTTTGGGCAACTATAGGTTATTTGCACCACACCATTGCATTGATTTTTATTTGGATATTTGTTTCCCAAAAGAAGAGGTAGTCAAATGTGGACATGGTCCAAAGTGCACACAACCATTTCAAGAATCCCCCAAAAAAACACCAAGTAAACGTTGTAGCTTATGGAGTATTTCATACAAGAATCTTGGAGCGCAAATTCCCAAAGAATGATACGTCAAATTTGAGAAATTTCGAGGAATATATGTAGTGTTTGTTTAGTGTACTATAGCCAATAGTTTGAACGATTGGGATTTGTGTTTCCTTGGAGGAACTCCGCCAAGCCCATGCTAGTGTCACCCCGCTATGGTCCACCCAATCATTGCGACCATGAACACCAAAAGGATTGTTGCTAGATGAATGAACCAATAAAGGGAAAGATAGGTTCAAGATTATAGGTTTACCCTAAACCCTAAACCCTAAATCTTAAATCTTAAATCTTAAATTAATCAGTAGGGGGAAGGAACAAGTTTTTTGTTATAACTAAGATAATACCAATCGACATAATATAAAACTTTCTATTTCATCTTAGTGTTGACATGTATATATATATCCTTGATCAATGTAGTTAGTCCCTAAATGTCCAAGTATTGTTTTTTTGGTTTCGTAGATGGTTTTTGGTTTGAAAAGGCATTTCACATTTGTAAAAAGTTGTGGATGATTATCATTGAATCTTATGCATATGGCTATATTGTTGGATAACAAATGTGTGGTTCACCGGTTCAGTGAATGCTCCTATCTCTTTACAAGATTGTGTGAGTGTGTAGTTGAAATCACCTCCCTTGACGTTTAGGACATTTCTACAAATCAATACTAACTTGACAAATTGGACACCACATTTGGCATAAAAACATATAATGTTCTACTAAGCCATATATGCATGGCCTTGGATTTTCGACCTAGATAAGCACCAACTTCGAGACATCTTTGGGGTTGGAGGAGCTCGGGGAGATCACTCCATTGTAGAGTTGAACACCACGTGCGAACAAAGTTTGCTACCCCTATATTACATGTCATAAATAATTTTAAATTTTACGATATTTTTTCTACATATACACAACCATTGATGGTATCTTTTGTATATTTTTTTGATATTTTTAGTCATATTCATTAATTGTAGCAATTTTTTTAGTTCAATTCTGCGTCATTCTAGTTAGAAACGGTATGTTTTATTAAAAAAACAAATCATCAAATTTAGTCACCATTTTTTACTATGTAACATGTACCATTTATATCTACTCATGAAAAAAAATTGATAAAATTGTGACCCATTTTGGTGATGATTTTTACATTTTTTACATTTTTTACATCTAAAATGATCGCACGTGGTTGTTCAACTCTACAATGGAGTGATCTCCCCGAGTGGAGGAGTTTCAAATCTCGTGTGGGTTTCATAGTGTAGGTATGCTCAATTGCACCACTTTGTGAATGAGCACAAAGGACAATCAATGGATATCTAACACAACTTTTGATGCGGAGGTCTTGAAACTTGGGAAAAGATTTTTCGGGTTTCCCGTGGCCAAGACTTTCAAGTGGTTGCTAATTTCATCAAAATAGGGTTGACAAGTTTTTTCTCATCCATGGGATCAAAGTGTCCTTTTAAGGGTGTGTGGGGGTGGGTGGGTTGGGACCAAGTATAAAATATCTACATGTGAACAAAAAGCAATAGTGTAATGTCAAGTTGCATGTTTTTGGGAGTTTTTTTTCCCCTTTTATGTGGGATCTATGAATTATGGGGCATTGTATTGCCACATGTATTGACAATGGTATGTAAACTTAACAATTAATTTCCTAAGGGGTCATGTTTGGGCTTATGAATGACTTTTAAAGGCAACTTCATTCAACAGGAAGGTGCGAGGAAGGTCACAATAGGTACCATCACCTCATGAAGATTTCTTGTCAATGACGATGATCCTATTCTAGTAAATATGAAACTATGGTTGTTCACAAGAGATTTTTGAAGTCAAGAAAGAATTGACTTTTCCTTGGTTGATAGAATAGTACACATAATAACTTATCACCATTATGATTGAAACTGTCAATTTTCTATGGACTCTTTTTCTTATCTCAAAATGTATGTCGATTCTTAATCTAGTCTTGAAAGTTTGGACTATACTTTTATTGCATACATTTACCACGAAATTATTAAAGTTCAATGATTCTAAATGAAATATTAAAATATCATGAACATGGCTAAATTTTGCTACCTTATTGATGCGATCTTGAAATCTTTAGTAACAACTTCTCTTTTAGGTACAATACAAACTCAAGTGTAAGTTTGGAAAACTTTAGTTTTCTTAACTTAGATGAACAAACTAGCCACGCTAAATATTTTAGCCTCCCCAAATCCAAGACTATACAAACACCTTCATCCTCAGCCTTCCACTCATTCCAATCCAAATACCAACCAAATCCAAAATCATCAAACATGCCCTCCTCAAGAGAACACTTTATTCAACCCCCACCACCCAACACCCACAATCAACACGCCTCCACTAGGGATCCCCCTCACACATATCACTGCATCCAAAACAAGCTCTAGAAAAGACAAATGGGGAGCCACAAATAAACACATACAAATGCCAATGCCAATGGACAACACATGAAAACTCCCACACCAAATGGATACCGCAAAACATACTGCTAAACCCAAACAATATCCTATACAAACATAACCTACTCCTTATCACCAAACTTGTACAAACCACAAAACAACAAGAAATAAAGACAAAACTACTGTGATTGCAAGAAACCCCACAACCTCGGGATAGGCGGCACGACCGCCTGAGCCTAGACATCTCCCACTCAAGAATGCAACTTGGACAATAATATCATAGCACACGCCCCCACCATATAAGTTTAGAAAACTAACTTTTAGGTATAAGTCTACAAAACTTGGTTTCTGAATGATCTAATGAAACCACAATACACTCCAGGTAGTTAAGGATTAAAATGGACGTGGGAGCATGAAGGTTAGTTACTCAAGGAACGTTGATTTTCTAATCATCTTGCTCGCGTATTTTGTATCTTATCTGACGATAAGTGAGTGTGAAGGTAAAAGTGTCTAATTAACCCTTAACGTCTTTAGAGGCCCATTTTGGGCTTATGAAGGACTCTTGAAGGTAAATTTCATCCAAAAGGGAGGTACTGGGAAGGTCACAATGGGTATCATTGTGTTGCTCATGAAAATCTCTTGTCAATGGCAATGATCCCATTCCAATATGAAAGATGGTTGTTCACAAGAGATTTTTAAAGTCAAGAATGAACTAAGTTTTCCCTTTGTTCATACATACTATATATACCGTAACTTCATACTATTTTGATTGAAAGTTGTCCATATTCTAGGGACTCTTTCTTCTTACCTTGAATTATATATCTAATTGTTAATACAATCGTGAAAGTTAGGACTATAAGTTTATTGCATATGTGTATCACAATTTATATTGAAATTTTTAATGATTCTAAATTGATTATAAACGAATCACGAAAACCACTAAATAGTGCTACCATATCGACGTGATCTTCAAATCATTAGCAACAACATTTCTTTTAGGTACCATAAAAATTTGAGCTATAGAAAGCTCACTTTTAGCACAACACGCTCCAAGAAGTTAAGGGTTCAAGGTCCGCTAATTACCATATAGCAACTTGTGACTCAAATTGTTAACCCACTCCGATAGGACAAATTGGTGACACATGTACTACTACTTATTATCATTCGTGGGTTTTGGAACTTTGACCGTTCCTTCTCTATCGGATATCCCAATCCGAAAGTGGATAGAATATAGCTTAGCCTAACTCATCACTAAATTAAGATCCATAAATGATTCCCATTAGAGCCTTTATTTATAGACTTGAAGGAGCTAGTAGCCTTAAAAAGTTCTTGGGCCTTATCCACATTAAAAAGAGAAAGCTTGTAGCTAGGATACTTGCCACGTGACACACATAGGCGCTTTTCCCAATCCAAAGGCATAGGGGAGAACCGGTCGCTAAAGTGTTTTTTTTTGGTCTAATTAGTGTGGGTTACCATTTGGAGTTACGTATTGCGGTAACATTTTACCGCGAGCATACTTTTTGACCCAAATAAACAAAAATACACTTAATATGATATTTAGTGTCACTTACTATTCGGAGTTGCACATTCCTATATTTCTTTACTATTGATGTTTTTTTTTCACCAAGTAAAGATGTTCATGTTCTGTAATGTCCAAACAACCAATTCGGCCTAAAAGAATGAGATGTACAGTAAACAATTATAGTATTGCGTAATTCCAAATAGCAAGTGACACTAAACATCATATTTAGCGTAGTTAGTATGCACGCCGAAGAATATGATATGACTTAGTTGGTAAGAAACGATAGTATCGGTTAAAAAACAATTATAGCAACACGTAACTCCAAATGGTAACCCACACGAATGGGACAAAATAGTGTAGTTACATATGAACCGGTTGAGTATGAGAAATCGCCGGTTAAAGTTCAAGACTTGAGGAAAATAACCCATCATTTTAGAGGGGTCCATCCGTGGAATATACCCCAAATCGGTTAAGAAAAACCGAAAGATGTCAACATGGAACCGGTGGATTTATCAACACTAGGATCTTGACCGGCTTCCAATCTATTCACTATTCTTTACGTACTTTCAACCTTTTTGGCTTGGTCCATTAAGTACTTTAAAGTTTCCACATGGCCCAAAATGTGAGGGTGTCTATGTCCATGTCTAGTGTTAACTTATGTTATGTCCTTAAAGAGAGAGACTTATCATATATGAAGGTACACCTCGCCTCATTCATCTAACATAAAATTCCGGAAACATGAAACATGATGTTTTTGGGTAAATCTAGACATAAGTTTTTTCTTTAAAAAGAAAAATAATAATTGTTTCAATTCTATTGACGGATTAATCAATATAATTTGATACACCAAAATTTATGGGAGTTATGTGACTCCTTTGGGATTACAAGAATGTTATGATCTTAAGATATGATGGAAAAAAGCTAAAATCTTAATGTTAGATCCATATAAATAAATGTTGAATAATGAAAATACAATCAAAACAATTGTTATGATGTTATCATAATCAACTTTGCTTATTCTAATAGAGGATCTTATCATACAATCCTATCATAGGATCTTACAATAGATTTCAACATGTTATAATTATGGAGTTCGACTTCGTCGAATTTTACTTAACTATATGTTAAAAGCAAGAAGACTTGATGCATTTCTTGGCGTTGCTTTATTGGCCTTTTGTCTCAATTTTTTTAATATATATACAAAGGCTCAAAATAACGTGTAGTTTGAAGGTTATTATTCTTAGCCAGTCTATACTAGTTCATTTGAGCCAAATGGGCCACAAACCTATAGAAATCAACTTTTTGTGTTGGATGGATGGGGGGGGTACACTCATATGCAATGATTTCCTTTTCTTTTTTATGTGTCTTGGAGTGTATGTTTCAATTTCACTACAATGAATACATCCATGCTATTGGACGAGTTTGATGAGTGGATGAGCTTGAAGTCCACAAGTAACTCAAGGTGGGCCTCCATTAGGGTCCAAGACCAAAGAAATTTGAATATCAAGCAATCCTACTGGTAAAGATCAAAGTTCTATAACATTACATAACTCCTTTGGTTGCATTTCATGGAGACCATGTATCACATGAGCATAATTCTCCTTTAATTTTGGGACTCCCTATTTATGGGGATACTCATATTGTTCACTATGAACCATCTTACAAGCAATTGTAAATTATCAGAGTTTTTTTTAAAGAAAAAATTACAGCCTTTTTTCTTTGGAAACAAACCATCATGTAGTTGCATAGTAATGTTATGTTGGGACCCAAGGAGTTTGACTTGAAGTATTGCAATGGTGTTCATAATATTGAATCAAACCTAGGGTTTAATGTTGTCAAGATTTAACACATAAGAAATGCTCTAGTTGTCATAAATGTTTTTTGGTGTCCGTAAAATTTCCTTGAGATAGAGGCAAACGAAGGCACTTCTAAATGAATGTTTTGGTTTCACTTTGTCCCACTGCCCAGAGAGATTTTTGGACATAATCGGTCAAAGTTCTAATGTTTCAAGTCCAACCGGTTACAAGTTGTGATCTTTAGGTTTTCCTTTATTAATTTGAGTTATATTATATAATTTCCTCTAAAATGATGGGTACTTTTCTTGAAGTCTTTTAAAGTTTCAACCACTTATTGCTCAATCTCAACCGGTTCATTTGTAACTAGCGGTTCATTTTCATAAAAAACACTATGTCTTGGTCTAAGTTTGATTTCCACTATGATGTGTAACCAAGGCTTGTACAATGTGGTGTGGATTTCTCTTGGTCATGGTTTGCAGACCACCAACCATGATTACCCTAGATCATATATCATTTTTTCTCGTAGTCACTCATTATGTGTGTAAAATGGCCCTTAGTAATTATAGTTAGGTTTTTGCTATGACTTAAACTAACCCAAGGAAAACAACCCAAGTTACGAGGTCTCATGGAAGGTTGAGCTACTGTCTATAAGGATTAATCACATTGGATTAAGGTTTTTAATAACAATTTGTGTCTTTTACTCCTCCGTTCCTTCTTAATAGAGCTTAATTTACACTCATGGTTCTTTGGTGCTTCCTCAGTCATGTGGGGGTTTGTCCTATATGTGTGGAATCATGTCACTCGTGAAGCTCAAAAGCTTGGCAAATAGTCAATGGCTCAAAGTCAGGACAATGTCTTTTGAATAACCACACAGTCTTTAATTGTCTTGAATTATGTTTGATATAATCTCAAAGTTAAGTTCTCTTAATCATCTTACAACCATCATGCAAATCTTCACCACTATAACCACCACCTTTGTCTTCGGTGGACCTCGCAACTTGTCTCAAGAATCATCCACATAGTTTAATACATTAACAAAACATCAACGAGATAGGCTATATCCTTTATTACATGATTTAGGTTGTCTTGTGTGCTCAAATAGATGTCATTGGATAAAAACTTACTCTAGTGCCGTAAGTTCTTCTTTATGCCACGGCAATGTCCTTGGTAGCCTATAGCCTGCTCAAAGTAACTTTATACCTCATCGTCTCCGCATGTAGATTCATTGCATGCTCTAACGAGATGAAAAGGGCTTACTAGGCTATATTCTTCTCTATGTACCTACCCAAGGTAATGTTTTTCACTCTTATTCGACTATCTCCCAACCTAGAACTTGGCTATGGCCTTTCAACTCTCACTAACATCGACTATGCCCATCCCAAGCCTCTCTAAATCTCCTTGCCTCCACTCAAGCTATTTGCCTTCTATCTCCATATGGGAATTAACTTTGTCTCGACCTTTCACTGGTTTGGTCATTCCACAACCTTCATAAAATCAAGATATCTTTTAAAACCTTTTGACTCTTCATCTTCAGATGATTGACCTTCTCTTTCATGACTTAGAGGCTATCACCTTTTTCACATGCCTTTGGCTTTTACTTCTTTCCCCTCTCAAACTTGTATCATTGCTCAAGTTGTTGTTTAGAAACTCATCTGGATTATTACGAATCTTCCCCTCTTCTTCTCATTTGAGTCAATCGTCTTTCTTGGAGTCCAATAACTCATGACCTTCTACGATTCATCATGTTCACATTAACTCTCACGACTATCGCCTAAGGGTATCACACTCATAATTGACTATGGCTCTCATAGAACATCTCTCTTTCCCGACCACTAACATACAACTCCCTCTCAGACTATTGCATTCGTGTTTATTCTCACAACTTCATTAAAGTCATGTGGTCACAACCGTTGTGTTTTTTACCATCTTTTACTCATCCTTCTTCTTCCTTGCCCTATCGCCAAAGCTTATGTATTTTCGCTCAACTTTGACTATCACAAGATTCTTTGTTTACTCGTTGTTAACCCTGACAATCCTCTCGTCCATACTCAAGATTATAGCCATTGCTCATACACATTCAATATCTCTCATTCATTCTGAAATACACTCAAGCATCAACCAACGTCCTACTTCAAACTATAACGAAGTGTTTGTCCATCAAAATCCTTCATTTACTTTCATTGTCAAAGTGTCCAAGAAATCCAAGAGTTCAAATCACTCGACTCTTTCGGACTAAGTCTATATCCTCAATCATCTCACTTGATGATTGCCTATCATCTACTCATCTAAACTCAATCACTGAGCTTTGGTGATCACATAAAAGTCTATTGCTAGGCTACTATGAAGACTATGCAAGATACTACCAATGGAAAATAACCTCCTGCTTCCTTGGCCGACCTTCTTCCCATTGTCAAGAGGAAGGACAATGTGGTTACAAGCAATAGCCAATTTATTATGGCAATAGCCTTCTAATCCTACTATGGATGAAATTCTAACTACCACAAATTAGATAAAAGCCACCAAAAGCTGAAAATTGCCCGCTTTGGCCGGGCTATGGCCAAAAAAATGGCTTACAATAATACCAAGCAAATGTAGATGGATAGATTCAAGTGTTGGGCTCCACTCAACATTGAAAAAAATCAATGTAAAATACAACATGGCTCACAATTAACATTCTAGACTACATCATTGAGCTTAGTTTTACACTAAATTCCTTGGGGGCAATGACTTTGGGCACACTAATTTCCATACCGTAGTATCTATGATATAAGGTCAATATTGCGGACTGCGTTAATTGTATATTATTGACATAGAAAAAATCATAGCATCAATATTCACATACATTGAATATATAAAATTGATATTAGGATATATTATTTCATTATTTGGAGTTGCACACTATGGACACTACTTTCCTCGACGGTGTTTATTAATAAAGCCCTACTATGGCAAACTGTACTATTAAATCTATCTACATTTGTTGACCATGACCAATGTACACTGAACATGTGATTTAGCATGACCCATATTGTTCATCATGGCCCAATACAAGATCTTACAATTCTCGGTGGCAATTAAAGAAAGTGACATGAAACACTTGTTGCTACATGACAAGTCGTGGAAGCTACTCTAACCATGCCATACTGGATTTAATACCACACTAAATCATGTATATCATGTAGTCGCAAATCAAGGTGATGGCATATCCCCTAACTTCTATTTCAATTTAGTAATGTTCCCCACACTAAATACCGTAATTAGTGTGGCTAATTTCTTATCCAATACCCACCACCCCTACCCCTCCAAGTAGTAGTAGGTTGCAATTATGCAACATGTCATTGGGAGGAGCACCCGGAAAAAGGTTGGATAAGAAAGCACCTTAGAGTGCTCAAACTTTATAAATGGATGTGGGCCTTCAAACTTTCGGAGCCTTGCATGTAGTTGGGCCAAAGAAAATCTATCTCCAAAAAGTCTAGTGATGATGTAGGTCCAAATTTTTAGTAGGCACTCGATCGTCCCCTTGATATTTATAGGAATCTTCACCTCAAAGTTCTACACGAGATTCGCTTCCACTTGTATAGAACGTCTACAAACTATGCAATGGAACGATCATTTTGGAAATCGTGGAAGGTGATTTTAATCGATTTTTGATAGTTAAAAGCGTCAAACCTTCATTTTGACTTGAGAAGTTGTCAATTCAACTTGAATCTTTGAAGTGTGGAGGTAGAATGAGTCACAAAGATGACAATCAAAATGACACAAAGATGTTATGTATGGAGGAGCCCTCAAAGTGGTGTTGTTAAAGCATTCAAACCATACATTTGAGAAGTAAGGTAAGTGGGTTTAGCTCAAACCGTCCTCTTAAAATGGACACCTATATTTAAGTGGTGTGTGGTTATATGTGGATATGAGAATAAATATCAAAATGACACATGTTTTAAAGAGATTAAATTATGTGTTCAAAATTTGTTAATTGTTTTGGGTTCACCGGTTCAGACAAAGTTTGAGGAATCTATATTAATGATCGTTCGATGAAACATACAATCTTAATTTTGTTAATTAATAAGACATTCATATAAGTGGATAAATTTGTGAAGAGAAATGGTCATTACATGTAGGACTTGGATTGGCTGATTATCTTGCATTAACTGCGTGTTTTTGTAGCCTATAAAAAATGGGTGCAAAGCAAAAAGTGCATGTTTTAGGCCCACTTTACCTTATGTTAGTTGACCTAATTATTTATGAACATTAAATTTGTGTGGTTCAATTTATACTGAACCTTGCAATTGAACCCTAAATTTGACCTTTTCAGCCGGAAATAAGCCAATAGTCTAATATACCATAGAGGGCTCCCTGTTTCATCTTTACATGTGCCATAATGTAGTTTCCACGTGGGATACAAGTGCGTCGTTGCAAATGTGTGCATGACACGTGGCAAATTTTGAGGTGAAAATAATTTGGGTTGGAATAGAGAGCCCTCTACGGTAGTGCCCAAGGGACTCCCCATGGCAAGGAAGACCAAACCAACTCACAACAAGCAAGTAAGCTAACTCTTGACCCCTATCATCCGCAAGGTTTTGTGTATTTTCAAGATCAATCTTTAAGTGAGTTTTGGAAGTTATTTTTTACAAAACATTCATAAAGTCAAAGAACACATCCATTACCAAATCAAATCAATCAAATAACATAACATAACATATGTGTTTTTTATTTGCACCGATGTGAATGGGAGTTCATTCTTCCTTACCCTGATCTCGTTTACTAGGTGATAGGATAGTCGTACTTCCTATCTTCAACTCATCCATACGGTTGGACCTTTTATACAAGGTCATGAGCTTCATATAGGATTTTTCAAAGTCAAATCTTTAAGGAAAACTTCAAAAAATGGAGATGGCACTATATAGCTTAGATATTGCTTAGTATATTCCTCCCATGAAGAATTAGGACATGCATTAAAATTTGTAAAAGACTACGACCATATGTATAGAGTGAACAACTTTTGTTGATGAGAACTGAGAACTTGCCATTTAGTTTATCATCAATGATATTTTCATTTAAATGTTTTTTTTATCATGCATACATAATCTTCTTGGCAATACACATACGAAATTCAAAACAAAGGATGCAATTTCCATTTCTTATGAATTGTTTACTTTTCATGCTTGAAAAGTTCATATTTACTGAATTCCAACTTTTTGTTAGATTTCATTTTCTAGCATGAATAGAGAAATATATTCGCAACAACTCTTCTTTGGAGATAAATGCCATATGAGGATTGACAAAAGCCATAAGTGTTCATGAATATAACGATTCCATTAGGAAAATTGTTCACTGGTTGGGAGGTTGGCCATGAGCTCAATGAAGAACCATAAATAATATGCTATACCCATATACTATTTTGAATACATCATCATAAAGCAAACCTTTCGTATTTGTTGCCCCCAAAAAAATTATATACATATATACATATATATCTTCTAAAAAAACCTCCAATCGTGCACTTAGGTGTTGGTATCCCTGAGCTTGAGACCACAATGTGGTCTCAAACAACATTAGGGGTTACAGGTCACCAAGGCCTTCACAAGGCTTTCAAGACAAGAAAAACATTATTCTTTGATGTGAACTTTTTTTTTAGTCATTCATTAGAAAAATAATCCTCATCCAATTAGAGAAATAAATAAATAAAAAGGTCAATACATCAAAATATTATGTAAAACATAATGTACAATTCTATAATGAATTGATAACATTAATAACGACCATTTTGACACATAAATAGTTTTTATTCAATTTTTCAAAGTACATTTTACGTACATAAATCGGAGCCTTGGGACAAATTTTGATAAATAGCACCTTGATGTAAATTGGTTATGAAATTCTACCATCACAATCTTGTACATGAATTTATGCCATGCCAAGCGGTAATGTGACATAAAATGAAAATGATTCTCCAAATGCATTACATTTACATATATTTGAGGCATATAGTGCAACTTAATAAAATATGAACTAAAAATGCGGCAATTTTTTTGTACAAATGCACCGGGCATTGCATATCGCCTCAACATACCGTACTCGGCTGTCAGGGTCAACATCTCATGCTGAATAATTAATTAAAGTGGAGAAAGTGGGTCAGGCATGGCAAAAATAAATTAATAAAAATTTCAACAATTTCAAAAAATATTTGTAAAAGATTCAACGCTTTAATACAAGGCTAGTTCACAACAATGAAAGATTTTTTTTTTTTTCACCCTTTTGTGGCGGCCTTGGTGTGTTTAACATAATTGAATGCCCTAATCTCAATTAGTGGTCCTTTGCATGTGTTACTTTTGGATCCTAAAACGCCACTACAACCTCTGGGTTTGCCATGATTTTGGCCACAAGATCTTTAGGGGTTAATTCAATTTGCTCTGCAAACAACAAAAAATTCGGGCTCATAATGTCCGGTCTAAAAAAAAAAATTTTGCACGAACTAGTTATGATGCTACGGTATGCAATATTTTGGGATTTTACTACATGAAGTTGGCTCAATTTTGTAATATTCGGCATGCTCTTCAATGAATAACTTTTCTTTTCAACTCTCTTCTCCAATAATTTCTGATTTTTTTCAACTTCTATTTTTTTATTTAATTTTTGCCGACCTTGACGGCCAGGTACGGTAGCCAATATTGTTGTACCAATATGACCGACCATGATTTGAAGGACACACACAAAGACTTAGATTGAATGCATGATAGTTAGCATCATGAGATTCTTGGAAACAAATGTTACTTAAGATTCTACACAACATTCCAAAGAATAGAGATTGAGCATCAAGTATACATTGCCCAACTAAACTCCCGGGGGTGGACTCTTAGGGCCACTTCACACACGAGCCAAGAGCCGTGACCATGAAATTGTGAGAGCCCAAAAGAAAGTGTCCAAAGGCCGTCCCAACACAACTCCAAAATCATGTAGTGTGGTCACGGACCCTCAAGTGTAGCGTGAAGTCATATGTTACCGGGCCCTCAACCAAATGCTATTTCAATGAATGTCTATTCATGCGGGTCCTCACACATGATAAACTAGAATAAATCAACGGTTGTGAGATTTCGGAGCGCCATGGTCTCCCGGTTTTTTGTTAGGCTTACCTCCAGGAGGTGCTTTTTGAAAATAGTCCAAGTGACCATGAAACATGATCCATTTGATGCCATGTAGGAATCCATGTAGACTTTACAACCATCTTGCATTCACATACTCCGTTGGTCCCTCAAGCATAGTGTGAAGCGAACTTGGACCGGCTCCGCCTTTTCCACCAATGAGAGTGCTTGAAGTGTAATGGTAATACACATTACTAAGTAAATACACGTTGGTGTCTTTCCAAATAAATAGATTGCAATTAACAAATTTCTAATAATCTACAGTTGTTTGTCAAAAAGTTCACAATAAGGTAGATGGGTCTTAAGTGGCTCGTTTTCTTAATTGGACCCCTAGATTTGATTGATATGTGGTTCAGTTAGGATCAAAGAAGAAACACCGTAAAGACACATGCTTAAAAAATATTGGATTGCAACTTTGAATATTAATAACTACACTACACTCAACAGTGAACACAATCAGGAGGATGTATGTATCTAGTTAAGAAATCAACAAACATGCAACTCCGATAACCATAACTAAAGCATGGGAAGTCTGATTTTCAGTCTAGATTTTGCAAATGTTTCATTGTAGAGTTTCAAATGCAACACGAGTTTTGTTGTGTAAATCTAATTCGGTAGAAGTCGGAGAACATGACAAACGAACCAAATAACACACACCTACCTTACTCATCATGACTGCTCCCCATAAACAGGGAATCCCGAGATTAACTGAGAATCATGCTTATGTGATACATGGTCCCATGAAACGTAGCCATGGAGTTGTGTAAGGTTATGACCCAACATTAGGTGTTAAAGTGGGTAAAGAAATACTACATACATATTCCTTTAGTCAATGCTTGTGCTTTTGGCTTGCAAAAGGAGATGCCCCTATCCAAAAAGGAGGAAAACACCGATGTTACAATTAGTTACCGACTTTTCTTTTCTTTTCTTTTCTTTTCACCTTCCATCAAGGTCCACCTATCCAAGTTCCGTTGCAAATCTTTACACTATCTCACACGTACAAGTTACCAACAATCATAGAAGCGTGTCGTACACTCTAAACTCCACAACATCACACTTGTGGTAATCAAAGTGCATGTGATATTAAGGAGTTTGGTAGTGTTAACATGGATGCGTGATAAAAGAGAATCAATGCAGCATTTGACATTATGGAATAACATGAAGTCAACATTGCATAATGGCAATAATTACAACGAGGACAATGTGATGTGTGCGAGTGTCACGATCACATGGTAAAGTGGACAACTCCCGATCCCTGCCTAGGCTCAAGTGAAAGTGATCCGAAACTATACACTAACTTTGAATTTTGTGAAGGAAAATAAAATCATAGACATTACAAAACATGACGACGAACAAAAATTCCAAGAAAAATCTACATATTTTAGAAGACGGTGCAAGTGGTGTGCAAGTAGGTGACATTGAACACGTAATTGTCTCAAGTTTGTTTAAGATATGATAAAATTATATGGAATCGATGGTTTTCTACAAGTTTTGTGATGATGACTTAAGTATATAATGAATTCAAGGAATATGAAAAATTCCAACTTCAAAATATATGAGGTCATGAAATTTTCATTCAAAACGATATTCAACCATGTGCTTTTGAGCATCCCTTTTAATGATAAGTTTTAAAGATCTCAACTTTGTATTCTACATGCTACTACTTTTAGGCTTTTGACCCAAAAACAATATGGTTTTAGTATACCGGAGCACTATTTTGGTCCACTTTACCATGCTTGCACACTTATGTGTTAAACCATGAATGTTGACTTGATGATCTAGTTGGTAGAAAGATTTGGGACTTTGCAATGCTGCCATGACACTATGAATTAAGGAAGGAAATTCATCTCTAAGGAAGTAAACCGATCGTGGTATTTAGTGTCACATGCATATTTAGTATCATTTAACCTATTTCAGGGTGTGTGCTAGGTTACACTAATGACCAACAACTTCACCATTAGTGTCACCGCATGGCACTTGGCGTTCAAGTGTGCTTACTAATATCTTGGCATGAGTATGTTCAATAATGTTACGAGGTGTATGCCTATGTTGCATAATAGTCTTCAAGTTCACTAAAAATGTACACAAATGACACTTGCCGTTTAGTATGCTCAAGAACATCTTCCTCTTGCATACTAAAATGCAATCACATGACATTGCTATGGTAAATGTCATAACATAAATAATTTTCACTTCAAGAAAGTTAATTATTTTGACAAATAGTGTCATGTAGACAATCAATGGATGTGGCACTTTGAGGCCTCTAGATGTATGGTGTAGATCGTTCGTCAATAGTGTGCGTGACACTAAAGACCATAAACAATGTAATAGAAGGTGCACACTAACACAGAGTGTGTCTCACTTTCAACTACAATATGTGGGCTTATTAACGTGGGCCACAATATTCCTATGAAACCCACATTAATTTTCAATCTATGCCAAATCTTTAGTTTATAACTAGTATGGTCCGAGATGACCCTAAACTACTAGTGGAGAGGTACCCATTTCCGAATGGAGTGGTTGGCGGTTCGAATCCTACTATGAAATCTTCTCTCTACTTGACGGGGAAAAACTAGCTAGGTAGGTAGGAAGCCAAGAGCCCACCCACCGCAAGATAGGCAGTAAACCCCACCCTGCACCAAGAGAATTCTTGAGTAGGGTAGGACCAACAGGCTCAAATTCATTTGAATTGGCCGATGTTGGTTTTTTATTTATTTATTTATAACTAGTATAGGTGACATTAAGAGTTATTTCTAGGAGTTTGATGTGGGTGAACACTTTATTTATGCTATTTTCCATGTAAGGTGACTATTTTGTTCTATGCAAGGTTAGTGTAAGTTGAAAATAAAATCCGGACCGTCAATATTTATTTTGGATTTTGTCAATTTTTACCACTAAAATAAAATAAAATTATGAACCGGTATATTTATACTAGAATACACTTATCATGGGGAGATCACTCCATTGTAAAGTTGAACAACCACGTGCACTCATTTTACATGTAAAAAATGTTTTAAATGTACATAAAGCATCACCAAAATGGGTCAAAATTTTATCGAGTTTTTTTCATGAGTAGATATACATGGTACCTATTGCATAGTAAAAAACGGTAACTAAATTTGATTTTTTTTTTTTTTTTTTTTTGGGTAAAACATACCGTTTCTAACTAGAATGACGCATAATTGAACTAAAAAAATTACTACAAAAATGAAGATGACTAAAAAATTAAAAATATATATACAAAAGATACCATCTATGGTTATGTATGTGTAGAAAAAATATCATACAATTTAAAATTATCTATGTCATGTAATATAGGGGTAGCAAACTTTGTTCGCACGTGGTGTTCAACTTGACAATGGAGTGATCTCCCCGAGACACTCATTTGATTGCTTTATTGGCTACTTAATGTGCTCTTTTGAAGCTACAAAGAGAAGCTTTAGACAACAAAAGTTTTGCTAACTTATTGTACTTTAACTTTCAAGTGAGCATACTTTACGCACTTTTCATAAGAATTTCTAAAGCACTTCTTATTCACAGATACATTCAAACTCATTTATTATGTAAAGCACTCACTCTACTTCACCTCTACTTTCAATACACCGTTTATGGTATTAAGTGTCACTTATGATTCGGAATCACTCAATGCTATAACTCTTACTGTAGATTTTAATCCTTCACCGACAAAGATTAAAATATATTGATTGGACCTTATACAACATACATGATTTTATATGGTAAAAATTGACACCCATAGCGAAAATTTATAGCAAATAGTTATTACGACATTATTAATCATTTCTAATGTAGTGGACCCCTCCTAACAACTTAAATCTATGAGAAAGAAAATACTTTAGAGGTGCCATGTCAAAAATTGGGAAGACAACTATATCAATATGTGCAATTAGGTTTGCCCCCACATATCACATTTTTATATAACACTTACTAACACAATAACAAAAGACATCGATTACTTTTTGGGATTGTGGTTGCTATACAAAGAAACTATTGAAAGTCAATAGGACTAGAGCTGAGATTGCACAAGCATATTACACATACACAAAGCCATATGAACAATGCTTGGGGTGAGATGGTCTTGTGCTCTCCTTGCTTTGCCTTTTATTGTTTTTCTTCTGTTCTTCTGTTCTTCAGTTCATGCAAACAACATGGGATAACTCTTATCCCTCTTCGGACTAGCGTTGTGGCCTTATTCTGACCTTATTGTTTCTCATGCCTCTTTCATTACATTTTTATTGACTACGAGCAATCTAATGCTCCACCTTCAACAGAAACAAACAACACCCGTAAAGTTTTGTGATGTGGTTTTGACATAAGTTTTGCATGAGTAAAAGTGGCAACCTATTTGTGAGAGCAACCTAATTGCACACAACAAGAAGCATACAATATTCTGAAGAAAAATACAAGTCCAACAACCATCTTTCTCTTCCTCCTCCTTTCATTCCTTGTAACTATCTCATTTTTCACTCCTTTCTTTCATACCCCGTGCAGTCCTTGGGTCTTAAATATGCTCCGGTAAACACTATGTTCAAGTGAGCTCTAGTAAGTTCCAAGATTATGACTAAGTGATCCAAGGGAAATACAAATTCATGCAATAGCTATGAAATACCTTGTATTGTACTCCATGGGCGACTTAGAATATTATCTTCAAACATTTGATATTTCTAGAAATATATCTTCAAAAACCCTAAACCCTAAACATTAAAAATGATCCCTTGTAGAAGTACAAATTTAACAACATATGGTATGTTTTGAATTATATAAACTACATCGGATTCACTTGGGTAGTATGGTGATTAAGGAAAATGAAAGATATGTGACTACTACACCGTTTATGGTATTTAGTGCCACTATTGGTGAATGGCTACTAGATGCTTGTAGGCCTAGTAGTGTCACCTCCATTATTTGTCCACATGACACTACATGTCAACACAAATAGCTTTTTGAAGTGCAAAACAATTTATGCTATGACATTTAGTGTAGCACATTGTACGAGGTAATAGTTTTACGTTTTGATATGCAAGAGGAAGGTATTACTAAGCATTCTAATGGCAAGTGTCGGGCTTTACAAATCATTTCGCAAGAGGAAGGTATTATATACTGTAGCGTATTGATGGCAAGTGTCAAAGTGTTTATATTTCAGTATGCAAGAGGAAGATGTTATGGAGCATAGTACTGCAGGGTGTCATGAGGGTACACAAATGGTCAAGTTGTATGTCATTAGTGTAACCTTGCATAGGCTTCATAATAGGGTAAGTGACACTATTACACATGTGCCACTACATACATAGATGGTGCAGTTAGCATTAAACATCTACATTAGCGAACCCTTGATGGCCTCGATTGTCCAATGTATCTTTCATTGTATTTTCAACAGTCATAGCAAGTGTGATCAAGGATACAAAGTCCCTCATTCACATCAACTCTCTCTCTCTCTATATCTCTCTCTCTCTCACTCAAAAGATATGCACATATGACCTTCTAGATTCCTATTCCATTTCTAGACCAACCTCATACTTAGCTTCCACATTACTCATTATTCTTTGTTCTCATTGGTTCTTGCTATTCAATTTTTGAATATTTATGGGCTCCGCAAACAAATGACCCCAAATGGAGCACACAAGGCCCACATATTAACTTTCAAGAATTAAAAAAAAAATGGAGTTATGCAATGAGCACATGATCACTTCATGTAAATGCAAGAAGCCAATTGTTTTCCCTCAATTTGCACTTTTGCACTTTGAATTTGAAATCATTGCATATTTTTGAAGCGAAGTTTGGGAACTTTGATATGCGTTTTGAGCAATTAGTGTAGACTCTATTGTTTGTTTGTTTGTTTGTTTCGTGAACAAATTGAAAAATGATTAAGCATTAGAGTTATTTGTAGAGTAAAGCAGATGAAACCATGGGTTTAGTCCTAAACCTTGAGTTTATGACAATTAACACAAAGTCACCCAAGCTTTTTTTTTAATGCTTAAACTACCATACACAAAGAGTGACGTTGGGCTATTGAAAATCAGTTTTCTAGTTTGTCCTACTAGGGTGGGTGGGCCAATCCAGGATGTAGGATGGTGGGTCCATGCACACACCCTATTTTAGATCCTAAATTATCTCTAAGTTTGATAGGTGGGAGGAGGAGGTCCAAAAAGTTTCACTCCACTTCAAAATAGCTCCAATGCATGCCAAGGTAACAAGCTCTTAATAGAAAGTTTTCTCAAAGAAGGATCGAACCCACGGATTTGTCCCTTTTCGAGAGACTTTATGGATAACTCTACTAGGAAACAAAATCCGTGTTGGCCCCTTTACACCAAATTTTGAGGAGGTGAATATTCACAAAAACTACCGAGGGGGAGGGTAGGTTTGGAAGGGTAGGGTGGAAAACACTAATTATTATCGTGGAGATTGTAAATATGTATATTTAAAGCTAAATTAATACCTACAACGGGATCAACGATCCCAAATTAGTCAACTGAGCTTAAATTGGGATGATTCAACAACCAACATATAGGGGGTCAATTTTTAGTACTATCCCCTCGGTAGATGTTAGAAAACCAAACCAAAACTTGAGTGGAGAGCTGAAACTTCCCAATTTCAGGTGTTTCGTATTTGGAGTCCCTTTAGAGCAACTTTCATCCAAAGCTAAAACTATCAAAAGCTTGAGCAATCCTCAAGCTCTCAAATAGTTTGAGCAAGTGTAAAGTGGTTATGCGCAAATTGAGTTAGCAAGGGAGGGTTTGACATTAGCCCCCTAAAGGCCTACATGGGGTAAAGTGTTTTCTAAGAGGTGCTATTAAATAACAAGCTTAAGGGTTTCTCGAGAACTCTTACCAAAAAGAAGTTGTGAGGCTCAAACAAAAGATCACATCCATGCAATCAAAAACAACAATAATGATAATATTGTTGTCAAATTTTAACGAATTTACAAGCGAATTGGTTTGAAATTCATCATTATTATAATCCTCATTATTTTGATAAGAGATTTGATATGATTGGTTGAAACCACGAACATTGTAGATTAGTAGAGCACCGCAAGCATAATATGATCTTGAAATGATCAAACTATCAAAGTATTTATTGACGCGTGAGCACGTCATGCTCGGTAGAGAGAGTAACCGCACATGCAATTTCATGCACAAGCTTTTGGAGGTGAATGACAATTTCAATAACTAGGGGAGGCCGGGGCGGGAGAAGGGGGGTGACTAAGAACCTTCAATTCTTAGCAAGATCCATGGGTTGTTGAGGCCGCAAACAAAGTGTCCTTTGTAAGCTTTTAAGGATCAAAAGAGAGGCATGACAAGCCAATAATGTTTGGATGGGGCCCCACAAATCGAGAGCTTGAACTTTTGACATTTTGTTAAAAAACGATATCCATTGAATAGCTTAGGATTATGATTGAGAGAGCCGTGTCAAAAGTGGTTGAGATCTTGTTATAGTCGTTCCACACGAGATCCATCCATGCGCCCATTGAAGCTTTGCACACCCGCCCAATAAAATGTGTTCTCCCTTGTGTTTGAAGCTCAACGTCGAACGGGCATTTCAATCATGTTGATCCCACTACGGTCAGCATTTCTTCTCTCTCTCTCTCTTTGAAGCTCAACCGTAGATTATACTTGAAGTAAACACACACGAGTAGGCTCCCCCCTCCACCAATGAGAAAGAAATCTTGTTATAGTCATTCCACACGAGATCCATCCAGGCGCCCATTGAAGCTTTGCACACCCGCCCAATAAAATGTGTTCTCCCTTATGTTTGAAGCTCAACGTCGAACGGGCATTTCAATCACGCTGATCCCACTACGGTCAACATTTCTTCTCTCTCTCTCTCTTTGAAGCTCAACCGTAGATTATACTTGAAGTAAACACACACGAGTAGGCTCCCCCCTCCACCAATGAGAAGGAGATCTTGTTATAGTCATTCCACACGAGATCCATCCAGGCGCCAATTGAAGCTTTGCACACCCGCCCAATAGAATGTGTTCTCTCTTATGTTTGAAGCTCAACGTCGAATGGACATTTCAATCACGTTGATCCCACTACGGTCAACATTTCTTCTCTCTCTCTCTTTGAAGCTCAACCGTAGATTATACTTGAAGTAAACATACACAAGTAGGCTCCCCCCTCCACCATGAGAAGGCTCCTATATTTGAGCTTTTGGTCTTCAAGCTTCCAACCTCTCTAGTCGTAAGGGGCTCAAAGTGGATGCCGATCATGAAATGGTCTCAACTTTCTAAAACGTGGCTCTCAATCTTCAAATTTTAATGGAAAATATTAAAACATTGTATTTGATCGATAGCAAGCCCCGAACAATAGCTCACGAAAAAAAAGTGAAGTGAAATGGATTTCAAAAGTCCAGGAAGTCAAAAGGCTTATGGGACTAAAAATACACGATGATGATGATGTCGAACTGGTTGATTGTTTAGAGTGGTAGAGCGTGGTAGCCTCCGTGAGGTAGAGTCTAATATCAACTGGATGGTCCAATCAAAAGAAAGAGTTGAGACTTCCTTATACTACCTACTTTCTCCAACGATCATTGACACCTAATTCTAATGCTAATATGTATTGGATGGGGCAGTCCAATTCAAAGTGTGCCTCAATTTCAACTATATTATAAGAGACACAATCTATTATATGTAGAGATGTCAGGGATAGTCGACCATTGTCCAGTTATAGTCGGTCTAAAAGTTTCTCCTACAATGAAACCCACCCCTAGGAGAAACAAGGGTCGACTAGAAGAGTGTTTCAAACAATGGGGAGAACCAACCACTACACCAAACATAACATTTAGTGTCGCTTACTATTTGGAGTCACACATTCCTATATCTTTTTACAACGAACGTAAACTTCTACCAAGTAAAGATGTCAACGTTCTATAATGTCCAAACAACCAATACAACCTTTGTCAGTAAAAAAATCAGATGTACAATAAACAATTATAGCATTGCGTAATTCCAAATAGTAAGTGACACTAAACATCACATTTAATGTAGTTACAAATGAACCGGTTGAGTTTGAGAAATAAACAGTCGAAAAGAGAGAGAGAGAGAGAGAGAGAGAGAGATGACTCTAAATTATTGGATGATGGTGGAGAGATACCCAAATCTCAAGGAAGAAGTTGACGGTTCGATTCCCGGCTGTGAAATCTCCTCTCTATTTGACATAAACTTGCTAGGCGGTCAACTGCCTCTTGTGCTTTGGCGCTAGCTTGTCGGCCTTTTCTGTCAAAAAATTTTTTTTTAAAAAAAACTTCAAGAGAATCACCGATCATTTTAGAGGAATCTACGGAAAGTACTCCTAATCAATAAAGAGCGAAAACACCAAAAGATCAAAACATGTAACCGGTGGAACTTGGAAATACACTATAAGGAATTTGACTGATTATGCTATAAAAAGTATGGTAACCTAGCCTATTACCGATATGTGACCTTAAACCGAGCTCTAGGGAACAAATTAGAAATAATGTTCCCTAGGTGGATGACATGTCCCTAGCTCAACTAACCTCACATTAATGCATTTAATGATGTGGAGGGAGAGAGAGAGAGGGGAGGAGAGAGAGGGGGAAGGAGGAAGAAGGAGGAGGAGGCCCATAGGTCTCGGTTCAAGGCACATGAGACCTTGCCACAACGTGTTGGATGAGATTAGTTATTCGTTTAGGATGTCTCTTGACATAGTAAGGTCAAAGTCAGTCTACGGCTTAGTAATGTTGGATTTCTTACAACCTCTTACTTGCTTGTGGATAATAATAGAATGCTCATAAGTTGTATTAGCATCGACGTCAAACTTCTTTAGGTCTATCATAAGATACCCTAGGGAACATCTTTGAAAAATCATATTTAATTCAAAATTAATTTTAAAAATTTCCAAATTTTTGAAATAGACAAATATTTCATTTTACCTTGCATGAAAAAATTTAAATCGTTCATTACCATAGAAGAGGTCATTGTGAAAATTCACCAATGTGTAGCTCTCGGTCATAGGCCAGGTTACCATATCCAAGTCCCGGAGTTTGTTGGGTTTGTTCACATGCGTGCAGGTGGATAAGGCCACATGCCATGTGGCGGGTTTAGGTCGACGGCGGAAAAAGGATGCCCTAAAGTTATGCTAATGCTTTTTGTCTACTCTGCAAATCCCGATTTCCCAACTGCACTTTAAAAAAAACAAGCAAAATTATAGGAAATTTGACCCGGGACTCCATGTGATAAGTTTCAAGGAGTAAGTGTGACTCATCGGCCGTCACAAAAGACCCGAGCTTAAACTTCACCCGTCCTGAATTTCCTCCACAAGCTCCATAAGTGAGACACGGCCTTTTCGGCTCCGATTTCATGCCACATGGCCGCGTGAAGCTTCGGAGAACGAGAAAAATTCCATATTCCTTGGCCCCCAAATTCTAGGTGCAAACTCGAGCGAAGGAAGGTCACTTGGGAGGCCCACTTAAGTTAGCTTAAGTGCCACATCACCATCTTAAGCCAACTCATCATGTGACGGTTTAGTAATCCTTGCCAACTCATCAAGTGACGGTTTCATAAGCCATTTTTAACAAGGTACCTCCATGTTTGAGATTCCACCGGTAAATTAAAATGCTCTTGGTTCAAGTTTCGGTTTGTTAAGGAAGGAAAATAAATAAATAAAGGGCCGCTTTGAAATGGAATTGACCTTAAGTCCGGGAAGCCAATAGGCTAACGGGACTAAATGCACGTTAGGATGGTTTCAAACCGGCCGATTTCCTAGAGTGGTAGAGTGCATAGCCTCCGTGAGATACAGTAGAACCACCTGTTCCCGTTCAAGACTGCATCGGGAATCTATAAGGGGCCATGATTTTGATCAGGTTGGGACTAATTCTTTTCATGGGTGGTTAAAATTAGGTTCTATGTTTCACGGTTTCTAAGGGTTAGTTTTCATGTGGGCTGCTTTATCTGCCATATTCTAGTGGAAAGGTAGATGCCACCATGGAATCTACATTTTCACTAGTATTTGGCGGGTAAAGCACCCAACATGGAAACTAACTCTAAGTCTCCAACTTCGGTTAATGGTACCAACAGGGAATCGATAGTGTCATGACACATGCCCCTGGTTTTGAGTGCTAAAGTGAGGAGAGATTCGTCTCAATTTGAGGGGTTATGGCATACTCTAGACATTGGTAATGTGGTTACGCCAACTTTTGGCTTCACGAATTCATAGTAATGTCAATTTAAGAAATAAAATGACCAATCTTTTTTGCAATCCTCTTGATTTCTATCTTCCTACACGGGAAGAGTTTGCACTACCTTATACTTCTCCAAATTTGGCGCAAAATCTCTTAAGTGATCGGTTATGAACGCCTCTACTCTAGTGGCTATTGTCAACATGTTCGTCCAATTGAAAGAAATACTTGAGGCTTCCTAATATTATATTCTCAAATAATGATGGGAACTTATCTCTAATGGGGTCATATACAGGACACTAGAACACAAAGTGTGTCCCAGATCAAGAGCCGTGACCATGGGAATCTAAGGGCATTTGAAATCACCCGAAGGCCATACCGCAAAAAATAGAGATTCAATTTTTACAATCGATGGGCCCTGAAGTTTGGTAACATATTTTTCGGTTCATGCCCCTACCATGTCAATATAATATTTATATGAATCCATGGCAATTTAACGGCTAGCCATGGTCCCTAGTTTGTATTAGACTCACATCCTTTTGATGGGCCTATAGCAATATCCAATAGACCATGGAACTTTCATGCTCGTGGGTATTTCCTACTATAAGTGTAATCTATACTTGGTTATGTGGACATCACCCATATTTATCAATACAAGCTCCAAAAAATGATGGCTTCCAAGTTCAATAAGAAAGACACCCATGTCATTCAATCGATAAGCTTTGGGTTCGTCTCGGATGCGTTTGACTAGACTAATGTGTGGCGTGTGGTAAACCGATTTCGATGTCAAATCAACTAAAAACGATATTTATTATTATCGAGGCTTCTCGGTCGGTTGAATGCGAGATACTATGCTTCTATGTGATGATTCCATCTCGCCATCATCCAACACCTTCATCTCGAGTCACGTGAAAACATCGAAAGACAACACAACTAGTTGGAGGGAGAGAGGGAATTTATCGCATACGAGCATACATCTCATTCATCCAACATGAAAACTTGACCTTCATAGGTTTTTGGTTGACTCATTTCAAATGACTTGGATTATACCAATTTGGGGTCTTTTAAACTAATTTCAATGTCAAATCAACTAAAAATAAATACATTTGGACTGCATATTCTTTGAAAATGTTTCTATGTTGCATGAATGAGAGGTACTCTCTCTCTCTCTCTCTCCTACTCTAAATATGTATTTAGTGCCACTTACTATTTATAATTATGCAATGCTGTAACTATTTATTGTTTTTTTTGCCAACAAAGGTCAAAGTGGTTGTTTGGACATTACAGAACATTAACATATCTACTTGCAAAAAGTTTACATTAATAGTACAAACATATAGCATTATGTAACTCCGTATAATAAGTGACATTGAATACAATTTGTAGTGAAGTCTCGTTCTGAGCAACATGAAATGAAGTATTCTAGTTACCAACTTACACCTCGAAGGTGTATAATGAACCTTATGGCACTGGGACACCGGTGTCTCATAATACACCGGTTAAACCCTAAAGCCCGTGTCAACGTCAAAAACGGTCAGTTGAAGGTGATCAAAACAACGTTGAGATGATTATCTCGATGTCTTGTACACGCTCTGATGTTCGAAGTTGGTTTATGTTTTCGATCACTTACAACCACAAAACCGAACTTTAAGGAGGCTCCGATCTATTCGGGACACCGGTGTCAACTTACATTTCGAAGGCGTATAATATCTCTAGTTTAGTTTACGGTGCGGGTTTAACGACGATCGAACAATTCTAATGCACCGGTGCGCCCGAGGACGGCATCATATGTGGAGTTTTTAGGTGGTAAGTGAGGATCCAAGAAGTCTAACTTATTAGGTAGCAAGTTCTCGTCAATCATGAGCATTCCATTCCACCCTTATTCCCACCCATCCAAAGTACGTGGCCGCCGGCTTAGCCTTTGTATCATTCGAGGTAATTTTATAAGAAAATCAAATAAAATACTATTCCCAGTCCTAGTTTGAATGGTCATCAAGTTGTAGTTGACTGACAACTTATGCCTTTTTTTCATTAAATTTAATTAAATAATTTAATAAAAATAAAAATGAAGAGTGAGTGCGTTATATATTCCGTCCGATCTCTTCTTTGTGGTACAAGGATAGTGGGATCTGATAATATTGGCTCCGGTATTCTCACTCATCTAAAGTTTATGGCTGGTGTTTTAGTGGTACTAGTTGTGGCCGCTACTCGAAATATTGATCCAGTTTGGAACTATTCTAGCTCACCCAAAGTTTATGGCCACTACATCACGCCGGTACCTGGTTACGGGCGTTACTTTTTCTTTTCTTTACTTTATGCCCCCTTCTTTACACACAAATCAAGGAGTCACGACCACAAAATTTGAATCCAATTTTGGATGATATACCAAAACTTTGTATCGATCATTTGCCACAAATTTCATCCAAATTTCAATTACCCATGATTAGAGCCGGACCAAAAAGGCCAGTTTCCTCTTACTTTTGAAAAAAAATAAAGGGATGAAAAGTGATGAAAGTTCATTGCAAATTGATCAACGAGAAGTGTCATTAGAGAGGTGACATAATATATCGTATGACACTAAATACAATATCTAGTGAAGTGTAAAGTGGCCCTATGTAGCGGTGCTTCAAGTTGGTTTGTTGATATAAATATTTTTATCTAGTAAGTATTCTAACCGATCCAAAGTTTATGGCTACTGCATACTCTCAAGGCCTGTTCACATGAGGTTCCAATTCCCAACATGGAGACAAAGTCCCAACTTCCGAGCCTCAAGAAACCATTAAAAACAAAGTTAATTTTAATTTAAAGTCAGATCTTGATTATTTTATGCAAAAATAATTCACATGAAGACTTGTGTTGAGAGTTGGGAGCAACTTTCTGCTCAACCCAACTCTCAACACACAAGTCCTGAGCCTCACCTCCAAAAGAGTGTTGCCATGTAAGCATCCATGTCACACTTGGGACTTGGGACCCTGTGTGAAGTGGTAAGCCCCAACTCCCATGGTTCTAAACGGCCGAGATCGCTTAGATCGACCTCACGTGACTTGGGACTTGGGACTTAGGACCCCGTGTGAAGTGGTAAGTCCCAACTCCCATGGCTCTCAACGCCCAAGATTGCTTAGATCGACCTCACGTGACTTGGGACTTGGGTCGACTTGAGACCCCGTGTGAAGTGGTAAGTCCCAACTTCCATAGCTCTCAACGCCCGAGATCACTTAGATCGACCTCACATGACTTGGGACTTGGGACTTGGGACTTGAGACCCTGTGTGAAGTGGTAAGTCCCAACTTCCATTGCTCTCAACGCTCAAGATCGCTTAGATCGACCTCACGTGACTTGAAACTTGGGACTTGGGACTTGGGACCCCGTGTGAAGTGGTAAGCCCCAACTCCCATGGCTCTCAACACCCGAGATCGCTTAGATCGACCTCACGTGACTTGGGACTTGGGCCTTGGGACTTGGGACCCATGTGAACCGAGCCTTGCTTTGAATCTTGCTACTTGAAATATTGATCCAGTTTGAAGTATTCTAGCTCATCCAAAGTTTATGGCTCCGCTTGTGGCTTCTTGAATCCGCTAGAATTTAGTGGATGTGGGTGGTGACTTGGCAAGGCTGGCCAGTTGAGTTCGACGTTGACTCGGTCAAACTAGATGAATTAGTTACTTGGTCCCACCAACTTCTTTTTACCGTGCGACCCATTAGAGATCCATCACAATGAAGTAATTAATGACGTATATTCAAGTTTTCAACACACTAGATTGAAAGAAAGATAGAGAAAATTCCATCCACAATAGAGTGATAGAAAACTAGATACAAAAACCATTTGCAATAGATATAATGAGAGAAAAACTAGAGAAATTTTTATTTTCAATGAATAAATGAATTATTAGAAACAATAATGATGACAGTTAATAGGATATTAATGACCTGTCTATTTACAACAATAGATAGACAAAAAAACAGTCTGAAGACACACCCATTTACAATATAATGACAAAAGACTGGAGACAAAAATCCACCTACAACATTCTAGATGAAAGCACTCCCCTTGGGATTGTATGATGTTGAATGGTACATATACATATACATCTAAGTTTTGCCCCCAAAGCAGCGAAAGGCGTAGCATGCAATTACATAGATTGTGTGTACGAATTTAAACCCCATAAAGGAAAGTTAGAGACAAACCCAACTACAATTGATAGCTAGAAATAAGAAAAGAAAAGAAAAATCCATTATGTTGTGAATAGGAAATGCGAGACACGTTGATCTATAGTGTGAGAATGGCACAATATTTGAGACATATTCATCTATAGTAGAATGATAGAAAACTATAAACAAATAATACCTTCCCACTTGATAGAAAATAGGGATGGATCCATGTGCAGTAGAGTGATGATGATACAATAGAAAAGTAGAGAAGACGAATCATAACATTATTTAGATCCATAACAGTGTTACGTGGGACTGACATTATTCCACAAAATATTCTCGAATATTTCCCACATTCACTAGTGACACTCGTCTATGAATAAGTTTACAAGTATTGTCGTCCCAACTTACTTTTTAGTTCATCCAAATGCCAAGTATTGAAACAAATGTTTGGTATATTATGCATCCTAACAATTTACGTAGTACAAAATATTATCATGAATAATTGAAATTTGGATGAAAAATCACTTAGTAAGTGAGAGTAATTGTGACATTATAAATCTATAATGCCCAATTTTTCTTGCAAGGAATGACAAATAATGCCAGCTTCCCATTTAGTGTCGGTGACACTATGCAGGCCATTTACAATCAGTATTGAGCAATACAATATATATATTGTAGTACTACCGTAAATGGATGTGTCTTTATTTGATATATATATTTTTATTTTTTTCCTTTACTCTATCTACTGTAAGTATCACTATATTCGTTAATTTGGGACTTTTTTGGCATTTTGAGACAGTTACAAATATAAGAACATGGATAAAATCACACAGATATTGGAGAATGTTGTAAGATGCAAATACTTTGAAACAGGTGTTCATGTCAAGAACCCAATTAAGAACTCATATCAAGATGGTTTAGGTAGGACGACCCAAACATTAGACCATGTTGTGGTGGTCCATATATTAATTTGAGACAAGAGAAAGTCTCAAATTAACGAATATAGTGATAAGTGGAGTTGTTTCTAATCTTCTTACTTACGATTATAAATGGAGTTTTGTCTCCAATTCACTAAGGCTATTGTGGATGGATGTATTAATTTTCGTTCTCTATCTAGTATTGCGGATGGATGTGTCTCTAGTCTTTATTTAATATACTTATTGTAGATGGGTTTGTCTCTAACTTTCTATCTATAGACTGTACATGGACATTTGTCTCTAGTTTTCTATCATTCAAGCTACTGTAGATGGATGTGTTTCTAAATTGTCTATCTATCAAGTTTTTTTTGCGGATGGAGTAAGTTGATAAAAAACTAGAAACAAAGTGTTAAGTATCCAGCTAGAGCAGTAAGTAGATGGAAAAACTAGAGGCAATTTGTTTAGTAGTATCCATCCCCAACAGTAAAGCCCGGGTACGCAACTCCCGTATTATATGGCCATGATTGTAATCATTTATAATGCATTTTAGTCCAATCTCAAGCGATATAATTTTTTTTCATGTAGGAAACTTTTGTAGCCTTTCTAACAAGGAATCCAAAAATGTAACTATATATAGGAACTGAATATTCTTTGAAGCATAAAATTGCATTAAAAACCTAATTATATGAGTTTTTTTAATACACGTACCATAAGTCAAACTACCCAACTTTTTGGGCTTTTTAATAAAAATTTAAGTTTTTTTAAAATAAATAAAACATTGCCAATGACTTTTAATTTTAATTGGAGGCAACTACTCATGAGGATCCTTTTAAATTATGCATAGGCATAGGTTATAAAATAGGTGTTTCAAGTCTTTATATATGTTGTGGAGTTTTTAATAAATAAATTAATATGAAACCCAACTTTTCCTACATCTCATTTTATTTAATTTGGTCTTCACCCAACTTTTTGGTCCTTTTAATTTTTTTATAATTTGATATAATTTTTATAAAAGCCGTCCTCTAAGCCGTTTTTAATACGATGTCCCCTGCGTATAATATGGGAGTTGCGTACCCGGGCAGTAAAGTGGACAGAAAACTAGAGACAAAGTGTTAAGTATCCATCTAGAGTAGTAAATAGATGGAAAACTAGAGACAAATTGTTTAGTAGTATCCATCCACAATAATAAAGTAGATGGAAAACTAGAGACAAATTGTTTAGTAGTATCCATCCACAACGATAAAGTAGATAGAAAACTAGAGACAAATTGTTTGGTAGTATCCTTTCACAACAGTAAGTAGATAAAAAAACTAGAGACAAAGTGTTCAGTATCCATCTAGAGCAATAAGTAGATGAAAAACTAGAGACAAAGTGTTCAATATCCATCTACAACAGTAAATAGATGGAAAACTAGAGACAAATTGTTTAGTGTCCACCCACAACAGTAAAGTAGATGGAAAACTAGAGGCATATTGTTTAGTGGTATCCATCCACAACACTAAGTAGATAAAAAAAAACTAGAGACAAATTGCTTAGTAGTATCCATCCACAACAGTAAGTAGATAAAAAAAAACTAGAGACAAATTGCTTAGTAGTATCCATCCACAACAGTAAGTAGGTAGAAAACTAGAGACGAATTGCTTAGTAGTATCCATCCACAACAGTAAGTAGATAAAAAACTAGAGACAAATTGTTTAGTAGTATCCCTCCACATCAGTAAGTAGATAAAAATACTAGAGACAAATTGCTTAGTAGCATCCATCCACAGCAGTAAGTAGATAAAAATACTAGAGACAAATTTCTTAGTAGCATCCATCCATAGCAGTAAGTAGGTAGAAAACTAGAGACGAATTGTTTAGTAGTATCCATCCACAACAATAAGTAGATAAAAAAACTAGAGACAAATTGTTTAATAGTATCCATTCACAACAGTAAGTAAATAAAAAAACTAGAGACAAATTGCTTAGTAGCATCCATCGACAGCAGTAAGTAGGTAGAAAACTAGAGACGAATTGTTTAGTATCCGACATCTAGCAGATCGAAAAACAGGGGCGAGTCAATCCGTCACGTGTGTGCCGTATCTGACATAGTAGAATGATGATGATAGAATAGGAAAAGTTTAGAGGAGGAATCCCCGCGGCCGGCATCTCCGAAATTTAAGGTGGAGATCAGAGAAAGAGGGAGAAATTATAAAACAGGCGTTCGATCGGAAGGTCATGGGAAGAGGACTCGGTAGTTGCAGTATTAAAGAAGCATCCTGCCCTTGTAGTCAAGCTCATCTCTCTCTTTCCTGCATCGGCGGCACTCAAGCTGCCTTCCTTTTCCTTTCCTTTCCTCGCCTCCCCTCCCATGCTTTACTTGCACTCTATCTTACTCGTTCGTTTGACTGACACTCCCACTCTTTCCATGCTCATGCTTTCTTTGAAGCATTGCAAACCACATGTGACAGAGAGACAGACATAACCACCTGCACATTCAGCACTTACTTAACTTACACTTAGATACCTATATGCATAGCCTTTGTTGTTGGGTACTTATAACTTTGAGTGAGAGGCTGGACAAGTAAGTTGAGTGCTTTAAAAAGGCTTTTAGTCTGATCGACGCTACTCCATCGATCTGCTTCCAAGACAGGATCAAAAAGAAGTGATTAGATTCCGGTCAGTGGTTTTTTCTTTTCTTTCTGTGGCGGGTTATTGATGATTGAGGCTGCTCCGTTTTTCAGAGTCTGGGAGAAGGTAGAGAGACCACTTTTGCAGCTTTTTTCAAACTTTGAGGGTGGGGAAGAATCTGGTACTTGATTGAGAGGGTTGGGGATCTTCACAAAAGGGTGAAGTTTGAGTTGAGTCTCGGGAGTTTTGGAGTTTTGAGTTGGAGGGTGCAAACCCAGAATCTTTCTCTTCAATCATTCATTTGGGCGGGACCTTCATGTGCATCATCTAGAAGTTCTGAGTTCCTCTCCTTGACCGTTTCCTGTCATTTCCTTGACCATTCGTTCCATCATTTCTTCTATCCTCCAGAGGGACTTGGTACTCATGCTGTGAGCGAGGTTTCCAATCCTGCTGTTCGCCCGGCTGTTTTATTATTGTAGCTGCGATTCTGAGCGGAGTTGGTTAAGCAAGATGGTGCAACGGAAACGCGGGCGGATGGCGATTGTGGCCATGATGATGATGATTTCGACATTGTTGGTGACGTTGGCAGTGGTGGTTGGGGTGGTGAGCGCCGCAACAGGGGCACCCGTATCTCTGGGACAAGGCCAGAGAGTGATTTCGGTTTACGATTTCCCAGATGGCCGCGGCTTCATTGCAGACTTGGAGGTCATCGAACAAACTGACCTCTATGGCCCCGACATCGGCAACCTCCGCATGACTGTCAGGTACCACTACTAGAATGAAAATTATTCCTTCCTTCCTTCCCTCCTCGTACTAGAATCGGGGTTTTCCATGTTCCTCCCAAATTCATTCCTAGGTTACGACAACAGTATGTTCAAAATTTCCCTATTCTAGTCTAGTCACTTTCTTCTTCCTCTTTTTTCTTCCTTGAAGAATCTGAAGAAGAGAGCCAATCTTTATTGGAAGGCATTGCTGAGCCTCTCTTCTTCATGGATGCATTCTTTCGAGTCCTTCTGTTTTTCAAATTACCTAATCGAGAAGATTGATTAGCTATGCACATACATAAAGTCTGACACCCAATCACAAGTTTTTTTTGTGAAGATTTTGAAAGAGTACCCAAATCACTTGAAGGCTTTTTGTGTTCCTAGTCTAGTCACCTTCTACTTGAAAAAGGTGAAGAAAGAGCCAAGTCTTTGTTCGAAGGCATCGCTGAACCTGTCTTCTTCAAGCGTACCTTCTTCCGAGTCCTTTTGTTTTCAAACTAGCTAACCGAGAAAGATGATTAGATATTGAATCTACATGAAGTCTGATACAAATCACATGTTTGTTTCTGAAGAGTTTGAAAGTGTAGTACCCAATCACAAGAGGTTACTTCAAAGGGTTTGAAGAATAGTGCCCAATCACAAGGCTTTTTCTGAAGAGTTTCAAGAGCAGCACTCAATCATAAAGTGTTCACTTTTGTGAAGAGTTCGAAGAGCACCCAATCCCAAACTTTGTGAAATAGCTTGAAGAATGTGAATCTGGGTGACGTGGGTTTCTGAGATGGACCAAACTATCACCTAATAATCAACGGAAACAAAACAAAACAAAGAACCTGGATTCTTCAGTCAGTCACTCCTTCCTTCCTTCCTTCCTTCCTTCCTTCCTTACTTCCTTCCTTCCCTTGGTGTATCTGCAATGTTTAGTTTTCAGGCTTCTGATCACTCAACCTTGTGTTGTTGCAATTTCTTTTGTTTCTCATTTTTTGGGGGAATTTGTATTCCTACAGAGTGGAAGGCGAGTTCCGAGTGCATGTTTCGATCACGGACAAGTCAGGAGGCCGGTGGGAGGTTCCCAACTGGCTAGTTCCACGCAACGAGCCTGCGGTGAAGAAGAACCGACTTGGGTTACCCCAAGAGAGTTTAATCAAGATAAGCTACACGCAAAACCCATTCGGATTTGCAGTCACCCGAATTTCCAACAACGAGGTGCTCTTCAACTCAACCCCAAGCGCTGGGAGTGCAGGAGGAGTGCACTCATTCAACTCCATGGTGTTCAAGGACCAGTACTTGGAAATCTCAACCCAAATCCCAGCCTCCGCCACACTGTTTGGGCTGGGAGAGAGCACAAGACCCGATGGCCTGCCTCTTGCAAAGGGCAGGACATACACTCTTTGGGCCACGGATATAGGCGCCATGAATGCTAATGTGGATTTGTATGGGGCTTACCCTTACTACATAGATGTGCGTGAAGGGGGTTTAACCCATGGAGTGTTGCTTTTGAATAGCAATGGCATGGACATCCATTATGGGAAGGATTACTTGACTTACCATGTTATTGGTGGGAGCCTGGATTTCTACTTCTTCGCTGGCCCTACCCCCATGGACGTTGTGGATCAATACACTAATCTCGTTGGCCGCCCTGCTCCCATGCCCTACTGGTCCTTTGGTGAGCCTCCAGTTTTCTTTTCATCTTTACTCTGTAATTTGTTCTCTGGAATTTTTGAAAAGCGTCAGTGTGTTTTCTTCTTCTTAGTCTTCAGCTTGGGCTTGAGATTGGCTAGTTTCTTTCTGCTCTCAGAGCTTCAGTTTGCATCAGCTTATGTGTCACTTGGGCTTGGAAATTGGCTAGATTGAGGTCTATTGTTTCTGTTTTCCCTGCTCTCATTGACAGCCTTAGTACCGTCTGTTGGGTGTCTGTCATGTTTGTTCTTGGCTAGATTGTATTTCCCTCTGTTTTCCTGCATTTTTTTGAGAGCTTGAACAGTAGTGTCAGTGTGTGTCTCGTCTTTTGTTCAATTCGACTTGCAAATTGGCCAGCTTGAGTTTTGCGTCTCTGTTTTCTTGGAATTTTTGGCTAGTTTCATTAGCATCAGTTTTGTGTCTTGTTTGTTTCACTTTGGCAATGGCGACCTTGGCTGGATGGAGTTTGTTCTCTATTTTCCCTGCAATTTTGGGGAGCTTCAGGAGAATCAGTTTGTGTCTTCTTTGTTTCAGCAAGGGCTTGGAACTTGTTTTGGCCCAGTTATGGGCGGCCTTGGCCTAGATCGAGTGTTTTCTGTGTTTTTCCTGCAACCAGAGAGCTTCAGTTGCGTCAGTTTGTGTCTTGTTTGTTCTTGGCAAATTTTTGAATTTCTACTCTGATTTCCTGCAATTTGAGAACTCGAGTAGGGTTCGTTTTCAGTATGGCTTGGAAATTGGCTAGCTTGAGTTTGTTCTGTGTTTTCCTGCAATTTCTGACAACTTCAGGAGAGACAGTTTGTGTCTTTGTTCTTGGCTAGATTGAAGTGTTTCTCCGTTTGCCTGCATTTTGTTGGGAGCTTCAATAGCGTCAGTGTGCATCTTCGGCTTAGGAATTGGCTGGATGGAGTTTATTCTCTGTTTTCTTGCAATTTTTGAGAACTTTGGTTGTAGTGTCCGTGTGTGCCAACTTCTTTGTTCCTGTCTAGAATGAGCTCCTTCTCTGTTTTCCTGCAACTCTTGAGAACTTGAGTAGCGTCACTTTGTGTCTTGTTTGTTTCAGTTGGGCTTGAGAATTATTTCAGTTCCAGCCTGGCTATGGCAACCTTGGCTACATTATTGAGCATCAAACTAATACTGGGTTATGATGTGTTATGTACAACAGGGTTCCATCAGTGCAGATGGGGATACAAAAATGTGGAGGACCTGAAATACGTTGTGGAGAACTACAAGAAGGCCAACATTCCTCTGGACACCATGTGGAATGACATCGACTACATGCAAAACTACTTGGACTTCACCACCGATGCCGTCAACTACCCTGAACACGAGCTCAAGAAATTCATCGAGGAGCTTCACGAGGGTGGCCAGCATTACGTTCTCATCCTTGACCCTGGTATGTGCCTCTCAATCATCATCTGTCCACAGAGCTTCATTTTATTCTAAATTGTCACCAACCTACGTTGTGTAAGTTCTTGAGCTCACCTGATTCTTGCACTGTTTTGTTGCAATTACTTTTCTTTTTCTTCTTGTTCTGGCGCGGAGACATTAATAGCATTCTAAAACATGGGCTCGTCGATCGCTTGAGTATTCGTGATTTTGCAATGTGAAAATTAAGATGGGGTCAACCGACAGTTAATTGGGAACCAAAGTTTAATGGTGACGATGCTAGTAAGGCACCTCCATTCGCATTATGTATGTTAAATAGTCTCTTTTGAATGAAGGTAGATTGGTCACATTTTTTGTGGGCCAGCCTCCCCTTATTGCCATGTCCAATGAGAAAATCATGGGAGTGGTATCGTGGCCGCCTAACCCACAAATATCACTCCCATGATTTTGGGCATAACCCCATGATTGTGAGTTGACACTAGCAACAAATCACGATTCACAAAGTCGTAGATGAGATTCAACTGAATACGCTCCGAACTACTTAAGAATTCTGTTTGGACCCTAACATGAGAATTTGTGATTGAATATTTTTTTTCAGGTATCAGCATGGCATACAGGAATTACAGCACACTTGAGCGGGGTCTTACAGAGGACATTTTCCTCAAGACAGAGGAAGGCAAAAACTATCTTGCACAAGTGTGGCCCGGCCCCGTGTATTTCCCCGATTTCCTTAACCCCAAGGGCAGGGCATGGTGGGTGAACGAAGTTGTGGAGTTCCAAAAGAAAATCCCATTCGATGGCCTATGGATCGACATGAACGAAGTCTCCAACTTCTGCAGTGGCAGCACTTGCACTTTCTCCGGGGTGATTTACCCGGACGAGAATCAATGCTACCTGGAGTGCAGCAAGACGCAGACGACATGGGACATGCCCCCTTACAAAATTGCAAGGGACGGTGCTTACGAGTTGATTGGTGACAAAACCATGGCCATGACTGTGAAGCACTTTGATGGTACGTCCGAGTACAATGCTCACAATTTGTATGGGCTTTCGGAGTCAATCGCCACGAATGAAGCACTCAAACTTGCACGAAAGAAGCGACCTTTCATTCTCTCAAGGTACTTCCAATTTTTCTCTTTTTCTTGAGAATGATGTCCAGCGTCTCTCCGTTACCCTCTCAAATATAGGTGTCAAATTAAGATCTTTGTCACTGCCGCATTCTTTCAAGTTGCAATCGGAATTTCAGATAAGATGTTCTGGTTTCAACTTTCTCACATCGCTGTGATGATGCAAGCAATTCACTTAACCTCTAAACTGATAATTAGTTTATAACTTAGTAGGAAATTGCCAATGCTTGTTTGCACTGTTATTCCAGGTTAAGTTTCAGGTTCTAAGATCAACCTGAAAATTTCAGATTAATGCAAAGGATGGTATTTGGGCACTCTCTCTTAGTTACCTTACAGACAATTTCCAATCAGAACGTATGAGAATTTAGCACTCCTGCAGTGCTTTAATCCTTGTTGTGTTGCTTTGATACAGCATGTCATCTAACCTCTAAAACTGTTGTTTTTTTTCCTTTCTCTCAGGTCGACATTCGTAGGATCAGGAGCACACACAGCCCACTGGACCGGAGACAACGCAGCGACATGGAAAGACTTGGAATACTCGATCTCCACCGTGGTCAACTCAGGAATGGTAGGAGTGCCCATGGTGGGTGCAGACATCTGCGGGTTCGCAGAGAACACGACCGAAGAGCTTTGCCAGAGATGGATCCAGCTTGGGGCCTTCTACCCATTCTCGCGGTCCCACAGCATGAACGTAGCCATCCCCCAGGAAGTTTACCTCTGGGAAACAGTTGCAGCTTCAGCCCGAACTTCCCTCGGTCTTCGATACCGCCTTCTGCCCTACTTGTACAGCTTGATGTTCGAGTCGCACAACAAGGGGTCTCCAATTGCGAGGCCACTCTTCTTCGCGTTCCCCGAGGATTCCAACACTTTGACTGTGAGTAACCAATTTTTGCTTGGGACTGGGGTTATGGTCTCCCCAGTTGTGACCCCGAAGACAACATCAGTTAGGGCTTACTTCCCTAGAGGCACATGGTATAACATGTTCGATTACACCTCGAAGGTTGAAAGCTCGGGTGAGCATGTAACCCTAAATGCCCCGGCTGATGCTATCAATGTGCATGTGCATGAGGGGGTCATCATCCCTATGCAAGAGGGTGGGTTAACTACTTCGGCTGCGAAGAAGACGCCGTTTACGCTCTTGGTCCCGTTTTCGGCCTCGAAACAGGCCGGGTTTGCGAGAGGGAAGCTGTTTTTGGATAACGGTGAGGACTTTGAGATGGAGATTCGCAAGGGGAGATCGACATTTGTGCGCTTCTTTGGGCAACAGAGTTTGGAGAAGGGCGTTCTGTCAACTAAAGTGGTGAGTGGGGATTATGCTGTCAAGGAGGGATGGGCTGTGCAGACAGTGGTCATCCTTGGGGCTAACAGTGCACCTACTGACATTAAAATCAATGGTGAATCCGTGTTCTGCACTGTGAAATCCACTTTCGATGCGAAGGTACCATCGCTTACGATCTCGGGACTCGCATTGTCGGTTGGGGAGGAGTTTGAGTTAGAATGGAGCACACAAGGGCACACCAGTTTTTGAGAAGATTCTTTGAGCACATGAATTCGGAGGAAGGAGTAGCATGATTTGGTAAAACATGTTGTGTGAGATTCTTCGGTGGTGGTGGTGGTGGTGGTGGCGGCGGCCGGAGGTGTAAATTATGTGCAAGAAGAATAGATAACTCTCAACAATTTTGTAAAGAGGGTCTGAGGACATTAGTAGTCGGAGGAGTTGGACTCTAGTTGTTATACTTAGTGCTATCACTGCAACGCTTTTTAGGTCATCGACTCTCAATTCTTTACATCACCGGTCGGCAGTGACTGGGTAGCAAGATCCACATTGTCCGAGTGCTGCTGTTGTAGCAGCTGCTATATTATGTTAGACACCTGCACTGTATACCCATCTATATAGGGAATCTGAAGCTTCCCCAACTGTACAATACTATCACTTCAATCAAAAGCAAGATCATAATCTACTCAAATGTGTGGATACAGTTGTGATGATTTTCATGTTAACACTGTTTTTCCAATGCTTTGGGTACTGTTTGGAGGAAGAAGCAGCACTGGTACAGTGTGAGATTCTTTGGCCGTGTGTGCAGGTGTAAATTATGTGCAAGAAGAATAGGTAACTCTCAACTAATTTTGTGTAGACCCTAAATTATGCGTGCATATATTGCGATGAGTTCTCCCTCATAGTTCTTCGAATGTAGTTATACTTAAATCAGTGGAGGAGTCAGCGTGCAGCAATATTTACCATCTTTCATATCAGATGTTGTGCTCAATCACCCATGAAACAAGATTCAAGTAGTCGCCACAACACTGAGTGTGTTGCGGTGATTTCTATGTCATAGACTCAAGGTTCTGAGGCATCTACAATCGATAAAAATAAGAGAGTTCGCATCTGCTTAGGAGGAATAATTTATAGCAGCGAACTATTTTTCTTCCCAATAGAAACATACTCTAAGGAGATTAGAATTTTTTCCATTTTTTTTCATGAATATGAAAGTTGCTACAAATTTTGAAGCGGATAAAGTTTAGGGTAACACACAATCAATCTATAGGGGAATCCATAACTGCTCATCTATAGTAGAGGTGCCTATTCTTGATCAGGAGCCCATCGGCAATCTTTATAGGATACCAGAATTTCACTCAAGCTGGGACTAAATTTTGATCAAGTTGGAATTAAATTTCCATCAGGTCGGAATCATGAGTGTCATGACACATATTTTGGTTTTGAGTGCTAAAGTGAGGAGGAATGAGTGGTTAAAATGAGTAGTTATGTTAGGGACTTTTACTTTAGAACTTGTTGGAACCTTCTAGTTCTTTTTACTTTAGAACTTGTTGGAACCTTCTAGTTTTTTTTACTTTAGAATTTGCTGGAACCTTCTAGTTCCTTTTACTTTAGAACTTGTTAGAACCTTCTAGTTTTTTTTACTTTAGAATTTGCTGGAACCTTCTAGTTCCTTTTACTTTAGAACTTGCTAGAACCTTCTAATTCCTTTTACTTTAGAACTTGTGTTAGGTAAACTTTTCTACTTTAGATTAAGTATATATAGGGATCAAGACTGAAGAGTCCTTCAGTCTCGACAACACATCCCTTAGAGCTCTCGTTCACCCCTCTTATTGTTGTTCATTTTTTCATTTATTAATTCAAGTATCTTTGTATAATGTGTCCCTGACAAGTTATGGCAAATTCTAGACATTGGTAATATGTTCAAACCAACTTTTGGCTTCAAAAATTCACATAAATTTCAATAAAAGCAATAAAATTACCAAAAAATTTACAGTCCTCTGCATTTCTATCTTCCTACATGGGAAAATTTTGCACCGCCTTATACTTCTCCAAATTTGGCTCAAAATCTTTTAAGTGATCAATTATGAATGCCTCTACTTTACATGCTAATTCTTGGCTACGACAATTGTCAAAACTTGCATGAGGATATAGTCAAAGCACTTAGTTTCGATCAGGAACCTATAGGGTGCCATGAGTACGATCAAGCTAGGACTTAATTTCAATCAGGCCAGAACCAATAGTGTCATGCCACATGTCCTTGGTTTTGATGCTAAAGTGAGGAGGAATGAGCAGTTATGGCAAACTCTAGACATTGGTAATACGTTCGGGCCAACTTTTGGCTTCAAAAATTCACAATTTTAATTTAAAGAATAAAATTACCGAAAAATTTGCAATCCTCATGATTTCTATCTTCCTACACATAAAAATGTGCATGCCTTATACTTCTCCATATTTGGCACAAAATCTCTTAAGTGATCGGTTATGGGCGCCTCTACTCTAATCGATCACAAGCCACCACCACATAAACTTTTACTCCGTTTGCGTAAAATTATTTAGATCTCATCCATGCCATCATTACATGACCCTAGTGAGCGGTTAAATGGACCTAGTCAACTATGGATGCCTCGACCTTATGCCCCCTTCCCACCTGACCTTAGCTAAGCCTAAAAGTTTGTTCTAAAAACATGGCCTTCACACCATCAATCTTATCTAGTCCTAAGCCTAGTTGGCAAATGAATTGGCATGGTTTTAAAATGGAGGTTTTAAGCCTCAAGCACTAACCCTTTTATCGTACCTAGAGATGAGGCAAGAATGCAGGACCTTTAAAAGTGTTGCCACTAGCCCTTGTGATTGGATGTTGTTAGTCTTAGCTATGAGGGCACAAGGAGCTTCATTAACCAACTAAAATTTTATTTAAAATTTGAAAAAAAAAAAACCATGGTTAAGATAGCTAAGTGGTAAAGCATTTGGGGATGGGAACAAAAACTATCCAACATATCATTGCTTGGTAGATGAAACAATGAACATGTATGAGAGCTACTTAACTAAAACCTACTAAAAAACCTCTGCAACAAGTACTGGTATATGCACCCGGATAGCCAGGTGCATCTGCCATAACCGAGAGAACTTTACCCAGTTTTTAGGAAAGACTTTGGTTATTTGATAAAGCCATGTGGGGATGGGCCTTTAGTTGAAGGTACTGGACTCTAGTATACTCGCCCTCATTGCTTCAATTCATCAGTCTTACTGGAATTCTTAATACCAAGAGAGCCATATAGATAGGAAAGAATTATACCCAAACAACTACACAATATGAGAATTAAGCAAACCCTAGGAGGAAAAAACTCTCGTGTGGAGTGAAAATCAAGCACAAGGGAATGCCAGGTTAGGTCAAAACCAACAAAAAATTATCATTGCATTACCCTAATTAACAGATTGAATTATCAATTTTACTTTAACTTTTGCTATTTGGAGGAAAAAAGCGGGGTCTTCCTGGGTATCAAAGATCTTTCTCCCATGGCATAGCAGATAACCGACCTTTCCCCCGCCCCAAGTCAGAAATGTCACATATTTTTATAAGCTTGATTCTAGGATTTTGCACTTTTGCATGGAATTTTGGTAATGGAGTTTCTTGCACATGCACGAGTGCAGGCCAGGCCTTTGCAAAATCGCCTCATTACATTATAAGAGCAAAAGTAGCATAATCTATTATCTCTAGATTATGGGATGTTGGATAATTCGACTGGCCAGGAATAACTTGGTCTTGATTTGCTTCCTTCCAAAAAAACAACAATAGGATGGGTACATTTGATCTTGAACTTAGAGCAACTCCCATGGTCACTTGAATATGATCCTCTTAATAGTCAGCTTTCTTGGTTTAACTTGCACAGCTCCTGCAGCAAACATATCAAAGCTATTGTAGTACAGGTTTAAGTATCATTATGTATGTGTTTCATTTATGGGTACTTCAAAGTGAGTGCAGAAAAGACACCCCATGATAATTTCATGTGGACTTTCAGCTTCAGATTGACAAAGGTATTTTGTGCATATTATAGATATTATAGATTCGCCACCCCATGCTAATTCCATCTGGACTTTCAGCCTTCAGATTTACGAAGATGTTCTGTGCATTGCTCACTACTTAAATAATCTTCAGGATGTTCTAAATTCACCACCCCATGATAATTTCGATTGGACTTTCAGCCTTCAGAATTACGAAGATGTTTTGAGCATTGCCCACTAGATAATTTCCAGTTGCAAGGAGTGATCTGTGCAACTTTTCCAGACTCAATCAGATGCATGCTCTGCAAAGAAAAATAAAATAAAATCAAGTCCAAGTAGAGACTATCAACGATGAGGCTGTCAACAAATAGTTGCTCTAGGGTAGGCCATAGCTTTGTACATTAACAGGCCACCAATGTCAAGTCTCTTCATGCAACTAACAATGTACCTGCAATGTACCTACATTAACAGTCTACCAATGACACAGTCTCTCCTGCTCCTGCATGTCATTGTAAGAATTACCAGTTATCTCGGGGATAACCTAGCTCACATGCATACACTAAATCTAGTAATGCTCTACAAGGAAACATCATCCTTCATATAGTGCACAACTTGACTGCAGAAATTTATGCATTTGACATTCACAATTTGTGCAAACACACAATTCGGACAAGAGTACCAATATCATCGCCAGGGACATCAAATCTTGCCAATTCTTTGCAAGCATGTGGTTGGTAGGTGTGCCAGCACACATTAGACGCTTTTGTTCTAGATCATATTGCCAATCTCGGATATGGAACTAGGAATAAATTCTGCACATGCACAACATAGTTTTCAAGTGTTGCTCAAATCGTCCCATATTTATCATGCACCTTCAACCACAGGAACAGCAGGAAATCCCAGCAGAGCATGCCATGGCTTGAAGCAGAAATCTTTTGAAGACTGCCCAAGTGAAACCCTGACCAGACCACTGGTCCATTGGGAGCACCAAACGTTCCTTCAGAGACTAAACAGCACACAAAGTGCTGTGAAAAGGCAAAAGTTGATGATCATTTATGAAAATATTGTACTAACACAAATGTGCTCAAATCTAGGGGAACCGTACAAAACGATAATGAGAAACTAAGTGACCCCACAAGCAGCTCACAATGAATTGTCCAACATGGGAAGAGTTACAGTAAGTGTATATTGCAGGGCTACTGAACAAAGATATGCTTCATGCCCCAGCCTCTATCCCATCATTCTGGTTGGCCATTATCTGAAGTAATTACCTGGCGACTGATGTGTCTTGCCAGGTGATTGATATGTTCCCCAAAGCCCTCATCATGACAAGCCTTAGCTACAGGATGCACTTCCAATACATCAGAAAGATAGATACAGGGACTTGGGACCACAACTCGATGAAGCAGACCATCAGAGAAAGTGCATTATGCCATAATTTTGGCTGACTTCAAGTAGAGGCTATCTACCACCTTGCTAATGTTAGATATAGTTTCAAGTGTAGATGGATATATTCCATCGGGTTTCACGTCATCAAAAATGATCAAACACCCTGCTCCTTGATCCAAGGTACCCGCAAACTTCTTGTCAAGGATCATTTGTGAGAGCTTCTTCTCAACATTTTCACTCGGAAGGCCAATAAGTTCAGAGATGTGAGAAATCTCGACTCGAGAAAAGGGTTCGATCAATCGGCACAGATTCTGCTCCAGTAAGGTGTCATATAACGATGATAGATGGCGATGCACAATTGGATCCTCCTCTAACTGCTCTCTGTACACATTCAACGCTTCTTCAAAGTTCTTAAGGGACCGCTTGCTATAAGCATCTGCAACAGCTTTCATTGCATCCAGCTCCACACCTGCAATAAAATAACAATGAGAGCTATAAAAGCTGGTAACCTAAGCAGAAGTTAACAGAACAGTTCCAGCGCTTTAACAAGCTAGAGCACAACAAACAATAAGCTAAAGACCTGATGACTAACAGACATATTCAATCTGCATACACAACATACACAGAAGTCCTGCCCATTTCCTTGGCTTTCTAATCCATGGTCCACAGGCTGGAAAAACTAATTGAGAAAGCCTCAGTATTTGATGTATATGACATACTTTGATATACTCAACAACTTCAATTATGTACTCAGCTACTACTACTCTTCACGCTCTTATGGCAAACGTGAGCCAGACAAACTTGGACAATTTCTAAGACTATATTGCAATCCAGCATCCTTCTACCAAGGGCCTTTTGCAATGACTTTAACTGAGTTTTGCACCTCAAGCATCAACATGACGTGCATCACTAAACCCTAATCCCAACATGAGTTGTTCTGAAGTGAACTTTCGTCATATAAATTAAACACAAAAGCCTCCACAATTAAACCCATGACTAAACTACTAATACGATGGCAGAAACTGAGACTTTCACTTAATCCAATAATTTTGAAAAATGTAAATATAGAACCCAATGCAGAGATCCACACATACCAGTATACTTGAGTCCTGCCTTCGATGAGATTAGACTTCCCACATCATCAGCCTGGTTAATCATGATCTTACACAGCAACATGTACTTCAGACTAAAAACAGCTCTCGGATCATCCAGGGCATTAAAAGCCTCAAACGCCTCAAAGAAATAGCTGAACCCGGTCTTATAGTCCTTCTCTTCCGCATGCAAAATTCCACTCTGCAGATCAATAGTGCCCTGCTGCGCAGGGGGAACATAAATGGCATTCGCAGCCGTCCTCGCAGCAGTCAAGGCAGCTTTAGCCTTGGGCAAATTCCTCAATGAGAAGTGCAACTTACACTCCAACAAGTCGATGTCCACAAGCAACAGCTTATCATCCAACCTCCTGACCTCACGAACCAAATTCGTCAAAAGACTTAGGGCTTCAGAGTACTCCTTATTCTCCATCAACAGAGCTGCCAACCTAGCTTCCACTCTCTGCCGTAAGAACATCCTCTTCTCCGCCCGCGTCCATTCCACCATATCTCTGCACAAGGAAATTTGGACGTCTGAGGTCCCGGGGATCTTTGCCACAGCATCGATGATCCCTCGCACAATCTTAGCCGTCTTCGCCTTCGGTATCAAATTGAAGTATGGCCGCAAGTCTGTTAACAAACCTCGAAGCTCCTCTGCTTTCTTCTCCTGCGATAACAAGTCCGCCAGGGCGGTGATTGCTTGCTCCTTGACGCGAAGAACCTCGGCCGTTGATGTTGGATGATACAAAATCTCTCGAAGCATCGAAATCGCCCGGGGCGGGTCGCTCTCTTGATACTCCATTGCGTGCGCTAGGGTTTCGCTGCTAGGGCTTGTTGCTTCCGAGATGTCCTTCCCGCTCCCCACTCCCTCCTTCAAGGCCGACACCGGCCGGCCTACTGCGATGGAAGCCATGGCTTGGCAACTCTCACTCTCACTCTCACTCCGATTCCTCCGACTCCTGTACAACAATTTCCAGCGGCAACCGATTGCTGTAATGGCTTGGCTATGGCGATGTCCCTTGACAAAGTTTTGCCTCCGACGCTCTGGTTCTCCTTACGGAGCCTTCGTCACCTCCTCCTCTGGGAACTTGTTCCTGTCATGGGAACTCTCGTTCTTTCTCCATGGCATTGGGAACCATCCTTCTGACCTAATTTAAGAAGTGCCCCTTTTCAAGAATAATGCACCTTGGAGCTAGATGTCTTAACACATGAGGCAAGCGGGTCTTAAATGTACACTTTTAGCTTTGCACCCACTTCATGTAGAATACGAAACATGAAAAATAGCACATCCGAATCATGCCCGTAGTCATTTTTCTCAAAAAAAATTGGGGTTTGTATGAATGTCTTATTCATTATCAAACAAGTAATATGTGATATAGGTTTCCTTGATCATGTTGATTATCGAGTTTAAAGTGTTTAACGATCTTTGAGTAGATAGTTTTCGAAGGTGATAGACAATTTCAATAGCTACGAATGAAGCACAAATTGCTTAAGAAAAACTTCACTCAATCAATGACCCATCATTCGAGATTGAACATCACAAGTAGCCATTTATGAACATAATAATGCACACGACAGTAATAGAAGACCCAAGGAATGCATAAGATAGAAGAAAACAAGACAAAAAACTCCGGTGGCATGTCAAGTAGGTAGGAAGGACGTGCAAAGCAATCGTTGGTTCAATACAACCCTGCCATTGATTATGTGGAGTATTGGTTTTTTGAAGCCATGTATCAATGTATAATGACGCCCCTCAATAGGCTCAGCCTTGTGAGGTAAAGTAGGCACCCCTTTGGTTTCCAAGCCAAAGGGTTGGTTTGCACCTACCCTTAGTTCACAAATACTATTTTCTAAGGTTCGGAAGTCTTGTGAGTGAGAAATGTTCTAGTTAGCCTTCTAAACGTCTAATTAGTCCACCATAAGCTTAGTTGCCGTGGAATAGGCAACTTAGACCCTTCTAATATAGTTGTTCTACTAAAAACTCAATGCAAAGTGATTCAAGGGCTAATATGACATCTAAAGATTTTTAGGCATTTGAGAGAAAAGATAAGGAGAGAAGGTTTTTATGAGTTGTCTCACGGAAACGTTCATAACTTTTAGTCAGATTTTTAGAATGAGATGAAACTAATTGGACCAGAAAGATAATTTTAATAGCTATCTAGAAATATAGAAATCACAAAAAACGGACACTGTGGCAAGCCGGAGTGAAGCTGCAAAGTTGGAAGTGCTAAAATAAAAGCTGTCTCACGGAAATGCCTATAACTTCTAGACAGAGTTTTGGATTTTTACAAGACTAATTTTGTTGGAAAGAGAACTTTAAGAGCTATCCAAGCATATAAAATATATTAAGATTGGACTTAGGATGAATATATGGTGAGCGTTCAAAGTCTGCTGTACCTTTCAACCTACAATTACTAACTAAGGTCACATTCTATAGAAACTACTTATACTTCATCAACAAAAGAAGGAGAGGTTGGAGTATACTTTGACACAAAGAACAAAGACTAAATGAATAATAAGAAAATACTTTTATTAAGTGTTAAAAACACCTCACTCCATTCTAAAAAGCACTCACACTCAAAACTACTAACTAACTACGGGTCCTTCGATCTAACTTAGAAGTGGTTGGGGTTGGAGAAGAAAAAGACTAAGCTTGAAGGAGTTCGCATCTCTGAAGGTCCGAGAACAAGAACGAGAAATGGAAGAGTAAGAGAGATGCCTCAATGAACTTCGACACCCCTTAAATAGGGTTGCTTCACGCGGTGGAGGTCGACTTCTCTTGTTGACTTTTCTTTTGCCACGTACTCCCTTGCATTGGATCCTCTTAGCCACCTTCGACTATTTTCATCTAAACTTCATCCATTTTTTACTTAGTAGCGTCAAAAGACACTTGCCAAAATGGATCTTGCATTGTCGAGGTGAATCGGCTAAGTCAAAGGGCATTTTTGACTGTTAACGTCGTTTGCTCCACTAGTTCGATCGTCTTGGCACGTAGTCGTCTCGGATCCTTAGAATATCCTACACCTTAAGCCTTGTCAACTATTCACTTATTGATTTTAGCTTAGTCAATCCTAAAATAATCATCTAATAATCAAATTCCGCTTGTCTTTTTAGGATTTTACTTACTAAGCTAACTTCTAAGTCTAAACTTATCCAACCGACCTTATAACCTACCATCTAACTCATATTTACCACTATTACTAGGTTAATTTGATAAAAGAATCAAAATAACCCCTCACAAGCCTACAAAATCTCACCTATTGAGGGCCCCTGCTATATATCAATACCCGTCTTTAGGAAAACCAATACATAATACACCACCCTTGGGAACTTTGTACTAAAAAAAGGTGGATAAAGCAGTAGTACACCCTAACCTCCGTAATGCCACCCTCTGTACTCTCTCTCTCTCTCTCTCTCATATCCCCAAACCCTAGGGAACGTATGTGCTCATTTTAAATCTACCTTCTCAATGTCATATTTCCCTCTCATATATCATGGAATTTGACATTAAAATAATCCATTGAAGAATTCAAACCACACGCCTGCATGCATCATGTTGTCCTCATTGTCATTATAGTGATCTCCCACTTAAGTATGCACCCGTTTAAGTACGCATCCCAATTAAGTGCACAATTTTTATGACAAAAATCAAGGTTCATACTTTATTGTTTGAACATGTCATGCAAAGTCATTTGCCGCGAATGCATGAATTTTTTACATTTGACATTCAATTTCATTTTGTTAACGTTTCACTGAAACGTCTCAAACAATCGTCGCAGTTCATCATACATATGTCCAACTTCCGTTCGAACATCGGAGCAAAGCAATCGGTCGTCGGTGTCAAGGATAATGTTGTGTAGAGCTTCAAAGCCTTTGAAGTCGGTAGCACTTTCAGATTCAACAAACGTCTCGACAGGCTGGATTTCGTCATCGATAGGTGGTTCTTATTCAACACAGTATTCTTCGTTGTTTGCGTCATCGATATTTAAAAACCGCTCATTTCTTCTGGTTCAACGAAAATCTACAAGTACGCACCTACCAACCAAGTGCACACCAACGGCTCCAGTTCAAAGTGCGTACTCAAGCGGGAGATTACTGTACTTGCAATGTTGACTTTGTGTTGTTCCATAATGTCACACGCTACACTAATTCTCTATTATCACGCATCCCATGTTAACACCGCAGACCTCGTTACTATCACGTGCACTGTGGTTGCCAGAGGCGTGATAGTGGGGAGGTTAGTGTGCACTAGTAGCTTAGAGGTCCACTACAGAGAGTTAGAGCGTGCATGGAGGAATGAAGTGTGACTTCCCACCGGCAACGTTACCCTAGGACCCCTCCTCCTCCACACGCAAACCCAAACCCAAGCATCCCTCTTCTCATCAAACTCTTCTCCGCCCCTTCCTCCCGCCATGCTCTTCTCTCCTTCATTAGGTATGTTTTGTCACTCCATTACCAAACTCACCTCACTTCCTACCAATCCATCCACCTCAAATTCTCCCTCGCATTTCCTTCTTCTCCACCTCCAACAACCATCGAATGTAACGACACACCACAAATCATCATCATTCTTCTTCTTCTTCTTCTTCTTCTTCTTCTTCTTAAGCTATAAGTATTCATCCTCGGCTTTGAAAACCCTCGATGTAATGCCATCACCTCCAACGCATCCCTCCTTGCCATTTTCTGCATTTGGGAAGCTAATGTAGCAACAATTTCTTCTTCTTCTTCTTCTTCTTCTTTAAGTTTTTTTTGTTTAATTTAATTTTATAGTAGTATTGGAGCCTTGAGGGCTACATGAGCTGCTCGTCACGTGGTGGTGGTGATGCATGTCAAAGTCTTGAATAATAAGCCCCAACTCGCCGTGCATGAATGAATTAGAGCTTCTTATAATAGAATTTTGGTGTTGTGGTGTATGTTTGGGTGGGTTAGGATTATGTCTGCGGTGCATGTATGAGACTTAGTAGCTAATGTCGGTGGAGAAAAAAGTGGCAAGGGTTAAGTCTTTCAACTTTTGTGGTGATTTTTGCCGGAAACTCTTGTAACTTAGGTCAGTTTGTAGGTTTCAGGATTTCTTTAGCTTTTTTAATCTCTTACAGTGTTTTCGGAGCTTCATGTGGAAATAATGCTGTCAATGTGACCAAATGTGGTGTAGGGTTTTGGAAAGGTTTTGGCGAGCATTGCGTGAGTCCGTGGTTCATTTTTTCTTTTTTTTTTCTTTTTCGTTTTAGCTTCGAGTTATCCTAGTACCGTTCAATTGTTCTTTTTATAATATTTGAAGTGATGATTTTCTGGCAATGGTGGTCTTTCGGCTACATGCATTTCTGGTCATTTGTTTCCAGTATGCGTAACTAATGGTCAAGGCGCTTGTAGTACAGAAGGGACATAATATTTCATTCGCTACACAATTAGTCCTTTTTGGCTCGAGGTCGGTTCGACTCTCCTTCAGCCTCGCGGGACGATTTTGTTATATTAAAAAAAAATGAAGCAACTAGGGTTAATAGCTGATTGGAAGACATTTTGGTTCACTGTTGCTGTTAATGAATTTTTGGACAACTATTGTCAAATGAGAAGTCAGTCATCTGGGTCTCTGCTTCGCAAGTCTCTGGGTCTTTTTGTAAGCTCCAGCACTTCACATGTTTTCTTTTGCACTTCATCTAACAATTTTATTTTGAGAACTTCCTGCATAGCATCATCAACACAATGATTTTTCTTCCTTTTCTTTCTGGTCCTTTGATTCCACGTATTCTCCTTTAAAAGAAGAAAAGGATTTTTAGTGTACTTGCATATTTCCTTTGCCCAAAGTGTCATCAGTCAATGCAACAGAGTTTCATTGTACAGGATGAGAAGCCGAGCTTAGAATTCCTGTTGCAAAGAATGCAATACTTACTGACTTAAGTATGCGTGCTCTCAAGTTTTTGTCCATTTACTCTCTTCGACTTATGGATCTTTCTTGGCCTTTCAATTCGTCATAACACAAATTTTATCGTCCAAATTCTTGTTGCCATTGTTGGAGTTTGTGATAATTGGCTAAAAGACGTAAATGTAGGTCATCATGTTGCAGAGTGGTAATTGAGCCATCATCATGTTGAAATTTTGTCTTACTGAAATCTTCTCACCCACCATGGCAGAGAGGACTTGTGCATTCAAGCACTTCAACTATTCCATCTATCAGGGCTGAAGGTTAAGCAGCAATCATGAAGTGGGAGCGAGTGAAAGTGAAGCACAAAGTGAAGGAGCTTTTGGAGGGTAAGAAATCACCTGGCCGCAAAGGAGGCACAGCAGGGCCTGGAAAAAAGTGGGGTCATACAGCCAACACAGTAAAGAATGGCCGCTATTTATATGTGTTTGGTGGATACGGCAAGGACGATTGTCAGACGCAAGATGTATATGTTTTTGATTCAGGTATTGTTCTTTGTCTTTTGCCACCTGATTGCCTGCAAATTGCATGATTGACATCTTTTGAATTAGTCTAATTCTGTACATAGTAGAGTTATCCTTTAACACGAAAGGAACAATGTGCGAAAGGATCTGAATGCGTTGGTACCTTTACGTTTATTGCTGGGGATAGGAACATCGACTAGATTCATTGTTTTGCACATGAGACGTTTTCATTTTCCTTCTGTGTTTAGGACTACCTTTTTAAGAAAGGGAGGGAAAAAAACAAAAAAACAGTGCTTACAATTATCTGTCTGTTGTGGTACAGTGAAGCAAACATGGAGCAAACCAAATGTGAAAGGCCTTCCTCCCACTCCGCGGGATAGCCATACATGTGTGACCTTGGGTAACGATCTTTATGTATTTGGTGGAACTGATGGATCAAGCCCTCTGAAAGACCTCCATGTTCTGGATACAGGTCTGTCATTTCCCTCAAGTGGAAGTGTAACTTGCATAGTTGGACATACATTACATGCGGGACAGATTATGCATGAATTAATTATTTTTTGCCAAAGGGGCCACGTGTTGTCCTGTGATTGGTTGGATCATAATATGATGTGGAAATTGAATTTAGGCAGAGGTGTGCCATTTAGACATGAATGTACAGTAGGTGAATTTCAAGCAAAAGGAGTTCTTGGATGTACATGAGCAGGCAGATCTACATGGTTCTTCTACACAAAATGAGAGGATTCTGAGAGGGTCAACGAAAACCAGAGAATTCTAGAAATATCTCTGTATTTGCATATTTATTTGTTTGCAATTAGGTTGTTCTGTAATATATGGAATATATCTGGACTAGTTGCTCATCATACTTCTTGTTATTTTGAAATGGGGCCAAGGGAAATTTTCTTCTTGACTGACAATTTTATGAGTTGTATTGACTGGGTTCAGGCTCCAACACATGGTCAATGCCTTACACGACGGGAGATGCACCCTCAGCACGTGAGGGTCATAGTGCTGCTGTCATTGGATCACGGATGTATATTTTTGGCGGATGTGGGAAATCAACAGATGATTCCGATGACTCATATTTCAATGACCTATACTATCTGGAAACAAGTAATGGATTGATCTTTCTTTTACTTAGGGCCACTTTACACTATGGCCAAGGGCCTTTCTACACTATAGCCAAGGGCCTTGATCATGAAGTTGTGAGGGCCCTTGAGAATCATCCAAAGGCCTTATCATGGAAAGTTCAAATTAAATTTTGTGTAGTCATGGGCCTCAAGTATAGTGTAACAGCATATGCAACCAGGCCCTCAAACAAATGCTACTTTATTACCATCCTATTCATGTGGACCCTTCTACACATAAGTGATAATAAATCAAGGGTTGTGAGATTCTGAAGTGTCATGGTCTCCTGGTTTTGTGTCGGACCTACCTCTTTGAGGTTGGCTTGACACAAAATCTGGTATGCCATGAAATGTTTTGCATTGCATGCCATGTAGGGACCATGTAGGGTTTCATCCATTCAAACTGTCCTGGTCCTCTAGGACCACAAGCTCTAGTGTAAAGTGAAGTGGGAGGGTCTCAAAATCTTCCACTAAATGATAGATCTCGGATTTTAATGGTTACTGGCCCTCAAGCTCTAGTGTAGAATGCTCCTTACATTTGCTCTGTTGGGGTGTCTTCTGTGATGTCATGATTTATTTCTAGCTCTAGATTGTCATGGGACAGACCTTACTTCTTCGTATCTAGTTTTCTTCATTGTTTAAGGATAAGTGCTTTTTACTTTTTTGTCCAATGCTAAATGCATCCATTTGATCATTTTTGTTGTTGCTGATGAAAGCTACAATGGTATGGAGGAAGGCACCGACTACTGGAAATCACCCTGCTCCAAGAGATAGTCATTCTATGTCATCATGGAATTCTAAGCTCATTGTTTTGGGAGGTGAAGATGCTTCAAACTCGTTTCTGTCTGACATATACATACTTGACACCGGTGAGTGGGCACAGGTGTTTAGCATCTGTTCTGTCATTTTGATGGCAGTTTGTTTGGTAATAATGTTTGCCGTCTTTTGGATAGGGTGGTCGATTTGGAGAAGTGCACTCGAAAAGATGAGTTTGAAGAAAAGAAGTGAGTTAATTCAGTGACAAAGTTCAATGGATGTTTACAGATACTCTGGTCTGGAAAGAGTTGAGAACAACTGGGCAGAAGTTTATTCCGCGTGCTGGTCACACAACTGTTGCTCTGCGGAAGCATTTATTTGTCTTTGGGGGCTTCACAGATGATAGACGCCTTTTTGACGACCTTCATGTTTTAAATGTTGGTATGTACTCTTTCCTTTTCATGCCTAAAGCATACATATGTGTCTTGGAGCCCCACTTTTTCTGTTGATTCCACAAAATTGGAAAAACTTCTCTGTTACTTGAGGGTTTATGTGTACGACTAAGTTGAGGTCCTTGTATTGTACTTCAGCTTTAGTCGTCATGCTACAGCACTTGTTATAGATATTTATGGATGGGATGAATGTAGGGGTGACTCTTTGATGACGGTCATGTTGTAAATGGTGGTATGTGTTCTCCTATATTTTATGCCTAAAGTGTACAGATGTGTCTTGGAGCCCTACTTTTTGTGTCGATTTCACAAAATTTTGAAGACTTCCTTGTCATTTGAGGGGTAGTTAGTGTGTACAACTAAGTTGAGGTCCTGGTATTGTACTTAAGCTTTAGTTGTCATGTTATGCCACTTATTATAGATATTTTGGGTTGGGATGAATTGCTTTGGTATTTCCAGGACGTTGTTGCCTAATTGATACCTTCTCACTCTTTTTGGTTAATAACAGAGAATGGTGTGTGGACAAAGGCTGTGACCACGGGAGTAGGACCTTCTCCTCGGTTCTCGCTGGCTGGAGATGTTGTAGATGCAGAGAGGGGCATCCTTCTGTTCATTGGTGGCTGCAATGAGAACTTGGAGGCACTCGATGACATGTATTACTTTGATACAGGTACTGAAAGAAGCATTTCTGCATGATGTGGACAATTTGGCCCCCTTTACACTAGAGAGGTTGAGAGCTAGAAGATTGAGAGCTCAAAGGAAAGAGCCTTCTCATTGGAGGGAAGCCTCTTATGCATGCTTGCTTGTTCAGTCAATTCCACTTTTCACTCGACCTTTCAACTTGGGAGCTTGAACCTTTTACCAGGTTTACAATGCTTAGATGACGCCTTAATGGATTCCATGTGGAGCTACTACGGCAAGCTCTCGGTCATTTTTGACAAGATCTCAGTCCTAAGCTACCTCTATGAGGTAGCCTAGGATTGTTGAGAGTTTGAGCTCTTGTTTTGTGGGCCTGAAGCCAATGGGCTTTCAATCATTATTTACCTTGTCATGGATGCTCCTTTGTATAGTACCATTCCCCCTTGATCTCTCACTTTGAGCATGGGCACTCTACACTTGCTCAAACTATTGCGAGCTTGAGGAGTGGTCAAGCTCTCAATAGTTTGAGCTTTGGACAAAAGCTTGTCAACTCCAAATATCAGACTCCCGAACATTGCAAGTTCAGGCTCTCAACTTAAGCTCTAGTGTAAACGGGGCCTTAGTCCTCTATTTCTAGTTATTTCAGGATTCTTTCTATGCAATGTTGTTCTCTACAAATATTCCTCAACAGTTTAGATTAGTCTCAGATTGTCTCCTCACTCAAATATGTCCATTTGTTGGTCATAGAGATGAAAGCAGAACCAGAACCGGAACCAAGAAGAGAGAAGTTGTCTTTGCGGAAGGAGCTGAAGAGGAAGCGTCAAGGTGGTGATTTGTCAAGCAGGCAGGATGACCACCATGCTCCTATTGTTAGCACAGGCGGTTAGTGACCACTAATATTCTTTCTGTTGTTGTGCTTTGAATAACTATGTACCATTTTCTTCCTTGGGATTTATTCGGTAGCTATTTGTCAGCCATTACTTTAAATGATATTGAACCCTACATCTTCTATCTTTTTCCATGCTCATTACAAACGTTGTAATCTGAGGAAGGGCTTTTAAAACAGTGTCTTGCACCTTTATTGTGAGCATTTGTTTTCTCAGTGCTATCAATCAATTTTGTTTTGTTACTATGCCAGCTCCCTATTATGGGAGAAGTGAAGTAGCAACATTTGATACAGTAATATCGTCAGTTTTCAAGTATGGAAATCAAAACTGGTCCTAATTAGGACCTCATCTTAAGTCTATTTTGACTTGTTTTGCAGGCCATCAAATGAAAGAAAGTAATCTGCTTTATTCATACACAATGTGAATATGTTGGTTTTGCAGGCCCAAGCATGTATGGGATGTATGATGTTGTTCCCGTGGCTGAGCGGATCTTTGAGGCCAAGATCACTGATGTGTTTCATTACGGATTTACTATTGAAGCTACTATTGATAGCAAACCGCTTCGTGGTCTCCTCTTTTCTTATAAGCCTGGTTTTGCCCATGCAGCTCACACTTATGTTTCGAGGTGTGGTTTTCCTTCCCATGACTGCTGAGAAAACATTTGCCACTCAACCTGTTCATCATCACATGGTCTTTCCTCCTTCAGAAGTCATGTTTATGTACATTTCGGTCACTGCCTCACATTGTCATCTTAATTGATCATATAGGTCCCTGCAATCATGTTGACTATTGAGCCTAGAATAGTTAGTAAAATTTGAGCACGTAGTCCAAAACTTCTTTGAAAGACATGTCTTTCTGGTGACCTTTGTTAGATCCACACCTAACCATACACCAGTTAAACATAGGTGCCCGATGAAGATAAGTAATCGAATTAAGCCTGCTTACCATATGTAAAACTCGCTGTCAAGAAACTACACTATCTTGGAGGTCGCATGCCTGTGTTACATGAAGTAAATATTGTAGTTATTCATTTTTTCATTTTATCCTTCTATTGCAGGAAAAAAGCAGCTGAAGAAGCTGCTTTAAGCAAGGTGCGGGAACAGCGCAGACAAGAGAGGAAGGCTGCGCGTGCTGCAAAAGCACAGGTAAAGCGTGCAGTTGCTGAGGCTGCAGCTTTGCAAGCCTCAAAGGAGGCGACACTAGCAGAGCAACCAGCAACCAGTGCTGCTGGAGTTTCAGCTCCCCAACCTGATTTCCAACACAAGAACCTCCTGGTGAGTCTTTTATTCTGATCCTTAACACTTCAAGGACCAAGACCCTCAACGTACAGCCATATTCACAATTTCTATGAGCCCCACCAAGTCTAAAACTCAAGTAATTTTTATGTTTATGGGCTTGAAACTTTAATTTATACATTATATTATGTTAATGAGTGAATAAAATTATACTCATGTGAAATTTTCAATCAAAGTAGTAAGTTTGTATTTGCATCTGAGAGCACCCAGGTCTTGTACATGGACCCAAATCTTCAATAACATCAAAATATTCAATAGATTTTGAAAAGTGCACTAGAAGAATGAGTTAAATTTAAATAGGTTCACTTTTGACACAATTGGCTAAAAATACAAGTTTGTAGCTCAAACACATGTTCTTGTGCATGAAGAGGTCCAGATTGGGCCTCTTAGAGGCTTAGGGATTGAATCCCCATGTTGGGTTTAGGGTGATTGGGGGATTGGGTGATTGGGGTGATTGGGTATACTTGTGAAGTTGCATCTTATTAGGGTCGGATGTTAGATATGATTGAGGTGCAGTACAAATGTAACCTACTGAATTTGGTTGTGTTTGATACAAAGGCCCCATTTACACTAGAGCTCAATTTGAGAGCTTGCACTTGCAAAATTCAGGAGTTTGATACTTGGAGTTGACAAGCTTTCATCCAAAGCTCAAACTATTGAGAGCTTGATCAATCTTTGAGCTCTCAATAGTTTGAGCAAGTGTATATTGGCCATGCGTGCTCAATGTGAGACACCAAGTGGGGAATGATACTGAACAAAGGAACATTCATGACAAGCCAAAGAATGTTTGATAGTCCACATTGGCTTGGTGCCCACAAAATGAGAGCTCGAGTTCTTGACATTCATAAGCTACCTCATGGAGGTAGGTTAGGATGTTGACTGAGAGCTTGACATAGTCGTTCCTCATGGGATCAAGGCATTGTCTAAGCGTTGTAAGCCCAGTAAAAAGTTCAATCTCACAAGCTGGAAGCTTGAGTGTGAAGTTGATTGGAGTGTACAAGCATGCATTAGAGGCTCAGTGCCAATGAGAAGGCTCAGTGCCAATGAGAAGGCTCATTTCCTTGAGCTCTCAACTTCTTTAAGTATAAAGGGGGCCAAAGTTCCTTCAGCTTCAATAGATTTAATATTGCCTTTTTCTATCGTTTGACATGTGGTTCTTGTTTGGTCATTAAAGCAACCAACGCTGGGCGATAGAGCTGTGGCTCCACCAACTGCAGAAGAAATACCCAACCTGCCTGTTCCTGAAGCACCTGTGGCAGGACTGCCTCCCACTGCTGAAGCTGCTGATCCCTCACCTTCAGAATCAAGTGGTCCTGCCCCACCAGGTCGGTCATGTTGCATGTTGTTTCGGGTCTTAGTGATAAGTTTTGTAGTAATTAGTGGGTGCTTTTTGTGCAAACATAGGTGAAGGTCATTATGTTTATCTTTTTGTGCCATAAGGTACACAAGCCTAATTTGGTTACTCATCTTATTTGAGTGGTGTGTGGATCTAAGAATGGTCATCACAAAGACATGTTAAAAAAGAGATTAAACTATGTGCTCAATATTAGTTAACCATTCTAGGCTCATTAGTCAACATAATTTGGGGGACATACATGACTATATAATGAGAAAGAGAATCTTCACCTTGATAATGAAGAAGATTTTCATATGAGCTCCGAAAATTACGAGGAAACTGGCTACAGGCACTATTTGGATTTGCTAATTAACTTGAACTAATTGCTTGTCATGTATCCGATGAGCAGTGTCCATTTAAAGCCCACTTACCTTACTAAGAAGAACTGTCATCATTCCACTCGAAGTATGTTGATAACTTAATTTGGATGTGCATGTCTTTATGTGCTTGCCAAGGGAAACAAAGTCAACTGTTTTATAAAAGCCGCAAGACTTTATTTGGGTGTTCATCATTCCACTAAAAGTATGTTGATAACCTAATTTGGATGCTTGTTCTTGCCAAGACAGGGAAAGGCAGTCAAGACGAAATAAAATCTGGAATACTCCATTTTGTGTAGTTATGGAGTGGATATATTTCATTTGCATGTCTTGTTGGCTGCCTCACCTCTATGACAGAAACTGATCCTTGTAAGCTATTTATTATTACAGGCATACAAGGAGGAGTTCCCGTCGTTGCAGAGGAGCCTTCAACACAAGGGTGATGGCTCATGATTTTTTCTTCTTATGGGTGCTCATATGCATCCGTGTGAAAGCTTTAGACAATCTACTGGTTTCTCTGGAGGGGACAGATGTCTTGTAGAATACACAAGGGGGGTTGTTCGCAGGAGTTGGTTTGCTTGAGCATATTATTAGTAAATCAGTTTTTAGCAGCAGAAGAAAACATCACAAAACCTGTAGGGAAAAATTTAGTGGAGTTTGTACGAACACCTCTCAATGTACAAAGGGGATGCAGCTCCCATTCAGTCCCATCAAGATTTGACTTAATGCAAGATTCAGTTCACTCCCTTCTGTAGTCCTACAAAGCAAGTTGTGTACACTGATATGTGGAATCAGACTGCCTCTTCACCTTGGGTGAAAACCAGATCACCAAATTTATGAATAATAGCAACCACAGCAAAAACATATCTATTAATACTGTGATAGTACATATTCAAACAGTGTGGAGTTTTGATAAATTATTATGGGCAACCTAATTGCTCAAATCAGTGTACATAGTAAGAAGTTATTAGAGGTCACCACATCCTGCAAGTTACTGGAACAAAGCCTTCAGTTTCATTGGCATCTGAGGCTCATAACTATAGATACCATATAGATTGGTGGAAAGTTGCAAGCATAATACAATGTCAAAATCTCGCTCGAAATGGGAGCACTTCATGAGGTATGATTTCCTCCATTAGTCATTTTTATTGGGACTTCACTAAGCCACTTTCCATATGAACATGCTCATAGCTACATGAGATTTGCCATACCAAAATCGATAATTTTCCAAGTGGGCTTGGGTATGAAATCTTCCTCTTTGTCATTTCCATCTACTACGAGGTTGTGTATGAAGTGTTTCAAATCATCCATTCATGGGTGACTTCGACATGCATGCCCATAAAAATATGCATTGGGTACAATAACGACGACAATGTTTTGGGTGCCTAGGTTGCCTTGTATGATGTGATCCAAGGACAATAATGTAGCCATGGCCAATGAGAGTGACCCTAGGGAGCCAAAGGCATGGGAGGGAAACTTGGATACATCACATAACCATGGTGTGACAAGTGCGGCCAATCAAAAGTACATACAAATGGGTGTATGCAAGACTCAACCATGTGTTTTGTAGATACAATACCATGTTCTAGAAAGCCATAGGGTTGGGTATTGGATAATTATATTACTCTACTAAATTGAGATGACATGGGCCGCTCATGCCTAAATATTCCTAGTGTTGAGTTGTTTCAAATACAATTGAAGTTATTCAATGCTCACAATACACGGATCTTACAACCGGTATAGAGCTTTGCCAACCTTTTGGAGTTAATCATGTCCTTTTCATTCTTGTGCCCTTCAGAATTGACAAATTCGGTATGTGACATGCTTGATATATTGAATTTGTAAGGTTGATTTTCAAAATATCCTTCAGTAACACGTTTTTTATACTTTGAATATGAAAACAACCAAATTGGGGAAACATCTTCTACAATCTACACGTGGTCCTATGGGTGCTAAGACACACATGAGTAACATTTCAAGAATTCAAAAGATATTCATCGTGACTATCAAAATAACAAGCTCAACCAATAATGTGCTCATTTGACTATGTTTCCAAACCCTTACATATTGTAGTTGCCTAATCAATTTGAAACAAATGCATTGTATCCAAGAAGAAATGCACCACATGATGTTACTACATGAGTTGGAACACTACATATTTCTACGTGGATATCATATTCCAACACTCAAATTATTGAACTATATCACAAGGTATTTGTTGAAGTGTACCCAGATCAATAACCCCAATCCTCCAACAACGCATGCTTCCATGCATGCATTGGTTTTTTTTAATGTTTATATTATTATATTATTTATTTTCATTCTCCCATGATAAATAGTACTCAACATGTGGGCATAGTTATAGATATTGTTTTATGTTGAACCTCCTTCAAGTATTTCGCAACTTTCCTATCAGCCTAGATACCCACTAACCTACATAGCCAATCATCCACTTTGACATAGGGGCATGATTGTAACATGCACGAGCCAAGCTATCGTATTAGTAAGTTAAGTGTTCATGTGAAAATAAAAAGAAGGGCCACATTACAAACTTGCTAAGACCAACTACACATCATATTGGTCTTCAAATCTTACATGTTTGTAATCCATATGCACAAATGCAATAGGCCAGGAAGGGCCCAAGCTACCGCTCACTCCAAGTTTCTAAGAAATTCGCCCATTTCATCCACCAAATTTCATCCTCCATTGGTCCATTTGCGCCATGCTAACACACCAAGAGCTTGCCTACCCTGAAACCAACTACACACCCTATTGCTCTTCAAATCTTACAAGTTCATAAATTTTATGCACGGATGCAACATATTGCATGAGCAAGCTACGACTTGCTCCAAGTTTCTAAGAAACTCATCCATCTCATCCATTGACTTTCATCCTCCATTGGTCCACTCGTCCCATTGCCAACTCGACAAGAGCCTACCGAACGTACAAAACCAACTGAAGATCATATTGGTCTTCAAATCCTACCAATCTATTTATTCACTAGTTCGGGCATGTGATGTCATGTGCTATTGCACCCATGCTTAAGAAAAGAAAAGAAAAGAAAAGAAAAGAAAATTGCCAATGTGTGTTTTGACATTGACATATGATGTTTGTTCATCATCTTTATCTGTCTACCGCGTGGGCATGAGGAGTTAAGATGCCTTAGTGCCTATGGTTAATAGGTGGACTGGTGGTTAGAAGGATTAGTGGGGGAGAATAGGATTGCAAGTGAGGGTAATGGTAGATGGGGTTTCTTGAGCGATATTGGGGATTGATTTTTTGCAAGTTAATTGTGTTTATAAAGTATTATGTGTGTGAGGTATTGGATAGAGATTTGTGAGAGGGTTTCCGTAAGTTTATGGAGTTTAGTAGTCGGGGTTTTAAGTTCAAGGAGTGTTTTAATAGGAGCATTGTGAATGGTGCCTCTAATGCATGCGGTGAGAATAATAGGGGGTAGGATTGTCATGCCTTGTTGTGTTAATGCATGTTGTAGGGTGGCATATTTTTCAGGTTTTCTTGAGGTAGTTGTTTGTGGGAATTGATCATTGTAGTATGTAAATTCAATTAATTGGACTTTAAGGTTGGGGTGTGGTATGAATGGAGGTTTGTCTGACGGTGTAGTAACCGATAGGCATAGCATATCCGGGCGAAGTATGGCTAGGCATTTGCATCTTGGGATGTAATAGGAGCATGGCAGGAGCCATGTAGGTATGGTGTTGTCCGGTGGTTTGCCTTTGATTTGTCCCACATTAATAAGTGCGAAGCATCTCGTTGTAGGGTGTCTCGCTTATGAAGTGATATCTTGGGCCATCCTGCACTATCACTCAACATGTGGTCGTTGACACTTGACCACCCATGCGCCCTTGCCCTTCAACCTTTCCAAAATGTAGAGTAGATCTTTACAAATGTAATAGGCCAAGACGCATGGCCCTAAGTTGTGACTCGCTCCAAGTGTCTTAAGAAATTCTTCCATCTCATCTACCAAGTTTCGTCCTCTATTAGTCTACTCATGCCATTGCCAACTAACCAAGAACTTGCCCACCCTAAAACCAACTATGGTATGAAGAATTATTTGGTTTCTTTTCTTAATCGGATGCCTATATTTGATAGGTATGTTGTTTGGTGAGGATCAGAATACAAACACCATAAGGACATATGTTCAAAAAATATTGGACTACGTCTTCAAGTTTTATTAGCTATTCCACACTCGGATAGTGAACACAATTGGGAGGACCCATGTATTCGATTAAGGAATCAACAAACATGCACTTCTAATAATGATAACTAAATTAGGGGAGATCCGATTTTCAATTTGATTTTTGCTAATGATTCATCACATATTTGCTAATGCAACACAAGCATTACTATGTAGTTATGATTGGTAAGAGTTGGAGAACATGAAATTTGAACTAAATAACACCCACATACCTATCATGCTCTTCTCTTACACAAGAATAATACAATCATGAATGCACATGAGACACCAATATTGAGAACTTTCAAACTTTGTACATTACAAAAGCTTTACAACTTAAACACAATATTGTGATTGCTATGAGCTGTAACCACCCGACCATAAGAGAGAAAACATTAAGATTCTCCTCTCTCCTCCCCCAAGCTCTCTCTTATATCCATAGGCACTCCTAGTCTTATCCATCTTATCCATACTATCTAAGAGATACTTTTAGAAGTCTCAACTCTTATTAAAGGTAGACTGAAGCTTCATTTTCCATATACATAGACCATTTCACCACACGATCCTAGGCTTTCTTATCTTTTGGCTCAATCACAATCTTCTAGTTGGAACTGTCTAATTCCAACTTGATGCATGCATCTATTCTTCTGGTTGGAACTCTCTAAATTCAACTCGATTCATTCATCCATTATTCTAGTTGGAATTGTCTAATTCCAACTTGGTTCATTTATTCATTGAGAGTTGTCTAGCTCCAATGAACAACATCCATCCGCTTGGAGCTATCTAACTCCGATTCATATATTCTCGTCAGAGTTGCCTAACGCCAACACAAAGATCTTCCAGAGGGAGGTGGTTAACTCCCAAATGGAGCTGTCTAACTCCAACGCAAAGATCTTCAAACGGGAGTTGTCTAACTCTTGTGCACAATTCTTTCTTGGGTTGTTTGACCCAAAATTCTTTCTTTTGGAGTTGTCTGACTCCAAACACCATATGTTCACGAGCTGAATACATCAAAAACATGGTCAGTTTTTCCTTCTTGCATGATCAAACATGAAATCTTTTAATCCAGGTATATCACCATACCTTATTAAGCTTACATACACATCATATTAGTCTTCAAATCTTCCTAGTTCGTAATCCGCATGCACGAATGCAACATGATGGGCCCAAAGCTACGACTCGCCAATTAAAACCATTTATTTCATCCGCTAGTGATCCACTCGTGCCAACTTTAGAGGACCCTCCAGCCTAGCCCCAGCCCTGAGGTCAACTGAGGGGTTACTGATTCCAAGGGGATTAACTTTCATCCACCTCACGGATGGATGAAGATTCTAGGGTTTCATCCAAACCCTAAACAGGGCGGCTCCGTCTACCTCTCCTGCCATAGCAGGTCCTGTCCGCTCTCTCTACCTCCTTTCCTTGGTCAATTCGCCGTCCGCTCGTTCGCTCAATCCATATTGTCACCCATCTCGACGTCCCTTGTTGCGGCTGCACCGCGACAGCGTTCATCCCGGTGCATTTTGAGCGATTTCTCGAGTTTTACCTCTCCGAATTCGTATTGCGAGGAGGTCGGTTGGGGTTTTGGGGTTGGGGTAAGGAATAGGTTGCCATGTCGGACGATGAGCAGAAAGAGGAGAAGGAGCTCGACTTGACGTCACCCGATGTGGTGACCAAGTACAAATGTGCGGCGGAGGTCGCCAACAGTAAGTGTGCATGTTTCGATTTTTGAGTTTGGCATTTGTTGAATGTGGATTTATTGGTTGTGGAGTTTTAGGGTTTGGTGGGGCCAGCTAGGGCTATGCGCACTGCGAGAGGATTTATTGGAATTAGTGTTGATGATTAGTCAGTGTGAATTTGTTGATGAAATCATTGAGTGATTATAGAGTTACATGTTTAGATGGTGGTTATCAATGTGGAATTTGAGCACGTTGAGGGGACACTGATTATAGTGGTGTGCGATGTTGTTTCTGGATATTTGCAGAGGCATTGCAAGCGGTGTTGGCTGACTGCAAGCCCGGTGTGAAGATTGTCGATTTATGTGAAAAGGGTGACAATGTGATTCGCGAGTGAGTCTGCTGAACCTTCTCTCCCTCTCTCTCTCACTCAATATATATATGTATATATTTACTCTAGTTCATCTGTTGGTCTTAACCCTGGTTGAATTGAAGTATGGGAGTTGGCAAATCTCCTTGCATGTTTTTGAACTGTAGTAGTCGATGATTGTTGTTCAAGAAGGGGTCTACCTCATCACGATCCATTCTATCAGGAGCATGCTGTATTATGTCAATGCATCCGAAAACTAGCTCAATGTCTCTGTGACTATCTTGTTTTTCAAAAATGCGATTTCCTGGATGATCAAGGTGCCCTTCTTTAATATATCATATTCTCCAAGTTCAGGCGATGTTGTTACTGGTCCACTTGACTAAGATGTTCCTACTGAATAACAGAGCTCTGAAAAGTGTTAGTGTTGTGGCAGCCAAACAGCTCTGATGTTTAAAAACTCCAAGAAAAAGATCGACAAGGGGATTGCATTCCCAACATGCGTGTCTGTTAACAACACAGTGTGCCATTTCTCACCACTGGCTAGTGATGAGACCGTGGTTAATGCTAACGACATTGTGAAGATGTAAGTGTCTCAGGCAGTTGTTATCTTCATGGTTTGAAAAGTATTTGTACAATTTGCCGTGCATTATTAATATTTCAACGATTTGGCAATGCAGGAAAGTTCATGCGTTTTCATGTTGTATGTATAGCACTGGTAAAACCACTTGCTTAGGGTTGTGGAAATAAGTTGCTTCACGTTTTCATTACTATTAGTATGTGTGCAATGTCCACAACTGACAAATTTTTTATTCAGAATATCTAGTTAACTTATGCACAAGACTATTTTTCTGGTCTGTTGCAGTGATCTAGGCTGCCACATTGATGGTTTTAGTGCTGTGGTTGCGCACACACATGTGCTTTGCGAAGGCCCAGTTACTGGACGGGCAGCTGACGTTCTGGCTGCTGCCAATACTGCTGCAGAGGTGGCTCTGAGGCTGGTCAGGCCTGGAAAGAAGGTTGGACCTTTCCCTGTGTAAATTTGTAATTTTCAAACAGCTAACATATGTCAATTGAGATGACATTTGACTTTCAGAGTTCATAGCTGCGGTCTAATCAGAACACTATCACTTTGAAACGTGTCTCAATGTAGACTCTTGGTCACAAATTTCTGGATGGGTCGTTTTTTTTCCAAATTCTGAAGCGTTGAGTGTAATTACCTTGCCTTGCATGCAATCTGGGATTGATCATGGAGGTCCCATAAATTGCAGAGGTTATCATGTCTTTTGTGCGTGTATTGCTACTATTATCTCAGATCTTTTAGGTCTGACCTGAACTTGTGCATGTGCAGAACAAGGATGTCACAGAAGCCATTCAGAAGGTGGCAGCAGCATATGACTGCAAAATTGCAGAGGGTGTGTTGAGCCACCAAATGAAGCAGTTTGTCATTGATGCAAACAAAGTAATTTTGAGTGTGACGAACCCAGAGACACGAGTAGATGATGCTGAGTTTGAGGAGAACGAGGTGTATGCAATTGATATTGTTACTAGCACGGGTGATGGCAAGGTATGTGTCCTGCAGATTTGTGCCCACATTTGTGTTTGTGGTTATGGTGTGCGGTCCTCAACGTCAGGTGTCTATCTTAGCAGTATGATTTTGTCACATGACTAATATACAGTTTAAATTGGATATTGCATATGTTTAGTAATTTTCAAGGATGTAGCTTACGTTTACAATCATGTGAAGCTTCAGGGAATCTTAATTCTAATCTCCTGTATATACTTCCAAGGTTGACATTTAATGACTTTGCAAAGTACTGTACAAACTGCAGTGATTTCCTGTCTCTGACATTTTCTATATGATCAAGAAGCGGAAACTATAGGATTTTCTGTACATTCAATTCCCAGTTCCGATCGTCTTGATCCTATCTCACCCTTGCCTTGACTTTGTGAATATCAATTAACTTGGTTTACTTGTGAAACCTAATTGTTCGTGGGTGTGCCATCCATGGGTTCATTTCCTGTCTCTGACATTTTCTATATGATCAAGAAGCGGAAACTATAGGATTTTCTGTACATTCAATTCCCAGTTCCGATCGTCTTGATCCTATCTCACCCTTGCCTTGACTTTGTGAATATCAATTAACTTGGTTTACTTGTGAAACCTAATTGTTCGTGGGTGTGCCATCCATGGGTTCATTCTTTTTTCTCATGTTTTAGTCTTTGGTGTTTGGTGCAGCCAAGGCTATTGGATGAGAAGCAAACCACAGTTTATAAGAGGGCAGTGGATAAGAACTACCACTTAAAGATGAAGGCATCCAGATTTATCTTCAGCGAAATTAACACAAAGTTCCCCATCATGCCCTTCACGGCCAGGTTGAGATAAACTGACTAATTCTCTCTTCACTTATATTTCTGATTTTAAGAAGTGACTTGGAAAAGGGATGCTTTTAGTTCCCGGAACAGTCATCTGTCTTTCCTTTCTGAAAATATAGTTCATGCAGGATCCTAATTATCATCCTAGTGTTATAATATTTCTTTTCATTTTGTTCTATCATTAACTTAATGGATTGGGATTGACAAATTTCACAGGGCTCTAGAAGAAAAGCGTGCACGTCTTGGACTAGTAGAATGTGTGAATCATGAGCTGCTTCAGCCATACCCTGTTCTTCATGAGAAGCCTGGTATTTTTTCTTGAATCAACTCAATGTCTTCTTTATGAAGTTAAATTGAACTTGAGGAGCTTCTATTGTTCCATTTGTAAGTATTTCGTTGTATTCAGCATCCAGTGTCTTAGTATATATCAAAGTGAAAGCCCTGCCAGACTTATAATGGTTCTCTTCTGGCAAATGAGCTTATTTGGTGTCTGTATGTTAGTGTAGATATTCATTTGGGTTAGCGAAGATGGAAACTATCTAAATCACCTGAGCGCAGCCCAGACGTCTCACTGTGCAATTGTTGCATTCTAACACAAGGACATGATTTGCTTGGCAGGTGACTTTGTAGCACATATTAAGTTCACAGTATTGCTGATGCCCAATGGCTCAGACAAAATCACCGGACATTCTCTCCAGGAGATCCAGCCTTCAAAGGTACAAGAGGATCCAGAGATCAAGGCCTGGCTAGCTATGGGCACCAAGGCCAAGAAAAAGGGCGGTGGCAAGAAGAAGAAAGGTAATGACTCATTATTAACTTGAGGTATGAGTATTAGATAATGGAGCATGACTAGCTGTTCATGTTCTCTGTCGTGATGGTGAATCCATGGGATAGAGTTCCCTTGGAACACATCTGAAAGCTGTATAATGGGAAATTGAAACTGAATTTTGGCATGGTCATGGCCTTGAAGGGTAGTTTGAAGACATATCGGACCAGGCTCTTATTCTAATGCTATTCTATTTCATGACTATCCTATACTTCTACACAATAAGTTTAATATAAACTAAAGGTAGTGAGATTTTGTGGTCTACTGGTTTTGTGTTAGGATCACTTTTTCTTGAGATGGGCTTGATGCAAAAATTGAAGTTAGGGGTTCATCAGGTTATTTGATAACAAAACCTTCTTGGTCCTGTAGGACCCCAAGTTCTAGCAAAGTGGGATGGCCTTGGCATTTTCCACCTATGGTACCAGGCCCTCAAGCATTAGTGTATAGTGCCCTTGAGATTTGTGCAATGCATAATTTTTGGCTTTTCTATTGTGAATGTAACACAGGTAAGAAGGGAGACAACATGATCGAGGGTCAAGATGATGCCGCTGAGGCTGCAGATGCCCCAGTTGAGGGTGCGGAAAGCATGGACACATCCACTTAAGACAGGAATTCGGAGAAAGTGGAGTATCGATGATTCTATCAGGTGACGTAGTTGTGCACCGTTTCAGTTTTGCACCTGACAGCAGCAGTGGCAATGTTGGGTAATTGTAGCAAATATGGGATACAGTACCCCCAACATTATTGTTGCTTGTTTAAAGTTGTGTGTGTTACACCAAGTGGAAGGTGTTTCTTTGTACAAGGCCCACAAGTGTTGTCTAACAGTAGCAAAGGGCGTCAAATTTCAATCACAATCCGGACTCTTGCATCTTTGTCTTGGGAGGTTGCCGAGCGCGTGTGTTCATGGATTTAGATATCTACTTCTCCCTTTCCACTTTCTAGTCAGTGGATTCTCAAAATGAAATGTACTGTCAACACTAGTGTGATGTAATGTGTGCAGTCATCACCTTGAAGTCTCCAACAGTGTCATGTTATTTTTATAGACTGATTACACCAAGCGGCCCAAGAATGCTGAGCTTTTAGAGACTTTGAATGAATCGATTCTGACAATTCTTGCATTCATTTTTATTCTCTCATGAGTACAGGTATGGAAAATACATGTTCAAGTTTTGGTTCAGTTCAACATCATCTTGGGCATACATCAAATATGATAAGAGCACATAAATCACGTAATTGATATTTACTTGCAACTTTGACGCTTCCAAAGTTGCATGCTTCATCTGTTCCTGACATTACAACCCGAAGTACATGTGCCTACAACATACATAGCAATACCTTCATTGGCTCTGTCCACACTACATCAACATGGGCTGCGGATTCGTGGCACTCACTTAAAATCATCCATCCTAGATATCGTGGATGAAGTGGCTCCAATAAAAAAAGCCCCCCTATGGGGTTGAGGGCCGATTCATTCGAATGTGACATCACTAGACTAATTCGGGGCCTTTGACTCTTTCCGAAATCAAATTGCCTAAAAATAGTCATTTAGATGATTCCTGCGTTTTTTTTATCCGCATGGATGATTTTAAGTGAGTGCCACGAATCCTTGGCCATCAACATGGCCACACTACATATGGAGGTCCAATCCGCTATCTACAATCATACTCGCGTTTTGCAATGGATACACGGGAAAGTAGGATCTGAAAATTTTGACTTCACGAACCTACAATTCCGGACTTAGGAAACAGTCTATTGAAGATACAAGAATACAAGGTAATCTAAGAAAATTATCTTTGCTTTAAGAACTTAGCTCAGGGAGAGGGGGGAGATCTAATGACTGTCATCTACAGGCTGGGGGAATGAGCTATGTTTGAGCTCTAATCTTCAATTGTTGTATTTCATTTATGAAATTTGAGTCATAACATTAGTCAGCAACACAACAAGAGTTGGGTGGACTTGGGTATTGGAGCTAGACATTGTTGGTATCAACTGCAAACTAATATCCTAGCATGACGTTGTGACTCGAGGTTGACATCTTGATTCCAAATATGCATCCTTCAATGTTAATTAGGCCAGAAACCCTAGAGCCTTTCAGATCCTACGTGTTTCTATGGATGTCTACACCCTCATTTCAACATCAAATGGAAGGTAAAATGAGAGGCAATATGCAATGCCATACTAGAGCTCATGACAACAATCTCTTTCACAAGGTAATGTAAATTATAAATATTGAAATGACAAGTGTAAGTTTTGTTCTAGTCATGTGTCCATGCTTGAGTTGTTTGATTGCTGACTGCTTTATTGAGTATGAGAACTACATTGATCATCCCAATTAACATGTGTGGTACTAGTTCCCGAAACACGCAATATTTTTCCAAGTCTCAAAAATAGTGAGGGTTATAATTTTTTATCAAGTGATACCAAATTCAAGAATACATGCTCATTTACATACATTTTAAGATAATTAGTGTGTGTTCTAAAGTGATTGTGCAGTGATAATAAAAATTATATGCAAACACATGCTTGTTTGTGAATAGTTCCAAGATGAATAGTCTTGGTACTTTTAGTAAATAATGCTGCTATGAATAGTAGTGAACAGTCCCAAGATGAACAATGCTTCCTAGATCTTTTGGTGGCACTAATTTCATAGTGTAAAAATTTTGAGTACCACCTTCACTAATTTCTCACACTCACTATTAGCCCTCCCTCATATTGGAATAATCAGTGTACTCCAAGTAAGAGTCCAGGTTGGCTTCATCTTAATATATCAATTTCTTTGAATGAGTTAGTATAAGATGATTTCCTAGTGATTTGAATTCTCAAAATTTCATTTATTATTGCATATTTAGAATTGTGAATTCCATCTATGACACCCATTGCAATTTAAGACATAGTTGTTGTGAGCATGTTATGTATTTTTTTGGGAAGAAGCAAAAGAAATTCACCGGCGTATACTTTTCATGTTAAATTTAGATCTACAATGCTATGGGCTCAAATATGCTTTACTACATCACAATAGGGTTTGTTTAACCCTCACTATACTTGCATAAATATGTTTTCTATCCTACATAACACATCAATGTTATTTCGCAATCTTTCTCTGGGATCCATCAATACACAACAATACCTACTCATTCAAACTAGATCTACATGACCTCCTCTTCTTAACTCTAATGTTGCCACAAGCAAAACCTTCTCCGAAGTCGTTCTACCAAAATACACCACCAAGCTTGCCACCAGGCACCGACCCCATAACCTCAACAAAATCTCCACCACCAACCATCAACAAGGATCTAAACCAATCTGCATCCTCTCAAACCGTAAATAAACTCCCGAAACTATTCAACAATACTTTTCACACTCACTATAAGGTACACTGCCCCCCAACTGCTCCTACTCCTGATCTAATTCAAAAGCATATCCAAATCATTCCAATGGTCCCACATCAAACTCCAAAAAGAAGCTCACCTCTTACAACTGCATTCTACATAAGCCACCACCAAGATCAACAACACTAGCCCAATGATTTTTTTTTGAAAGAAAATGGGTGTGTAAATTGGCGCTTAGTTTATTCATTCACTGGCCCTATTGGCACTTTGAGTGGGAACAAAGGAGTCCAACCTAGCGATGAGGAATGATTCAACATATGACAAATGCGATGACATGTTCAAGAAGGTTTAAGTGTGTGGCGATATATATTTTGTTTGCGGCACATTATGTGGCTATGCTTTGGCATTTTAGAGTTAAAATTTGGCCCCAACCTCCTAAGTTGCTAATGCAAATTGGGCTACATAAACAATTCCATATAGAAATCATTATTCCACGGGGGAATTGAACCCTTATCTTTCAACCCTGCCCATTGCAGCGTGGAATGGCCTGCAAAACTACACATTATTGCATCCCATCTATCACCCAACAAAAGTTAGTATAGAAGAGAACACATGAAGATTCGGCCCATGTACACCATGAAAATCCTCCAACGGTTCCTTCAAAATATAGGTGGTAACTTTATGTAACACTTTAAAAAAACTTGCAAGTTGCAGCCCAACCATGCCATAGTCCACACAATGCACATGGTTCAAAAATGGCATCATATTCTATATTACGCTTACTCTACCTCATCATGTTCCAAAAATTGAGTGTAGATTCAATACATTGGAAACCTCTCATGTATGAAGCCAATACCCAATAATATGTTGCTACTAGTATAATTCATCTATTCTTCCCCTCCATACCGATTTCTCTATGCTTTCCAATCTGATATGGCTGTTTGGTAAGGGAAAGTATCTAGGGCATAAAAGTCTTGTGCAAACATGCGGATGACCAAATCTAGGTGTGTTGTAAGCCGGTTCCTCAACTTGCTCTTCAAAAATGACAAAGAACTAAATGTGCATGGAGCACCTTCAATAAATGCAGCGAGCCTCATTATTGGTTTTTTTTTACAATATCCGCTATTTTACTGGGGCCAACACCAATGCTAATATTGCATTTATGGTTGGCTGCCTTAGTGTTGGCATCGTATGCTGACGGCTACATTGTCCAATTATGATGTTGTCACCTACGAAGTGCAGGTGGTGTGATGAGCCCAAGATGGCTATTTTTATCAAAAAGGTTAGGGTTTTGGCCACCCATCCCTTGGCCGTTAGATTGCTCGCTACATGGATGCTTGGGATGAAGCATTGGGTTGGCTCTTCAAACCCAGCCAATGGGGTCGAGTTTGCTATCTTTCAATATTTTCATATGTTTTGGGGCTATTTTGAAAAAAAAAACCCCAAAATTGTACGTGTACATATAGCTGGGCCCAAATGAATGTAGCAAAAAACGTCTACATAGCCCAATTAAAAATCGCTGCACTAGCCCATACACAACAAAAAATCTTACATCTCAAGAAAAAATCATAATAACAATCTTAATGACTATACAAATAATCATTATGACTAGACAAATACAATCATAATAACTATATAAATACAATAAAATATATATACTAAATAATATACATACTAAATACAAAAATAATACAATACAAAGTTAAGATAATATATATTTAAAATAAAATAAGATGTAATACATATTTAAAATAATATGATATATAAAAATAACAAAACAATATATATATATCAACGTATAATGCAATACAAATAAATAGAATACGATAGTACATCATACAAATATATAAATATGTAAATATATATATATATATAAATATGGTACCATAAAATATAAATACAAATAATATTATTAAAATAAATTACCTCTCTATAATATGTTTGATTATAATAATAGATTCTTAAATAAATTTCAAAAAATCTCTTGTGTTCTTCTTCATCAACCACTGGAGTAACAATGATAAATACGTCCATCTTAAAAGTCGATTATATTTTGGAATAGTTATTATGTTTTTAAACACCACCAATACATTCTTATCAATTTTGAATGTTTTTTAATTTTTGTATATTCATTATGAAAAAATCATAAAAATTTGATAATATCGTGATCTTCTTCTGTAATACCATCTGCAACAATCACTTGACAAAGTTGTCATTGTTTATACTCTTATAATGACCTTTAACTCCAACCACTAGTGCATTGAACGTAATTATTGAAAAACTTTCGTGAGGTCGTTTTTTAAAACCTCTTATATACGTTTATATATAAAAAATTGGAAGCAATTCATGTACAAATGCAAGAAGAACAATGACATGCGTATTTTGTGAAATTAATATTACGTAGGCATATTATCACCATTATGAAATTCACCAATATGTTTGCATTTGACATCAAATTGTTTTTATCTTCACATACGCTCATGCACGAATCTTGTCTTCGTGATAATGTATCATATCACTAGCAATTGTCATTGTGATAGCGGTCAAATACTCCCAATCTATCAAATCACAATGCAAATAAAAAAAAAATTCAAACTTGATATTTTTTTTAGTTTCCAGACCGAAGATAATTAAAAGTACCATACATATTTAGAATCTTGTTCTCAAACAAAACATCTCTACAATTCTCATTTATGTCAGTCACATACAAGATAACCTTAAAAAATATGGTGATGCTAGTAATGACCGTAGCATGCTAAAATTATGGACATGAAAAAACACTTACAAATAGCAAGCAAGAAACAAAAAGCTCAAACACAATAAATGCAAAATAAATAAATAAAATGTGAAGGTGGTTTTGCAACTACGTCGACCACCTTAATATAAACAAACTTTCAAACCTTGGACAACAACCAAAATAACTATAATTAACTAGAGTTTTTTCAATACATTTTAGAGGACAATTATAATTAACTAGATATATATATAACTATAGTTAACATTCATGTTAAATAAACTGGAGCAAAAATAACAAGAACAAGTAATGTCCAAGTGTGAATGCAAAGTGGTTAGGAAATTTTGCTCTTAAAACAAAGAAGTCGATGCATAGTCTGTATCCTACAAACAGACCCAAATGTTTCATTTGTGAACGATCTTGAATAAATAAAGTTAGTTGACTTCAAAAGCTTGCCACAATTTGCTCCTAAGTTCAATTCTCACATATCTTATATATTTTTGGATATCTATATAAACTTATAAACATCTCAAAGTCTTATAGAAAATGAATAAAATATTCATACAAGCTCCCCAAAATGCAATTAGTCGCAAACCCTACATCAAAATCAACGAACAAATCGAAAGTAGAGTGTCAATGAACTTGCAACTGCATGGGCATTTTCGTGTCGGAAATAAAGATTCGACATTCAAGGGTGTACATGTTTCTCTTCACAGGTATACTGTGTTCCTATGCTTGACTATGGCCTATTGGTCAAGAAATGACCGATCAAGTTACCGATGGCACAAGTCCGCAGACATGTGCTCAAGGCTAGCAGACAGAGATGCACTACTATGCTGCTGAGTGAATTGGAAACAGGCAAAATCGCTGTTGAAGGAGAGCAATTCAACATTGGTCTTCCTTCCGCTACCCATCTCACATGTGATATATATATATATATATACACAGGCCGCATGTTTGAAGAACAAACGATGTGGCCGCACCAGCCTCTCGGTGTTAATTACTATAACTTGGAATGGTTTTTGGCTTTTTAGTGTTCTTGTGAGAGAAGTATCACTGCTGCAGGATGTGGGATTGTTAAAGTGCGGCCGCCATTAGACGGAGCTTTTCTTCGTGACTTTTGGAACGCGTTCCATTTTGTGGATGCGCGCACTTTAGAATCTCACATCATGTAGCGTTGCAGTAATCTTTGGATTTCTTATGCAAAATGGAGGCAGAACTCCTGGTCCCAGTTCGCCTCCATCCTGGCGAAAGAAATTCCACAACATGAGTCAGTTGGTATTCAAATGCATGTATTGTGAAAACCCACAACAATCTTGGCATTTCGGTAGTCTAGCAGCAAACAATTAAAGCAACTTCCTGCGGGTGGTGTTTGGCAACTCACACCAACTGCATAGTTTGAGAGTTTTGGCAAATTGAGTGGGCTCGTCCTCGTCGTTGCCTGAGAATTGGTTGTTGGGCAAATGTATTTTCTTGGTGTTCCTCAAAATCTTGGGTTGTGCAGTTGCCTCAATTCCACATGTGTCCTCAGATCTCCTCACGTTTAGCCGTTCACTATTTTCTCCAACATCTTGCACGGATTCCTCGAATTTCCTCTTTATTCTTACGAGTTCTCCAGCGGTGGTGCATACTCTAACATCGGCCATGGGTAAGTCCTGCCGTATTCTCTTCGAGCTTAGGCGCCCGCCATGTGTGAAAGTCGTGTCACAGGCTCCGCACTTGTACCGTGGCTGCGTAACCTTGCCATTATTATAGAACAAGAACCTCGACGTTCCCACTTTCCTGCAGCTCGGGTTCAGACACATCACCGTCGCATTATCTGGGAGGTCCTGAGATGCAACATCGTTGCTTGCAATCTTCAAGTAACCTTGCGGATGCCGCTTCCGTCGAGAAGCAGGATTGTAAGTGAACAATTTCTTACACACTGCACACCTGTACCGTGGCTGCTCAATCTTGTTGTTGTTGAGAAACTTGTACTCCACATCGATGGAGCTGCAAAATGGGCATGTCTTGGTGACACCCACATACACGGCGGGCTCCATGGCCGTCTTCGGCCTTCCCATCTTGGCATCCTTCTTCTCCATGAAGCGGTGCCCGCCTGAATCGACGACGACAACCAGCTTACGAACTGGAGATTGAACAATGCAGCAAAATGTTTGATGAACCACGCAGAATCTAAAAAATTCCGGTGTTTGCTATGTATAAGCAGTTTACAGAAAGCGAGAGCGAGCAAGAAGCGCTTTAGAGATGATGCCCGGCCGCGCCTCCCCATGGAGTATTTATGCAATACGCGTAAAGTAAAAGTTTTAGGCTCCAAAGTAAAAGGAGGAAAGCAAAAGTAGTGGCTGAATCTTGGTGCCCAAGCCAACCATCCGGAGACTCCCGGAAGGTTCCGGAAGGCGCCATCTATGGTTGCGCCGGCTTGGCCAATACGTTAAGCTTTGCTACTTTTGGCTTTTCCGCTCCTTCCTACTTTCGTTCTCGGGGCCATGTTAAACACGTGACTCAAGCATTGTCCGGGGAGATTTTGGGCACCATAATCGGGTGATATCCTAGTGTTTCCAACTCCAACCGGTTGCATGTTCATATCTTTCCATGTTTCTCTTATTGGCACTGTTGGTAGTACACAATAATACACAAAAATATCGATATTGAAATAATTATTTTATATAGAAAATCTTATTTTGATAAGGTTTTGTGAGGCTCAAAAGCTCAATGAAATTTCTTATTTAAATATAAAAATAGCTACAGTAACTAAATATGGATATTTTTATTAGATTTTAGTGAAAGTGAAAGTGATATCTCAATAACATTTTCAAATTAATATGGAAATATTTATTATTATATTTTATTGTTGAAATGAGTGACTTCTTATAATGAGATGTGGTAATACAAAATTATTGATTTTGCAATAAATTTCTTAAATGAACACTATGCAATCAAACATACTCGATAAGGTATGATGAAGCTTAATGAAAACTCCAGAAAAGCTCTGTGAAAGCTCAATAAAAATTTCCAATGTAATATGAAAATATATATTTTTAATATTAAAATAAAATAACGTAGATATATACGAGACTATTTGAAATTAAAACCGGGTGTATGAAGAACTAATAAAAAATTGAACTAGAGCATAACATAAACTATTTGAAACATAAAATAAATCATTTTATAACAGTTCATGAGATTTTCTAAAAATAAAATGTATGTGAGAATGAACTTTTTGGTATTTGAATAAAAATCCAAGATATAGTTTGGAAATGGTGATATGCATGATATTTTTGTAAAACGATGATGTTTTCTCTATGGGTACAAATTTTAGAGCTGAGTGTGAAATTCCTAATGGATTCATATAATTTGGGAAAGTGTCTTATCGTATTAATGAAGAATGCTACAGTAATTTCCAAAGGGGATCGTCACTTCAAAGCCCAATCTTATAATATTTTCACTGCAGTGATTGATGAAAATGTTGCAGACCTTGGACAACTGCCAAAATAACTATAGTTAACTAGATTTTTTTTCAATACATTTTAGGGAACAACTATAGTTAACTGGAAAAATTTCAAACAACTATAACTATGTAACTAAGTTCACCTCTTGATTTGCTTCAATCGAGGTGCTCAGGCCACTCAGGATCATTAATAAACGCCTTTATACAATCACTCACAGTGTTGGGCTCCAGAGCAACCTCCATGCACACCGCCAACACAAGTAACACACTAGTGACACTACATAATTCCGCGAATAGGCTGCGTTGAACTTTAGTTAACTAGAGATTTATGTAACTAGAGTTAACTAGATTTTTTGGCGGACTGAATTTAGGACAACTATAGTTAACTACATTTTTTGGTAGGCCAATTGCAAACAACTATACTTACAAAAGGCAACTAGTTAACTAATAGTTGAACTAGTTGGTTAGTTGTCCAAGGCCTGAAATGTTCACACCCCCATCTTACTGAGCTTCACAAGAAGTTTACAACCGGCTAGTCACTATCAGAGAGGTAAGCAACATACGCTTCAATTTTTAGTTTTTTAGTTTTTTTTAACTATTCAATTATATTTTTTGTTTTCTGTATTTAATTCTCATAATCTGCCAAGTCATTTCAAGTTGATTGTTATTTATTACTACTCCTTCTACGTCACTTTCCCAAAAGGTTCGCTACAACTGTCATTTTAAAAATAAATATTCATAAGGTCGGCTTCTTGTAATCTTCCATTACAACTGAAGGTGAGCCAATACAAGTTACTAAAGATCCAAGGCAACCTAAACTACCAGATGATGGTGCAGAGATGGCCAAATCTCAAGGAAGAGGTCGGCAGTTCGATTCCCGGCTGTGAAATCCCCTCTCTACTTGACGGAAAACTTGCCAGATGGTCAACTACCTCCTGTGTTTTGGCGTTGGCTTGTCGACCTTCTGTCTCAAAAACAAAAACAAAACAATGCAACTTACTATTGAAGGCAAACGGTTGGAAGTACTTGTCCACATAAAAAATTGATTTCATGAATTGCCCAACTTCAAATTTTCAACAAAATTTGTATTTTGGATATATTTTAGCTTAATTCTACTTCTGCACTTACTAATTTCAAAGAAGACATGCAGCTGCCTTTCTTTTATATCTGAATTTTCTTTTGTAGCATGGATTTAGAAAACTCTCCACTTGCTATTCTTCCCACTTCTTTTACATCTATACCAGTGGATCATCGTTCACATGTTTTTTTGGGGTTTATTTTTATTTTTTATGATTGTTGTTATTACTGAAGTTATTAGTGGTTTAATGTTATCGGAGTTGTTACTGGAGTTATTACTATTGTTGATCCTATCATTTTTTCCATTACCAGTGTTGTTATTGGTGGTACGGCTTTTACTATTAGTATTGGTGTTTGGTGCTACTCTTATCATGCATTTCCTTAGGTACAATTAGTTCAGGTTAGTATACTACTCTAGTTTAATACTCTAATATCATTATAAGGGACGTCAACCAAATGCAGACATGGAATGCGACCCACCTCATCTGCCCTTTCAAATTTCAAAGAGATGGGGTTGCAAAGGTCAACAAATTCTTCCATGTTGACTTGGAGACAACCAACACATCACATTCCCCATATGGACAAAACCCCAAGCATCTAATGAAGAATTCCATTGTTTGCTAAGAATATATTTACAAAAACCGGTGCACGAAAACGAACCTTGAAGTCACCACTGCCTCCAATGCACAAAAGATTGCTTCTATGTCTTTATCGACAATGGATGGAAGTGTCCTGCAACAATACCAATCATGTGGTGCTCGATCACAAATTCAGAACAACTCAAGCTTCTAGGGATATGTAGAAAGCATATTTAATAGGGCTTTGCATTTGAGATTAGTAAACAGTGATCTTGACAATGAGTAGTGCACACACATGTACGTACTCAACTCCTTAAAGAGCTTCCCATATTGGTGGATTGAATTGTTGAGAGATGTGCAGCATAGGTGAGAGGGAGAAGACTAGGGTTCAAGATTAGGGTTTAGGATTTAACAGAAATTCTCACATGGCAAATCTACAGTATCATAACACATGATCCATCTTCACATGTCAACAATTCAACATGTCGCATATTAAGAAGAATAAGAATAATAAGGATTGGATACTCCACATATTGATACATGGCGCAATGCAAGGGTGTGAGTTGACTTCTATGGCGGTTTACATTAATGGCAAAACCCATGACAATAAGGGAGGGAAATGTGACAATAAGGAGTGAGATTTGAACTAAGAACATCCGTTCCTATTTTAGGATATTAAAGAGTGAGTGACATTACAGAGTTTAGGGTGTACATAATATATCATATGGGGAAAGTAATAAGGTTCATGAGCTGAAGATTTCCCCAATTTCAACTTATTGTGCAGTTACATTTTTAGGGTTTAGGGTTTACGGAGTTTAATATGCACATTCAAGAAGTCATCATACAATTCCATTGATGTCTTATCTTTGAACAACCACAGGTTTGAAGGTATACTTGACAGCAGACTCTTGTCATGAATATATTTTGTCAGCAAAACGTACAGCCAACGTGTTTAACCACAAAAACAACAAACTCATTTATTGGGCATTTATCTACCTCCGCAGCTCAGGATCACAATCCATTGATCCCTGCGTCAACCAGGGCTCTAACAAATCCTGCGCTTATTGCTCTTCTCAGACTCACTCTGATCGTCTCAATTCTAACTCATTCACCTGCTTGTTATTCAGGAAAAATAGCCTCACACACAAATGCAAGGAAGAATGGGAAAACCCACTATATGTGAGCAAGAAAATCTTCTCTAGAGCAACCAACAAATGACAAGAGTCTCAACTACAAAATGCCCTTAAGCTGCTTTCTCAACATTCTGCTCCTTGGAGACTTCATGAATGGCATTGGCTAGGTACTCCACATTGGATGATGTAACACCAGCCATACTGCAAAACCACAAAATGGAAGGTATCAGATCATGCACCAAAAAACGCAAGGGAGCCAACTCATTTCAAGCATAAGTCTAAAAACCCTCCATTGTCGACCATAAAGTGAACAATAAGGACAAAGACAAGTATCCATGTTCTCCCCTGTCCTGGTGAGTTTCATTTCCAGGACTAATGTATAAAACGAGCTTTGTAGAATTTGCTCCACAACTGACTCTTTACAGTACCTGATGCGACCATTGCGTGTGAGGTAAATGTGGAATTCATTCGTCAACCGATCCACCTGCTCTGGGTTCAACCCACTGAAGCAGAACATACCAATCTGTGGACAATTTGAAGTCAGATCAGCACTTCCTATGAAATTTTTCAGGACACACATAGAATGAAACTACTGACAATCCAAAAAAATATTACCATCCAAGAGGATTGGATGTGATAATAAAACCTACATCTAGGAGAAGTAAACAAGCCACTCCATAGAAAGCTAAACAATCCCCGTCTTAAAAAAATCAATGGTCAAGAATGCTGACAGACCCATTAGTTGAACATTGACCTTTATGTGCACTGGACAAATTGATGACCAAAGCAAAATCAAGTATATAACCACCTGATCAGTAATGTGCTTCCAGCTGTGCTGAGACCCAGCCTTCTCAACGTTGCTGCGTAGCAGCTCCCTCATGGTGATAATCCGATCAGCCATGCCCTGTTGTGCAAAACAAATAGTCAGATGAATAGTGATACTAGCACTAATAATTGGCCCTTACCTAAATTTGCTTCGTATGATCATTTTGATATCAAATAAAAATCTAGAATGCTATACATTATTCAATTAGAGTTCTAGTGCACATCTGAGACTAAAATCAGGGTTTATACCAAGTAAGGCCTTGAGTAATAAGAATTTAAATAGACTGTCAATTTAATAGTTGGTGTCCACAAGTATCAAAACATATTGAGAATTGCATGACAATGATAATTTATATTATCCTCACCTTCACTTCCTTGTACCATAGAGCTTTGAGATCCGGATCTTCCAAGATAGTGGAAACAATAAGGGCACCATGCAAGGGAGGGTTGGAGTACATAGGACGGGCAATCTGCTGCAACTGGCTCTTCACAGCTACTGCTTGCTGAGGATCGTCACACACCACACTGCTCCCATCCATCATGGTAATAAGTTACTAACATATCCAGTTTCATAATGATACTACATTACAAGAAAATATGCTAGATTACTCTCTCCACCCAGCAATGCTCCATAGGATGTTCCTTAATGACTTAAGACATTTGTGCAACACAAGAAGGAATGATCAACAAGATAAGAAAGAAACTAAACTGTTGGTTAAGCCATAATATCAATCAAGCTTACCTCAGGCATCCAACACGCTGGCCATATAGACCCATGTTCTTGGCAAAAGACTGAGAACAGGCAATCTGATGACCATCATTCAAGAAAATGCGAATGGCTTGGGCATCCCTTTCTGTATCACCTGTTGCGAACCCTTGATACGCCATGTCAAACAATGCAAAGTGACCTTTCTCCTGCAGACACATATCACGTCAATGACGTTAGTCTCACTCAGGTACTTTTAGACTCCAGTCAATTTGAAGCTTGGCTCTATAATTATGAAAACAGACCTTTACAAATTTCAGAAAATTAAGACTTGCAGGTCCATACAAGAGAGAGAATGGAGTTCAAGCTCTCTTCATGAGCCAAACTAGAGATAGTGGAATGAAACCATAAAACTATGTACCTTGAAAAGGGCAGAGATTTCCTTCCAATTCTCCACAGATGGATCCACACCAGTTGGATTGTGTGCACAAGCATGCAAGAGGAAAACTGAACCATTTGGTGCATTCTGCAAATGATACAACAATCTGTCTTAGCACATGAAACTCCCCAATCCACCATTTTCGCCCTGCAGATTGGACTGAAGATTGAACTTCAAATTATATTTGAAATTGCAGGAAACAAATACTTTCAGGCAGCTTCAAAGCAATTTACAAAGCCAGTTCACACAATCAAATGTTTTGCCTCATCTGGGAAGATGACAAGATGCTACCAAATACCATGCTCTTGACATAGTTCTCACCTTGACATCTTCCATCAGACCGCTGAAGTCAAGGCCCTTGGTGGCTGGGTCATAGTAACGGAATGTGTGTTGAGGAACCTGGGCATCCTTCCAGATGTTGTGATGACTGCAGTCACCCACAGGTAGCAATTTAGAAGTCCAGAAGAACAAGAAGGCTTACATATACTGCATGATTTCTGAATGAGGTTATGTAGCAAAGCACAAGTATGATAAGATGAACATTCAGTGGTGTTTTCTCTCGTGCAAAGAAAGCTGTAATAGTGCTAAGCCAACAGAATTAGCTGTACAACCAATACCAAGTGATTTGATGGTGCCTAGAGATAATGTGAAAGAAAGCATCACAAAGACATACTTAGACCAGGTTGGAACAGGGATGAAGATATGGGCTTCTGGCTTGAACCGCCTCTGGAAATCAGCAAAGAGTCGGCATGCACCAGTCCCTGATAAAGCTTGCACAGCAGCAACCCTCTTGTCAGCGAGGACACTAGCATCTTCTCCATATGCCAGCTTCATACTGTGGTTGTTGAAGGCCACACTTCCTCCCATGGGCAAATACTCCCTGCAAGAGCAAACCAGTAGGAGCAGCCCTCATTAGCAGTTTGTGTTGATTGAACAAACAGAAACTGGAAAGGGAGCACACTAAAGAAACAAGAATGATGACCACTGCACCCATGCTCACCAATGAAATTCTGGCATGAAGTGAGAAGGGTTGCACACCGTAACCTCTTGCAAACAAATCTAGTAACTTTCTAATGTGCAATGTTCTTCAGCCCGGGTAGAATGTCAGCAAGGTGAAATAATCACCTCTCAGAATAAAACTTCAGTATATCAGTTGGGCTTCAGGAAAGCAAATGTAACTGAAAATGGTTTCTTAGCATTGCTTAAATGAGTGTCATATTAAGGGTATTGATGTTGACGCTCTGTTTCCTACTCTTCACCAGATACAATATCCAGCTGAGGAGCAAATATTTATTGGTTTTTGTAAATGACCTCATAAAGGATCACAAGAATAAGTAATGCCAACCAAAACCACCTTCAATCCAGTACTTACATGAAATTGTTGCCAGCGATCTTCCCCTCAGCCTGACGCACACAATCCAACACCATGGGCTTACCCTCATCTGTGCGGTATGCTCCCTGTTCCAACACAACATTTCAGCTCCAAGAAACATAAAGATAACTGAATATTTCATACTTGATACACTAATAGAATCCATAACTTCAGCTTGGCAAGTCTTGCGAAGCCCAGATGATTGATTCCACTAGCTATGCTAGGCTCCCGCTTTCTGTGAGATCCACCAGAAAGAGTCCCCCACCACTTTCAATACATCTTACTATAAATCCAAGTGGAAACCAATTTTTAAAACTCCTGACCTATTTATTATCACTTACTCAAAATTTGCATTCCTCCAACACATGACCAACACCTTAAGCACCCTCAGGCATTCCACAACTGTGAGTTCTAATGTGTAGCTCAAAACAGTATCTACAAAACCCTGAACCTTGCCTTCGACTAGTCAAATGTTTAAACCAAAGATGGTTAACTCTGCGCACCCCTTGACCTTGGAATTGACACCTTGTATAAACACCTAAGTCAAAAATGGAGTTTCCCCAATGTCACATAACATATCCATGCTTCCACAAACTCAAAATTAGCGCAGCTCTAAGTACTTAAGGTATGCAGACCTTTCATGTCACTTTTTTGAGTCCTGTGTGGTTAGGTGAGGATCTAATAACGGACACCAATAAAACATGTGTTTAAAAGAGATTGGACTATGTGCTCAAAACATGTTACCCATTCTAGGCTCAATAGTCAACAAAATAGCCAACATAATCAGTGGACGTATTTTAATGAGCTCAAGAATCTTCACTTGGAGGATAAGATATCCGTATGAGCTCCAAAAATAATGAGGCAAATGGCTACAGACATGATATGGAATTGCCAATCATCTTGCACTAATTGCATGTTTCACATCCTAGGCTTGTTTGGCGAATTTGCGACCCTGTAACACTTGGAAACCTCAAATCCAGAGTGTCTAACAAGCAAGTTACGTATTTTGCCCGAATCCTTCCACAGCCTCAAATTGGCAAAGGTCTATTTCCACACCCAGACTTCAGCGCAATTCTCCACTAAAAAGCAAAGCACAGCAGCTCCTATTGGCTGGACAGCGGATGTGAAGCTCATACCACAAGAGAAAAGGGAAGAGAAGGAGAGCGAAAGGGAGAGAGATTTGTCTATTCGGAGACTCAAATGCATCACATGATGAATGAATCCATCTAAGAGATTACGATCCCAATTGCACTTTGTAACCTTGAGCCCAGAAAATCAAATTAGAACAAGAGAGTTACATATAATGATAGCCGATGGCTTCATTCATTATGTGATGCAATCATTTGTCACTAATGTCAGATAAAGCCATCAGCCTTCTTTAAGAGCTTCCGGGCCCACTTGCACTTGGGACCTCGAACCTGAACAAGAGAGTCCAAGTATTTGCCCATATCCTATCTGCAGCTTGGAATTGGTGAAAGAATGGAGCGATCTTATTGATAACAGCATATTTCCAAAATGGCATCTCCCAATGTCACATGACATATGCATGCTCCCACAACCTGCAAATTAGCGCAGCTCTAAGCACCTAGTTGTGAAAGAGTTCTCTAATCTCCAATTAGAGACAAACGAATCTGTCACATGATAAATAAAGTCTTCAGCCTTGTCTGAGAATAAGGAGCACGATTACACTTGAAACCTCGACCGCAGATAACCGAACGAGAGTTACAAATTCCCCGCAAATCCTTTAATCAGCATTTAATTGGTGAAAAATGGCGCGATCTTAATAGAAACACCAATTTCCAAACTGGTGTTTCCAATGTCAAACGACATATCCGTGCTCCAATAACCTGGAAATTAGCGCAGCTCTAAGTGCCTAGTCGTGAAACAGTTAAGGCGCCACATGATAAATGAAGCCATCAGCCTTGTTTGAGATTAGAGCCCGATTGCACTTGGAACCTCGAGCTCAGAGAACCTGAACTAGAGAATTGAAAATTCCCCGCAAATCCTTTCCGCAGCCTCGAATTGGCAAATTCTTATATGTAGCGTGATCGTCGACTAAAAAGCACACTATCGCACTTTCGACACCCTTGCAATCCGCCTCACCTCCTATTGCACAGCTCCCGAATAACAGAATAAGGACAGGGAAACAAAGAGTTCCGTAATCAAAGATGTAGAGACAAAGAGCTCCCTATTCTGAGATTAAAGACAGAGGAATGCATCACATGATGAATGAAGCCATCAACATTGCTTAAGAGATTCAGATCCCGATTGCACTTCGGAACCTCGAGCTCAGAGAATCAACTTAGAAATAGAGAGTTACATATTTCCTCCTAATCCTCTCGCAGCCTCGACTTGGCGAAGGTCTTTAGTATGGCGCGATCTTCCAGTAAAAAGCACACTATCGCACTCTCGACACCCGCGCAATCTGCCTCACCTTCTATGCATAGAATAAGCACAAAGAGAGCGAGATAGACAAAGACTTCTCTATTGGGAGATAAGAGACAAACGATGGTTGAGGGCTTCATTCATGATGTGATGCATTCCTTGGTCTCGAACAAGGAATGATGGCTTTCTTCAGATATTGAAGAATTTTACGAGCCCAATTGCACTTGGAAACCCGAGCTCAAAGAACATGATAACAAAGTTACAAATTCCCCGTAAATCCATTCGGCAGCCTCGAATTGGCGAAATTTTTTTAGTATGCCGTGATCTTCGACTAAAAGCACATCAATATCGCACTCTCGAAACCCGGCAATCTGCCTCATCTCCTTTCCTAAACAGAATAAGGAAAAGGAAAGAAAAGGAGCGAGAAACAAAGAGAGACGCACATACCACGCCCACATTCATCTTATCGGGGTGCGTGTCAGCGAGGAAAGCCTCCGTGACTCCCAGAATGGGATCGCGGGGCGCGGGCTGCACATGCTTCCACCACGAAGCTGTGCTCATCAACCGCCGCCCGCTGCTGCCGCCATTCCGAGCTGCTGCTGCCATCGCCATAGCTTTGTTTTCCTTTGCCTAAACCCTTTCGACCTCTGCTTCGAAAACACTACAGGGCTTGCTCGTTCCTGCGCCTGATGCTGCGATCTATAGCTCGTTGGAGAGCTGAAGCGGCGAGGAGCGCGCTGGGATGCGAAGCAGATCGCGGGGATGGCGACGGCGGGTACACGAGTCTCGTGAATCCCTCGGTGTGTTTGAGAAGAGAGCGGAGGGTTTGCGGCGACCGCTGAGAGGCGGGCCCCCTAGTCCGCCGCTCGGGACGCTTGCTGCTTCTGGATGAATGAGTGCATGGTTTTGGATGAACACAGTGATAGTGTGGACGAATAATTTGGATGAAATAATTGACGTTATTTGTGATAAGACCCCCTTGTGGAGTGACCCACCAATTTTGGACACCCAAGTGTAAAGGCCACTTCACACACGAGACTGAAGGCCACTTCAAGCACTCCCATTGGTGGAAAAGTCGGAGCTGGACCATGTTCGGTTCACACTATGCTCGAGGGACCAACGGAGTAAGTGAGTGCAAGATGGATGTAAAGTCTACATGGATTCCTACGTGGCATCATATGGATCGTTTTTCATGGTCACTCGGACTATTTCAAAAACCATCTCTTGGAGGTAGGCCTTACACAAAACCGGGAGGCTATGGCACTCCGAAATCTCACCACCCTTTATTTATTATACTTTATCGTGTGTGAGGACTCCGCATGAATAGAGATTCATTGAAAATAGCATTTGGTTGAGGGTCATGTCAAATATGATTTCACACTACACTTGAGGGCCCGTGATCACATTACATGATTATGGAAGTGTCTTGGGATGGCCTTTGGACACTTCTTTTGGGCTCTCACAACTTCATGGTCATGGCTCTTGGCTCATGTGTGAAGTGGCCCTAAGGAATGTAAGGAATGTACTTAGTTGGTTGGGAACGTTTCAGACCTTGGACAACTAACCAACTAATTCAACTATTAGTTAACTAGTTGTCTTTCGTACCTATAGTTGTTCACGATTTGATGTGCCAAAAAATGTAGTTAACTATAGTTGTTCTACATCCAGTCTACCAAAAAATCTAGTTAACTATAGTTATATCTAGTTAACTAAAGTTGAGTGCAACTTGTTCACAAAATTTTGTTGTAGTGTTGTAGTGTCACTAGTGTGTTATTTGTGTTGGTGTGTACATGGAGGTTGTTTTGGAGCCCATCACTGTGAGTGATTGTATAAAGGCATTTCTTCATGATCCTTAGTGTCCCAAGCATATTATAGACCCTTCACTGAAGCAAACCAAGAGGCAAATTTCTTCAAATATATAATAATACTTGGAACTTTTCTAATTAACTATAGTTTTTCTTGAATTTGGTCTTAAATTTTTCTAGTTAACTACAGTTGTTCTCTAAAATGCATTGGAAAAAAATCTAGTTAACTATAGTTATTTTGGCAGTTGTACAAGGTCTGGAATGTTTTCCATTGATTGTCTCACAAACTTTATGTATTAAGGTGACCCAAATATGAAGAAGGCAACGGCTAAATCACTATGTAGTACTCACCCACTGAATTAGAGTAATTGTACCGCCAATTAGGAGCCAAAAATAGGTGTCCAATTAAGGAAGCCAATTGAATTAGCCTCATCTACCTTAGGTAGGCCTGAGGGCAATAGCCGAGCCTTGTTGGGTTGGGTCCCCTATGGGGTATCTAAGCTTAAGTACAAAGACATTGTTGTCTGTGGTTTCAATATCCCAATCAAATTTTCTCACATGTTCATAGCTATTGGAATTATCTATCTCCTCCAACATATTGATTATGAAATCACATGCATGGTTATTCACTACACCTCATGAAGTGCTCACATTTAAAGAGACAATTTGACAACATGATTACTTCAAGATCATCATAGTATGCTTGCAATCTCTCCACCAATCTACATTGTTAGTAATTTCAACCAAATCATATCAAGTTTCTCACCAAAAATTGTGAGATTTTTTATTATGACTAAATATCAAACCAAATTACTTCTAAATTCATTCCTAAAAAGATCATAATTGTTTGTTATGTTTTTAACCATGTGAATGCGGTCCATTGATGGTGTCTCACAACCTCTCTTATGTAATAGTTCTCCAAAACCCCTTAGATTCGTTATTTTATGGAACATCTTAGAAAATTATTATGTTGAAGTCCTTGCATAACATTATTTAGATCCGTAATAGTTTTTTGTGGGACTCATAGTATTCCATGTAATACTCCTTGATATTCCCACATTCATATTGAGTGTGAGAAATATCAGTGAAGATTCCATAGATTATTGTCAGTCCCACAAAATAGTATTATGGATCTGAATAATATCATGTGTAGGCCTTTTAGGGGTTAAGGACTATCAAATTCCTTGGATAAGCTTACACAAGTCTAGTGAATCCCCTCGATGCACGAGAAGTGAGAGGTTCATGGAGATGGCTAGAGGTGGTCTCCCAAGTCCACCACTCACAATGCTTTTTCCTAGATGAATGATCAAATGGATGGATGAAACTATAAACGTTGTTGATGGTAGACCCCTTGTGGAGTGGCCCCACCACTCTTGGACACAATGTGTAAGGAATGTTGGTACATTGTTGAGCAAACATTATTACTAGGTAGGCCTTTTTACACTCGAGATCGGTGGCCGAGTGTTGGAGGGTTGCGTCCCCGTATGCGCGCTTGAGATCATGGTTATAAACTTCCCATTTTCTAAGTTGTTAGTTGAGAGTCATCTTTCTAAATGCTCAAGTGTTAATTAAGACGCTGTGAGTTTGATTTTGGACATTTTCAATACATGTCTTAAACATCTAAGTGTCATGGTGACTTATGTAAAAACGACAGTCGCCTTTCATTTTCAAGCATCCAGATGTTGCGATGACTAACCTACTTAAACTTAAACTATCATGAACTTGTTCTTTAATCAACTTAGAAAGATATGAAGTTTGAACCTCACTGAGTTTGTTCTTAGTTTGGGGTTATGAAATGCCGATTTTAGTATCAAATCAACTAAGAAAAGTAACGTCCATGATATATGCCATTCAAGGATGTTTTGATTGATGAATTAGAGGCACATTTGTAGGCAATCGTTCCCTCTCGCTTGCTTGATGTGTCAATAGGGGCTTTATGCTAGGTCATCAAGTACTTAACCCATGTTGCATGGCCAAGGCCTTACTAACACTTCGCCTTATGAAAACTCTCTTGCCATTTATCGTATTGTCCGAATGTCACAAAACTATGTTCACTACCCATTGAAGTCAAATTTCCATTGCCATGTTCATTTTGATATTCTAAGTTCCAAGCTAAGAATAACTTATACTTATGATGGTATGCAAATTTTATTCAGTTGCTTTTCTTAGAGAGGGTTCACACTTGTAGGTAAAGTTAACTTGATGGTAACTTCTACCTTTCTTAATGATAACACGGTGTGTGGTTAAGGCCATGGGGCTGACACTTAGTGAGACTTATGGGGAACCACATGTCGTGAAGGTATAATTGTTTGGGGGGTATTATCTTGCTCACAAGCAATTAAATGACCCATTCAATTAGGTAAATTTATAGTTATGCATATATTGTAGGAGCTTTCAATTAATTTGAAAGGTTGGGGTTAGTTATTTTCATGTACCATATGTTTATAAATCAACAAGTTGTTGGTTAGAAGAGTGCTAGGCCCTATGATTATCCTCCATACGTGGCCAATTCTAGTTGGTTATCCGATTAAGGCCAAACTTTGGCTCATTTCAAAAACCATCTCAAAAGGCGTTTTCTTTTAACCTTGGATAGATGCTTGAGTCTCTTGCTCGGCAACAACAATTCATAATCTCAAAGTAGATTGACAACTACTAAAGATGATGTTGATGATGGAGTTGATTCAAACACAAAGGATCACCTAGCATCCGTTGTTGATGGACACAAGATGTAAAGTAAAGATGCAACATTTCTAGAAGCATATTTTTGCATATTATGTTTTGAGAACTAAGTTTGAGAAGGATGGCAAGGACAAAAACTCGGAGGTAGATTCAGATGCCACTTTGGAAGAGGGTTTTGTTTCAACTACAAAAACTTGGAAGGAAATTGGTTAGATTTCAAAGGAGGGCGAGGTTGATCAGGAATTGGAGAAGGCATCACAAGAGGAGCATAAGAACCACAACCAAGTGCCCGTGGAATCACAAGAAGTCATAGAAACTTGAAAGACATAGAAACCTAAAATTTGAAATATGAATTCTGAAATTTGAAACATGAAGACATAGAAACATGAAAGTGAGGAAAATCCACCTCAAATTGAAGAGAGTTATAACGATCTTGCTAGTAGGTTGGGGTGCAGGGATGTAGAGGATTGTAAACCAATCTCACCGTTCGCATACACCAAACTCGTAAAATGCAACGCCATGACCTAAACCAATCTCACCATTCGCATACACCAAACTCTCAAAATGCAACGCCATGACCTAAACCAATCTCTTCCACATTGCTTAACTAAACCCGTCATCCAATGTTCCTCAACCATTTTTCATCCGTTGACAAAATTTCATCCACTATGGGTGTGGTAGGTGAATGTATACACTATAACCCTTTTGCCAAAAAAAGTATACAATGGAATTTTAGAAATAATATAAACCTAATTTCATGGAATTTATAACACCCTGCATTATTTTGAACTCAAAGTCACATATTGTGTGGGGCTTATTTTATTTTGAAACTACTTCAATTTTTTTGATACCATCATTAAAAAAGACCCCATCGTTGGCTGCACATAGTTTCTAATTTTCGGGATTGGAAGTGTTGACCCCATGATTAAATCATAGATCTAAGAACATACACCATAAAGACACATGTTCAAAAACTACGTCTTCAAAGTTTATGATTAACTTCTCTACACTCAATAGTCAACACAATTGGGAGAACATTCATATTCACCTAAGAAATCAACATTTACACACTTCTGATAACCAAAACTAAATAAGGGAAGGTCCAATTTTCAATCCAAATTTTGTTCCTTTTGTTGGTTTTGTCCCTTATCACGGGATAGATGCATTGTGGGGATTGCCTTTGAGTGGTAATAGGGCCCAATAATGCATGTTAGAACTTAATGAACAAGGTTTGGTGAAGTTCGTGTAAGCTTCCCAATCTAATATAAAAAGAGCTGGTAGTTAATAATAATTACTTCTACAATGTCATTTTAGGACAAAGCCTCCCATGGCAAAGCCACATCCACTTGTTGATGTCTTATCATACATTTTCTAATGGAACAAAAACTTCAAGAGGTTAGAAGTAGAGATGATTAAAAGAAGATTGAGAACAAGAAAACTCAAAGCCACTTTGAATACTTGGATACCTTTATATTATTGTATTAGAGCAAGCCTAGTCATTCCTGGATCTGCATCTACATCCAAAAACAAAAGTGGATTTTCGTCCAGGATGTAGATGCAAACCTAGGAAAAATTGTCACTCATTTTGCATTGCAACCACATATCATAATTGAGTTTGAGAAATGAGGTTTAGGGGTTTAGGAAATTTTCCCAAGGCAGATGAACCGGGTGAGTTTGAGAAATAACCGGTTGAAGATGAAGACTTTAAGAAATTACCCATCAGAGATGAACCGGTTGAGGTTTAGGGGTTCGTGAAAATTATCCATCACATTAGAGGAATTCATGGAATAAATCTCAATTTAATGAAGAAAAACCGAAAGATCACAACATGTAACTGGTTGGACTTGAAAACAATAGGATTTTTACCGGTAATGTTCAAACTCTCTCCGGTAATTTCCCCGAAGTCTTGATCTTCAACCGGTTATTTCTCAAACTCAACCATTTCATCTGTAACTATGTAGCTATAACTAGCAAAAAGAAGCAGGGAAGAGGTTAAAAAAACATCTTGTCTTATTGTATATAACCCTCCCTGCATATCTCTCATGTATGTAGGGAGTTCTGCTTCATTTGCAAAAAAATTGTTCCAGATAACATTTCAAACCTTGGACAACTGACCAATTAATTGAACTACTAGTTAACTAGTTGCCTTTCGTAACTATAGTTGTTTGTGGTTTGACATGCCACAAAATGTAGTTAACTATAGTTGTTCTAAATTTAGTATGCCAAAATTATAGTTAACTATAGTTATATATAGTTAAGTAAATATCTAGTTAACCAAAGTTGAGCGCAACTTGTTCACATAATTTTGTTTTAGTGTTGTAGTGTCACTAGTGTGTTATTTGTGTCGGTGGTGTACATGAAGGTTGTTCCAAAGCCCAACATTGTGAGTGATCATATAAAGGTGTTTCTTGACGATCCTTAGTGGCCCGAGCATATTAAAGACCCTCTACTGAAGCAAATCAAGAGGTAAACTTCTTCGAATATATAATAATGCTTGGAAATTTTCTAGTTAACTATAGTTGTTCTTGAATTTGGTCTTAAATTTTTCTAGTTAACTATAGTTGTTCCCTAAAATGTATTGAAAAAATATAGTTAACTATGATTATTTTGGTAGTTGTCCAAGGTTTGTAACATTTGCAGGCATGATCAACCTCACTATCCCACATTTGCATGTGCATTGCGGATGAAAAAAGTGCAAGTGCAAATGCAGATGCAGATGTGGGATGAACGGCTTTGCTCTTAAAATGATGTAGTGTGAAGTGACACGGCCCATTGGGCTTTGTGTTGTTAAGTACTGAGGGTTTGTCATCCAAAAGTGCAGGCTCTCACGGATGAATGATTCTGGTGGGGTCTCTGCCTCATCAAAGTCTCGTTGGTGATGGGACCCACCACGGGACTCTTTGCTACAATAGAAGTGGGCCTTCCAGGACTCGAGGAGGCTTCTAGAAGATGAGAACCTCCCATTGGATAGCTTTGAACTCAACGTGATCCTTAACCGGTGCTTAATTCAAGTGGGACAACACTTCCAACCGTTTCCTTCCACAACATTATCCAACTCGATGAGGTATGTTCAACTACCTTGACTTCAAATTCAATCTAAAGCATTGGGGTTCTAGTATCCAGAGGTTTTATTCTCGAATCTACTGCAGGGCCCACGAACATAGCTCATCAGCTGAGTAATGTTATGTTTGTCACATGTGTGTGTGTGTGTGTGCATTTTTTTTCCTTTTTTCTTTTTTTCTTTTTTTTGGTCCCATATCATGAGATAGAGGCATTGTGAAGACTGCCTTTGAGTGCTAATAAGGTTTGGGTAGTGCACATCATAACTTAATGGTTAAGGTTTGGTGAAGCTCAATGAAAGTTCAATGAAAGCTCGGTGGAATTTCCAAATTAATATGAAACTAGCTAGTAATTAATGATGATTAATTTTAAAATGTCATTTTAGGACAGAGCCTCTCGTGGCAAAGCCACATTCCCTTGTTGGCTTTGTCCCATATCATGGGATAGAGGCATTGTGGAGACTACCTTTGAGTGGTAATAAGGCCCGGGTAATGCATGTCAAAACTGAATGAATAAGGCTTGGTGAAGCTTAGTGGAAGCTCAATGAAATTTCCAATTAATATGGAAAGATCTAATAACTAGAAATAATTTCTTTTAAAATGTCATTTTAGGACAAAGCTTCTTGTGGCAAAGCCACATTCCCTTTTTTATAAGTTTTGATCCACAAAGAGAGCATTTCATCCATAACCCCTTGTTTATGTCTAAGGTAGTTGACCCTAAAAGCGATGCTTTCATAAACTTTTGCTAATTCATGTAGTTTATATAACTTTATATTTTTATAAAATTTATTTTGTAGATTAGAAAAACTATACATAGTATATGGATTTTTTCAATAAAATAGAAAAATCATATGAAACCTACAAAAATTGTAGACCCTGGACATCTGCCAAAATAACTATAGTTAACTAGGATTTTTTTAGGGAACAACTATAGTTAACTAGACGAATTTCAAACCGATTTGAAGAACAACTATAGTTAACTAGAAAAATTTAAGACAAAATCTATGTTCTCTATCAAAATCGAAGAAGTTTGCCTCTTGATTTGCTTCACTTAAGAGTCTTTAATATACTTGGGCCATTGAGGATCATGCCTTTATACGATCACTCACAATGATGGGCTTTGGAACAACCTCCATGTACACCAACAACACAAATAGCACAGTAGTCATCCTACAACACTACAATAGAGTTTTCATGAACATGATGCGCTCAACTTTAGTTAACTAAATGTATATCACTATAGTTAACTAGATTTTTGGGCATACTGAATTTAGAACAACTATAGTTAACTACATTTTTTGGCAAGTCAAATCGTGAACAACTATAGTTACGAAAGGCAACTATTGTTCTCCCCCTTTAGTATGACACGTTTGGGAAACACAAAAAATGTCATATTATCAAGGTGTCGTCTTCTCGTTAATATGACAAATGGCGTAAAATTGTCGTACTATCGAGGGAATACAAAAACATAAGCAATATGAGCTTAAAAATATATACAACAAGTTTAAGCAATATAGATTGTATGAAATAATAACTTATAACTCCAAACAAATACAAATATTCTCAAGAACTTTTGAAATAGGAGTTCAAAGATCTCTGGTGTTGCAATTGTCATCTCATCTAAATTCCCTAATAGCTTTTGAAAACTAATAATTTCGTTAACACCAAAATATAAAGAGTTCTCTGATAAGAAATTAGACAACAATGATGCTTGACATTTAGCATCACTAAGCTTTACTGTAGGTGGAGCAACATCATCCACATCTACTGAATGTAGATCAACATTAAGATCAAAGCCTTGTGCATAATTGATTCCCAAAGCATCGTCCACCAACTCATCAATACTCAATTGTAGCTCAGTACTCTCTTCCTCTTCCATCTGAATGTAAGTCTCAATTGACATCTCATCATCACCCAATCACAACTTTAAAATCAGAGCACCAAGTTCATCTAATTCTCCTTGCATTCAATTATTCTTCCTTTCATCAACTAGGGCAAAATCAACATTCCATGTTGCAGATAATATACGCGCCATCCTCCAACAATTCCTGACTATCTGTGCGTCCAACTCACTCCATGCTTCATAACTCCACATGATAGCCTATCTGATGTTGGGCACCACCTTCCTTAAGTCCTTCAATGTAGCATCATCATGCTGTGATAAAACCCATTGCAAAAGTTTTTTTCTTGTACTAAATTTTAAAAGATGCTATTATACCTTGATCCAAATGTTGAACTATGCTTGTAATATTGGGAGGAAGGAATACCAAACTCATGTTACTCAATTCCAAGGTTGAAAAACTACGAGACTTAACAACTTTGGCAAAACTAACGACATGAGAAGATGCATTATCCAAAATCATAATCACCTTTCGATTTTGGCCTTTGAATTGATTATTGAGTTGCAAAATCCAAACTTCAAATATATCCCCCTTCATCCAAGCTGTTTTATTTGAGTGCCACCAAACATACTCATGAGGCTGTCACCTTCCAAAACATCGTGGTTGCTTAGACGTATAAATCACAAGAAACTTCAACTTATCAGTCCCAATTGAATTAACAGCAAGAGCAAGTGTTACACGCTCATTCTGTAACTTCCGATCCTTTGTTAGGGATATGACCTCTGAAATCTTTTTGTTCCTTTTACTTTAGAACTTGTTGGAACCTTCTAGTTCCTTTTACTTTAGAATTTGCTGGAACCTTCTAGTTTCATTTACTTTAGAACTTGTATTAGATAAACCCTTCTACTTTATATTAGGTATATATAGAGGTCAAGACTAAAGAGTTTTTCAATCTCGACAACACATCTCTTGGAACTCTTGCTCACCCTTCTTGTTGTTGTTTGTTTTCTTATCTATTAATTCAAGTATCTTTGTATCATGTATCCCTAACAGTTTGTCGAGACTGACTTCACTTGAGTATCAGAGTTAAGGTCTTTTCTTGAGGTTGCAATTTTTTTTTAATAATTTTTTTCTTTTCATAATCTAATATCTCATTTTGTCACAACATCTGAGTCTTGTTCTTCCTGTGAGAGCAACGGACAACTCTTCTCCCTTAACATTTGAAGGTTTAAATCTTACAATTTATCCTCCACTGAGCTAAAATTTTGTTTTTGATTATTCTCGTCATTTAGTATGGCTAGAACTCAAGACTTTATTATGCCTGAATCTGCCGAGGCTAAGTCAGAGGCTATCCTTAATACTATCAATACGTTATTGGTCCAGATCACAATGATTGAAGGAATCATTGGTGGGCTTTAACAACATCAATCTTCCACCAACCTGAAGGGAGGAGCTCTGTCTTTAATTCAAGATCCATCACCGCAACCAAATGAATCTCATACAAGCATGCATGAGAAATTCGATGGCACGCGTTTCAAATTTTGAGAGCTTATCAATCAAATTCGATTGATAATCATTTTACAGTCGGAGTGCTACCCAACAGAAGAATCACGAGTCGGATTGATTGGGATGTTGCTTACGGGGCAAGTTTTATCATAGTTTGCTTCCATGTTTGAGAAAAATTCACCCATTTTGAACAATTTTGACGTTTATCTAGAGGCCTTTGCGGAAACATTTGGAGAATATGACAAGGCTTGTTGGGTAACAACGAAGATTCGGTCTCTACGGCAAGAAACACGTTTTGCATCGACTTACGCCTTAGATTTTAGACAATTTGCATGCGACGTCAACTGGGATGAAGTAGCACTTATGAGCCAAATCTATTGGGACTTGAAGGATATGGTGAAGGATTTGTTGTTGTCACTTTCTGATTCGCAAATCCTCAATGAGATAATTAATCAGACGGTTAAATGCAATAATCGACTCTTCCAACGTCGCTATGACAATGGCTCATGGACTCCGTTAAGTGAACATATGATTCACCAGACCTCATCTATATCAACGCATAGCCCAAATTCTCATTCGGAGGTTGCATATATACAAATCGACACAATACGTGTCAAACATCTTACTCTAAAAGAATAGAAACGTCGGATGGAAGAATGACTATGCTTGTATTGCGGCGAAAGGGTTACAAAATCCCCAACTGCTCGAAGAAGCCAAATCAACATATTATCAAGACCAACGCTGTTATAATCCAAGAAAACAAAGATGTCCAACTATAATAGGAACCATGCGGTTGGACAATTCAGTTTCACAACAACATTTAGGTTCAGTCTTTCCCGTTCAACTTGCACTTTGTTTTTCAATTCCTTTATCTTTTGGTCCTCAAAATTCTAAACCACTGTTTTATAAGATTCGGGAGTATTTGTTTGTTTTTTAGATGAAGAATTTGTTAAGAGTCACAAATTTTTTTTAGTTCAAAAATTTCAATCCGTCTATATATAAATGATAGATAGATGACCTTTGTCCTCAGATAGTGTTATTCATGAAACAATACCTTCAGAGGTGATATTTGAAAGTCATAGTAGCTACATTATCTTCAATGTTATTAGAACCCCTACAAAACATGTTATTCTTGGTATCTTCTGGTTAAAAAAATACAACCCATATGTAGATTGAAAGTTGTGAAAGATGATTTTTTCCTTCCCATTGGAACATCCAAACACTAACCTTGTTAAAATTTTGTTAACAAACGTGTTAGAAAACCACGAATGAAGAAACCCCTCTTCATTGGAGCACGAATGTTTGTAAGATCGTCCAAGGAAGGCACATCATTTGTCATCTATGCGGCTCCAACTAGCGAAAAGAAGATCTCAACATCCAATATTTCGGAGCAGTATAAGGATTTTGAAGATATATTTTTGAAGAAGAATGCCAACAAACTTGCGGAACACCGTCTACTTGTTTATGCAATTGATTTGGAAGAAGAAGCGCAATTGTCTTTTGGCCCGATTTACAACCTATCGCAAACAGAGTTTGTTGAATTATAGAAGTATATTGACGAGAATCTGGCCAAAAATTCATTCGCCACTCCAAATCACCAGTTGGAGCGCCTATTCCATTTGTAAAGAAAAAAATGGCTTATTACAAATGTGCGTGGATTATCGATGTCTCAACGAGGTGATAAAGAATAATCGCTACTCATTGCCTTTGATTTCTGGACTTTTGGAACAACTCTGGAGTGCGAAGGTCTTTGCCAAGATTGACCAACACGGTGCTTATAATCCCGTATGAATAAAAAAATGAGACAAATGGAATATAACTTTTTGTACAATATATTGTCATTTCGAGTACAATGTCATACCTTTCGGCCTCACGAATGCTCCAGTAAATTTTCAGCTTATGATTAATGACATTTTTCGAGAGTACCTTGACGACTTTGTTGTCATCCATTTAGATGATATTATGATATTTTCTAAGAATGAAGAAGATCATGAGAAGCACGTTCGGCTGGTCCTTGAAAACTTACACGAACGAGAACTCTACACCAAACAAGAAAAATGTTTATTTCACCAAGCTGTGATGAAATTTTTGGAATTCATCGCAACTACGAAAGGTTTGAAGATGAACTCGAAAAATGTGGAAGCCATCGTGTTTTGGAAAGTTTCGAAGAAGGTTCGAGATGTACAATGTTTCCTTGGTTTTGCTAACTTCTATCGGATTTTTATAAAAAATTATATACTATTAGCTACTCTACTCACTCGGTTGACATGTAAAGACAAACTTAATTGGAGGCCGTCAATAAAAAATATATTTTAAGATCTTAAGGCGGTATTTACAACCGCATCAATTTTGGTACACCTATTTGGAAACCGATGCTTCGGATTTTGATTTGGAAGCTGTACTTTCACAGATGGGGAGGATGATAAACTTCATCCAATTGCGTTTTATTTTCGCACATTTTTTGTTGCTGAGATTAATTATGAGATTCATGATAAAAAATTTCTTTCTATCATGAATTCTTTTTTAAAATAACATCATTTCCTTGAAGGAACTGTACATCTAGTAATTGTATATATAAATCATAAAAATTTGGAGTACTTCATGTCATCTCGTGTTTTGAATCGGCGCAAAGCTCGATGGAATATGTCGCTATTCCGGTTTGATTTTGTTATCACTTATCGACCTGAAAAGCAAGAAGGACTATCTGACGCGCTATCGAGGAGATCGTATCTTGCGCCGAAGGCTAATGAAGGAACATTTTATCAATAGTGTTGAACTTTGTTGAAGCCAAAGTTGTTTCACCTTTACACCATTGTTATGCCAGCCCCAATTGATGTTGATTTCTATAAATTATGTGCGTATTACAACTATTGAAGATCTTGTGGCCCTCGACATCAAACGTCACCCCAGAAAATACTACAAATTTAAGGTGGAGGGAGATTTGTTATAGTTTGAAGAACGTTACTCAATCCCGAAGGCCCGACACGGCTTCAAGTTCTTCAGTCCCGCCATGACTTCCAAGCTGTGGGTCATTTTGAATACAACAAAATTTTGGAATTTCTTTTCAAAGTTTTTTGGTGGCTTAAAATGTGGAAGGATGTGAAAATTTTGTTACCTCTTGTGACATTTCTTCAAGATCCAAGAATCCTTAACATCGCCCTTATAGTTTTTTACAACCATTGCCTATTCTACGTCGGCCATAGTCTTTGGTCTCTATAGACTTCATTACAGATTTGCCGTTATCAAATTCATTTGACAATATTTTTGTTGTAGAGGATCGGTTTATAAAGATGGCGTATTTTGTCCCATGCAAGAAATCTTCATCAAGTGAAGATATGGTAAAATTATTTTTTAGATAATAAATATCGATATCATGGTCTACTAGATAATATCGTATCTGACAAGGGGAACTCAATTTGTATAAAAAATTTGGAGTTATCTTTTTGAGATATTGAGAGTGGATATCAACATCTCTTTAGCTTTCCATCTTTAAACTGATGGTAAAATAAAACAGATTAATCAAGTCATTGAGTAATATTTACGATGCAGTATCAACTATCAGCAAGACAATTGGACGGCATACTTGCCGCTAGCGGAATTTGCTTACAACAATACTCTTCATATTTCAACTCAGTAAATTCCATTCTATTTCAATGATGGTTATCATTCGAAGCTTGATATGTTGAGTTCACCAACAAATAGTAATCCGGCAGCGGATGATTTTGCACGGAAATTATCATAAATTCAAGATGTTTTGAAGCTTCAACTGCAAGTCGCACAAGAGTTTTATAAGATATTTGTAAACAAATTTAGTAACCAAACACCTACTTTTTAAGTTGGAGATAAAATATGGTTTCTTCGATAAAATATCAAGACCACCTGGCCTTTTGACAAGTTGGATTATCGGAGATTGGGACCATTCGTCATCCAAAAACAAATCAATTCAGTGACATTTCATCTTGAGCTACCAATTTTCATGAAGATACATCTAGTTTTTCATGTTTATCTTTTAGAACGTTATGAAAAATTATATTTTTCAAGAAAAGTAAAACAACCATCGCCTAGTATAGAGATTGAGAATCACGATTAAAATGATGTAAAAAAAGTACTGGACTCGCGACAAAGATGGAACAAGTTGGAGTATCTAGTATATTGGACCGGTTATGATATCAACGAATAAATGTGGAAACCAATTGAGAACCTTGCGAACGTATATGAATGGGTACAGAAGTTTTATCGACTTTATCCGGATAAACCTAAGGCTCCTTTTAGGACTCATCGTTTGAGAGGGAGGTAATGTTAGGGACATGACACCTGGAATCTTTTAGATCCTTTTACTTTAGAGCTTGCTGGAACCTTCTAGTTTTTTTTACTTTAGAACTTGTGGGAACCTTCTAGTACCTTTTACTTTAGAACTTGTTGGAACCTTCTAGTTTCGTTTATTTTAGAACTTGCTGGAACTTTTAGTTCTTTTTACTTTAGAACTTAATGGAACCTTCTAATACCTTTTACTTTAGAACTTGTTGGAACCTTCTAGTTTCGTTTATTTTAGTACTTGCTGGAACTTTTAGGTCCTTTTACTTTAGAACTTAATGGAACTTTCTAGTTCTTTTTACTTTAGAACTTGTTGGAACCTTCTTATATCTTTTACTTTAGAATTTGCTTGAACCTTTTAGTTTTTTTTACTTTAGAACTTGCTGGAACCTTCTAATTTCTTTTACTTTAAAATTTGCTGGAACCTTCTAATTTCTTTTATTTTAGAACTTGGTGGAACCTTTTAGTTATTTTTACTTTAAAACTTGCTGAAACATTCTAATTCTTTTTACTTTAGAACTTGATGAAACCTTCTAGTACCTTTTACTTTAGAATTTGATGGAATACGCTAGTTCCTTTTACTTTAGAACTTGTTGGAACGTTTTAATTATTTTTACTTTAGAACTTGCTGGAACCTTTTAATTCCTTTTACTTTAGAACTTGATGAAATCTTCTAGTACCTTTTACTTTAGAATTTGATGGAACTTGCTAGTTCCTTTTACTTTAAAACTTGTTGGAACCTTCTAGTTATTTTTACTTTAGAACTTGTGTTAGATAAATGCTCCTACTTTAGATTAGGTATATATAGATGTTGAGGCTAAAGAGTCTTTCACTCTCGATAACACATCTTTTGGAGTTTTCGCTCATCCCTCTTGTTGTTTTTTTTTCATTTATTAATTCAAGTATCTTTGTATTATGCGTCCTTGACAGTATGTTAGAGATATGAGCTCTAGAACCTTCTAGTCTTTTTTACTTTAGGACTTGCTGGAACCTTCTAGTTTGTTTTATTTTAAAATTTGTTGGAACCTTCTAATATCTTTTACTTTAGAACTCAATGGAACTTTCTAGTTTTTCTTTACTTTAGATTTTACTAGAACCTTTTAATTTTTTACTTTAAAATTTGTATTATGTAGACCCTTTTATTTTAGATTAGGTATATATAGAGGTTGAGGTTGAAGAGTCCTTCGGTCTCGACAATACATCTCTTGAAGCTTTCGCCCACCCTTTTTATCGTTGTTCATTTTTTCATCTATTAATTCAAGTATCTTTGTATCTTGTATCCCTGATAGTATTTTAGGGAGATGAGCTCTGGAACCTTCTAGTTCTTTTTATTTTTGAACTTGTTGGAATCTTTTAGTTCCTTTTACTTTAAAACTTGTTGGAACCTTTTAATTTCTTTTACTTTAGAATTTGCTGGAACCTTTTAGTATCTTTTACTTTAAAACTTGTTGGAACTTTCTAGTTCTTTTTACTTTAGAACTTGTTGGAATTTTTAGTTGCTTTCACTTTAGAACTTGCTTGAACCTTCTAGTATCCTTTACTTTAGAACTTGCTGGAACCTTCTAGTACCTTTTACTTTAGAACTTGTTGGAACTTTTAGTTGCTTTTACTTTAGAACTTGTTTGAACCTTCTAGTTGATTCTTTTAGTTAAGAACTTGCTGGAACCTTCTAGTGCCTTTTACTTTAGAATTTGTTGGAAGTTTTAGTTGCTTTTACTTTAAAACTTGCTTGAACATTCTAGTATCTTTTACTTTAGAACTTGTTGAAACCTTCTAGTTTCTTTTACTTTAGAACTTGTTGAAACTTTTAGTTGCTTTTACTTTAGAACTTGCTTGAACCTTTTAGTATCTTTTACTTTAGAACTTGCTGGAACCTTCTAGTACCTTTTACTTTAGAACTCGATGGAACCTTCTAGGTTTTTTTACTTTAGAATTTGTTGGAACCTTTTAATTTTTTTTACTTTAAAATTTATCTTAGGTAGACCCTTTTATTTTAGATTAGGTATATATAGAGGTTAAGGCTGAAGAGTCCTTCAGTCTCGACAACACATCTCTTGGAGTTTTCGCTCACCCTTCTTATTGTTGTTAGTTTTTTCATCTATTAATTCAAGTATCTTTGTATTTTGTATCCCTGATAGTATTTTAAAGAGATGACCTCTGAAACCTTCTAGTTCTTTTTACTTTTGAACTTGCTGGAACCTTTTAGTTCATTTTACTTTAAAACTTGCTGAAACTTTCTAATTTTTTTTACTTTAGAACTTGTTGGAACCTTCTAGTATCTTTTACTTTAGAACTTGCTAGAACCTTCTAGTTCCTTTTACTTTAGAACTTATTGGAACCTTCTAGTATCGTTTACTTTAGAACTTGCTAGAACCTTCTAGTTCCTTTTATTTTAGAACTTGTTGGAACCTTCTAGTATCTTTTACTTTAGAACTTGCTAGAACCTTCTAGTTCCTTTTACTTTAGAACTTGTTGGAACCTTCTAGTATCTTTTACTTTAGAACTTGTTAGAACCTTCTAGTTCCTTTTACTTTAGAACTTGTTGGAACCTTCTAGTATCTTTTACTTTAGAACTTGCTAGAATCTTCTAGTTCCTTTTACTTTAGAACTTGCTGGAACCTTCTAGTACCTTTTACTTTAGAATTTGCTAGAACCTTCTAGTGTCTTTTACTTTAGAATTTGTTGGAACCTTCTAGTACCTTTTACTTTAGAATTTGCTGAAACCTTCTAGTGCCTTTTACTTTAGAACTTGCTGGAATTTTCTAATTATTTTTACTTTAAAACTTGTACTAGGTAAACCCTTCTACTTTAAATTAGGTATATATAGGGGTTAAGGCTGAAGAGTTCTTCAGTCTCGACAATACATTTTCTTGGCGCTTTCAATCATCCCTCTTGTTGTTGTTCGTTTTCTCATCTATTAATTCAAGTATCTTTGTATCATGTGTCTCTGATACCCTTCACCTTCTTTTGTGCTAATATTTTATTAAGATGTGTTTTAAAATACAATCTAGTGTCATTCATGTTGTAAACATCTTCAAGCTTATAATCTGACAAAATAATAGGAAGGAGGCCACTCTAACCCTAACCATGTTTATTCTACACTAGTAACCCTAATTATCATTAAGTTCTCAATGATAAGTGAAGTTTCCAAATAGTTCTTAAGTGAAAATGAATGTATTTTAGATGTACATAACATAGAATTAAAGAGTTTTAGCATTAATTACCTCTTTAATATGACAAATTAGAGATTCTAAATGTCGTATGATCCAGTGTCGTAGTCATATAAAAGAGGGAGTTTGAACTAAAAAGTTTGGTTGTGTATAAATGTGTCGTAATATCGAGGGTATCGTATAAACGAGTGTCGTACTAACGAGGTTAGACTGTAGTTAACTAATAGTTGAATTAGTTGGTTAGTTGTCCAAGGTCTGGAAAATTGGCAAAGTCGTTTCAAGAAATGAGCCTTTTATTCTTCACTAGGGGGTCCATTGATGTTCGATTGCTAGGTGTAAATCAACACAAAAACAACCTTATTACCATTGAGGGTCTTCTATTAAATGAAGGTGTTGTCCCCCCTTTTTGTGGATCACTTCTTACACCCCCTCAAAAGTGATCCACAAATTGATCCCTGATTAGCCATTGTGATTGGGCAAAGTCAGTGCTCTTCTTAAAGCATTCTTTATCCTTCTTACATTGCTATTGTGAATGCCCACAGTGGTGCTACCATGTACTTAATGCCACATATGATTACTTACTTGTAACAATGACTTACTCGATGGCACTGTTGCATTCATTTGTCAACAACTCAAGGATGAAAAATAGGTGTCACCAAAAGGAAATTGTTACTTTAAGGCATTGCTACCTTATGAGTAGATCAATTGTGCTCCATAACTGAACTCTCATCCAAGAGTAGAAGGGTTATTAGAACTCCTCACATATTTTCATCCACGAAGACGTGGTATTTTCCACAATTCCCATATTTTGTCCATGAGTTATTCGGTTATGCTTGGTAACTAGAGCAAGTAGGTAGATGATTTATTGCTCCCATGGCTCGTCATCGACACTTCTCTAGTTGGTTATTTAGTCCGTAAGCAACTAGAGTAGATAGATGTCTCTCTACTATTACAACAAAAACACTAAAATGTGCAACTGTGAAGAGGGGAATAAATAATAGGTATGGAAATTAATGTGGACCACATTTGTTATTGCAACATGAAAAGTGAAAAACCATGACATAAGATTTGTGGTGCTATTATGGGCACTTCCAACTCCACATACAACTTTGATTGTTGGATCGGATTGGAAGTTGTCTCATCATGTAAACAATTGTGAATCACGAAGATTGTCGTTTCAGGTTTCAAAACCAAAGTAGAAGATATAAAGGAAGATTCTCTTGCACTTTAAGTGATTACATAACCCTCGCAATTGTGGGAACCTAGAATAGGTATGAGCACATTGGCCAATCTCATAATAACACATGTCTTTGTAGTGTCCATTTTTAATTGCAAACCTTGTCATATACCCACTCAATTATAGGTGTACATTAAAGAAGAGTGACCACATAAGGCCACATACTTCAAAGACCCCATTGTCGTGGAACATCACAAACCATTATATTTAATCTTATAGTTCGACTTTAAATGGCAAAATCATGCAAACTTGAAAATCAACCAGGAAGTTGTGTTGAAGAACAGACACAGGTTTTGACATCCTTAGCTGACTTACAGATGCAAAGACACTGCACATTAAGATAGAAATTGCAACATGTTACAAACCTACATTAAGATTATTTTTGGTTTCACAAGCTCATCCTAGGGTATGACCTTTTCTCCTCTGGCATCACAACCAACCAAAGCTCTGCAAGGTGTCAACATGTTATGAGCACCAGACTGTACACATGGCCAATAGATGTAGGATACCCAGCCAGATGCTTCCAACACACTGCCATTGATTTGGGTAGGATTTGGCTGGTCAATTCACATCTTCAACCAGCAGGAAGCTGTTGTAAATCTTCTCACTTTGTGCAATGCCCAGATAAATTTCCTTTAATAATAAACTGTGCATTGTCACATACCAAATCATCCTAACATGTGGAGTGATGGCCTTGCCCCAGGTGAAAACTCACAGCAATATACATTCTGCTTTCAACCGTCATTGTGAGTTTGCTTCACTCAGCTACACAATCCACTTCTTGCCCTCACAAGAAAGGCAGCTTCTTCATCAAGAAATGTGCAAGTTCTCCTTGAACAAATGTGCACGTTGATTTTCCGACTTTGCAGGACAAACAATCAAGTTTTCATCTGTGAGGATGAAAAGTATCCAGGAAGATCGAGCCATGGCTGATACATGAATTCTCTATTTATTCACTCTGCTCGATACATAGTGATTTCTTGTTGCTTGAAATACCGCCGATCTTCCTCGTCAACCAGCACCAGATTGAGATAGTACTTCACACTGAACTTGTTGTTGATGTTTCGGTAAGTGGGTGTCAAATCGTAGGGACTCAAGAATAACCTGATAGGTATTGACTCCCCTGTACCAAGAGCAATATTCAAATAAGTGGGACACTGCTATTAGGCGAGGGTACTACACAAAAATATTACAAGAGAAAGTAGTAACGAGTAGAATAATAAGAACACAAGAGTCAAGAATTTGATGGAATATAGTTACTAACCACGAACTGGTGCACCATCCATGATTTCATACTTGGCAAGTGTCTCACTTTCATTATATGTATTGGGACCTGACCCTGTTGATTCTCGACGTCTTATTTCAAGTTCCATATGCTTGATCTTGATTCGAACCAGTAAGAAGTAGATCTTGCCCACAATCACATCCTTCAAATGGTACCTGTGTAGACACCATAAGGGATGAACAAGAATTTCTCAAAGGAGAGAAGAATAGCACATCTCTACCATGTGCTTCTATAGCTGCTGCTAACTTAAGGACAAAGATTCACAAAAGACCAAATATTGACTTTTAAATCTTACTTGCTCTTGCTGTACTCAAACTCAATGTGCAGGCAGTCCTCTATTCCAACTTCCATCTGCAATGCAAACCCAACAATATCAACAACTGTGTAGTCAAAGATGTCTAACTACAAAATGGCAAAAGAAAAGACACCTAGTAGGTTGGACTACATTCTACAACATAAATTCCTCTAGAATTCAAGTAGAATTCAAAACTTGTGGAAAAAGTTGAACGGATAAGCTAGTGACAATAAGCTAGTGGTTATGGAGATACTTAATGAACGTAAATATCTCTACAACTGTTTCCACTAAACATTTACATTCATTCGGTATGCCCATGTCCCCATTCTCCAAAGAACCACCTCATATATAACTACATCTGCAAAATTCAGTATCAGAGTTCAGTTGATGATAACAAGTCACTAGCTGCAAACGTTTCTGAGCAATCTCCAAATTACCTTGATGCTGTTGTTAATCTCAGGCTGAGGTGAGAAGTTCCGCACCTGCCAGTTCAAGCAGTATTCAGTTCTCATTGCAAACAAATTCTTTACAGCTTGAGCTTGATTCAATATACATAGCTTCTACAATTTATTGATTCCTTAACCCTTTATCCTGTCATGCTAAACAAGTAGATGTTGCTTGGCTGGATCATGCCATACCCAGAAGTCTTTGTATTCCACAATGTTGGTCGCATAGCTCCGGCTAATAGTGACTTTCAAGACATACCTGTAAGACAAGTGACAGCAGCGAGTATAAACAGGTGGCACATTGAAAGTATATAGTAAGACCCTGCTTTTGAAATACAGAACACCTGAAAACTTTAATATTCTAATGAACCGGCAAAAGAAGGAAACCAAAGTCATTGGATTATATAAATTATGTAGAATTTCCATGTACATAGACGCATCCACTGGTAAGTCAACTTGTTAGGGCCAGGCCACCCAAACTCAGCACTGACAAGAATTGGTGTAGTTTAGTTGATAATTTTTGCAATTGAATTGTTAACCATCGGCCACTTACACTCAAAAACTATCAGAATTAGTCCTAGTAGGGATGATTTGTAACCTCCACCACCCTCTATGTGTCTCCTCCTTGTATCCATTCACTTCATCCACTTCAATTTTCCATATTTGAGTTCACATATGTTGCCATCAATGCATGTCACTTGGTCCTTCAAAAATCTAACATACCTGAGCCTTACATTGACGCCATTGTATGATTCATATTGCATCTCAACAGTGGAGAACTCAAAAGGGTAAGTCTTCCGCTCCACTATTTCACCAGGTACATCAAGTTCTCTCACTGCATGAGTCCCCTTCTTTGTCAGATTCAAGGGCATGCTATATATTTGTTAATAGCATTTCTTGAACATTACTTAAGCAACTCAAGGTGCGCATGAGGCCACATCAGCTTACCAAGAGAAGTAAAATCATAGAAACTGCCCCTGTCGAAATAAAGCTCTGCACAATTTTTGAATTGGACATAATCAGTATTATCTTCGATGTATATGACCAGCTCTCTGAACCTCAGAGTGTAGAACTTGTAAGAAATCATGTAAGAACACACTCAGATCCTGACAAAAAATCTCCCATTAAAAAGGAGCCAGAGCAGCTTTGGCCTGAGACACACTAACTTATACCTATTTGCCCCAGAAGCTCAATCTTTACTCCTGTATGCTCAACCTTCTTCCCAGGTACAGGGTCGATTCGCACCTACATTGCCACCAAAAAGTGCTGTGTAAAACATGATACATTCAACTGCAAGATCTGCATGGAACAAGAAGATATTTTTTTCATACATCGGGAACAAGTGGGGAATTCATGTGAAATTGTAAACAAACTGAAATGTCAGGAAGGTGAGAAATGAAAATCAGATATGCAATTGTCTTTTCGAGAATGAGACCGGTTCATTGTCCAACTATGAGTACTTATGGTTAGAAAATTACAGAAACTAACCTCACCAACAACACTGTCTTGTCCAAGAAACAGAGGAATCATAGCAGTCTGCCCATTTTCTTTCTTCACACTGGCTTGCTTGCGTGTCTCAGCATCAGCAAAATCAATAGAGACAGTGCAAGGTGGCCCAAATGCTCCAATCAGATAATTCTGCACAATTAACACATATGATTAGGAATACACAGACTAAAATATATTTGCATCGCTCTATTTCAATGAAAAGCTTCTACTCAAGGTCATTCTTTACACTTCACATGCAGAGGCAATATACATCCGTAGGCATTCTGGGACACAATTTTGTGACTAACCTAACAAAAACCTAATTAATGGCAATCAAGTTCAGACACATAAATTAGGGTTTTCGTACAAACGTCGAGAGAGGTAGCACAGACACAGAGATGGTAGCCCATCGATTCTTAATTCATTCTAAGATTCACCAAAGGAAAGGGACAAGATTTAAACTTAGCTGAGGTAGAACAGGGTTTGCTCCAAAAACGAAGAAACACATGAAGCTCAATATGACAGGCAAGGCCAAATTCTCTTTGATAAAATTCCTGTGCGGCTAGAGTTTCTAAGTCACGATCCATCTCTTCCATGGCTACAAAACTCAAACTACATTTCGGATTGCACCAAAAACTCTTTACTTTTAGCTGGACTACATAGCACTTTTCGATGATAAAGTGTGAAATCCATACAAACTTCCATGCACTTGTACTAAATTGTGGACACCTTGTGACTAGAAAGTTCAGATCAGTTGTATATTCTCCCATTACTATGGAGCATGAATAATCTATTCAATCGCATTCTCTTCGTCGCCATTTTATTTGATTAATGATCTTAAGCTTAGTCACGATCCAGAAGAAAGTCAGAAGCACTAGGGTTAGAGCGCTAGGATGAGAGGCAACATTTCAACAAGTTTGAACACACAGTTTGCAAGATGAATAGAAAGACGTAACGATCAGACCACGGCGTCATATTATGAGAGCTCGGAGAACATCCTGAAGCTCTAGGATGGACGAAAATTTTCCGTAAAAAATCGGTGGAATCTGGAGTGATAGTGAATTACCATGCTGCCGATGCTTCGGTAAAAATCCCTCGAGGATCGAAGGATGCCGCTCGTCGATTTCTCGACCTCGTGTCTGCTCTGGGTGTCTCTGCTCTGCCTGCTCGCTCTCTCTCTCTCTCTCTCTCTCCCGCCCTCGTCACAACCCAGAAGACGAAACTCATGGTCTTCGTTCGTCCGTCGTGCGTCATTCGTTAGCTATTCGTTGATCATTCGTTTGCGCGTTCGTCCATGCTGCTCAATCCACGAAATCTTCTTTTCGTCCAGTCTCTGGTTGTTTGTTGGTGAAATCCCATGCTTTTGATGCCGTGCAGGTATGCCGGGTCTTATTCGGTTACTTTTCTTAATCGGACACCAATATTTGGTTGGTGTGTGATTAGTTGAGATACCATAACAAACATATAAAGACACATGTTTCAGAGAGATTAGGGTACGTCTTCATATTTTATTAATTGGGAGAACTTGTGTATTTAATTAAGGAATCAACAAGGAAATGTGGCTTTGCCACGAGAGGCTATGTCCTAAAATGACATTTTAAAGGTAATTATTTTTAGTTACTAGCTCTTTTCATATTAAATTGGAAATTTCACTGAGCTTCACCTAACATTATTCATTAAGTTTCAACACGCATTACCCCGGCCCTATTACCACTCAAAGGCAATCTCCACAATGCCTATGTCCCATGATATGGGACAAAGCCAACAAATATGCACTTTCAATGACCCACAGGGGGTGCACCTACACTTGATTTATGTATACACATGTGAGAACCCCCTATTTAATGGGGGGTATTTACCTTCCTTCGTTGAATATTTTCCACCCTATAAGTAGCTAAATTTCTATTGGATGGTATTTTCTAACACCCTATCATTATATATATATTTTAGAGTCACATAATTGTAATCACCCAAACTTATTTATAAGTAGTAGAAATTTCATGTGAACAAAGTGCACATACATTACGCATATAGTGACTATGCATACATTACACTGCGCAATTATTACTCTACACATTACACATATACAACCATCATACTATAAACTTTAGCATACTACATATGGTTCTTGAACCCCCCATGGAAATCCTAATAAGCTAGCCAACCCTTCCATCGCCAGATGACAATATTTTTCATCCAAAGGCGACCATTTCAACAAATCCATCCACATGTTCACATACATTTTGCCTATTTCTCATCAAATGCCACTAATGGCAGATGATTTATGTTGAACCTATAAATAAAAAATATACTCTTAATTTTATTTATGCTACTTTACATCTAAATTAAAAATTACCACAACTTAAGCCACAATGTACATTATATATAATTCCCAAATTCACATTTAGAGGACGCTATTATATATTTTTTTAAATGTAAAAATTATGTGTCTTGAACAATCCACCCTATATTTTCTCGCACATGGTTTTCTACATTTTTTTCTAGTGCCCGCCCCTAGCAATGATCATAACTAGATCAAGGGATATCCGATTTTTGTTGATGATTCATTATAGATTGCTAATGCAACACAAGTTGTACTATTGTGTAAATCTTAATTGGTAGAAGTTGGAGAACATGAAAAACAAATTGAAATAACATCCACATGATTATGGTAGAGGCACCTATTTATAACATTTAACTGATTGAGCATATATGCACATTGCGTATACCAAAACTACACATGCTCAATTTTATGTGATAGGCATATACACGAGGAATCTCGATCCACTAAAAAAACATAAATTTGGAGCCATATATGAATGCTTAATGGAAATTTGAATTTGAGAAGCATAAGGGCTTATCATAGACGTGCCCTTAATTCAATCATCCTCAAGGTTTTAGAGGACATAAGTGGTGTCACAAGTTGGTGCCTTGTTTTACCTTGTAAATGAAAAATGTTTTATTATACTTGACCATCTCTCATTGTGAAAGCTGGATATATAAAATAGGTAGTGGGCACCATATTGCACCTCACACAAGGCCATGGTTTTGGTATTTCCATATCCTACGATATGCTAATGCCACCACCTATGGTAGAACTTTCTAGGTTAACTATAGACTTAAGTATAACCATGTGGGAACCTAAAGGCTTGCCTTTGATCTTAATCATACACCAAAATTGAGTGAACTGTGGTTAGATGTGAATCTAAGAACATACCCCAAAAAGAATGTGTTGAAAAGAAACTAAACTATGTGCTCAAATATCGTTAACCAACTCAATATCTTAGGCTCAATAGTCAACATTGTGTGCGTGGGGGGTAAGATGATCATTTAAGCAGAATGAGAATCTGATTCACTTTGATGATGAATAAGATATTCACATGAACTCCAAAACTTACAAGCAAAATTGCTATGACATCAATTTGGATTCACTAATCAGCTCGTACTAATCACATGTTTAATAGCTAAAAGTACATGTTTAATAGCTAAAAGTGTATGTTTAAGTTCCACTAATTCTGAAACACTTTTTAAAACACTTGTGTACACCTTGATGAGTTCTGCAGTTCTGATAAGGATTAAATGATGTATTTTGACATCTTCGTGTAAATTTTTAAGGTATGGGGTACAGTAGGATGATAGCTGAGGTTCACAACATATACTGGAGTTTTAAGTTCACCAGGATATTCTGAAGCAAGCACATCAGGATGAGTGGATCATGATAACAGAAATTGTGAAGATGTGGACAAGCACATGTAAGTTGCATGACACTGATTAGTCAGGTGAGCAGTTATTAAGTTGAAGACCACGCATATAAAATATGTGAGCCTTTGTTTCAAACTAAAAGCTTACTAGGTCGTATGCGCATTCCATGGACAATCATATCCACTAGAACTGCATTGAAGAATGCATTGGACAATCCATGATGTCAAAAGTCATATTTCATATGTCAACTAGTAGTTGAGTGTCTTGTATTTTCATTGGTGATATTACCACTTCTCACATGTCTATGGTTGATCCTTAAAACACACCGTCATGATTTGAAGCATACTAGAGCTTACTTGAGTATAATGGATAGAAGGGCAAAGAAAACCACAAGGGTTGCATAAGATAGGAAGGGAGGGAAAGATACGAGAGTATCAGAAAGAATGGATAGGAAAGGAGAGGAGAGGAGAGGAAAGGAAAGGAAGGATTCTCTACCGCAAAATCTACATGTTTTTGTTATACTAAATGTATTCATTTCCAATGACGTGCCAGCACCTCTGTAGAACTTCCTCTCTCTAGCTCTTTATGAGATTGTTAGGGGAGGGAGTATTGGAAGCTGATAAGTAGAGGTGATTTTAAGGAGAGGTGAATGTAATTGAGGATCACTGCCATCAGCATCCTGGCAAATCCTACAAAAACTTTGGCAAAACAAAACCTTTCACTGGAGTGTGACTTCAGCTTTAACAGAGACAATGCAACGTGGGTCGATCTTCAGTTAACAAAACCTCAACTCCAGTTTGACAAATCTTTATGCAAGTACTACACGGTCAGTAGAATAAATAAAAAAGGATAATGTCTGATGGCTTTCCAGAAACAAACTGGCATGTTGCTATCAAAACTTGAATATATAGACAGATCCTCCTCTCAGGCCCAGCAGGACCTTATTTGTTGGAACACTTTGTTGACTCCCATGAAAAAATCGAGGCAAGGTTAACAAGGCTACCAAGCTTTCAAGCTACTGATCTATACCCAATGTCGAATTCAATGTAGCCCATAAGATGCCAGGAGACGAAGTCCTCCCATTAGTCATTTCTGAAGAACAGTTCAAACTGTGAACCACTTCACAACAACTATCACAAACCGAAACTGTACAGATCTATGCAACTAAACACACTGATATCCACGAAATTTGATCACAAATTTAATTCTAAGGGGAAGCAGGTCACAAAAAGCAGCAACATCTTTTAAAGTGAATCCACTTTCAATACCCCACATTCCAAAGAATGTATATACACCAGTTTGAATGCTCACTGACCATTGTCACATAGCAACTAAATGTCTCCAAGAAAAATCACCTTCTTCCTTACCAGTTGTTCTAAACCCTGGAATAGAAAAGAAAATAAAACTTTCTCTGTTGTCTTCACCATGTAAGCCAAGTAATAACTGTTCTGAACCTCTAACTAAAAACAGGCCACATTGTACAAAATCTCGCAAAGGAAAGAGTGAGTCAGTCCAAGTGCAGGTGACCTCTCTCAATCGTGTTTCACCGAGAACGTAACCTCGGATCTCCTCCTCTGAGATTTCTTGGAGTAGAACTTTATCAAACCCATCCACAGCTTGTACACCCACACCATGCTACCGAAAATCGCAAACGAGATTTTGAACATCCAGCAATACGCCAACCACCTCGGGATGACTGCGTCCGCGTGGCCGCCCAAATAGAACTTCCCAAGCCGCCATGTCAAATACGGCCCGAAACCTCCCCTCACGAGGGTGAACAACACAGTAAAGAAGGGGGACATGTTAGTGTAGATCTTCTTCGCTTGCGGGGAATCCTCGCGCGCCATCCGAGCCAGTGTCCAGATGTTCTGCACAGGACTTGTGAGCTCGCCCGCAGCAATGAGGCACATGACGGACGTCGCCCCGTGGTGGACGAAGTAGCGACACGAGATCATGTACGTCAGGGTCGCAATGTGGTGGCCAATGAAGAGGTAGTCGTTGGGTGCGGTGATGAAATAGTTCAGGAGGTCCACGATGAAATACGCCATCGAGTATTCCATCACCCTGTTCTGAAAGAGGGTGTTAGGGGCGTCCAGCACCCATTCATGCGGGAAGATATCGTAGCACGACAGGATCGCTACCAGTGTTCCATGGCACAACGAGATTCCGCAGCTCGCGGCATCGAACCGCGCCTGCCCTTTGTAAATCTTCTGGAAGACGAAGTAGTACCCATAAAAGTATACCACAGTGAACAGGCAGATTGAGCCTAAGAGAACCGAGTTGTCTGCCACGGTATCCAAGGCACCCATGGTTGTCGCAGGCTGAGCACTTAGGGTTGCCGATTCAATCGATTATTGTTGTTTCTTCAATGCATCGATGCAGACGCACCTTCTGAGCTCATCGACGTTCAATGAGTTCCTCCACTTAAATCAAAAGTTTCTGCATCCACAAACAGATCATCTTAGTTAATACATGTGAGCTAGTACCATAATATTCTGAAGGCTTCCGAATTTGTGACCTAACCCCGGGAACTCAAAGGAGGAAGCGATGATGGACAATCGTTTCAACACCCTGCGGAACCAACGTTATTAAATTCAACACCCTGCGGAACCAATGTTATTGAATTCAACACTCTGCGGAACCAACGTTATTGAATTCAACACCCTGATGACAGTTTACATGACAGTCGATATACATGTGGGCTGGTCCCATCCTTATACAATGAAAGGCTTCTGTAATTGTGACCTAAACTCCGGAACTCAAAGCGATCGTGGACCATCGATGTAACACCCTGCGGAACCTACGTGATTGAACCCAGCACCTCGATAGTAGAGTTCATGATAGTCAGTACATGTGAGCTTACTCCCATCCTTAGTACAATAAAAGGCTTCCGAAATTGTTGACCTAAACTCACGAACTCAGAGGAGGAAGCGATGGTGGACCATCATCGCTTCAACACCTTGCGGGACCAATGTAATGCAACTCGGCGCCTTGAGGATGGCTAACTTGAACATTTCTAGGCAATAAGACATTAACACAAAATACAGACGCTTGGGCCCTTAACAGTTGCCATCCTTATAAACCTCGATGTTTTTTAAGTTCGGGATTTCGCAAGTGTAGAGTCCATGGACCCCGCAACTACAGACTCTATTCAGGTTTTCACAGAGAACTAATCGTGGAGAGAAAGATTTCACAGGTTGGGACGAACACCACCTCATTGTACGTCCCACACATGCGGAAACAGCGTAAAGATGCTTCCAATCGGTTCCTCAGTTGATGCTTAGCAATTTTACATCTCGAGTAGTTTTATCCAGATCGTGACCACAATTCCTTCTTCTCAAAAGAAATACCATCTCTACCTGAAGACTAAGACTCAGTGTAACAGAGATTGGAACAAAGGTGTCGCATTTGGTAACTCTAAAAAATATTCGTCCAGATGCAGGCTGGAGCGTTGCTCACCAATCCCTAACCGAAAGAAGCAAAAACATCAACAAGTATAAAGAGAGGAGCGTTTGTTCACACAAGCCTCGCCAATCCGAACCCCTCAAACCCTAGACACGGATTGTCAACACGCATCGACCATTTCATCAACTCTCGCACCACCGAAAACACACCACAAGTTCCAAAATTAAATCCACTCACATTGTTCTCTCTTCTCTCTTTCACTGTCGATCGCCTCCGCCACAATGCAGAGCAAGACCAATGGAAAAAGGCGCGGCACAACACACACACAACACAGTCTTGTACAGTAAAGATAATAACGACCATGGGATCGGGATTCGAAACACTTGCAATCTCTATGGCTGCCCCACACAAAGATATTTTTACCGAAATTGTCAACCTAAAATAAGTAAGAAAAAGAACCGCACCGTCGCGGCACACCGTCTCTCACGGCCACAAAACAGCGACCACAAACAGAAATAAAATTACTGTACCGCGAAATTGGCTTGTAGGTCGTCATGGCACTTGCGACTGAGAGTTCGCCATACCCATGCCACGTGGACATCGATCTAAATGTAGCAACAATGTGTTAGAGTGGAGTGAAGGGCCGGGACTCATCAAGAGGAAGAACTTTAGATCACCTATCCAACATATTAACTTAAAGTCCACTGCACTGCCGGCGGGATAGATTCATGGTATACGAAGATGGCCGGCCACTTTGACCGCGGGTTTCATTCCTCACCTCACAGGCTAATCAAGCGTAGCGACGAGAATAAATCATAGCCCCTTCTGGATTCCTCCCACCGATGTTGAATTGTCATCACGACACTGAGGGTTTGCCATGGCATGCTAACTCAGCACATATCATTCCACCTCGGAAGATAGCAATGCAATATTCTCAGGTGGAAGTGGAAGATCACTTAGACCACCAAACAACACGCACCTTCAACTACCACACAACCGGCGACATAGATACATACACAGGTGAAGGTGGATTTGCAGGAAAAAACGTGTGCATGTTCACAGCCACGCTGCATTCCTCCCCTCCACCTCCTCTCAAGCTAATCATCAAGCGTAGTGAAGAGGAAGCGCGAACAAAAAAAAGTTCAATTGTTAATCACGCCACAAGTCATCACCGTCCAGAAGGAAATTAACACCACGCCGTGTGCCCTATTCCCCCGCCTCTGGAGTCCCACCGAAATTGAATACTGAGGGTCTGCCATACCTACGATGCCGGATACATATCGCTCCACCTCAGACGATAGGAATGCAATGTACTAAAGGAGAGGAAGAAAAGGAAAAAAAGGAATGAAGGAAGGAAGGAAAGAGTTACCCAGATCACCAAACACCAACACTCAACTTCCACACTGCGGACATACATACGTACTTGTATACACATACATACAGGTGACGTGGCGCAGCAGTGAGGGGACTAGAATTTGCAGGCCCTGATTGATTGCATTCCACCTCCCAAGCTAATCAATCACGTGGAGTTGAAGAGTGTCATCATCGCAACCCAAAACCAAATCAAGTATTCACGCAGCCTGCTCGGGTTTGCAGGCGAAGTGACCTCATATATACAGGAAGACAAGAGGGGGTGATCCGGCTCACCGATATTGGTGCACGGAGCAGCAGCAGCAACAACCAGAGCCCGGAAGCTCTGCCATGAGCATGGAAATTGACGTGTATGTGTAAGTAAAGTGAAGCGGAGATGGAGATGGAGCGACAATCACAGAGAGAGAGGAAGAGAGATGGTTGGCTGGCTCTTGGGGCGGGCGAAGGGGAAGAAGGAAAGGGAGGAAGGGGAATCTGGATGGCGAGGGAGCGAGTGGATTGGTGAATGAGGTCGGCCGTTGCAAGCATATGCTGCTCTAGCCTCCGATTCCTTCTCAAGTTCTTCCTTGTCCTCCGAAAAGAAAAAGAAAAGAAAAAGAAAAAGAAATGGCCGGAATGAAGAAGAAGAAGAAAGAAGGTAACTTAAGTTAAAGATAGGGATGGCTCATTCACCCACTCACTCAACCATTGCCGCAAAGGCGGATCTCCCGAGGCTTGTACGTTATGTGTTTACCGCCTTCCTTAAATGGGGGGGGGGGGGGGGTTGAAGGAACCAACCATTACGCTAAGGGCCGGTTTAGGCTACGGTGAAGAAGTGCACCGGTCGGTCAAGAATTTCAGTCCAAGACAAGGTCATTTGAGGCAATTGTTTGTACAGTGGACAAGATGGAAAGACATAAAAAATAATTGCCTTGAGTTGGAGTTCTATGGACGTCAAGTTTCTTGTTTGAGGGTTAGAAAAACACTGGAGGGTTTAAATAATAAGTTAACAACAACAACAAAAATTAGCATTACTCGGCCATATGGTTGAGTTCACATTAGCTAGTGTTACATACCAAGGCAAGCGGGCCTAGTTTGGTTGCTTGTCTTAAAATGGATGCTTATATTTGAGTGGTGCCAAGGCTGGCACCGCGCGGTTTTTTACAGTTGGGTTTTTCATAGTTTTTTTTAAACACCCAATCATCTGAGGTCCAACAAAATCCAGTTTTATTCGGTTTTATTACATATAAGTTGATATTATAGGCCAGAGGGCGAATACATATGGCGGCAGCTAGAATAAAACCATGGTTTTGTTCTCAGAAATCGGGTTTTTTTGCATTAAAACCAAAAACCCAATGCATAGGCCAAAAAAATAGGGTTTTTTCCACCCTTGATGATAATTGCCGGCTAGATGGCAGTTGGAATAAAACCATGGTTTTATTCGTAGAAATCGGGTTTTTGGCATTAAAACCAAAAACCCAATGCATTGGCCGAAAAAAAGTTGGGTTTTTTCCACCCTTGAGTGGTGCATGGTATGGATGTAAGAACAAACACCAAGATGATGTATGTTGAAAAGAGATAGGATCACGTGCTTAAACTTCATCAACCATTCTAGATTTAAGAGTCAACATAAATAAGGCGTTCATCTGAGCTCCATTAATAACGAGACAAATGACTACAACCTCGACTTGTATATGCTAATCATCAAGTCATACTAATTGTATGTTTAATATTTTATGAGAAATGGACTTGAAGCCCACATATGTTAATCCCTAAACACTTTTGAATCCAAACTAGGGCCTTTGATACATACAATATTTTTAAATTGTACAACATAGATATTAATTGTGATGAGACCTCCTAGACAACGATAGTTTATTGTCTTGTAGGGTTACATTTTTTGACACCCACACAAAGTAACTTGGAGATAGTTTAATAAACATTTCATGCAATCCTAAATAATGAACTTGAATTCATGTCATCTAGTGTAATGAGAAAACATGCAGTTAGTATGAAGCCATTTCATCAATGTTTAGGGGTTTAATGTAAAAGGACATGGGATCTTGATATATTGCCATATACACACTTTATACAGGCTTCACCAAGTTCATAAATCACTATGTTTATATATATGTGTGTGTTTGAAACCTTATTATATACATTGTCGAGAGAGAGAGAGAGTACTTAACATTGATGATCAAAATACAACATAGGTATTTGCATTCAAAGGCACTCATGTTGCGTATTTGAACTTAAATCTTCAGTAACATCAAAGTGTTCAACTTATTTGGTCACTTGATCAATCAACCATCCAAAGATCATGGCCATTAAAGGACTTGACAACCATAGTTGGCAAGAGATAACGACCAATTGAGTTGCCGGGACATCGTTATAAATGCTTTGATAACTTAGTTCATTGTGAGTTATGACTCAATGGGTGAAGATATCATATGATTGTCCTCGTCTTTGGCAAATTTTACCCATATTTTTTCTATCAAAGTATTCAAGTTACTTTATTTAGCAGACTAATTAGTTACCATACTATAAGGGAACAACCTCTACGTACCTTTCACCTTTGCTTTCAGCAGTGGACTCCCTTTAACATAGTATCCAACAAAAATTAAAAAAATTAAAAATTTTCAATATGGAGGTGCCACATCATTGAAGATACAAAATCAAGTAAAACCCACCTCCCCTCCTCTCCTATTCTCCTCCTTGTTCGCAGTTTTGTCCATAACATTATTCAAATCCACAACAATGTTCTATGGGACTGACAATAGTCCACAAAATATTCCCGGAAATTCTCCACATTCAATCTCATATTCATAACAATGTTATATGGGATTGACAATATTCAATAGAATATTTGTGTATATTCTCCACATTTAGACTGAATGTAGGGAGTATATGGGAATATTATGTGGAATACTGTCAATCCCACATAACATTGTTATGGATATTGTGAGCCCAAATTAGTGCTCACAATTCACGTAATAGTTAAAAACACTAAAAACATAAAAAGTAGCGATGATTGAATTAGTTGAATGTCTCGTTAAGGGTGGATTTCGGAGTAAGATTTAAGTCGAGGCGTGGGGTCTAATTGAGTCTCACAAAAAGAAATTAGAAATTAGACTAAGTGATGGTCTTGGGTTTAGGTTGTACGGGGTTGCAACAATTAGGGATGGGTGGTGTTCGTTTTAGGCTTAGAACTTGGTTGTTTAAGGCAAGGGGGAAATCCCTCAAATTTTGGGATTAGGCACTGGTGCGGAATGCGGGAAGGCTCCCTGAGGAGGCAAAGGGAGGGGTCTCAAAAAAGAGGAGATCTCCGAGGTAGGCTGTGTGTGGGATTAGGCAGAGTGCTGGATTAAGCTGTGTGTGGGATTAGGCAGAGTGCTAGGCAGAATGTGAAGGTGGATTCGCCGAAGCTCGAAGGAATCTCAGGCTACAAGCAGAGCTGGAATGCGAAGTGGATTCGCCGAAGTGAAGAGATTTCAGGCTTGAATGCCAGGCAGAATGCGAGGGTGGATTCGCCGAAGCTCGAAGGAATCTCATGCTACAAGCAGAGCTAGAATGCGAAGTGGATTCGCAGAAGTGAAGAGATTTCAGGCTTGAATGCCAGGCAGAATGCGAGGGTGGATTTGCCGAAGCTCGAAGGAATCTCAGGCTACAAACAGAGCTAGAATGCGAAGTGGATTCGCAGAAGTGAAGAGATTTCAGGCTTGAATGCTGGGCAGAATGCGAGGGTGGATTCGCCGAAGCTCGAAGGAATCTCAGGCTACAAGCAGAGCTAGAATGCGAAGTGGATTCGCCGAAGTGAAGAGATTTCAGGCTTGAATGCTGGGCAGAATGAGAAGGTGGATTCGCCGAAGTTTGAAGGGAGGTCCAGGCTGGGAAGCCTAGGGCGAGGGTGCCAGGCTAGAATGTGAAGTGGAATTGCCGAAGTTGAAGGGAGGTCCAGGTTGGGAAGCCGAGGCCAAGGGCCTTGAAGAAGAACTCAGACTCTGAAGGTGAAGGCCAGGGGCCTCGAGGGTGGATGTAGTGGAAAATAGTAAGTAGTGTTGGGCTAACTAGATGGTGATTGACCTCTAATGAGTAAGGAGGTGCCTTAGGGCACCAAAGGTTGGATTATTTAGTAAGTAGGACCTGCCTCATGTAGGAGATTAGAGGAGGAAGGAAATGTCAGCGTAGTGTGTGTAATAACCATCATCAGTGCATAAGCATTTTTAATGTTGATGCGCTCTGGTGTTTAATAAAAAGAGTGTGCTTTGCATTTGAATTCATTGGAGCATGGGTATGGGTTCTTCAAGACCAAGAGTCAACAAAGACATGTGAGCCATAGATTTCCACCTGGACCACAGACGCACAAAGGTGGGGGTTTATGGCTGACAAATATGAATAATGTTATGTCCTTCTCTTTGACCCTTCTTTCTTAATTTATGAATTTCTTGGGTCCTCCCTTGCCCCTAAACCAAAAACCATGGTGCATGTTGTATTGTAATTGGTTCCAAGATTTTGACTAAGTATGTATTCTCAAGATAATAATAATAATAATAATAAAGAAGAAATCAAATAACCAAGAGAAATAAAAGACATGCAATACTACTTAGCGTGACATGAAATACCACATTGACAACCTTGTTTATCCAATGCATCTTTCCATTAAGTTTAAGTGGTCATAACCATCCAAAGAACATGTACATGACCTAATAAGCTTCTAGCCCAACCCTCTAACCACATTCCCAAGTGTCGTTCATTGTTGCTAATTGATTTATAGATTTTTATGGGACTCCCCAATTACTAACTAATGAACCCAATGAACAAGGCCCCCCACATCATGATTCCAAGGGGAACGACCTCCCATTTTGGTTAGCTATAAGTAGTGGTAGAAAAGATGTACAGTACATATTTGTTGAATGATATGTAGTAACATAAATTAACTTATCTTATGTGGCATAATCTCGGGGGAGGATGAACCAACCCATATATTGGTTCCTTTGTTGGATGATTGCAGCCTTGCCCCCAAGGTACCAGTGTCCATGTTGTTTCGCCCCAGCCCATAACCTTGGATGGCACTTAGGGCTGCTTCACACTATGGCCGAAGGTCGAGAGCCGTTGATTTCCACTAATTAGATTGCAAGAAACCAAGAATTCGGCCTCTCGACCCTTCACACTAGAGGCCAAAGTCCAAAGGTTGTCGCTCTCCAAAATCCCTATATGGCAATTGTTTTGGACCAAGGCGACGGACTCTCAAAGGACGTTTGGGTCAGACAGGAATGGAAACCCAAACTATGGTCAAGAGGTTGTCGATTTTTTTCATTAAAAATATAAAAAAACTAACAAGATCTTGGCCGTTAGATTGGAAGGTTGGTTTTGGACAGGGAATAAAGTGGGTTGCTCCTTCTTCCTTTGGACTTTGGCCCTAGCTTTTGGAGGCTTCACACGATGGCTGTCCATGTTGAGAGGTTGTGGGAGTTCATGGCCAAAGGTTTGGACTTTGGGCTTGGCCTTTGGAAACTTCACACTATGCCCAGTTGAAGGCTCCAGTTCCTGTATTTGATTGGCTATTTTCAGCCCATTTCTTTGGACTCTCAACAAAGTTTGGCCGTAGCGTGAAGTGGCCCTTAAACTCTTTCAACAAGCAAGTGATAGGTAAATAAGTAGTAACACATAAGATAAAGGATATCTTCCTAGACTTGCGTATGGAAGAACAGTTCCAAGACACGTGCACTTGGGTACGGTAGTATTATTTAAGCTTATCCTTGTGTTCGGTTGGTGGCAGTGATTCAGGCTCAAGTGTCAGTTGACAAAGAGAGGGTAGGGTACAGTGTCCGGAGGTGATTTTTGGGGCATAATCCAATGAAAGGGGAGAACCAACTGCTAGTTAGGGCCACTTCACACATGAGCCAAGAGCCGTGATCTTGTAATGGTGAGGACCCTTGACTCTCATCCAAAGGCCGTACCATGGGTGTTGGGAAAGCTGTTTTATGTAGTCACGGGCCCTCAAGCATAGTGTGAAGTGAGAATGGACCATGTTGCGGGACCGTTGCATATTTTGTTGGCGGAAAAAGAGGGGAGGATTTGGTTTAATATAGTATGTCTCAAACTCTATCAATTTAAGAGAATTACTTGGTGGTGTTTGTCTTTCTTGGAATCTATCTTGGAATATGTCTTGGAATCTGCCCTATTGGAAAAATATTAAAAAAGTCACGGTCTCCCGGAATTTGCATCAAGCCCACCTCTTGGAGGTGGGCCTGACGCAAATTCCGGTAGACCATGCACCTTTATCCATAACATGCCATGTAAGACTCCATGTAGACTTTTCATCCACGAACTTTTCTTTGGGCCTTTAGGCCTTCACCTCCTAGTGGGAAGTGAACTTGGACGGTCTCCACCTTTTCGACCAATGAGAGCTCTTACATTGCCATGGTCAGGGGCCTTCAGCCTTGTGTGTGAAGTGGCCCTTATGCAGAAGAATCGGTTGAGTTTGAGAATCGGCCTAGTTGAAGTTCAAGGATTCAGGAAAACCACCCATCATTTTAGAGGAATCTATGGAATATACCTCTAATTAATGAAGAAAAACCCGAAAGATCACAACATGCAACCAGTTGGACTTGGAAACACTAGGATCTTGATTGATTGTGTCCAAATTCTCCCCGGACACCGGGCATAATCGGCCAATATCCTAGTGTTATCAAGTCCAACCGGTTACACGTAACATTACTTAGCACTTAGTGCTCGTTCACTGGGTCCTCAGCATATAGTAGTCGGATGCTTGGAAAGTTGTGCAAGGAGACTTGGATTTTAACCGAGCTCCCAACATCCGATTGTTATATTCCGAGGACCCACATCGTTGAGTCATGCGATTGGCAGGTTGTGACCTTCGAGTTGTTCTTAATTGAATCAAGATACATTTTGTAAATTCCTCTAGAATGATTGGTAACTTTCCAAAAGTCTTGAGCTTCAACCGGTTATCTTTCAAACTCAATTGGTTCATTTATAACTACATTGTTTATCCCAATTAGTGCACTGAATTTCTTTGCGCTATGAAATTAGTGTCACCAAAAAAATCCAGGAAGCATTGTTCATCTCAACACTATTCACTGAAATTATTATTCATAGCCGCACTATTCACTGAACGTATGGGCACTATTCATCTTGGGACTCTTCACTGGCAAGCATGTGGTTGCATTTTCATTCTTCACTCTACAAGTACCTTTGAGCAAGCACTAATTCTCTTGAAATGTATGGTAAATGAGCATGCTTTAGGTTGGATGGATCAAAGGTATGCCTATATATGATGATTGCCTCTATGCATTAGTTAGGATGCGACAACAAGTTAAAAGTTGGTGAAAAATGGGGATTCTTAACCCTAAAAGATCACTTGTACAACAAAGTATACTTTACAATAATTTCACACTTTCAACTAGGGGCATTAAAGTGGGTGTTAATTTAGGATTTTTTTTCAAATCATCCGCAAGGATTGGATATAGTAGAAACTAGGGCAATGATATTTTATGCTTATTCCATTTTAGAGCACTTTGACCGCCGGGATTAGGCCGTGAAAATCCAATGATGGAACGGTCTTGGGGGGGGGGGTGCTTGAGTCTAGTTTTCGGCTTGTGTTGTCTCATTGATTGTCGCATAATTATTTTACGATGCAACATTCTACCTTCAAAATCTCCATGTGTGAGTTTAGCCCATGAACCTGGAAAAGACCACATTCTCCAAGTACTCAAATCCGAACGGTAGACAAGAATATGCATATATTTAGAAAAGAGTCCTTTCAAAAACTTTGGGTCCGTTCAATTCTAATTGTACCCATCCACATTCACTTGCGTTGATGCGAAAACTCACCCACCACTTTGGGAAACATGATCAAAATACCCAAAATACCCAAAATACCCAAATGTCACCATGTTTTTGATTGGTAACAAATTGAAAATCACCATCAAATGCTTTTATATTTGGTTGGAAGATAGAACCTTACAAGACTAACTCCCTAATTTAAAAAAAATCATTGCTTTGGATTTAAGACATTTAAGTTTGTGGACGGGCCTAATAAATCAAAAAATATGCACAAAACCACATGTGGGCCTTATGGTTGTTTAGGGGTTCATGGCCATGAAATTTCTACGAACAATTAAGGCCCCATTTTACACCATAGAGGCCAAGAACTCAAAGAGGCCAACCTCCTTAGTGGTGGAAGGGAGCTTCTTACTCATGCTTGTTCAGTCGATTCCACTTCACACTTGAGAGCTTCAATGTTTGACTGGGCTTACAACATTGAGATGCCATCTTGATGGATTCCATGTGGTACGACTACGAGAAGTTGTCAATCAAAAGTGTGAGCTACCTCATAGAGGTCCCTTAAAAATGTCAACAGTTTCAGCACTTGTTTTGCGGGTCCCAAGCCAAGCCAATGGCCTTTCAAGCATTCTTTGACTTGTCACGAATTCTCCTGTACGTAGTACCAATCCCCCTTGATATCTCACTTTGACCATGGCCTCTTAACACTTGCCCAAACTATTGGGTGTTGGAGGATTGGATCAAAGCTCTCCCAAGAATTGCAAGTGCTAGCTCTCAACTCAAGCTCTAATGTAAAGGGGGCCTAAAGACAAACCTCCTATGTGCTAGGTGTTATGATGAAAGAAAATAGACTTCACTGATGTTGGCAAAGCTTTTACAAGTTTCTCCAAGTACCTTGTTGGATGAGGATTTCCGTTTGGAGTTGGGGGAAGGGGCGGTGACATATGAGGGAGTAGATTTGCCTTGTTGTCAAACATGCAAGTTGGAATGTGGTTGTCATTGGATTTACCCATTTAAAATGTTGCATAAGTGGATATATTGAACTTTATATCTTGATATTCTACAACTATGAAAATTTACATAAATTTGGGCAAGGTTTGAATAATAAGAATATGCAACCACAAAAACAAAGTGGTGTAAAATACAAGCACCACATGTCCATACAAACACAATTAAGCAAATCGATTTGCTTCAAATTTACTTCTGCTAAAAAAAAAAGTCAATTTTTGATTCCGCAATAGGAAGGCCTCCTCCTCAAATGTCCAACTCCTCAAACTTCATTTCCCCCTCCAATTATGCCAACTGTTGATTCTCATTCTCTAGAAAATACCAATGCACACTTCTTGTGGAGAGGGGGTCCATATTTTTGTCACAAGTAGTTTTCGCATGAGAGGGAATTATTGTGTACGAGCGTACCTCTCATCCATCCAACATAAAAACTTGATCCCCGTACAAGTTTGTTGCCAATTCATCTCAAATGACCTTAAGTAGACTACTTGATTCAAGGTCTTTAAAACTAATGCCAGTGTCAAATCAACATATAAATGTAACGTCTGGGCTGAATACTATTTCAGGGCTTATCTATGTTGGATGAATGAGAGGTACTTTCATATATGATTATCCCCTCTCTCTCTCTGTTTTTGCGCACTTGGCCAACACATGGAAGTGTGCCCTAAGCACATGAGAAAACGATTCCAGGGTATCATTGTACTTGGCAACAGTGCACAACTGTGAATTACAACACACACTTCAATCCCCCTTGCCCTGGCCTCCTACTCGTCATGGTGCTCCTGAGTCCTTCCCCCTCTCCTGCATGCTCCACACTCATTCTCAAGCATGTTCCCTTAACCGATCAATCAATGAACAGCTTTCAGTACAGCAAAAATAAGACGATCAAACTATCCAACTGGTCCCCTACTTCTCACAAAATTCTTGGAGTTGATGACAACCGTTGAATGTACGACTGCAAAATCCGTGTGATGAAATGGCTAAAAACTGTGTGATGAACGGACTGCAAACTGGACCTCTATCAAAACACCAGAGCTAGGATGAAGGACATAATCAGAGGACTAGAAACATGAGGGTAAGACAGTCTGTCATGTGGAACTAACTTCTATGAGGTTGAAGCAAGGTACTCCTTTCTACCATTAACGGAAACACTCACACTCACACACACTCTCCATAGTACATAGAGAGTACTTCAGGTTTAAGTTACAGGTGGCGCTACAACGTTGTTTGTTGGAGGTGCTCAGAGCTCGCACACTTTTATGTACATAAAATCAATACCCCTAACGTCTCGAGAAGCATGCATATTTATCAACACGTGGGAACCTGGCTCCAGGCTCCCAGGAATATAAAAAATTGAATCTACAGTTAGCTTTGATTCGATTTGTCCTCATAGTCCCACAATGCAAATCTGCTCAAACAGTCCACTTTAATCCGATTGTGTAGTTAATTAAGTTTGAAGGGGTAGATGCCAGAGAGGAAGGGCTTGTCTCTCCTCCCCAACTCATCCTTACTAAATCCACAATATATGTAATATCAAATCTGTCGAATGCAAACTATGCAATCTTTCAAGACAGGACATAATGGCATATGAATAAGCATGAACATCTGTTGTAATTTCCTCCATGGTTGTGAAACTCTATTATCAATGCTCGAGAATACAATTTTTTTTCCAAAGTAAGCAAGTCTCAATTAAATGTGCTGTAGAGAATATCTATTACTACTTATGTAATTGATCTAGGGATGTCTTGAGTTGAGAGTAGTTTGATTGGTAGTAAATGTATAGGTATAAGTCACAAACTAGCTGGAAAGGCTGTCCAACTTGCTTTTCCTATATGCATTCCACGTGCTCACAGCTTTCTCAAGACCTTCCGATGTTAGTAGTCGAACGCCTTCAATCCCTCTTTGGAATGCTATATTCAACTGCACATTCCACCGACTCAAACAAGTTAGAATTCACCTCCGACTTTAAAAGCCAAGGTAATGTCAGGGTCCAACTGGTAATTCTCAAGATCTCTGGGGTCTGCTATCAAAAAAAGAGGTCATACTAAATAAGGTCTAGCAAATAAAGACATGGAGTCAATACATATATAATACCAAGAGCTGTAGGTATCCTTTAAGACTGTTAAAGAAGAGGTAAAAATGTCCTACACTATACTGTTCCAATTGGGTTCCAGTTGTAAATGTGGATCAGAAATTCAGAAGAATTCCAGGAACTACAGGCCCATTAACAACAATTGCACAACACCTCCTGGCAGAGGAATTCAAAGAATTATTGACTCCACCAGAAATGACTCTGAAGCTTGATTAAAGATACGTTCAGCACAAACTTACTTCTTCCCTTTCTGCGGAACTGAATTTTTGCAACACATAAGCCTTAGGATCCATACTCCCTACAGGCCTCCCTATACCTGTACGCCCCAATTCAAATCTTTACAAACATTAGAAAAATAGTAGCCATGAAGAAAGCCCTCACAAGCCAGTTGACTGTAGACTACACGTCTCTACAGACCATAACCAGGACTCAATGAGAAGGTCTTCCCGTGAAAAACATAAGTTGGCATTATTGTGATAACATAGAGTGCCATGGCTTTAAAATTTACCAAATCGTAGTCGTGGAAAATCTCTGCTCCCTTTGAAGTGATCTATCAAACTTCTCATCCTGAAAAAATTTGCAGTTGTCTAAATCTCAGAACCTTGTAAAAATTTGTAGAAAATCTAGGAGAAGCTTTGAAATCGTCACACAACCTTCTTCTAAACGGAATGCTGCCAACATTGACATACTCTTAAACCCAGTATAATGATATCATTATATACAAATATAATAGGCACATTGATAAATTCGAGTTCCATAGTGAAGGTAAACCTAATCTCACAAGGTCTCACAAGGTCAGAATGCCTCATCACACAAACATAGGAGTAACTGATTAATTACGAACCCATTGTGACCTCCATGACCCCCCTTTGGCAGCATTCGCATAACAGCAAACTCAAGATCCAAGTCATCGTAAATCTGTCACAAACAAAGCCAATAAATCATTAGATCTTGAAGGTATGCCTAGAAGAAACAAGCTCTTACTCCAGGTTCCCGGGTGAATGCTTTCAACACTATAAACCTTTAGAAAGCAGATGAACGCATTGCTCCAAAGCTAGTCATAAAGATTGAGATGTAACATACCGCAAGAACACGCTCAACTGGAATCTTGTAGTATGCAGCAATTGGCCCCACCTGATCACAATCAACATAATCCCATCAGTTTCCATTCCTAACTGCAACACACCATAAACACAGGATAACATAACCCATTAAGGTTTCTCCTTTTGCGATTTTACCAGACTTCAGAGTCTTCTTTATGACTTTCAAGTGATGAATACATTGCTAGTTACATTTAAAATTGTTCAGGTTTTCTTGAAAATCAGCCTGTCCTTGTGTACACTTCACATACAGAAAGCATGCAGGCAACAATATTTGCAACTTTGTGTGCACATCACACCCTTGGAAATTCTTACAGATTCTCCACTTAAATTCATGTATGTCTGGGGTTTAGCAAGAAGCACCGGTGTAGCTCCAATATATCCTGCACACACAAGCTTGCACCACACCACATCCATATGTAGACAATCGGTCAATGTATAAACACTTAATTGATTACCGGCCTCATTGTACTGTAGAAAAGTAGAGGCCCCTCCTCTTTTTACCCACTGCTTCAAAAATTGGATGATTGCTTATCATTGCAACTTAACACAAACTTTTGTTAATTGCTATCATCTAAACTTAAACCCTACAGAAAAAAAATCTGTAGCACAAGACAAGACACCATATAACTGTGCTAATTCAACACCACATGAAAGGTGCTCACAATTTTAAGAGGAACCACCACAAAATGCATGCAATTACCAAAGCCCCACCCTCTGGAAACAAATGGATGCACTGTGGTTTCTTCAAAGCTTATACCTTTTCCTATAAGTGCTTTGTGTTGAATGGTCTGCATTGAGATTCCTTCTGCTAGCGCAATCGCATCAAGCATTTCAAATCCAACCTGAATAAATACATGACATAACAGTAAACGATTAAATTGCAATTAAATGGAGGAATTCCAGGAATACCACAAAGAATCAATTATCACTTCAAAAGTGTAGGTTGTCAAAGAATCATCAACATTCAGGAATATGTAAGATTATGTGCACTCCGAAAATCGAGTCACATGTTTGACCAGATTTCAGTTCAGAATTTGAACAGATGTTAAGAACGTGTGGTCTTCGGTGTCAATTTTGCACATAAAGTCGTAAAGGGATGTGGTGAAATGGCACCCTAGGGTTTTATAAGCCCATTGAGCCTGCAACGGGTTCAAACTTCGCTTACATTATGGCGAGTGCCTTGGAACTTGGAGCCTGGGTTTCCGAGGCCAACGACCAGCCAAGGCAAGTTTCGGGACGTAGGACCCGACGTGGAGGAAGCTCGGATGTGGAAGGAGAATCTGCGGCAGGGGCGTCTATGGTTCAATTGTTGCAGCAGTGCGGGCTCCTGCAATGGCGTGCACATCTTGTGCAGCCTCACCCATGGCTGCGCCTGCATCATCTGCATCTTCAAAGCCATGGCAAATCCTGGCTCGCGTCCGCTCCCTCCCAATGCATGCACGTCACAAACACTTGCAATCTCGAAATCAGAGAGACGATGGGGTTTAGGGTTTTGGAGATTGAGAGCAGCAAAAGCGACACGAAGATAGGAAATGTGCCACGTGTCGTTCTTTCTGTGCTGGCTTTCTTGTGTGAATCTGACGTGGCAATGAAGTTCGTGGTGGCCAATAAAGTCCCATAAGCCCAATGGCTCCCCTAGACTCCAAAATCGATTTCATTTCATTTCATTGGGATTCAATTTGGCCTGCCAGTCCCATCACATTCACATCACAAAATAGTCGACATACAAACTCGAAAGCAGAGACAGGATGGGGTTTAGGGTTTGGAGATTTAGAGCAGCAACCGCGACAGGAAGATAGAAAATATGCCACATGTTTTCTTCCTGTGGTAACTTCAGGATATGAATCTGATGTGGCAATGAAGTCCGTATCGGCCATTAAAGTCCCATAAGCCTCATGGCTTCCCGGACATCAAAATCAATTTCATATCATTTCATTGGGACTCAATTTGGCCCAGTGGACACCCAAGGCTGAACATACATCATCTCCATCTTCAAAGCCTCGCTCACCCTCACTCACTCTCCCTTCCTCTCTTCAAACACATGAGCAATCACTGCTAAACAGAGAGGATTTTTATTTTTATTTTCTAGGGCACTTCATTGCAATAAATAAATAAACAAAAATTGCCCAATGGTACTAGGTGCAGATTCATGAGTTCAAAAGAGATTGGATTACATGTTCAAAATTTGATAATCATTCTAAGCTCAACAATCAACATAATTGAAGGGACTTATAAAACCATTTAATGGATAGTAGAATCTTCACTTTGATAATGAACAATGATTACAACCATTCATATGAGCTTCAAAAATTATGAAGAAAGCGGCTACGGCCTTGGTTCGGGTTTATTTACCATCTTGTACTAATCACATGTTTCATATCCTCGGACAAGTAGGCTAGTCAGCAAAGTAACCATTCAAGACCATCTTACCTTATAAGGTAGAAATACCATAACCGGGTAACCACCCTCTAGCCGTGCACTAGACCGCCGTCATAATAGTGAAATGCCATTTCTAAAACCGATCATGGCTCGGCGGTAACTTCAATGCGTGTACACTTAGTGTAGCCAATGGGAGTCAAGTGTTAATGTACTCATGAGATAACCGATTTAGGCGATGTCCTGTATGGAAATGCAAATTACCATGTTCGGTGTAGGGAGAATCTAGTGAACGAGTAGGGGGTTTGACAACTTTCCACTTTGAAAATTGTAGAATTTTTTGTACAGGGCAAAAAAATATGAAACAACTTGCATTCTTCATGAATCCTTCTCGTCTATCTTGGAAAATTATATCATGATTGTAAGACCAGATCTTCAATGCGAATCACCTTATTTTCACAGGTTATGGCATTTCTACCTTAAGCAAAACCTACAATCTTTGATCATGCACAATGCTTGTTTGTGTACAATTATGTGGCAACAATGAATGGATAAATGCTACTCATTGATGAAGTGGCATGAAATTATGTACATACTCTTCGATTTAATGTGCCACGACAACGTCCTATTTACCCTCCAATCCAACATCCTTCGACATGAATGTAATCATAGTAACTTTAAGCTTATTGAAAGCATGAGCAGACAGTTAGACAGTGTACACCTGCACATGATCATTCACACAAGCAAAAGGTCCACGGCACATGTGACTGTTTTGTGGGGTAAACCGATTTAGTTTATTGTTGGGCTTTGTGAGAGTCGTGATTAATGGGGGAACCTGTAAGCCTGTACATCACCCTGTCAGAGTGCACCTTCACAACTTACAAAGCACATAAAAAGACGTAGAATTTGTGGTGAAGAAGTCGTTCAATTTATGGCAGTGGGACGTAACAATCTCACCTGCGATCCTGGTGAACTTTGAAGCTCTGATGGGGGAGAACCGGCAGTTAGTTACAGATGAACCGGTTGAGTTTCGAGAAAGAACCGGTTGAAGTTCAAGACTGCAGGAAAATTACCGATCATTTACGAGGAATCTGTAGAATATACCCCAAATTAATAAAGGAAAACCGAAGGATGTCAACATGTAACCGGTTGGACTTGCAAACACTAGGATCTCAACCGATTATGCCCAAAAATCTCCCCGATCACTGCTTTGAAGCCACAATGAGAATTAACTAAGAGCGTACCTGTGAATCCCCCAATGCTTGCTTCCAATCCAACTCCCAGGTGCACCCCCTGCAAATTTGTAAGTGATTGACCTGAGTTAAGGTGCAGTAGTAGACATGTGTAATCCGGTTACTACTCTTATTAGCACAAACCTATATTTGAGTGCGGCTTCAAGAACGGACACTGAAATGACACGTGTTTAGAAGAGATTGGACTACTTGTTCAAAACATTTTAACTAGTTTCAGTTTAGTAGTCAATGTGGTTGGGGGAATTGTATACCATTTAATGAGCATAAGAATTCTTCACAACATTACTCGTGCAAGGCGGTAGTTGAAATCCCACTCCCAACCTCATGTTACATATATTAGGTAACAATGCATGAGGGGAAGTGCATCATGGGGAATAAGGACACCCTGCAAGATAGCAGATGAGCATAGGTGTTTGTGTTTTCCATAATGCACTCCCCTGAATGCATTGTCGAATGTAATGTCATGTCGAAAACACAATGCACTCTTAAATATTATGAAGGAAGTTTGGCATGGGTACACCTACCTTACTAGATGTTGTTCCTTCAACATGTAGATCAACATGTAACATGAGGTTGGCAGTGGGTTTTGGTTATTGCCTTTGCCCGATCTCCTTTATTCCCCATGATGAACTTCCCCTCATGCATCACCTATTACATGCGACACGAGGCTAGCAACGGGGTTTCAATTACCACCTCACACGATGTCTTTATCCCCCACAATGCACTCCCTTTCATGCATTACCTATCCCATGTGATATGAGGCTAGCAATGGGATTTCAACAATGGATGGGGAGAATTGACCGCTAGTTACAAATGAACCGGTTGAGTTTGAAAAATAAGCGGTTGAAGTTCAAAACTTCATGAGAATTACTAATCGTTTTAGAAGAATCTATGGAATATGTTTCAAATTTATGAAGAAAACTAAAATCTCACAACATGTAGCCGGTTTGACTTAGGGCCACTTCACACATGGGACTGAGAGCCCGTGACCATTACACTTCAAGCACTCTCATTGGTGGAAAAGGTGGAGCAGGTCCAAGTTTGCTTCACATGGACCAATGGAGTATGTGAATGCAAGATGGATGTAAAATCTACATGGATTCCTACATGGCATCAAATGGATCATGTTTCATGGTCACTTGGACTATTTTCAAAAACCACCTCTTGGAGGTAGGCCTAACACAAGAACCGGGAGACCATGGCACGCCGAATGTTCACAACCGTTGATTTATTCTATTTTATCATGCGCGAGGACCCGCATAAATAGAAATTCATTGAAATAGCATTTGGTTGAGGGTCCGTGACCGCACTACATGATTTTGGAGGTGTCTTGGGACGGCCTTTGGACACTTTCTTTTGGGCTCTCACAACTTCATGGTCACGGCCTTGGCTTGTGTATGAAGTGGCCCTTAGATGCCCTGAGATTGTGACCGATTATGCCCAAAAATCTCCCCAAACACTAGGGCTCAATCTCGTGTGTGACGTGGCCCTTATTCCCCATAATGCACTCTCCCTCATGCATTACCCCTACCATCTTTACATGTGACATGAGGCTGGCAACGGTGTTAGGGTTGACTTTGGGAACCGGGTTGGGGAATATAAAGTATTTAAAGGACAGAATGGCAGGAGAATGCGACAGTGACGACGGGAACGGCAGTGCCTGGAAAGCTGCGGGCTGCTGCTGCTTGCGGCTTACTTTATTATTACTTGTGGCAGTTTGATCGCTGCTACCGCTGCCGCTGCCGCTGCCGTGTCGTCTCGGACAGCGTGCGAGTGCTGCACGTCGCCAGTCCCGTTGGATTTTAAACTCACTACCTACTCCTGCTACAGTACCCATAGGCTCTGCTTTCATCCACATCCACCGCCATCCATCCACTCTCAGGAGTTTTTCATCCAACCATCCCCATCTATCTTCTTCTTTTCTTTTTGAGACAGAGGGCCAATAGGCTAGCGCCAAAGCACAGGAGGCAGTTGACCACCTGGCAAGTTTTTCTGTCAAGTAGAGAGGAGATTTCACAGCCGGGAATCAAACCGCCAACTTCTTCCTTGAGATTTGGATATCTTTCCACCATCATCCAGTAGTTTAGGGTCATCTCGGACCACCCATCCCCATCTATCAAGTACTTATCACCAGCTATGATCGGGTAGAACCGGCAGTTAGTTACATATGAACCAGTTGAGTTTGAGAAATAACCGGTTGAAGTTCAAGACTGCAGGAAAATTACCGATCATTTTAGAGGGATTTATAGAATATACCCCAGTTTAATAAAAGAAAACCGAAGGATGTCAACATGTAACCGGTTGGACTTGCAAACACTAGGATCTCAACTGATTATGCCCAAAAATCTCCCCGATCATTGATCACTAGGTCTGGGGAAGTTTTTGGGCATAGTTGGTCAAGATCCTAGTGATTCTAAATCCAACCGGTTACATGTTGACATCTTCCGGTTTTGCTTTCATTCATTTGAGGCATATTTCATAGATTCCTCTAAAACGATCGGTAAATTTCATGAAGTCTTGAACTTCAACCGGTTAATTCTCGAACTCAACCGGTTCATCTGCAACTAACTGCCGGTTCTTCCCGGACATAGCTTACCACCACTTTCAGCAGGCATGAATTGGATTTGCAGTTGCCATCCGTATTGCTAGGACGTGTGGTAAAGACTGGCTTGGGTTTAAGGTAACTTATGAGCGTGTTAAGTTATTTGGTTCGTTTTTTTTCATATTTTTAAGCCAACTTCTACTGATTAAATTATTGATGCATCGAAAACTTGTGTTGCATTAGCAAAGCTGCAATGAAGCATCTGCAAAAAACGGATCCCTCTTTGTTTAGTTATGATTATTGGAATATCTAAATGAATATATAGGTCCTCCCAATTGTGTTGACGATTGCGTTTGGAGCAGTTTGTGACTTTTGAATACGTAGACCAATCTTTATTTAACCACGCGTCTTGTTAAGTGTTGTTCCTAGATCTAACATAACCACATATCACTCGAATATAGGTGTATGATTAAGATAAATAACTGAATAAGGCCCACGCAACTATGGGTGATTCCTCCCAACTTAATCTCGATACTCTAATTATGATAGATAGTGTGGTTTACCTTCAGTAATCTCGTGGTGGGGCCCATACTTTTACAACATTATGCACGAAAGTAGTGTGCAATCCTAGTTACAATTGCCATGCCCCCATGATACATCCATTGTCTCCTTCCCCTACGTTACAAGGTTTTGAAATGCAATATTGTTTTCAATCCAATATAAATATTGAAACCCACAATGTGGACCTATGATTGGATGTTTAATATTGCAAGTTGGTGAACAATGTGTATCCACAATATTATCCCCACTATTTGCAGCATGGCCCCAAATATTTATCATAATCAATGTAGTCTTATGTATGATCTTTGATGTTAATCAAGTGGTCAAGTTGATTCAAACATGAATTTCCGAGCTATAAGCGGTTTTCAATGCTTCCACCTTCGACTTACCACGAATCTTTCGTCACGTTTGTTCACTCTATATCCATATGGGTTCGTTTCCTACATTGGATTGTATGATTGATGGGTACCGAAGTGCATAACATTACTTAGTTGATGAGTTGTGTTCAGGCTTCAGCTACCATGCCTTTAGATTTGGTTTGGAGACCTAGGATTTTGGCATCTGGAGGCTTTATTCTCGAATCTACATTGGGGGTCCATGAACACATCTCATCAACTAAGTAATGTTATGTAAATTCCAAGATCATGTTTCAATTAAAATTTCAACTTGGTGGCATCGAGAAAATTGTGCATTTTTATCTTAGATGGGTTGTAGTAATCAACTATGTATGCAAAAAGAAAAAGAAAACGTCAAAGTCTTTTACCCTGACATGCAATGTCCGTTCACCGCCTCACTCTCATGTCCGCGTGAGCATGAGAGTGGGGGCGCCTTAGTGCCTATTTTCATAGATGGACCGTGTGGTTAGTGTTGGGCTATGTGTTTTATGTTAGTTTTGGGTTTTAGTGTTAGTATGTGTGTTCAAACAAGTGGGACCAGGGCTTGTTTCTTTTCTAACTTCCTTTTGTTTAGGATTATGTGTGTTAGGCACCTTACATCAATTTGGGAGGAGGATTCCATTAGTTTATAGATTTTGGAGTTGGGGATTTGTAGGCCTTGGAGGAGTTTAACAGTTGTTGTATGTGAAGTGCCCCTTATTCATGTTGTGATTATAATGGGTGGTAGTACTATCCACTCTAGTTGGGATAGGAGTGGGTGGAGAATGGCGTATTTATCAAGTTTTCGGTTGGTGGCTTCTATGGGAATCTATCATCGCAGTAAGTAAATTCAAATATTTATACTTTGAGGTTTGGACTAGATGTGAAGGGTGGTTTATCTATAGGTGGGGCTCCTAATATGCATAAAATACCGGGTCTAAGTCAAGTTGGGAATTTACATCTTGGTAGATAGTATGTGCATGGGAGTAGCCATGAGGGTATGGTGATCTCAGATGTGCGGTCTTTAATGTTACCGATGTTGATTAGGGTAAAGCAATGGGTTGTGGGGTGGGCTAGAAGTGTGTTCGCTAATGTGTGAACTACTTTATTATGTTGGTTTGTCCTTAGATTGTTTATGTATCCATTAGTGTAGCATAATAGTAGATGGAGACATGTGTCTTTTTTGGTAGTTCCCTAAGTATCTTCTGTATCTAAATTTGAGGGTTTGTATATTTGCGCATCAATAATCTAGGGGGCATCCCATAATAGATTTGACCATTTTATGTGTATTTTTGTGTTGGATAGCCATTTGTCCGTATTAGGTATTGTGTTTTTTTTGCATAGGAGATGAGTAGCTTACATATTCTTTTTCTATGTAGTTTTTAGGTTGCGGACTGAATCGTCATGTCATGTGGATGTCAGGGGGATGGATGGCTGATGAGGTGGAAAGGGGTTTCTACAATGCGGTGTTGTACTACTCCTTGTTTGGCCAATTTATCAGCTTCGTCATTTCCAACGACATTTGTGTGGGCCTTGACTTTGCGGATGGTTATATTGTGGTGAGAAGTTTTTAATGTATTTATTATTCGGGTTATGAGGAGCTTTATATGGGTGGTTATACTAGGAGAATGGGTTCCTTATGTGGTTGAGGAAAACATATATGTTGTTGAGGTCATTTGTGAATATGACTGTATCCTTTGGGAGCGTTTTGGTGTGTTCTGCTAGTTAGTGCCTACTTGTTTCTTTTTGCAAGTTCGACGTTGTGTTGTTGTTGGTTGCACCAGGTTGCCAGGGCTCAGTTTTCTTGATATGGTTGATTTGCACTTTTATCTCCCAAGTCTTGTTGATCGTCCCTCTATTTGCCATTTTCTGTTGCAGGTTTATTTTATGGCAATGGTGGCTGCAAGTGCAAGTCTTTTGGTGCATTGTATGTTGGGGTTCTTGATATTGGTCTGGAGATGGTTGCGAGGTGGGTTGATGTTGAGGTTGTTGTTGAGGTCGTGGCTGTGAGGGGCCAATAGATACGTACCGGTCTACTATTAGTTGTGAGACTTGGTTAGTGGGAGTTGATGTCGGGTTGGAGGGGCCTTTGGGGAGGGTCTCAGTAGTCTAATGTAGATTTGCAAGGATGTGGGTCGTCCAACGGGTTGGGGATTGAGGTTGTACAAATTGCAAAAGTCCCTAGTGCTTGTGGTGATGGTGAGGCCGGGAGTGGCAAGTGCATATCTCTTACCTGGTCCTTGCAATTGTAGATTGGTAGGCTTGGTGATGGTGTTTTGGTTGTTGGGTTTGTTGATATTTGTATATGATTGAGGGTGGTAGTGTAGAGTGGAAGGAATGGTGATCCGGACTAGTTGGGTGGTAGTTTTGGTGCTAGGTAGGTATTAAGGTTGTGTGTGTATTGTATTTGCAGTGGTATGCTATTTTTTTGTTTGGTTGTTTTCTCAATTTTGGGGGATGCCTTGTTATGTTATGAGGTGGTTTGCAGGTGTGCAATTGAGAATGGTGTCTTTGGCAAGGTGTGAGGTATTTTTTTGGTAGGAACAAGGAGATTGGTGTGTTGGGTCATGGGATTGGTTTTGTTTGTATCAGTTGGCATTTTTATTTCTTGATGTATTTGTTAAGATTTGTTTTTTGAGATGCTGGATTTTTGTTGTTGTTGTGTGTGTGTTGGTGTTGCTGATTTTGGTGGTGGCTTATATAGGTTGCGGTTATAAGAGGTGGGTTTCTTTTTGGAAATTGATGTGGGACCATTGGGATAATTTAGATTTATTGTTGAGTTAGGGTTAGGTATAGGAGTAGTTGGGGCAATTGTATCTTGTAGCAAGCGTGAGGAGTATTGTTGAATAACTTTGGGAGTTTCTTTACAATTTGAGAGGATGCATATCGGTTTATATCTTTGTTGATGGTTGGTAGTGGAGATTTTGTTGCGATTATGGGGTTGGCGCCTGGCGGTAGAAAAATTGGTGGCAAACTTGGTGGTGTAGTTTGGTGGAACAACTTCAGAGAAGGTTTTGCTTGTGGCAACATTAGAGTTATGAAGAGGACGTCATGTAGATATAGTTTAAATGAGTAGGTATTGTTGTATATTGATGGATCGCAGACAAAAATTGCAAAATGATACTGATGTGTTATATAAGATAAAATATATATTTGTGTGAGTATGATGAGGTTTAAACAAACCCTATTATGATGTAGTAAAGAAAATTTACTTCCATAGCATTCTTGTAAAGTAGATAAATGCCCATAGCATTACAAATCCAAAGTCAACATGGAAAAATGAATACCATTGAAGTTCTTCTGCACACCAGAGAGTTTCTTTTTGTTTTCTTTTTTTAAACAACTATGTATACATATGTTATAGCATGTCCATTCTCTAAAAGTTATATGCTTTCCTTCATGTATGTTATGCTTATTGAAATTACATACCTTACTTCTGCTCCAAACAAAAAGCAAAGGCGTGCAAGAAGGGACGGAATAATCAAGTGGAAAATTAGACACATGCAACTCCAAGTACGTAAGGTGAGAAATATGAATTGACAGCCTTGATTGCCCAAGGCACCACTCCGATTTGTTTGAATGGGCAAAGAACACATGACTTCATAACCCCTAGGTGCGCACACAAACCCTAAACCCTAACTCATAAAACACGGCTATAGTAGAGGTGCCTATTCCCGATTACGACCCCATTGGCAATTTATAGGGTACCGGAATTTTGATGAGGCTAGGACGGAATTCCGATCAAGTTGGGATTGAATTTTGATAAAGGTTGAGACTGAATTTCAATAAGGTCGGAACCAATAGTGCCATGACACATGTATTGGTTTTGAGCGCTAAAGTGAAGAGAGATGAGCAGTTATGACAAACTCTAGACATTTGGTACTACGTTCGGACCAAGTTTTGGCTTCAAAAATTCAATTTTTTTTTAATTTAAAGGATAAAATCACCGAATGACTTGCATTCATCCAGATTTCTTTTTTCCTACACAAGAATAAATTGCATTGCCTTATACTTCTCTGGATCTAGCGCAATATCTCTTAAATGATCGATTATGGATGCCTCTACTCTAATGAAATTCCACATATTTATGAACCTCTCAATCAATGTTCCAAATTTAAACAAGATGCCACCTAAGCTCCATCCATTTCAATTGAAGATTAGTCGGGATACCTATTTATGGGATGCAAATAAAAAATATTGGTGAGGGTTCTTCATGCATGAGAAGTTCCAAATTTAACCACCTTACAGTCCTTGCCACCTGACTTCATTGAGTCAGACGCATCCATCCATCCATCCATCCCATACCAGCTTTAGGGGAGTATGTAATGAGCATCATCCACCAACGTATGTATTCGTCAGTGTTTCCAAACTCTCCAGCTAGTAAGGAATCAGGGACAAATCATCCACAAACGTATTCACACTTGTATCCATCCATCCCATCCATCCCAACCACAGGAACGTAGGTGCCCACACATGTAATGTAATGTATTTGTGAGCAAATCTAAAACCTTCATTCCCACTAGGAATTTGTGGTGTATATATAAACTCATCCATTAGGAAGGTGAAAACATAACGAATCATTCTATAGCTAGAGTGAAGTTGATCAGACAATTTCACTCTAGCTATGGCGTTGGAAACTCCGAATTAGTCTTATGAAATCAAGTTGGAATGAATCGAGCTTCAACTTATTTTCACTAAAACCTTTTTATTCATGACGGGTGAATTTATATAGACACCACAAACCTCCAAGCCCTTCCAAGTGCATAATTATCACTCATCCAAGAGCATAATCTCTATCAAAACTTGTCCTATTTTTCTTCCACACAAGCACACAATAACATCTGTATTCTCATATTTTGCCCATGAGTTTATAAGTTATGGACTAGACAACCAACGAGAGGAGAGTGGATGACTCACCACTTATGCGGCTTGTCATCCACCTACTCGAGTTGAGTTCCGGATGTAACTGATGAGCTCATGAAGTGAATATGAGAAATATGAATGATATGCCGCCTACGTACGTAGATGAAAAATTGCAATAAATTCTCATAATCCTTGTGTGTTTTGGATGAGTGATTGGTTATGATAAATAACTAGCTCAAGTAGGTGGATGGCTTGCCCTTTTATGCAGCTCGTCATCCTCCACTCTCCTCTTGTTGGTTATCCAAGTTGATGGAATGGGAACCATGCTAAATGTCCCTTTGTAATATGAGATACTACTACTTTGCGTAATGCACCTCATGTATCTCAAATTGCATTACATTTTTGGACATAACATTACGTTTCTATACAACCAATAAGAGTTGCTGAAATCCTTTACGTTTGGGAATCCATTCGAAGTAATGCATTACGGGAAACAAGGACCATTGTTCATGGAGGTTTTTGGGCATAAGCGGTCAAGGTCCTAATTTTTCCAAGTCCCATTGGTGACATGTTGACATCTTTCGGTTTTTCTTTAATAATTTTGAGTATATTCTCTATATTTCTCTAAGACGATCATTCATTTTCCTAACGTCTTGAACCTCAACTGGTTATTTCTCAAACTCAACTAGTTCATTTGTAACTATCGTCAATTCTCCCCATTCATTGACACGGACACCTATGCTCAGCTACCGCCTCACACGATGTGCTTAGCGTTGGTTTCCATGTAGGCCGCTTGCCCATGTACTTCTAGTCAAAATGTAGATTTCGCCTGGCGAAATCTACATCCCCACTAGAATCTGGTGGGTGAATGGCCCACATGGAAACTAACCCTTATGCTTCCCCATAATGCACACCCCTCATGCAATACCTATTACATCATCCACCAACGTATGCAACATCGTACACATCCATCCAACTTCCATCCAACGTCCATCCAACGTTCCACCTGTTGGGAACGGCTCTCTTCCTGCAGGCAGGCCCAGGCCCAGTTTGGCTGGCCGTGCCTGCATGCGAGTGCATCGTAAGAGCATCGATGCGTATTTTTAGTTACCAAGCAACCGACATACCCAGGCGATTGATCGATCGCCATCGCCATCGCAATGGCCGCACTATCATCATCATCATCCTCGTCGTCGTCAGAGTCACGCACCTGCAACAGTGCTCATTACAAGCGTGCAGGGTCAGTAAGTAGCTTCGGTGTGCACACAGAGAGACACAGAGCTCGGAAGTTATTATCTTAGAAGTCTCTGCCACTTCACCTCTGCGCCTCTGGCACTGCTTTCACCAGAAAATTGGCAGCAATTGGAGTGGAGAGACGGCAAACGAGGATCGTCGGGGACGAGATTTTCCTTTTCGTGTGAGATTTGGTGAGGTGTGTAGTAGGTTTGGTGGAAGTGCGAGTTAGCTTTTTATTTGTGATATTTTGAGATTTGTGTTGTGAGATTCGGTGAGGCATGGTTGTTGATGACTTTTGCGGATTTTTGGGTGAGCTTGTATGTAAGTAGGTTTTTTTTATTTGTGACTGAAATTGTGAATGCGAGTGAGCGGGGGGAGGTTTGGAAGTTTGTGGGGGTTTGTTAAAAGGGAGATGATAAGAGAGTGGTGGGATGTGTAGTTTATCTTATTTGTGATTAAAATTGTGAATGTGAGCGAGGAGAGGTTGTAGATTTGGAAGTTTGGAAGTGTTTGGAGGTTCGTAAGAGGGGAGAGGATGAGAGGGGAATGGTGCAATGTGTATGATGCGGAGTGAGAATGTGTGAGGTAGGCTTGGGGTGAGAAAGAGTAAGGAGGAGGATTAAGATTGGTGCAAGTAAACATGGAGGCATGTCTACCGGATGTGAGAGTGGCACCGGTGAAGGTAACTGCAAGCTCACAACAACAAGCAGGATACGCATCACCACGGAGGAAGATCGGAGGGGGGAGTGACGCAGGTCCGCTGTACAGAAGCTTGAAAGGATTGTCAAGGTCGAAGAGCGCTAGAGACCCCGCGGAGGAGGTTTACGAGGAGTTTGGGAGCCCTGTGGAGCGGGCTGCATCCAGGCCTTCGTCACGCGTTAAGACCAGAGTTGCGAAGGACGCCCGCGCGGAATTGTTAGGCTTAGATGAGGCTCACATGCATAATGTAGGCCACAACAGGGGTTTGCGAAGTAGGAGCGCAGCCAGAGTAAGGGAGGGCGTGGTAGATGTCGAAATGGATGTGGACCTATCTGAGAATTATGTGGCATCATCGCACAATGATATCATCTCCAAGGCACGACCTCCCTCTCGCTCGAAGAATAGGAGTTTAAGAGAAGACAATGGGGATACTGTGACCTTGCAAGAGGCATTGCAGCAGGCGGCGGAGAGGGACAGGGAGGTGCGTGCTTCACGAACTCCAAAAGGTGGAGTTGATGGTCCTGTAGAAATCGACGTTCGATCGTATGGAGGTAGAAGTGTTGGTTCTACTCCGAGATTGAGTACCCGAGCTTCAACTCCTCGCTTAACGGTTAGAGGCTCACTCCAAGATCATGAGGATTTGGGTGGCGGGTCACTGGATGTGGAATGTGAGAAGGAATTGCGTAGTAGTGGTGTTGATGTTGCTCGCAGGTCTTTGGTTTCGATGGATGCTATGGAGGATGATGTAGGACAGGTGGAGAGAGTAGTTTCGTACCGTACTCCTACAAGGAGCCCGCGAGGAGTCAGAGAGAGTAGTGATCATTTGGCAGAGGAAAGGGTTATGAGAGCAGAACGTCTCACCCGGAAGCAGCAGTTGCGGAGTCCACGAAAGACAAAAGGGGAAATTGTTGCAGACATGCAAGTAGATACAGTGATGGTACAAAGCGAACGGGTGTACGCACGAAGGAATGTGAGGAAGGCGGAGGTGGATGGTCCTGCCGCTGATGATGATGAGGAGGAAGATGTACAAGTGAATCAAAGGAAAAGCAGAGTTGCAAGGCAACATAAGCGGAAAGTGCGAGAAATTCCTCGGGATTCTGCGACGGCTCTCCCTGTCAGTAGTAGTCCTCCAGAATGTGAGATGCCTGATGTTCCTCCTGTTGAGCCTGTAGATCCTCTTCCTCCGTCGCCAACGACGTCTGCAAGGTCTGCACGAGGTGAGTTAGTTCAGTGGTGAACTTTGAACCATCATATCCATGTTCCGTCATTATTGTTGTTGATATACTTGAATTGCTAATGGCTCCGGGACTCCAACAGGTATAGTAACTGTACATCATTAGCAAATTAGGCATCAGGCATACCTTCCTAATTCAGTTAGCCAATTTCCTCCGGCCCTCCTCTAATGACCAATATGCGAATTTCTGTTTCGGTGATTTTAAAGGACAATGCAGTGCCCATGCTCCTAGTTAAATTGGAAGTGTTACTAGATATTAGAGTGACTGACAGGTTTTGAAATTACAGCAAGGAAGAATCACAGTATGCATTACAGGTAGGGGCATAATCTTCTTTACGTGGATTGGAAGGCCTCACACGTATTTGCACACGTTCTCCCAGCCATGTGGTGGATGAATGGGGGACTGCTCTTGGTCAAAATATGACTTTCTAGTGGTGTGCATGAGCATATTGGCAGAAATAGTGGCGTGCAATATTTTTGAAATTTCATAGGTCCAGCATACAGTGTACTAATTGGAGATTGTGAACTTGCAACAGAAACAAATGCATCAGCGGGTGTTGGCTGGCTGCATGTCATAGGTAAGCTTTGTGCATTATTCCAAACATTCTCTCTGCTCCCTTATTGCCACTCACTAAGAAAAGTCTTTGTTCCAGTAAGTGTATCTGTCTAGTATCTTTTGAGCTTATGTAAGTCACTTGTGTTTGTAACTGGGAGTGTCATTTCCACTCTTTTGGACTTGTAGATGCCTTATTTTCTCTCCAACCATTGTTCAACAAAGTTTGTAAAACCAATAGCCACAAGCATAGTCGTGTGATGAGAATACTTTGGTCCAAGTTTGTGGTCATGAATTTATCAGTGACGTGTATATTTTTGCAGGTGATTTGATAATGTGGAAAGATGTACCAAGATCCACTCTCTGGTTTGGTGCTGGAAGCTTTGGCATCTTGTCTGCCTCCTTTATGCGAGAAATGCAGTCTGGGTGTGTATAGACTGCTCTTTCAACTCACACGTGCTTTGAATGCATTGTGTGGATTATAGAGTAACTATGTACCCTACTTGTTGAAATTAAGAGATATGGAACTGGAGCCACACGGTATGTTGATCAGAAATGATCTGTTATTCCTATAGATACTCACAATATTGTTGTTGAACTGCAGGGTTGTTGCAATCTCTGCCAACTTAGCTCTATTCTACCTAGCAATGGTGTTCTTCTATCGGACATTTCTACGCGGGTACTGTTCTTCCCTATGAATATTGAGAGGTTCACAGCAATTGGTATCAACCATTTTCTCGTCAAACATGTTAGAAATAGAATTCCACCTGATTGGAAATGTTATGATGCAGTGTATTTTCTTGTTAATATTAACCTCTCCATGAATGCTGGGTGTGCAGATCAGTCGTCCAATCAATCTCTGGAAATGTTGACTCCTCTCAAGTGACAGAATCTGATTTACTTGGATGGATTCGACTAATTCTACCAGCTGTCAATCTAGCCTTGAGGAAGGCCAGTGAAGTGTTCTCTGGTGATCCTGCTACCACTTTAAAGGTGGGATCCTTCTGTTATCTGGGTGATTATCTTTTGCCGCCTCTTCATTCAGCTGTTGTAGGCTATTTTTAAAGATTTTCTGCTTGGAGATATATTTATAACATGAGCTGCTTTAATTTGTTCCAGGTAGCTGCAGTGCTCTTGTTCTTTGCAAAAGTGGGTTCAGGAATCTCAATCTGGAGTTTTATACGCTTTGGTGCGTGTTTTATCTAGCAACACCACAAACTCAAAAGTGGAGTCATTCTATATTGATGCTATTGAAGTTTTCTTATACATTTTCTTTGTTCATTAGGAAAACTCTCATGCTCTTCTTTTACCTCTAGATGAGACTAGTCACTTCCATTCATGCTTGTGTAACTGCTGTCAGGATCACTCAGAGACAGTCACTTGTTTGTTAACTCATGATTCATTTTGCAGGTTTCTTTGCACTCTTTACAATTCCAAAATGCCACTCTTGCTATTCGACTCAACTGCATGCATATGGTAAATTATCTCTAGAGCCTTTACTCATCAATCATTTCTTACATAAGCTCACATTTAGGGAGCAGTGGTTATATCCAGTCATCTTGATCCTTAGAGTCTACTGTTGCATGCTGGTGAGGTTTCAAGTCTCTCAACTTGCCATAATTGAATGATGCAGCTCAGGTACTTCTTGTCCGAGGGTTGGCATCCTGGAGTGGTTTTGCCCACAAGAAAGCTATGCTAGTAGGTGTATTCCTCCTCGGTTGGAATATGTCATCATTCACTTCTCGACTTTGGGGTGGTAAGACTCCAATCGTCCCTGATCAGGAAGTTTCCTGGACTAGTGAAAGCATGATTTAGCCAGCAATCTTATGTAAATAGCTGTATCATTCCTCTTTGGATCCTATGAGTGACCTTCAAATCAATACTGATGTGGCAACGCCCCTCTTAACTTCTCTTTATGTTCCATATCTTCATATTCTCATATCATCTCACCTGGTACGTCCAAAATGGGTGCAGGATTTATGCTGATTGTATGGCTCAAGTTGTACCAACAATCGCATCCTGCAAGCTTTGAGAAGGCTCTTTCCGATGCAAGTTGTGGAAGTGCCATGGATCGCATTGATCGCCGCAAGAGCTTACATCAAGCTATGATGGTGTGTTAATCTTGAAGACCCTGAACTTGGTGACATGGGGATTTAAAGTGGTTTTATCGAAGTGTAGATTGTTTTTGGGTTTAGTCTCAAGAAGCAGCTACATTTATTGATTTGTTTTGCACATACTTTTGCAGGCACCTGCAGCTGCTTCTTCGCCTGGTGGAACCCCCTTCATCAAAGATAGCAAAGTTCAATCCTTTCCAGGTGCATTTTATTGACCATATCTTGCATCATCTTTCTATTTTTGAGATCAACATATTGTTGCCACCCAATAGAGACCTAGGATTATCTAGTTCCAAATTATATTCCTGATCCAATGACGGTCGTTTCTATTGTAATCCACTTACCAAAATGTGCTCTGGACTGTCTATGTTATTGCAGATAGGAAATCAAGCGGTGTCACATACAGAGCATGAAGGTGTTGTCATGAACTCTGAGCATAAAAGTAGTGCTCCAACTGTACATTTTGAAGTGTCTCATGTTTCTAATTAGCCTTGCTCCTTATCTAATCTGGTCACATCCAGGAGCATGCAACTGTCCAGGGTACATCATCCAGGTCCGAGGTGCTGGATGAAGGCCTTTACAGTGCGAAGAGCTTAGATTAGTTGCGCCCCATTTTTGTTACTTACATGAAGGTGGTCACTTTTTGCATACCTTGTGTAGACTCAACTGTATACATCCTTGATGAGTATGCTGACCACAACTTCATTTTACTGAAATAAGGATGCAAATAGTGCATTTCTGGATTGATATCTTGTAAATTGATTTAGCTTGACCCAAAGAATTGACTCTGGTTACCAGCACTTAGTGAATGCCTTAGAATTGTTAGGAGATCTCATGTCCTTGAGCAATGTTCTCAGATTGAGATATCCAAAGGCATCTGGTGTAAACATTTCCCACTATATCGAAATTGTATTGAGGAAGTTCCCTTGCTCCTTCTCTTTTCTACATGTATATGAAATGTTTACATCTTTTCAGGAGTTTTATGTTTGATTCATCACATAAATGCAAAAATTGACATGACCTTTGTATTCTCACTCAATGAAATACTCGTCCTTTCAAGCCTTCTTACCTTCCCTACAAGCATTCTTACTCCATGTCTCCCATCACCATAAATGAATACAAAAACTTAAATTGTGTGTTAAGATCTCTATGTTAGTATGCCCAATCCTTCATGGGAAACTCTTTCTTGTCATCATCAATCTGAGGAACTACACGAACAGGGTGAGGTCCTGTTGTCTTCTCAATTCGGTCTTGTTTTCCTCTAATGACCTCGTTCAGGATGTTTCTCTGCAGACACATAAAATTCACAGGTATAAGCAACCTGTATTACAGGCGTGTGGCATATCATAGATATAGATTAGTGCCTCTACATTTGCAAGTATGTAGCCTCTAGTATGTTTGTGTGTTTGCAAGTAATGATGCCAAGTACCTTGAACAATTCCCACTTGTGTGTTTTCATGTACAGTTTGTAGACCTCGTCCTCTTTCTTGTAATCCTGATCTCTTGTAAAAGGGCTTGTTAGTAAAGATTACGTGACTGATCTTGATTCATAAGGTGACTAGTATAAGGTAGTGTTCTGAATCCACACATGAAAATCAGGGCTTGGGGTGTAGGGTTTAGGGTTCCATAAAGTAGACAAATTATGAAGTGATTGACACCTCAGTGTGGTTTATGGGATTAAGAAATAGATTGACACCATCCTATGGTCTTCATGCTGAGAGATGGACAAGCTGGAAGTAAGGTATGTGGGCCTTATCTGGTCACATTCTCAATTGGGAATTCAATGTTGAAATGGTAGATGGCAAGGCTTGTAGTTTTGAATTTATGATGACAAAAGATGTATTTATGATGACATTGGTCAAAATGTTCAATCGTTAACAAAATTCAGAAAGCCGATGTAATTGTTTGAAGATAAAGATGATCTTCACTTTGCACTCTTTTAACTTAGGCAACTCTAGTGCTTTGATTTTGAAACCTAATATTATCATGATAGTTTGTGCAATTGCTCACCAGATGAGATAATTCCAAAGCCTATCCATCAATTAGAGATGTGTCTGTGGCATGGGAAGTTGGAAGTGCCTGCAATAGGGACGCATAGCTTATGATGTGCAAGAACTTACATGTTGAGAGAGGGCTTTGATGACATCCCTATCACAGTGGCGGTGAAAGTCCCATTTATTGAGCACAAGTGTGTCAACCTCGGTCACGGCCACAATGCTTGCAGCTCGTTTTGTGTCTGTCAATAAACCTCGCTGCATCATGACCACATCACTTGACATTCATCAACATGCTGACATCTTTATAAAACCTACTTTATAGAGTTATATATAAACAAGGTTGTATGAGAATAGGAGTGCATTCAAAATAATATGGCAGTGAGAGGGGTTGTAATAGTAGTGGAAGAGAATGTTTTCAAGCAATTGGGTTGTCTTATCTCATAACACGGAAAAATGTGTTAACATGCCATTTATTTTCTATCGCCCTTACTCAACAAATATGTGATTTGGAGATATAGAAGGTTTGATTTGTTGTGTTCCTCATCTTTGACAACTTTTTCTTTGTGAATTAAGGATTCTAGTTTCTATAAAAATATACCCAAATAGATAGCTTCATTCATGTGCAAGCCTTCTCCTCCTTCACAATATGAAGTTCACACTTGTCACATGAATATTTTCACAAATCACTCTCGCACATTTTAAGAGCATTTTGGTTTGTGTAAGCCTTTTACCAATTTGATAGAGAAGACTTTACTGGATTGACGCATGGAATTAAGAAGACTAATCTCATGACTCTCCAATTCAAAGTGTACACCTCTCCGAAGTATTGGTTGGCGAACAATGCTCCTATGTCGAGAATGGTAGTCTCCTGAAACCCAATTGCAAAGTCAAAACTTGATTGCAAGCATCTTTTTCAAGAAATAGGTAAGCAATAGTTCATCACTATCCAATAGCTACAACAAGTGTAGGTGGTACCATTGGTGAAAGTTGTGGAATTACCACAAGATTTTACATTCTAGAAAAATTAGACATGTTTTTGTTTAATATATAATTTCTTGGAACCTGGGGGACTCATGCAAATCGTTTGGCATATCCCAAACGTTTGGGCACATGAACATCAAATTTTTTAAAGCATTTTTAATGTGACTTCAAATATTATACGAAGATGTTGACACTTTGGATATGATGAACTTGTGCATTGGTATTGTGTGAAATATTTGAAGACAAGTTGGTAGTGTAAAATAGTAGTTTGGATGTACCCTAGATGGTGGATATTGATCGATGCATGTATTTACACATTTATGGAACTTGTCATTTTCAAAATTTGATGATATTTTCAAAATTTTAAAAGATAGATAAGAATTTAATAAAAACTTCAACAACTGAACAAACAATCAATTTGTGCCTAATTTGACCCCAAAGGAGGGCATCCTCATATATTGGGACATAGGTGATAACTTAGGGCCTTTGGTAGGAGCTCGATGAATATCAAAACACATCAGAAAGCTAGAAGATAAATTGATGCATGTGCGAAGGTCTCACTCTCGAAGCAGTGGAAGGTTTTGACGTCTCTTCATTGGATGTCATGCGTCTCCTCACCCCATGCATGTTGTCTTGCTCGAGCTTTAGAATCTCACCACTGGCAACCCCGGGCATGAAGCTAGGCGCATTTGGGTTGTTTGCAAACACGTTATATGAAAGCAAGGTGCGCTCCCTATTGATCACGTTCCGTGCCCAACTCTCGAATTTATGTTGGTAATACACGTTCTCGTTGCTTATCATTGCCGCAGGCATTGTGCCTGCAGTCACCATACCCAATTGCCACATGCGGTGGTCCTTCTCCGAAAACTCCATCTCTATTCGCTTTTGCATTTTCTCCTTGTCATGGCAATCCTTCAAGAACAAGGTGAGCGAATACTTTTGCTTGTGGGATGAGGATCTTCGTCTTCGCCATGAGTGATGGTGTTTTGGGCTTTGGCGTCCTTGCATCATGGAAGGAGACTTGAAACGTGCACTCGTGTTGCTCATGCTACTTGCCGGTCGAGACTTGGAGGCTCGGGACTCTAGGTTCCGGATCGGGGATTGGGCGAATGACGCGTGGTTGCCTTGAGCGGAAGTGGCTCGTCTCTCACTTGCCTTTTGGTCACTTGCTTTTGTGGGTGCTAACCTCTTGGCGGCACCCCATGGTGATAAGGGTCCCCCGTCCTCGGACCCGATCGACCCCTTCCTTTGGGTGCTTGTGAAGGATTTCATGGCATGGATTGGCAAAGTTTGATGCGTGGGAGCCGTATTTGGCCTCTTTGCACCTAAAACAATAAAAACATGTTACAAAAATTGTTTCCTTTATTGAGAACAACATGAATGCCGCTCTAAATCTCATGCCATCGTGTTCTTGACCCTCATAGTCAGTGATCAGAGAACTGCACTCTTGTGGCGTGATGATCAATCCAGATGGGTATCATACGGATTTATAAACTATCTATGTCCACAAGACATCTATCTTACAAATTCTCAAATATGTCAAAATTTCCTCTATAAAAATAGGTGCCAAAAAAATACAAAATGAAAGTTACGGTTTTGTTTACAAATGCTTGTATTTGATATGAAGGATTGAGCAATTACAATAATATGTTTGTTGGAACTCATTTTGACTACGGGTTATGGCTAAGGCCAAATTGTAAGAAACATGTAATGTTGTAGTGACTGACCTACTTGGGAGTCCTTCTCGTTGCTCTTTATAAGAGGTTATGCACATTTTGGTTCAAGTTCGCCTTACAATTGTAACAAATGAATCGACAACCTATAAGGAGATGGATCATTTTTGTCCACTTTTAAGGCCCCAATTTTAAAAAGATTACCCTTCTCACATTGGCATCCTATGGTCTTAGGTTGCATCTTTGTAACATTCAAGGAATTATTGTGGACATTGGCATCTTAATCACCCGACCATGAGCACACAAACAAGTTGACAAGTGCACCTACTTAATAAAGTGTCCTTTGAAGCAAGGTTGCATTGTGTTGAGCACCCTGGTGCATGCTCGTCTGATGCTCCATTTTTTTTGCTTTTGAGTTTCATAACTTGGTGGATCATGTCCTGGCTACGGAGGATAGCTTTGGGTAGTCCCTTTGGGAGGATTGGGCCGGAGTGGTATTGCAAAACTTTTGCCAATTGGCTGCCACGAGTGGATGGCCTAGATATCAATTTCGGTCTCCACCACTCTTTCTCCTTATCTTGTACCTCTTGTTTGCACCGGTTATGTGTAGTTGGCCTGCCTCCAAGGGTTGATTAGAGAACATTCTTAAGCAGCCCTTTGGTGTTCTCTTTCTAAAGTTACACCTCATTACATCATATTCAACCCTTGACACCACGCTCAATTGCATGCTCTATTGAAAATGAATGTTATCCTAGTATAAAACTTTATATATTTGGGAGGTGTTGATATGGGGAGAGCATGTGCTACACTACAAATATTCAAGAATGTTGTGTATAACAAACATTTTTAGCCTTGTTTTATATGTATTTGAATGAACAATGTTATTATATAATAATAGAACTTATAGGGTAGTGAGAGGGATGGTATTGGGTTGTAGAGCATAGTGGTGACGAATGTTTTCAAACCATGGGGAAGTGATAGTTGAAGATTGGTAAGAAAAATATATAGAAATTCAATGTCTTATAAAGGGTTCCCTTATTTATGGCAAACATTCCTTGATTATTTAATTTGGTGGTTCTCATCAAGGATAGGTATATTGTGAGGCTGGTAGACGAATGCAAGTTGACAATGTAGACCTTGTCATTTAGCATCTCTTTGCTTAGATTTATCTAAATAGTATGTGAGCCTTGTTATGTTTGGAGCCATTAGTGTGGGGAACCTAATGGGACACTTATAAAGGGACACTGAAGGGTATAAAAGCTACTAGGGGTGTATGGTTAAGAGACTGGTGTAGGGATCTAGTAGGTTATGTGTGCATTCCCTCAAAAAGCATGACTATTGAAATAATTTGATAGATGCATTGGAGAATCAAGGCCATCGACATTGTATTTTGTGTCCTAACTTGTGACTGTATGTGTTATTCTTGATGAGATAATTCCTCGCTTCTTGCATCCCTTTGCCTATTGTTTCTTTGAACATGCAATTTAAATGATTGCAAGGGTGGAACCAAGGACTATACAAAGGTTGGAAGGAAGGGAGAGAGCATGGCAAGCGAATTAGAAGGTTGGAGGACAGAAGGTTGGAGGAAGGAAGGAAGGAAGGAAGGAAAGGTAATATTTTAGTTGTTTTTGATAGAGTACATGTAGTCATCTTTCCAATGATATGGCACCTCAATAAATAATGATTTCATTGAATATATATATATATATATATATAATGGAATATTGTTAAGTGAGGTCCACTATTGGAAGTAAAGGTGAAAAATATGTAGAACAAACAAGCAAGAATTGGTTGTAAACATTGACACACCAATATTGTGAGAGAGAGGAGGATGCCCTTGGTAGCACTGGTTGAACCTTTTCATTGTGGATCTCCATTATGACCTGCACAACATGAAGTCGCGAGAACTAATTATGTTAGAATGAAAGCATGCCAACAATGTTGGTTCATGTTTATCTTGAAGCACATTGTTTACAATGTTTGTTGTCACATGCTTGATAATTTCACTTACCCTATTATGAGGCCTATGTCTAGGTAATGCTAATTATGAACAAGATGACAATTAGTGTAACCACAAGACACTTGACATTAGTATACTCAATAACATATGAAGCCTATGTCTAGGTTACACTAACATTTGACCATTAGTATAAACACATGATTCATAAGTATAGAGTTAATATCATCAAGCATACAAGGGTACTAATATTAACTCTTGTATACTAAAACATGAAACTATCATCTCAAGTGATTTAATGTACTATGTTTAATTTCATATCATAAACAAGATTCGCTTAAAAAATATGACTTTTATTGACAAATAATGACATGTTGACAATTATTGGACCTGACACTCACAAACCTCTGTCAATTTAGTGCAACCTTCTGCATGTAGTGCATGTGACACTAAATACCATCAACATTGTTGTAGGGCACATAAAAAACCAATTCTTGCATTAGTTTTTAGCTTCTTGAAGTTTCATAGGCTTCAGTAAGCTAAATTTGATTTCTGAGATGGTAAGCTAAATGATTTGTAAAGAGATTTGTGAGACGATTATAACTCTTTCTTTTGGTCATTGAAACTCAACAAGCTAAAACCACATTTGTGGGATAAGGTAGATGGGTCTTAAGTGGTTTGTTTTCTTAATCAGACCTCTATATTTGATTGGTATGTGGTTTGGTGAGCATCAAAGAGCAAACATCATAAAGCCACACGTTTAAAAGAGTTTGGAGCACGCCTCCAAATATTAATAACTACTCTACACTCAATAGTGAACACAACTGCGGGAACCTATATATCCAATTAAAAAATTAACAAACATGCAACTCCAATAACCATAACTAAATCAGGGGAGGTTCGATTTTGAATCCGATTTTTGCATATCTTTCATCGTAGATTTGCTAATGCAACACAAGTTGTGCACAAGTTCTGTTGTGCACAAGTTCTGTTGTGCAAATCTAAACGGTCGAAGTTGGAGGACATGAAAAACAAACCAAATAACACCCACATACCTTACATCGGTGATATACAAAGAGATTTGGATTTCAAAATTGCATCGATTGGAAGCCCATCAATTCCAAGCTTTCAAAGTCTAATGTACCAATGTTAAATCAGTATATACTAGGTACTAAGTACAAGTAGGGGGAATGTGGGACCTTGTCATATAGCAGTCAACTTACGCGACATTCTCCTGATCTTATAAAGTGCATCTCAACAGCATCGTCACCCTGAAAGGTAATCACTGGCATCCCAAGGTATAATGGAAATTGGGTAAGTTTCATGAGCCGTTTTGTGGCAATCATCACTATAAGGAATGGGGGTCCTTTCTAACACAAAAAGGACACATAAATGACAATGTTTTGGGGCCACCACATGTGTCATGAAGGTTTGCAGCCCTGTGAAAGTAGTGTCATCCTGGACCAGTCCTATTTTTGCACAAAAGAGTCCTATTTAAGGCCTTTGACCGCGACAGTAATTAATAATTTTGACGGCCGTGGTAATTAATGACCTCGATCGCCGCGGTAATTTATGATTATGGGGGAATTCCAAAGGTACATTAATTCAATCTCATATAATATGTCTCTATAAAAGAGATATCCATTAATAAGTGCACTCGTCGCCTCCCGAGGCTAGCCATCTATATAAAGCACCTACTTCCAAGTGCCTAGCCACCTACCTACCAAGGTAGGCTAAGCCAAGGGCGGGGGCCAAGGGATTTGATCCTTGAACCTCTTGGCTCCCGTGTAGAGGCCTTAGCCACTAAGCCACCACTCATCACATGATATATGAGGAGTATTTAAAAGATTTGTATATAGAGGCCCCAAGTTACTCTTCATTTACTGTTTTTATTTACTGGTTTTATTTACTGGTTTTACTTACTGTTTTTACTTACTGTTTTTATTTACTGGTTTTACTTACTGTTTTTATTTACTGTTTTTATTTACTGGTTTTACCTACTGTTTTTATTTACTATTTTATTTACTATTTTTATTTACTGTTTTTAGTTACTATTTTTAGTTACTGTTTTTATTTACTGTTTTTAGTTACTGTTTTAGTTACTGTTTTTATTTACTGTTTTTATTTACTATTTTTAGTTACTGTTTTTATTTACTGTTTTTAGTTACTGTTTTTATTTACTGTTTTTATTTACTGTTTTTTATTTACTGTTTTTTATTTACTGTTTTTATTTACTGTTTTTTATTTACTGTTTTTTATTTACTGTTTTTATTTACTTGTTTTATTTACTGTTTTTACTTACTGTTTTTACTTACTGTTTTTATTTACTATCTTCTACCTTAGTAGTTAATTAGGTAGGTGACTTCCTTCTCGGTCTAGATCTAGCTAGAAGATCTACAAAAGTAAACAAATTTGTTTACTTTTGTAGATCTCCTAGCTAGATCTAGATCTAGAAGGAAGTCACCTACGTAATTAAAGATAGAACATTCTTTCACGGACTTCCTTGCCATTAAGTATTTGCTATTTTAGTGCATTTATGTTAGATGAATGCATGTAATGTCTCTCTTCGACCTTAATTAGTAGTTAATTAGGTAGGTGACTATCTTTTAGCTAGATCTAGACCTAGAAGGAAGTCACCTACCTAATTAAAGATAGAACATTCTTTCACGGACTTCGTGCATGACATTAAAATGACACAACTCTTACACATATGTGTAAGAGTTTTAAGCTTTCGCTCGATTTGTGTTGCGGAGCTCAAAAATCGAGCGAAAGCCTAAAATTCCCACACAAATTTTTTTTTATGACGAGCATGTGGAAATATCCCACACGGGGGGCCCTCCGTGTTAGAGCGGTATGTCATGAGGGACCCCCATTCCTTCTAGTGCATGCACTGTTTTAATTCATTAGTAATCCTTGAGCATGCCTCAAAGACTACACCATTTATGGTATTTAAGTGTCACATGTGTAATAGTGTCACTTACCCTATTTTAAGGTGTATGCCAGGTTACACCAATGACTAATAACTTCATCATTATTGTCACCTCATGGCACTTGGCATTCAAGTGCGATTACTACTACCTTAACATGAGTATGATCAAACAATGTTATGAGGTATACATATGTTACACAATGGTCTACAAGTTGACTAAAACTCACACAAATGGCGCTTGGCATTAGTATGCTCAAGAATATCTTCCCCTTGCAATACTAAAACGCAAAACTATCATCTCAAGTATCCCAATATGCTATGCTAAATGTCATAATGTAGATAATTTCTCACTTTGAAAAGTTATTTATGTTGATGAATAGTATAATATTGACAATTAGCGGACCTGGCACTTTGAGACTTCTAGTCTAGTTTAGGCCCTTCACAAATAGTGTACGTCACACTAAATACCATAAACGGTGTACTTGATTCACAATGATATAGATATATATGATGGAAATGTTATGAGGGAGTTATAACTATATGTGCTGTATATTTATATTACCCCGATTCTTTCTGAATGTGCGAGGACTTAGAACATTGGCAAGACGCCGTAAGCTTTGCTTCGATACTTCATTGAATGCTATAACTCTCTGCACATGAGTAAATGTGATCCACATAAGTTACTTGTGTTGGTGTGTGTGTGATAGAATCATATCTTGAGTGCTCTTCATGACTATGCTGTTTGTCCCTAATTGTACCAAAACCAAAATATCCAACTACCCAACATTTCGTAATGAGCATTCCTGAAAATTCATCTTAAAACTGTGAATTTACAAGTCATCACATTATGTTGGAATTTGGCTGATTTGCTTGATTGATTTTGGGACTTTTTATGTGAATGATAATTGAGAGTGGGCAAACAAAAAAATCATTTTGAAATTTGTTATGCTCATGTTGAACTATATAGCAACCGAGTACATTTGTGTACATGGTAAAGTCTTATGGTAGATGCAAGACATTCCATGACTAAAAGCTCTATGAAACCCACGGGTACCTAGTATGTGGAAGGGCATACCTGGAGAAATTCGACACGGGCATTCAGCTCGGGGGTTTTCGGAACTTGGAGGATGGTCTCGTAGTCTTTTTTACTGAGGGTGAGCAATTCACTCTGCTCAAATCGATACAGTTCCATCACTAGATATACTTGTTGGCATCAATATGAATTCTTTATGAAAAGACTAAGTTGATTGAAAGTAGTTTATACAATTGATTGACTGGTGTCGTATCATTTTGATACCGTTCGGGTATGTATAATGAGGGGTTTCATACTTTTGATACAAGTAGGGTATGGATATTTGATGGTACTTTTGTTTTTGGTATCATTCAAGTATTTACACCATGCAAGAACCTTCATATGTAGCCAAAATCATCCTAATATCAATATGGTTTAGAATGGTTCTGACCCAAATAATAATTCAGGTATACAAAGATTCTTCACGTTGACATACCCACCAAATATCAATAATTGATTGGTATTAGGATTTTAAAACCCACGGGTAGGTTCGTCGATACCATTATTAATGTTGTTGATTAATACCCATACATCCACCTATATACCGGTCCAACATTGGTATAAACTCTGGCTTCATGAGGAGGGCTCCATTAAATCAATAACCAAAAACTTGACTAAATCAACATCCGCACAGAGTAGTGCTACAAAACAAATTTGTGCGACCTTCTGAATTTTGGAAGTCTTTTGGTATTGTGTAAGCTTACCCTTTCAGCTGTAATAAAGGTTGCTTCTCTGCAATGACAAACAGAAGTCCAATGTTTTTGTGTCACAAAATCTCATATTTGTATTGTACGTATGTCCTTCATTACTTCTATTGAGTTCGAAAGACAGCTAAATGTTGCGAAAGTCTTGTTAGCACATAACAAGACCAAATATCAGAGCCTGGAGGTGACTTACTTCTCTCATTGCTAAACGATTACAACCACATTTTATAATAATCACATGTCAATGTTAAAGTTAATATCCTTACAGTCTCTTAAAAGCTCATGTTTTGGTAGGGAGTTTTGACCCACATTTGTATTTTATAATATTTAAGGAGTGTTCAAGTAATGCTGGAAGCTACAAACTTCGTGAAATGCAGGGGGCATTTGACTGAGACCAAAACATGAGATTTTGAGGGACCTTAAGGATGGCTCTAAAAGTTTAAATTTCTTTGTTGGTGTTTCACAAGTTTGCATATCACGTTACCGGAAACATATATCCAACTCAACAGCACCTTCACCAAATGAATGCCCTGCACCATAGATCTTCACTTCATCCTCTTGCACTCCGTGCTGGTATCTTATGGCCTGCATTACATTGAAGTTGAGCTTAAATTGATTTGCGAAAATAACCAAAAAAAGAAACGAAATTAACATGCTGTTGGTGCTAAAAAGTTGTTCTTAAAATTCCATCTAAAAGACAAAGTATATTAGAGCTTGACACAATAAGAATAACATCAATGTGGCACCTTGACGGACCCAGTAAACACGATGTAGAAGATGGTGCCAATCTCTCCTTGTTTGCTTACTACAGTTCAAATCAAACAATTCCACAAAAGTCATAATAAATACTTCTACAAAGTACCATCACTACAAGCGTGCTATGTAACAATAACACAAAAATAGGCACTTTGATAGTTCCAGAGAATACTACAACGAAAAGGCAAATAATGATTTTCTCTTATGAAAATGTGTCTGAAAATGAGCTGCTCGCATTTGATAAAATGACTCGTTTTTTAGTGAAAAGGGGTGACTTATCGCAAGTTTCCATCTCTTCTAAGTAAATCAAATTACTTCTATAGAATTAGGAAACATACATATAGTGTTTGCTTCAAGTTTCTGATAGCCCAGCGCCTTGCAAATCTGTCAGATCAGTTCGAATACAATTATTATTATCACACATCATTTACTCAACATGTATTTGAGTATTTTACCCGAATCCCTTCCAATTAGAGACACTATTGAAGTTTCAACTGCTCCTAAACCTATTGAAGTCATTAGTAGAAAGTTTCACACCTGATCATCATAGTAGATTCCGAAAAACAATTTGTATGTATATGTGGTTGAAACGTATGAACTTACCTCTAGCCGTTTTGAGAGTGGGAGATTGTGAATGAGATTCACATTGGTGACCGTCTCTTCAAGGAGGTACAACTCACTCGGGGTTCTTTCTTCACAACTTTTTAACAGTTACGATTATATACATACAACAAACACAAACACACATTAAATTTTGTGGCGGTAATTTGGCAAGATATGAGTGACATATATCTATCAGCCTTAAGGTAGATGTGCCTCATTCCAGCACAACAATAATCTGGACACCTACATTTGAGTTGTATGTGGTTAGGTGTGGATTTAAGAACGGACACCAAAAAGACATCATGTGCTTAAATGAGATTGGACTACATGCTCAAAATATGCTAATTATTCTAAGTTCAATAGTCAACATAATTGGGAGGGACTTATATGATCACTTAATGAGCACGAGAATCTTCATTTTGATAGTGAATAAGATATTCATGTTAGTTCCGAAAATTATGAGGCAAACTGCTACGGGCGTGATTTGGATTTGCTAATCATCTCACACTAGTTGTGTGTTTCATATCGAACAAGAGAAGTTGGTTCAGAGAGAAAAAGTACCCAAATAGCACATCCCTACCTTAACTTGCAATTTTATGAGGATTTCAAGCTTATTACTAACCTCTTTTGGAAAACGCTTCGACGACTCCACGTGCGATAATGTGCTAACCCACGCCAACCATTGACCACAGTGGATGCCTGAAATTTGTCGAATCTTGCACTCACTTCAGCTAAAAAGAAAAGGATGCCCCAAAAACAGAGTGTAATCTGAGGATGTAACGACAGTACTCTAAATTCCTTCCTTGCTTGAGCGTTTATTGGATAATCATTTTAAAACAATTTGCCACATGGCAGTGTTACATTGGTTGAGACCACTCAAATCTTACTTGGGAATCAAAAAGAGGATGTACTAGAAAGTGGCTTATGGTATGAGTTTTTGGAACTTGAGAAGAACGTCTGTCAAAAAAATGCATGAACAATAATCCCGATCATCACAATATCTGAAGCGTCTTGAAGCAAGGAATCAGCGAATTTCAAGGATGGATTCTTACCCCTGAGAGCATAGATTCAGTTGTGGATGCGACTTCATCTCCACTATCATAATCTGCGAGACATTCAAATTGCACAATTAAAATTCAATACAGAAAAACCCAGAATTATCATCAGGATTGTGATGCACGAGCACGCTGCATAGTTTGTAACTTAATAATTTGTGACAGGAACCAAATAATTACATTGTGCGCCTTTTCCGCTTGGGTTGTAATTGCTGACCATCAATGAATAATTCTCAATAAGTCTCCGTATTTTTGATACCATGATATTTAAATCCTAAACAGGTCAATGTACACAATTACCTTCATCTCCACTGCCTGACATGTTTTATTTCTTTTCCTCCACGAATGTTTTCACTGGAACTCCAACTGGAACAATGCAACCCCTTGTCTACGACATTCGAACTCGAAGAAATTGTTTAATAGGTCAAGAATGTTTTATACTTGAGTAGTCATGTGGCAACAAAATTCTGAATCATTTCAAAGTTTCATTGAGCTAGGGTTTTGATTCCTCCAAAGATGTGCAAGGAACCACACTTAAGCAGCAAAAGTGAAAACCATTTGAGAAACTCAAAAAGCCAAGTAATTTGATTCCACAAAGTGATCGAGGTGCTGCTGAGGTTTACGATTATTGGGACTACGTTGATGGCTCGCAAAATATTATAGAATCCATGTGGCAATCGCTATGATAGATTGCTTGGTAAAACCCAGCAAGTTTTCTAGGGTTGAAGCATGTGACATATGTCAAGACAGGATCAAAAAACCGAGTTGAAAAAAGCCACGTCAATCTATCAAATTACATCATCATATTGCACTGAATTGTTTGGGTCTCCATATCAGGGCCCACTCGCATACTGAATCATCAAAAACAGCCTAAGTTCAGCAGTTGTTTCGATCAATCCAATTCCAAATTTTGAGATGGAACGTATTTCAATCGAGGTCAATATTGACTTTAACGGAACTCGACAAGATGGGCATGGACCAGTGCCCTTCCCGGCTGGGGCGAACCAACCCCTATATTCGTACCTTACCGGGGAGGGCGAACGGCTAGGGATTCGTGGCACTCACTTAAAATCAACCATCCTACATATCGTGGATGAAGTGGCTCCAATACAAAAAGACCCCCTATGAGGTTGAGGGCCGATTCATTCAAATGTGACATCACTAGACATCCGGTAAGGTACCAATGTATGGGTCGGTTCGCCCTGGCCTGCCCTTCCCCATATAGGTCAACAAAAATGGGAATCTGCAGACACACAGTTACTCATCAATGAAATGGGGAGAACCGACCGCTAGTTACAGATGAACTGGTTGAGTTTGAGAAATAACCGGTTGAAGTTCGAGACTGCAGGAAAATCACCAATCATTTAGAGGAATCTATGGAATATATCTCAAATTTATAAAGAAAAATCGAAAGATCACAACATGTAATTGTTTGGACTTGGAAACACTAGGATTCTGACTGATTAATGCCCAAAAATCACCCCATGCACTGTAACTCATCACCAAAATGTGGGAACAGGAACTCTTTACCAAGAATCATGGGAGTTGAAGGTGAAAATGTGAAGAACCTTGTACAACTCAAAGTTGATTTGGTTGAAGGTGCACCTTTCATTAAAAGCATATATCATGTGTGCATCATTTTATTATTAATATTCTTGTTTGTAATTTTTGGGTGGACACACAAAGAATATACATACAAAGTTATAGTTTAAAAAATATCAAGAAGTATAAATATACTATATATATATATATATGTGTGTGTGTGTGTGTGTGTGTGTGTGTGTGTGTATATACACACACACACAACTAAAATTAATACCAAAACATATGTATACGAGGAAAAATAAACTTACAAAAAATAGGCTTCCAATATTTGTATGCAAAAATTCTTTATCTCGTACTAACTCCAAAAGTGATACATGTCCCTCCAAATTCTTTGAATGGTTAATCTTTACTGTTAAAACCAAACCCCAAACCCTAGGTTGTTGGGTTAGGGACGGGTGATGATAGTGGATGAGCATCTATAGACTAGATGAAACATGGAGATGTTAGATGATTATCCAGCTTAAGCCTTACCTAAAATTCGTGATCTCCTATATATGTTTGTCTTTGTTGTAAATTTACATATGGGTTCCAATGTTTCATAAGGCACAATATATCTATATTGTCAAGAAAAAGAGTATTCTAACCCTATGTAAATTATGTAACCCATAGTCATAATCAACACCCTTTTGTGCACCCACCTGCTACAATTACGATAGATTCATGTACTAATTTTATCCCAAAATTAGCATAGAAAAGCCGGAATTGGTCAACACACCAAACGACCACGCACCACAACAAGAGCATACAGTATTTAGAAAAAGATGGACTCGAAGAAAACTAGGCTGGAAAAAAAAAGGCTCCACTTGAACAACTACACTAAATTGTCCTATTAGTGTGGGTTACCATTCAGAGTTATTGTACGTGTTGCTATAACTTTTCATTAACATTGCCATTTTTTACCAACTAAGATTTATCATATTCTTTAGTGTGCATACTAAGTACTTATATTATGTGGGTAGAAAACTCATACTCTCAATCAAATGTTATAGCAATGTGTAACTCCAAATGGTAACCCACACTAATTAGACAAAAAAGTGTAATTGATGAAGAAATTCTCTACTATAACATATCAAGCAATCTCCAAAAGATCACTCACCACACTAGGAATATATCTAGAAAGTGTGACTTGGAAAAAATGTGACTCCACTCTAAAGTTCCCACATAAAACATAATGAACAATTAATGGACAAAGTCTCTAAACATGTCATGCAGTATTTCAATGTTTTTAGAGTAGTCCGTTAGTTCAACCAAAGTTTTAGTCGGGAGTTGGTTCTTGTGCATTAAAAACATTTCCATGTTCGGTAAGTTTTTGATGTATGTTTGGAATCTGTGTGGAGTCTTGAACAAGAACATACTATATTGGTTCATCAGGACAAACTCATTTTAGCACCTCTTTGACATGTCAAAAGAAGTTCAACCCTCAATGAACATATTTAGAAAGTTTCACATTCAAACCTCCACACCGACTCCAAGTTTATATTGAAAACTTAAGAGTGTATGAAAAGTTTTGTATGCAAAACAACCAACGAGTCTAGACCAAACTCCAATGGAATCAATGAACTACTCTACTTTAATGATGTTAATATAATTAAATGACTATTCCAATAAATATCATCAAAGTTCCATAAATAAATTCAACTACCGAGATTGAAACATCCATCCGGACCGCATGTCACTGGGGCGCTCCATGGCCCCAAGCGCAGACCCAATCTGGGCCATGGATGTGCCCCGGGCCTATCGACGGCCCTGAACCCTCGCGGGCAGGGCAAGGCGGGGCGGGGCGGGGCGGGGCGGGGCGGGCCCACGGAGTCAGTCTCTTGGCCAGTGCCCGGGAAGTTGTTGGGCATATATACCAGGTTTTCAACTCCAAGCCGTAGATAAAATTTTAAGGTTGCGAATCCCCTCCCCGACCTCTGCAGAGCAGGATTGGTCGATTTTCCATATGCTGAGCTTTTATCTAACTCCTTTGTTGGTGGGCCTTCTTGCTCTCTCCGAAGCAATACTCTTCCACACATCTTTGCGGTGAACATTTGATACTGCTCCCTTCAATTCTTTGAGCACCTGTACAAGTGAAAGAACTGATACACAATTCGAACGGTTAAACTTCGGCATTTTATTTATTTATTTCTCCACCCTCATTCCTGCTCATTCACTCACCTTCAAAGCATGCTGCCTGGAAATCCTAGTTAACTGCTGCGAGGTGACTGATTTCTGTGAGTATGTGGCCCGGTATTCAATTGAAGATGCCGTATTTTCGAAAGCTCAAGACTTTTTGCCAAAGCCAGTTCTTCACCCAATATGTAAACCAAAAAAAACAACCTTCAAGAATGAATTTGAGTTGCCACTGCCACTGCCACTGCCAAGTGAACCCAACCTGTAGAGCTCTTCGGAATCGTGTCCAGATGTCGCATTGATTGCCCTCGCCCTAGCCGATTGCAATCTGACTTGGCTCCACCGAATCCAGGTGATTGAAACCGCCTCTACGAATGCAGAGATGCTTGTTCGGGCAATGGCCAGCCAAATCAAGGTGACGAAAGATTGAGCTCCAGTGTCTAGGAGATTTCCTGGGCATAATTGGTCAAAATCCTAGTGTTTCCGAGTCCAACCAGTTACGTGCTGTGATCTTCTGGTCTTTCTTTAACCATTTGAGGTGTATCCACAGATTGCTCTAACATGATCAGTTATTTTCCTGGATTCTTGAACTTCAGACGGTTCTTTCTCAAATTCAGCTGGTTCGTCTGTAACTAGCAGCCGGTTCTCCGCGTTCATTGCAGAGCGCAGAAACCTACCAATGCTAGAAAAGAAGTTTCAGCTGTAACAGATTGAATTGAATCGACCAATCCTGCTCTGCAGAGTTCGGGGAGGGGATTCGCAACCTTAAAATTTTATCTGCGGCTTGGAGTTGAAAACCTGTATATATGCCCAACAACTTCCCGGGCACTGACCAAGAGACTGCCTCCGTGGGCCCGCCCTGCCCGCAGCCTGGCAGGGGTAGCTGCCCGCGAGGGATCAGGGCCGTCGATGCCGGGCCACATCCATGGCCCAGATTGGGGGCCATGGAGCACCCCAGTGACATGGATCCGGACCTCGGAAGGCGCAACCTGCCAATAATCTCGGCTGACGGGTGACTACACTAAATATGATATTTAGTGTTATATGGTATTTTATGTCACTATGGTAACTTTTCAGATGACACTTCATATGAATAGTGGACAAATATTGTCATGGATGATGGATGAGTTCATCCATTGGCCAAAACCCTACCTTCTTGTGATGGAATATTGTCATGGATGATTGAAATTTGGATGAAAAATCACTTGGTAAGTGACAATAATTGCAACACTATAATTCTATAATCCCCAAAAAAATTACAAGGCATGAAAAATAATGTTGGGTTAATATTCAGTGTTGGTGACACTATACCACGATTAGTATTGAGCAAGACAATTAGAATTGGTGACACTAAATATCATAGTTAGTGTAGTTCAGGACAACAACAGAGAGAAGAATAACCAACATCAATATTATTACCAACATGAATTTGAACACGTTGGCTCTACCTTGCTAAAGAGTCTCCTTGGAACAAGATGGGTTTGTTGCCCACCTTCCAGTAGGTGGGCTATGTTTAGGTTTTGTGTTTATAGCATCAGGTGTCTGATGTATGGGGAGCAATGGTTCATGTTTATTATTTATTTTATTATAATCTATTTAGAACAAAGTATGTAGGTATTTAATGGCTATTTGGTGTAAAGCTTTCATTGTTTTCTTGATGATTGTAGCAACAATGGCAAAGGAATTCACAAACACTTTCAATATGCTTCAATGCAGCATGGATGCATGTGATTGCAAAGTGAAAGTGGTTCTATAGATTTACACTAGTAAATTATGAGCACTCTTAGTAGCCATTCTTGATCTCACATCTTATTAGCCTATGTATTCTTGGAAAAGATAAAGCATGAGAAACATTGAGTTGGCATACAAGGTGTGCGGGTGTTATTCGGTAGTTTTTCTTGTTGTCCATCTTTCAATTGATCATATTTTGTTTCAAATTTGTGTTGCATAAGCCAATCTCTGATGAAACATCAACCAAAACCATATTGGAATCGGACCTCCCTTGATTTGGATATGGTTATTGGAAGTGCATGTTTGTCGAGTCCTAATGGAATACATAGGTCCTCCTAATCGTGTTCACTATGGAATGGTGGAAAAGTTAATAAAATTTGAAGATGGAGACCAATCTCTTCTCAAGTGACACTATGTGTTAGTTCTCTGATCCTCACCTAACCACACACCAATCACCAACCAAATAGCAGTTGTCCAATAAAGAAAGTAACCAAATACCTTAGAGCCCAACATATGTTGGTGAATCACCATACTAATGTGAAGGATTCATTGTTGATGACTCGTTTCCAAATCAATGTGAGCACCCTTCCTAGTTCTATCAGAGGAACAAGTGTTTCATTTAATAATGGGCTGCGTTGTATAACCTCAAGGGTAAAGAGGTTGATAGAAAGGGTAACATTGTTTAAAGGGTCTCAGGGTGCATTTCTATTGAGAATCGGTAATAAAACACTGATGTCGATTTGGTATCACAACCTCCAAGACGCAGTGTATTTTTGAGGGGTTCGTAGCTGAACCTTCAGCTTTTTGCTTTGTAGAACTGGTATTACTACGTGGAAGGGGGTGGAAAGTCAATCCAAAAATCAGTGTGCATGTGGAGTATGGGGTGTAAGGTCATGTTGACATCTTTCTAGCAGCTTTTAAGGAATGCAGAGTCATAAGCTCCTGAATAAAATGCACAAAAAGCCTATATTGAATTGACATTCACAAGAAGGTTTCTCCCGGACAAGGCACACTGCTGTGCAACAAATAGTCAACACATTGGATCTTGTAAACAGTATTCTGAAAAGTACCTGGTGTGTTTATCAATAAAATCATTGACACCTGGGGGCTGTTTCACTGATGGCTCACATCTACTAATTGGCAAAAAAAGGTCTGGCCTGAACACCTCTGCCACTGCCACTGCCACTGCCACTGAGCAGGAGTTCAGTTTTTACTGCCACAAGTGGCCAGCACAAGGGAAGTAACAGCGGTCCAAGGTAATCAAGGACTACATGTATCTTTGCCTAAAGATGCAAAGTCAAGTGCGGCTTCCAATGAGTTTGCTCATCATGGATCATGTGTGCCTCGACTTTGAGCTTCAATCGTCCTCTTCAACTATATCTTCATCTTCAGGAACACCACGTAGGTATAGGACATTGTTACATCTGCAAGAAAACAAATGTCAAACATTTCTGAGTTCTGGCCTGCTTTGTTTACTGCCCAACCAGAGTGGTACTCCCAATAATTTGAAAGTCACAGTGTTGTAAAATTGCTACCAGCTCTCAAGCAAAACATGCAGCTTTATACCATAAGGACTTGCTGGAGGTAATATGCACATATAGAACCCAAAACCTAAGTGTCCAAGAGCGACTTCTGCTGAAAGTCATGCATGCCCATTCCAACCAAACAGTATGTCTCCCTATAAAAACACTTAGGTAGTAGCGCATTTTCCATTTCATTATGACAATGTCATAGTACTGCAGTCACATAACACGCATACCTGATGAGCACTTCTCCCAGGTTGCCAGTGAAAGAACCGTCTACAAATTCCTCAGTGCTTGCTAGCTGCAGAACAACAAAACAAAGAAGTTAGCACAATAGTAACCTGATACTGATAGTTCACAAAGCAGACACAGGCAATCACAGTTAAGGAGACCTTAACAGGTTTACGCAAAGGAAGAAGTGTGAGGAAATACTCACCTGCAAGTTCATGTATGCATCAACAGATACCAAATATCCTGTTCACACACAACCAAAATCCCCATGTGTCAGTACTTATGGTGAACAAATGATTTAACAACAGATTACACTATCGTAAGCATGCCAAGCCTGTAATATCCTCTCGGCAGCGAAACCGACACTCCCAGAAAACAGCCACCCGAACAAGAAAAGAAGAAAATCAATTTACCAGATACACAGAGTACTCAATGAAATCAACAAAGGGACATCCACATGTCTGTGAATGTCATAACCGGAGACCTCATATACCGTAAACCATACATACCCTAAGCTGCCGAATGAGAAAAAAATTGCCCTACTTCCTTCAGGACGTTTTCTGTGCCAGATAATTTACGACAATAGTTGCAAGAGCGTGAACCGTCGCGTGAAAAGATTAGGGCTAAATCATATGCTCATAACTCCAGGGAAGCTGGTATAAGACAATAAACCTCATTCTCACGTTATTAGGGTTTAAGGAGCAGTAAATGGACTCAAGAACTGCAACTGTGGTGCAGTGTTTAATCACTTTGCTGAACCTTCGCTTTGTATGGGAACCAGAAAAAGAGAAAAAGAACAAAAGAAAAAATAGGTAAGAACAACGCACCTTTGTACTCCATCCCCCATTTCAATTTCACAATAACGGGTTTGCCCGTCAAGTCGTTCAAAAAGGGCTTCGGGTTCACAGGCACAGTCTGAAAAACACGCAACCGTCAACATCACATTTTTTTCATTGTCGGCACCAGAAATGCAGTTCGAAACAACGCCCTTCCGGCAGTGTAAAGAGCAGCAAAAAAAACTACCGATAATACGAAAATGAGTAGAAGGAAGCGCGTAAAAATGATTAAATTGACGACGATGATGCACACAACGATACAGAAGATGAGGAACACATACCGCCATGATGAATGCTCCGGCGGTGAAGAAAAATCGATACCGAGGGCGAGAAGAGAAAGCGAATTTGGAAGAAGGAGCTCAACAAGAGAGAGGGAGGAGGTCGGGGTGCTACAAGGCCTTGGAACAGGCGGGTATGGGCCAGGTATGAAACATGGATACCCGGTCGGTACCCTTTAGCCAGAGTTACAAACCAAGACATCAACATATCATAAGGTACACTGAAGGACCGGCTCTCTTTCCAACAGAAAATTATTATGTCACGCGTCATTCTTCTATTTGTTATGAGCCTCTTTGAATCCCATGTGGAAATTACATTTCATCACGAGCAAAGATAAAATAGAGCACCCTCTACTATTTAGTATATTCTAGTCCACAATTTATTTTGAAGAGGCGAATTTCACTTGCAAGAGTTATTCATGTCACTCAAAGATTTCTAAGGCAACCCCCACATTCAAACATCTCAAAAAAGTCATAGGGTCCAACAAATCTAATATCTATTAGATAATTGGTTGAGTTGCGGAGCGGCAGGTCGGTTATCGGACATAACCCTCTCTTAGAAGCGAGTGTTGGAGAGGATTATGACGTTTAACCACCCTCAATCTTTCCAATTATCTTGTGCCATGTGGCAATGAAAGTGACAAAAGAGGGTTATGTAGCAAAGGACGTGCACCATTGTTCCCCACCATTATGACTATTGATATTAATTCAAGACCAATCATTCCCAATCGATTATAGGACTTGTTGTTATAGATTGACAAAAATTTGTGACAAGGCATGTGACAAGGGGGCATGAATGGGGCGGGGGAGGAGAGGGGGGGGATGCCTGGCTAGCAGCAATCCAATTTGTCTACACCTACCGGGCCCACAACAACTTAGGTGAGGGATAAATGGCTCAAGGGCCTAGCATATTGGCAAAAGTCAGTTATTGGCATGAACCATAATACGCTATTACAAAGTTTGCCCATCTTGATTTGCTTTAAGCAAAAGTAAGCGAGTTTGCTCATGGATCTAAGGCAAGCTCTCGTGCTTTTGCTTGAAATACAATAAGTTTATGAGCCACATGTGCTCACTCTTCTTGATTGATTGGCACATGGTATAACTTTGTAGTTCAAAATGGACACTCCAAAAGACACATGTTACAACAAAAGTGGACCATATACTCATAATATATTAGCAATTATAAGTTCAATTATTAACATAAATGGAAGAGCCCACGTGACCACCTAAAGAGAAAATTGACATCTTGTGACTTTTACATTTTAAGCCTAGTCCCAAAACTTAAAATGACAATTTACGTGATTTGCAATTACTCACCAGATGAAATAATTCTTGATTGGATAAGAGTGATCGTTATTTTATGCAAAGTTAAATTCGCCCACGATCTGGTTACAAGCCTTATAGCTAAACCTTGGATATATATATAATGCTTGCATGGATCCGTTCATAAGTAGTATTCACACTTGACCACACACTACTCAAATTATAGGTTTCCGATCAAGATAAGTAATTGAATTAGGCCCACGAACCTCATGATGTTAAGATTTTTGTCAGCCAAATCCCTTGGTTGCAAATGATCTAACATGATATGACGAAGTCTTATTGAATGCGGCACTATAACACTGGCAGTTTCTTCTAAGTGCAACACATGGCCTGCAGTGGTTAGATTTTATTCTTGCACGAAGCAGAATAGAATGCCGAAGGTGTTTCTCATAAAAGGTAAAAGACGATCACTTTGATAGGCGAGATGTGTTGACCTTTTGTGAAAATGTTGAGCACGGTCCGAGATGACCCTAAACTACCGGATGATGGTGGAGAGATACCCAAATCTTAAGGAAGAGGTTGGCAGTTCGATTCCCGGCTGTGAAATCTCCTCTCTACTTGATGGAAAAATTTGTCAAGTGGTCAATTGCCTCCCGTGCTTTGGCGTTGGCCTGTCGACCTTCTGTCTCAAAAAAATTTATAAAAATAAAATAAAATAAATGTTGAGTTTTTATGAAAACACCGCGCTCAGGTGATGGGGAGTTGAGAGAATGCGTAAATTGAAGATTGCGTTTCTTGTAGTTCGTGTGATTCCATGAAGTGTGCTCCTCTGCTGCATCCTTTGTACAAATCTAAGGGCCACTTCACACACGAGCCAAGAGCCGTGACCATGAAGTTGTGAGAGCCCAAAAGAAAGTGTCCAAAGCCCGTCTAAAGACATCTCCAAAATCATCACGGATCCTCAAGTGTAGTGTGAAGTCATATGTGACCGTGCCCTCAACCAAATGCTATTTCAATGGATTTTTATTCATGCGGGTCCTCACACTTGATAAAAATAGAATAAATCAACGGTTGTGAGCGTTCAGAGTGCCATGGTCTCCCAGTTTTGTGTTAAGCCTACCTCCAAGAGGTGGTTTTTGAAAATAGTCCAAATGACCATGAAACATGATCCATTTGATGCCATGTGGGAATCCATGTAGACTTTACATCCATCTTGCATTCACATACTCCATTGGTCCCTCAAGCGTAGTGTGAAGCGAACCTGGACCGGCTCCGCCTTTTCCACCAATGAGAGTGCTTGAAGTGTAATGGTCATGGGCTCTCAGTCTCGTGTGTGAAGTGGCCCTAAGGAGTAGGTGGTTGGGTTTGGGGTAGGCTTGGGAGTTAAGAGTTGGGGTTAGGGATTAAATGAAAGGGGGAAGAAAAGAAACAGCAAGAAGAAGTTTGAAGTTTTTTTAATCGACTATACATCCTTCACAATTCATAATTCATGCTCGTGGATGTTATGGGTTGGGACGGTACGGATCCAAGCTAGTTGCTTACATAGTTCTTCGGTGAGGTGCATAATGTTTTCCTGGCGGAAAATACGCGGGAGAATATTGTTAGCTGGACCCATCTTATGGTCACACATCACTCGCTCATGTCCACCCAATGACAATTGTTTGGTACATAACATCTATGCAAAGTGGTTTTTACTGTTTAAATGTAGTCATATCATTGATACTTGTGCATTACGAAGTGTAATGCACTAACATTGTTGCATTTTACATATAAACCCTTAGTAATGTAGACATTTTGGGGTTACTTGGGATCTAAAGGTGTAAATTGAAAAAAAATCTTGAGATGGAGGTACTGCATGGAATCACTTTGAGCATGTAATTAGAGTACATAGATGGCAGGACTAAAATAATAAGATTAGTTATGCTTGAATAACCTAAGTCTACTTAAAGTGCAAGTTAATGGACAAAGACCATAGGTTATGGATGAATTGCTCTCTACATGGATAGAAAATGCATGGGGGAGTTGTCATAAATGTTCTCCACTTGAATGAGCAATGGGTTGTATCTTCAACAACTCCTATACAACCCCTAGAACATACTTTAGAAAAAGATAACTTTGGCATATGGTTGCCCATCTTTCTATTACAATCATCTGCACACTACGTATGGAGATTACTACTTAGCTTAATATGCATGTCCAAAGCAACAACATTCATATATTTGGGGGGGGGGACTTCAAATATGAGGTCCGGCCTACTCTTCGACAAAATCTACAAAATATGGATGAAATGTTCTCTGTGGATAGAAAAACATGGAAGAGTTGCCGGAAGGTTGAGGTGTGCATACCTTACTCATTTACTTATCTTAATTGGACGTGTATCTTTGAGTAATTTGAGATTAGGTGTGGATACTATAGAACAAACATGAAAAAAAATGCTAAATTGAATAAGATTGTGTCCTTGTTTAGTAACTACCATAGACTTAATAGTCAACACAATTGGGAGGAGAGAGAGGGGGATGGAGAACCTAGGTATTTATTCGAAGAATCAACACACGTGCATATTTGATATCTGAAACTGGATCAAGGGAAGCTTGAAATTCAATCTAATTTTTGTTGATGTTTCATTGTAGAATTGCTAATGCAACATAGTTGTTGTTACACTAGGGTCCAAGATCAAAGAAAGTCCAAAATTAAGAATCTTATTGGTTGACTCAACCAAGAATTTGGACCGAAGGAGTCTAAACTAGGGGTTGGGTTCAAAATAATGAACCGCCGCTATTGTGGCATCATTTTCTTGCCAAATCTCAACAATCCCCACTTAGGAAAGCACTCCGCCTAGTTTGAGAAACCAATTTTCAAGCTTGGGTCTAATGTCGAGTCCCAAAATGCAGTCCATTAAGGGGTGTTTTGGATCCTAAGTTTCTTGGACATGGACTTAAATGTAACCCACCCTTATGCTCATTAGAAAATGGAGAACATGAAACTAACCAAATAACCTGGGGAGTGGACTCTTCATTGGATACTTAAACGATGTACATGGGTCACTATGAAATTAAACTCCATGTATATGAGAATTTTACAAAGAGAAAAAAAAATGTATACATACTAACAACATGCTAGGAAATGGACTCGTGTATTTATACTAAGTTTTTCAATTGAATATGATAAATGCCTCCACTACATATACAAACTATAAATTAGGAATCCAATAAGCCTTTATTACTTATAAAAACCACTTTCACTTTCCAATGAGAAAGTCATTGAATGTTTTTCCATCCATAGCATGTAACTCAACGATTGCATCAAACAAACAAAGACAAGCGCACAATAACTTAGCCACGATTCAAAGAGCAAAACTCAAGGGAGCCCATGAGCACTCCAAGAGCCTCCGGTTTATGAAACTTAGAACCCAAATGCAAACCCTAACAATAATGCACAAGGTAGTCATTGAGGACTATTAGCAAATGACAACAATGGATGAAAACGTGAATTGGATGGAACTAACACATCTGTTGCCAAAAATTTCTTTAAACCTTAGGCCCCCCCTTTTGTACATTTACATTTACTTCAAAATCCTTAATAGCCTTTCTGAATGTGCACACTAGAGAATAATTTCTGCCTTGTGTATATTATGTATGCTAATGTCTCAAATAATACCCCTTCTTACACTCTTGTTAGTTCGCACGTTGTATGAAGAGTCCACCCTTGGGCTAAATAACACCCACGTACCTTACATCTAGAACAACTCATACACATGGTGGGTTCACAATAGCGTCTTGTTGCAAGAAACTAAGGTCCAAAACAACCCCCCTAGATGGACCTTACTTCCGGACTCAAAAACGGACCCAATCTTGAAGATTGGTTATTTAAACTAATCTTCAAGGTGAATGTTTTCTTTAGTGAGAACTGCCAAGATTTGGAGGGGGGTTGTGATGCCACATTAGCTCATGCCTCAAGTCCAAACCCTAATGTAAACTCCTTGGGTCCAATTTTTTTCTCTCAACCAATAGGGTGGCACGATTTATGGAGTTTTTTTTTGGCCTTGGACCCTAGTATAAACTCATTCGCAACACCTAGCCTACTACTATAAATGAAACTTCATTAGTTGCCCATCTTTCCTACCATCACCATCACTGTCACCATCACCTCATACTAAGATAGACACACGGGGGGGGGGGGGGGGGTCACTCCATTGTCAAGTAGAATACCACGTGCGAGACAAAAAAATCTATTTTTTCCTAAAAACATCACCAAAATGGGTCAAAATTTTATCAAATTTTTTTCATGTGTAGATAGACACGGTATCTATTACAAAGTAAAAAATGGTAACCAAATTTGATGATCTGTTTTTTTTAATAAAACATACCGTTTCTAACTAGAATGACGCAGAATTGAACTAAAACAATTACTACAAAATGAAGATGACTAAAAATTTCAGAAAAATATAAAAAAGATATTATCAATGGTTATGTATATGTAGAAAAAAATCATAATTTTTAAAATTGTCTATGGCATATAATATAGGGTAGCAAAATTGTCTTGCACATGATATTCACTTGACAATGGAGTGACCCCCCCGTGGATAGACAACCATCATTTAATTACTTTTCTTATCAGGACACCTATATTTGAATGCTATGTGGTTAGGTGTGGATCCAAGAATGGATACTAAAAATACATGTGTTCAAATGGACTACAAGCTCAAAATATGATAACCATTCTAGGCTCAATAGTCAACATAATTAGGGGAACCTACATGACTGTTCAATGAGCACAATAATCTTCACTTTAGTAATGGAGAAGATATTCATATGAGCACCGGAAACTAAGAGGAAAGTGGTTACTACTGCCTTGATTTTTGATTTGCTAACCATCTCATACTAGGTAGTTAATCACGTGTTTCATATCCCGTGAGAAGCGGGCTAGTCAGAAAAGAAAAAAGAAAAAAAGAAAGTAACCTTTTAAGACCCATACCTCCTCAAGAACCCATACACAAATACCTATCATATTATATTACAAAAGGCAGCTTCATTATATAAGGTAGATGTGCCTGATTCAATTACTCATCTTAATCAGAGATCTATATTTGAGTGATATGTTGTTTGTTGTGCCTCCAAGAACGGATATAAGAAAGACATGTGTTTAAAAGAGATTGGACTATGTGCTTCAAATATGATAAGCGTTATAAATTCAACAATCAACATAAGTGGAGGGACTTATATGACCATTTAATGAGCACGAGAATCTTCATTTTGATAATGTATGAGATATTCATATGAGCTCCAAAAATCATGAGGAAAGTGGCTATGGCCTTGATTTGGATTTGCTAACCATCTTGTAAGGTAAGGTAGAAATACCCAAACTAGTTAACCACCCTCTACTTGTGCACTAGACCGCCATCATAATAGTGAAGTGCCATTTCTGAAACCGATCATCGCGAGGCACCAACTTCAATGCATGTACACTTAGTGTAGCCAATGAGAGTCAAGTTTAATGTACTCATGAGTTAACCGGTTTAGGTGATGTTCTATATGGAAATGCGGATTACCGTGTTCGGTGTACTAGGGAGAATCTAGTGAATGAGTAGGGGGTTTGACAACTTTCCACTTTGAAAAGTTGTAGAATTTTTTGTACAGGGGAAAAAATGAAACAACTTGCATTCTTCACGAATCCTTCTCGTTTATCTTGGAAAATTATCTCATGATTGTAAGACCATATCTTCAATGCGAATCACCTTATGTTCACGGGTTATGGTATTTCTACCTTATGTGGGTGTTGTTTGGTTCATTTTTAATGTTACCAACTTCTACCGCTTAGATTTACACAACAAAACTCATGTTGCAATAGCAAATCTATGGTGAAACATCTGCAAAAATTGGATTGGAAATCAGACCTCTCTTGATTTAGTTATGGTTACTTGATTTAGTGCATGTTTGTTGATTTCTTAATTGAATACATAGGTCCTCCCAATTGAAAAACATACTACCTCCAAAAAGATTGGTGGCACTCAATGCAAGACACACTAGACAAAAGCCCTATTAGATACCTTGAAATATATCCTCAAATATGACAAAAGAGACAACTTAGCAACTATAGCCGATCAAACCCACCAATTACACAAATGGCTTGAAAACAAAGATATACACAAACCCTTGATGAACGATTTTTTGAAAAACCCCACTATCTCATACACATAGAAAACATGCCTAATTAAATTATGGACCGGGCATTATATGAAGCCTGCAAACAACTTTTCTTTGGTAGAGAAGCATACCCATCACACACATGCCCTATATGCAACTCAACGGATGTAGATACATGGCTACATGTACTCCTCAAATGCAAACAACAAACACATCCAAAGCGTTAATAACCAAAGAACACAATAAAGCGGTATGGGAACTACAAAGGTTTCCTATATCCAACAAAATATCTAGACACTACACACTCATGAATTCATGAACTCACAACGGACAACCTCAAGAGAACACAATACTAGCATGACTACTTCCATGCACATGCGGCACCCAAAGATGCCACTGTGATGTTATGTTCAAACCCAACTTACTTTGTGTCATAGGCCACCCATACAACCGACCCCGACCGTAAAACCCTACACCAACACTCGCCATGCAATTTATCGAGTTTACATACTACAATGATAGATTCACCATAGAAGCCCTTGAGGGAAAAACCATCAAATACCGATCGATCATGAACAACATCACAATAAGAGGATGGAATATAGCCCCGGTCATAGTCTTAGCTACAGGAGGTAGAGCCAGCTCACATATTCTGTCAATAAAAAGCCTGGAAACTAAACTAAAACTCCCCGTCACAAAAATGAAGAGCACATTTAAACAAATCAACATAATAGCCACACAATACGCACATGCCATACTAGTCCACAAAAGAAGACTAGAAAACAGACAAACCATCGCAAAGCTCCATGACTTGCCATGGACCACATCATCCACGAGTATAATTCAACACCATAATTCAAAATCCTCCAACTTAGTAAATAAGTAATATGCATCCCCACTACCAACCCCCCCCCCCAAAACATCCCATTACAAAACAACACAAGAATAAGAAATTGGTAGTAGTACAAACCACCACTTTTAGCTCAACTAGTAATTGCTTAGGGATAGGCCTCTAGCTGATACACATTTCCTGTCTACATTCACATCTAGTAGTACCAAGTCACTTCGCACCCATATCCACTCAAACGAGTCCCAAGAATCGAACCCGGACCAAATATAGGGCACAAACACTCAGTCCCAATCAACATGGAGCTAATGACCCGGTCTCCATCCTCTCCCAAAATACACTTTATATCCTACTCCCCAATGTCGGTATGCCCTTGGACAAATACTCACTCACTACGATTGCAAGCTACTAGTCATTATTAATGATTACTGGTCACTAATACAATTGTCTGCTCCTTGCAAAGGGTGAAGTGGTTCTACGCCCAAAGTCATTGTCCTTTAGGACATGGCCACGGATGTTTTTACAAACAAACACTTTATTCACTCCAACCTCCATAAAGGAGATTGGAGTCCTTATTATCACGATTCCTCCCAGCTATGGTCACTGTCGAATTCTCAATGTTTTGAAGACGTAGTCGACTCTCTTTTAAACATGTGCATTTATGATGTTTGCTCTTTGATCCTCACCGAACCACCTACCCATCATATCCTAGGAGAAGTGGCTTGTTGGGAAAAGTAACCATTTAAGACCCATCTACCTTAGGTGCCCATCTTTCCCATCATCACCATCGCCATCACCTCATACGAGGCGTGCAGGCTCCCAACATAAGTTTAGTTAAACAACATGCACGTCCCAAGTCCGAGGCAAGCAAGCCTCCAAACATCGTCCGAGGAGGAGGCTGAGAGAGAGAGAGAAGGGGAGACAACACACGAAGAACTCTGAGGCCGCGGAGCCCTGCCTTCGCTTCGGGCTTGGGCCATCATCCATCGCCATAGCCATCATCTCCATCATCGGCATCGCTCTAGCCATAGCCATCTCCTGCACATGGCCGCCACCTCCCCCCCTCTCTCGCCTTGACCCGTCCCCTTCCTTGCAGTCTTGCAGCAAGTGCCATCCCCGGCCAACGGCATCGTCACTAACAGGTGCGTTTGGCAAACCCTCGCTCGCGCAATTGGAAGTTGATGGCTGTTTGGGTTTTGTGTGTACACATGTGAAGGTATTTGTGTTTGTGTCTCGTCGGGCAATCTGGAAGCGAGGGGGAGGGGTTAGGTTTTTGGCAGAGGAGAGCTGGTTAGGGCTTTGGAAGCTTAAAGGTAGGCTGGGGTTTGTTCAATTGCGCGAATCCGAGGATGTTCTTTGATTGCAGTAGTAGTAGTGGTCTGTTTTTAGGGATAGGGGGATCACCTTCAACCTCTGATGGCTCTTAATTTCAAGGAAGAATCTGGCGGGGTTTGGTTTGGCAGTTTGTGTGGCACGCATCAAGTTATATAGACATAGCTGTAAATTAGGCATCATCATGAAGATTGAAGATGTATATCTGAATTGTCATAAGAAAAAGAAAAAGGAGAGATGGAGCGACGAGGCTGTGCTTGCGATTTTTGATTTCTTTATTTTATGGACGGAGTGGCGGTAATCACGAGGTGGATGACTACCTAATGGCCTTGCGATTTTCGTGTGATATTTGAATGGCTTTCTCAATTGGCAGAGTCGGTCAATCTGAAATTGGTTGATTGACCTAGGTACTCACGGAAGAAGCGTAAGTGGAAGGCATGATGGTGATGGGTGATGGTGTCCCTACCGATGTAGAATGAATGGATGTTGTTGCGATCATGGTTTGGCTGGTTCATTTGGGCCACGGGTGGGGGTTAAGGTCTTCGGAATTTAAGGTTCCCGGAACTCGGTTGATCATTTGCATTCTGCAGCACCGTTGGACATGTTGTGAATAAGTGGGCAGAGCTGATAGTATGTCATGTGAGGAAGACATCTGCGTCTAGTACTCGAAGAGACATGTTTCGATTTGGCTTTAGTAAAAACCCCCTGTGGTCGAGAGACGAATTGGGATTGATCGGAGTGAGACGAACGAAAATTAATCAATGCTCTATCACATTTTGAGCTGACTTGAGTCATCCGAATGGGTTAGTTTTGGATGGAAGCGCTGAAGTAGGCACTCCAATTGTCCGGTCAAGGTGCTTGTCAGGATGGCCTTTTGAAGTCTCATGTTTGTCTAATATCGGCGGACAAACTTGGACTGAGAATCAATGAATATCATATATTGCAGCTAAAATGCTTGAATGGTTGTACCAACCTTCTTTCGAGAGAGGCTTCAGTATGGTTTAGGTCTATAACCCAGTAAAATGGTTTACATCTGCAGATACGTTTTAAATGTCTGCTTTCTTTGACACATTTGTTTTGATGCAGAAAGTGCTCGATGGAGGCACAGTCTGTGAACTGCGGTGTGCTGGATGGCTTGGTTCTGCAGTATGTGGCAGAGGAGCATCTACTGGAAGATCCAGAGGATGGCTTGCCAACTCGACCTAGCCCAAATATTGATCGAGAACTTATTCGTGTTGTTCGGCTGCTGATTGAGGCTGGTCGCATCAAGGAAGCTCTAAAACTTATGCAGCAACATGGCCATGTGGCGTTGGAAGACCAGCGCCTGCTCTTCCGCCTTCACAAGCAGGTCTATATGTTTTGTTCTTCGTCAATACAGTATTTACTTCTGTTGTATTTAAGGAGTTTAATGCGGGACCTTGTCAGTGGGATAGTATGTAGAAAATGTTGCTATGCAAAAGCAAGCATGTAGCAGTCCACTTCTTGTAATTTGTCGGTTGTTGGTGTTAGGAGAATCAAAGTTATTGAGTATCAGATACTTCCATCTGTGTTTATGTATTTTGTGATGGGGTGGCTTCCAATTATCCCACCTAAAACGTTGGGCATTGTCTGCTGCAATTCATCATCTCAAAAAGTGTTTAAGCTTAATGGTTGGCCTACTTGTTTTTCTTGTGAAACTGAGCAGACCTTCATTGAAACATTACGAACTGGAGGTGCAAGTGCTTATACGGAGGCCATCAAGTGCTCCCGCGCTCACCTTGGACCTTGTGCTCTAAATGCCTACCCTGTATGTGCTCTTCTTTGTTGAGCACTTTGTCCTATGTTCTTTAGCTGTTACAATCTCTCAAGCAACATGGAAACAACCACCTATCAACATTAGTGTAGATGGCCTATTCTTTGAGGAGGAAGTTTCATTGGAATGTTTCATTGCATGCAATTGTGGATGATGTGTACTCAAAGCTATAGCAACTCTGAATGTCCAGCCATTTGGAGCCACTTCTGTACATTTATTTAGATTTTGCCTTTGCAGGAGGCATATGAGGAGTTCAAACGTGTGCTGTTGGCACTCGTGTATGACAAAGATGATGCCACATCCCCTGTTGCTGAAGAGGTATGTAATGCTTTTGGTGTAGATGAAGGAGTATTGCAATCTAATTCATCAAATCTTGAAAAATAGTACAGAATTTCAATGTTTGGAGTCTGGATGTTGAGCATGTCTAATATTAAAAGCTCTCGGGATGGTGCGTTGTGTAGTAGTATTCAGAAGTCAGGAGAGCTGAGCTGGCTGCCGCTATTGCATCTACTCTCACAGCTCAGCTGCATGCATACGATCCATGCCTGTCCTTGACGCTTCGATACTTGATCAGGTATGCTGATGTTCTGAAACTTTCAACATTGTTGCTCCAAGCTCAGAAGTTTAGGGTATCAACCTGAGCTGTCTCAGTGCGGACTTCCTGATTTGCAGTTGGATGATGGTGTTGCACTAGTATGTTTCTGTCATAGTCTTAGTCTAATCTGGAATGTTGCAGCTTGCTCCTGGTTGCATTTGACTCTCCTTAGCTTCATCGTTTCATTCTACTTGTTGATTTACTGTGTAAGCTGGGGGAGTCCTCTCTGTAGACTCATTGCTATGTACCCTGTGTATCTCGAGGCTTGAATTGTGTTCGTGGGTTAGACTGTGTATGCCAACTTTTTGGTTCATTCAGCTAAACATGACTCGTTGAATTGTTGTGAAAATAATCTGCAGTCTTCACAATGGCTACTGTAAAAGGCAGGGGGAAACATCTTCAATTGCTGAAATGTGCTCCAATCTGTTGTCTAAAGATCGTGATCCTCCTGCCACACCTCAGGAGGCTGTAACAGAAATTCCAAAGTTCAGTGAGGTGAACATTCTTACCATTGCAGTCTCTCTTTGGCAGGATGTGAAGTTGGGGACGGTAGTGAGGTGAAAATCAGCCACCCTTGGGCGCAGGACTTGCTCACTGATTGGCCTTGTAGCCTAGGTGGGTGTATGTAGCAAGACTTTAGTGTGTTGATGGTCAAAGAAAATTGGTAGTGTTGGAATATAAGAAGGTCTTGGTCCTATCTGGAAAAGGTATAGGTGCAAAGATAAGGACCTACTGCAAGATGTAGGCAAAACCCTTTTGTACATATAATCTTGAGAATTTTTAGTTCCTGATTGTTACCTGAATGACAAGCTGGCACATTAGGTAGACATGTCCTTGGACTTTGAACTTGCGAAAGCTTAATTCTTGAGGTTGTCTTTTATTCATATACTTGTCCATAAGAATCTAAGTGTGTCTTGAACTCTAGCTACCTTTGAAGTGACATCTGGTAACTACTTCTCTTTATCTCCTAGTATGAGGGCTATGTTAATGATGCAAAATAGACCTTTCTTGCAATGCTTTCAAACTTTAGGCTGTTGTGCCTTAATAAAGTTCTGATTTGTTTTCAAATTTGTGTTGCTTCTTGGACTTATTGAGATATCTTTTGGGTTATATATTAAACTTGAGGAAACTGATGTGCTTTAGCAACTGAGGCCTTAGAGACTTGTTATAGCTCAACGGATATATGCATGATGGGAAGATTAATGAATGAGGAAATTTGCTTGCAGAGTGATGTGCAAGGGCTAGCACATGCAGTGGAGCTGTCTAGGCAGGGAGCAGTCGACAGCCTGCGCTTTACTGGTGGTAATCTGGAGACTGCATTTAAGGTGGATGCCGTTTGCGGATATCATGGATGCACTTTTCATTTATATTTTCTGGGTATTTTGATCCAACGTGTTGTTGAGTAATAGCTTCTACATTTGTCCAACCGTCAGTTGTGTTAATACTTCTGCATGACAACCTTCTTCATTCCAGTGTTGTCTGCATCATTGGCGTTCAAGGGTGATCTGCTGCATGCCAGAGAAGTCTTAGCAATCTCACTCTTGACCATTGGTTTTTGTGCATGAAAGAACGAGCTGAGCCGATGGAGGGTGAATTTGTCCACCATGGATGAGCTTGTCCATGAGTATTGTTTGTATAGAGGACTTGTGGAAGGAGGGCCTCACATTTCCGCCAATAGCAGTGGAACTTCATGTGATGCTGTAGCAGCACATCTAAGTGACGTCCTTGCAACTGGTGTAGTAAATGGCTTCAAGGCTGTTGGATATACAGGGCCAACCCTCTCTTCAGCACAGGGAGGCTCATCTCAAATTGGGGAATATATGCCAGATAGTGTGATTGTTACTCCCGACTCGGACCATGTTTTGACTGATGTTGTGATTGGCTTGGAACTGAACATTGGCTGCTCTCAGATGGAGGGTCTAGAGAGTGCAGCAAGTGATGTCGTTATGGAGGATCCTGTTGTGGAGGTTCCTGAAGGTATGAATACGACATATGTAGTTTTCTGCAGTTTGGAGATTCTAAGTTGCGTTGGTTTCCAGATGGTGTATTGCAAGGTTTGAGTAGTATCTGTCAGGCGTCCACATTCATTGTTTCATTCCCAGATACTTGTCCTTATTTTCTTGAAAATCACTTAGAGAGAAAAATACATGAATTTCTTTTTTGGGAAAGGTAAAGTTCAAGTCAATTGCAAATAGGACCCAAGACCTTCTTTTGCAAATGTAATGTTGCAGTGTTCTCCCTGATATTCAAGTGGGACAGTCTGGCTTTGATACTACCGAGTTGTTTGAAGTTTACCAAACTATCCGTAATACACTTCATTGTAGCCTGCACAATCTTTCAGATTATTCACACATCACAAAATGTGTTCTTTATTAGTTGTTGAGACTGGAATATTATCTGATCTGCTGCTTGGACTGAGAAAACTGGGATTATTTTATATGAGCAGTGTTATGGTTGAAATCTGTGAACAACATTGCTTGTCAACTGACTTTCTGGATATGTCAAATTGCAGTGGTTGGAGAAAGCCTTCCTCAAGGTTTAAGCAGAACCGTAACGTTGGAGGAGGTTCGGAATTCTGGCATGTGCAGTACAAGTGGATCGTCAGATGCTGGGGTTGCTGGAGGACATTCAACATCTGAATTTGTTGAAGTCGGCAAGAACTTCAGGAAGTGTTGCAGATGGAGAGGAAGGAGACAGTCAGTTGTGGCTGGAGCTTATCTGGGGGATCTATGGGGTGCGGTCTCAGAGAATAGAAATGCTGATGCTGAGAAAAGTCCAGAACCGGCAGTCTCAAGGGAACCAAGAGGGGCTTCCCTGCTCATGGATGAAAGAATGGTACTACAATTTAAGTGACTGTGATGTGCATTGCTTGATGGAGATTCTGCAGATTGTACGTGTTTTTGAGTTGGGGCATTTAGTTATACCTAAGTACCTCAGATTTTTCCAATTTAGGGGATCCTTATTTCAATTGATCTTCTTGAGCTTTCAATGTGATTGATAGTTACGTTTGTGCAAAAATATCACAGGAACATGGAGATGATGTGTTTCAAATGTATGGAAGGGCACTTGAAATTCGGCAGCTGGCAAGTGAGGGGAAGACCACGGAAGTGATTGAAGAAGTGCACAAATTAAACCCTAGCTTTTTTGAACACAATCCACATCTTCTATTCCAGCTCAAGCAGGTAGTTGCGCTTTGTTTCTATCTTAATAAGTGAATCTTGATTATCTTACATTGAATATAAGAAAGGTTTTGAGTATGAACATTGTGATTTTGTGGGTTCTGGAGGACTGGACTCTATTTTCCCTTCTACATTGATATTTTTACTTGTGCAGTGATTGGCTTAACCCAAGTAAGTCTGTTGGTTCTGCACTTTGGCATCGAACAATGTCAGACTTCAATGTCAAGACCTTCCATCTAGTTTAAAACTTGTTGTCCCTCTAATTTGTATGGAACCGTCCTCAATATGCACTTCGTTACAGGTAGAGTTTCTCAAGCTGGTTGAAGTAGGAGATTACACCAGAGCGTTGAGTGTTGCTCGTGCTGATCTGGGCCCTCTGGCTGCTAAGTTTGCTGATTTACTCAAGCCACTTAAGGAGACACTGCTTGCCTTAGCTCGCCCTAGAGGTGAACCTGCCCTGAGACCGACACCCCCATCTGTGCTTGCTGCCGCCCTTCAGGTAACTGCTCGTACAATTATTTATGTTTGATGTCTTCTAATTTGGTCATCCGTTTTATGATGGTTTCTTGGTTCTCTATGCTGATGATTAAATCAGACTTCTCAGTAAATCTAGTGCTACTTGTGTAATGGATGTTGCGGTATGAAACTCTTATGGACAATGGATAACAAACTTTTGGTTATTATACTTTTCCTGAATACCATATATAGGTTAGGGTCTCTAGTTCCATGAAAATTATAACCTGCATATTCTCCTGCCTGGAAGCAAAAGCCATTTGAGATAAACTTATTCAAAAGACCCTTTTACAATATCTCACTGAAGCATACTATTGAATAGTCTACCAACTTCACCTTAATGGTATGGACTATGTGGAACAAAGAGCGTGACATGATGTATTTGAGTGAATCTTAGATGATGATTCATTGAATCTAGGTGTGATCATCTGATGATCCATACTTTCCATGTGGCAGGTGGCGCTAGGGGCAAGTTTGGGTATAGCAGAACCACAATTGGTGAGAATTATGAAAGCCACATTGTATTCTCATACTCAGTGGTTCAAGCTACAGATGTGCACAGACCCCTTCGCTGACCTCCTTGACATCAATAGACTTAAGGAAGCTGACACAGCAGGTGGGACTACTGCAACCACCAATGATGACTCAAAGTTGGGTGGGGCTGCCGGCTCATGCTTATCAACTACAGAGATTAGTGGAAATCAACCTTCAGATGTGCCAAGGGATGGACCATGTTTTGACGAAGATAATGTTTTGACACTCATGGTAAATTTCACGTTAATCTCTTCTTTTTATTGCAAATCAGTTTGGATGAGTTTTATTACCAGGGTCTCTGCTGTTTGTAAGTCGTCAAGGCTTACTGGGGTTATAGTTTCACCAGAATGATTCAGTTTGAGTGAAGAGCTAAGAGACATGACAAGGTTGACTATGTCTTGTAGGTGTTGGCTTTTTTAAATAGCTCATTTCTCGAATCTAGTTCCAACCCTCATCTATGCATGGTCATCCTTAGTTACTTTTTATTTATTATCATGCAACCCATTATTAGGACCAAATATTATTTCTTGCTTACTGGCAGCCATTTGATGAGTTTGTGTCATGCTACTATGAAACCATGTGCAGGAATTTTTGGCGTTTTCTAGAGGTGATGCTATACAGTTACTGGTGCAATATGAGGGCAGTGTGGAGAATGTATTTGCACATTACCTTTCATGATTTATTGAGACAGCAGAGCCCTTTCAAGTACTCTTCAAACTTTCAGGAGCTTCATAATATGATTATGTTCAGTATCCCAGTCGGCTGCATGTAAGGACCGCTCGATATGGATGGATACCAATTTGGGTTCATCCGTATTCTTGGGGCACTCATCTGCATAACCTTCCAAAGGTTCGGATGCCGCTCCAGAGTTGTTGTACTTGGGGTATTTGGACGTTTAATTGCTGATGGCACAGTTCTCTGTTGAAATCTTCACATGACACTCACTAGTCTCGAGTTGAAAGTTCTGGATGCACATGTGTGAATTGATTTGGTGTTGGGTGCTGGTGGAAGTTACAGCAAAATGACAAAGGTACTTGTGGTTCAAATTCAAGAAAAATCTTTCACAAGCTCTTTAGACCTATGTATGCTGTAATCTCACATAGTTTTTGTGAGTTTTGCCCTACATAGTTCCATAGTGTGTCTTCACTGCACCAGTACTAGCAAACTCTCACATTAAGCCTGGAATCTCTGTGTTCCTTTGCGAGTAGTCTTTTGTCCAGAATGTCTTAAAAAGCTATGTAGGGCATTAAATCGTATATCTTAAGGGCCATGTAGGTCTGGGGTCTCAATGCACTTTATTGTGGGTTTGCATACTGCAAAATTAGTCCCAGATGCAGGTTTTGAGGCACATGAATCAATCACAAGAGGACTGAGTATTTGTTACCTTTGGGCTCATTATATAATTCAGACAGGCCTGGGGATGTCATAACCTTCAACCCTTCATGTCTTAGCCCTTTACCCTTATTATTCTTAGGGTTACTGTATTTTCAAGATCAGTTATAAAGTGATATTTGCAAACTTGCTTTATGAAACATATAGTAAGCAAAATTGTTGACACAAAGTTCAAGAATGCATCCATACGATTGGAGTGTTCTACATATGATCATGAGCTTTGTGCAAGCTATTCCAAAGCAAAAGCTTTGAATATGATTTGTACTATAATTGTCTTATCCCCCTTGAAAATTGCTTCCAACAACCATCCTTTGGAGAGAAACACCACCGAAGGCTGCAAGCCTGCATAGTCCTACTTGTGTGGGTGGAAAATTAGTGTGGAAATAACTAGTGTGGGCCACACTAAATTTCTAGTCTCAGTGGAATTTGTGTGGGTCCAAGACCCCAGGTCTTTTCCCAAGTCTTTATGAAGACTTTTGACCAATACATTGAATATTAATTGTAGGACAAAAGTAGCACAAAATTAAAAATCACCCACACTAATTTTTTACAAAAGCAATCAATGTGGTCCATGCTAATTTTCTACTGTAGATGTAGTGTGTGTTGGAAATTAATGTGGCCCACAATAAGAGGATTGTTTAGTGTAGTTCTCATAAATATAATATTTCTATTGGGATAAGCATTCATTGGTTGGGAGGTTCATCATGAGCCTAATGGAGAACCATAAAAATTATGGGAAATCCAAATCCTCTTCTCAAAATATCACTATGAAGTAAACCTTGCATATTTCTCCAAACCTAGGTACAAATCTCAACACCATTTGGCAACCATAATGATGCCTTTTACCAATAATAGGATTTAGTTTTGTCTTTGTCACCCCCTGCAATTGGCCATGAGGCTCACTGGTCTGCTAATGGGGGTATGATATGTGGACATTGGGGAACAAGAGGCACTTTGCCCCAAACCCTCAATCATTGTGATGCAAGGATGCATACTTGAACCCGGGTAAAGACTTGCAATTGAGCCAACTAGCGACGTAAACATCCCTCACAGTACATGATCCATAAGGTACAATCCTAGCACCTTACATGACATATTCCCGGCCCCACCCGACCTAGTCATTGGGCTGAATAATATTATGGACCTCAAAATGAAGCAAACCTACACACAAAAATCCGAGGTAGAGCGTGGAATCGGCGAAAACGGGTTGTTGCACGTCCCGCAATTTGACAATCGTGATCCCTAATTTGATTATAATAATGTAGGTGCAGGAAGGAATCCGAGGCGAGTCACATACACCCACCGTCGCTCTTCGATTTAGATCCCAATACGTATAAATTTGCACCCGATTCTACAAGAATCCAAGATCACTTGAGCGAAATGGCGGTTGTGAGAGAGATCGAGGCGTTGATTAGTTAGGATGTCCAAGTCCTTGTGCATTGGCTTAACTTAACGTGCATTAGGTTGTGGGCACATAGGAAGCCATTTGTGTCGTGAACCTCTTGGACAGTGACCATCTATTGTCATTTGCTCGATAGATGAGTGAAGACAGATGAGGGTTCTCAAATTCGGTCTACCGGGGCTTAAAAGCTTCATGTGAACCTTATGGCGGGACACCGGTGTCCCACATAAACCGGAGTCAAAAAATGCATTAATTATTTTTTTAGGGTAAGGGGTATCTCCTATAGAGAGAGGGGGAGGGTGTTGGCACCCGCATCATTTGCAATGGCGTCAAAGAAGACCGAGGAATAGTGTAGTCAAGAGCTAAATGAGAGCATGTGGTTGTTAATGATTGAAAATTAAAAACCAACTTCAAACATCACATTGTGTACAAGACGTCGAGATAAGCTCAATGCCGCTTTGATCGCCTTCAACCGATCATTTTTGACGTTGACATGGGCTTTATGCAAGAACCGGTGCATTATGGGACACCAGGGTCCCGCCATAAGGTTCATGTGCCCAAACAGAGAGTTCGGATAGCCGGTTGAAAGGATCCAATAACATGTCCATGTGAGTAGAAATTCACATTGAAATTGTCAACTGCATCGACAGGTAGAGAAAGAGATGCAACCGCAATTGTAGTTGCTGCTAAAGAAGCTGCAATCTCAGAGGCCCTTATGGAGGCTGCGGAGAGGGCAAAACTGATGAACACTACAGTCTAACCTCGTTAATACGACACCCTCAATATTATGACTCATTTTTGCGCGGCCAAACTTTCTAGTTCAAAACTCCCTCTTTTATACGACTACGACACTCGATAATGCGACATTTACAATCTCCGTTTTGTCATATTAAAGAGGTGGTTTATGCTAAAATTCCTTTCATCTATGTTATGTACATCTAAAATACATCCATTTTCACTTGGGAACTACTTGGGAACTTCACTTACCATTGGGAACTTAATGAGAATTAGGGTTACTAGTGTAGAATGGACATGGTTAGGGTCAGAGTGGCCTCCTGCCTAGTAAGTTGCGTTGTACATGGGTGATATAGTATCACCAGTATCTTGATGCTAAACGTCATGCATCATTGTTGTCTGGTTTCTTATTAGAGAACTCTTTATGTTTTGGTGTTAATGAAATTATTAGTTTTCAAAAGTTAGTAGGGAATTTAGATAAGATGACAGTTGCTAACTTGGGTAGGCAACACTAGAGATCTTTGGACTCCTATTTCAAGAGTTCTTGAGAATATTTGTATTTGTTTGGAGTTATAAATTATTATTTCATACCATCTATATTGCTTAAACTCGTTGTATATATATATTTTAATCTCATATTACTTATGTTTTCGTATTCCCCCAATAATACGACAACTTTATGCCATCTGTCATATTAATGAGAAGACAACATCTCGATAATACGACTTTTTGTGTGTTTCCCAAACGTGTCATATTGAAGAGGGGGCCGGGGATTCGTGGCACTCAAGTAAAATCATCCATGCGGATGAAAAAAACACAGAATTCATCTAAATGACTATTTTTAGGCAATTCGATTCCGGAAATAGAGTCAAAGGTCCCGAATTAGTCTAGTGATGTCACATTCGAATGAATCGGCCCTCAACCCCATAGGGGGGCTTTTTTTATTGGAGCCACTTCATCCATGATATCTTGGATGGATGTTCCTTAGTGAGTGCCACGAATCCCCAGCCCTGAAGAGGGAGAACAATACCTAAGTTGCTAGACATACATGTGCTTTGTCAGAAATAGCTGTAAGGGAAGGGGAGCCAGTTACCGTGGCGATAACTAAAGGAGAGAGGGTCAAAGTTGGAGGTAATTGTGAGGGAGAGGGAGGTGTCGACGAAGAGTGTGTTGAAGAGTGAGGCCTTGACGAACATGAAGATTGTTGCAAGGGAGACCACACGGAGACACGAGAATAAAGGGTCTATGAGAATAAAGGGAGAGAAAAGGAAGAAAATGAGTGAGAGGGCAAGGAGATTGTGCGCATTTGTGCTTACTATGAGACGAAACTCTACAATCATGCAGTAATTTCTCAACCTCCTTGAAACATTACTAAAATAATAAATTGTTATGAAGGTCCACTTAAATTCTTTGACTTGGATCCGTATCAATCCACCCCCTCTAAGATATTGATTGTTGTTGGGAAAACCTCCCGAACCAGTGCAAGCCTGGGCATGTTGGAGAGGGTGCCCATTTGTTGATTCTAAAGACCACATCTTTATTACAACAAGAGAGAGAAATACAAGCTGATCCTACAATACTTATACACATTATCTTCACCTAACACCAACTTTACAGTAATGCACCGAAAGGTGCAGATGACTAAGCAACTTGCTGACGTCATGGATGAAACGTTATCTGGATAAGGACAGAGGAAGGAGAGAACTGTGATACAGAGCGATGAGTGTTACAGTTATCTCCAACACCATTAACTTGATTTCATGTGAGAGTGGGGTAATCAAAGTTATGGGTAAGGATATTAGGGGTAGAGAAGGTAGAGTGGTTTGTCATCAAAAGACAATCATACCAAGCGGATCCAATTCCAAATTCAATGCGTTTTGCGTTGCTTGCATTAAAGATGCTGTTAGATGACATGTATGAGCCTACCTTCAATGAGGGGATCTCTTTCTTGAATGTATCTTATAAATTGCCCAGGTGATCAATTTATAAGATACTTGGGACAATTAAAATTCTTCTCTTTGATCATCAGTCGTACTTAAAATAATATTGTACATGTTGGAATTGATTTAACACAATAAAATAAAATAAAATATTATTATTATTTCTATACACTTTTATCATGGTAAAAATAAAGATATGCATCAAACAATAGGGATTTTTTTAAAAATCATTTTCAACATTCCATATTTGGGTTAGGATTTCTTTCCACCTAAAAGTGGTCCTGAAGGCATTTGGAAGTAAAGATATTTTCTAGGACCAAGAAATACCATTTAATTTAGGAACCAAAGAGAAGGACCTTACTGGCGACTCGATATGCTCAAGATAACAAGGACTTGATATAAAAAGTCAAATACAAAACACAAATAAAAATTATCCTTTATTTTAAAACTAATTTTGTTCGTTCTTGCGCGAGCTCAACAATGAAATTTACATAATGGAATTGTGAAGCCTAAATCATTAGGCCTATCTTTAAATATTCGTGAGAATACTTGGATGAGATAATTAGTATGGAACAACTCGACCACTTTTTAATTTTAGTCTCTAAGTCTAGGCTTATCTATACTCTAAGTCTAAGCCTATTCGTAGTCAAAGACTTGCAAACCTAAATTAGCGGACCGACGATCCACTGTCTATAACAACATATAATTTTAAATAGATCACAATCTTAAAATAAAAAATAAAAATAAATAAAAGCTTAAAATGCTTAATTTAATATATTTGTGTTGACTATACAAAATTCCAAGTTTATGGAGCACCACCAATACTTGGTGGGGACGAAGCATAAATTTGAATTCAGAAAATTATTGCAAAATAATATAGTTTTTAATATTCATGAAAATTCCAATATTTAGAACACGAGTGTTCGATAAATGGTCTAGTTTAAAAAAAATAACCATGTACATCGTTTGCTCTTCGAACTAAAATTTTAATATATTATTAGTGATGACGTCATTTGATGTAGGTGATTATATGCGGAAATCCAAATAATATTTGGTTTGTGAGCGTTAAACTGTAAGCTTTAGGAAAAATATAAGCTATGGATTCAAATGACTAGAGGTTTTATGTTTTCATCGTTACTTCTTTTATGACATTATATTTACTTTAACTTAATGTTTAGATTTTATTTTTTGTTAATCTCGTTCATCCTTCTTCTCTCATATTTTTTATTTTACTTTACTTAGTTTTTTCAAATTATCGATTATTTTTTATTTTTGACCTTTCATATCTGATGTAGACCTTGAGGCGAAATAATTGTGTGTTTTTTTATTTCTTTTTAAACCTCTATGAAGTGTTTTGATCTCTCAGTTCAAAATCTAAACTTTATTTATATATTAAAAGTCATATTTTAATCAAATAAAATAATCATATTTACAAAAATATATAAGTATGACTAAATGAGTCAATAATTGAACCATAAATATTTATGGATATTAAAATATTAATTAAAATTATCATAATATCCAATAATAATATATTTTTAATGGAATAATTTATTTGATATTAATAATAACATCTTTAATAAGATTAATGATCATAAATAAATATTTTATAATTTTTATGTATTAATAATAAATTAAAAATGATCACATTGATTTATTATGTATCATTTTATAGTATTTATTATAAAGGATCTATTTGATTATTTTATTCTATCTATAAGAAATAATATTGGATAATTATTAAAATGTATAAATATCTTTAATATTTTATATTTAAAAATACTAAAAAATACTTATAATATGTTTATATATTTAAAATATAATATTATATAATAAAAATAATTATGAATAATTATATGTTAGAATTATTTTTAATACAAGATTTATTTTATTTTATTTTATTTTAAAAAAAAATTGTATTATATATTTTTATTTGATACATTTGGTCCTTATTTCATTTTAAGTTTAGATCTTATGATACATTATTTTTGGATCTGGTTGTAACGCCACTCGACACCACATCCCACGTGCCCCGCGCATAGCCTAAGTTCTTAGCTTACCTACACAAGCCACTTGCAAAGATGAGTTCACATTCTCAATATCTTGAACCACTCCCGATCCAAACACTCGTGGGGTCTCACTTAGTCAACCCACGGGTCACCTTGTTACTACTCGTTAGCGCCAAGGTTTGGGCTTTCCTACACGTCCTGTGTGTGCTTCAAGTCCAACTAAGTCCTCACCCTTTGACCTTCAAACTCAAGCCCTTCGTGCACCCTTCGCATGGGTCATCCAACCGCATACTAAGTCCGCCCACCTAAGTGTGGCTCCCAACCGGATTCAACCCATTTCACTCTAAGGGGCGCGGCTCGCATTGCTCACCGTGCACCCAACCCCCTTAGGTGTCCGTCTGTTGCTTAGTGTAAGAGGGCCTTACATCCTCTCACACTTAGAGCGCTTGATGTCCTCATCAAGCCCTTAGCACGAGTCTGCTCATCTCCGTATGAGGTGAAGTCTTAACGGCTTCGGTGTGGACCAATTCTGGTTCGCGTCAACCTCCAAGACGAAGGCTAATGCGCATACATTCTCTTGCCTTTGCACCAGTCCTTTCGTAAATCCTCCCATATTCCGGGGTTCACCAATTCCACGGAAACTACTCAAGTCACACCCTCTTTGGACCTCACATGGTCGCAGTGAGTGGTGGGTATTTATTGCCGGCTGATAATAGAATGCGTTCAAGGCTAGTTAGGCCTTTCTCTCGTTTACCCATCGAGACATGAGTGGCCATTCATGCGCTTTCGCTCCGAAATGTGCTTGTGGGAGATCCTCCTCACGTTCAATACCCGCACCTTGGTATCGCACAACCAAACCCATCTTACTTTACTTCGATAGGTCCCCTTGGCGGTGCCTATCCTCCAAGTTCGACTTAGTTTTTCCTTCGCGTACTTATGCTCTTAACCTTAAAATTTTCATTTGTACTTGGCTTGCACATCCACAATTACTCATCTTGCATCCTCCCACACTTAGAGGTGTTGGCGTCCTCGCCAACTTCAATGCCTCACACGAATGGGTCCCGTCATCCTACGCTTATTCTTAGTCGGTTTAGAATACCTTGGTATATTCAATGGGTCGGTTGGTTCCTCTCCCCTTCGCATCACTAGCTCTTCATCGACCTCGATATCATTATCTTCAATGAGTAGTGGCAACTTCTTGCTATTCGTGGTACACCTTCATGCCGACTTGTTTGCTTTAGCACGTGCCGCGGCTTATGCCTCGGCCATCTTTTTAGCTTCAAAGGCCTTGATAAGAGTTCGAACATGCGGTAGGTTTACTCCATTAATCCAATCATACTCGTATGGCGAATACCCATGCATCAAACACTTGTATTGTTTCCCTCGTCCATGTATTTGTCGCGAATCGAGTATTGCCGTGACTTTGCCCACTACGCCATCCCACAACTCATACTCGGGTGGTGGCCGCGGATCCTCTTGCCACAAATGCAAATCTTTCTCGTCTCGGTGGTACTTCTTGAGTAATGATATGTGGAACACCGGATGCCAACTTTTACCAACTCTCTTGTCCAAATCAAACACGTAAAAGTCCGGATGAAGGGTATTCTTTATCGGAAACGGTCCAATCCACCTTGCGGACCACTTGATGGATAACTCTGTCGGTATCCCCAAGTTTCTTGAGTCCAACCACACCTTCTCCCCACTTGGAATGTTTTTTCACGCCACTTCCTATTAACCGCATTAGCGTAACGGTCTTAAGCATTCGCCATTATTGCCTTATCATTTCAAAAGATCATTTGCCTTCGCGCGATCCATTGTGTCGCGTCTAGTGAGTAATATCCCGAAAGCCTTTCTTGGTCACGTGTAAACTCGCTTTGACCAACGGATAAGTCGCTCGTCAACATGGCCTCTTGCCCATAACACAAGAAAAATGACGTTTTTTCGGTTGTCCTAGACACCGTTGTGTTGTAACAAAGTTCGGCAAGAGATATCAATGTGGGTCATTCTTGTTGATCATTTTCATAAAATGATCTCATTTACATATTAAAGATGGAATTAATCCTTTCGGTTTGGCCATCCCCTTGCGAATGCCAAGCCGTCGTCATTGAGAGTCGCACTCCCGTTCGTTGTATCATGTACTGCCAAAAATGTGTTTGAAACAACAACCCGCGATCATTCACTATGTCCAACAGAAATCCTTTGTGCCGCACCCAATTGTCAAAGAACAATTATGCCACCTCTTCCGACATGGCTTACTTCGCACAAGGTACAAAAGCCGTCTACTTATTCAATCGGTACACTATGACCATTATGACATCGTTGCCTCCTACCTTAGGAATGTTCGGCATAAAATCCATTGAAATTGAGCAGAAATTTTGCTTCGGAATCGGTAAGGGTGTTAGCTTCCCGATCTTAGGTTGGGTGCTATGGTTTGTTATTTGACATTTCATGCACGTTTTGACGTATTCCTCTAAGTCCACGTCCATGCAAGGCCAAAAATATTTCCTTTGGAGTTTGGCAATTGTGGAGCGAACACCCTTATGTCCTGCCAATGGCGTATCGTGGAACTTATGAAGTGGTCGTTTCCTTAATTCTCATTTTGGAATATACAACCGCATTTGCTTGAAGTAATGAAACCCATTCTTTCGCTCCAAATTCTTCATTCGCCGGCCTCCTGGTGGATTTTTCTTCGAGCCCTGATTATCGAAGAATTAATTGTTCGTCACCATATCTTCATCATGCTTCATCGCTTCCCGCACATCATCTAAAAAGTCTTTTTTTTACTTCGTCGAGTTCTTCCTCGACTAGCATAAGCAAGTGAGGAGTGATCAATTCCTCTCTTCGACTTAGCGCATCCGGTACTAAATTGTCTTGCCCTGGTTTATGAATCAACTCGACATTCATCAAAATGATCATATTATATCATCGCAACTCTTTTGGTGTAGCTTGCTCTTTGGTATCGAGGTACTTTAGCGAGAGATTATACGTGAAAATTTTAGTTTTCCTCCCGTCCACATAGTGCCTCCAAGCCTTAAGGCAATGAACTATGATATATATTTCTTTCTTGTGGGTTGGCCACCTTAATTGGCTCCCTGTTAGCTTGCGGCTTTCATATGCCACCGGGTGGTCATCTTGCATTAAGACATCCCAATGGCAAAACCACTAGTATCTGTGTGCACCTCAAATTTCTTATTGAATTTGGGATACTTAAGCACAACCGTTAACGATAACAACCCCTTAAGTTTCACGAATGCCTTGTCGCACGCCTCATCCCACTTGAACATTTACGCATATTTTACTAGAAGGTTAGATAGAGGAGCCGCTACCTTAGAAAAATTCTTAATGAACTTGCGGTAGTAATTGCCTAAGCCTAGAAATAACCTCACTCCTTTTTGCGTTCGCGGGACCTCGCACTCGCGGATGGCTTCAATCTTTTTAGAGTTCGAGCGAATTCCATTTTCACTTAGTATATGACCTAAAAATTCCAACTCTCTTAAGGAAAACTCATTTTTCTCCGCATTCGCTAACGACTTATGTTGTCGTAATTTACCTAGGATCCATCTAAGGTCTCACGCATGGTCTACTTACTCTTAGAATAGACTAGTATATCATCAATAAACACCATCACGCGTTTGTCCATTTCGTCATAAAATACCCCGTTCATGATGGATATAAAGGTTGTCGGCGCGTTACACAATCTGAACGGCATTACCAAAAATTCATACGATCTATATCGGATTCGCATCGCCGTCTTGTGCACATCTTTTTCCGCCACGCGGATTTGATAGTAATCCAATTTTAAGTCTATCCGACTAAAGTGAGTGACACCCGCCAATCTATCTAAGAGGTCATATACCCGTGGTAACAGATAGTTGTTCTTAACCGTGATTCGGTTCAAGGCGTGGTAGTCAATGTATATTCGCATTTGACCTTTTTTTTCTCACAAATAGTATTAGCACCCCAAATGGTGATTTGCTAGGTCTTATATAGCCCCTTACTAGGAGATCCGTTAGTTGCCTCTTTAGGTCAACAAACTCTGTTTGATTGAGTCGATATGGAGCCTTATTTTGAGGCTCCGTCCCCAGCACTAACTCAATTTTGTGATCCACCTTCCTCTTAGGAGGCAAGTCCTTAGGAAGTTCGTTAGTTAAATCATCATCAAAATCGTTAAGAACTTGGACGACACTTTGTGAAAAACAACGTGGCGGGAGTTTTTCCTTTGTATTAGTTTCGGGATCACCCATTTCAAAATCAATACAAATTGCTGATTGTAGAGGTCTTGCAACGTAACTAGATTGATTCCTAACCCATCTAGTCCCGCTATCCTTGCGAATGGCAACGACCTCAGTTTAACCTTAGACTTAAGCTCTTGAGCATCCGGTGCCCTTGCTTATAGGCTAATATATTTTCTTTGTCCAAAATCACGTTTCGTTTTTCAGCTTGCCTTTCCGGTGGAGCAATCGTGATAGAGTTTAATTCTACCTTTCCACCTCCACTCGCACCTTCGCAACATTCTCTCGCCATGTAGCCGGCTTTGCCGCATTTGAAGCATAGTTTTTTTTTGTCGCGTCCTTCGTGTTGACCCATTTCAGCCACTTGACTTGATTTTTTGGCGTGATCGGTTTTCATTTCGATCCGCCTTTGGATTCATCTCTAGCTTTGTATTTCCTCTTTGGAAATTTATGTTTGCCACGTCCGAAGGTCTGTTTGAATGGCCTTTTAGTGCTTGGAATTCCGGGGCGGCCAAGCTTCCGCGCATCACCGAAATGTATCACTAGATTGAGCAATTTCATCATAGTCGTGGGGAGGTTCTTCTTCTTCCACACTTTGCACCGAATTGACTCATCTAAACTCTTGAGGAACACGCACTAGAAGGAAAGGGGGTCCTTTCGCACACGAAAATGTCACATAAATGACAGTGTTTTGGGGCCTCCACATGTGTCATGAAGGTTTGCAGCCCTATGGCAGTACTGTCATCCTGGACCTGTACTATTTTTGCACAAATGAGTGTTAAAAATGTGTTGTGGTTTAAGGCCTTTGACCGCGACAATAATTAATAAGTTTGACGGCCGTGGTAATTAATGATCTCGATCGCCGCGATAATTTATGATTATGGGGGAATTCCAGAGGTACATTAATTTAATCTCATATAATATGTCTCTTTAATAAGTGCACTCCTCGCCTCCCGAGCCTAGCCACCTACTTCCAAGTGCCTAGCCACCTACCTACCAAGGTAGGCTAAGCCAAGGGCGGGGGCCAAGGGGTTTGATCCTTGAACCTCTTGGTTCCCACATAGAGGCCTTAGCCACTAAGCCACCACTCCTCACATGATATATGAGGAGTATTTAAAAGATTTGTATATAGAGGCCCCAAGTTACTCCTCATTTACTGTTTTTATTTACTGGTTTTATATGCTGTTTTTACTTACTGTTTTTATTTACTATTTTTACTTACTGTTTTTACTTACTATTTTTACTTACTGTTTTTACTTACTGTTTTTATTTACTATTTTTACTTACCGTTTTTATTTATTATTTTTATTTACTGTTTTTTATTTACTGTTTTTATTTACTGGTTTTACTTACTTTTTTTATATACTGTTTTTATTTACTATCTTCTACCTTAGTAGTTAATTAGGTAGGTGATTTACTTCTAGGTCTAGATCTTCTAGCTAGATCTAGATCTAGAAGGAAGTCACCTACGTAATTAAAGATAGAACATTCTTTCACGGACTTCCTTGCCATTGAGTATTTGGGCTGATAGGGCCCTTCAGAGGTGAAGGGGTCAAATTGGGGTGGACGATGGGGAACAATACTAGTAGAAAAAAACAGTGACCAATTTAACAAAACTCAATACAAAGGTGTTGAATTATTTTTGTTGACATGAACATGTTAATTTGGGTATTTTTGAACACAAAACTGTTGATTTTTTAACAAAAAAATGTCAGTTTAACAAAATAATGTTCATTTTCTAACAAAAAAATGTTGATTTATCTCAAAACTCAAAGATAAGATCCGCGAGATAAGGTTCACAATGTCCAACTTGGCAAACCAAAACCAAATGCTTTTGGAGATTATCAAGAATGGAAAGGGGTCGTCATCGGAGACAAATAAATACACTTATAAAAAAATGTTCTGAAGCCAACGCCTTGGGACACTAAAGACAAGAAGAACATTGAGGCCTTCATTACCGAATACGAGATATATTGTGATGCCTCGGGATACAATGGTGATGAAGTGTAGGTGCGGAGGTTCGGCTCATTTCTCAAGGAGGGCGCATCCGTTATCTTTGCGGCTTGGAGAGGTTCACGGGACGAGATCATGCAGTGGAAGAAATTAAAAAAATGAACAATCGAGACGTTACGCAAGCCGCATCAACACCTACTCGATGTCACATCCTTGGGCGCGATGAAATGACCAAGAGATCAAAATCTCTCACGTTATGCCGAAAATTATAAGTCTAAGTACCTTCAATATAATTGTGAACGCAACCCACAATTGGACATGATTGATATGTTTCTCGCGAGTCAAGATGAGTTAATTTGGCTCAAGGTGTGGCAGAGGAAAAACCTTCTTACAACCATGATGAAATTGTTTGATCTAGTGATACGTTTGGATGATGGGAGGGAGTTTGGCCGCCTTGAGAGCCAAATATTAAAAGCCCATTCAAAAAGGCCTTTGGGGGGGACAAACATAAATTTCCTAAGAAGAAATTCGAAACTAGAGAACCCAAATGTGGATCGAGCGGCAAGACGATCACGCCAAAAAGTCACGTCAAGCGGCTGAAGCGGATCGACACCAAAACCCTCGTCCGCCCCCTCGTTCGCCCTTTTGTTCCCAGCGTCCAGCCCCCGTTTCCCGTCGTGCGGCCCCGATTCTATACCGTCCGCCCCCGTTTCCCCCCCCCGGTCTGCTCCCTCGTCCGCCCCGCCGTTCCCAACCATTGGAAACTTGCACTACTAGAACAACAATGTTCAAATTAACAAAACATTAATAATGTTTTGTTAATTTGGATACTCAAATTTTTGTTAACTGTGCCCAAATTAACAAAAAATTGTCATTCTTTTTGTTGATTTGGATAGTGCAATTATCACATCAACAACAATTTGTTAATTTTTTGGGAATCTTCTAGAATCTTTTGAAAAAGTTTAGAATTATTAAAAATCTTTATAAACCTTTAAAAAATATTTAATATACAATATAGATTTTAAAATAGAATAAATACATAATTTGGTGTTTATTAAAATCAGCAGACTTCAGGGCGATTCAGACCTAGTAAAAGATTTTTTTGAAAAAAATTTTGAAGTAGAAAAAATTGACAAATCAAGTCTTCTTTTACCTCCAACAATCCGTTTTACATTTCAAGACTCCAATCAAAAGTTATGGACTAAAATCAGAGAGGATGTTTGTAAAAATGAACATTTATTTTTAAAATTTTCAAACATTTTCTCTTATTTTAGTTCATAACTTTTGATTGGAGTCTTAAAATGTAACGTCTCGTATCACCGTGGACTGAGAAAGAAGATTTGGGTCTCATACAAGAAGAAAATTCTTCACCAATGGGAGAAAATTGCAAATCAACTTCAGATGATATCTAATGATCAGAATCTAATGGTATATATATATATATATATTTTTTTAGATCACTCTTATTTTTTTAATAGACTTAAAGATGTTATTGGATTTAAATAAGATGCCATAATATTAAATTCTCAAAATAATTTCAATGACCAGTTCAACGAATAATGCATCATAAGATCTAAACTTAATGTAGGATAAGGCCTAAATGTATAACATAAATATATATTAAATCTTTCTTTACGCCAAAAATACATCCACATTGATAACCATGCGGAGCTATGGAGCCAACTGCAAGCTCGGTTCCATCATAAATAAACAATTTTTTCTTCCGCTAGCATACAACGATTGGATCAATTTGTGAGTTGGGACTTCCCTGATTTTTTCATTCAACTCTGAGCTGCATCGAATTACTGTTCAACTCCGTCTTCGTGGAGACCGCATCACCGACGCCGAATTAATCAATAAGACCGTCTTCATCTTCCTTTCTACTACTGCTATTCTTTTTCAACAGTACCGCAACATGAAGTTTAAACATTCCCAGCTAATGTCTCATCTTTTGTTGGTTGAAAAATATCAACAATTATTACTTAGCGATATCCTATCCGCGAGATTCATACTACATCAACATAATGTCCTATATGCGAGGTTCATACTACATTGCCCAAAATCCACGCAACTGAAGTGCCAAAATGACCTCCTCACAGTTTCAAATGCAAACAAATATTCTAACACGTTTCTGTGCGTCGTTCCTATTCACTGCTGCTTCCACAAGTGGACAACATCCCTTTTGTCCGAAGATCTGTCATTCCGGCGATGGCGTCGGCACCGAGCATAACAACAAACGCGGCAAAGAAAAATATGCGAACAAACAGCGAACGACATATCCACGCAAACTGCAATTCAAGCGGTGGATCTTAAGAAATAGTAGATGAACATTTGACATCAAAACGCTCACACCTAAAAGCTTTGAAAGGAAGGAAAAGAAAACATACCTTACACACAAACAAGAGGAGAGCGAGCTTCCCCTGCACACAATGAAGCACGGCCGGCCGTGGCAGGGCTTCCGCAACCCTCATCGTACTTCCACTATACGCACCCTAACGAGCATCTCCCCTTCACACATCCGACACCCCTCCACAGTATCCCTAATTTTCCGGGCTACCCGGTGAGCATCGGACCTAAGGGGCAGCCCTAAGAGAAAAAAATTCATCTTTCCCTCTTCTTTTTTTCCTTGTGTTTTTGTCTTTTGTGATATCGTCAAATCTCATTTTTTGCACGGGCTGCCCAAGACAGTGGGACTGCTAGGGGCAGCCGGAAACAAAAAATTCAACTTTCCCCCCTTTTCCTTCTAGTCTTCTTGTTCGCTCTTCTTTGCTAACTTCACCTTGGACAACTCCGACCTTGCAAGGGTTATTGAAGTTTGTAAGTGCATTCTTACCCCCTTCATTGTCTTGATTCTTTGTGAAGCATGCATGACTACTAGAATTTTTAGGCGCACACCATGGCGCCAGTTGCGTGGAGGCGCTCCGCCTCGCACGCAACTGGAAGCGTGCAGGATGCAGGGTTTCTTTTTAATGCAAGGTTATAGGTTGCTAGTTCTGTATGACTGCATGCAGTTATCCTTCCAGAAATACAATGACTGATTCTAGTCATATTTGTTCCACATTATGCATGACTAATGTTAGTCAGAGACCAACGGTACCATGTGGATACATTTTGTTTCTGACTACATTGAAGAGTGTTTATAGTCATATATGCTTTATTGAGCACTGAGACATGTCATCACGAGTGCACTTGTTTTACAAGCTATGAATTCCAGGCATGATAAAAGTACAAAGAGTCCAAGCGGAGTTTCTGCGTTTCTATGTGTGCTTCGCACTGTGAACAGGGAGAAGAAAAGCATCCAACGGCCCTGACAATTGCACATAGGACGTAGAGAATGGATCCGGAATCACAACAAGCTGTATTGCAGTTGCAATTGTGGGACATGGAGGAGAAAGAGGCAGATAGGCAACATCTAACAAGTTATGCATGCCCATGCAAGAAATGCATGGGAGCAAAAGTGTTGTCACGGAAAACCATCCGGTAATATCTTTGACAATACGGGCGTGATCCAGAATTCAAGAAATCAATCCTGGTATGTATGGTGGAAATCATTGATGTTTTTGTCCTTTTCGATTAGTGTGTTCGTGGAATGGCACTTATTAGCTTACGATTTTGCATTCCAACATGTAGGAAACGAGGAGACCCTATGTCCAGGCCGCAACAACTGCTGCTTTGCACTCCCTAACGTCTAGTACTCTTCCATTCCAAGTGTAGTCATTGGATTTAATGATCTGCATACGGATGATAAAATGTAGTCATTGTTTTTAACTCCATGACTAGAAGTTGTGATGACATATGGACAAGTACATGTTGACATGGGGTTTTGTAAATTTTGAAGTGGAGATGTGGAGCCTGCTCTGGAGGTGTATATATATACTAACAAACACAATGCAATGTGGATGTCTGTTGAAATATTTGAAGTCTAAAATTGTGTCCGAATGTGAAGAAAAATGCGAAGACGAGGTCCATCGCAGGCAATTGCGAGAGGCTTTACAGAGGAGTGTAGGCGAAGATGAAGATGTTGAAGTTGTGAGAATGGTGACGGAGTGTCTCGCTCGGTACAACAACTATACTGAAAGTAATGGCAGATTCAACAATGATGAAGATGCCCTTGTCATAGGAGGGGATGTGTTGGGGAAGGAGGACCTCACGAATGTACTACGTGAATCAAAAATTCCCTTATACGAGGGTGCCCGGACAACGCGTTTAGTGGCAGTACTGCTTCTTATGAATTATTTCACGGTGTTTGGGGTATCGAATGCATGTGCAGATGAAATTCTAAAGGTAGTCAGTGAACTTCTTCCACCTGACAACAATCTACCAAAGTCGCACCACGAAGGGAAGAAGTTCTTACGATTGTTGGGGCTCTCGTATGACTCCATCCTTGCTTGTAGGAACGGATGTTGTCTCTTTCGCAAAGAACTGACAAATACATTGTACTGCCCTAAATGCGGGCAAATGCGGTACGCATCGGAGAATAGCAAAAGGGCAGTAAAGGTCCTAAGGCACTTCCCCTTGATACCCCGCTTGCAGCGCATGTTTCGTTGTGCCCGCCTTGCGCAGTTAAGCAAATGGCATGGAACAAGAAAGGGTTTGCAAGGGAATATTGAGTGTATCCCAGACTCAAAAATATGGAAACACATAGATGCTATGTATCCTGAGTTTGGATGTTCGGAGAGAAATATACGACTTGGAATGGCCCTAGATGGTGTGAACCCATTCTCCAACCAATCACTGAGCCACTCCACTTGGCCGGTGGTGCTTTTGAATTACAACTTGCCACCGTGGTTGGTCACCAATTTTTTTTTCTTGATGTTGATTCTTTTGATTCCCGGAAAAGAGAGTGTCACGTCGGAAAATATAGATGTGTACCTAGCGCCCCTTGTAGAGGAGTTGCAGGAGTTGTGGGGTGGTGTGGATGCCGTCGATGTATCTGATGAAAATGGAAACCGCAATTTCGTCCTGAAGGCCATTTTGATGCAGCGCATTCACGATTACCCAGCGTATGGTCTTGTCTCTGGACAAGTAACAAAGGGATACATAGGATGCACGGAATGTGGCCCCAATGTAACAACACGCCGATATGTTGTGCTTGGGAAAAATCTATATTTGGGACATCGGAGGCACTTGAATTGGAGTCATCCATACTGAAGACTGCGGAGGGCATTTGATGGCATAGAAGAGAGGAGAGCACCACCCTGCCCTTTAACCGGTTGGGACATAATGCGGCATGCTCACGGAAGGGAAAGGTGGTTAAATGCCTCAAAGGACAACAAACCAGGAGGAGAGAACGATCCAGTACACCAGACAAGAGTGAAGAGGTTGTCTGCCCTATATGCTCTCCCGTATTGGCAGGTCAGTGTGAGGTACTCTATGCACAACTTCTGCACTGTTTGAAAAAAACTACTATTTGTAGACACTGCATGGGTCTGTGATGACTACATGTTTTTATGGTGACTCTCAGTAGTCATCGAGTCCAAAGTTATGTAGAAACGAACATACAGAATGTGGTGAAGGAGTAGTAATGTCCGATCTAATGAGGTGTGGGGAATGGTGCCAGTATCTCTTGGTTCGACATGTCCTAGACCCAATGCATTGCGAAAAAACCTTGTGCGAGAACATCTTGAAGACAATCTGGGGTTTGAAAGATACATTGAAAGTACGACTGGATATGAAAGAAGTGAACATAAGGCCGGAGCTTCATCCAGTGCTTGATGGTGGAAATGGACTGACGTTGTTACCGACTGCTCCATACGTGATGTCCAAGTTAGAGAAGACAATGTTCATAAAGACTATTCGCGAGCTGAAGACTCCGAGCAATTATGTTAGGCAATTGTCAAAGAAAATCACAGCAAATGGAGAGTTGCGGGGGTTAAAGTCCCATGACTACCACATTTTGATGCAACAGATTTTGCCCTTATGTTTGCGATCACTACTACCAAAGGAGGTCCGAGCGGCGATCATACGCATATGCAGGGTCTTCACACGCCTCTGTGCAAAGTCCGTGGTTCCATCAACAATGGCAGAGTTGTTGGAGGAAACAACAACAACCATAACACCGGTTTCATTAAAAGTGCAATTCAATATGTAAAAGTGCACATGAACAAATTATTGCAAACGCATAGATTTCAATGAAAATATGACCATATTATAACTGTCTTGGTTATAAAAAAAAGAAATTATAAATATGGGTACATTTATTTCAATGTACTTGGTCATTAATCAAATTATAATTTAGTGATTTTTGTAAAAAGACTTGATTTTCCAACAATATGAGGAATTCTTTGAGGGTGTGACATATGCCTCACCCCCTCAAACTCGAATAAAGCTAATTATTATTACAAAGGGTGTAGCATGTGCCTCACCCCCTCAAACCTAAGCAAAACTAATTACAGTTAAAGAGAGTATGGCATATGCTTTAGACCCACAAACTCGAACAAAGATAAGTATTGATATTGAGGGTGTGGCATATGCCTCACCCCTTAAAACTTGAGCAAAACTAATTATGGCTATACAAGGTATGACATGTACCTCACCTCCCCAAACATGAACAAAAAAATTATTGTTATAAAGAGTGTCACATATATCTCACCCCTACAAATCCGAATAAAACTAATTACTATTATAGAAGGTATGGCATATGCCTCACCCTTACAAATCTGAACAAAACTAATTACCATTATAGAGGGTGTGGCATGTGCCTCACCTCCTCAAACCCGAACAAAACTAATTACCATTGTAGAGAGTGTGGCATGTGCCTCACCCCTCAAACCCCAACAAAACTAATTAGCATTATAGAGGATGTGGCATGTGTCTCACCCCTCAAACCCAAACAAAAATAATTATTGTTACAAAGGGTGTGGCATGTGCCTCACCTCCTCAAACCTGAACAAACCTAATTACCATTATAGAGGGTGTGGCATGTGCCTCACCCCTCAAACCCAAACAAAACTAATTACTATTATAAAGGGTGTGGCATGTGCTTCACCTCCTCAAACCTGAATAAACATAATTACCATTATAGAGGGTGTGGCATGTGCCTCACCTCCTCAAACCCGAACAAAACTAATTACCATTATAGAGAGTGTGGCATGTGCCTCACCCCTCAAACCCCAACAAAACTAATTAGCATTATAGAGGATGTGGCATGTGTCTCACCCCTCAAACCCAAACAAAAATAATTATTGTTACAAAGGGTGTGGCATGTGCCTCACCTCCTCAAACCTGAACAAACCTAATTACCATTATAGAGGGTGTGGCATGTGCCTCACCCCTCAAACCCAAACAAAACTAATTACTATTACAAAGGGTGTGGCATGTGCTTCACCTCCTCAAACCTGAATAAACATAATTACCATTATAGAGGGTGTGGCATGTGCCTCACCTCCTCAAACCCGAACAAAACTAATTACCATTATAGAGGGTGTAACATGTACCTCACCTCCTCAAACCCCAACAAAACTAATTACCATTATAGAGGATATGACATGTGTCTCACCTTCTCAAACCCGAACAAAACTAATTACCATTATGTAGGATGTGACATGTGCCTCACCCCTCAAACCCAAACAAAACTAATTGCTATTATAGAGGGTGTGGCATTTGCAAGATATGACATGCGTTTCAATCACTCATTCAATGAATTGATAATAAGCAAATGTAGATATTAATGTGAATTTTATTTTTATAGTGTATTTTGTAATAAATTATATTTTAAAATTCTCTTTATAATATTTATTTTCATAAAATGACATATTTATAAAATTGTTTTCTAAAAAATTAAAAACAAAGTTAGATACGGGTAGAACGGCGCCACTGACGCAATAAAACAATTTCAAATCTACATTCTTAAATTTGTGCATGATAGAACAATACAAACTTGATCAACATATAGAAAATTAAAAATTGCACATTTGAACTTATCTAAAACGCCGCTTAGGGTTTACATCAAGTTCTCTCGCTCTTGTCTACCCGGTTCTCCTCTCCGCCGCCGCTCTTCTTTGACGCTTGTCTTCATTTGTTGCTCATCAACTTTCAACTCTATCTTCGACTTCTATAGGCGTTCGAATTTCACATCTCATATCAAGATCTAAGTAGCATCGCATTCCACGCTTACTCTCCACCAAACTCAAAGTATACTTCAATTCAACACTTTCATCGAGGTGAGTGTCTAGTTTTTGAATTTCTTTTGGATTCAAATATGGATCTAGATTCAGATCTAGATCTAGATCTAGATCCATTTTTAAAAATAATATAAATGATTAATTATTAGAAAATAACATCATATACTTATTATATGTAGTTTACAATCTTAAATGTTAGTTATAAATATCTCATCTTCATTTTTAAAATTCTAAAATATATGACATTCACCCTCATTTTAAAACCTTCGAATTTAATATCTCTCATCTTCAATTTCAAACCTCTGAATTTTTTTTCCTCATCCACAGTTAAAAAATTTGTATAACCCTTTATTAATAATTCTAAAATTTTCAACTTATGATTTAGGGTGAGGCACATGCCTCACCTTTGTCAACAAACTTGATTTATTTCTACCTTATAGTTTTCATGGTAAGGCACATGCCTCACCCTAATTAAAAATCTATATTCTTTTGAACTTGTGATTTTAGAATAAAGCACATACCTCATCCTTGTTTATAAATCTATATTTATCTGAACTTGTGTTTCAAGGGTGAGGCACATGCCTCACCTTTGTAAAGAATACCAATTTTTTTTGAACTTGTGATTCAAGTACGGGCACATACCTTAATTTTGTTCACAAATTTGATTTTTTTTAACTTATGATTTTTATGGTAAGACACATACCCCACCCTTGTTAAAAAAACGTATATTCTCTTGACTTCATGTTTTTAGAATGAGGCATAGGCCTCGCTTTTGTCTACAAATCTAAATTTTTCTAAACTTGTGTTTTAAGGGTGAGGCACATATCTCACATTTATGAAGAATACCAAAATTTCTTGAACTTGTGATTTTAAGATGAGGCACATACCTCACTTTTGTGAAGAATACCAAATTTTTTTGAACTTATAATTTTAAGGTGAGGCACATGCCTCACCTTTGTTAACAAAGTTGATTTATTTTTAACTTATGGTTTTCATGGTTATGTACATGCCTAATCTTTCTTTTAAAAATTATATTATTTTGAACTTATATTTTTAGAATGAGACACAAACCTTACCCTTGTTTACAAATCTTAATTTTTGAACTTGTGTTTTAAAGGTGAGGCACATGCCTCACCTTTCTGAAGAATACCAATTTTTTTTGAACTTGTGATTTTAAGGTGAGACACATAACTCACTTTTGTTGACAAAATTGATTTATTTTTAATTTATGGTTTTCATGGTAAGGCACGTGCCTCACCCTTGTTAAAATATATATATTCTTTTGAACTTGTATTTTTAGAGTGAGGCACATGCCTCACTTTTGTTTACAAATCTAAAAATCTTTGAACTTATGTTTTAAGGGTGAGGCACATGCCTCACCTTTGTGAAGAATACCAACTTTTCTTGAACTTGTGATTTTAAGGAGAGGCACATGACTCACATGTTAACAAAGTTGATTTATTTTTAACTTATGGTTTTCATAATAAGGTACATGCCTCACCCTTGCTAAAAAATGTATATTTTTTTGGAGTTTTGTTTTTAGAATGAGGCACATGTCTCACCCTTGTTTACAAATATGAATTTCTTTTAACTTGTATTTTAAGAGTGAGGCACATGCCTCATCTTTGTGAAGAATACCAAATTTTCTTGAACTTGTGGTTTTAAGGTGAGGCACATGCCTCACCTTTGTTAATAAATTTTATTTATTTTTAACTTATGGTTTTCATGGTAAGACATATGCCTCACCCTTATTAAAAAATCTATATGTTTTTGAACTTGTGTTTTTAGAGCGAGGCAAACGCCTCACCTTTGTTTATAAACTTGAACTTATCTGAACTTGTGTTTTAAAGTAAGGCACATGCCTCACCGTTGTTAACAAATCTAAACTTGTTTTGAACTTGTGATTTAGATTAGGCACATGCCTCATTCCTTTGTTTGATTTTATTGATTTTAGATTTTTAAATATAAGGTGATACAAGTATGTCGTTATTTTCTTTGGAATCATCAACTTCAATGTTATTCCTTCTATAGTGAAGCATGTGTTGTGCCACTTGGTTTCAATTTATTTTCATGTTTTTAGCCAAAGGGTGAGGTGTATGTGTCGCACTTCTCATTCAATTCATAAACAATAAATTTTAAGCTATGCACAAAGGGGTGTGTTTTACTCCTTTTATTTATTTCATAACTTAAAAAATTTTGATTAACAAGGTGAAACACAATATAAATATGACGGTCATATAGTGTATAAGGTTTGTTTTGGAATTATTTGAAACTAGTAATATTTGAAAGTATTTATGCCAAAGTACGAATTCATTGCATATTCATTTCAAAATTTGAGAATAAAATATTCAAAATTAATCCCCAAAAAAAGTGCACATGCTTATGTGCACTTTTAACGAAACCGGTGTTCCATGTGCATGTTAGAGAAAGTCTTCCCACTGTCATTCTTCGATGTGATGTCCCATATGCCAATTCACTTTGTGCAACAGTTGGACGTTTGTGGGCCGGACACACGGTGGATGTACCCAGTGGAACGGTACCTCAAAACATTGAAAGGTTACGTACGGGAGCTCGCGCAACTGGAGGGCTCCATGGCAAGAGGCTACCTCATGGACGAGGCGCTTGGATTTTGCATAGAGTACATGCAGAATTGTGGGCCATCGTGTATGGGACGACATCGAAGAGCCCAGTATGAATTCTGAACTCTTAGAAGGGAAAGGGAGACGGCGTGTATTGACAGCGGACTTACAACATTGGATTCACGAGTTTGTGATAAACAACGTTGAAATACTGGAAGACTATAGGGGGTAAGCACCTCGGCACCATATATGTTTCATAGTCACAGCAAGGAAGAGAAGCACTATGTGTAGTCACACAGTTGGAGAAGTTCACTAGTTGTGTTTTATAGAATGTAGTGAAGTGGAAGTGCGAGGAAGCGTGTGGGGACAACTCTGTGAGTAACCGGAGGCAATCATGGACACTGTAGGATGTACAGAAATGAAATAAGGAGAAGAGAACAGGCCAAACAGGGGAGAAAAGGGCGGAAGAAGGGAAGACGTGCTGAGGTCGGAAGCGATACTCGACATGTAACCTTCATGGAGTGGCTACATAGCGCAGTGGATGAGGACACTGTGAGGGGGGATGTAGTATCCGATGATGTGCGAGCACTGTTGTTGCCACCCTCAAGAGATGCAAAAGGGTACATGTCAATGTATGCGTACGGTAATCACATAAGAGTACGTGGAGCGGAAGTGGATTTGTGTACTTGTGACAGCGGTGTCGCCGCCACGTTTTTGCAGTCTTGTTGGTCTAGTAGTAGCGACAGGAATATGAGGACGACCAATCTAGAATATGTTGGGTGGGTGGAGGAGATAATAAGCATGGACTATGGGAAATTCGAGGTTGTTGTGTTGTATTGCACATAGGAGTGGAGCCCGCGCGACAATGAAATGCGATGAATATGGATTCACACTCTTCAAATTTGATCGGTTGATTCCTTATTCAGCGGACTCATTTGCATTTCCCCTTCATGTGCAACAAGTTTTTTTTGTGGATGATGGGGGGAATGATGGATGGAAAATTGTTTTGCGGAGAGAGCCACGAGGCTGTAGAGTCCTATCAAGGCTGGATGGAGGACCATATATGCAAGCACTCCAAATAGGCAGGGACGCTGACCACCACGGCCTTAGCGACATATGCATTGATATTGACAGCACATCTGTCACCCCTATGTTGGCGGGTTGCAAGGTTCTGACTGCGGAATATGTCAACAAAGCGTTGGAAATCAGGGAGGAGGATCCGCATTGCGAAGACAATGTTGCCGAACACTGGGAAGGGAGGTTGCATGGAAAAGACACTTCCCATGTGCATGTCTCGTTCTATATGTACTATATAGACTATGTATGTGCATTTTTTTACAAACAATAAAGTATGATGTTGTGTAAATTTAATAGAAGTCACGATTATTGCAAATGTGTTAAAAATCATGGTTGTATTGCAAGAAATGCATGTGGAAGCCACAAAAATGTCATTGGCAACAAAAAATCAACAAAAACACACAAAAACAGGGTCTTTCTACAAGGAGAGGCACGAAAGAAATCCAAATGCATCGCACCAATCAGTCGCTATTGGGATCTGGAAACCATAGTCAACTGAGTATCAATCTCAGTCATATGGACCGTCCACGGGGGGTGCACCTACACTTGCTTTATGTATACACGTGTGAGAACCCCCTATTTAATGGGGGGGTATTTACCTTCCTTCGTTGAATATTTTCCACCCTATAAGTAGCTAAATTTCTATTGGATGGTATTTTCTAACACCCTATCATTATATATAAATTACAGAGTCACATAATAATAATCACCCTATCTTATTTATAAGTAGTAGAAATTCTGTGTGAACAATTTGCACATACATTACCCATATAGTGCACTATGCAATGGCAAATGCCAATTTGGGATGGATTTCAAGGAACATAGATGTAGTTGTCTTAAGTGTTCATATAGAGGCCACAAAATATTAGCGTTGAGCAGGTGTTAGCAATTCCAGAGACAGTTCGACTCACCAGCACCACCAAAAAAGGCCGGAATTAGTCCTTCGGTCACCATTTTCCAACGACAAAAACAAGAGCAAGCACATGAGCACATGAGCAAGCACAAGAGTGAACACAATGAGCACAAGAACAAGCACAACGAGCACAAGAGCGAGCACATGAGTGAGCACAGTGAGCAAGAAACCTTAAACCGAAGCAAAGCAACCGACTAGAGAGAAAACAAAAACGTAAGGATGGTACTTCCATCCAAAGGTGACCGTTTCAACAAATCCATACACATGTTCACATACAATTTGCCTATTTCTCATCCAATGCCACTAATGGCATATTATGTTTTATGTTGCACCTATAAATTTTTAAAAACTACATTTTATTTGATTTATGCTACTTTACATCTAAATAATAATAAATACCACAACTTAAAACACACTATACATTATATATAATTCCCAAATTCAAATTTAGAGGACGCTATTGTATATCTAAAAAAAATGTAAAAATTATGTGTCTTGAATAAAATCCACCCTACATTTTCTCGCACGTGGTTTTCTACATTTTTGCCACTGCACCCCCCGTGGGACCGTCATGACTACAACAACAATATATGATATTGGGAGAACACGTTCCCAATATGTTCTCCACAGGGTTCCTGGAAAATCCTTGTCCGATCTCACTAAAATCATAGTTATGTGATGACTACAGTCAGTTGTAGTCATCACTTTGGTTCAATATGACTTCCCTGCAACCGCTAGTCATATCCGGTCATATGGCCGTAGTCATTTTTTCGTGTTCTCCTTGTAGTGGTAAATCTCCCTAGTTTTGTTCCAAGTATTTTCTCCATATAGTACTTCAAGGCTGTTAGGATCCAATGGTTTGGTTTGAGCCCGTTTTCTGAGAGAAGAAACACCTCCATGACCTCTCCCACATTTCCGTCTTCCCCTTCCTCTACTTTGGTTGTCAATTAAATTTGGGCTGCTACAAGTTCTATGAGCGCCATTTCCTATAATGAAATGAGTTGGACAACCCCTCCCACGCTTGGATCCATGTCCACGACCCCTACATGTTGTTGTTGATCTTTTAAAATTGTTTGGAAGAGAATGTGTCACACCATGATCATCGGGAGCCAACAAACCATCATCAACAACATGAGTTTCAAGCAGATCCATGACACAAGCATTTTCATGATAGTCATTTTCCTTCACGGTTGGGTGCAAGCACAGTAAAGTGGACCAAAAAAGTGCTCTAGTATACGAAAGCCATGAATTTCTTGGTCAAATGCCTATAAGTAGTAGCAAAATGTTGTTTAAAATAGATTATTTGTCATGATGACCTCTATTGTTAAGTTAGGTACTCAAATATAGAATATCAATATGAGATCTTCAAAACCTATCATCAAAAGTGATGCGTAAAAGCAATTGACTAAACATAGTTTGAACGTAAATTTCATGACCTTAAATATTTCGAACTTGGATTTTTTTTTCAAATTCCTTGAATCCATTATAAAATTGAGGTCATTGTAATTTTTTTTCAAAGATTTATCAATTTAATGTAATGTAATTATATTCCAAACAAGTTTTTGACAATTATGTTTTCAATGTCACCCACTTTTTCACCACTTGCACTGTCTTCTAAAATACATATACGTTGTTTGAATTTTTTTTGGTGAACATAAATTGCTTGGCTTTGTAAATTCATATGTTTTCTAAATGTTTATGAATTTCTATTTCATAAAATTTAAAGTTAGTATATAGTTTTGGATCACTTTCACTTAAACCTGAGCAAGGATCAAGAGCTGTCCACTTTACCGTGCTTGCACCCGGCTTCATTCCTCTCCTTTATGCAATGGCTTCTTGAGCCCTCGCTATTAGTAACGACCCATCGGATTCATGAATCGATTCCGTATAGTTTGAGGAGCAATTGGAGTTGGACTCATCACTCTCCGACCCCTCCACATTTGGGTCATCGTCATCATCACAGGTGTCATCTTCTGAGGATTCATGTGGTGCAACATTATTGAACTGCTGACATGCTTGGGACAAAATAACATTAGTGGGTGTGAGGTTGATGTCAAATTCTTTTGAAATCTCTTCAAGGGTTGTAACTTCCCTCTTCTAACAATCTCCTTCAGGCAAATGTATGTCCAGTTTCTTGGGAAATGACACAACAAGTCTACTTTCTCTGGTTGTGGTATCTATATATGGATAATGCAACACCAAGGGGATTCTTGAGCAGGGTAGGGCCAACAAGCTCAAATTCACGTCAGATTGCCCGATGTTGGTCTTTTTCTTTTTCTTTTTCTACGAATAACACAAAACACCTTCTATCAAGGTCTTTGGATTAAGGTCATGGAGGTCATACACTTCACATTGTCCTACTTTGACTGGAGGTTTCATGAAGGGTGCTTGGGGTGCACCTTTTATGAAAAACCAAGAACCATGTGCATTTGCAACATACTCTAAAAACTCCCTATATACATTTTATTTTATTTTATTTTATTTTGTTGTTGTTGTTGTTGTTGTTGTTGTTGTTGTTGTTGTAAAATCAAGCAATACACATGCAATCTCAATGATAAAAATACAAGTGACAATATGTATACGTAAAAAGTTTACATTTATATATAGTCATTCACCCACCGGGACTGCAAGATATACCGAAACATCACCAAGGTCCATGTGGAGATGGACTTTGGATACAACCCACAATATTAGAATTGTTTTGAAGTGGGTTCGTTCATTCACCTTCTACCCTTCAACAGGAGTGCTTGCTCTGACAATTTGATCTCCATCTTCTTCCTTACTGTCGTTAGGGATGACAATGGGAGTTGTTTGAGTGCTGCCAATGGGAGATTGTGGTTGGTGTTTGATGGTATTTCACCCATCGTTCATTATTTCCGCGCCAACCTCAACTTCTCCAACAAGTTCAATCCTTTCTTTTGGCTGCTCGTGTTTGCTGCCATGGTTGTCGTACTCAGTTGTTTCGTTTGAATCCTCCTTAGCAGCCCGCGCAAAATGGAGGCAGATCTGGGAACAAAACATCTTTGATGAAGACGTTCACTTCAGCTACAAAGCCAGTCAGATCTCCTTCACCTCTACATCGTCCTCTCCAATTGAGAGCCTTCACAACCCATGCTATGTATAAGTAATGTAGGTGTGCATGTGGATTTGGATCTCCTTTATCACCTAGAAGCTTCGGCAATGCAAGCAGGTACCATGAATCCCAGAATGAAGGCAAGCTGCCGATCGGTGCATTTTTGCTCTCTTCAAGCCCATTGGACAACACATTGATAATCAAAGAACAAATGGCTCAAGGTGAGTAGGAAGATTTTGGAGTGAGTATGGATTGCGTCTGCAAGGCGCCAGTTTACCCTCTTCCTCGCAATACTACAGAAACCTACCAACTTCAAGCTCTCTTCATCTGTATCTCGTTGTATCATAGATTGTATATAAACTTTTCTTTCCATTGTCTCCTACTATTGAAAGCTAGCACATAATTTCTCCCACTTCCTACTCTACTCAAGCTATCGAGCTACCTGACTACTTCAATGCCGCCGTTCATTTACAGCTCCATTCAAGTTCATGATTATCATTGGTACTTCATTGACGTCCTAGCATTCCACCACGTCGCAACTTCTTCCTGCTTTACACCTATCCTATTCTCTCTAATTCAATACACATAATTTAATCATGCTGCACCTATAGGTGTTACATGTTCAATGCTGCATTTACACATTGTCAGCTACTCGCATTTGCTGTCATCGCTCAAATTGATTGTCTTAGCAAACTCTTCAGGCATTGCGAACCTTCACTCCATAATTACTATAGTCTGCTCAACACTCTCATTACCCTCAATCCACCAGTGTCCGGGGAGATTTTTGGGCAGAACCAGCCGAGATCCTAGCGTTTCCAAGTCCAATTGGTTACATGTTGACATCTTCTGGTTTGTCTTCATTAATTTGAGGTATATTCTATAATTTCCTTTAAATTATGAGTAATTTTCTTGTAGTCTTGAACTTCAACCAGTTTTTCCTCAACCTCAATTGGTTAATCTGGAACCAGCGGTCGGTTCTCCCCGTTCATTGCAAGCCACGTTGGAGATTCTGGAGAACACAAACTCATTTCATTGGACAATTAGTTTTTGTGCACAGCAATCTGGTGGATTCATGTGAATTTCATTAGAAGATTGTGATCACCTGGGATATATTCATCAAACCAAACCCATTGAGCTTCCCTGGGTAAATTGCTTGCCCAAGGTTTTTCCTAGGCACTTTGTAGGAAAAAAACTTCAATTCCCCATACACAATGATCTCCACCATGAAGAATTCTGTATTTGAAAAACTAAGCATGATATCCCAGCTGTCTTGGTGGGGCCCCAAACAAAAACACGCGTGCTATACCATGGTGACACGTCTATATGCAAAAAGGCTACATGCTTGGTTGTCAGAGCCTGCCAAAGACTTCCATCCAGTGTTCAAGATCGAAGTCTTCAATGCCCTTCAAAATATACCTCTCTCAAAATAACCCTTCAAAACGCAACCCCAAATTGAAAATGAAGACATCACTTGAAGTCCTCAATATAATCTACCCGCCACAGGAACCAACAAGTGTCGGGCATTGTCACTACAAGAAGTGGAGTTAGATGGTGGATTCTTAATTCTTCACATTGTACTAGAAACATGTACCATATAATTCATGCACAAGTTTAATATGAGTTTTGTATTTCATTTCTACATTCTTGGATTGATGTCTTCGATTTGAACCAGCCCTTTAGCTGAAGGGTTGAAATTTGAGAGCCCTTCAAAATGAAACTCATATGAGGGCTTCAATCTTGAACACTGCTTCCATCGACCTGATTTGGGTCACATGAGAAGTTAGGCAGACGATATCCTACCCCCTACGAGCTTTTCTGAGAGACTTGATAAGTTAGGGAAAAAAAAAAAAAAGTTGCCCAAACATAGAGGCGACAACGCGACTGGTGACGCGATGGATGAAACGGTCATGCCGTCGAGGCAAATGACCCTCGAGGTTCCACATTCAGGAGGGTTCTTCAAGGGGTGGGGGAACCAAGTTCTTGGTTGAGGCATAAATGCCAGCCAGGGACGGAGGGCAAGCCCATCTCAACCCTCCACATCTATGCCTCGACCTCTCCCACAAATCTTCGCCATTGCTTCATTCTACATGTACACAGGGTCTACTTTTGGCGAGTCAGAATGTACATGCGCTGATAATACCAAACCAGACAAGGAGACACACAATGTGGTTTTCTTGGCAAATCCATAATTAGCATCAATTATGATTTCGTTACTTGTCCATTAGTGTTGGCTCTTGCCACACCTATTATATTTTATTAGATAGATCAATGAACAGGGAGAACCGACCGCTTGTTACAGATGAACCAGTTGAGTTTGAGAAATAACCAGTTGAAGTTCAAGCCTTCGGAAAAATTACTGATCATTTTCGAGAAATTTAGATAATATAACTCAAATCAATAAAGAAAAACCGAAAGATGTCAGCATGTACTTGGTTGGACTTGGAACACTAGGATCTCGACTGATAATGCCTAAAAATGGCCCCGGACATTGAGATAGATGTGTCTTAAGTGGTGACTTTTTATGACTAGCCCACTCCTCCAAGGATACGCAACGCACAATTAGTATGAGATGGTGGTTAGCAAATCCAAATCGAGGTTGTAACCACTTTCCTCATCATTTTTGAAGTTCATATGAATATCCTCAAATTTATGATCAAAGTGAAGATTCTCGTGCTCGTTAAATGGTCGTATAGGTTCCCCCCCCCCAAAAAAAAAACAAATAATAAATATTGTTGACTATCGAACCTAGAATGGTTAACATATTTTGAGTACGTAGTCCAATCTCTTTTGAACACGTGTCTTTTTGCTATTCATTCTTGGAATTGCACCTAACCGTATACCGCTCAAATATATGTATCCAGTTAGAATAAGGAACTGAATTAGGCACTTGTACCTTAACATTAGAGCCAACCTCAATGCCATCAGCCCCTGCTGACCATATTATCAATTTTTTGTGACCATGGCAAAGCGAGTCATTGATGCACAATCATACATGCACACTGCAATCCAAGCTTAGTTCCATTTGATATATTGTGTCTTGTGCACCCATGGAACCACCACGGGTATTTATGTCTTGAGGCATAAATGCCAGCCAAAGACGGAGGGCAGGCCCATCTCAACTATCCACCCAAGGCGCACACGATTTCCAAAGATCCTTGCCCGGCTTGGGGTAAATGGTATCCGGGTGCCAGTGGAGTGTATTGCTGCACTAAATATATGGTATTAGTATTGTATGGTATTTTATGTCACTATGGTAACTTTTCGGATGAGACTTCTTACGAATACGTGAACAAATATTATCATGGATGATGGATGAGTTAGAAAGCCACGCCATTTTTTAGGCATTATCGGTCGAGATCCTAGTGTTCCAAGTCCAACCGGTTAGGACATGTGAAGACATGGAAGGACATGCGCGTCCCCATGTCATGTGAAGACATGGCTGCTGTCAGGACATGTGAAGACATGGAAGGACATGAACAGTGATCGGGGAGACTTTTGGGCATAATCAGTTGACATCCTAGTGTTTGCAAGTCCAACCGGTTACATGTTGACATCCTCCGGTTTTCCTTTATTAAATTGGGGTATATTCTATAAATTCCTCTAAAATGATCGGTAATTTTCCTGCAGTCTTGAACTTCAACCGGTTAGTTCTCGAACTCAACCGGTTCATCTGTAACTAACTGCCGGTTCTCCCCGATCATTGTCCGGGAAGCGCATGTCCTTCCATGTCTTCACATTTTGTATCTGGCAGTACACAAATGTGCAGTCCTGGAAGGACACAAATGGCGTTGCTTTCTTTGTGCCTTCCCCGCAATCCTGCTGCAATGTGCAGTCATGGAAGGACACAAATGTGAACACCATGTCGGCGTTGCTTTCTTTGTGCCTTCCCCGCAATCCTGCTGCAATATGCAGTCATGGAAGGACACAAATGTGAACACCATGTCGGCGTTGCTTTCTTTGTGCATTCCCCGCAATCCTGCTGCAATCCGGTTTTAGGGTTCCTGTTGCATTCCTGTTTCTGCTGCTCCTTAGATTTCTTCAGTGTTGCGAGATCTGACTGTTCGGAGGGTGAATGGCGGTGGCGTCCTCATTGTGCTAAACCCCTGCTGCTAGCATTGCGCCTCCCTCCGCACTCTGCTCCTAAAGATATCCTGTTGCTCCTGGCGTCACCATCGCCAATTTTGTCCTTAGATTTACTGAGTTTTGTCAATACTGTCATAGGGTTTAGGGTGAAGCGAGTGGCGTCCTCGTTGCCTCCTTCCACCACAGCTAATGCGAGCGCCGCATTCAACACACCTTCCCCCGCGTCGACATATTTCCTTACATTTCTGGAACACACGGAGTAATTTTTTTTTGGCTAATTTGAGGTTCTGCCGACAAACAGAGAGAAGTGCGCGTGGAAGTGTTGGACCTTTTGAAGTGCAGCGAAGATGGCGTCAATTGGAAGCGTGTCCACTCCCAAGGCCGCGCTAATTAGCGACGGCGAGTCGTTTGCACGTTTGCTGCAGAGGAAGTTCAGCCTGGGGCGAAAATCAGGGACGTTCTTCATGGTGTACATTGTGCTGTGCATCGGACTTCTTGGATTTCTGCAGCTTCTTGTATATGAGAGTCGGTGGGGCTGGGGCCGCTCTGAGCTGAACGAGATTGCGTTGACGTCGAGAAGGTTCCGCCAGTTGGCCGAGAATTTTGTTCGGCAGACTCACGACGACGGGCAACAGGTGTTCACAGGTAAATTCATCACCAAATCTTAACGGTTTTCGCTTTCGCTGTAATCAGGCTCCTTGAATGATTTTTGACCGTTTGTTTTTTAAAAGTATGTAGCTCGACGTCCCTTACATGCATCTTATTCCGTTACAGCCAACCATTTGCGTGACTTTTAATGCTCCTTTAGTAGAACCTGACAGGAGCATTGAAATCTTCTAGCGCTCAGATTCCTCTCTTAATTGAAATGTTTTCCTACACATTCTTGCTTCCCAGTTTCGAAACAACAGCTAGTTCATCACCCGACCTTCTCGAGTTGCGCTTTCGAGTATTAGGAGGCTCCCTATATGATTGGTGACCATTTGTGTGCAAGTTTGTTGCTCGTCCCTTGTATCCGTGTTCTTCCCTTGCAATCGATCGTTTACGGCACATATAATGCTCCTCTAGTATAACCTGACCGGAGAATTGCGATCTTCTAGCGCTCTTCCTCTCGTAATTGAAATAATTTGCTACACTTACTTGCTTACTTGCCAGTTTCAACACAGCTAATTCGTCACCCGACCTTAACGAGTTGCGCTTTCGAGTATTAGGAGGCTCCCCGAATTGTTGGTAACCAGTTGTGTGCAAGTTTGAAATTCGTTTTTTGTATGCGTGTTCTTCCCGTGCAGTGACCGTTTGCGAGACTTTTAATGCCGCTGTATAATAACCTGCCAGGAGCATTGTGATCTTCTAGCGCTAGAATTCCTCTAGTAATTGAATATTTCGCTATAACTTGTGAGTTTTATGACAACAGCCGACAGAGGTCTTGAACCCACAGAACACTTGGAAAATGTACCCTGCGTTTTGAGGTATAATGAGTTCTTCATGTGTTATGATTGATGGTGCTTACTTGAGACGAGAATGGCTTTGTTGTTGCCAGAGTTCTCCCATTTCGATACATTGGACATGCATAGCGATTTGAATGCGTCGTCTGAACAGCTTGCGCCAAAAGAAGAGGTTGCATGCATCCAGCTGAAATTATTGCTGGCCAGCTATCGCAGTTCCGATGGTGTCAACGTAGACAAGATAATGGAAGAATGCTTAAAGTCTAGGAAGACAAAGCGAAACCAGGACAACAGCGCACAAACCCTTGACTCCGTTGAAGATGATCCGGACGCTGGAGGCACAACGGAAGGTCAAGATACAGATACAGTTTCACCTGCTGATATAAATCATCCAAAGAATGAACTCCTGGAGTCCATGCCAGGAAATACTTTCCTGCCTTTAAAAGACGTAACGCAGCCAGGACTCTCCGACAAGGACACGAACTGGTTCATGAGCGGCCTCCGTGGGCGCCGCACTAACGGATCAGCAGAGAGCTTCGATCTTCCGCGAGACGATCCGCACGGAAGAATTTTATGCGTGAGAGGAAACCATACCTCAAACGGCACCAAAAACAGCTATGGCCTGTTTAAGAAAGTGGAGTTGCCGCCGAACTTCATCCTCATGAAGGGAATAACTCTTGTAGCTGACAACTACTGGGACTACTACAACCCCTGGCACAGCATGTCGGCATTGGTGAACTTTGCGAGCTGGCGGCTGGAGAATCAGTGTAAAAGACCCGACCGCGTTCTGTTATATCACTGGGGAGAGCTTGTTCCCACCATGGGGACATGGATCACTCACGTGATGCAGGCATCGCATGGGAAGCAAATTCCTGTCGAGACACTCGCTCATAGCAGCGGCCTGCCTGTTTGTTTTGAGCGATCAGTGATCCAGCGCCGTGGATTAGGCAGTATTAGGCTTGACAAGATGAACACGTTGTTTGACATGGTGAGATGCAAGGTGAGGAATTACTGCGGGCTAGTTTCAGAAGCACGGAAGAAGGCTCACAAGATTGAGGTTCTTCTACTCACCAGGACCGGGGCTAGAGCGTTTGCTAATGCGACTGCCGTTGCGGCTGTTGTGAGGAGCGAGTGTAAAAAAGTCGCCGGATGCAACTTGCGTGTGGCTAATATTGGCAAACTGGCATTTTGCGAGCAGGTACAAACACGACAACATCTCTTGTACACCCTCCGATTATTACCTCAAGTTGTTGCTAGATTGTGTATTTGACTACGGCCAGATGCACTAAAGCATGAACTAAGATGTGCAAGAAAGGCATAGAAAGGATAGAAAGCAATGCAAGGCCGTCTTTACCCCAGAGCTCGAGATGAGAACTTGAACTTGCAATTTTGGGGAGCTCGATATTTGGAGATTTGACAAGCTTTCATCAAAGCTCAACTATTGATAGGTTGACCAATCTTCGAGCTCTCAATAGTTTAAGCAAGTGTAAAGTCGTCATTGCTCAAAGTGAGATATTAAGGGGACAATGGTACTAAAGAAAGGAGAATTTATGACAAGCCAACAATGTAAGGCTATCTTAACACAAGAGCTTGAGCTTGCAATTTTGGGCGTTTGATACTTGGAGAGTGTCAAGCATTCAATTAAAACTCCACCTATTGAAAGGTTGACCAATCTTGAAGCTCTCAATAGTTTGAGCAAGTGTAAAGTGGTCATGATTCCTCAAAGTGAGATATCAAGGTGGAAATGATACTAAAAAAAGGATAACTTATGACAAGCCAAATAATGCTTGAAAGCGTCACAAAACAAGAGCTCAAACTCACTTGATCCATAGCATTGTAAGACTTGAAAAAAGTCAAGCTCTCAAGTTGAAAGTTCAAGTGGAGTTGCATGACTATGTTTGAGAGGCTTGTGAGTGAGAGGCTCCCCGCCAATGAGAAGGCTCCTTCAAGCTCTCGACCTCTTTAGGCCTTAGAAGAAGATACATAAGCACTCTTCCATTCAAAGAGCTGATTTTTGGATTCAATGCAGGTAAACCTGATGAGCACGACTGATGTGTTGGTAACTGTACATGGAGCACACGAGACCAACATGATGTGGATGTCGCCAGGGTCGAGGGTGATGGAAATGTTCCCCAAAGGCTGGCTCGAATATGCAGGAATTGGACAACACATCTACAAGTGGCTTGCAGACTGGACTAGAGTTGTGCATGAAGGTACATGGCAGGATCCTGAAGGTCCAGATTGTCCATACCCGAAAACTGAGACATTGCCATGTTTGTTGTTTTTCAAGGATAGAGAAGCAGGGCTCAATGCCACACACTTGGCGCACTGGACCGCAGATGTTTTGCAGAGATTTGTTAAGATAGAGAAGAAAACCGATGCGGATACAGATGGTGTTGATGGTTTGTGCTCTTGCCATAGTGAAGATGCCATGTCTATGCTTAAAAAGCACAGCCAAAGCTGAGCACACCATTCTGTCGGCTTGGAGGGCACACATGTTGTCGCAAGACTAGCAAGTGAGAAACCATTTTGCAAAAGTAGTCTTAGAAGCTGCTTGCACTGGGAATTGAAAGTGCATTAAATTCTATGCCTAAATTCAACTAATCAATTGTTTCTGTATAGGCCACAAATACCAATGCTATTAATGATAATATTTTCATTTTCAGTTTGGGAAGTAAAATGGTCGAGTCTTTCAACAAAGTCGGGTCAAAGTGTTATGTTGACCCGAGTACACTGGACAAGATTGATTCGACCAAGCTAGCCGACGCTTCAACACGAGGATTGCAATCAACCACTGCAACAAAATAAACTGTCAGACCGGCTGACTAGGTAAGGCTTTAAAGAATCTGAACAAGTAGTCGAATCTGAACGGAGTTGTTCCTTCATAAACACTTTTTTGCATGTTGATAGCTGCAAAGCTTGCAAGGACCTCAATCCTGCTACTTGTGAAGGCTTTTTGTGACGACGCACAAAACCAGAATACAGACAGGAACTCGGAATAGTTGAGTGGGAGAAGAGTTCCAATCACCCTCAGAAATGACTTACTTGACCATGAGTTAGTTGAATTATCAAGACGAATCGAGAAGCTGAACACTTGTTCAGGGTCATGGGGATCCACATTGGTGATGATGAACTTCACAGCTGCCAACAATTTCAGGCCCAATTTAGTAATGTACAAGATTGAAGACATGGCAATGGAATCACTTAGTAATTCCTGCATGAGACAAGCCTACACCAATGACATGACATTGGGGCAAATCCAACATTGGAGCACATGACGCGAGTTGAGAACCCTTTAGGTCGATTAGGAGTATTTTAGTCTACATAAAAATACCTGAGCAGGGACTTCTCAGAGTACATGTAATAAAGGCCAATTTGAGTCATGATTTATAATTTGTATATTTACTGGAGGCATTTATCACATCTAATCAAAAAACTTAGTATAAATACATGACTCCATTTTCTAGCATGCCGTTAGTATGTGTATTTTATTATTATTAATATTTTTTCTCTCTACAAACCTTTTGTATATACTAGGGGGTTTAATTTCATAGTGACCCATGCATGTCATTTAGGTTTCAATGAAGAGTCCACCCCCTGGGGGGTGGGTAACTCTGTTGTAAAGATATGAAGTACATGCAATCACGGGATTATTCCAAGGGGGCTATGAAGTTATGTGCATATTTATGGTAATATCTCCCAATTGTCCAACAATAATCTAAATAGAATGCACAAAACGTTGTTTGCATGCAACAAAATGCAGTGTCAACTATCCTTTCAATATCTACAAATAATTATGGAATTTTTACAAATGCAATTGGAAGAACATAAAGCAAGTATTGATTCACACTATTCACAAATAGAAGTAGGTTAATGGAATGCCTCACAAATGGAATCAAATGCCAAACATGCATGATGTAGTTTTAACATTCTTAACATGTGCTTAAAATCATACACTACAACATCATACAATTTGGCTGGGGCGAACCAACCCGTATATTGGTACCTTACCGGGGGGGGCGAACGGCTGGGGATTCGTGGCACTCACTTAAAATCATCCATCCTAGATGAAGTGGATGAAGTGGCTTCAATAAAAAAAGCCCCCCTATGGGGTTGAGGGCCGATTCATTCGAATGTGACATCACTAGACATCCGGTAAGGTACCAATGTATGGGTTGGTTCACCCTGGCCATACAATTTGACCTAAATCTACATATTCAATTTTTTTACTTAATCCTTTTGTATCCATGGGTTTGAAAATTTATTAAGTAATTATCTCATATCAAAGAGAAGGTAATAATATATGTATATATTATATATACACTTATGATGTTGATGATCAAAAATCCAAGTATGTAGTTGCATGCAAGGATACACATATTGAGCAACGTTATAGTATTCAACCCCCTTAATAAATTCACTTGAAGAATGAATCAATTTATGATATGGTCAATTTTAACTTTGTTAACAAAATATTAGAAGATGTAGCCAAACTCATATTTCTTTTGTTTTGTGAAACCCATATTGACCTTCGTAGACATTTAGGGATTTAAGGATTAAGGACACACCAGAGTTAAAGCCTTATTATTTATTGGCGAAAGTTCAAAGCTTGCCTGCATAGTGGCCGGTGCCTTTGGCCCTTAGTCGGGTTTTTTTTATTGTTTGTTATGAGAAGGGACAACATATATTTGACCTTCAAAACCCATTAGTTCTTACAAGTGGATGTTGTTGACCCCAGTTGAAAATGAGTGAAGTACAATGCCAACCAAAAACCGTGTCTATATCAATTTAAATTCAATTAACAAAAAATAAAAAAATGTAGCCCACGTACACTACATGCTAAGAAAAAAAGACAACAATCACATGTGGCCATCTCAAAAACCTTCCTTTTCTAAAGGAGACTTACTAGTAACATCCTACTTGCAAATGAGTGAAGTCCAATGCTAATTGAAGACCGCAATGACAGCTTCATCCTTAGGCTGACAAATGCAAAAAAATTCATTTGTATTGCTTATGTCATGTCAAATCGTATCCCTCGGGCAGTCGCCTATGTGAATGCAGGCAGCTACGGCCATAAACACGAATCATGACTCTTTATGTCTCTGTCTCTCTCTCTCTCTCTTGCTCTCCACGGCTCCTCTGCATTGTTTTTGGCCTTCGATCTTTGTCAAATTGCCCTAAAAATGGCCATGACCACAAACCACGAGATGTTTCAGGACAAATTTCTGTCACTAAATAGTTGTATCACAAGGCATCACAATTAAAAGACGTAACAACCTGATAAGAGCTTCTCAAATTCCAACAGTAGAGATTGATGTCTTTGATGATGGATGGTGCTACAATCAAAATAAATTACTGTAAAAGTTACATAATTGTTTTTTTTAAATTAAAATGATTATATTTTAAATATATTTCTATTATATTATGTTTATTAAAATTAATTATATCATACTAAATAATATGTAAATTATTTCACATGTATAACAATAATTAAATTTGCATGTAATATATCATACGATCTATACTTAACATAATATAAGACCCGGTTGAATCAAATGATAATATATAACAATAAATTATGTAACTTATTGTAAAATTTATTCCAAATGTGTTTTAATTTTAAAAAAGTGAGTTATGATACATTTGCTACATCTCATATGTTGCTCTATTATAAATAAAATGTTATCATAAATCTACATGATATACAATTTAAAAATAGGAATAAAATATTTTATATATATATATAATTCAATTTTATGTCAGCATTCTACGTACAATTAGAAATCATTTCTTAGTAATTCAATTTTTTTTTTAAATAGATAGATAAGATAGTCAAGTACTACACAGTATTTGATGTTGAATGCATTGCATTAGACATGAAGGCACTACCGAAAATTTACAAGTTTGAATTTTTATGATAAGCATGCTCGAGAAGCGTAGTGTAAGGTCGGTCGGTATATTAGTTCACTTTGTTATCTAAGCCGATTGATATGTGGTTTCGACTAATTAGAATGCCGACCACGTGAGAGGTTGGTTCAATTCCAGTTAATATTATATAAGTTCGGCTACTGTACTTTAATGCACCGCACTGCACTACACTATACCGAGTTTTTTGTTTTTAAAAGGGATTAAGAGACACTGCTTGCGAAAGTTATGCGACAGCAGGCGACTTTGAACAATAACATACAAAAATTGGTAAATACAAAATATAACTTATAAAATATACTTGAATAATATTAATTTATTAAATAAGCTTAAAAATACGATATGATCAAACTTATAATTTTTTTTATTCGATTTTTTTGTTCCAACGGAAAAAATTGATCCTATATTTTTACGAGATGCCTCACAATTCTCGTAACAATTTTTTTTTCGTGCATGATTTAAAGGCCATACAATGGCGATACCTTTGATGAATCTCAAATATTGGTCAAAATCGGTGTGAATTAAAGGTTTGTTGAACCCTAACCTTAAATGGTGTTAATCTTGATGAATTATGAAATGTTATACATATTTTTGGTGTTTTTTGCAAGCCAATCTAGTAGTGCCTTTTATTTTTTGTGGGTCCCTCTCAATCTTGTTGATGTCCGAAGACCTACAAATCTTTAAAGTCTAATTATTTGTATTAATCTTGGTCAATTATGACATGCTATATATTTTTTTTTCGTTTTTATAAGACGAGTCTAATAATGTATTTTTTTGTAGGTCCCTCTCAATTTTGTTTTATAGGCATAAACAAGTTGTTGGTATTAAATGTGATGCCCTAACTTTAAATTTCCAAAAACTTTTAGTGACCAACCTCGCGTACCAAAACCAAAAGTTACTGAAAATCATTAAGAGTGGTAAGGGGTCGTCGTCAGAGACAACTAAATCCACATACATTAAGAATGTTCCAAAGCCCACGCAGTGAGACACTAAAGACAAACAGAACATTGAAGCCTTCATTACCGCATACGAGATATATTGTGATGCCTCGGGTTACAATGGTGATGAGGTGCGGATGTGGAGCTTTGGCTCGTTTTTCAAAGAGGACGCATCCATTACCTTGCGGCATGAAGGGGTTCGCGGGGTGAAACCTTGTCGTGGAAGGAGTTGAAGGAGTAGGCATTCGAGATGTGGTGCAAGCCACATCAACACTTACTCGACGTCACATCCTTGTGCGCGATGAAATGGCGAGAGGCACAAAACCTCTTACATTACGCCAAAGAATACAAGTCTAAGTACCTTCAATATGATTGTGAGCGCAATCCACAATTGGGTAATATGGCGTCACTAGAAGGAAAAGGGATCCTTTCACACACGAGGTTATGACACAAAAAACTTTTGTGTGGAAGTTTTAAGCTTTCGCTCCAATTTTGAGCTCCGCAACACAATTCTTACATGCATGTAAGAATTGTGATGCGGAGCTCAAAAATCGAGCGAAAGCTTAAAATTCTTACACATATGTGTCACTTTAATGTCATGCACGAAGTCCGTGAAAGAATGTTCTATCTTTAATTAGGTAGGTGACTTCCTTCTAGATCTAGATCTAGCTAGAAGGGAGTCACCTACCTAAATAATTACTAATTAAGGTAGAAGACAGACATTACATGCATTCATGCAACATAAATGCATTAATCGCCCTTAAAGTCTACTAACTTTTAAAAAGAATTGGAAAAAACCCCAAAAGCTAGTTAAGTAAATTCCCAAGCCCCTACATGTCAAACATATTGACCGGTTGGTGCCTTGGCAAGAGCTGAGGCCTCCGACCATGAGGTCTACGGTTCGAACCCGGCCGGGAGGCCTCGCTTCCCATGTGGCCATTGTGTGTGGCCCTAGGGCGTCCCCCCATGAGGTTGCTAGAGCCTCCCAAACCTGCCATCCGTCCCCCCGTCCGCCCCCGTCCGCCTCCAAGTTTGGGAGGCTCTAACAACCTCATTTTTATCCAAATGTTGATTGTGAGGACATTTTGGACATCCTCATGAAATGTAGATGCCAAAAATGTCCTCAAACGCAATAAACATATGAAACATGAGGCTACTAGAGCCTCCCAAACTTGGAGGTGGACGGGGGCGGACGGGGGGGCGGACGGGGGGGCGGACGGCAGGTTAGGGAGGCTTTAGCAGCCTCATTTTGGATCTAAATGTTGATTTTGAGGACATTTTGGACATCCTCATGAAATGTAGATGCCGAAAATGTCCTCAAATGCAATAAACAGATGAGAAATGAGGCTCCTAGAGCCTCCCAAACTTGGAGGTGGAGGGGGGCGGATGGCAAGTTTGGGAGGCTCTAGCAGCCTTATTTTGGATCCAAATGTTGATTTTGAGGACATTTTGGACATCCTCATAAAATGTAGATGCCGAAAATGTCCTCAAATGCAACAAATGGATGAAAAATGAGGCTAATAGGGCCCTTCAAAGGTGAAGGGGTCAAATTGGGGCGGACGACAGGGAACACGTTCCCGATGGTTGGGAACGGCGGGGCGGACGGGGGGAACGGGGGCGGATGCTGGGAACAAAAGGGACGGGGTGGGCGGACGAGGGCTAGTAATTGATTCCCCACATTTCCCGTCCGCCCCAGCCACACTCGTCCACCCCACCCTCGTCCCCCGTCCGTCTCACATCCTCCTTACTCAGATTTTACTACTTTGATTTTAACAGAATGATAAACAGTATGGTAGAATGGTTTACCTGGCGCTAGGCATATCCACGTCCACGTCGGTCTTTTCTACCACATAGGACGCCACCTTGGCAAGAAGGTAAGTATTTTATCCACCCTACTAGCTTCCCCCTAGGTTGACCCTACATGGACCCTATTGTGTCGTGACGGAGGGGTCCGTCACGACACGACACGACACGACACGACACCGTCATGACGTCGGGATAAACAACCCTAAAAGTAGACAAAGGTCTAATGTTCAAGTTGTGATGATCGGTTCAGTTAGAAAACCGAGGCCGTTGCCATTTACAAGGGTAGCGGGACTAGATGGATTGGAAATCGACCTAGTAATGTTGCAAGATCTCAATGAGAAGCAATTTGTATTGATTTTGAAAGAGGGTGATCCTGAAACTAATGCAAAGGGAAAGCTCCCACCACATTGTTTTTCACAAAGTGTTGCCAAGTACTTAAAGAATTTGATGATATTCTAACTAACGAACTACCTAAGGACTTGCCTCCCAAGAAGGAGGTTGGTCATAAGATCGAACTAGTGCCGGGGGCGGAGCCTCAAAACAAGGCTTCGTACCGATTCAATCAAGCGGAACTTGTTGAACTAAAGAGACAACTAACGAAATTTTTGTGAAGGGTTATATAAGACCTAGCAAGTCACCATTCAGGGTGCCAGTGCTCTTTGTGAACAAGAAGGGTGGTCAATTGCAGATGTGCATTAACTACCGCGTCTTGAACCGAGTTACGGTTATAAACAACTATCCGTTGCCATGGATATATGACTTCTTTGATAGGTTGGCGGGTACCACCCACTTTAGTTGAATAGATTTAAAGTTAGGTAACTATCAAATCTGCGTGGCGGAAAAGGTTCTACACAAGACGGCAATGCGAACCCGATACAAATCGTATGAGTTTTTGGTAATGTCGTTCGGATTATGCAACGCGCCGGTAACCTTTATGTTCATCATGAACGAGGTGTTTCATAACGAAATGAACGAATGCGTGGTAGTTTATATCGATGATATATTAGTCTACTCTAAAAGTGAGATAGACCACGCCAGTGCCCGGGAAGTTTTTGGGCGTAGTCGGCCAAGATCCTAGTGATTCTAAATCCAACCGGTTACGTGTTGACATCTTCCGGTTTTGCTTGATTCATTTGAGGTATATTCTATAGATTCCTCTAAAATCATCGGTAATTCTCCTGAAGTCTCGAACTTCAACCGGCTAAACCTCAAACTCAACCGGTTCATTTGTAACTAACCGCCGGTTCTTCCCGAACAATGGACCACGCACGGGACCTAAGGAGGGTCTTAGATAAGTTGCAGTAACATATGTCGTTGGCGAATGCGGAGAAAAATGAGGTATCATTAAGGAAGTTAGAATTCTTAGATTATGCGCTAAGTAGCGATGGGATTCGCCCAAACGCTAAAAAAATAGAAGCCATCCGCAAGTGGGAAGTCCCACGGACTCAAAAAAGAATGAGGTCCTTTCTAGGCTTAGCCAACCACTACCGAAAGTTTATTAAGAACTTTTCTAAGGTAGCAGCCCCTTTATCCAACCTTTTAGCGAAGGATGGGCAAATGCTCAAGTGGGCTGAGACGTGCGATAAGGCATTTGCGGAGCTTAAGGAGTTGTTATCGTCGACCGGTGGCTTAAGTATTCCAAATTCAATAAAAAATTCGAGGTGCACACGGATGCTAGTGGCTTCGTCATTAGGGGTGTCTTAATGTAAGATGATCACCCGGTAGTATATGAAAGTCGAAAGCCAACGGGGAGCCAATTGAGATGGCCAACCTATAAGAAAGAACTATATGTCATAGTTCATTGTCTTAAGGCTTGGAGGCACTATGTGGGGGGAGGAAAACTAAAGTTTTCACGGACAACATCTCGGTAAAGTACCTCGATACCAAAGCGCCAGCTACACCAAAAGAGTTGCAGTGGTATGATACGATCATCTCAATGGACGTTGAGTTGATTCATAAGCCGAGGCGGAACAACTTAGTGCCGGACGCGGTAAGTTGTAAAAAAAATTGATGACTCATCGCTTGTTTATGCTAGTCGAGGAAGAACTCGACAAAATGAAAAAATGATTTTCTAGATGATGTTAAAGAAACAATGAAGCATGATGAAGATGCGGTAACGAACAACCAATTCTTTGATAGTCGAGGCTCGAAGAAGAATTCACCGGGAGGCCGGCGAATGAAGAACTTGAAGAAAAAAAATGGACTTCAGTGCTTCAAGCAAACGCGGTTGTATATTCCGGAATGAGAGCTAAGAAAATGACTACTTCATGAGTTCCATGACACGTTGTTGGTGGTGCATAAGGAAGTTCGAGCCACCATGGCCGAACTCCAAATGCAGTATTTTTGGCCTTGTATGGGCGCGGACGTACATGAGTACGTTAAAACGTGCGTAAAGTGTCAAATGACAAAACATAACACCCAACCAAAGATTAGGAAGTTAAGACCCTCACCGATTCTAAAGTAAAATTTCTACTCAATTTCAATGGACTTTATAATGGGCATTCCTAAGGTAGGAGGCAATGATGTCATAATGATCATAGTTTGCCGATTGAATAAATGGGCGGCGTTTGTGTCTTGCGCAAAACAAGCCACGGCGGAAGAAGTAGCACAATTGTTCTTTGACAATTGGATGCGGTACAAAAGGTTTCCGTGGGACATAGTGAGCGATTACGGGTTGTTATTTCAAATATAATTTTGGCAACACATGATGCGACGAACGGGGGTGCGACTCTCTATGACAACGGCTTGGCATCTGCAAATGGATGGCCAAACCGAGAGGATTAATTTCATCCTCAATATGTATATGAGAGCGTTTTGTGAGAAATATCAACAAGAATAACCTACGTTTATACCTCTTGCCAAATTTTGTTACAACACAACTGTGTCTAGGACAACTGAAAATACGTCATTTTTCTTGTGTTTTGGGCAAGAGACCGTATTGGCTAGCGACTTATCCGTTGGTCAGTACGAATTCACACGTGACCAAGAAAGGCTCTCGGGATATTACTCATTAGATACGGCACAATGGGTCGCGCGAAGACAAATGATCTTTCGAAATGCTAAAGTAATGATGGCGCAGGCTCAAAACCGTTACGCTAATGCGGTTAATAAAAAACGGTGTGAAGAAACATTCCAAGTGGAAGAAAATATGTAGTTGGACTCAAAGAACTTTGGAATACCAACGGAGTTATCCATCAAGTGGTCTGCAAGGTGGATCGGACCATTCCCGGTGAAGAAGATACTTCATCTGGATCTAGGCAAGAGAGTTAGTAAGAGTTGGCATCTGGTGTCCTACGCATCATTACTCAATAAGTATCACCGCGACGAGAAGGATTTGCACTTGTGGCAAGAGGACCCTAAACCGCCATCCGAATATGAATTGCGGGATGGGATGATATATATATATAAAACCAACAATTATATATTACAAATAAAATATTACCATATTTTTAATAGATCAACATATTAGATGAAACAAATGTATCATAATTCAATGTTTTAAACTTACACACACTTATAAGTAAATTTTACAACAATCAATCAATTCTATTCATAGTTTTGAAATATAATTATATATTTATTAATAATTAATAATTTGGAGTAATTATTTAGAATATATAACTTTTTAATGTATTAATTAATTTAAAATATTAATTAATATTATTATTATTAATAAATTAAATTAAATTAATATTATTTTATTATATATTATCATTTTGATACAATTGGTTCTTATATTATATTAAGTATTGATCATGTCATATATTACATATGAATCTTATTGTTATTATACAAGTAAAATAATTTACATAATATTTAGTATGATATAATTATTTTAATTAATTATTATAATAAAAATAAAAATAATTTTTATTTAAAAATAAAAATAATTTAAATTTTATAGTATTTTTTATCATAAAGATTTTAAGTTTTGTAAATTTAATAAATCCTATAATATGAATAAATTGAAAATATATTTTTTGTGAGAGTTGAATGCTATAGAATTTATAGAATAAATATTGTGAATTGATCTTGAACGAATTTTTGGAATTATTTCTTTTCATTATTTTATAACATAATTTTTAAAAATAAAATCAAGTCCAACTTACATAGCCTCTTAGATTTGTACAAAAATTAGATTGTTTATGAAGAAGGAAGTAATACTAATGAATGTGAAATTGGAATTCAACATTTACACATGAAGATATGATAAAACAAAATATGGTTAAGAGCATCACCCAAAGCTTTTATACATTTGGTACAAGTATGCTATACTATTCACAACAAGTTTGAACACACATAATCAACTACCAAGTAGACTTTGGTTATGAAAAGTAATACAATTATCATGGCAAATACGGATACGGTGCCTAGAAGTTGTCAACTAAGAACTTTGTCAAAGTGCTCATATGTCAATAGAATTTACTAACACGATAAATATATTTTTAATGTCATTATTTGACATATATGCTAATTCAAAATATATAACATTGATGAACGACATTGGTTTAAGCTATATTTCCTATAAAAAAAATTATATTGAAAATGTTCATTCATCATAATTTAGTACATATCAATAGACATAATATTTTTATTTTTTTCAATTATTTTCATCTATATTTAGACAAATATAAGGTGATGATTATTTTAAAAACTTTATGTGAAATAATCATAAATTAGCTCAGATTTTTTATGTATTAATCTAATGTAAGTTCCTAGGATATTATTAATATTTTTTAATGTATGTATAATATATTCAATAATATTTTTTACTAAAGGGATTTAAATTATGCTTAATTTATATGTTTGGATTATTTCATTATGGTTGGCAATGGCAAGCCAAGATTTTTTTTAGTTGGCATGCAATTTGATTCGACATGATGAATTTTACAAAATATTAAAACTATGTAATTGTTTTGTCATTTTGGTGTGTGGTACATTTGTAATGAATACATCTTATGTATGTATGAAGTGATGATCTTTCATTTCCCTCTGAATTTATAAATGAAATAATTCTATTTTGAAGTAGTAATTTAGCCAATACATAATTGCTTACTACATGAATCACATTATTTTACCATTTAATTATAGTTTTGAACCATTATTTAATGATATATTTCACCATGTACAATTAATCCAATAAAAATTATAGGTGATCAAACACCATGAAATTTGTTGAGTTTAGTGCTTAGATCTCATATCTTATTATCTTATTATCTTATTTTTATAATTTCAAGTAATATTACATAAGATTATGGTCTTGTCAATCTTTCTTGTGATTTTATGAATAAAATATAATTTTTTACATTATTACTCTAGCATATAAAAATAATTATTCTATGTCAAAATTCTTGTATATGGTGACTACATTAGGGTATTTGATTTCTCATTGTGATTAAGATTGAAACTACGACTCCAAATATTGAGAAGATCCTACTATTTCTGATTATTTTTTGTTTCATCCATCAATATATTATTGTTCATTTTGTGAATGATGTCAAACAATTAAGGTAGGGCTATTGTTGTGATTCATACAATTATAGATAACCAATAATAATAGATACGAGTTGCTTCTAGTTTATAGTGAGCAATATGAGAACATCCAAATCCTTATGTTTTATCCTAAATTCTATCATGTATACATTCATTTGGTTTTGTCTTTAGAACTGAAAACCTTGGAATTGTACTATTGGAGAACATTATTTGTATGATTTTAGGCACCAATATTTTGAGCATGACACAAAGCTAGGCTATTTTTACTTTTTCTCATGATTAGCATGTTGTAATACAATTTACAACATCATACAAGAATTTAATGTTTAAATTGAGTTTCAATGTCACACAAGTGAGTTTTATACATCTTTATATTAATCGTCTCCCCTATTCCATTTTCTTCACACAAATCCAATGTTCCCATTATGATGGGTTGCATTCAACATTCAGTGTTTAGACTACTACGGCACGGCCCTCATGTAATCTACACGAGTTTCTCAATTCACACCAAAACTTATGTGGCTTCACTGCTAGACACCAAAGTCTAACAATATTAATATGGTGCTATAGTCAATCCACCAATGCGCCATCACTATGCTGGGAACAATTCTACCTGCGTAACCCTAAAACCCTAAACCCTTACGTGGCAAGTCAGGTTAGAAGTAAAGCCATTCATCTTTTGCCACAGAGTGCCACATGTCATCATGTGTCTTGCTGCAACCTCTAGAAAGCTGACGTGGGAAAAAGTCCCAAGTCCAATCCGACCTAAAACGCACGTGAGTAACGCATGACGGAAAAAAAATCAGTCCACACACATGACTGTAAAACAATGCAGGATCTGAGAGGGGGACGAAAGCATGCCGGTGGTGGGCGAGGTCCTTGAATCGAGTGTAGCACTCGACGAAGGTGGTGTGTGAGGGAGCAAAGATTTCAGTCACTTCTTTCAGCAACTCCGCATCGTTCAGCAGGATGCAACTAAACCTCTCGAAATTCGCGGCTGTCCATCTCCACAGATGCGTGTTTGTGAAGAATGTCGCAACAAGCCTCGTACACGAGAGGCTCTTTTTTCTCAAAATGCACTTTTAGGATTCTCTGGAAGGCTGTGTGGGACTTGAGAATCACAGTTTCAATCTCATGTTCAGCCTCACATCTGCACAGGCCACAGTTGTGGTTGTTGTTGTTGGTGGGTTGGTTTTGGTTCCCTGCCATGATGAAGAGTTTTTTCTAAATTCCCGAGAGCTGCAAATACCAGGAAATTTATATCTTGATTAAGTTAGTCGACGTGGGCATTCAAGTAGGTTGAAAGGCCATTTCCCTCCAGGCGATTCACATGTCCCTCAAGGTTGATGGCTCTTAAATGGTTATTTTTTTCCCAACAAGCTCCACTTCTTCTAGGATATGAAACATGCGATTAGTACAAGATGGTTAGCAAATCCAAATCAGGCCATAGCCACTTTCCTCGTAATTACGGAGCTCGAATGAGTATCTTGATTATCAGGGTGAAGATTCTTGTGCTCATTAACTGGTTATATAGGTTCTTCAATTACGTTAGACGTGGCTAATGGTTATCTACCTTATAAGAGAACAATCAAGGACAATAGCTCAATAAAGAACAATTCAATAAGTTAAACAGAGAAGAATTCCTATTAAGATGGATTGTGCACTGGATAAAACCATAGCAAGATACAAGCTTGAGCAGTATGTAGACATCTAGAAGAAGACATGTCCATTTAATCTAGAATCTTTAAAAGTGCAATGATGTGGCACACGATTAAATTTTATCTTGTAGAATCTGCAATGTACCAAGTGTGCTTTCAGCAAACTTAGAAAATCAAGCCATGCGCCCCTTTCTACTACAACAAAAGAAAGGATTTAATAAACTATAGGGACCGAAAGTATGCGCCCAAGACCCTGAAGAGGATTAGGCAATCAATTGATAGACTCGACCATTGTCCACAATATAACATATATACCTAGTTAAGTGATTTATATTTTTGGTTAGCTGAGGGAAACAAGAGATTGAAAGGAATGCACAATTATAGAAATCTCTACTTATAAGCTAAATCGGTCCGCCACATCCTCTACAAATCATGTTGTTTGACATACTAGCATATTGGTTGAAATACAAGATAGAATGTGGGTTGGGGCGAACCAACCCATATATTCGTACCTTACCAGGGAGGGCGAACGGCTGGGGATTCGTGGCACTCACTTAAAATCAACCATCCTACATATCGTGGATGAAGTGGCTCCAATACAAAAAGACCCCCTATGAGGTTGAGGGCCGATTCATTCGAATGTGACATCACTAGACATCCGGTAAGGTACCAATGTGTGGGTCGGTTCGCCCTGGCCATAGAATGTGTCTACTTTCCATTTGGAATAAAGAACAATGAGCAAGGATCTTCCTAACCCTGGTAATTTTTCCAACTCTTCCATCCATTTTAGGTCAGCAATTTACCCCTCAAGAGATTGGTGAGCATTCTAGACCTCTATAGGGCAGCTTTTCCTATGCAAGATTAGACATTTCTCTCATGCACAATTAAAAGCAACTTATTAAAACAAACTATAAAAGTTCCAATGAAGACCAAACACATTGCCACCCTAAGAACTGGAATTGCTAACAAATTACATGTTGTTTGATTAGATCTGCTAAAACAAGTTATAAGACACAAAATTGCAGACAGTATAGAGAGGACATGAAAGAAAAGTAGCAAGAGACTTACAGAACTAGATAACTATAAGGAAGCTATGTGGTTCTTCAATGATGTGAAGCCTCTGAAACATTCAGAACCACAGGCAGCACAAATAAATAATGTGCCCAAGGTGTATAATTTATATAGCAGAGGACTGACAATGCCTTTAATTTTACACCAAATTTGGTCACCAACCTAAATCCTCTTTTTAAAGAAAATAATGTATCCTATTGCCAACTTTAAATTTAGATAAAAGACACAAAAATCCAAATGGCATTCTTCATTGTTTAGCCAATGTGCAGATACTCGTGATACTAATTAAAAATAATTATGCAATAAAAACACCCAAAATTTTGTCATAGATGTACTACTTTCACCAGTGATACCATCTACATTAGTCCTAGATACTGGACAGAATTATCACAAAACTTTTACCCTGATGTAAGGAGCAAGGACTGAACATTGTTCTTCACTCTCTGCAGTCGTGGTCTTGCACTGTGGGTGCATCTTGATATTCCATTGAGAAGCGAAAACAGAAAGCTGTTATCATCAAGAATCAATGTGACACCTGATTTAATTTTGCTCCATGAATGGCACTTCCAGGAATTCTGTATAGACTTTTCCATCCCTTCCATTTTGTGACACGGCTTGTACAATTGGAAAACTGAAGGTTCACTAACTACAGCTATATTATAGACTGACCATTGATTTGCCACAATGTCCTCATCAAATAAATCAGTGTTCTATGGTTTGAGGGGTATGATATAGGGCTTGTTGGATTGGCAAATTGGTACAAATAGGTCCAACTGTATGATTTGGTCAAAGCTCAAATCAACAAATGCAAAAGAATCAATGTTTGAGTGCACGTGAGGAAATGCATGGCTGCCCAAAATGGAGCAGGATGCAATACAGGGGTTAAGTAGATAGGTACAAAATCCCCCGATAACAGATCATGCAATGTCTCGTACTATGGGTTCAGTTGAAGTCTTCAGGTCTTTGGAAAGAAATTGATACACACAACTTGAAAAAGTGGCATTGCACACTTCATATAATGGATTGTGATATATTACAAGGACGCCCTGATGGCAATATCTGACCTACTGTGAGCTTACTTTACAAATGTCTTCATAAGCAGCAGTAACAATTCTGCCATCAAAAGCACCACTATCTATCTTGACCTTGGCAGAAAACTTGGCAGTGTCAATTGACAGTAACCTTGCTGTGGAGCCTCTGTAAGCACCATTTACTATTTTCACTACTCCTCCTATTTGGGGTATCACAGTTTCTAGCTCCTCTTGATCAACTTTCAGAATGTGCTTACTCTCCAACATCTCGATCTCACCAACGTACTTGCTTATCACCCTTAGTACAACACCTTTCTGCTTGTAATAATCTGCCAAGTTTCGGCTCATGACCTTGACCACTAAACCCTCACAAAGCCAGTAGTCCTTGCGATTTATCTTCTCCTTGGCTTGTTCAGACTCTCGCATCATTTGAGCAAGTACGCCTACACTTGCATCCTTGCCATTCTCAGATTTCCTTCCTTTTTTGGCCTGTGGAGCTCGGTCATCTTCGCCACCTGCAGAATGATCCATGTGCGACACATTAACAACAGTTGCAAATCTTCAACCAAAGCATTAGTTTGGTATCAGGAAGAGACTCAACTTCATACAAGGAACACAATGCATACACATTTGCTTGGAACATACCACAAGTCCAATATACCCACAAGAGATCTAGAAGTACTGACAAGAGTGTGTGAACCATATGTCTGCTCTGTTTCTACATCAACTTGACTCTGGCACAGTTTGCAAATGGTGCTTGATCACTTGCATATAGGAAACACGTCCCCAGAGGATGTAAATAACACTTCCAATAAGGCATTGCTGTTTGAGAGGCTGATGCCCTCATCCAAGACAAGACACATTGATAGACAGATCTCACACAGACAGTGGGAGGTGTTTCTCCTACTTGCTTGTGCATCAGTTAGATTATGTGTTATGATGAAGCAAACATGTTAAGGATGGACATACCTTCAGCAAAGACAGAAGGCTTCCCTGCTCGCCCATTACTACCATTATTAAGAGGTCCTTCTCCTCGTGCCTTATTTCCAGACCCTCCAAACGCAAACCCTACTTTCTCTCCTTCTTGCTTCACCATCTCCGTCTTCTCAGGCTCAGGTTGCTCATCCTCAGGCCGAGCTGTCCTTGCTGCTCGCTCAATCTGCTCTGCAAGATTCTTGTCATGACGCTCTTCATCTGCAAGCTCTGCCCTCTCTCGTTTGTTTCTCAAGCTCTCCCTTAGAAGAGTCTCTGGCTCCCGATCTATGAAGGTCATAAACCATCCCTTGGGAGTTTCATCCACCTTACATTTTCCAGTTCGCCCCAGATACTTCACAAATTCTGCCACAGCAAACATACACACACTGTGATTAAAGAGAGTATTCAAACCCTAATCTTGAGGATCCAAATCATCCAAACTAGGCTATCAAACCAATAGTATACAACAAAACATCTAAGCTGCACAATCTTGAAGACAAATTTCCAAGAGCTTGTTGTCATTCCAATCTTTTGAAGGCAACGGTATCATTGAGAGATCCGAAACCTTGCTCTCACCGCCTGCGGATTAGACCAACAACTTGCAATTCGTATGAGTGACTAATACAGCCTGCTAAACCATGTACAAACTAGATACCCGAGCACATGCACGGGGAATTCTTTCTGAAAAAAAGAACTAAACGACCAGTCTGACAAAGGTGAAAGAGAGCCAAAAAGTAGGATTCTCTACAGAACTCTGCCTCGCAATATAAGGCAACCAACAAATCCCTAACCGAATTGGTTCTCCGCGTGCCCATCAATTCCTCCCTGATTGTTAATCGAACCTCCTAAAAAGTTCCCAGCATACACCCTCGAATTGCAAGAAGGAATTAAGCACAGAAACTCTGCCTCGGGAATTATAGGCAACAACACAGAGCCCTGCCTAAATTGGTTCTCCTCGTGCACATCGATACCTCCTTAATTGATAACCAAACCTCCAAAAAATTTATAGCATAATAGAACCTCGAATTGCAGGTAAGAAAAGTAAGCAGAAACTCGAACTAACCTGTCAAAGTAGCCCACTTCGTCGAATTCATATGTATGTGGTTCCGGTTCGCAATGTACTCATTCCAAACAACCGTGGCCGCAACACGGGTGGTCCGATGCGACCTTTTCAGATGTTCCATGAACATCTCCTCGAACTCCTCCGAGAATCCGTCGATGAAACGGTCGGGGTTATCGCCGAACACCTGCATCTGGCGCTGATGGCCATCGGACAGGCAGTGACATTTGAAGCCATTTTCGTCACGGCATTGCTTCTGGCACATCTGGCAGTACCATTTGAGCTTCTGTAAGCCTTTGGCCTTGATTCTGTTGGCTATGGCCTTCGGTGTGAGGAACTCATTTTTTCCCATAGCATCTGAAACCCTCGCAAGCGACGATCGCGAAGTTCTTGAGCTCCAAAACCTAATGCTCGTCGCTCGAGCCCCTTTCACCCTTTGTTGTTGCTCTCTCTGCTTCTTCGCCACGGCACGGGCAGACCGGGCAGGGCAAATCCAAATCTTTAAAATAGCAGTCCATATATTGAAAATATTCGCCTCTGCGTAAAACACTTCAGACCTTGGACAACTAACCAACTAATTCAACTATTAGTTAACTAGTTGCCTTTCATAACTATAGTTGTTCGCGATTTGACCTGCCAAAAAAATATAATTAACTATAGTTGTTTTAAATTCGGTCTACCAATAAATATAGTTAAATATATTTATATCTAGTTAACTAAAGTTGAGCGCAGCTTATTCACAGAATTATGTTGTAGTGTTGTAGTGTCAATAGTGTTATTTGTGTTGGTGGTGTGTATGGAGGTTGTTCCGGAGCCCAACACTATGATAGATCGTATAAAGGAGTTTCTTGATGATCCTTAGTGGCATGAGCATATTAAAGACCCTCAACTGAAGCAAATCAAGAGGTGAACTTCTTCGAATATATAATAATACTTGAAATTTTCTAGTTAACTATACAAATCAGTTTGAATTTTTCTAGTTAACTATAGTTGTTCCCTAAAATAACTAAAGTCGTATTTTACTCCTTTTGCAAAGTTTATACTAAAATGCTTTCTAAATTGAATTTCTGCTATGTTCCAATCTTATAGTTGTTATTAACCTCAATTGTATCAAAAATTCAATTTAAAAATCATTTTAGTATAAACTTTGCAAAAGGAGTAAAACACGACTTTAGTTATTTTATCAAAATCCTTGTACATAAACGCAAACAAGTGAAACAAATGTGGTGGATAGAAAGCTTACATCAATCGATATTGGAACACAAATAAACTTTGAAAAGCAAAAATCGTTAATATTCCATTAAAAGAAGCTTAGATTATAAAGGATTTTTTAATATTGAAAATTTCAAATACAAGTTGAAATAGACACAAAAATGGCCCATATTAGTACTTGGAGGTCTTTTGTGATGTCCACTACAACCCCATGCCATCAATTCCATGAAGGATTGTCAAATGCCATTCTAATGTAATTTATCTATTTTTTTGACAATTTGAATTTTATTGGAAGCATACAAATGCCGATTTCCATTGATAAAGGACACATGCATGTTTAACATGATGTTTGACACTACCATAGAGGCAGCATGCCAGAAGTTTGGCTTCGTTCGAAGTTTTGTATGTTTTGAAGGCTTTCTAGACAATTTCAAACAATATTGAGTATTTGAAGAGCCAATTTTGACATGTTATATCTTTCACACCCTAATTAAAATCCACTTCAAACTTTTGGCACTATGTAGTACATCATGTACTACAACTCTCATTTGAATGCACTTGGATCTTGCCCACTCATGCTTATGGTATGATTTTTCAAATGGAAGTGAGTCAAAGTTGTACTCAGTTTTGTTTGTGATTGTATATGCATCAATTTGTGAGATAATATTGAGGTGCAAAAAAAAGGCAATGCATGTAATGGGTACCATATGTGAGGATATCCTAGATACCCACAACGAGGTGGAGGGTGCAAATTTCTCTTCTTGTGATGAGGAATGTGATGATGACGATTTCAATATAGATGCCCGGGTTGCTAGTGAGTGTAGTGGCAATTATGACATAGGTTAGGTTGATGTGGGGGAAAGAGACATGCAAGACATGTTGCAGGAGAGAATGAGGGAAAGAAATCACCTCATGAACCCTAATCCCTCTACATTGCAATATGAGAACTTGAGAAGCAAAAGGTTGATGTCACATGTGTGAGACGTTTGTATAGGGAGAATACATGGTCTCAACGCTCCATGAGTTTGAACCCCCTCCATTTGAATCTTATGGAGTTGACCTTGGACATCCAAACTACTTGGATAGGCTTCCTACATTCCTACAACTTGTTTTGGACAAAAGAATCACAGTTTATTCCCGACACTATTCACAAGAATCATAGTTCATTCTAACAATATTCACAGCAAACCTTGTTGATCCCAGCATGATTCATTAAAAATACTATTCATAACAACATTATCGTTGAAAATACTGGCACTATTCACAATATTCATATTATTCGTACCATCGTCAATTTCTTCCTATTTTTTAAGTTTCTTCCCATGAAAATAAGATAGTGGATGTTGATCTGCAGGCTCACACACTCCAAAGTGCCGTTGTTCCCACCTGCATAGCATAACTGGAAGGAGTTGTCACAAGACACCGGTGGTGGGGTGGTGGTGGTGGCGATGGAAGAGGAGGAGGAGGAGGTGGAAAAGGAGGTGAATTCAGTAAAAGAGGAGTTGGGAAAATCGCTAGTGGAGGTGGGGGCAGAGGACTTTGCTGCACGCAATTGTTTTTGTTGCGCAAATGAAAGCCAGGTTTGCACTTCAACACACACTTGTGTTCTTTGCACATTGGTGGGTGCGGAGCATTTCTTCCCACACTTCCCGCAGTTGAGGGGGTCACTACCAATATTTGTCTCACAGCAATTGCTCTTGCGGACATCACAATCTTTCATCCATTGGCCCTTGCACTTGCACACCTTCGCTGCTGCATATGCATGAGCAATATATGCTTTGGAAGTGAGCCCACAATATTACAATAAGTATTGCACTTGCGCTCAGCCATCGATCAAATTGATATGGGAGCATTCTAATTACATTCGAGCAAGTCAACTAATTGAGGTTAGTTACTGTGGTCCATAATTGATCTAGCAGGTCAAAATACAGAGTTTCATCTATGACAATGTAAGCACAAAATTTGTCATTGATAGGTTTGAACTTTGTTCATCATATCTACCCATATCAGATTTTGACCAGCTTTGATGTTGTAGTATCATGTCTACCTCTTGTTTCCATACCAAAATCCATCAATATTTTTCTGTCACAATAAATACTTTGACAAGATTATCACACGATAAAGCAACTACCTAGTCTGAATTATTTCCCACCATCTGCAAGAGCAATATAATCGAGAGCAATATAATCAATTATGACAATATGTCTGCCAAGAAATCCAGTCAACATGGTATAGGATTGTATATTCAAACAAGTCAACTTCGCCGGGGCTTTCAATGTGCTGAGACTTCATAATTTTTAAGTAGATCAATATAGAGTGTTACCATCATTTACAATGTTACAACAATATTTGTCACGGATAGTTTTTTCATTCCAGTGTATCCTTCCATATCAGATAGATAAAGTAGCAGCTTTGATATTGTAGTAGGTATCAATAATAATTACCAATATTCCTTCATGGCAAAGAAACATCACATTGATAAGCTTATCAAGATTATCACAAGTGACATGATTAATCAACTAGTCTGAATCCTATTTCTTCCTACCTCAGTTCGATAAGATTATGAACATCTACGGAACTCTCTGTCAGCAGCTGAGATCAAAATCGTCAACACAATGCAGGAATGAATGAAATATTGCTCCCAGATCTAATTACATACCAGTGTGCAAAATATTGTTTCTGAAATATATGAGAATGGCAAGCGTGCTCGGTGCAAGAGCACCACAAGTGCATGCCATTATTCTAGATTGCACAGAAATAAATCGTCAGAACCAGATAATTTCATCAACACAAAACACTTTTGTCCGTGTGTAATTCTCAACGAGTATAACCAGACTTGCGGTGTGCAAGCTAAGCACAAAATGGTAAGATTGTAATGACTGATTGAGCATCTTAAGATTAAGATTAAGGACTTCCCAGACCCCTTTGCCATGAGCCTGCAAAAGGTCAAATAAGTTAGCAGAAACCTGCAATTCACTTAAAATATAAATTAGGTTTGCCCATGATGAGTGTTGCACGTTCTTTGTATGTAAATATTCTAAATCGTGTTGTATTAGTAATTGAATATACTGGTGTAAGTTCCTCGAGCATAGCATTGTGAGCATGTAACTGTGTAAGGACATTCTCTTTCTATTCTACACTGATACATGCAATGAGGTTGCATTCCCGAATAGCTTATCTCTTTACCCATGCAAATTACCCTGGGTCAAAAATCATATCACAAAAACCTTAGAGATTTGTTTATTCAACTGTACAACAATATCGTCGACAAATAAATAAATAAAATAATAGTATCTTGTTACTATGATATTACATATTTATAATAGTATGGAATGTTGATAAATTAGTATGAGGCAACCTAATTGCACATATCAATACAACTTTAAGAATAAATTCAAGAATCAAGGTCAAGGATTACCAAACATTGTCAAGTGGCAAGCTCTCATTAGGTGACACATCATTGTCACTTGTCTTAATTTGGACAAAGTCTTCTTCCCATCTATCAATTGCAAGATTTAGCTTAAACACCTTTCCAAAAAAGAATCTCACTGAGTACATACTTTCCAGATGTTTATCTAGGATGAACATCCACTACACCACTTAAGAATGCTATGAATCTTGTCAATGTCCAAGGTTAGCATACGTTGGGGTTGGAATCATATGCCCAACTAGGCGAGGTTGCCCATGATTTTAAATTCATGAATGTTTTCAACCACAAACTTTTAATGTACTCATTTATTAATTTAAAAGATGTAACAATAATATTAAAACATTCATAATATACTCCAACATATATTATTGTAATATTTGTAGCCAGGCTTGTATTGTCGTAACAACATTGCTTGTAAATACACTAGCTTGGACATGTACCGTCTTGACATGTTGCACCTGTGCATATGAATGAATATCTTCGATGAGCCCAACCCCATGCACCCATGCAGCCATATGCCCATGCATGTGTGTACCCACCATATCCATGTAAGTCCATACTCATAAGCCCTCCATGACCCACCACCATGCCCCCCATAGAGAACTTTATAGAGGGGGGGGGGGTTATACATTGTCCTACTTTGTCTTATTGCCCATGTGATGTCACCACCTTAATGCCATGTCCGCCACCTCTCCCTAGTTTCCCCTACCATGCCCACCTTTTGCACTTGTAGTCCCCACCTTTCGACATTTGTTTATTGTCTTTTGTCACATATTTGTTTTGAACTATAATTTTTGTCATGTGGCCCTTCTTCTTTAGAAAGCTACACCATTTATGGTATTTAGTGTCACGTGCATTATTTGCAAAGGGCCTAAACTAGATACCTAGAGGTCTCAAAGTGTCAAATCTACTACTTGGCAATATGATAATATTTGTCAACATAAGTAACTATTTGAAATGAAAAACTATTTACATTATGACATTTAGCGTAGCACATTGGAATACTTGAGATGATAGTTTTGAGATGGTACTTGAGATGCCAGGGGAAGATATTACTAAGTGTACTATTGGCAAATGTCATGTGTCTACATTTTAGTATGCAAGAGAAAGATATCTTGAACGTACTAATGTCAAGTGTCATTTGTGTACACTTTAGTCAACTTGTAGACCATTTTGTAACATAGGCTTACACCTCATAACACTATCGAACATACTCATGCCAATATATTAGTAAGCGCACTTGAACGCCAAGTGTCATGAGGTGACACTTATGATGAAGTTGTTAATGTAACCTAGCATATGCCTCAAAATAGGGTAAGTGATACTATTACGCATGTGACTCAAAATAGGGTAAGTGACACTATTACGCATGTGACACTAAGCACTATAAATGGTGTAGTTGGACATGTGTCCATCTTTCATAGACTCCCACTAGTACCACCACCACGAGGTCCGTTGTATATAGATGTTATACATAACAAAGGCCATTCACAGTTATTCATGATAGAAACAACATCGTCAATCGTCAGCTTTGTTTGTGATTTTCACATGAACAAGTCATATGTAGGTTACACAAAAAAAAGAACGAAAGTATTCTAGGGATTGGCTTATAATATGTGTTTTACATGCTAGTGTAAAGTTTTGTCGGAGAAATAAGTTGTCATCTTATTCATCAATCATTTAACCGGTTTCATAAATATACTTTATGAAACTTGAAAGACACGTGCACACATACATTCTATATGCATACAAATCATGCCTATCTTCAAAAGATGCCCTTATTTACACTCACTCGGGGCCTATGTGCTATATTGAGTCATGAATATTTAGGCTACAAATTGTTGGACCTAAGTTAACCCTTAAACGTCCAAGGGGGGGTGAGAGGGCCTCTCCCATCAGCCTATGTTTACCCCATTTCAGACCTCCATGTAATTCTTTTAGTGCGATCGGCATATATATTTAGATATGGAATTTTGAGATACACATTTTGGGAAAATTTTATTTGCAATTCCGACATGTTTTGACGCTATCTTATGGTCAAATAGTTTAGGGTCAACGAGGCCCTGATAGGGCCTCTCCAACGTTTAAGGGTTAACCTTTTATTGCCCCCAAGAACCCCACGGGCATTCTTGCAAAAAGAGAAGCCCCGTGGAGCCACATCATGTCTTCATTGGGCCTTCACTCAACATGGAGATTCTTTAGTACTTCAAGAATAGGTTAGTGTAAGTCTCATTCAATTTTGTTTTCGCTCTCATTTGAAGGAGAACAATGAAGCACAAACATTTGTAAACACCATCTATGGTTCGCCCTTTATCTCAATCTCTTATGCACTCTTCATGAAGTATATGTAACATGGGCCATTATTGGTACATGTTGACTGGAACTAAGATAACGGTAGTCTAGAATGAGTCAAAGTAAAAGCATAGAGTAGAGTTCATTATATTTGCTAATAATGAACATGTTTTTATTTTAGTTATACTGAAGACAACAGGGCATGGTGGGGAGGTATATAAAGGGCTCTTGCACATGAGTAAGGGTCTTTTATCTTATATCGTGGTTGGGTGGTTTATGCCAAATAAATTTCCAACAAAAAATGAAAGGTTTATTATAGTATAGGAGACGGACACCTACATGGGCTCACCTCCTTGAAAATGCAAACACCCATCATCATTCATGTCACATGTTGAGGTTTTCATGGTCACACCGAGACTCACCAATAAGACTTGGCCCGTCGGTCTGCAAAAATTTGGTGAAATGGTAGCCATAATTGGTGTAGCAAAGGTCAACTAAATACTATACCAACTCAAGCTCCTTCTGGGTTCATTTTGTCAATTTATTTTGACTAATTTCTTCCTACATATTTTTTTGTAATACATAACATTATGCAGCTGCATGGTTGTGTTTCATTCTATGCCTAACATATGAAACGGCCATCCACTATCTTATTTTCATGGGAAAAAACTCAAAAATTAGGAAGAAATTGACGATGGTACGAATAGTATGAATATTGTGAATAGTGCCAGTATTTTCAATGATAATGTTGTTATGAATCGTATTTCAATGAATAATGTCGAGATGAACAGTGTTTCCTATGAATATTGCCAGAAATGAACTGTGATTCTTGTGAATAGTGTCGGGAGTATAACTTCACCCAAATTTCCAAATGTCAACCTAAATGCATGGATAGTGAATAGATATTCTTACTTTGTCCAGGGGGCATAGAATATAAATGACATATTCTAGGGTCAAGGAACCGACCCACATGGCTAGATCATGGGGGGTTCACTTAGTGCATTTTAAAAACAACGTGCGGCATAATATAGGGAGGATTAAATTCATTTGACATAAAATTTATAAAAGAATTCCAAATAATGAAGGGTCCATTAAAAGTAGACAATCCCATTACAAGTAAGATAGGTAGGTATAAAATATGGGCCATTCCTTTTAGTAAAAATAATATAGGGACTGAAAATAAAGATCCTAGGATGTATGTTTAGTAGAATCAATTTTGTACGCATGCCTCACGAGGGATGGATGAGATTGTAAGCCTAACCCTAACTCTCTTCTTGACACCTCTCGGTGGCTTATCTCCCTTCTCTTGGTGGCCTTTCATTTTTCATTTTTCTTTGGTGACTTCTCTACTCTGACATCGTCATCTCCAACATGTATGTTCATATCCACCACCGCTTCTTCATAGCACATGTTTTATTCAATGTTGGAGTCATTGTGATTTGCATGTTGCCCCCGCCATACTTGCCCAATTGTTCAATTTTTTATTTTGGCGATTTTTTTTGCGAGATCATTGTGACGTTGCCTTCAATCCAACTTCCATCTTTGATCGCTCCAAGCTCTCTTTCATTGTGCAATGGGAAACAATTTGAGGTACTAAGGTAGGCAGTTGACCTCCTTGCCCGAACGGAGAAATCAGGGAGGAGAATCCTAACAATCCCCACATTGAAGTAATGTTGCAATATTATAGAAAACATACAGGCCATAACTAATTTAAGTATGATCATACGGATAGCAAATGGATTAATGTAGATTGCGTTATATCTACTGTAACCATGAGCTACAATTCTACAAATGAAGTGTACACTCTAGATAGGAGTAATTTAGAGCAATTGTCCAGGTTTGTGACAAAACAAACTATATAGGGTTCATGACCAAGCTGGTGTGTTTCACACTATGTAAGTATTGTACACTATGGTTTTGGTCTTTACTAGTATGCAAATTGACTTTGAATGAAGGATTTTTACGGAGCGGGTGTTGTGTTTGTGAACACACACTCACTCTTGTTGTGATTACATCCTAAGTCTTCTTGTTGTGTTTCCACATTAAGTTTTTGTACTTAGTTTTTGCAATGGTATCTATTCTTTATACCTTTTTGTTGCCATGCTTTTTCCCACCACTTTTGCAACACATATACTTTTAAATTAATTTTTTAATTAAAAGGAATGTAGACTACAAAAAATTGCAACGACATGGGCATTATAAGTAATGGTAGGGTGCAAAAATAGGCCATTTTAGAAAATTAAGTAATTATAGGGAGCAATTAATTTGTGCCTTGGAGGTAAATAGCCCCTAAACAAATACCCCTCCGCCGCACGTGGTGCACAAAAATCCTATAGAGTGACCCCCCCGTGGGCTAGATAACATATGTAATGGCTTTGTGAATGGTAGTAAGATAATAATAAAAATATTCCAAGAGATAATTAAAATCAAGCAAAGTATTTAAAGAAGGGCACTAGATAGGAATTCAAATCCACCCCTCAAAAGTAGCAGCGAACACTTATTCACTTGCTCTAGAGCATAGCTCTAGTTTGGTTTCATTTGCATCTTCGGCCCATAATTTTGTCCCTTGATAAAGTGTGGATGTTTTTTTTTAAAGAGTGTTTCTATTTTCATTGCATTCATCAACCACACATATCTACACTATATAGATATCGCATAAAGCTTGTTATGAATAATGCTATGAATCAGAATATCATGTCAACTTGGAAGTGCAAATGTGAAGATTATGGTTATAACATATAATTATCATTTCCATATCCATTGATGAATAATAATGTCTTTTTTTTACTAGATATCAATTAATCCCATGAAGAAAGAGCATTCACATGCGTAGCACCTTGTTTAGATGAATGAATTGTTGTCCGCTATTGTTGTTTGTAGCCAAAGGATAGAAAATTGCAAGGCTTAGGATGGGCTTGCATAAAGCTCCGCATCCAAGAAACATAGGGTCCAAAATACCCCCTAATGGACCTTACTTTCGGACCCACGCTGGAAGATCGGTTTTGCAAACTATGAGGGATATTTTCTTGAATGAGAACCACCAAATTTTTGGCATAGAATCGGTACCACATTACCACCAATTTATTTAGTCAAATGTTGGACCCGGACTGCATAAGGAATTTTAGCTCTCACCAATAAGATTGCTCGATTTAGAGTTTCTTTGGTCTTGGACCCTATTGTAAACCAATGAGAGGGGAGAACCAACCGCTAGTTACAGATGAATCAATTGAGTTTGAGAAATAACCAGTTGAAATTCAAGACTTCAAGAAAATTACCAATCATGTTAGAGGAATCTATGGCATATGTAAAACCATTTTTTTGGCCATCGCCTGTCCGAATTGGGCTATTTTCGACATTTGATGACTTTCATCCGGCAATAGGCAGTTGGAGGCCATCCAGATCAAGAAACTAAGGCGATTGCCGTTCGGAAGCGGTTACAGAGTCTAACCGACTCTTTCCCTTCTCCAGCTTGATGAGGAGGTGGCTGCCGAAGGAAGAGCAGGTTATTTTCAGTATTGCAGATATCTTACATAGTCTCAAATCATAGCGTAGCTTTAGCAATAGTCTTAGGAGGCCGAGACTCAGTGATTGAGTCAGGCCATAGTCGTATCCCAGAGCGTGAGGCTTGCAGGGATTAGCCATAGGCTGAGAGTCGAGTGATTCGAACTCTGAGATGTCTTACAAACTTTGATGAGTAAAGACATAGATTGTATGAGCAATTGTCTGAGTTACTTTGGAAGAGAAATCAAATTATGATTGTTACTTGGTTGTGTGTGAGTTGTGATCTGGAACTTGTCTGTGTTGATGTGAATCAGGGCGAGTAGTCATGTGTTGTGTCAGCGAGTGAATCAGTAAAATTTGAGCAAGTAATATTGAGCAGATAGAGAAATGCACTTAGGCTATTGGCCGAGAGTCGTAATGTCTTAGAGGCAATTAGCCAAGAGAAATACCTAAAGTGTGGATGAACCATGAAGGTTGAGTAATAGCAAGGCAATGTGTGAGGCAATAATCTAATAAGTGAAGCCAGAGAGTGGCCAGGCAACTAGTCCGAGGAAGGAAGATGACGGATGCTAAGAGCCTGTCGGAAAGAAGGCAATTGTTGAGTGAACTTAGTGAGGCGTATGAGAGGCAATAATCTTAGCCTGAGACAATCAGCAAAGTGAGGAGTGAGAAAGGCCATAGTCTTGAGAGAGCAATCAAGAAGGTAGGGAGCAATTGTCTATAGCCAGTTAAGAAGGCAATAAGCTTAGGGTTAGGCTATAGCCGAGGGCAGTGAGTGCAGGCGATTAGTCAAGCTAAGAGGGCTGAGAGCCATAGTCATGAAAGAAGGTTGAGAGAACCCTGGGTAAGGACTAGTAGCCATCCGAGAGGGCGATAGCCTTACAGGAAGAGAAGCTTGAGAGACAGTGAGAGGCTATAGCCAAGACAAGTGGAGATATCCCACTGGCTACTAGCCGAGAGACTAGAGAAATTCAGAGAGAGAGAGAGAGAGAGATAGGACCATTGCCTGTGAGCAAGATATGGAAGGGCTGATGGTAGGCTATAGGCTGTCAAGATGCTACCTTCCCGAGAAGGAGAAATTACCATATTGGAGTAAGACTTTACCATTTACATGCTATTATTAGTTGAAATAGACTAAAGCCTTAAGTAAAGGATATCGCCTAGCTGTTGATGTATTGATTTCATATTAACCTGTGGATGATTGCTTGAGATGAGTCACCAGATGATTGAAGATGAAGGTGGTGACTTTGGCATTATGAAGACATGCATGATAATTGTAAGTTGTTAAATAAGGAAGTAATTAAGGAACATTTCCAATTATGTACATGGCATTTTCAAGACTATGCGGTTACAAAAAGACATTACCCCGGACTTCGGTCCTGACAAATTGCCAATGACAACTTGCCAAGCTATTGAGCTCACGACTGAATAGGTCAAAGACATAGAGTGATAGAGAATTCCCTAAGATAGGACGGAAATCACTCACTACGGAAATATCACAAATGAACCATAAGAGTGGAGAGTAAGCCGAGTAATGAAGGAACTAGAGAGTAAAAGACGTAGATTGTTATTGTAATCCTTAATCCAATGTGACATTAACCCTTATAGACACTAGCTCAGTCTTCCCTGTGATCTAGTTCCCTGGGTTGTTGTTTTTAAGTGATAGCAAAAAACTAACTACATTTTGGCGCCGCTGCCGGGGAAGGCTGTGGTCGTCTTTTAAGGTTAAAATTGGAAAGGAATTAATAACAGATGGTCGGTGTCACCCATAATGAACACAACAAACAAATGGAGGTCTAGAGGTCGTAGCAATAGAGATAAGGTACGAGTCCGTAGAAGTCAAGACCAATACGACTCACATGTGTCTAATTCTACCCTTCCTCCTAGACCTTACAAAGTTTGTCCATTGCAAGAACCCATTGTGAGAATTGACAACCGAATCTACGAATTGTTAAGCATTTTCACTGATAGACTCACTAGATTAGAACATTACGTTTATAACACGTCGGAGAGATTAAAGAGAGATAAATACCGAGAAGATAATCTCCCAGGTGCGGAAGCACTATGGAGTCAAATCCAACAAGGAAAAACAAGGGAGGTTAGAGAAAATATTAGTGTACCTAGTGACCCAATTAGAGTCCGACCGAAGAACCGTAGAGGATACAATAGAGATGATCCAATAGAGTTGTCAGGAAAACCTAGGACAATCGACATAACCCAATGTCGTTATTGTTCTAGCTAGTCCTTGACAAACTAATGGAGTGGTGTTGGCAAGTCCCGGAATCTGCTAAATTAAAAATATACTCGGGAGGGTATTTATTTTCCGCTTTGTATAGATTTTTCCGCTTCACTTATCATGGGAACGGAATCTCTATTGCACCTGAAGTGGCCTTACCCAAGGAATTTATAGAGCGATTTATAGCGTTACCCTTAGATTTACAGTGTAATATTACCAACCGCATTTGGAACCAAGGAAAAGGTTATAGACGAGTCGTTGTGAAGGAAAATTCCCCTGTCTTACCCTTGTCCCTTTGGTTCTTATTTTGTGTCTACGGAAGATTAAAGAGTGTAACGTCGAAAGTAGTACCACCAGTTGACGGTACGTGGCAAGGAACCAAAGTGTCTAGGACAGAGTATAAATTTGTGTTCGGAAGACCGAATTACCGAGCTACACCTTTTATACCTGATTTCCTGGATCGAAATCCTTTATATTTTAACCCAATCGATTTTAGAACAATATGTTCGTAGAGGGTTAAGTAATTAGAGAGAGGCAGTCAAACTGGAACCTGCTCATGAAAAATCTCACTCTCAATCTGCATCCGTGAGGAGAGCAGCTAGCGATAAAGCTAGAGAAGATAGAGCAGCAGCCAGAGAGTATAGAAGACAATTACTTGAAAAGAGAAGAAGTTGGGTTCAACCATTTTTAGAAGAAGCGAGGGGAGGCTCCGATAGTACCCCGGAAGGCAAATTTGAGACCCCTTTAGGTAAACCTACAGTAAGTGGTGAGAGAGATTTTTTGTCACCCAAAGTTTTATTTGCTACAGAAGACTCACCTACTCCATCGCTGTGGGCTACTGCTTATGAACCCACCCCATCCCCTCATATTAGTTTACAAGGAAACCCACTGTACACACCCTATACGCCAACAATTAATTTAAACGTAGCACCATTATTCAATATGGCAGCTAATCCACCTAGAATCAACAGTGTAGTTAATTTACCCTACTTTTTGGGTAGACCAGGGACAGATCCTGATGTCCATGTGAGGAAATTTGAAGTTGCATGCGGTGCAAATAGTGTTCCACTCAATAAAATAATGGAAGTATTTGCAGCCACTTTGCAAGAAAATGCATTTTTATGGTTTTCCCGTCAACCACCGTTTGCTGATTGGGATGCCCTTAAAGACGCATTTCTTTTATATTTTAGACCCTTGGGATTTGAAAACAGTCTGATGGAAAAACTTAGAACAATCCGTATGGGCATGAATGAGACCGTCGATAATTATTGGGGAAGAATGAGTGATATCCTATTGAGAATGGGAGCTCACCAGATCCCAAATAACTTTTTGAGAAATATTTTTATAGGAGGATTATACCCCTCTGAGTTGAAACTTTATGTAAGAGAACGCACACCAGCTACCAGAGAGGATGCATTTGCATTGGCAAAGGCATGGGAGGAGTCTCGTGTAGAGGATCGATACACCTTTGATAACTACAATTACGACCTCTATGACCAACCCAAGAACGATCAATCATATCAACCAGTATTACCAAACCAAGCGCTCACATATCCCGGTGCTAAGCCAATGATTGATGCTACCCAATTTAGACATCCCAGTGCAAGCTTGTTTGCACCACCAAAAATTATACAAAAACCCCTACAGGTTGTACAACCCACTTCACAAGAATTAGCCCTTATGGACATTACAAAGAAGTTAGCTGACTTAGAAGTCAAAATTACCAGAGGAGCTAATAAACGACCGCAACCAACTGAGGAGAGAACTAATATTTGGTGTAATAATTGTAAGGGGCATGGTCATTTGTCTAATGAGTGTCCCACCCCAAAAGGTCTACGTGTTAAATGTACCTTTTGTGGAGGAAACCATTCGGTAAACGACTGTTGGAATTTAACAAAGAGTCGTGCGGTTAACCAAATAGACACTAACCAACCGCGACCTTGGCAACAAGAGCGTATGGATAGTGGACCTAATGCGAGTTATAACCCCAAAAAGAATTTTAACCGTAGGCCAGTACCTCTTAATTTTGGGAATAGACCAACTTGGGGCAATACTAATCAACCATCCAATTGGAATGGTCCACCATATAACCCCCGGACCCAAAATTATAAAACACCGATGCCAAACCAGTATGTCGTATGTTTTCGTTGTGGAGAAATAGGTCACTATGCTGGAGATTGTCCTAACCCCAGAAAAATTCAACAATATATCCCATTATGTGGAAATTGTAAAGAAGCAGGACATCCTACAGTTGAGTGTACCCAAACTAAGAAAGAAGGTCCACCCTCTGAGAGAGATTGGAAAAAGGGTAAGCATGTAACTATTCAAGAAGATGAGAGACAAGATCGTAATGTGCATAGAGTACAACTTTCTAAGTTTGATCCTTTACAAGGAAATCAAATAGAGGCAAAAGTCAATGTTGTCACTACTAGATCCCAAAAGAAACCCACAATACAACGAGAAGGGTCTAGTACTGAAAGATTTAATAAACAACACAGTGACGAAGAGACTAGTTTCTCGGAATATTCACAAGGTCCTTTGATTAGAGACCCAAAAGACAAACCAACGTTGGAACCTAATTTACCACCGGTAAATGTACCACCTGTAATAGCCCCTGACAATAGGAGAGCCCCGTTATCCACTGTTGTTGTTAATCCTCCAATTTCGACCCAATTACCCACATTACCGACTAGTAATTTTTATCCTCATCCAAACATATCCATAAGAAATCAGAGACCGAAGGTTAAACCATCGTCTTCTAGATCATCACGAATGATGATGTTGTCGAAAGATCTTAAACCCTATGATATCATGGAAGATCTAGATAGAATACACCCAACTATAACCATGAAACAATTGTTGGCGGTAGCGCCACAATGTCGTAGTTCTTTAAGTTCATCCATGATACGTAGAAGGTCAAGACCAGTCACAGTGTATGATATCACCTTGAGTCAAGACCCCGGAGCCCCTACAGTTGATGTTATTATAGGAGGTGCTCTTATACTAGGATTTCAAATTGACACGGGATCAAATATCAATTTGATGAACGTTGACACGATGAATGAGTTGGGAATATCTAATATAGTATCCACTACCATTGTTTTGAAAATGGCAGATAGCAGTCGAGTTAAGCCGTTAGGAGTTTTGGAACAGATCCCAACCCTCGTTGCCAACATTGAGTATAAAGTGGATTATGTGGTGTTTAAAACTATGGACGGTGTACCATCCTATCCAGGTCTTCTAGGACGAACATGGTTGCTAGATGCACATGCCAAAGAAGATTGGGGGAAGGGTACACTTACAATAGGCAAAGGTCCAAAGAAAATAATCCTGCCTTTGTTTCCTACCCAATACCATGGTGAGACCCAAGATGATGAGACTGAATTTACTACGGATGATAGTTATGAAACTGAGAAAGAAACTGCTACGAGTGAATCCATACACCGTGTGAATGATAAGCCATACAAATATACTCCTGTAGGAATGGGAGAATATTTTTGTGCACTTGGTGATGGAGATTCTAATGATGCTATCTTGGCATGGCAGAATACCGTGCCAGTTAATATGATCTCTACCTGTACACCACGCCGAGGGAAATTATAAGAGTTGAAATTAGTCTACAACGTACAAGAGGCCACTACACCCGAAATATCAGCTAAGGATGACTTGGCTGAAAAATGGGAATCCTCTATGTTTGAGTCTGATCAACCTGCTAAGCATTACGTGGTCAAAGATGTATGTAGAGATATGGATTTGAGTGATGATGAAATACCCCGCATCATCAAGATATATGAGAAAATAACTAAAGATGAGTGGAAGTTTTGGAAGGATTTCTTTAAAAAAAAAATTAAAGTCTTTGCATGGTCATATAAAGATTTGAGAGGAGTTCCCCCAGAGATTTGTGAACATAAGATTATACTAGAAGAAGGAACTACCCCTGTCCGTCAAAGACAATACCGAATGAATCCGAAGTATTCCTTATTGGTTAAAGAGGAAGTTGATAAGTTGTTGGAAGTTGGCATTATATATCCTATCCCATATAGTGATTGGGTATCACCCATTGTCGTAGTGCCCAAGAAAAATGGCAAACTACGAATATGCGTTGATTACCGAAAGCTAAATAGTGTCACTAAGAAAGACTATTTTCCCTTACCCTTTACTGACACTATGTTAGATGAAGTAGCGGGATATGATTGTTACTCATTTATGGATGGGTTTTCAGGTTATAACCAAATTTCGATATACCCACCACACCGTCTTTTGACTGCCTTCACAACACCTTGGGGTGTCTTTGCATATGCACGAATGCCTTTTGGTATGTGTAATTCCCCTGGAACCTTTTCCAGATTAGGAATTAATACCTTCCGGAAATATCTTCATCGTACGATGGAAGTGTTCTTGGATGATTTTGCAGTTTACAGCACTCTAGAAAATCATGCAAAGCATCTACAAGAGTGTTTTGATGAGTGTATGGCAGTGGGAATTTCTATCAACACTGCTAAGTCTGTGTTTCTAGTACCCTTTGGTAAATTAGTTGGTCATATTATATCCAAGCAAGGAGTGGCCACTGATCCTGAAAAGATTTCTATTATTGCTTCATTACCCATACCAACTACAGTTACAGAAGTCAAAGGATTCTTAGGACACACGGGTTATTACCGTCGATTTATTTTTCGTTATTCAGTGATTGCTATGCCATTAACTGAATTGCTAAAAAAAACCGACACACCACCAGTTTGGACGGAGACATGCACTAAGGCTTTCAACACACTTAAAAAGAAATTAGTGTCTGCACCTATATTAGTTGCCCCTAATTGGGAAAAAGATTTTGAAGTGTATGTGGATGCGTCAAATGTTGCCATAGGAGCCGTGTTAAGTCAAAAAGACGAGAAAGGTCATGACCATCCTATATACTTTGCTAGCCGTCAACTAGTCCAAGCAGAGCGTAATTACACAGTCACAGAGAGAGAAGCCTTAGGAATGATTTTCTCGGTACAGAAATTCAGACATTACCTATTAGGGTATAAGTTCGTATTTCATGTGGATCATGATGCCCTAAAATATATGATAAACAAACCCCAGCTAAGTGGAAGAATAGCTAGATGGGTATTATTGTTACAAGAATTCAATTTTACTGTTCAAGTGCGACCCGGTAAGAGTCACGCTAATGCAGACCACTTATCAAGATTAAGTGATGCCTTAGGTACAGAACCCATCGATGATTCTTTCCCTGATGCTAATTTGTTTTTCATAGAAAAGGTGTCACCTGAATATGCTGAGATAATAAATTATTTACAAACCAACACATTCCCTGTAGCCTTTTCTAAGAAACAACAACAACGTTTAATATTTAAAGCAGTCCCATATTCTATAATTGCCGATACCTTATACAAGAAATGCAAGGATGGGGTATTGAGACGATGCATTATGAGTTCAGAAATACCTTTAATTTTACAAGGATGTCATAGTGACCCCGCAGGAGGTCATTTTGCAGGAAACGTCACTGCTAGGAAGGTCTTACAAGCAGGATATTGGTGGCCTACCCTATTTAATGATTGTGTCACCTATGCTAGACAGTGTGACGCGTGTCAAAGAGTTGGTAAACCTACGGACACATCAGCTATGCCACTACACCCTATTCTAGCGTTAGCACCCTTTGAAAAATGGGGGATGGATTTTGTTGGTCCCACAATCCCCCTAGTAAGAGTGGACGTCATCGTTACATTTTAGTTGCTACAGACTATGCCACTAAATGGGCTGAGGCTGAGGCCACTAAACGTGATGATAAAGAAACAGTTGCTAAATTTCTCAAAGCTAATATATTTTCACAGTTTGGTTGTCCACGAGAGTTGATTAGTGATAGAGGCACTCATTTTGTTAATGACGTCATTAAGTTACTAACCGAGAAATATAAGATCAAACATCGGCTTACCACTCCATACCATCCAAGAGCCAATGGCCAAACAGAGAAAACTAATGGCATTTTATGTAAAATCATTACTAAAACTGTCCAAGGCTCTATGGTGGATTGGGATGTGAAGTTATTGGATGCCTTGTGGGCATATCGTACCGCCTATAAGGTTACCACAAAATTCACCCCTTTCCAATTGGTTTATGGACAAGAGGCCATTTTACCCATTGAGTTAGAATTGCCATCTTTGCGCATAGCCATGGAAGAACGATTAGATGATTCAGAATCGTTAAAAGAACGTATCGCTATGTTAGAAAAATTAGATGAAGTACGTGGTCAAGCTTATCTTAACACAGCCGCTACTCAAAAATGGCGTAAAACTTACTATGATAGTAAAATGAAGAATAAAGTTATTTCCGATAATGACCTGGTTCTACTCTATGATAGTCGTTTCCACAAATTTCCAGGAAAATTTAAAATTCGTTGGCAAGGACCTTACAAAGTGGTTAAAGCCTACGAGAATGGATCATGTGACCTAGAAAATTTCCAAGGCCGACCCCTCGCTACCCGTATTAATGGAAACCGCCTTAAACTATATCATACTAACTGAGGACAGTTAGTGTAATTAAGTTAGGGGGGGTAGCTAAGTGAAGTCTAGAATAATGGTTCATAAGGGAGTAGGTTAATTATCGAGATCGACAAAAGATTCAAAAATTTTCAAATTTTGATTTTGGAAGAATTATGAAAGATTACATCTTAATGAAGGATGGAATAAACAAGGAAGATTTGTACATACAGATAATAAAACATTTTTAAATCTCACGTAGGAGAATGGAATTGGGAGATATTGTCATGAATGGCTATAATCTGGAATAAGAATGTAAAGGGTATATAAGGCCATAATCATGGATAAATGAGGTTTGGTAATGTCATGATTAAACTATCATACTACAGCCTAAGATTTGGCCATCAAAGAGCCAAATCACAAGACGTAATCGCAACAGATTTGTTGAAGTACCATCATCAGTGTGAAAAGACGGGCGATTGGCAACTGACTAATCATGCCAAGTTGAGGCCAAAGTCACCACCTTGTCGAATCAACCATTCTGGCCGACGGCGAAGCTCAAGGCAAGGTACCTCGACAGATTAGGCTATAGCCAGAGCGAAGGATTGAGTGAGGTAAGGTCTAAGCACACACTTAGTGCGAGGCAATTGCACAGAGAGATTAGAGCATTGCTAAAGGGCCATTAGCGAGCTCGAGAGTGTGAGCGCTGATTGTGGGCGAATAGGTAAGTGCAGTGAGACATTACTCAATTTCTGAGAATTGAGTGTATTGGCCATTGTCAATTGAAGGGTGTGAGTGTGGAAATTGTCAAGTAGCCAGCAACTGAGAGAGTAGGCGATAGACATTGTAGCAGCGCAATGGCTGAATCATCTAAGAGAGCGAGGAAGAAAGGCGTTGTACTGATTGAGCCTATTTCTTTCCCCGAGTTGTCTGAAGCCTTCAAGGAGAGAATCAAGGAAAAGGAGTCGCACCTCCGAGCAGCAGGGTTGTGGGAGTTTTTGACAGAATTGGAGATTCCATGGCCATGGCCAGCTGACTTGTCGGAGTTCGTCATCTCGACTCATGCGAGCGAGTTTCAGCGACTGTCAGCCCGAATGCAGGCAGTGCGGTTTGACACGGAGGCGATAGCCCAAGTGACGAGGCTACCTGGAGGGGATAGCGTCTCGGTGGCAGAATCGTGCAGGGCCAGGAATGCCCATGAGTGGGAAGTGGCGTTTGAAGGCGGGCAATTAGCTTTCAACGTGAAGGAGCAAGGCTGGAATTTGCAGAAGGCACTACCACCCTGGAGAGACTGGCTACTTCTCGTTCAACAGAGGATCGAGTTAGGACGTCATGGAGGGTTCATGGAGCACTGTGTTGTCTGCGCCGCCCTTGCAGCATGGATTCGAGGCACAAAGTTCAATTGGGCAGCGGAGGTGCAGTCCAGGATGAAGGAGGAGATGGAAGATTGTAAGTTTAAGAGACCAATGCCCTTAGGATCTGCAGGGTATATAGGCATGTTGTGTCAGTTTTCTTTTGACCCTACCATCACCCCGGCCATAAGTCGAAAAGTCGCACCTTTTTTGTCTAAACCAGAAGGGTTCCTTCAGCAAGAACCCATTCCTCAGACTTATAGCCCACCCCTAAGTCCAGAGCCCCCTATCATATTAGAGGAAGTCGTGGAAATGCATGGCGATAGCCTGGCTAGGAGGAAGCCTGATGTCTTTTGCCTTCCTTGGAATGAGGGATTAGAGTCAACAGCTTATAGCCAAGCTGTAGAGCAAGAGTGGCATGAGAGAATGGCAAAAGTCTTAGAAGAGGTTCAAGTGCAGAAGAGGTTGGTTGAGGAGCAACATCAAGAAGCCATGCTGGCCCATGAAGAAGTGTCAGAGTTAAAATTAGAAAATAAAAAGCTGGCAGAGTCAGTCCAAAGTCTGACAGGGCAATTGAGGTAGTCTGAGAGTCAGAAAAAGGAGTGGAAAGAGAAAAATGAGGAGGCAGTTACTTTTGTTAGCCAGGTGTTAAAGGAAAAAGAAGAGTTAAGCAAAGAGGTAACTCGCCTCACCCGAGAGAAGTCAGAGTGGCTTAGGCAAAAAGAGAGGCAAGAGCAGGCAATAGCCACAAAGTCAGTCAAAATTAAGAGCTTAGAAACACAGGTGCAAGCTTTTTTGATTGATGAGAAAAATAATATAGATTTGCAGCATCAGGTCAAGAGTCTACAATCTTTGAGAGACACCCAGTCCACAGTAACAGAGAGTCTTAAGAGAAAGGTTGAAAGGCTAAAATCAGGAATCTGGCAGTAGAAAGTGTGTGCCCACCTTTTTGTAGTTTGTTCAAAAATTATGAGTTGCAGAGAGATATTTTCTTTGTTGTTTATAGCCTCAGACCTAACCAAGTCCTAACCCCATTAGAATTTGAGAACCTATGGGAAGAGGTTACGGTGGATGGCTATGAGCACCTGTTGACAGAAATTTTAGTACGAGGGGAGTTGAATTTGCAAGACATGTTTAAAGGGTTTCAGGTTATTGCCGACCTAGGTGTCCATGTCTTTTTGTATTACAGTCAATTGGAGATAGCCCTAAACACAAAAAGGCAATTAGTCGCTGGTGCTGAGGCGAATCCCCCCCTTAGGCAGTTTGACCTTCGACCTTGGAATCAGGCTGTCAGTACAGCCTTGGCAATTTGCCCACCCCTTTTGATGCAGCCGTGGCAAGTTGAGTTGGGAAGGCTAAAGTCTAGCCTGGGTAACGACACATTTTTGCAAACCGTGATGGATGCGGCTTCAGCGCGACTGGCGATGGCCAAGTACCTCGACATTGGCGCGGGACAGTACCAACTCAAATTCGACCAGATGAATGAGAGATTGGCCCGGAATTTGCAGACGATCGCCCAGTCGGGAGGACGTGTACAAGTGCAGCTTCAGAATCAAGTGACATTTTTCATACCTCCAGCGAGCTTGGTGCAGAGGGCGCTTCATTCGGGAAGGAGGCCACCGATGTCTCCTTTAGCACATCAATTTTTGGGTAATTATTCGGCCTTGTTTGAGTCTGACGTTGAAGAACCGATTCCCAGCTGGAAAGTTTTTGATTGGATTTTTGAGGATGTAGGCTTATCCAGGCAAATTAGCACTAGGCCAGAAGAGGCACATGACGTAGTGTACATGACAATTTGCCATGGGTGGAGCCCTGCACCGCCAGTGACAGTCACCAACGATCCAAGATTCTGCGACTGTCCGAGGAGATGGAAATGGCCACCACATGCACGGATTGATAGCCTGGAGTACAATTGGCCAATTATCCCGGGAAGTTTCCTAACCCCTCGGGATTGTTATGAGTCGTACATACAATTTTCTTATGCACACAGGGAGCATCAGGATCCAGTATGCTTTCGTGCGGCAATCTTCACGGCAATTTTGGCATTTTGGTGTCAGAGATATGATTTTGTGTATAATGTCAACTTGCTGAGCAAAGCGAACAGAGAGGCGATGTTCTTAACGAAGATCAATTACAACTCAGCAAGATGGTACCGCTGTTTGGAGGCCATGTGCTCAACATATTTTATCATTGGCCCTCACCACAGCTTGGTGAATGAGTTCGGAGCAACCCGATACGGGGTGATTAGCCGAGCCTTGAAGAATCAGAGGCTGGCACACAACACCGTTGTGCCTCAGGAAGAGATTATGGCCCCTGGTTATGTGGAAGAGTATGGCCCATCGTCTCAGAGACCATTCAAGCATATGGGCGAGAGCAACAAGAAGAGGAAGCGCTGAGTTTTTGCGAGACGCAAAAAGTTCAGTATGGGGCTATGTAAAACCATTTTTTTGGCCATCGCCTGTCCGAATTGGGCTATTTTCGACATTTGATGACTTTCATCCGGCAATAGGCAGTTGGAGGCCATCCAGATCAAGAAACTAAGGCGATTGCCGTTCGGAAGCGGTTACAGAGTCTAACCGACTCTTTCCCTTCTCCAGCTTGATGAGGAGGTGGCTGCCGAAGGAAGAGCAGGTTATTTTCAGTATTGCAGATATCTTACATAGTCTCAAATCATAGCGTAGCTTTAGCAATAGTCTTAGGAGGCCGAGACTCAGTGATTGAGTCAGGCCATAGTCGTATCCCAGAGCGTGAGGCTTGCAGGGATTAGCCATAGGCTGAGAGTCGAGTGATTCGAACTCTGAGATGTCTTACAAACTTTGATGAGTAAAGACATAGATTGTATGAGCAATTGTCTGAGTTACTTTGGAAGAGAAATCAAATTATGATTGTTACTTGGTTGTGTGTGAGTTGTGATCTGGAACTTGTCTGTGTTGATGTGAATCAGGGCGAGTAGTCATGTGTTGTGTCAGCGAGTGAATCAGTAAAATTTGAGCAAGTAATATTGAGCAGATAGAGAAATGCACTTAGGCTATTGGCCGAGAGTCGTAATGTCTTAGAGGCAATTAGCCAAGAGAAATACCTAAAGTGTGGATGAACCATGAAGGTTGAGTAATAGCAAGGCAATGTGTGAGGCAATAATCTAATAAGTGAAGCCAGAGAGTGGCCAGGCAACTAGTCCGAGGAAGGAAGATGACGGATGCTAAGAGCCTGTCGGAAAGAAGGCAATTGTTGAGTGAACTTAGTGAGGCGTATGAGAGGCAATAATCTTAGCCTGAGACAATCAGCAAAGTGAGGAGTGAGAAAGGCCATAGTCTTGAGAGAGCAATCAAGAAGGTAGGGAGCAATTGTCTATAGCCAGTTAAGAAGGCAATAAGCTTAGGGTTAGGCTATAGCCGAGGGCAGTGAGTGCAGGCGATTAGTCAAGCTAAGAGGGCTGAGAGCCATAGTCATGAAAGAAGGTTGAGAGAACCCTGGGTAAGGACTAGTAGCCATCCGAGAGGGCGATAGCCTTACAGGAAGAGAAGCTTGAGAGACAGTGAGAGGCTATAGCCAAGACAAGTGGAGATATCCCACTGGCTACTAGCCGAGAGACTAGAGAAATTCAGAGAGAGAGAGAGAGAGAGATAGGACCATTGCCTGTGAGCAAGATATGGAAGGGCTGATGGTAGGCTATAGGCTGTCAAGATGCTACCTTCCCGAGAAGGAGAAATTACCATATTGGAGTAAGACTTTACCATTTACATGCTATTATTAGTTGAAATAGACTAAAGCCTTAAGTAAAGGATATCGCCTAGCTGTTGATGTATTGATTTCATATTAACCTGTGGATGATTGCTTGAGATGAGTCACCAGATGATTGAAGATGAAGGTGGTGACTTTGGCATTATGAAGACATGCATGATAATTGTAAGTTGTTAAATAAGGAAGTAATTAAGGAACATTTCCAATTATGTACATGGCATTTTCAAGACTATGCGGTTACAAAAAGACATTACCCCGGACTTCGGTCCTGACAAATTGCCAATGACAACTTGCCAAGCTATTGAGCTCACGACTGAATAGGTCAAAGACATAGAGTGATAGAGAATTCCCTAAGATAGGACGGAAATCACTCACTACGGAAATATCACAAATGAACCATAAGAGTGGAGAGTAAGCCGAGTAATGAAGGAACTAGAGAGTAAAAGACGTAGATTGTTATTGTAATCCTTAATCCAATGTGACATTAACCCTTATAGACACTAGCTCAGTCTTCCCTGTGATCTAGTTCCCTGGGTTGTTGTTTTTAAGTGATAGCAAAAAACTAACTACAGCATATATCTCAAATTAATAAAGAAAAACCAAATGATCATAACATGGAACTAATTGGACTTGGGAACATTGGGATTTTGACTGATGATGCCCAAAAATCTCCCCGGACACTGTTGTAAATCCACCCTTATTGTAACCATGTTGTTGCATATCCCCCACTATATGAATAGACACTTTGAATAGATCCAGGTTTGAGTGCCCCATGCAATATAGATTGAAGGGCAACACATGGCATGGGCTTCCCAAGCCCAAACATCCCTTGAAGGACTTGGGCACAACATCAAAAAGGTCAAAAAATTGAATGCGACAATGAAAAGACTTTGGTATTTTTTTTACCATAGGGAAAAACACAGGTAGTGTTATTATTGCGTTGGGGTAAAACGCAAGCTGCACTTTACTACATTATGCAACATGCACGATAACCTTGGCTGCAACCACTTTTTTGTTGTGATGTATAACCGCTCACCCTATTGCCCTACCTCCCCAACGGCTAAAAACAATTGCACGGCAGCAAAGCTGGGCCATGTGCCCATCCCTTGAATCTCCAATTCAACGAGAGTTTCCCAAATTGCAAGTCTCTATCAGCAACAAATTCTTGTGCAATCAAAATATTCGCAAAGTACAGTCACACAGTCATTGGTACCATCAGCACATCTCTACTTCGATTTTCGCAGAGTACTTGCTTGAAGGTTTGAAAAAACATTGTGGCGGCCCTGCTTTGGTGTTCTTAACTTAATCAGCATCAAAAATCGATTGGTGAATGGGACTTCCACATACCCGCTGACGGATTCTTTGTACAAGAAGCATGCGGCATGAAAGGACTCCCTGACAACTGCGAAGGAGGATCCAAGTTGTCCCTGGTGAAGCATTCATTACTGAGATATGTGGGCCTTTTGTGGTCACTCTTCTTAACCCCTAACTTAAGTGTTGCGGCAGACGTATGTGTCCACAAAGGTCACTTGCAGAGGCTTTGGGGTCCCCAGAGGTCGAAGCTAAATCACTCCACAATCAATATATGGTCTCGAGCATGAGTGTTATCACATCGCTCAACAGTCTCGTCTCCCTATACCTCATGCACTTCGGCCCATTGAGTCTTGTTGTGAGTTATATACTCACCCAAATTGCCCAACATCCTCATTCGATCCAACTTCATAAAGTATGATCACACGCAGTGAACGGGGAGTTTATGGGTTGACTCGGATTTTTACCCCTCTTTCCACATGTCATTCGGTGGTTGTCTATCCTCATCCAGTTGATGCCTAAGCTTAGTAACTCAATTCGGTGAAAAACGTAACATTTTTTTGGCTTCCTGGTCATTTTCCCTAAGTTTCTATAAGCAATCGGTTACAAAATTGACAAATAAAATAAGAACTCGGTTCACATACTAAATTTAAGGCAATTTGCACACTAATTCAACTTTGATTACTACGTATGATAAAAGATCATTTCAAATCATACTTTGAAAGAAAACAGAAGTATTCAAGTATGAAAACATGAACCACCCTCAATAATACATGAAAACAACAACCAAACACATCAAATAGGCACTCAAAAATATGAAATCAGCACCCTTAAACATCAAATAAACATTGCAAAACATTAAAACAACATTTAACAAAGGGATGGGGATGATAGCTTTGGTGCAATCCCACCGTGGCACCTCGTACGTAAACCCTAAATGACATAAAGAGGCAGATGGAGGATTCAAGGTAAGGTGTGGGAGAACCGATTATAACTGGAGATACCCTCGGGCGACCCAGCTAAAAACCGGTGGGAGATGGTGTGGGGTAGCTAATATCTTACCACTATTGAATGGGAATGGATGAAAAACCGTCATCAACACTATAGAATCGGTTGATTTCCTATACACTTATTTTTTCCTTCGGTTATACGGCCTAAAATACTGAAATTAAACCGGTCATTTATCAATTTCACTCGGCCGATTTTACATTAAACTTCGGATCTCCCCGTTCACTGATCACACGCGGGGTACAAAAGAATGATGAGAAAGCTTACAAACTTGCCAAAGTTGGGGTTGAAACATCGAATGTCCCCACCAATGAAGACCCCATCCTCCTACTTCTTTTATAGCAGCCACTTTGGCATGGGCCCCATACACAACCTTGACACACACACGCACACCTAACCCTCTTATGCAAACACCTCCTAAAACACATCATCATCCCCAAACCTACACAAATGGATGGCCAACAAACACCTCAATCATCCACTATCCAACTCCTTGCCACTCTCCATGTTCTCCCCAACCCAAGTCAACCAAACTTTAAAATTTATGAATGGTCATGACATGGGGAACTACATGAAAGCATATATATTTTGGCCACAAGACTTCGCCTCCCATCTTTTGCCCCCTAATGCGGTCTTGGTACCCAACATGTGGACAGGTGGCCTCGCCTACTAGGCTTGTGCTCCTACTATGTCATTTGGGGGCTCCACCACTGCACTAGATGGAAATGCCTCATCAACAACATCTTCGCCTCTCTAGCCCATCCGATCACACGGTTTGTGAATAGATTCTTCCCATAACATTGTGCAAGCCCCCCCCCCAAACACACACACTCCCCAACTCCAACCCTCTAGAGGCATCTCTCTCCAATCTATTGTGTTCATGTATTGCCATGACATATTACCAAACACAACTATCCAATGGAAAAATGGACAAATATACCCCTCTCATGACCACACTCACTACTCAAGGTTAGAAAGTGAAACCCTTTGTCATCCTCACTGCTGGACAATGGGGCGGATTGGAATCTAATTGACAAAAACTTTCCGAATAGCTCAACCTCCCACTACTAAAATCCAAAATTTATATTATCACCTCCATATCATGACCTTTATATCCATGTTCGCCTTAATCCTAAACAAAAGAAAAAACTCAAAACCGCTAAACCCACCTCCCGGTGCCACCGCCTTGCCCCAACACACGTAACAAAACCTCATAAATACATCAACTGCATGCAAGTCGCTCACTCCTCTAGGTCAAGATAAGAGATCGTGGTGAGAGGGATTTACCGCATATGAGTGTACCTCTCATCCATCCAACATCAAAGCTTGACCTCCTATAGGATTGTTGCCAATTCATCTCAAATGACTTGGACTAGACTAGCTCGGGGTTTTTAAGGTCAATTTTGGTGTCAAGTTGGCTTAAAATAACAACTTGTGGGTTCATGCTATTTATAGGATTTTATGTCGGATGAATGAAAAGTACACTTGTATGCATTAATTTCCCCTCTTTAGAGATGGCACTTACTTCTTTCGAACAAGGTCTAATAAGTTGGTTACTTTTTCCAACTTGCCTACGTCTCCTATTATACGAAACAAACTCTTAGTACGAGATGGCTAGCAAATCTAAAATGAGACCATACCAACTCTTCATGTGATTTTTGGAGCTCATATGAATATATAATTAATTGTCAAAGTGAAGATTCTTGTGCTCACTAATGGTTATATAAGTCCCCCCCCCTCCCCCTTCTTTATGTAGATTATTGAACCTAGAATGATCATCGTATTCTAAGCACGTAGTATCCAGTTAAGATGAGTAACCAAATCAGGCGATGCTTTATGGACATTTCAACCATTCAAACATGTGTAGAGTTTGAGAATAAAATAAACTTTAAGGTATGAGGGCCTTGATCAAACACTAGTCTTATGCATACACCTATGTTTGAGTGGTATATGGCAAGACTTGTAGTTAATAATGGACATCAAAAAGGCATATGTTATGATAAAATTGGACTATGTGCTCAAAATATAGCCGCCACTTTAGGTTCAATAAGTAAGACAACTAAGAGGACCTACGTGATCACTTAAAGAGGAAGAAGAATCTTCACTTTGACCTTTTATGACTCGTGCATCTCATCTACAATTTTGATGCTTGAAATGTTTTCTCCATGATTCATAATTGCTAACTGGATGAGACAAGTCGTGATCCCATCCAACAACCAATAGTGTGTGGAGTTGAAAGTGTACTTTATAGGTTGAAGCACCCTACACAAACCCATTTGGACCATTATGCAAACGAGGACCATGTTAGTATTGCATCTTGCTACTTTTTGGAGGCAATGCGAATATTTTCTACACTCTTGAAGTGAATCTCATAGATGACCTATAATGATTATCTTTGAATATGTGCCTATACATTTACAAACCATTACTAGGTCATTGTTTACATTATGTGTACCCATTCGATTGTGTTCATGTACAAGCATCTCTTCCAATGACCCTAACAATGGCATATAATTTTAAAGAGTTGTAGAGGGAGGTATAGTGCATGGCCCCATTGTGGGCACTTCCACCTTGACCTATAATTTTGACCGTTGGATCGAATCGGGAATTGTCACAACCGCTTAGCAACCATTGTGAATCACATATATTGTCATCCTAAATTTCATAATCATAGGTTAGTTGCAAACAATAAAGGAGGTCAAAGTGATTATTCTTTTCAATTTAGAATCGTGTAGGCCTTCCCAATTGTGTTGATAATTGAGCATGCAATGATTCTAGTATATTTTAAGCATATACTTCAATATCATCATGACACATGTCTCTTTGGTGTGCATTCTCAACTATAGAACCTACCACTCAAATATAGGTGTTTAATTAAGAAGATGACCGCACATGCCAACATATATCACTTAAGTCCAAAAGGACTCCACCAGTTTCTGCGCATTTCTCGTATAATATGTGGTTTGTTGTATGAGTAATCCCTAGGAAACCTTTACAAGCATTAAGTTAGATGCGGATTTTCCCCATGACTATATTTGAACATTTGTGTATGATTGCTAATATGTTGGGGGTTTGAGAATTGTGCATGAATTTACATGTTTGGGTCAAGGTTGATTGTGTTGTTGTTGTTGTTGTTGTTTTGTTGAGAATGCTACAATTTTGGTTGGGATCTTGTAGAATCATACATGAAAATTATATTATGGCACTAAAAATGACAAATTGAATACAATATCATCATCATCAAGTTACTTACACAAACAATGCACAATGACCTACATATACCCGCCCACCAACCAACCAAGGGTGTACATGTGTTAGTGTCCCTTGCCCATCCATCTACCACATGTGCACATGCATGATGTGCATATGTCAAGCTAAAGGATCGATCTCTTAACATCTCTTATACATGGAGGGTTGGTCCTCTTTGTCTGTGACTGGATGACAATTCCGACCATGAAAAAGAGCCCCGCCCCTCCCATGCACTACAACTTTAGTAACACTTGCAATATAGTCACAATCACCAAGATGCTAATTATAATGAAGCCAAGCCCTACCGCCTAACCCACACATGTAGCAGCGCTTGATTTGAGTTGCCACATTGTAGTTCAACCACATGACGTTTTGATTAGAGTAGGTATATTGCCCCTCTTTTGAATGAGGGTAACATTTTGTCATTTGGAGATAATTTGAGTGGAGGTTCGATCAAAAACCAACTCCAATTTAATTTCTAATTGTTGCCCCTCGAGACCACTATTGACATTCCTATAATCTCCTACATAACAAAGCTTCAACGTTTAAAATTTGGACCGTGAGTAGTCACCTCTAACCTGCAAACATCTATACGGTTGGATTTTTCAAAAAAAAACTTTCAGCCTTCAGCTATGGTCGCTAAAATAGATGTCACATTTTTTGGGCATATTTGAGGGAAGTTAAGGATTAAACTGGCCACACCAAATGGTTGGGCCCAACTTCAACTTATTTAATAGTTTTTTTGAGTTTAACTTTATGGTATTTAGTATCACTTACTACATGGGTTATGCAATGCTCTAACTTTGTGTTGAGAATGTAAGTTTTCACGAAGTCAAGTCCATACAACCTATTTAACCTTTTTTGGAAAAACATAAAATCCATAATAAGGAGTTGCCACCTTGCATAATTCCAAATAGTAAGTGACATTACATATCATAAACTTTCATAACATCAAACTTAAGTGTCCTACATGGCACCAAGTGGGTAAAGTTTCATGGTCTACTGGATATTACGCTAGGCCCATCAAAAAGAATTGGGTCTAACACAAAACTATGGGTTTTGGCAAAAAATTAACTTGCCATTGGCTCATACAAGTATACATTACCATGAGGGGGTCCCGGACTACCTGCATTTTTGGGTTGTCCATAAAATATGTTGTGATCCCTTGACTTGGTCCACTCTCACTTTACTAAGCTTGAGGGCCCATCATTTGCAAAATTGGACATCCATTTCCCATGGTACGGCCTTTGGATGATTTTCAAGGGACCTTCAATTTTTATTTTCTACTTTCTTTCTTTTCTTTCTTTCTTTCTTTTCTTTTTTTCTTTCTCTCTCTCAAATGTCCACACACTACGAACGCTCATCTTCATACTCTCAAAGCAAATGCTAAAAATTAGGGCATTCTCCCATTCTCCATTGAATGCAATGCTTGCGTTGCACACTCATGTGCAAACACCAACACAAAGCCAATGCAACAAGAATCCTCCATCTTCTCTCAAGATAATCCATCGTGCTCTTCTTTCCTTCCTCGCCAATGTAAAACTCACAAAAATTTAAAATAAAGAAATAAAATGTAACAAGTGTAACAAGTGAGGTAGGGTTGCCCCTCTTTTTTCACCAATAAATCATGCAGTGGTCCCTCAACATGGTCCACTCTCACTTCACACTATGCTTGAGGGCCCGTGACTACACAAAATGGCTTTTTCCCAACATCCATGGTACAAGCTTTGGATGAGAGTCTAGGGCCCTCACCATTACATGGGTCACAACCCTTGGTTCATGTGTAAACCCTAGTTGGTGAAGAACCCATTTCATAGCCAATCATATTGCCCCATGCCCCTAAAATTCTTGACTAGTGCACTTCTTCACCATAGTCTAAACTGGCCCTTAGAATTCCATGGTCACGGCGCTTGGTTCATGTGTAAGGTAGATGGGTCTTAAGTGGCTCGTTTTCTGAATTGGACCCCTATATTTGATAGGTATGTGGTTCGGTGAGGATCAAAGAGCAAACATCATAAAGACACATGTTTAAAAGAGATTGGACAACGTCTTCAAACATTAATAACTACTGAACACATTTGGAAAGGGCCTATGTATCTAGTAAAGAAATCAACAAACTTGCACTTTTTGATAACTGTAACTAAATCAGGGAAGATCTGATTTTCAATCTGGTTTTTGCAAATGTTTCATCCTAGAGTTGCTAATGCAACACGAGTGTTGCTGTGTAAGTCTAATCGGTAGAAGTTGGAGAACATGCAAGACAAACCAAATAACACCCACATACCTTAAAGTGGTCCTAAGAAGACCGTGCATCCTTCCAATTACAATGCAAATGGAGTTCAAAATTATGATTTTCGCGAAGGTCCATCTGCAATAACCAAAAGGTGCAATTATCAGGAACGGGTAAAGCAAACACTCGATTCGTAAGCACAAAGTAGACAAAAGAACCAGAGGCACACCTGAAGGCATGATTCATGTGCCCGATGTTTATCATCATTGCAAGCCTTCAAAAAGCAAGCCAATCTCATTTGAGAAGCAAGATGTAGATGTTGTATGTCCTATTATAAGAAACCGGGCTCTTATTATATTAGGATTTAGGACAGCTCTTCAATGCCCCTAACTATGAACAAAATCATGAGTCACGATGCCGGGAGGACTTGAGGGATTTGGGCATATGAAATTCGGCTTGCCTATGTTAATTTTCAAGAGTCGAAGATGGGTGTGAGGAATCTTCGCTAGAAATAGATCTATGGGAGGAGATTAGTTTCTATTTTTCCGCATAGAAGAGTAGTACACTGGTTATTGTATTTAGCATCACTTACTATTTGGAGTTACACAATGCTATATATTTGTAATTATCATAGTAATTTTCTACCAACTAAAGTTGATAATGTTCTAGAATGTCCAAAGAACCAATATGTTGGTCCGAGACGACCCTAAACTACTGGATGACAGTGGAGAGATACCCAAATCTCAAGGAAGAGGTTGGCGGTTCAATTCCCGGCCGTGAGATGTCCTCTCTACTTGACAAAAACTTGCCAGGTGGTCTGCCTCATGTACTTTGGCACTGGCATGTCGGCCTTCTGTCTCAAAAAAAACCAATATGAACTTTGTTGGAAAAAAAAACTTGTACCTTAATGGGCTTTTGAGGCTCAAAAGTTGGGACTTTGCCTCCATGTTAGGACTCGTTGACATGAGTGGGACTTGGAACTTGGGACACCATGTGAACCGACCTTACCCCGTTACAACACACCATGTGTTAGAAAAGTATTGTCGAAACCATACTTAAGGAATAGGAATCTCAAATCGATCACTATCAACAACTTCCACTATAATAGGATGTAGACGTAATTGCAAAGCTATGCAAAAAATAATACGATGTGTCAAGCACTATGACAAGTCTCCAAATAACAAAGAGAACCTGCACCCCCCCCCTTCTCCTCATGGTAATCATTGGTGGAAATGTGCCTCTTACTATGGAGTTATTCACCATCTCCGAGTAGTCTCACTCAATGACACTCCAATAAAGGTGGTTTGTACTATGGTCCAGGCCCAACACACCCCTTCAATGGACCTTGCTTTCGGTTTTGGATTCAAGATTGGATCCAAGTTTGAATATTGGTTTCTTAAATTAGAAATAATGGTTTATTATACCAGGGCTAGTAGATTTGACATGAAAGTGAAGCTACATCAACACCTCACTAGCACTATTTCAAATTTTTCATGCCTTGGACCCCATACTAGGTTAAGGGGTGTTTTGAAACATGTTTTGTTTTATTTTCTACTAGTAGGATTGTTCAATTTTGGAATTTCTTTTGTATTGGGCCCTAGTGTAAACTCACTCTAGGCCTTGAAATTCTTAGTTGTCAACATGTCCGGACTGGGCGGCTTGTTCTAGAGCAATTTCCAACGATTCATTTATATTTGGGTCCAACTGCAAGAAATATGGGATCCTTAAGTGACCTCGCGTTTGGATGCAACAATGGACCCAAACTAGAAGATCCGTCTCACAAACTTAGAAAATGATTTTCTTGGACTGGGACCAACAAAATTTGGCGGGAAAATGGTGTTACATTTGCATCACTTTCGTCACTTGTTCATACCATGGACTTGGACCCGGAAGTCAACTGCTTGGGTCAAAATATTTGTTATCGACCAATAAAATCCCTCTATTTTTGGAGTTTTCTTTGGTCCTAGACCGAGCTTGGACCCCAAAGCCAACCCCGTAAGTAGGTGCTCCTAAAACCTTTTGAGTTGCAGTCAGTGTTCAAGATTGAAGTCTTCAATGCCCTTCAAACGCGATTTGGCCCTTCAAAATATACCTCTCTCAAAACAACCTTTCAAAACGTAACCCCATATTGAAAATGAAGACGTCACTTGAAGTCCTCAATATAATCTGCCTGCCACAAGAACCAACAAGCATAGGACATTGCCACTACAAGAAGTGGAGTTAGATGGTTGATTCTTAATTCTTCACATTGTATTGGAAACATGTACCATATAATTCATGCACGAGTTTAATACGAGTTTTGTATTTCATTTCTATATTCTTGGATTGACGTCTTGGATTTGAACCAACCCTTCAACTGAAGGGTTTAAATTCGAGGGCCCTTCAAAATGAAACTCATATGAGGGCTTCAATCTTGGACACTGGTTGCAGTGGAAGACTGATACGAACTTGATCCAAGATTTAACAAGTTCCCATCATTTTGATCCAACGTATCGTTAATTGGGAGTCCGGATCTACCGTAATTCTTCGGTCCTTCTCCATTCTCTCTTCAAAGGTACTCGGTCTATGAGTCCTTGGCTCTTTTGACTGCTATTGGAATGTCACGATAGAGGGGATCTAAGGTATGTGTACATAGGCCTTATTTGGTTACTTGTTCTTAATTGGACGCATGCTATAGTTGAGCAAAACATGAGAAGGTTTGTAGTCAAGAATGGACACCAAAATGACGTGTGCTTATAATACAAACACCATTTTATATTCAATAGGTTGGTATCACAATTGGGAGGGTTTGTGTAATTATTGAAGGTAAGTATAATATGTGCTTTGACCACCTTGAAATCTTGTAACTTGAAATGAGATTGGACAATGTGCTCAAATGGGGCTCAAATTATAGATGATATTAGGTATAGGATAATGTCCTAAGGGAGAATTTTCTTTGGAAAGCTCGACTCATAGTCTCTTACTTTACTTAAAACCCAACATTGGATTTTGATCCGGGTGGATTACACACTCTTGCAATGCCTAGAAAAATGACATTTTTTTTGGAAAGGAACATCTGCCAAATAACAAAGAAAAATCTAGCAGAGTGTTTGAAGAGGTTGAATTCAAATGTTATACCCTTTAGATCAACCATGACACTCTTAAGAGTTCTCATGATCACATTTTGTAAATCGCCCATGAGATAGATAAGTCTTCAATGGTTGTTTTTTCATGTTTTCTATTAACTACAACTCCAATTTGAAAGTTTTGAATTTTGGTTGATATGCAAACGTGCATGGAGAAGGCAAGTTCATAGAGAAGGCAAGTTCAATCACAACAAAATGCGGAACCCTCCTCAAATTGTTACGGGGAGCCATAATTGGGTCATCCCCCCTATTTTATTGAGTCTAGAGAGGTTAACTAGTTTTGAATGTTTGGACCAATCTCTTTTAACCACATGTCTAGTATCTTCCTAACCACACATCAATCAAATGTAAATGTTCATTCAAGAACACATACATGCGCTTATAACCAAATAACATAACAAAGCCATCTAGAAAATTTGTGAACTTCTTATATCAAACAAAATATCAAGACACTACATGCTTATGAATGCAAGAACTTATAATGGACTACCTCAAGAAAACACAATACCGACATGGTTAATGCCATGTAGTTGTGGTGCACAAATGTGCCATTATAATGCCAAGTTCAAAATCTGACACACTCTACGTCATAGGCCACCCATACAACCTACCCCCCTAGAAAACCCCAACCCAAAACTCATAATGCAATTCATAGAGTTTACATATTGCAATGATAGATTTGTGGTGGAAACCCTTGAAAGAAAAAAGACTATAAAATACCAATTGCTCATCAATAACATCATAACAAAAGGATGGAGTGTAGCCCCACTCATGGTCTTAGTTGCAGGAGCAAGAGCCATCAAAAATATCCCATCAATGAAAAACTTAGCAACTAATCTTAATTTCCCCATCACTAAAATCAAAAGTACATTTAAGCAAATCAATACAATCGCCACACAATATGCACACTCCATACTAGTTCATAAATGAAGACTCGAAAACTGACAATCTATTGCAAACCTCCAAGACCCACATTAGACCCATGTTATTGCATTAAAAAAAACACGTAAACATAAATTAGTAACACAATCCAAAAAACTGTCAAAACGGTATTGCACCTCTTAAAACTAAAACTACATACCCCCCTTTAGACCCACCATAAAACATTAAATTGCTTTAATAGCAGCACAAACCACTACCTTAGTTCAATTTAAAATTGTTTAGGGATAGGTTGTTGGCTATATACTACATGTACTCACATGACAATCCCAAGTTACCTTCATCCACACATACTCAAATGAGTTCAACATGAATTGAACCCAAGCCAAATAATATGGAACTAACATTAACTCCCAACCAACTGGAGCTAAGTGACATGGTGATCACGCACCCCACAACTCACCCCTTATATCCTACTTTGTGAGCAATACAACTTCTAAGTGACACTTTTAAGCAAACAAACACCCAACAACTCACAATTATGGGTTAATGGCTATTCATGTAGTGTCTACTCCATGCAAAGGGTGTAGTTTTACATCCAAAGTCATCATCCCTTAGGATGTGAGCATGGGTGTTTTATAAACAGACAACTCTATTCACTCCAGCCTCCCTTAGGATGTGACCATGGATGTTCTATGAACAAACACTCTATTCACTCCAGCTTCCCTTTAGGAGACCATAGTTCTCCTTCTTCTTGTTCATTCAAGATAAGTAACCGAATTAGGCCCTCTTGCCTTAATGCAGGGGCGCTCTTGGAAAATTACACCCAAAAAATCTCTCGAACACCTAACGTCACCGTGGCGCCTAGCAATTGGTAGAGCTGGCGCCGAGTGACGCTCACTGGTCGGCCGACCCAAGCCGCTGACAGCCGCTGACGTTACTTCTACCGATGCCTCTACCGCTCACGCTACCGGCCGGCGCTACGCGGCAGGCCACCGCACGCTCACGGCGTTGACTGCGTATACGTTCTGTCTACACAGCATTCGTTCGTTCTTTCGTTCCTCCGGAGGCAGATCTCTCGTGCCCGCACGTCCCTCGCGCGACAATCACATCTTCAAGCTCTCCGAACTCAAAGGTTTGCTGTCGTACTCAGGTTAAGTTTCACCCCAATCGAAGCCCCGTCCTTTTGCACTCCCTGGGTCGAATTTAGATACGGCTTCGGAGCTGCGAGCGCTTCAGGCGAGGCTGATACCCGGACCGATACTCGGTCGATACCCTGGGGGCCGAGCCGAGGGTTACCGTGCCCAGATCCACTTCCTCGGGACCGAACCCAAGCTTCTTCTGCTCATCAATCTTCGTCGAGGTAGCAGGGGGAGCTGTAGGGATTCTGGAACCCTCCTCCCCAAACACTCATCTCCCGAATTCTTAGTGGTTGGAGAGTTTCGGCCGATTTGGGAGGAGTGGAGTTTGAAGAAGATCCGCGATTGCAGGAGAGGATTAGAGGGTTTCGAGGCTTTGGCGGGTCCGAGGTTGCTGCTGGGGTTTTGGTTGGAAAAATTATAGGAAGGAAGGAAGGAAGGAAGGATTGGTAGTTAACAGAGTGGGCGGATTTGTTGTGGAAGATTTGAGGATGAGGGAGAGTGTTGATGTTGGCAGAATGGCCACATTAGGTTTGATGTCGATGTTGGTGTTGGTGCATTTGGTGGCTCCGGTTTTGGGAGGGTTCGTGGTGGAGCAGAACAGCTTGACGGTCACATCCCCGGATAGCTTGAAAGGCGTCCACGAGAGTGCCATTGGCAATTTCGGAGTGCCTCAATATGGCGGCACCATGTCTGGCATTCTCATTTACCCCCCAGTCAACATGAAGGCCTGTGAGGCCTTCAGCACTCCCTTCTTCAAGCCGGAAAAAGCCGGCCAGCGGCCCTACTTCGCCCTCGTCGATCGCGGCGGTAAGATCATGTCACCAGCACTTGCGTCAAATTTGCTAAAACTTGTTAAATCTTGGTGCTTTATGGGCTCTTTGTCGCAATTCCAACCAGCTGCGGATCTTAGCCTAACCTCTTTAGCGGAAGGTTAGGCTCTTCGCATGCTCCTGAAGCGCACTCTTTAGCATTTTGCCGCCCATAGATCTGGACATGTGGCGGAGACACCATTGTCTACAGCAAGGCTTTGCTTCGGGATATGCTGTGAGGTTTTGGTCACATTGGTGTCTGCTGCGATGCCCATGTGAATTTTCTGGCTGGTGGGAGCTTCCAAACCTTTCTGTGCGGAATCGGTGTCTCTCTTATCTTTGAGCTTCGAGCAAATAGAGAACCCTAGTGTACAGTCTTACATCTTCCACCCATGGCGGTATCACTTACGAAGTCAATCTCCAGTAGAATTTCTAGCTTGATCCTGGAAAATCTGGGATACTGTAACCTTTGTCGACGTTATGTCTGGATGCTGACTAATCTCGTGACTTGCTTCGGGATATGTTGTGAGGTTTTGGTCGCATTGGTGTCTGGTGCGATTCCCATGTGAATTTGTTGCCTGGCGGGAGCTTCCAAAATTTATTTGTGTTTCTCTCTTCTCTGAGCAAAGAGAGAACCCTAGTGTGTAATCTATATCTTCCACCCATGACGGTATGACTTATGAAGATAATCTTCATTGGAATTTCCAGCTTGATCCTGGCACACTCTGTAACCTCAGTAGGCCTTATGTCTGAATAGTGACTAATTTCATCCTTTGCTTGGGATATGTTGTGAGCTTTTGGTCATATTGGTGTCTATCACATTGGTGTTTTTGATTAACAGGTGAATTTGATAGAAATTTTCAGTCTCGGAGCAATAAGAGAACCCTATTGTGTAATCTTCTAAATCTTCTACACATGACAGTATGACCTATGAGGTCAATCTCGATTAGAATTTCCAGCTCCAATGCTTGCACAATTGAAATCTGTAACTCAGTAGACAATATTCTGAACACTGACTAATCTTGTGTGAGAAACTTCATGCTAATTGTGCAATATTTTGAATGTCAATATGCTCTGTGTAGAGGTTTAATATTGTGGGTCTAGCAGGTTCACTGTACCACTGAATTTTGTAACTTGAGTGGCAATGTGCGAGAGCAAAGCTTGTGGTTCTCTTCCTTTGTGGCTTTCGGGTACTTTAGAAATGACCGTTCTCCTATTGAATATGTGTTTTGTGGTTTGCAAACTGACTGAATATTCATGTGGTATTTGCAATGCAAGATCATATGAAGAAGCTGCTGTGCAATTTGATGAGATAGAAATTGATTAGCCTAAATTTAGCATAGGGGGGGTTCTGCAGACTGTTACTTTGCAAACAAGGTATGGTATGCGCAATTGGCGGGAGCTGCTGGGGTGCTGGTGGCTGACAACAAACAGGAGAATCTCATCACCATGGATTCGCCAGAGGAGGATCCTGCCACTACACAATTTCTGCAAAACATCACGATCCCATCAGCTCTTATAGCAAAGGATTTTGGTGACAAATTGAAGGCGGCTTTGCTAGCTAAGGAGATGGTGAGCATCAACCTTGACTGGCGAGAGTCACTTCCCCATCCAGATGAGCGTGTGGAGTACGAGTTCTGGACCAACAGCAACGACGAGTGTGGCCCCAAATGCACAGCTCAAGTCAACTTTGTCCGCGACTTTAAGGGTGTTGCTCAAATATTGGAGCAAGGTGGATACACTCAGTTTACCCCGCATTACATCACATGGTATTGCCCACAGGTATGTAAAAGACCTCAGTATAGTGGATCCAGCACTTTACTGTGTATACATGCTCATTGTGTCTTGATTCTCCTTCCATTTTGTTTCTGTTGGATGGGTTCCATAGATTTGGGCATTGGTACATGCAAAACAGGATAATGAGGTCTAGATATGCATCTGCTAAAACCTCAGGCACCCAACATACAAGAAGGTAAGCAGGCCGTAAATAACACCTTTAGCTCTGCACTCACTCTTGCAGGATATGAAACACGCCATTAGTGCGAGCTGATTGCCAATTCCAGATCGTAGCTGTAACCATTTCTCTCATGATTTCTGAGCTCATATGAGTATCTTATTCATTGTCAAATGGTCATGTAGCCCCCCCTCCCCCGCTTATGTTGTCTTGGTGAGCCTAGAATGGTATATATATTCTGAGCATGTAGTCCAATTTCTTCTATACACATGTTGGTGTTCATCCTAACCTTGACACCTGACCACACACCACTCAAATATAACTGTCTGATTAGGAAAAGTGACCATGAAAGGCCTGCTTACCTTACTGCCATTGGGGATTGAACACATGAAGATAGTTTGAGCAAATGTAGGCATGTAGGTGAAGCAATCAGGGATTTTGGGGTTAACTATCTGATTTCAAGTATGGGGGCCCTAAGATTTGCGTCAGTATCTGAGGAGATACACAAGAAGTTGATTGACAACAAGGTATTATTCTTGCTGTTGGGAGCACCCTTGTAATCTTTTCTTTGAACACTTTGCAGGCTTTCATTGAGAGCAAGCAGTGCAAGGCACAGTGCATCAACAAGGGGCGTTATTGTGCGCCAGACCCAGAACAGGATTTCACCATAGGCTATGACGGCAAACAAGTTGTGATTGAGAATCTAAGACAGCTATGTGTTTACAAAGTGACAAATGACAGTAAAATGTCATGGAGGTGGTGGGACTATGTGACAGACTTTCAGATTCGATGCCCAATGAAGGAGAAGAAATACGGGCCAGAATGTGCTGAAGAAGTACTGAAATCCCTTTGTAATGCTCTCTGTACCATGACCTAAATCCTTACTTGGAGTGGAAAAGAGGGTTGCTATTTGTGATTTTTGTGAGTGTGGTTTTCTCTTGACTTGGGGGGTTTGCAGTCATTTAGTTTTGCTGATGCTTTAGCTATTTTTGGTTGCAGCCATCAGTGTGGATGATGTTCGCAAGTGTATGGGCGATCCAGAGGCTGACCAAGATAACCCGATCTTGAAGAACGAGCAAGATGCACAGGTCAGTCTTTGCAGATTGTGGAATGGGTTTAAATTTTTTCCACCATTAGAGTTATTCCTAAACTCAATAGGATGACTTTTTGTCAGGTGTTGGTCCCCTTCAATTTTCCACTGGTTGTTTTGCATATAAAATCAATACTCTCTTTCCACTTGTAGTACATCCTTGGAGGTTGTCTTTGAATTTGAATGAAGACCAACCTAGTTTGGTTCATTTGGAGCCAAACTCATTTTGGCACCTCTTGGCATACTAAAATAAGTCTGACCCTCAATGAACCGCTATAGAATGTTCTGACCAGAAGTCCCATTAAATCAAAAGATAACTCTATTAGGCCTGCAAAGTCATTGCTCAATGGTGTCTACTTGTTTTTCTTTTTTATGTCAATGTGAAAATGTGGGAAACTTCTTATTTGATAGTCTGCTAGATTCTTGCTTATTGACTTAAAGGACTATGACAGGTTGGTTCAGGCACACGGGGTGATGTTACCATTCTGCCAACTCTTATGGTTAACCAGCATCAATATCGAGGTTTGTGGCATACTTCCTTTAAAAGTTGTCAATTCTTAAATGGGAATTAATCTTATTGCTGGAACTAAGGATGGTCTGACCAGCCACTCTATCTCGTCACTAAAAGATTGTGTTTGCCTTTTGGCTTTCATTTTTGCTGCAGGGAAGCTTGACAAGGCTGCTGTTTTGAGGGCCATTTGCTCTGGCTACCAGGAAACCACAGATCCCCCTGTTTGTTTGAGTGACTCTGTGGAAACAAATGAGTGCTTGACAAACAATGGAGGTTGTTGGAGTAGCGGCAACATCACTGCTTGCAAGGTATTTTACAAGTATCTGTAATGTCACCAAGTTAGAGCAATTTTTACAATTGTTTTACACATATCTCTCTTTGGTGATCATGAGTTTAAACCAGTTTCTAGGATATGACCTGAACTGATTTCAATCAGTTTAAACTTCCTGAAGACTTGAATAGTCCCTTGTTGTTAAGGACTGCAGGCTAATGCATTTTGATGCAGTTATAGTGTTAAGGTCCAACTTATTAATTGTTCTGAAGTTTCATATTGTGACTTCCTGTATAGTATACCTTGCAAACACTATCAATATTTCAAGTATATCTTAGACCTATGTTGCCTTTCATGTGTGCAGGATACATTCAGGGGCCGGGTTTGCGAATGCCCACTTGTTTCTGGTGTGCAGTTTCAGGGTGATGGCTACACAAAATGTGAAGGTGTGGCTCTTCATTGTATATTATTTCAAACATTTTGATCAGCATTCCTTGCATCAGCAATCTCACACTATCAAATCTTTGTTGCATGCAAGATCTCATAGAGTAGTTCATATATTATTGTTCACCACAAGCAACCCTTGTCCAACCTAGGGAATTCATAGTGTCAGAGTGTCAGGGAGAATGGTAAAGACCTTGGACGGTAATGGGATTAATAAGGGCGAGTTTATATTAGAGTCTGCGTCTGAGAAACTTGGGGTACAAATCACCCCTTAAATGGACTCTACGTTTGGACTCAAGATTGGACCCAAGTGTGATGTTTGATTTCTCAATTTGGTGGGAAAGTAGTTCCACATTGACACTAATAGGATTGTCCGATTTTGGGGTTTTTTTGGTCTTGGACCCTAGTCTATATTCACCTAAGTGAATGGATGTGCTAATGATTCCATTGTGGAAACAGCAATGGGTCCTGGGCGCTGCAAGATCAACAATGGTGGATGCTGGGCGGAAACACGAAATGGTGTCACATACTCTGCCTGTCAGGTATACTAGTTGAATATACACACCAGATTATGTCTGCATACATTATGATTTGTGTATTCAAACTAGTTAGAACTTGCTTTCAATTTCGTCCTTGTAAGTGATAGATAGATGACTCAAATGCCTTGCTGAGGTATGCCATGTGATTAAAGTGATGATAGCTTAGTTCTTTTTAAAATAATTTGTTGGTCAATGATGGTACTCAACAAATTGAGGCCTTTTTTCATGTTCTTGGCTTGTGTATGTGCAGGATAATGACAACCAAGGATGCAAGTGTCCTGATGGTTTTGAAGGCACTGGTACCAACACCTCTGGTTGTGTAGGTACGCTCATTCATTATATTGGAACTTGAACTCAGGACTACCAAGCCTATGCAAATGTTAACTGGTAGATAATGTCTAGCATGAAAAGAGGGTGTTGTCTTAGGTACATGGGCTTTATGTGGTCGCTCATTTTAATCAGACACCTATATGGGAAGGGGTTTACCCAAGAACAGAAACCAAAAAGACACCTGCTACAACGAGATTGGACTATATGCTCGAATTATAGTCCAATCTCACTGTTCTGGGCTAAATAGTTAACTATGGAAGGGCCTATGTGTTCACTTACAGAGAGACTTCCTATAACTTTTGCAACTATAATTCTGAAAGTTGAACTGATAATCTGTGGGATTCACAATTGCTAATTGGATGATCGAATTCCTGGTCTGATTTAATGGTCAATATTGTCTTTAAAGTTGGCTGTGCCCACAATAGGGCCACGTACCCTAGATTTCATGGCTTTTAAAGTTATTCTTGATGCTGAGGCGGTTTTTTCTTGTTGCAGATATAAATGTATGTGCCAGGAAGTTGAGATGCCAGTGTCCAGACTGCAAGTGCACTGACACATGGGGCAGCTATGATTGCCAATGCTCCAGTGGCTTGCTGTATATACACGAACATGACACCTGCATAAGTGAGTGTATTTCTGCTGCCAAACCTATTCCTGTTGGATGGTGATAGGTCACAGTGTATGTGTCAAAATTAATATACCACAACTGTGGATCTTGTAAAATTCCTGTGACATCTTAACTTACAGAATTGGTTGCATGTTTGTCATGAGCAGGCAAGAAGAATACCCCATCCAAACTTGGGTGGACAGTTGTGTTGATTGTGTTGGCTGGTTTGTCTGTTCTTGGAATCAGCGGTTACATTGTTTATAAATACCGACTACGGGTATGTGACAAATGCCCTTTCTCTCAAAATATGTTTTTTAGTCCTGGTGTTGAATATGCAGCTCAGGTGAATGAAGAAAATTGAGTTTTCTCATGATCTGTTATTTGTTGCATTGTGCAGTCATACATGGACTCAGAAATTCGGGCAATCATGGCACAATATATGCCTTTGGACAGTCAAAATGAAGTGAACAACCACATGCAGGAAGATATCTGATAAATGGGAAGGAAAGAAGAACGATTTGTAAGTTGAACCGTTGTAGAAGTTTCTAGTTTGACACTTTTAAGGACATCTAGAATCAACAAGTGAGTCAATTCTTTCCCCCCTTTTTGGGGCTCTTTCAAGCAAGGCCTTGTTGCCCCTTCTTTCTCAGAGCCATCTTCTGGGCAGGTTGAAGAGTTGTTTAGAACATTTTTCTGTACTTCCAAATTTAATGAAATGACAAGGTAACACATGCCCCCTTTTTTTTTTGGTCAGCACATATATATCACACATGTGATCCCCCATAACAATAAACATCTCTCCGGTTTGAGGTTACAGTTCTTCCAGTATGTGGATAAATCTTCCAGTACGTGCATAAGACATGTGTCAAGATTTGGTGAAGCAACCCTCAAATCAATTTTGTTTTTTGAATGTAGTGATAAGGTGGTTTCTTAGTTGATGGACAAGTGAACTATTTTTTGTTATCATGACATTGTTTAATTCTGTTGATTTTTCCAATTCAACGAACTGGGATTAAAGCATGTAGTTTCTGTTTGTGTTTGATGTATTTGTCCCGGCTAACAATTAATTCTTTGGGAAGGTTTTGTTAATAATGGGATTTAATGTGGGCTCCCTTGCTTGTCCCCACCCATGGTTACACTTCAAGGAACATGGCTAGGTTTTGGGAACTAATCAAGCCAGCAATTTGGGGCTTGAAGTTTCAGTGGATACTTGACAGAGTGAATTGTCCGAATTTGTGAAAGCACAGATTCGCCTGTGTGAAATCACTACAGTACCATTGGTGGACATATTTGTACTTTTTCTTTTTGTTCATGGTACTTGTTTGATTCTTCTGACATCGTTTTGGTCTTTTGTTAATCATAGTTTCCAAGGTAGAGATTTCTTATTCCGTTACTTTTCTTATTGATGATGTTGTTCTACTCTCTAGATTGGGTGCATGCCTACAAAGACTTTTGAACAAGCTATATGAATTTTGCACTTCTTTTAGCTAAGATTAAAATCATGATTTTTGGCCGCAGCCAAAGGAGATCAAACCAAGAGGCATTTAACCTAGACAAGGACTAAATTGAGATCACCCATGAGTGCAAAATATCTTGGGATTGATTTTTATCCACATGGTTAGTTAGAGCCATCTAGTAAAAGGCGAGGAATCACAGGTATGAAAGTGTTGATGGGAACTTTAAGATGCGGCAGTTGGCGTCACATGTTGGGAACTCAAATCTTACCTATTCAAGGCTTTAGTGCTTCCTACTTTCACGTATGGCACCGAAATTTGGGGAGGCAACTTGAAAAATTCTCATTGGAAAGTCTTCAAGAAGGGCATGAAGATCCATATGATGTCTCACGTCAAAGTGCGTTCTTCGACTACCTATCGTATCTTACTAGCTGAATTCGGAGAACTTCCCATAGAATTATATGCTCTCAAGCTTACTATGGGCTCTCAACAACCCCTTGGCTATGTAGTAAAGCAACCTCACTATCCCAACACCTGGCCGAACAAGGATTTAACACTTGGTATATATCGACAATTGTGGAAGACATCATGGGGTTTATCTTATTGGGAAACCCATGACAACCCAACCACATCAAAAACAACATATGTTCATATCAAGGAGGTTTTTCTTGCTAAAGAGTGGAATTGTTTCCATCTCTATGGGAAGAAACTAGATTATCTCCACCTCAAGGATATTCTTAAATATGTTGTACTTTAAGCAACCATTGACTTCACCACAACGCAAGATCATTGTTGCCTACCGCACCTCGAACCATAGATTTGCCATTGAAACTAGACGATGGATGAGTATCCCTATCTCTAGAGATACTAGACTACACCATTTTTGCTCCTTAATGCAGTTGAGGCACATTTCATCTTGGAGTGTCCCCTACACAACCCCGTTAGAGGTAAATTTCCATCACTATTTGAGAACATAGTTCCATGGAACCTCAATTGTAACCAACAAGTTAACATCAGCCTCTATCTCACAAAGGCTACCACACTCCGCCACTCTAGAGAATTAACTAGTTTGAAACCATCTCAATGTACTTTCAGTCCCATTAGCTTTTTCGGCTTCCTGGACTTTAAAATCAATATCATTTCATTGGGACACGTACATTAAAATGGTGTGTGGTATGGGTGTGCCTCCAAGAATAGATGCCAAAAAAAAGTGACACGTGTTGAAAAACATTGGACTACGTGCTCAAAACATGATAACCATTTTGGACTGAATAGGGAACATAATCGTGAGGACCCTATACGACCATTTAATGAGCACAAGAATCTTCACTTTCACAATGAGTAAGATATTCATACGAGCTTCAAAAATCATGAGGGAAGTGGCTACGGCCTCAATTTGGATTTGGTAACCATATTATGCTAATCACGTGTTTCATATCCTAGACGAATTGAGGTACACTCTAAACTCCGTAGAATCACACCTGTGGCAACCAAAGTGCACGTGATATTACGGAGTTTTGTAGTGTTAACGTGGATGCGTGATGCTATAGAATTAGTGTAGCATGTGGCGTTATGGAATAACACAAAGGAGATGTGAAGACAATTTGAATTCGTTCTCCCGTCACCTACGCCAGTGTGGTCCACTCCACTTGGCCTTCCCGGGTGACGTGGTAGACGCATGCACCAACATTCAACACGTGGCATAAGAAGAAGAATAAGAATAAGAAGGTGACACTCCACATGTTGACACATGGCGCAATGGGAGGGTGTGGGTTGACTTCTTTGGTGGTTTGCATTAATGACAAATTTCATAATACAAGGGAGGGAAATGTGACAATAAGGAGTGAGATTCGAACTACGAAGATCCGTTCCCTAGGGTTTCGGGATATTAGAGAGTGTGTGGCATTATGGAGGTTGATATTACGGAGTTTAGAGTGTAGTTGGACAAAGTAACCATTCAAGTTAAGACCCATCCACCCTTAGACTCTAAAGTGTACAGGGCAGGTGCTACCTTAAAGAAGGGACATGTTGGACTCACATTTCCCAGCAGTGAACATATTATACAGTAACTTGGGAGATATTTGGCCTAACTTACAGCAACAGAGGACACATCTTGAGGTTTGTACGGCCGGGAGATATTCAAAAAGACGTGTGTGGCCCCTTCCAAATCCAAAGACAAATTTGGCTGTTGGATCAGCTTGGGATCTGTCTCGTCCATTGAGCAGATTGGCATTTCAAAGCTACATAATCACTTCCTAGCGTTGGTTTCTTGACCTTTTTGTATCCAAAAAAGAGAGGTTACATAATCATAAGTAGAAATGTCCAAAACTTGTAGGAGTACAAAGTGATCATTCTGTTGTTAAGTATCACATAGGCCCTCCCAATTGTGTTCATTGTTGAACCCTAGACTGGTGTTTAAACTCCAAGCTCATAAAGTACGTGGCCTTACTGTGAGCACGTCCAACGCCACAAACAAATTTAGTCGTTGGATTGGATCATGAATGATCTCGTTCAATTAGCAATTACAAATTTTGTCGATTGTTACTTCGAGTTTCGAATCCAGAGGTGAGATGCAAAGGTCAATGTGAAGTTTATGTTTCTCTTTAGTAATCTGATAAGGCCCTCCTAATTGTGTATTTATACGCTTTGAGTCAATAACCCAATTTCATTGTAATACGTGTATTTATGGTGTATGTTCTATAATACACCATGCCATATACCACCGAGATATAGGTGTTTGATTAAGAAGAGTCACCACATAAGACACACAATCTCAATTTAGTCCAAATTCATTGTACCACAAAGTCTTGTGGTGTCGGTTCTTCACCACAAACCACTCAAATGTAGGTGTCCGATTAGGTAGAGCAGCCACATATAAGGGCGGGTTTACATTAGGGTCCAAACACTACTTCATGGATCTTACTTCAGACTAAAGATTGATCTCTCAAATTAGAACGAATATTTTCTCGAGTTGAGACCGCCGAGACTTGACACGAAAGTGATGCCACGCCACGTTTTCATACTTTGGACTTGGAATCCATCGTCCAAAAGTCCTCAAGTCCCAAAAGTTTGCTCTCAACTGTGATACAATCGCTCGATGTTGGAGTTTATTTTGGTCTTGGACTCTAGCCCACATCATGATACCTCATCACAATGAGTTTTGATTATACGAAGTGTGCATTATTATGCATTGAAGCGTAGGCATCTCCACAGGGTTTGAAGCTTTCTTCAGCATGCCAGCTAATAGGTTAATCATCAACTACGAAGGAGGCTTCCTGATAAGCAAGGTTTGGAATTCTTTATTGTCACGGCTTCGTAGTACCAACAATCATTCATCTCCCCTTTTGGATCCCTTTTTTATACTACTTTTTTTTCTTGATTGACCGCGGTCAGTCCTTCCAACCCTAGGATGTTGCGTCTCTCTCTCTCTCTCCTCTTCTCTCTCAATCATGCAATTTTCCCCGCTCACAAAGTCAAAAGAAAAAGAAGAGTTGTTGCTGTTGATGTTGATATTGATATCGGTTTTGTGGCATAAACAATCGCTTTGACGGTATCCGATTTTCCTCGACTTGATCTTATTGTTTGCACGAAATAAAATCCTCTGACATGAGATATTTATTTTATAATTTTGTTGAGATTGACGAGCCCGGTTCCATCCGGAGGTTGGAAGACGTCTCGATCGAGTGTAAAGTTACGCCCATCTCCATCACTTCCTAGTGACAAAAAAGGAAAGCAAAAAGGCAAGCTCTTGACTGGACTCACACTTAGGTGCGCGAAGAATGTCGCAAAAGTAGACAGAATTGCTGCACAAAATGGAGATGGGCGACTCCACGTGCAGTGCATGGGGCCTACTACATGGGACACCTTTTAAAAGTGGGTGCCTCTACAGTAAACTTATCATACTAGGCTGAAATTCCGAAGCAACGGCGGGGAGAATTTTATTTGATCTGCAAAGAATTGTTGTTGGAATCACAGTTGCCTTATAGTATTCTGAGTATATTATAGGGTATGTGGGTGTTGTTAAATCCATTTCTCATGTTCTCCAACTTCTACCGATCAGAATTTACGCAATGAAAGTTGCGTTGCATTAGCAAAATCTACGATGACGCATTTGCAAAATTTGGATTCAAAAGTGGATCTCACTCCTACAATGGTGCGTCAGGCGTTGTGAACGCTTCCCGTGTGGTCGTGGGCTAGGAAGATTTCGGCTGTCGATTGCGATCTGACATATCTAAGGGTTCCTATGCTGCCCCAATTTCTGGCTTCTCTTCCCCTCGGGTAGAGCTTGAAAAACTTCACGTTGGATGAAATCTCCACCTCCATCCACTCACGAATATTGGATGAAAATTTTCAAACTAAGCCCTTCATTAAGAGCATTTCAGACCTTGGACAACTAACCAACTAATTCAACAATTAGTTAACTAGTTGCCTTTTGTAACTATAGTTGTTTGCGATTTGACCTGCCAAAAAATGTAGTTAACTATAGTTGTTTAAAATTTGGTCAGCCAAAAAATCTAGTTAACTCTAGTTATATCTAGTTAACTAAAGTTGAGCGCAACCTGTCCTTGGAATTATGTTGTAGTGTTGTAGGGTCACTACACTAAATAGGATATTTAGTGTTTGATACACTAAATACCAATAACCCTATGAAAGTAAGTAACATTAAATGTAAACTCAAACAGTTGAGCAAGGCATGGTGGTAAGAACATTAAATATAATCAAACAGTAAATATCCTATTTAGTGTAGTGTGTTATTTGTGTTGGTGGTGTACATGGAGGTCGTTCCGGAGCCCAACACTGTGAGTGATCATATAAAGGCGTTTCTTGATGATCCTCAATGGCCCAAGCATATTAAAGACCCTCAACTAAAGCAAATCAAGAGGCGAACTTCTTTGAATATATAATAATGCTTGGATTTTTTTCTAGTTAACTATAGTTGTTCTTGAATCTGGTCTTAAATTTTTCTAGTTAACTTTAGTTGTTCTTCAAATTGGTTTGAACTTTTTTATAGTTGTTTTCTAAAGTGTATTGAAAAAAATCTAGTTAACTATAGTTATTTTGGCAGTTGTCCAAGGTCTGGAGCATTTGTGTGGGATTTTGGAGGTTCCCATAGGGTTGCTTAAGTTCCCAATGGAGTTCCATTTACGATGGGACAAACAATCAACCCCATCATCTTGCAAACATTGCTTTTTCATTTGAAATTTCATCCGTCGGAAGCTTTTTTTCGGACTGCCCGAACAGTTCCGTAGACCGTAGGATGGGGCGTTGTGAATGGATGGCTTGGATGTGGTTTGCCCACAACCACACACTCTCCATTCACAACGCCTCAATGACATGGCCTACAGTGCTTTGCATCTCGTACAAGCCATGTGTGAAGTGAAAGTATATGTATTTGGGTGCATTCCATATCTTGTATAAGTGCACTTCTGCAAACAATTGTCATTGGAATCACAGTGTTACGATATGTGTGTTTCCAAATACATAACACACGGATCTGGATGTACTCTAAATCTTCTATAAGTGCATCTTGAACTCCATAGCATTTAATATCAAATTTTTAGTATTACATGACCAATATTATACTTAATGATTGTTGTTTTACACTACGGTAATTTAGTTTAACTTTTTATTAGTAATGTTATCACTCTATCAATGTTATAATTAAGTTTAATTGTTTTATTAAATTTTTACATAATTTTATTAATTTTATACATGCACTCAAACATATTCTAAATACATCGAATGTACACTACTAAATATACACTTGTCCAAGTGGCTCCATCCAAGCCTCCACGTGTCACGGATTCCAAGTGTGCTAAGATATTTTTTGCTCTTCAATTCTAGAAGAGAAAAGGATGTAGTTTCTCTGCCTTTTGGTCGTGGAATTGAATGTCACAAACACGAGTCTCGCCCCGGTGGAGATTCTTCAAGTGGAGTGGCGAAGAAATAATAATATACTTTAGAGCTCCTCAAAAGGTGTTGGTCCACAATTATGGCCCGGCTAGATACCCGCATCTTTGAGTTCATCCCCCACCAACATTACCAAGGTAAAGGGTGTCTAATAAAACCCAACCCTCATATACTTGTCATTTTTAGAAACAATCTTCATAACATTATTCAAATCCATAACAATGTTCTGTGGGACTGACAATATTATGTAGAATATTCCCCACATTCAAATTGATTGTGGGGGAATATCCAAGAATAATGTCAGTCCCACAGAACACTGTCATGGATATGAATAATGTTATGTTAAGTGGGTCTTGCTTGACTAATTAAGGGTTTCATATGCTACATAACATTACTAAGCAACTAGATGATGGTCCTTTTCCATAGAAAGAGGCTGCATTTTTTTTAAATGATGATTTATAACTATTGGTCTAAAGTTCACATTGCATGACCTAACTACTCCCCATAAATGGGAAATCCCATAATTAAAGGAGATTATTTCTCATCCGACACCTAGTCCCAAGGAATCGGTGATCGGGGAGATTTTTGGGCATAATCGGTTGAGATCCTAGTGTTTGCAAGTCCAACTGGTTACATGTTGACATCCTTCGGTTTTTCTATATTAATTGGAGGTATATTCCATAAATTCCTCTAAAGTGATTGGTAATTCTCCAAAAGTCTTGAACTTCAACCGGTTATTTCTCAAACTCAACCAGTTCATCTGTAACTACCTGCCGGTTCTCCCCGATCATAGCATGGAATGCAACCAAGGATTATTGTAATGTTGTGTAACTTCAAGGTCAGGTATTTTCTAAAAAAGAAAAAGATACATATCATAATACGATTGATTGCATTTTCACTTTGGGTAATATTGGTGGGATGGGGGGGGGCATATCAAAGAGATGGGTTGTCTACACTATTTTGTCTAATTAGTGCGGGCCACACTAATTCCCAATAGCCCACACTATTTAATTAAATTAATTTGAAGTGGCCCACTATAATTTCCAATATGAAAAACTAGTGTGGGCTTTTCCTTTGCATATTTGGACAAAAATTCAAGGCAAGGCAGATACTATAAACATATCAATGCTAACCCTAGGCAAATACTATAAAAATTAATGTGGACCACACTAAATTCCAACCCACATAAATTTCCCACCCACACTAATTAGACAAAACAATGTAGTCCCGGCCCACAATTATACATCTACTCAATCTTTTATCATCCATGTGACGATCGGAGGAAAATATCTTCACAACGGGATGTTATAGTGCACAAGGAGGTGGTAAGCAAGCTTCAAGAAGTGTCCTATGTATTAAAACCTAATTTTTTAATTTCATTAAGTAAACAAGGGACTAAGTTGGGAAGGGTCAACCGGTGGGGAATTTCCTTGTACTCCGGGCAAGTTGATGGAACTTATGGCTCCTCGGTTCGCTACCAAATTAAGTAAGCACTAAGATATTCGCCCCCGCCCATCTTGCACGAGAGCCCCCAAAGCCGTGCCAAGACTTGATTCGTGGGCTTGTTGACTCCCAAACCGCCCTTGAGAGGGCCCATCCATTGGGCTCCAACGGAAGAGTGAGTCCCAAGGTGAGCGAAATCATGACTCATCTTTTTGTTTGTCTTTGTGTTTGAGGGTTAGGGCTAGACGTCCACTTCTTTGAGTTGGGCCCCTACCACTATTACCAATGTAAGGGGGGTCTATTACAAACATGATCATCATGTGTTTGTAGTTTATTGACTTTGTCATGTGGGTGGTCCTTGGGCTAAAGTCTGGCAACCAACCGAAACCGGCCACTTATGGTGTTGGTAACTACACTAAATATGATACTGAGTGTCACTTACTATTTGGATTTACACAATGTTATATATTTTTACTGTTGATGTAATTTTCTACCAAGTAAAGTTGTTGACGTTCTATAGTGTTCAAACAAGCAATTTAACAATTGTTGGTAAAATACAAGATATGCAATGAATAGATATAGCATTGTGTAATTCCAAGTAGTAAGTGACACTAAATATCATATTTAGTGTAGCTATTTAAGTGGAGTTCAATTGCAAGTGACTATTGATGTAAAATGGTTTCAAATGAGTCAAAGTTTGGTCTTGGTTAGATAGCCAACCATAATTGGCCAAGTGTGCAAGATATACTAGGGTAGAGCACCCTTGTGACTAGCCGCTTGTTCATCTTAGTTGGGTCCCTCTAAACTATTTTGGGGTTTATGATGCTAATTATGGGATAATGATGTGTAGATAGATAGATAGATAGATAGATAGATGTATGTATGTGTGTGTGTGCGCGCGTGCGTGTGCTATAATAAATTTGACTGTGTTTTCACCTTGGGTAATAGTGGTAGGGGTTGAACTCAAAGAGGTAGGGTCTAGCTTTGGCCATGTTTGAACTAAATTATATTCTTGTTTCCGAGGAAGGCATATATATGACCACCTAAATCTACGACTAAGCAATTTTTGGGTTGATTCCCATTGTCTTGAGCACTTTGGTAAGGTAGGCGTGCCCATTTCGGTTGCTTGTCTTAATCATAAACCTATATTAGATATATGATAAGCATTCTAGGCTCAATAAACAACATGAATGGGGGAACCTATATGACCACTTAATGAGCACGAGAATTGTCATTTGTGATGACAAATAAGATAATCATATGAGCTCCAAAATTTATGACGAAAGTGGCCACAACCTCAATTTAGATTTGCCAATCATCTTGTATTCGTCACTTGTTTCAAATCCTAGCATAAGTGGGTTAGTTGGGAAAAGTAACCATTGAAGGCCATCTACCTTAAGAGAGAGAGAGAGAGAGAGAGAGAGAGAGAGAGAACATTAGATTGAATGTTGTGGGTCACATTGTTCTTAGAGTAACACCTTTTCCATGTGATATTCATTGGTGTGGGACACATAATTACTATGAACAAATATTGACGTGGGTCAATATTTCATAACAAAATATTAACTTTATGCTACGACGATAAGTTTCAATAGTTCATCCAAAGACAATGCATCAATTGTGAAGAGTTAGAATTGTATTTAAAAAGGTCATCTATCTTGGTCAAGCATGCTATTTCGATGCTAGAAAGTTTTCTTGTCATAGCACTCCATGCTTTATACCTATTGACCTTTACATGGTTACTTTATTGACAGCTCCACAAACCATGTTATTGTCTTACACAAATTGGGATCATAAATCACGTATGGAGTAGTAATTGGTGTTGCATTGGTGGCACCTCTGCGACCACACTTTAAAGGAACCCTCCACCTAATACATCATAAGCTTCTCCACTGCTGCTTTGGAATAGGAATTGGAAAGAAATTTGATGACAATAGTGGAGATGCTCCTAAGTGTCCATGGGGGTTAGCTACTTATCGCCAAAACACTTATATATATATATATATATATATATATATATATATTTATTTATTTATTTTATTTATCAAACATGTAAAGTTTATTGCAAGCTCCAACTAATGTGAGCATCACATGTAACAAGAAGCTTGTTGTTCCATCTAATGAAACAATTTCAATGGATTTTCATTAACTTTGTGCCTATTCATTGTCAATGATGTAGGGAAGTGCTTTGTGAGGGTAAATATATATGTGTTCCTTAATCTTAACTTAGGGGCACGTCACATAAGGCTTCTATATGTTAAAAGCGTTGACTATGAGTTACAAGTCCTTGGCCCTTCTCGAAGGCCCGATACTTAGACTAGACGCGTGTGAGAAGTATTGTTGTTCGAAAAAGACAACTTCAACAACCACGATTTTTGATGCAAGAATAGAGCAAGTTATTGAAAGAACTCCCGAGTCACAAGCGAGTATGCTTGGTACGATAGGATCATCATTAATTTGACATATTGAATCGAACCAAAAGGCCAAATTGCGCCGATTCCATATCTTTGGGAGCAAAGAGGATCCGCAAAGGGACACAATCAACCTTCTCATTAATTAACTTAATTCGAGTGGTGCATCCCCGTCCATGAGTCGTCACATCACCACATATCTTTCTTAACACGATCATAGGGACAACTTGGGAGCTAGAAAAGAGACTCCATTGCCAATGACAACAAGTGATCACTTCTCATCTTGGTTCATTTCGTATTGCCATCTTGGCATTCAATGTGGGCAAGTGTCACTTAGTAGTACTTATTAGTATATCGATTCAAAAGGGCCAACAATAAGGTACATGACACCTAGTGTTTGAGTGAGTGGTACATACCAATGTGGGATTGGTATATAGGTGAATGCATGGGTAACAATAATAACACCAATAACGGTATCAAAGAACTCATCTTTGGATGTTGAAATCGTTATATTAGTCAAGTACTGATATTTGGTAGGTATCCAAGACGAGAGTTCAATGTTCGTATACCTGAGTTATCATTTGGTTCAATGTCATTCTAAGTCATGTTGATACTAGGACGATTTTACCTAAGTATAAAGGTTCTTGCATGATATATAGACCCAAATGGTATCAAAAACAAAAGTATCATTGAGTATCCGCCACTGTTGGTATCCAAAAGAGAGTAAAATCTTCATTACATATACATGAAGGTTACCAAAAACAAAATGATACCAATCCAAAACTTGTAGTTATAAACAAACACCCATAAACACTTGCCATGATAAGTTTGGATAATGTGTTCGAAATATAGACATGAATCTAGGTTAAATAGTTACCGCTTAAATATAAACTGAATATTCACTTTGATTATGCTCCTATAACTTTTGCATATTCTCTCCGTTTATGAAATATTCATGATCGGCAATTGGTGATCCGATCCAACGGCTGACATTGTTAGAGGAGTCCAAAGTGCCCACCGAACATCTCGTTCCACATCGCCATCTATCACTCAATATTGGGCAAGCGCCAAATTGTAAGTAGTATAGTACATAGTAGTATACCAATTCAAATGGGCCGACAATAGGTAAAACATAAGCGAGCAGCAATAGGGTCCGATTCTAACCTATTAAAAACATGCTGTGATGTGGAACTTCGATTTTCAAAATTCGTAAATGGGTCAATGAGATCTGATGAGACATGATAAAAAAAAACAAAGTCGGAAATCAAGCCCTCTTGCATTGACACTTGTTGGGAATAGGTCGACATATGCATTGAAGTCTTGGACTACTACAATAGCGGGACAATATAGGAAGTCATAGAATCCATTTCAAAAGCATCATCGTGTTGGTACTAGGTAGGTTTACCCTATTCCCGATGTGGAGGTTTCTCCCGCTCCATAGAGAAAGTGCAAGACTTTATGGTGCGGAGATGAAGGCCCAAATGGTGTGGAAATGAGTGGGCCTACTTATAGTTTCTCAAATCTATGGTTTTTTTAAATAAAATAATCAAGCTATTAACATGCTTGAAATAGGAAAAAAATGTTAGAAAGTGTCACTTTTAGGCTCAACCACCTTAGTACTTACGAGGTGGCTTCCAAATCCAAATTGAGGTTGTAGCTACTTTCCTCATAATTTTCATAGCTCATACGAATATTTTATTCATTATTAAAGTGAATATTCTTGTGCTCATTAAATCTTATGGTCATATAGTTCCCTCCAATTATGTTGACTACTCGACCTAGGATGATTATCATATTTTGAGCACACAATCCAATCTCTTTTAATTTATGCTTTTGTTGTTGTTGTTGTTGTACTTGTTTTTGGAGCCACATCAAACCACATACCACTCAAATATAGGTGTCCAATTAAGTGACCGAATTATGCATGTCTATCTCATGCAAGTTATGGACTTTGACAACTCTTGAGGGTTCCTTGGTTACCAATAGTGACCACCTCCAACATGAGATAATAACACCTGTCCTATAACCATGTTTTGTAAACTCATCTCATGTTTACATTTAAACTGAAAGTTATGATGAAAGTGAAGCGTCCCTCATTCACACCTACCCTCAAGGCTGGTGTCGTCACTCTTTCTTCAACTCTTGGGGTGCCAAATGGACCTACTACTACATTATGGCAACTCTCCAAAGGATTATGCTTTAAAAGACTATAGATCTATCCAAAGCTCTCCTACTCGAGCCAAGTTTTGAACCCCATCTTTTTGGTCCAAGTCTTCTTTTGAGATTGTTACCCAAATTTTGACTTCCAAAATGCTTGGTTTCGAGAACAATGCTCAAGAAAGTAGAGTTTTGGACATACTAACCCATGTTTTCGTAACGAGATCCTTTGAATGGTTGCCATAACGTAGTAGTAGGCCCGTTAGATACCCAAGAGTTTTCAAAGTCCACAAGTTATGATTTGCAAACCGTGTTTCGATTGTCACGTAATCGTATTTTCTAGTCCGAAAAGAAACAAGAACCCCAACAACAACAAGCGTATGGCTTCCGAACCCTTGGAGGATTTCCAACAATCACCGTAAATTGATTATCTAGATAATTGGCTTTCAAAGGCTTTGGACCAATAAAGTTGCATGCTCACATCATGCTCATCTCACTCTTAGAGTTCGTATACATACATGTGTCATAAATCTTCATTGGCCATTGAATGTTTAGAGAGAGAGAGAGAGAGAGTCATACTTGTTTTTTAAGAGTGAGGGGAAACTATAAAGTTTAGCAATTCAACTTCTCTCTCAACATTTGATCTTAAACAACAAGGTTTTGAAAGCATATGGGCTTTGTGGAGACAGGGTGAAGGACTTTGTTTCGTAACACCTACCAAGGGGGGTAGTAGTAAAACATGCCCCCTTGTAGGTTGGTTGTTAATTCATCCCAATTTAAGTTCATTGACTTTGATTTAGAGGTTGTTATTCTCTACAATAGTGATTATAATTTCATCCTCCCCTTCTCTTAGTTCATCCTGGCCCTTGGTCAATGTTTTGAACATTGACCCATAGGATGAGCTTGCGACTTTGCTACCAGAAAATAAAAGAAACCTAAGAAGCCGGTGTTTTTGGAGGGATTAGATTTTCCAATACGAAAGTTTATCTGAACTCTTAGAGGTCACTAGGTGTTTCTTCAAAGTGAGATGACTTAAGATGAACAAATTTGAATGCTCAAATGTTGCTCACATAATAAAAGGAAGTTGTTCCAAGGCACAAAAAGATTACATTCATACAGTTGAAGTCCAAATTTAATATTGTGACATGGCATAAGTCCATGTATATAATCATGATTATAATTATTCATAATGGAATTCGTATCAAGGGTGTATCAAGGTAGCATATGATGAAATTATGTCCCAAGACAACACACTTTGTGTATTGAAATTATGTAACATGTGTACAACACACTTTGAGGATTGGAAATAAATGCATTCATGGTATAGATGGTTGTCAAAATTACTACATAAGGATCATGCATAGAAATGTACGTTGTATTCTTCACATATATTTTGTATTTTCACCCTATGTTCAAACTCATTTATTTAGTCAAATAATCTCATTAGAAAGATAGAAGTATTTCAAGAAGAGTTCATTTTCTAAAAGTAATGACTAGAAATGAAGAGAAAAACAACAACATTTAATTTTCTTATCTCAAAGGGCTCCATCAGGCTTGGTGACCTCTTTAGGTTAACTCAAAAGATACTCTAAGGTAGGAGCGCCTTAAACCAAGACAACACCCAAAACCAACACCCTCAAAATCTTCCATAATAAGTACATGTTGATTTGAGAATGTCCACCATGTGAACATCAAGGCCCCCGAACGGTTTTGGGTGCCAACAAAATTTTCACTTCAAAATTTCTATTTATTTCAATATTGAGGGTAAAATAAAAATTGTAAATTTTTTTAATGGTCTACATGGGAATATCTTGGTTTGGGTTCATACGGCTGCGATGTGTATGCCAAATACCTTAACTTCTCGGTTTAAGGTGCTCCTCCCCAATGTTGACATTTGCACCCATCATATACCCATCGAATGCCTGTCACACCCGTCAAATGTGCATCATGTGTACATTTGAGGTTGTGAATTCGGACATTTGAGGTTTATGACGGGTGCAAATCTCAACCCTGCTCCTACCTTACCTTAGAAAGATTCAAACATTGAAAACACTCAACTTGGTGTTAAAAGAACCACTATATAGTATAGAAGAATACCATATAGCCAATGACGTCACACCACGACAACAGCAAAATCAATTTCTTATGCAGCCTGGTGTCGCGGACCACGTTTCGCCGAGGTCCGCGCAAGCACCCGGTCCTCGCCCCATCGTCGCAACAGTCGCTCACTCAGGCTAGCCGCGCAGCAGCTGCCTGGTAGCCATTTCTCCAAGGAGCCTGGGCCCTCCAGAATCAGCCTGGCCGTCCACAACACGATCCAACGGTCTAGATCCTCCCCTGGCTTCCTACGGCGCTACCCTGCGCTGGGATCTCCTCCGACATTGGAGCTTTCGAGCTTCAAGCTCCCACCTCCGGCACGGATCGATCGATCGATCGGTTGCTCACGCACTCCGTTCTTGCTCCGATCACGCCCCGTTCGTCCAAATCCAACATCGGAGAGGTTTCTGCGACGAATTCTCACTCGGAACCGATCTTTCATCGAGACTGTGGCGTGCAAATTGCAAGGAGATCGAGTTATCGTCGAGCTTTCGTTGCAGGAAAAGCGGATTTGTTCGTGGAGGGTTAGGGGGAGCTGGATTTGAAGCTCGTCTCGAACCCCCATCCTCCTCCTCGTCGCTTTTTTCCTGGTCGCCATAGCTGCGAAATTCACTTGGGATTTGGATTGTGTCGGTAAAGGGTGGGTTAACTTAGGAGCACGTTCCAGAGTATGGTGGAATTTTGTGGAACTTGAGGGCCTGCAATTGGTTTGAGGGTGAGGTGAATCATACGGAAGGTTAGCAGGTCGCAGGGTATTTAAGAGTTTTTTGGAGAGATCGGTGGACTTTTGGAGGATTTTGTGGAATTTGCGGTGAATTATTTCCACGGAGGACCTGCTGCGATTGAGTTTAGGGGGTGGTGAGTTAAGAGGTCGCAGAGTTTCTTGAGAATTTGGTGGAAGTTTGTGGAATTGGCGGTGATTTCCACGGGAAGGAGGTCTGCGAGTGGGTTAAGGGTGGGGGTGAATCATTGAAGGTTAGGAGGTCGCAGAGTTTTTCGAGACTTTGGTAGAAATTGCGGTGTTCTCCACCTTAGGGCCTGCGATTGGCTTGAGGTTGAGGTGGGTTTGGTGAATTTTGATGTTGTGGGGGATGATGAAGAGGGGAGGAGGAGGGAGGATGGGGTTGGGGTTGTTGTTGTTGATGTTCTTGTTTGTGCGGCCGGCATGGGGAGGGTTTGTGGTGGAGCAGAACGCGCTGACGGTGACATCGCCAGACAAGTTGAAAGGGACCTACGAGAGCGCCATAGGCAATTTCGGAGTGCCGCAATACGGAGGCACCTTGTCCGGCACACTCAAATACCCATCCGTCAACAGGAACGCGTGCGAAAAGTTCAGCACGCCGATCTTCCATGCGGAACCGGGAGCGCGCCCTTTCTTCGCCCTCGTCGATCGTGGCAGTACGCGCCCCCCCGCCGCCCAAATTTTGCCTAATTTCAAATGATTTGTTCAAATTGTTGTTTGTGTGTTTCTTTCCGCCTTCAAAATTTATTTCTTGAACGCCCTGTGAAAAGATCTCCTAACTCACCTACGACAGAATTTTGCAACGGTGATGTTGTGGTGTTGGGTTACACTTACACCGCGGAACAATTTTAGCTGTCGGTATGTATGTGAGGTAGACGTGCCTTAGATGGATACTTTTCTCTCTGCACCCACTTCTCGAAGGATATGAAATACATCGCAATTATTGCGAGATGATTAGCATGTCCAAATCGCGCCCGTAGCCATTTGCCTCAGAATTTTCGGAGCTCATATGAATATCTGATTAACTATCAATGTGAAGATGCTCGTGTTCATTAAGTGGTCTTATAGGTCCCCTTAATCACGTTGACTATTGACCCTAGAATGATTTTTAGCACGTAGTCCAATTTCTTTTCAACACATGATGCCTTTTTGGTGTTGGTTCTTAGATCCGCGCCTAACCACATACCACTCAAATATAGGTGTCCGGATTATTGTTGTGTTAGATTTAAGGCACGTTTACCTCATGTGCCGGATGAAGTATCTATCCACGATAACTCTTTAGTTCTGTTTGAGTTATCCTCTAGGTCAACATGATATTTTGTTGGGAGTTGGTTTTCTTCGGTATGTTTGGTAAGTTTTCGGTGGAGGTTTGAAAGTAGAACATTCTATATCAGTTGGAGGGTCAACTCATTTTGGCATGCCAAGAGGTGCTATGCTAATATGATGCTGTACTGAGTTTGGCCCTCAATGAACTGAATTAGGTTGCCTTTTATTCAAATTCACAAACACTAACTCCAAGCATGTATGCACCAGAAGTGGAAGAAATTAGTGATGTTGTATGCAAAACAACCAATGAAATAGAAAATTGTAGGGATCAAACTCTTGACAAAAAGTCTCATTGAGTTAAAGGGTGACTTTATTAGGTACCTGGCCTAATTATTCATTCTTTGAGGAAAAGAAGCTCAAGTTGGTAGCTCTCTGCAGATGCAAGGAGGGATAGCGGCAAGGATAACTGGTCCATGCTTCCACTTGAACACTCTCTTCTGTCTGAGGAGGTTGTTCTAAGTGGGGCAATTTCAGCTTCAGTTGATTTATTATTTCCCAAATGGCTGTCAACCAGGCTGAGAAATTCCTGCGATTTGAGCTCTTCATTTAAGTTGATGTGTATTAAATTAAGCTCCAATAGATTCTGCAGTCCGGTCACAGGAAATTCAAATGACCTCAGAAGTGAGGTCTGTGGCTTATGAAGAGGCTAGTACAAGAGAAACAGGAAATCCTATCTTAGTTAGATATTTGGTTGTTTGAGAAAGAACTTAAGCACCCCAAGTCGAGAGCTCCAAAGTTCTGTCAGTTTTGACATGACAATTCCTTGATACTCAATGGCCAGAGTTGTGTGCAATTCCGCATTAGATTCTTCATACATCCCCAACTTGGATTGCTTTTATTTGGGTGAACTTTCTGGAAGTTGTATTGCTGGGATTGCGTAAATTCTCTCTGTGGGGGCAATTAGGTCACTTTTTTGACTACATGATGCATTAAACTTAATTTTGAACCGTTCAAACATTTGCTTGCAGTGAGGACTAATTCTGGTAATGAGGAGGCACAACTTAGTGGATATGCATGAATAATACCTATGTGGTTGCACAACATGGTGTAATACTTAATGAGTAAGGTATGCTGGCTTTAATCGAATATTAGTCTTATGCAGACGCCTATATTTGAGTGGTATATGGCATGTAGTTCTTAATTGTAGTTAAGAATGGGCACCAAAAAGACCCGTGTTTTCGATGAAAGATTGGAGTATGTGCTCAAAATAAAGACACCATTCTAGGTTCAGTAATTAACATGATTGGGAAAGCCTATGTGATTTCTTGAAGAGAAAGAAGAGTCTTATCTTTGACTTCCTATAAATTTTGCATCTCGACCCCGATTTGACACTTGAAATGGCAATCTTCATGATTCACAATTGCTAACTGGATGAGACAAGCCGCAATCCCATCCAACGGCCAAAAGTGTTTGTAGAGTTGGGAGTGTCAGTAATTGGCCTGCATAACTTATGTGTGTATGTGGGGTTTTGCAGGCTGCTACTTTGCAACAAAGGTGTATAATGCACAACTGGCTGGCGCCGCAGCAGTGCTTGTGGCAGACAACAAGCAGGAGAATCTCATCACCATGGACTCGCCGGAGGAGGATCCTGCAACAGCAGAATTTCTCCAAAGCATCACGATTCCATCAGCTCTTATAAAAAAGGACCTGGCCGACAAACTGAAGGCGGCTTTGGCTGCTGACGAGATGGTGAATATCAACCTGGACTGGCGAGAGTCGCTTCCCCACCCGGACGAGCGTGTGGAGTACGAGTTTTGGACAAACAGCAATGACGAGTGTGGCCCAAAATGCACAGCTCAAGTGAACTTTGTCCGTGACTTCAAGGGCGTGGCTCAGTTGTTGGAGAAAGGTGGATACACCCAATTCACTCCCCATTACATCACATGGTATTGTCCAAAGGTATGTTGATCAATATCTTCTTCATGAAACGCCAACTTCAGGCAACTTGAAGCTTTTCATCTCTTCTTTAGCTAAAGCCTTCTGGACACGCAGCTTAAATCACCGCTGTAGTGGTTGAGCCATGAGATTTTGCCGACGTGTCTTTTCCTAATTGGATATGAGGCGTATTTATTACCCTTAATCAATGACCATGCCATGGCTTGACCACTATGTCTGGCAATGTACATATGTCACCCTGCCATTGGCTGTAGTAGGCACCCAATACCCACCTTACTGCTATTGTGGTTTATTAGGATGGGTGCCTACTACAGGCTTACTATAGGGCTCCTCACATCCATTACCTAGTTCATAGAGGACTAAGGTATGCAGGTGTTATTCAGTAACTCTTCTTAATAGGACACCTATATTTGATTGGTGTGTGGTTTGGTGAGGATCAAAGAACAAACACCATAAAGACACAAGTTTAAAAGAGATTGGACTACGTTTTCAGATTTAATTAAATACTCCACACGCAAAAGTGAACACAATTGGGAGGATCTATGTATTCAGTTAATAAATCAACAAACATGCAGTTCCAATAACTATAACTAAACCAGGGGAGGTCTAATTTTCGATCTGATTTTGAACATGAAAAGCATACCGAACAACACCCATCAACTGGAGAGAGAGAGAGAGAGAGAGAGAGAGAGAGAGAGATGTTGATGATGAAATTAGGGTTCTGTGTGACACCTGTCTGATATGGGAACACTTTGATGTCTGTCAGTGTTTGAGGAGACGCACAAGGCAACTACTAATTTCTAGAAGGGAAGGCCATAGTGTGATTGTGTGACAAGATGCACTGTTTGTAATCTGTTTGATGAACCGTGCGCAGGCATTCATAACGAGCAAGCAGTGTAAGGCACAGTGCATCAACAACGGTCGCTATTGTGCACCAGACCCAGAACAGGATTTCACCATAGGCTATGACGGAAAACAAGTTGTGACTGAAAATCTCAGACAGCTCTGTGTTTACAAAGTGACCAACGACAGCCATATGCCCTGGAAGTGGTGGGACTATGTGACAGATTTCCAAATTCGGTGCCCAATGAAGGAGAAGAAGTACGGGCCGGTGTGTGCCGAAGAAGTACTGAAATCCCTTTGTAATGCTCTCTGTACCATGACCTGATTTCCTACCTGAAATGGAAAGAGATATGATGTGGGGTGGGTGTGTGGCAATGTTGAAATAATCTGATTTTGTGATTTCTATAATTTGGAGTGTTGACGCAAGTTGAGGTATTATGCTAATGTTACAATTACCTTGGTTGCAGCCATCAGTGTGGATGATGTTAAGAAGTGTATGGGTAATCCAGAGGCTGATGAAGATAATGCAATCTTGATTAATGAGCAAAACGCACAGGTATGTGTTCAGCTTTGTCAGAGTCTATGTTTGTAAAATTTAAGAGTGCTGGTTGTCTAAATTGTCTTGGGCTTGCATGTGTGGGACTTACCTATGCAAGCTGATAATACATTTATTCTTGAGCATATTTTGACTTGTCATTCCGTGAACTTTGGCAGGTTGGTTCTGGTACACGGGGCGATGTTACCATTTTGCCAACCCTCATCATCAATCAGCATCAATATCGAGGTATGTCACCTAATTCTTCAAGTTCTGTATGTTGCATGTCAAATGCCTACGAAACCGCCCATCAGCTGGTTTTGCATAGAAGAATCACATGTCTGTTGGATCAAAAAAATGCAGACTCTGGTTACGATATTGGCCTTAACTTCTGGTTTCATCCATCTTGCCCTCCACAGGGAAGCTGGATAAGGGTGCAGTGTTGAAGGCTATCTGCTCTGGCTACCAGGAAACTACAGACCCCCCTGTTTGTTTGAGCGACCAAGTCGAGACAAATGAGTGTTTGAATAACAATGGTGGCTGTTGGATGAGTGGCAACATAACTGCGTGCAAGGTCTGCTCCACAAACCTCTTTTTGGGTGGTTTATAATCCTCTACACCAGAGCCATTGAGAGCTAAAAAAAAGGAGCCTTCTCATTGGCAGGGAGCCTCTTACGCTTGTTTGAGCTTTCAACTTGAGAGCTTGAACTTTTTACTCGTCTCACAACTCGTAGGTGGTGCCTTGATGAACCCCATGTGGAATGACTGCGACAAGGGCTCGGTCAAAATCTTAAGCTACCTCCATGAGGTAGCTTAGGAATGTCGAGAGTTTGAGCTCTAATTTTGTGGGCCCCAAGCCAATGAACTTTCAAGCATTCTTGGGCTTGTCAATGCTTCTTTGTTTAGTAACATTCCCCCTCGATATCTCACTTTGAGCATGGCCACTTTTTATACTTGCTCGAACTGTTGAGAGCTTGAAGATTGGTCAAGCTCTCAATAGTTTGAGTTTTGATGAAAGCTTGTCAACTCAAACTCCCAAAATTACAAGTTTGAGCTCTCAACTCGAGCTCTCAACTTTCTAGTGTAAATGGGGCCTTAGTTTAGGGGTTGTGTTTTTAAGCTGAATTTTGCAACCAATCTGCTAGAACTTGGAAGCTGTATTTTGATATGAAATAGCTGGGTTTCTGTTTATTGTAATCTTAACATTTGGATGGAGAATGGAACATTGACATTGCTCCACCAATCTCACTGTTGGAAAGGACCTTGGAGCTGAGGTACTGCATCTTTTGTTGACAGGATACCTTCAGGGGCCGCGTCTGTGAATGCCCTCTTGTATCTGGTGTGCAGTTTGAGGGCGATGGCTACACTAAATGTGAAGGTACATTCTATTAAACTTCTGTGCTCAATGATTTTGTTATTTGCACATGCATCACAATCTTGAACCCTTTTTTTTGTTGATTGGTTTGAATATGATATTTCATGGAGATTGTTTCCGTGCTGGTTTCTACTGAAAGGGTCTAGAAGTTGAAGTTGTTTACTAAGTCATAGGGTCACAACATCCCAATTGGGTCAACTGCATGTGTGTGCAATGAGACATTGTTACCTGTGATAACATGAGGTTGTATGGAAACAGCAAGAGGTCCTGGGCGCTGCAAAATAGACAATGGTGGATGTTGGCAAGAATCACAGGGTTCTGTTACATATTCTGCCTGCCAGGTTAGTTTACTGTGTGGTTTGACATTCTATTCAACATCCTTTTGTAAAGATTTTGTTTCTTCTCCAGGCGGTAGTTTAGTTGCATGTTGTTTCTCTAGGTTGCCTTCTACACATTGCTGCATCTGTACCAATTACATGTGACAGCTATTGAATGAAGACTGATCTTGATTTTATGGACTGCTGATTAGGCCTATCAAAACTCAGGGTGCACATGTCCTGAAGGTTTCGAAGGCAGCGGTGCAAACACCACAGGAGGTTGCTTAGGTATGTTAATTTCCAATCATTGATAAAAACCAATGGATTCTCTTAAAAGTCAATAGAATTATCTGTAAGTCTCTGGGTCAAACTCTATAGGACTTGGCTACAAGGTGAGGTCGAGAGCTTCTGCATAAAGTCGCCCAAGTTTTCTTAAGAATTGATTAACATGCTAAATCAGGGTCAACTAAAACTTACAAAACTGGCTTTCTAGCTTGTCGCTCTAGGATCAGTGGGCCAAGCTAGTATTTTCTAGGCCGAACTGAGATTTAGGGTGTCAGGTGCCATTGGGTCATACCCTACTTTAGATCCTAAAGTTCTCTCAATTTTTTTTAAAAAAATCGAAAGAGGAGGTCCAAGGAGTTTCACCCAACTTTCAATATCAGGCTCCGACACAAGATGCTCTAACAAGCTCTTTCTAGAAAAGTGCTTCAAAGAGGCACCAAACTCTTAAGTTCGACCCTCTTTGAGGAACTTTGTGGATAACTCTGTTGTATCATACTTTCTTTTAGAGCTGAGTCTTGAATAATGTTTGTTCCTGTTTATTGCAGATATTGATGAGTGCGCAAAGAAAATGAAGTGCCAATGTCCAGAATGTCAGTGCAGAAATACTTGGGGCAGCTACGACTGCAAGTGCTCAGGCGACCTCCTGTACATCCACGAGCATGATACCTGCATTAGTGAGTTCTTTCTACTTCTTCCTTTTTCCTTCTGTGGGGTCTGATGGATGGAACACAATTTGATGCTGTTGAATATTAAAATGACATAAATTATGGTCTCCAAATGAAGAGTTTCCGTATGGTAATCTTTGTGATAAACTAGGACATGGACATATATATATATACATATATATTTGTAAATTGTATTATCCATTTGGCTATGTTTTTGGAAGCATACAAACTGTTCTCAACTTGAATACTATTATGATAAAATATATTCCCAACTTTTCTCCAACTTTCCATCAGTATTGTGTAGTCATTTTAAAAGGTAAAATCTAATTTCAAAAGTTAGTTATGAGGGAAGATGAACAATCGATTACATCAAGACACGATTTTTGCACACTAGAACTCTAGGGTCAGGAGTGAAATAATTTACATCTTGTTGATATCTGTGATGAGTCATTATCTCCTGACCAGAGCTTGGTGATGGGTGCAGTCTTTAATGAACATGTCGAACATTAAAAGTTTGGATTTGATTGATGATTCATGGAAAGTTGAGTTAGAAGGTTGGGAAGCATAATTAAGACAATTTATTGTTGTGTAATTTTTCTGCGCAGGCAAGAAGAGCACACAAACAACACTTGGGTGGACAGTTTCGATGATTGTGTTTGTAGGCCTTGTTGCCCTTTCGGTTGGTGGTTATGTTGTCTACAAATATAGACTTCGGGTATGTGTGAACAATAATCTTACTGATATTACTTGCCTATTGGAGAACTCTTGCTATGATAATTGCAGTAAAGTAAATGCAGCATGTGATGCATTTTGATGTGGATTGTGTGGAAATCATGTGCAGTCTTATATGGATTCTGAGATTCGAGCGATTATGGCACAATACATGCCACTGGATAGTCAAACTGAAGTGAACAACCACATGCAGGAAGAGATATGATTCTGGTATGTCCATTTCCATGTTGATGAATTGTTAGGTGACCTTCTGAAGCTAGGATCATATGATGAAAACATTCGTCCAAAAATAAGAATGCATATGAAAGTATTGATTCTGCCATCAATTCATGCACATTGCAAAACAGATCAATTGAGGGAAAGAAGACTATAATCATATGATGGAAACTCTAGTCATACATACTTCGAGAAGCAATGTGGTTGAAACACCAGTCTAGATGTATATATTTTCAGAACTACAAAAATTGCACATGCAACAATTTTGTGTTTAGAACAAGAGATTTAATGCACATGTAAGGCTAATTTCTGCCATTTCCATTGATAGAACTACATGTCAATAATTTTATTATGTCAAAAATTCATGCATTAGTCTAGATATACTAGTGAATTCATACCTAGTGAATCACTTTGTAGAAGGTTTTTTGACATTTCTTCTGTATTTTGTGTAGGGTTGGATCTACTAGGTGAACTTATTGTCAGCATTGAGACGATTCACGAGTTGTGGTGTTGGAAATACACGAGGTGGATCATGCATTTTCTGGTCAGTGTCGGGAAGAAATTGCTATTTTACTAGCCAAGCCATATGGAAGTTAGGAGGCTTTTTGCATTGGTGAAAGGCTGATGTCACCTATTTCGTAGCATAGTTTGTCAAACAGCATACTGTTTGTAGAGAGCTAGTTTTATAGAGGTTTCTATGTATATATTGGAAGGGGTGGTAGGATAAAGAGATGTAGGGGAGTGCAAAATTGGTTGAATCACACTTGGTTCCAGAGAGGTGAGAACTTAGTGGGGTACTAAAGGTGAGAAAATCTGCAATTTCATACGGGGATATCATTTGGAATTACTTACCTCCCCATTTATCCTCTTTTAGTGATCTGATGACGATGAAGTTGAGTTCCCGCCCATTGTCCATAGCTCCATCTTCTTCACCCCTACTACTCAGGGCTCCCTCCAAATCGAGGTGAGTCCTTTTTCTTCACACCCAACACCTGGGCGGGCTGAACAGTCACGAGAAACATTTTTCTGTAATTCAAAAATGAGTGAAAATAATGATAAGGTAACATGTTCTTTTTATATTTTTGTTCCAACTTCTACTTCAATTGGACTCTTGATGTGTTCAGGTTTTCTGCCTCTTTGAGCAGAAGATACTGTTGTTTGACCTGGCACAAGTAGTAATTTAATCTCCCTTTAGACCTGCACTGCCAATGTTTCCCTTGAATATTTTGTGGGTTTTATTCCATTAGGGGTCATTACCTTGGGGAGCCCCATAATAGCTTAAGAAGTTAAGTGCACTCTAAACTCCGTATTATCACACCTGTGGTAACCAAAGTGCACGTGATATTACGGAGTTCTGTAGTGTTAACATGGATGCATGATACTAGTGAATTAGTGTAGCATGTGACACTATGGAATAACACAAAGTGCAACATATTAAATGGTGTGGTGTGGTCCACTCCGCTTCGCCTTCCCGGGCGATGTGGCGGATGCATGCACCAACATTCAACAAGCGGCATAAGAAGAAGAATAAGGTGACATTGCACATATTGACATATGATGCAATACGAGGGTGTGGGTTGACTTCTTTGGTGGTTTGTATTAATGACAAATTTTGTGATATAAGGGAGAGAAAGGTGACAATAAGGAGTGAGATTTGAACTACGAACATCCGTTCCCTAGGGTTTCAGGATATTAGAGAGTGTGTGACATTATGGAGGTTGATATTACGGAGTTCAGGGTGTAGCAGCATATACGGCAAGTTGCCGCGTAAGGCACAAATTCCTCAAAGATTGTTTACATTGTGGATTCATCAATGGCAAGCGATCCCCACCTACCAAGCCTGCAACTGCCACATTCTCTTTACTGGGCCATATCTCCTCACATGAATAAGAGCAGCTTGTATAACATATGCCCACACCCTTGTTTTCTCTAATGCCAAGTGACTCACTCGCACCTCAATTGTGTGGAATTCCAAGCATTAACTATGACCAAGCCAGTATTGCCATGGTTTTTTGAGGCGACATTCGCCTTCTAGATCTCTGCATATGAATCTAGCCCATAGACCAAGAAAGATTCACTCTTGGAGTTTATCTGTTGTGGAAACATGTCAAATATGGGTTGCTTTGAATATTTATTCCATAAATAATGCATTTCTCAAGTACTCAAATCCAAGTAGATAAGAAGATGCATATATTTAGAAACAAAGAACATATATTTTTTTCTTTCAAAAAATTGTTTTCATTTCAATTTTATTGTGGACATGCTCATATTCACCTGTCTTGATTCCAATACGCATTCAAATGTCCAAAAACATGTCTAAAATACCCAAATACCATCATGTTATTGATAGGTCAAATTATAACAAATTATCATCAAATGCTTTTATTTTTGGCCATCTGAAATAAAATGAATTTGGTTTAAAATCCAGGAAGCAAAAGGTTTATGGGGCTAAAAGTACATTAGGATCTGTCAAACCAACTAATTCTTTAGCCTAATGGTGGAGTGCAACTGTAGCTTCTGTGAGATAGAGGCTAATGTCAACATGATGGTCCAATTGAAAGAAAGACTCGAGACTCCCTAGTACCATATTCTCCAGTTGAAACTTATCTCTAATGGAGCTATATAGGGGACACTCCAAAACAAAATGTGCCTCATTTTCAATTAGAATATACTTAGAGCAAAATTGGCATGTCCTGTAATCTCTAGACATAGGGATAGTCAACTACTGTTCTCCCTCTTTAGTATGACACGTTTGGGAAACACACAAAAAGTCGTATTATCGAGGTGTTGTCTTCTCATTAATATGACAAATGGTGTAAAGTTGTTGTATTATTGGGTTGGGGGGGGGGGGTGGGCTTACAGTAGTCTCTTGCTTAAGTACACACTTTGAACTGGAGCCGGTGGTGCACACTTAGTTGGTAGGTGCATACTTTATTCATATCGCCAATGTTCCATATTGAAGTCTTCAATGAAGAAGAACCACTTATCAATGACGAAATCCAGCCTATCGAAACATTTGTTGAATCTGAAAGTGCTACCGTCTTCAAAGGCTTTGAAGCTCTACACAACACTATCCTTGACATTAATGACCAATTGCTTTGCTCCGATATTCAAACAGAAGCTGGACAAATGTATGATGAACTCCAATGATCGTTTGAGACGTTTCAACGAAACGTTAACAAACATACATTGAATGTCAAGCGTAAAAAATTCATGCATTTGCGGCGAATCACTTTGCATGACATGTTCAAACAATAAAGTACGAACCCTGATTTTTGTCAAAAAATTTGCGCACTTAACCGTGATGCGTACTTAAATGGGTGCGTACTTAAGCGGTAGATTACTGTATTTGGTTACTTAATGAACATAAGAATTTTTTTAAAATAATGAATAAGTTATTCATATGAACCCTAAAAATTTATGAAAAACGCGGCTACGGCCTCAATTTGGATTTGCTAACCATCTCATACAAATTGTGTGTTTTATATCCTAGGAGAAGTGGGCTAGTTGGTAACAATAACCATTTAAGATGCATTTACCTAAGCTAATGGTTTACATTCTAAGGAAGATAGGGTCTTAAAAAGGTCACTTTTTTTTACTAGCTTACTTTTCTTATGATATGAACCACACGATCAGTGCAAAGATGGTTAGGATATCCAAATCAAGGTCATAGCCAATATCTTCATAATTTGCAGAACTCATATGAATATTTTATACATTATCAAAGTGAAAATTCTCGTGTTTATTAAAAAAATCATAGAATTCCCCCCCAAATCATATTGATTATTGAACCTAGATTGGTTATCATATTTTGAGCACACAATCCAATCTCTTTTAAATACATGTCTTTCTGACATCCGTTCTTGAAGCCATGCCAAACCACAAACCACTCAATATAGGTGTCCTAATAAGAAAGGTAACCGAATAAGAGTTGCATAAATTATTCAAGTCCATAACAATGTTATGTGGGATTAACAATATTCTACAAAATATTCTCGGATATTTCCACATTCAATCTGAATGAGGGAAATTTCTGCGAATATTATGTGGAATATTGTCAATCCCACATAAAATTGTTATGGATCTAAATAATGTTATACTGTATGTCTGCCTTATAGTATTTTATGTGAACCCCTGACAAGAAGTATTTTATTCAAAGTTTCAAACTTGGTCTATAACATCCATAACATTATTCAGATCCATATCAGAGTTCTGTGGGACTGAATAATGTTATGTCCAAACTATATTCAACACAATCTATTAAAAAGCGGAAGTGAAATATAATCATATGTAGCGACTGTAACATAATATTTGTGGTATGTATATGATTCCAAATCATTTATATATATCCACATCTTTCAGGTGTTTTTTTTTGTATATATGTATCCTTTGAATGGAAAATTGCAATTCATTATTGTTCTCCCTCTTTAGTATGACATGTTTGGGAAACATAAAAAAAGTCGTATTATGAAGGTGTTGTCTTCTCATTAATATGACAAATGGCATAATGTTGTTGTATTATTGAGGGAATACGAAAACATAAGTAATATGAGCTTTATATATATACACACACACACACACACAACAAGTTTGATGGCATGAAATAATAACTTATAACTCCAAACAAATACAAATATTCTTAAGAACACTTGAAATAGGAGTCCAACGATCTCTGGTGTTGCCCACCCAAGTTAGCAATTGTCATCTTATCTAAATTCCCTATTAACTTTTGAAAACTAATAATATCATTAACACCAAAATATAAAGAGTCACTAATAAGAAACTAGGCAACAATGATGCATGAAGTTCAATATCACTAAGCTTTACTATAGGTGGAGCAACATCATCCATATCTATTGCATCTAGATCAACATTAAGATCAAAGTCTTGTGTAGAATTGGTTCCCAAAGTGGCATCCACCAACTCATCAGTACTCAATTCTAGCTCAATAATCTCTTCCCCTTGGAGTGCAAGAATGCAAGAGAGTGCACAAGATACTGGTGATGCCATATCACATGTGTACTAGGCAACATACTAGGTAGGAGGCCACTCAAACCTAACCATGTCCATTCTACACTAGTAACCCTAATTATCATTAAGTTCCCAATGATAATTGAAGTTCCCAAGTAGGTCCCAAGTGAAAATGGATGTATTTTAGATGTACATAACATACATGAAAGGAATTTTAGCATTAACTACCTCTTTAATATGACAAAACGGAGATTCTAAATGCTGCATTATTGATTGTCGTAGTCGTATAAAAGAGGGACTTTTGAACTAAAAAGTGTGGTCTCGCAAAAATGTGTTGTAATACCGAGGGTGTCGTATAAACGAGAGTCGTATGAACGAGGTTAGACTGTACATAGTTTTGGGTGGGACGTTCTCTCCTTAGAGTAAGGCTCTAAAAGTAGGTTAAATTTTCCAAAATATATTTTGGTGGGGCTCTTGAGACCTTCTGAGAAGAACACAACAAACAACTTTGAATGTCCCATGGTTTGAATATGAGCAAACACTCCAATTTATAAAGAAATTTGTGATATGATTCCTTCACATGGAATCTAATGGCATAGGACGCTCTTGGTTAAATAGGTATTAGGTAAACTCTTGGTGCAATTAAGGTCAATTCTCAACTAACATGCACAAGGAGCTCAATCTTTTGTCAACTAAGTTAACATGAACGAATGCTCAAAATTCTAGAGAAATTCAAAATCTCTTTGAATCTTTCAATATATAGGTAGTGTGATCGTTTGATTAGTGTTCCCAAGAATTAGTGTGATTTGCTATGTGTCACACTAAACACAAAACCTAATCAAACTAATATGACTTAAATTATGATACCAAAAGCCGAGTCAAAATTACAAAACAGAAACAATACATCAAGGTCACACTCATTTTCATATGAAAAGTTTCAATATGCAACTCACTAACTACATAAAGAGCTATGTATTATGATCTAAGATTAGTGTGAGGCACACAAGTTCGCACATTCAAGAAGTATAAGTGTGACCTTTCATAATTGGTGCATTTCAGACTATAAGGTACGTGGGTGTTATTCCGTTCATTTTCCATGTTTTCCAATTGATGAGATGTATACGACAAAACTTGTGTTGTATTTGCAAATCTATCATGAAGCATCAACAAAAATTGGATTGAAAATCTAACTTTTCCTTAATTTAATTATGGTTATTGAAAGTGTTGATTCCTTAACTGAATACATAGGTCTTCCCAAGTGTTTTTACTATTGAGTGTGGGGTAGGTTTTTTTTTAAAGATGTTGTCCAATCTCTTCTAAAGATGTGTCCTGATGGTGTTTGTTCTTTGATCTCACCAAACCACACAGCAATGAAATATGGGTGTCCGATTAAGTAAGTTAAAGTAACCGAATATCACCCGATGCCTTCAAATTTGTCAGGAGATAAGGAGACTCCGAAAACATGTTATGAATTGCCAGGGCCCGTGGGATGGGTTTTTTTCCCCGAATTGTGAACTGGGCTCGTTTGAAAAGGCACAAACAAGCGAAGAATGATGATGATGGTGGATGGGTGAGGTGATTGTAGTAACAGATTTGCAGTTATATGTTGACAAAAGTGATTCAGACTCCTGGAGATCCAAAATTTCCTGCTCTAAATTGCAACATCAGTTGTTGCCCTACTTAGGCTTCGTTTTCTGAAAATGGCACTCACAAGGTTAGAACGGCACAGGAACTGTGAGTTCTGGTGATACATGAGTTAAGAGAAGCATTTCAAGAAGAATGGCAGCAGCATTAGGGCATGTGAAAGCGCTCGGAGGTGCAAAATGGCATGGTGGGCGGGAGAGTGTTGAAATCCGCTCTTGGAGGTTGCAATCATCTCATAGTTCATTGTGTGGAGTGCCGAGCGTTGTGCAGCAAGGAGCTCCTCTGAAGATTTCCAGGAGCCTTCGGTGTACCCATCGAAGGAGGGCAGGTAATTCCTTCCCTCTTTTGATTTGGTCAAGTTCTTGGCCCTTCTTCTGAATGCCTAAACCCTCCCAATAGTTTCAACATTTAGAAGTTGAAACTATTGACTTCTAAATGACAAGTGTTCACTTAGACTACTCGCAGAAAAAAAGCTTAAATTCGGAATTTCATTGGGGCAGAGGTAAGCGAGAAGTGCCAAGCGAGACAAGATCAATAAACACTAAACCCTGACCCCTCTCATTAGATATCAATCGTTAACTCCTTTGCCGAGCCAGTGCAAACTTGTAGCTACACACCAACGCTTCTTGCAGAGAGATCTTTGAACAATTGTAGAAGAAAAGCTTAAACTGTGGATTTCATTCGGGCAGAGGTAAGCGAGAAAATGCCATAGAACACAAGATCAATAAACCCTAAATCCTACAGCCTAAAACCCTGGACCCTGGACCCTCCCGATAGATTTCAATCTTAACTTCGTTGCAGTGCAGTGACTTCCACGGACTAATTAGCAAGCCAGTACACCCATCACTTCTTGCAAGAGAGTTTTTTGAGCAATTCGAGTAGAGACGCTTAATTTGGGATTTCATTTGGGTTGAGATAGAGCACAAGATTAAAAACCCTTTAACCCTGCACACTCCCAATAGATTACAATCTTAACTTCTTGCAGTGCAGTGACTTCCATGGACTAAATAGCAAACTTGTAGCTACACCCAGTCACTTCTTGCAGAGATTTTTTTGAGCAATCCTACAAGGTAATCTTTCTTGAGGATTTGGGAATTCATTTGGGGCAGAGGTAAGCGAGAAATGCCAGTCAAGCACAAGCTCAAGTGTCGCACGAGTGGAGGCTAAAGATGAGTCTGTGGACATAGTGATACTTACAAATGGGCCAGGTGAAGTGGCCACCTGGGTGAAGCCGGTAGTGGCAACCTTGCGGCAGAGCAGCAAGGAGCAGGGCATCGACATGCGAATTTCGGTATAACACTTTACAAATCTTCACCCCTTACAATGTGAAAGGTTATTTGGGCACTGTAGATTTTGCTTTGCGGAAAGCCTTAATTAAGAATGGAATCTACATCACAAACTTCCGAAGGCCAAATTATCTTGTTAGCATACTAAAATGTTGAAATAATATCATAAATGTTCAATAAATGTCCTCATAATTACATTATTTTACTATTCTCGTTTATTATGTGCCACATTATACTACTTGGAACCAAGTTGTTACATTAAATTAACACATAAAATATAGGATAATTACTATTCACCACTAGATGTAGTAAGTACATTATACACCACCCTTTGGAAGTTTGTGATGTATATCACTGTCAAATCATCCATGAAGTGACGATACATTTGGTTGTTGAGAGTATGAGAGCAAGTTCGCATTACGTGTCTTTGATCTTAGGAATGCCAAATGTCAGTGACAACCAGAGATTTGGTAGTCAATACCCTTAGTGGTGTACAAGTAGTGAGCATCTGAGATCTGTTGACAGAGAATTGGCAAAGACTCTGTCTTGTTTTGCTACATGATTTCACTCTCTTCTTTTCAAGCCTAAGCAGTTCGGTTATTCTTTATTGTGCACATGATTTAATGACTGAAATTTTCAGACGTTTACAAAGCTGTTTTTGACGAGTTTTAGGTGTTCACATGTGATTGATGAGCAGGTGATATTGGCACCTTGTCCACATGCCTCTGGCGGAGAGCTCCAACTCCTGCAATCGTTTGTTGATATTGATCGTTCTCAGGTATTCTTGTCAATGGCAATCTTGTCACTGTCTCTTACTCTGCAGAAATATAACTCTCAATTTTGGCATGCTACAAATGGAAAAAATATGCGTCTTATGTCAGGTGGTTCCTGGTTGTGTGCAACTGCCTCTTGTTTATTGGACTCACCTCTCCTTTTGTGATTGAACTTTCAGGGACCGGAGGGGTTTTACTCGCTGTTGCTATTTGGTCAATCTCAGGACAATTGGGAGTGGCGAAAGCGAGGAGTTTGTATATTTCTTGGTGGCGACCAATTCAATGCAGTATGTTCCTAGCCCTCTCAAGGACGAAGTTTGCATGTATCATGACCAGTAGGAAAACCTTAGGGAAATATGTGCAACAGCCAACTTTCTGATGTTTTGCAGGGATAAGTAGGTCAATATCTAGTGACCATCTTCTGCAAAGTTCTCAGCAGAAAGTACATACCACACGTTTAGGTCTGACTGGGCAAGTCTCTGCTACATTTTAATTTCCATGTCATCTTTAAAAATGTTCCACTCAAATGATGACATGTGGCACTTTTTGGCCAAAAATGATCAATCTATGTCTAATCTGACCTGAAAATAGGCTACTCTGCTTTGCAAAGCTTCAACCTTACAATTTTGAACTTTTTTCAGTTTTTTACCAAGCAATTTTTATCCACTCTGTGCTGCTGATATAAAACCTTGAGTTCCATGTCATCACACAAATGTAGTCACACTGCATGTTATTCCTTCTGCACTATTTCAACTCGAGGTGCTACATAGTCTGGATGGTATGTGAATGTCTGGCTGTCATGAGTAGAATGATTGCAAACCTTGCTGTGTAACTTTCAAGTCACATGATGCTGTATGACACCCTGCAGCAATATCTGAAATATTAGAGCAGGTGTTGCTTGGATGGAGGCTGGGATACAGGACGGTGGTCTATGCTGAAGATGCAGTAAGATGGCCTGGGTATGTTTCTTTTCTTGTAGTATAGCATCTCAACATTTTCATTTTCATTTTGCAGGGGTGGGCAAGGAATATGGTATGTGGTTTCATGTGTGGAAACATTCTCACAAAAAAAAATTCCTTATCTGTAATACATATTTCTGTGCAGTTGAAGTTGCCCATAATTGTTATCATGATACCCATTCTTACACAAAAGGACCATTTTCACTCACATTTTGAACATAGAGGCCTATTAGAGCTGTAGTAACTTTCCTTTGTGTGCATGTTTGGAGCAGACTTGTGGATGCCTACTTATTGCGTTCTCAAGAGACGTTGTTGAGTGTGCCACAATGGGCACATCAGCGTTGCTACGTTGTTGGGGACCTGTTTTCAGATGCAGTTGAGTCCTCATCTTTGTGGGACTCCTGGACATTGTCGTATACTGCACCAGCTCAAGGTCAGGTTGAGGAGATTATCCCAGTGGTTGGGCTCCTACCGGGTTCCAAGGTAGCTTCTTCTGAGCTTGGATATTAGCACGTTGCTTTAAAATCTCTAATACCATATCTGTCTTTGTCAGGTCACAATAGAGTTTATTCTTTTATTTAATGGGACTTTTTGTTGGGAGTTGGTTCCCTATGATTCTCTATTGGTTGCTTTGCATACAATATCAATAATGTTTTTCCACTTGTGGTGCATGTCTGGAGGTAGTTTTTGAATTTGACTGAAGAGCATAACCTGGTTCCCTTATGTGTGTACTTGTAGCTGTAAGATTAGGCTACTTGTGACCTACCTATTCCTCTTGTGAGCTCAGTTTGTATATTTGGAGAGTTGTCTGCAATTATCAGATCTCCAGTCCCTCTGGACGTAACAGAATTACTGACCCTGGAGAAATTTCATTTTCAGGGTGCAAAGTTGGCTATTGGCGTGCCCTATTTCATGGCAGTTGCAGATCATCTACATCAGCGGTAAATTCATCTCTCCCACTTTTGTCTTCTGTCCCATTTCATTCTTTCTTGTTATGTCAATGTTTGTTGTGCAGTTGACTTTGCCTGGCTTTCTGCATATTAGTGTAAAAGTATAAGACATGAAGTGGTTGACAATTCCTTAGTGGCATGGACATTTGAATCAACCAGAACATAAAACCAAACGACCAGAATCTACTATCATTTTGGAACTTTGGAAAGGCAATGGTGCATGGGTGTCAATGCAGTTGCCTTTCCAAAGTTCCAAAACTTCCAACCTTTGATGGTGGCATGTTGAGCGGGTAGTGCGGGGTGGCCCGGGACATTATTTCTTATGCACGGGTGTAACAGGGCTGGGATAGCAGAGGCTCGAACTAGTTCTACTATACATTTTGGAACTTTAGAACAGCGAGGGTGCATGGGCATTGACACAGTTGTCATTTCAAAGTTCCAAAAATGTTTGGCCATCAATGACGGCATGTTGTTTGCATGGTGTGGGGATATTAATTTCATATGCATGGGTGCAATGGGCTGGGACAACATGGACCCAAACTAGTCTACTATACATTTTAGAATGGAACTTTAGAACGGAGAGGGCACATGGGCGTTACATAGTTGCTTTTTCCAAAGGTCCAAAACAATTGGCCATCCATGATAACATGTTGAGTGGACGATTTGGGGATGGTGTGGGCCATTAATTCACATGCATGGGTGCAATGGGCCGGGATGGCGCGAGCCCAAACTGGTTTGTTTCTATTAAGTCACCACCAAATGAGAAGGCAATATCTGATATAGGGCAGGGGTGGTTGGCAGGATAGCTTGAAAGGCAAGGTGCGTTTTGTGCTACCATTAGCACCTACTGTCACTGTTAGCGAACTAGAAAACCATGCAAGTGCCACTTCCAATGCTCTCATCTCCCGTTTTCATTGGGCCGATGGTAAATTCATTGGAAATCAAGAAGTCAAAATGGCTATGGAGTCCGGAGGGGCTAGATCAGAGCATTTTAGAGGCAAGGCACTTGGGCAACTATTGACACAGGGCCAGGTGCCTATAGAGATATGGCAACAATTTCCTCCCCACTCACTCTACCAAGGCTGCACCCTCTGCCTCACAACCGTACGGCAATTCTTCCTTCCTTCATTCTTACAGTTGCACATCCTTAAGCTTTAAAGGACCTGGGGGTGTTTTTATAAGGGATATGTGATGATTTACCTAATGGCACTGTTGCACTCACATGTTCATGGTTTAAGGATGAAAATAGGTGTGGCCAAAAGGATGGTGTTACTTTTAGGCACTTCTACCTTATGAATACTCTGATTGGAATAATGCATATGTTAAACGGGCTAAAATGAGATTGGGTAGCTAAAATTATCAAGAAATAATCTTAAACCCCTTTATATGACACCTTGAGGCCCAGAATGGGCCTCTCGGACCTTTGAGGGTTGATAGGAAGCTCATCTATTGTATACAGACTAAAATACTTCATTGCCGGAACTAGGTATGCGAAACACATGAATTTCCAGGATTGCGTATTCTTTGGCAGCCTTGAAAACGTCTACTGGCTTTGTAGGGAGCAGTCCAAAGGGATCAAAATATGTCTTGACCAGTGGAAGATCAAAATATATCTTGACCACTGTAATTTTATCTTAGATTTTGAGATTCAACATTTTTAGGTATTACTACTGTTTCTTGGCTTGGCTCCCTAGTTTGCACCTCACAAGTGCAGGTTATATTAGCAACATATTTGGTGGAGTGACACGTTTGAGTGACATCAGTCGTAGTGGTGAAATGAAGGGAAGCCTGATTTTTCTTGGCATGTTTGTTCAGGTGGGGACAAATACAGCAGAGCTTGGGATTTTAGGTGTTCCTATGCTTGTAGTTCTCCCAACTAATATTCTTGAGGTAGGCAATTTCCATTACATTTAGAGTTGCGACCTGTATTATTCTCTTTAGAAGGTTCCCTTGGATCTATGATGTAGTCCACCATTTAGTCTAAATGGTTAGGATGCTCAGTGCTCCCCCAAGCAACCTGTGTTTGGGTTCTTGACTACACTTTACTTTTTCGGCCCTGGTTTTGGGCACACTTTGTGAATTTGAAGGTACTCTACTGTGAAATTTGAGCAACTCCATCACTACATAAAGTGTTGGGTTTTTGCTTGAGAACATGTTTTGCTATGCAGCGATGGTGCAATTATGACAAGTCATGAAATTTCAAGAACCAATGTCAATGAGTATAGGATTGTTCTGAATGAGGTACTCGAAAGCACTTCCGACACCTATGTTGACTAGGCTGACTGAAAATTTGGTTGATTTATTGTTCTGCAGACATTTCGAGGTGCAACTGGGGGGCTACTGGGTCTTCTAGCAGCAATCCCTGGCCGGGCTGGGGCATCAATGGCTCACTACATCAACCTTGGTATTTTAAAAACAGCAGGCTACATCTCTTGGCCCAATAGGTGAATATTCATGTCTTCACCATGTCATGAGTAACAAGTGTTCTTGGAAAGTATTCTTTACTTCAACCACACATTTGTTTCACCATTTATGTTTTTTAATGAAAATGCTGCGTCAGCAAAATATGCAAATCAACAAAAAACACACTACTTATTCACCATACTCTCTTGAGAAGCACTTGGGAGTATGGAGCTTCTACAGCTGTAGAAGCACTAAATAAGTGTCCTGAAATTGATATTGTCCAACAGTCTTGCTTTCAGAAGATTCCACTTGAATGTAGTAGTGTCTTCTTTTCATCATTCTCATTAGAAAGGATAAGATGATGCACATAAGGATCAATTGTGGATATGTAGCTTGTTAATGGCAACATTCTTGTTGGCGTCTCTGCGAAAATGCCAACATGGGGATATCTCATAGGCATAGAAGGGTTGGGCCTCATTTTAATTTGTGGCCATTGTGGGTGCGCATTGCAGATGGGCAGGTGAGAGAATTGTCCCTGAGCTGATTGGTGAAATTGAACCAGTTGAAGTGGCAGCTGTAGCAGCTGAATATCTTGAATCTCCTGATTTACTCCAAGCCATGCACCAGCGCCTCTTGGACCTTCGAAGCCCATTGGCAGATGGTCATAAAGGAGCAGCACATTCAGTTGCACTGGCGGTCAAGCGATTGTTGCAGGCATAAATTGGTAATAATTGAATCGCCTCAACTTTAAATTGTGCTTTTAGTTATGGAATCAGAGGGTATAGAAAGTCTTTTGTGGGAAACGAGAATTTCATCTCACAGCCCAGAAAGGGGTGCTTTGGGCTGTCTGGACCAATGTTGAATTGGTTTATGGGTGAATGCATGGTATCATTACATTATATCAATAAATGGTATCAAAGAACCAACCCGACCAGCATCAAATTTGTCACACTAGTGAGATTCTGATACTTGGTGGTCTCCACAAGATGAGCAATCCTCCATATGCACAAGTCATTATTTGGTCATTCATACCTGATATTAGGGTAATTTTACCTAGGTGTGATGGTGCTTGGATGGTATATTGACCTGAATGTTAGCAAAAACAAAAATATCCTCGAAAGACCTGTGCCCTCCTGATACCTCTATCTTCAAAGAACCTGTTCACAGCCAGGGCTATACACCCACCTCTTAATGATAGCCACTGAATTCGCAATTTGGGTGGACGTCATGATGTTAGCAAATAAGCTCTAGGAACCGCAAATCCCTCTGAAAAACTGCCAGGACTAGAACACCAGTCAGTCTTTGAATGAGATTCTTGGACATAAATTGGGTTGGAGGGATGCAAGGTGGGAGAAAGGGGCAAGAGGGTGTTGTTGCATATGAGCATACTTCTCATCCATCTGACAAATACACGCTCCCTATAGGTTTGTGGTTAATTCATCTCCAGTTGTGTTCCAACATCCACTAGGTCTTTGCAGCTACTTCTAGTGTCAAACCAACTAAAAGAAGTAATCCCCAGGCTCCATACTATTTCATGACATTCTTGGTTTATTTGGGTTCTTTTGGGTATTTTTGGTTTCATTATTATCATTATTATTTCATCATTATCATTATTATTGGTGGAATGAGAGGTACGCTTGTATGCAACAATTCCCTCTTGCCAAAGATGGGGAGTGTGTTGCCCACTTAACCCTAAAGGCCAAGACGAATGTTTTTGTCTAGGTAGTCACCTCTGCCTGACAATATTAGCAAGCTCATTTATGTATAATCTTTTGATTTTGGATATTTGGATGGTTGAAAAATTTGTGTGAACTATCCTAATTATACAAAGCTTCTATCCGTATGGTCATACGTACCATAAGAGGTGCTGATTTCCTTCAATAAGCTTATGAATTGGAATGACTTCTTTTAGGAGATTTTGGGAAGATTTTGCTTCGGCCTTTAGGAGTTAATTGGTCATTCATCCAAGTGGAACACACTTTTTAGCAACTCCCTTTTCTTTTTCTTTTTATTTCTATCCACACATGGAGCATTTCATCCACAACCTCCGGTTTTTGTTCTTGAGGAGATTGGTCATGAACCATAAACAACTTGAGTTAAGTGGATGTCTCATTGCAATTGCAACTCTTCATCCACTCTCTTCTTGTTGGTTATGAAGTCTGAAGCAATATCGCAACCCATGAATAGGGCGATGTGTAGCCAATCCTAAAGGGAGATAAGTATCTAAGGGTTGGTTCACGTGGGGTCCCAAGTCCCACGTCCCACTCATGTTAGCAAGTCCCAACATGGAGGCAAAATTCCAACTTTTGAGCCTTGAGAAACCATTAAAATATAGTTAATTATCAAAGTCGGATCTTGATTATTTCATGCGAAAATATCCGTGCGACTCGTGTTGAGAGTTGGGTCTTGCTTTTTGCTTGACCCAACCCGCAACACAAATCCCAAGCCTCACCTCCAAAAAGTGTTGCCATGTAGGCATCCATGTCATACTGGGGGCACGTGTGAAGTGGGAAATCCTCATCTTCCAGGCTCTCAACGGCTGAGATTGCACGGATTGACCTCAAGTGACTTGGGACTTAGGACCCGTGTGAACGGGCCCTTAGCAATACTCTCATAGGCCAACTGCCTCCTGCATCGAAGGCTAACCTACCGATGATGGTAAATTTTTTTCAAGATTGATTACTTTGCGTCCGTCGGCAGATGGAAACCACCTAAAACCCGTTCACCAGCTTTTTGTCACGTTGCTGTTAAAAAAATTCTCACCAGGATCGAGGAACCTGAATTTGGAGTACATACGTCAAAAAGAAAAATTCTGCTGAACGAGGAGGAGACGGCTCGAAATGACCAAGTCGTCCAAAACTCAAGAGTTTCCAGCTTTCACAGCATCACAGGGGGCTGCTGTGGTGAATGAGTTTGAGACGTAAATGACCTCACCTTGAATCAATGCCTTCCAAACATAGGAATGCAATTTTAACCTCTTGTTTCTATATTTCAAAGTTGCTAGATCTAAAAGGATGAAATGTGAGGTGAATCAACGCTGAGTGAATCATTACACTGAAACTTCTATCTCATTTGACGTGGCATGTTTATTAGAGTGGCCTCCATGACTTGTATTGTAGCAACAACTGTACCCTGCCACCTTCTGTAGTTGCCACGCCGTGATTCCAAAATGATGGTGAGTGAGAGCCACACAAATTAGATGTATACCGATGCTAAATGTTGCATTAGCATCATGAAGATAATAAACCCTAAAAGGGCATGTATTTAACAACATTGATTCAACTCACTATACATGGTGTCCCTTTGTGGTACGGTTTCATTTGGATGAAAGCCATGCACTGACTGATGTTTGTGAACTGGATCTCATGAATTTGAAATTAAGGAAGACCAATTTGTCAAAAGTGTTGTAATGGCGTTTAGATCCAAGATGAACATCAATTTTGGTCGTTACCAATAATGGCAGCAGTGTGATTGGGGGTTGAAATTTAAGAATGTGAAATGCAATGATGACAGTAGCGCACGCTAAGCATAATTTGACGGGGGATAGCTCGTTGGAAAGCCTTTGGGGAAGTGAGCAGAATAACCTCCTCGTTTACTTCATTTGAGCAAGAGTCGAGCGAGATATGAGCAACATTCATAACAGTGCACATCTCAAATTCGGGGGCTCCCTTTGTTCAAATGGTTGGGCAGAATTTGATGCGTGATATATTTGTTGGAAAGATGTTGAGAAATATCTTGGGAAAGTGAGCAGCATAGACTCCTCATTTCCTTAATTTGAACAAGTTTTGAAAATGATACAAACGTCACAAAGAATCTGCTTTGGTAAACTCATTGTGCGCAAAAGACTCTGTAGAATGTGATGGCTATAAAATTGAGTTCAAAATCTCGTTCCAAAGTTCTGCCGAGCCTTGGATGGCTTCTTGGGATTATGAACAAGAGGCTTGGTTTTGAACCCAAAGTATTTACACCAACATTGACAATAGTATTTGGTCCAAAATTTGGGTCCAATAAGGACTGTGTTTTGTAAACCCTAATGTTAACCCCTAAATTTGGATTGTTGAAATAAAACCCTACTCGATTGCATTCCTGAGGGATACAATTTTGGAGTTGATTCTCAACGATTACTCCTTTGGATTGACAATTGCAGGTATGAAGACTACTTGGACAGCCAAATCACTCCCACCGATCTCTTCTACTTGGAGGATCTGGAGCTTGCACGCCAGCTTGTTGAAATGGGGTTCACCTCCTTTCCGCTTCTTTTTTCTGACCTCATTTTGCAAATTCTTGCCATTTTCTAAGGTTTTAAGGAAAAACTGAATAAGTCACAGCAGCTCTTCCAGCAAAATCCTGGAAACGAAGTAGTTGAGCTTAAATAGGTTTAACCATTAATTTTGCGCTTATGAAAATGATGCCATTTGACCCCATTCATGAGACCAAGTTAACAAATTATTTGAAGTCAGGAGCGATTTAAGGCCGCATGTGTAATTAGTCATAGACAGACTTTTATGTGTGTAGTTTCATACTTATTAGACTCTAAATGCTTCCTTGATGAGAAGTTGGCAAAACATACTTCGATCATCAAGCGCAGGAGTTTGCTTGGACATTTCCAGATACAAGAACTTCTATTTCTGACCCAATTTTGCAAATTCTTGGCATTTTCTGAGGTTGTATGAAAGAACTAGATTAGTCACAGCTCGTCCAGAAAATCTTGGGAAATTACACTGACTTTGAATAAGTTTCACTTCTAATGTTGTGCTTATGGAAATGATGCCACTTGACCACAGTCATCCGACCAACTAGGTTTACATATTACTGATTTAGGGTTGCATGTGTGATTAGTCTTAGGCAGACTTTTATGCATGCAGTTTCACACATATTAGACCCTTAATGCTTGCTTGATGAGAAGCTGGCAAACCTAATTTGATTATCAATTATGGGGGGTTTGTTTGGACATTTCAGATACAGGAGCAATGCAGAGATTATGTCAAGAGCAGAGTTTGCAGAATTCAAAGAAGTGGCAGAGGCAGCTCGCCTTGCAGTGCGTAATTTTGGCCCTCACACTATTCTATTTTTAACTTGCACCGCACCACTCACTACAATCCTCAGCAGGTGTGAAACATTGACATCAAGAATGTGCCAGAGCAAACCCTAAGTTTTATAAATTGTGTGTTTTTGACAGTGTTGATCTGGTATCGTTTTTTTCTTTATACCATTTGGGTATCTATAACAAGGATTTCACATTTTTTGATACCAGTAGAGTATGGGTATTTGACGGTATTTGTATTTTTGATACCATTGGGATCTATATACCATGCAAGATCCTTCATATGTAGGTAAAGTCGCCCTAGTATCAATATGGTTTAGGATGGTATTGACCCAAATTATAACTCAGGTTTACAAAATTCTCTCACCTTGACATACCCACCAAATATCAATGTTTGGTTGGTATTACTATTTTGATGCCCACAGGTAGGTTTTTGATGCTATTATTGATACCATTGATTCATCTATATACCAGACCAAGATTGGTTTCTACTCCCTTGCAGGCAATGGCAAAGATGCCAAAGAAGCAATTCAGCACAGGAAAGGATGTCTCCGGCCACCCTTTGCTGTTGGTAATTGCACAAAGTGCTTGAATCAATTGAACTATCATTTCACATGTGAAGGAATGAATTGTCAAATATGGAATTGATTTTGGAGCTGTTATTAGTTCTAAGGCAGATTGGTCTCAAATATATGTAGAGATGCCTGATTAAGATATGTAACCAAATTAGGCCTGCTGATTTGATCAAGAATGGGTAATTATTAATTGCTGTGGACTTATTGCAGGCTTTGCAGGAGAGGGAGCGGCCTGCGAGAGAGGGGAAATTAGCTGTATCCTTCTCATCCAAACATCAATTCTTCCCACTGCTCGCCATTCTCCTCCAGTCACAACATCTATGATGTTGAAATCCTTGAACTTTTCAGTAGACCGTCATCTTCATCCGAGACTACACTCATCGGGGCCACGAGGTATTTGAGCTTTTACAAACTGCCAATCGTTTAAATTTTAATTCAATATAAATGCTTCTAACAACAATACCTATATCACAAATACTGGCTGTCAGATGCTTAGCATTACACTTTTGTGGCTGAGCAGATTTCCGGATACATTGACTACACAGAGCGCATGAGGACCGATGACCTAGAACCCATATTTCTGCATAAGAAACGATTTCTCCCCAAAGCATTTGACCTCTCTTACTACAACTGGTATGCGTTCACTGTGATTCTCAGTTGTCAACAATATAATGCAATGTTCCCACAGTTTTACAAGACTGAGAAATCCATTCGAACAACCTGTGGAGTAAGTAATACAGTCGGTCTGCCCTCACACAAGTTGTACATCTGGGGCAAATTGTAGGGAGACCAAGATTGCATTCACAACAGGAACAGCAAACTGGCAGGTTTTTCATCTCATAAATTACAACCCTAGGTTAGGGTTTGCCTTGGTTTTCGTTTTCAAAATATTACTGGGTTCTTCCAAGACCATTCGTGAATCTTAGTCAAGCAGTCCCATCTTACACCATTTGATTGGTAGTACTAGGCAGTCTCAAGTCTTTCTTCCAATTGGACCATCAAGTTGATGTTAGCCTCTATCTTACTGAGGCCACTACATTCCGTTACTATAGGGAATTAGCCTTTTCGACACCATCTTGATGCACTTCTAGTCCTATAAGCTTCCTGGACTTTAAAATCAATTTATTTCATTGGAAATTCTTTTTTTCATGATTGATGGCAAATCTTCACTTCAATTTGTATTGGCATAGGTGATTGCTGAGGATGAGACTGGAATCATTCTCAAGAACAAAAAGGACAGAAAAGTTATGGTTGTGAGTTAAACAAGCCATCTCTGTCACTTGGCTAGAGTCACATGAGACTCACAATGGCACCACTCTAATATGAAAAGCATATGCTTACACATGAATAGGCTTCTTTGATCATGCGAAAGCTATATATATATATATATATATATTTGACAACAAGGAATATGAACCATGTGTGCTTTTACTGATGCTTAGTAACAAATCCCTAACCCAAAAAAGTTCTAAGAATAACTTGTAAGGAGCTTGAACCTTGTGTGCAGATGAATCCTACTTTAGCAAGCCCAGGTGACAATTCCACGCGCATTGTGGTTCTTCTCACACCCTTGAATTCATTCTCATAACAAGCATCAAGTTGATTATATTCTTTCAGTTAAGAAGAACCTTAGAGACTAAGTTTGTTGCATATGTTCAGCTCAGTCTCAAGACTCATCAATGTGGGTTTAAGTGCTCCCTGAGGTTTCAAACAAGCTTCAAGAGTGCCATCTGTAGCAAATTTTCTTGTGCGGTCAAGTGACTGTCAAGAATCTCCACAACCATGCTTAGATTTGAGACTCAGCTTTTGCTGGGTTAAGTACTGAGTAGTGCACTAATTTCGGTCTCTCTTGTGCAGATCAAGTCCCCTGATTATAAGCAGATCGTAATCTTTGACCATGTAACACGGAGAAAGATGTGAAAAGATAAAAGATTTGCAGGAAAGGCATGCAACACAGGAAAGGCAGGTTGTGCAATCAACAAGTCTGATGATAGTGCCCATTATTTTAAATGAGTTGTTTGAAATGGAGTAAACATGAAACCTTGTTAGCTCAGCCAGTTAGATCGTCATGCTAATAACATGAAGGTCAGAGAGGCCTGTACAGGGCATTTTTATCAATTTCACCCTTGAATTTGGATTTGAGGACATCTGAACATTCGGTGTAGAGGATAGAGCTAATGATTCCATTTCCTAAAGCTCCAATCAGTGGTTTAAAATGGCTCCTTGGCCAAAAGTGAACTCTGGGAGTGAATATTTTTTGGTTTGTGGAGGAGAAAGTGGAATCGCCAATTCCAACACCTATTTTTTCTCCCAAAGTGGTCAGCTACATACATACTTCACTTTCGAAATTAATACTACTGATATGATTTTCCAAGGACCAAAACACAACTCTTTTTCTTTTTTTTCTTTTTTTTTTGGGGGGGGGGGGGGTATGTAGCAACTTTAGTTCATATAAAAGCCTTTACTTTCATGAGTCAGATCAAATTCACACGATATTGAATGTCATGGATTTCCTAATAATTTGAAATATATTAAGGGTCTCAAGTGCTCCAAGTATCCATTATAAGCACTTCTACATTACATTGTGTGGAAGCTTCCACTCAACAAAAAATATTATATGGAAGCTGGACATGAAGCACAGTGAACCAAGAAAACTGTTCTTACATAGTTTACACCTAAACATGTCAACCTATGCTTTCCCTTGCCAACTGAATTTCAGATGCCAACTTCTAACTATGCATGTTGGCATCACTTCATGTGCTGACGTAACACAACAAGCTTATGCATTGTTCTCAGGGTATTCATGCATATGGAAAGTATGATTGAAGTCCTTCAAAGAAGGCCAGTAAATAAATAGATTGTTGTGCCTACCATGTATGAGTATATACATGTGTGAAGCAGAATTCATCAACAATAGAAAATGTGACTTCTGGACCACTTCAGAGCATGAATAGCCTGAATGCACAAGTGGTCATGATAACGAAAACAAAAAGCCAACTTCTCTGCTCTCTCCAACAGAGCCTAAAACCCTACAAATAATGAACACTAAAAATTTCTACAACCCTGGGACTAGGGACTATGATTCATCATGGTACAACTTATGTTGTGAGAAAGTCCCAGATCTTCTCCCTCAATGTTACCTGTGGCTCATCCTCTATTTCACTGCCTTCAACATCCTCGGAATTGTCTTCTACCTCTCCCACATTCTCCTCGTCTTCCTCGCTCACAATGTCTTCTTCAATTGCATCGTCATCCTCAGCTGAGCCTACCTCTGCTTCAACTTCCTCCTCGTTTTCACCCGACTCCTCCTGCACATCATCTGCATCCACCTCTCCTGCCTGGACCACAAGAGCCTCCCGTTCCGCTTGTTCTGGTGTGGAAATATCAACATCATCCTCGGCAACTTCTTCTGACTCAGCTCCTTCATGAATAGGCATCTCTGAAAGCCCTTGCATAGTCTCCTGTGTGACAGGAGTCTCAGTTACTGTTTTGGCTTTTGTCACACCCGTGAAATCAACAAAAATATCAGCTGTTCCTTCTGCTTGAGGAGCTCCTACAGGTGCTTCTTGTGCCTGAGTTTCTGAACCATCTCCAACACTTGTTTGGTATACATTCTCATGCACCTGTGAAACACAATCCATCCACAGTGAATAGCACTCTAGAACCTTTAAGATATAGATGGATTGCAAACACATAATTTGAATCCAATTTATTGATACTAACTAAGAGATCACTATTCCCAGTGGTTGCATGATGCATTGTGCATTAGTGAGGAAACATTATGCAGGATTCAAGTCACCCAAGCTCAACTTCATCATCCCCTGCTTAGCCATTAGTCTCTAAAGTGTGATTCTTTAAGAATTCATCTCAAAGCTTTGACGAGAATTACCTCATTGGGTTGTGATGAAACCTCGGGCAACTCATCCACAGCTTCTGGCTGTCCTGCTGCAGATGCTGCTTTCTTGCTTGAGCGATCATGATGCCGAGGCGATTCATTTGCGACATTCTCTGAAGTTGCCTGTGTAGCCATCATGTTCACACTGCAGATATTCCAGTAGCAAACAAAGTCAGGCGCAGAAGGACAAACCAAAACTCACTGCAAATATACTACGTACACACACACACACACACACACACATATATATATAATAAGGATAAAATCATCCAGAATGTAAACAACTGCCAAACAAAAGGTTAGCCATGAATGACCAAGGAAATTGGGCTACCACAAAATCAATGATTTGTCTTACATTGTGGTTGGCCGAAAATTATAGCGCTTCGTAGCAGGCGTGCTTACACGAGAGTGTGGGGTTTCCAATGGAGAATCTCCATTCGTCTCTGTTTCAATCATGAGATCTGTGATCCTCTTCTTGCGCTGGGTGCTATTTGGAGTATCTGAGCCCAGCAGACCCCTGGTTTGACGTTGCCGTTTCTTCCCAGTCCGAGTATCGATGCTGGCTGTGGGAGTGGTCAATGCATCGACATTCGATTGGCTTGGTCCTTCTCTATTTGACTCCAAAATATCCTCGGTATCGGTTCCTAGAAAGGCCTTTGCCTCTTCGACAACTCTTTTGATGGATCGGGTACGTTTGTACTTAGGGGTGAGCTCAGCTGTGGCTGCCTGAGATGGATCATGGCTTGTGCTTGCCACAATCACATCTTGTTTAGCAGCCAATTCATCAGCTGCCGTCTCTTGCTCTTCGACCTGCGAACCCTTGAGGATGTTCTTCAAGTTACTAGGGGAAGTGAACAATTGAGAAGCTCGGCTAGCGTATCGTTGCAGCCATGCAAGCCTGCTTGGAGTTCGGGCAATCATTCTCCGAGGTGGCTGTGAGGTGCTGGGCCTCGGAGGTACTGTTACTGGAAACACAAGTTGTTGTTGTTGTTGGTCATGTGACATGACCTCTTCTTCAATTGTGGGCGGTTGCTCAGACATCCGCATGCTCATTGAAGCTTCGGAGCCACGCATCTGGTCCCTCAGTTTCTGCAGTCGTTCAGCTTCACGAATAGTGGTTTCACGCTCAATGTGGAGGCTTCGGCGCTGCTCTCGGAGCTTTTCTCCTTGCACCTGAAGCTGATCGATGTCCTTCTTGACCTCATTCCACTCTTTCTCAGCCTCTTCACGCTGTTTGATCAACTCTTGCCTCTCGTTTTCAAGCTTCGCACGCTCGGACTGCAATTGCTCAAGTTCCGCAATGACTGTGCCATGACTCTTTCTGAGATCCTCCTTCTCTTGATCCACTTCTTTCCGCAGCTGAGCCTCCCGCTCCTCGGATTGTTTCTCAAAAGAATTACGTTCTTGATCAAGGCGGCGGTCAAGATCGACCCGCTGAGCTTCAAGGTTACGAACCAAATCTTGGCGCTCAGAATCCAGCTGCGAATAGAGCTGGTTGCGCTCAACTTCCAATCTCAATGTCCAGGCTTCCCTCTCTCTTTGGAGCTCCTCGATCAACTTGCGGGACTGCTCTTGAATTTCCCTTCGAGTTTCCTTCAGCCGTTCCTCTTCATCATGCATCCATTCTGCCATCCTCTTAGACTCCTCTTCAAATCTCTCCTGTTCCTTCTTCGTGGCCTCTCTCTTTTCGTCCAGGAGCTCCCACTCCCGCTCGAATCGGTCCTTCTGTTGTTTAAGCTCCTGGGCTTCTTCGTCCACGAACTGCTTCCGTGTACGTATTTCATCAATCTCTTGCTTCAACTGCACTTGAATCTTTAGCAGCTCCTCCCGCTCCATTTCAAGTGCCTTCAGTTTCTCTTGTTCATCTTCAACCTTGTGCTTTTCAGCTGCAATCGCTGCATATGCTTTTTCACGTTCGTTTTCCAGCTGCTGCCGCTCGTGCTCAAGCTCCTGCTTCAAATTTTTGCGCTCTTCAACAACACGCTCCCTTTCGGCTTCGAGTTCACTTTTTGATCTCTCACGGTACTCTAGAACTCGCTCCTTGTCAGCTTCAATTTCCTTACGCAAAGCGTCGCGGTTTAGTTCAACTTCCTCCCTAACACTACTTCGAAGCTGATCAAGCTCGTTGCGAAGATTTACACGTTGGATTTCCAATTCGAGGATTTGATTCTCCCGCTCCGAATTCAGCTCCGACCGAAGCCGCTCCCTCTCCAACTCTAATTGCTCTCTCTTATGATCGACATCTTGCTGGATGATGGATCTTTGCTGTTCCCAACGCTCCTGCTCGGATTCCCAATCACTCCGAACCTTCTCTCTTTCTTCCTCAATCTCCTGTCGCTCAAGCTCGCACTCTCGCCGTAGGTGCTCCCGTTCCTCTTCAATCTGCTGCTTCTGATCGGCGAGCTTAAGGCTGTTGGCTTCCATTTCCTCCTTGGCCTTCTCAATCTCCTCTTTCAGTTCAGCAATTCGTCGGTGCTCTGATTCATACTTCTTCTCTTCCACTCGGATGCCTTGCTCCAATTTGTGCACCTCATCTAGTCGCACCTCCAGTGCTTGCTCTCGCTCTCTGTGTTTCTTGCTTTGTTCCTCAAATTCTTCCTCCCATGCCTTAATTTCTGCCTCCAGGCGCTGCAACTCTAACTCGCGGATTCCCACAGCCTCTTTCAGTGATGAAACTTCTTCTTTCTCTGCAGCAACTATTTTGCGAACTGCCTGGAGCTCCTCCTCAGCCGCTAGCAGCTCTGTCTTCTTGAAGTCCACATCAGATGTGTGACTTCGTAGGAGTTTCTCCAAGGCATCCTAAAGCAGATCGAACAACAAATACGCCATAAGTATAAGGTCGATGGTGCTGAAACCGTCACTTTAAGCAAACGCTGAGTGTATAAATTATGAGAATGATAGAGTTCTAGATGTTCCAATCCACCAAAGTATGCCTTATTTGAACTCCGTATGCAAAAGTTATAAGGGTTTAAAGTTTTACATTTTAGATGACCTAAAACTCAACACGGGAGCCTGATGCCAAGGTGGTGGACATTATTCCCACAATACACATGGGCAAGATTAGAGGGGACTGGTTTTGGGTGGGGGTGTTGGTTTTGACAAGATCTACCTTAATGAAATTTAGTCATCTGGCAAAAGGTCTCGAGGACAACACACATACACAAATGGCTATGACTTACGAGTTCAAGCTTCTGCTCTGATAAAGACTCCTCCCGTATCTTCAAAGCGGCTTCAAAGTCATTCAGGCGCTCTCTCTCTTGGGCTGCGTATTCCTCTGTCTCCTTTGCCTGCTGCTCTCGTTGCTCAAGAACCTGTAAAAGAAATGATCCAACAAGAAATTCGGACATGAGCATATGCAATTCAAGCCACAACAACAATCATCACAAGAAATGGAATGCAGAAATACAGGTATTAATGCACAATATCTCTTAGTTCTACACTAGTTTCTGTTGAATTGTGTGACCACAAAATGGGCACAATATGGAACTTTAATGTAGACCTTCCAACTTAGATCAGGAACGTACTAACAAGAATGAACAACAGCTGTGATCTATACTAGCATAAAGCTTTTCCATGTACCTGCTCTTTGCTAGAAATTCGCTCCTCAAGGAGAACGAGGCTTTGCTCTCTTGTCATCAGTTCCAGCTCCCGCTCACTTAATGCCTGCAATTCACATCCACCATCACTCAGTTCTCCAAACTATAAAGGATTGAAATTGGAAATAAACAATGAGTCAAAACTTGAGACGACATCGCTGGAGCAATTCCCACTTTTGCCGACTGTTTCACATGGTGCCTTCTAGATTGAAAACCGAAGACTGGTCGTGCAAAGTTATGCAGAAAAGAACAATTGCGTCCACACCGTGCCTCCCTGTATATTCACATAGAGAACAGCAAGCTTGACCTGGACAAGCAATTAGTGAGGAGGATACACATGGTAGCAAGCGTACCCTCTCCTTCTCCGCAAGAGCAAATGCTCGGTCGTTAAGTTCAACATCTGACTGCTTTATCAGATTTCGTTCCTTTTCAAGGAAAGATCGAGTTCCTGCTAACTCCCGCTCAGTCTGCTTCAACTCCACTTCACGTTTTACAATGGTCTCCTCACGCTCATTGAGGAGACGCTCGCCCTCATGCAAGCGAGTTCGCCCCTCTTCAAGACGTTTCTCCCACTCCCTCAGACTAGCCTCTTCAGACACAACTTTCTCCTTTCGGGCATCCACACTGTCCTCCCAAGCAAAATGCACGTTCAAATTGTGAATTTGTAACTGTTTCCAATCGAGACTCTGTAAGCTGGCTCTAAATACCCACAAATGACGATAGGTATGCTTGCTAACAACAAGCAACATGATAGACTCTGCCATGACATACTCGACATGACATACTCTGATATAGATAAAGGAAATATTGGATGTTTAAATCAAGATGATAGTATAAAATTGAGCTTTAAAATAGAGAGCATCATGACATACTCTGCCATGAGACCATGGCGTTCCCGACGAAGTGCAACCTCCCGTGCTTCCACTTCTTGAAGGCGATGCTCAGCTTCTTGAACCTTCCGACCAGCTTCTGCACGGACAACTTGCACTTGAGCCAATTTAATGTCAGCTTGCACTGACTTTTCCTCAACACTGGCCACTAATTCCCGGGCCTGTGCAAGTTGCTTCTCTGCTGCTTGTCGCGCTTCGGACTCCTCTGTCTGCATTTCCTTCAAGGCATTCTCAAGCTACAAAACAATTCGGAAAAAATCATCAGGGCTACTGCAGATTCACCAGTACCTCCAATTCTCTTGTCCAAATAAGGCCTACTCCCCTTCACTGCCTATTACAAATCTTGACACGTGCAGATCACTTACTAATTTTCTGGGACAGAGCTGATGGAGATTCAACAGTGGGAAGGACCCGAGAATTGCCAAACAACCAAGCCATCACTTGCTAAGATTGAGAAACAACAAAACACAAAAGATCAGAGAACCTCACATCATTGACACATTTTCTCTCGAGGTCTAGGGCTTTCTTTGCAGCTTCCTCACGTTTCATAGCTTCTGATAATTCCAGCAAGTGTGCAGCTTTCTCTCGATCCAGTGTCTCTTGCGAGTCTGCTACAGCAGACTTGAGGTCATCAACCTGGGAGGACCAATTCTTGCGTTGAAGCAACAACAAGCCCATGTTGTACTGGTAGTCATATAGCTGCACGTCAACAACAACACCCAGATAAATTTCAAGTATGTTATCCAGTCTTTCTAATGCACCAACCTACACAGAAGCATGCATAACGAACAAAATAGGGTAAAAAAGATGCTTCAAGTCGCTCTTCATTTCAACCTCATCTGGACTACCTATTATAGGTTGAGTCTTTCCCACATGCAGGAAATTCTAATATCCATCGAGTCAACAAAACAATCTGGAGTAAATGCTCTGTTGAATTGTGTCCGAATCTTTGACACTAACAACACATGACCACCAATTTTATATTTCAAAATTTAAGATTCCTAAACTCTATGCCTGCAATATTGCGACATTCTCTTCGAAACTCATAGAAGTTGCATAACTAGAAAGATTTTGAAGCTCTCCCACCTGCTACAAAGGATTATAGCCGGGTCGGACACACAGAACGTCGGACATTCTCAGTCGTCCGAAATTCCGAAAAGTAGCCTCGCATGTGCAAGGGCAAGAAGTTTTAGAGACGTCCAACCTTTGGGTAAAGTAATCCAGTACAAAGTCACAACTCATACACGAGGATGAGAATCCAATAAAGTTGTCACCAATCGCAAGCCAGGATTTGTGACAACGTAGGTAACTTGGTCTTTCGTCTAGTTGTGTTTGAGTCTTATTTAGAACGTTCACCGTGTGTGAGTGGGCTATTAGTCAATTCTGTGGATATTCCTGCACAACTGCGAAGTACAGGAAATCCCCTACGAGTGAAGACTACTTCCAGTGAACGGAGATAAGGTAGATTCTTGAACGATAAGTACATACAGGTTCTGAGAATGTCCACCACCGCCTTAACATCAGACTCCCGTGTTGATGATTTTGGGTCATCTAACAATAAACTCCGAACCCTTATACCTTTAGTATACGGAGTTCAAATAAGGCATACTTTGGTGCGTTGGAATCCCCTTTCAATTGCTAACGAGAAATGTCATCTAGAACTTCATCAATCTAATAATAATATATACACTCAGCGCTTGCTTAAAGAGGCGGTTTTAGCACCATCGACCTTATAAGGAAAGGGGTGCCTTACCTCGGCTTCCAAGCCGGCAATGCGAGAGTGCAAATCAGCAATGCGGGCATGCAAGGCAGCACGATCTTTACGCTCCAGAGAAGGCATGTCAAGAGCGCCTTCATTCTGAAACCTCTTCCATGTTTCGCTCTCAGATTGGGTTCCATCTTCCCTGCCGTTCAATTCTGGTGTACCCAATAAAGAATCTATTAGCGCCAAATCCTCTTCTTTCGTCCCCATTGCAGTGGTAGCTGATGTGATTGTCATGCCCCCCATGCTCGTTGGTGAGCCTTTTCCTTTTTCCCGTGATGTGGGAGTCCGAAATGCTTGTCGACTCCTTTGCGGAGACCCTCGTCTCCCCTGTGGTGTGTACATTGGTGACCTACCCAAATGCTCAAATTCTTGAAACAATAATTGGGTCTTTTAACCCACCGAAGAAGTCCACTACCTCAGATCGATCCAACATCCTCACCCCACAAACTGATGGAACCCCAAGTTAATTTGACCATTGAACACCATAAAGTTCATAAGGTAGCCTCAACCTGCGGGGATCTTTTCCACCGTGGATCATCCCAACCTGCGCCTTCTCTTGAAAACAAATGCTCTGCCAGCAAAAACGTAAGAGTCAATCAATGTGGAGCCCGCCTCACAGCTAGAAAAGAGTGGACAGATTGTAAAGTTACTTCATGAAGTGATTTGTTGCGAAGAAAGTCCTGTCAACCAAAGTAGAAATGGGGACATTTTTCAAAACGACAATCAAAGGTTCGCAAGTTAGACGTTAACTCTCACATTCGTGAAAACGAAATTGAAAGTGAGCGCAGAAATTCACAAGAAAGTGAGAGTGAAAGACGCCGAACGATACCTCACCACTAACTCTTATCTCCCTATCTTTCGAGCACTTTTTTGTAATAAGTGACAACCAGACCTCTGACAATGGTCCGAGAAGCTAATATTTGCAAATGCAGAAAAATATATTCGAGCTAAATCTACAAGACGCGCGTTGCCGCAGTCCAGGTTGGATAACGACTTCTCATGGTTAAGAATGAGTTTGGTCCTACTCCAGTGGCTGCCAATCTTTTAGATACTTGGTAAGATCGTGTTACTTATTTTCGGCCATTCAGAAACTCCCCAACTTTTATCACTCTTTGAAAAATGATCAAGCTCAAAATTGACTCCCTGTCAAAGACTGTAAGTGATGCCATTAAAAATACCCGGTTCATCAAAAGAAATGCTAGACATTTCCGTCACTCATGCATGCACTTATACAACCAGATTTCTCTTCTTTCAGCTCACTCCCGTGACGCCAAAACTGCAGTCCGCGAAAGGACAATAAAAAATGGCCACAAATCCCCCACTCCTATGTACGAAGAACTTTCTTAAGAGCGAAAACCTCATCAAATTAGAAGGTTGGAAAGGCGATAGAGAAGAGAACAGCTATTTAAGCGAGCTGCTAACTCACCTAGAGGCAACACCAAGAAAAAGAACTTAGAACCAAAAACAGACGAACGAGGACGAGAGCACGAGCACGAGCACGAGAGAATAAATTTATACCACACTTGAAAAAGGACCTTAACGGCTGATCAGTGCGACGATCACTGAATTTTCACAAAAGCGCTAGTATTGCGAGAGCTTAGAGAGTTGAAATTTTTCACTAAAGAAGAGTAAAAAGAGCTCAAGACCACAGTAGACTAAAAAAAATGGAGAAAGGAACGGCCGCTACTTACAACAGAATGACTAATGAGCCATGCAAGAGGGCGACAGGGCGACAAATACACGTGATATTTTCATTTAACCCAGGGACGAAAACTAAAGAAAAAAAAAAAAAAAAAAAAAAGAGGCGGTCACTACAATTCTTGAGAGTGTATGAGCTGTTTCTGCAATCGTATTGTTCCGAAAATCCACACCTCCAGAGCCACCGAAGCATCGTATTATTTTCCTGCTTTCGAAGTTATGAGAGAAGACCTCACCTCAACGCTAAAAAAATGAAATACTACCCTCAAATGCAATTCTACCTCTCATTTTCCAAAAACAATCTGTTCTGAAGGTTCAAAAGTGCAGAGCGAGCAACCGAGACAGCCGCTCTCTTCTTCCACAATGAGCTTCACGGAGGAGCCCCAAACGTTAATAAAAAAAAACTATGGCGCCTTCGCTTGTTACTATAATGATCACTAACAACGCTGAAAGAACGCTTCTCAAAACTCCTTCCGAAAGCATGATCCTCTCTCCTAGACAAAACATAAGCTCTTCATAGAAAGGTGCATTTTCGGAGTATAATTCAAACTCTGTGCGTTCGCTTCCAAAATAATCACGTATTTATCTATGTATGCAGATTGATGTGCGTCCATTTGCCCCCTCGCCTCTGAGAAAACCTCCGGAAGCACGAAATAGCGACCAAAATGGCCGGAAATTTTAATACGACGAAGAAAACCGAGCGTTGTAAGAACGGTCGATGAGAAGAGATTGAGATTGTGTACCTGTGTGCGCAAATCTTAGCAGAGCGAGGCGAAAGCCAAACAAACCCCAGACGAGAGAAAGAAGAGAGGAGAAGAAGAAGAGGAGAGAAGGAGCGAAAGGAAGCGCGGAGGGAGGGCAGAGTGTTTAGAAAAGGTCGGGGGAGAGGCTCCGAAGCAGATGCCGCAGAAAGTGCCGCAGAAGATGCCGGCGTCTCTGCGCGGCATGCGCTGGCTTGGCAGGCAGGGCGCTGGGCCGGTCACAACAGCCGCGGAGGCGACGCGAGGCGAGGGGCGTGCTTGGCACCTATGTACTTATAAGGCTCTCCCTCCGATTCTCAATAGTAATGCTTTATCATCTCCATCATTTTCTAATTTGCACCCCGCACCGTACTAGGTAACCATTTCGTATCGTGCAAGGCCCCTACCGCCATATGTCATATTTGTGGGGCCCGCCCCTCTCTTCCGAAACTTTATTCATTACCACTACACTAACACATGCAATTTAATGTGGCCCACACTAAGGTAGAAATACCATAAACTGTGAACTACCCTCTACATGTGTAATAGACTTCTGTCAGAATAGTGAAGTGCCATTTTTGGAACCGATAATTGCGAGGCTGGCAACTTGATATGCGTGTACAGTTAGGTTAGCCAAATTTAGTCACGTTTGACTACCATCAATCACAGTTTAATGTACTCATGAGTTAACCAGTTTAGGTGATGTTCTATGTGGGAATGAGCATTACCGTGTTCGGTTTAAGGAGAATCTAGTGAACGAGTAGGGGGTTTGACAAACTTTCCACTTTGAGAAATTGTAGGATTTTTTTTCTACAAGGAATAAAAATATGAAACAACTTGCATTCTTTATTAATCCTTCTCTTCTATCTTGGAAAATTATCTCATGATTTTAAGACCATATCTTCAATGCGAATCACTTTATTTTCATGGTTTATGGTATTTCTACCTTACCTATGCATTGTCGACCCACATTAATTGTGTTGCAATCACTTGATTGCAATTGGAGAGGACATCACATGACACTTGACACTTATAAGACTCTCTCCTTCCATGCAACAGATCCTCAAGAGTTATGCTTTATCCTCATCATCACATTCTAATTTGCACCCGCGAACCGTACTAGTAACCATTTTGTGTTGTGCAAGTCCCCACCCCCCAAACTCCTACATATCAAAACTTGATTCATTACCAATACACTAAACATGTGGTTTAGTGTGGCCCACACTATCCATCATCAACCCACAATGGTTGTCTTGCAATCACTAGATGGCAACTACATAGATGTCACATGACAAGTCGCAAAGACAACTTTAATTAACATGGCATACAAATGCAGATGTTTAGTGTAATATCTTTTTCATGTGCCAAAAAAAACTAGAAAACCAAAAAATGCAACAAATTTTCAATGGTATGCATTATTATCATCATTTGCTCATTTGCACCCACATACCATACTAATCATTTTGTAGCTCCACATATACATCTATTAACTCATTTTGGAGCACAACTTAGTTTAAGATGATCAATACAAAAGTCTAACTTACAAAATCATACAATTTATAGCGCATGACATGCTAGGTTGAAGGAGTATATATATATATATATATATATAATCATTCAAAATTATGTCGGTCAATTAATAAAAGGGAGCAATTGGGAAGTTGCATTCATTTTAATTTGAATCCTTCTATTTTTTGCATTTGTTGTAAGGGACTGCATGAATTCAAAGTGCACAAATACACAGTGTATGATTCCATTCGGATCTCTAAGCATCAAGTCTTGTTTGTATGTCTTTGTTGTGAAGTTTTGGTGAACCTTGAGTTTGTTGAATTCATTAAAAGAAATTTTAAAACAACTATGAATAGTGGACAACACTCATGTCCATCCATTGTGCAATGAAAGATGACCTTTCCATCAAAAAAATTTCACTTGATCTCCACTCTTGGAATAACAACTTGCTTTCATCATTGATAAGATTTGCTTTAATCACTTGTAGATTAAATAACCATAATGTTCTATACTATTCTCACATGTCATCCGAATGTGTATGACCTCCACACTTATAATGAAAATGGAGAAGAATGTTAATATCTGAGTAAATATCAATAATGGGCCACGTCATGTGATACAAAATAAGGTGAATTACCATTAGTGCCCGTCACCATGTCACCTTGACAGACTGCCTCATTGGTGTGTGAACCCCATGGACCCATTACAACATGTAGTATACCACACTGCCAAAAATGGAAACATTACGCCAATCCCACCTTGGGAGGACTTTAGGGTTTTACTCAAGCATGGCGTTTGGAACCCTCTTCACACCCAAATGCTCCCCAAACTTTGCCGTTAACTCAAGTAACATAGTAACATAAGCATTTGCTTCTCAATATGCTTCTCCTTGATTACACATGTTTCACTACAATTGGAAACCCAATGCAATAAATACAATGCTTACAAGAGATAGCATCTATCCAAACGACGAGTCCAATGGTGCCTATCTAAGGTAGAAATACCATAACCCGTGAAAATAAGGTGATTCGCTTGAAGATATGGTCTTACAATCATAAAATAATTTTCCAAGATAGACGAGAAGGATGCATGAAGAATGCAAGTTGCTTCATATTTTTCTGCCCTACACAAAAAATTCTACAATTTTTCAAAGTGGAAAGTTGTCAAACCCCCTACTCGTTCACTAGATTCTCCCTACACCGAACACGGCAATCTGCATTTCCATACAAAACATCACCTAAACCGGTTAACTCATGAGTACATTAAACTTGACTCCCATTGGCTACACTAAGTGTACACGCATTGAAGTTGCTGCCTTGCCATGATCGGTTTCAGAAATGGCACTTCACTATTATGACGGCGGTCTAGTGCACGGGTAGAGGGTGGTTAACCGGTTTGGGTATTTCTACCTTATTGCATGTTTTGTGTCATTGGTTCATCGGAATGAGTCCTTTGGCCACAACTATTCGTACATATGCCTTAGTATTTCCAAGGAAAAGAGCCAAGCCCCCCAATGCTCTTCCGATAACCAACAAACGGGGAGAACCGACCCCTTAGTCACAGATGAAATGGTAGAGTTTGAGAAATAACCAGTTGAGGCTCAAGACTTGGGGAGAATCACGAATCGCTTTAGAGGAATATATAGAGGGAATATTCCTCGAATTGATAAGGAAAAACCGAGACGTGTCGACATGTCATTGGTTGCACTTGGAAACCACCAGGATCTTGGTCCGAGACGACCTTAAACTACCAGATGATGGTGGAGGGATACCCAAATCTCAAGGAAGAGGTTGGCGGTTCGAATCCCGGCTGTGAAATCTCCTCTCTACATGACGGAAAACTTGCCAGGTGGTCAACTATCTCCTGTGCTTTGGCGTTGGCCTGTCAGCCTTCTGTCTAAAAAAACTAAATAAAAAAATAAAAAAATAAAAAATAAAAACCACCAGGATCTTGACCGATGATGTCCCAAAACTCCCCCGGACACTGCCATCAACTGCTTGTCGCCGTCTCTTTGTCTTGTGTTTGGTACCGGAAGCTATAATGTGTCATTTTAGTACACGACCTATGCACTAAATAGGGGCAAGCCTGACGAGATGATTTGACGAGGTCCAAAGCAGTGTCGGTCTGGTATATATATACAGGTGAACACAGGGTATCAATCATGTACTTCAATAATGGTATTAAAAGAACCTATACATGGGTATCAAAGTAGTGATATCCATCAAACATTGATATTTGGTGGGTATGTCAAGATGAACATAACATGATTCAATCCTGTGGTTGAGTTCGCTTTCTATATTTCTATATTTTCTGTTGTCTTACTTTCATGGGAGGAAACTTAGATAATAACAAGAAACCGACGCCAATATGAATAGTGAATAGTGCCGGTGTGAATAGTATGAATATTGTGAATCATGTCGGTATTTTCAGTGAATAGTGTTGATTTGAATAGTATTTTCAACGAATAGTGTCGAGATGAACAGTGCTACATGTGAATAGTGCCAAGATTATAACTGCACCCAAATTTCCAGGTGTCATCATGTATGTCTGAACAATAATTGAGTATGAATACCTTGTTTGGGGGGGGAGGGGGCACAAAATAAAGTTACTTTATTCTAGGATACAGTGAACGAGCAACTATGGTTGAGTAATGTTAAGAGGAATCTTTGTGTATCCAAGTTATTATTTCAGTGAATATCATTCTAAATCATATTGATACTAGGAGGATTTTGCCTAGGTACAAAGGCTCTTGCAAGGTATATAGACCATACTCATATCATAAACAAAAATACCATCAAATATTCATACCCTTTTGGTATCAAAAGTTATGAAATCCTCATTATAGACGCCTGAATGGTTTCAAAGAAGATAATACCATGCCAACATTGGCCGAAACTCCCGACTGATGATTGGCACAACCATCTAGCCAAACTTAATCAAATGGTTGTTGGTGAGCAATGCCTCCAATCAAGGCTCATTCTCGCAATCATTTGTTGTCGCTCGGTGTGGTGCATTTTCTTATTCGACCAATAGGTGGGCCCACCGCCACAAATTGGTCATTTCATTGAATTTTTGAACCAAAGAACAACAACACAATCATGCATAGGGTCCCTTATTAAAACTAAGTGAGTGTATCTATTGATTGTCTACTCTACTTCCAATAGTGCCCCCCCCAACAACAAAACTATCCCATGAATATTTAGAGAAAGAAAATATGATATGGGTGCCACATCATTTGAAAGGTACTACTTACATCAAATCTCATTAAATTAAAATAAATTATATTTTCCCGTACTCTCTCCCTACAGTCAAGACTCTATAAATGTTACAGGTCGGGAGTAGCAAAAAAATAACATATATAGAATTATAACAAGTAACACTTATAGAAATCATACCGATGATTAAAAACATTTATAGAAATAACACTTAAAATTTCCAAAAATGAAGAACATAACGTTTTATAAAAATAAAAATGAAAGTACAAATGATAATACATAATTCAACTAAACTAATTGAAAGAAGTAATCTATATAGTAGTAACTTGACGAGATTCTTCCAACTAAACTAACCGAAAGAAAGAGTCTATAGTAGTTTGACGAGAAGCTTCCAAATGATGAGATGAAACTTCTTTCTGGAGTCCTTGAATGCTCTTGATGAGTGATAGGGCATCATTTGGTCTTTGTTCAAAGTATTTCTTCAAAGTCTCTAGAGAATGGTCAACAACACTCAATCCTACAACTTCTTCTACCACATCAACCATAACCTCATCAACATCAATTTCTTGATGTTATGAGGAATACATATCCAAAAACTCCTCATCGGTAGGTTCATAGGGGTTGTTTAAATCAAACTCCATCTCATAATTGAGGTATTCATGAGCATTCATCACCTCACCCACCTCACTATCAAATGACAACAACGTCAATTGATGAAGTAGAGTAGCCACTTCATCAACCTCTACCAAGCGCCTAGCTTCCTTTATCTCCCTCTCAATAGAGATCGAAAGAACACCCGCCTGATTGTTGACCCTGATTGTTGCGCCTGAAAGATGCTATATCAAGTACTATAAGCCCCAACTAGCAAACTAGCACCCAACAAGCACCCCAACTCCCAAACCTTCTTTGTCTACCATCTCCTCTCCCAAATTGCTTGAAAGTGCACAAGGAGGAAGGATCTCTAAATAAGAGAGAATATTTGACTTGTTCGCAAAGAATATGGGACAAATGTGATTACATGTTTAAAATGTATGCTTTCATATATTATTGCCTTGATTTTCTCAAAATTAACACTTATAGAGGTGCAATTAACAAAGAAGGGAGTAGAGCATGTTATAACACTTAACACATAACACTTACTAGTCTTACCAATTGTGTTTTTGTAGGGGAGTAAAATTTTCTTAACATATATGAAATTATAACGCTTATAGGGGTAACACTTATAGAGTCTTGACTGTACCTCCCTCCCTCCCATTCTTCTTTCTTTCTTTCTTTCTTTCTTTCTTTCTTTCTACTTTGTGTTTTTCTTGGGTCTTCTCTTACCCTCATATACATTGTGGTCATTGAAGCTTTATAAAGTTTCAAGATTATGACTCTATGTTCTAAGGAAAAAGTAAAGACATGCAAGAAGTGACAAAATAACTGATAAATATGAAAACACATGCAAGTATTACATTGATTATCCCAATTAGTGTGTGTTACTATTCGGAGGTACGCAATGCTATAACTATTCAATGAGAATGTAATGTTTTACCAAGCAAGGTCATTTATGTTCTATAATATTCACACAACTTATTGAACTTTCATTTATAAAAATTGAATTCCTAAGTAAGACGTTATTGCACCACGTAATTCCAAATAGTCACACACACTAATTGGGATAACCAGTGTAGTCAAACACAAGAAATATGCATGGTGAAAATTATTAAAGGATTGTCCACAAGACAAGGTTACTTCCAAAGGCCATGAGCAATAGATATCCAAATAAAATGGTATTTGAACTCAACATCAACTCAACCTTAGAGTTCTATTCTCAACCTTCCTTACCTCCAAGAGACCTCCTAGTCCCTTCTTCTACCTCCTACCATCGATTGTTCCATAGCATTCAAACCCAATCCCCCACCCCCAACTTACAGCCTTACATAAATCAATGGGGTACACATATTCTGAACATTTTTGAGATTTTAAAACATGTAGAGGTTTGATAAGATAAAGACTACAAGTGCACATTTAGCAAATCCAAATGAAGAATATGAGAGTTGAGCTTGATATTTTCGAAGTCAATGTGAATATCTTTTGAATTCTTGCAGTGAAAGTCATGCATGATGTATAATGAATTTTTTTTGGATATGCATATTTCAAACTGGGATATGTACATAAAAACTAGAATCCATCATAGGTCACAGTTCTTGATAGGTGCACTCCCCTTAGTTCTCTTCTCACATGCCAAAAATATTTAGCTAGAGCCCAAGGATCCACGTCATGACATGATTGTAGTGTTGTATGGCCACATGCTCAAGTGTAAACTTGTGATTGTACAAATGCAAAGGAAAAATATTGTCCTCTTGAAGAAGGTCGCTCTCCTCCATGTGTGCACACAACCACCTTCCATTTCTCAAGCATGTAAGATTTGCAGTACTAACATTCTTGGGGAGGGGGGGGGGCAGGCCTTCCATTCTCAAGTATCTCATATTGTACGGTTTACGTATGATTGAGCACGACTGTACCTAAATTCAATTTAAACGTCAATTTTGAGATGTTCCAACCACTCACATGATGCCATGTGACACTTTTTGACCCAAAAACTAAATTCATTCACACATGCATAGGGCAAGTGTTGTGGTAATTGACCTACTTGGGAATCATTTCAACTGCTAACTTATGACAACTATCCACATGTCAATTCAAGTTCACTTGCAAGTGGTGATTCCTTCACATGTTCAGACACATATGGACTACAATATATAGTTGGCAAAAGGAAATTGGACGACGAGTTGCAATAGCAACAATACATTTGCTTACTCAAGTTGTTTATGGGACATAACTAGTATGTTCATAGGCAACAACAATAAGTTGTGGATGAAGTTGCTCTTTGCGTGGATTGAAAAACGCATTGCAACTGTTGGAAGTGCTCGCCACTCGGATGAGCGATCAATTACTATGTATACGTATGACAATGACATAAACCAAAGGTTATGGATGAAAATGCTCTTTGTGTGGATAGATAAGCACAAGGAAATTGTTGGATGAGCAACCAGTTATTATGCAAATATATGAGGATCTCTCTCTCTCTCTCTCTCTCTCTTCATTTTCATTCTCTCAATGACATAAACAAGAAGTTATGGATAAAAATGCTTTTTGCCTAGATAAAAAAAAAACAAAAACAAAACACCAAAGTTGTGGGAAGTGCTATCTACTCGGATGAGCGACCGACTATTATGGACATGTATGAGGACTTTCTTCTCTTCTCTTTTCACTCTTAGGTTCTCGATGACAAAAACTAAATTGGTATGTGCAATTAGGTTGCCCCACGCTAATTTATTGACATTCCAAACTATTAACACAATAACAAAAAACATTAGTTTTTTTGTTTTTTTAACTATGATTCATGTATGGATAAATAAAAAAGTATAAGTTTTTATGATTTGATCCTTACAAAGCTAATTTGCATGGGTAAAGACGCAATCTATTCATGATTGGCAACCCTAATTGCACACCACAATGCCCAGGGGAGCACTCCATAGGGTCTTTTAGGATCACGTGCGTTCAAGACCCCGGACTTTGTATGTGAAATTTGTCAATTTTTTATAGGCCTATGTTTACCTAAACTTCTAGAATTTTTTCATTTCATGTGTCCTACCTTGCATTATAATTTTCTCCTTGCACTAATTATGTCTAGGCTATATTCATTATAAATGTAACACACGAGTATGTCCTTAAGCTTCATACATAAACACATGACTAGGAAAGTACAAAATCAATATGCACATACACAAAGTCGCGATTGAACAAGGAAACACACATTCAACATGAGATCATAAATAAAATCCAATGCATTTGTGAGTTTAGGGTTTAAGTCACATCATTTATAAAAGAGTTTAAGGTTGTGTTTACAAACACAGTTCATGGCATATACAAGGAGTACAAAATTGTACTAGATTATACATTTACCATTTTGTAAAACTCAAGGTTTACAAATTTAACATTGTGCAGCTAAACATCAAGGTGATCATGCAAAAAGGCCCTTGCTATGACAACAAAACAATAGTTTAAAAAAATTACTAGCCTATTGTAGAAAAAAATTCAATAAAATCTTTAGTATTATCACCTACCCTTCATTATGTATAAAATTCAAATACCCAATTATGATGATGTTAATTTACTTTGAAGCCCTTCCTAAATTTTAGGACCAATGCCATTACATACCCCTTCACTTGACTGCACGCTAACAAAAACAAAATGGGGAGTGCTCATCCTGGATATCAATGTAGAGGTGTGAGCCCAAAAGGGTGCCCATATTTAGTCTTAGACCCTTGAAACGTTAGTTGATGCACTTTGAAGTAGCATGTTACTTCACAAAAATATAAAAAGAGTGAAATGTTAGTCTTAGAAGTACCATGTTGTAAGAGGCTAGGATGTGAGTTGTTATTGTGTTTTTACCTTCGGAAGGATTTGAGTGAATGAGGATAGGTAAGGAGAACTTGGATTGAGTAGTTAGTGAGTAGGCTAGTACAAATGGATGGAGACAACCAAAGTGACTCAAGAGGCAAGTGCATTCGAATTGGGATGAATGGAGGATCACATGGAGCGCACAAGTGGACCACCTCATCATGGCCACTTAATGGGGAAGGTCCAAGGAAGAATGCAAGGTGGAGGATAAGCAAATTCTCAAAGCACCAATCAAATCACGAGTTAAGCATCGTGGTTTGAATTAAGTGGTGAGCAACGATTTGGGAAAGTAAGGGGAGAAAGTTATGGCGGCGGAAAGCGAAGGAGGCTAAGTTTGGGTTGAAGCATCCCAAGTTTGGTAAAGTGTGGTAGGTAGAAAGCCAAGGCTAGTTAAATGTTCGAATTAGGATCCTTGTTGATCATTTGAGGGAGGAAGGCTTAGAAGATAGGATTGGCGCCTACTAAGTAGGAGGAAATCTCAAGGGCTTATCGTGAGCCTTGAGGGTGCTCACCCCCTCAAGCTTACTATATAATCCCTCATTCTTCCCTCACTCATCCTCTCTTTCCTTTGTGCTCCAAGGCACCCCACGAGTTATAAGTGTGGGTGTGGGAAGCCATATTGGAGCACATGTGTGTGCTTAGTTTTTAGTTTGAGAGCCAAGGCTTGTTAGCCTTGAAGAGGGCTTGACCTCTTGGTAGAATTAGTGTTGACGTGAAGGATTTTAAAGTTAATTCATGATTCCAATTTGTGGTACTTGAAGTTCATGTTTTGAATACACGTGGTTGCAAGTTCCATGTTTAAGAGTTGAGCACTTGAGGTTGTGATGAGTGCAAAAATATACTTGTGTGGATTAGTTAGTCTTAGTGAAGTTAGGAAATTCTCTCTCCCCCTCTCCTCTCTAGGATTTTAGGATTTTAGGATTAGAGAAGAATTGTGTGATTAGAAAGGGGTTGTTAGTAGAATTAGGAAAATTAGGTAGGAAGATTAGTTAAGGGCTTGAATAATTAGTGAGGTAGTTGGGGATTACAACTACAAAGTTGTGGGTTCATGAAGGAGCTGGGTTTATGAAGGAGCTGGGTTTGTTTAGTTAGAAAGTAAAGAGCTGAGTTTATGAAGGACCTGGGTTTGTTTAGTTAGAAGCTAAGGAGCTGGGTTCATGAAGGAGCTGGGTTTATGAAGGAGCTGGGTTTATTTAGTTAGAAGCTAAGGAGTTGGGTTCATGAAGGAGTTGGGTTTATGAAGGAGCTAGTTAAATCCAAGACCACTTGAAGGGTGAACCTTGCACTATGGACTCATCCAAGTCCAAATCCAATACCGCGGAGGAATGTGAGCCCAAACCCACTACTCGGACTACGGACGCTTAAGGGTGGGGGGTTTGGCCTCACATAATTGGTGCGTCCGCCGGGAGCGAAGCGGAAGGTAGTTACAAGACTTGGAGGCGACTAGGAGACTTGGAGGCAACTAGGAAAAATTGGAGACACAAACTTGAGAGAAGGGAAGGAGCACCCGAAACTCGGTAAGTATTCTCTCTTTGGGTTACATTTGAATTCATTGTATTTCAACTATTCCTTGGAATGAATTGCATTGTCAATTACGCAAATTCATTTTTGAGGAAGGAGCGCGGCGAAGGTACGTCCTCAACCTTTTTGGGGATTTGCTAAGAACTTAAAAGGAACCTATAACCGAGTAGCTCATTAAAACATTAGAGGGTAAATTCACCTTAGGACATTGAACTTTGACACTCACCTCGGGGTGAGTCTCAAAGTTTTGGGAGTTGTCATTTCATGCTCTAGATTAAATTAATATTTCACAAAGTTTATGGTGTTGTTACATTGAGTCACGATTGAGGGGAGTGCTAACTCACAGGGGGATGCGATTGCTCAAGGTATGTTTATTTCTTCAAAGTGAACTCATTAACTAATTAAGGAATGTCTTTTGTACTCGTGATTGTTGTTATCCGTTGTAGAGGGTAATTCCCGAATTGTGGATGGTGTGAGAAGTTGAAGGGTGAAGCCTCGACTTTTAACATAATCTACTCGGAAGGTCACCCCCTCACAATCGGTATTGTGGTGAGTGTTAATTTGCGGGAAGGTGCGGAGGTGATGCTCCGACTTAACCAAAAAATTAACATGAACATGCCTATCCCCTATTGGGATTCTTTCACCTAAGTGGGCTTGTAGGTTCTTTTCCTCACCTCCTAAAAAAATTATAACCACACCAAGACAAGTGAAAATATTAAGAGGGGAATTGCTAGGATTATGTGTGGTCAAGTGAGGGTCGATCGATTCTTATGGAATGCAAGGTAGGACTCGCTCACAAAAACCAAGTTTGATAGTAGGACTAGAGAAATCTACTCGAAAGAGGCGGTCCTCTAAAATCAGTGATAGATTAGAACAAGATAATGTTAGAATAGAGAGTTGTTTGAACGTCGAACCTAGGACTAGGTCAATTCTAGACACCTTAGAACTTGGAGCTCAACTTGAAGAGAAGATCACTCCCTCCAAATTGAGTGGTGAAACTTCTTCGGAAAATTACACACTTAGAGAAGAATTCCCGGTAGAAGTTGATAGGGGATTGTTGAATAGTTCACCGGTCACCATGGCCGAGGAACGGGGGATGGATCCACCACCCATACCCCCAATTCCGCCCATACCTCCTATACCTCCAATAGACCCATTGGTTAGGCCAAGAGGCCTACCAATTGTGGTTCCACAAAATTTAGCGGCGATGGATATACCATCTCATCTCCCTAAATTTTATGGGACCAAGGATGAGGACCCCTCTCGGCACATGGAACGGTATATCGAACGGTTGGCTAGCTTCCTCATAACCGACCCGGGTTATTGGTTAGTGTGGTTTCCTACCACTCTAGAGGGGGAAGCCTATGAATGGTATCGGGATCATGCCGAGGGACATTTTAGGGGATGGGAACAATTACAAAGGGAGTTTCTTAACGAATTTAGGCCGGAAGTGGGTCAAAGTACCGCATTAAGGGCATTGTCGTCATTGAAGCAAGGAAGGGAGGAAGAAATTTCGGCTTACATTAGGAGGTTTGATTTAGTGTGCACTAGATTTGTGGGTACCATGCTCAACGACGACACGCTAAAGCAATTTTTCATTCAAGGGTTTTTTAAGTCCGGAACTATTAGGGGTGTTCTAGAAAGGAATCCCTTGACCTTGGCGGATGCCAAGCGTGCGGCTAGAGATATTGAAAACTTGGATAAAGATCACGAAAGGCTATGGAGAAGGGAGGATGAATTGATCCCACAATTCATCCCCATACGCCCTAGGGTGGTAGCGGTAGAACCCGCTAAGTATGAGAACCAAATTCCATATGCCATTGTGGACACCGGTCCCCGACCTTTAGCGGTTAGGGAACCGGCACCTCTTTTGGCACTACCGGCCCCTAGAACGGATCCACGCTTGGAGGAGGTTGAGAGAAGACTAGGTGCTAGCCAACTAGGATTCCAAGAGGCTATGATAAAACAAATGCAAAGCCTCACGGATCAAATGTCATTAATGATCCGGAGTCAACAACCGGGGCCTCCACCCCCGGTTGAGTCGGGTAGGCATTCTTCCGGATTATGGTGTGTCCAATATGGCCAACCGGGCCACACGCGTCAATTTTGTAGAAGTGGACAAAACCGTGACCAAAGAGGAAACGGTAACCCACCTCAACAAAATCAACGAGGTCAAGCGCCACCTCACTATGGAAATGGAAGCAATAGAGGACCACAACCTAGAGGGCAAGGTGGCCAAAATTTAGAGAAGAAGGAATTTCATCCCTTTTGTGGAAGGTGGCACGCTCAAGGACAATGTTGGTCCGAAGGTCAAGAGTTTAATTGTAGCAATTGTGGAGGAAGTCATCCCTCGGATACGTGTCGCCAACCGGACAAAATAATTAATGTCCCTTACCCGGTGGCTAATCCACAACAACAAGCAAGGGATAATATGCGAGGTGCTAGGCCACAAGGAGTACCGGCCAATGAACTTAGGCCACCTAACTTATACTATGACCATAGTAATGCTAGGCAAACTTTTCATCCACCGGCGGGCTTGCAAACTACAACCGGTTACATTCCAATACAAAATAGACAAGGAGTTCCACCTAATGGTAGTAACGGGAGACAAGCGTCTCCAACGGATCCGGGACCATCTAACTCCCAAGATGTTAGGTTCATGGATGGAGTGTTGGAGGCCACATGTGATGACATGCTTCCTCTCCCAACGAGAATTGGAGAGGAGCAAAGTCAATGGCCTCCTCACACCAATGCTATTACATATGAGTTAGTGAAGGGTAAGGGTGTGGTTGAAGAAGCACCTGCACTAGCGGTAACTACTAGGGCTAGGAGAGGGGATGCCCCGTTGGAGGTAGGAATAGGAGAGCAAGGAAATTACTCTTCGGATGAAGAGATTAATCTCTCCGAGTTGGATAGGGTAGCTAGAAGAGCTACTAAGGATGTGGAGAGGGAAAATATAATTTTACAAAATAGGGAGAGGACTAATGCGGTACATGACTTGGATAATAGCGATGTGGGTGAATGGGAAGGACCGGGGGTTCCCGTAGACGAATTCGACGTAGTGGGTAATTCTAAGGTGGAAAGATCTACCGGGTACGACTTGTGGGCGGACCTTAGTACACTCAAGGCGGATATTACTTTCGGCCAACTATTGGAAATTTCACCCACGGCAAGGAAAACATTAAAGGAGGGAATGCCGGTACACAAGAGGATGAGGAAGGTGAAAGCTAAAATAGCCGCTAGGATCCAATCACAAGGTGGAAGAGACGTGAAAGCTATAGAAATAGAAGTTGTTATAGTAGATAAGGTGGTTCCTAATGTGCTAGTCGACGGAGGGAGTAGTCTAAATATACTACCGGAGGATACTATGAAAAAATTGGGACTTGGACTCACGGGGCCTTCACCTTTGGTCATAAATATGGCAAATCAAAGTTCGACTACGCCTTTGGGGATGATCAAGGATTGTAGAATGACTACGGGAGGCGAGGAGTACTTGGTCACCTTCCATGTCATTAAAATGCACTCCAACAAGGACACCTTCCCCATTTTGCTAGGTAGGCCTTGGTTGCGGATGGCGAATGCTATGGTCAATTGGGGTGGACCTAAACCATCCATCACTTATGGTCCGGAGGGTAATAGGGTCATAGTGTCCATTGGTTCATTAGAAGGATGGATGAAGAAGGAGATGTATTTGCCATTGGAGAAGGAAATTGATGACTTAAACGAGAATGAGATTGGCAAGGCATTGGTGGGAGTCGTCCATCCCGAAGGTCAAAGGGTTGTTATAGATTCGGGCTCGGGAAGTCTAGGTCCTAATTTTTACAATTATGGGGATAATGGGGATTATGCCCAATGGCTAAGGGAGTACCCCGAGTCCGAGGTTGATGTAATGGTTACATTTCACCAAGTAGGCTTAGGGAGTGAATTTCCTAGTGTTAGTTTAGGAGAGGGCTCATTGTTGGAGCCATGTGAGGTGCTCACCGAGGAAGAGTGGGTTAGCGGTGGGTTAACACCTTGGGTAGATGACGTGGAAGAGGGTGAGGTTAGTTTAATTCATGTAGATGGGACTCAAGAGGAGGATGTGATTATTGAGTCATCGAAATTGGAGGAGCCTTTACATTTCAAGACCACGTCTACGGGGATAGTTGTAGGTCAAGATGTGAGAGATTACCCCAATGTGCCTTCCGATTGGTATCGGAACAAAGAGGAACAAGCACATGTGTCGGAAGCGGATTGGCGGTACGTGGATGTGAAATTAAAGAATGGAAAAACCCGACAAATGAAGATGGGTTCCAAATTGGGGGAGAAAGAGGTTAGGGAGTATAGCAATTTGGTGGATGAGTTTAGTGATACTTTTGCATGGTCCTACGATGAGCTTAAGGGAATTCCTAGGGAAATGGTAGAGCACCGGATTCCTTTAATTCCGGGGGCGAGGCCAATTAGACAAAAGGAGAGGAGGATGAATCCTCAATTGCAATTGTTGGTGAAAGCGGAATTGGAAAGGTTATTGAAGGCCGGGTTTATCAAGCCGGTGGAAATCACGGATTGGGTTTCTCCTATGGTCTTAGTAAAGAAAAAAAATGGGAAATTAAGGGTTTGTGTCGACTATAGGAAATTGAATTCGTGCACACAAAAGGATCACTTCCCCTTACCTTTTATCACCTTGTTGCTTGAGGAGGTTGGAGGTCATTCGCGATATACCTTTATGGATGGGTATGCGGGTTATAATCAAATTTCCATAGCCCTCCAAGATATCCATAAAACGGCTTTTACTACACCTTGGGGTACCTTTGTGTGGGTAGTGATGCCATTTGGGTTATGTAATGCCCCGGCTACTTTCCAACGATTAGTAATGTATATCTTCACCGACTTGTTGTTCAAATCCATGACCGTCTTTGTGGACGATTTTAGCACACAAAGTAATGTGGACGATCACCTACATTGTGTTAGGGAGGCATTGGTTAGGTGTAGGAAGATGAGGTTAGCATTGAACCCGGATAAGACATTTTTGGGAGTGAATAAGGGAGTGTTGTTGGGTTATGTTGTTAGTGAGAAAGGTAGAGAACCCGATCCGGATAAGATTGCGGCCATAAGCGACTTGGCAACTCCAACCAATTCCAAGGGGATCTCTAAGTTGTTAGGACATGTGGGATGGTACCGGGAACTTATTCCTAATTTTTCAAAGATAGCGGTGCCCATTACCCATTTGCTCAAAAAGGATGTCAAATTCGAGTGGACAGATGCTTGTCAAAAAGCCTTTGAGGAATTGCGGGATAGGTTGAGCACCTATCCGGTGTTGATACCACCCAATTGGGGTAAACCTTTTCACGTCTATTGTGATGCTAGTAATGTGGCAATAGGGAGTGCGCTTTGTCAAGCAACGGGAGAAAAAGAGAAGGATCAACCTATAGCTTATGCGAGTAAGCAATTGACCCCCGCCGAAAGAAACTACTCTACAACGGAGAGGGAGTGCCTAGCCATGGTGTTTTCCGTTAAAAAGTTTAGGCATTACCTCATGTGCAACCCGGTTGTATTTTTTGTTGACCACATGGCTATCAAGTATCTAGTTAACAAGGCGGAGTTAAGTGGTAGGTTAGCTAGGTGGGTTTTGTTATTAGAAGAATTCGACTACACGGTGGAATATAAACCGGGTCGTATGCATTTACAAGCGGACCACTTGTCTAGGTTGTCGGAGGAGATAGGAAAAAATCCGGTAAATGATATGTTAGTAGATGATAGCCTCTTTGTGGTCACTTCTACACCGGAGTGGTATGCGGGCATAGTGGAATTTCTAACAACCCACAAGTTGCCCAAAGAGTGGACAAAAGAAGAGAGAAGGAAGGTGAGGGTAAATAGTAGGCAATTTGTTGTAGTGGGCCATAGGTTGTTTAGAAGGGGGTCCGATGGTATTTTACGACGATGCGTGTCAAAAACGGAGGTTGAAGCGATTTTAATCGCTTGCCACGATAGCGCTTGCGGCGGTCACTTCTCGGGTCAACTCACCGGGCAAAAAATACTTAGAGCGGGCTACTTTTGGCCTACACTATTTAAGGACGCCCATGACTATGTAAGGAAATGCGACGCTTGCCAACGGTATGCCCGAAACGACCTTAGAATGGAGATGCCTTTACATGTATCATTACCCTTAATTCCTTTCGAAAAATGGGGCATCGACTATGTGGGTGAGGTCCATCCCCAATCTTCAAAAGGAATGAAATATATTGTGGTGGCAACCGAGTACCTCACCAAGTGGGCGGAAGCCAAAGCGGTGAAGACCGACACGGCGGAACACGCGGCAACATTTATGTACGAAAACATAATTTCGCGGTTCGGGGTGCCGAAGATCCTAGTAAGCGATAGGGGTACTCACTTTTTGAATGACTTGATTCGAGAGATGACAGAGAAATTTAAAATTGATCACCGGAAGACTACTCCCTACCACCCACAAACCAATGGACAAACGGAAAGGGTTAACGGAATTTTGGTGAGTATACTACGCAAGACGGTTATAGACTCGAAGCGGGATTGGGATACGAAACTAACGGCGGCACTTTGGGCATACCGTACAACCTATAAGGTAACTACGCGTGCTACACCATTTTCCTTAGTCTATGGTCTTGAAGCGACACTACCAATCGAATATGAAGTCGAGTCACTTAGGGTGACCGTGAGTACGAGACTTACCGAAAGTCAATCCTTACGAAATCGACTAACCGATTTGGAAGCACTTGACGAAGGGAGGAGAATGGCGGCTCAACATATTGAGGCAATCCAAAGAAGGAGAAAGATTACTTTCGACAAACGACATAAGAGAAGGGCCCTAACACCGGGAATGATGGTCATGATTCAAGACGCACGAAAGCTTGAATTTCCGGCGAAATTCGATGCGGTATGGTTAGGACCTTACCTTGTCTATGAGGTCTTTCCTAATAATTCAATTCAATTGGAAACGTTGAATGGTGAGCTCTTTCCTACCCGTACATCGGGAAGTAGATGTAAGGAGTACCGAGCTTGACTAGGCAACTTACCCTTGGAGCAAGAGATGTTTGGATTCATCCCCCGATGGTCGCCAATTATGTGAGCCCAAAAGGGTGCCCATATTTAGTCTTAGACCCTTGAAACGTTAGTTGATGCACTTTGAAGTAGCATGTTACTTCACAAAAATATAAAAAGAGTGAAATGTTAGTCTTAGAAGTACCATGTTGTAAGAGGCTAGGATGTGAGTTGTTATTGTGTTTTTACCTTCGGAAGGATTTGAGTGAATGAGGATAGGTAAGGAGAACTTGGATTGAGTAGTTAGTGAGTAGGCTAGTACAAATGGATGGAGACAACCAAAGTGACTCAAGAGGCAAGTGTATTCGAATTGGGATGAATGGAGGATCACATGGAGCGCACAAGTGGACCACCTCATCATGGCCACTTAATGGGGAAGGTCCAAGGAAGAATGCAAGGTGGAGGATAAGCAAATTCTCAAAGCACCAATCAAATCACGAGTTAAGCATCGTGGTTTGAATTAAGTGGTGAGCAACGATTTGGGAAAGTAAGGGGAGAAAGTTATGGCGGCGGAAAGCGAAGGAGGCTAAGTTTGGGTTGAAGCATCCCAAGTTTGGTAAAGTGTGGTAGGTAGAAAGCCAAGGCTAGTTAAATGTTCGAATTAGGATCCTTGTTGATCATTTGAGGGAGGAAGGCTTAGAAGATAGGATTGGCGCCTACTAAGTAGGAGGAAATCTCAAGGGCTTATCGTGAGCCTTGAGGGTGCTCACCCCCTCAAGCTTACTATATAATCCCTCATTCTTCCCTCACTCATCCTCTCTTTCCTTTGTGCTCCAAGGCACCCCACGAGTTATAAGTGTGGGTGTGGGAAGCCATATTGGAGCACATGTGTGTGCTTAGTTTTTAGTTTGAGAGCCAAGGCTTGTTAGCCTTGAAGAGGGCTTGACCTCTTGGTAGAATTAGTGTTGACGTGAAGGATTTTAAAGTTAATTCATGATTCCAATTTGTGGTACTTGAAGTTCATGTTTTGAATACACGTGGTTGCAAGTTCCATGTTTAAGAGTTGAGCACTTGAGGTTGTGATGAGTGCAAAAATATACTTGTGTGGATTAGTTAGTCTTAGTGAAGTTAGGAAATTCTCTCTCCCCCTCTCCTCTCTAGGATTTTAGGATTTTAGGATTAGAGAAGAATTGTGTGATTAGAAAGGGGTTGTTAGTAGAATTAGGAAAATTAGGTAGGAAGATTAGTTAAGGGCTTGAATAATTAGTGAGGTAGTTGGGGATTACAACTACAAAGTTGTGGGTTCATGAAGGAGCTGGGTTTATGAAGGAGCTGGGTTTGTTTAGTTAGAAAGTAAAGAGCTGAGTTTATGAAGGACCTGGGTTTGTTTAGTTAGAAGCTAAGGAGCTGGGTTCATGAAGGAGCTGGGTTTATGAAGGAGCTGGGTTTATTTAGTTAGAAGCTAAGGAGTTGGGTTCATGAAGGAGTTGGGTTTATGAAGGAGCTAGTTAAATCCAAGACCACTTGAAGGGTGAACCTTGCACTATGGACTCATCCAAGTCCAAATCCAATACCGCGGAGGAATGTGAGCCCAAACCCACTACTCGGACTACGGACGCTTAAGGGTGGGGGGTTTGGCCTCACAAGAGGTAATGGATGAAAGTGCTTTCCACGTGGATAGAAAAGCACAACGAAGTTGGGGGAAGTCCTCTTCACTCGGATGGGTGATTGAATATTATGTACACATATTATAAGGACGTTCCTATCTCCTATTTTTTCTCTTAGGCTCTCGATGATTCACACTGATATGTGCAATTAGGTTGCCCCACGTTGATTTATTGACATTCCACACTATTTTAATTTTTTATTTCCACATCAAATTTTTAATGCTATAGTTGCTATACAAATAAATTTAAAAGTTATAAATTACCTAGTGATTTGGTTTTGGTCCAAGGTAATTTTCACAGATAAAGAGGCAACCTCTTCGCAAAGGTAACATATTGTACATATCAGTGTACATGTTATGAATGGAAATGCTTTCTACGTGGGTAGAAAAGCACAACGAAGTTGCTCTTGATGACATAAACTACAATAATATGTGCAATTAGGTTTCCCCACGCTAATTTATCGACATTCCACACTATTTTGAATATTTGCTCTCACAATTACCAATTTTGTTTATTATTACTATGGTTGCTATACAAATGAATTAATGAAGTTATAATTTTTTGTGATTTGGTTTTGACCCAAGATAATCTGCATAGGTAAAGAGGCAAACTCTTCATGAAGGCAACCTAATTGCACATATCAATGTAGGGGTCATGGATGTAAATGCTTTCTATGTGGGTAGAAAAGCACAATGACGTTATGGGAAGTGCTCTCCACTCCAATTTATATGCATACTTAATGTAGGAGCATCAAGTAAACCAACACCCTAAAATCTTTCATAATAAGTACATATTGATTATAAGAATGTTTATCATGTGAACATCAAGCCCCCTCCCCGCCGCCGCCCCCCTTAACGGTTTTGGGTGACAACATAATTTTCATTTCTAATTTTTGTATTTATTTCAATATTGGGTGGGTGGGGGGACTTGCAATACACCTTGCCTTCTTTCTTTTTCCTACTTGGAAATAATTATTATTTTTGGTTCATATGGCTACCACATGTATGCCAAATAGAGTAGAGGCACCCATAATCAATAGTTTAAGATATTATGTGCCAAATCCGCATAAGTATAAAGTGGTGCAAATTTTTCGTTTATGTGAAGATAAAAAAGGAGGCTTGCAATTTTTTGATAATTTTAGTCCTTAAAATGAAATTACTATAATTTTTGAAGTCAAAAGTTACCCCATACATATTACCAATGTCTAGAGTTTGCCATAACCACTCATTCAGAATTCCTCCTCACTCTAACACTCATAACCCATGACACATGTCATTGCACTATTGGTTCCAGCCTTATCGAAATTTTGGTACCCCATAGATTGTTGATGGGGTCCCGATCAGGAATAGGCACCTCTACTATACCTCGAGTCCTTGGTTGAAGGTGCTCCTACCTTACGTGTGAGGACTTTTCTCTCTCCCTCTCTCTCGATTCATCACGTGTCTCCGGTCTCTCTTTCCAACCGCATTGTAAGTGAGTTAACTTTAAGCTAGTGTTTTTTTTTTCCCTTGGTCGGTCATTATTATCCGAGGCTCCAAAAGCCGTGTAATGTTGCACAGCAACCGATCCTCTCCCGAGATGCTCTGACACCCGTACCCACACACACACACACACACAAAGAGTCTTGACTGAGCACGGAGTAGCAAATCGACTTGAACTTATCCGCGAACATGGGCCTTTAATTGGGATGGAAATTCTTATCTCAAAATGAGCAAGTCGGGGGGGTTAACCCTTAAAGGTCTAAGGGGCTCAATGAACAACCTTGTTACACGATTAATGCCTAGAGTCCCACTATAACATCACATATGTAACTCGGTTTCACAAGCACGTCCGCTTCTTAAAAGTAGCAACACAACCGTCCAAGTTGCAAGTTGGGGGTCTCCGATCCCGGTGACTGGTTGGGTGTTGTAGAGTCATACTAAATGGAGGTATGTGACCGGCAGAAAACAACAGTAAGTGGGTTGATGGCAATGGGTTGTTATACAGAGTTGTATGTGGTGCACAACTGGCGGTAAAGACAAATGAGCTTGTCGGGAATTTTCAACCTGCATCTGCAGGTTGAAGTGTCGATTTGGAATTGTCTGGGGATCTGCCTTGACATATTCCTGGGCCCGTCAAACTTCCAATGAAGCTGAAAATGTTATGCATTTGGTTGGGACATATGGTTCTTTGTTTATCGCGAGATAGTGTACACATACCGGACAAGACTTGCCATAGTACTCAAATTTAGATAAAATATGGGTGGGAGGGGGTATAATGAGAGCATTGATCGTGGACTGCTCATTGGGTCCGCGAAACATGGCAAGGTGGTTGAGTAGTCTCATGTCTTATCAAATTTTGTGATTTTATTATTTTGTTTTATGAATTTGAAACTTTGCATAAAACAACATCTTATGTAAAGGAAAAATAAAATATATTTGTTGTTGACTTTGATATAATTTAATAAACATGGTGTGTATTTTAGGTTGTTGGCTAACAACTTTTATTGACATAGTTATTTCAAAATGAAAGTTTACAACTAGTATATGTATGTTTGTGTGCATGTCAAGGCCTAGATAGTAGGGCTTCTTGGACGCTTAAGAGGGTTAACTTCCAATCTCGGGCTCTTTGTTCATTCGGGTGTCGCAAACTTCCTCAAACCATGAATTGAATGGTGGCACCGAAATCGGACTTATTACTTAAAACGTGTGCAAGAAAAATTGCATAGAATGACGAGATATCCAAATTTTGAAATATAGGTGACGGACCGGGGCTTTGGCCTACACTTCCATGTTATTCTCCTAGTAGAAGCTCGACTTTTGTGTTAACTTGGTACATGCGCCACCTAGGTCACGCCAACCGGCCCGGTTGTAGTAGAGACTCCGCATCATGGCCACCCGTCCGCTACTTCACGGTCATGATCGAGCCCCCGTGGCAATAATAAAGTGACCGATTTCCCCTTGGACCATGGCCCACATGTTATCACACCCGACAATAAGAGTTTACTTACAAGAGCCATAGTAATGCTAGAAACCAACCATGAGCACCAAACAACCTTATGAAAGTGCAACACTTACCACAAATATATGCTTTCGCTCAAAATACAATTCATTCTACACCGTTTATGGTATTTAGTGTCACATGTGTAATAGTGTCACTTACCCTATTCTGAGGCGTATGCTAGGTTACATTGACAACTTCAGCATAAGTGTCACCTCATAACACTTGGTGTTCAAGTGCACTTATTAATATTTTGGCATGAGTATGTTTGATAGTGTTATGAGGTGTATGTTTGTGTTACACAGTGGTCTACAAATTGACTTTAAAGTGTACACAAATGACACTTGACATTAGTATGCTCAAGAATATCTTCCTCTTGCAAACCAGAATGTAAACACATGACACTTGCCATTAGTAGGTATACTCAATGATATCTTCCCCTTGCATGCTAAAACACAAAACTGCAATTTCAAGTATCCAATGTGCTACACTAAATGTCATAATGTAAATAGTTTTCCACTTTAAAAAAGTTACTTATGTTGGCGAATAGTATCATATTGGCAATTAGTGGACGTGACACTTTGAGACCTCTAAGTGTCTAGTTTAGGCCTTCGCAAATAGTGTACGTGACACTAAGTACCATAAATGGTTTAGTATTGTTGCGATTATGAGTCTCTATTAGTGATATTATATCTATTAATTTTATTTCCATGTGGACCCTCGGAGTGTAATAGTTGGGTGCTTGCAAGGTTGAGCCCCATGCTCAATTTATTCCGAGGACCCACGGAACAAACCAGTGGGTGATGAGTAATGTTATGAAGCAACACATAGATAGATGTTGTTTTCATTGTGATTTTAGAGCTAACACATATCATGAATAGGTCTCAGTTTTTTCAGAGGAAAAAATATCGTTCAAACTGAGTGTTAGGCACATTAATTATCATTGCAATAATCTTCTACTAATTACTGTAAGCATAAGTAAGTTGGTCTTAAATGGACACTTTTCCGCTTTGCACCCACTTCTTGTGGGATATGAAACACAAAATTAGTGCAAGATGATTGCCAAATCCACATCGGGCTTAAGGTAGACTCGCCTAATTTAATTACTTATCTTAATTGGACACATGCATTTAAGTGATGGTATGTGGTTAGGTGTGATTCCAAGAATGTATATTAAAAAGGGCATACACTTAAAAGAGATTGGATTATGTGCTCAAAATATGCTTACCATTCTAGGCTCAAAAGTCAACATAATTGTGTGTGTGTGTGGGGGGGGGGGACTTATATGACCATTGAATGAGCACGAGAATCTTTAATCTGATAATGAAGAAGATATTCATATGAGCTCCAAAAATTATGAGGAAAGTGGCTACGACCTCGATTTGCATTTGCTCACAATCTCGTACTATTCGTGTGCTTCGCATCCTAGGAGAAGTGGGCTGGTAAAACAAGTAACCCATTCAAGACCCAACTAGGTTAGAGAACCATTTTCCTCATAATTTTCAGAGCTCATAGAAACATGTTCCTTATTGAGTTTTATTCTAGACTATAAGTTATGCACTATGAGTGAGGGGATTGTGAAATGAAAAATCCTCCCAAAGAGACATGAAACTCCAACCCCCAATTTCATCCATCTTTGAAGGACTTTGCACATAACTTTAAAGTAGATAAGTCTCATTCAAACACCGACCATATTGAAAGCCTACTTTTGGGGCACATATTGGATCAATGTTCTTCTAAAACATACACTTTGAGCACATTTTAGGGGATTTATTACAATGCTGCATTAATTGGGACATCTAAAAGTGAATGCTCAACACCCTCACAACACTAACCAATTAAGGCACAACCATATAACCACTTAAGAAGATCGCATATATATATGCTCTTTGAAAATATGCCACAAATTGAGATTTAGCCGCTTTAATCTCATTATTATGGCATTGGATTTGTGTAGGCTATGCTAATCGTTATTTATATATTCTTGGAATTATTGCGCATCAAAAGAACCCCCACCTGATGGATGTGACCATAATAAGCATGTCTACAAAGTGTACTGGTGAGTGTAATAAAACATGCCTAGCCACACATAACTGATCGCTCATCCAAGAACACAAAGGTCATTGGGACTTCTTATAATTTTGCATCCATGGAGACACGATATCATTTACAATTTTCACATTTTGTTTACAAGATGATCGATTGTGAATTGAATATCCATGAGTAGGGTGGATGGCTCAACACTCCCACGGCTTGCTGTCCACTTCCTCTCTTGATGTACTTCTAGTCCCAGAAGCTTTCTGACTTCATGGATGTTAAACAAATTTCTATGCATTTCATTGGTTGTCTAGTCCATAACTGATTGCTCATCCAAGAGTGAAAGGGTTATTAGAAATTATCCCGAATTATAATCCATAGAGGTAACAAATCATTCACAATTTCCAAATTATGTCCACGAGTTGATGAGTTATGACCAATAACCACCTCGAGCAGGTGCTTTCCAACCGATAGTTACCTAAGGTAGATGGGTCTTAAATGGTCACTCTTTCTTACTAGTGAACTTGTCCTAGGTTATGAAACACGTGATTCACTTGAGATGGTTAGCAAACCCAAATTGAGGGCATGGCTCTAGTAGACCACTTTCTCACGATTTTAGGAGTTCCATAAGAATATCTTACTAATCACCAAAGTGATATTTCTTGTGCTCATTAAATGACCATATAAGTCCCTGCAATTACACTGACTACTAAACTTAGAATGGTGAGCGTATTTTGAATGTGTAGTTCAATCTCTTTTAAACACGTGTCTATTTGGTGTCCGTTCATGGATCCACATAACCTAACCACATACCATTCAAATAAAGAGTGCCCAATTATTAAGATAAGTAACCAAATATGGCACGTCTACCTTAGCCCATTAAAAGTGTAGTGAGTGTGAGGAGGATGAATGATTACCCATCCTGGACGGATGAAATCCATCCGTTCCGCACAAATAGAGGCAGGAAAACCGGAGCACTTTGCATGTTCCCCAAATCGGAGCCAATTGCATCAAACCAACGTGTAGTCTTGTTTGGGGACCCGTTTTTGAAATCTCAATTCTTAACTCCTTTCTCCAGCCTGGCCGTGTATGTTCAAGGGAAAGCGCAAGTCCTTTTAAGTTCCCGCCACTCTATTTGTGCGAATGGGACGGCCGGATGTCATCCATAAAAGTAGCAAAAGCCAATGGGAAGCTCATCCACACCTCGCTGGCACTGGGCCAGCCTGGGGGCACAGAGTTCATCCAAGATTCCCCTATTCTCATCCACGTTCTCAAGCTCTTATCTGTTTGGTTGACCACGGACCCGTGACACCAGGGAGAATATTCTCTCCACATCTATTGTGGTGGCTGGCCATAGTTCATCCATGTTGGCCTCCTTTTCATCCAATCTGTTCACCTTTGGTACCACACCTGCCTACTATATATGGATAGACTCTTCCTAACGGATTCCGTTTCCTAGCACCTATCATTGGGAATTGCCCTTATAGGTTTATTATTGATTCGTACTAAATCAAGTATATTAATTTGGGTTTTTGAGCCCATTTAGGTGTTAAGGTTTTTTTTGTAACATAACATTCAGGGAGCGTTTTAACCCTCTCCAATGGTAGGTGTTATGAACATGTACCCCTCTCTAATGACTTGGAACTCTTAATTTTTTCTGGGTTGAAATTTATGTCAAATTTGGAAACATGGATCTTAAAAACTTATTCGTTTTGACCATTTTCATCCATTTATAGTGATCTCCTTCAAAATATGGATGAAACTACTACACTCTTTACTTCTTCGGTGCCACCTGCTCGAGAAACAAAAAAACGTAGAAAAAATGTTGAGCATAAGGTACGCGGGTGTTAAATGGTTTGTTGTTCTTGTTCTTCAACTTTTATCAATAAGCTTTTACCTCTTGAAGATTGTGTTTTGTTAGCAGATGTATGATAAAAAATCAACATAAATCAATCCTCCCCTTGTTTAATTGTAGTTATTGGAAGTGCATGTACGTTGATTTCTTCAGTAGATACATAGGTCCTCTCAATTGTGTTGAGTATTGAGTGTAGAGTAGTTAACAAACTATGAAGGTATAGTCCAATCTCTTTTAAACACTTGTCTTTATGGAGTGTGTTTTTTGATCCATACCTAACCACATATCATTCAAATACAAGTGTCTGGTTAAGAAAAGTAATTAAATGACAATCGCATATCTTACTTAAGTTCGCCAAATTGTAAATACCTACATATCATATGTGACCATGTTGTTCGATGCATATCATATGCATATTCCAATGACCAAATGGATATATGTGGGAGTTAGAAGTGTCCTCAATGATCAAACATACCTTCTCAAGAAGCATATTTGGTATTCTCATTGATTCATCATCACTTTGGAATCAAAGAAGTGTAGTGAAAAGCCCATGATACGTTGTCATTTTGGAGATTGAGTTTAAGAAGATTGTACTAGCCTCTAGGGTGTGTATTATATGTTTTTTATTTTTGTTTTTTCCCATTTAATACAACATACATTAATCCTTGAAGGTCCCCAAGGGCCATGTTGGGTCACAATGCATCATATAGAGGTGTTTAAGGTGACATATTGCTAATCTTAGACAATGATGTCATAGATGACCATGTCTAGAATTCTTCCAGCCGGACCCAAACATGTACAAAAAGGATACATAGAGAGATTTGGTCTCATACAAGTGATTTGAGTTCAAATACATACCGTGTATGTTTGATCATCATAGTTGCATATAATTATGTTTTCGCTTCCTCTTTGTAATATGTCTTAAACATGGTTCTAGTCTCATAGGGCAAGTAAAAAACCAGTTGTCGTTCTTGTTGGGGGTTTGTACAAAATGCCATGTGCTTAGACCATACGATGGTGGTTTGAAACGTTGTGGGTTAATCCTAAAGACTAGTTATTGTCTAGAACTTGTAAACATCAAAATCTTGTAAATGACATCTATGTGAAATGTGAAGAAAATCATGCGAAGCCATGTGACACATCACACCACTCTCTATTTAGTGACGTGGCGCCGATTCGATCCCCAAGAATGTAGAATATCCACACTAATTGGGATGAATAGAGTAGATATATGGATAGGATCAAGTGTCGTGTTATTGATAGAGCTTGAACGAATCAAAGGCAAGTCCAAAACGGATCAACAATGCAAGATTCGAACCAACACTAGGTAGTGATGCTATTCCAAAATACTCTAATACTCTAACCATGTCGCCTTAGGAGAGCCCACTTTCCAAATAGATTATCCAAGAAGGTAGTTGGATCCAAACAACATGAAATGGAATCAATGCCATACATAAGGGTCACAAAAGAATGTCCATGTCCAACAAACTTGGGTCCAAAACACTCCTTCATGGAGCTTAGTTTCGGCCTTTAAGATTAAAACCAAGCTTGAAATTCGGTTCTCGAACTAGACTAGGAATATTTCTTGAGTTGGGACTTACAATATTTGACAGGAAAGTGGTGTCACATTAGCGCCACTTCATTTTTTTTCATACTCTGAATTAGAATGTACCCTAATGTAAATCCCTTAGGTCCAAATGTTGCTCTCGATCAATAGGAACTGATTATTTTTATATATTTCTTGATCTCGGACCCTAATGTAACCCCGCCCTTAGTGACACACCGAATACAAGCCTCAGATTTGACAACCAATCTTACAGGATGTCCATATCCACGAAACGTGGGTCCAAAACGCTTGTTCATGGAACTTAGTTTTGCACTTTAAGATCGGACCCGAGCTTGAAAATTGGCTTCTCAAACTGGACTCGGGGTACTTCCTTGACTTGAGACTGACAAAATTTGATGGAAAAGTGATGCCACATCAACACAACTTCATTTTTCCTTACTTTGAATTCAAATGGACCCTACCATACTATAAACTCCTTAGATCCAAAACATTGCTCTTGATCAATAGGAACCGCATAACTCTCTAATTCCTTCATTCTTGAACCCTAACGTAAACCCACCCTTCGTGACACACCGAACACACATCTCGAAGTTGGCAAACCACTATAAACATACAAATCCTGGGTAACTACCCCGCATCACTGGGAACTCTCCTATAAGGTCACTGGAAAACCTGCAAATCTACCACGATGCTAGATTCGTGTATTTCCTTCGAGATGACGCATGACGATGGCCAATGACTCAAGTGCTCGTGAAGAGACCCAATGCAATCTTACACGTAGGCGCTTGTCGCCCACACTAATAACCGGAGAGATCTACGGTGGAGATCGAAAGGCGGGGTTTGGGCGGTTCGTAGACTCGTTCGACACCAACGTCAAGTTAGACGAACCGAATTGCGGTGATGGTGTCACGACACAAAGTCGGTGTTACCGAAGGCCGTGATAATATTACCAAACAAGCAACACGGAGCCATCGATCGGATCGGATCGGCTCGGCTCGGCTCATCCTCACCACGACGTCTTGCCTTCAATATTATGATGCACTGACTTGTCAAAAGGCGACGCAAATTTCGGGGAGGTGGGCTTAGCATTTCGTGTTTGGGACGGGGATTGGGCCGGGCCATTCGTTCAAGGCCTGAATACCGGAACCGAAAACTTACCTTGTGACTGCAGGCCTTGTCAAAAGGGTAACATTGTTGTGATAAAATAAGGTTGGTTGGTATTCTTATGAGCCCGTACTAGTAGGCCTTTGCTTTGAGGCTTAGGTTTGTGGTCGTCATGGTAAGGGGGTTTCATACCGACCTACTTTGTATAGGTTTAGGGTTGATCCATCCCAATGGATTGATTCAAGATTTTCCAACGTTTTGAGTTATAGGGTCAAACTTGGTTCAAAGAGGAGTTTATGAGCTGCAAAAAGTTTATGACGTTTTAACGTTCTATTTATTTGGTTGCCTCAAATCTTTGGCCAAGTGCTTCGTGGATGTTTTACTAGTTATGGAGAGGTTAACAACAACCAACGGGCTTATGCATGTCAATAACCAATTTTTTTGGAATAACTGAACGGTTTGATAGCTTCAGGGAATAACAAATTCTTTTGAATAAAGCCATAAATTTCACACATGTGAATCAAATTGTCGGTTTGTTGCTAACTTAACCCTTAAGTGTTTGCCAAAGAGGTCAAGGATGTTCTAAGATATGGAAAAAGAAAAAGAAAACATTTTCAAAGGTTTCTGAAGAACTATCAAACAAAAGAAGTTGTCATGCACCATGACAACATCATGCCCATACAATGAAAATTGCAAAAAAAAAACACTTTTGAGCATTATAATGAATTTAGAAGTAATTTCTTTTTAAGAACCACTTGAATCTCATTGCGTCCTTGCCTTTTTGTGACCCTTACTTAAAAGCAACCCTTATAGCTTCTTATCTATATTGAACATGGGTTGACCATGAGAGCCTAAGGTCAATTTTGGGCACATCTATAATTAACACTCCAAAAACTTGTAAATTATTTGTGTGGTGCCAAAAAACTAGTTGTGAATATGTGTTGGAAACCTCTTCCAATTACCAACAAGACCCGACTAAAAACATAATCAATGGAATATTAGGACACCATATTCTGATTCTTAGAAGGGCAAAATCGATGGAAAATGTATGCACCTATTATGAGCATTTTTTTTCATAGTTCATCATATGTAGATGCTTGATAGCAAAATAAAAATTATAGAATTTGGCTAGGAAAGTTAAATGAGGAACATCAAAATTGAGCTTGATGTTTTTAGAATCACAATGCATATTTTCCGGATTCTTGAACTGAAAATCATAGGTGACCTAGAGTGGTTTTCTTTGGATACGTGCATTGCAGTCTTGGATATGTACTTATACCTTGGGATCCATTATAAGCTGCAGTTCATGATAGATGCAGCCGTTGAGAGGGCATTCTTGCATATGAGCATACCTCTAACCTCTCAACCATTTATATTAACAATGCACCCTATAGGGTTGTAGCTAGTTTGGTCATAATTATGGTCCGCTAGACTAATGAGGAGTTTTTGACACTAATTCCGGTGTCACATCAACCAAAAAAGCAACCTTCTCACTACGACCTATTTCAAAACATTTTTGTTGCACAAACAAGGGGTATGCTTGTATGCATCAATTCCCTCTCATTAGTACACTCAATTCCCTCGGGGTGCACTCTTTATTGGGGAAAAAACTATCATGCTTGGATGACCTTGAATTTAATAACCCTGTATACAAAGGATCTTGCAACTAAAAAAACAATAATATATACAAATGAAGAATTTTCACATAGCTTCAAGGATAGAAGATGTATGCCTCGCATATGTATACAATAGAAATAGAGTGCATGCAATAGGGCAAAGGTATTCATACACAATATGTACCCTATTTTCATTCACAAAACCATTGAACACATGATCCTACATAGCCTCAACACAACCCCATATTAAGTTTACATTTTCTAAGCCTTACATAATAGCCCTCCTATAACATACGGACCTTGCTCTAATAAAAATCTCCCTCCCTATGTGTACGATGCACATGAGACATCCAAACAATACCCCTTTTGTGTACCCACGTGGTTACATACAGAATCGTGGAGTGCACTTCCCCGGGCCAATTCCCTCTCGTTGGTTTAACCCCTAAGTGTCTAAGAAGCCTTATCAAGCCTTGAGATTCACAAAAGAAAACACGTGTTTGAGCTACAAATATCCAATTCTAGGTAATTGTGTGAGAAGCGACCCTATCTAAAATAAACTTGTCCTGTAAGTGCGCTTCTCAAATCAAGTGAAAGACCTTATTGTCATTGCAGATCTAGATTCAAATACACATCACGAGTGCCCTTGGACGCAAATATATGACTTGTACTTTGAACCCCAATGTCACATTTGAATATTTTTTAAAAATTTCTTCTTGACATAAGATAACGTGCCAAATCAATTTCAAACATATAAATAATCATATATATTTAAAATAAAAATTGGGTGATTTGGTAAAGCTTGTAAAAATTGCATATGTAGGTTGTAGATTGAGCCCCTTGATCCTTTAACCCTTTCTCTCCAACACAAGCCCCTAGGGCCGGCCCGTTCCTCTCGGGAAATCCCTCATGGCCACCACCAAAATCTCCATGTTGACATCCACGTTGGCACTAAACTCAAATCTTGGAGTTTCTTGGGCCAACATGGTCACTTGCAATTCAACTTATTGTCACACGTACACATTCATAACAGACTGAATGTGGGAAATATTCGGAAATATTCTGTGAAATACTGTCAGTCCTATAGAACATTGTTATGGATCTGAATAATATTATGTTATGGGTGCAAGCATGGTAAAGTGGACCAAAAAAGTGCTCCGGTATACTAAAACCATAATTTTTAAGGTCAAAGGCCTAAAAGTAGTAGCAAAGCATGATTGTTTAAATTGGATTTCTTTTCATGATGACCTTTGTTGTTGTGTTGAATACTCAAATGTAGAAAATCAAGTTGAGATCTTCATTACTTATCGTTAAAAGTGCTGCTCAAAAGCAAATGATTGAGTCTGGTTTTGGACGTAGATTTCATGACCTTAACTATTTTGAAGTTGGAGTTTTCTTTCATATTCCTTGAATTCATTATCTACTTGAGGGCATCATCACAAAACTGTGTGGAAAACCATCAATTTAATGTAATTTTATCGTACTTTAAACAAATTTTAGACAATCACTTGTTCAATATCACCTACTTGCGCACCACTTGTACCGTCTTCTAAAATATGTAGACTTTTCTTATAATTTTTCCTGTCATCATAATTTGCTTGGCTTTGTAGAACAATATGTTTTAAAAATGTTTGAGTTTTTTCTTCACAAAATTCAAAGTTAGTGTATAGTTTTGAATCACTTTCACTGAACACTAGGCAGGGATCAGGAGCTGTCCACCTTACCGTGCTTGCACCCTTATTATGTTGCATATATTAAAAAATCTACAATTTTCAACAGGATCACATTCTATCCTGTCTGCCAAACCTAGCAGAAAACCTCAGTTTTATGAGGTTCCATGGCATGAGAAAAATCTGCTTTACGACCACTGGATGTTCTCGAACTCGATCGAAATCGTGTGACTATTGTTCTCATAGATGTGTGCTGAAGCTCGCTACAGCGTGTGACCAACCAACCACATAAAAGTATGGTAGAAAGTGGGATGCAAGGCCCTCAACGTCAACAATAGGTTAAAAATTTCCCTTCGTCCATGAAAACGCACACCTAAGAGAGAGAGACAGAGAGAAATAAAAGGGGTTAGCATTAGCGGAATTAAACACGGGAGGTTAGTGCTCTGCAGCGCTGCTGTGTACATGCAGACATGGGCTGTTTACCTGCCCGTCCACAGGCAATTCCATCGAGTCTTCTGTCGAGTGCTGGTGAAGCAACCTTCGAGCCCTGTGGCTGAGGTCCTTGAGAGAAGCTCAAGTACTGGCCAGTGTCTGCGGAGTATTTGGGGCATAATCGATCGAGATCCGAGTGTTTCCCAAGTCCAACCGGTTACATGTGGACATTGTTCGGACTTTCTTTATTGTTTTGAGGTATACTGTAGTATCTTTACCACGTCGGCACTAAATTACACTAGTTTAAGGAAGAACCGAAAAGTTTGGAAATTGTGTGTTTTTTTTAAATGTAGAAAATTAATGTAGAAAAACAATTGTCCCCTTTAATCCGGGATTGCCGAATCGAAAAGTAGAAATAATAATAATAATAATAATAATCATCATTCGCCTAGAAATAGTCGAAGTGGTAAAGGTTCTACAGCATTCTCTAAATTCCTCGAAAACGTCTGGGTAATTTTCTAAAAGTCTTGATGAACTTCAACCGGTTAATTCTCAAGCTCAACCAGTTCATCCGCAACTAAGGTAGACGGGTGGTCTTAAGTGGCTCATTCTCGTAATCAGACTCCTAGATTTGATTGGCATGTGGTTCGGTGAGGATCAAAGAGCAGACATCATAAAGCCACATGTTTAAAAGAGACTACGACTTCAAATATTAATAACTACTCTACACCCGATAGTGAGCACAGCTGGGAGGTACCTATGTATCCAAGTTATGGAATCAACAAACATGCACTTTTGATAACCATAACTACATAAAGGGAGGTCCGATTTCCAATCTGGTTTTTGCAGATGTTTCAGTGTAGATTTGCCAATGCAACACGGGTTTTGTTGTGTTAATCGAATCGGTGGAAGTTGGAGAACATGAATAATGAACCCAATAGCACCCACCTACCTTAGCAGCCGGTTCTCCCCAGTCATTGGTACTGTCGTGTGTTTTGTGTTTGTACAGACAGATGTGGTCATGGACTGGCCATGGCCAGGCTGCCTGTGTCATTGAGAGGCCAGACGCATCCAGTAAGTACTAGGCATATGTGTCAGAGGAGGAGCACGGACAACCGTATTTTGGACTACACATCTCACTTAAGCTATGCGGGGTGGCTGTTATTCGGTTAGTTTTTCTTGCTCTCCATCTTCGACTGATCGGATTCACGTCTTCGAATTGGTGTTGCATGAGCAGATCTGTGACGAAACATCAACCAAAAATTGGATTGGAGATTGGCCTCCCTTGATTTAGTTACAGTTTATCAAATGTGCATGTTTGTTGATTCTTAAACTTTAATACACAGGCCTTCACGATTTTGTGGGGAATAGTTGATAAAATTTGAGAATGTAGTTCAATTTCTTTCTGAACATGTGTCTCTATGGTGTTTGCTCTTGATTACACACCAATTAAATATAGAGGTCTGATTAAGAAAAGTGACCGAATAGCACCCACATACCTTAAGCTTAACGGGCGAGAGGAGAATGGGTGACAAGCTCATGCAGTAGCAACAAGACATCATGCACTTACACAAGCCATTTATGGACGGAAATTGGAGGTTATGGATGAAATGCTATCTGCGTGGATAGGAAATCACAACCTAGGAGTTCTTGGGGTTGTCCACTTGGATGAGTGACCGATTATGGATTCAGAGAGATGTGCTTTACATGTATACTTTTCTCTCTACATCCACTACTTGTAGGATACAGAACACACAATTAGTGCAAGATGATTAGCAAATCCAAATTGTGCATGTAGCTATTTGCCTTAAAGTTTTCAAAGCTCATATGAATATCTTATTCTTTATCAAAGTGAAGATTCTCATTATGTATCATACATGTCCCCCCAATCATGTTGACTATTGAACCTAGAATGGTTAGTGAATTTTGAGTGCATAATCCAATCTCTTTTAAACACATGATGCCTTTTTGGTGCCAATTCTTAGATCCGCACCTCACCACATACCATTCAAATTTAGTCACCAAATTATTGTTGTGTTCTATTTAGGGATGTTGGCTTAACATGGTCAACAACAGGAGAGTGGGTGATGAGCTGTGATAGCAATGAACCAATATCCACCAACTCAAGCCGTTTATGGGGTGTAATTACTCTGCTCATGGATAGAAACCGAAGGTTATAAATGAAATGCTATCTGCGCGGACATAGAAGCACTGCATGGGAGTTGCTTGAAGTGCTCTCCACTTGGATGAGCCACCGGTTATGGACTACATTCCTAATCAATGTGAGGAGAGTGGGTGACGAGTTGCGGTGGAGGCGAGACATCCACCTACTTAAGCCATTTATTGGGCATAACCGATCTGCTCATGGACATCAACTGGAAGTTATGGTTGAAATGCTCTATGCGTGGATAGAAAAGCACAACCTGGGAATGATTGGAAGTGCTCTCCACTTGAATGAGAAACTGGTTATGGTAAGCATTAGTCCTTAAATTATTAGCTGATGTGTCTGTCATGGTTGCAAGAGAAGTCTGTCTAGCCCCAATTGCTGTAGCTGGCATTAAGTTTGTAGTTAATAGTGCTAATGAAATTGCTTATGAGATCAGTAGACTGGCCTAATATTTTATATGAGCATTTGTGAGAAGTACAAACGTGGACGAAATTCATCTTGTGTAGTAAGAAACCTTGTACCTTGGTCATTTTGTGATTGTTGCAGCCTAAAGTTCAGACAAATATCGTGACTCGGTTCTTCACTTGTGTTCCAATGTGCAGTCGCTTTGCCTGATGTGGCAGCTTCCAAAAGTAGTAATTTAATGGCATCATCAACATAATGTTGATGCATCTCTCTTTCTCAGGGACCACACTTTGAGCTACAGGTTCCAGTACGGAGAGCCTCTTCTACAAAGTGGTTGTTGTAGTACAACTGTGCTTGTTGTGACCTAATTCTTTGGAGGTACAAGGTTCAAAGAGGGTTTGGAGAATCAAGACTTTCTTCCCTGCTTGCAAGGAGACTCTCAGGCTGCCAGAGATGTTTATTTTGGGGTCGCGATTATGGCAGCATTTCGCCCTGGAGATTGGAGGCGTGCTGTGCAAGAGGCTGGTGGATTGACAAGATTATAGCCTCTGGCCATCCATTTGGAACTTTGAATGATGTTGTATCACAGTACAGACTGGGCATTTCCATCTTGTCCATGTCGCCTGGAGTGATACATGTGCTTGTTTTACAGTGGAGATATAAAGAGATGAACATGGCAGGATGTTATCCCAACTTCAGCTCAAGGCATGTCATAATCTTCTCTCCTCCGTTGACAAGATAATTTGCTGGTACAATACAGATCTGGGGCTTGAAGCCCTAGGACCTCGCAGATTGCTAGAAATCATCCACCATGATCAAGTGGGGATCGGATTTGTATGAGCTTTTCAAAACATTTGAGGTGACCCAATCTGCACATCACCATTTACAAACAAGGTTATACTACTCATAAGGTGCTCTATGTCTGTCTGAGAATTTGAAGTTGCCAGCAGCAGAGACATCCTCCAGAACTTATGTATGAGATACCTTTCTCCATGTGACTAGAGTCATGCATTTGCAGGTTGCGAGGGCCATGTGTCTGTACCTTCAACACCATCTGGTGGATCTAGGGTGGCTTGAAATGAGTTGATGATCTCCCCCTGGCATTTGATTCGCAATTCCTTTACAATCAGCCCAAATTTGGACGAGAACATGAGTTGGCATTTCAAGGTCACTTGGCATAAAAACATTTTATGCAGAGTTTATGTCTCCACTTCAGCATCCTGGATCTTACAGTAGGTGATAGTAGGTATAGATGATATAGCTTTGGGGTTGACTAAATTACATCTCATTGCAAATCTTTGTTTCGATTTTACTCCCTATGAAAAATTTAAGGGTGCATCACAATATAGAGAGTACTTACTTGTTCTTGACATTGATTCTTGAGGTCATGATATTGAGCTGCAAGCTTGTGGCGTCGCACAGCATCCTCCATTTGAGTAGGCCCACCTGGCTTTGGATATGGTGGCCCCACTGCCTGCTCATCCAATAATCACAAGATATTTTGAAAAGAGAGGAAAAAAAGCTAATGGGGTATTATTGTCATGGTCGTATGTTAGATCTTCAACATATTGCAGGTGGTCCCAAACAAGGAAATTAGCAAACAATTTAAGTCGGGTACCTGTCTTGCCCCTGCAAGCTCAGCGCTGAGAGCATTGATGAGGAGATCGTCATTTTTGCTTTTACTCAGTAGGACTGCAATTGTGTCCTTGGCCTTGTTGATCTGCACGTACCAGATAAAAATCATTACCAAGTGTGCAAGTGCATTGTTGCATCAAGGAACTCCAAAAAAGTGATTTAGGTGCCATTTACAAGACAGTTCCAACTTAACATGCAACTAAAAAAGGGGTATGAATCAGAACCTCCTTCTCTAGAATGTTCCGCCGTGCATTTACTCCTATAAGCTTGTCCCTTTGCTCACCCCACGATTTGGTCACTTGCTGCACAGAGCACACCATTTGGGCCTGGTTAGACTATTATCTGATTTGTGCAAAAACTCTTCATTAACATAACTCCCTCCATTTCATCTGCAGGTTCTGTATTTCGAAGTGTAGTAGTGGATCTGTAGGTTTCTTTCAGTTCTTGCCAATATATTGAATTCAAACTGTAAGGTTGTTTCGCTGAGCTTCTAACCACAAGGTCTTGGACCAACTTCTCGTACTCGTGCCGCCGGTCTTTGTCCATTGCTTCAAGTCTATTCCGATGGACGATCTCAACTGTTCTTCTGTCATCATGGAGGGCAGTCAGATAGCCTGGAGGATTTGCTGTTGGCATCATCTCATGAACCAGTCCCTTCAACTCTGCCACTTTATCCTGATCACACCTCAATTTTGAGTAAGAACATGATTTCCAGGATCAAGTTGTCAAAGATGACCTAATTTTGAAGAAGGATCAGAGCTGAACTTTTTTCATAGAACTATGACACATAAAATAAAAATTGATAGGAATAGTCCAACATGATGATGCAACTTCCAAAGCCAGTCAGTAAGTATTAAAATCCATATCTAATCGAGAACTGTAGTTGTGGTCATCATTACATTGAGGAGAGAGATTTTCTCGCTCCGTCCCACCCACCCACTTCCTTCTTCAACCACCTGATACAGCCAACAATGGGAAATCAGTTGCTATTGATGCAAAGAAAATTATACTTGACATGCCCACAAGCGTTGACGTCACATATGATGCCATCATGCCGAAAGGTCTTTATTCTTCTTTATCACCTTATGATCACAAAATGGATTGATAGTAGTGGACCTGGAATGAGGCTGTCTATACTAACTGGTAAACATGCTCATGTATCAGAAAAACAACAGGTGCTTGATAGGTTTGTTGGGCACGCTCACCTTGTCAATTGGAATGTGGTCTCCAACTTCCCTTCTGAGTACATACATCAGCTTCACTATTTTTGCATCCAATGTCCCAATCTTTGATTGAGCCTCCATAAGTTTTGTGTTTGTCTGCTTAAACGTCCACCAAAGAAATTTATCAAAAAGCTGGAGAAATTCCATTGATAGACGACACATGAGACTTACAGAGGGCACATCAAGTATCTTGTCAATTTAGTGAAAACACGATGCTAACAATCAAAATGTCCAGACATGGACTGTAATTTCAGTTCCTTCAACATATTAGTCTGATATGTCTCAAATTGATAACACATGGATTCTGGTAGAAATCCAAAGTTTTATGTGTTCTATACACGTATCTGGAATTCATCTTGCATGGCATACTGTCAAGTTAAGGGAGACAGAAATGTATTGCAGATTCTGGAAAAACTGTTGTTGAAGAGCATGTTGGTTCGTGGAGGAATGGCTGGATGTAAGATTTGCAAATTACTAGATATAATTCTCACTCGGTCAATGAATGAGCAGGAGGCATCAAGAGGCGACCCTGTGGTACTTGTCCACCCAAAATTGGATTCCCTTCTTCACGTTCTTGTCTTCCCGGACTTCCCCTTTTTCCCGTCTCTTCAACTGTGAACTCGTCAACACAGACAGTTACACATCACTTGGATTATAAGTTAACACGCTTTGATATTAATGAATTGTAATACCCACATGTATTATACTAAGTGTAGAACATTGAAAAAAGACATGGATTTGATGCACCACCTCTTCTTCTACAATGACCACAGTCTTGCGCATGTTTCGGTTTCGAGCTCGTTCGCACTCCAATTGAACATTGAGCACCTTGTTCTGGCCCAATCCATCATACACAAAATATTCAAGTGACATGGATCAACATTGTCCAATGCTCCTCCTGCCACCTGTTTGGACAGTCAAGTGGGTATGAAAAATTGAATAGAGAAGAATGCAGTACCTTCTTAAACAATTGGAGAAGTTTAGCTTCCCTCAAGTCACCTTCCCCATTCCCAATCGTGGCCAACACCTCCCTGCCACCAAATTTGAAGTCAGAAAACATAATTCTGTCACAGCTGGTACCCACGGTGCATCCGATTTATTGCGGTCCACACTATTCATAATCGACCCACATAAATTGATCTTGCAATCACTGGATGGCAACCAGAGAAGGCGGTATGGGATACTTGGTGCTACAGGACAAGTCATGGAGGCCACTCTAATCCAGTGGAAAATCAATTTTAATGCCACATTGAATCGGTGTAGTGTCTGCAGACAACTCAGATCAACATTGACACCAGGAGCTATTGGCTCTGGGACGCAATAGTAACTACTTGATCTACAAAATAAGGAGCACAAATCAGTTATATGTAGTTCCACAAAAACAGGCGCTTGCGTTTATAAGTCGCAATGAACGTAAGAGAAGATTAGGTTCAGTGAAGCTTTGGAGAGAGCAGCTTGAGTGGCAAAGAGAGTTTTACCGAAGTGTCAATATCTCTGCTGCTTGTGAGTCGATGGTCTTCTGCATTTCATCTACTTTAGAGACCTGGAAATAAGAGTAGATATTTCCTCAAAAACTCGCACTAGGCCAAAGTCAAGGGCAATTATAACGGAAACCTAATACCTGTAGAAAATAGTTATTTCCCACTCTTCCTTGCAGGGATACCCTAAACGACAAATTCATGATTTCCTACTCCCGCAAATGTACACGAATACATCCACATCTTTTCCATGATGTTACCCAGAAGTCTGTACACAGGCTTCCAGTGATCCTTCACCAACACAAGATATTTGGACTCTCAAAACACAATAAATCAAACAGAAAAATGACAAAAGCGAAGTGGAGGGAGAATGCAACTTCTTTCTGGGCCGGTGGAGGTTTTCCATCTTTCTTCGTTGGTCTTCTTTCGGCACCGGTGGCAGGTCCCATCGCTGGTCACTCTCTACTCGCAATAAAGCGTATTTTCGTGCCTGGCATCAGGTGCTTTAACCAAGTATTATGCTGGTCCTTTGTTATCCTGCCACACAGATTGTCATAAATGATATGCAGGATCTTGAGAGCAAATATAGCGTTCACATTCTTATCCTGTGGGTCACTGCTGTAGGTCCTTCAATATATGGAGCAACACCACCTACCGTATGTAGTATCTTGGTAATTAGCATAGGAATTGAGTAGTTACTTTCAAGTGCAAATATCCCCCATGAAATTGAAAGGGAAGCTCTCTTCAACCTGGGACTCCAGCTATTTATCTTATACCCACATCATAGTTCTTAATGTCGAGTGGAGTTTTGACCTGCGAATTGTTCAGTAGGGCATGATCACCGCTGCGGAATGATGCAGGTCTGAATCGGAATGGGTAATGTGTAAAGCTCTTGTGGCTCAAAATTACCCGAGTTGAGGAATCTGAGCTTGTCGCATGATTTACTCCCAGTTCAATTTAATGAGAAATGCACTAGAAATAGTGGAGCCTCTTCCTGTCCCTCGACTTTTATTTGTGGTGATATGTGATTCTTCACCCATCAGAAACTCCATCCGTGGATAGCATTGACAACGTTGTCATTGGTATCTACAGATACCACTTGAACATATTAACAACCAGTTGACCTGAACGTATTCGTCAGTCCATCCCGATATGATAAGCAGATGTCTCTTGCTTAACCATTTGTGGATGTTTGACCCAGTTGGTACATGACGAGGGTGATATAAGGTGATGCTAACACTAGGTTTGATTGAAATTGGGCAGACCTCAAGAGGACATGATTTGTTCAACTACGTTTGCCATGCCTCCAGTACGTAGGAGTTCTTCGTATGATGATTCGAGCAATTAAAGAAAAGGCAGGTCACAAGATTGAAGGTAAATTTGGTGACAGTCGAAGGGCAGGAATTTCTCTTGTGAATTTGAAGAATCTCAAGGAGAGTGAGAAGGCCAACTGTCCGAAGAAGGTGGAACTTCCTGCTGCCCGTTGGAGAAACGTCTAGGCTGGCCACCCACCACAATCCAGAACATGGTCTATGAAAAGGTCAGAGGGAGTTGAACCGAAGTCAAATGTTCCAATAAGCTTACAGCAATGAAGATGTTCCCATGGTCCGTGCAAGAGCTGTGGGGCTCCATCATCCCTTGTTCCATACCGTTAACCCAAAAGTTTCTGTCCAATATCAAATAAGGCTGTTACTTTTGTACATATTTAAACAGAGCCAAGTGGAGAGTCCCCAGCGATTGCAAAAATCTCCTTCGCATGCATTTTGATTCAGAAATTTCAGTTCAACAATGAGCTTGATTTTCTGCCACAGGGTTATCAAGCAGCTCAAACACACCGCAATAAAGTATTATATGCCCTGAATGTTGACAGCTTAGTCTCCTATCTAATGACAGTCTCCAGAACTGTGGTGTAAGCAGCGGGCTCCATGCAGAAAGAAGGTAATCAACAGGGAGCATCCATTGCTTGCAAAAGAAATATCTGACCAACCCCATGAGGGTTAATTAACATTTCCGGGCAGGCTTCTCCTTTGTGTGGACCTTATTAGATTCCCCCAACTAAACAGCCCGGATCCTATTGCCCTTCCTTTGACCCTTGGTCACTTATATTATAGCCTACTTGAAAACGACTTCTGGTAAAGCTGTTAGGAGTTAGAACTCACCAGAACCCTGTAACTCTAACCGTGGCATGCTGGATCCCAGATACTATTATACACAACTTGAAAGCGATTAATTAAAAGCTGGTGAAACTGACTCGTGCCATGAGTTTTCCTCCTTTCAAGATCAATTCCAATTTTGAAGTTTCTTGTATGACAACCCATAGACAAATGCTCATATACACCAAATTGTGCTGATAGAAGCCTTGAAGAAACACATATAACCTTGACGAAAGAAAACCAATAATAACTAGTCTCCAGAGTAAACTCGAATTTAAAAACCAAATGATCACAAAGACTCAAATGCTTGGCATTAAGAATAATAAAGCTCTACAACAGTACAAGTTATGATTCCTGGTCAGGTGGGTTGAAGGATGGCACGTGCATCTCACTCCCAAAAAGCTTGTTACAGAAGCCTTAAGGGGCATTTTCTCTACACCATTCGCTTGCATCCTATGCCCTAACTTTCTACATACATAGAGATGAGGACGTGAATTCCTGAAATCAGTTTCCAAATGGTATTAAATACTTGCAGAGTCAAAACATGGCAATTACTATTCGCCTTCTGCTTTCAATACAGGGTTGATAAGTGGTTTCCACTGTGCCAGCCATACAATTGCCCACCTGATAATATAACAATGCCACTGATTGATACATTCCCATATTTACAACAGAAGCACTGGAAAACTTGTTACACAAAACACACATGATTTACCCAACACATTACCTAACTTTCTTAGATGTCCTGGATTGCAAGCTCTTAATAATGAGAATCATGCCCTAAGTGAGGTAGTAACGTTCTCTGGTCAATTACAGAGCAACAATAGACGCCAACATATAAATCAGATGCTCGAGGAAATATACACTTCACTGAGAGCATGTTCAAGTAGGAACTCAGAAACTAGAATACATAATTGACATAAGGTAATAAGAGAATAGTTAGACATACATGAGCCAGCAGCAGATAACAGCAGTGTTCACCAGCACAATATTGAGCCTGTTGCAGATCCAACACACAGTCAGTAGGTCCCCCAGTTATCAAACACCATATAAATCCTAGAAATTTATTACATTTTCAATGTGGGTTTTCTCTGTGTGAAAACATGTAATTGACCTCCTGCCATTAACCTGAAGATTGTTGAAAGTGAACATAGATGGTTTGAGGTTGCTCTACACTGGAGACAGACCCTCAAGTGCCGATACTTGTAAAGTGTGACATAACCACACTATAAACACGTCAAAGGCTCCATCTGTCATCAAAGGAAACTAAACTCTTTCAACAACCAATTCAATATACAAAAAGATGATCCACTGTACATACCCGACACAAAATCTAATATGAATGTTTATTGATACAGACCTGAACAGTGGCTCCAATATGCCAACACTATTCTATCACACACACACACACACACACAACCCTTTTCTTACATACTGATCTCAAATTTAAACTTCAGTTCTGTAATTATGCGGTTTAGAGCAACAGCTTCGTGATCAGATGCAGCACGACTGAAATTCACCATCCAGTTACAAATGATCCATCGACATTCAGCTGAATCCACATGAATCAGTATAGGGCAATGAAGAAGGCAGTGTCGCTAGTTCTAAAAGGATGTAGTCTACAACAAAATTTCCTTATACACTGGCAGGCTCCAGCGGGGATAGCACATTGGTAGAAGTTCTGCGACGGATGAAAGATGCAGCAACTATCACGGAAAATCAATAGAAGGAAACAATAAGAAGGACCAATATCTCACAGGATGTGAATCATGGAATGACCTAATCGGATAGATATCAATCAAAAGCACCCACCAACGTAGTATTCTTGAAGAGTCTGAAAGACGTCAATATTTTTAGTGTTTCAAGTCGACTCTCTGCAAGTCTGCAGAAATCAAGGATGTAGAAATCCTTATGTGAATTAACTCTCCACATTGAGCTTCTCGAGACAGGGATTTCAAGAGACACGGAATCGACCACACCGAAATGAGAACGAATTCCAGAAGGAAGGTATCCTTCCGAAGTGATCACATGCCAATTCCTGGCCATAGAAACCCTAATAGTCATGCCTGAGCTCACTCTACTAAAAAACTCACATATGGATTTGAACCAGAATCGAGATTAAGTAGAAGAAACCTGCAAAAAGTGCAGTCTCATTTGACTCAATCATCAGGATGTCAAATTCTTGAAAGTTCAGGATTCCTAGGGTTCCCAGGGTTCAAAGCTCAATAACAGGGAAACGAGATTCCATTGCAAACTGCATGCGAAGATCTCGAAATGGAGAGATTAGTTTGCAAGATCTTGGATCCTTACATGTTGGTGCTCTTGCCCTTGTTATAGCACACCTTGACGCACAGGGATCCCACCAACGCTGCGAGCACAAAGTACAACGAGATCAGGAAGAACCCCATGGCTGCCGCTCACTATCCGGTGCTCAAGCTTGACAGCGATGCAAGACGAGGATTTAAGATGTGCCACGGCGGGGCGGTGGCAGAATAATGGACAGAAGAGGATCGACAAAGGAACGATGGAGGGAGCTATGGAGGTGGAAGAGAAGAGTTCCTCCTGGCGTTGCCGTGGCGAAACAGCAGCGGAGATGACGTATGTGCATTGTGTATTGTACAAATATACGGTGGTCACTTATACGACAGAGCTTTCTTGATGATACTCACAAAAGATCATCCAGAGGATGAAGGGTGCATCCACGTGCAACTTGCAAAGCGTGCACTTATTGTATTTTATAAGGATTGGTATGTTTTAGCACATGTTTAATAAAAGTTCCCGGCCTAAGATGGGATACCACATAACATCATTTAGAGTCTAGTCGATGTTCCGTGGGGTTGGGGATAACTCGGATTGTGACCCCATTATTCTAAGGTCTGACATTTTTTTCAAAAAATTCAACCTAAGAATTGTGTTTGTAGCAACAAACAACCACCAACAGTTAACACTCGAGGTTGGCATTGTCTCTCTCTCTCTCTCTTTGCAGTAACAAAGCTTTTGTTTGGCACTTCGCTAGTGGGGTGGAGACATGCCCAAGTGATGAGAGTTGGCAATTCCATGTGTGTGAAAAAAAACAAGTAAGTCATGCCTCATTCTAGTCATAAGCAGTGTCCAAGGAGAATTTTGGGCATGATCGGTCAAAATCATAATGTTTCCAAGTCCAACCAATTACATGTTGACATCTTTCAGCATTCTTTAAGAATTTGAGGAATATTTTATAGATTCCTCTAATATGATTGGTAATTTTTCTAAAGTCTTGAACTTCAACCGGTTATTTCTCAAACTCAACCGGTTCATCTGAAACAGTTGGTTCTCCCCGTTCATTGATCAGAAGGCCCACATACACGCCGTTGGTTACTAACTCCCTAAGATGAAGGAGCCTATATTTTAGTGACGGGTCCATGGCCGGTAACCGGTGTTACGAGTGCAAGAGTTACTATGGTTTTTTAATGTGAACTTGCCATGATCCGTCCCCTTCCACATTTTCCGTCTTTGGAACTATGTACATGAAGGGAGCCGTGATGAGGAGCCAAGTGATGTTATGTAGAGATGACATTGAAGTTATCCTTCAAAGATTGGGATAAAGGGTGAAACACAAGGAAAAATCTCAAGTCCCAATGTGTTTCTATTATGGCATAGCTTGCTTCTCTTGTGTTGTGAATGATAAATAAACACATGATCGAAGAGCTTTTCTTCCTATTCTCAGCCTCCCCAGAATTTGGTAGTTTTGAGTTTGATCATTTTCTCTTGGGAACATGTGCTTTGAGCATGGTAATTTATTGGGAGTTGCGAGGTCTATATATATGGAGTAATTGCTGGAAACAAAGAGTTTCCAGCTAATGTACCAAGGACACATCCACCTCCAAACATTGGATGGTTGCTCCCGACCTTATAAGGATAACTATGAAGACCACACCTATTGGAAAGGATTGGTATTTTGACCGATTTGACAAAATGTGCAAAGCTTGTAATGTCTTTTGTGACACAATGGGGATGGATGGAATGAAGTGGGAAAATGAACATTCATTTGCAGTTCATAACCTATGCCAATTAGCAATGAATATTTATTTGCTAAGTGACATAGGTTGATTGCATGCCTACTCACGTGGGGTCTTTTTTCTTCCCTCACGTTATATGCACCAAAGGAGGTAAGAGATAGTAAGAGAGGTAGGGTAAATCAACCACTGCCAGTTATGGCGCCATGTGGGTCCCACCGCCCAGTTCATGCACATGAATAATAAACTCAAGTAGGGCAAACTAGATTTTCCCCAACATTGCCACAAAGGTTGATTTGGATTTGGGTCAATTTCATGTTGATAACTGGATTTGAGTAAAATCGGACTAGGTCCAAGTTTAGAATTACATAACATGTTGATCTCTATCATAGGATCATATGATAGGATTGTATTGTAAGATCCTCCAATAGAATATGCAAAGTTGATTATGATAAATTATAGTAGTTGTTTTATTATATTCATTATTTAACATGAATTTACATGAATTTAACATATATAAAATAGACATTTGATTATTTTCATCATATTTTAATAGCATCACATTTCACCACATTTAGGGCATCACTAAGGATTCACATATCTCCCATTAAAATTTAGGTTTGTTAGAAGTGTATCATTGGACCTGCCCATAGAAGTGAAGCAACCAAAAAGTTCAAATTTTGAAAATTTGTCTAGATTTACTTACACATGAATCAATGAGACTGACCATACTTGCATATAAGGTAGAAATACCCAAACCAGTTAACCACCCTCTACCCATGCACTAGACCGCTATCATAATAGTGAAGTGCCATATCTAAAACCGACCATGGCGAGGCGGCAACTTCAATGCGTGTACACTTAGTGCAACCAATGGGAGTCAAGTTTAATGTACTCATTAACTGGTTTAGGTGATGTTTTGTATGGATATGCAGATTACTGTGTTTGGTGTAGAGAGAATCTAGTGACAAGTAGGGGGTTTGACAACTTTCCACTTTGAAAAATTGTAGAATTTTTTGTACAGGGCAGAAAAATATGAAACAACTTGCATTCTTCATGAATCCTTCTTGTCTATCTTGGAAAATTATCTCACGATTGTAAGACCATATCTTCAATGCAAATCACCTTATTTTCACGGGTTATGGTATTTCTACCTTAATATAGGTGAATCCAAAGCTCTCAACATGATTTATTTGACATGTGTTGCATGTCTATGTAACATGTGTGATAGTAATGTTCTATGTACATGGCATGGTCCATATTACTATTAGCACACAAGATGCCTCACTATCTGTAGGGATCATGTGCTGCGCAAAAGCACATATGAAGGGCCCAATCTTTTTTGTCAATCTAATTGCTCATAGTACACACCTGATTTCAAAGCTAATTGTAAGTAATAACATCAGAAACATAAGTTGAAGAGCAACTATACAAGAGAAGCAAGACAAATTTAATCTCAAGACAAATGAAACTTCCTTGAGCAACATATGCAGCACATGCAAAATTCGTTCACTGTCATTAAAAAATTAATGAGGAGCTCTGTCCAATTCTGAAAAGATCTAGAAAGAATCAAAAGTTGATGCTGAATTACAATCTACATAATTTTCCTGAGCAGGAATAATAATGTAATAGCCTCTGAACAATTAACAGGATTAATTGCTGCAGTATGAATACTGTGCTCATGCATACACAATTCCCAGTAATGGATCCAAGTATCTCTAGAAATGGATCTACATGAAACATATCTATCATGTGATTTAAATCCTTCCCCCGGCAACATTGCATCTGAGAGGAGAATTTTCAAAATCTGCATCATTGCTTAAGTTGGTGGTTGATTGTGAGAGATTTCCAATATGCTCACAATCTGTACCACTATATGTTACTACTTGAACATTAAAGATACACAAGCTGCGCAGGAACATAACAGATCTCTGGTTTACAAGTATTGGCTTGATCTCAACTTAGCCAGCGTGCGATGCCATCTTCCTCACCCACTGCTGCAAGAATCTTCATAGAAACTTTTAGACTTACCTGCAATAACCACAATCATCACAACAGTTCAGTGAGTACCTACTCCAAATTGTCAAAAAACTGGTCTAGAGAGGGCTGAGGCTTGTAAAAGTCTACTGATTGACAAGTGTACACGAGTTGTGAAAATTTGATGATGAATTTCAAGCACTTACAGAACGGAACCGACTGTTTGTCAAACTACAGTCGTCAACATTACGGCCTTCTACAATCCAACTTTCCCAAACATCAAATGTATGGTTTACAAATACAAGCTCCAACTTCTTGTTAGCCTGCAGCACAAACACATTCCCAAGTCAAATCCCACCCCATCACACATTAACTGCAGCCAACCTACAGAAGTAGATGGTATCAGTTGACAAGTATGATCTCAATAGATCTTTCTATAGGGGTCGAAGAAATCAAACACATCTTCATATCTGATGCCTTCTATGCAAATTAGCCTTGAATGATAGAAAAGTAGCAGGGCAACCTGCATTCATCCGCATCCTATGCAAGTTGAACTTCATTGGGATCTCCAACCTTCTCTAATTTTGTACACTTTACAACAAAAGGTTCACAGGTGCAGAATGGAAATCTAGTGCGGTTTGAGAGAACAAAAGAAAAACTAATTACCTGCAAAAGTTTGCCACCTGCTGCTAACGACCTCAACCCAATACGATCCTGCTAAACAGAAACAGTGCAACAAAGATTCCTGTTATTTGTTGTTTTCCCATTTGAAAAAGCTATACAATTGAATGGGGATGTAGCCAGCTGCAATATCTCTAAAGCCAGACACAGTAAGGTAGAACATGCTGTAACCATTACCCCACCAAAACCAACACTCTAAAATTTTGCACAATAAGTACATCCTGATTTTGGGATTGTCCACCACCTTAACTTTTAAAGGTCACCAGGTGTTTCTTGAAGGTGAGATAACTGAAGATAAACTACTTTCCATGCTCAATTGTTGTTCACACAAAATCTAAAGTAGTCACAAAGCACACAACAATGACATCCAAATGTTTAAGATTTGAACTTAGCATCTTGACATGGCATAAATCCTTCTATAAGTTTTTGATTGGAAATATTCATTCACAGTTCACATTGAAGTATTATATAATGAAACTATGTCCCAAGGATCAAAATAACCTATGTAAAACATAGATTGAAGGATTGAAATTAAATACAATCATGTATAAAAACGGTGGCTTAACATATTATATATTGTATAGGATTGTACATGGTATTATATGCTGTATTTTTTTGTATTTGGACACTATTTTCAATGCATTTCTTTAATCGGATAAGCCCACTAGAAGGATAAAGCTATTTCAATAAGGATTTACTTTTGAAGTTTAAAAAAAAAAAATTATTTTTCTTATCTCGAAAACCCTGCTGGGGCCTCAGTGACCTTTAAGGGATAACATCAAGCTCCCCTAATGGTTTTGGGCCAACTACCAATAAAACATTGAGCCCTCATGACTTTTGCATTCGGGAATTCAAAAAAGGCATATTTGGGTGCATTAGAATCCCCTTTCAATTGCTAGCAAGAAACACTCCAACTCACCCGGTTGCGAACAACAACAAGAAACTGTGATGCAGGGTCTCTTGGCGTGACATCAAACATGATGTCAAGGCACCACCCCCGTCCCGGGCCCCTCTGCCGGGCTACATAGTACCCACCTCCTGATACTGCATGCAAGGCAATGACATAGCCTTCCTTCAACTGGTCTATAGCTGACAGTCCACCAGTCAACTGCTCCCTCCCACTAATCGGAGCCTCCACAATTGCCTTCAGTTTGGTGTCGCCAGGTGACCCAAACCGGGAAGTTGAACTGGGCCTATTGTCTCGGCCACTCACACTGGCGCCCTGGTCATCTCTAGGTAAGGCAACCCAATTGATCTCTCGCTCTTGTGCTTGAAAAGCATCTAAATTCTGTTGAGACTTTCTGCGTCCAGACCTTTTCTTCGATTTCTTTCCTGAACCCCTGCTTTGGTTCATGTGTACGTCGTGCTCTGTTGGAACCGGACTATCCATTCCTGAGTCTTGGCCATGATGAAAGTGTGCGTCCTGGGCCTGGAAAATCATCTGCTTTTGGCGGTACTCGGATCCTGAGGGTGTTTCCTCCAACCCAACATGATGGGGCGCCTCCTTCACCTTCTCTTGCTCAGGTTCTTGGGAATACATATCATACTCTTCCTCGTCATCATCGGAGATCGCTTCTGCAGGTATCACACCACCACCTAGATATGCACGTAGTACTACCATAGCTTTCGCCCGAACATCTAACCAAACTTCCTCACTGTAGTCTGCACTGCGGGGCATGATCAGCACATTTGGCATTTCCCGGACCTGTCAAGTACAAGCCCAACCCAAGTTCTGCTGAGATAATCTCCAGAAATAGCTTTATAATCATAAAGTGGCTGTGAGTTGATGAAATTCTTTTATTTGGGACTGTTTTTCAGAGAGCAATGCCAGATCTCTATGCTCTCATTCAATATGCTGTTCTTTCCAACCATTGTCAAGCTTGTCAATGTACATGTTGCACAAAGTAATTGTAATAGCTCCAAAATTCAACTATTCCTGAACACTAGGCTTATAACAAAGGACATTCAACCTCCAATAGTTAATTCTCAAGGTTGAACTGGGCAATTTCAAAGCCTCACAATTAATCACATCAGCAAAGACTACTTTAAGTGCATAACACAGAATAAGATGAAAAGGTGGCACTAATGAGGGCAAAATCTTTAATGCTGAATAAAAATAGACATTCATACCCAAGCTTCCAGCCAGTGAGGTCCTTCCACACCATCTAATGCGCAGCCAGCAACGGCACCATCTATAATGGCCTGTTTTAATGCACAATCGTCAAGGAGACGGCTGCTGCTTGTATTAACAAGAATTGCACCTGCATTGCAGATCAGCTATCCCTCAGCAAGTGACAAATGTGGTCTAAGAGAACTGGAAGATATTGCACAGATAAACACTTTAACAATAATAGTAGGCATCAAGCTCAATTGCAGCCTCCACCATCAGCACAACATTGCATTGCACTATTTTAACCTTAATGGCCTTAGGTTGCACTCGAAATTTAATTTAGTCTTTGCAATCTGCAGGGCTCCACAAGTAGGCATGAAAAGTCCAACATAACACAATGAATACTCATAGATCAATGTACCTGGCTTTATCATTTGTAAAGATTCAGCGTTAATGAGCTGCACTGTGTCACTAGAAAGACCACAGTGAAGTGTGACTACGTCACTGGAAGCTAGTAGCTCCTTGAGACTATCCACTCTTATGGCCGCAACAGGGAGCCGCGTCTTGCTTCCTTGACCCCCTCCATTCTGTACCATCAACACAAACCATGAGGCTCATGAACCTTGTCCAAACATCCTGCACTACATTTTATGCACAAAAAGAAAGAAAGAAAATCTGTCGCTTATTACATATCATACTCAAAAATGCAGTGCTTTGCCAAGAAAGAATGATATAAGTGGCATAAGCTTGCTAGAATATGATCCACATGTAGGTCAAGTCAGGCTACAGTAGAGCCACTGGTAAAGCAAAATGCTGTTGTTTTCCATCAGCTCAAGGACTTTGAAGAGGAGAGAAGAAACTGCTTTGGAGCTAAAGTAGTAACATGTTCATGTAGATGTTAAATTCTAGGTAAGGGGGTTCACTATATATACTAATAATGAGGTTACTAAATAAGTAGATGTATCTGCCAGCAGGAAGAAAAATGTTTTGGCCAGCTCTTTACTGCACCACAACAACCCTTTTGGGCTACAAAGCAGTAGGAAAATAACACAAAATTTGCACCAGCACAAGCACGTGCCAATGTAGGCTGCCTATGAAATGTGTAAATTATGTTGCATTCTATCAGCTAAGGAAGGACTTTGAAGAGGAGAGAAGAAACTAAATTGGAGCTAAAGTAGTAACATGTTCATTAGATGTTCGATTTTAGGTAAGGGGTTCAGTATACAAACTGATTATGGAGATTAACATATAAGTAGTTGTATCTGCAAGCAGCATGGGAAGTGTTTTGGCCAGCTCATTACTGCACTATAATTATCCTCTTGGGCTACAAAAGCAATAGAAAAATTACAACAAATTTTGCACAAGCATAAGCAAGTGCCGATTTAGCCTACCTATGAAATGTGTCAATCATGTTGCTTACTATTAGCTCAGGATGGACTTTAAGGAGGAGAGAAGAAACTGATTCAGAGATAAAGCAGTAAGATGTTCAATTAGATGTTCTAAGGGAGCTCACTATACAAACTGATGATGACATTACTAATTAAGTAGATGTATCTGCAAGCAGCATGAGAAGCCAGCTCATTGCTGCAGCACAATAACCCCTTTCGGACTAGAAAGCTGTAGAAAAATTACACAGAATTCTACACCAGCACAAACAAATGACGATTCAGTGTCCCTACGAAATTTGACAATCTTGACATCCAGGATGTGGGAGATCACCTCAGGGTCAAAGTAGATGACCACCATTCTGAACGCAAGGCTCCGCACAGCAACAGCACAGGCAGTGGCCGATGTGCCAACAATGCCTACCACCAGCCCTTTGCACCGATGCATCCCCTTGCAAGCGGAATGTGAAGTCCCCAACCATCCAGCACTGCTTGCATAACTTTTTTTGGCCAAGACATGAGTGTGCCGGAGCAGCCCTAAAATCAATGCTAAGGTGGTATCAGCTACTTCTTCCACCCTTTTGCTGTCCACATGCACCAACTGAAGCCCCAGCTCTGCAGCCAACGCTGTATCCACAGCTTTGTCCACACAGCTCAGACACAGAATAAGCTGCCATGGCTGCAATCTCCTCTGCGCAGCGCATGGAAGGTAAGCAAGGGAGTGCAACAACACTGCCATGGCCGTTTCTATTTTTCCTTCTGTGACTTGTGTCAGTCCTACATGCCGAAATTCAGCCACTCCGGAAAGAGCCTCCACCTCCAACCGGCAGTCTTCCAAGCAATTTAGGGCGATGACTAGTGGTAACCCATGATGATTCTCTCTCTCCGGAGTCATCACTGCCTGCTGCTGCTGCTGGATGTCATGTTGCACCATTGGAAAAATACCATTGGCTTTACTCCTCTTCTGCTCCGGCCTTTCCAGCTCCCTCATTTCGGTCATCCCTGTCATCCCTGTCATCCCTGTTATCCCAACATGGCCTTGAATGCCCTTCCCCATGTTTTCTCCTCCAAAATACCCCTCCCTAGCGACTCCAAGAAGCAGATCGGAGGACTAAACCTAGGTCACAGTATCCCGCTTCACTGATATTCTTCATAAGTCTGCAACTCCTGGAACTCAATACAGCCCCAAGCTTGCTTACTCCCAAAATATGAGTCCCTGCTCAAGCTGCAATCCTCGAGCACCCCGAAGTGCAAACTCTGGTACCAGGACAGTTATGATGATGAAATCCAGAACAAATGAGGTCAATGTGAAGACAATGCCTTTCTTTCTCTCTATCTCACCTGTAAACACCCAACCTAGGAAAAAAATGGTCCACTCCAGATGTCCCTCCCCCGTTGCTTGCTGCAACTCACATGTGCACAGAAAACCAGAGGACATAGGGGCATAAAAACTCAAAACGAAAACAAAACCCAAAAGCCTATGAAATGAAAATCCAATCTTAAATAACCACTACACTCCCAAAGATCCAGCAGACCTGAGGACCTGGCAGCTTAGGGATGGTTACCACCATCACTGCCCCCCAAATGAGCACCTGAGAAAACCCAATAACCTAACTTTTGGAGCTACACATATCCCAGTGGCAGGCTCATGAAGATCCAAAGCTCCCAATGAAGGAGTCAGAGAAAGATGATTAGTGCACAACACACGTGTGGGTTTAGTCTTCACAACAAGCAGAAACTGTGAAGAAACTTGACCCAGACAGACGCATTGTGAGAACCGAGGATGGGGTAAGGTCCAGTGCAACTGATCTGAAGAGGAAAGAATGAAGTAAGGAAGGTTGGAATAGAATAAGGATCTAGTAGCGGCAGCAGCTCTGTGTCGATCGAAGAGCACCAGGTTGCGAAGTTGTCAAAACGCACGGGCAGGCCGGGAAGGCGAGGCGAGGCGAGGCGCAACGAAGGAGGTGCCAACTGCGCAGTCGGACGGTGACGGGAACGGCGACGGCTCTGCGAAAGCCCGCCACTGACGCGCCGCTAGTGCCGGGCGGCCATGGGGAACTCACCTCCTCACGAATCAAGAGTGCAGGGACGGATGGATGATGTTTGTGCTACAATTCATCCGTAGAGGCCTCCGTCTCTTTGTAAGGGTGGGGTTACCCTTGACCCTTTTTCTCCAAGAGGTGCATTTCATTGATGAAGGAAAATTTAGACCATTGTTGACGTTGAGGGTAGTTCATCCCACTTGTCATCATAGCTTGTTTCCTCGACCACTTACATGTCATAGCTAACTTCGATACACGTCTATGAGAAAAATAATTACACGATTTTGAGAGGATCATGCATGTGAATCTAGCAAACATAAAGTTTTTCTATATTTTGATTATGGGATCTAATACTATTCTATTATATGTATGTATATATACATATAGTATCTAGATGTAAAATATATACATTTTTAATTTGACTTTTGAAGGTTGGAGTTCAAATGCCTACTCTAGAGACAATCAATCGGGCGGTGGGTGTCTTTCATATTCACCATCCATCTATTCATATTCACCATCAATTGGGTGGTGGGTGTCTTTCATATTGGGATGGAGTGCCATGTTTGGTTTGGGGTGTTGCCCAAAATGTTAACGATTGATGATTCTTGTAATGAGGGATCTCCTACAAGCTGTAAATGACACATTGGATGATCGTTCTCCTTCTATTCATGAATCTATTGTTGGAATTCAAAGGAATGTATATTTCAAGAGAGGCACCACTGTGACCACATGACACATCTTTGCCTCGAGGTCACCCTTGAGTTGTTTAGAAGTTGAGAACTTTAATGTGTTGATTTTGCACATACCACAATTGTTTTGTTTTAGAGCTATCTATGTTCTTAGGTCATGGTATCACATTAAATTGTGGCCTCAATATTGCCAAGGTTGAGGGTGGGTTTACTTTAAACACATGGAGGTCACTCCATTGTCAAGTTGAACACCACGTGGGTTAAAACAAAATCTACTTTTTCTAAGTTGCGTCACAAAAATGGGTCAAAATTTTATCAATTTTTTTCATGACTAGATATACACGGTATCTATTACATAGTAAAAAATGGTAACCAAATTTGATGATCTTTTTATATATATAAAACATATTGTTTCTAACTAGAATGACGTAGAATTGAATTAAAACAATTACTACAAAAATAAAATGACTAAACATTTCAAAAAATATACAAGAGATATTATCAATGGTTATGTATGTGTAGAAAAAATATCATAATTTTAAAAATTATCTATGGCATATAATATAGGGGTAGCAAACTTTCAACGCATGTGGTGTTCAACTTGACAATGGAGTGACCTCCCCGGGCTTTCAAAGTTTCCAAAACCAAGGGCACTCCAAACCCTAGAGTCCTATTGTTTTGAGAACATGTTGAGACCAAATTTGGACCCAATGAGTTTACACTAGGATTCAAGTCCAAGGTATGCAAAAATGAGATGGCATTATTGTGGCATCACTATGTATAGGTAGACCCCATAAGTAGAACTTGTAAAGTAGAGCATGTAGATCACAATTAAAGATTGAGCCACATAAGGTAGATCCCACTCTTTGGCTTCTTAACCCCTAACTTCCCAAGCAACCCAAATTTAGTTGATGGATGATTTCTTCCCAACATTAACCACAATTAACTCACTCATCTACAGTCAAAACAACTATAGACATCGAGCCAACATGGAAAACTACCCATAGACACATGACCCATGAAATTTGAAGATGTAGAATGTGGAAAAAGATGTCAAAGTGGGAAGTGCCCATGTTTTTGTTGTGTTTGGAGCTCGTGTGAGGGCGTTAACTCCAATCAATGGTTGCCACTCCAATGCAAATTTTGCATGAACATCAATCATGTTTATGTTGGTAAGAGTGTTTTATTAATTGTTTGTGTTCATGTAAAAACCGCCTTTGTGCTCACATGGACCGTTCAATTTAACATTTGGACATTGTCTACTTTTTTAGGGAGTTCTTTGCATTTATGTGGTTAAGCATACGGAACATTTACATAGTACTCCAAATGCGAGGTGGCTACCTCACATGGTTTGCAAATTTTGGCATGAGAATTTGTGGAGGTGTTCAACTATGGAGTTGTTCCCATCTAGTGGATCACACAAGCATTCCGCTCATTTTCCATGTGAATTTGATCAGTCAAAAGTTTTTTTGTGGGGGATAAAACATGGCATTTACTTGTGCATCCCTTCCTTCAGTTGTTATAATCTAAAGATCCAAACAATTATCCATGCCCATTCCATCCCCCCCTCGAAATAGCTCATCTCCCATGTTTCAAGATCCTAATACTAAATCCCATTTTAACCTCAAAACTTGTTTATGAAAATTCCACAACCAACATTAAGTGAAATGCACTCAAAACAATCCCTTTCACATGCTTGGGAAGTTAGGGTTAAGCATTTAGGGGTTCATCCCAAACATCTAAGAGGCCCAATCTAGCCTCTCCATGCACGAAAATGTGTATTGGAGCTACATAATTCCATTTTAAGCTAACTGTGTCAAAAGTGACCATATCTAAAATGAACTCATTTTTATAGTGCACTTTTAAAATCGTTGAATACTTTGATGTTGTTGCAGATTCAAGTTCTATAAGGCACAAATGCCCTTGGATGCAAATACACATGCCATTATATGGTCATCAATGTCACATGAGTCTAATCAAATATTTAGGTTCAAATATGCATGATGGTTGCCCTTGGATGCAGAAAACATATGTTGTCATATGAAAAGTATTTGGTTATTTGCTTTTGAAAGCGGGTACATGCATACGAGGGTGCATTGCCACCCACTCTTTGCTTTCCCAAACAATGACTCATTCTTGAGAGTGGGTCGGGTTGAGCATGGGGGGAGAGCCCCAAAATCTCCCCATCTTGCACTGGGACCTGCTTTATGAAGGTGTCACACTTAAGATGGATGGGGTTTTAAATGATTACTTTCTCCAACTAGCCCACTTCTCATAGGATACGAAGCACACGAATTAAGTTAGTACAAGATGACTAGGAAATCCAAATCGAGTTTGTAACCACTTTCCTCGTTATTTCCGAATCTCATATAGTATGAATATCTTCTTCATTATCAAAAGCGAAGATTCTCGTACTCATTAAATGGTCATATAAGTCCACCCCAATTGTATTGACCATTGAACTGAGATTGGTTATCATATTTTGATCATGTAGTTCAATATCGTTTAGACACATTGCTTTCTGGTATCCGTTCATGGAACCACACCAAACCACATACCACTCAAATATAGGTGTTCCAACACGAAAAGTAACCGAATAAGGGTTGCCTACCTTAGGCTGGAATCAGGCGTTGCAAAGCCTGCCAAATAGGAGGAGGGAAGAAACGACACCCGAAGGGAGAGGAAAGGCGGGTATAGGCAGGTGCTTGCAATCCGGGTGTGAAGGAGTCGACCAATAGGAGTGTGGCCTGCACAACCCAGATCGCTTGCTTCTGGCTATGGCCGTGGCCATGGCGATGGCGGAGAGCACTCCTCGCAACGCTCCTCGCAGGCTGCCATCGCACTGGCGCATGCGGCCGTCTAATTCAACTCACTCAATTTCCATGTCCACCACATTATCCTTCTTTTTTCCCTCATCCCGCCAATTTCGACGTGGCCAATTTTGGCGTAGTAGGGACTTGGCATTCGTGAATCAAACCTCGTCAGGGTAATTCATCCGTTTTTCTCAAGCACGCACTTGCATTTGCATTGGAGTGCAGTTAGCGCCATGGTGTGCACGCAGGCGCACCATGTGGTCTCCACGGCCTCCGCCGTGGGAGTTTGTGTAGATTCATCGACCTCGAGAAGAAGCTTACCGCAGTCGTTATCTTCACGGAGAAGTTTAGTTGGAACTCCTCTTAGGAATGGGAGTGGCGGAGTGACGGAGTCGCAGCAACGCCGCACGGTTGCGGCGAGAGCAACGGACGACGGCAACTTCTTTACGAAGGGAACGCAGTTCTTCACCATGCGAGGGCGGAAGGACGAGGAGGAAGAAGAGGAGGAGCCAGTAGCAAAGGGAACGCAGGTGTTCCGTCTCGGTGGATTGTTTAAGAAAGGGAGAGAAGAAGAGGCTGACGTCGAGGAGGAGGAGGAGCCGAGGTTTGGAACGCAGCGGTTTAATTTCAGGGCGTTGCGTGGCGGTGTGGAGTCAGGGAACGGGGCAGCTCCCAAGGGAGGAGCGCTGGTGCAGCAGAAGAAGGAGAGCACGGCTTTGGATGCGTTGCCTTTTGGACGAGGAAGGAGGCCTGACCCGAAGACCGTGTTTGTTGCAGGCGCCACTGGTCAGATTGGAGCACGGATCACACAACAGCTCCTGCGCTCCGGGTTCAATGTCCGCGGAGGTGTTCGTGACCTCTACTTTGCGCAGCAGCTGGCGGAATTCTCAACTCAGTACGGGGTTAGCTCCTCCACAATAATTTTAATGCGTCATGATGCAGGCAGAATTAAACCGCATAAGTTACATTGCCTAAGGAAGATAATCAGAAGTTTCTCCGTCCTGAAACTGTAGGGCCTCCAGTATCTTTAGCAACTCAGTACGGGGTTAGCTCCTCATTTTCTGGATTTATTTTTTTGAAAACAGGCGTCATAAGTTACATATGGCTAAGAAAGATGATCACGTTGAAGTTTCTTCGTCCTGAACCTTTAGAGCCTCAATCACCTTTAGTTTCTCAGAAATAATTTTGAAGAATGACATAGTCATCGTTGGCTATGAAGAAATCGGTAAGGGTTAGCAGCTGTACGATTCTTGGATTATTCTGATGCGTCATTTGATGCAGGCAGAGTCAAACGGCATAAGTTACATTACCTAAGGAAGATAATCACATTGAAGTTTCTTCGTCCTGAGCCCTTAGAGCGCCTAGTATCTTTAGTCTCTCCGCAATAATTCTGAGAATCACATAGTCAATTTAGGCTACCTTTGGATTTTCTTAATACGTCATTTGGTGCAGGCAGAATCAAACGGCAGAAGCTACATTGCCTAACGAAGATAATCACATTGAAGTTTTTTCGTCTTGGGCCTTTAGAACCTCCAGTATCTTTAGTTTGTCAGCAATAATACTAACAATTACAATTCAATTCAGAAACATCTTTGCCTATGAAGAAGTCGGTTTTACGCTCGCAACTCAGTAACGGGTTAGTTCCTCCACAATTCTTGGAAATGCTTAATGCGTCATCTGTTGCAGGCAGAATCAAACGGCATAAGTTACAATGCCTAAGGAAGATGATCACATCGACGTTTCTTTGTCATGAGCCTTTAGTGCCTCCAGTACCTTTAGTTTCTCCGCAATAATGCTGAGAATGATATGGTTAAATTTAGAGTCAAAGACGTTGGCTCTGAAAAAAGCGATTTTCGACTTGCCTCAAAGGCATGATCCACCATGGCTACGAGAGAGGCTCATTTCCTAACGATACGGGCAAAATCAGACGCCACAAGTTACATTGCTTAACGATGATATTCACATTGAAGTTTCTTCGTCCTGAATCTTTAGAGACTGCAGTTCCTTTAGTTTATTTGTATTAATTCTAAGAATAAATAGCAAATTTAGAGTCATCTTTGGCTATGAAGAAACTGGTTTTTCTACTTGCCCCAAAGGCATGATCGACCATGGCTATGAGGGAGGCTTATACCATTCGATTTCATTGCATGTGTGATGCAGGTAATTAGCAGGGAGGAAGCAAAACGTCTGAATGCAGTGGAATTCGACTACAAGGATGTGGACTCCATTGCAAAGGCTCTTGGTAATGCTTCCAAGGTTGTTGTGACCGTAGGACCAGGTGAAGATGGACCCCGCGCTAAAGTCACAGTTGAGGACGCCATTTGTGTCCTTGAGGCAGCACAATTTGCAAATGCAGGCCATTTCGTTGCTGTTTATGAACCTGGAGTGGGAGTGGCTGCAGATGGACCTTTGGCTGCAATTTCAGGATTCTTCAGTAACCTCTTTAACAGAGGAGCAAGCGGATTGTTGGATGATGGGGACTTTATAGACAGGATAGTGGACACCAATTTGAACTTCACTTTCATCAGAGCTGGTTCCACAGAAGGTGTTGACGACTATTCTCTGGAGACCTCTAACCTTGTGGTGGCTGCAGAAGGAGCATCCGATGCAGGTGGCAAGGTAGAAGTTGAAATCCTTCTAGCTAGTGCTGATATTTCCATCAATTGGTGACTCTCCATCATTTTGGGACAGCCAATTAATCTGATCTTGTCAACTCAATGTGTTCAGTTGTGTGCTTCTTTGTGCAGGTCTCAAAGATTCAAGTCGCTTCTGTGGTGGCTGCTGTATTAGAAAACACAAACGTGTCAGAAAATAAGGTCACATGCAGCCCTTGGCTTGTAGTATGTGACGAATATTCTCACCATGGAAAGTTGAGTTCTGCAATTGGGTGTGCTTCTTACCAAGGCGACTGTTTTCATCACAGCCTTTGCAGGATGAGTTGTGTGCTGATGGTGTTTGCAGTCAGCTGACTCGGCTAAGTATACCGCTTGTAGGAATTTTGCAAATGTTAATTTGAACTTGAGATGGTAAAACTGACAAATCCACAATTCTCATTCTTCATCACTTCTTGTATAAGTTATCTGACTTGGCTGAAACTCCATGCAGGTGTTGGAAGTGACCTCAGATCCGTATGCCTCTCCAAGGCCACTTGAAGAAGCCTTAAGGTCGGTTTGAGTTCATCTTATTCACACGTGCGATGTAACATTGTGTACCTTCAGACATTCAGGAGATGTTATTTAGGCCCTTATCCAGTCAACGTAGTTGTGTTCCAGTTGGTTCTATAAATAGCATATCAAGCATTGATATAATATAACAGTATGGTACTAAAAGTGACACTCTGCACTAGAATAACAACTCGACCGCTAGTAGTGAAGATATGGAGGGGATATGTGAAATTTAATCTGCTAGGACCATTTCAGCAGCGAGTGATTGTAGATGAGCATAAAATTCTAGGTTGGTCTAAATTTCTTCAACGAAGTTCCTTACTCGTTTTTCTGGATTGTGCAAACAGTGTCATCTCCACAGATGGCAGAAGAGCAGTTTTGGAAGCAGAACGGGCAGAGGCAGAGGAACAAGAGAGAGAGCAAGAAGCCCGTGAACAAGCAGAAGCTGAAGTTCGAGCAGTCGCCGAGGAAGCCCGAAGGGCAACAGAGCTGGCAACACAATTAGAAGCTGAAGCTAGGAAATTAGCAGCAGAAGAAACCAGGGCTGCTGCACTTGCGGCAAAAGCACAGGCAAGGGCTGACGCTGCAGCTGCCTCTGTAGATGGCCTCACCACCAAAGCAAAGGAGTTAGGTATTACCACACCTGCCAAGACAATGGCGGGAGTGAATTTTGCATCTTTTGTTCCAAAGCTCGAAGATGTGGGTGCTCGATTCACCAAACCCAAAGCTGAGAAGCCCAAGAAGAAAGAGCAGATCAAAAGCAAACCACAACCAGAGCTTGCTGGCGTGGGCGCTGGGGCTGAGTCTGCCCCAAAACCCCAAAAGCAGTTTTTCGGTGGTCTTTTCAAGCAGGAGACGGTTTACGTGGACGATGAGTAAACGTTCTGTAATAATGTTGCTGTGTTGCAGCTGGTGTACTTATTCTGCGAGAAGATGTGCTTTGTCTTGCCTTTAGTAGGTAAGGTTGTCCGGAGAGGTGTTAAGGAGTAAAAAATCTCCTTACGACTGTAAGATTGTATAGACTGCGAGGCAGCAGTGGCGTGCTGTAGGTACTTAGCCTCATTTCTGCAAAGCTATGAATGACTTCTGCCCATTGTAGATTCATCAGCACAAAAGTCAATTGTGTGCAGCCTACTAGAGTGCTGTTAACATATTGTACTGCCCTTTTTGTACCAAGAGTTTGCTCAGTTGCCATGCTTTAAAATTTCATCATGCGACTCTCTTGTAAAATTTCATCCACTCTTTGGTATTTGATCAGAGTACTGGGATGAAACCTCCCAACACTCCCAACCAATTCCCTACTGAGGTATGTGGCCTATTGTGCGCACCTGCAACTCCACAAAAAGATTTGATTGGTGGACTGAATCTGGATTCCTCTCTTCCGATTAGCAACTGCGACTCACGCAGTTTGTCTACTCAATTTTCAGAGCTGGAGCTGAGATGCAGAGTTTGATTGGTGGACTGAATTTGGAATCGTCTCATCCCATGAGCAACTGCAAATCATGCAGATTGTCTACTCTAGTTTCAGAGCTGAGGACGTAGGAGGGCAAAGTGAATACCTATTCTCCTCTTTTAGTGATCACATATTATCTGTCTCAATTGTGTTAACGCTTGAATTTAAAGAGGTCAACGTACTTTGAGCACATAATCCAATCTCATGTCTTTCTGTAGTCTCTTCATACTTATAAGCCTTGCCATATACCACTTAAATATAGGTGTGCAATCAAGAACAGTGACCACATCATGCGCATATACTTCAAGCGCAAAGCTTTAAGATGTTTCATAATCATCAAATACTTTGGCGAAGTAAGAAAGTATGTCCACCAATGCATGACCAATGCGGTGTGCTAAAAAATGTGGAATTGTCGCTTGTAGTCTTTCACATTTAGCCTATGGGCTTTGCGCTTGAAATCAAAGTTGTACATACAAGAGTTTTTGCTTGAGCAAAACTCAATGGTATAATACAAATCACTGCAACTATAGCAATGGACATTGAATGTAAAGTTTTCTCAAAATGTACGTTGTTTAGACTAACCGAATGTGTGTGCCATCCTTCTTTACAACTCAATCTTGAGCCCTTGTTCCTTGAGCCTCATAGCTTAACCCAAGGTTCATAATGGTTAAAAAGTTGGAAAGTGGCTTGGTCATCTTAGAGAGAAGAAGGGGGACTGGGGAGACCACTGCCTCCTTGAAAGCGGAGCAAGTGGCAACAATGTTTGTGGAACCAAATGGCATTTGACATGTCATGCACTAGCAAGCAATTTGTATGTGAAGTGGAGGTGGTCACATTCGGAAAAGAAGCCAAAATTTTGGCTCATCTCAACCATTCCAAGATTATGAACTTCCTTTGTTGTAGCAATGGCTAGGAGAACTTGGGGCAATAATACATGGGAATAGAGATTATGGACATGAGCTTTTTTGATTTGATCAAACGCCAAACAAAACCAAGTATACCGGCCATGGTGGCAGATGATATCATTGTGCAAATAGCAAGGGATATGTGAAAGAGTTGCTACTCCTCCACTTGTGGCATTCAGTAGTGAAAATGGACATGGAGTAACAAATCATGTGTTGAGCAAATCCCTTGCCATTCACTCTTGGTCATTAACAAACATAACTTTTTTTTTAAAAAATTTTAGGGGGTGGGGACCTATGTGATCTTCTTATGACTCATTGTCAGTGGACTTTGATAAATCATAACAATTCAAGATTAGTTTTCAAATTTACTTCCAAATTTTCCCAAGAGCAATCATGGCTTCTTCATATACATTTGCAAACACACAATACATTTAACCTTGTGGCTTCAAGTAGTATAAGGTAGCAAATAAATAAATAAAGTAATCAAATAAGGCCCATCTACCTCACTATGGATTGATTAAGTGGTTATTGATTAAAAATATTCTCTAACATCCAAATTTTGTGACTTATTCCAAGTCAATGATGAGGACAACAATAAAAAGTTGAGTAGCTTCTATCGATTATTGAAGAATTGACTGTTCATCATTAGAATAAGGTAGATGGGTTTTAAATGGTTACTTTTCAAATCTAGCCCACTTCTCCTAGGATGAAGCATGCGATTAGTATGAGATGGTTAGCAAATCCAAATCAAGACCGTAGCCACTTTCTTCGTAATTTTTGGAGCTCATATGAATATCTTATTCATTATCAAAGTGAATATTTTAGTGTTCATTAAATAGTCAAACAAATCCCCTAATTATGTTGACTATTAAGTGTAGAATGGATATCATAGCTTTGAGCACACATTCCAATCTCTTTTGAACACATGTCTTTTTGGTATTTGTTTTCAAAACCATACCAAACCACATACCACTCACATATAGTGTCCGGTTAAAATATGTGAATAAATTGGGCACGTCTACCTTATGTAATCTAGAATATGATATTGAAACCCAAAGACAACACACTATGCGATTCAAAGCCCTACAAAATTGCATCCAAAGTCATGGGAAGGGTATTTGCGTCAAGGTAGACGTGCCCAATTCGGTTACTTACCTTACCTAGACACGTACATTTGAGTGGTATGTGGTTAGGTGTGGCTTTAAGAATGGATACCAAAAACATATGTGTTCCAAAAAGATTGAACTATGTCTTCACTTTGGGAATGAACAAGATAATCATATGAGCTCCGACAATTGTGAGGAAAGTGTCTATGGCCTTGATTTGGATATTATACTAGGCATCTCATACTAATCACATGTTTCATATCCTAGGAGAAGTGGGCTAATTGGAATTAGTAACCATTTAAGATGCATCTACTTGAGCTGCAACTTGTGACCAAAGGCCAGTGAGCCACAAGTTGGCCTTTGGTTGCAAATATGGTTTAAAAATGAATTCTTTCACAAACTTTGATTGGGAATACATACCAGCTACACACAAAAAAATCCAATTTTTTTGATTTCATTTCTCTAGATATGCGATTGGAAGTCGATCTGTTTCCGGTTGTAGAATTCATCGTTGAAGTTCCAAGAATATGCTAGCAATCTGATTTATAGACAAATTATACTCATTTTTAAATTGTATTATTCACATAACGCCACCTGCTTCTCTAATGACAATGCTTTACAATACACAACTAAAGATGTCAGTTGATCTATTGTATACATATGGAGTTGAATATTCTGTAAATGCCATTGGGGATTTTAAGAAACCACAAAGTAGTCTAAAATTCATCCTATGTTAAAGCCACATATATAAGGATATTCACAAGGTGTTTGTATCAATATGAACATCTGTATTTCCATGGTCGAAGATACTTGACTATGGCTTTGCAGTAGTATTAAAACATATCACATGTAGATTACAACCTCAATACTTATGGTTTGTACAGACAAGTCACTTTATGATTGTTTGGTATCCTAATAAAGGTTTTATACTTTATAATTTTGAGCACGTAATCCAATCTCTTTTCAACACATGGCGTTTAGTATTTGCACTTGGATTCAAATCCAACCGTTCACCATTCAAATGTAGGTGGCCATTTAGGATGAGGCACCAGATTAGGCACATCGACTATAGTCCAAAGCATTTGTGATCAATTGTAAATATTGTATTATTCCTCTGTATTCATATACTATAGATTGATAATTACAATTTACAATACATAAATAAAATGCATACTTCATTGCAAACATATTGTGCACGCGTACATTCTTATATTTAATCAATTTGCACATTTTGAACACATTCTCTAAGCTTCACAAACCAAAGGAATGATAGGACAGACAACAAAATTGCCCACATTCACTTACAACTCTCAACATCCATGTCAAGGACTAGAAACCACAACATGTCACCATCATCTATGTTGCACACTTTCATAATCTACGCCATCATCTATGATATCCTCTATTTCCTCTTTTGTTCAAATTGGAGTAGAGATTGGTACAAATGCCTAATCATCACACATTTGAGAAATATAAGCCTTAACATTTGTATGAAAAACCAATATATCCTTATAAACACACCATTGTAAGACCTCCATGTCGCCATGAATGATCTTCAAACACCATTGATTAGACATTGAGCGTTGTAGCTTGTGTACTTATCCTGCAAGAATATGTGCTTCGTCTTGCCTTTAGTAGGTAACATTGTCAGGAGAGGTGTTAAGGAGTAAAAAATATCCTTATGACTGTAAGATTGTATAGATTGAGAGGCAGGAGTGGCGTGCTGTAGGTACTTAGCCTCATTTATGCAAAGCTATGAATGACTTTTGCCTATTGTAGATTCATCAGCAAAGTGAATGCCTTTTCTCCTTCTCTTTTAGCGATCACATATTATCTCTCTCAATTGTGTTAACGCTTGAATTTTAATGAGGTCAACGTATTTTGAGCACGTAATCGAATCTCATATCTTTCCTAACTACAAGCCTTGCCATATACCAATGAATTATATGGGTGTGCAATCAAGAAGAGTGACCACATGACGCCCAATATACTTTGAGTGCAAACCTTTGAGATGTTTCATAATCATCAAATACTTTGGCAAAGTAAGAAAGTATGTCCACCAATGCATGACCAATGCGGTGTGCTAAAAAATGTCGAACGTCGCTTGTAGTCTTCCACATTTAGCCTACGGGCTTTGCGCTTGAAATCAAAGTTGTACAAACAAGAGATTTTGCTTGAGCAAAACTCAATGGTATAATACAAATCACTGCAACTGCATCGACAGACATCGAACGTGAAGTTTTCCCAAAATGTATGTGGGTGAATTCACAATAACACGAGCCAACCCTGCCGAGTTATAACGACTCTTGATGAGTGCTTAGAAAATAATATCTTCAATTTATGTAGATATTAGAAAAATTTAAGGACATTTTGCGACATATTTTGAACATTTTAGCACATTTTAGTCGTTATTAACGACTGGTTATGACCATATTTTAATCGTTTTGGAGTACCAATAACTTCCCAAACATTGTCAAACTTTAGTATATTGTACAATGACATATATTATATGTAGTTACTAATTTGTATTGCATTATCAATTCATATGATAAGATTATTGCTTAACAATCCGTTAAATTAATCACTGGTTACAATTTCCTTGGGTCGTGTTACTGTGAATGTACCCATGTTGTTTAGACTAATCAAACGTGTGTGCCATCCTTCTCCACAATTCCTCAATCTTGAGCCATGTTCCTTGAGCCTCATAGCTTAACCTAAGCTTCATACATGCTAAAAAGTTGGAAAGTGGCTTGGTCATCTTAGAGAGAAGAAGGGGGACTGCGGAGACCATTGCCTCCTTAAAAGCGGAGCAAGTGGCAACAATGTTTGTGGAACCAAGTGGCATTTGACATGTCATGCACTAGCAAGCAATTTGTATGTGAAGTGGAGGTGGTCACATTCGGAAAAGAAGCCAAAATTTTGGCTCATCTCAACCATTCCAAGATTATGAACTTCCTTTGTTGTAGCAATGGCTAGGAGAACCTGGGGCAATATTATTACATGAGAATAGAGATTATGGACATGAGCTTTTTTGATTTGATCAAACGCCAAACAAAACCAAGTATACCGGCCATGGTGGCAGATGATATCATTGTGCAAATAGCAAGGGATATGTGAAAGAGTTGCTACTCCTCCACTTGTGGCATTCAGAAGTGAAACTGGACATGGGGTAACAAATCATGTGTTGAGCACATCCCTTGCCATTGGCTCTTTGTCATTAATAGACATAACTTTATTTTATTTTATTTTGTTAGGGGGGGACCTATGTGATCTTCTTATGACTCATTGTCAATGGACTTTGATAAATCATAACAATTTGATTCAAATTTACTTCCAAAATTTCCCAAGAGCAATCATGGCTTCTTCATATACATTTGCAAACACACAATAAATTTAACCTTGTGGCTTCAAGTAGTATAAGGTAGCAAATAAATAAATAAAGTAATCAAATAAGGCCCATCTACCTCACTATGGATTGATTAAGTGGTTATTGATTAAAAATATTCTCTAACATCCAAATTTTGTGACTTATTCCAAGTCAATGATGAGGACAACAATAAAAAGTTGAGTAGCTTCTATCGATTATTGAAGAATTGACTGTTCATCATTAGAATAAGGTAGATGGGTTTTAAATGGTTACTTTTCAAATCTAGCCCACTTCTCCTATGATGAAGCATGCGATTAGTATGAGATGGTTAGCAAATCCAAATCAAGACCGTAGCCACTTTCTTCGTAATTTTTGGAGCTCATATGAATATCTTATTCATTATCAAAGTGAATATTTTAGTGTTCATTAAATAGTCAAACAAATCCCCTAATTATGTTGACTATTAAGTGTAGAATGGATATCATAGCTTTGAGCACACATTCCAATCTCTTTTGAACACATGTCTTTTTGGTATTTGTTTTCAAAACCACACCAAACCACATACCACTCACATATAGTGTCTGGTTAAAATATGCGAATAAATTGGGCACGTCTACCTTATGTAATCTAGAATATGATATTGAAACCCAAAGACAACACACTGTGTGATTCAAAGCCCTACAAAATTGCATCCAAAGTCATGGGAAGGGTATTTGCGTCAAGGTAGACGTGCCCAATTCGGTTACTTACCTTACCTAGACACGTACATTTGAGTGGTATGTGGTTAGGTGTGGCTTTAAGAATGGATACCAAAAACATATGTGTTTCAAAAAGATTGGACTATGTCTTCACTTTGGTAATGAACAAGGTAATCATATGAGCTCCGACAATTGTGAGGAAAGTGTCTATGGCCTTGATTTGGATATTATACTAGGCATCTCATACTAATCACATGTTTCATATCCTAGGAGAAGTGGGCTAGTTGGAATAAGTAACCATTTAAGATGCATCTACCTTAACTTGAGCTGCAACTTGTGACCAAAGGCCAGTGAGCCACAAGTTGGCCTTTTGCCCGTTGGTTGTTCCCCTATGTTAACTTACAATACCTCCTTCAACTACACTAAATAGGATATTTAGTGTTTGATACACTAAATACGAACGCATACATTAAATATCAATAACCCTATCAAAGTAAGTAACATGAAATGTAATCTCAAACACTAAATATCAGCTATGGTAATATGTGAAAGTTACATGTTTGAATTTAGTGTTAGTAAGAATATGAATTTAATGCTACATGACCAACAATGACCGGCCCTAGAAGTGAACCTCTCAAGTACCATTTCGGTAAGGAAGGTTAAGGTAGAAATACCATAACCCGTTAACCACCCACTAGCGGTGCACTAGACCGCCTCATAATGGTGAAGTGCCATGTCTTAAATGGAGCATGGCTCGGCGGCAACTTCAATGCAGTGTAGCCAATGAGAGGCAAGGTCTAATGTACTCATGATTAACGGGTTTAGGCAACGTTTTGTATCGAAATGCAGAGTACCTAGTGAACAGGAAGGGGGTTGGACAAACTTTCCACTTTGAAAAATTGTGGAATTTTTTGTGTAGGGCAAAAAAATACGAAACAACTTGCATTCTTCATGAATCCTTCTCGTCTATATTGGAAAATTATCTCATGATTGTCAAACCAGATCTTCTTATTTTAACGGGTTATGGTATTTCTACCTTAGCCCTGTTGCAACAATGCAAACAACAATATTGAACAGACAGAAGAATAACTTCAAGATGCATATTTCGATTAACTGTGCAGGCTTACTTACAGATGGAAGTCGTGCTCGCTCGAAAGCTGCTGCAATATTTGCTTCTGTTGCTGCTGCTGATGATCTTGTTGACTTGGAGTTCAAAGATGAAGCAGCACAACTTTGATGAGGATGGTATGTAATCCACAAATTCAAGACCTTCAACAGTCAGCCTTGAAACAAAGCAGATTTGCGAAATTCAAAGTAGATTTATTTAAGGGGAAACAGAGCACATTCCAAGTAGATTTTGCAAGCAGATCCGGTGCCAAAATGCAGTGCACCAAAATCCTTCGCACAACCCCAACAACCTCAACCACCCAAGAAAAAGCAACACTCCAAATTTTGTGCTCAATTCTGCAACAACAGTCAACACCTGTAAGAGCTCGTATGAAAATATCATCTTAAAGCGCAATTGCTCACAAGAACTGCACCCCCCTCGAGCGCTGGTCTAATTCCTAGCAGAGAAGTTGTAAGCGAGCATGAAGGTGGGGCGACGGGAAGACAACAACCCTAATTGTCAAAAGATTGAAAATTAGTGTTGAGCAGGGTAGGGTGGGAACAACACTAAATACAATGAAATACTAAATATCTTATTTAGTGTAGTTGGTTTCCTAACACCTACCGAAAGGATAATAGTAAAAACTGACCCCTATAGGTTGGTTGCTCATTCATCCCAATTGAAGCTCACTAGACTAATTCAAGGTCTCTAACCCCGATTCAAGGGTTAATTTAGCTAAAAATAAATAGCATCCGGGCTCTGCAACAACAATAAGAGATTTCACCCTCCCCTCCCCCGGTTTGCCTCCCCCTCGGTAGGCATTGTGAACATTCACCCTTCTTCAACCATGTGGACTACATGATAACACAACCGGAAAATTGTTGAACTACGAAAACACTTTCACCCTTGGAACATGCTACAAGAGATTTTGTTCATGTTTGTGGGCCTAATGTGGTCAATCTTCTTAATAAGACACCTACATTTGAGTGGTATGTGGCAAGATTCGGAGCTAAAGAGTATGTGCTCAAATTATAGATACCATTCTAAATTCAATAATCAACACAATTGGAAGCCCGGTTCACATAACATTAAGTAGCAAGCCTGGATTGACCTTCTCAAAAGAGCATCAAACTGGCACACGCCGGTTTGATGCTCTTTCAAGAGCAAAGGTAGCACTAAGTTTGAGTTTTACTTAGGCTATTTTAAATCTATTTGGGTAGTTACTTTCAATGTTTAGAATTAATTATGTCGGTTTCTAGGACAAAACTAATGCCAAGTGGTGGTAAAGGTTCTAATCTAGGCTAAATTACGATCTAAACAATCTAAATAGCTATAAAGCAACGGGAAAGTTGGTGAGGTCAAAAAGGTAGTTGCACTTTTTGGAAAAGTCTCCCGACACCCACATTGGAAACCTCTTTGATACCTTTTTGAAGCTTCTATATTTGATTAATTATCCATTCATTCGCCCTTGCTTTGCAAGCTTTTCCCTTCTTGTTGAGGTGAATTTGAGGGTACTCAAAGGGTGCCCTCCTAGCATTGCTACTTAATGTTATGCATGTGATTGTTTCAAGAGAATGTGAAACTTCATTTTGACCTACTAAAAATATTGCGTCTCACCTCCAATTCAAGAACTTGAAATAACAATCTTCACGTTTTGCAAATACTAAGTAGAGGAAACGACTGAGCAAAATTTGAGCAACTCTTCATTGTTGCAGCATGTAGCGGGGTATTGCCATGTGCATGGCGGAGTTGGAAATAAAGGTGAAAAATGTATGTGAGCACGGGTGGCTCTTGCTCTTCACATTCTTGCTATCGCCTACCCCCACATACTAAGTTGAAGTCCTTGTCACCCTCCATACAAAAACACAGGAAAATTTGAGTATAGACCCCACATTTGCGACAAAGCAAAACTCTGTGCATTCAGCTACAGTGTCTCAACCGATAGCTCATCAAGAGCAAAAAGGATACCATAACCCCCCACAAGTTTGCACTCATGGAGGTCCGACATAATCCATAAAGCCCATGTTCTATCCATGAGCTCATTGGTTATGGGACATAATTGGTCGGTTCGTGGATGTGAACTAAGGATTATGGATGCAATATCCCATGCATGGATAGAAAAACACAAGATAGTTGTTGGCTTAGTCCTCTCCACTTGGATGAGCAGTTGGTTATGATTGATAATTGGCTCGAGTAGGTGGATCGCTTTCCTCTCATTGGTTATCTAGTCCATATCATCTTTCTCAAAGCATGTATTAATGTGCATTTTGAGAAAATGAGCTCACGTACTTCATGAGGATCCCCAATAGATTCTCCCAAACCGTTGTGTATCACAAAAGATTTTAAGACTATGCTCACTTGAAAGAATTGAAATCATATGAAATTCATTTTAAAGTCCACAAAACCAAAAGACATATGGGACCATAAGCACATCAAGATGGTGTCAAAAAGGCTAAATCCCTAGGAAAATGAAGTACAATGGCTTCTATAAGATACATGCCGAGATCAACTTGATGGTCCAACTAGAGGAAAGACTTGAAATTGCCTAGTATTGCAATTTGTTTTTTTTTTATAAAAAAAACACTCTCTCTCTAGTGGAGTTATAGACAAGACACTCCAATTCAACTACATTGTAAGGACAAAAGTGACATAATCTATTATCTCTAAAAATTGGGATAAACAAATGTGTTAGAAAGACTTGCACAATCCAAGAACAAGAACAAGAAATCACACGTCTCCAATGTAGTAAATCATGCATACCCAGCAGAACTCATCATGGCTAATTTGTTGGCGTTTGGGGCCCATAGGTGAATATGGTATACGAATGAATTCTATCACAAACTTTGCTTGGGCATACATACAAGCTATAGAGAACTTCTTTTCCAATGTTTTAGATTTAAGTTTCTCTAGAAATGTCATTGGAAGTCGATTTCTTTCAGATTGTAGAATTAATTCTTGAAGTTCCAGAAATATGCCGGCAATCTGGTTTAATTGTAGAAGTTTCCAGAAATATGCTAGCAATTTGATTTAAAGACCAATTATTCTTCTATTTTTGCATTGTTCACATAATGCCACTTGCTGCTTCTCTAATGGAAACACTTTACTGCACACAACTGAAGATGTCGATTGATGTATTGCATACATATGGAGTTGAATATTCTGCCATTGTGAATTTTAAGAAACCAAATCTCAGTATAAAATTTATCCTATGTTAAAGCCACGTACATAATGATATTTACAAGGTGATTTGAATCCATATGAACATGTGTATTCCCATGGTAGAAGTTACTTGACTATGGGTTTGTTTTTTTTGTTTTTTTTTTGAGACAGAAGGCCGACATGCCAACGCCAAAGCACAGGAGGCAGTTGACCACCTGGCAAGTTTTCCGTCAAGTAGAGAGGAGATTTCACAGAGAACCGCCAACCTCTTGCTTGAGATGTGGGTATCCCTCCACCATCATCCGGTAGTTTAGGGTCATCTCGGACCACTTGACTATGGGTTTGCATTACACCCTTTATGGTATTCAGTGTCACTAACTTTTCAGAGTTATGGAGTGCTATAACTTGTGACTGTTACTGTAAGTTTTCACCAAGTAATGATATCAATGTACTGTAATTTCCAAGCAATCAAGTTTTATCCTTGTGGGTAAAAATAAGATTTATAGTAAATATTTACAGCACTGCATAATTCCAAATAGTAAGTGATATTAGGGCCTCTTTACACTAGAGGCGAGCAGGGATTACACGTCACGTCGCGTCACGTCCTATGACAGCGACGTGACGGCAGACCTGAAAACGTCACGTCCGTTTGGGGGGGGTAAAACATTTTACCCTGTCGTCACACAGGGTAAACTGTCGTCAACAGTGTCGACTGCTAGTGGGCAGTCGACGAGTTACAGCGACTGCTACTAGGCAGTCGACACACTGAATCGACTGCTAAAGGGCAGTCGTATAGGTGTGTCGACTGCTGACGGCAGTCGAATTTCCATGTCGACTGCTCAAGAGCAGTCGACTACCATAACTAGTCGACTGCTAATAGCAGTCGACTTGGCTTGTCGACGGCTCTTGGGCAGTCGACATGGAAATTCGACTGCTATTAGCAGTCGACGACAGGCGGGCGACTGCTTGTGAGCAGTCGTCTGCCCTTCAAGTCGACTGCTATTAGCAGTCGACTTGGACTGTCGACTGCCCAACTGCAGTCGACAACCCAAGTCGACTGCTAATAGCAGTCGACAAAGTCCGGACGACTGCTGGTGGGCAGTCGCACCCCTTCGTCGACTGCTAATAGCAGTCGACGAAGAAGGGCAGACGACTGCTGGTGGGCAGTCGCACCCCTTCGTCGACTGCTAATAGCAGTCGACGAAGGGATGCGACTGCTTACAAGCAGTCGTCTGCCCTTCAAGTCGACTGCTATTAGCAGTCGACGAAGACAGTCGACTGCGCAACTGCAGTCGACAACCCAAGTCGACTGCTAATAGCAGTCGACAAAGTGCGGACGACTGCTGGTGAGCAGTCGCACCCTATGGTCGACTGCTATCAGCAGTCGACTTGAATGGGTTGCGACTGCTCGTGAGCAGTCGCACCCCATGGTCGACTGCTCGTGAGCAGTCGCACCCCATGGTCGACTGCTAATAGCAGTCGACGAAGGGGTGCGACTGCTCACGAGCAGTCGCGTAGAGACACCCATGGGCACGTGGCGTCCATGGGTTGGTCCAGGGGGCGTCTAATCGAAAGGACGCCTCCTTGGGGTATATATGGACCCCACTTCCCTCATTCCCTCACTCCCACCTCCCTCCATTTGGGCCTAGGTTGTTAATCAGCCCTTGCCATTTGGAGATAGAGGTGAGCTGGAGGGCTACAGATGGACATACGTACTGAAATACGTATACGGTGCATACGATATATTGTTATTGCCTAACGTGTGTATTGCAACCCACCTACATACGGTCTACATTGTACCCCATTGCGGTTAGTTTAAACCATACCGGAAATTGTTATATGTGAACACTTATTTTGAAAGTGGTTTAAATCTAATTATGTAGTTTGAACTTTGAACGGCCTTAATTTGGTTTTAGTGGATTGGGAAAAAAATTGTGGGTGGTGGCGCTTATTTTGGAAGTGCTACCATAATAGGTTTAATTTATAGTAGGCATACAAAGCTAGGGGTTAGGGGCAACGATGGCAGACGAAGATAACTTGCCGCCGGAACCTCCACGTGGCGGGGATTTGGATCCGGGGGGACTCCGCAAGCGAGACCGGGGTCGGCAGGCGCTAGAAGACGCGGCAATGCGCCGAGGGGCAGGCCGCAACCAATCAATTTGGAGGTGGCACGGGACCCGAACATTCTCGCCAATCCCGGCTGGCAAAATGAGAGGGGCATGTGGTTGTATAGCACGGTCCGAAGGTACGTAGAGTGGACCCATTTGACGAGGATGTTCGTTCCTAGCGCGAATGCTGAACGGATGTCTAGACAACGCTATGGCATATGGAGGGAGGTGAGCCATCAAATATTTGGAGAACGGTGCAAGGAGGTGTGGGATTTCTTGTGAGGTGCACCGAGGGAATTTGATCGCGGGCATATGCTAATGTGGTTATGCCAAATGGTCTACGCGGAGGTAATTTTGGGAGTGGATATCGACTGGTCCACCATACCCCGCACGAGCCCGGACTTGAGGCAGGCACGCCGGGTCACGGTCATACCAAGTGCCGTGCTAGGACGGAACGCTGGCCGTCCGATTCCATTGGCATGGCAAACTCCAATGAATCCTTTGAGGGTCCGATCTTATTTTGATTTCCTTGCGGGACCAGATCATCAAATTGTGGGGACTCCACCGGCCGCCGAGCACGGGGAGGTCACTGGCGAAAATCGTAGAAACAACGTGCGATAAAAAATAGGGTCTAATATATTCATTTTAGGTAAATTTTGCAAAAAATGTACATATAATATAGGGGGTTTAAAAATAGTGAAACATGTTTACATGTAAAATACCATCACATATAATGGCCTCTTTTATCTAGTTAGTACATGTAAAATAGTGTGGAAACAATTACTAGGGGTAGCGGGTCTAGGGTAGGGTCTGCGCTAGTGGATGAAAAGAGGCAATTTTATGTTGAAAATGCTTGGATGGATGACTTTGCAGGTTGGCTTGCTTGAATGTTATTGAACCAACGATTCCAATGTGGAGTTAATGGTCTCTACCCAGATGCCGGAAGGAATAAAAATGCAGTATAAGTAAAATAGGGTATTTTTTAATGATTCCCCCAAAAATTTATAATTACTGATAGGGTATATTAAAATATAAGAATTTACCTTTATTTTGAAAAATACCATACCTTATAATCTTTTGTGCAAGGTAAATAGCCCCCTGATTAATAGGTCTTGAGCGCACGTGTATGCATTAATTAAAGAGGGAGTGACCTCCCCGTGCCGCCGAGTCAAACATGGACGAGCACAACATTGTCATAGGGTTGCCGGTTGAACCACCTAGCCGGCGACAAAGGGTCCACGTGACACCGCCACATGGTTCCCGGTTGGTTTGTCCTCCATCTTCGCCCGTTGATGTGGAGATGGCATCGGCGGTGCCATCCCCACCACTGGTAGTTGCCGACAACGACGTTGTGGAGGCGTTGAGGGCGGAGTTGGCAAAATGCAAATCTGACCACGAACGGGAATTGGAGATGGTCCGACGTGCATACGCCGAGGAGGTCCAAGGGTTGAAGGCCGAGATTGCACGTTTGACCAACCTTGAACTTGCGAGGGCTGATGCGCCACAACTGCCGCAAGCAATGTCTGGTAGTGATGGACAAGGGCGGGAGCCGTCGCCCACAACAAACTTGGAGGCAATGAGGGTTGATTACGACCGGGTCATTAGGAGGAACCGGTTGTTGGAGGACGACTACATGGGCATGGTCACAGCCACTATCATGTTCGCCACGTGTGAGAGGGCATTGATGGACGAGCTGACACACTATAGGGACCACGGCGAACAGTGGCCCGAACGACGGCTTCTTTTTACCTCGTGGCCGCCATTGGATTTCATGTATCCTGAGAACCTCCCGGTCGATGACGACCATTACCCCAGTATTGCGTGGACCAAGAGGCCCGAGGATGAATTCCAATGGGATACCGCAGTATCATCCCGCATCGTGATACCCCCGGCCAGACCAGCCTTGTTGTGGCCATGCGTCCCCGATTGGATCAAGGACGGGAGCATGAGCCCCATTTGTTCCAATCCTTGGGGACCCGAAGGCGCATGGATCGTTGGGTCGTGCGGTCACATGGTCCACCCGAATTGTTTGTTGCCACACATGTTGCAAACACGCCGTTGTCCTACGTGCCAAGCCCCTCTGCATCGAAGGTTGTACGAGCAATTCGGAGTGCAATGGGGAATGCCTCCCGATTTTGAATACACAATAATCCATGGTGTGCCGCCCGTAGAATACGGCGATCCTCCTGCTTATAGCTGGCGTGCACGGAGGTATTTGAAGGACCTGCGAGGCTACCCGACAAACTTCACGCCTGAAATGTACACAAGGGTTGCTCATGAGTTTTACCCCGGCTCCTCTCCTCAGGCCGTAGGTTTGAGGGCATTTTTGTACCGTGTTGTGGGTGGGCATGCCGGAGAGACGGGTGAATACGTCCCAGGTCCTCACCCCCACGGATACGTGTATGACTCCAACGGCAATGTGACAGTGGGGGTATTACCACGGGAACCGGTCCCGGGCGAGGAAACAACTTGGGATGTGGAACACGTGTTGGACACAACAAGTTTTGAGGCCGATCTGGAGAGGCAGGAGGCCGTTACACAAGAGGGTAGCTTCAATGAGGTGGACGTCCAAATCCGGATGAATGAGTGGAAATACGTCAACGGCCTTTTGGACATCCGTGACGGGGCCTCTAGCCCCACCATGCAAGACGTCCTGCGCCATCCGAATGCCGCGAGGGGGTTGCACATTGGAGACCGCGCGCGCGCTCGTGCACAAGCTGACCGGGAGACTGCGGCGCAAGAACTATGGGCCATCACCGAGAGCAGGCGTGAGGCGAGGCGCCGGACACTACGGCCACCAAATCTGAACGGTGCAAGCTCAAGCCGCGGACCCCCCATTGCATTGGATAGTGATTCGGAGCCGGATTAGGAATGTTGGCTAGTGTTTGTGAGATAGGCGTTGGACTAGGAGGCATTATTTGATACTCAATTGTACACAATGCGGGAAAAACCATGATTTTGGAAATGTTTATAAGTGAATTATTGTTCACTATCAATTTTGGGAGTAATAAACAAGTGTCGCACAATGATCATTTCTTATGTTTGCCCACACAATCGGTTGCCACAAACATCCAATTAAACCATGGACTTTGCATCTACATGCATTTGCACTTGAATCAAACACGTATCGATGCAAATAACTGTGACAATGATTCCATGTGGCATGATTATAAGTTCACACCAAGCGGAAAACATCACCGCAATATTGCTGGGAATTCATATATTGCGCATTTCCAACTTACCAACATACGTAAGTATACGTGCAAGTACAAACTTGATACTACGCTCTCACCATATTCGTGGGCAAATCTTACATTGACGACCTAAGTGTGTACTCTCTATACACCCGGTATTCCTTTTGGTGCGCGGTGCACCGGTTGAACCCCCAATGAATTGCGTCATGCACCGAGTGTTTTATGGTTTGGTAGAACCTCCACAAGGTCCCATAGTTTTTTCGAAAATACAATTGATTTTTCCCCTTCGTGAGAACGTCGCTAAGGTCCTGAAACAAGTGCCATGGGAAAAGTTTTTCCTTGTAACCGATGCGGCATGCGGGCCTTTCTTGGGCGTCCAAGTATCCGCGGTGGTGACGATCAACTTGTCTCCTAGGCAGTTGAACCCAATAGAATTCAGTGAACCCTTGAATCGGACGTAAAACACTGCGCAAATCGTCCTCATTTCGAGTGTTCTCTGCAACCACCTCGGGTGTAAATTCGTCCGGTTCGTCCGGCAAGCCCCATGCGTGTCGGGGATTGTAATACATACTTCTTGACGAACCACCCGCATCCCGTATCTTGCCACTCCCAGCCATCGCAATCCTATGGATTGCCCACACCGTAGTTGATCTTGGGCAATGTACGCGACGCATACAAGGTCCTCAAAATCACTACGAGGCAAGGTGGCCTCATGGTGGGTAGCACACTTGATTTTATAGGGATATCGCAGTGTGGGCCCTCGGGTGGCATCCAATGAGTTGGCAGGTTGGGTTACGGGTGTGTCTAATTAGTTATCTAAATTAAGCTGCAAGGCAGTCGACTGCTGTGTAGCAGTCAACCATCCACAGTCGACTGCCTTGTAGCAGTCGATTTGCATAGTCGACTGCTGCACAGCAGTCGACTGTGGATGGTCGACTGCTACACAGCAGTCGACTATGCAAATTGACTGCTTCATAGCAGTCGACTATGTAAATCGACTGTTGGGCAGCAGTCGATTGATAAATGCCCAGCAGTCGACTGTGGCTGGTCGACTGCTACACAACAGTCGACTGATAAAATCGACTGCTTCCTAGCAGTCGACTAAGATGGTCGACTGCTGGAAGGCAATCATTCATCCACAGTCGACTGCCTTCCAGCAGTCGATTTTATCAGTCGACTACTGTGTAGCAGTCGACCATCCACAGTGGACTGCTGCCCAGCAGTCGAATATGCGAATTGACTGCTGCCCAACAGTCGAATATGCGAATTGACTGCTGCCCAGCAGTCGAATATGCGAATCGACTGCTGCCCAGCAGTCGAATATGGCAATCGACTGCTGCCCAGCAGTCGAAATTAGGCGTTAGGGTTTGGGAAGAGCGTTAGCTTAATCAAATCATGCATTAAATGCATACAATCATGACAAAGGATGCATATATATAGCAATCCAACCTCCCATTTCCCTCATTCCCAAGTTCTCCATTGGCCATAGCCTGTTTTAGCAAGCTTTGCAAACGGAGAACAAAGGGAGAAGGAGCGGAGAAGCTGCTATTTCAGGGTTGTGCCAAACATGGCACCGTCGACCATTTTACCCGGATTGACCGCGGAAATTGTGGGGGAGCACATATTGCCGAAGGTCCTAGAGCCTATTTTGGAGCCATATCACCGAGGAGAGTATGGGCGGGGGTGTGAAGTGAGGGCGAATTTTTTAACTCTCATATGTATTTTTAAATACATGGGAGTTAACAAAGCTTGGCGGGAACATTTTAGTATGGGAGAAGTCTACAATGCGTTGCGTATGTCGATTTGGGACGTAGACATACCAATGGGGCATCGATTTAGGGGCGTGAGAGGGACTTCGGAGCTCGCCGAATTGTTGCGAGCGTTCCGACTGAACCTCTTCATGTTCAGCCATACGCAACGCATTGCCATCCCAATTCGATGGCAAGTTCAGCATGCTCGGCTCAACGATATTTTCATAATGGAACTTGAATGCTTGCGGGATATGCTTGTGGAGAATGGAGAATATTGGCTTCAAGTCGACAAACGTTCTGCCGAATATCGTCGATGCACCAACTTTTGGATTTGTCCTTCGGAGCGACTATTGACATTATAATTTTTCTATGTAGATGTAGCGGTTCATGTTCTATATAGTTCGCCGATTTAATCCTAGCAAACACATTGTATATGTGTTTAGGCCTAGTGGATATAATCGCACTATGTAAAAGATATGATCCGTAATGTGAAATAAAAGTGGATCGCTATTTAAACAAATGATAACTTCCTTATTAGCTACACCCGTGTGCAATATGTATGTCTAACATGTATGGGTGTACGTGCAAATTGCAATATGTATGTGTATGTGCAATATATATGTGGGTTCCCGGTATACCGTATGTTCTATATGTATGCGCTATATATATGGATGTATGTGCAATATATATATATATATGGGGGTATTTGCAATATATATATATATGTGTGTGTGTGTGGACATTAATTCCATCCTCGCCCATGACATAGGGCCTATTGGCATTACAAATCAATTCCATATGTCCTACTCCTAACCTTAGTGCACATTGGACATTCATTTCATCCTCCCACATGACATAGGGCTAGAGGTGCATTTATTTTTACTTTATCTTAAAATACACATTTAAAATGCATTTTAAAATCCTCGACAAATTTCTACGGCATTTTTAAATTTTTTTTATTATAAGTTCACGACTATAGCCAATCCATGGCAATAGGGCAAATATAGACACGCTCAACTTTGACAATTGTTCCAAATTACCATATAGCATTAGTACATTCAAACTCAATGGCAATGTTTGAGCCTTGAGCATTGCCAATTTGCCACACAAATTGGCAAATATTGGAATACATAACGCCCCACATGGCACATCGGACAAGTCGTGAATGGTGGTCTGCATTTACAATGTCATCATTCTTGGATCAATATTTGGGCGGAGAAGAGCTCGATGACCTAATCCTAGAAGAGGGGAATGTTTTCGACAATGATTTGCCATAAAGGACCTCACGGATTGATGTCTTCGATGATTTTCAATAATAAAAACATAAAAATAGTCTTAAATATTCTTAAAACTATTTTATAATGCCGCCTCCGACCTATAGAATAAAAAATGCAACACTACATAGGGCCTATTGGCATTACAAATCAATTCCATGTGTCCTACTCCTGAGTCCTAACCTTAGTGCACATTGGACATTCATTTCCTAAACCCTACATCATACATGTAGGCTCAATTTCTAGTCAACATCCAACATACAAATTTGAAATTCATATTATTTTTTCAACAAACATACCCAAAAATAGTTATTACAAAAATTGATCACCAATACAACTAAACCCATTGAACACCATAGGACATTTGACATTACTATAAATATTCATTCATGAAGGGGCATTATCGTTGTCTTGAGGAATAGAATTCCTTGTCCTGCGTGGCCCTCCCACAGCTACCCTTGGGGGCGGTGCTTGGTAATCACTATCATCGGGAGCTTCGCCTACGCCGGATTCATCGTCCGTGCTGGCATTGTCATCTGTTCGGGCGTCGGACTCGTGGCCATCAATTGCCGGGCCGGGAATTGGACTAAGCCGTGTGCCAGCCCTTGGCATTCTAATCGATACCATTGGTCTTGAACCCGTTGCATCCATAACGCCGTCAGTTTGTGGACGTGCAAGTGGGGTGGCCCCGGTAGTCCTCCATTCTCGCACATCCCTTTGTCGTTTTCTTTTTTGACCTCTCGTGGTCCGACCAAAGTTTGTCAATGCAATATTAGGGGGTGGCCTAGCCGGTGTGGGGCATGGGGCGCGCATGCCGATGGTGGCACCAACCAACCGGGAGCCCATGCGTGGTATTGTTGAGGCCCGACGCGCAATGTGTTGCGCCAATGTGTCATCCGAGTCGGATTCCGGTGCTCGCGCAACGGCCGGGCATTGCCCAATACCTCGCAATGGACTAGTGTTAAGGCCAACATTGGACGTGCCCTCTCCGTGGGGCTCGGGAAAGGGTGGTGTAGTTTGCATGGGTTGTGCATATGTTGTCGGCACAATAGGAGTGGGCACAACATCCGTCGGTGGATGAATGGGGGAAGCATGTGGTGGGACTTCGTCCATGTCCATCCGGTTCGGAGCCGCTTCAAGAGCTTCATCCACATGTGGTTCGGCCACTACACCTTCATCCACTACGGGTTGAATGTCTACCGGTACATCGGGTATTGTAGTTGTCGGCGTAGCGGGACGCACATGCGTAGTGGAGAGAAACTTCCGACCGGCTATGTTGGCCCACATGTGAAGATCACCATCGTCCTCGGCGTCAAGTCCATCGTATGCAAACGGATCATTGTGGTTGTCAAGGCCCAAATTCCCTCCACCATGTCCCCATCGCTCTCGTTGTCCGAAGGCCCCGAGGAATCCCCGCCGGGTCCCGCGGGGGGGTCACCATTTATATCCTCGTCGGCCGAATAGTCGGAGTCTTCGGACATCATGTTCACTAGATACCATGCGGCCGAGTCCCGATCAACCCTCTCCCGTGCCAACCGTGAATTGGTATAAATGTACACCAAATTTTCGGCCCTCGCCGAACTCAACCGGTTCCTAGTCTTGTTGTGCACAAACGAATAACTACTCCAATTCCTTTCGCAAGACGAAGAGGAGCACACTTGGGCCAATATTCGCTTTGCCAAAGGGGCCAAGTGGGTGCCACCTTCGCCCACGAGGTCCCACCACTCGTGGGATGGGATGTTGGCTTCCATGGCTAGGGGCATATTGGCGAACGCGCCCCTACGCTCTTTGAATGCTTGAAATTCGGCCACAACCCGACCGTAATGACCGTCCTTGCCCGTGGTCAACCTCCTCATGGCGTCCACGAATCCGGATTTAACGGCCGCGTCTTCGTGGACGACGTTGTCGTCCAATAAATAAGGATTCAAGATTGCACCGTCATGGTGTAGGTCCGTGGTCATCATACGCCACCGGCTGTAGAAATCTTCTTCGGCCAAGGTAGTGAGGTTGTGTGCTAGGTTGAAAGGAGGATTCCTTAGGCTAAGCACATGTTTCTCCAAGTTCTTCATGGTCAACCAAGCCTTGCCCATTGCCGGTTCAACGCCATCAAACACTCTCAATGCTTTCAACACCTCCTCCGACATGTGGCGGTAATTATCGCAACTTGTCCAAAAACTGTCGTCATTAACCGTTGTCTTGATTTGACGTGCCTTCATTGCACTTCTCCTTCAATCATCGCCTCCTCTATTTAATTTGTTCACGTAGGCGGTCCAATCGGGATGAATAACCGTTTGTTCCAAAGCATGTCTCACCTTTAGAAGCCGGTCAATCATGAGGAAGTTGGTGGCGAATCGTGTGGACCCGGGCATCTTCAAGCCCAAATTGGGCGAGTAGGTGAGGAAGACCGCCGTCGGACATTGGTGGGCCCGGATGTATTTGACAATGTCCTTCGCCTTGTCTACGACGTCCTTCGCCCATCGTTGTTTACCCCAATCCTTCAACAACAAGTTCAAACAATGCGCCGCACACCCTTGCCAATATATGTGTGGCCATTCCCGGCTAATATTGCTCGCCGCGGTTTTCATGGCCGCCGCATTATCGAAGCAAACTTGAAGAACCTTTGTGGGGTCCACTCCAACGATGTAGCGTTTGACCTCGGTGGCCACGTAGGCGGCATCCTTTGTGCTACCGGTGGTGTCGATGGAACCAAGGAACACGTCGCCCGCCGGACAAATTTGCATGACGTTCATCAAAGGACGGTGGACAACATTCTCCCATCCGTCCGAACAAATAGTGCACCCATATTTGTGGATGGATGATGTTATCTTCAACTCCACGATTTTTTGTGTATTGAACCGTGCATCGTCAAGTAAACTCTTGCGCATTACATGGTATGTTGGGGGTTTGTACATAATTCTAGCCTCGGCGGTTGCCTTAACGGCCTGGATGAACGCGGGATGGCGGACAATACTAATGGAGATATTAGCCTCATAAAAGGCTTGCGACCATTTTGTATCCAAGTCTCGTTTTGTCGAATTTTGCATCCCTTTTTTTAGTCCCATTTGCCGTTGGGAACGTCGGTGGGGTTCGGGAGTCGTCCTGGACACCAACTCCCTTGCCACTGCCGTGCGGACGATGGTGGAGCGGTTTGGCTTCCGTTCGCGTTCGACAATGCACCGCATGACGCTTGTTGTTGGGACCCGACCACAGCTTCTCCCCCGTCCTCAACGCACTCGTCCACAAAGTCATCCGGAATTGGCGGCCACGATCCGCCGCACCTCGAAAATAAAGACTTTACAATCGGCCCTTGACGTTGATACAATGCCACCCCCCGCATCTTGCCGTCATTTTTTTGGTATCCCAAATGGGCAACCATGCGATCCTTCCTATAAACTAATTCCAACGCGCAAAATTTGCACTCGACCTTCTTAGACGTTGGAGTCCACTCCTTGGGCACAAACCAAGGCTTCCATTCGTTTCGCGTGCCCATCCCAATATAACCTACTACCTCTCTCCACTTGCAACGAATGCCAAAAGGCAATCAAGGCCAACTAGAGCGAGGGGGAATGATGAATCCTAATGAGCGGTGAACCCTTTATAGTCCCGACGCTTGAACGTGCACTAAATATAAAAGATGCTATGATATTAAAAGTGTTTAGAGTAATCTGCTATAGAATCCATTGCAAAAGCAATTTGTTTATGTTTGGAGGGGGGGAGGTCCAATGTCTGCCATTCGCAGCGAACTTCGGGGGTCGACTGCTGCTTGGCAGTCGACGTGGCAGTCGAATTCCAGGGTCAACTGCAAACTAGCAGTCGACATGGCGGTCGACTGCCACGTCGACTGCCATTCGCAGTCGACATCGGGGGTCGACTGCTGCTTGGCAGTCGACGTGGCAGTCGACTTCCGGGGTCGACTGCAAACTAGCAGTCGACATGGCGGTCGACTGCCCGTCGACTGCCATTCGCAGTCGACATAGGGGGTCGACTGCTGCTTGGCAGTCGACGTGGCAGTCGAATTCCAGGGTCGACTGCAAACTAGCAGTCGACATGGCGGTCGACTGCCACGTCGACTGCCATTCGCAGTCGACATCGGGGATCGACTGCTGCTTGGCAGTTGACGTGGCAGTCGACTTCCAGGGTCGACTGCAAACTAGCAGTCGACATGGCAGTCGACCCCCGCAGTCGACTGCTAAATGCAGTCGGCCCACACGTCGACTGCCACATAGCAGTCGACGCCGCGGTCGACTGCTAATTGTCGACTGCCTTATCCAGAGTCGACTGCTATCTGGCAGTCGACTGGATGGTCGACTGCCGTATAGCAGTCGACCAGTCGTCGCATCCATCCTGGCCGTTGGATGATGCACGGTCCAACGGTCAGGATCCAGGGGCGCGGCGTCCGGTCGTACCGTCGGTGTGAGGCCCACCCAACCTATATATATAAGTGGGGAGGCCTCATTGACATCATTTTTCAACCACCCCTCCTCAAGCGGGACATTGGGACTAAGCATGCCTAGCATCCTTTGCCTAATGTTTTGAGAGGGCCTAGGGGGCAGTTGGAAGATTGATTTAGGGTGCAAACTCTTGCCAATTTTGGATCCGATTTTTTGCGGTGGAGCGGTGTGAATACGGCCGTGTTTGTGAACACATTTGAGTTGTGTTTGTGAACACAATATTAGCGTGTTTTTAAACACGATGGAGGATCGAAGTTGGAGGATGCCGGAGGACGAGCCGGATGCACCCGGCAGGGTGCACAAATGGCCCCCTAAGCGGCAACGACATTCCGATGTGGGATCAGGAAGTGCTTCGGGAACGGGAGCCAATATTACCCCCCGTTCAGATACTACCGTTCCCGTCCGCCCAAATGCCGGTGCCCCTACGAGCAGCCAAGGAGGGGCTTCCGCGGCCTCAGGGTCGTCGAGTAGGAGCGGGAAACCAAGGGTAAAATTCTCGGATGCGATAACGGCAAAGGTCCACCAAGCCATAGTTGACTGGTATTTGAGGAATGGGGAGGCCGGCATCAAATTCCGTTTTTTGGAGCAGCCGAAACACAAAAGGGTTGAGATAATTAAAAGGGACATGGAGGTTGCTATTCGACAGGAAGTGGATGGCCCCGAGTTTAGCGGTCATAGGAATCTTGCGGGGTTCGATTCATGGGTGAAGAATAAGGCCCAAAATGGTATTTTCAACCTCAAGCAATTGGTTGAGAACATGTTCCCGGAGGGCGAAACAGGCGAGGTGTTGAGCCCTCGAGCTGTAAGAATCCGGGAAATATTTTTGTGGTGGGATCCCGTGGCCAAAGGATTGTCCAAGACGGCCTCCAAAATAATTCCTTGGAAGGCGGAGAAATTGGAGAAGTGGCTAAGGGTGTCGGGCCCATGCCAACTATTGTGGATTCCCGATACGGCAAATGTCGTGAGTTTGAAGAGCATAAAGAAGGTGGGGGGTTACGGGGAGGTGAGGAAGGTGAGGATCGAGGGCGACGATCGTCTCCCACCGGAGATTACGTGGGCTGAAAAGACCCCAAAGACGTCGGATAGGCAAAAAGCTCGTATCCAAGTAAGTGCGGAGGCATGCGTTTTAAAGAGCACGCATCCAGGTTTCATCAAGTTTTGGTTAATCAACAGTGTGTCCAATGCGGGCTATACACTATGGTGGAACGAGGGCACTCTACGAGAGATGTTCATCCGGGATAGAGCCCACCGCCCAAATGCCAACATTTTGACAATGGACGCAACCGAATGGCAACTCTATGACCAAGTCCAAAAGTTCCGGGCGAAGAGGGTAAAGTTGGCTTGGGCATTGTTATGGATCATGGAGGCTTTGCACGCTGCAAATGTGCAACACAACGATCTATCCATTGACAACATTATGTTGCATTGGGAATCGGACGGGAGCCTCAAGATTGGGGTGTGCGATTGGGGATGTGCAACGCATTCGGGTGAGGATGTCCTATCGCTATGGCATGCGGAAACCGTAGAAGCGAAGGAAAATTTGAGGAAGGAGAAGTTTTGGGTGGCGCCGGAATTGTTTTACATCCAAAACAGGAGACACCATGATCCCGATGTATATTACACCGCGGAGGCTGAGTGTTATGCGGTCGGCATGATTGCTCGACAACTTTGCAACGATGGTGATGACCGAATTCTCTTTGCCAATGAAGGAAGGAAAATTTGGGATGTCACTTTGAGTGTATTGACATGCGAGAACGTGTCGAACCGCATTTCATTGACCATCGCCAAACTACGGATGCAGATGCCGTTTGTGGGGTGGGATGAGCCGATAGACTGCTGGAGAACTGAGGTTAAGGATAGTGTTTAGTCTGTTTAGTTCTTTAGGCAACATCGTAGGGGTTAAGGTAGTATGCGTGTATCATTGATAAACCCTAAACCTTGTATATTTTTTATATCTTTACGATATACTTGTTTTAATACAACGCGGTTTTTTTTCCTTCTACATATCATTGTTGGCTTTAATCACATTTTTCCTAAACTACTTCCATCCATCCATATTCCACTATACCCAAATGTGAGCCCAATATGGTGCCCACATGTGTTCTTAATCGCAAGGATTAACAAAACTCGGACTTTTAGTTGTGTTCAAATATTCAAAAACATAAAAACAAGTTGTGTTCTTAGTTATTAGTTGAATTAAGTTGAAGCTAGGGTGTTAGTACTTAAATGCTACTAGGAATTATTAGAGTTATTTAGAGGTGGGTTAATGGGGTTCCTAGGCTTAAAGGCTTAAGCTTAGTAAACGGGGTTTTGTTAACCTATATAGATAGTCATTGGATTTTGGCACATCCGCCTGTGGATGCGAGTTGTGTGTAAGAGACTGGATTAAGGTCTGGACCGACCCGAGTTCGAATCCGGTTGGTTCCATTGACTGGTGCTATCCCAAGATGAGCTAGTGGTAAAAGCAGGAATAGTCTGTAGGCGGATACGGAGAAGAAGTTACTACATATGTGTAAGTAGAACCTTCTCAATTACTTTTCATTTTTTAGAAGCATTTTACTTATATTCACCTAACCGCTCACGGTTTATGAAGGTTCGCGGGTTAATTAGAAAGGAGGTTAGTGAGTCAAATTATATTTAAGTTAAGTAATTCGTATGAAGAAGTCAAGATACTTGCGAAGGACATTAAGATGGCAACGAACGGTGGATGATGCTAAGCGGATGAAGCCGGACGGATGAAGACCATTTGATCAAGTGGATGGAAAACCAAGACCGTTGGATCTAGGGATTTTAGGGATGACAGCTAGAGTATGACGGCCGGCAATTCCAACCGTTAGATGTATGGTTAGATCTACGGCCGGTAAGGCTTGGTGATGGAAGGGGGTAGTTCCCCGAAGGGAAGGGAGGAGGCTCATTCTCACTCTCTCACTCTTGCAATTAGGATTACTTCTCTCTCTCTTTCTCTCTCTCACTAGGTAGATGAAGGCACAAAGCTCTTAGAAGGAAATAATAGGAATGTTAGCAAAGGGTTCATGAATCCTATGAAGGTTGAATGACGGGGTTGGAGTAGGCTTAGTGATAAGTGTGGTAATATGTTATGTGTATTGTGATCAAGTAATGAACCTCAGTGAGAGGCATTATATCATTAGATCTCTAGGTTGATATTATTTAGCCTACAACCTTGAACTTGAATTTTTCTTTGATTTGTGTGAGTATGATACTCTAGTGTTTGTAAACACTTGAGTTTGAGTTAATAAAGGAGGAGGTGTTAAGTACATTGATTCACCAATTAGAATGGATATGAGTTACAATTGATTACTAAGGCTAGTGAAGTTCATGTGAGTCATGGGCTCCCACCCGGACTACAGACACATAAGGGTGGGGGTTTATGGCTGACACCAAACCATTAAAATTTAACCCAACAAACATATGATGTTGACTGCATTTGTCTGTTAATAGTATCAGTCGACGGCAATGATCGACTGCTACAACTGCAGTCGACTATCTTCGTCGACGGCAACATAGCAGTCGACTATCAACCATGGTCGACTGCCAATGTAGCAGTCGACTACCATGGTCGACTGCTATGTTGGCCGTCGACGAAGATAGTCGACTGCTACATTGGCAGTCGACTACCATGGTCGACTGCTATACAGGCAGTCGACGGTGGTAGTCGACTGCTACATTGGCAATCGACCAAGGTAATCGACTGCCTATATGGCAGTCGACCATGGTAATCGACTGCCTATATAGCAGTCGACGGTGGTAGTCGACTGCTACATTGGCAGTCGACTACCATGGTCGACTGCTACATTTGCAGTCGACCATTGTAGTCGACTGCTAAGTTAGCAGTCGATTAAGTGGTCGACTGCCTATATAGCAGTCGACCACTTAGTCGACTGCTACATTAGCAGTCGACCATTGTAGTCGACTGCTGAGTTAGCAGTCGATTAAGTGGTCGACTGCCTATATAGCAGTCGACCACTTAGTCGACTGCTACATTAGTAGTCGACCATTGTAGTCGACTGTTGAGTTAGCAGTCGATTAAGTGGTCGACTGCCTATATAGCAGTCGACCATGGTAGACGACTGCCTGTATTGATGTCGAAATAATTATTTATCCGAAAAAAAATCCCATTAGTAATTTTTTTTTACTACAGTAACATCCGTTTGGCGTCACACCCTGGACGTGACGCGACGTGACGCGTTTAGGCCGCGTCACGTCCATTTGTACATCCCTGGAGGCGAGAAGCCGTGAGGAGAGAAACGTCAACCAATAGGAGGCCTAAAAATCGAGAAGACCAAAGAATGTCACTTTACACCCGAAATTTTTAGTCCAAGGGACGGAAGGAGGAGAAAATGACATGGACAACACTTTTGTCCTTCGTGGCAGAAAAAGTGCACATTTTTCAAGGCCCCCGGATTTTGTGTCAAGCCCACCTCAAGAGGTGTGTGTCAAGAGGTGGGCTTGACACACAATCTAGGAGGCCGTTTGGCCAAAATTCTCACAACCAATCATTTTTTATTTTTTAAGAATATTTAGAACGGCCATTTAAAAAAATCAGCACTTTATTTTTGTGGCCCCTTATCACTTTACACTATATCCAAAGGCCATCAAGTTCAAAGGTTGGTTTCTCAAGGATGAGCCATGGCCCTTGTGAGGTTTTCTCCACGGCTTCTCGCCTCATGTGTAAAGAGGGCCTTAGATACCACAAATGGTGCAATATTAAAACATATCACATGTACACTACAACCTCAATATTAATGGTTTATATAGACAAACAATCTTACAACCATGTTGTAATTTATACTTTATAATTGTGAGCATGTAACCCAATCTCTCTGAACATTCACACGTCTTTTGGCATTCGTACAAGGATTCACACCAAATAATTCGCCACTCAAATATAGGTATCCATTTAGGATGAGGCACATAATTGGCCATACCTACCATAGTCTAAAGCATTTGTGATAAATTGTCAATAGTATGTTATTCTCACATTTTCTCTATTTTATGATATTTATAGCTTACACTTGAAAATACATGCATCACACCATGAATATAATATCCATACTTTATTTCATTTATATATGCTGATTACTTTCTTAAAGATTCAAAAACCAGAGGAACAGTAGGATGGACAACACCATTGTCCACCTTTGCTTAGAACTCTCCACATCCATGTCAATGACTAGAAACCACAACATGTGGCCATCATGAGGTATGACTATTTTCTCTTTTCATTGATTCGAAATAGAGATTGGTACAAATGCCTAATCATCACATTTTTGGGAAATATAAGCCTCAACAATCGTATGAAAAACCAAATTATCCCTATCAAACACACCAAGCCTGCCACTACTGCAGGATAAAATGTAAGACCTCCATGTTGCCACGAGTACTCTTCAGACACCACTGCATTAGATGCTGCTGTGAAAGAAATTAGGACCCCAAGTACAGACATGAGGAGTAGGCTAATAGCAATCCCTATTGTTTTTCGAGTGCGTTGCCATTCTTCATATATTCCTTCTTGAGGCATTGGCAATGAAGGTACCACTGCGAACATGATGGATGCAATAGCAAGGTAAAACGAGACGCTATTGGTGACCATGAAGATCCTAATTGATAAGTTTGACGTTTGTACAAAATCATCTGCATAACCAAGAGGTGGTTGCAAAGGACCCACATAAGATGCAGTGGCAACCAAAGCGGCCACAACGGAGATTGCATTGCCAGCTTCATTTAGGCTTTTCTTGGCTTCCAAAGTTTCCCTTTCAACCATGTTCTGCCATGATAGGTGGTTTTCACTAGAGGCCGATCTACCTGGTTCAGGAAAGTTGCCGCCCCAATCTTTTTGCCACACATCAACACCTGCTTGCACCAATATGCTAATGCACGCTTCTCTTCCTTTGTAGGAAGGATTCTTTGCACCTTCGGCTTTAGCTTTCCCATGAGAATCCACATCACCAAAATCCTCCACTTGCATTACATAATTGGAATTAAATACATGTGGTCGACCTGATGCAACAGCAAAATGTAAGGAGGTGGCACCACGACATGTCACTAGTGGATCAAATTGATGATTTGTTATGAATAACCGCAAAGTCTCGGGGTCTCCTGATGCTGCAGCTAGGTGTATTGCTGAAATTTCTCTAGTAAAAAAATCTCCATCATCGTATATGGTATATGGTAAAAAATCTCCACCATGTTTTTGACGTTTTCCCACATCTTCAACCTATAACATGGTTGCATAGAGGGAAGGGTCAAAACATTAGTACTAGATTACCAATTCCTTTCATCAACAATGTTATTCAAGTTTCATTATTCAAACACTATAACATTCAATTCATGTCCCAAAACATCAATATCTAAGCATGTACATTTAATTAGAAACTACAAGAACTCAAAGATTAATTTTGAGCTATGTACACTATTTTATACATGTCATTACATTGAACGAGACAACAATACAATTACCCAAGTCAACCAACATGGAATTTTCGATCATACTAGAGCACATTCAACTTCAAGTGTTCAAAGTAAACAATCAAAACTTTCAGTGCAAGTCCCATAGCTTTGATTAAAAAAATTCACATCTACCAAGTGAAAAATATTTAATTCAACCCCTAAACAATTAATTGTCTCAATTTAAAAAGTTGTTGACAAGTTGAAGAACACAAGTAATGACTTTGATAATTAAATTTGATCCAAGGGATTTGGCTTGTATTTGATAGAAACCCTACAATTTGCCCTAAAAAGAGGTTATGCTTCAAGGCAGATGAACTTTTTTCTAAAATGGGTTTCTTGACCATATTTTACAACATAAAATTCACATATTATGAATATTAAATCACATGAATAACCACAACATCATTGTGTCCAATTATCGCATGTTTAAATCAAATTGAAACTTGAACTTAGAGATAATGATAAAGACAAGTACCACGTTCCTTTTCAAGTATCATTGAAATGTTTGAAAAATGACAAATTTGTCATCCACATACTATATTATGCCTCTTATTTTGTCAAGTACTAAAGTGACATGTCTACTCAAACATTTATGTGACATGCAATGAGTGGAGACATTGGTAGAGCACACCGATCTTAGCTACAAAATTTGGACCCTTCTCCAAAATACTATGATTTTAGAATTTGGTGAGCAAAATTTTGTTCTTGTGATCTTCACATTTTAGAACATACGAACAAATTGTCCCTATATAATATCATGTAGTAACAATTAATACAAGGTCCATGGATTATTATAGGAAGCTTGAATTGAGTGAATGCATCCAAATGGAGTCGAATCTCTACAACGTTAAACCATTCAATCTATCACATCATGTTACTTTCTTAAAGTGAAATGAGTTGGAAATCAATGAATAACATGACCTCTAAATCTTAAGAGTGCTTTTATATGTAACATACACGTTCTTTCACATTATGTGCGCCATAACCTTTCTTGAGGCAACCGGTGACATTCAATTTGGACAACTGATGAAATTTGAGTAAATGTTTGTACAAATAAGCATGTGTTCCATATTCAATCCCTCTCGTGCATAACGCTAAAAAACATGTAGCCTCTCATTTTTTATGTTTTTGGGGGTTCAAGTATTATTAGGGCATTCACAATGAGATTGAATGTTTGGAATTTGTGGCTAAATTGAATGTGTCCTTGGTCATGGAGGGGGTTGATATGGAAGCAGATACATACCCTTGAACACGTCAGCAACCTCTTCACCACCTCGGGCAAACCCGCCACTGCAGCCAACTGCAAAGCTGTCCACTCTTTCAAACTATTGTCAAAACGATTCAAATAAAGACTGTCGTCGAAGTAGATCCGTCTCTCGAAGAGGGTATTCACATCAGTCCTTGGGTCCTTCAACAACAGCTCCATTGCCTCCGACCTGTTATGTATCACAGCCAAATGCAAGGGGGTCGCTCGTGTACAGTCCCAACTTGGCCCTGACATACGTTCCACCATGACATTCACATCAGCCCTCCCATCCTTCAACAATGCTTCCAACTCGAAGGGTTGACTGTGTACGGAAGCGCGGTGCAAGGCTGTCCATCCCCTGGAGTCACGCATATTCAGACACTCTGCATTCTCTCGCCCTGATCCTCCCCTTGGGATAAGATAACGCACAAGGTAATGACAATTACCATACTCCACTGCAACATGCAAGGGAGTTTGGCCCTGGGCATTGCGGAGCTGGAAAAGGTATCTCAACACATGTGGCCCCTTCTCCACACATCCCCCAATCACCGCCCCCACATACTCTCTGTTCTCATTACGTATGTCCTCACATGCGTGGTGAAAGCGCAACTCTTCGCAATCAGCTACAAAGTTATAGCCCAAATCTTTCTCAAACCTTGAACGCATTGTGTTAGAAAGTAAGCTTCTGCAATCTGCGAGAACTCCCAGCAATAACAGCCGAGGCCATGAACTCTCCTCATCAGCACCTTCTGGATATATGGATGATCCGAAGATCCCGCTTTGGTATGATGAAAAGGCCCCTGTCTGAGGCTCCTCACTCAGAATAGAATCCCGCGATGTGTCGCCTTCCAGCAAATAATTCCGGCAACTGTAGTCACCCATACTCCACCAGGCATATTCAGCAACAGTCAACCCAACTGCACCGATTCCTTTCTCATTTACACTATGCTCTGCTTTAAGGAGCTCCTGCAAAGAGAGTTGAATACCCTCCTTTTCGTCCACGAATCGGTCGTTGTCTTTAAATAAATCAAAAACCTGGTCTAGCAGCTTCAAGCAGCCACGCTTGGCAGCCGCATGCAAGACTGTAAACCCTGCTTTACTCTTCTGCACCACCCGACATTGATTTTCCTCCAATAGATTCATGAGTTGCTTACAATCCCCAGTGCGTAAGGCCTCTAACCACGGACACCCTACAGGTGCCTCCACCAACCCAACAGTTTTGCGCATAGGAACCTCACTCGCAAGTTGTCGAGGCTCACAAGAGATCACATCCACATGCTCAATGCTAATATGAACACTTGCTGCATTCGGCCTGCCCGTGAGCCCTTTCCGACCTCTTTTCATCATCACACCAAGGCCTCTCTGCGACGGCGCCATCGGATTGCCTCTGCAAGCTAAATCCGATTTGGCACATTGAACTGTAATGGCAGGTCACAAGCTCAAATGCTTCACAATTGGTGAAAGCTCCACTTCGCAATGCTTAAGCAACCCTACAAGAAAGGTCAAACTCAGTCGAATTAGAAAGTGGAGAGCACTCCAAACTTCAAGTACATCGCCATGACCTACCAAGCTTATACATTGCACGGGAAAACTGGTAGGCATTTCAGAATGCGTAAGTATTGCAACACTATTAAAACAAGTCTTTCAGACAACGTTTGAACCTTCTGTTGTGGCTCGGCTCTCATTTTCGCATCGCAGGGCCATTTTGGTCAGCGTACATTTCCAGGGGGTTTCGGACTTGATCTTCTCTGTTAAGACAAGATGCTGTCCCCAGGTGATAGATCTACTCAGAATCCAACTTAGCGTCACAAGTAGGACGTGGATTGTGTCCTTCCAGAAGAAGGGGTCACAGTAACCTTAAAACAAAAAAATTAATGTATAAGACGAATCTGAGCCACAGAGGGGAAAAAAATCACTTTTCCTCTACCCTCTTAGGCAAAGTGTCAGGCCAACGGATAACAGTTTTCCACAAGAAACTAAATATTTCTTTCGTTATAACTTTTCAGAGAACAAACAGGTGAGTGCTTTAATAAGTGTACACTTCATACAGTAATTTGGCACTAAATATACAAAGAAAATGTCACAACCTGGAGGCCATCCAGGTATTCTTAAATGGCTGATTTATCCGGGCCATATGCGGTCCCCCTTCGTAAATTAGACACCTAAGTTATATTTGAGTGGAGTATGGCACATCTTGTTAAGAATGGACACTTGAAAAACGACACGTGTTACAAATACATTGGACTACATGCTCGAGATGTAGGGGGCTGCCAAGGCGAGTGTAGTGAGCGAGTGGGGTGAGGTGGAGAGAGGGGTGGTAGACATCAATCTGAGTCCGATTATGATACAATCGAGAGGGCATCTGTTACTATTCGAAACGAGAGAAACTGGACTTTGACCTCCTATAAATGTTGCATCTCAACTCTATTTTTGAAACTCAAAATGATAACTCTTCGCAATTGATGGCTGTGTGAGACAATCCCCGTTCCCATCCATCCCGCCAACAACTTGTAAAGTTGAACCTGCCCACAGGAGGGTCACATACCTTACAACCCCACGCCCCACCAACTTTCTCCTCCTGCCAAGCTTACCTCATCCCTACAGCCTCTCTATTACCTCACAAAAATGAAGAGTATTGATTGCAAAACATGAACTTCCACAAAACTCTCACAATGCCCTCAAATCAAACAAGTAGTATAACCAGATCGATGTCAACCTCCACTCAAAGGGTGCTCCCCTATCAAGCTCCAGCACCGCCCACGAGCAAGTTCCAGATCTCAATATGTAGCAACGAACACCATCTGTCTGCACACGAAATGATGCCGAGGTATATACTTGCGACCACAATAGTACTCACCCTGAAAGCAGCTTGGCCGGAGCTGGTTGCAGCTCAAACCAAACATAGGATCCAAAGCATTAAGATATTGCTGAATCACGTGCAGCTTGCAGAATTCCAGTTCCCACGTTCTACACAGAGATCGTGTAATATGGTATGTACAGTTAGGACTCTATAAATGGTACAGATCGGAAGTAGCAAAAAAAATAACATATATAGAATTATACTAGCATCACTGCATTCCAATTGATGTTTTCAACTGGAATATTTGCACATGAAATGCGCATCAAAGCATCTAAAGTTTCTAACTACAAACTAGTACGTAGATGACTTTTGATTAGGTTTTGTTTAGAAAAACCCCTCTCACATATTGCAGTGCTCACTGGAATCACCATAACTCTCCTCCACAAGTTACTCAAACCTGTTGAAGTTCAAGATTGTAGGAAATGTACTGATCATTTTAGAGGGATTTATAGAATATACCCAAATTTAAAGAAGGAAAACCGGAGGCTGTCAACCCTAAATTGGTTGGACTTGCAATCATTAGGATCTCAACCGATTATGTTGCCCCAACATCTCCATGATCACTGTTCTAACACAATCTCGAAACTTGGTTGAAGATACAGAGAGAATGTACAGAGATAAGATATTGACAACCCAAAAGAAGAGCTTGAATACATGCTAGAGGGGGAAGTGCCGAGCTTGAACATTGTTGGAGGGGGAACCTGGGCCTCAGAGAATCAAAACTTTCTCTAAACTATGTGGACGAAATGGGGCAGGTGGCAACTAAAATAGATAAAGCCAGAACACTAACAAAATTGAAGGAAGATACTATTGTTTCCAAGTGCAACCAATCACATGCCGACATCTTTCGGTTTATCTTTATCAATTTGTTTTTTTCTTTAACCTTTCCTTGGACGGGTTGGTTTAGAAATTACCGGTTTTGGGACGGGTTGTTTTTTCTTTAACCTTTCATTGGACGGGTTGGTTTTGAAATTACCGGTTTTGGGACGGGTTGCAATTTTTTTTGCCTTTCAATTCGAGGTTTTTGGTCGTGGACGGGTAAAAACTTTGTGAAAAATCAGCCCTGCTAGTGTGTTCTATAAATAGCATAGCAAGCATTGATATAATAGAACATCGTCCAGACAATGGGACTCGACTAAAAGTGACACTCTGCAATAGAATAACGGCTCTGTTGCTAGTATGGAAGATTTGGAGGGGAAACCTAAAATTTAATCTGCTAGGACCCTCGGGTATATGCAACGACTCCCATACTGTATGGTTTTCATTATAATCACTTATAATGAATTGTAGTCCAATCTCAAGCGATATAATTTGTTTTGATGTAGGAAACTCTCATAGCCCTTCTAACAAGGAATCCAAAATGGTCATTATATATAGGAAATGAATATTTCTTGAAGCATATAATTGCATCAAAAATTTAATTACATGAGTTTTTTTTAGACAATCACCATAGGCCAAACTACCTAGCCATTTGTGATTTTTAATAAAACATTGCTAATGACTTTTAGTTTTAATTGGAGGCAAGTACTCGTGTGGATTAATCACAATTATGCATAGGCACAGGTTTAAAAAATTTGGTGTTTCAATTCTTTATACACATTTTGGATTTCTTTCTTTCAAATGCAATCCAAGTATTTCTACATCCCATTTTATTTAATTTGGTCTTCACCCAACTTGTTTGTCCTTTCATTTTCTATATAATTTGATATACTTTTTACCACAGCCGTCCTCTAAGCTGTTTTAATGCCCATGTCCCCTGCGTATAATATGGGAGTTGCGTACCCGGGCTAGGACCACTTCAGCAACAATTGAACACTCGCGCAACAACTGATTGTAGATGAGCATAAAAGTCTAGGTTGCTCGAAACTTCTGTGTGCTCGATATTACACGTGAAATTTCTTCAACGAAGCTCCTCGTTCGTCGTTTCGTGGATTGTGCAACCGACTTCATCTCCACATATGATTGCAGAAGCGCGGTTTTGGAAGCAGGACTGGCAGAGGCGGAGGAACGAGAGAGCTGACTAATCTTGTCTTGATCAGTGTCTTGTCCTGTTAGGATATGTCATCACTATACAGGTAGAGTTAAGTTATGACAACATACATCCCTTGGTAGGGTCCTGGTAATCAAGTTTATCAGTCATTATTCATTCCTCATTCTTCCCCAAAAATCTTGTTAGAATAGGAGAAATTCACCTTTTTAGAAATTATGTAGACTATACATAAGTATACATAATGTTTGTTGTGTCACTGACTTAGTTCAAAAAAACTAATTCAGTCATAATACCACTTTTTAATATAGCATGTACCACAATTCGTGTGAATACTATAGACTTGAATGTATTTGTAAAAATATATTTGTAGCATTAACTATATTATGACTTGTTTTGGCCAAGTGTTGTGAATGTCATAGGCTTAATTGTGTCTGCAGATTACTTGCATTAGCACTGCCAGGTCTAAGCAAGGTTAGTGCATTCCTAGTATGACTTCAACATAGTTCCAGCCTATCTGTATTTTAGAGTAGACCAGAATTCATGTCTCTGGTCATATAACACAGTATCATGACTTAAAACTGAATACCCATATCTTGGCCGTGAGCATCCCGGTTCAAGATCTGGTTTCCTCATCAAATTCCCAGAGTACCATAACCCTTCATTGCATATATCCGCAAAATTCATACAGCGACATACATTTAACATGCACTTTTTCCGTGGAGATCTGAATACCTTGGTGTTATTCTGATACCAATCAGACTATCCGAATACCATACGAGTCGGAGATCTGGGCCAGTTTCAGAAGTATATGACTATTTAAAGAGTTTCTATTAACTCTTTCATGAGTTGTAAAAGATCAAGAATCGCAGGCTTTATTAAATGGGCCTTGTATAGTTAGATGGCTATACTGGTAATTTTCTTGATCTTGTTAATTATAATCTCAACTGTCTTATTACCATACGGTGTATAGAGTTCAGGTTGAGGATTCATATTGAGAGAAAGATTGGTGTAGCAACAAGAAAAACTCAAATTCAATTCCAAGCATAAAGCAAGTAATCTTTAGGAATTGAAGTGAGTGGACAAATCTTCGGAAGGCGTGTAGCACTTGTAGAAGAGGTCCTTACCTGTGCCCATCACTAGTAGAAAACATGGCAAAAAAGAACCGTAGTCGTTTTCCCATTGCGGTTCTTTTGACCACTGTTTTGCATGTTTTTTTAATAGTGTATTAATTTCTAATTTTAGGTCATTGTCGTTCGAGTTTCCAACTACTTTGAAGTTTAGGGATCAGTTTGCCAATCATTCTATATGTACGTGCATGCAATGAATTGTTCCCAAAATATATGTTTGTATACTGGTTATGCATATATATATATTGATGGCTTAATTAATGAATGGGGAAATTCCATGCACATATTAATTAAGGACTTCACCCGGGTTGGTGTTTCGCTACAAACCAAATATGTATCTACAAAGATGATACTCTAGTGCACTTTTAGGTAGTATCACCCGGGTTGGTGGTTCGTTGCATCTGCAATGTAATTGCTAATGGGATTCAATTAAAGGTCTCCCAAATTGTACTTAATTAATTTATGTTGGTGTGACACCCATATTCAGCCATCGCCCAAATTGAGTGTTGCTCACATGAAAATGCCAACCCGAACTAATATTGTCCCTCAATCTCACTTGTCACCCGACAGCAACTGCCACTCGAATACACCTGTCTCCCAAGATTGATTGTCACTTGAATTGAAGTGGCACCCAGAATCGAGGGACGCCCAAACTCCACTGTCATCCGAAATCGGGTGTCGCTCCAATTCAACTGTCATCCAACATCCACTGTGGTTGAGGCTCAACTGTCACCCGAAATCCAATGTCGCTCAAATTTGACTGTCACCCAATTTCCATTGTCGCTCGAATTTGGGTGTCACCCGAAATCCATTGTCACTCAAATTTGAGTGTCACCCGAAATCCATTGTACATTGTAGAATGCATTATGAGTAGTGCGTTTTCTTGCAAATAGGCGTTGAAATTGACATGTTCTATTGTAAACTTACCATTGGAAAAAAGGTTTGGTTATTCAATCAGGTTACCAGTGTGCACCAAAACTTGCAAAGTAGTGGAGATGTCACAATTACTGTCCTTGCACTGAATACAAGAGAAATTTTGTCATTAGTGTAACAAATGTCATTATGATTGAAAAAGTTGAGACATACACCAAGTGTTGAATGTATAATTATTAGCAACCAGTGCTTGGTATAGTCAGCCTTGCTCCACCTGTGAAGATTGTAGAACACTATTGTTGCAGTTCTAAGATGCAAAGGTCCCCCTCATGTACATACAAGTGGGGTTTCATGTATTGAATTCTTTACAACACAATGAAGGCCAGTTGAACCACTTCAACTAATCAAAAAATCCAAACTTTTCTCTTCATCAGTGCTTTCCTAACACATCACTGGTAACCAACAGAATAAAGCTTTCAAGTTCAAGTGCAGCCCTAAAATTACTACCTAAAAGTGCACTAGAGTATCATGATAAAAATATGTGAAGAAATATAGCTTGAGCACAAGTGCCAATCCCAGCTGCAAAACTGCTGAGCCTGTGACTATGAGAAACCACCGTTAATTTGCTGTCTTGATATGAGACCGGATGTTGATAGCTAGAAAGGCAGCTGACAGGAGGCCAGCTATTCCCACAACCACCCATCTCACGATATCCCATGGTACAACAGAAAGGAACTGGAACAGACAAGAGAAAATGTCAAGCAAATTTTATTTGTTTAGCAGAAACGTCTAATAAAAGTGAATACGGTGAATGACCGACTTACTCTATGTAAGCACCAGAATTTGAGATTTATGAACTACATAGAAGCATCAAATATTCATTATTATGGGTAAAAGGTGGACTGATGGTTTACCGAGGCCGGGATGAAGACAAAGAGTGAATAGCCATACATGAACCAAAGCTATACAAGGCCAGAGACAACACCCAAGTACTTGAGAAGGAAGTAGAGACCCACGATACTCACTCCAACGTAACCATAGAATATGAAGGCTGCCCATGACACCTTGTTGACATCATAGTGCCATGAATCTTTGCCACCTTCACTGTTGTGAGATGAAAGGTATGCTGCAAAGTTTCCTAATGCTGCTGTTACAAATACCAACGTTGAGCAGATCCAGAATGGTCCATACCTACATGTTGTCAACAGTTGTACTCAGTAGATGATTACCACAACCAGGTTGTCAGATTGTAAAAACACCTTAGTACATCTACAAATACATAATAGCCTCCAAATTTTAGAGAAATGCATTGGGAAATGATGATAGAAATGAGGTTGAAGCTAGTGTACATGTCAGGGTTATGGCTGGTTTCCTCCACAAAATCACCCTTCAATGGGAAAAGCGAGTCCCGTATGCGGTCAAACACATCATTTGTGTCCACATTGAAAAAGGGTCTGTAAGCCACAACACTGAAGTAACTCTGCCATCCTCGAACAGTACTGATGAACCACTTCCTCCTGCTTGACTTCCATGGCCTGGATTCGAGAACGAATCTGCTTCCACAGATGACCACATCAAATACAGCAGACTTCAGCCGTAGTAATCTCAAAGTTGGCCCAGAAACCACAGCCATCAGTGCACGAGAAAAATAAGAACATGTAAGCAGAAAACAGACACATGGTTGATGGGGCCCATGTGTTTAAGATAGATTTCAGAAACACAAGTAGAATACAATCCATCCATCAATATAATCACTGACATGGCTCTAAATATAAGGCTGACATAGAATACCTATACTAATTCAAAGACATAGATCAAGCATGGAACAAAGTTGAGGCCAAAACAAGAAATAGGAGAGTGCTCCAAACCTTCCAATCCTGATTTACAATACAGCAGACATATTTGCAAGAACATTCCCTACCTGTGACAATTGTCTAATATCTTCACCATAGTATTTGTATTCATGTAATTATAGTCAAGAAGTACAAAACGTCAGGTATATAAACGCATTAGAACTTGTAAGACTATATTCGTTAAATTGAGACTTTCTCTAGTCTCAAATTAATATATGGATCAAACAACATGAAGATGCCCGAAACTATATTGTCAACAATCTCAAATATATTATATGTTCTAATACCCCAAATCTATGATGTGCGGACATAAGCACATATGGTAGAGCACTCGACACCAACTTCATCAACAAAAACACATTGGGTAGAGCACTCCAAACAAAATTCACCCAAAAAACATATAAAATGATTTCTATTATTAGCATGGTCAATAAAATATAGACATTGCAACATACGAAGTGCATGTAATAAATGCATATTTCTTCAATGGACAATTTAGTCCCAAACTTAATAATAAGATGAACTTCACATTTGTTTTGAAATATAGTAAATGAATATTCATCCATCCCCAAACAATATAGCATTCGTAAGTTCAACCCAAACTCTACCCCAATTTTGAAGAGCACACATATGAGTAATATATATTGCTAGAATTACATATGAAACTATAATCATGCTTACACAATCCTACCAACTCTCTCATTCAACGTGGGTTGCTTCTTGTGTGATCCGAGCAAGGTTGTCTTTTGCAAAAGTTATGTACTTTTGAGGGATGGACACTGATCCACTATGATTTTTCCGTGGTTTCCATGCTATGAATATGGAATCTGTATCCACCCAAGATGGACCGTGCTCAGAATCCACCTTCCACCAAAAATTATGGTTTGTATCCCAGCCTGTATAATGCCGAATCACATCTTCGTTCCGTGCTGTCGGTCTGTAGTACTCCACTTGTATTTGTCGAAAATGAGGGCTGGAAGTTGCAAAATTTGGTTTAGACAAAGCTCTTGCCACCCACACTGGCTTCGCATATGTCTCATCTCCAGGACGCAAAATGAGCATATAACCTTCATGACAATCCACCGCAATGCGGAATGAAGGTGGGGGACGTTGACTAGCAGGCCCAACGTAATGGTCGTCCACATCAAACTCCTCACGAACCTCTCCATTTTCCAAAAGGCAAGCCTCCGAAGCTTGTACTTCGACACGAGTTTGTGGCCAAAACCCGTGCCTCAAAGTATGAGGGCTATCTTGGTGTAGGTCTGTCAAGGCGGCATGAACACGTGTCCAATAATGTATCCAACTCCCGTAACGATGCCAACATGATCCACCAACATCCGCTATCTTCAAACTCTCCCAATATTGTATGAAGCCTGATATACCTTTCAAAATATCCTCCAAATTCTTCATGGGTATTGGCTTGCAAGGCCTGGGCTCTCCATCCGGTAACATCGTCTTTCCATCCGCATCCACGCGCCACACAAGGAGACCTTCCGGCAGGCTCCAGTCTTGTGTCGTGCACAACAACTTGTATTGCATGGCGGGTACACCATCGTCACGCATGTAGAAGCGGAATTGTTGTGCCTTCGTATGCCCGATCAATCGGTGAGCTCCGCTTCGAATATAAGGTTCTATAAATGCCTTAAAGTCTGGCACCTCCTCAATCATATGGGGGATGACGGGAACGTTTTCCAAATCCATGTACGACTTCATCAATAAGGGGATTGTTGGAAAATCCTCCTCCCGCAACTTCATGCTCCACCGCCCAAAAGATGCATCAATATCATCGTGCGTGTGGCCTACCAGTAGGAAGGACACAAAAACCTCCTTGAAAATGCCTTTCGCAACCAACAACGACCAATATGCAAATACATATTTATTTTTATTGTCTTTGGCACAATTGTCCAATTGGACACGCAAAGTGGGGGGCAACTTCTTGGCAATCACGGGTTCACTGGGTGGCTCTGGCAACGAATGCAAGCATACATCTTTTCCATCCAACACCGCTTCATATAAAGGTGTTGAACCCGTATTTTCAAATAACAATCCTGAAGAGTAGGCCGGCGGTTTCTCCAAATCACGTAAAAGCCTTGCGAATGACCCTATCGTGTGGTTTGAATCCGCTGGATACAAATCAAGAGCATAATGAGCAAACTTGACATCCCCATGTCCATGTGCAATCATTCCTGCAATGCCAACCCAATGTGATTAGTATCTATGAATAAATAAACCAATTTGAGGGAATCCATGTTCTCAAGCACATCACGTAATAAAACACCACAACATTTAGGGTATGCGATGACATTGTTTCCAAATTCACATGTAACCGATACAGGCAACTTAAAAAATCCATCCGTGGCCTTGATTCGATTTGCAAAACATGGGGAGGCTGTTTTGGCATGATCCATTTTGTCATGGATGACCGTAAGAACCTCCAAGGGCCTGGAGATGGACAAAGCTCTATTTGTGTAGTAATCATTACGGTGTGCCTCTTGCATGTTTACATGCTTGAAATAGTTCAATTGATGTGCCGCATATGACTCGGTGCCCATCGTGTGTGCATCGCGAAGGCGCTTCAACTTCTCGCAATTAGAGCAACGGGCAAATTTGTCCCCTCGTCTTTTTGTAATGTATTCGCTAAAGTTTGCTTTCTTGATTGCACTCAATTTTGACAATGAAATTGGCTCCAAACCGACCTTCTCGCCAACTGCATTCACGTCCAACAATATGTCTTTCCATTTTGTGCATGTGGGAAGAACTTTCTCCACAACCTTTTCCCCGGTTGTGAGTGTGCGTGTTTTGTGTGGCATTGCATCGGCAAGGGGGACGATGATGGTCGCCAGAGTGGCCGTTGCTTGCCTTGTTGCTTCCCTGGGTTTCTTTAAACCCACGTTCCCATGGTGACGGGAACGGCGGCCTTCTTTGGCATAAGCAGCTTGTCTATAAAAGTCCGCTTTTGACACACCGTGAATGGTGTACCATGCCTTACAACACACGTCTATGCTTTCAATGGTGATGACCTTGCGACCCGTCCCATTCACATGTATCGCCCTATGGACATCAAGTTTTTTGGTGGATCTTAGACGGAAATCTCCAAGCCACATTTCTTCGCGGATGGCCTTCAATTTATCCCTTGGAAACAATTGGCAACAACGATGCACACAACAATCCTTTGTGGCAACTTCTCTAATGGACTCCTCGCCGAGCAACCTTTGGCGTTTACAATCAGTTGCAGAGGGAGTAGGACGTGCCAATGTCTCGTACTTTCGTAAGCCTTTGCGGGGCCGAATGTTTGCTTGGAGCTCCATTTGGTTTTGCATGTATTGTCGCTCATGGTCACGCAAGCTAACTCCATCAATCGTGACATTCCTCAATGGCCACCTGCGGAGGGAGAACCTATGAGTGGGATCCACCTCGGAATGAATGAGTGACTCCAATATGACAACCCCAACGTCCTCTGTGCCAAGTGGGTTCTCATCAATGCAATCTTGTGGATGGGTGTTACGACAAATACCATCCGCCACAGCAACTCCACTATCATTAACGAGTACCACCTCCAAATTCAGCCACGAAGCCCTTGAAAGTCCCGAACATTCAACAATGGGACAGTGCGGTACGGAAGGCGAAGGTAAATCCAAATGATCTTCATCTGGACTGTCATCCATAGTAGCCTCCCCGACAATGTCTAGCTCATCCTCAGATGCAGATGGCCAAGTGGCCATGTCTTCAGATGACCAATCCCCTCTTTCACTAAACCCATCCATTGTGCCTACACACATGAACATACCACCTTGTCAAAAAAATCACAAAAATTGTAGATTCCAAACGAAGAATACAAAAACCAGCTTATATAATCAAAATTGCAAATACTCAGTGCTCATACATGTTCATATGACAGCTATGCCATTGGGTTTGCAAAGGTTTGGGTTGTCCAGCGGACACACTGTCATCTAGAGCCCATCCACACTGTGGGGATGGCTTTGGGTCGAGCGGCCCAAACCTTGTGGCAGGATGGGTTCATGGTCTTCCAGAGCCCATCCACAATGTGGGGATGGGCATGGGTCGAGCGACCCAAACCTTTTGGGGGGATGGGTTCATGGTCATCCAGAGCCCATTCACAATGTGGGGATGGGTTTGGGTCGAGCGACCCAAACCTTGTTGGCGCAGAATGGGTGTAGGCTCATCACAGAGAGCACCCACACTGTGGGGATGGGCTTGGGTCGAGCGACCCAAACCTTTTGGGGGGATGGGTTCATGGTCATCCAGAGCCCATCCACAATGTGGGGATGGGTTTGGGTCGAGCGACCCAAACCTTGTTGGCGCAGGATGGGTGTAGGCTCGGGGATGCTAGTATGTGAGCCTGTGAGCCTGTGAGCCTTCAATTTTTTTCCCGATTATGGCTTGTAAATCCGTTGGGGGCCTATGACCGTGGAATTATATGTAAGGGTCTATAGTCCAAATGAACAACAAAAGAAAATATTGCTATGCCAATTTTGTACCAAAAAATGAACTAATATACGTTCAAATGTTGAGATAATAATAATGTAATTGGATATAATGTGTACTAAGCAAACTCATGTTGAAAATAAGTGTAGCATGTTAAGATGTCTCACTACGATACACATCAATGTAAATTGAATACATCATAAGGGTGACATTTACGAAGTCCAAAACACAAAGAACAACAAAAGTGGTTGTAGACATAAATTGAGTTGTAAACATAAAGGTTGGATATAAATTGGGTTAGAGGCAAAGTTTGCAAGCATTGCAAGCACTAAAATATGAATAATGCCTTACATTGATTAAACGATGAATTTGAATGCCTTTGAAATACCTTTGCACCCTTGAGGGCGGGTTGAATGAAATCTCGAAGGGCAATATCAAAAGTGGGAGGTGTTTTAAGAGGACACTCCAAATACCACCCACATTTTTCAAAATGCATAGGATCCCAAGATTTCATGATTCCATTTGTGAACATGCACTCTTCACTTTCTATGTCAAAATTGTTAGCAAAAAAAATGGAAGATTTGGAAATGGCTTTAGCAAGCAATAGGACATATTTGAAATACCTATACAATACCCTTCGTATGGCTGGTTTGAAGTTTAGTTGCTTGTCAATGTTATGGTTTTTGTAAACTCCCTTATCTATAGCAAATTCACGAAAAAATGTAGTATCCCACAACGATATGCGCATTGTCTCCACATAATAAAAATAATGGGCAAAGGGTCCATACCATCTGGAAGATAGTTGATGGACACATCCAGATCAACCACAGTAGCATCAAAGGCTTCTCGATCTCAATAGCCAACTGTCATATACAAAATAAAGATCAATATTTTTCATTGATTGAAAAAAATGAAAGAAATAAGAAACAAAGAAAAAAAATGAATGGACCCAAAAGAATGAAAGAAGAAAAACAATCACCTGAGCATACCAAGTAGCTTTATGAAGCCACTTAAGAAACTCTATATCATTGAATTTTGGTTTCAGAAATGTGAGAGCCTCATGAAGAGAAGGTGAGCCGTTTCACCTCTCAAGCCACTTAATCTTCATAGAAGTGTCCATAGCTAAAGTTGCCAACATCCAAAGTTTTTCTTGAATCATCTCAGGACTCTCATCGTGAGTTCATAATGAGACTTCACTTGCTCTAAGAACAGAGGAGTATGTTTAGGAGTATGTTCAGGAGTATGTTTATACAATGGGAAGTTGTTTCTTCAATTCCGAACGGGAAGTCAATCTCACCCTATCAACAACTTTGGAAACCCATTCATCAATTACACTTAAAGTCCAATGTACATGATCCGGGTACTTCTCATAAAATTTCCTTTGAGCAGCAGCAACAACATCTCCCAACTCTTGCTACACCAAGAAAAAAACATATAAGAATATAAAAAATTACATATAATAAAAAATGAGATGCGATAAAAAAAAATATGATAGTAGAAATCTAAATGAACCACAAGAACGAAGGAAACGTATAAGAAGTGTGAAAAACATGGAAGGGAAATTGATATTTTAGAGAAAATAACCTAGTATAGAAATCCATTAAGAGCCTCAACAACCAAAGTGAACCAAGTTCTATGGTTGAATTTTTGTTCAGCATCAACAGTAGGAAGGTCTTCTTTGAAGACAAGTTTTTCAAAATATGAAAGTGGTTGCCTAGCAATGCTTTGAATGAGGAAAAACTTATGAACAAGATTTGTGGAAACATGGGATTTTTGGTTCATCATGACAAAATAAAACAAACAATGATAAGATATGGAAAATGAAAATCCAATAAGAAAATAAACTTAAAAACCAAGAAGCCAGATAAAAAGAACAAACAAAAAGACAAAAATAAAGGAATTACCAATTGACTTCATACAACGTTGCCAACATAGTTGCAATATCTCCCTTGATGTCCAAAATAATATTTTCAACACCATAATGTCAAGTAGAATCATGTGTGTGATCTTGATTAATAATGGGCAACCATGCTTGCAAACGGTGGTTGCCATCCTAGACCATGAACATTTTGCCAGAGAAAACTTTGAGCTCCTCATCACTTTGCAATATTTTCTCGAAAGAAGCATTTGTCCGCACCCAGTTGTCACTCCATGATTCAATTATAATATCAGTAACATCTCCTTTATTGCCCTCGTTGTTTTCTAAGGCCACGTAAAAAAATCCATACCTTCTATATAACCACAAGCAACAAAATGGTCAGCGAGGTTCAGAACGTCATTTTTCAAGAAAGGCCTAACAATTGGCAATGGAACCATTCGACATAGTGGAATATTGAATTTAGATTTTGCCCTTGGTTGATACCTCGACCATTCAAGACAGAAAGAGGTGTTGACAATTTCTTTCTTTAAAAATGCATGCAATTGCAACTCCAATTGATCTTCAGAAAGAGGTAGAACTTCCATATCTGAAGCACAAAAAATGCTATCCATATGAAAAGAGGAAAACAAATTAATATGAGTGTTTACATATGAAAGAAATCATATATGCAAAGTAAAATGAAATGCAAAATAGGGTGGCCGTTAAGAACCACCCTTTTGGAAGGAAATAAAATTGAAGTGTATACATGTGTAAGAAATCATATATACAAAGCAGAATGAAATCTAAAAACAATGGCCATTAACAGCCACCCTTATAGAAGGAGAAAAAATGATGAATGTAAGTGTTCGGATGTGAAAAATAGTACATATCCAAAGCAAACTGAAATACAAATAAGGACAACAAGAATGAAGAATAACAATGTTTACATGTAATACAAACTATACATTTAAAAAGAAATAGAAATAGAAAAAAAAACAGTTAACGGCCACTCTTATCGAAGGAATTTTTTTTATAAAAATGAGTGTGTAAATGTGGAAGAAACCACATATGCAAAACAAAGTGAAATGAAAAAGGGTAGCCGTTAACGGCCACCCTTAAAAAGAAAAAAATTGAATAAGTGACTATATACATGTGGAAAAAACCACATATGCAAAAAAAATGAAATGAAAAAGGGTAGCCGTTAACGGCCACCCTTAAGAAGAAAAAAATTGAATAAGTGACTGTATACATGTGGAAAAAACCACATATGCAAAACAAAGTGAAATAAAAAAAAGGTGGCCATTTACGGCCACCCGTATGCAAAGAAATTTTTTTATGACAGTGAGTATTTATATGTAGTATAAAACCACATATGTAAAACAAATTGAAATTGAAAAAATAGCGGTCATTAACAACCATTCTCTTGAAAGGAAAAAAATTGATTCATTTGTGTGATTTTATTTTTAAAAAATCATGTTATTAAATGGAGACTGAAACTTTAGAAAGGGAGGTCGTCAACGGGCGCCTTAAACCAAAACACAAAAATTGATACTAAAAAAGGGTGGCCGTTAACAGCTACCCTTTTCGAAGAGAGAAAAAAACTAAAGTGCACCTTGATCGCTATAAAGTTTTCAAATTTTTATATTTATTTCCAAAAAAAATTATGTCTATATATTATATCCTTTATAATAACTTCTATTTTTGGAATTTTTTGACATAATTTAAATTTAACATAAATCGCCAAATTCTACTGAAATTAAAATGGTTAACAACCACCCTTATGAAAGACAAATTTCTTTGTAAAAGTGAGTGTTTATATGTGGAAGAAATCACATATGTAAAATAAAGTGACATGAAAAAAATATGGGCGTTACCAGAGACCCTTGTAAAAAACAAATTATTTTGTAGAAGTGAGTGTTTATTTGTGGAAGAATCCACATATGTAAAACAAAGATGATATGAAAAAAGGGTGGCCGTTAACGGCGACCATTTTCAAAGACAAATTATTTTGGAGAAGTGAGTGTTTATCTATGGAAGAAATCACATTTGTAAAACAAAGTGAAATGAAAAAATAATGGTTGTTAACGGCCACCCTTTTAGAAGATAAATTATTTTGTAGAAGTGAGTGTTTATATGTGGATGAAATCACATATATAAAATAAAGGTGACATGAAAAAAAGGTGGCCATTAGCGGCCACCATTTTAGAAGATAAATTATTTTGTAGAAGTGAGTGTTTATATGTGGATGAAATCACATATGTAAAACAAAGGTGACATGAAAAAAGGGTGGCCGTTAACGGCGACCCTTTTAAAAGACAAATTATCTTCTAGAAGTGAATATTTATGTGTGAAAAAACCCACGTATGTAAAACAAAATGAAATAAAAAAGGAGTGGCCATTAACGGCCACCCTTTTAGAAGACAATTATTTTTTGTCAAAGTCAGCATTAATATGTGCAAGAAGTCAGTTATGAAAAGAAACTGAAATGAAGAAAAGGGTGGCCGTTAACGGCCACCCTTTTGGAAGGAAAAAAATGGTTCATATATGTGATGGAAGGTATCATACAAAGGATAGCCGTTAACGGCCACCCTTTTGGAAGGGAAAAAATGGTTCATATTTGTGATGGAAGGTATTATATAAAGGGCGGCCGTTAACGGCCACCCTTTTGAAAGAGAAAAAATGTTTCATATTTGTGATGGAAGGTATCATACAAAGGGTGGCCACCCTTTTGGAAGAGAGAGAGAAAAAAATGAACTACACCTTGATCGTTATAATTTTTTTTAATTTTCATATTTAATTCCGAAAAAAATTGTGTTTATTAATTATATCATTTGTAGTTACTCTAATTATTTTCAAAAAAAATGGACTTAATTTCGATTTTACATAAATCGCCAAACTCTACAAAATTCATATGGTTAACAGCGACCTTTTTGGAAGACAATATTTTTGTGAAAGTGAGTGTTTTTATGTGGAAGAAACCACATATGTCAAACAAAATAACATGAGAAAAGGGTGGCCGTTAACGGCTACCCTTTTGGAAGAGAGAGAACAGAAATGAAGTTCATCTTAATTGTTATAATTTTTTACATTTTCATAGTTAATTCTGAAAAAAATTATGTCTATTTATTATATAGTTTGTAGTCACTCCAATTATTTTCAGAATTTTTGGACGTAATTTGGATTTTACATAAATCGCCAAACTCTACTGAAATTAATATGGTTAACAACTACATTTTTGGAAGACAAATTTTTGTATGAAAGTGAGTGTTTTTATGTGGAAGAAACCACATATGTCAAAAAAACTAACATGGAAAAAGGGTGGCCGTTAACGGCTACCCTTTTGGAAGAGAGAGAAAAAAAATGAAGTTCACCTTAATCGTTATAAATTTTGAAATGTTTATAATTAATTCCGAAAAAAATTGTGTCTATTTATTATATAGTTTATAATCACTCAAATTATTTTCAAAATTTTTGGACTTAATTTTGATTTTACATAAATTGCCAAACTCTACTAAAATTAATATGGTTAACAACGACCTTTTTGCAAGACAATTTTTTTATGAAAGTGACTATTTTTATGTGGAAGAAACCACATATGTCAAACAAACTAACATGAAAAAAGGGTGGCCGGTAACGGCTACCCTTTTGGAAGAAAAAAAAATGAAGTTCACCTTACTTGTTATAAATTTTTTATGTTTTAATATTTAATTCCAAAAAAAATTGTGTCTATTTATTATCTCATTTATAGTCATTCCAATTATTTTCGGAATTTTTGGAGTTAATTTGGATTTTACATAAATCGCCAAACTCTACTAAAATTAATATGGTTAACGGCGACATTTTTAGAAGTCAAATTTTTTTGTGAAAGTAAGTGTTTATGTGTGGAAGAAACCACTTATGTCAAAAAAACTAACATGAGAAAAGGGTGGCCGTTAACGGCTACCCTTTTGGAAGAGAGAGGGAAAAAATGAAGTTCAATTTAATCGTTATAATTTTTTTCAAATTTTTATATTTAATTCCGAAAAATTGTGTCTATTTATTATATCATTTATAGTCATTCCAATTATTTTCGGAATTTTTGGAGTTAATCTCGATTTTACATAAATCGCCAAATTCTACTAAAATTAATAAGGTTTGATTTTCTCCAACAAATCTTCAACTTTTGAAAATTTCAGGTTAGATTCTAAGATGTTACGATTGTTTTTTGGCTCTAAAACACACAAAATATAATCATTTTTTCCGTGCTATATATCGTTGGAGTCGTATTTTTGGTGTGCACAATACGATATACATCATATACCTTCAAATTTATTTCATTTCAAGGTTATTCTCTTACCATTTCGTTCGTACTTCGTAGCTCTACCTCTGGCTCATATGGTTATTCCTCCTCTCCATATTATGTCACTTTTTTTTGTCGATGTCTTTTTCATCATCTTCCTCCTCTTCATTCTGCTCATTACATCTAGAAATATTATATGGTTAAGCTTCATATGTAGTGGTTTTATGTTCGAAGACACCTTCCTTTATGGCTTTACATGCTATAATATATTTGTACGTCAAATTTCTTATTGTACATGATGGATCCACTCCTATCATTCGAGAAACACGTTTATTAATTCTAGTCTTTGACAATTGTCTCTGACTTGAAATACAACAGCTACTTCTCCTCCTATTTGTTTTCTTACCCTCTACTGGAGTGACCACTACTAACAATGGACAAATAACGTTCTCTTGCATCTAAACACATTCAGCTTTCCTCTCCACTACATTGTCCACTCTCAATAACATGCATTTCTCTATACTGTTTCATTTTCATTTGTGATCTTTTATATTAGATGATGGTCTTCATCACTAGCCCACCTCATTACATGACTAATAGCTGTAAAAGTGTAGCCATCAAAGACTACATTTTAACGGCTACACTTAGTTTATTCAATATTCTTAAGTTATTTGCATGTATACATGCACATATTAAGTCAGTGTGCATCATAAATTATTAGTGTCAGTTCTAATATTGCCAATTATAATAGTACAAGTTATAACAGTGCAAGTTGTAATAGTGTTAGTTTTAATAAAACCAGTTATAATATTGTTAGTTGTCAGTTCTAATAGTATCCGTTCTAATAGTGCCATTTGTAATATTACCATTTGTAATGGTGTCAGTTGTAATATTGTCATTTGTAATACTATGTATTGAAATAATGCTACTTATAATAATTGTTAGTGCCAATTGTAAATCTTGCATAAATTAATAACTTCCATACTATACAAATTATGTCACATTCTTCGTTTGGCCTACTATTTGCAAATGAAATGTTGTATATTGTGTTGATTATAATCATTATATTTTGTTAATATCTCTTCACGCTGCATAACTTCTATTTTCAAATGATATTATAATATTTCATTCTATAGCAAATATTGTATAATATTTAATATCATACAATTTCCTTTCATTTGGTTCACCTATGGTAACAATTATTACTCTGAGCGAATAACAATTTCACAAAATTGACCGGATGGGTATACTGCTCTAGTGTCTTCTAAGCAATGACCTTCTAATTCTTAGAATGCAAAATGTTCATGTAGGACACCAATGTAAAGTCTTATATAGAGGATGAATGTAGAGTTTAATGCAGAACACTAACACAAAGCCTAATGCAAAGGATTAATACATAACATGATGTAGAGTTTTCTACATAACACCAATGCAAAGCTTAATGCAAAGAATTAATACAGAACATAATGCAGAGGATTAATACAGAACATAATATAGAGTTTAATGCAGAATACTAACACAGAACCTAATGCTGAGGATTACTGTAGAATATAATGCATAAGACTAATACAGGGTCTAATGCAGAAAATTAATGTAGGAGATTAATGTAAAATACTAATGCAGAGGACTGATGCAGAACATTAATACAAAGCCTTATACAGAAGGCTAATGCAGAAACTAAGGCGAGCCTAATGCAAAAGTTTCTTCATACTAACTAATTGACCTAAATCTAATTTCTAACCAATAATTTCTTTTCTACTTAGACTACGAACCTTAATCCAACCGCAAGCGGTTTGGTTAATTTCCGAGGGTAGATAATAAAATATTTCTAAAAGATAATATAATTGATAAGGTTCTACGCATACACGCGTAGTAACTTCTTCTCGGTATCCACCTATAAATTATTTTGCTTTAACACTAGCTCAATTTGGGATAGCACTAGTCAATGTAGCCACCCGGATTCGAACCTGGGTTGGTCCAGACCTAATACCAATCTCTTAGACAACTCGCATCTACAGGCGGATGTCTCAAAATCTAATAGCAACCTATATATTGACTATTCCTACTAACTAACTACCTTGTTTTTATAGACAGTAAGCCTTAATTCAAACCGTGAGTGGTTTGAATGACTCACACAATTCCAAATCCTTAAAGTTTGGCATGCTCTTGCTGGTATCAACCTTACCCGTACTGAAGTCATTGAGCTTAAAGAAATTGGGTTCTGCCTACAATCCAGTGTGTCCATTTTTCCTTGACGACTTTTCTCCTTATCTAAGGTATTTCAGCATATTTTTTGGACTCATCATTGACCAACACATGCCAAAAGAATCCCTTCTCTTTGGAATGGCATACAAGTTCGTCGAAGTTATAAGGCATCCACCAAAAATCACTGCAATCAGTGGGAGAATGCAAGGAATGTAACTGGAATTATTACCGGGGTGAACCTCCTTCCTTACCCTGGACTTGGTGTTATTATCATGCTTTCGTCCAAGACTGCTTCTAATGAGAAATTTTATAACATCACACTTTGTAATTTTTCATCTTGTACTTGTCTCCATTATGGAAGCTTGCATGAACGGCACATCCATTGGAAAGTGTGGCATGTACATAAATTGCAAACACTTCTATTACATCTTATGTTACTTATGCAAATTGGATTTGAAGATAGACACGTTCATCCACGCTCCTACCCTTAGTTGGAATAAAGTTAAGCAAGTGTTTGTTGTTGCCGGAATCATCAAGACGTGTGAGTGAACAAGATAGTTGATAGATATTAGACTGCTATCAAGTAGATATACCATATCAATATATTATATTCAAATACCTAAATTCCAATAGCCAAATATTATATTTATAGTCCAATATGTATCCCTTGCTATAATATAATACTATTTTATTATGTATACGATATTCCACATCCTATGGTATTTTCACAACGTTTGCTCCCTCTCATCCTTAAAATTGCCTTTAAATTATTTGTGCTATGATTTGGTCAACCCCCACTTTGGGATGGCCTCCCTGAACATGATATAAATTTTAAAACATGCAATAGTATCACCTTGCGAGGTTTATTTAATCTAGAATCCACGGTCATGGGTCATGTGGTAATAAATATTTTCAATATAATATTTTTAAATTAAAAAATGTCGATCTTTGATTTGTTAACCAAATTTTTTTAGAAATTACATCATTTTGAAAATTTTGAGGTTGTGGGCTTACACAATCCCTGCTCACCGCTCTTAGGCTCACGCTCGCATGCTCACATCCTAGCATCGTTGGGTGTAGGCTCATCACATAGAGCACCCACACTGTGGGGATGGGTTTGGGTCGAGCAACCCAAAACTTTTGGCGGGACGGGTTCATGGTCATCCAGAGCCCATCCACAATGTGGGGATGGGTTTGAGTCGAGCGACCCAAACCTTTTGGCGGGATGTGTTCATGGGCATCCAGAGCCCATCCGCAATGTGGGGATGGGTTTGAGTCGACCGACTCAAACCTTTTGGCGGGATGGGATCATGGTCATCCAGAACCCTGCCCACACTGTGGGGATGGGTTTGGGTCTATCAGGGTCAAACTAAAAACCGCCCACACTAGGGCAGGTGTTTGGGTCGACCGACCCAAACTTTAGAAGGGTCATACTAAAAACCGCCAACACTAGTGTAGGGGTTTGGGTCGACCGACCCAAACCTCCTCAGGGTCATACTAAATCCGCCCACAATGGGGTATGGGTTTGGGTCGACCGACCCAAACCCACCGCAGAATCCGGCGTATAATGCGGCGGAAATTGCGAGGTGGGATGAATTTGAGCTCATTCCGAAGTTCACAGTGGGGTTGCATGCTGTGGATAGCTGCTCATGAACGGCAGCGTGCACGAACCTTGAAGTACAACTCCGACTGAGAGTTCTCCCTACGATTTCAAGAGTGGGAGAAGAGCAAAAAGAACCGACTTTTGGGGGGTGCGCCCCTTTATACTATCCACCTCCGCTTCCCCAACTTCCTCATTGGATGCCTTTCCCGCCTAGTTCTCCTGCAGAGGTTATTTTCAAACCTCCTGACAGAATTCCCCGCCTTTTGTTAATTATAAAAAAATGCGAATCTAACCTAGCTCTTGGATACCCCAACCGTCATCTGACTTTGTGTGTGTTGAGAATGTCTATTGAAAGTAATGTGGATATTTAATCCGTTTCATATTGTTTTGTGTGGATATGACATGCACCATTGGAAGGAAGGGTGGCGGCCACATGTATTTTTCCAAGTGTCATGAGGAGAAAAGGTTTGGGATAAGTGATTTATATTAAAGACTTCTAGAATGTCACTCTAATGCATCATATACATATTAAATCATGATACTAATCTACTTGATCTCAAACATTACGGTATATTTTAACCAATATGTAGACAAAAGAAGTCTAAACATTGTGTAACGCCTTATGGTAAGAGTCACTAAATACAATAGTTAAAGTAGTTATTAAGATCCTCGCATGAGGAATTATATAATGATTGCATACAACATTGCTCTATTCTTTCGCATGCAAGTGTGGCAATGACGAATGCATGTGGACGTCGTTAAGGGGATACTAACCACCAATGTCGCTTTTTAGTTCAATCTTTCAATGATATTTGAATCTATCCTCAAGTTCACTTCAAGTTTACTAATGTGTGTGAGCAAAACATCCAAAGTTGGACCCTAAACCCTTATAACATCCACAACATGAAATGTGTATTGAATAAACACAAGACCAATTAGTATATCATGTTTGAACGTCCCAAATAACATATTAACACGATCAAGATTGTATTTACTCTAACCTTCCTATTAGACTCTTCTTCATATACAAACAACATCTATTATATCTTGCGCCATTATGTACTCGGGGAGTTCACTAGACATGTATATATGTATACACGTGCGTGACAAGGGTATTTATTCAAGGGGTATTTAATTATCCATCCTTAAATTTTTGTACCGTATTATTATATAATTTTCTAATTTCTTGTTTTTTAAATGACCCTATAATTACTTTTAAATTTGATGAAGCTCTAATTTTAAGCTAGGTATGTTCATTATAATTATTTGATTTTGCTCCAAAGGGTTTAAGAGCATTCAAAGTACTAAGTCACCAAAATCCAAGGCACGACAAGGTTTTACATTAAGAGTGTTCATAAACAGTTTCAAACAACAAAATCAGCCCATATTCCTCAATCAAGTTACACGCACAATTAAACACAACGGTACTGAGTGTCAAAAAAAACAATTAAAACACCAACAACAAAGCAAGCAAAAATAGGGTCCATGCAATAATGTAGAAGGGTATAGAGTTAATACTACAACATCCTGCTTGAAGCAGACAGACACAAGACCAACCAAAACCTAATCCTCCAACAACGTTCTCCCCCAACTTTTCCTAAACCCTAATCCATCATCCGCCCTCATCAATCTTTCATCCCATTTTTTCAACTGAATCGACGTAGTTTTCCATCCAAAATATTCCCGCCTCTGAACACAAAGGACACCCTATTTCAAAAAAAACCTAGGATCCTTAAATCCTACGGTATATTTTTACAAATATTTTAAAAATGTGCGTTATTTGTATCAAGCCTATATTATTTATAATACAAATTTTATCATACATACTCACCTATATTACTTCTAAGAAAATTCTAAGTTTTCCCTTTTGTGAATATAAATTACCCTATATTTTCCCGCACGTTGTTTTCTAATATTATCGCAGTGAACTCCCCAAGATTATGTAATATACGTGGAGGGGACATTGAATAAGAACATGATTGCGTGAATGGCTTCATTTGATGTTGTGCTTCTCCGATTTACTTTTATATCACATTCCATATATTAGATATATCATGAACCATGGTTTATTGGCAACTATATGATTCATCAAAGTGAGCAAAACATCCAAAGTTGGACCCTAATAACATCCACAACATGAAATGGCATTTGAATAAATACAAGAACTATCAGTGTATCACGTTTAAACGTCCCAAATAACATATTAACATAATCAAGATTGTCTTTACTATAACCTTCCTATAAGACTCTTCCAAACCTTGGACAACTAACTAAGTGGCCAGCTATTTAGTTAGCTAAAAGCTCCAACTAGCTAAAGCTACGTAGGAATTTGGTGCCTCAAAAGAATAGCTAGCTAAAACTAAGTGCCATAATCTGGGCGAGGAAAGGTAGCTAGCTAAAGCTAGCTAATAGCTAGTTGGAATGTAAAACATACATTATTTTTTTAATATTAGGGGGGATCCCATATAGCAAAAACCTTGTTGTCCAACTTGACACCCACTTAGTTAGTTGTCCCATGGCTACAGTTTAGGTTTCGATTATGGTATCTGCAATCAATTTTTTGTAGGCCATTTCCAAGCTAATTCTTTTGGAAACTCTCAATTTTTACATTGAGATGTTTGTGTAGAAATCTCAATACACATGGCACGGTCTTCACTGTTCCTAATAGTCAATAGTCACATAGGAGAATCTAGTAAGATCATTAGTGTTAGCCGCTCACCCTAAGTGGGCATTTAATTAGGAACAATCTTTTAGATTAGTTAGTCAAGCTTATAATTAGGAACAATCTTCTAGGTAGGTTAGTCAAGCTCATGGTTGGGCTCACTTGTATATATATAATGAGCAATGTAGCACCAATGCTAGTTGAAAGTGAGGAAGCCAATGTATACGTGTGGATTAAAAAATTCAAGTTTCCTTGTGCACCAACATGAAAATAGAGAGGCAACCACGAGCAATACAACCAAATATATATTGTTTGGTTTCGTTTGAATGGATTTCTCTTTGGTTTAGAATGAATATGCATGTCACACAACTTTCTAGCTAGTTGAAGCTAAGTGAAAATGAGAGTTCCGAAAAATTTAGCTAGCTAAAGCTAAGTAGGAATCCTAGGTTCGGTGAACCTAGCTAGCTAAAGCTAAGTGACAAATAGGGGCCCGAAAAATTTAGCATGGTGATGCAAGTTGGCCAACTATCCAAGGTCTGGACTCTTCTCACCAAAATGCACAATGTTACCCGTTAATATTGGATAGATTAATATGTTATAACCCTAACCCCTTACCCCCTAAACCCTAAACCCTGAACACCAAATATCGTAGTTGTTCACTGATGCCTCCATATACAAACAACATCTATTATATCTTGCGCCATTATCCAATATACGTGGAGGGAACATTGAATAAGAACATGCTTGCTTGAATGGCTTCATTTGATGTTGTGCTTCTCCGATTTACTTTTATTTCACATTCCATATATTAAATATATCATGAACCATGGTTTATTGGCGACTATGTGATTCGTCAAAGTGAGCAAAACATCCAAAGTTGGACCCTAATAACATCCACAACATGAAATGGCATTTGAATAAATACAAGACCAATAAATACAAGACCGATTTACTTTTATATCACATTCCAAGTAAATATATGATCATCAATGGTTTATTGGCGACTATGTGATTCATCAAAGTGAATATATAAGGGATTTACTAAAAACTTGAGCATGTTAGCATTTTGAAATAAGGATCATGCAATTCAAAATCCTGGCAAAATGCACTTGGGGAAGGCATTCATTTAGGCTCCACACTGAAGTATTCTAAATTTCCAAATTTCATGTTGGGGGGTGGGGGTTATATTTCTTATTCATTGAATATTGTGTGAGTTGTTGGCATCATTGGTAAAGTCTAAAAGTCAATGATTACATCGTTAAATGTCACGCAATTGTATTATTTTTCTAACGTGCTCAAACAAAAGAGAAACAAATGACTTCAACTTGTTTGGAAAATTTAGGGCATGGTGTCATGTAAGTAGGGGTTAAGTATTAGTTTTAGCATAAAGTTACGTTGTAAAAATGCATTAGTTGTATAAATGGTTAGTCTTGTAGAATACCGCATTTGATGTAGCACCTAAGGGTACTCCAAAGTGTCTTCAAATAACTAATGCCCGATAAGGGGTTAGAGTTAGGGTTTAGGATTTAGGGTTCCCCGTAACCCTATTTCCGTTGATGCCCAATCCTATGGGCACCCAATTCCCGAGGCAAACAAAACCCCAGCCGCCACAGTTTCTCCTCCTTTTTCTCTCTCTCCGCGCCAAGCATTCGCTCCGCGTGTCTCTTGGAAGCGCCGCCTCTCCTGAAGCGCCGCTTTCGCGAAGCGCCGTGGCTATTCAGGGCGGCATTTGATTCCTTCTCTCTCTCCCGCCTAATGTTTCTTCTCCTTCCCTCCCTTCTCTTGCTCTTAATCTTAGAAGCTAGGAGGTGTTTCCAATAGAACAGAAACCTACGGAGGAAGTTAGTCGAAGATTGTTGAAGGGTTTTCGAGCATTGTGTGGGAGCTTTAGCGAGTGCTTGCGAAGTTCATGTGTTTGTAGATTATTTCTCTTTTGGAGTTTGTATTGTATTTGGAGTGCTTGTGAGATTCAGGAGTTCTATAAGATAATCAGGAGGTGTTTGAGACATATAGAAGTGATTTGAGAGCTTCAGTTGTTGTTGGAGTGATTCAGTTGTTGTTTGAGAGATTCAGCTGTTGTTTTGAGAGATTCAGCTGTTGTTTTGAGAGATTCAAAAGTGCGTTGAAAGCCTCAGGAGTTGTATGAGAGATTCAGGCTTTATTTGAGAGAAGTAAGAATTATTTGAAAGCTTTAGTAGTTGTTTGGGAGTTTAGCGTGTGTCCGAATTACATTCAGCTGTTTGTGTGTTACTGGACGAAGAACACCAGCTCTACTCCACAGTTTTTGCAACAACAGCTTTAAAAGGTAATATCTTTTGTTATACCCAACATGTATTAATTAATTCATGATGCTGTAGCATACACAACGCATAAGCATTGTATATGCTCTGTGCCAACCTTTAAAATATATATTAAATAGAACAGTTTGGGGAGACGACCCAAACACGTCCTGCTGTTTGGGTCGGTCGACCTAAACCCAGCCTCCTATTTGGAACGCTCGGCCCAAAAACATCTTCATGTTTGGGTCGCTCGACCCAAACACGGCATGATGTTTGGGTCGCTCGACCCAAACACGGCATGATGTTTGGGTCGCTCGACCCAAACCCAGCCTAATGTTTGGGTCGCTCGACCCAAACCCGTCACGATGATTGGGTCGCTCGACCCAAACCCAGCCTGATGTTTGGGTCGGTCGACCTTAACCCAGCCTCCTATTTGGTACGCTCGGCCCAAACACATCATCATGTTTGGGTCGGTCGACCCAAACCCAACCTCTAAATTATTATCTTATCAATAAATCCATGATATTAAACACAATATAAAATGAAAATCCACCCAAAAATAACAAAATACCATATCACCATACAAATGATGTTCACATATAACAGTGCACAATCCACCAAAATATATGCGCCAATCCATTAAATTTCCCTTAAATCAATTGAAAGAAGTTTGGGTCGAACGACCGAAACTAACATTAAGCTTGAAGAAGTTTAAACTATCCATTAAGCTTGAAGAAGTTTGGGTCGAACGACCGAAACTAACATTGTTTATTCTTTCCTTACAGATGGCCCCAAAGAAAAGACCCGGTGAAAGGTGGTTCATACTTGCGCCATACATGTTATGGCAGGAGCACGAAACACCGCAGGATGACTCCTATGTTCCAAAGGACAATCTTATCCTCGCTTGGTCAATTCAAGTGGTCAAAGCCTCGCAATACAAAATGATATTTGTATTAAAAGTTGGCACCATGGAGAACCATACATGGGCCACAGTCACGGGGTGGGAGGTGGCATCGGTTCAGTCGCTTGGTGACTACGTGGACGTCATCCTAGAGAACTCCGCGGTGTAGAATGTCCATATGTTCATGCACCAGTTCTCCGAGCCGTTCGACGCAATCTACGTAAAGGAGTCCTGCGTTGAGCCATACGTCATCAAACCGGAGTCGATATTTATCGATAGCAATATATCGAACACCAAGGTCTCTAGCCGGTTTACAAAATTAAAACATGCAATCACCGTGCTGAATAAGGCCATTCAAAGAAAAACAAAAAGTCAGCAACCTGCGAGGCGGAAAGCAACCACTGAGGAGGGTGCAGGGTCGTCAAGGCCTCAAACGGTGAAGAAGCCGCGACCAGTACCGTCTGACTCAAGACGGACGACTCCCTCAGAGACACCGGCGGATAGCGAGACGCCTACGCCTTCTGCCAGCCGCCAAACAACACCATCGAAAAGGGCGAGAGAGTCATCTGTGATGACCGAGGAGCCAGTTTCACCTGAGCTGCGCATGCCAAAGCCCGGGCAAGAGGTGGATGCGGGGGAGATCCAGAAAATCGTGAACAATTTCACGTCCAAGTGCTCCCACTGTTTCTTCATGGGTAGAGATTTCAAGTTCGATGTCAACATCAGCCAGTGCCATCTAGCGCCACCAGAAAAGTGCGTCCGGGCAAAAGAAGACGCCTACGTCGACTGGATAATCGCGCAGATCGTCAGCGAACAATTCAAAGACGACAGGCAAACAATTGTAGTCATGCCCCATGGACAGAAGAAAATGCCTACCCCTAAAATGTGGCCTACAATTTAGAAAGGCGATTTTTGGCTGATAGACGGCTAGCACAGTGTGGAGGCATCAAAGAAAATCCAACTGATGACCGAGTGGGATGATCCCAACCATCAGAAAGAAAAGCTGAAGGTCTGGAAGGCATTGGTGGTGTGGTCCGACGACGAGACCAGGCTCAGCGACATCTCCCGATACTTCAACATAGGGAACAAGAAGAGGGCCTACCAAGCTTCCTGGATAAGGAATATCATGGCCTCACGGGAGGTGTGGGAGTTCTATGGCAGGCCTCCCAAAGAAAGGGAGAACGCCAAGGACAAGAATCCAAAGTGGGAGGTGAGTATTGTTTGGGTCGATCGACCCAAACTCTTGTTGCAGTTATTTTTCATGATATGTCTTGGAAATCACATGTACATATCTAACACGCATTCAAATGGTTTGTTTTGTTGAAATGTAGGATTTCAAATACCAGATGATAAATAAATTCTCCTCAATTGACAATGCTAGTCAAAAGCAGAAGAAATACAACGATCTAAGAGGGGAGATAACACTATATTCGTTAATTGGAGACTTTTGAAAGTCTCAAAATGAAATACGCCCATAGTTTGGGATGCCAATATTATGAGCATGCGGAACATTGGGAACATTGGGAACATCGGGAACATGACGGTTTGCAACTTCGCATGCAAAGAATATGCACAACACTCAAAATAGTAAGTCTTTAAATCATAATCAAAACATGAACTATAAGTGGAAAATAACAATCGAATCCCAAAAACAAATGCTTTTATGTCCTTATAAAGTTTAGGATGCGCATCCCATATATAAGGGTCTTATGGAATTGGATGGCACATCCCAAACGTATGTATAAATTTGATATTATCCGCAATAAAACCAAGTCTACAAAGTGCCCCTATTTTCCACATTAATTCCAACCTACGTTATGTTTCCCCATCTCCATCTTCCGCTTCATATCCATTATCGGCATCATTTTCCGCAGCTGCAATACGTACCAACGACGCTACCGTGTGAGCGGTGGGACGCGAGCGGTGAGCGGTGAGCAGAAAAATGTCAACGCTTTCCAATTATAGTAATAAAATTTCCAAATTTAGAAAATATAAATAGAAAAAATCGTGGGACCTCTTTTTTTAGTAAAAATGATGGACCTATTTCCGTGCAAATTTTGAGGGCTTTCAGGACAGAGACTTGGTTTTAGGGTACCTTTCAGAGAGACTAATTGACATGATTTACTTAAACCAGGGAACTTTTGACTGTCCATATTATGGTGAGAGCTGGTTAATCATAGGCTATGGTCACAACGTAAGAGAAAATTCTAAGTCAAAAAATTCAAGCATTCAAGCATTCAAGCAAAGTAGTAAAACTCGTACCATTCAATAACATCTAAAACTACTGTTGGAAGGAGAGACCCATAAATATTTAGAAACCTTTATACATATTTAAAAACAAATACAATTCACATCATGTAGATAATGATAGGTCTGATATATCAGCGATATTTTCGGAAACGTGCACTCATACTATAGTATACTCAACGCAATAATACTTAGCGACAACTTATAAATAAGGGGGGGCAGCCTAGCTCCTATAGGTATTCACGCTAAGGTCCCACATGCTTCATGATGCCACTTTCGAGGAGGTGCTTCACTTCATTGAAACTAAGGCTCGGAGCATGGATAAAAGTGTCTTGGTATTGATCCAAGTTGCAGGTCACACGGAAGATGAAGTACAAGTGCTTGCAGTTCACCCAAGGGCGCCGCTTCCCAAGTACTCTTGCTGACATCTCCACGAAATCCGGGCACGTGCACGATGGGAAGGTGTTGATAGTGATACGGTACTCTTCAACCTTAGCCTTCTTTCGGGATTGGAACAGAATGATGCACTCGATCCCTAGGTGAGGTATCATTGTGACGGAGGTGATTTGACCGTCGACGTTGAGGGTTGACTCCCATTTGTTGCGTTGTTGGATGCATGGTCCGTTGTTACTACGCCGGATCTTTTTTCCAAACCTCAGCGTAGGGTATTGATCGGCTTGGGCCGGGATAGGGAGTTCGGCCATGGATGAAGCAACATTGGAGGAGTCGCCGAAGAGTCTTCTGGGTGACACATTTTGACGCTGCTGAAGTTGGAATCCCCCTTCTTCAAGGGCCAGAACCTCATGGAGAGTGAGGTTTGTCCCAGTGAGGACAGGCTAGACGTCCGGGACATCCGGACGGTGCTGCATCCACTTCCTCCTAGTGCCTTTGACACATCTCTCAATGTCGTCGTTGCAGAAGGAGAATTGTGTCAAGAATTCCTTGTTCTTCTTGTAGTCGCGCATGTAGCCGGTGTACGTAGGAGCTGGAGTACTTTTACCATGCCGAACGATCTTCTGGGTGCACTTGGTCTTTGTGCGAGCTTGCATGGCGAAGCAGGCCTTGGCGGAAGTCTTGGGCAGTCTAGAAATGTGCCACTTGGAGACATCGCAGTGGGTCTCCTGAATGTTATTGACGTGGGTGACCCGTTGTGGAATCGATTTCTTAGGAGATTGTGTGAGGGGCAGGTATGATGGTGTGGCGGAATCAGTGCGTGCCTTGGTTGACCTAGTGCTCACTCGTGGATGAGAGAAGCTGACCTTGTCGGGTCTATGTGAATCTTGATCAGAACCAGGGGGCATATCAAGTTTGCGCTTGGTGGTGCCAAAGACCTCCTCTCCTTCGAGTTGGGGTTTGCAGGTGCACCAATGCTCTCCTCCAGGCATGTGCTCGAGGGCTGCAACAATTCTCTTGGCGTCACCGGATCGTTGTGCAGCACGAAGGCGGAGTTCTTCTTTTCCTGGGCCAGTGCCAGACCGTTCACCCTTCAAGTAGGCGTACCCGACATACCCCCCCCCCCCTTGCCTCAAATCACAAATCACGCCCCTTACAAGCCTCACCCTTCAAAGAATTCTCAAAGAATTAAGCTATATGGCCTTAAATCAGACCAATTATAAGCCTGCCCCAATCTTAGAAATCAAAAAATAAAGCTATATGGCCTCTTTTCAGACCCCTTACAAACATGCCAGAATCCAACAAATTACAAAATGTAAACATATGTGAGGTCCCGAGTTGAGAACCTAAGGGCCTGTCGGATCTGACATACCCCCCCCCTTGCCCCAAATCACAAATCACACCCCTTACAAGCCTGCCCCAATCTTAGAAATCAGAGATTAAAGCTATATGGCCTCTTTTCAGACCCCTTACAAGCATGCCCCTTCAGAGAATTCTCAAATAATTAAGCTATATGGTCTCAAATCAGGACCCCTTATAAGCCTACCCCAATCTTAGAAAATCAAAAATAAAGCTATATGGCTTATTTTCAGACCCCTTAAAGGCACTCCCAAAACCCGAAAATCAAAAATCTAAACCTACATGGCCTCAAATCATACCCCCAACAAGCATACCCCTTACGAGAATGTTTAAAAAGCTAAAGCTACACAACCTCAAATCAGACCCCTTACAAGCCTGCCCCAATCTTAGAATTCAAAAATTAAAGCTATGTGGCCTCTTTTCAGACCCCTTACAAGCATGCCCCTTCAGAGAATTCTCAAATAATTTAGCTATATGGCCTGAAATCAGAACCCCTTATAAGCCTGCACCAATCTTAAAAATAAAAAACTAAAGATATATGGCCTCAAATCAGACCCCTTAAGAGCATGCCCGAATCCAACAAATTACAAAATGTAAACATATGTGAGGACCCGAGTACTGAAACTAAGGTTCTGTCGGATCCGACAAACCCCCCCCCCCCTTGCCTCAAATCTCAAATCACACCCCTTACAAGACTCACCCTTCAAAGAATTCCCAAATATTAAAGATATATGGCCTCAAATCAGACCACTTATAACCCTGCCCCAATCTTAGAAAACAAAAAATAAAGCTATGTGGCCTCTTTTCAGACCCCTTACAATCATGCTGAAAACAGATATATCTGCTGAAACAGAGGAGAAGCAGTCAAAAGACTTGCAAACATGAAAGCAGTCAAATCAGACCCCTAACAAGCATACTCCACTCCGAGAATTCTCAAAAATTAAAGCTAGATGGCCTCATATCAGGCCCCTCACAAGCATGCCCGAATCTAAAAAATCAAAAATCTAAACCTTCATGGCCTCCAATCAGACCCCTAAGAAGCCTGCCCCTTCAGAGAATTCTCAAAAATTGAAGCTATATGGCCTTAAATCAGACCCCTTACAAGAGTGCCCGAATCCCAAAAATCAAAAATCAAAGCTATATGGCCTCAAATTGGACCCCTCACAAGCATGCCTCAATCCCAGAAAACACAATCCTAAGCCTACATGGCCTCATATTAGGCCCCATAGAGGCACGGCCAAATCTCAAAAATCACAAAATTATAACAAATGTGAGGTCCCGAGATGTGAGCCCAAGGGCCTGTCGGATCCGACACCCCCCCTTGCCTCATATCAGACCCCTAACATAGCCTGCCCCTATCTTAGAAATCAAAAATATAGCTATAAGACCTCTTTTCGGACCCCTAAAAGGTACGCCAAATAGCCAATAATCAGAGAATTAATATATATGTGAGGTCCCGATCTATCAACAAAGGGGCCTGTCGGATCCGACAGTTCCCCTTTGCTTCAAATTAGACCCCTTACTACCATACAATAATCCCAGAATTCGTAGAAATAAACCTCAATGGCCTCACATCAGACCCATTACTGACACGCCCATATATTAAAAATGCAAAAATTAAAACATTTGTGAGGTCCCGAGCTTTCAACCCAAGGGCATGTCGGATCCGACAGACCCCCCTTCCCCCAACTGAAACCTCTAGCAAGCCTGCCTTAAACTTAGAAATCAAAAAAATAAAGCTTTATGGCATCTTCTCGGACCCCTTAGAAGCATACCCCACGTTCAGAAATCAAAAGTCTACACCTACATGGCCTCACATTGGGACCCTTACAAGGATGCCCCAATCCCAGAAATCACAATCCTAAGCCTATATGGAGACAAATCGGACCCCTCTCAGGCACTCCCCAATCTCAAAAATCTGAAATTTATACCAAATGTGAGGTCCCCAATTCTGGATCAAAGGGCATGTCGGATCCGACACCCCCCCCCCTTGCCTCAAATCAGACCTCTAACTACAAGACCCCAATCCTAAAATTCCCAAAATTTCAACCTAAATGGCCTCAAATCAGAGCCTTCATAAGCATACCCCACTACTTGAATTCAGAAATCTAAACCTACATGGCATCTTACTAGGCCCCTCTCAGGCACTCCCCAATCTCAAAAATCTGAAATTTATACCAAATGTGAGGTCCCCAGTTCTGAACCAAAGGGCCTGTCGGATCCGACAGCCCCCCCCGCGTCACTGAGGCGCTGTGAACGGGCCTTGTGTGGTCGCGGGCATGGTGGATCCGGGCCGTTGATCCACCAAGGCCCATCCAAGGGCCTTAGTGGTCCTAGGTGGCGGGGGGCGGGGGGTGGTTCTTGCCACCAAGGTGGGTGGGGGCGGGGGTGGTGTTTGCCACCAAGGCGGGGTGGGGCCGTGGGCCTCATGTCTTTTTTCGGGGAGGCCAGCTTTAGGGTCTTGTCGGGGCTAGGTGGCTAAGCGGGCTCGGTGGCTAGGCGGATTAGGCAGCTAGGTAGGCTTATTTTCTAAGTGACTTGGCCTACTTACTAAATAACTACTTGGTTAGGCTTACTTAATAGGTGGCTAGGCCCACTTACTAAATAACTAGTTGCTTAGGCTTACTTACTAGCCATCTAGTAAGTAAGCCTAAGCAACTAGTTATTTAGTAAGTGGGCCTAGCCACCTAGTAAGTAAGCCTAAACAACTAGTTATTTAGTAAGTGAGCCTAGCCACGTAGTAAGTAAGCCTAAGCAACTAGATATTTAGTAAGTGGGCCTAGCCACCTATTAAGTAAGCCTAACCAAATAGTTATTTAGTAAGTAGGCCAAGCCACTTAGAAAATAAGCCTACCTAGCTGCCTAATCCGCCTAGCCACCGAGCCCGCTTAGCCACCTAGCCCCGACAAGACCCTAAAGCTGGCCTCCCCGAAAAAAGACATGAGGCCCACGGCCCCACCCCGCCTTGGTGGCAAACACCACCCCCGCCCCCACCCACCTTGGTGGCAAGCACCGCCCCCCGCCACCTAGGACCACTAAGGCCCTTGGATGGGCCTTGGTGGATCAACGGCCCGGATCCACCATGCCCGCGACCACACAAGGCCCGTTCACAGCGCCTCAGTGACGCGGGGGGGGGGGGGGCTGTCGGATCCGATAGGCCCTTTGGTTCAGAACTGGGGACCTCACATTTGGTATAAATTTCAGATTTTTGAGATTGGGGAGTGCCTGAGAGGGGCCTAGTAAGATGCCATGTAGGTTTAGATTTCTGAATTCAAGTAGTGGGGTATGCTTATGAAGGCTCTGATTTGAGGCCATTTAGGTTGAAATTTTGGGAATTTTAGGATTGGGGTCTTGTAGTTAGAGGTCTGATTTGAGGCAAGGGGGGGGGTGTCGGATCCGACAGGCCCTTTGGTTCAGAATTGGGGACCTCACATTTGGTATAAATTTCAGAATTTTGAGATTCGGGAGGCTCTGCTTTGAGGCCATTTAGGCTGAAATTTTGGGAGTTTTGGGATTGGGGTCTTGTAGGTAGAGGTCTGATTTGAGGCAAGGGGGGGTTGTCGGATCCGACAGGCCCTTTGGTTCAGAACTGGGGACCTCACATTTGGTATAAATTTCAGAATTTTGAGATTCGGGAGGCTCTGCTTTGAGGCCATTTAGGTTGAAATTTTGGGAGTTTTGGGATTGGGGTCTTGTAGGTAGAGGTCTGATTTGAGGCAAGGGGGGGCTGTCGGATCCGACAGGCCCTTTGGTTCAAAACTGGGGACCTCACATTTGGTATAAATTTCAGAATTTTGAGATTCGGGAGGCTCTGCTTTGAGGCCACTTAGGTTGAAATTTTGGGAGTTTTGGGATTGGGGTCTTGTAGGTAGAGGTCTGATTTGAGGCAAGGGGGGGTTGTCGGATCCGACAGGCCCTTTGGTTCAGAACTGGGGACCTCACATTTGGTATAAATTTCAGAATTTTGAGATTCGGGAGGCTCTGCTTTGAGGCCACTTAGGTTGAAATTTTGGGAGTTTTGGGATTGGGGTCTTGTAGGTAGAGGTCTGATTTGAGGCAAGGGGGGGTTGTCGGATCCGACAGGCCCTTTGGTTCAGAACTGGGGACCTCACATTTGGTATAAATTTCAGAATTTTGAGATTCGGGAGGCTCTGCTTTGAGGCCACCTAGGTTGAAATTTTGGGTGTTTTGGGATTGGGGTCTTGTAGGTAGAGGTCTGATTTGAGGCAAGGGGGGGTTGTCGGATCCGACAGGCCCTTTGGTTCAAAACTGGGGACCTCACATTTGGTATAAATTTCAGAATTTTGAGATTCGGGAGGCTCTGCTTTGAGGCCACTTAGGTTGAAATTTTGGGAGTTTTGGGATTGGGGTCTTGTAGGTAGAGGTCTGATTTGAGGCAAGGGGGGGTTGTCCGATCCGACAGGCCCTTTGGTTCAGAACTGGGGACCTCACATTTGGTATAAATTTCAGAATTTTGAGATTCGGGAGGCTCTGCTTTGAGGCCATTTAGGTTGAAATTTTGGGAGTTTTGGGATTGGGGTCTTGTAGGTAGAGGTCTGATTTGAGGCAAGGGGGGGTTGTCCGATCCGACAGGCCCTTTGGTTCAGAACTGGGGACCTCACATTTGGTATAAATTTCAGAATTTTGAGATTCGGGAGGCTCTGCTTTGAGGCCACTTAGGTTGAAATTTTGGGAGTTTTGGGATTGGGGTCTTGTAGGTAGAGGTCTGATTTGAGGCAAGGGGGGGTTGTCCGATCCGACAGGCCCTTTGGTTCAGAACTGGGGACCTCACATTTGGTATAAATTTCAGAATTTTGAGATTCGGGAGGCTCTGCTTTGAGGCCATTTAGGTTGAAATTTTGGGAGTTTTGGGATTGGGGTCTTGTAGGTAGAGGTCTGATTTGAGGCAAGGGGGGGGTGTCGGATCCGACATGCCCTTGGGCTCACATGTCGGGACCTCACAATTGTTATAATTTTGTGATTTTTGAGATTTGGCCGAGCCTCTATGTGGCCTAATATGGGGCGATGTAGGCTTAGGATTGTGATTTCTGGGATTGGGGCATCCTTGTAAGGGTCCCGATGTGAGGCCATGTAGGTGTAGACTTTTGATTTCTGAACGTGGGGTATGCTTCTAAGGGGTCCGAGAAGATGCCATAAAGCTTTATTTTTTTGATTTCTAAGTTTAAGGCAAGCTTGTTAGAGGTTTCAGTTGGGGGAAGGGGGGTCTGTCGGATCCGACATGCCCTTGGGTTGAAAGCTCGGGACCTCACAAATGTTTTAATTTTTGCATTTTTAATATATGGGCGTGTCAGTAATGGGTCTGATGTGAGGCCATTGAGGTTTATTTCTACAAATTCTGGGATTATTGTATGGTAGTAAGGGGTCTAATTTGAAGCAAAGGGGAACTGTCGAATCCGACAGGCCCCTTTGTCGATAGATCGGGACCTCACATATATATTAATTCTCTGATTATTGGCTATTTGGCGTACCTTTTAGGGGTCCGAAAAGAGGTCTTATAGCTATATTTTTTGATTTCTAAGATAGGGGCAGGCTTTGTTAGGGGTCTGATTTGAGGCAAGGGGGGGATGTCGGATCCGACAGGCCCTTGGGCTCACATCTCGGGACCTCACATTTGTTATAATTTTGTGCACTTTTGAGATTTGGCCGTGCCTCTATGGGGCCTAATATGAGGCCATGTAGGCTTAGGATTGTGATTTGTGGGATTGAGGCATGCTTGTAAGGGGTCCAATTTGAGGCCATATAGCTTTGATTTTTGATTTATGAGATTCGGGCACTCTTGTAATGGGTCTGATTTAAGGCCATATAGCTTCAATTTTTGAGAATTCTCGGAGTGGGGTATGCTTGTTAGGGGTCTAATTGGCGGCCATGTAGGTTTAGATTTCTGAATTCTGGTAGAGGGGCATGTTTGTAAGGGGTAGTTAGGGGTCTGATTTGAGGCAAGGGGGGGATGTCGGATCCGACAGGCCCTTGGGCTCACATGTCGGGACCTCACAATTGTTATAATTTTGTGATTTTTGAGATTTGGCCGAGCCTCTATGTGGCCTAATATGGGGCGATGTAGGCTTAGGATTGTGATTTCTGGGATTGGGGCATCCTTGTAAGGGTCCCGATGTGAGGCCATGTAGGTGTAGACTTTTGATTTCTGAACGTGGGGTATGCTTCTAAGGGGTCCGAGAAGATGCCATAAAGCTTTATTTTTTTGATTTCTAAGTTTAAGGCAAGCTTGTTAGAGGTTTCAGTTGGGGGAAGGGGGGTCTGTCGGATCCGACATGCCCTTGGGTTGAAAGCTCGGGACCTCACAAATGTTTTAATTTTTGCATTTTTAATATATGGGCGTGTCAGTAATGGGTCTGATGTGAGGCCATTGAGGTTTATTTCTACAAATTCTGGGATTATTGTATGGTAGTAAGGGGTCTAATTTGAAGCAAAGGGGAACTGTCGAATCCGACAGGCCCCTTTGTCGATAGATCGGGACCTCACATATATATTAATTCTCTGATTATTGGCTATTTGGCGTACCTTTTAGGGGTCCGAAAAGAGGTCTTATAGCTATATTTTTTGATTTCTAAGATAGGGGCAGGCTTTGTTAGGGGTCTGATTTGAGGCAAGGGGGGGATGTCGGATCCGACAGGCCCTTGGGCTCACATCTCGGGACCTCACATTTGTTATAATTTTGTGCACTTTTGAGATTTGGCCGTGCCTCTATGGGGCCTAATATGAGGCCATGTAGGCTTAGGATTGTGATTTGTGGGATTGAGGCATGCTTGTAAGGGGTCCAATTTGAGGCCATATAGCTTTGATTTTTGATTTATGAGATTCGGGCACTCTTGTAATGGGTCTGATTTAAGGCCATATAGCTTCAATTTTTGAGAATTCTCGGAGTGGGGTATGCTTGTTAGGGGTCTAATTGGCGGCCATGTAGGTTTAGATTTCTGAATTCTGGTAGAGGGGCATGTTTGTAAGGGGTAGTTAGGGGTCTGATTTGAGGCAAGGGGGGGATGTCGGATCCGACAGGCCCTTGGGCTCACATGTCGGGACCTCACAATTGTTATAATTTTGTGATTTTTGAGATTTGGCCGAGCCTCTATGTGGCCTAATATGGGGCCATGTAGGCTTAGGATTGTGATTTCTGGGATTGGGGCATCCTTGTAAGGGTCCCGATGTGAGGCCATGTAGGTGTAGACTTTTGATTTCTGAACGTGGGGTATGCTTCTAAGGGGTCCGAGAAGATGCCATAAAGCTTTATTTTTTTGATTTCTAAGTTTAAGGCAGGCTTGCTAGAGGTTTCAGTTGGGGGAAGGGGGGTCTGTCGGATCCGACATGCCCTTGGGTTGAAAGCTCGGGACCTCACAAATGTTTTAATTTTTGCATTTTTAATATATGGGCGTGTCAGTAAGGGGTATGATGTGAGGTGTGAGCCTCATTTTTTGGCTCATTAGTTCAACTATAGGCTTAGAATGGAAAGCTAGGATGAATTCCATCCCAATCAATTAATATAGTTGAACTATAGGCTTAGTAGGAAGTTATAACTATTAGCATGGCCATAGGGGCCTTTAGAGGCTGTTACAGAAACTATCGTCTTCCTCGGCCTCTAAGTAGGCCGGCGAGGAGGAGAAGGGCAGGCATTTCTTTAGAAGTTTTTGAGCGAATCGTATAACGATTGACTTGTCTCCCTCAGCACTGTGAAGGGCGAGGATCATTGTTGAACTATTTTCTCTTTTATGTAATTACTGCGGTGATTGCAGATTACTTGGCGCAGAAGCACATTGTTTGGTTGTGAATGGAAGTTAATGAGAGAACTGTGATTCAGTATAACTATTATCCGATTGAGTGAGTAACGAGAGAGGTGGTTGTCGACTCTGTGGAAGTCGCTGTCGAGAGAGAGAGAGAATATGAGAGTAAATCATGTACGCTGAGAGTGAGTGAAAGAAGATATTGAATATCAGAGAGGAAAATAGAGTGCGGAAGAGAATTGATGAAGAAGTCAGGAAGCACAATTATCTGCCGGTTGTGACTGAGATGGTCTAATGTGTACCTGTGAGAGAATTTGAGAGAGCTTGAGTAATGAGAGTGAGTGGTCAGAAACATCGAGCAAGTGAGAAAACAGAGAGAAGTCGATTTATCTCAGAGAAGAGTAATTAATGAGGACAAAGGGTTAGTAATCGCGGAGAGAATATGAAACCCTGGAACTAATTGAATTGATTGTCAGTCTGAATCAGGGGAATTCAAAGTTTGTTGTAAGAGGAAACGATTAGCGTAAGGAGAAATCTGTATAGTCTGAGAGAAAAGAGGATTATTCTCGGAACCTCGAGAAGTGAGGGAATAGTGAAACCATGGGCCTACTTCAGTTATAATCGCAGAGACATGAAATCCTTAGTCGAGGGAAGTCGGGACTGTTGAGAGTAAACTGAAGTGGAACTATATTCGCCTTGGAAGAAGGGCCTGTGAGAATGAAGGTAGAAGAAGAAAGAAGGTCCGTGGGGACAGAGAGCCAAGTGTCGACCATTGCGTTACTCCGACCATTGTGACACTGTTGGCTATCGTTAAGTTTAACTATAGGCTGAGAGAGAAGTTGGGAGGCCAAGGGGCCAGCCCACAGGGAGTGATGATTTTTGTTGAACCTGTGAGGACAGAAAGTGAAGTAATTGAACTTAGTTCAGCCGTATGAGAACATAGTTGTATCCTGAACGTAGGCTGTTATAACTGCAATTGAGTAGAATGGAATTTAAGAGAGAATCTCTCTATCAACTGAAGTGATGAGAGTTCATTTCTGATCAGTTGATTAGAGAAAGGTGTTAAGTTGTAAGAGGAATTGAATGTAATCAAAGATAATTAACTTTGGATCATAACGAAGACCTAGGCATAAGTTAATTGAAAGTATAATTACTATTAAGTCAAGAGGATAGATATTTGAGTATGTAATGTGAATTAACCTATGCAACTATTATCTTGTGTGTTCCCTGGTTGTTGTTGATGCAGGTTGTGCAGGGCCGCCAAGATTATAGCTTGACGTGTTGGTGTTAATTGCATAAGTCGTGAGTAATGATTAAATCTGAAGATAAGAAATAAACACTTTGTCTTGTATTGGAATTAACGTTGACCAATTAATAAAGGAGTTGTGAGTTACAAATGCATTGGCCAATGGTTACCAAAAGACAATTGTGTTACTCAAAGACTATCGTGCTCACTTGACTATGGTTATACAAAATCTCATGACGAGATGGTTACTACTGTGACAGACACACGTACCCCACTGAATGAGAAATACAGTGAGAGGAAACCTTGTGAGAAAGGAGAGTAAAAGATGGATAAGAGATGTTTTAGAGTGAAGATAGCATACCTATTGTCTGATTAATGAACTATAATGTGACAGATGCCTATAATAGACACTAGTTAAGCCTTCCTTGAGAGTCTGTACCCTGGGTTTTTGTTTATTCAGTCATAGCAAAAAACTAACTACATGAGGCCATTGAGGTTTATTTCTACGAATTCTGGGATTATTGTATGGTAGTAAGGGGTCTAATTTGAAGCAAAGGGGAACTGTCGGATCCGACAGGCCCCTTTGTTGATAGATCGGGACCTCACATATATATTAATTCTCTGATTATTGGCTATTTGGCGTACCTTTTAGGGGTTCGAAAAGAGGTCTTATAGCTATATTTTTTGATTTCTAAGATAGGGGCAGGCTTTGTTAGGGGTCTGATATGAGGCAAGGGGGGGGTGTCGGATCCGACAGGCCCTTGGGCTCACATCTCGGGACCTCACATTTGTTATAATTTTGTGCATTTTTGAGATTTGGCCGTGCCTCTATGGGGCCTAATATGAGGCCATGTAGGCTTAGGATTGTGATTTGTGGTATTGAGGCATGCTTGTAAGGGGTCCAATTTGAGGCCATATAGCTTTGATTTTTGATTTATGAGATTCGGGCACTCTTGTAAGGGGTCTGATTTAAGGCCATATAGCTTCAATTTTGAGAATTCTCGGAGTGGGGTATGCTTGTTAGGGGTCTAATTGGCGGCCATATAGGTTTAGATTTCTGAATTCTGGTAGAGGGGCATGTTTGTAAGGGGTAGTTAGGGGTCTGATTTGAGGCAAGGGGGGGATGTCGGATCCGACAGGCCCTTGGGCTCACATGTCGGGACCTCACAATTGTTATAATTTTGTGATTTTTGAGATTTGGCCGAGCCTCTATGTGGCCTAATATGGGGCCATGTAGGCTTAGGATTGTGATTTCTGGGATTGAGGCATGCTTGTGAGGGGTCCAATTTGAGGTCATATAGCTTTGATTTTTGATTTCTGAGATTCGGGCACTCTTGTAATGGGTATGATTTAAGGCCATATAGCTTCAATTTTTGAGAATTCTCGGAGTGGGGTATGCTTGTTAGGGGTCTAATTGGCGGCCATTTAGGTTTAGATTTCTGAATTCTGGTAGAGGGGCATGCTTGTAAGGGGTAGTTAGGGGTCTGATTTGAGGCAAGGGGGGGGATGTCGGATCCGACAGGCCCTTGGGCTCACATGTCGGGACCTCACAATTGTTATAATTTTGTGATTTTTGAGATTTGGCCGAGCCTCTATGTGGCCTAATATGGGGCCATGTAGGCTTAGGATTGTGATTTCTGGGATTGAGGCATGCTTGCGAGGGGTCCAATTTGAGGCCATATAGCTTTGATTTTTGATTTATGGGATTCGGGCACTCTTGTAAGGGGTCTGATTTAAGGCCATATAGCTTCAATTTTTGAGAATTCTCTGAAGGGGCAGGCTTCTTAGGGGTCTGATTGGAGGCCATGAAGGTTTAGATTTTTTATTTTTTAGATTCGGGCATGCTTGTGAGGGGCCTGATATGAGGCCATCTAGCTTTAATTTTTGAGAATTCTCGGAGTGGAGTATGCTTGTTAGGGGTCTGATTTGACTGCTTTCATGTTTGCAAGTCTTTTGACTGCTTCTCCTCTGTTTCAGCAGATATATCTGTTTTCAGCATGATTGTAAGGGGTCTGAAAAGAGGCCACATAGCTTTATTTTTTGTTTTCTAAGATTGGGGCAGGGTTATAAGTGGTCTGATTTGAGGCCATATATCTTTAATATTTGGGAATTCTTTGAAGGGTGAGTCTTGTAAGGGGTGTGATTTGAGATTTGAGGCAAGGGGGGGGGGGTTTGTCGGATCCGACAGAACCTTAGTTTCAGTACTCGGGTCCTCACATATCTTTACATTTTGTAATTTGTTGGATTCGGGCATGCTCTTAAGGGGTCTGATTTGAGGCCATATATCTTTAGTTTTTTATTTTTAAGATTGGTGCAGGCTTATAAGGGGTTCTGATTTCAGGCCATATAGCTAAATTATTTGAGAATTCTCTGAAGGGGCATGCTTGTAAGGGGTCTGAAAAGAGGCCACATAGCTTTAATTTTTGAATTCTAAGATTGGGGCAGGCTTGTAAGGGGTCTGATTTGAGGTTGTGTAGCTTTAGTTTTTTAAACATTCTCGTAAGGGGTATGCTTGTTGGGGGTATGATTTGAGGCCATGTAGGTTTAGATTTTTGATTTTCGGGTTTTGGGAGTGCCTTTAAGGGGTCTGAAAATAAGCCATATAGCTTTATTTTTTATTTTCTAAGATTGGGGTAGGCTTATAAGGGGTCCTGATTTGAGACCATATAGCTTAATTATTTGAGAATTCTCTGAAGGGGCATGCTTGTAAGGGGTCTGAAAAGAGGCCATATAGCTTTAATCTCTGATTTCTAAGATTGGGGCAGGCTTGTAAGGGGTGTGATTTGTGATTTGGGGCAAGGGGGGGGGGGGTATGTCGGATCCGACATGCCCTTAGGTTCTCAACTCGGGACCTCACATATGTTTACATTTTGTAATTTGTTGGATTCTGGCATGTTTGTAAGGGGTCTGAAAAGAGGCCATATAGCTTTATTTTTTGATTTCTAAGATTGGGGCAGGCTTATAATTGGTCTGATTTAAGGCCATATAGCTTAATTCTTTGAGATTTCTTTGAAGGGTGAGGCTTGTAAGGGGCGTGATTTGTGATTTGAGGCAAGGGGGGGGGGGTATGTCGGATCCGACAGGCCTTAGTTTCAGTACTCGGGTCCTCACATATGTTTGAGCGTGCCTGTAAGGGGTCTGAAAAGAGGCCATATAGCTTCAATTTTTGTGAAATCTGATTTGGCCTCGAATTTGTTCACAGCTAGAGGATGTTGCGGTCAAGGAGTTACCCGATATACTTACTGCATTGGGTGGGCTTGTGTCAGCCATAAACCCCCACCCTTATGCGTCTGTAGTCCGGGTGGGAGCCCATGACTCACATGAACTTCACTAGCCTTAGTAATCAATTGTAACTCATATCCATTCTAATTGGTGAATCAATGTACTTAACACCTCCTCCTTTATTAACTCAAACTCAAGTGTTTACAAACACTAGAGTATCATACTCACACAAATCAAAGAAAAATTCAAGTTCAAGGTTGTAGGCTAAATAATATCAACCTAGAGATCTAATGATATAATGCCTCTCACTGAGGTTCATTACTTGATCACAATACATATAACATATTACCACACTTATCACTAAGCCTACTCCAACCCCGTCATTCAACCTTCATAGGATTCATGAACCCTTTGCTAACATTCCTATTATTTCCTTCTAAGAGCTTTGTGCCTTCATCTACCTAGTGAGGGAGAGAAAGAGAGAGAGAAGTAATCCTAATTGCAAGAGTGAGAGAGTGAGAATCAGCCTCCTCCCTTCCCTTCGGGGAACTACCCCCTTTCATCACCAAGCCTTACCGGCCGTAGATCTAACCATACATCTAACGGTTGGAATTGCCGGCCGTCATACTCTAGCCGTCATCCCTAAAATCCCTAGATCCAACGGTCTTGGTCTTCCATCCACTTGATCAAATGGTCTTCATCCGTCCGGCTTCATCCGCTTAGCATCATCCACCGTTCGTTGCCATCCTTCATTCGTTCGTCTTCATCCTCCGTTCGTTGCCATCCTAATGTCCTTCGCAAGTATCTTGACTTCTTCATACGAATTACTTAACTTAAATATAATTTGACCCACTAACCTCCTTTCTAATTAACCCACGAACCTTTATAAACCGTGAGCGGTTAGGTGAATATAAGTAAAATGCTTCTAAAAAATGAAAAGTAATTGAGAAGGTTCTACTTACACATATGTAGTAACTTCTTCTCCGTATCCGCCTACAGACTATTCCTGCTTTTACCACTAGCTCATCTTGGGATAGCACCAGTCAATGGAACCAACCGGATTCGAACCCGGGTCGGTCCAGACCTTAATCCAGTCTCTTACACACAACTCGCATCCACAGGCGGATGTGCCAAAATCCAGTGACTATCTATATAGGTTAACAAAACCCCGTTTACTAAGCTTAAGCCTTTAAGCCTAGGAACCCCATTAACCCACCTCTAAATAATTCTAATAATTCCTAGTAGCATTTAAGTACTAACACCCTAGCTTCAACTTAATTCAACTAATAACTAAGAACACAACTTGTTTTTATGTTTTTGAATATTTGAACACAACTAAAAGTCCGAGTTTTGTTAATCCTTGCGATTAAGAACACATGTGGGCACCATATTGGGCTCACATAATTGGCGACCATCTGGGACTGAATCCAGTATCTCTTGCTGGAGGGCAAGTCGCCATCACGCCCTGTACTCCTTGCATCGACTGCCGGATGTGCGAGTTGGGAAGCTCTCCCCATTCAATGTCTCCAATTGAAGTGAGTTGTTCGGAAATGCCTCCCGAACGAGGTAAGGACCCAACCAAACCGCATCAAACTTACCCGGAAATTCGAGTTTTCTAGCATCTTGAATAAGCACCATCATACCTGGCAGTAGGGCCCTCTTCTTGTGATGTTTGTCGAAGGTGATTTTCCTTCGCCGTTGAATGGCTTCAATGTGCTGAGCCGCCATTCTTCTCCTCTCATCCAACTCCTCTAGGTCTGTCAGTCGATTCTTCAAGGACTGACCATCCGTAAGGCGTGAGCCAATGGCGACTCTAAGTGACTCCACCTCAAACTCAATGGGAAGTGTGGCTTCCAATCCGTACACCAATGAAAATGGGGTTGCCTGAGTTGTCACCTTAAAGGTCGTCCGATACGCCCACAATGCCGTTGTCAGCTTAACATCCCAATCCCTCTTAGAATCAAGAATCGTCTTGCGAAGGATACTCACCAATGTGCCGTTGACCCTGTGGTGCTTTTGGGCACCCCCCTCCGAGGGAGCCTAAAAGTACCGCATAAGCCCTTCGGTGAGGGTGGCCTGCCTTAGCAAGTGCCTAAGCCGAACCCAGTATTTAATGAATGTTTTGGGTTGTGGAGGGATTTGATAATCGCGTCGTATCCTTCCGGTAGGTTGTGCCTAGATCATAAGTATCTAAGGTGATTATCAATTTCTCTTACCTAATGCCTAATCTATCCTAGTCTACGCGCAGACGCACCAGCCTTGAAATCAAGGCAACCTAACTCTAATGGATAAAAGAACCTTACCTCTTACCTTGGCGACACCTAATTCCTTAATTCTTATGGATTAAATTCTCTAAAGGGGACCTTGATTAAGTTCCACCTTTCCAACCTTCATTCTTAGTTATGGTTGATTGAACAAAACCTAGGTTACTAAGTTCATAAATTATGGCATCACCGCTTACCTGGTTGGTGCACACCTTAATCCGAACCCTTCAAGGCCCTGTGCGGGTCTCTTGAAGGTTGATTGATACTTACACCCTCCGATCTTTGCCGCCGAAGGGGTAGTATCAATCTTCCGAGTTAAGTTCCCGGTTGGTTTTTTGCCCACGGGGGTTGTACGAATTTTATTGGTTATTAATTAGTTTAACACGGGTTGACCACAAAAATTCAACTTAATGGGACCGGGGAATAAGGCAACCTGTGTGTTCGACCTGTTGCACAATCTTCAAGGGTTGGGGCCATCACCTCCAACCCTTGGGGCCAACAACATGATGGTGGTTTCGTGGGTCATTACTCCCACCTTACCACCTACAAACATGCAGAGTGGTCATGCCGGTGATTAACCCGGCTTCACCACACACGAACGAGTTATGAATGGAAGCTACTACCACAACACTTAACCGAGGGGCTCCGCACACATGGGAGTTGGAATCCCCCCTCGGCGGCTAGGTGGGTGATGCCCCCCTAGCCTTACATGGATAGTTGGGTTGGGTTTAGAATATACCTTTGCCGCGCTCCCTCCATTCCTAAATCGAAAGGTGTAGGGCTAAAAAGACTTACCGATTGGCTCCCATCTTGATTTGGCGATGGTTGGTGCGGAACCCCTACTCCAACGTTCGGCCGCCCACAACGCCAACTCGCCAACCTTGGATGGACGAACCTCTTATCGTAAGGCAGTAGACACCCCTTTGCTTGAACGGCCACAACTTCCTCTCACAAGCCTCAATTGGAACAATTGTTAGTAATTTGGAAAGCTAACAACAATAACTATAACCCATCCAATTATCAAAATAACTGCATGTATCCCCTTAAAGATATGAGCTCACAAAGTCGGCTCTTAGAATTCAAGAGGCAGCTGGGATACCTTCATTCAAAAATTCATAACTCTCACTCCTTAAATCCGATTGTCACAAACTTATACTTTCTAAAAAGCTAACAAGAAGAACTATAATGCATCTAAGTCTCAAAGCAACTGAATAATTTCTCTTTTAGTTATGCGCTTGTAAAGTTAGTACTTATAGTTGGAGAGGTAGCTGAGACACCTTCATTAAAACACTTATAACTTTTACACATCAAATTAGATTCCAGCAAGCTTATACATTCTAGAAAGCTAACAACAACATCTATAACATACTTAAATACCAAAACAACTGAATAAATTTTCTCTTAGTTATGCGCTTGCAAAGTCAGCGCTTACAATTTAAGAGGCAGTTTGAGACATCTTCACTCAACTACTCATAACTTTTACACATCAACTTAGATTTCTATAAGCTTACACATTCTAGAAAGCTAACAACAACATCTATAACATACTTAAATACCAAAACAACTGAATAAATTTTCTCTTAGTTATGCGCTTGCAAAGTCAGCGCTTACAATTTAAGAGGCAGTTTGAGACATCTTCACTCAACTACTCATAACTTTTACACATCAACTTAGATTTCTATAAGCTTACACATTCTAGAAAGCTAATAACAACATCTATAACATACTTAAATACCAAAACAATTGAACAAAATGTCGTTTAGTTATGCGCTTGCAAAGTCAGCGCTTGTAAATTGAGTGGCAGCTGAGATACCTCTACTCAAACACTCATAACTTTTGATCCCTAACTCTGATTCTAATAAGCTTAGGCTTTTTGGGAAGCTAACATAAAGGGCTATATCCACTCAAAATCTGAAAGCTAAATTGCAATTTGTGTGTCCACTACACTTGATTGAATGTGGCACAGCTACTTAGGGGTGTGTTCAAAAACACACTACCTTCTCCCAAGAGTTCTAACCATAGAATTCTAACTTATGCCTATATTGTATGAATGAAAATGCTCTCTCCTTCTAGCTACAATCCTAGAGGGCTTCGCCGTGTTAAAATGAAAATTCGGAGAGAGAACGAAGAGAAGAAGAGGGGGTTTTTATCACCCTTCAATGAAGGGTCGGACCCCTTCTCCCTTCCGTTCAACCGAGGGGTCCCGTCCCTTGAACGGTGGCAACGAAGCCCTCGGTGGTGAATGAAGTGGGGAAAGGCCACCTCGCACCCACTTGTCTAAGCCCTTAGAAAGGCTTTTCCATTTTGGTTTGAATTTCATTTTTGGTGGCAAGGGTGGCAACATGGCCCCCTTGCCCTAGTTGGCAAAATCCTTTACATTTGTAGTTGTCACCTTTTTTTTTCTTCGTTGGCCGCTACCGGAAGCACTCTTTTTTTGCCGCCGCTTGACTTTGCTTGCTTGAATTAGTTGTTCCTAACTTAACCTACCTATTTACTAGCCCACTACTTTCATACTTCCGATTCGGGTAAAGGGCATTTCCCTTTTACCCCTTCGGTTTCTAATTTCTACTTGTCCAAGAGTTTTACCCCAAAGATAAAACACTTCTAGCCAACCTACCTTAATCTAAATGGCTTTTTGGCCAAATTTTCCTAGTCTAATCTAATGATTTTGCAAAAAGCCCTCAATTGTGAGCCAAATTGCCGTTGGGGGCAATTTTGGTGCTCACATATGTCGGCCATCAGGGGGCGCTCGCCCGAGCGCGACGGACCCAAATTTCTCTTGCTCGCACGACAATCCTGGGCACACGGTAACCTGCACTAGCACACACACACATACACACATTTTTTTTTTTTTTTCTTTTTGTCCTTATATTTTTTGTTGGTTAACTTGCAAAGAATTGAGGAGAGAGGGGTGAAAGAGAGGACACAATACTAAGCCAAAAAACAGTTCAAAGCCGCCACACTTCCCCACCGGACTGGGTTTGTGTCTACTTAAGACACCCCCTCCGCCTTGCGGGAGCAATTTGGAGCTATAGATGAAAAAATTCCAAAACCACCTTCCTCCCTCTTCGGAGAGAGTTCGGAGTACAAGAGCAATTCCCAGGCGCTGAAGAAAGAAGGTCCCCCTATTGGTTTCCTTCAAACAATGACCACGGAGGGCCGACCTCTAACCTAGCACCAATTGCAAGAAGTAAATCCCTCCGCCTTTGCTTCGGGTCTAAAAGATTGATTCTCATTTAATTCGCCAGTTGCGCCTGTTCACACGTTGTATATCTTGCAACGACCCCTGTTTGTTCGTGTAGGAAAGTTCGTGCTATTTAGTGGAGCCAATTGAACATAATTGTTGTCGTACACATTTGTGACCAAAAAGGGGCCTAACCACAAGGCGTCAACCTTACTTCGGAACTCCATTTTCCACGTATCTTGGAGCATTACCAACGTCCCTGGGTGCAAGGTTCGCACCTTGTGTCGTTTGTTGAGGACGGTCTTGCGCCTCCGTTGCGTCGCCTCAAGATGTTGCACACTAGGCCGTCGTCGTTCGGTGGCGGTGATTGTGTATGCCTGGGTTTGGTTGGGAATTTCTTCCGGGTTGAGTTCCATCCATGCCGTAAACTCACCCGTGTCCTCCCAACCATAGAGGCCGGGACCCATGTCCTTTACCGGGCCTAGATGTGTCTTAGAGCCTACCACCTGGTTGGCTAAGTCTACCGAAGCGATTTGGGGCTCTGGCTTCGATTTGGGTAGGTCGGATTCCGTGAATTCTGCCGAAGGCTTGCGGAGGGCAATTCTTGTCGTTGTTCGGTTGTGAGGGGGCCCAAATGATATTTGGGAGGTGCCCGTAGACCACTCGGTGATGGCATTGGCCCTACGAAGCCAATCTCTTCCTAGGAGTATTGGGTAACTTTTGGATGTTACCGGAAGCCTCAAGACTTGGAACGTGATCGTATAGACTTCTCCCCCTACCTTCATCAAGCAATCTTTTACCTGTCCAAGGGGGGTGACTTGCCTTTGATCCGCCAAGTTTATAACAAAGGGCGAAGGGCCAGTGAGCTCGAGGCCGAGTTTTTCCAATGTCGAGAGTGGCATGATGTTAATTCCACTACCCCCATCAACCAAGGTATGTGGAATAATCTTGTCCATAATCTCGACTTCCACCTCTATCGGCCCTTCGTCCCCTAAGGGGGTTCTACGGACCTCAACCGCCATCGTTGGGATTTTTGGCTTCCTCACTTGGGTAGCTCCTTCTTTGAATTCCTTCCTTAGGGCAGGGGCTACTTGAATTAGTTGAGCCAAGGAAATATTCGCTCGGAGGCTACAAAGGTCCGTCCAAAGATCGTATTCTTCTGCCGGGTTAGAGGCGCGGCTGGGCCGGGGTTTTGGTGGGAAATTGGCTGGCAATCCATTCCCCCAAGTATCTCTTCTATCCACGAACCGCAAGAGGTCTTCCTCTTCTTCCGGTGATGGATCATCTACCGGCTCGTCATCAGGGTTAGGCCCTAGGGAGGTTGCGGGAACCTTGGGCTTGAGGGCTGCATTTTGCAAGAACTCCGGGAGTTCTGCAAACTTTGGTGATTCTTCGGACTCATTGGACTTCTCGGAACCTTCACCCATCACGGTTTGTGCCTTTTTTTGGGCCCTAGTGACTACTGCCACGTCTATCCTCTGCTTGAGTATCCCCGGGGGAACCAGGATAGACCGTAAAGAAGAATCGGCTAGCTCATGAGAGATGAAGTTGCTTTGACTAGTGTTTGGGTTAGAAAACATTGGGGCTGAACAACTTGTGCTCGCCTCATTGTTTTCAATGAACCTAGCGTCTTGGGTTTGTGCTTGACCGAGGTTAAGGGGACCTTGGGACATTGGAGGCCCATTTCCGTTTTGCGCCCACTGTTGGTTAGTATCATGTCCACTCCCCATATTTTGTTGAGGAGGATTGTAGTTGTACTGACCGTTAGGACCCTGAGCCTGACCTTGGTTCATTTGGTACCCATAGAATTGGTTGCCCCCATTGGGGGGGTTGTTGAAGGCATTACCTTGTTGTGCCAATTGGGGTCCATTGTTGAACCTATTCGGTTGGTTCTGGCCCATTTGAGGGACATACAATTGGCTTACCACACCTACCAAGTTCGAGTTGGCTTGCCTACCACCGGATGGGGGGTTTTGAGGGTAAGAATTTTGTGAACCTTGATAATTGTTCCCTCGATTACCTTGATTTTGGTGGTTGGGTGGACCGTAGTTTTGTTGGCCATTGCCTTGCGGGTTACCTTGGTGATAATTACCCAACATTCCTCCTTGGTTCTGTTGATTCCTATCATAAAAGAATGCAGGAGGCTGCTGGTTCAGTTGGGAATTGTAAGATGGCTGATTCACGGGGACCCTGCGACAATTCTCAGTGGGGTGATTACCCCCACAATGGTTGCACACCACTCCCGTCTCAATCCAACACTTACCTGGCCCCAAAATGTGAACCTTACTGCACGTGGGACAAACTCCTTTGCCGTTGTTCCGGGCTTGACCCTGGGCGTGGCCTTGCTGTGGACGAGGAGGTGGGGCGACAAGGTTACCTGTAAACTTGGGCTCCGTGCAAAACTGGTCACTGTGACCGGATTTGTTGCAATTACGGCACCAAATGTTAGTGCCATAATTGCCGGTCTCCGAGGCTGGCGGAACTTGCTGAGCTAGAGGTCTAGACGTGATTGCCATTGTTAGTTGCTCTGTGAGGGTCTTGAGTGATTGCATGACATCGTTCCTCAACTCGTCGTTGGCTCTCTTAACTCTAAGTTCTAGCTCCTCGATGGTGGCGTGGCTCGGAGGGCTCGGGAGTGCTAAGAGCTCGGGTGGCGGCCTTGTAGCCAATGGAACTGGGGCCGCTCGGTGGACGGCGTATGCATCCGGTCGGGATGGCTCCAATTGTGGAGGCTTACTCTGCTCCGAAGGAATGTAGGTCGTCGGTAGGAAAACTGGAATTGGCGCGATCGTGCAATTCCACATTCGTTCATTTTGTTTGTCTACACCCTCGATCCTCCTAGCCTCTTCTTTAGCCTCCTCTAAGTCTTGAGGGTTAGAATTGAGAATCTCTCGGATAGTGCCTTGTTTGTTAAACCCTTGTATAAAATAAAATTTAATTGTCTCGTTTGCGAGAAGGGTTCCTACGTACCGGGTTACCACCGTCTCAAAACGCCGAATATAAGATGTAATGCTCTCGGATGGGCCTTGCCGCATGTTCGTTAACGCCACAAGTGCACTTTGTTGGCCCATTTCCGGTCTAAACTGTCGGAGAAAGGCTGTTTGCAACGTTGCCCAATCGACAAATGTTCCCGCATCGTGAGACCGATACCATTCGTAAGCTGCTCCCTCTAGCGTGGTAGAAAACCAAACGAGTTTGTACGTGTCTTCGGCTATCACATTGGCCAACATTACCTCAATGTATCGCTCGATGTGGGTCGAAGGGTCCTCATGCGGGAGGCCACCGAACTTCGGAAAATGACTCGGCATTGCCCGTGGCGCTAATGCCTGTGGCATTAAGATGGGAGGCCCCCTAGGAGCCATCATGGCATCTAAAGGATTCGCCATGGGTTCGTGTTGTACCACTCCAACTGGACTCTCCGGGGTAGGGGACTCCTCCCTCTCGTGTTCGAACTCGTGACCTAGACCTTTAATTGTTACTTCCTTAGTTTTATCGGGTTTTGGTTGTTTGTTCTTCGGCCTCTTACCTTGTGTGGTCTCTGATGTAGTCGCAGTAGTCGCGGTGGTCGTGGTTGGCGTATCGTACGTTCTTCCCCTAGTACTAACCATAGCACACGTGGACCATGGCGAATGACTAATTTCTATAGGATTCAATTCTTCCTCTCTAAACTTAAATGTGTAGGTACTTAAGAAAATGTCGTCCGGGGTTGGCCGGGGCATCCACCCTCCCGGCAGACGCACCAATTATGTGGTGCTTTTGGGCACCCCCCTCCGAGGGAGCCTAAAAGTACCGCATAAGCCCTTCGGTGAGGGTGGCCTGCCTTAGCAGGTGCCTAAGCCGAACCCAGTATTTAATGAATGTTTTGGGTTGTGGAGGGATTTGATAATCGCGTCGTATCCTTCCGGTAGGTTGTGCCTAGATCATAAGTATCTAAGGTGATTATCAATTTCTCTTACCTAATGCCTAATCTATCCTAGTCTACGCGCAGACGCACCAGCCTTGAAATCAAGGCAACCTAACTCTAATGGATAAAAGAACCTTACCTCTTACCTTGGCGACACCTAATTCCTTAATTCTTATGGATTAAATTCTCTAAAGGGGACCTTGATTAAGTTCCACCTTTCCAACCTTCATTCTTAGTTATGGTTGATTGAACAAAACCTAGGTTACTAAGTTCATAAATTATGGCATCACCGCTTACCTGGTTGGTGCACACCTTAATCCGAACCCTTCAAGGCCCTGTGCGGGTCTCTTGAAGGTTGATTGATACTTACACCCTCCGATCTTTGCCGCCGAAGGGGTAGTATCAATCTTCCGAGTTAAGTTCCCGGTTGGTTTTTTGCCCACGGGGGTTGTACGAATTTTATTGGTTATTAATTAGTTTAACACGGGTTGACCACAAAAATTCAACTTAATGGGACCGGGGAATAAGGCAACCTGTGTGTTCGACCTGTTGCACAATCTTCAAGGGTTGGGGCCATCACCTCCAACCCTTGGGGCCAACAACATGATGGTGGTTTCGTGGGTCATTACTCCCACCTTACCACCTACAAACATGCAGAGTGGTCATGCCGGTGATTAACCCGGCTTCACCACACACGAACGAGTTATGAATGGAAGCTACTACCACAACACTTAACCGAGGGGCTCCGCACACATGGGAGTTGGAATCCCCCCTCGGCGGCTAGGTGGGTGATGCCCCCCTAGCCTTACATGGATAGTTGGGTTGGGTTTAGAATATACCTTTGCCGCGCTCCCTCCATTCCTAAATCGAAAGGTGTAGGGCTAAAAAGACTTACCGATTGGCTCCCATCTTGATTTGGCGATGGTTGGTGCGGAACCCCTACTCCAACGTTCGGCCGCCCACAACGCCAACTCGCCAACCTTGGATGGACGAACCTCTTATCGTAAGGCAGTAGACACCCCTTTGCTTGAACGGCCACAACTTCCTCTCACAAGCCTCAATTGGAACAATTGTTAGTAATTTGGAAAGCTAACAACAATAACTATAACCCATCCAATTATCAAAATAACTGCATGTATCCCCTTAAAGATATGAGCTCACAAAGTCGGCTCTTAGAATTCAAGAGGCAGCTGGGATACCTTCATTCAAAAATTCATAACTCTCACTCCTTAAATCCGATTGTCACAAACTTATACTTTCTAAAAAGCTAACAAGAAGAACTATAATGCATCTAAGTCTCAAAGCAACTGAATAATTTCTCTTTTAGTTATGCGCTTGTAAAGTTAGTACTTATAGTTGGAGAGGTAGCTGAGACACCTTCATTAAAACACTTATAACTTTTACACATCAAATTAGATTCCAGCAAGCTTATACATTCTAGAAAGCTAACAACAACATCTATAACATACTTAAATACCAAAACAACTGAATAAATTTTCTCTTAGTTATGCGCTTGCAAAGTCAGCGCTTACAATTTAAGAGGCAGTTTGAGACATCTTCACTCAACTACTCATAACTTTTACACATCAACTTAGATTTCTATAAGCTTACACATTCTAGAAAGCTAACAACAACATCTATAACATACTTAAATACCAAAACAACTGAATAAATTTTCTCTTAGTTATGCGCTTGCAAAGTCAGCGCTTACAATTTAAGAGGCAGTTTGAGACATCTTCACTCAACTACTCATAACTTTTACACATCAACTTAGATTTCTATAAGCTTACACATTCTAGAAAGCTAATAACAACATCTATAACATACTTAAATACCAAAACAATTGAACAAAATGTCGTTTAGTTATGCGCTTGCAAAGTCAGCGCTTGTAAATTGAGTGGCAGCTGAGATACCTCTACTCAAACACTCATAACTTTTGATCCCTAACTCTGATTCTAATAAGCTTAGGCTTTTTGGGAAGCTAACATAAAGGGCTATATCCACTCAAAATCTGAAAGCTAAATTGCAATTTGTGTGTCCACTACACTTGATTGAATGTGGCACAGCTACTTAGGGGTGTGTTCAAAAACACACTACCTTCTCCCAAGAGTTCTAACCATAGAATTCTAACTTATGCCTATATTGTATGAATGAAAATGCTCTCTCCTTCTAGCTACAATCCTAGAGGGCTTCGCCGTGTTAAAATGAAAATTCGGAGAGAGAACGAAGAGAAGAAGAGGGGGTTTTTATCACCCTTCAATGAAGGGTCGGACCCCTTCTCCCTTCCGTTCAACCGAGGGGTCCCGTCCCTTGAACGGTGGCAACGAAGCCCTCGGTGGTGAATGAAGTGGGGAAAGGCCACCTCGCACCCACTTGTCTAAGCCCTTAGAAAGGCTTTTCCATTTTGGTTTGAATTTCATTTTTGGTGGCAAGGGTGGCAACATGGCCCCCTTGCCCTAGTTGGCAAAATCCTTTACATTTGTAGTTGTCACCTTTTTTTTTCTTCGTTGGCCGCTACCGGAAGCACTCTTTTTTTGCCGCCGCTTGACTTTGCTTGCTTGAATTAGTTGTTCCTAACTTAACCTACCTATTTACTAGCCCACTACTTTCATACTTCCGATTCGGGTAAAGGGCATTTCCCTTTTACCCCTTCGGTTTCTAATTTCTACTTGTCCAAGAGTTTTACCCCAAAGATAAAACACTTCTAGCCAACCTACCTTAATCTAAATGGCTTTTTGGCCAAATTTTCCTAGTCTAATCTAATGATTTTGCAAAAAGCCCTCAATTGTGAGCCAAATTGCCGTTGGGGGCAATTTTGGTGCTCACAGACCCGCTCCGTCTGACCATTAGTCTGCGGATGATAAGGAGTGGTTTTCCTATGGTCTATCTGAAACCTGTCTGTCATTTCTCGAATTAAAGAATTCAAAAAATGAGTTCCCCTGTCACTTACTAGAATCTTCGGGCATCCAAATCTCGAGATGATGTTCTCGTACATAAAGGTGGCCGCATGTGTGGCTGTATCCGTCTTGACAGCTCTAGCTTCTGCCCACTTGGTTAAGTACTCGGTGGCGACCACGATGTAAGCCATTCCATTTGAGGAATGGGGATGAACCTCGCCAACATAATCAATTCCCCATTTCTCAAAAGGGACTAAGGGTAAGGATACATGGAGTGGCATCTCCATGCGGAGGTCATTCCTCGCGTACCTCTGGCAAGCGTCACAACGCTTAACATAATCATGTGCATTCTTAAACAAGGTCGGCCAAAAGTATCATGCTCTAAGAATCTTTTGGCCGGTGAGTTGGCCAGAAAAATGTCCCCCACATGCACTGTCATGACATGCGGCCAAGATGGAGGGCACTTCAACCTCCGACACACACCTTCTCAACAATCCATCAGCTCCCCTCCTAAACAACCTATGTCCTATCACTGCGAAGTGCCTACTATTGACTCTAACTTTTCTCCTATCCTCCTTTGTCCATTCTCCAGGCAATTGTTGAGTTGTCAGGAACTCCACAATGCCCGCATACCACTCGGGTCGGGCGGTAACCACAAAGAGATTGTCGTCTATCAACCTATCATCCACTGGACTCTCCCCCATCTCCTCCGACAATCTCGACAAGTGGTCGGCTTGTAAATGCATGCGACCAGGCTTGTACTCAACGGTGTAATCAAACTCCTCCAACAACAAGACCCACCTAGCTAGCCTTCCGCTCAACTCCGCCTTGTTGACTAAGTACTTGATGGCCATGTGATCCACAAAGAAAACAACCGGGTTGCACATGAGGTAATGGCGAAACTTCTTAACTGAAAACACCATGGCTAAGCACTCCCTCTCTGTGGTAGAATAATTCCTCTCGGATGGTGTCAATTGCTTACTAGCATAAGCAACGGGTTGGTCCTTACCTTTTTCACCTGTTGACTAACAAAGTGCACTACCTACAGCTACATTGCTAGCATCACAAAACACATGGAAAGGTTTGTTCCAATCGGGTGGCCTCAACACCGGATAAGTGCTCGGCTTATCCCTCAACTCCTCAAATGCCCTTTGGCATGCCTCGGTCCACTCAAACCTACAATCCTTCCTAAGCAGCTGAGTGATAGGAACCGCAATTTTAGCGTAATCCGGGATCAAGTCCCGGTACCACCCCACATGGCCTAGCAACTTAGCAATCCCCTTGGCATTGGTTGGTGTTGCCAACTCACTTATGACCCCAATCTTTTCCGGATCCAGTTCCCTGCCTTTCTCACTCACCACATACCCAAGTAACACCCCCCGACTCACACCCAAGAAGGTCTTATCCGGGTTTAACGCTAGCTGCATCTTCCTACATCTAATCAAGGCTTCCCTAACACACTGTAAATGGTCGCTAGCGTTACTCTGAGTGCTAAAATCATCCACAAAGACGGTCATGGACTTGAACAATAAGTCGGTGAAGATGTACATGACCAATCTTTGAAATGTGGCCGGGGCATTACATAATCCAAATGGCATAACCACCCAAACGAAAGTCCCCCAAGGAGTGGTGAAAGCCGTCTTGTGGATGTCTTGAAGGGCAATAGAAATTTGGTTGTAGCCCGCATATCCATCCATGAATGTGTACCTCGCATGACCACCTACCTCCTCTAACAATAGTGTGATGAATGGTAGAGGAAAATGGTCATTTTGTGTGCACGCATTTAACTTCCTATAATCCACACACACCCTCAACTTTCCATTTTTTTTCTTCACCAAAACCATCGGAGAGACCCAATCCGTAATTTCCACCGGTTTGATAAACCCGGCCTTCAACAACCTTTCCAACTCCGCCTTAACCAACAATTGTAATTGTGGGTTCATTCTTCTCTCCTTTTGTCTAATTGGCCTAGCGCCCGGGATCAAAGGAATGCAATGCTCCACCATCTCTCTCGGAATCCCCCTAAGCTCATCATACGACCAAGCAAAGGTGTCACTAAACTCATCCATCAAATCGCCATATTCCTTGATTTCCTTCTTCCCCAACTTAGACCCCATTTTCATTTGTCTAACCGTCCCATTTTTCATTCTCACATCCACATACTTCCAATCCGCCTCCGACACATGTGTTTGCTCATCCTTGTTTCTATACCAATCCGGAGGTACCTTTGGATAATCCTTAACATCTTGACCCGCCACAATGCCCGTTGACGTGGTCTTGAAGTGCACAGGTTCTTCCAACTTTCCAGCCTCAATGACGGCCCCCTCATCTTGGGTCCCATCCACATGTACGACATTCACGTCGCTCTCATCCATGCTATCTACCCAAGGTGTCAATCCTCCTCTGATCCACTCCTCCTCGGTCAACACCTCGCATGGCTTCAACAAGGAATATTCCGCCTCCCTTGAGCTAAGCCTCTCCTCACTCAAACATTCATGATGGAATGTCATCATAATGTCATACTCCGACTCGGGATAGTCTCTCAACCACTGCGCATACTCCCCATTATCACCATGGAAATAGAAACTAGGACCCAAACTACCTGACACTGAATCTATATAAGTCCCTTGTCCGCCTGGATGGACTACTCCCACTAGTGTCTCATTCTTTTTGTCACCATCTCCACCTTCTTCCTTGCCTCCACCTCTTCATCCGAAGATGAAGAGATTTGCTCTCTCACCCAACCTCCTAACGATCCTATAGAAACTTTGACTCTATTGTCCTTAGGACCATAAGTAATGGACGGCTTCACTCCTCCCCAATCTACTACTGCATCCGACATCCTCAACCAAGGCCTACCCAACAAGATGGGAAATGCATCCTTGTTAGAATGCATTTTGATGACATGAAAAGTGACCACATACTCCTCCCCTCCAGTGCTAATCCTACAATCCTTAATCATTCCCAAAGGCACCGCCGGAGTTTGATTCGCCATGTTGATGATGAAAGGTGACGGACCCGTAAGGCTAAGACCCAACCTCTTCATGGTGTGCTCCGGCAAGATGTTCAACCCACTACCTCCATCAACTAACACATTCGGAACCACCTTGTCCACCACCATAACTTCTATCTCAATTGCCTTGACGTCACGCCCTCCTCCTTGTAGTTGGGCTCTGGCAGCCACCCTAGTCTTCACTTTCCTAGTCCTCCTAGTCACCGGCATCCCCTCTTTAGGAGTCTTACGAGCCATGGGTGAGATCTCTAACAACTGACCGAAGGTTATGTCGGCCTTCAGTGAGCTAAGGTCGGCCCACAAATCATATCCTTCTTGTCTCTCAACCTTGGTCTTCTCTACTCTATCAAACTCATCCAAAGGAATGCTAGGTCCTTCCCATTCTCCCATTTCACTATCGTGTAAATCATGAATGACATTTGGCCTCTCCCTATCCTGAACAATCTCATTCTCCTTCCCTAATTCCCTAGTGGCTCTCCTAGCTACCCTAGCTACTCTATCCAAGTCTGACAGGTTAAGACCTTCATCTGAAGAGCACTCCTCATGTCCTTCAACATCATTTTCTGCTTCAATGTTTCCCCGCATAGCTCTAGTGGTGACCGCTAACGCAGGAGCCTCATGAGTGACTTCATCATCAAAACTCTTTAACTCATAGGTGATGGCGTTGGTGTGTGGAGGCCATTGACCTTGCTCGTCTCCGACACCCATTTGATAAGTCAGAGACTCATCATGATGAGGCTCAGTGACACCATCCACAAACCTAACATCCTGAGAATTCGATGGACCCGGATCGGTGGGAGGAGCTGGCCTCCTATTGTCGAACTGCTGTGGAACACCTGGCCTATTATGAATTGGAATGTATCCATTTGCCGTTTGCAATCCCGTCGGGGGATGGAACGTCTGTCTCGCATTCCCGTGATCATAGTATAGATTGGGTGGCCTAAGCTCATTAGGAGGTCCGCCCTGTGGCCTAGCCCCTCTCATGTTGTCTCTAGCTTGTTGTTGTGGGTTGGCTACCGGGTTGGGCATGCTAATGACTTTATCAGGTTGATGACACTCGTCCGAAGGATGATTTCCCCCACAGTTGCTACAACCATAGCCTTGTCCTTCGGACCAACACTGACCCGGTGCGTGCCATCTCCCACAAAAAGAATGAAACTCCCTTCTCTCCATATTCTGACCACCTTGTCCTCTAGGGGGAGGCCCCCTATAATTGCCCTGTCCATACTGAATTTGTCCTTGACCCCGTTGGTTTTGTTGAGGTGGACCACCATTGTTCCTTTGATCACGATTCTGCCCCACTCGACAAAACTGCCTAGTATGTCCAGGTTGCCCGCACTGAACACACCACAATCCTGAGGCATGTCTACCCGACTCAACTGGAGGAGGAGGACCAGGCTGCTGACTTCTAATCATCAATGACATCTGATCCGTAAGACTCTGCATTTGCTTAATCATAGCCTCCTGAAATCCCAATTGACTAGCACCTAACCTTTTCTCCACCTCCTCAATGTGTGTGTCGACTCTAGGAGCAGGCAATGCTAAGAGTGGTGCAGGTTCTCTAACCGCTAGAGGACGTGGACATGTGTCAATGAGAGCATACGGAACCTGACTCCCCTGTCTACCTGGCTCTCCCTCTGCTACCCTCGGACGAATGGGGATGAATTGAGGTATGGATTCATCCTCCCTTCGCCACAACCTCTCATAATCTCTATCTATGTGCTCCATCTCTCTAGCCGCCGCCTTAGCATCCGCCAATGTCTGAGGATTCCTTTCCAACACACCTCTAATGGTACCCGCCTTAAAAAATCCTTGGATGAAGAATTGTTTAAGGGTGTCATCGTTGAGCATCGTACCCACAAAGCGTGTACACACCAAATCAAACCTCCTAATGTATGCCGAAATCTCCTCTTCCCTTCCTTGCTTCAAGGATGCCAACGCTCTAAGAGCCGTGCTCTGACCAACCTCGGGCCTAAACTCATTCAAAAACTCTCTCTGCATCTGTTCCCATCCTCTAAAATGGCCCTCTGCATGATCTCTATACCACTCATAAGCTTCTCCCTCTAGAGTGGTAGGAAACCACACCAACCAATATCCCGGGTTCGTGACAAGAGAACTAGCCAACCTCTCAATGTACCTCTCCATGTGCCTAGAGGGATCCTCATCCTTAGTTCCATAAAACTTAGGGAGGTGGGATGGCATATCCACCGCCGCCAAGTTTTGTGGAACCACAATGGGTAAACCTCTCGGCCTAACCAATGGATCAATGGGTGGAAAGGGAGGTGGACCCTCTCCCTCCTGAGCCATGGTGACAGGTGTGTCCACTCCTATTCCGCTATCAACTTCTACAGGAATTTCTTGCCTAACTGTCTCTATTCCCGCCAATGTCTCGCTACTCAACTTGAAGGAAGTAGCTTCCTCCTCAAGTTGAGCATCTACTTCTAAACCTTCTAACACTGGACTAGCAATAGGTTCCACCTTCAAACAACTTTCTATCCCAACTTCTCCTTCCTCCACAACTTCACTAATCTTCGACAATCTCTTCCTACGTGTAACCTTTCCTAATCCTAACTCCAATTGAGGTTTGTGGGATCGAGTCTTACCTTGCATTCATGCACATTCGATCAACCCTCACTTGACCACACATACCCCTTGCTACCTTCACTCTTTTTAATGTTTTCACTTTTCTGGATGTGTATTAAAAATTGAGGAGGTGAGGAAAGAGACCCTGCAAGCCAACTTAGATGAAAAATCCCAAACAGGGGATAGGCATGTTCATGTCAATTATCAGTCGAGCCGGAGCATCACCTCCAAATTCTTCCCTCAAATTGACACTCACCACAATACCGAGGTTGAGGGACTGACCTTCGCCATGCACCACATCGAAGACCGAGGCATCACCCTCTCGCCTTCAACACGATGCGATGACTAAGGAATTACCCTCCCCAACGGATAACGACAAAGACAAGTACTAAAATCCTTCCTTAATTAATTAATGAGTTCACTTTGAAGAATATCATACCTCAAGCAATTCGCTTCCCCCTACAAGTTAGCACTCACCCTCGACCGTGACTCAATATGACATCGACCACAACAATTCTCAATCAACAATTCTAATCTAAAACATCAAATTAAAAATCCCTTAACTTGGACACTCACCCCGAGGTGAATATCAAAGTTGACTCTTCCTAAAATTAATTATCCCTCTAAGATTTAGTGAGCTAATGATCGCACTATTAATGTTATATTTTTATGCCATCCCAAGAGGGTTTAGGGTCGTACCTCAAGCCGCGCTCCTTCCTCAAATGCTTAAATGAAATTGCAATTTATTCCAAAGAAAAGAAAATTCAACTATCCTAATCAATGGCAAAAAATCCAAACCCAAGCAAAATACTCACCTTGCACTACGTGCTCCTTCCTCACCCTCAAGTTCGTGCCTCCAAGCTTCCAATCCTCCTAATACCGCTTCGCTCCCGGCGGACGCACCATTTATGTCAGCCATAAACCCCCACCCTTATGCGTCTGTAGTCCGGGTGGGAGCCCATGACTCACATGAACTTCACTAGCCTTAGTAATCAATTGTAACTCATATCCATTCTAATTGGTGAATCAATGTACTTAACATCTCCTCCTTTATTAACTCAAACTCAAGTGTTTACAAACACTAGAGTATCATACTCATACAAATCAAAGAAAAATTCAAGTTCAAGGTTGTAGGCTAAATAATATCAACCTAGAGATCTAATGATATAATGCCTCTCACTGAGGTTTATTACTTGATCACAATACACATAACATATTACCACACTTATCACTAAACCTACTCCAACCCCGTCATTCAACCTTCATAGGATTCATGAACCCTTTGCTAACATTCCTATTATTTCCTTCTAAGAGCTTTGTGCCTTCATCTACCTAGTGAGGGAGAGAAAGAGAGAGAGAAATAATCCTAATTGCAAGAGTGAGAGAGTGAGAATCAACCTCCTCCCTTCCCTTCGGGGAACTACCCCCTTTCATCACCAAGCCTTACCGGCCGTAGATCTAACCATACATCTAACGGTTGGAATTGCCGGCCATCATACTCTAGCCGTCATCCCTAAAATCCCTAGATCCAATGGCCTTGGTCTTTCATCCACTTGATCCGACGGTCTTCATCGGACTACCTCCTTCCATCACCAAACCTTACCGGCCGTATATCTAACCATACATCTAACGGTTGGAATTGCCGGCCGTCATACTCTAGCCGTCATCCCTAAAATCCCTAGATCCAACGGTCTTGGTCTTCCATCCACTTGATCAAATGGTCTTCATCCGTCCGGCTTCATCCGCTTAGCATCATCCACCGTTCGTTGCCATCCTTCATTCGTTCGTCTTCATCCTCCGTTCGTTGCCATCCTAATGTCCTTCGCAAGTATCTTGACTTCTTCATACGAATTACTTAACTTAAATATAATTTGACCCACTAACCTCCTTTCTAATTAACCCACGAACCTTTATAAACCGTGAGCGGTTAGGTGAATATAAGTAAAATGCTTCTAAAAAATGAAAAGTAATTGAGAAGGTTCTACTTACACATATGTAGTAACTTCTTCTCCGTATCCGCCTACAGACTATTCCTGCTTTTACCACTAGCTCATCTTGGGATAGCACCAGTCAATGGAACCAACCGGATTCGAACCCGGGTCGGTCCAGACCTTAATCCAGTCTCTTACACACAACTCGCATCCACAGGCGGATGTGCCAAAATCCAGTGACTATCTATATAGGTTAACAAAACCCCGTTTACTAAGCTTAAGCCTTTAAGCCTAGGAACCCCATTAACCCACCTCTAAATAATTCTAATAATTCCTAGTAGCATTTAAGTACTAACACCCTAGCTTCAACTTAATTCAACTAATAACTAAGAACACAACTTGTTTTTATGTTTTTGAATATTTGAACACAACTAAAAGTCCGAGTTTTGTTAATCCTTGCGATTAAGAACACATGTGGGCACCATATTGGGCTCACAGCTTGATGGAGACGTGGAAGTTGATTCGTTGCCGGATTACTTGGAGAAGTGGCGAATCTGCCTTTGGGATTTTGCGGATGAGATCCTGCATGACGATGGAGCTCTCCTCCTCTTTCATCCAGATGACAATGGTGACTTCAAGGAGAGCATTCAAGACCACTTCGCTGCTTTTGGCTTCACCATCTTTAAGGAGTGGTTGGGAGTCAACCGTCTTCGCCTTGATTCAGCTAAACATGTGGACAAGACCACTAACCTCTTCCAAATTGTGCTACTTGTTCGTGCCACGAAAACAATTGGATCCGACCTTGATAAGCGGCCCCGACACTCGTCATTTCGCCTTCGCGATGCCAATGAGCTCAAGGCTCTTGGCATTGAGCTGGACATGGATGATGCCATTATGAATTATACCACAACCCCTCTCATGGATGGCTCCAAAGCTTGGCGTGGTCCCCGTGAGAAAGATATTTCTTTCATGTCCTCCTTGATCATGGCAACTACTGACATTGGGCAGGTCGTGGTTGACGTTAATGCAGGCGTTGGTATGTCCTACTTCACTTGCCATCATATCTTGGTTTTCATTTTCTACCTTTGCTTTTATTTATGTTTGCTAACCATTCCTCTGCAACAGGGACTTCTGTCCATGCATGCAGGCAACTTGGGCGCCATATCGTTGCTCTCGAGGAGGACGAGGACATCTTCAACCGTGTCCTTAAGCCACTTCAGAGTGTTAAGCATCCGGTGAAGGCTCCATCCATTGTTGTTGCTTCCACGCAGGCTTCACAAGGCACGCAGAAGAGGCCGCCGGCCTTGAAGCGATCGAGGCCAGAGTCCTCGCAGTAAGTGAGTATGATGACCTTCTAAGTTGCTTCTTTTCCTTGTCCACTCAGCTTTTACACTTTCCATCCTCTTTCTTACAATTTTCATGCTTGTTTTCAGACTTGGCCTTGGAGCAGATGTGTTTGGTACACCTACCAAGGGATTCACTTTGCCAATCTATGCCCATGATATGGCGATGGTACTAGCGGCACAACCTTCTCCTAGCAAAGCTAGTACCCCGTCTCCACGTTATGACCCCCGTGCCTTAGACTTCTTCGAGCTTCTTGCAGAGGTGGATAATGAATGCCATACCTTAGATTCCACTTCAGATGAGGGCGGCCATGAGGGGAGTATCTTTGGAAGTAGGGAATCTAGTAGTGACAACCTCATTGTTGATTGATTTTTGGTTTGATTGATTGGTATTTGGATTTATAAAGTGTGGTGAGGTTTTTAATATTCCAATTGTCTTGTTGAATGCATCTTGTCGTTGTTCTCAAATAACACTACACTTTTGTGGTCGTCAACTAGTAGACAATCTAAAGACAAGTAGCCAAACCAAATACACCTAACATTTTGATTTCTCAAGCATATCCTACCCACAAGAAAGAGGCCTCGGATCCCAGGCCTCTTTCCAAACCTCCTCCTCATGCTAGAACATACAAGAAATGGCCAAATGCAAAAACAAGTAGCCAACTCAAATATACATAACATTTTGATTTCTCAAGCATATCCTACCCACAAAAAAGAGGCCTCGGATCCGAGGCCTCTTTCCAAACCTCCTCCTCATGCTAGAACATACAAGAAATGGCCAAATGCAAAGACAAGTAGCCAACTCAAATATACATAACATTTTGATTTTCAAGCATAAGCTACCCACAACTAAGAGGCCTCGGATCCGAGGCCTCTTCCCATAGGTCCACCACCTTCTCAACCACACTGAATTTTCCCACGGCCATAGGGACTCGTTGGTAATTTTAAGAAACTTTTGGTCCTAAAAATTAGGCACTCCATAAATATCGGCCTCATAATTCCAAAATTAAACTTGAAATATGTGCAAAATCCACGGTCATAGGGGTCCTAACTTTCATTAAATGGAGTTTTAAATTTTGATTTTCTGCTCACGAGATCTGCTTACCGCTCACCGCTCACCGCTCACATCGTAGCATTCCTGCAATACGTACCAAGTTGTCTTTGGCAAAATCTATATGTTTTTGGGGGATGGTCATTGTTTCCGATTTAGAACCCTTGCGCGGCTTCCAAACACAAAGGATGGTATCCGTGTTTATCCAAACCGGTCCGTACGCGGAGTCCACTGTCCACTTGAAACCTTTTTTGGTGTCCCAACCTAAATAGGTGCGGAGCACGTTTTGGTCTTTGGTGCTCGGACGGCAATATTCCACTTCAATTTGACGAAAGTTGGGGCTAGTTCTAACAAAATTGGGTGAAGACAATGCTTTCACCAACCAAATTGGTTTGGGGTGCTCCTCATCTCCTGCTCGTACGAGGACCATATAACCCTCGTGGCAATCAACACCCACACGAAACGACGGAGCCGGACGATTGCGCGCAGGGCCAACGTAATGCTCGTCCATTGCAAACTCTTCACGGACGTCTCCATTGCTAAAGAACATAGCATCGGACTCCACAACTGTCAAACGACTTTGTGGCCAAAATCCTTGTGTCAAAGTCGTACGGGTGTCGACACCAACGGTCATCAAGGCTGAGCGTATGCGATCCCAATACGCGATCAACGGCTCATGAGTATCCCTAACACGTCTGGTGATGTCTTCTTCACACAACTCTTTCCAATACTCAATGAACCCGGATATGCCTTTTATGATTTCCGGCCCATTCCTCATGGGATCGGGTTTGCAAGGCTTTGGTTCCCCATCCGGAAGCAAACATTTCCCATCCTTGTCTTGACGCCACACGAGTATACCATCCTCCGGGCCCCAATTTGGAGATGTGCACAAAAGCTTGAACTGCATGGCGGGGACACCATCATCCCTCATATAGAAGCGGAATTGTTGTGCTTTGGTATGTCCCACCAGACGGTCCACTCCCTTCAACATGTATGGCTTGATGAAGGCCTTGAAATTTGGTATTTCTTCAATCATGTGCGGGATCACCGGCACATTGTCCAAATCCATGTATGATTTCATGAGAAGTGGTATGGTGGGAAAATCCTCTTCATGCAGCTTCATGCTCCAACGGCCAAATGAGGCATCAATATCGTCGTGCGTGTGCCCCACCATCAAGAAAGACACAAACACCTCTTTGAAGATGCCTTTTGCCACGAGCATCGACCAAAAACAAAACACGTATCGACATTTGTTGTCTTTAGCACAATTATCAAGTTGAACGTGAAGAGTTGGAGGCAAGGGTTTTGCAATAATGGGTTCTCCGGGTGGTTCCGGCAATGAAGACATACAAACCTCCTTCCCTTGTAGCACTGCCTCATAAAGGGGTGTCGTTCCACAACCATCGAAAAGGGCACGGAAAGAGTGTACCGGTGGCTTTTCGAGATCGCGCAATAGTTTTGCAAATGAACCGACCGTGTGGTTGGCATCGCCAAGGTAAAAATGCAAACCATAATGGGCATATTTGACATCCACATGTCCATGGGCGATCATACCTAAGAAAAACAAACGATGCGTGAACAACAAAAATATGAAATAACTACACACCGGATGGATGGAGTTGGTCATTTGGAAAACAAACCCAATGCAAATCGGAGATCCTTTCAACACACATGTGGAATTCTATACGAACCTGTGATAGCTACAGGCAACTTGAAGAGACCATCCGTGGCCTTTATTTTGCGTGCATAACAAGGACATGCGGTCTTCGCATGGTCCATTTTATCATGAATGACTGTTAAAACCTCCGCGGGCCTCATTATGGATAGTGCACGGTTCTTGTAGTAATCTTGACGATGTGCCTCCTGGTTGTTGACATGCTCAATGTATTTTCTCTGGTGTCTAGTATGGGATTCAGTGCCTATAGGGTGGGCGTCTCGAAGACCTTTGTATTTCTCACACGCCGTACACCTAGCGAACTTGTCCCCAGGTCTCTTCAAAATGTATTCCGCAAACTGTTGGTTTTTAATTACACTCAACTTGGACAACGAAATGGGCCCACATCCCGCGATGCGACCCACTTCGTTGATGTCCGTTAAGATGTTCTTCCATTTCGTGCCCGTGGGCAACACCATTTGAACAACTTTCTCACCTGATGACAATGTCCTCGTCTTGTGGGGCATTGCATCGGCCAATGGCACTATGATGGTGGAGAGGGTCGCGGATGCTTGGAGTGTCGCCTCCCTAGGTTTCTTTGTGCCAGAGTTGCCATGAAATCGAGATCGGCGACCCAACAAAGAATACTTCCGAAACCTATAGAAGTCAGCCTTGGAGACCGCATGGATGATATACCACGCTGTGCAACAAACGTCCACATTCTCAAGGGTCACGACCTTACGGCCATGGGTATCAATGTGCAAATTTCTGTGGACCTCGAGTTTCTTTGCCGACCGCATACGAAAATCCGCAAGCCACATCTCTTGACGAAGAGACCGAATTTTTTCGCGTGGAAAAAATTGGCAACATTTCATCGTGCAACAATCCTTTCCAGAAACGAGACGGATAGAATCGTCTCCCAAGATGCGATCCCGCCGTCTCTCCTTATCTCCGCGAGACACGCGACTTGAATCGTATTTACGTAGGCCTTTGCGAGGACGAATTGTGCCCAACAAAGCTAACTGCGTTTGCTTGTGCCGCCGTCCATGATCCCACAAGCTTACTTCTTCATGGAGAACCCGACGAAGGGGCCATCGACGCAAGGAAAATCTCCACGTCAACGGGACCTCACACGGTGCCAAGGAATTCAAGATGCACACGCCCACATCATCGAAACCAAGGGGGTTGACATCAACACATTCACGGGGATCGGAGTTTCTACATATGCCATCTGCCACCGGGACACCAAGCTCGTTTAGTAGAACAACATCTAGGCCCACCCATTCCTCCCTCCCGAAACCAGCACATAGAGGAATGTCATCATGGTCATCCCCAGAATGTGGAGATTGTTCGTGGAATTCGAAAGATTCATGGGAGGAGGTATACACAGACACGCCCACCCCGTTCGTCCCGTCATTAGTGTCCGCAGACGGGGACGAGAGGTCACATTCAATATCGGAGGTCGATGCATTCGTCGAAAACTCAAATGCACTATCTCCATCATCCACTGCCATCACACCTAAACAAACAACCATGTCATGACCAACCACACAACGGATGTCATGCATACAAGAACGGATGCCAAGCATACAAGAACGCACAATATCTGTAAATACATGGCCCGAACTTCGCAAACAACCCAGGCTACTATTGGAGTGTCTAAATACGAACAGCTGTATGTTCCTGGCCATACTCTGTCAACTACAACATGGACCATCGCCATTGTGGTGTTTCAGGCCGTTCATTCATAAAAGAAATGCCATCCTGTGTATTGGACGAAATGGATAAATGTGTGACAAAACAACGTCAAGTCGTCCAACCTACAATAGCATATTTTCGAACCCCCGTTCGTATATATCTACCATTAGGTGTATTTTCATAAATGTATCTGGAGGGATGTAGTGCTGCGCAGAACATACTCTCAGGTGGTATTTACGAACGCACGTTCGTAAACTCAAGGCCATCGTTCGAAAGGGAGTTCGTAAATATGCCATTGAAGGATATACGAACGCCCGTTCGTATATCACTGACATAGGGTGCCTAGGCATAGCCATTTGTATACTATCTCCACATGCTATACTGGTACACATGCGTGTACAACATCCGAACGTCCGTTCGTAAACTCCTGAGTGGCATATTTACGAAATCCATTTCGTATATCAATGATATATTCAGCATATGCATCGCCATACGTATCTGGACATGGTGTTGGTGTGGACCACACGCAGGTGCATTTACGAACGGACGTTCGTAAACTCCCGACCATCATTGTCTGAACTAGTGACACAAATGCGTGTGCGACATACGAACGTCCGTTCGTAAATCCTTTGATGGCATATTTACGAACGGGCGTTCGTATATCTCTGCCATATTGTCTGTGCATAAATGTGTAGGAGGGATGTCGCTGGATGCGCAGACCGTAATCCTCGGTGGTCTTTACGAACGTCCGTTCGTAAACTCAAGACCATCCTGTGTCTGATCAACCTCCACTGCGTGCTCCAGCTTTACGAACGTGCGTTCGTATCTCTGCCATATTGTTTGTTTGCATAAATGCCTGGAGGGATGTCGCTGTATGCGCAGACATCATCCATGGTGGATTTACGAATGCACGTTCGTAAACAGAGGACCCTCCTATGTCTGATCCAATTACAAATGCGTGGACTTAAGCTTTACGAACGTGCGTTCGTATCTCTGACCTATTGTTTGTCTGCATGAATGTCTGGATGTCGCTGTTTGCGCAGACATAATCCCAGGTGTATTTACGAACGCACGTTCGTAAATACTGTCGGCCATCCTATGATCCACCCACTAAAGCGTGCTCCATCTTTACGAACGTGTGTTCGTAAAGCTCCGGTATTAACGGCGGTATATGCGGTGACTGTACGTTGTCTTGTACCTGGGGAGTGTACGCTTGATGCGCAGGAGAATGGCGTGAGCACGCTCCGTGGGGTCTCTAGGGCGCACACTTGGCGTCTGCCGCAAAAAAAGCTCTGTTATGGGGGGGAAGAGCTTTAAGTACTTCTCTGGAGTGGTTCAAGGGCCCTTGGATGCTATTTAAAAGCGGATTCCCGCCGCCTACTTTGACCTAACAATATGCCATTCTATCCATGCGGAACATACATGACCCTATGTATGGAACATGAATGGCATGCACGCAACATATTCAAAATATGTACATTGGTTATACACAGGGTTGTCTATCCCGCCGTTGTGACGGTGTCGTGCCGTCACGACGTGTCGTGTCGTGACGGACCCCTCCGTCACGACACAATAGGGTCCACGTAGGGTCAACATAGGGGGAGCCGACTAGGGTGGGTAAAATACTTACCTTCTTGCCAAGGTGGCGTCCTATGTGGCAGAAAACGTCGACGTGGATGTGCATATTTCCCCTGCCACGTAGACCATTTTGCCATTGTGTTTATCATTGTGTTAAAATCAAAGTAATAAAATATTACTAAGGAGGGTGTGGGGCGGACGGGGGCGGACGGGGAAGGGGGGTGGTGCGGACGGGGAAGGGGGGTGGAGCGGACGGACGGGGGGGGTGGTGCGGACGGTGGATGGGGGTGGAGCGGACGGACGGGGGTGTGGAGCGGACGGGGGAGGGGGGGGTGGGGCGGACGGACGGGGGTGGAGCGGACGGGAGAGGGGGGGAGGTGGGGCGGACGGAGGAGGGGAGGGGCGGACGGAGGAGGGGGATGGAGCGGACGGGGGAGGGGGGTGGAGCGGACGGGAGAGGGGGGGGGGGTGGGGCGGACGGAGGAGGGGAGGGGCGGACGGAGGAGGGGGATGGAGCGGACGGGGGAGGGGGGTGGAGCGGACGGGAGAGGAGGGGGTGGGGCGGACGGACGGGGGTGGAGCGGACGGACGGGGGGGTGGAGCGGACGGGGGAGGGGGGGTGGGGCGGACGGACGGGGGTGGAGCGGACGGGAGAGGGGGGGGTGGGGCGTCCCACCCGTCCCACCCGTCCGCCCCGCGTTCCCTCCCGTCCGCTACCCTCCGTCCGACACACGTTCCCCACCGTCCGCTCCTCGTTCCCTCCCGTCCGCCCCACGTTCCTCTCCCGTCCGCACGCATTCCCTCACGTCCGCTCCACGTTCCCTCCGTCCGCCACACGTTCCCCGTCGTCCGTACCCCGTTCCCATCCTGTCCGCACCCGTTCCCTCCCGTCCGCCCCGCGTTCCCCCCGTCCGCCCCGCGTTCCCCCCGTCCGCCCCGCGTTCCCCCCGTCCGCCCCGCGTTCCCCCCGTCCGCCCCGCGTTCCCCCCGTCCGCTCGGAGTTCCCCTACGTCCGCTCCGCGTTCCCTCCCGTCCGCTTTCCGATCCCTTCCGTCCGCCCGCGTTCCCTATCGAGTTCCCTTCACGTCCGCTCCACGTTCCCTCCGTCCGCCACGTTCCCTCCGTCCGCCCGTTCCCCTCCCGTCCGCGCCTCGTTCCCTCCCGTCCGCCCGAGTTCCCTATCGCGTTCCCCACCCGTCTGCTCCTCGTTCCCTCCGTCCGCCCCCACGTTCCCTCCGTCCGCCCCCTAGTTCCCGCCCGTCCGCCCCTAGTTCCCACGTTCCCCATACGTCGTTTTCGTACCCTAAACCCTAATTCCGACCGGGATCCCATAATGATTGGGCTCCTCGTTGCCTATATAAAGCCGTGAGGCTTTAGTTCCTACCACTTTCCTCTCCTCCCACCACATAGGGACCCGAGACCTTGTTGCGTCCCAAAGGACAGCATCACCGCGCGGGTCTCAAGGGGTTTGGGAGGGCAGGGCAAATTGTGGGGGAACCCTCGCAATTTTTTTCTTCAGATTCACTCGCTCCCGTGATTTTTATCACGAGAGATTTTCACACTCACTTATTCACGTTATTTTTATCACGACTCATTTTCAGATTCACTCACTCACGTGATTTTTATCACGATGGAGGGGGAGGGCATTGCTCCTTACGAGAACGAGGATTTGAGGGTGCACCGTGCTTGGCTCGTAGGCAATGCATCGGCGAATACTGCCGAGGGTACGGGAAGCGATCCTGGAAGTGGAAGTACTGCAGCACGTCCACCACGTCCAGATCCCTTTCAGTTTGACGAAGAGTTCTTGGCTGTTGGTCATTCGGGAGGCAACCAAACACGGGGAAGCCGTGGAACACGTGGGAGTCGGGGAAACAGTGGACATAGAGGGAGAACTGGAAGGGGACCAAGCTCAGGCAGTTCCACAGAAATACATGCACCGGCTCGTTCGGAGAACGTGCCACCACAATCTCCGACACGGCGGACATCAAGACCGGAGAGCCCTGCACGTGATGTACCTCAGGGTTCGGAGCAGACTGAAAGACGGGGATTAAAACGCCCAGCAGTTTCGGAAGGGACGGAGGACGGGTCCGCGGCATCGGGTTCGCAATCAAAGAAAAGGAAACATAGAGGCAAACGCGACCCGCGGACCGATGAGGCTCGAAATCATTGCAGGATCGTGTTGTTGGATTGGTTTAGAAGTAACAACATGGTTTATTTGGAGAAAAAATACCTCAATGATGGTACAAAGGGTTTAAAGTTGGCGAGGAACGAGTTGATGCTTATTCTCACGGAAGCCACATCTGGACCGGAGTTTGAGGAAGCTAGGGGCATGAGCGATTGGAACACATGGATTGAAAAACAAGCTGTGGAAGCAATCTACAATCCAACGATGTCATATGAGGCTATGCATCCTGGAGAGGGAAGTAGTGGTGGGAGGAGGTCCGAGCTGTACATTAAGCTAGAGAATTGGAAAAGAGGCGTAATAGCAGCAAAAGGCACATCCGCCCGCAACCTTCCCGTTTTTATTGACAGGCAGCTGGCAGACAACATTGCCACTCAGGGCCGGCAGGGTGTCATATGGTTGCCTAGGAATGTGGAGATCAAACCCTTGGATAGGGAAATCTTCCAAGGGACCTTCGGAGTGGTGCGGAGAGTCACAATTCATGGAGCATCATTCATCCCTAACTGGATAGAGTGGGCTGGGAAGACCATGAAGGCCACGAATAGTCTGGAGAACCGAAAGGAGCGTTCGGTTGAAGCATTGGCATGCCCAGTAGATCATCCTGGGATAATCAAGCTACAATACCTCCACCCGAAAACATACGAATCCTATTCGATGTGGTGGAATGGAGGCTCCTTGAAGAACATGAGGGTCTATGACCACCAAGTTCCGGAAACCCACGAGCGCACAATCCTTCAAATGCCTGGGGCAGACTTTGAAGCACGGAAACGGTTGGTTGTATATCGAAGGCATCGAGCTTATTTGGCATGGGCTCTAATGTGCATTGTGGATGTAGTGCACAAGCATGACGTGTTGCACAATGACCTTAATCCCAACAATGTCATGCTGCATTTCCCACAAGACCGTGAGAACACGGTTTTCATTGGTGTGTGTGATTGGGGGATGGCATCATGGGGAGATGAAGACGCACCCTCCAACTATGGAAAAGAATCAGTGGATGAGATGAACAAGCACCGCATAAAATACAACTGTGCTGGTCCAGAATTATTCCATGTACGAGGGCAGCGTGGAACATCTACCTCTCCGGTGAGGATGGCTCGGAAACATAGGCACACGTTTCTCTCGGAGTCCTTCTCAGTGGGTGCTTTGGCAAAGAAGATTTATGCCAGGGATTCGACTTCCTCATTGTTTCAGCTAAACAGTGATCCAAATGGCTTGAAGATGCGGTTTGAGATAGCATTGGATGCATTGACGAAGCCCAATCCAGCGGAAAGGTCAACCATCACACACGTAGTGAACATGTTGAAGTCGCCTCCATACAACATGGTTAACCCGACAATGTGCTTCCGTGACACTGCAAAATAGTTTTTTTTTGTTTTCTTTGCAACAATTTTGGATCATACCAATTTTGTAACCGTTGGAAATGTAAATAAAGCCATCATTTTTTCATACACAACTTGTATATTGTATGAGATTTATGGATCTTAGTGCAATGTTCATACTCCATGAGGATTTTTGCTTCATAATCGAGATGAAGTCTATGGGAGACTAACCAAGGTTCTCGCCTCTCGTGAGGCCACATCATTCTTTCACATCGTTGTTATCACATCCATGTGCTAAGTTCAAGTTAACTATAGTTGTTCGTGATATGTCTTGCCAAAATGCAATTACCTATATTTATTCTAATTTTGGTATGCCACAAAATGTAGTCAACTATAGTTATATCTAGTTAACTAAAGTTGAGCACAATGTTGCAATAGTTATATCGGTTGTACACGTGATCCTAAACATCTCTAAATGTTCTTTCTTGTACTCCACACATATTGCACACATACTTCACAATTGCTTATATTTATATTTATATAATTCACAATCACTTTTTTTTGGAAGTTTGGACATAGTCTCGGTTTTTTGGCTCTCAAAAATTCATATGAAGTCCAAAAAATGAGTTCTTGGTATCCATGGATAGGTAATGAAGTCCTCTACAAGAATATGCAATAAAAGTCCTCTACATAATAGTCCCCCCATCCACATAATAAAGTACACTAAAATAGCAATAATCAACTAAGGGTGAACGTAAAGTGGTTAAAAAAATTTCTCTTGGAACTGAGAAGTGGATGCATAGTTTCATATTGCTTTGTGCTTGTTTATCTCAACAGAAACTGTTCGGTTGGTGAATTAAAAATAAATAAATAAATCATAGAAGTGGTACAACATATTATACAAGTCATAACTTTATTATTGCGACAACGTTATAAATGCCCTTTATTAATCATATACATGAACAAACGATGCAAACTATAATATTCCACTTCATTCCGTCATCCCAACCTCGTAGATGCTCCTGGCTTCCGGCGAGGCTCCATTTTTGGAAGAGGATTCGGCTGAAGTAAATCAAAATAGCTAATCGTTCGGTCTTTCATCCGTTCCTTCAATGGTAGCCGATGAGGCGACAATCCTCTCTTCTTCTTACGAATAGACATAGTCTTTGAAGATTCCCCCGCTACCTTGACTATTTCAATGTCGATTGAAGTCTCCTCCACATCCACATCCACATCCACATCCCCGGGCTTCTCCAAAATATCCGCACACAAATCAATTAGATCATTTAGATCTCCACCCACGCATTGTGTGTGGTCCTTCTCCACCGCATCGATCTCAAAGTTGTCTGCATATCGTCGTTGTTCCTCCGCCGCCCTCATCCTCCAAGCTTGTGTAGATTGTGAGAAGGGAGTCATGACATACTCATCACGAAATCGATCCCTAGCACTTCTCTCATCTCTCTCACGCTCGGGTGTTGCATTGAATGGAATATGGGGATCGTCTAAATTGTGTATCTCCTCATCGCATTCTACACCCTCAAACATGACTCTCCCCTTTCCCATCCTATCCATGATACTCTACCTTCGTTATATGTATGAGTCTCAATGATCTACTTATATATTGACCTCTAAGGACTTGATGACCATGACCAATAATTGATGTAATCCAATATGTAGAGGATCCAATTCTCGTTAGTAAGATAAAGTCAACGCAATCGGAATAAAAATAAAGTTGGTTAGGTTAAAAATGTACACTTTTGAAAAAATCTTCCGACATCCGCATCGGAAACCTCTTTGATACCTCTTTGAACTTTCCATATTTGATTAGTTATCCACTCATTCAACAAATCATTAATTTGTGCTTCAACCTTAGTGGTTCATATGGTTTCATAACCGATGTCACCCATCCGAATACACTTTCCTTCAACAAATCATTAATTTGTGCTTCAACCTTAGTGGTTCATATGGTTTCATAACCGATGTCACCCATCCGAATGCACTTTCCTTCAACAAATCATTAATTTGTACTTCAACCTTAGTGGTTCATATGGTTTCATAACCGATGTCACCCATCCGAATACACTTTCCTTCAACAAATCATTAATTTGTGCTTCAACCTTAGTGGTTCATATGGTTTCATAACCGATGTCACCCATTCGAATGCACTTTCCTTCAATAAATCATTAATTTGTGCTTCAACCTTAGTGGTTCATATGGTTTCATAACCGATGTCACCCATCCGAATGCACTTTCCTTCAATAAATCATTAATTTGTGCTTCAACCTTAGTGGTTCATATGGTTTCATAACCGATGTCACCCATCCGAATGCACTTTCCTTCAATAAATCATTAATTTGTGCTTCAACCTTAGTGGTTCATATGGTTTCATAACCGATGTCACCCATCCGAATGCACTTTCCTTCAACAAATCATTAATTTGTGCTTCAACCTTAGTGGTTCATATGGTTTCATAACCGATGTCACCCATCCGAATGCACTTTCCTTCAATAAATCATTAATTTGTGCTTCAACCTTAGCGGTTCATATGGTTTCATAACCGATGTCACCCATCCGAATGCACTTTCCTTCAACAAATCATTAATTTGTGCTTCAACCTTAGTGGTTCATATGGTTTCATAACCGATGTCACCCATCCGAATGCACTTTCCTTCAACAAATCATTAATTTGTGCTTCAACCTTAGTGGTTCATATGGTTTCATAACCGATGTCACCCATCCGAATGCACTTTCCTTCAATAAATCATTAATTTGTGCTTCAACCTTAGTGGTTCATATGGTTTCATAACCGATGTCACCCATCCGAATGCACTTTCCTTCAACAAATCATTAATTTGTGCTTCAACCTTAGTGGTTCATATGGTTTCATAACCGATGTCACCCATCCGAATGCACTTTCCTTCAACAAATCATTAATTTGTGCTTCAACCTTAGTGGTTCATATGGTTTCATAACCGATGTCACCCATCCGAATGCACTTTCCTTCAATAAATCATTAATTTGTGCTTCAACCTTAGTGGTTCATATGGTTTCATAACCGATGTCACCCATCCGAATGCACTTTCCTTCAATAAATCATTAATTTGTGCTTGAACCTTAGTGGTTCATATGGTTTCATAACCGATGTCACCCATCCGAATGCACTTTCCTTCAATAAATCATTAATTTGTGCTTCAACCTTAGTGGTTCATATGGTTTCATAACCGATGTCACCCATCCGAATGCACTTTCCTTCAATAAATCATTAATTTGTGCTTCAACCTTAGTGGTTCATAAACCCTAAACCCTAAACCCCTAAACCCTAAACCCTACGTCATTCCAAATTACTACCACATATGTGCCATTGATTTGTTCTCACACTCATGTAGAAGTGTTTCCATACATGGTTTGAGGGTTTAGGTTCCTAGCTTTCCAACGAACCCACCTGCTTTTATTTTCGATGCCTACATTTTTTTCATTATAATAATCAATCATTGACAAGATCTTGGCCGTTAGATTGGAGGGGTTATTTTGAGCAAGTAATAAAGTGGCATGCTCCTTTGAGTTTGGACTTTTGGGCTTGGCCTTTGGAGGCTTCACACTATGCCCAACTAAGGCTACCCTTACTATATTTTATTGGCTATTTAGGGTTCATTTCTTTGGACTCTCAACAAAGTTGGGCCGCTCAATCGCACTTTGATCCACTCCCAAGGGTTAACATTTATAGATGGTGACTATAGTGTCCGTTTTTTGGCTCTAAAAAATTCATATGAAGTCCAATTCATATGTGGTCGCAATTCTACGCTGTTCCCCTGCCGCCCCGTTCCCTCCCGTCCGCTCCGCGCTCCCCATCCGTCCGCTCTGCGCTCCCCACCCGTCCGCTAATCGTTCCATCTTTCATCCGTTCCCCCCCGTCCGGTCCACGTTCCCCACCCGTCCGCCCCGTTCCCATCCCTTCCGCGCCACGTTCCCTCCGTCCGCGCCTCGTTCCCCACCGTCCGCTCCTCGTTCCCATCCGTCCGCTCAGCGTTCCCCACCCGTCCGCCCCGAGTTCCCTCCGTCCGCTCCTCGTTCCCCACCGTCCGCTCCTCGTTCCCACCCGTCCGCTCAGCGTTCCCCACCCGTCCGCCCCGAGTTCCCTCCGTCCGCTCCTCGTTCCCCACCGTCCGCTCCTCGTTCCCACCCGTCCGCTCAGCGTTCCCCACCCGTCCGCCCCGCGTTCCCTCCCGTCCGCGAACATGGAGCGGACGGGAGGGGAACAGGGGGCGGACGGGGGGAACTGACGGCAGGGGAACGCGGAGCGGACGGCAGGGGAACGGTGGCGCGGACGGGAGGGAACGCGGGGCGGACGGGTGGGGAACAAGGAGCGGATGGGTGGGAACGAGGAGCGGACGGGATGGGAACGAGGAGCGGACGTGTGGGAACGAGGAGCGGACGTGTGGGAACGAGGAGCGGACGGGTGGGAACGATGAGCGGACGGGATGGGAACGAGGAGCGGACGGGATGGGAACGCTGGAGCGTATGGAGAGGAGCGTACGGAGGGGAGCGTGGGAGCGGACGGGGGGGAACGCTGGGGGCGGACGGGAGGGAACGGGTGCGGACGGGGGGGGACTCTGGGGCGGACGGGCGGGAACGGGTGCGGACGGATGCGAACGGGTGCGAACGGGTGTGAACGGGTGGGGACGCGGGAGCGGATGGAGGGGCGGACGGGGGTATATAAGTGGAGGGGACCACTTACATACCTTACTCCACTCCTTCTGGGCGCCCAGACAACCCTCCTCTAACACAGAGTGCGGGGTAGCGGGGCTCTCGGAGGAGTTAAGGATCCCTTTTTTGGGATCCTTTTACACTACTTTTGGCAGGTTGTGGCAGGTTTTGGTAGATCCACGTGGCCGTTATTTGGCATATTCCTTGTGACGCGCCCAGTCAACTGGCCTCTGCGTGAGCGCCGGTAGCGGGGTGCTCGAAGGGTGTGCCGAATAGTTGAACTTTAATTTTTAGGGACATTTTTGAACTAATTCCACAACAACACTATTTTGAAGTGTATGCTTGGATATTTTGTAGCACTATTATGAAGTGCAATTAGTATTTTAAAAAGTAGAGTTCTAGATTAGAATTAGAAACTCCAATTTTCAGACATGGCAAGTGGAGGAACTGGAGACATGGCAAGTGCAAGTGGAGGATCTAGTTCTGGGTGTTCCAGAGGACATGGACGCAAGGCCGCTGATTTGGAGTGGAATGTTTACGATGATCCTTCCCAAAAAGCCAGGGTAGGTTGGGAGAATGTACCACAACCGTGGTCAGCGAAGACTGCAATGCAGTACGTGGGCTTCCCTCACTTTGATCGGTTGTGGCCAAGACATTGTCACGAGCGACATTGCAAGGCCGTCAATGCGAGCTATACGCAGCTTGAAGACGTGGAGGCAAAATGGAGATTCCTAACGATACTTAGAAGTATCTCCAATTTGGATAGATGGCCCAAGAGTGCAATTCCAAAGTCGGTGGCGTGTATGATGTATGCGGAGCACGTGTTGCGAGTTAGGGTGGATTGGTCAAGTTTGGGTGCTCTGCATGATCAAAAATTTGGGGGTATTGGAATTGCATTCACTAAATGCACAGTTCCGGATATTCCATACACTCCCGTTCCGGAGTGGTTCAGGAAGAATCCTAAACTAGTGGATGAGCCTGGGGCACCAATTCCAGAAGGTCGGGAACCAAAAAAACCACGTACTCGCAAACGACCAGCCAATGACGTGGAGATGGCCATCGAGGAGGCGTTTGAGCATATGGATGAGGAAGGCATGGAGGTAAATGTCGATGTGGTTAACGAGCTGGTTAACCAGGTGGTTAACGAGGCCCTAAACGAGGTAAACCCTCGTCAACTTGGTGCGGACATGATGGAGAGCAGAATGGAGGCATTGCGCCAGCAACATGCCGAGGAAATTCGTGAGTATAAAGCAAGGATTCTCGAGCTGGAAAATCGACTTGCAACACTTACGATGGGGGAGGCTGGCAGTTCAAGTAGTACACCAATTAACATCCAGTCTTTGGAAGCAGAGAGGGATACAGCTTTACAGGAGGCCATGATTGCAAAGTCACAAGCAACGGACGTATGTACGAGGAATGAAGTAATGCAAGGAAAGATGGAGGCTTTGCAAAAGGAGGTGGTGGACATGCAACAACAACTTCAAGTGGTCAATGAAGTGGTTGTCGATCACGAATCCAAGATTGGCACACTGGAGGAGCAGAATGCAAGGTTGAGGAAATTTCTATCGGATGCGATCGTGGAGCGAACCAATATGAGGACAGGGACATTGCTTTCTATGGCCAAGGCTCGTCAATATGAAGCTGAATTTGAGAGCATCCAGCGAGAATGGAACCGCAATCATAGATTGCGGAACTTGATGCTCACGTCATGGCCAGATCAAGAACATATGTACCCTAGTAGGTGGGATGATGAGGATGACTTGAAATTGCCTAACGGGAGCTTGGATTGGCGGCAACTGATCGACTCCGATCACCATTGGGATGTGACCCAAGTGCATGAATATCCATACAGCATGAGGGGTGAGTTGTTATGGCCGGGTCCACATCCAATGGTCTTCGACGGATCCGTGTGTGGGATTTGCGGCAGTCCATTTGGCCCAGAGGGATGCTTTCAAGTTGGATCGTGTGGGGGCCAATTCCATCCACAATGTCTGATAGTGACAATGATCAGGAGACGGCAATGTCCCCATTGCAGATCACCCTTCCACCCTCGTTTGTACCTCCAATTTGGCCTTCGGGATTACATGCCTAAGGACTGGGTGGTAAGGCCAACGGACTATCCCTTCAACCTTTGCGAGTTTGATGGGACTTCTGTTGAGTGGAATTGGTTATTCAATCGTGCAACGGTTGAACTTTGGAACGATAACAAAGATGGCGAATGGACACAAAATCCACGTCAAATTTTGTATGTTGCAGACGAGTTGTTTCCCAACAAGCCCCCAAACCATGGCATGAAAAGATTTTTGTACCAAACTTTTGGTTGGCATTGGGATGCGACAACCATGCAATTACGGAGAGGCATTCAAACTCCTTTTTACAATGCAAGTGGTGAACTATCAATATCGGAGCATGAGTTGGAAGAAGATGCACATGAGATGCCCATGGAACGGGATTCCCATTTTGAAGCGCACTTAGAGCAGTCGTACCACAAACACAGAACGCAGTTGGAGGCAGTTGAAGCACTCTTGAATAGAGTTACGGATGATGCGGTATTGAGATGGCTAAATGGGGGGCCTAGACCACGTAATGCCACTCCACTGTCTCCTGGAAGTCGTCCATATCTCACCCGTGAAACCACGCGAATGATGGAAGCCGGGGAATCATCACGAGCACGACGAGGATCTACTTCAGCTGCAATAGACCTCGATTCAGATTCGGATTAGGCATTTTTGTAGCATGTTTAGAAAGTTGTATAGGAACGGAGGAAGACTTTGTACACATTGAACATATTTCATGTTCAAAGAATATGTAATATAAAGAGGAGTTACCGACAAGTTGTCATTTCTAAGATCGTGTAAAAGATAGCATATGGATGTCACATGTTTTAATGTTATTCGAAACTTTTAAAAACTCACTTGAATATTTGTAATTCATATGATAGTCTAACCAAAAGTACTATTGACTATATAGTCAATATTGAATACCACATAAAGATATAATTATATAAATATGCAATAAATAATTTTAAAAAACATGTAATAAATAATTTTATTACTATAAGAAAATGATACAACTTCGAACGTAACGTTCGCTTTGTGGTCTAAATGTCTTACCGAAGGCCCTAAGGTTGTAACTTGTATCAATTTTGACGGAAGTAATAAATTATGGGAGTACGTGGGAGCACCGAAAGAACACATTTGTGCAAAACCATTACGTTCGAATCCGTACTGTAGGATCATTTGCTTCGACACATCTTGGGTCCTCTTCAGACTCGTCTGTGCTGAAATCATCATCCGTTTGGGGAGTCGCGCTTCGAAGATGCAACTCTCGGTCACGTTGTGAGAAAATTATCCTCTTGGTCGGCCGGGAGCCATCTGCATCCTCTATCCAATTTTCATCTAGATGTGGTCTACCCTCATCTTCATTGTAGTCTTCAGCAGTAAACGGAAGCGATCGTCCCTGATACCTCTTCCTAGTACGTTTGACACCTCTCGTAGTTCTCTGGCGCCCTCCACCCGTACCACGACTTGAGTGCACTTCATCTCTACTTCCATCTATAAAAGCATCCCCCGTTGTACTTCCGCCTCCAACTCCAAGACCACCTCTTCCATTGGATTGACTGTGTGGAAGTGAAACAGACGCGGGTGGAATTGCAATTGGTATGTTCTCAACAACATGTCGTCGTACAGAAGGACGACGTGGCGCCTCTATAGTAACATTTCTTGAAACATTGTGCATAGCAACCAAAGTAGCACCCACCGCAGTTGCACGTGAAACACCCAATCTAGAAGTATTGGCAATACTTCGAGTGAGAGGACGATGTTGACCTTGTGCATGCAATTGCACCGTAGAGGTGGATGCAATCCTTTGAAGAGCACGGAATCGAGTTGTAGGCATTTCAGGAACATTGGGCGTTGGATCTTCTATACGATGGTTGGATATAAGGGAGGCATCCATGGATTCAGAATGTACTCGGGTTGGAAGTGGATCATGTTGAACGTGCGTTGGCTCATTTACGGGTAGTACATTGTCGCCTTCACCAAATGAAAGAGAATCGCTCCGATGTTGCAAGGAATCTACTTCAATTCCCACATTCTCACTTGCCCCCATAGCAACATTATGGTCAGATGGAAACCCTTCTCCAGTGTGGAGAGTTTCAACATGCGGTCTTCCAATAGACCCCTCATGATCGTCATGCATTCCGTCGTTATGTTGGGGGACATCCGGTTCATCAAACTCAAACACCCCAAGGTTTCCATCACTACCATTGCCATCCTCATCTTCTGAACCATGATTCTCGGAATCGAGGTCATCCAAATCAAAGTCGATGTCATCAACATTGTTGTCTTCATCATTTCCAGCCCTATCAGTTGGATCCACGTCATCTTCGTTGTCATCTTCTTCGTCAAGGTCATCGTCAGAATATACCTCATTCAATTCGTACCATTGAGCAGGTCTTGGGCCCCTCCGATGTCAAATGAGCCTACTATTGGTATATATGTAGACGAGGTCCTCAGCACGACTATGCTTCAAGCGATTGCGACTCTTGTTGTGAACGTATGAGTACATGCTCCAATTGCATTCACATGCGGATGCGGAACATACTTGTGCAAGGATACGTCTTGCTATTGTTTGGAGGGCTTTAGCTCCACCTCCCATTGCATCCCACCATTCATGGAGAGGTGCGGCATGCACGCTCGGGTCAGTAGAATCAGCAAAAGGCCCTCGATTTTCAAGAAAATCTTGGTACTGGTGGAGGATTTGGACATAAGTGTCCTTATCTTGAGCAAGCCTGCGAAGAACTCGATTTAGGATTGTCCTCGAATTGTCATCCTCATGGAGTGGGGCCCAACCACGTAGAAGCGGATTTAACATCGCTCCAGCCCAGTGTAGATCATTCAACATCAACCTCCATCTATTTTGAAACGTTACCATAGCATTTGCAGCAAGCTCAGGGCTTAAGCGAAATGGAGGTTTACTGAATCCACGAATATGGGTTTGTAAATCATGCATGACCCTCCAAGCCATTCCCATTGCAGGCGCTTTGCCGTCAAATACACGAAGAGCTTTAACAACCGGGATCACCATATACAAGAAATTTTCGCACGTGTTCCAGAATCCATCAGAACGTATAAAGCTTCGCACAACAGAGCCCTTCATGTAAGAGGTGCCAGATCTCCTCCTCATATCACGCATTAGAGTGATCCAATCCTCATCAACCACCATTCTTTCCAAAGCATTGCGTACTTGGAGAAGACGTTCAATCATGATGAAGTTCGTAGCAAAACGGGTCTCTACAGGTAGGCGGAGTGAGAGATTTGGTGACAACCTCCGGAATATAGCTTGAGAAGCATGATGGTTTTTAACAAATACACAAATATGGCGGGATTTTTTTACCAATTTTTTCACCCATTCCTCCTTCCCCCAATCTTCTAAGAGGAGATCTAGGCAATGTGCAGCACATCCTTGAAAATATAGATCGGGATTTGCTCGAATCAAGTCGCGAGCAGCGGAGGCCATAACTGGGGCATTGTCGGTGCAAACTTGGACCACATTATGTCGACCACCCTTTTCCACAAATGGTTGAATTTGAGCAGCAACGTAGACATGATCCTTGTGATTTCCCGTGGTGTCAATGGTACCCAAGAAAACGTCTCCCTTTGTGCCACATTGAAGAACGTTTAGGAGAGGTCGGTTTTGCACGTTGTCCCATCCATCACAACATATTGTAACACCGTATTTTTCAACGGAATTCCCCAGCTTCTCCTTCACTTGCCTATCTAGGTCAACCTTTATATCAGTTAACAACTTCGTACGGATGGCATTGTACGATGGTGGTGTGTAGGCTGGCATTCGATGACGGGCAGTTTCACGCACAGCATGAACAAATGCAGGATGTCTCACAATGTTGAAAGGAATGTTAGCTTCATAAAAAGCCGTTGCCCATGCTCTATCGAGGAGTTGTTTTGTTGACACATTGAACCCCTCCGTTATGTTGAGTTGACGTAGTTCACGAGGAGGAGTGCCATATATCACAACATCAGAATGTTGAGTGGTTTGGGACATAAGCAAAGGCTCTGTTTCACTAATTACGGAGCCCGCTATAATAGGCTCCAAAGGTACAATATCTGCCACCAGAGAGTCCTCATTTACAATGCCTACATGTAAGGGCACAATGCCTCCGCAATGTTCAAACAAGGCCCTAATATGCGGGGGTACCATCCTACATGTGGAAACATCAGAAGCACCCCCTACATGAGGTCTATAACCAAGGTGGGCCAACATTCTATCTCCTCGGTAAGATATGACGAACGGGCAAAACCTACATTTAACCTGCCTTTGTGATTTACCGGGAACCCTCCCCTTATCCTCGTACCAATGATCCCATGCATCGTTTCGGCGTGGCATGACTTCAACAAAACCTGCAAATACAAACAAGTTAGAGCAAGTCACTTTGATCGCATACTAGGTCCTGTTCAAGAGTGCCACGAGGGCAACCCTAATTCATAGACACTAGATTGGACAAAGTATACTCTGCATTCGGGTCTCACGCATTCAATCCTCACTCCTCAAAGGAGAATCAAAAGACTTGAGACACACTATGTCAGTGGAGGCAAAAATGGCACCTTGCACCCTCAATTTATAGTGTTCGAATCGGACGGGGGAGCGGACGGAAGGGGTGGGAGCGGACGGGGGAGCGGACGGAGGGGGGGGAGCGGACGGAGGGGGGGGAGCGGACGGGGGGGGGGGCGGACGGGGGAGCGGATGGAGGGGGGGGGCGGACGGGGGAGCGGACGGGGGGGGGGGGGGGCGGACGGTGGAGCGGACGGAGGTGGGGGGAGCGGACGGGGGGGGGGGGCGGACGGTGGAGCGGACGGGTGAGCGGACGGAGGTGGGGGGAGTGGACGGGGGGGGGGGGGGGGCGGACGGTGGAGCGGACGGAGGTGGGGGGAGCGGACGGGGGGGCGGACGGGGGAGCGGACGGAGGGGGGGGGGAGCGGACGGGGGGGGGGGGGCGGACGGGGGAGCGGACGGGTTGGGAGCGGGGCGGGGGACGTGGGCAGACGGAGGTTGGGAACGGGAGCGGACGGGGTGGAACGGGGATTGGGAACGAGGGCGGACGGGTGGGAACGGGGATTGGGAACGGGGGCGGACGGGGGGGCGGACGGGCGCTAGTAGAATTTTCCCCACTTTCCCTTTACTTTGCTGACATGTCGTCACACGTGGACAATGTAAATCCTACGTGTCCGAAATTGGGTAATGTAATTACACAAAAAAATCGGTAAAATTCAAGTCCGGCAGGATAAAGATAGCATCCGGCATAATCCGGCATAATGTCGTGACGGATACGTGTCGTGACGGCACGACATTATGCCGGGATAAGCCTCCGTCACGACACAATAGACAACCCTGGTTATACTTATACACCTTACTTGTTACTAAGGTCTGCCGAAAAAAAATTATAATTTTTATATGTATATATATGTGTATATATAAATGTGTATATATATATATATATGTGTGTGTGTGTGTGTGTAAATATATATGTATATATGTGTGTGTGTGTATATATACATGTGTATATATATAGGTGTATATATATATATATATGTATTGTAATAGTTAATGTGATCTAAATATGATGATGGTTAAGATAGAATAAATGATCTGCAACCAAGGTGTGAAGTACAAGTTTTTTGTCAATTAATATTGTTACCTATTATATATTACCAAGGTCTAAGTGAGATATATATATAGAGACAATGAGGTAAGAGTGGGTAAAAATTGATTGTGGAGGCCCTTAAACTTGTAGGTATAATCATATAATTCACATCAAAACATGCCCGTAATACGCTCACAAAGTGCGTGAACACCAATAAAAGGCAGGTTAATCCATTATTATAATGGCTTGTAAGGTAGATTAAGGATATGAATTCAAACCATACCTAGATTAAATGTGGGTTTTATTTCAGATGCCACCCTAGCTGTGGAAAGAGTGAATTAATCCGGCATGTGTGGAAAGGTTTAATTACTTTGAAATCGTGCATAAGATAGAGTAAGCATATGGATTGAAACCATACCTAGGTGGAGCCACACTTATAATTTTGTGTTTTGCATCCCACGAGAAGTATGTGCATAGCTAAAAGTGTTGATTTAAACTAGTCTTAACATATGCATGTTATAATAAGGTCATGGATTGTGTGATCAATCAATTTGCACTTAACACTATTGAAGATTTAGGGATGTAGGGTTTAGGGTTTGGGGTTAGTGTTTAGGGTTTGTGGAAGTTGTGCATGTCTAGTAGTTAATACAATAGATTAGTACACACACAAACAACATTGACCTATCAAAAACCCATATCGCACTAATGCCTTTTTCCCACCTGACTTTAGGTAACACTAAAAGTTGGTTCTAACAACCCGGCCTTCACAGCATCGACATTATGTATTGCCGAGCCTAGTTTGCAAATGATGTGGCATGGCTTAAAAGTGGAGGTCTTAAGCCTCAAGCACCAACCCTCCCATCGGTACCTAAACATGAGGCAATAATCTAGGACGTTTAAAAGTGGCGCCTCTTATCCTTGTCATTGGTTTTTTTTAGTCTTAGCTATGAGGGCACAAGGAGCTCTGTTAACAAAAAACCATTGGTCAGTTAGGTGAGTGGCAAGGCATTTGGGGATGGGACAAAAACTGCCCAACAATCCTTGCTGTGAGCACCAAAATTGCCCCCAACGGCAATTTGGCTCACAATTGAGGGCTTTTTGCAAAATCATTAGATTAGACTAGGAAAATTTGGCCAAAAAGCCATTTAGATTAAGGTAGGTTGGCTAGAAGTGTTTTATCTTTGGGGTAAAACTCTTGGACAAGTAGAAATTAGAAACCGAAGGGGTAAAAGGGAAATGCCCTTTACCCGAATCGGAAGTGTGAAAGTAGTGGGCTAGTAAATAGGTAGGTTAAGTTAGGAACAACTAATTCAAGCAAGCAAAGTCAAGCGGCGGCAAAAAAATAGTGCTTCCGGTAGCGGCCAACGAAGAAAAAAGAAGGTGACAACTACAAATGTAAAGGATTTTGCCAACTAGGGCAAGGGGGCCATGTTGCCACCCTTGCCACCAAAAATGAAATTCAAACCAAAATGGAAAAGCCTTTCTAAGGGCTTAGACAAGTGGGTGCGAGGTGGCCTTTCCCCACTTCATTCACCACCGAGGGCTTCGTTGCCACCGTTCAAGGGACGGGACCCCTCGGTTGAACGGAAGGGAGAAGGGGTCCGACCCTTCATTGAAGGGTGATAAAAATCCCCTCTTCTTCTCTTCGTTCTCTCTCCGAATTTTCATTTTAACACGGCGAAGCCCTCTAGGATTGTAGCTAGAAGGAGAGAGCATTTTCATTCATACAATATAGGCATAAGTTAGAATTCTATGGTTAGAACTCTTGAGAGAAGGTAGTGTGTTTTTGAACACACCCCTAAGTAGCTGTGCCACATTCAATCAAGTGTAGTGGACACACAAATTGCAATTTAGCTTTCAGATTTTGAGTGGATATAGCCCTTTATGTTAGCTTCCCAAAAAGCCTAAGCTGATTAGAATCAGAGTTAGGGATCAAAAGTTATGAGTGTTTGAGTAGAGGTATCTCAGCTGCCACTCAATTTACAAGCGCTGACTTTGCAAGCGCATAACTAAACGACATTTTGTTCAATTGTTTTGGTATTTAAGTATGTTATAGATGTTGTTATTAGCTTTCTAGAATGTGTAAGCTTATAGAAATCTAAGTTGATGTGTAAAAGTTATGAGTAGTTGAGTGAAGATGTCTCAAACTGCCTCTTAAATTGTAAGCGCTGACTTTGCAAGCGCATAACTAAGAGAAAATTTATTCAGTTGTTTTGGTATTTAAGTATGTTATAGATGTTGTTGTTAGCTTTCTAGAATGTGTAAGCTTATAGAAATCTAAGTTGATGTGTAAAAGTTATGAGTAGTTGAGTGAAGATGTCTCAAACTGCCTCTTAAATTGTAAGCGCTGACTTTGCAAGCGCATAACTAAGAGAAAATTTATTCAGTTGTTTTGGTATTTAAGTATGTTATAGATGTTGTTGTTAGCTTTCTAGAATGTATAAGCTTGCTGGAATCTAATTTGATGTGTAAAAGTTATAAGTGTTTTAATGAAGGTGTCTCAGCTACCTCTCCAACTATAAGTACTAACTTTACAAGCGCATAACTAAAAGAGAAATTATTCAGTTGCTTTGAGACTTAGATGCATTATAGTTCTTCTTGTTAGCTTTTTAGAAAGTATAAGTTTGTGACAATCGGATTTAAGGAGTGAGAGTTATGAATTTTTGAATGAAGGTATCCCAGCTGCCTCTTGAATTCTAAGAGCCGACTTTGTGAGCTCATATCTTTAAGGGGATACATGCAGTTATTTTGATAATTGGATGGGTTATAGTTATTGTTGTTAGCTTTCCAAATTACTAACAATTGTTCCAATTGAGGCTTGTGAGAGGAAGTTGTGGCCGTTCAAGCAAAGGGGTGTCTATTGCCTTACGATAAGAGGTTCGTCCATCCAAGGTTGGCGAGTTGGCGTTGTGGGCGGCCGAACGTTGGAGTAGGGGTTCCGCACCAACCATCGCCAAATCAAGATGGGAGCCAATCGGTAAGTCTTTTTAGCCCTACACCTTTCGATTTAGGAATGGAGGGAGCGCGGCAAAGGTATATTCTAAACCCAACCCAACTATCCATGTAAGGCTAGGGGGGCATCACCCACCTAGCCGCCGAGGGGGGATTCCAACTCCCATGTGTGCGGAGCCCCTCGGTTAAGTGTTGTGGTAGTAGCTTCCATTCATAGCTCGTTCGTGTGTGGTGAAGCCGGGTTAATCACCGGCATGACCACTCTGCGTGTTTGTAGGTGGTAAGGTGGGAGTAATGACCCACGAAACCACCATCATGTTGTTGGCCCCAAGGGTTGGAGGTGATGGCCCCAACCCTTGAAGATTGTGCAACAGGTCGAACACACAGGTTGCCTTATTCCCCGGTCCCATTAAGTTGAATTTTTGTGGTCAACCCGTGTTAAACTAATTAATAACCAATAAAATTCGTACAACCCCCGTGGGCAAAAAACCAACCGGGAACTTAACTCGGAAGATTGATACTACCCCTTCGGCGGCAAAGATCGGAGGGTGTAAGTATCAATCAACCTTCAAGAAACCCGCACAGGGCCTTGAAGGGTTCGGATTAAGGTGTGCACCAACCAGGTAAGCGGTGATGCCATAATTTATGAACTTAGTAACCTAGGTTTTGTTCAATCAACCATAACTAAGAATGAAGGTTGGAAAGGTGGAACTTAATCAAGGTCCCCTTTAGAGAATTTAATCCATAAGAATTAAGGAATTAGGTGTGGCCAAGGTAAGAGGTAAGGTTCTTTTATCCATTAGAGTTAGGTTGCCTTGATTTCAAGGCTGGTGCGTCTGCGCGTAGACTAGGATAGATTAGGCATTAGGTAAGAGAAATTGATAATCACCTTAGATACTTATGATCTAGGCACAACCTACCGGAAGGATACGACGCGATTATCAAATCCCTCCACAACCCAAAACATTCATTAAATACTGGGTTCGGCTTAGGCACCTGCTAAGGCAGGCCACCCTCACCGAAGGGCTTATGCGGTACTTTTAGGCTCCCTCGGAGGGGGGTGCCCAAAAGCACCACACTTGCTTGGTAGATAAAACAATGAAGATGTGTGAAAGGTAATTAGAGAAAACCTGCTTGAAAGTCTCCAAAGCAAGTTCTTGTAGGTGCATTGGGATAGCCGTATGCCTCCGCTATAAGGGAGGGATCTTTACCCGTTTCCTGGGAAATACTTTTAGTCTTAGCTAAAGTCAAGTGGGAAGGGGGCATAACTTGTTAATTTATGTGTAGTTCACATTTGATGCTAGCCAAACATTCGACCACATGGCTCAAATGTGCTAGTTCAAGTTGGCACCTAATTAAATGAATTGACGACCTTTTGGACATTGAATTTTCATCCACCTCTTGTAAGAAAAGGACATGTCACCAAAAATCCTCCACCCTTCGATTTCGTCCTAGCCCGAGTGGAAAAGTTTATAATGACATGTAGAGACTTCTCTCTTTGTAACCCAATATATAATTCCAATCTACCCTTGGAATATACACAATTTGATTAACACCACACTATGTAGTTTTACATTCCTTAATGTCGGGCAAGGTTATATCCTTAGTTTTTTCTAATGTCCACCCGGCCGCTTTGGCCACGCATGCCTTCAAAGATATCCCTCTTGTGAATCGAGTCCTTGCCGTCGACTCCACATTACTACATGAGTTCTCGCTTATTGATTCCGTGCTATCACATGTCATCGTGGTTGATTCCGTATTGGTACATGACACTTCGCTTGTGGATTCCATGAGCACATAGGCTTTAAATACAAGTATTAAAAAATACTTATATACTTATCCTTGCCCTTCCTTCTCTAAGTTCTTCTTGATGTAAATCTCTATCAATGTCTTCCTACTAAACTTCAGAATAGTATAACTCCCACCCAACTTATGTTCTTCACGTGAAATTTGGTACACTTGTTAAGTACCTTATCAAAAATCTCCACACCAAATTTTGGCACAAACAGAGTTCATATGCAAAAGTTATGCATGAAATTCTAACTCTAACTACTTAGTATGAATGTTGTGATAAAGCATCCGGTCATTAAAACTCTAATAACTTCCAACTCCTACGTCCAATCAATCTAAAATTTTGACACAAGATAGATATATAAGTTCAGAAGGTAGTGTCAAATTTTGGTATCCATATCTATAACCCTCTAAGAGATACATATTTTCAAACCTTGCTGCTTTGTTCCTAGACACCCTCCCCTTCAACTTTTAATAACTCTTTCATCCCAATGACTGAAGCTCTCAAATTTTTACCACAACTCCCATACTTTATAATAAACAATCCCTCAAATTTTCATACCCATTGAACACTCTGATCATCCATAATTGACAAATCTCTCACTATAAAGTTCTGCTCAAGTTCATAACTAATAAAACACTACAAGTAATGCACCTAGTACAATCTAGTCACTCTAAATGCCACAAGTTTAAACAAGTTTGAATTCTCTCACTTCAATATGAATCTCAATGCAACAAGTTGAAGTTTACAATCAAACTCCAAATTCCTTAAACCCAATCTACTTCTAACAAGAGGTCAATCCCTCTTCAAGGCTAAATAGCCTTGTCTCTTCTCCTAAGAACTAAGCACACACATGTGCTCCTATCTTGCTTCCCACACACCCACACTTATAACCCGTGGGGTGCTTAAGGAGCACAAAGGAAATAGAGGATGAGTGAGGGAAGAATGAGGGATTATATAGTGAGTTGAGAGGGAGAGAGGGCATGAAATAAGGATAGGGTGAGAGGATTAGAGCCTCCAATCACAACCCCTTAACCTTCTCCTTCTAAGTAGGGACTCATCCCATCCACAAGGCTCACGATAAGCCCTCGAAATCTCTTCCTACTTTGTAGGCTCTCATCTAATCTCCTAAGCCTTCCTCCCTCAAATGATCAACAATGATCCTAATTCAAACATTTAACTAACCTTGGCTTTCTACCTACCACACTTTACCAAGGTATGTCCTCATACTACTTAAATCCACTCCACACAAGCCTAATGCTTCAAACTTAGCTTTCTTCAAGCTTCACTCTTTTTATATTTTTGTGAATAATCATAAATTAACAAAACACTATTTGTAATGTTTTACAAGTGTTAACAACACATGTGGACATCAATTTGGGCTCACAAGGACGGACGTCAGCGTGTCCGCCAACGAGGGCGTGCCCGTGATGGAGGTAGAAGAGGATGAGCCGGCCCCATCCGTCAACGTGGACTCCATCATCCGGTCCTTCGACATCCCCTCGCTTCAAATAATGGCCCCGTCGGGTAATCCATCCGACGCGCAGGGCACTCCTGGTGGTTATACGGGATCGTCGGCGGGGGCAACACAAGACGTCCTCCCCACGCGCGTCTCTGGCGCGGACCCCTTCGGCACGCCTGGCGGGTGTTCAACGTCGGTATCCCCAAGACCAAGGTTGCAGGTGCCCAAAATGGAGAAGCTGGATGTGCTGGACCAGCGCTCCCGTCCATCGTTGGACCACTTCCGCAACACGCGTTTTGGCCAACCGAATTATGGCTTGTCGAGGCCCACAATGCAAAAGATGTCTCAAACAAACAGGAAGTATAAATTGAAAAAAGATGTGGAAGTCATGTGACTTCATGTTACCTACTCTATTCTTGATGATGTGCTTCTTCATTGGACCGCAATAACCCGTCGGTAGAGATACACCGTCTAGTTGCTCTAAAAATATTTTTTGTTCCTCCTTGGTGAGCACATACGGCGTCGGAGGCTTGTAGTAAGTGTGGGAGCACACGGACACCAAAAGTTCCGGATAGGCGCTTTTCAGTGCCTAATCCGGTCTGTCCGGATGATCCGAGTATCGTCCAGGGATTCTGTGAAGTGCAGGATGTCAAGGACCCTCTTTTCCTGCTCGAAAGTCGACCACCGGCCGGATCTGCTTTCCGGATCCGGATGGCCCTTTGGAAGTCCTTATCCCGGGACTTGCCTTCCGGATTGAACCTCTACCAATAAGTCTTATTCCTACATAACTCTCTCCTCAATATCTACCTACCTATATCCTACCTCCAATGATGATTGGGTTCATCCGGCGAAGACGTCCCTGTATGGTCATAATCCGGATTCTCTCACAGCCAGTCCGGATCGGCCTAATCTTTCCTGGCAGGTCACACAGAGAACCCGGATGGTGAACCGGAACTACAACGACAGAAAGGTCAAGCTTCGGCCGGAGATCTGTCAATCCGGGATAACTGGGCGATCCGTGCCACTTTCCGGATTGCCCCGCCCAAGGACAGTGAGACCTCTTCAGAAGATCGGATGGCGTAAGTCCGGCACCTCCGGATCCTACCCAGTCCTAACGACGGCTATCTCACATGGACGTTACCCAGGCATCCGGAATAATGAGGTTTCCTTCCCACTACACGCCGGAGAGATCCTCCGGACCGGAATCCTAACCGTTCCGGTTTCTCTCCTCCTTCCGACAGACCGATCCGGCTACAGCGAACTTAGGCTCTACTGAGTCTGAGATAACTGGGCGATCCGTACCACTTTCCGGATTGTCCCGCCCAAGGACAGTGAGACCTCTTCAGAAGATCGGATGGCGTAAGTCCGGCACCTCCCTGATCTTACCCAGTCCTAACAACGGCTATCTCACATGGGCGTTACCCAGACATCCGGAATCGTGAGGTTTCCTTCCCACTACACTCAGAAAGGAGCCATAGTACTGCAGTCGGATCTGATCCGGGTTTCCTCTCCTTTGCTCTATCCGTACTTCCTACTCATTCATTCCCTCTAGATCTGCAACATTCTCCTAACAGTCCGTGCACCAAACAAGTCAGAATAGATTGAGAACTAGAGCTTTATTGAGTGGGAAGCAACACAATACAACAATGGAGAAGGGAACCCTTCTCCTGCCCCTTATTCAGCCTTAAGTAGAGGTTGTAATCCCTAACTGAAGGTGGTGGCGAAGTTGGCCGCCCTCAGAAAACCCCTAACTGCGAGAAATCCGGAACTTCGCCCTTTGCGGAAATTCCGGATCTCGATCCGCTTTTTGCGCTGACAGAATTTTGAATTACAAGTTCGCCAAAAGTCAAAATCTGCATATTCCTGCTTTTCCTAATTCTGATCTAACTACAGCTGTCTGCCTAAGCCTACCCTAGCTGGTGCGATGCTTCTTCGAAGCCGTCTCGTCCTTGGTGTGACTCGCGGGTCCGCTGATGGCGGAGGAACCTCCCCCGGGGGTCAAAAGTCGACGCTCTTGCAGCCTCGTAAATACCCTTCGCATGTTTGGGGAAGGGGCGATCTCCTCCTCAGAGTCTCCTGCAGTGGACGGATCCTCCTCCGATCCGTCACCCGATCCGGATCGCGCTGGTCTGGAAGCCTTCTTCGTCTTCCGAGGGCGCTGGACGGCTGAGGGATCGCCTCCGGTGGTTCTCTCCCTGTTTCGGCCGGTGGAAGCTGAAGTCGCTCGTGGACCTCTGGCGGACACTGCTCGTGAGGGTGCAGGCGCCCACTGCTCCACGATCATGCACTCCGGAGCAGGTGATGGAGCGGCCGGCGACATGGGTGCCTTACCCCGATCCGGAGACTTCGTCCGATCCGGCGTCCTCATCCGTGCTGGAGTCCTGGCCCTCTCCGGTGTTCTGGACCGAGCTGATGTCCTGCCCCGATCCGGATTTGGTGATTGCCCTCGTCCTGACCTAGCCGACCGTTCTGTGCTCTTCCGTCGAACCTGGGAGGAATGTGTCCGTTGCGGAACAGGGGTCTTCTTCCGATCCGGAAATCTTCCGGATTCCGGTGGCTGGGGAGTTCCGGCTGGCTGACTGGGTCCTGCGCCTGCTGGAGAGGCCTGAACTAACTCCACCTCCCCTACTACCTCATACAGTGTTCCCGTTGGCGATCCGGGTGGGCCCGGATAAAGTACCCGCCTGGGGGTCCCACCTGAGGGCAGGAGCTTCTGGATTTCCTTGAGTAGGTCCTTCATCGAGTGGGAGTAGTTTACCAGGATCTGCAGTGTTTGACGGGCAGAAGACGGATCTGCTGACTCCATCAATTGGTCATAGAGGTGCGCCTTGTTGACGACCTCTCCCGGATGACCCACCAACTCCCGGACCCGGCTCAGGACTACTGCTTGCTCCGCCTGGTGCTTCCGGATCTCCTCGCTCTTCTGGGTGAGCTCCCGGGTCATAGCAGCCACCTGTGCTGTGAGCTGTGCCTTTTCCGTCTCCAGGGTCTCCACCTGTTTCCGGTCCGTCCGCTTGGCCAATTCCCGGAGGATATTTCCGGGTCCACAGTGGTCCAAGGCCCGGTTCACTCCTCGAATGATGTGCTCCATCCGGAAATATTGTTCCTGGAGTGCCGTCAACTCTCCCCGAACGCGCTTGAAGGGGGATTCCGGAAACTCAAACGTGGAGAGGTCGATGTCTCTCCAGGGCACTTCCCGGCTGGTACCGGCTTCCTGTCATGGTGGTGGTGAGACTGGCTTCCGGACTTTTGGAGGGGACGGAGCGGAAGGCGGTTCCGGAACCGCTGTGTCACTGGAATCTTCCGTTCCGGCTTCTGCAACCCCTGCTTCCGGATCGATCCTGTACGCCACCTCGTCCTCTGCAATCGTCAGCATATCCTCTTCCGCTTCATTGATGCAGCCCTGGTGCTGGTAGAGATGGAGGATGTAGGGAGAGAGATAGGAGGGTTTCCGGCCAATGTGGGGGATGGACTTCTCTACGTATTCCTGGATTAAGCGACCCCAATTTACAGCTCGGACCCCTGACATTGCTCCAAACAGGGTATTGGCCATGGTGATGCTAAGACGTTTAGGCTTTTCCGGACTAAGGATGGGCAGGATGAATTCTATGACTCTCCGCTCTCGGTGATTCCGGCAATTCCCAGGATGGAATCCGTCTTTTGGGTCCGGCTCCGTTCGGAATTTCCCTAAATAAAAATTATCCCTGCGGCTAGCCCAACCCTCACCCTTTCCTCGCGGAAATCCGTAAACTGCAGCCCATACCTCTGATGTCCACTTTTCCGGATCCTGCTGAACTGTCCTAAACCATTGGTTGCCCCTCTCGAACAAGAATTCCCGCAAAGTGGCCTCCGCCCTGAGATTCCAGGGCTTGGAGAGCAATCCCTCACAACCCATCCGGCTAAGATCCTCTACCAGCTCATTTAGCTCCGATTCTCTCGTTGGGACGGCTGGTGACACGGGTTTCACTGGAATGGGGACCTGCTCCCTCTCATCTCCCTCTCTTGCTTCCGGCATTTTACGTCGCGGCACAAAGCTCTCAACAATACCCGGATTCTTCCCTCCGGAACTCTGCCCGCTAACCACTACAGAATCCCAGCAATCCAACTGCTGGTGACTCGAAAAAGCAACTCACCACTCGTTCTCTCAACAATGCCGCTCGCGCAAATGGCCCGGAGAAGGAGAAAAACTCGTTTAAGTACTTTCCCTCTCTCCCAACGGGTCTGGTTCCTCAACCGTCTCCTTGTAACCGTTCGGATTCCGTTTGTAACCGTTTAACGGTCCGGACGCTCTGGACCGGACCGTTCCCAAACGGTCTTCTCAGGCTAATTTCCGGTCCGGCCAAAGTATCCGTTTTAACCATTTTAACGCGTAAGGCGGATGCCTAGAACCTTATTTTCTAAAACAACTAACCTACCCTAGGAAACCCTACTTTAATAACAATCTCAGGGTATTATCCGGATATTAACCCGGTTCGGAAGCCAATCCGTACTTCCGTGGATTTTTGGACTCCCACAGTAAGCTCCACGTGCTATCGGCCCTCGTCGAACCCACAGATGTTCTCGTATTCTCTCCTCTTCCATGTCTCGTCGTGATGCTGCGGTGTCTTTGGCTCCAAATAGCAGTTTCAACATGCTTTCGCATATGTTCCGCTCAATGTGCATTACGTCCAATAGATGTCGAATTGGAAGCTTCTGCAGCAAAAACATGTGTCAAGTTCAATACCATCCAACATTGTGCATGTTTTATCAACAAAATTTGGGTTGCACAAGAAGCCACAACATATAGGGTGAGTGAAGTTCTGGACGTTTACAGGCCAAACTGCTGTCAATGGCTCTCATGTATGGGATGAATAATATCACTCGACTTTGTTGTTGCTTCTAGAATCAGATGCACCAACATATTAGCCGTCATTATCGTCTTTCTTGGTCAAAACCCATCCCCAACCCATGTCAGACTCTGGCCATCATGAAGTTGGAGTTCATCTGTCCTTCACCTCCATTGTCCAACCTCTGGGTGGCTGAGCATACACATATCCAAATTGTGGCAAATGCCTCTCCTTCAGCATACATAAAACTTGTCTCACATTTGTGACCTCTTCTGGAGGCCAAGACAATCACATACTCGCGATCTTTATAGGCTTCCTGAGTCCAATGCCCAGTCAAACCCAATGATGTCCAAATGGCGTGGAGTTGGAATGCACATGGTGATGTCTGGACACCGCAGCTCTCACCAAAACACCGAAAACTTTGGTCCCTCCCAGTGTTATAGCATTCCATACATGATCTGCTTCCTGGACCTCATGAACAAATTTGGAAGATACAGAGGTACTTCATAGCAGATTCTCGGGGAGGTCACCCTGCAAAAAGTAGTAAACCATGTGAGTTAAACTATAGGGTTCATTTTATTCATTGGAGGAAAAAATTATATAAGACTTGGATCTACCATAGCCTTCAATTAATGTTTGAAACGTCATCATATGTAAAATAGGGTATTGGAAAATCCTCATTTTTTTTAGTAGTAGATATAAATTAGTATGAATAAAATCATGGGAGATTTTTTTTAAAATATTAGGATGAGTATAATCCCTAGTCCTTCTAGTAGACAAATGAAAAATAATACATTTTCAGTACAATATAGTGATGAAATCATCACTAAAAACATATCACATGCGCATGAGGGAAATTTTTGCCCGTGGGCTGGAATTATTGGTCCATTTTCAAATCGGTTTAGGGTTTAAGGTTATCGGTGGCTTCTATCATGTGATTTGTGATTTGAATGGTTACTCAATTGCTATGCTCGTGTGAGCCCAAATTAGTGCTCACAATTCGTGTAATAGTTTGAAAACACTAAAAACATAAAAATTAGTGATGATTGATTTAGTTGAATGCCTTGTTAAGGGTGGATTTCGGGGTTTGATTTAAGTTGAGTCAGGGGGTCGAATTGAGCCTCACAAAAAGAAATTAGAAATTAGATTAAGTGACGGTTTTGGATTTAGGTTGTACGGGGTTGCAACAATTAGGGATGGGTTAGTGTTCGTTTTAGGCTTTGAACTTGGTTGTTTAAGGGAAGGGGGAAATCCCTCAAACTTTGGGATCAGGTGCTGGTGCGGGATGAGGGAGGAGCTCCGAGAATTCGAGGCTAGGGGGTTCGGAAGGCAGGGGCTCCGAGGATGCGAAGGGGAGAGTTCAACAAAATGTTGGATTCAGCCAAGGGAGAGGCCTGCACTAGATTCAGAGTTGGATTCAGTTAGGGAGCGATACCGAATTGGGTTCGGAATGTTGGATTCAACCAAGGGAGAGGCCTGCACTAGGTTCAGAGCTAGATTCAGCCAAGGGGCGACACCGAACTGGGTTCGGAATGCTGGATTCAGCCAAGGAAAGACATTGCATTAGATTCAGAGTTGGATTCAGTTAGGGAGCGATATCGAATTGGGTTCGGAATGCTGGATTCAGCCAAGGGAGAGGCCTGCACTAGGTTCAGAGCTGGATTCAGCCAAGAAGCGATACCGAACTGGGTTCGGAATGCTGGATTCGGCCAAGGAGAGAGGCCTGAACTGGGTTCAGAGTGTTGGACTGGGGCAGCAGAGGCTAGGCAAACTCTGAATTACATTAGGGGACATAATTTGAATGAGAGGCATTAGGGAGTGGGAATTGTAAGGGCACAACTAAGTGGGGTTTAGTGAACCTTCCAAAATGTGGGGAAATACCCTAGGGTGCTAGGGTTAGGTTAATCAATTGCATTTTACATAGATTACATAGGAGATTAGAGGAGGAAGAGTGTGTTAGTGTGGTGGCGTGTAATAATCATCATGGGTGCATGAGTGTTTTTCAACACCAATGCCCTGTGGTGTTTAATAAAAAGAGTGTGTTTTGCATTTAAATTTATTGGAGCATGAGCATGGAGTGTCCTAGGCTAAGAGTCAATGAGGACATGTGAGCCATAGACTTCCACTCGGATTACAGACGCAAAAGGGTGGGAGTTTATGGCTGACAACTCGTTTGTTATATGTTGCTTTCTAGTTTGGTTCAAATATGCTCATGTACATTGCATATGTCCACACCAAACACTTACCCTAAAACCTTTAATGTCCATCTAAGCAAATGCCTAAGTTTTATAAGTACTATAGCGTGCCAAGAATTAGGCTACATTTGGACTTAGAATTACCTATAGGGTGATAGAAATTAAGACCAAGTAGCTTTTTTTCTACTAAAAGGGTCTCTTAAAATCATAATTACTAGGTAAATTGCCCCCAAACAAATACCCGGTTAACGCACGTGGTTATAAAATATAAGGGGAAGTGACCTCCCCGAGAGCAGATTTGTCTCGTTCCTATTTACCATCAAGACCAGCAGTTTCCCATAACAACTTGGGATGATATCATCTTGTTAGGGTGCATGGCCGACAGCAGCTCAAAACAACAGAAGATGGTTGTCTTTTGTTTCTATTGAAATGCACAAGCAAAATGCATGGATTTGGTTTTTTGCACTTACCCTCCAATATGGTAATTGGTATAAGGCTGATACTCTTTTCACACCGTGCTCCTTGGCTGGAAATCCTTCGTCCTTCTCCGTGCCGCCATCGTCAATGTAGGCTCTAGCGAAGCGGTGGATTCAATGTGATTGATTTTGTCCTCGTCTGTTGGACTTGTGTGTACCTTTAGGACGACTTGGTGTGTAAGATTTGCTTAGCACATTTACAGACACTCTTGCATGTATTTTGTGTATGTTTATATGTAGGAGAGGCGCAAAAATGTCTCTCAAGAAAAGAGAACAGCAAGCGGAAGCGAAGATGGTCTGCATTGTAGTACGTATGAACACGAGAAACTATTAACCCCAAAAGTATGCAAACACCATCACCATTATTCTAGTGTTTTGCATGTTTTTCTTGGCCAGTGCCGTGCTTCGCTCATATCATTCATCATATGCGAGTGTTATCCGTGCATTATCATCATGAGTTAGATTATGTATAACACATTGGTGTGCTGAAAATGTGCGCAACAGTTCAAAGCCAATGCCACCAACGAGACTGCAGTACCCCGTGGCACTCACGTACCGCAAACACCAAAGATTTCCTTCTGTGACGACCCTCTGGAGCGACCACCCATGATCGACATTAGCAACAAGTTGCACGCTATGGTAGATGAATTTGTTTCAAATTTATCGTCAGAATGTGATTCACTAGCGAACAACATCTGTGGTCAAGCTCGTAAGTATGTTGCACACGATAGTGGAGCAGAGGTTGCGAAGGCTCCAAGGCCAAGTAACCGCACGACGACGGAGGTGCTGAATGGATTAAAAAGGCCTTCTTCGGCTAACCAGTTGATGGGCTGTCATCACAGAGAAGGGAAGTCACATATGGTACATGCGAAGTCCAACTTGCAGGATGGGAACACTAGAAGCAAGGATGGAAGGAGATCTGTTCGCCAACTGAAGGACACACCACGAAAGACTGCATCGTTTGAAGAGACCAACCACCAAGATGACGCCAGGTATGTGGATATGGGCAGCGAGAACATGTTGTCAAGAGATGACATAAAGCATGGTAGTGGCACGAAGGATATGGTGGCAATAGGAAAATTTATGCAGAGCATTGAGCTCTTGTCTTCATACCATTCTTCCGATGACTGCCTTCGTGCAAACATTAAATCTTCAAAAAAACTGACGGGAAAACATAGTGGCACGAAGATTAGAAACTCAACCTCACGAGAAAGGTCAACAGGGATACATATACAAAGCCCATCGAGGTCTCCTGAGAGCTCACATCTAATGGACTACAGCTATGAGGAGGATACCAACAGCCTTGGAGGGAGAAGTTCTGCTGTTGACACCACCTTTCCGAAGTTGAGATGGCCCAAGGACGTAGGGGATTTACACGTAGATGGAGGAAAAGGGAAGAAGAATGCAAATAACAATGCACATCGCAACAACGAGTCCCACAAGAAGAATGAAAGAAAGAAAGGAGTCGAGAATATCAGCCTGCATGAAGGTGATGAGTCGAACGATGAAGATAGTGCACGCAATGCACTTGGAATAGAAACAGATGGTGAGGAACTGCTTGTGCTACCCAAGGTTCCAGTGAAACGCAAATTAATTAGTGACCCAAGGGGCTGCGAGAGCAGGACTCAGAGAGGTAGGCCGAAATCTGCAACTCCTCAAACGAAGAAGCAGAGAACACCGCAGATTGACGCATCTGTCATAACACAGCTTGAATTTGGCAAGCGGCCCCAGAATTGTGTGAGTATCGAAACAGTGTGATTGTGATTTTTTTGCATGATGGAACTCTCGTACGAAATGCGGCTTGAAGTCCACCTGTGATGTACCTGGATGTCATGCTAGTAATTAACTTGTGGAGCTCACAATTTTTGTTGCAGAATCCAATCAAGTAAGAGTGAAGGTATGGGTTTTGCACCCAAAGTTCGAGGGGAAGGTTGTAGCGGAGGCGTATGCTGGAATAAACCACAAATCTAGGTGCATAAATGACGAGCAAGATTTGTGTAAGAAAGGGGAACAAATGATTTCCATAATCAGAGTTTTTTACAAGGACACCCCCGTGATGTTCAAGAAGGACGGCCGTTTTCCAAAGCACATCGCCTTCCTGGATCAAGCAGAGGGACTACCCAATACCCCCATATTGTGGGGTGTCTGTTACATTATGCAGATTCCAATCTTGGAAGAAATAACTCGCATGATGGGTCATGTCACCACAGCTGTTTGTGGCAGAGCATCGTCATCTGGCAACGCAGAAGGGCTGAAGGGGAAGACAACCAAACCCTTATGCGACAAAGCCGAGGCTTTGCAACCTGCCAAAGTGCGGGACACCGTACAATTGAGGAACAGAACGGAGACAGCGAGGGCTTTAGGCAAGAAAGGCATATAATGCCATGTCAAGTGATTGCTCAGGTTGCATCACAATCCAGATCCAATTGTGATGTTCATGACATGACACTGGCCCTCATTGCCTTAGGTGAGCCAAAATTTGTCGACAATGATGTGGCAGGCTCTCCTCCGCCAGTTATTACTGTAAGAGCTTCCTTAGAGCTGTCTCCTTGGTTTCAAATGATGCATATTTTGAGTTGTCTTTTGGAAATGTGCAATTGTGGTGAATTATTTCGCGCATGTGTACAATGGGATGTTTTTTCCCAGCAAGCAAAGTCTTTTGTGTTCTACAATGTCTACACAAACTATGTGTCTCTTGCTACTGAAAACCATACTCATGAATAAGGAGGAGCGTTGCGTTGTATGCCGCCAAATAGGAAGGCGGACCAAATACCAGGTTGTTGCTGGTTGTATTGGAGGCGTGAGGGTGGCAGAGGGGACTGTCTCTGTCGTCCACTAATGTTGCCAATTTTTGCTCAAAACGTTTGCAGTACAAGCGACTACGCTACAGTGACTCATTTCTCTAAATTGTCTCGATTTACTCTATTGTTTGGCTGACTTCTTAGACCGATACCAGATTGGGGGTTCTGTGTGGTACTTGATTTTGACCTGCTTGTGTCTTGGTGATGAAGCTCTCCAATGGAGCGCAAATGATGACATCTCAGATTGGTGTGATGTATTGCTATGTATCATCTCAAAGTTGTGGGTATTTTTAATTCTTGTAGAGCTAAAGGCTTTGTTGGCATGTCAGATTTATGAGGTAGGGACCAGTTAATTGGATCAGAAACACTAATCAGGTGCCAAAATGCAGTCTCCCTACGTCAAAATATCAAAGTATGGATATATTCTACTTTTTGGCATGATTTATCAGACGAATGTTAGATTGGATATTCTGATATTAGTTGGAAATTTGTTTGATGAAGCTATTTGATGCAACATGAGTGACGATGCTTTGTATGGATTGGTTTAACCAATGTTTGATTATTGTTGTTGCCATTTATCGTCCAAGCTCTGTGAACATTTGTAGATGTAGGGCTAAAGGCTTAGTTGTTGGGAGGTTAGATTAGTGAGGTTAACTAGATCATCTTCACAAATTAGGTGCCCAATGTAGTTTCAGCAATTCTGTGCAGGATATTTCTTAGACCAATACCAGATGGAGTTTCTGTTAGTGTGGATTTTGATTCAGACCTTGGTGATGAAGCCCTTCGAGGCAGCATTAGTGTTGTTTTGTCAGATTGGTTAGTGGTGTGATTTGTTGCAATAGTGTATCATCTTAGCCCTGTGAACATTTGTAGTTCTTGTAGGGCTAAAGGGTTTGTTGCTAGGAGTTCAGAGCAATGACGTCAACTAGATCTGCACCATAAATTAGGTGCAAAATTGACCGAACTCTGTTGGCGAAAGCAATTGCTGGGGAAGATGCATGGAAGAAATTTCTTCTCAATATCAGCATCACAGTTTGTGGAGATTTATGTTGGAGATGGTCCTTCTCGAGTTTGTGCCCTGTACAAAGAGGCTCCAGACAATGGAAGTCTCTACTTTAGGATCATTATTGCTAAATCTTGATTTGATAGTTCCCTGTGAGCGCTATGAATGTATATGTGACCTCAAATTGCTTGACCATCCTCAGAATTTCTTGTAGCCTGCAAATGGTAGACTACAACTGATAGTGGTATGCATGTTAGTCAGCAAACTAACAAAATTGAACGGCTGCTTGTGCTGCAGCTGTGTGGTGCCCTTCAGTGCCGTTCACCCTAAATTTCACAAAAAAATGACAGCTGCAACATCATCATTGATTTATCTGCATGTTATCTTCTTGAAGTTTATACTCCTTACAATTGATGTTAGTTTATACTCCTTACAATTTGCTGAGCTTGGATTTGAACTGGTTATATTTTGCTTGGATTGCTCTCCGCATGGGCCCACTTGCAGGCCCCAGCCGTCGTCTTTAGCAATCAGTTAGATGCAAATGGCAGGCAGCGTGGCTTGATTGGAGGGTCTAGTGGCCAAGAATGCTATTCAACACTAAATCAGGTGCCTAACCCTTCACTCTTTTGTTTAACACCTAAGTGACCGAGAGCCCAATCCAAGCTTCCCTATGCATAAAAGCATGTAATTGAGCTACATACTTCCATTTAAAGCTATATGTATCAAAAGTGACCCTATTTAAAATTCATACATTTTTTAAATGTACTTTTCAAATCAATTTGACACCCAGTGTTATTGAAGATTTGGGTTCAAATGCACGTTGTGGGTGCCCTTGCTACTGTATTTCCTTGATGAATTTAGAACCCATGGTGTCGTGTAAACTAAGATCGTTAAACACATGTGAGGCCAAACCCCCCACCCTTAAGCGTCCGTAGTCCGAGTAGTGGGTTTGGGCTCACATTCCTCCGCGGTATTGGATTTGGACTTGGATGAGTCCATAGTGCAAGGTTCACCCTTCAAGTGGTCTTGGATTTAACTGGAATTTCACTTTTAACAACTCAATGTACGATTTCAATACGTATGTGGAGAATGCACAAGTTAACTATGTTATTTTAACCTCCTTATGCTCGGGTGCTATTTTGTCTTTGTTTGCTTCTAACGTCCATCCGGCCGCTTTAGCTACACAAGCCCTTAAGGATATCCCTCTCCTAAATGGAGTCCGTGCCGTTGACTCTATACTACCACTTGAACTATCACTTGTGTATTCCGTATCGCTACTATAAGAGGTCTCACTTGGTGTCTCCATACCGTACATAAGCCTTTAAGTATTAAGAAATACTTATGTGACTTATGTCAATCTCTCCCTCGCACCTTTGGTCTTTGCTTCCTTTGTCTTGCCATCGCGAGAGTGCTCCACATTCTCCATTAATTTGTGCACGTGGTTTATTTTTAAAGAGAGGATGCAAGTGTTAAAAAACACTATTCTCTATAGTCAATCTCAAATACATTTACTTGTGAAAGCCACACATAACACTAACTAGCATAATGTAACTAACTACTTGTCTATGAGCTAATTAAGTAGGCTATCTACTAAGCTCCTTCATGAACCCATCTCTTTACTTTCTAATTACATAAACCCAACTCCTTCATGAACCCAACTCCTTAGCTTCTAACTAAATAAACCCAGCTCCTTCGTAAACCCAGCTTTTTACTTTCTAACTAAACAAACCCAGCTCCTTCATAAACCCAGCTCCTTCATGAACCCACAACTTTGTAGTTGTAATCCCCAACTACCTCACTAATTATTCAAGCCCTTAACTAATCTTCCTACCTAATTTTCCTAATTCTACTAACAACCCCTTTCTAATCACACAATTCTTCTCTAATCCTAAAATCCTAAAATCCTAGAGAGGAGAGGGGGAGAGAGAATTTCCTAACTTCACTAAGACTAACTAATCCACACAAGTATATTTTTGCACTCATCACAACCTCAAGTGCTCAACTCTTAAACATGGAACTTGCAACCACGTGTATTCAAAACATGAACTTTAAGTACCACAAATTGGAATCATGAATTAACTTTAAAATCCTTCACGTCAACACTAATTCTACCAAGAGGTCAAGCCCTCTTCAAGGCTAACAAGCCTTGGCTCTCAAACTAAAAACTAAGCACACACATGTGCTCCAATATGGCTTCCCACACCCACACTTATAACTCGTGGGGTGCCTTGGAGCACAAAGGAAAGAGAGGATGAGTGAGGGAAGAATGAGGGATTATATAGTAAGCTTGAGGGGGTGAGCACCCTCAAGGCTCACGATAAGCCCTTGAGATTTCCTCCTACTTAGTAGGCGCCAATCCTATCTTCTAAGCCTTCCTCCCTCAAATGATCAACAAGGATCCTAATTCGAACATTTAACTAGCCTTGGCTTTCTACCTACCACACTTTACCAAACTTGGGATGCTTCAACCCAAACTTAGCCTCCTTCGCTTTCCGCCGCCATAACTTTCTCCCCTTACTTTCCCAAATCGTTGCTCACCACTTAATTCAAACCACGATGCTTAACTCGTGATTTGATTGGTGCTTTGAGAATTTGCTTATCCTCCACCTTGCATTCTTCCTTGGACCTTCCCCATTAAGTGGCCATGATGAGGTGGTCCACTTGTGCGCTCCATGTGATCCTCCATTCATCCCAATTCGAATGCACTTGCCTCTTGAGTCACTTTGGTTGTCTCCATCCATTTGTACTAGCCTACTCACTAACTACTCAATCCAAGTTCTCCTTACCTATCCTCATTCACTCAAATCCTTCCGAAGGTAAAAACACAATAACAACTCACATCCTAGCCTCTTACAACATGGTACTTCTAAGACTAACATTTCACTCTTTTTATATTTTTGTGAAGTAACATGCTACTTCAAAGTGCATCAACTAACGTTTCAAGGGTCTAAGACTAAATGTGGGCACCCTTTTGGGCTCACATAATTGGCGACCATCGGGGGATGAATCCAAACATCTCTTGCTCCAAGGGTAAGTTGCCTAGTCAAGCTCGGTACTCCTTATATCTACTTCCCGATGTACGGGTAGGAAAGAGCTCACCATTCAACGTTTCCAATTGAATTGAATTATTAGGAAAGACCTCATAGACAAGGTAAGGTCCTAACCATATTGCATCGAATTTCGCCGGAAATTCAAGCTTTCGTGCGTCTTGAATCATGACCATCATTCCCGGTGTTAGGGCCCTTCTCTTATGTCGTTTGTCGAAAGTAATCTTTCTCCTTCTTTGGATTGCCTCAATATGTTGAGCTGCCATTCTCCTCCCTTCGTCAAGTGCTTCCAAATCGGTTAGTCGATTTCGTAAGGATTGACTTTCGGTAAGTCTCGTACTCACGGCCACCCTAAGTGACTCGACTTCATATTCGATTGGTAGTGTCGCTTCAAGACCATAGACTAAGGAAAATGGTGTAGCACGCGTAGTTACCTTATAGGTTGTACGGTATGCCCAAAGTGCCGCCGTTAGTTTCGTATCCCAATCCCGCTTCGAGTCTATAACCGTCTTGCGTAGTATACTCACCAAAATTCCGTTAACCCTTTCCGTTTGTCCATTGGTTTGTGGGTGGTAGGGAGTAGTCTTCCGGTGATCAATTTTAAATTTCTCTGTCATCTCTCGAATCAAGTCATTCAAAAAGTGAGTACCCCTATCGCTTACTAGGATCTTCGGCACCCCGAACCGCGAAATTATGTTTTCGTACATAAATGTTGCCGCGTGTTCCGCCGTGTCGGTCTTCACCGCTTTGGCTTCCGCCCACTTGGTGAGGTACTCGGTTGCCACCACAATATATTTCATTCCTTTTGAAGATTGGGGATGGACCTCACCCACATAGTCGATGCCCCATTTTTCGAAAGGAATTAAGGGTAATGATACATGTAAAGGCATCTCCATTCTAAGGTCGTTTCGGGCATACCGTTGGCAAGCGTCGCATTTCCTTACATAGTCATGGGCGTCCTTAAATAGTGTAGGCCAAAAGTAGCCCGCTCTAAGTATTTTTTGCCCGGTGAGTTGACCCGAGAAGTGACCGCCGCAAGCGCTATCGTGGCAAGCGATTAAAATCGCTTCAACCTCCGTTTTTGACACGCATCGTCGTAAAATACCATCGGACCCCCTTCTAAACAACCTATGGCCCACTACAACAAATTGCCTACTATTTACCCTCACCTTCCTTCTCTCTTCTTTTGTCCACTCTTTGGGCAACTTGTGGGTTGTTAGAAATTCCACTATGCCCGCATACCACTCCGGTGTAGAAGTGACCACAAAGAGGCTATCATCTACTAACATATCATTTACCGGATTTTTTCCTATCTCCTCCGACAACCTAGACAAGTGGTCCGCTTGTAAATGCATACGACCCGGTTTATATTCCACCGTGTAGTCGAATTCTTCTAATAACAAAACCCACCTAGCTAACCTACCACTTAACTCCGCCTTGTTAACTAGATACTTGATAGCCATGTGGTCAACAAAAAATACAACCGGGTTGCACATGAGGTAATGCCTAAACTTTTTAACGGAAAACACCATGGCTAGGCACTCCCTCTCCGTTGTAGAGTAGTTTCTTTCGGCGGGGGTCAATTGCTTACTCGCATAAGCTATAGGTTGATCCTTCTCTTTTTCTCCCGTTGCTTGACAAAGCGCACTCCCTATTGCCACATTACTAGCATCACAATAGACGTGAAAAGGTTTACCCCAATTGGGTGGTATCAACACCGGATAGGTGCTCAACCTATCCCGCAATTCCTCAAAGGCTTTTTGACAAGCATCCGTCCACTCGAATTTGACATCCTTTTTGAGCAAATGGGTAATGGGCACCGCTATCTTTGAAAAATTAGGAATAAGTTCCCGGTACCATCCCACATGTCCTAACAACTTAGAGATCCCCTTGGAATTGGTTGGAGTTGCCAAGTCGCTTATGGCCGCAATCTTATCTGGATCGGGTTCTCTACCTTTCTCACTAACAACATAACCCAACAACACTCCCTTATTCACTCCCAAAAATGTCTTATCCGGGTTTAATGCTAACCTCATCTTCCTACACCTAACCAATGCCTCCCTAACACAATGTAGGTGATCGTCCACATTACTTTGTGTGCTAAAATCGTCCACAAAGACGGTCATGGATTTGAACAACAAGTCGGTGAAGATATACATTACTAATCGTTGGAAAGTAGCCGGGGCATTACATAACCCAAATGGCATCACTACCCACACAAAAGTACCCCAAGGTGTAGTAAAAGCCGTTTTATGGATATCTTGGAGGGCTATGGAAATTTGATTATAACCCGCATACCCATCCATAAAGGTATATCGCGAATGACCTCCAACCTCCTCAAGCAACAAGGTGATAAAAGGTAAGGGGAAGTGATCCTTTTGTGTGCACGAATTCAATTTCCTATAGTCGACACAAACCCTTAATTTCCCATTTTTTTTCTTTACTAAGACCATAGGAGAAACCCAATCCGTGATTTCCACCGGCTTGATAAACCCGGCCTTCAATAACCTTTCCAATTCCGCTTTCACCAACAATTGCAATTGAGGATTCATCCTCCTCTCCTTTTGTCTAATTGGCCTCGCCCCCGGAATTAAAGGAATCCGGTGCTCTACCATTTCCCTAGGAATTCCCTTAAGCTCATCGTAGGACCATGCAAAAGTATCACTAAACTCATCCACCAAATTGCTATACTCCCTAACCTCTTTCTCCCCCAATTTGGAACCCATCTTCATTTGTCGGGTTTTTCCATTCTTTAATTTCACATCCACGTACCGCCAATCCGCTTCCAACACATGTGCTTGTTCCTCTTTGTTCCGATACCAATCGGAAGGCACATTGGGGTAATCTTTCACATCTTGACCTACAACTATCCCCGTAGACGTGGTCTTGAAATGTAAAGGCTCCTCCAATTTCGATGACTCAATAATCACATCCTCCTCTTGAGTCCCATCTACATGAATTAAACTAACCTCACCCTCTTCCACGTCATCTACCCAAGGTGTTAACCCACCGCTAACCCACTCTTCCTCGGTGAGCACCTCACATGGCTCCAACAATGAGCCCTCTCCTAAACTAACACTAGGAAATTCACTCCCTAAGCCTACTTGGTGAAATGTAACCATTACATCAACCTCGGACTCGGGGTACTCCCTTAGCCATTGGGCATAATCCCCATTATCCCCATAATTGTAAAAATTAGGACCTAGACTTCCCGAGCCCGAATCTATAACAACCCTTTGACCTTCGGGATGGACGACTCCCACCAATGCCTTGCCAATCTCATTCTCGTTTAAGTCATCAATTTCCTTCTCCAATGGCAAATACATCTCCTTCTTCATCCATCCTTCTAATGAACCAATGGACACTATGACCCTATTACCCTCCGGACCATAAGTGATGGATGGTTTAGGTCCACCCCAATTGACCATAGCATTCGCCATCCGCAACCAAGGCCTACCTAGCAAAATGGGGAAGGTGTCCTTGTTGGAGTGCATTTTAATGACATGGAAGGTGACCAAGTACTCCTCGCCTCCCGTAGTCATTCTACAATCCTTGATCATCCCCAAAGGCGTAGTCGAACTTTGATTTGCCATATTTATGACCAAAGGTGAAGGCCCCGTGAGTCCAAGTCCCAATTTTTTCATAGTATCCTCCGGTAGTATATTTAGACTACTCCCTCCGTCGACTAGCACATTAGGAACCACCTTATCTACTATAACAACTTCTATTTCTATAGCTTTCACGTCTCTTCCACCTTGTGATTGGATCCTAGCGGCTATTTTAGCTTTCACCTTCCTCATCCTCTTGTGTACCGGCATTCCCTCCTTTAATGTTTTCCTTGCCGTGGGTGAAATTTCCAATAGTTGGCCGAAAGTAATATCCGCCTTGAGTGTACTAAGGTCCGCCCACAAGTCGTACCCGGTAGATCTTTCCACCTTAGAATTATCCACTACGTCGAATTCGTCTACGGGAACCCCCGGTCCTTCCCATTCACCCACATCGCTATTATCCAAGTCATGTACCGCATTAGTCCTCTCCCTATCTTGTAAAATTATATTTTCCCTCTCCACATCCTTAGTAGCTCTTCTAGCTACCCTATCCAACTCGGAGAGATTAATCTCTTCATCCGAAGAGTAATTTCCTTGCTCTCCTATTCCTACCTCCAACGGGGCATCCCCTCTCCTAGCCCTAGTAGTTACCGCTAGTGCAGGTGCTTCTTCAACCACACCCTTACCCTTCACTAACTCATATATAATAGCATTGGTGTGAGGAGGCCATTGACTTTGCTCCTCTCCAATTCTCGTTGGGAGAGGAAGCATGTCATCACATGTGGCCTCCAACACTCCATCCATGAACCTAACATCTTGGGAGTTAGATGGTCCCGGATCCGTTGGAGGCGCTTGTCTCCCGTTACTACCATTAGGTGGAACTCCTTGTCTATTTTGTATTGGAATGTAACCGGTTGTAGTTTGCAAGCCCGCCGGTGGATGAAAAGTTTGCCTAGCATTACTATGGTCATAGTATAAGTTAGGTGGCCTAAGTTCATTGGCCGGTACTCCTTGTGGCCTAGCACCTCGCATATTATCCCTTGCTTGTTGTTGTGGATTAGCCACCGGGTAAGGGACATTAATTATTTTGTCCGGTTGGCGACACGTATCCGAGGGATGACTTCCTCCACAATTGCTACAATTAAACTCTTGACCTTCGGACCAACATTGTCCTTGAGCGTGCCACCTTCCACAAAAGGGATGAAATTCCTTCTTCTCTAAATTTTGGCCACCTTGCCCTCTAGGTTGTGGTCCTCTATTGCTTCCATTTCCATAGTGAGGTGGCGCTTGACCTCGTTGATTTTGTTGAGGTGGGTTACCGTTTCCTCTTTGGTCACGGTTTTGTCCACTTCTACAAAATTGACGCGTGTGGCCCGGTTGGCCACATTGGACACACCATAATCCGGAAGAATGCCTACCCGACTCAACCGGGGGTGGAGGCCCCGGTTGTTGACTCCGGATCATTAATGACATTTGATCCGTGAGGCTTTGCATTTGTTTTATCATAGCCTCTTGGAATCCTAGTTGGCTAGCACCTAGTCTTCTCTCAACCTCCTCCAAGTGTGGATCCGTTCTAGGGGCCGGTAGTGCCAAAAGAGGTGCCGGTTCCCTAACCGCTAAAGGTCGGGGGCCGGTGTCCACAATGGCATATGGAATTTGGTTCTCATACTTAGTGGGTTCTACCGCTACCACCCTAGGGCGTATGGGGATGAATTGTGGGATCAATTCATCCTCCCTTCTCCATAGCCTTTCGTGATCTTTATCCAAGTTTTCAATATCTCTAGCCGCACGCTTGGCATCCGCCAAGGTCAAGGGATTCCTTTCTAGAACACCCCTAATAGTTCCGGACTTAAAAAACCCTTGAATGAAAAATTGCTTTAGCGTGTCGTCGTTGAGCATGGTACCCACAAATCTAGTGCACACTAAATCAAACCTCCTAATGTAAGCCGAAATTTCTTCCTCCCTTCCTTGCTTCAATGACGACAATGCCCTTAATGCGGTACTTTGACCCACTTCCGGCCTAAATTCGTTAAGAAACTCCCTTTGTAATTGTTCCCATCCCCTAAAATGTCCCTCGGCATGATCCCGATACCATTCATAGGCTTCCCCCTCTAGAGTGGTAGGAAACCACACTAACCAATAACCCGGGTCGGTTATGAGGAAGCTAGCCAACCGTTCGATATACCGTTCCATGTGCCGAGAGGGGTCCTCATCCTTGGTCCCATAAAATTTAGGGAGATGAGATGGCATATCCATCGCCGCTAAATTTTGTGGAACCACAATTGGTAGGCCTCTTGGCCTAACCAATGGGTCTATTGGAGGTATAGGAGGTATGGGCGGAATTGGGGGTATGGGTGGTGGATCCATCCCCCGTTCCTCGGCCATGGTGACCGGTGAACTATTCAACAATCCCCTATCAACTTCTACCGGGAATTCTTCTCTAAGTGTGTAATTTTCCGAAGAAGTTTCACCACTCAATTTGGAGGGAGTGATCTCCTCTTCAAGTTGAGCTCCAAGTTCTAAGGTGTCTAGAATTGACCTAGTCCTAGGTTCGACGTTCAAACAACTCTCTATTCTAACATTATCTTGTTCTAATCTATCACTGATTTTAGAGGACCGCCTCTTTCGAGTAGATTTCTCTAGTCCTACTATCAAACTTGGTTTTTGTGAGCGAGTCCTACCTTGCATTCCATAAGAATCGATCGACCCTCACTTGACCATACATAATCCTAGCAATTCCCCTCTTAATATTTTCACTTGTCTTGGTGTGGTTATAATTTTTTTAGGAGGTGAGGAAAAGAACCTGCAAGCCCACTTAGGTGAAAGAATCCCAATAGGGGATAGGCATGTTCATGTTAATTTTTTGGTTAAGTCGGAGCATCACCTCCGCACCTTCCCGCAAATTAACACTCACCACAATACCGATTGTGAGGGGGTGACCTTCCGAGTAGATTATGTTAAAAGTCGAGGCTTCACCCTTCAACTTCTCACACCATCCACAATTCGGGAATTACCCTCTACAACGGATAACAACAATCACGAGTACAAAAGGCATTCCTTAATTAGTTAATGAGTTCACTTTGAAGAAATAAACATACCTTGAGCAATCGCATCCCCCTGTGAGTTAGCACTCCCCTCAATCGTGACTCAATGTAACAACACCATAAACTTTGTGAAATATTAATTTAATCTAGAGCATGAAATGACAACTCCCAAAACTTTGAGACTCACCCCGAGGTGAGTGTCAAAGTTCAATGTCCTAAGGTGAATTTACCCTCTAATGTTTTAATGAGCTACTCGGTTATAGGTTCCTTTTAAGTTCTTAGCAAATCCCCAAAAAGGTTGAGGACGTACCTTCGCCGCGCTCCTTCCTCAAAAATGAATTTGCGTAATTGACAATGCAATTCATTCCAAGGAATAGTTGAAATACAATGAATTCAAATGTAACCCAAAGAGAGAATACTTACCGAGTTTCGGGTGCTCCTTCCCTTCTCTCAAGTTTGTGTCTCCAATTTTTCCTAGTTGCCTCCAAGTCTCCTAGTCGCCTCCAAGTCTTGTAACTACCTTCCGCTTCGCTCCCGGCGGACGCACCAATTATGTGAGGCCAAACCCCCCACCCTTAAGCGTCCGTAGTCCGAGTAGTGGGTTTGGGCTCACATTCCTCCGCGGTATTGGATTTGGACTTGGATGAGTCCATAGTGCAAGGTTCACCCTTCAAGTGGTCTTGGATTTAACTGGAATTTCACTTTTAACAACTCAATGTACGATTTCAATACGTATGTGGAGAATGCACAAGTTAACTATGTTATTTTAACCTCCTTATGCTCGGGTGCTATTTTGTCTTTGTTTGCTTCTAACGTCCATCCGGCCACTTTAGCTACACAAGCCCTTAAGGATATCCCTCTCCTAAATGGAGTCCGTGCCGTTGACTCTATACTACCACTTGAACTATCACTTGTGTATTCCGTATCGCTACTATAAGAGGTCTCACTTGGTGTCTCCATACCGTACATAAGCCTTTAAGTATTAAGAAATACTTATGTGACTTATGTCAATCTCTCCCTCGCACCTTTGGTCTTTGCTTCCTTTGTCTTGCCATCGCGAGAGTGCTCCACATTCTCCATTAATTTGTGCACGTGGTTTATTTTTAAAGAGAGGATGCAAGTGTTAAAAAACACTATTCTCTATAGTCAATCTCAAATACATTTACTTGTGAAAGCCACACATAACACTAACTAGCATAATGTAACTAACTACTTGTCTATGAGCTAATTAAGTAGGCTATCTACTAAGCTCCTTCATGAACCCATCTCTTTACTTTCTAATTACATAAACCCAACTCCTTCATGAACCCAACTCCTTAGCTTCTAACTAAATAAACCCAGCTCCTTCGTAAACCCAGCTTTTTACTTTCTAACTAAACAAACCCAGCTCCTTCATAAACCCAGCTCCTTCATGAACCCACAACTTTGTAGTTGTAATCCCCAACTACCTCACTAATTATTCAAGCCCTTAACTAATCTTCCTACCTAATTTTCCTAATTCTACTAACAACCCCTTTCTAATCACACAATTCTTCTCTAATCCTAAAATCCTAAAATCCTAGAGAGGAGAGGGGGAGAGAGAATTTCCTAACTTCACTAAGACTAACTAATCCACACAAGTATATTTTTGCACTCATCACAACCTCAAGTGCTCAACTCTTAAACATGGAACTTGCAACCACGTGTATTCAAAACATGAACTTTAAGTACCACAAATTGGAATCATGAATTAACTTTAAAATCCTTCACGTCAACACTAATTCTACCAAGAGGTCAAGCCCTCTTCAAGGCTAACAAGCCTTGGCTCTCAAACTAAAAACTAAGCACACACATGTGCTCCAATATGGCTTCCCACACCCACACTTATAACTCGTGGGGTGCCTTGGAGCACAAAGGAAAGAGAGGATGAGTGAGGGAAGAATGAGGGATTATATAGTAAGCTTGAGGGGGTGAGCACCCTCAAGGCTCACGATAAGCCCTTGAGATTTCCTCCTACTTAGTAGGCGCCAATCCTATCTTCTAAGCCTTCCTCCCTCAAATGATCAACAAGGATCCTAATTCGAACATTTAACTAGCCTTGGCTTTCTACCTACCACACTTTACCAAACTTGGGATGCTTCAACCCAAACTTAGCCTCCTTCGCTTTCCGCCGCCATAACTTTCTCCCCTTACTTTCCCAAATCGTTGCTCACCACTTAATTCAAACCACGATGCTTAACTCGTGATTTGATTGGTGCTTTGAGAATTTGCTTATCCTCCACCTTGCATTCTTCCTTGGACCTTCCCCATTAAGTGGCCATGATGAGGTGGTCCACTTGTGCGCTCCATGTGATCCTCCATTCATCCCAATTCGAATGCACTTGCCTCTTGAGTCACTTTGGTTGTCTCCATCCATTTGTACTAGCCTACTCACTAACTACTCAATCCAAGTTCTCCTTACCTATCCTCATTCACTCAAATCCTTCCGAAGGTAAAAACACAATAACAACTCACATCCTAGCCTCTTACAACATGGTACTTCTAAGACTAACATTTCACTCTTTTTATATTTTTGTGAAGTAACATGCTACTTCAAAGTGCATCAACTAACGTTTCAAGGGTCTAAGACTAAATGTGGGCACCCTTTTGGGCTCACAACACAACAGATCAAGTGTCGTCATCAACATCAATTAGCAAAATAAACATAGCAAACTAATATGCTAAACAACCACCTCTTCAAGTGCCCCCCCTAGCAGATAAGGAGCCCCTCCAATCAGCTAGGAATAAATACACTCATCGGTAGAGGTGTTGAACATGATGAAGTTGTTGCTACATCTGTACATATCCATGTTGGTATAGTAGTAATCGAAGGAATTAAACTCATAGTTCTCCCAATATGATTTTCAATCCCATAAAACTACCGACCAACTAGATAACAACTTCACCATTAAGACATGTGGCAAACATCCACAAAGTTCTCAATCATGACCATTAACGGCCATGGAATGGGAGGATTTCCGACAACGAGGACAAATCCAATTGCCAGAAGGAAGAGTCAAAAGGGAAGGTGTCAAACATGCCATGTGCCATCCACGTTGACATTGGTCGCACAATAACATTGTTGCAGCTCCTTTCTTCTCTCCACACACATAACAAGGCAGACCCTGTGGTACAACCGCCAACTCGGGATGCACAAAGTCGTCGATGGGAAGGTGACATGGAGCACAATTCTTTGAATGCTCACGACATTCCCGTCCATCCTTGCCTTCAAGCAATAATATACCACTTGGTAAAACATCTTTTACCCGCAAAATTGTGCGCCCAGCCTTGACATCTAATGTCGTAGGCGCCTCTCGTTGCAAGTAAACATAATCCCCCTTGGAAAATCTACGAACTTGAGGTCGATAAGCTCCACTGCGAATCCGGGCATACCGTAATGTATCACGATGTTGAGCTATATTTAAGTTCTCCATGGCCATAGGCATGGCCTTCTGAAAGAACTCTGCCCGATCATGAAGACATTGAGCCCAAACATCTGGATCATCCAAGTTTACCACAGGAGCCAATTTCTCTCGCACAGAGCTAGGTAAAATTGGCTCCCGACCATACAAGAGTTGGTAAGGACTATAGGATGCCAAAGATGCTTGCCTGCTGAAACGGTAACCCATTGCTATCCATGGTAACATCAAGTCCCAATCGCGATGGTTGCCATGAAGCAACCCATACTTCCGCAAACCGCGCTTAACAGTCTGAACAACTCGTTCAGCTAAGCCATCTGCCTCAGGGTGATCTCTGGAGGTTGTTCGGTGATCAATCAAAGCCTTGATACACAAAGCCTCGAAAGATCCAAGAAATTCTCTCCCTTGATCCGTCAACACCTCTGCAGGTGCTCCAAACCGTGCCAAAACTCGATCAAGAAATGTCATAGCTGCCAATTCTGAGGAATTTTGGGGAAGAGCCACGAGTTCAATCCACTTACTAAAATGCTCCACCATCACAAGTACATACTTTACCCCACGTGGAGTGACAGTAAACGGTCCGGCAAAATCCAAAGACCAACGATATCCCAAGCCCATAATAGGTAAAGGCTGAAGTTGAGGTGATAAAGTATTAAAACTTGACCTGACTCGGTCACATACTTCACACCGGGAAACATAAGTGGCAACCTGTTGATACATACCAGTCCACCAATATTGGTTGCGTAACATAGAGTGTGTCCTTCGCACTCCAAAATGTCCAAGCTCCTCGTGCACTTGCCGTACTAAAGAAGCTCTTTGATCTGGCCTTGGAACGATGCGCCTCATTCCGTCCGGCCACACACGAAATAACAAGCCGTTTGTCCAACGAAACCTTGTTATTCGGTGACTAACTCTATCTCGCTCCATAGCGGATAGTCCAAGGGGATATGTCCCTTGTTGAAGTTTGTGCAAGACCGCATGGTCTTCCCACACATCACTAACAATGATAGATTTATCGATCTCCTCATCTTGGTGTTCCACAAGGATCTCAGCAGCCAATCCTGACATAATTGTGAGATATGTGGCAGCATGCCAACCCGGCACCGCCTCACGATCACAATCTCCATGCCACCTGGCTCCAGTTAAATCCTCATCTGAAGGACTTGGATTGCGAGACAATCCGTCTGCATCCAAGTTGGCAATTCCTGCTCGGTGGACAACTTCAAAGTCATATTCTTGAAGTAACAATGCCCACCTAGCAAGTTTCCCGGTGAGTTTATCTGATTCCATAAGCCATTTTAAAGGCTGATGATCGGTCACCAAAGTAAATTTTTGCCATATAAATAAGGTCGGAAATGTGCAATGGTCCAAACAGCCGCCAAGGCCTCGCCTTCATAAGAAGAATAATTAGATTCAACACTATTATTGCTTCTAGATGCATAAGCCACCACATATTCCTTTCCCTCTTTATCTTTCTGTGTCAATACCGTTCCCAATCCCACTGCACTCCAATCCGTGTGCAATTGAAAAGCTCTAAACACATCCAGGCGTCGAAGCACTGGCGCTGAACCGAGCCTCTGCTTCAATGTATCAAATGCATGTTGTTGTTCCCGACTCCAAATCCATGGTTGGTCTTTCCCCGTGAGAATGGTGAGAGGTTTGGCAATCAAACTAAAGTTTTTGACAAACCTTCTATAATAATTTGCCAATCCTAGAAATGCCCGAAGTCGTGGTACATCACTAGGTGCGGGAATTTTGTGCAAAGCATCCACCTTTGCTTGTTGCACACCAAAACCGCCAGGAACAATCATGTGGCCCAAATAGGGCAGTTGATCATGGAAAAACTTACATTTTCCATGATGTAAACGAAGTCCCCACCGTTGTAGCCGTTCAAATACCGCTTGCAAATGTCTCACATGATCTTATGGACTATTACTAAAGATGATAACATCATCAATGTAACATCTAGCAAACGGTAAACCAGCCAATAATTGGTCCATCACCCGCTGAAATTCAGCTGGTGCATTCTTGAGACCAAATGGTAAAAATTTCCAATGATAAAGTTGATCCTTGTCATCTTTATCAATTCCCCAAAATACGGTCTTCACCCGATCACCCAACAACAAAGGCAATTGATGATAACCAGACCTCAAATCCAGAGTGCTGAAAATTCTAGCAAATTCCAATGCATCAAACAACTCCTCTGGCATCGGCATTGGGTATCGATCCGACTTGGTCTTGCGGTTGACTGGACGATAATCACCACACATCCGTTTCTCCGTCCAGTTGCCAAAGATATCTTTCTTTGAAGGCATAACCGTGGCACAAGCATACTCTCCATTGGAGAGTTCAATCAATTCCGCTGCCAGCAATTCTTGACATCGAGTTTGAACACCCAACCTTTCAGATGTACTAAGTTTGTACGGCCGTCTAAAAATAGGATGGTCGTCCTCGAGTTGAATACGAACGGGTTTACCTTTATATCCTTCAAGGTCATGAAGACTAAAGGCAAAACAATTACGGTAAGAACGAATAAATGCCCGTACCTTTCGTGCTTCGGCACCAGTAAGTTTTGGCCCCACTTCAATTGGCCAATCGTCAAACTCCGTGGTTTCCTTCTCCATAGAAGGATTGCCACTTGGTGCCAGCACAGCCTGTGATTGCTAGTCCGTGGAGAGGACAACACCTTTGCCCCCATTATCTGCACTTGAAATCAAATGCGTATCCTCTCCACTACAATCAGACACACCAAAATCTTGGGCCAAAGCAGCAAAAACACGTTGAGCTCGAAGCTCTTCTACAACATGCTGCTTCAAAGAAAATAATGCCTCAGCATCATTAACCTCCATGTGAAATTTGGATTGCAGCTCCATTGCTCCCTGACCATTGTCCTCTGCCCTCAGAATAAGCAATTGGTCATGAAAATATTGTTGAGCAGCAAGACAAATTCCAATAATCCACACCATGCTATTGAGATCCATAGCTTGTCCCAATAGAAAACGTCTCTGACCTTCTTGAAGCCCGTGAGCAGCTGTGGTACCTGTAGGAAAACCCATGGCTCGTTCCCTTTCATCTGCCGTAGGCTCATCATAAGTTTGGGATTTTGAATCCCAAACCATGCCTGGTCCACGAGATCGAAATGCAAAATATTGTGGATATGTCACAAAAGTCGGTAGTGCACCTCGCGGAATTCCCACCTTGTTAATTACTGCAAGTGGCAAGGTGTCATCCTTGGTAACTGCCAAGGAAACACGATGATCATCTAAAATGTCATCCACCTTGCGATTCATAAGCCGAGGAATTGGAGCGACTGCCGCTGAAAGCACCTGAGGTGATACCAAATTGGTCCAAAACCAACGAGGCCGGTGAGCAAAGGATCCCAAGGATGCAACATCCAGAAATGTTGGAGTACCCAGAAGTTGGTTAATGTACTCACCATCCTTCACCACTTTGTGCCGTGTATCACCCAATAATGGCACATTTTCCAAAATGTACCCTGGCGGAGTTGATTGATGGGCAAACCACCATTGTATCAATCGCATCAAATCCGCAAACAAACTAGACCTAGGGTCATCCAAACCTTGGCCAGTTCCTGCATGCGAATGGCCTTGACACGGCCATCCTGCAATAATCAAATCCACATGGCCCAACCTTCTCAAATCCTCATCACTAATCATAGTGACGTCTTGAGGGAGTTGACCACAACATCCATGAATAGCAGAGGCTGACAATTGTGTGGGATACCTCAACAACAATTGTTGGATGTGGTGTCGAACGGCTCTGTTGGCTGCATATCCATTATCCATATGAATATACCGCCTAACTGTAATCCCAGCTTCCAATACTACAGCCAAACCTGTGCCAATGCCCCCAAAGATCTCTACAAGGACGATACCTTCAGGTGACGGTTGCCAACGAATGGGTTGGGCAAAAGAAAATGAGGATGATATTGGAGGTGCCTCTCCAAGCTCCAAAGCCGCTACAATGTGTCGACAATGGTCAGATAACTCCTTAGGAGTACGCCATGGTGGAGATGGATCCTTGAAATGTCGAGCAGGAATTTCGGTACATGACAAAATTCGTTGCTCTGCTACATTACAAGTGTAGGCCAATGTTTCCTCCAATAAAATTGGTGAACAAGGCAAGTCTGAAACTAAACCACTACAACCAAACATTGCCTCCGCAACCATAGTCATAGAAGTAGCTGCAAATGCTACAGGAATAAATACCTTCCTGCCATTACCAGTAGACCATTCCGGTCTAATCCACGCCTCCTCGGTCCAATTATCCAAACCAAAGCCAAGTGGATAAAAAGCTTGCTGACCAACTAGTATATCATAGTTGGTTGCATTGGTAACAACACACTTCATTGTCAAATGAGTGTAGGTAGGTCCTGCCCCCACGTTAAAAATCAAACGGAGAGGTGCCTTGGTGTAACCTGTTGCACGTTCAGTGCCCCCCACTGAAGTCACAATTGTGAATGGACAAGGATCTAAATTTGTTGGCATCAACCCCAGACTGTCAGCAAGTCCTTTGCCAATCATAACCGGTTGAGCACCAGAATCCATCATAACTCTCAGTGGTGTAGCACGAATAGCGGGATTATCCGTGCGTGACACGACAAACAAAGCTTTGTCGTTCACCAGACGTACAACCCCAGGTTGTAAATTATGCCGCTCTCGAGCAGATCTTGCAGAAACATCTGCAAGATATGCTGCTCCTGTTGCACAATGTGGAAAAGACGTGTCCATTGATGGAATTATTGGAGGAGGAATATCAATGTGCTTACCAAAAGCAATGATTGTCGCATCTGCAAGGTTCGCTCGCAAATTAGCTAAATCCTCCACCTCCTCAGTCACAGGCACGTCAACAACAGCTTGGGATACTTGAAGGGATGGCAAATCCGCCTTGCCTTCTAACATTCTCCCAGCTAAATGGAAAACTCCAGCAGGTTTGAAATCCGGAGCCATCAACTCCGAACCCGAGAAAATTGGCTATCTAGGACTCCCAATGGAGTCCATTACTCATCCAAACACACATGGACTCCTAATGGAGTCCATTTACTCCTAATTTGACGTGACTTAGCCCCCGATGTCACCTCACGTGACAATGGCAAGCCTCATTGTGTAGATCCTCACCCTGACATTAGGTGTGTTGTTTGAGGTGGCCGCTTCCCACATGTTTGGATGGATTCGAAGGACGTGGGCAGGTTATTACCATTATTGCCACGAACAGGCCTGACATTCTGGATACTGCACTAGTACGACTTGGTCGTTTTGATCAGAAGATCTACATTCCCAAGCCATGAACGAAAGGGCGTGTTAACATGCTCAGGGTAAAATTTTGACCTCATCGTACATGATTAGATATTTGTGTCATTCTTATGGCTAGGCTAAGATTCAAAATTGGGGCCAAGTCAATTAGCAAATGAGTTCAGTCGAGAGCCTACTTGATTATTTTGTTGAGAGTATACTTTTGCATAGAGGAACTAAGAGTCCCTAGCTCCTGACTTGTAGCTCTTGGACCATATTCTTGGTTCTCCTTCCAACATTAAGTGTTGACTACTGTGTGACTTGATAAATATTGGGACAGGTACATGGACGGAACAATCCTATGGCAGAAGAGGTGGACTATGATGTTGTAGCAGAGATGACAGATGGTATGGTGGGAGCCCAACTTGCGAATATTTTGGACGTAGCAGCCCTTGGTGTACTTAAGGATGGACGGCCTGAGATTGATTGCAAATCCCATAGTCAAACTCTTTGTGACTTTGGTCAACCTTGTTCAAAGGTTTAAATTATGATGTGCAAGCTATAATGTATTTGAGCCTTTGAGATACTGTCATATATTGAGGGAGGTTCGACTCGCCTTTCCTGTAAATATAATAAGTTGGGCACTCAGAGAAGTTGTTTGTAGGTATTCTTCACATCTAATGGCCCACCACAGCTTAACTATAAGTGTCCACGTGTGTGTTTGAGCTTCATACCTCCAATTTTAGCCAACAAAGCCCTGAGCAGAAGTCCCTTCCATGAAAGGATAGTTTTAATGCATCCCGCCAAAGCTTTGTGGAATTGTTCAACCCTGCCTTTGCTTTCTCCTTCCTTTTGTTTGTTACCTGCATTTTTAGGGTTGCAATTTATAATATCTGTCCATTTTATTAGCATCCTGTTGGCTGCACTGGGCATGCCAGGGATGTTAACACCAAAATACTTTTTGGTGTATGAGAATTGTGCCTAGGATGGGAGAGGAGAAAGGTGCAGTGAGATTCAGGACTGACCACACCAAATTTGAACTTCAATCTATCAGGTATTTGCAACCTAGTACTTGGAAACACAAACATATTGAAACAATGTGTGTGGACTATGGATAGTAGTTGAGGGGTACAGGGTGGCGGAAGTGAATCATATGTGATTATTAAATACATATTATCCGCGAAACCTATCAGGGTTGAGAACAACCAATGCTTGCAGCCATAGTTTCAATGATGAACAACATATATATATATATATATATATATATATATTCACATTCTTGAGACAGTTCCAAAGATATTTCTGCAGGTTATTGATATTAGTTGTCAGTTCTTCTATGTGAACATGTCCTGATTTGGAATACACAGACACAACATAATCGGAGTCATGCATCAAGATAGGCAGTGAGGTTCAAGAAAGAGGGTGTGTATGCAGTGGCATGCCTGGGAACCTTAATCCCCTACGTTTTTCATGTACAAATCAAGACACTTTGAGTGTTGGATCTATCAATGGAGAAAATTGGCCGTTTTCAATGAATTTGTCAATATGATGAGGAGTTTATCCCAATTGCATTATATGGAGTCCTATCTGTATTTTTGAGTATGCCCATGTGATTGGTCTTCAGGCTTATGTGGAGTGTTCAGTCCAATCTGGCCATGAGTATGGACATGTGGGCAAGGTGTAAATGTCTGCACTTAATTGTAGTCGAGGGTACATGCACATACAAGTCCAACTCAATGGCTGAAATTGCTGAGAGGTCGTGGCAATGAGTACAGAAGATATGGATAGAGAATCAATGAGACTTGATTGGACGTTACGTTCTCTGAACCACAGAAGCTGATGAAGTCTTATTGGGTTTTATTCCAAGAAAACAATTGTTTCATCTCATATGAGACACACATATTTGAGTCGTATGTGGCATGGTTTGCAGCCAAGAAATCACAAGAAACCCATCCACCGAGAATGCCCCCCCAGCACCCACATAACACTAAGCCAGCCACTGGGGACGCCCACCCAACACTCGCCTGACAGTAACCCATCCGATCCACCAAGGACCTCCACCCAACACCCACACTTGTCTAACACCGAGGATGCCCGCCCAACACCCACCCAACACTAACCCATCCACTGAGGGCACCCACCCAACACTAACCCATCCACCGAGGACACCCACCCATCACTAACCCATCCACCAAGAACGCCCACCCAACACTAACCCTCGAACACCCAAGCCAACTCAATATCGACCCACGTACCCTCACCCATTGAACGCCACACACTCACAGGTAACGAACGGCACGAATGAGCGCAACAGTATCGATCATTTCCATAGAATTTGAATGCACATCCAAACAAATTAAACGAGGAACATGCACATGGTGTTACGCAGCGTGGAAAACTTTGGCGAGAAGAACCGCTGTCGCTCTACCGTTGCAGCTCACAATGAATTAATAGCACCCTGGGTACGTGGTGGCTGCCAAGAAACTGCAGATCTGGTTTTCGGGGTCAACGTTGTTTCTGGAAATTGGCAAAAGGTTTGCAGAACACCATTGGAGCTAGCGGTGTACGTACGTACGTAATATTAATGGAGGCCCAACAATTGCCAGAATTACAGTTGGAGGCCAATGTGGAGCCGTTTTCTGAGTGCATGTACATCAGGGTGTTGGAAATTAAAGAACCGAAGAGGCAAAACAAGTGCGGTTCTAATCCCATATATAGCTTTCTTACACTGGGCCAGTACAGTATATATAAAATTTACGGGCACCCAAGCCCGCCCACGATAGTGCACAGACCTCAAATTTTCCAGATTTGAGGCCTCATACGTACCGAAACAACAAACCTGCAGTAGTCATGTACATATGGGCACTGCAGATGAAACTCGTGCAAAGAACTGCAGCCGCGCGATTTTGGTTGCAGATCTTTATGGCGCGCATAGTTTTCTGTAAACACGCATTACTGGAATTAATTCGAGAGACACACACAGACACTACGTACTCAGTACGTGGTTATATAATTTTTCTAAGGCTTGATGAATATGCCGCCCGTGACCATTTGTCACCTTCCACAACTCGAAGACTATCAATTATGGGAGCCAGTAAGGCAATTAATTTGCCTTTCTGCATGCCAATCTTTTCACACTCCATGGCCAGCTGGTAGCTGCAGAGAAGACAACGCGCCCACACTATTAATATGCATGCACTTCTGCTGTTGACACAACATAATTAATATGCATGCAGCTGCGGTGAACACCATGCACGCAATGGCCACTCCAAACGCGCGCGGAAGAAATTAATTAATGTGTAATTTAATTTCATCCGACAGCCAATGGAAACGTCATGTGTCACATGATTTGGCGTTTGGTGGAGCATGCTCGAAAACAGTGGTCAAAAGAACCGCAATGGGAAAACGACTACGGTTCTTTTTTGCCATGTTTTCTACTAGTGCCATGCTCCCCAAGAATACCACAAAGTATGTTAGTAGAGCGTACAACAGGTGTTAGCAGACCTCTTACTTGTTATCGATGTCAACAAGGCTTTACCACTTCCTTAGAGGTAGGTAATATACACCAATACTACAATTCTCATTGTAACTCATAGTCATAAACATATTACTTAGAAAGTAAAATATCTTAAGCACAATTTGTGCTAATCTTAAGTCGCATGTGCAATGTAAGTATCAGGTTCATCTCGCCACCTTGAAGTCATCAGAAGTGGCTGGTCCTGTTTTGCTCATCTTGGAACTAGGACTGCAGTGATTCGGATAGTGCCTCAAGCCTTCAGTAAAATTCGGTTGTATATGAGCCGGCTACTTTTAGTGCACACCTGTCTGCAGGCCAGCTAACTGTAAGCGTCGGTGTAGGCTAACACTATAGCTCTCTGTCTACCAACCTGCTTCCCGCAGGGTCAAAATAAGCTGTAGACACGGCTACAGAAACTAGTGCCTGTGACTCCTGATACTATCACACAGTGAGGCTAGCAGAGAAGATGTTGTACCGCACCTGGTGGTGTGTTTATATAGTATTTCCCTGCTAATTTTTTCCGGGCAGCCCGTGACGGAATACAGAAATTTCAAGAAATCAAGATAATGAGAGAGAGAGAGAGAAGGTGAAGTTGGAGCAGCAGCCGAGGAGGCCCCAAGGGAAACAGAACTGGCAACACGATTAGAAGCTGGAGCCAGGAAATGAGCAGCACAAGAAACCGGGCCGGCTTACAAAGGCGGGAGGGAATTTTGCATCTTCAACAGTATTCAGAGATGTCCACCTCCCTTGCCTCGCTTTGCCCTCCCCTTGGTAGGTGTTGTGAACATTCACCCTTTGGCGACCCTATGAGGTACAAGATAATACGACCGGTGAATTGCTGAACTATGAACAGACTCCACATCCTTTGACCAAGCTACAAGGGGTTTGTGGGTCTTAAGTAGTCACTCTTCTTAATAAGACAGCTACATGTGAGTGGTATGTGGTTGCAAGCACGGAAAGTGGACAGCTCATTGATCCCTACCTAAGTTCAAGTTCAAGTGATTCAAAACTATACACTAACTTTGCATTTTGTGAAGAAAAACAATTCACGGACGTTAAAGAGAAAAACATTATCATCTACAAAGCCAAGCAATTCATGATGATAAAACAATTTGCAAGAAAAATCTATATATTTTAGAAGACAATGCAAGTGGTGTGCAAGTAGGTGATATTGCACAAGCAATTGTCTAAAATTTGTTTAAATTATTTTAAAATACATTAAATTGATGGTTTTCTACAAAGTTTTGTGATAATGCCCTCAAATACATAATCGATTCAAGGAATATGAAAAAAAATTCTAACTTCAAAGTATTAAAGGTCATGAAATTTAAGTTCAAAACATGATTCAATGATGTGTATTTGAATATCACTTTTAATGATAAGTTTTGAAGATCTCAATTTCATAGTTTACATTTGAGAATTCAACACAACAATAGAGGTCATCATGAAAAAAATCAAATTTAAACAACACTTTGCTACTACTTCGAGGCCTTTGACCCCAAAAAATATGGGTTGAGTATACTGAAGCACTATTTTGGTCCACTTTACCATTGCACCCATGTGGCAAGGCTTGTGGTTAAAAACATACATACAAAACATGCGAGCGACAATGAGATTGGACTATATGCTCAAAGTGTAGACACTGTTCTAAATTCAATAACCAACACATTTTGAAGGGTTTATACGATTCTTCCAAAAAATGTAAATCTTCACTTCAACCTAGTGTAAATTTTAGTGCATCTCACCTCCAATTCAAAAACTTGAAATGACAATCTTCATGTTTTGCAAGTGCTAAACAGATGAAACGATTGAACAAAAGTTTATTGTTGTGGTGTGTTGTCACGTGCATGAAGGAGATGCAATTAAAGGAGGAAAATGTATTTGAGCACAAGTGGGTCTTGCCCTTCATATTCTTGATGCTATTGCGGCCCCCACATTACTAGTTGAAGTACTTGTTACCCTACATGACACTTGAGTAAAATCTGAGTATAAACTACATCTGTAAAAGCAAACTTTGTGCATTTAGCTATAGTCTCTTAGCTGATCGCTCATCCAAAAGCTAAAATGTTACCAGAACTCGCCACAATTCTACATCCATGGAGATCCGATATCATCCATAGATTCTAGATTCTATCCATGAGCTCATCAGTTATGGAACATAATTTGTCAGTTTGTGGATGTAAACTAAAGATTCTACATGAAATGTCCTACGTATGGATAGAAAAACACAAAAGAGTTGTTGGATGTGCAATTGGTTATGATTGATAGTTGGTTCCAGTAGGTAGATCACTCTCATGTCGTTGCTTATCTAGCCCATATTCCTCATCATCCATAAAGCACATATTAATATGCACTTTGAGAAACTGAGCTCATGTACTTCATGAGGATCCCCAAGAGATTCTCCCAAAATCGTTATGATTCACAAATGTTTTGAAGACTATGGTATCTTGAAAACAATGAAATGAAGTTGATTTTGAAGTCCGGAAAACCCAAAAATACATCAAGATGGGGTCAAAAAGTTTGCTTCCCTAGAATAACAGAGTGCACTGGCTTCTGTGAGATGCAAGTTAAGATCAACTTGATGGTCCAATTGGAAGAAAGACTTGAGATTTGCCTAGTACCACAATCTAAAATAAAAGGAAAATGAAAAAAAACCCTTCTCTAATGGAGTTATAGAGGGGAAATTCCAATACAAAGTGTGCCTCATTTTCAACTACATTGTGATGCCAAAAGTGATAAATTCTATTATAATCTCTAGAAATTCGGATAGACAAATATTTTTGATTGGCTTCACTGCAATCCAAGAAGAATATGAAGAACAAGAAGTCGCACTTCTCCATAGTAATCCATGCATAGTTAGCAACACTCATCGTAGCTAATATGTTGGTGGTTGCAAATATGGTTTACAAATCAATTCGTTCACAAACTTTGATTGGGCATACATACCTGCTACATAAAAAAAAAAAAAATTTAAAAAAAAATCCAATTTTTTTGATTTCATTTTCTCTAGATATGTGATTGGAAGTTGATCTCTTTCCAGTTGTACAATTCATTGTTGAAGTTCCAAGAATATGCTAGCAATCTGGTTCACAAACAAATTGTTCTCATGTTTAAATTGTATCATTCACATAATGCCACCTACTTCTCTAATGACAATGCTTTACAATACAAAACTTAAAGATGTCAGTTGATCTATTTTATACATATGGAGTTGAATATTCTGTAAATGCCATTGGGGATCGCAAGAAACCACAAAGTAGTCTAAAATTCATCCTATGTTAAAGCCACATCTATAACGATATTTACAAGGTGTTTGTATCAATATGAACATGTGTATTTCCATGGTAGAAGATACTTGACTATGGCTTTGCAGTAGTATTAAAACATATTACAGGCCGGGGATACGTGGCACTCAAGTAAAGTCATCCGATAACAAAAACCAGTTGAGTCCATCAAGAAGCTCGGATGAAGCTTACTTTAGTGAAACGCCTCCAAGTTGGCATGTAAGACCCCATTTTTTCCTCATAGCTATTGTGAACTACTAGCTATTTTGTAAATATCAATTAGTTGGCAAGGGGCCATGATGTGGCTATGGATGCTTTAAGCCCATTTTCTAACCTCCCATGATGTGGCTTTGGATTCCACATGGTTATTTTGATAAATAACGCAAGTTGTCAACATGTGCAACCTCGGGGAGATCACTCCATTGTAGAGTTGAACAACCACGTGCGATCATTTTAGATGTAAAAAATGTAAAAAATGTAAAAATCATCACCAAAATGGGTCACAATTTTATCAATTTTTTTTCATGAGTAGATATAAATGGTACATGTTACATAGTAAAAAATGGTGACTAAATTTGATGATTTATTTTTTTAATAAAACATACCGTTTCTAACTAGAATGACGCAGAATTGAACTAAAAAAATTGCTACAATTAATGAATATGACTAAAAACTTCAAAAAAATATACAAAAGATACCATCAATGGTTGTGTATATGTAGAAAAAATATCGTAAAATTTAAAATTATTTATGACATGTAATATAGGGGTAGCAAACTTTGTTCGCACGTGGTGTTCAACTCTACAATGGAGTGATCTCCCCGAGTGTGCAACATGTGGTTATGACCTGTCGTCATAGGCCATTTTTTGTTCACAACTCATATATTTTGCACGAGTGTGATTGCTCAAACATTTGTAATATGTCAAAATTATATATATATATATATATATCACCTTATGATAAATTGGTGAACTCAAAAAATCAATTCAATATAATGATTATGATTATTATGATTATTATTTTATACATACAATAAAATCTATTTTAAAAAACTAATATGTACCATGTTATTTTAAAATAATATAATATATGATGATGATAAAATATTACAATAACTCAAATAGGCTATAGTCAGAAACTTATGATTGTTTGAGTATACCCCATCCATAACGTTGTCCCGAGAGTCAATTTCCAAATAACATCTTTTTTTTTACCTCATATTATATTTTCTAAAACATAAAATTATTTTTTATATAAATTTTTTTGTTATATATTTTATATTTTATCTTCATTGTTTCAATTTGGTCATCTTATGAACACTTGCACTAATCTATCGTGAAAATGACAAAGATAATTTCAAATGGTAAGTTATAAAAATTATAACTTAAATGTTAATGAGGATTTTGTAATGTTTTTGACCTCCAAGTTAATTACGTGCTTCATTGATGGTTTCACTTCTGGAATGAAATCCCAATCAATTGCTTATTTACTAACTAGAAGTGCACATATATATTAGATTTTAGACCTTGAAGATGAAGTGCACTCAATATGAGATTTGTAGTCAAGCGGCCTTCAAGAATGCAAGGGCAATATTTTTTTCGAAGTTCGCCCATGCTAATCTCTTAAAAATAACCGGACTAGTAATGATGGGTTGGCAACCCATGATGCACCCATTTGTTTCCATATAAGGCATTGTTTTTTATGTCTAACTCCCTTTGTATTATTGCCTTAAGTATTAGACTAGACTATAATTATTTAAAACTACTAAAGCTTGGTATTTGCGAAACCCTTGAGATAAGGAGCCGACGACGTAAGGTAGTGTCTAAAGTAGTTCATCTCATCCGCAAAGATGAATGAACTCTCACTAATGAGAATACATGAGTGCCACGAATCCCCAGCCCATATCACATGTACACTACAACCTCAATACTTATGGTTTGTATAGACTACAAGTCACTTTATAATTTCGAGCACGTGATCCAAACTCCTTTCAACACATGGCATTTTGTACTTGTACTTGGATTCAGACCCAACCGTTCACCACTCAAATGTAGGTGGCCATTTAGGATGAGGCACCAAATTAGGCACATCTACTATAGTCCAAAGCATTTGTGATCAATTCTAAACATTGTGTTATTCCTACGTTTCCATATACTATAGATTGATAATCACAATTTACAATAATAAAAAAACACATACTTCATAGCAAGCATATTGTGCGCACATACTTTTATTTATTTATTCAAGTTGCACATTTTGAATACATTCTCTAAGCTTCAAAAACCAAAGGAATGATAGGACAAACGACAAAATTACCCACATTCACTTACAACTCTCAACATCCATGTTAATGATCGGAAACCACAACATGTCACCATCATCTGTGTTGCACACTATCATAATCTATGCCATCATCTATGATATCCTCTATTTCCTCTTTCGTTCGGTTTGGAATAGAGATTGGTACAAATGCCTAATCATCACACTTTTGGGAAATATAAGCCTCGACAATCGTATGAAAAACCAATATATCCCTATCAAACACACCATTGTAAGACCTTCACGTCGCCATGAATGTTCTTCAAACCACAGTCCGGGGAGTTCTATACAAAAATCGGTACATTTCCGACCTTTTACAAAGCCATTCGGATTTTTATTTTTTTACTCGGAAGCTGCCTAAATCCAATTTTTATTCTCGGTTAAATTCCGAGATTCACCTTTACCATTCGGTAATTTTCTGACTTTTTGAATTTCACTTCGGTATGTTTCTGAAGTTTTGTATTGTAAGTCGGATTTTTTTTTAATTATAAAAGAAAACTGGTGTTATGCTTTTAAGGGGGTGAATTTGTGTTGATAGAAAGTCCAAGTATCCTTGGAAGGATTTGAACCTTGCCAAGCCCCCACCAACTTGGGGCCAAGGATTTAGCCTATTGTGATTGAAGTTTCCTCACGAAGACCTTTGCAGATTTAGCCTGCTCGATTAATTGGCTGCTAGCCCGAACCTTGCAACCCTTAAGTCACACCTACACCAAAAGCAAGACTGATTGGTTTCTCTACTCTCAAACACAATCTTCTAAGACTGATCAACCACTCAAATGTTAGTCTTAGAAGAATGTTAGTCTTAAAAGATCAAATTACTGCAATCACTCAATAATGCTCCGCTCAATCAAACCCTGCAACCCACCCGCAATCGATACTCATATGGCTACTGACTAATGAACCCGCAGGAGTTGTGATTCAAGTAGTTTAGTTGTAGCCCATATTGGACTGACCTATATAGTACTTGGTGAATGGCAAATTGACAATTGAGTTTGCGAAGTAACCGGCTGAAGTTGAAGACTGCAGGAAATTTTAGAGGAACTTATAGAATATAGCCAAATTCAATAAAGGAAAACCAAAGGATGTCAACATGTAACCGGTTGGACTTGCAAACACTACGATCTCAACCGGTTATGCCCAAAAATCTTCCCGATCACTAACCCTAATAACTGCAATCGCCAAAGAATTGGACGCCAAAAAGCTTGTGAACTATTAGCACGGAAAACTACAAACGTCTTTGGCTGTTGCAACAGGCTCGAGACTTGTCTCCACTGATTCGCAATCATGAATCAACAGGATTACGAGTCACTTTCAGTTTTAATATCGGACATGCCCAAGTATAAGGATTGAAACTCATTTCTCATCCCTCCCGGCCCCAAAGTTGCTTGGGTGACAGACTAACATTCTTCTAAGACAGTAACCAACAAGGTCGAAGGTGAAACGTAGCAAGGTATGCACCGAAGATCTGAGGAAGATTTAGGGGGGAGGATTTTGGCTTCACTTGGCAGCTGGGAGGTGTAGCACCCTCGCCACGACCACATGCACAGATAGACAGAACGACATGAAGCAAACAGATAGACGGGAAGAACCGGCGATTAGTTGCAGATGAACAACAAGACTCCGACCCCAACCCCACCAAACTCCAAAGCCAAGCGCCACCAAGGCTCCGACCCCGACCTGCCAAACTCCGATCCCAAGTGCCACCAATGCTCCAAGGAAGGACGCAGCGAGGGGAGAGATGCCTCTGTTGCTCGCCTCCGCCAAAAACAAAAATGAAACTAAAACTAGCGGGTGCCAGTGGAAGCGGAAGAGCAAAAATTGAAGAGCAGTAGCGAAAGAGCAGAGAGAAAAACCCCAATAAAGGAGTGAGATACTTTGCACAAGGGACTCAAACTCCTTATACTCATGAGAGAGGGTCCTTGAGTGCTTCGAGCCTCAAAACCCTAATTGGCCCAGTGAACGGAACCAACCCTAAACTAATTAGCCTCCATGGTTTTTGGCCTTATGACTCATGACTCTAGTATTACCCTAGTAAAAATTTCCGCCCTATCCCTAGTCCCTTCGGCTACTTGCCTAAAATTAAAAAATTGGCTCGGTAAATATCCCAAAATATGATGCCTCAACCGGCTATATTGCCGATCTTTTCTCATTTGAACCGGTAGATTTCCGACATTGACAATTTTACGTCGGTACCTCGTCTGAATCATTGCGAACTCATTCGGAAATCTCCAAAAAATTTCAGCTAGCTCGTAACTAAACCTCGGTACTCCCCGTACATTGCTTCAAACACCACTGATTAGACATTGAGTGTTGCAGCTTGTGTAGCTATTTTGCGAGAAGATGTGCTTTGTCTTGCCTTTAGTAGGGTTTAGGGTTTAGGGTGAGGTGTTAAGGAGTAAAAAATCTCCTTACGACTGTAAGATTGTATAGACTTCAAGGCAAGAGTGGCGTGCTGTAGGTACTTAGCCTCATTTCTGCAAAGCTATGAATGACTTCTACCCATTGTAGATTCATCAACACAAAAGTCAATTGTATGCAGCCTACTAGAATGCTGCTAACATATTGTACTGCCCTTTTTGTACCAAGAGTTTGCTCATTTGCCATGCTTTAGAATTTCATCGTGTGACTCTCTTGTATTCATCCTCTCTTTGGTATTTGATCAGAGTACTGGGATGAAATCTCCCAACACTCCCAACCAATTCCCTACTGAGGTATGTGGCCTATTGTGCGCACCTGCAACTCCACAAAAAGATTTGATCGGTGGACTGAATCTGGATTCCTCTCTTCCGATTAGCAATGCAACTCACGCAGTTTGTCTACTCAATTTTCAGAGCTGGAGCTGAGATGCAGAGTTTGATTGGTGGACTGAATTTGGAATCGTCTCATCTGATGAGCAACTGCAAGTCATGCAGATTGTCTACTCCAGTTTCAGAGCTGAGGATGTAGGAGGTCAAAGTGAATACCTGTTCTCCTTCTCTTTTAGCGATCACATATTATCTCTCTCACAATTGTGTTAACACTTGAATTTAAAGAAGTCAACATATTTTGAGCACATAATCCAATCTCATGTCTTTCTGTAGTCTCTTCATACCTATAAGCCTTGCCATATACCACTTAAATATAGGTGTGCAATCAAGAACAGTGACCACATGATGCGTATATACTTCAAGCGCAAAGCTTTAAGATGTTTTATAACCATCAAATACTTTGGTGAAGTAAGAAAGTATGTCCACCAATGCATGACCAATGCGGTGTGCTCAAAAATGTGGAATTGTCGCTTGTAGTCTTTCACATTTAGCCTATGGGCTTTGCGCTTGAAATCAAAGTTGTACATACAAGAGTTTTTGCTTGAGCAAAACTCAATGGTATAATACAAATCACTGCAACTATAGCAATGGACATTGAATGTAAAGTTTTCTCAAAATGCACGTTGTTTAGACTAACCAAATGTGTGTGCCATCCTTGTTTACAACTCAATCCCGAGCCATGTTCCTTGAGCCTCATAGCTTAACCTAAGGTTCATAATAGTTAAAAAGTTGGAAAGTGGCTTGGTCATCTTAGAGAGAAGAAGGGGGACTGGGGAGACCACTGCCTCCTTGAAAGCTGAGCAAGTGGCAACAATGTTTGTGGAACCAAGTGGCATTTGACATGTCATGTGCTACCAAGCAATTTGTATGTGAAGTGGAGGTGGTCACATTCGGAAAAGAAGCCAAAATTTTGGCTCATCTCAACCATTCCAAGATTATGAACTTCCTTTGTTGTAGCAATGGCTAGGAGAACCTGGGGCAATATTCTTACATGAGAATAGAGATTATGGACATGAGCTTTTCTGATTTGATCAAACGCCAAACAAAACCAAGTATACCGGCCATGGTGGTAGATGATATCATTGTGCAAATAGCAAGGGATATGTGAAAGAGTTGCTACTCCTCCACTTGTGGCATTTAGAAGTGAAACTGGACATGGGGTAACAAATCATGTGTTGAGCAAATCCCTTGCCATTCACTCTTTGTCATTAACAAACATAACTTTTTAAAATTATTTTTTAGGGGGGGACCTATGTGATCTTCTTATGACTCATTGCCAATGGACTTTGATAAATCATAACAATTTGAGATTTATTTACTTCCAAAATTTCCCAAGAGCAATCATGGCTTCTTCATATACATTTGCAAACACACAATAAATTTAACCTTGTGACTTCAAGTAGTATAAGGTAGCAAATAAATAAATAAAAGTAATCAAATAAGGCCCATCTACCTCAGTATGGATTGATTAAGTGGTTATTGATTAAAAATATTCTCTAACATCCAAATTTTGTGACTTATTCCAAGTCAATGATGAGGACAACAATAAAAAGTTGAGTAGCTTCTATCGATTATTGAAGAATTGACTATTCATCAATAGAATAAGGTAGATGGGTTTTAAATTGTTACTTTTCAAATCTAGCCCACTTCTCCTAGTATGAAGCATGCGATTAGTATGAGATGATTAGCAAATCCAAATCAAGACCGTAGCCACTTTCTTCATAATTTTTGGAGCTCATATGAATATCTTATTCATTATCAAAGTGAATATTTTAGTGTTCATTAAATAGTCAAACAAATCCCCTTATTATGTTGACTATTAAGTGTAGAATGGATATCATAGCTTTGAGCACACATTCCAATCTCTTTTGAACACATGTCTTTTTGGTATTTGTTTTCAAAGCCGCACCAAACCACATACCACTCAAATATAGTGTCCGGTTAAAATATGTGAAAAAATTGGGCATGTCTACCTCATGTAATCTAGAATATGATATTGAAAACCCAAAGACAACAAACTATGCGATTCAAAGCCCTACAAAATCGCATCCAAAGTCATGGGAAGGGTATTTGCGTCAAGGTAGACGTGCCCAATTCGGTTACTTACCTTACCCAGACACGTACGTTTGAGTGGTATGTGGTTAGGTGTGGCTTTAAGAATGGATACCAAAAACATATGTGTTTCAAAAAGATTGGACTATGTCTTCACTTTGGTAATGAACAAGATAATCATATGAGCTCCGACAATTGTGAGGAAAGTGTCTACGGCCTTGATTTGGATATTATACTAGGCATCTCATACTAATCACATGTTTCATATCCTACGAGAAGTGGGCTACTTGGAATTAGTAACCATTTAAGATGCATCTATCTTAACTTGAGCTGCAACTTGTGACCAAAGGCCAGTGAGCCACAAGTTGGCCTTTTGCCCTTTGCATGTTCCCCTATGTTAACTTACAATACCTCCTTGAACTACACTAAATAGGGTATTTAATGTTTGATACACTAAATATGAACGCATACATTAAATATCAATAACCCTATCAAAGTAAGTAACATTAAATGTAATCTCAAACACTAAATATCAGCTATGGTAATATGTGGAAGTTACATGTTTGAATTTAGTGTTAGTAAAAATATGAATTTAATGCTACATGACCAACAATGACCGGCCCTAGAAATGAACCTCTCAAGTACCATTTCGGTAAGTAAGCTTAGCCCTGTTGCAACGATGCAAACAACAATATTGAACAGACAGAAGAATAACATCAAGATGCATATTTCGATTAACTGTGCAGGCTTACTTACAGATGGAAGTCGTGCTCGCTCGAAAGCTGCTGCAATATTTGCTTCTGTTGCTGCTGCTGATGATCTTGTTAACTTGGAGTTCAAAGATGAAGCAGCACAACTTTGATGAGGATGGTATGTAATCCACAAATTCAAGACCTTCAACAGTCGGCCTTGAAACAAAGCAGATTTGCGAAATTCAAAGTAGATTTATTTAAGGGGAAACAGAGCACATTCCAGGTAGATTTTGCAAGCAGATCCGGTGCCAAAATGCAGTGAACCAAAATCCTTCGCACAAACCCCAACAACCTCAACCACCCAAGAAAAAGCAACACTCCAAATTTTGTGCTCAATTCTGCAACAACAGTCAACACCTGTAAGAGCTCGTATGAAAATATCATCTTAAAGCGCAATCGCTCACAAGAACTGCGCCCCCCTCGAGCGCTGGTCTAATTCCTAGCAGTGAAGCTGTAAGCGAGCATGAAGGTGGGGCGACGGGAAGACAACAACCCTAATTGCCAAAAAATTGAAAATTAGTGTTGAGCAGGGTAGGTGGTAACAACACTAAATACAATCAAACACTAAATATCTTATTTAGTGTAGTTGGTTTCCTAACACCTACTGAAAGGATAATAGTAAAAACTGACCCCTATAGGTTGGTTGCTCATTCATCCCAATTGAAGCTCACTAGACTAATTCAAGGTCTCTAACCCCGATTCAAGGGTTAATTTAGCTAAAAATAAATAGCATCCGGGCTCTGCAACAACAATAAGAGATTTCACCCTCCCCTCCCCTGGTTTGCCCTCCCCCTCGGTAGGCATTGTGAACATTCACCCTTCTTCAACCATGTGGACTACATGATAACACAACCGGAAAATTGTTGAACTGCGAAAACACTTTCACCCTTGGAACATACTACAAGAGATTTTTTCATGTTTGTGGGCCTTATGTGGTTAGTCTTCTTAATAAGACACCTACATTTGAGTGGTATGTGGCAAGATTCAGAGGTAAAGACTATGTGCTCAAATTATAGACACCATTCTAAATTCAATAATCAACACAATTGGAAGCCCGGTTCACATAACATTAAGTAGCAAGCCCGGATTGACCTTCTCAAAAGAGCATCAAACCGGCGCGTGCCGGTTTGATGCTCTTTCAAGAGCAAAGGTAGCACTAAGTTTGAGTTTTACTTAGGCTAATTTTAATCTATTTGGGTAGTTACTTTGAATGCTTAGAATTAATTATGTCAGTTTCTAGGACAAAACTAATGCCAAGTGGTAGTAAAGGTTCTAATCTAGGCTAAATTACGATCTAAACAAATCTAAATAGCTATAAAGCAACGGGAAAGTTGGTGAGGTCAAAAAGGTAGTTGCACTTTTGGGAAAAGTCTCCTGCATTGGAAACCTCTTTGATACCTTTTTGAAGCTTCTATATTTGATTAATTATCCATTCATTCACCCTTGCTTTGCAAGCTTTTCCCTTCTTGTTGAGGTGAATTTGAGGGTACTCAAGGGGTACCCCCTAGCATTGCTACTTAATGTTATACATGCGATTGTTTCAAGATATTGTGAGTCTTCATTTTGACCTACTAAAAATATTGCGTCTCACCTCCAATTCAAGAACTTGAAATAAAAATCTTCACGTTTTGCAAATACTAAGTAGAGGAAACGACTAAGCAAAATTTGAGCAACTCTTGATTGTTGCAGCACTTAGCGGGGTATAGCCATGTGCATGGCGGAGTTGGAAACAAAGGTGAAAATTGTATGTGAGCACATGTGGCTCTTGCTCTTCACATTCTTGCTATCGTATGCCCCCACATACTAAGTTGAAGTCCTTGTCACCCTCCATACAAAAACACTTGAGGAAAATTTGAGTATAGACCCACATTTGGGACAAAGCAAAACTTTGTGCATTCAACTACAATGTCTTAACCGATTGCTCATCAAGAGCAAAAAGGATACCATAACTGCCCACAAGTTTGCACTCATGGAGGTCCGACACAATCCATAAAGACCATGTTCTATCCATGAGCTCATTGGTTATGGGACATAATTGGTCGGTTTGTGGATGTGAACTAAGGATTATGGATGCAATATCCCATGCATGGATAAAAAAATGTAGGATAGTAGGTGGATCGCTCTCCTCTCATTGGTTATCTAGTCCATATCATCTTTCTCAAAGCATGTATTAATGTGCATTTTGAGAAAATGAGCTCACGTACTTCATGAGGATCCCCCATAGATTCTCCCAAACCGTTGTGTATCATGGAAGATTTTAAGACTACGCTCACTTGAAAGAATTGAAATCATATGAAATTCATTTTAAGTCCACAAAACCAAAAGACATATGGGACCATAAATACATCAAGATGGTGTCAAAAAGCCAATTCCCTAGGAAAATGAAGTACAGTGGCTTCTATAAGATACACGTTGAGATCAACTTGATGGTCCAACTAGAGGAAAGACTTGAAATTGCCTAGTGTTGCAATTTCATTTTTTTTTAAAAGAAACACTCTCTCTAGTGGAGTTATAGACAAGACACTCCAATTCAACTACATTGTAAGGACAAAAGTGACATAATCTATTATCTCTAAAAATTGGGATAAACAAATGTGTTAGAAAGACTTTTGCGCAATCCAAGAACAAGAACAAGAAACCACACGTCTCCAATGAAGTAAATCATGTATACCCAGCAAAACTCATCGTGGCTAATTTGTTGGCATTTGGGGCCCGTAGGTGAATATGGTATATGAATGAATTCTATCACAAACTTTGCTTGGGCATACATACAAGCTATAGAGAACTTCTTGTCCAATTTTTTAGATTTAAGTTTCTCTAGATATGTAATTGGAAGTCGAGTTCTTTCAGATTGTAGAATTAATTCTTGAAGTTCCAGAAATATGCCGGCAATTCGGTTTAAGGACCAATAAATCGTATATTTGGGATTGTTCACATCACGCCACTTGCTGCTTCTCTAATGGAAACACTTTACAGTCCACAACTAAAGATGTCCATTAATGTATTCTACACATATGGAGTTGAATATTCTGCCATTGTGGATTTTAAGAAACCAAATATTAATCTGAAATTAGTCTAGATCTAGATGTGAGTTACCTTCGTAAGTAATTACCAACGCGAGAGAGAGAGAGAGACCACCTACAAGTGTTTTTCATTCATCCAACAAGAAGCCTTGAAATAGTAAACAAGCCTCAATTTTCTATTTTAGTCATTTAGACACCGGTTCAAAGACCCAAATTTAGTCTAGTCCAAATTATTTGAGATGAATCCGCCCAAAAATCTATAAGGGACAAGTTTTTATGTTGGATGGAGGAGAGGTGTTTTAATTTCTACGTTCTTACATTACAAGGTAAATGTCAACTTTACATATAAAGTGCTTGAACGCCCTCTAAGTACATGTGAAATGTGCAATGAGTTGGTGGCTAAGGTGTAGGAGTAGGGTGATGAGGTCCAAGGTTCAAATCCCCTCATCAACACCGCGAGGTCTAATCCCGTAAGTGGGAAGGGCCTACCTATAGGTTAGACGAAGTTCATGGAATGTATGTGATTAACCATGTTTTGAAATTTCCCCTTGAAAAAACTCCCAAGTAGCATATTTCCATCATCCATACAAAATGTCCCATCTACACAATTTCCCATGTCCAACTGAACATTCCCACTATCCATCAAGGGACATGAGCAAAATTCCCACTCTTTCCATTCCCTTCCAAGCCTTATGAACCATGAGAGATGAAAGGGAATTTTGGGATATTTCCCCATTGGGACACAAGTGAAAGTTCCATGTGATATGGAGTTGAATATTATGCCATTGTGGATTTTAAGAAGCCAAATATTAATCTGAAATTCATCCTATGTTAAAGCCACATATATAATGATATTTACAAGGTGATTTGAATCCATATGAACATGTTCCCATGGTAGAAGTTACTTGACTATGGGTTTGCAGTACACCCTTTATGGTATTTAGTGTCACTAACTTTACAGAGTAATGCAGTGCTATAACTTGTGACTATTACTGTAAGTTTTCACCAAGTCATGATGTTAATGTAGTATAATGTCCAAATAATCAAGTTGTACTTTTGTTGCTTACAATGAGATGGATAGAAAATAATTATAGCACTGTGTAATTCTAAATAGTAAGTGATACTAGATACCACAAATGGTGCAGTATTAAAACATGTCACATGTAAACTACAACCTCAATATTAATGGTTTATGTAGACAAATTATTTTGTAACCAATTTGTAATTTATACTTTATAATTGTGAGCATATAACCCAATCTCTCTCAACATTCACACGCCCTTTGGTATTCGTACAAGGATTCACACCAAACAATTCACCACTCAAATATAGGTATCCATTCAAGATGAGGAACATAATTAGCCACATCTACCATGGTCCAAAGCATTTGTGATAAATTGTCAATAATATGTTATTCTCACATTTCCTCTATTTGATGATGATATTTATAGCTTATACTAGAAAACACATACATCATACCACAAATATAATATGCATACTTTATTTCATTTGCACATGCTAATTACATTCTCAAAGATTCAAAAACCAAAGGAACGGTAGGATGGACAACACCATTGTCCACCTTCGCTTAGAACTCTCCACATCCATGTCAATGACTAGAAACCACAACATGTGGCCATCATATGAGGTATGAACTATTTTCTCTTTTCATTGATTCGAAATAGAGATTGGTACAAATGCCTAATCATCACATTTTTGGGAAATATAAGCCTCAACAATCGTATGAAAAACCAAATTATTCCTATTAAACACACCAAATCTGCCACTACTGCAGGATAAAATGTAAGACCTCCATGTCGCCACGAGTACTCTTCAGACACCACTGCATTAGATGTTGCTGTGAAAGAAATCAAGACCCCAAGTACAAACATGAGGAGTAGGCTAATAGCAATCCCTATTGTTTTTCGGGTGCGTTGCCATTCTTCATATATTCCTTCTTGAGGCATTGGCAATGAAGGTACCACTGCGAACATGATGGATGCAATAGCAAGGTAGAACGAGACGCTATTGGTGACCATGAAGATCCTAATTGATAAGTTTGACGTTTGTACAAAATCATCTGCATAACCAAGAGGTGGTTGCAAAGGACCCACATAAGATGCAGTGGCAACCAAAGCGGCCACAACGGAGATTGCGTTGCCAGCTTCATTGAGGCTTTTCTTGGCTTCCAAAGTTTCCCTTGCAACAATGTTCTGCCATGAAAGGTGGTTTTCACTAGATGCCGATCTACCTGGTTCAGGAAAGTTGCCGCCGCCACCTTTTTCCCACACATCAACACCTGCTTGCACCAATATGCTAATGCACGCTTCTCTTCCTTTGTACGAAGGATTCTTTGCACCTTTGGCTTTAGCTTCCCCATAAGAATCCACATCACCAAAATCCACCACGTTCATAAAATTATGGGGTAAACATGAAGCTTTGAAGGAAGTTGGTGGACTTGATGCAACAGCAAAATGTAAGGAGGTGGCACCATGACATGTCACTAGTGGATCAAATTGTTGATTTGTTATGAATAACCGCAAAGTCTCGGGGTCTCCTGATGCTGCAGCTAGGTGTATTGCTGAAAGTCGTCTAGTAAAAAAATCTCTATCAAGGTTTATATCCCCATGTTTTTGACGTTTTCCCACATCTTCAACCTATAACATGGTTGCATAGAGGGAAGGGTCAAAACATTAGTACTAGATTACCAATTCCTTTCATCAACAATGTTATTCAAGTTTTATTATTCAAACACTAAAACATTCAATTTCATGTCCCAAAACATCAATATCTAGGCATGTACGTTTAATTAGAAATTACAAGAACTCAAAGATTAATTTTGAGCTATGTACACTATTTCATACATGTCATTACATTGAACAAGACAACAATACAATTATCCAAGTCAACTAACATGGAATTTTTTATCATACTAGAGCACATTCAACTTCAAGTGTTCAAAGTAAACAATCAAAACTTTCAGTGCAAGTCCCATAGCTTTGATTAAAAATTCACCTCTACCAAATGAAAAATATTTAATTCAACCCCTAAACAATCATTTCTCTCAATTTAAAAAGTTGTTGACAAGTTGAAGAATACAAGCAATGACTTTGATAATTAAATTCGACCCAAGGGATTTGGCTTGTATTTTATAGAAACCCCGCCATTTGCCCTGAAAAGAGGTAATGCTTCAAGGCAGATGAATTTTTTTCTAAAATGGGTTTTTTGTCCATATTTTACAACATAAAATTCACATATTATGAATATTAAATCACATGAATAACCACGACATTATTGTGTCCAATTATCGCACGTTTAAATCAAATTGAAACTTGAACTTAGAGATAATGATAAAGACAAGTACCACGTTCATTTTAAAGTATCATTGAAATACTTGAAAAATGACAAATTCGTCATCCACATACTATATTATGCCTCTTATTGTCAAGTACTAAAGTGACAAGCCTACTAAAACATTTATGTGACATGCAATGAGTGGAGACATTGGTATAGCACACCGATCTTAGCTACAAAATTTGGGCCTTCTCCAAAATACTATGATTTTAGAATTTGGTGAATAAAATTTTGTTCTTGTGATCTTCACATTTTAGAACATACAAACAAATTGCCCCTATCTAATATCATGTAGTAACAATTAATACAAGGTCCATGGATTATTATAGGAAGCTTGAATTGTGTGAATGCATCCAAATGGAGTCGAATATCTACAACGTTAAACCATTCAATCTATCACATCATGTTCGTTCTTAAAGTGAAATGAGTTGGAAATCAATGAATAACATGACCTCTAAATCTTAAGAGTGCGCTTGTATGTAACATACACGTTCTTTCACATTATGTGGGCCGTAACCTTTTCTGAGGCAACCGGTGACATTCAATTTGGACAACTGATGAAATTTGAGTAAGTGTTTGTACAAGTAAGCATGTGTTCCATATTCAATCCCTCTCGTGCATAACGCTAAAAAACATGTAGCCTCTCATTTGTATTTTTTTGGGGGTTCAAATATTATTAGGGCATTCACAATGAGATTGAATGTTTGGAATTTGTGGCTAAATTGAATGTGTCCTTGGTCATGGAGGGGGTTGATATGCAAGCAAATACATACCCTTGAACACGTCAGCAACACCTTCACCATCTCGGGCAAACCTGCCACTGCAGCCCACTGCAAAGCTGTCCACCCGTCCAACAAAAGACCAAACCGGCTCACGTAAAGACTGTCGTCGAAGTAGATCCGTCTCTGGAAGAGGGCATTCACATCCGTCCTTGGGTCCTTCAACAACCGCTCCACCGCCCCCGACCTGTTATGTATCACAGCCAAATGTAAGGCAGTCGCTCCCCCACCGAAGAGAAAATATTCACTGTTTGACATAGGTTCCACTGTGGCATTCACATCAGCCCTCCCATCCCGTAACAATACTTGAAGCACAGTGGGCGGTAGAAAAGTATTGGGTTTTTGTACGGAAGCGCGGTGCAAGGCAGTCCATCCCCTGGAGTCACGCATATTCAGACACTCTGCATTCTCTCCTGATTCTCGCCCTGGGATTAGACCCACAAGGTCATCACATCTACCATCCTTCACTGCAACATGCAAGGGAGTTTGGCCCTGGGCATTGCGGAGCTGGAAAAGGTATCTCAACACATGTGGCCCCTTCTCCACACATCCCCCAATCACCGCCTCCACATACTTTCTCCAGTCCATTCTATATAGCCTCTCACATGCGTGGTGAAAGCGCAACTCTTCGCAATCAGCTACAAAGTTATATTCCACATCTTCCTCAAACCTTGAACGCATTGTGTCAGAAAGTAAGCTTCTGTGATCTGCGAGAACTCCCCGCAATAAATGCCGAGGCGATGAATTCTCCTCATCAGCACCTCCTGGGTCTATGGATGATCCGAAGATCTCGCGTTGGTATGATGAAAAGGACCTCACTCTAAGCCGGTCAACAAACACAAAATTCTCCCGGGGTCTGCAGTCACCCATGCTCCACCAGGCATATTCAGCAGCAGTCAGCCTAGCTTCACCGATTCCTTCCTCAGTACCATTCCAAATATTCTCTGCTCTAAGGAGCTCCTGCATAGAGAGTTCGATCCCCTCGGCTTCGTCCACAAATCGCTCGTCGCGTTTAAATAAATCAAAAACTTGGTCAAGCAGCTTCAAGCAGCCACGCCTGGCAGCCGCATGCAAGACTGTACACCCTGCTTTACTCTTCTGCACCACCCGACATCGATTTTCCTGCAATAGATTCATGAGCTGCTTACAATCCGCCCTGTCTAAGGCCTTTAACCACGGAGACCCCGACGGTGCCTCCACCAACCCAGCAGTCTTGCGCATAGGAACCTCACTCGCAAGTTGTCGAGGCTCACAAGAGATCACACCCACATGCTCAATGTTAATATGAACACTTGGTGCATTCGGCCTGGCCGTGCGCCCTTGCCGACCTCTTTTCATCATCACACCAAGGTCTCTCTGCGACGGCGCCATCGGATTGCCTCTGCAAGCTAAATCCGATTTAGCAAATTGAACTGTGATGGCAGGTCACAAGCTCAAATGCTTCACAAGTGGTGAAAGCTCCATTTCGCAATGCTTAAGCAACCCTATAAGAAAGGTCAAACTCAGTCAAAATAGAAAAGTGGAGAACACTCAAGGCCATGACCTAGCAAGCTTATAGCTTGTATGGAAAATGTAGGCTTTTGAGAATGTGTTAGTATTGCAACATATATGAAAAAAAAATTTTGAGACAACGTCTGAACTTTCTTTTGTGTCTCCTCTCTCATTTTCGCATTACAGAGTCATGTGGTCAGAGTAGAATTCCAGTGGCTTGATCTTCTCTGTTATGACAAGATGCATGGTGTCCTCAGGTGATCGATCTACTAAGAATCGAATTTAGTGTCACAAGTAGGAGGTTGATTGTGTCCTTCAAGGAGGAAGAAGTCACAGTTCCTCAAAACAACACATTTCATGCACAAGAGGAATCTGTGCCAGAGGAAGAAAGTTTCACTTTTCCCCTACCCTCTGGGGCAAAGTCTCAACCCACCGCATAATGTCTATTTCTTTTCTTTTTTGGAACACGACCTGGCTAGTTTTTCCGTCAAAGTACAGAGACGAATTCACGACCAGGAATTGAACCGCCCGCAACGCATAATGTCAATGGGAGATTTTGGAAAATTCCTACACAAAACTATATTATTTCCTTTCTCATAACTTTTCACAAGGAGAAACAGATGAGTGCCTTCAATGAGTGCATACCTCATACGTACGTTAACCTCGCCTAAACAGACAGAAAATGGTCACAAGCTGGAAGGCATCCACATATCCTTAAATTGCTAATTTTTCTGGGCCATAAGTGGTCACTCTTTGTAATCAGAAACCTATATTTGAGTGGTATATGGCACATCTTGTTGCTAAGAAAGGACACGAAATAAGACGCAGGTTACAACAAGATCGGAGTGCATGCACAAGACACGGACATTACTCTTAGTTTGATCCGAACTTAATTGAGAGGGCATACGTAAATATTGGAACGAAAGAGAATTGGGACTTTGATCTTCTACAAATTTTGCATCTCAACTTTGATTTTGAAACTTAAAATGACAATCTTCCCCATTCACAATCATTGACTCGATGAGTAAATTCCCATTCTGATCTGTTGGCCCAAAATATGTATGAGTTGGACCTGCGCACAATCGGGTCACATACCTTACAACCTCACGTCCCACCAACGGTCTCCTCCTGCTAAGCTTACTTGATCCCTACCGCCGCTCTATTAAGCTCACAAAAATGAAGAGTATTGATTGCAAAACATGAACTTCGGTAGCCACAAAGCACTCACAATGCCCTTAAATTGCACAAGAAGTGTGGCCAGATCAATGTGAATCCTCCACTGAAAGGGTCCTTCACCATGGCCCACAAGCATGTTCTAGATTTCAGTACAAAGACAACCCATATGTTTGCACACAAAATGATGTGAAGGTACTTGGAGCAACAAAGTACTTGAAATTCCATCTGAATTTTCATTTGTGGTAGAGATGTATGTATTCATTAGTAGGTACAAAACTTCGGAGGAAAAAGTTATGATTGGCACATGATTGAAGTAACCCTGAACTTGGTTTGTATTTTGGACTACTAAAATTTCAATTTTCTCAGTGGTGTAGAATATACAAAGTAGGTCTTTTGCTCAATCCCAACTGTCGAAAGATGTGTCGTAGCCTAATTTAAACATCTCGTGACACGAGTCTCTCCAATAAAAGTTTTAAAATTGACGATTTGGCCCTTTGACCAAAAATCAACCATTTTGTGGTCGCCGAGGTTGTTTTGGGTTTAAAACGTAGTCTGCACTTCCTTGGACTTTCAACCACTTAAAATGCTTAATCAATTAAGGTAAGTGTGCCAATGACCGAACGCAACCCAAGGACCACACACCCACCGCACACCCACTGCACAAATTCCATTCATGAGAACTCCCGAGGGAACTTCGGCACCATCACTATTAGGTGTTTTATTATAGGTACCGCACGGTGTGCGGTGAAGGGCTCAATAAGCTTTTGAGATCCACCTGTGTATGTCTAGATTTAATTTGTGATAGCTTTCACAAATCATAATATCTTTTATTTTTATTTTTTGAAGGAGAATCCCCACTTCACAATTAACAATCCTTCAAAATTTGACACGATTTAAGCTTGTAAATTATTATTTACAAGGATTTGAAGATTGACCGTGTGGTCATTGGCACACTTACCCTAGTTATTGCTTAACACCCTCAATTTTGTCCGGTTGATTTCCTACACTTTTGGATTTCACTTGGTTTTTTTCCGGGATGCGATAAAAGCAATCAGTACTAAAACTGACTCTTTATGCTGTAATTCCAAATGTAAGCATTCACGTCAACTTTGCGAGAGAGACGAAGACCAAGAGAGATCCGATAATGATTCAAGATTAAGAGACCATGACCTATTTAAGAATGGCTCTAAGTTCATAGATTAAGAGACATCACTAAGGTAATACAACTAAATCCAAAACTTCCGAGAGTACAAATGAAGGAGCATAACTACCAAAAACACATCATAAAAGTCCTCAAAGCATAATCTAATAGCCGCAAAGAACTCTGACACAAACCGATAGTTACAAACAAATACTTTACAAGTTGAAAGCCATAACTACCAAGAGCCTCAAAAGGATAAACAAAATAAGAAGAGGAGTGTGCCACAAGAATCCTTTATGAAGTCCCTTGTGTGGGTGGGTGGGACCGGAAGTGCTTATGGACGCCCTTATTAAGACTTGAGGTATATTAATTATGGGCATCTAAACATAAAATAAATACAAAGTCAAGAACCTATCAGTCCATATTTTAGTCATGATAAAAATAAGAGCCCTTAGACAAGGGGATTTCTTACACCAAGTGATATTCTTGGAACCACATAAGATTGTTTGAGACCGTTTATAGCCCATTAGCTAGTTGGGCTAGCCCATATTTTTGAGGCCTCGATCTAGTCATAGCTGGGCTAGCCCATATTTTTCAAGCCTCGATCTAGCCATAGCTGGGCTAGCCCACTTTTTTGAAGTACCATTTTCAGCCATAACTCTTAGCTATTGGGTTAGCCGCTAGCCTAAAAAGTCCGTGGGCTAGCGGTTGTACAAGGTTTGGACTGTTTCACAAAGGTGAAAGTTCGTTGCCTTGGGCTTTAAGATGAGAATATTGCGAAATTCAAGCTCATTTCCTTGGATTTGCAACTTTGTACTATTGACCTCTAAGTCTATTCATAGGCTAGAATGAATGCAATGGGACATTGTCACCATTAAGTGGGATTCTGACCTTCCAAGGCCATGTCACAAGAAATAACTATAATATATGACACCCTTATATGATACCCTCCAATTTCTAGTTGGACCTTGGTAGATATAATAACATATCTAGCCTAATTAATACACGTCAATTGATATCCATATACAATGTACTTTTGGTAGGTTCTCCAACCGAAGGAATGAAAATAGATCAAATATTTGGCCAACTCAACCAATTGATTTCTAACTATTTGTTGGTTCTTCCTGTTCATTGTATAGGTCAAGGGAGGTGGTGGCCCACTTTAAAGGCACATTCAGAAACCGTTTAATGCAAGCTCAAGTGGTAGGAAGAGCTAAGATTGCCTTGCACATAAGGCAAAGGACACCCGAGTATGAGGGGTATATGTTGATGTTCTCATAATCCACCGTTGGTGTCTTTGAAAAATTGCCAAAAAATCACATGATTTCCGACTGAGTTGTTTTTTGGATCAATGGTATCATAGAGCATTTGCTAAGCCATTACAGAATTTTGAGAGAATATGAGAGAGGCAATGCCCAAACCGTGACAAGTGACCGTTCTAGGCACATATACCCTAGGGCCTAACCACACCTGCCATGTCAAGGCCGGATGGGGCAAGGAAATGGCACCGTTGCCAAAAGATTTGGCCATTTAGGCCATGTTTTCCCCTTTTCTTCGGCATAGCAACCTGACCGCACATGCCACTTGTTGTGTCAAATGAGAAAATGGGATGAAATACAAAGCTTCATCCAACTAAGAAAAGTTGGCTATGGCACTGCTTCTAGGTCTCATCAAAATCACCATCCATCCAAATTTTCACAAATGAATCACCATCTTGATCATTCAATTGATGAAGAGTATTCGTATGCCTCAAATATGTGAACACACCAGGAATGGGAATCCCTTTTGTTTATGCTTCAAGATATATCCTTCCCGCCCTCCAACATACAAGTGCAAAACTCCATTTTCAAGTCCACAACATATATAGTACACCTTCTCTCATGCTTCCAAGGTCTTGTGAAAAACTCAATTTGAAAGTGTTATTACGAACATTATCGTGCTAGGAAAATGAAATATGGCCCGGTCAATGAGTTTGGCATTCGGAGAATGTGGAGTCAGTTCATTGGTTTAGGACTTCAGAAAGAATCAATGCTAAGGCAACCATGAGCTCCAATGGCTATTGCATAACATATCTACATATTGTAGTGGAGCATCGTAGTCTTTAGGGATCAAAAGCAATAACTTATAAATTCTTAAAGGAGCATGGTTCTCCATCAAAATTGAACACCACAAAGGGTGGATACTGGTTCAAGTGAAAATGCCACAAACTTTTAAATGTTGGAAGAAAATATTAAATGGTAGAAAATGAATATAATTATTTGGAAATGAGAGTTTGTTGAAACCCCTCACATATAATAAGCCCATGCAGAAATTGAGTGTGAGCTTACACTCCTTGATTCGATGGCGTCGGTAACCAACTTTTATTTTGCGTTGGTTTGATGTGAAAATCAGTAAGGTGAGGATGATATTCATAGTTTTAACTCTTGAAAATTGGCAATGTGATGAAAAGGGAACTCTTCCAAACCAATAGTTCATATATGCTCAAATCGTGGTAAGGAATTTTTTATGTAAATACATATGAGTTCATAAAACTTGAACTTGAACGAGAGTCCCTCACAAACTTCCGAAGAGGTTAGATTCTTGTCTTTGCAAATCCTTGCAAGACACCATAATGAAAACATCATGTCTGCTAAAATATCATCAATGACATCAATAAGCTCAGAGTTCGGCAATACCGGCGGTTTTAACGACATCAATGGAAGTCCATTACTGGCAAGATGCAAATCAAAGTGGGACAAAAGCATTAAATGAATCGGTCAGAGGAAACACAATCAAGAGCTGGGATGGTAACAAGTTCAAGTTCCAGTTTTTCAAATTAAATGTACATAAATTAGCATCCTTCACTGCGGAGCCAACCTGGAATTGGCTCAGAATGGGATATCTGCCCTTTGCAACTCTACAGCCTCCCTACACATGGATCCTCATTCTCCGCACTCATCCTGGCACACAAAGTAGGCTAAGTAGTCCTTTTCTTTGCCCTGGATATGGTGCCGTGACTGACGTTGCTAAACTCAGTTGAGAAAACTGGTTATATGTTAGTATAGTACCTGTCTACAGAGTGAAAAAATAAACAAGGTGGGTTTCAATACATTAGTTCTTCTTGTCCCCTTTTAGGGGTTGGCACCCATCCAAAAACCTGAGTGCAAGTCACCATGGGCAATACTAGCTCTGCGCTCCTCAAATGAGAACTCTAATTGCATACGAGGAGTAGTGTTCTCCAAGTCTGACATACGCGGGCTGTTGGGTGTCATCATCTTCAACGGACTCTTGAAGTAAGCACCTGATGGTAGAGCGGGTTTTGACGTCAACGCTGAAGCTGCACGGTTTCCAGCATCGTCCATAAAAACTTGTTGCAAAGCAGCTGCAGAGGGAACAGGGGACAGAGGTTGACGAGCGGCTAGAGCTTGCACTGCTTGTGGCTGACTACGTACACCCAATCCATTCTTGCCACCTAAATACGAAAGTTACAGGTTGATATAACTATGTGAGGTGGGTTTCTTAACTTTAGAACAAACCAGGTTTTTAAGAACAATATGGATTTTCGTTCTAGTGTAAAGAATATTGTACAGGAAGAGAAACTAGAATGCAGAAGCTAGAAGGGCATAGGTGAAATTCAAATTATTTTGAACCCCAACCCTTACAAATTCACCAAATTCTCCCTCCCAAGGAATTTTAAATATCCAACCCAAGGCCGTAATACTTGCAGCCTCACCCACACCACTAGTCTGGTAGAAACACTCTGTTTTTAGCAGACAGATGTTATACCAGGAAAATGGTCGAAGCTCGAAGTAGGCTACCGAACCCGAGGAGAAGTGGGAGCTGACCCACCTGCGTTACTGTCGTCTTTGTTGATTGCCACATAATTAGTAGGTGCAGCAGGTCTGGGACGACCAGGCTTCAAGTCTTTGCCGACAGAAGCGCCTAACCGAGAAGGATTCGTTCCATTGCGAGTAAACTCTGGAGTTCCTGGCTGCATGAGAGCATTGCCCAGCGACAATCGCCTGCTTGCTTGAGTCTGCCCACCAACACCAATACTACTGGCCCGAGAGCCAATGCCACCTTTCTTGGGGAGGGCAGCCTTACTGGGGCTGGGTTTTGATCCAAAGAGTGTCTCCTGCTCATTGATGAGTTGCTCCTGGATTCTCTTTTGGTCCTGTAGAGCAGAAGATCAACTTTAATTAATAATCATAAAACATTATGCCACCTGCTGCACCTATAAGGTGCTCAAAAATTAAGACGGATAAGCCGGCTCCCCAGAAAAATGCAAGTGTGATTTAGTAGTACGTACCCTCATGCGGCGCTTCTCTTCCTCTTTTTCCTGTCTAAGGTGGTTGTATTCGTTGAGCATGGCTAGTAACCGCACCTGAAAAGGATTCGATTCAGCATCAGTAATCAGAAGAACAGAAATATATAAAGGATTTAAGCTGATGCCTCGAAGGTACTGAGAATATTGAGAATATGCTGAGAATATTCTGACGAATAGGGGTTATATACATACCCCATCAAACATGAAGGCAACACCTCGCTCGTCTTCCCAGGCTCGCGTTCTTTGTGTCAATGACTCCACAAGAGCTGCATATGCCAACAGTGGATTTAGCTTTTTGTGTTGACACATAAATACTACCAATGAAGAAGATAGGCAGTCAGCACCCATAATTGAAATTCACGAAATCAAGTTAGGGCTAGAAATTACCAGGAAGCTTGCTTATGGCGGCACGAGCTTTCTCTGCCCTCTTCAAATTCAAATGAGCACCTTTGCTAGCGAACCTGTTCTCATCCTGAAATTCAACAAAAGCTTCAGTTATATTGTACGTGGCTATTCAGTAGATCGAAGTACTTTGAAACAAAATATCCGGGAGATATTTTGTGTATGTAGTAACTAACCTTGTTATAATCCTCGAGCCATCCCTCCTCTTCACAGGCTGACATCCACTTCTCCATCAAGACCATAATATCCCTTCTGCTTGCTACCTCTTGTTTGGCCTTTGAAATCTCCTCTTCAAGGTTTGTCAGTAGTTCTGCAGGGTCTACCATTCCTGTAGAACACAAGCACTCAAAAAGTAAGAACACAATCTAGAGGGTATACCCGAATTGAGCGCATTGCAACTTCTTGGATCTTATACATAAGATCGCATGTCTGCCTACCTGAATCAATCAAGGCACATAGTTTGTCTTCCGTAGTATTAACATCTGGTTCCAAATGAGCATTTCTGCAGACATCCTCGAGCTCCATGCGCTTTTTCACCACAAGCTCTTTCATCTTGCTGGCTTTCAAAACGTCCAGCCTTTCAACCTCAACCTCAGCCTGTAATATCAAGAAAATTCCAGAGTCAATGCAAATGTACATCTAAACACACCACACGACAGAGACGTCAGACTGTAGAAGCTCACTGATACCATAAGAAAAGCAACGTCAAAGCCATTCTTTTGTCCTCTGTTTAAAATCGATTTGATGACTGCACAGTATTGTCTGAATCTCAGCAGCAACAATTTCATCTAAAACGCCAGAGTAAAGATGAGAAAGATGAGAGTTTCACCTGTTCGATGGTTTCCAGAGAAAGAGAACTGGGAGCAGTAATTTCGTCTTCGCTAGCAGCAATGTTGCATGTGACATGTTCGTACATTTGTTGCTCTTCCATTGGAGTGTCCATCAGGCTCCAAAGCTCTATCATTGATGTCCCAAGTTCTTTGAGCTGTAGTACACAACATAAGACTTTCCTTAGGGGGAAAGATGAAAGGCTTGTTTGAGGCTTTAAGTTTTATTACGCAAAATTTTGAAAATATTCACTATTTCATATCTACCTTGGTAAAGCATAATCACAAGGTAAAGCATAACTGTTAGAGTAATCCTTAAATGAACAGACCTTAACAACTCGCTGTTGCTTTTCCGCTTGCAAGGAATTAATGGTCTTTACAAGGAGATCAAGAGTTTCATTGCTGATGCTTTTTGCGAGTCCTTTGGAGTCATCAAGACTGGGATGAACTTCGCTAATCATCTGGAAGAAGTCCATGCCCATAACTGAGCAGAGCTGATGAATCAAGTTTACATACTCCAACACTTTGTGTAGCCGTTCGCTCTGCCAACAGTAAATCAGAGTTAAAGCATGAGAACATACACTTTAAATGATACTAGGTTCTCTCTGGAGTTTAATTTACAGTGGGTGGTGAACAAATTAAATATTCAAGTGCGGTGTACATAGCAAGCAACGAATATTTATTGAAATTTGTAAAATCTACGTATCACATCAAAGAAAACCTACTTTCATAGTTGCAAATCTCTCCCCAGAATCTTATCAGAATGTATGGTGAAGTTTGTTGTGTTTTGTGAGAATTATATCCCAAATAAGAATGATCAAACAGGTCTTTAGAGAGACAGAGATGAAGATTATTTACCTTCTCTTTCTGGAGTGTAGCCAGCTGAGCATGATACTCCTCCAATCTCCTGAGTGTTAAATCTTGGTCTTCATCAGTATACATGTCGCCATAATGTGATCCTGCAATTTCGCCACAAATCTTGGCAATCTGCGTCTTCACCTCCAAAAACTGTTTAGCCCGGTCCTCTTTCCGCTGCCGTAGCTCTTCCAAATGGGGCCCAATGGCAGCTACTTGCTCCTTCAATGATCCGGTGCGCTTTTCCTGATGTAATGAAAGCAGATATCAGAACAAGAGGCTAGAGCGGAGCAATTCATTCATCACTTTTGTCTTACTTTGCAGGCCTAACTTTTCATTCGGTTTGGTGTTTCAATCACCACATGACATGCCTATCTACTTGAAGCAAACGGGTAACACATCTCTACAATGGACTCCGCATCTAACTAGCAAACATGACAACGATAAAGACACCCACCCACCAAGAACAATCATAAAACACTTTCACATCAATTTCAACATAGTTTAGTTTCAATTTTCTGTAACGAAGGTAAGCCACTCACTCGCTGACTTAGAGTGGGCTCCCCAAGAGCCGAAAAGAGTGCAGCAAACTCGGACTCAGCGCTAGCTATAGTTTGATGAAGGCGGGCTCGAGCGTGACTGGCATTATCCACTTTACGCCTGTACACCTCCAAACACTCTTGCTCCAACTGCAGTAGCATCTTATCTCTCTCAGAGTCACTCTCGCCCACTTCATCCCATATGTGCTGCAATTACCGCGAAATTCGGTGTTAGGTGATTATTCAATAAAAATTAAATGACTCCCAATCCCAGACTAGTTGGTGCGGACAAGGCTAGAGAGCCAGAGGTCAAGTCACTTTGTCTTACCGTTATAGAGACATTAGTATGATCCTTATGGAGGTGTGTTTACTGCTTTCGCGGTTTTCCGGATCGGGTATGCATTTTGCAAAGATAGATAGTGAAAGAGGAATTCCCGAAAATTGTGATCTGAACCAAACCTGAAGCTCTCGGAGAAGTGACCCGCACGTGGTATCCACCTGCTGGTGCTGCACCACAGGTTGTTGTACCATCGTGACCTTCTCTCCAATCACCTGAATATCAGCAAAAGATTGAAAGTCCGAACCTCATCCAGCATCCAGCACTGAGCTTAGAGACCCTATTCAATCAAGAAGCCTCTCCTCACCACAATTACCAAACCCTGCTGTTTCTCGAGCCTTTTTGAAGTACTAAACTAGAATCACAAGCAACGAACAACTCGCACACTCAAAATGCACTCTCAAGGGTTACCAGCAATGTCCCAAGGCGACCTCCCCTAGGCAATGCACCGATATTTTGTGCAGATTCACAAACACCGATGTAAAAGTGTTCTCCGCTCTGTTAACACTTCTAGAGTAGAACCTTTAGGACCGTAGGGGCCGAAGAGCGCGCATCCATACTTGTATGAGCTGGATCGGGTGCCCTCGAAGCCCTAACATGCCGTTTGAAAAAATATTCAAGAAACCTTAAACTCGCGCTACAAACCACCAGAACGGTGCGTAAAGAACGATGCAAGGTAGGATGATGCGTCACCTGCAAGATCGTGGAGACGCGAAATGCAATCTCGGGCTATACATGCACGCGGCTCCCCTGTTTCCAGACCTGTTTCCTCACTCAATAGGCGACCAGAAACGCAACGGCTTAGCTCTACGTAACGGCAAGCAGGAGAATGAGAAGGAATGGGAAGGAATGACGGTAGAAGAGGCGGGGAGGAATGATGACTCCGACGACAAACGCAGAGTGCAAGCAATGGCAGAAGCAGAATGCTCTCAACAACAAAACCTGCCTCCGTCCCTCTTCTGTCCTTCCAAGATACCCTACTCTCGAGGGCCTCCACTTGGCAATATATCGCTCTCCTATTGGTCCAAACCCTTTCGAATACGTTTGTTTTCTACCTCAGCTAATCAGCGTGCATCTACGTGGCTCGGGCCGGGTCGGAAGCGCGCGGATTTGAATGGACGGGTCCCGCAATCACGGTGGCCAGCGTGGCGTTTTCCTGTGCGCTGGTTGGTGAGGACCCCTGAGACAGGGTTTGTTTTCGAAGAAAACCAATGGGAGGTGGCCAGTGGGGACGGGTTTGGGGTGATTTTGAATATACGGGGCGGGGAGGGGAGGGAAGAGGTCCGTTGGGAGCAAAGGCTCTGCCCAACTAACTTTCTCTTGGACCCTGCAATGTACGCGCTGCGATGATTTTTCCTTCCATGTCCTTCCAGTAAATACCGCAGCGTGAGTTTCGTAGATCTAGCGTAGTATTCGGATGGTTGATGGGATTGGCTGCCATTTTGAAACAGCCTCAGCCAATTTATTTCTATGGCAGCGCCTACAGTGGCTACTCTGTAGTGCCCCCACCAAACAAAACAAACAACACCACACTTTTTCATTCCATTATAACTTTATGAGATGTGATATGTACAAGTTAATCCTGCAAGCTTTTGGTAACAATATATCCTTGGAGACTTTTACGACGGCATCGTCACTTATCGATTTGTTTCTTAGTGTGGCGTGTTAATTAGTGTGGTCTTCATGACTTGTCATGTATTACCAAGTGTCATATGACATCCTCTCTAGTTGCCAATTGTCCCTCGATGATTACGAGAGAATTAATGTGGATTGATGATGAATAGGTAGTGTGGACCTCACTAAACCATATGTTTAGTGCATCTATTTTCAAAGGAATGGGATATATCTACACTTTCAATGGTGCATGTATACCTATTTCGTATGAGGATTTGAGCGCCATATAACTAATGATACAAAAAGCCCACGGGGAAGAAGGCCTCACCGTCACTATCATAATTGATTCTCAATGCCCTCATCCCATGGTTGCAATGGACACCCATCCAAATCATGTCATGGATAAGTACATTGCATGTGATCTCGTCCAAATGACCAACAATTATGATCTCACAATATGTAGTCATACCATAAGGCCAACATAATTACCTATTATGTGGGTAAGGTAGAAGACGCCTAATTTTGTTAGTGATCCAATTAAGACGCCTCATTTTTTGGGTCACAAAGTGGACAACTACACTAAATATGATATTTAGTGTCACTTACTATTTGGATCTACAAAGTGCTATATGTTTTTTACTATTGATGTAATCTTTTTTAAAGTAAAGTTGTATATGTTCTATAATGTCCAAACTACCAATTTAACATATGTTGGTAAAATATGAGATGTACAATAAATTGATATAGGATCGTGTAATTTCAATTAGTAAGTGACATTAAACGTCATACTTAGTGTACTTGTTTCAAAACGAGTACTAACAATCTCATTCCAAGGACCAAAACCATAATTCATCAAGTCATAGAAATAAAAAGAGTCAACACTTGACACTATCCACTTCGCGGTAGCATGTGCAACCACTTTGGTAGCAAACACACACCATGATCTTCATAAATCATATCTAAATCACACGACTGCAAATCTTCATAAACTCGATTGTGTCAACCAACATTGGTATAGTATATAAGTGAATGCAACCTACCTGTGGGTATCAAAATTACAATACCAATCAAATATATTATTATTCGGCGGTATCCTACTGATATAAAAAACTTGAAATCCTCATTATAAATACTCGAATGATGTAAAAAAAACAACGCCATGACAACATCGGCATTAATATCCTTACGAATTTGTCGAATTCTAAGAAATCTACAATAAATAATTTTTAGTTACATAACGAGTCTCGAGTGCTCAAAGCGTCCATTATAAGCGCTTCTACATCAAGGGGTAAAAGTAGCAAGAACCTCACAAACACAATTCACTACATTGATTGTCCCGAGTAGTGCGTGTTATTATTCGGAGCTACGCAACTAGTTAACGAGGACGTAATATCGGGGTGCAATCTCATCAGTGGAGTTGGATGGATGTAAGTTGAGTTGCGATGCGGATGAAATCTCATGTACGTTCCGTAGGTTACCTACAGTCAAAATGAGTCAGCCAGTAGGTGACTTATTAGTGACCGTTGGCCGCCAAAGGGGCGAAGCTAGGCTAGGAAAAGGTCGGGCCTAGTGGTAGGGGTAGTATCCATAGGGCGCTCCGACGAGAGAGAGAGAGAGAGAGAGAGAGAGCCGTTGGCCCTATTACCCCACCCTCTACTCTGTCCTTCTCCTTGAATAATGGCCGTGCCTCTGTTATTGGAAAGATGGGAGTGTATTTCCGCTGTCTTTTCATATCCCACTCATTTCTTTTTAATAAACCGCCTCTTTATTTGCACCTGCCTCAGTGGCACATGAGGTCGTGTGGATGAATGTACAGGGGCGTATACTCTCCGTCGCAGGACCCCCGCGGCGTGATCCGGTCCGTCCGAGAGGGGTCGGTTTCACACCTCGCGCTTTCTCGAAGATATCGCAGGGGTTGTGAATGAATACATGCCTTTATTTTATTAGGTTTTATTTTTTGAATCAAGTTACGTTCATTTTCTTTATTTATCTTGCTTTTTTTGAAGCAAACGGATTTCCCGTTGCAAAAGAGGAGAAGAAGAAGAAGAACCGTGGTCTCCAAAGGAGGCCGGAGAACGGAGTGAGTAGAGTGTATGTTTGTAAAACATCCTTGGCCGCGCCCTAGGGACAGTGGCGTTGGATGTGAAATTACTTCACCCCTTACAAGGAGTAGACACTGTATTTAGCAAGGGTGGCGGGGAAGGGAACAATACCCGACGTCCAAGGATGGACGTAAACTCGTCAGCTACCTATCGAGGTGACAAGGATAATCATCCTGGTCTTGGAAGAAGGCCTCAAGTCAATTCCTTCATCGAGGAGCGATTGGCGAGGCCGCATAACGAGTTGCCGGAACAAACGAGGAGACCAAATAAAAACATTTTTTTTGCCCAAAAAACTAACTTGGAACCATTAACAATAAAATGTAGTATGTAATCGTCCTTGGTAGGGGACACTCTAGAACGCAGTAATATTTAGGGGGTAGTGTAATTTTGTTTGTTATATATACCTTTATATGTACATATTTGTTTCTTTATTGGTTTATTTATGGTAGGTTTTGGAGGTCTATGATAGGTAGTCGATTCTCTAGTCTTCGCTTATGAATTAGTATAGAATGTGCATATTGTGTAGCGATTATGTTGATTTGTTTGAATGTATTCTTGATTTTTGTAATAGGGATTTTCAATTTTGTTTCCAAGTTTTTCATTGATGGGGTATGTGTTGTGGCTCTTGCGCCTGCAACTAGGACCATGAGTGGTGCTACGTTCCATCCTCTTGATGTGATGTTATTGATGAGTGGTTGATATTATGTAGTTTTCCTAGCAAGGATTTCTGTAGCAAATCTATCATTACAATATGTAAATTCTATAAATTGTATAGTGAGTTCTAGTGTAAGGGCTCCTAGTGGGGGGTGGTTGTATGGGTGGCCTATGACGCACATTATGTCTGGCCTAAACCTGGCGTTGCAGTGACATCTTTGGGTACTGGGTTTCCCATTGCAAAAGAGAAGTATGGTTACAAACAAGACATTGGAACCCCATCAAGAGCCACGGTCACAACATTGCTAAGTTCCACTTGTTAGTTAACCCAGGTATGATAACATTTATGCTAATGGGCGTGAAAAAAACATGTTGTGACTCTCAATAAATGACAGCTACAATCTTGATGTCGTGTGCATGGATGTACAATGACATATAATCCACTAGAACAATGTGACCGAGGAAGGGGCTCTAGATTTATCATGTTTGATAGCCTTGTTTTTTTTCCTACACATATCAAAGCCTTCATATCTTCTTCTCTTTTTCATTCTTAGGTAACTTTTAACTTTTTATTTTAATTAACATATATGATTTATTAAAATTCCCAATTCTCTTAAGTTTGAAATTTTCCAATTTGATTGAAACTCAAATCCCATCTATTCAAGGCCTTGGTGCTTCCAACTTTCACATATGCCACTGGAATTCGGGGAGGCAACTTGAAAAACTCTCATTGGAAGGTTTTTGATAAGGGCACGAAGATGCATATGATGTATCATGTCAAACTGTGTTCTTCGACTACCTAGAATATTTTGTTGCCTAAATTTAGAGAACTCCCCATAGAGTTACACACTCTCAAGCTCACTCTAGGCTTTCAACAACGGCTCGCCCACCTATCCTCCTCTTGGTTAGTCAATAAAGCAACCTCACTTTCTCGACACTTGGCCGACACATGGATTTAAAACCTGGCACAAATTGACAACCATGTGGAAGATATCATGGGGTCTATCTCATTGGGACACCCTTGACAACCCAACCACACCTAAAATAGCATATGATGATATAAAGGAGGTTTTTCGTACTGGATAGTGGAACTCTTTCCATCTCTCATGGAAGAAATTGGATTACCTCCACCTCTAGGGTTTCCTCAAATATGAATGGGAACAATTGTTGAAGCAACCACGGACACCATCACAACGCAAGGATCATTGCCAATCACCGCATCTTGAACCATAGGTTAGCCATTGAAATTGGTCAATGATCAACTATCCCTGTCTCTAGATATGCTAGACTATGCCACTTTTGCTCCTACAATGCAATTGTAAATGAGGCACATTTTGTGTTGGAATGTCCCCTATATAAACCCATTAGAGATAAATTTCTATCACTATTTGAGAATGTAGTTGAAGGGAGCCTCAAGTCCTCCTTTCAATTGGACCACCAAGTTGACATTAGCCTCTATCTCACGGAGGCTATTGCACTCCTCCACTCTAAAGAATTAGCTGGTTTGAAACCATCAGGATTTACTTTCAGTCCCATTAGCCTTTTCGACTTCATGGACTTTAAAATCAATTTCATAAATTTTCATTCAATATTATTAAATGTTTACAATTTTATTGATATTTTCAATTTTAGAATTTCACTTTTATTGATTTATTGAGTTTTTGATTTTTTAAGATTATATTGGAATTTGTAAATTTATTAAAATGTTTAATTTTAGTGAAAATATTGATTTTTATTGAATGTTTCAACATTTTAATTTTATTTAAATTTTCTTTATTTAAATATTAATTATATAATATTACAATTTATTAAAATATAATTTAATGATTTAAATTTTATTTTTATTTTTTATTTCTTGTTTTCTCATACACAAATTTTTCCACACTCAATATTAACTATTCTATTTTAAATCTTAAATTAAGATGTAGTAGGTGAGTTTGTTTCTAGAAAGAAGAGATCCTAGCAATTAACTTACAAAATTTGATCATTTATTATAAGCATGTGGAACATCACGGTCATGTGTTAAATACAAATTGGTAAGTTTTTATTATTACATAATTTCACAATAATATTTTTGGGATGAAAGATAGCAATAAAGGTTGAAGTAAAGCTGCTAATAAATAATCAAGCATCCATGAAAAAGAATTATGAAACTCTCTAGCAACAACATGTGTAAGAAACCTTTCCTCTTTATAAATGCTATGTTTCCTCCCCATAAGGAAGCTTTGCTCTTCGTATAAAACCATTGACAATTTGAATAGGTGTTATCTTCATGTAAATTAAATTCCGTACGAAATCATACTGTACCATGCCATGTATACATCATGCCGTGCATGCACACATGAATTCCGTATGGAGCTGTCTTGTATACTGCCATGGTCTAATGACATGAGATTTTTTCTTTGGTAACACTCTACATAAATCTAGAGAATATGGCATGCAGTGTGATCCCGTTTGTCTAAGAGGGGCCAATTTCACACCTCACACTTCTAATGATATCATGGGGGTTGTGAATAATACAAGCATCTTTGATTTTTAAAATTACTCAATCAAATTATGTTTATTTTATTTATTTATCTTATTTCTTAAACCAACAATTTTCCTTATTAAAAGAGAAGTCTAGTTACATTCAACACGCCACAACCCCACCAAGAGCTATCATAACATTGCTAAGCTCCACTTGTCATTTACCATAGGCATGAAAATAATTTGGTCAATGGCTAGGAGTAAACATGTTGTAACTCTCAAAAAATGATGGGCTCGATCTTTGTGTCACGGCGATTTCTCCATGAAAAATATCATGTATTTTCATTAGAATCAATGAAGGGGCATGAGGTTTAGTAATGACATGATGCTCCAAAGGGAACTGGCATGAGATTGGCATATTCAAGAGAAACAAAGAACCAACCACAAACTAAAAGCCAAGAACCAAGATATCACACAAGGGAGAGCCAAGGAACCAATAAAAACACATGCATGTACATAACTCAACAATGTTTAAAGAGAGCACAAGTGACCAATGGTCGGGGAAAACCGACGGCTAGTTCATTATCAGCCGATGGATTTCGCCTCATGGCCGGTCCAAATTTCCAACCATCGGATGGCAATCCGACAGTAAATTCAATCCTCCGGCAATTAGCCAATGGACTAGAAAATTTCCCGGAAATGTAGCCGATTCTTCTTGTGAGTTACCGGATTTCAGCCGGAATAAGTATTCAAATACTGGCCGATACCCGGGAAATGGTAACCGATACCCTCCCGGTCGTGAGCATGGATATCTAAGTGGTCGGGGCTTCGAATGGCAAGTCGAGGGATGTAGGCCAGGTGCCCAGGTCAGGGTTTCGAATGGCAAGTCGGCAACATGCGGCACCTCCATCCTCCGCGGCTCCGCATTCACTCTCGTGCGCCACATTTTTTAAACAATTAGTGCCGATACGAATTCCATTTAATCGGATATTGGCCAATGAAAATATGAAAATGTAGGCAATTGGCCGATTGATTTTACAAAAGACTGGCTCTTGCCGATGTAAATTGGAAAAAATCCGACCCTTTGTATCAACTATCGGCAATTAGCCACTAAGGCTTCAAAAACTTCCCGAACTCTGCAAGTGACATGCCACACTTGCTTATAGTGTTTCCACATAATATAGTTAATTAAAGTATAAAATCAACAAATCCCTTACATACTTATGTTGGAGCCTCCACTCACTTGTTTATGTCATGGTGCACTAAAACAAACCATACGTATACCTAGGAATCCAACTCGTCTCATCCCTCAAATGGAAAAATACAAATACACATCACAACCATCAAAGTTATCAGCCAATGTAGTCAATTAGCAAACTGCCCAACAACAATCAAGCAAAAAATCAGTATGGTAGATACAATAATCAGAGTGGGAATTGCATACAGCTTCTATGCAATACCATACTCACTACCCGGAATCATAAAACTAGATAAAATAATAATAGCAATTCAAAAGAAAATATGTGGACTCCCTAACTGCACACCAAACATGGTCACCCAACTACCCCATAATATGTTTGGAATAAAAGCATTCTCACTAAAAAAACGCCTACCTTAGGTGTATCGGAGAACAACTCATAAATGCATTAAATGACAAAGGCAAACTTGGAACAATGTATAGGGGTCTCACACACTATATACTAGCAAAATATGGGGGTGTAGAAAATATACATAGGATCAAACACCACGATTGTAATTGATCACCCACCACTAGAACAATATACCTTGTCAAAGTAGCAGATGGAGCCCATCTCAGAAGCAAGATAGAAATTTTTTCCCTGGAAGCAACACCACTTGAAAGAGCATGGCATAAATTATCCACAACACCACCCCCCAAAAAACTTTCTACTCAAAACCTAAAATACATACACAAATTACTTCTAGAAAACATATATGACATAAAACAACTCACTCTACCAAATGGCACACGCTTGATGTCACACAATGAGTATTCAAACTATTACAAAAAAACCCACACACTTGATAAAACAAGCATTAAAAACAACAAAGCGACTATTTTGCCACCTAGGATGCAATGAAAGCTATCAAGAAACATGCCAAGACCATCACCCACCATGTACATTAAAACAAAAAATACATTATAATGGAACATAACATAGAACCACTAAACAGATAAATTCTCACACACCCACTTGCCCCACCACATCTAACACATTTGACCACACCTGCACACATAAAAAAACCCAACAAGATACCCTATACACTCAATAATAGACCACTACATAAAACCAACCAAACATAAAACCAACCAAACATAAATACAAAATTATATTAAAAAAAACAACACACATACCTATGCCAATGGATACTACCCAATGGCATAATTTACAACCAAAAACTTCCACAAAGAGAATTATTTCCTTATAATCTCCCAAAACTCATACAACACAACACAAGTATAATACTTGCATACTATACCAAAAAACAATATACAACATACGACAACACCATAAAAGAAAATGATATTTCTACCCAAAACAAAGATCCAAGACACATATCTCCACTCCTAAACATCCCCCTTGTAAAAATCTCAACACATGAATGCAACCTTGAAAAAGACATCAATTCTAATACAAACAAAATCCAAGTACAAAATGACACCGCCCACATATATGACGAAACATGCAAACACCTTATCACCATTTCCTACAACAAACTTGTATGGTGTGGAACCAATACAATCGAATGCTACACCAACCACACAACTTAATACCCCCTACCCAATTATTTGAAACTGAAATAACCTAGCTATATCAAAAATATAAACACAAAATCCCAAAAAATGACCCACTCAAAAACTCACACCACGCCCTACCCAAAGCACTACTAGACTACATCACAACGTCCTTTAAAATTACACACTCCTACTTCTCCTCTCCGGTCACATGCTCAACTCATCTAACAAAGTTCTTCTCGCCATTTCCTATAGATAAAATCTTTGGGTCTCTTGGTAACGCATTCTCACATAGGTGGCAAAGAATAGGGTATGCTCAACCTCGTAATGAAACTGAAGCCCAAACAACCATCCATTGGGCCAAACTAGCAGCTAAACACGGCCCACATACCACCACAATACTTACCATCCCATATATAAGTTGGTATCAAAATTTCACCCCACATTTAGGCCCCTTCCTAGACACACATGTAATTACTCACATATCAGCAGACACCACTAAATACGAGGAACCGACAAAACCACAAGAATTCAGCGAGCCACGTATAGAACCACTCGCTATAAGAATCTTTTGCGTACATCACCAAAATAATAGTATTGGTACAATAAAACAAATAGATACAATAAAAAGTATATGCAACAACCTTAATATAACCCGCGCAATCACACAAATTGCCCTTCCTACCCTACAAAACATAGAAGTCAACAAAAGTAAACCATGGAATGGCCTCACCTACCCAATCCCAAATACACACCCACATAATACAATCCCACCAATTCCTAACTATGAGAATGAAACACCCCTTAACCCCCCCCCCCAATATTGTTTTAAACGGATGGATACTTTAACCCTCCAAAACAGTAGGAGACATTTGGCTACCGGAAGAAGTTGGATATGGTATATACAATCACGAAAAAATATTAAACTTGCAATATGGCTACCGGGCCGACAAAACATATTTAGAGCGGAATTAATGGCCATTCACCACACCCTCACAATAATAAATAAAGACTTCCCAAATGAACCCGCACATATCTTCACAAACTGCCTTAATGGTCTAGTGATCAAAAACCAAATAAAACACCCCACACTACACAACAACCGCCCCGATAAAACACGGGGGGGGGGGGTTCACTTTATAGGATTTTTGTGCACCACGTGCGGCGGAAGGGTATTTGTGTTTAGGGGCTATTTACCTCCAAGGCACAAATTAAAAGCTCCCTATAATTACTTAATTTCCTAAAATGGTCTTTTTTACACCCTACCATTACTTATAATGCCCATGTCATTGTAATTTTTGTAGTCTACATTCCTTTTAAATAAAAAAACTAATTTAAAAGTGTATGCAATGCAAAAGTGGTGGGAAAAAACATGGCAACAAAATGTGTAAAGGATACATACCATTGCAAAAACTAAGTACAAAAAACATAAAGTGAAAATATAACAAGAAGGCTTAGGATGGAAACACAACAACAGTGAGCATGTGTTCACAAACACAACACCCGTTCTATAAAAATCTTTTGTTCAAAGTCAATTTACATACTAGTGAAAACCAAAACCATAGTGTACAATACTTACATAGTGTGAAACACTCCAAGCTTGATCATGAACCCTATATAGTTATGACGCCAAAGAAAATATGTCAGCAACACATTTAGAGAGTGCAAGAATCTACTTACAAGACGTTGAGATTGCACAATGAGAGACAGCTTAGAGCGATCAAAGATGGAAGTTGGATTGAAGGCAACATCACAATGATCTCGTAAAAAGATCGCAAAATAAAGAAAAATGAACAGTTGGGTGAATATGGCAGGGGCAACATGCAAATCACAAAGACTCCAACATTGAATAAAACGTGTGCTATGAAGAAGCGGTGGTGGAAGTGGACATACCTATTGGAGATGATGATGTCGGAGTAGAGAAGTCACCAAAAAATGAGAAGCCACGTGAAAAATGAAAAATGAGAGGCCACCAAGAGAAGGGAGAGAAGCCACCGAGAGGTGTCGGGAAGAGAGTTAGGGTTAGGCTTACTATTTCATCCATTTTTTGGTAAACGATGAGTCATTTTTTCATCCATCCCTCGTGCGGCATGTGTACAAATTGATTCTACTAAACATACATCCTAGGATCCTTATTTTTAGCCCCTATATTATTTTTACAAAAAATGAATGGCCCATATTTTATACCTATCTAATTTACTTGTAATGGGCTTGTCTACTTTTAATGGACCTTTCATTATTTGGAATTCTTTTATAAATTTTATGTCAAACAAATTTAATCCTCCCTATATTATGCCGCACGTCGTTTTTAAAATGCACTAAGTGACCCCCCCGTGCGATAAAACCATCCTAGAAGAAATAGTTAACTTCCTTATACAAAGAACTCAACCCACAACACTGTACAAAGTAAGAGCACATACAAACATCAAAGGAAACAAGGAAGCCGACACACTTGCTAAAGAAGGTACATCAAAAGAACACTCCAATGCCTCACAACCACATGAATTTGCCCACTCAACACCATACTACTACCAAAGAGACGAATGCCCATCAATGGGAACAACTCCCGACAAAGGACCTATCAAATTCCTAGAAAAACATCTCACGAAATACAATAAGAATATAAATCTAGAACTGATCCCTATACTATATCCAAAGATAGATAAATGGATAGCCAACGAGAAATAGATAATGAGCTATCAAATAAATTTTGGATAAACAAAAACATAACTAACTCTCAATAAACATGTCTTCTAAAATTGAGACACGGTCAATACCTTTTCATCAATCACATGCCCCATATGTAACTCCCCATACCATGATACATGGCTACATGTACTTCTAAAGTGCAAATAACACCACAAACATGCCCTCCGAACCAAAAGACACGATCAAGCAGTATGGGAATTAAAAAAAACTTATGGTGGCATCAAAAAAATCAAGATGCTATGTTCTCATGAATGCATGCACATTCAATAATGACCCCCTATAAAATATTGTCCCTCCATGGCTATTACCTTGCACGTGTGGCCAACAACGATGCCACTGCAATGCCATATTCAAACTAGACCTTCTATGTGTGAAAGGACTATCATATTAGTCTCCACCACCAATAGAACCTAATGATAATCTAACAATACAATTCATTGAATTTACATACTGTAATGATAGACTACCATATGAAACTATAATCCAAAAAATAGAAAAATATAAACCACTAATAGACGATATTATCAATAGAGGCTAGAAGGTAGATCCACTAATAGTCATCACAACATGTGCTAGGGCAGCCACACACATTCCTTCTATGGAAAGTATTGAAACAACATGCAAAATCCCTAAGATAAGCATCAAATACACATTTGAGGCAATCAACGCCGTCGCCATACAACATGCTATGTCCATAATTCTACACAAAAGGAGGATAGAAAACAATGAACCACTACCAATAGGCACACAACTACCATAGCAACCCTAAATATCCACCAACCAATAAATGATTAGGATCACAAAAGAATAAATGCTAAGGAATTGTCACAACTTACGGTAGGGGTTGGTGGCTATAGAATACAACTTTCCTGCCAAGTAACTCACATAGCAAATGCCAAGTCACTCACATCACAATACAATGCTCGTACAAGGCATCATGGATTGAACTTGCACCACTAAACATGTGATGCTACAATGAACCACTAAGAAGTCTTATGACTCGGCGGCCACCTCATGAAGAAAAATGATCATATACCCCTACAACACCACAACACCACAACACCACAACCACACTAACCCCACCACTACAAAGATCATCCAGTCACTCAATTCCCATGGTCACTTTGGTCACCATGGTTACTATTGTAGCTCTCTAGCAGCTTGGGCACCTTTTTGCCTAATAATTAATTAAAGTGTGAAAGTAAGTTAGGCAACCCAAAAAATGATATTCTAAAATTGGGCAAGTTAAAAAACAATTTAAAATAAGTTAGACATTCATCCAAGTCATTCCTATAATTCATGGATGGTTTTCCTAATTTCATCTATGGCGACTACGATTAACCTAAACACTTCCCTTAACCCTTAAAGGTCGGAGAGGCCCTCTCAGGGCCTCGTTGACCCTAAACTATTTGACCATAAGATAGCGTCAAAACATGTCGGAATTGCAAAAAAAATTCCCCAAAATGTGTATCTCAAAATTCCATATATATATATATATATGCCGATCGCACTAAAAGAATTACATGGAGGTCTGAAATGGGGTAAACATAGGCTGATGGGAGAGGCCCTCTCACCCCCCCCCCCTTGACCTTTAAGGGTTAACCAACATTCCTTACCCTGAAGTTTGTCTTTTACTTGTATGTCGTGATTTTGCTTTGTGTGAGTGTTATACATAGTGGTCTTTGTGAGAGACTATGTCACTTGCATTATTGTGATTTTAGGCACTCTTTGAATGTTATTTCTTTGTTTTTGGACACTCAACGAAATTAATTTCCCATAAATTTAGGCACCTTCCAAATTAATTATTTTTTGCCCAAGCTGCTAGAGAGCTATGGTATAGTGCCCACCCCGAGAGGGGTTAGTAGTCCTGCACCACTGATATTATGTCCAATGGACATAATACCAAGGGTGGGTCGAACATGCATTTCAATCATGCCGATCCCACTAAGGTCAACGTTTCTTATCTTCTCTCTTTGTCATGGTGCACTACATAATGGATCTGTCTTATGTGCAAATTGAGCTTAATATATGCCTTCACAACAACAAAAAATGTTTTCAAAACCAATAACATATGCTTTGTGTCCACTATACCCTTCATTTTAGGTGGTTATAAGAAGGTACGAGCCAAAAACATGTGCCACCAATGACTATCACAACCGTGCATGAAACTAAGTTATAGGGGAATAATATAGAACTTAATAAATTGATTATCCCAATTAGTGTGTGTGGTACTAATTCCCAAAATAGGCACTTCTTTTGTCAAGTCTCAAAATTAGTGAGGGCTGGAATTTGTATTGAGTGATACTAAGTCCATGAATACATGCTCGTTTACCATACATTTCAAGAACATTAGTGCATGCTATGAGGTGTTTGTAGAGTGATAAAAAAACATATAAGAGAAAAAATGCAAACACATGCTTGTCAATGAACAATACCAGGATGAATAGTGTTGGTACTTTTAACGAATAGTGTTGTGATGATTAGTATTTTCAGTGAATAATGTCAAGATGAACATTGCTTCCTAGATCTCTTGGTGGCACTAATTTCATAGTGTGAAGAAATTTAAGATCACCGTCCGTGATTTTTCACATGCACTATAAGCCCTCGTTCATTGTTTGGGATAATCGATGTAGTGACATGTTGGGGCTTGTGAGTCTACATTTGGCACCACGTTTCTATTGTTGAAGACGAGACCACTCACAAGCATCCTATAGGGCTCAAGCTCATCTTGCACTCAAGATAGGTCCAAGGGAATGCTTTGGGTTGTCAAACGTCTCTAGAAGAGAGTAAAGCATGGGTACGGTGATTACGGTGGTTGGAAATTTTCAATAGATTCTCTATTATTTCAAACGTGTGGGAAAACATTGAAGAACATGACCACACATATGTGGTTTTCATGGGGCCATGTTTTGACTTGGCAAAAGAAGTTATGTATTTGTTGATGGGCAATTTTTAAATACATGCAATTCTAATGCTATTTAATGCAATGATATCTTTCTTCATATGTGTCCAAATTGGTTTTCTTAAGACAATAGTTAGGTGAAATTGCTATGAGATTAGATGGGGCTATAGTTGGTAATCAAACTAACTTACATCTAAGCCACTCATAAAGTAATTGAAGTTTTAGATATGTTAGGGAACATACATGAAAGCCATGGGTATACTTGAGAGGTAAGCGAGGGAATATAGGACATGTATAAATTTTTTGAGGGAAACTGATGAATGACATGTTACCATTGTTGGGGACATCAAGCTTGTGTGAATCGGTTGGGAGGACATATTAATGTACAAATGAGATTGAAATCTCTTGAGTTCAATAAAGAAACTAGATGATGTTGGAGGGTGGTCATCCTGAATTTGGGTTTGACACATAAGAAATTTCATATCCAATATATGAACCTAGCATGTTGTCGTTTATAAAGATATTTTAAAGCATGAAAGAGAAATGTTAGTTGCTTTGGAAATAATTGGTCAATAACTTACAAATATGAACTCATCAATGCAATTTAGGTTAAGTAACTGGGAGTAGTTTTAGAGAAAAGCATGTGTGTGTTTGGGTGGGGGAAATATTACAAGAGGAGGAGGTTGATCACCACTCTTCTACGAAGCCAAAATTGGATGGGGAGGTGTAACTTACGCCGGAGTAAGGAGAGGATACATGTTGCAAACAATATTTGCTTTTGAGGTCCCACAAGGGTATATACGGGAACCATACAAAGATTTGTAATATTATATCACAATGAGAACTTGGTTGTTGAGGGGTAACTCAAATGAATGCATGGCGATCTCCCTCAGCTTAATTGGGGTCAAAGCCATGCAATAAAACAAAACAAATCTATGTCCATGTTAAGAGTGACAATATACTTACGAACCTTTAATTGAGCATATGCGATAAATTGTGTGTTGATGTAAAAAAATGTGGTGAGTAATATAATGTTATCATATGACACCTGATTAATGTTGGTATTCATGGATTACAACATGACTTCCATATAGAGATTTAGGACACTAGATGTTGTGATTTAGGACACTGATTCATGTCAAAGCAACTTGAGTTTGTTTTTCTATTTACAACATTGGGATAGTTGTAGGAACATGGGAAAATGATCATAGTTATGGGTATGTGATGTATTTGTTCAGAGATGAAATTGGAGAGGGGGAGGTTTAAAAATAACCTTCAATGAGTTTTGTAGAGGTATATTGGTAGCCATCATTCGTAAAGGATGTGGTGTTTGTAGGGCTTTGGGCATGTCTCAAATTTGAGGTTAATCCATTTTAAAAAAAAAATTAACGTCAAGAAATTCAACATGAATTTGAGCCCGTTGGCTTGACCTTGCTCAAGAGTCCCCTTGGTGTAGAGGTTAAGTGCAATCCAAAATTGTCTTAAAGAGTGTGTATGTGATCATGAGGATTCCCATGAAGTGGCCTTGCAAAAAGATATCCTCATGGAGGTCTTCAACTATAAGTGGGTAGGAAAGGAATTGACTATCAGTGATATGGATGTCAATAGCAGCTATTAAATGCAGATAAGCATGGGATAGCATCTACATGCAAATTAAAGAAACTGTGTTAAGGGGCTTATTGCATGTTTAAAGATGTTGGAAGTAGGGGAATTGGTCCATGGGCCAAAGTGGCAACCTTCAGATTTGCAATTGGTCTTGAAATTCACTCTTTGAGATCACATGTGTAATTTTCTTGAAGCCTATATGAGAATGTGCAATACACGAAACTTTCAAATATACACTTAGATTTGATTTACTGGTACATGAGGTATGTGTCTAAATGCAAATGCATCAACTATACTCAATTTTGGGTGTCACAGTTACTAACAACCATTACAATTGTGAATAATACAGAAAACTTTGTCCACTTTTCCATTCTCTTCTTTGGAATTTGCAAATTGTGGTTTCATTTTGAGGTCACTTCACTTTATGCTTTGGTATAAATAGAGATTATGCCCATCCAAATCTATCTCAATCACTGCCATATAACCCAGCCCAGACTTGCAGGCCCAACTGAGGATTGTACAGGATTACTTTCAGCTGAAGTTTCCTGCAGTACTGATTACTTGGTAGACATTATTAGTTCACCTTTCTTAGATCTCAAGAATGTGTATAAAACAAATTAAGAAAATAATTGGCCAGGATAAAAACATCAAAAGAAACTTGAAGCATTTCAAACTCTGGAAGTAAATTGACTAATCCATAATATGGCCAAAGACGATCTGGCTCCACCCAGTACCAATATATGTTCTTTTACTGCATGTTTTCGGACTTGATTGTGGCATCGGCACATTTTCTGATGATGCAGCATGTTTCCCCTAATTTATCAATCAGTAGAAGGTACAGAAGATGAAAAGTAAATGACTAGATAATCACCTAAGAATGATAAGATGCTACAAGTTCCCCTAAAAAATCTCAATTAATCTCCAGATTGGATGATTATACATTCTGCATCTTATAAGCTAAATTTCAAACATCTGCAACCATAAACCAAGTCATGCAGTAATGTGGAACCTAAACCCAGATAGTTGGGCCACAAATTGCTGCATGCACCCATCTTTAGTGAGTTGAACATTGATACATGCTCCAGTCAGTCCTAACAGTAGAACTCATTGCAGTAGGTGAGCATGTTGATTGCATTCATCCCAGCCTCACTAATTTCAGCTCATTTTGGTGCAAAAAGCCCCATCATGAACCATAAACTGTATCTCTTTGGGAACAAAAGCTTGGTGTTCCAACTTTAGAATAGCAGGAATCAACTTGTTGTGCAGGTGAATTTCATGATCACAGGTATGCAGCTCCTGGATGGTTTTCACTTGCGTGGAGCTGCCCAACATAACCCACAAAAATCAGGTGATTTAGAAACTGTGAATACCAAGTAGAACCTCACTGACACAAACTTTGTTATTTTAAAATTTAAAATACACTAACAAAGCTTGGTTAGCTCCTGTATATGACTACATTTGATATCATTTGAAATAGGTGCACAAGACACAAAAGCCATTATTCTAAGCAGAGACAGCAGTATAAAATGTTACCAAACCTTTAGTGAAAGAATATTTACCTCCTCCTATTGTAGCCTCTGGTAACCTCTCTATTGAATATTGGTGCTGTGAAATGAACATGATTGGAACACCAGGAATCTGCAACATGAAGGCATGCCATTAGCACCCATGTTCTTTTGAAAATATGAAGTACAAGTCTTCAAAGGATTACAAATCTCCAAGATAATAAGCAATGACATATCTACCTAGTGGTCAACCACAATTGGCCTAACGGGCAAGCTTTACTTTCATCCTCCGCTACCTGAGCAACTATCTCTCAACCCCAAGAGCACCTGCTAAACCAAAAAGGGACCCCTTGGCAACAATTCAGCTTTGTCAAGTGACATTATGGATTTCAAATGGATTTTGAAGAGATCTTGTCAAGACACAGAATGAATTTCTAGAAATCTTGACACCTCAGAATTGATAAGAATAAGGTAATAATCAAGGCTTTGCTTAACTACCTTACGAATTCGACGTTTTAAATCTCGATCACATGTGGCCACTATGTAGCACTTGTGCTGCCAGGAAAATGACAACCTTGTTCAGTACCACTGATACAGGAACCAAACACATAAAAAGTCGAGAATATGCACTCAGAACAAAAAAGAATTAGGACATATATGCTCGAATTGCACAAAATGCCTAGCACATGGAATAGTAGAGACATAAATTACCATTTGAACTCGTTGAACAAGGCAATCATCAGCATATGTGCCCTTGTGAGTGCAAGGCAACCTTTCAAACCGTGGATCCTTTGCAACCCTGCCATCCAATCCCAGTAAATATCTTTGGAAAATTTGTTGTAAGACTTGTCCACCTACCAACAACACAAAATACTATTCTGGTGACAGATTAGAACCAGGAAAAGAATATACAGTGATAAGTTGTTTCTATTTATGGGAATAAGCAATTTGCTTCCAGAACTGACATTGTGCTTGGCAACATGTCATTCTGTATATTCTCATGAGATTCAGATGGGACTACGTAGATAGCTGTGATGAAGACCATTTCAATGGTGAATCTGCCCACTTTCCTCTCTGCTCTTCTCTTGATTATAAGGTAGACAAGATGCAAGAACTCTAGGTCAAACGTCCGTCGATGTGATGACCAGTTGAGGGCTAGAAATACCTCAGAGCAACTCGATATTTCTGACCCAACTTCTCCAACTCCGCCATCACACAATCAGTTATACAAGGTGTACCTGCATACAGAACAGTTGGCAGACCCTCAATCCAGTATCATTCCCATTACAACCAAGACCAGCATCTAATATCATATCTTAGCATATTCAAAAGTGTTGCTGGAAATGATACCATCCAAAAGACTTTAACCTAAGTTCACTACCAAAGAAACAGTGGGATGCTACTTACATTTTGCGTACAAACAGTCCATCATGGCCTTCTCCAAATCCAACTGCAGAACATTTCACACCAAAAATGTCAAGTTGTAGCCAGGAACCACCAACTGCATGACACAACCTAAAAAAGGGGTGGAAATAAACATTCACAAAGGCGTAGCATCCTTGCTAAAGACAGAGCTTATGCCCTTAGAGACAAACAGTATGCCAGTCATCCACAGCTGGGGACAGGATAACAATGGACTTGGATGTAGATCAGTCCAACCCTGAACATCATACCTTATTTTGTATGGAGAAGTTGATGAAATTAGTGTCTACCAAAACTTGGTACGGTGGCCCAAGTGCAGTATTATGTTTGAAAAAGAGTGCAGCTGATACGTTGGGTCTGAATCCGAGCATTCAAAGTTCAGGTTAGTAAGTTTGAACCCAGGAGGAAAGGAAAGAGAGAGAAAGTGATCATCATAAACTTTCATTGAAGCAATTTTCTGACCATACACCCATGTATAAAACATAGAGAACACTTTCAACAGGAAAGTATGAGGAAGGGGGGAGAAAGGTCGTTGAATTCATTGCACAGGCTGTTCCACTTCAGTACACACATAAACTTGGAGATACAACCAATCCTCCCGACCATCATTAATTAATGGGTGGATTTTCTGTTGCGGCATTTAGTGCTGAGGATGGAAAATAAGTATGAAATTGCTCACAATCATCATGAATGCAGGAAACAACTCAGAAATGATTTTGCAATTCTAGGATGACTCATGCCTGAGCTTTTAGGAAGCATTTCAAAGCACATGATGTACTCCAATCAAAACATTAGGGTTATATCACAAGAGTTTGTCCAAGTAATCGAGAGAATTAGACGCTTACATGTTTCTAGGTAGGTCTTCTTTGCTTTTATCCTTCTTATTTGGATTCAGCACCTCGTCCTTGTACCTGACCACGTATACAGAGACCACACCATCAGACCTCAATCCACGTAGCTCACAGACGAACAATTGCAAGCTTAGCTCCCGGAGGCAGGTGATAATCTGAAACTGAGATGCAAATTCATCACCGAGAGAAATCTGCTCATCATGTGAAGATTTTGCAGCCCATACGCAATGCGCATTGAGCAAGGGGGTTCGTAGAAGAGAAGGGAAATTGAAAATTTCACATACGTCTTAACGGCCTTCGGAGTGAGCATCCGCTTGACTTGCGCGAACTTACGCGTTTTCTTGGCCTTGCCCATATCTCCGAAATTCTTCTCCTCCCTCTTGGTGTATCGTCGAACACCCTGTGTGACAGATTAAGAATTGCAAAATTCACGCCACGGAACGAAGCGCGACTACGAACGCAGCATTCACCAGAAAACCTCGACAAGGCAGAGTTGAGGTTTAGGGTTTAAGGGAAGGGAATGAATGAAGATATGGATGAGGAGATTCATCGGATATGCTTTTCATCTCAACAGTCCGTGTCCTGCCTTGATATTATGCCTTGTATGCCTTGATATTATGCCTCATGGTTTAGATTAAAAAGAAATTCAATGCGAGTGTAGACTTAGCCCACTTTGTTGGTTCCCCTATCAAAACTTCATTCATCAGGGTCCCCTACCCCTCTCTCATGCCAAAATTGTTATTTTAAGCAAAAGATCGCGTCATGAAGAAATTTGCTCTCTTATGTGGGTGCACACAACTACCTTCCACTTCTCAAGCATCTAAGTATTGCAGTATCTAACTACATAGGAGCGATTTCCCTTACTCGATACAGACAACTATCACATGTCACCTACACATGGCCCTTCCTTCCCGTGGTTCAAACGGGTTAAATGAACTCACGACAACAAATAGGAGATTGCTTTATTTTCTCCACTTCTAGTAACCCCATTTGGCAAGGTATTGACCGTCATTAAAATGCAAAGGGGAGTAACCTTAGCTTATAAATGTTTTCTTTTTCTTCTTCTTCTTTCAATTTGCTTTTATTTATTTATTTATTGGCTTTGTCCCAAGCTTGGTATAGAGGCATTTGTGGGAACACCACTTGAGCAGGTATAGGGAGTGGAGAATGAAATGTAGGGTGACTGCAAAAGCATAGAGTGTGGAGTAGAGTAGGAGGTGAAATATAGACCCAAACAATAGATGTATTGAATAGGATAGAGCCTCTCACAACAAAGTTGCTTGTTTATTTAAGCATGTTGTAGTCTAAATTCTGCACTTTTGATTTCAATCCTAGACCCACATCTCCCCTAGGGGAATTTCTTTACAGGGATTACAAGTGGTTCATGGGGTTGTTGTGGTTTGATGGTGGGCCTCATTGATCCCTTTGCAATCAAGACATTTGACACAATTAAATATCTGGAAAGCATTGCACTGCACTACATGAGGTCATCAATAGGTATAAGAGGGAATTAGTGTGACATACTATATATAAGAAATGGGATCACTTCGTAATCACATTTGGGTATACAACATCTAAGTTATATTTTATGATACGTTTTAGATGTAAGTTGAAAACCTAGGCTTTCAGGGGTTAAAGAGAGTGCTTAAGAAGAGTATCACAAAACAAAAGTGATAGGTTTCTTGCGAAGTTATTTTCTCTCTACCAAGTATTGTGATCTAATAAACTTTGTGAGGCAAACACAATTCATAAGATTTAATATGTAACTTGTGTTGCACAATATCCAAAAAATCATGTAGGTGGTTAGGGTCACCTATGTTGTCAGGCAAATTATGGACCAAGTAATTATCCGTTCCCTAGTTGATATGTTAGTGGTGAGGGGAGCCAATGTTTGTCAGAAAATGGTCACTCCATTGCAATCTTCACCCCTAACCACCCATGGGTTCCCACAATATAACGATGGGCAGTGAAACCACTAAAAATTAAAACTACAATAATTTGTTGTTCGATTTTGGTTTGGGCCTCATGAGAGTTTCTAGATATGTTAGGCATTTATTGTCTATATTTTGGCATACACAAACACTCCATTAAAAATAACTCATTAACCTAAACATCCCAAAATCAAATATTAAACCCTCATGAAAAAACTTACACCAAAAGCCATCAAATTTCTCGCACACCTAGTCTTAAACAAAAGAAAACTCGACAACAAACAAGCATATGTCCCCCCCCCAATGAACCTACTCTACTACCAGAACCCGCCTCCCAATAAGGCTAACGGGCTCACATTCATGTCTAGCATTCAAAATTTTGTATTATGAGAGCTTGCCCAACTCATAGAGGGTGCAAATTTCATACCTCGGACTGTAGTTGCTATGAGGTGAGTGGCTTTCCTCGTCAAGAAGGCATGCAACTAATAAGGGTGGGGGCAAGGAACGGTGGTTAAACATTTCATAAGTCCACATTTTGGTAATGGATTTAACGTGTGAAACGAGATTAATACAATTATTGCCTAATGTAAAACTAGGGCTTCACTATGTATATGTAAGACTAGAGGGCCCCACCATGGGGTAATATGTAAATAAAAATAACATTGGTGCTTTTTATTTGCACCAATGTGAATGGGAGCCCGTTCTTCCTTACCCTGATCCCATTTTACCATGTGACAGGGTAGGCGTGCATCTGACCTTCAGGGGGGTGCTGATAGTTCCAAGGGTAAAGGGGAGCTATCGACTGGTGTAGTTAGGACTATGGTGTTGAACTGTGCTTTTGCCTAGTAATAAATAACCATTAGTTCAAGCCACTTAAGTCACTCTAAAGGCATGGAGGGAGAGCTAGATGACTTATGACCAAGGACTGGTTGAGGGAGCTTTAACTCCTAGCTCCATTGAGGATAAATAGCTCATGGATGAGTGGATCATGCCTCTTATTATCTCTTCTTTTTGGAGATACACATTCCATTGGTATTAGCATGTTGCTCTTGAGGCTAGTGTTTTTTTTTGGGTGTATTTACTTATCCGTTGCGTAATGTCTAGCAAGAGATCAATGTAATTTATGTGTAAGGATTGGTGGTGACACGAGACGGGAAGGGAGAGTTGTAAGTTTTTTAGATTTGACTAAAGCAAGAATGGGATGTTGTATGAGGCGCAATGGTGGGAAATAACTGCCAGTAAATATTAAGGTTTTACACGATTATCTCGCGTAATCTTATTTTATTTTAAAAATCGATTATGACTCTGTAACCTCCGTCAAGACAAATGGGATGCAAGAGCCAAATCGGAAGACAAGCTTACACGCCATGGTGTTAAGCATGACCATGAAGCCCCAATGGTGCAAAAAATGTTGAGGCAAAGGTGATCACATGCTGGACGCGCTTTTGCTCTTTTAGGCTTGCACAAGATCTTGTGAACGGGACATTATTGGCTCTGTCCCGTATCACGGGATAGAGGCATTGTGGAGATTAGCTTTGAGTGGTAATAGGGGCTAGGTAGTGCATGTTAGAATCTAATGAACAAGGTTTGTTGAAGCTCATTGAAAGCTCAATAAAAATTTCAATTTAATATGAATAGGGCTAGTAATTAAAATGAACAATTTAAAGCTGTAAGTTTAGGACAAAGCCTCTCATTGCAAAGCCACATTCCCTTGCTATTATTTTGTTTCATCTTGTGAATGGTATGGAGCATGGATACAAACACAAATCCCATGCCTTGCTTTAGTGGTTGTCTCAAATTTATTCTTGATGAACTACATATTTGGGGAAGGAGTTTATGAACATGGGTGTTCATTTCTAGGAGAGGAGGTGTGTAATGCGTCATACATTTATTGATACATCTACTACCTAATATATAACTAGGGCTCCACTATCCGTAAGACTAGAGGGTCCCACCTTGCGGGGTGCTAAGGGTAAAGGGGAGCTATCAACAAATGTAGTTAGGACTATGGTGTTGAACTATGCTTTTGCCTAGTAATTAATGACCATTAGTTCAAGCCCCTTAACTCACCCTAAAGGCATGGAGGGCAAGCTAGATGACTTATAGCCAAGGACTATCATAGTTTGAGGGAGAGCTTTAAGTCTTAGTTCCATTGAAGGATAAATAGCTCATGAATGGGTGGATTATGCCTCTTATTATCTCTTCTTTTTGGAGATACACATTACAATGGCCATGACATATATAAGTAGTCCACTTGAAGAGCGTTCCAACGAAAATCTATGACAAAACTTTAAGAAGATACCCGCCAACATGGCATCCAATATTGGTCTTGTAGGAGGTTAAGGGTTAAAAATGTTAAGTGTATCTACTATATATAAATATATAATTTACATGTTATGTTTTTCTCATACGCCTATATATATCAATGGGTGTAACGACTTTGAAATAAAAAACTTAGAATTTGATACCCGGCGGGTCATGGTTTAAAATACATTCATAAATTCTTCAAATATAGATAGGTGATACCATGGAATTATGCAATGGCATATGTGCAAATATCAATTGTGTATCGATATGAATATTGAAGGATACGATATCCGTCAGGAAATGTCGTATACCCCGACACATACCCGATCGATACCGGCCGGGGATTCGTGGCACTCAAGTAAAATCATCCATGCGGATGAAAAACGCAGGAATCATCCAAATGACTATTTTTAGGCAATATGATTCCGGAAATAGAGTCAAAGGCCCCGAATTAGTCTAGTGACGTCACATTCGAATGAATCGGCCCTCAACCCCATAGGGGGGCTTTTTTTTATTGGAGCCACTTCATCCACGATATCTTGGATGGATGTTCCTTAGTGAGTGCCACGAATCCCCAGCGATCGATACCCGATCGATACCCGGTTTCACATGGATACCCGTACAACGTGGTCGTAAAGGCTGTTAGACTCCCTCCACCACCGACGTGCGTATGCCTCACTCAATCTGACACGTGTCTTATTGCTACCCACCAAATGGCACTATACTGTTGGGCAGACGCCGCTAAATTCAACGTGGCGATGCACGCCGACATGGCAAGCTCTGGTGCTTCGAGTTCACTGCTGTCAGGCCTTCCCCACATTTGTTCAATATTGTGCTGCACAAAAATTTGTGTTGGAAGGGTGTGCATCCACCAGGCACCGGTAGGAAACATTCTCACTTGAAGCGGTTTGTCTCAATTTTGTGGCTGTAGGTTTTGTCACCGTAAACGGCAGTGGAAGGATTTTCACCGTTCTGTACATTGAGTGGCATGTGGAATTCTGATGCACTTGTCATATGGTGCTTGTAATCTCGTTTATGGAAGATCTTGTGTTTCAGAGACTTTGCAATGCTTTAGGGTTTTTATTATCAATTTTTGAATCTTTAATTTTGCGAAGGCTATGCATAAATTAGTGCTGACAAATTGCGCATTGAAATAGTGGTATCTTCGAGCAATTCTGGAGGGTTGATGGCGTTATCATCACTCTTGTTTGAGGGATCTATGTGGGAGGGTTTGGTGCAATCTTTAAGGTTTTTCTGTTTGAAGAGCTATGTGTTGCTGGAGGGATGTGAATATCGATGCATAATAAGCACTTCGTACTTCAATGCAGAAAGAGGATACAGATTGAGAAGATTTCTTCTTCGTCGTTTGGAGTTGTGACACTGAGTGCATCTGTCTGGTAGAGTACTCAAATCTGGAACCCTCGGTTTATACTCTATGTGTTCTTCCACTAGAGATGCTTGGGTTTGTCTATTTGTGACCCTAAGGTCATTTTTTGGGACTTATGTCTTCTCTCTTGGGGGAGTCAATGTGCGAGGGTTTGATGCCGGGGCTTGCAATCTTGGGGTTTATTTTCAGTCTGATGGGCTGTGTATTTCTGGAGGAATGTGAATATGGATTCATGAGTAATTTGCCCTTTGTATTGTCAATGCAGAAAAGAGGAGACAGGTTGAGAAGACTTGTTCTTTGCTCTTTGGAATTGGACACTAAGGGAGTGGATCTCTCTGAGGGTTTTGAAACCTAATATTGAACAAAGACTTCATTTTGCATTCGTTCATAAGGGAACTGCTCTTCATTTAATCTTATGACGACGTACAATCGAGACCCTGAAGACGGATACCATGACCTTGGAGAAGACACCTATTACGGCCTGCCACCGTACCCTCGCACAAGAAGGCAAACATGTTGTCCATTTTCATGGCCGATAGTAACAGTAACGTCAATTTTGATCATTCTTGTAGGTTTAATTGCCACTGCCACTTTCGTGTTTTGGCCCACCCAAGCCGATGTGAAGATCACCAATTGGAAGCTCAACGGGATTACCATCGACACCAAGGAGTCGGAATCTATTCTCCCTGCTTACCAGTTGAATGTGAGTCTGGATTTGTTAGTGGAGATTGTGAACCCAAACTACGCGGGACTCAAATACGATACCTTGACAGTGCGGATAGATTATAGAGGAGATGAAATTGGGGAGGTGCAATCCGAAGGTGCGATGATTAAGGCTCGTAGTGCAGCGAATCACACTGCAACATTCAATTTGGAAGGAGATGACATCCTCGACAATGCGAAGGACTTGGTTGTTGACATTTCCAAGAGGAAAGTGCCACTGACGACGTACACGACCATTGATGGAGCTTTGCAGCTTTGGTTCATCAAACCGCTGATTCAGGTGGGCACCTTGCAATCTTTTGTGAAAGGATTTGTTATTTTCCGAGTATAAGGATTACAATGGGTTGGTGCATTTTTGATAAATAATCTGTTTGTCAGAAGTCAATATCATTCAAGAGTTGCAAGTTCCATCAGTAACACAACTATAAGGTCAATGTATGTTTCCCAGCTTTGAATGTGGCACCCATGTGATCTGTTTTCAAAAAACAGTACATGTAGGTGCTCTTTTATTGGTGTTGTATTGTCCCAAAAATTGAACTTTTGCTTTGCCTGGAGACTGAATTCTAAGTTTCTTTTTTAACTCGGTTTGTTGGATATTTTCTGCAGGTGACATTGGCTTGTGAGCTTGTGGTGGATCCAAAGGACAAGGTTGTGCTAGAACAAAAATGTGGAATCTAGGCAAAGTGTGACATCTACATTTAGTAAGGATGGAATGACCTTTCCCACAAACATTGTACATACAAATACTATCAAGTAGGTTTCCTGCTCTACAGCTCTTCCATACAAGCTGGTTGATGAGTTGAGATGCTTCATTCCCCAAACCCCCCCCCCCCCCTTCTTTTCAACATACCTATTCAGTCTGTTTTTTTAGGGTGGTGAAGGAGATTTCCAGTGTTTTGCCAGGCGATGTTCTTTTGGAGACTCTATGTATAAAAGGTTCTTGGAAAATCAAATCACACTTTCGAATTCCATGTACCTAGTCACCTACTACCTGTGACTTAAGTTATGACTTATTCGCAACAGGTGACTATGTTATGTCATGTGTTTGTGAATTCCACGTGAAAGGTGGTCTTGATGTATTTGTTTAGTAAGAGGTCTGTTGCTTGCTGCCATCATCGACTGTTAAAATAATGCCTCTGTGTGAGTTTTAAAAGGATGTACTTTGGCAATTACGAAGCTCAGTCCGCAGCTTCACCCTCTAGCTTAAAGTATTTGGCGATTCCAAGGTTACTTTCTGAGTCTTCACTTGCCTGGGGAGTTGAAAGAATATTTGACTTCCATAGTTGTTTCTAGTTTACTAGAACTGTTTGTAAGTAGACAGCAACCCCTAGACCCTGAAATCACATGTGGTGTAAGATGTCAGCTGCTAACATGTATGTTTTCATATGTTATATATCTGTTCTTCTGGTATGATATTTAGTGACCAAAAGGGAAGCATTGAAGAAATATTTTGTCAAAACTGAACTTAAAAAAAAATTCTGCCTCCAACATCTTTATAGTTTCCCTTGAGGAGACTGACTTTGTGGTTGCTGAATGATTTCCATCGTATCAGACTCTTACACTGCAAGTCTTTGTTTGGGAGTTCCTACAAATCAGGATACGTAGCACACTGTGCCCTTTTCATCTGTTCATTGATATAAAAAAAATAGACATGCTGCGCTTGAATGTTGTATCATCCAAAATTTGGCTCTTTCGCATGTAAGATGTGCATACTAAGCTAAACCTCACCTTTTATTCAGGTCTGCACCATACGAGTGGACCCTCTATCAAAATCTGATGCTCAGAATTAAGGTTAATTAACCCACATACTAAACTCCCTACTCTTGCGTTGTGTTGAATCGGCTACTGTAGGAGCGACAGTCTCCTGTACATAATTGCCATCATCATACAGATTTCCCAATGTTGTTCTAGGAGGGAGGATCATCACTACTCAAGTCAGTATAAATCTGCCCTCAAGCGGGGTTTGGCAATAACTGAGAGCGGGTTCTTCCTTGGCATTGTAATTCCAAAGATCTCGCTCATGTCCAAAGTATCTGGATCCTGTCCTCCGGGCAAGGAGAATTCGAAAGCTTGTGCGAGACGAGCCAGCCCAATTTGCACAAAAAGAGTTCCCAATGGCATCCCAGGGCACTGACGCCGGCCTGCTCCGAATGGAATGAGCTGAAAGTAGTTGCCCTTCATGTCGATTTCTGGATTCTTAATAAACCGTTCGGGGTCGAACTGTAAAGGGTTAGGCCAGTACTTGGGGTCCCTGTGGATCGCATACAGGTTCACCATCACCTGTGAGTGGACGGGAATGTCGTATCCCCATACGGTGGTAGGCTCAATGCATTCATGGGGCAGGTTCAGAGGTGCAGGTGGGTAGAGACGGAACACCTCCTTCACCACAGCGTTCAGGTAAGGTAAGTTGTTTAGATCGGTCTCGTCCACTCGTCGGTCCTTGCCCACTACTGTGTCGAGCTCGGCGTGGAGTTTCTTCATGCAGTCCGGGTGGCGGATGAGCTCGGCGATGGCCCACTCCACCGTGTTGGAGGAGGTGTCTGTGCCGGCCAGAAGCATGTCCTGCGCAACATCACATGGCCAAACCATAATTGTTGTAAGAAATTATTTCTCAGAGAATGAAGCAGTGTATAATGCGAGAGCACGATTCGGTAGTAATCATCGTCAAGACGCTAGTGACCACTTCAATGCACTGTTGTTAATTCGGAGACCAAGTTTCGGTCGACATTTGGCTTGAGTATTTCCGCAGTAGCCTGTTTGACATACTTGGTTCACATTTTTGAGATTCTGCTGCACTCTCACCTTAAGGCCAATTCCGACAACATCGCTACTTTTCATAACAACAAACTGCAGAAATTGACCAGGAATCTGCTTCACTCGACATGAAATCCTCCAGAATTGACATGGAAATCAGGTATTAAAGCAGATTTCACTGTGCTAATTCCAATCATCTATATAAGATTGATCGCTTTAAATGCAGATGATATCCTTCTTTCTGTTTCCTCGACGCATTAGAAATTCAATCTCATAGTCATGGGGTGAAATTAAAATGTTACTGGGAGCGATGGATATGTCATACCTGGATTGTTCCTTTAATGGCATCGTCATCAAGGTTGCCTTTGCCGTCCTCAGATGGCTGGCGCAGCAGCACATCCACAAAGTCCTCACGCTTCTCCTCTGCGGATTTGGTGTCCGAACCTGCTTTCTTCACCTCCAGAAACTCTTGGAGGAACTGGTCGATCTCTCCCTTCACCTTCTTCATGTAGTTGACGTAGCCGGAAGCGTAGGTGATCCACTTGAGCCAGGGGATGAAGTCACCCACGATCACTGTGGACGACACCTTGAACAAGGTGAAGATGAGCGACTTGAAGCGGTGAGCCTCCATCTGCCCTGCGACATCAGTTCCAAAGAACCTGCCAAAAAAAACATGAAACTCAAATCAGAACAAGATGAAAAGCATCTACGTTAAGCACAATCTTCAAAGAGAAGAAGAGATGACTGTGACGTTGTCACCGAAGTATTAAATCATGTTGTTGCTAACTTAATCGTCCCACATGGTTGGTTTACAATATTCAGTTCACCCGGTGGACACTCCCACTGTCATTGGGTGGCCCATAGGTAGTAGGCTGCACCGAAAATCAAGTGCTATGAAGACGAAATCTCTTTTAGTAGCAGAATTCCGGTCTTCTTCGCAACGGATTTAACTCAACACACTTCGAGTTCTCATCTGTTCAGGTTAAGGCCTTGGCTTTAAGCCTCACCTTTACAATTTCAATATCTGCAATGTACCATCATAAACTCACTCATCATGTTTCTCTTCTTTAACCTAGGTAAATCCTTCTCCCTCTCTCCCATTCACTTCAAATTCAAGCCGAAGAAATTACATCAAGATTCGGCATCGTGCACTCCTATTCTGCACATCCTACATTTAGTATAGAGCTCTCAAGTCTTTCTTCCAATTCAACCATCAAGTTGATATTAGCCTCCATCTCATGGAGGCTACTGCACTCCACTACTCAAGGGAATTAGCCTGTTTGACACCATCTTGATGTACTTTTAGTCCCATAAGTCTTTTGACTTCCCGGAATATAAAATCAATTTCATCCCAGAATCTTCCAATCCGATCTGAGATTCAAGAACAAGATTTTGCATCCAACACTTTTATTCATTAACCAGAATGCACCCAACTAGAAGACTACAGAATATAATTTACTTAGTAACTCATGTTGCAATAAATGATGGAAATGCACCAACCGGGGGGTGAAACAACAAGGGAAAAAAAAACAGAAGAAGATTGAGAATGCGACCTTCGGTTGAGCAACATGCGGGTGATGTTGTTGGTGGCGAGATGGCCGAGCTTCACCGTAAGCTTGACAGCCTTACCATCCAGGGAGTCCTCGTAGATACTCTTGACCATCTGGTTGAATTCCTCAGTCCGGGGAGGGCGGAAGGAATCGAGACGCTTCTGGGTGAAAAGCTCCAGGGTGCAGATCTTGCGCATATGTCTCCAATGAGGAGCGTAGGGAGCCCATACGATGTTTCTGAAGTTGTTGGTGAAGATCTTCCCGGAGATGGAAGGGGGCCTGCCTGCGAACACCTTATCCTGGACCTTGATGAACTCCTGGGCGGCGTCAGGGGATGACACCACCACCATCCCATTCACGCCCAGCTTCAGGTACATGATGGGACCGTGAATCTTGGACATGTGCCATAAACTCTGGTGCACGTTCTCGCCCATCTGGTGCATGTTGCCTATGATAGGTAGCCGGCGAGGGCCCGGTGGCAGCTTCATGTGGCGGGTACTACTCAGCAAACTTCGCAACAACGAGATTGTTATGAGCGTCACTGCCACCGCCACTAGAATTCGGCTTGTTGTCCACCACGCTGGGTCCCTTAGCTGCGACAAGAACGAGCTCGCGAGGTCTGAGGCATTGCCCCACTTGGAAGCTATCTCCATGGCTGGGAGTTCGGATTGAACCACCTGGAATCCTATACCTGAATTTGCAAACGTCCACCAGTGCAAAGCTTTAGCCACTGAGTTATGTATCCAAATTACTGCTCACTGGAATGAATGTGCAAATTTTTCACCTCGCCGGCCTACAAGCACCGAGAATTCTTCATTGAGCTAGACGTCTAAACCACCACTACTGCCCGCAACTATCCAATTTCCTATCGTCGCGAGCTATCCAAGCCACCGTGACCGGAGTCTGCAAATTCTTAAACTTCGGCCAGAACTACACGAATCCTACACTGAGCTATGCAATGCTAAAAAATTTAGCCACGCCAACAAATACCCAAAATGCTACAGGCATGAGTTACATATCCAAACCACCACCACCTGAGTGTGCAAAATTTGAGTCACGCCCACAACCACCCAAAATTCCTACACTGAGCTGACTAATGCTGTAAAATTTGAGCCACGCCCACAAGTCCAGAATCCTACACTGACCTATCCACTGCCAAATTATACCAGCCTCCCCCACAACTACTCAAAATGCTCCACTCATGCGCTCATATTCAAGCCCATCACCACCTGAGTCTGCATTAGTTTTTCTCCCTCACAACCACAAGCACCCAAAATCTTACACTTTGTGTTATAATACATTCAAACCCCTACCTGAGTCTGAAAAAATTTGAGCCACGCCCACAATCCTACACTGAGCAGAATATATCTAAACCACCAACCTGAGTCTGCAAAATAACTTGAACCTCGCCCTTCACACCAAATACCAGCTCTCGCTCTCTCTCCCGAAATCCTGGCTGCAGATCACAGTCTCAGCAGAAGATTTTGGTGCTGGGATTGATCGATCTGCGGCCTCCGCTGACACCCAACAGCTACCTGGATATGCCCTCTATATGCTGGCCGCCTGTGCTACTCCGCCTATTGCTGACATGGATTTGCGGGAACTGGCCATAAAAATGGATGCGGCATGAGGTTCTACTGCCAGGAATTCAACGCCATGTTGAAGTTAGACCTGATGCTGGAGTGAATCAGGAGAGAGTGAGCTCGCGGCTAGCTGACGCGCATGCGGTCACCGATTCTGGTAGTCGCGTCGCCGCCATCGCTGCAGCAGGCAAGTCGGGCCAACGGAGACTGGCGACCACCCGGGTCTTGGTCTTCAGTGCCCTTTCTTACATGTTTATTATTCCTATTATTCTATATTCGTTTAAAGGGGGCAGTCTTCTTCCAGTTGACTCCTCTCTTCTTCTTACTCGTGCCTTTGACCCTTATTTCTTGTTTTTGACCTTCAATGGGGCCGCATAGTCCAACCTCGCACATTTTAAAGTTAAAGGGTGCTATTGAACCAACCTCCCGGTCATCATACACAATTATGGATATCTTTCCTTTGTTAATTTATGCTAGGTATGGAGTACAATGTTGTCATAACATTACACAACTCCTTGGTTATGTTATGTGGGACCATGTATCCCATGAGCTTGATTTTATTTATTTTTTAATTCTTGGATTCCCCGTTTATGGGGGAGCACTCATGTTGCGTACTGTCAACTTTTTGCAAAGCAACTTGTAATTTATTGGAGTTTTTTTGATCGTAGTCTCTTTCTTTAGAAAGAGGCCATCATGTAGTTGCTTAATAATATTATGGTAGGCATAGAAGGGTGGGCATTGAGTTAGGGTGTGTAGGTGTTATTTAGCTACTTTTCTTAATCGGACCCCTATATTAGATTGGGGTTTAGGGTTTAGGATCAAAGAACGAACACCATAAAGACACATGTTTAAAAGAGGTTGGACTAGTACGTCTTCAAATTTGATTAACTACGTCACACTTCATGGTGAGCACAATTTGGAAGGACGGGCATGTATTCAGGTAAGAAATCAACACATGCAACACTTCCAATAACCATAACTAAATCATGGGACGTCCAATCAGTTATTGGATTTTGTTAATGCTTCATCGTACATTTGCTAAAGCAACACACGTTTTGTTGTGTAATTGGTAGAAGTTACTAGAGAACATGAAAAACAAACCGACTAACACCCACCTACCTTATGGCACGTACAATGTACACGGCATGTCCAGAAAGATAATTAGGAAGGTTCATGCCAAGAGAATGGCCATTGCATCATGCAATGGGCACCCTCCTATACATTAAGTGTGCATGGCAATAAGGACATGGGGCAAGCTGCTTAATTGATGTCATTTTCCACCCATGCATGTTTGTCCATTACTACAAATTGATCACGTGATTGTCCATTGTTTAAACATCATGCCCCTATATTGATGGTTTTAGGTCATGTGCACCAGTTTAACTTTGAGCCCTCATAACTTTTGATCAAGGTTAGTTTTGGCCTTCAATTGGGGACCCCATCGGTGGCCCATCCTCCCCCTACTCGAGTCTCTCTCGCATTTTGAAGGGTAAGAGCACTAAAACCAACACCTAAATTCTTGCATGGCAATAAATATAAGCAAGATGCTTTACTTATGTCATTTGCACTCGTGCATGCTTGTCCATAAGTACATATTGATTCTAAAATTGTCCGTAACTGCCTTAACATCAGACTCATATGTTGATGGCTTTGAGTCATCTACCAATTAAACTTTGAACTCTTAGAATGTATGACAAGGCTTGGTTTCCATGGCTCTCTCTCTCTCTCTCATGCGTTTTAGAGCGGCCCATGCTTTGTCCGGTCGTGTGTTGTGTACAATATTTGGATTTTAGAATGCATCGGGTGGTGCACTTGTCCATTTGTCCGTCCGAGTGTCCTTTCCCACGAGGACGGCGATACGACGAGGGTGGTTTGGGATTTGTGGGAGCCATGTTAGGGGGTTGGGTAAACACTGTCTCCCTATTAGAACTTTGTCACTAATTGATCCCAGCTCAATCTCATGGCTTATAATGATGATAATGTTGCTCCTATGGGCATTATTTCTTGATTTCCACACGGGTTGCGCTGGTTTGCCCGTGTTGGTTGTATTTTGGGTTCATTCTTGCAATTGAATGTTCAATTTGTGCCCCCCAAAAAGAAGAAGAAGAAGAAGAGAAACTTTGAACTATGATATAGTGGTTCTCAACACTTTCACCTTCAATTCTTATGGATGCCGCGAACTTACATCGGTAGGGTGAAGAAAACATTGAGAATCCCTAATACTTCACTTTTGTTTGTTATTATCGCCACATACTTGACCTTGAAACTAGCATTTCAATCCCCAAATCAGTTTAGTGAAAACAAGGTGGAATAAAAACCTATGACAAGAGATTGTTACGTCTCGTCCATGATCCTTTGGAAAAACTTGTCCTCTACAAGTTTTAGGGTTAATTTGTTCTTATGTGTCTTACTAATCATTACACTACTCTGGGGTCTTTGAAACTAATTTCGCTCATATATCAATTGATATCATAACATTACTCAGCGTGCGGCTCTCATTCTGTGGGCCCTCAATATATAACAATGGGATGCTCGAAAAGCTACGCAAGGAGACTCCCAACATCCCACTGTTATATTTTGAGGGCCCATGTCGTAGAGTAATGTTATGATAATGTAAGATTCTCCATGGTACATTATTTTTCGAGACACTTTTATTAGGTGAATAGAATGTATCCACATAAAAAATAAAAAAAGTATGTGTCCCAAACTTATGATGGACATGTCTATACCGGATCCCCTCACGTGGGTTCTAACCTGTTAGGATCGATATTACATTGCAAAGTATGATTGACCTATAACATAGACAACCCTTATTCGGTTACTTTTTTGAATTGAACACCTATATTTGAGTGCCATGTGCTTAGGTATGGCTTCAAGAATGGATACCAGAAAAACATGTGTTGAAAAGAGATTGGACTACGTGCTCAAATAGTCAACATAATTGGGCGACTAATACATTGACCCGTCAAATGAGCATGAGAATCTTCTTTTTGATAGTGGATAAGATATTCATATGAGCTCCAAGATCATGAGGAAAGCGGCTACGGATCCATAACATTATTCAGATCCATAACAATGTGTCTGTGGGACTGATAGTATTCTATGGAATATTCTACCAGTCAGGCTGAATGTGAGGAATATTCTGCATAATATTGTCAGTCCCACAGAACACTGTTATGAATCTGAATAATGTTATGTCAATTTGGATTTGCTAACCAATTCATTTCACTAAGGCTTGTTTCGTATCCTAGTAAACGTGGGCTAGTCGGAAAAAAGTAACCATTTAAGGGCCATCTAGCTTATGTGCATTCCGCACAAGGGCTGGGATTCGAGAATGCACAATTGATCGGTGCTAAACCTTGGTTGACTTTGAGATGATAGAAGAATATTCTATTGTGACTTCAAATTTGGAGAAATATGTGTGTGTTGTTTGAATGCCGGATTAATAATAAATCCATGGGAAGAATGATATGGTTGTAGCAAATTCTTGTTCAACCTTGTGAACTTCACTTCTAAATGTATGGGCCACAGGCACTCCAGTCTACCTTGTACAGTAATACTAATAGGTTGACCTAGAGTGCATGTCAATTGTACGAGAGTCCAAAATTTCTCCGATTCTCCGAAGTTCTTAAAGTCAAATTCCGAATCTCAGAATCTCGGATTCTTTGAAACCACACTAAATAGTCCTATTGGTGTGGATGGAATAAGGATGAGGCATCCCAACACATGCATATGTGTGGTTTGGCTAAATAAGACCTGTTAAATTATGTATATTAGGCGTCCCCATAGATAGCCATACACCCATCCCCCCAAACCCATCAAATAACATACAATTCATAGAATTCATCTATTGCCATCATAGGTTCCCAAATATTGTCATAGGAGAAACAAACAAACAAATATGACCCCCTCATTTAAACGTTAAAAATTGCGGAATGGAATGTTAAGTCCCTTATTACCATCACAGCAAGGGTACGAGGAGCTGTACAGAAACAATCACTAGAAAAACTCAAATTACCCCCTTGAGAAGTCAAAAAACTCATGAAACACGTACATTAAATAGCCATAAAATACCTCACATACCTTGTCCTAAATAAAAGAAAGCTCGATAATAACCAAGCCCCAGTTGACCTGCCCGCATGAACCCAAACAAGCACACCTGAATCATCAAAAACTCACAAATGACACCCCCCCTTGAAACTATTCTTTAAAGGAGCCCACCTACCTTGTCACATGGTAAAACAATATCAAGGTAAGGAAGAATGGGCTCCCATTCATGTCGGTGCAACTAAAAACTACCAATGTTATTTTTATTTTCTTTTCTTATTGAGACATCTATGACCGATCAAATAAGAGAGTTTGCGTTTGTTTAGGAGGAAGAATTACAGGGAATTAGTTTTCTTGCGAAGAGAAACATATTCTAAGGGGAATGAAAAAAAGATTAAAGTCTTTTCATGAATATGGAAATTGCTACAAATTTAAAAACGGTAAAGTTTAGGGTAACACACAATGTTTCATAGGGTAACTCACAACCGCTCATCTAAATGATACTGCTTGGCTGCGACAATTGTCAAAACTCTTGGGATGGTAATCATTCACCAACCGCCACCACATAAACCTTAGCTCCGTTCGCCTAATAAATATAGATCTCATCCATGTCGGCATTACATGACCCTAGTGAGCGGTTAAATGGACATGGTCAACCATGGATGCCTCAACCTTATTGGTGTGGGCCACATTAATATTCTAGTTAGGGTGGAATTAATGTGGGTCCAAGACCATGGGTCTTCGCTAAGTCTTCATGAAGACTTCCAACCAACACATTGAATATTAGTCATAGGACAAAATATTCACCCACATCAACTTTCTAGAAAGACAATTAACGTGGCCCATGCTAATATTCTACTAAAAGTTTAGCATGGACTCTAGAAAATTATTGTGGCCCACAACATTAGGACTAGTTAGTGTAACTATGTAGTATACTATAGGAATATATTATAATACAAAGCGAAAATATTTCAAGCACAAATACATTAAATTGAAACTAAGCTAAACAAACAAAACAATGAAAAAATACACTTAGTCTAAGTTACCAAGAACACTTATGGAAGGATATTATTGTTCTATAATTGAACATTTAAAAAAATTACCTTTTCAAAGAAAAATCTAAACCTAACAACAACCTAAACACACAAGAACCACAAATAGTCATTAATCCTAGATCCTCCCTTTGCCAAAGAGCACACATGGAAGGGGGAAAAAAACACGAAATCCGAAACCCTCGAAGATTTTTCCTTTACATTCACATATAAAAGCTAAGACCGCCACAAACACACGAGAACAAACAAGAAATATTCAAACATCGAACTTGAATAAGAGCTATGGTGAGAGGAGAAATACATCAAGCGTGGAGGAGGTGAGGGCTCCATGGAGACATCCTAAAAGAGCAACCGAGCAAGTGCCATTGAGAATAAGAGTGTGATGTTCGACCCCTCCATATACATGTTCCTCATGCTTGCCAACCTCCTCATTTATCCTAGAACAACTACAATGTTTTTTGCATTTAGTGTTGTGTGGCATTTAATGTTGTTACTAGTCATTTACCTGCAACATTCTTGACCAACCACTCGACAAATAGTGTTTCTTATGCTGCCACCTTCTAGTAGTGGAGATGGTGCAACCATGTGGCAACAAAACAAAAAACATAAAAAGTATTATAACACTAATTGTGGACATGTAAAAATCTGAACATGGCATTTAGTGTTGTGGTTCGTAATTACTGTTTACAACACTAAATGCAAAAAACAGTGTAGTCTTTATCTAGTTGGATTTAGGTCAAGTAGGTAGGTAAGAAGGAAGGAATGAAGGATGCTCTATGCTCATTAATTAGAAAGAGTATCACTTGGGGGCACACTTCCAATGTTTTCCAAAAGGGGGTGGAATACAACATAGGGTGGTATTTTTTTTAAGTATTTTAATCATAACAAGTTATAATTAACAAAGGATGGCCTTTATACCTAATACTTAGGTTAAAGAAACTTAGCCTGCTAGTTATTAGGTGACTTAAAAAAATACTTATATGTAACATATGTGAACACATATCCCAAGAGACAAATCATAAGCTTGTTGAGATTTTTTTTGAAGAATGCCAACAAAGGCCAAATTCTTGTATAGACCTTATGCTATTCGCCTCATGAGAATAATCTTTATCCCATCATCCCAATTAGTGATTTATTAATTTCATTCATAACATTCGATATTTCATCCATTAAAAGAAAACTTTAGGGAAGGAGGAAAGACCTCCCCAAAACCCCTAATGATGGCTCATTTCCACCCTCTCTCTCTCTCATGTGTTGTGTGGTGAACAAGGATGTGTGAACACAGAGGGGTGTGGAAGTTATGAGTGTGGCGTGGTGTCTTGGTTAGACTGTGATTACACAAGTGGCATGGTGACATGGTTAGGTTGTGAGAACTATCTTTTTTATCCTTTGAAAAGTTGTGAAGATTGCTTGTGGACACTGGGAGTGTGTGTGGAATGGAACGAGCTGCACTTATTCAACCATTGTAAGGCCATTCATTCTCTTAGCAGCAACATGTGGACCTTTAAACAAACCAACATCTAATGGGATGAAAACTAGGTCTAGTTGCAGAATTATGGCCTTATTGTATTGGTTTTCTAAAGCCAAAGGTTCTTTGAAGTACAAATATGATGCTTTAGACTCTAAGTGGATGGATGCCAATTCAATTATATCAACTATGATGATGACATATGAGACATACCATGAGTGTATGCATTGGACACCAATGATGCTGAGTGTGTAGCAAAATTTGTTTATGCTTGAGGTTAAGTTGTTTATGTGTATGCTAGACCTTATTGGTTCATACTTGAATCATTTGTGATGCAATTTTTACACTACATTTCATCAATAAATGTATACAAAAAGAAAATTTCATTGCTATATTTTTGTGTATTGGAATCTTAAAAAAAAAGGTCCTAGTTACGTTGTTGTGCCTTCTTTGTTTTGTGTTTGTAAATGTTTGGATAATGTAGAAAAATCATTTCTAGGTTTTAAAAATTATATAGGGTTTCATAAAAAGGTTTACAAGCATTGGAAGATTTTTACAAAAATTTGACATACCAATTTGTTATAAAACTAGGGTCGATTAAACACTTAAATATTTACATAGTAGCCACCATAGAATATACAATCAATGCACGCGTATACCATACATAAGGCTAAGGGAATTCCCTAGATTTCATATGACAATTTGTATCAAAATGGCCAAGTCAAAAAGACCCCATTTTCCTACCAGTATCATACTAGTGTATGAGAAACCCTAAACTCTAAATGCTAAACACGGTTCATACATGTTCATCCACTTTCCCCTATATGTCCATGTTCATTCACTTCAGGAATGTTACCGATCATGGAATATACCTCAAAATCAATAAAGAAAAACTAAAAGATCACAACAGGTAACCGGTTGGACTTGGAAACACTAGGGTTTTGACCAGTGTTGGACTGGTATCACCTTTAAGTGATACCAGTAGGGTCATGGTATGGCATATATGAAAATGCAAACCATAAGCAATGGTATGGTAATTTTTATTTTTAAAAATTTGGAGAATGGTATGTGCAACAATAATTGGACATTTGTGTTATTGCAAGGGTATGTATAGCACAATATTCAAAGTGTACATATTGTGCCAATAGCAATAATGGTCTGGTATTCAGTACGGTCCACAATACTTGTATTAAATGGGAAAAATTTATAAGTGATTTGGAAAATGACTTGAAACAAACATGCATATTATTGAATATATTTTGGGAAACTTGAGCCTTTTCATTCAAGCATCAAAAACATGTACAAAATGGGAAGGTCGTAGCCTTATCTTATACTAAATCACTCTACATCCTCTTCAAAACATCCTCTACATACCCTTCACAAGAAACCCACTAAAATCTTGATCTCTCACCGCAATACTGGTCCTGGAACGGTTCCTCATTTTCAAAACCAGCCTGGTAGGGTTTCGGGGAGGTCCCCGCCTCCGACGTACCCGCCCATTAGGGTTTGCCTATGGTATCGTTCAACGACCTACCCGCGGGTATGGTTGGTTAAACCCATACCCTTCCCCGGGCACATACCCATGTTTGACCACAATACCGGTCCAACACTGGTTTTGACCAATAATGCCCAAAAAGGCTGGGCCGAACCAACTCGTACACTGGTTCCTTGGAGGCAAGGGTTTAAGCACTCAACAAGGAACAAGTGTTTGGGTTGGTTTGCTGAAATCGTCCAAAAATCTCCCCAGACACTATCGTAGGTTATCCCTGTAATTCCAATAACTTATCCTCTCAAACTCCCATCAACCCTTCCTTCTTTCGTTCCCTCCTCTCCCTATGGTATGTAACACCTTCCTTTTGGCGACACCTATTTTCCATTCTTAAGCTATCAACAAGTGAGTGCAAAGCACTACTGGGATATTGCATCCATGGCAACGTTTAATATGATTGGGTTTTTACAGTGAATGGTTACTCCCACTACTGTCAATGCAATGAGAGGATATGATCAGAATGAGTCATTTGTTTAAAGTTTTTGATCATATGTGGCAGTAAGTACAAAATAAGACCACTGTGGCCATTTATAGCAGTGGTGCAAGAAGAATGCAAGAATGCTTTTAGAAGAGCATAAACTTTGACCAATCACAATGGCGAATCGGGGATCTATTTGCTCAATGAGGGGGTGTAGGAAGTGCTCCACAAAAGGGGGACAACACCTTCATTGGACATAACAAGGTTGAGTTTGTGGTGATTATCACCTTCCAATCCAACATCAATAGACCCCCTCCCCTCTAGTGGAAACTAAAGGGCTCGTTTCTTATTATAACTTTGTGAATTCATGTAGGTTGCATATGAATATATTATTTTTCAAAAACTTTGTATAATTTTTTTTAATATATGGAATTTGTTTAAAATTTTTGAGCTATTTAATTTGCTCGAAATATGAAAAGGTTCTTAAAGTGTCACTTTAAGGCCTCGGTTCTTTATGCCTTCTTGTCTTTCTTTGTCTCAATATTCTTACATTTGTGTGCATTATAATTGCAGTTATGTTATGCAAGGCTAAGTACACATATGAGTGTTTACATGGTAATATGTTATGTAGTCGGACTAAGGGTAAACTTTCATGTGCCATCCAAGTTAGTAAAGACAATCAAATGATAACATTTTGAATCCATCCACATTGACATGCGACTTATATTCACTCGGAGAACAAATATTGGTGGTAAATAACACTAAAACATGCTTTGAAGTTTGAGGAGGGGAAGTTGACGATTGACAATTGACTTATATTTGACTTTGGGGTGGGCAATGTAAAAGTAAAAAAAAAGCGGTTGATTCAAATATGGGTCCCGTACATTATACCCCTCAAAATTCATACCTTCTTTATGCATGTGCATACCACAATATACACTAAATGCTTGCCCCAAATATTTCAACAAAACATTTGATATACAAAAACATGTTGACATGACCCAAGATTGTCATAGTTTACGCTCATCTGTTTTTTATGCTTGCATATATATTTTTCCTTGAAAAATCATCAATTTACTATATGTTCTAGATTCCTTTTTAAATTGAAAAAAATGTTCAATGTGTCTACTCATGCACTATTCACAATAGTTGAGAACTATCACTCTAAATTGAATGTTTGACAAGAACAAAAATCCACGTTCTAGACGTATGTGATTATGTTGACCCCCTTACCGCATATGATAGTGCTGAACCAACAAAATGTAATGGAATATGTCCAAATTTTGATGGCACACCCTTAGCATCAACAAAGTCCAATTTATACTATTGCTGGAACGGGCAACACATGAAATTGTGGCCTAAGTACATTCCATTATTACGCCCTCCTACAAGTTTTTTCATTCCATTATTAGGCCCCCCCCATTTCCTCCATGATTGGTTGTTCCTATTGACTTCTATAACTTAGAGGTACCACATCATTGGAAAGATGACTACAAATGGTCTAAGAAAAATAACAATAGTCTCTCCCTACTTCCCGCCTCACCCTCTTTGTTTCTTTGTTTTTTGTAGTAGTTTCCTCTGCTCGTCCCCTTCCTTCCTACCCAGACACATTCCATGGGTCTTACCTTGTCCTCAAGTACAAGATTATGACTATGTATTCCATATTCAACACAAACAAAAGCATGGCAAGAAGTGATGACTAACCAAGGAATTTGGGTCACACACCCACCTTTGTTAGCCCATATCATGACTCCTTTTTGTGTGGGCCACCGTGATTCTAGAACCCACAAAATTTTCAACCCTCGGCAAATCTCAAGCTTAAAACTAGTGTGGGCCATATCAATTATTTGATAAATACTCAAGGTACTAGTTGGAAGTCTCCAAGAATACATAAGGGAAAATTTGGGATCTGGAGGCCACACTATTTCCACCATGACTAGACAATTAGTGTGGCCCACATGAATTATTCCCACATTAGTTTTCCATCCACACTAATAGGAGTATTTAGTGTCGTTAACTAATTCAGCTTCCACGTTCCCGAAGCAAAAGCCATCACTTTCTGGGAGATGAGTTTCTGGAAGCCCTCACTTGCATCCAGTGAGTTTCTGTGCTTGCATGGATGGTGACTGTCATGACGATTGTGATAAATTTGAGTCTTTACAAGGTTCATGCAGCTTAATTTGTAGTGCAGGAGCATGGCCCCATCACGCACCTCGATCTGCGTAGGCTCCAGCCCTCTTTGTGGTTATTTCCAATATCGAGAAAGTGTTGATTTAACATCATCACTCGGCACGTCGATGTTGTTGATTTGGGTCGAATGTACACCCCAATATCTCTGCTTGCCAAGATCTTCACCAACTGCAAGACCATTGTGTGGTCGCCTTATTTATAACTGGCACTGGTGCCATTTGAGTTGAGAAAGATCTACCCTTTGCACCCTGACGATATTTTGGACTTGCGGAAATAGAATCCCCAATCACAAGAAGTACAAGAATCATCTTCAACGATGATGTGGGGGAGGACAAGGGAAGGGTTGTAATCCGCATTACAATCAAAACATGGAATTTTGTTGAGAAGCTGGCTAGAGTAGAGAGAGAGAAGAGAAAGAGAGGGTTCGAATGAGAGACACTTCACCCTCGAGCAAATGGTAACGGTCTAGAACATTCATACCAATGTTGGACCGGTATATAGGTGAATTCATGGTATCAATAATCAACATCAATGATGGTATCAAGGAACCTACATGTGGGTATCAAAATTGTAATACCAGTCAAATATTGATAGTTGGTGGGTATCTCAAGGTGAGAGAATCTTTGTATACCCAAGTGATTATTTGGGTCAATACGATTCGGACTCATACTGATACTGGGGCGATTTTACTTAAGTATGAAGGTCCTTGCATGGTGTGTAGATCCGAATGGTATTGAAAACAAAAATACCGTTAAATATCCATATCCTACTGGTCTCAATAAATTTGAAATCTGAATGGTTTAGAGAAAGACGATACCAGTCCAACCCTGATTCATACTCACTCGCCATAGATTGCCAGAGAAGGTTTTTGATGAAGATGATGCACATGCTTCAAAATAATGCGAACAGAACCATAAGTTTACTCTATGGTCAACAATTTTCTTCAAGAGTGTAAACTTGACGTTGCTTTTGAGCAAGGTATGGTGCCATCAAAACTTCAAATGCTAATCATCAATTCTAAAGAGCCTTAGCGGTGACCAACCATGAGCTAACAGAGACCCAACCTCGACCCAACCATGAGCTATGGAGAGAGGAATGAAGTCGAATATTTCTCTTGCTCCCTTTATCTCCTCTTCTTCTAGAGATTCCCCCATGCCTCCTCAAGTTTAAGTTCCAGTTGAGAGAGTTTCTTGGTTTCATTCAAATTGGACCACTTGTAGGTATTTTTCGCTCAACCGCATTTCCATGGAGGCTTTGCACAATACCCATAGATTGATATTCACATGCAGGCCTTGAGCTATGATGATTCAAGTGGTGTAGCGTCCTTTTGGACGTGGTCTTTTTTGAGAAATGCTCGAGGGCCATGCGATCGTCCAAGTAGTGGGAGGTTTTTGTGGTGGGAGTGGGAGGGGGAGGGGGGTTGGTGGTTTTCGTTTAGTAAGCTTTAGCATTGTGAGACATTTGGGGGCAAGTATGTGGATTCTTTTTCAAGCATGTAGATAACTTTTAGGGAAATTTTTAGTTTGTTGTGAGTGTTTGGTATTTTGATGAGTGTATCTTCCGGGCATCCGAATTAACTAGAGGGTGTTTCTTGTTGTCGGATTTTTGGGATGAACACATCGACGTTAATTGTGGCCGACTTCCATTCCCAGCTCAAGTGGATCCCATACACATCTGGCTATGTTGCCTTACGTGAAGGGGATGAGGGCTAAGGTCCAGGCCTTTTCGCCAGAGTTTTTACACATCAAGAAATTAGCAGGCATCAGTACAATGTGCACGGTTGATCTTTGCTTCGATCTCGTGAGCAAATTTACTACTGTAGCTACTAGCATTCGAGTCCCAGAGCACAGGCTTGGGAACCAAAAAAATTGCAAATCCATCACGGGTGGTAGTGTTTATTTTCAGTTGCAATTTATTTCAGTTGTGCAGGTAGCTGTGTGCTATGAGACTCATTTATATGCTGGTCGTGGAATCTGCTCACAGATCTAAAAAAAGATAATACAAGGAGAAATGGAAGGAATTGTGCAATCCAAAAGTATGTAGACTCTCAAGCGCTCCCTATTCTGACATAAAAATGAATAATTTCTCTTGAATTTACCACTCGTCGTTCCCACATTAGCTAAGGCCCACCAGAATTCCACGTGGAAACTACATTCTGGCATTAGGAAAGCAGAAATAAAGCGTCCTCTACAGTATCCAAAGCTGGAGTATCCTAAACCAGATAAGATAGACGTACCTAATTTGGTTACTTATCTTAATCAGACACCTATATTTGAGTGCTATGTGGTTTGGTGTGGCTCCAAGAACGGATAACCAAAAGACGCGTGTTTAAAAGAGATTGCACTACGTGGTAAAATATGATAACCATTCGATGCTCAATAATCAACATTATTGGGGGGGACATAGATGACCATTTCACGAGCATGAGAACCTCGCTTTTGATAATGAATAAGATATTCATACAAGCTCCAATTTTTTTGAGGAAAGTGGCTATGGCCTTGATTTGGGTTTGCTAAATATCTTGTACTAATCACATACTCCATGTCCTAGGAGACGTGGGCTAGTTGAAAAAAGTAACCATTAAGATGTGTGCTACCTTACTGGTGTGCATCTCTGCCTCTGGTGGTTTTTTGAAGACCTCCCATAGTGATTTTCACATCTTATGGTAATTAAAAGGACCAGGATTTTTTGTGTGGATGTGTTGCTGGCCAATATATGTGATGGCAGAACTGGCCATCTTGATGATGATGCCATCAAGTGCATCATCCAGGTATAGACCAAACTCAATATAAAAAATCCCCTGTTTCTCACAAACTTATTTGTTTCTGGAAACTTAGCGAAACTTGCATACTTGTGCTTTGAGTCTGAGATTACTTCATCACATACTTCCTGGAATATTACAAGCATCTCTGCACATGTCATTTTGAAAACATTTCAGGAAACCATAAAAGCACATGAATGTCAGCCTTTCTTGCAATATTTTGCATTTCCTGAATTGGGGCCGCACATACAATTCGAGTCTCTATCAAGTCCTGTTTTGTTTGGTAATTATGTCAACACAACTTTTATCACAGATGGTGCATCCCGGGGCAGCAACATGCGCTTCATAATAAGGAATTTATTTTGGTTCATTCTGCTATTAATTTATCATAAGTTGTCAGAGCTTATTTTGCCAATGACCCCTGCTTATTATACAGGTTTTGTAAATTGCTACCCTGGGTGACACATTTCCTGAACAGGCGTTGGCTGCATCACTGCGCATGCCTTTATGGATGTTTTCCACAAATATATTTTTTCAAACGTGTTGTAATAAGCATTGGAAATGAATGTTGTACCTATCTTGCAATGTCAACCATACCTTTCTGTTGCAAAATTGGCAGGAGAACATTGTATTCTTATTTTTCCTAATGTGCAACAGTAGTAGCAAACCTTCATCATTGAATCCTTGTAAGTTTGGGGATATTGAGCACGTTCTCCACCGCATTAACTCTTCAAGTCATGGATTGCTGGAAATGTGCCAATTCACGCAATAACTTCCACACTTGGTCTATGAGTCTCAGATTATTTCATCACAGGTCCACATCTCAAGGTTACACAGTTCCTGAAATCTTGCAAGCATCTCTGCACATGTCATTCACCAATTCTTCATCACATAAATGTCAGTCTTCCTTTCAATGTTTTGCATTTTCTAATTTGTGGCCACACATGCATTGCAAGTCTCTCTTACTTGTTTTGCACAGGAAATTATTACAACACAACCTGCATCATCACTAGTAGAAAACTATGCAAAAAAGAACAGCAGTCGTTTTCCCATTGCGGTTCTTTCGACCACCCTGATTTGCAGTCGCTAAACAACTGCAGATTTTTCTTTTTCGTTTTACGACTGCAATTTTAAACATTTTTGGGGCGTTTAATATACCGTTGGAAAAGTATTTTCAAGATCTTTCCAAAGGTGTATTACAAGCCCCCAAATTACTGAAAATTTAAGTTGGTAAACTAAAAAAACAAATGTGCAATCGTTTAGCGAATGCAGAGCAAACTGGTCAAAAGAACCGCAATGGGAAAACGACTGTGGGTTTTTTTCGCATATTTTTCTACTAGTGCATTCACTATGGGAATCACGGTTCCTTACAACTAGTTCTCTCCCAATAGACATGTTTGAAATCTATGATAATGGATTGGGAAATTCACTATTGTTGTAGATCATAAAACTATAATGTGGAAGAGAACCACTGGTAAGGAATTGTGATTCTTTTAGTGATTACAAGATGATGCACATCTTGAACTTTTGCAACATCATTGCACAATTGTTATATCAACATGTTCTACCCATGCCGTCTCGGCTTGTTGCACCCGTGGTCTCCCCCCCGGGGTGATCCCTTGCCTTTTTGAAACAATGGGCAATGGTTGGGAGTAGTGCAACAAAGGTCTCAATGTCCGTGCACGTCTTCCGTTATATATAGATGTTACATTTGGAGAATTTAGAACACTTTGGGATCATCATCCATCTAAGATCTTCTTGGAATATAGCCATGTCTCCGATGTTTCATATGGACCCTTGCCATCCCTGCATGTTGCACCTATGCATCTAAAGTAATGTCCCAGGCCATCTCTAGACCATCTACTCAACATGCCGTCGTTGACAGTTGACCGTTTTTGGAATGGCATGCCAAGATAACGGCCTCACCACCACCACCACCATGTTGTCCCTAGTATATAGATTGAGCAGTGTCACACTGTCTGACAACAACTATCACAAAAAATGATCATGTTTTTGTCCCTATAGCGAGTTCAAACCCACAAACCACACTCTGCAATGGGGTGGTTTGGTGTTGTTGCGTGTTTAACAAACAGCTTGCTACTGTCTTTATAAATGACATGTTCAACACATTGTCATCAGACAAATGCTTGTAATTACAATCATAATTGGATATTGAGCACCTCCTCCACCACTTAGTAAAGGGCTACAAGCTCAGCTGCCAGCCAGCAGGCAACTAGTGTTATGGACAAAATTTGAGCCAGCTCTGTCACTATCCTTCTTTATTATCAATTGGTTATTTATTAGATTGCTTGGGTTATTTCTCATTATTCTACTGCAATTCAAAAACTTGATGAAATGTGGTTCCGTGAATTGCCTGCAGTGTTTATTTGAAATCTACAAATGTGGAAAATTAAATGGAACCGTCTCATATATAACTAGCTGTCACGACCCCGAGTTGTGGGTCAAACCCTAATTCCAGTTCAATACTTTATTATTTGTTCAGCAACCTCGTTTGTTCATTCCATTTGGAGTGGCATGCGGCAATGCTGGGCTTGTCGTTAGGTCATCTGCACTTTGTGCAGGTTGCTATAAATCTTCTTTGCCGGGCAGATGGTATCGAAGTAAGTATGTTGCATACGACGGAGAAATTTAACATAGTGAAGCTATGGCAAGCTATGGATGATCTGCATTTACATTTCTGATTTTTGAGCTTCCTTTGGAGTGCATGCAGGTTCAGAATCAAATAAATAGCAATGTCATCCAGTATCGAAGTTCGACCTTGACTGTTGCACAATAACTTACGAATATCTCCGGCTTACTCTGAAGCAGGCGATCTGCAACGAATATTTAATTTGACAATCAAAGATGTAAAAATGGACTGGAATTGCTTGAGTACTCGGGAATCCCAAGGATATGCCAGACAGCATACCACAAACTACATCTAACTACCAGAAATGATATGATTAGTCCAAAGAATATAGGTACTACTTCATAATTATTGCTGCACTTTAAGAAAAGGTACCCAGAAACCAATCTTGAGTCAATGATCTCATTGAGTTTGAGTAAAGGTAGACTTGCCTTGAAGTTTCAAAGCACACGTATTGCGCCAGGCCATTTCTCGATCAAAATGTGGAGAAACGCAGTAGCTATAATCCTTCAAGACCTGAGGGGTGAAGCAATTTCTAAGACATATCACTATATTCGTTAATTTGAGACTTTCTCATGTCTCAAATTAATATATGGACCACAACAACATGGTCTAATGTTTGGGTCGTCCTACCTAAACCATCTTGATATGAGTTCTTGATTGGGTTCTTGATATGAACACCCGCTTCAAAGTATTTGCATCTTACAACATTCTCCAATATCTGTGTGATTTTATCCATGTTCTTATATTTGTAACTGTCTCAAAATGCTGAAAAGTCCAAAATTAACGAATATAGTGATACATGTTACAAAATGACATTTCCAACATGCTCCCTTGAGAAATATCAGAAAAGAAAATTTGCGCAGCAGCATCAAAGGAACTCATCCGTGCAGTTAAACATACGCCAAGAAACAATCCTCCCATAGTGAATTTAGCAGTGAAAACTTATCATAATCACAAATCTCCTTGTTTTGCAAAGAAACTTGTTGTGATTGGCTAAAATGACAGACACTAGATAGGTTGGTGGGAAGTTGCAAGGATAAGAACTTCAAGTTATCACAACTTCGAGTTATCTTTGGATGTAAGCACTTTGTGAGGTTTAGAGGATAACTATTCATAAAATTTGTGATCAAGCTTTGGAAGGTGGACTATAGACAAGTTGCAATTGCTATGTCTTCACTAAATGGCAATGTGTATTTGCAATCAAAAATCTCTTACATACATGTTCTATTGCTATACATTTAAAGTCAGACATGCAGGGGCTGCAACATCTAAGAAATTCAAATATCTTAGAGTTCCGAACTTACAAATGTGTGGATTCACAATGAGGAAATCCTTCTTCCAGAACTCTGACATAAACAACACTAAATATGATATTTAGTGTCACTTACTATTTGAAATTACATAGTGCTTTATCTTTTTACCATTAATGTCATTTTTTACCAAGTAAAGATGTTAATGTTCCTTAATATTCAAACAACCAATTCGACCTTTTTTGGTAAAAAAATGAGACATAAAGTAAACAATTATAGCATTGCGTAATTCCAATTAGTAAGTGACACTAAATATCATATTCAGTTTAGTTACAACAGATACTTATGCACTTTTTATAAGCTATTGTGGGAGATTTCAATTTAATACACAATCTTGGTTGTTGGATCAGTTTCCAAATTGTCTCATCCAGTCAACAATTTCGAATTATGAAGATCGATTAACATTTTATGTTCCAGAATGATTGGAGGTGAGATGCAAAAGCTATAACACAAACGATGTTCAAGATATATTGGTATTATAACCTTCATAGGTTTGTGAGATGAAAAACGAAGTCTGAGGTCCGGCCACTATGTCTATGTAGCCCCATGATCCACCTATAAAAATAGGCACTAAGCCACCCCCACACTCCCATGTCCACACAACCGTGGGTAGGAGATGATGAACGGACATTGCATGTTAGTGTGAAAACATTGACATTCCTTTTTTTCCCTTCTTTCTTTCTATGAAGCCCCAAAATTTACCAGGTTTCTAGGATATCGAAATACCTTATTAATTTTGACATAAAAATAAAAATTTAAAGTGAGAGTGCCACATGTCACACAATGATTTGTTGGCATATGTGGAGAAGTTGATGTGGGATGAAAAAAATTTCAATTTTGTCAAGCAAAGCGCCTAAGCTGATAAGGTACTATGGGTAAGCAGTCGACTCCATCTCGCCTATCCTCTTTTTGACAACAATGTGCTTCATTTATCATAAAGCATGACAAAATCCTGAATTTTTTTTAAAGTTTTGTGTGTGCAATATTGTTGCTCCACCTCAAAGCCTCCAGAGTCCAGGCGAAATGTCTTACAAACACTCCCAGCATACGAGTCCCAGAGCTCATGTGTAACTTACTGCACGACTGAAAAAATTGTAAATCTTTCCCAGAGCACACTTCCTGCACAGCTAAATGTCTTTGCAAATCTATCGCAGTGGCAGATTCTCAAAAATTTCAGTTGTGTGGGTGTGTGGTCTGGGACTTGTATGTATGCTGGTAGTGAAATTTGCTCACAGATCAAAGTAAAGATAGGAAAAGGAAAGCTGATGGAAGGGATTCTTTGATCTGAAAGTATGTATGAATAATAAACAAGTATCCAGACCTAGAGTGAGCTAAATCAAACAATATTTGAGTGCATCTTTACCACCTGGTGGTTTTCAAGATCTCGTTATATAGTGATTAATAGTCAGTCTGGAGGTTGATAAAATGACATAAACATCACTAAGCCTCATGCTCCCTCACCCATTCTAAATAAAAGAAATGCCATGTTTCATGGGGACTTTGTCATGACACTTAGTATGAAGTTGGTTGTTTTTTGAGAATCATTGTATGTTTATTTTCAACCATTGGCTACACTATTCTCTTGCCTATGGTAGGTGGCACGTGGAGATTAGCAATGTAAGCAATTTTTTAAAAATTAACATTGTGATGATTTCATCAAGAAGGCCTTCACATTGATGGCAAAATCTTCATGTGCACACCAGCCTGGTCATATTACGACAATTTCCACATATAATGGAGTAATTCTTGTGCAATTAAGAGCTTCAAGAGATGTGCTAGATTTACCTCAATAATAAATTTAGTGCAAGAGGTCCCTTGCAAATGATTGAATCTATATTGAAACTGGGCTTCAATCACTACATGAAAATCAACTCGACATTGCTTGAAGTTTGCAAATGGCTCATTGTGACCTGCATCTGAGAGAACCTTTCAAGACAAACAAAACATTTGTGACCTATGAATTACATCAAAACCATTCTCACACCTATTGGGCAAGAGTAGAATTGAGAGAACAGGGCATTTCTAATAAGTTGGGGTGCCTATGCAATCACATCAACCTAGAGCTTAATCTAATTTGATTTAATGTTTGTTCCTTTTATCCTCATAAGTTCTAACATGTCATTCATTGGGGATTGTTGCACAGAGACTACCACACTCCGCCACTCTAGGAAATTAGCCAGTGCGACACCATCATGATGCACTTTTAGTCCCATTAGGCTTTTGGCTTCCCGGACTTTAAAATCAATTTCATTACATTGGCACATGATCATGAGGTATCTTTTCAAAGGAAACACTATTATTATATATTTATCTAAATATAGTAAATAAGTACAAAGATGAAAAGATAGAAGATGTAGAATCCTACAACAATTATAACACAATATTCAAAATTTTGAGAGTTTTCCAGTGAATTGGGAGTACATAAAGCAAACTATTAATCCAAGAATGAAGTGAAAACCACTGGAGAGTTGTAGAGTTCAAGAAAAAAACAACATTTGATTTCCCGCCGTAAATTGCGGAGTGATGTGCTGCCGAAAATTGACCATTTAGGTCGACTCAACCTAAATTGACAAACATATTGTCCTGATTTAGGTCGACTCAACCTAAATTGACAAACATATTTTCCTCATTTAGGTCGACTCAACCTAAATTGACAAACATATTTCCTCATTTAGGTCGACTCAACCTAAATTGACAAACATATTTTCCTCATTTAGGTCGACTCAACCTAAATTGACAAACATATTTCCTCATTTAGGTCGACTCAACCTAAATTGACAAACATATTTTCCTCATTTAGGTCGACTCAACCTAAATTGACAAACATATTTTCCTCATTTAGGTCGACTCAACCTAAATTGACAAACATATTTCCTCATTTAGGTCGACTCAACCTAAATTGGCAAACATATTTTCCTCATTTAGGTCGACTCAACCTAAACTGACTAACATATTTCCTCATTTAGGTCGACTCAACCTAAATTGACAAACATATTGTCTTGATTTAGGTCGACTCAACCTAAATGAGTCGATTCCCCAGCTCAACATGCTCTCATTTTAATGGAAACTACACGTCTGAAGTATAATCTAGTATTTATCAACCTAACATGACTTTTAGGTTGACAAATGGACAATATTATTTTGAGAGGATCCCACTCTCTCAAAATTTTGAATATTGTGTTTTATCAGTCTGACAGCATGGAGTGCTAAGAAAGAAACATATATCAAGGGATAATTGCATGAGTTCAATCCCAAAGAAAATTCTGTGTGTATTTTGTCACATGAAACAATTATGGAAATATGTGTTGTTACAGTAAGTTTTTGGAATCTATATTTTACAAGATTTTGTGTAGAAAGAGCATGCAAAAGTGTTCATGCTGTGTCATTGACATTTGGAATTTTGAAGATCTGGAGGAAGTAGTAACACCGCCATCAGACCATTGCCACCACATGATTTTTTAAGTTTCAAGAGGCATTTGGAAACAAACTGATATGTAGTATATGTGGAGTATAAATAGCTCACACACACACACACAACACATATCATCATTCTTTTGTGAGAAAAATAAAACAAGATTTATTTCATTGCCAAAAAAATCCAACGCCACAGTGACCTGACAAAGAGAGCTGGGACCCCTCTCGGGAGAGGGAAATATTGCATATGAGCGTACCTCTCATCCGTCCATCATAAAAACTTGATCCTCCCTAGATTTGTGGTTGGTCCATTTTAAATGACTTGGATTCGACTAATTCAGGGTCATTAAAGCCAATTTTGATGTCAAATAAACTAGAAACAATAAAATCCGGTATGCAGACTATTTCAGGGTTTTTATGTTGGATGAATGAGAAGTACACTTGTATGCACTAATTCCTTCTCTCCCCTCTCGAGTGCACTCACTGGAACCCAACAACCTTAGTTACAGTGAACATCCTAAGCATGTTTCACTAAGCCACCATTAGGCATTCGATTATTCCACATAATTTTAGAGTTCGAGCTATGATAGAACAGATTGTTGATGCCCCACATAGTGTCGAACTTCGCAAGGATGGGGCAAGGACATCATCATAGATATCCTCCCTCTTAAAGTTTTTGAGAGCTTTATCCCATGATTCTCGCATATTCAAGAATCCCATGCCAGATAGTTTGCTTCACCTTATTGGCATCCCGCCTAGTGTTGTTGAAGGCTCATACATATATTACCATTCGGTATAGACATGGCCCTTATATGTAGTCCAAGTTGGAGATTTGGTGCAGGCTAGATAGCCATGGCGAGCCATCATGACATGCTCACACTTCAGCTGCGTGCAAGCTTTTCCTTGGTTACAATTCAGCAATTTATGCACAAAATGGAGTCACAAGGTGTGCACAGTGTCCACAAGTGCCCTTAAAGTTCACCACCTCCGTCTCGACATCTAGGACTCTGGCCTGAATCTGGTAGACGTACAACGTTCACTACAACGAACATGGGGCACCGACCACTAGATTGAGATAAACCGGTCGAAATAACTGATTGAAGTTCAGGACTCGAGGACAACTACCGATCATTTTAGAAGAACCTACGGAATGTAACTCAAAATTAATAAAGGAAAACCAAAAGATGTCAATATGTAACCGGCTAGACTTGGAAACACTCTAGGATCTCGACCAATTTTTGCTCAAAAATCTCCCCAGACACCGGTTCACTCATGGCACAATCTACGTTAATCCTAGAACCTAGAGAGAGGTGAAAAACTTCAGGGCACTTGTTATGTGCTGGAACCAACCAGTGTTGGACTGGATTCTGGTATCACCTTTTTTGGATATCAATTGGGTGTATAAAATGAGGTTTTTATCCACCATTTTTTAAGTGATCCTTACATGTTTATGAAAACATTTTACTTTTTATGCCATTTCGGTCTATATACCACGCAAGAACCTTCATATTCAAGTAAAACTACCCTAGTATCAATATATTATGAGGATGGCATCGACCCTGGAACTAATACTTCAAATATACAATGTATTTATCTCTCATCTTGTATTTATCCACCAAGTATCCATATTTGATTGGTACCGGCCAGCCAGGTCAGTTTGTTGAGACCATGTATTCATCTATATACCAATCCAACATTGATAAGAACAACACATTAAATTCGTCAACTCCTCATGTACTCGGTGCTCCTTGCATCTGGCTCACTAATCCTCAGCTGCAGCCATGATTCATACACGCTCAAACACCAAAGAATTAGATGAGATGATCACGGTATACTACTCTTCAGTTGCAGAGGAGGCATGCAAAACCTTCACATATACCTTGTGATACCCATCAAGTATCATTGTCTGACTGGTATCACAATTTTGATACCATGAGTCGGGTAGGATATTTGTTACCATTACACATGTACTGACTATGGATGCCATGCATTTCTTTATATACCAGTTCATCAATATTATGCTAATAACACATCAAACGTGTCAAATCCCGGGCCCATCCCGCCCAGGCACATACCCCTTGCACTGCCTCCCGTTTGAAAACCTAAGGAATTAGATCAGATCATCAGGGCAAACTCTTCAGATGCAAAACTTTCATAATTAGGTAACTGTCACCCCTAGTAGAAATATGGTATTAGGATGATATTTGACTCATATAATAACAAGTCTACAAAAACAATCTCACCTTGTGATGCTACCATGCACAAAATGTACCATGTCAAAATTTTGTTTGTATAGTTATAATTTTGATACCAGTCAGGTCAATTCTTGGATATAATTATAAGACAATTCAATGGAATCAAGACTAGCTTCTTGTCGGATGGAATGGAATTGACGTGATTTCATTTTCATTCTTACACTGGACTGGGTTCAGTCAAAATCTGCATCAATTGGGCAATGAAAAACTGCATGCCCAAATGATGATGACAGTCTAACTACTGCTGATGCGAGAGATTTACAAATACTTTCAGTTGCCCAGGCACATGTGTGCTCGGAATGGGCGGTGCCAGCGAATCAAAGCATCATCGATGTACACCAACCTGAATGTGTCGTCTATTGCAATCTGGCCAACCCACACACGCAGAAATGAGGAGGATCATTGCTCTGTGATAGATTTCTCAGAATTTTCAGTTGCGCATGAACTACCATTGTGACAGATTTACGAATTTCTTAGTTGCACACGTCATGTGTTCTTGGAATGGGCGGTGCCAGTGAATCAAAGCATCATCGATGCTTATCATGTTTCCCACACACACAAATTATTGGTAAGCTCCTTGGTAATGGTAAGCGCTTACATGCTTTTAGCCTGAGGAAATAATTCAATAACAACTGATTAATGCTCTATTGGAACAGAGTCACCTACCTTCACTGACACTGACTACTAATCTGACTGTGGAATTTGATTGATTTCTCAAGCCCAATGGTTTTGTTATTAACCGGAGCATGTGTGGAAACAAAGCCATGTGGAAGTTGACTACGTATGTACACTACCAACATTATATATGAGCCCCCAGAGCACGCACCTTGAGCAACTGTAAACTTTGCAAATCTGCCTCTGCCAAAGTTTTCCGTTGTGAGGGTGAAAATATAGTTAGATTTCATCATTTCCACATGGAAGGTGACTATGTATGTACACTACCAACATGTCCTACAACATGCTTATCGTGTTGCATGCAATCGATAAAATGTTGCAATTTCCCAATATGGTAGATTTGTTGAGTTTATTTTAGTATAGTATCTCAAGGATGGACACCCTAATCGTAGGATGGATATCCTCTCCTAGGATGAGTCTGGAGTGAGAATGTAGCATATCTGAGTTTCTTTTACAGTGGGATTTGTGATGAGAATTGTAAGAACAAGAGTGAGTTTAAAAATGAACCAACAACGATCAACCCTTAAAGAACTAAGATTTAATAATTTTAGCATTCCTGCATGAATTTTGGACAATTCTTTAGTTGCGAGACTTTCATGTCGAGGTAGATTTACCTTACTTTTATTATGGAGTTAGGATGGTATAAACCCATATAACAACTCAAGTCTATAAAAGCAATATCAAATTCTTCAATGCTTGTGATATGCACAAAATGTCAAAATTTGATTGGTATTATAATTTTGATAAACTAGGATTTAAGTATTTTGGATTTATGCATGAATTTTGGACAATTCCAACCGTCAATATGACATACACTAGATCGCAAACTACACAAATACAGTGATTGGTAAACATGGAATATATACAAACATTCAAAGTTGTGATTGTTGTGTTGTTGATTTAGTTGTTGTCGTTTGATCTTTTTGTTCCCACAAGTGCACATACCTTATTCTTTTTGGAGAAGAGGTTTTTTCAAATATGTACGTAACGTTAGTTGATACCAGTCAGGGATGTGCAAATGGACGTGACGCGGCCTTTTTGCGTCACGTCACGTCACGTCGGGGCGTGACGCGCACTAACGTGGTAAAAAAAAGGTTACTGTACCAGTTTTTTGTAACTTTTTTTTTACTTTTTTGGACGACTGCTCTAGTCGACTGCTACGAGCAGTCGACTTCAGAAAACAAAAATTTAAAAAATCTATTAAAAAATCTGAACCGTTAGATCTTCTTGGATTGAAGATCTAACGGTCCATGATTTTTTTTAGAATTTTTTGATTTTTTTTTTTTAGGTTTTCCTTGAAGTCGACTGCTTTTAGCAGTCGACCAACTAGTCGACTGGTCTTGGTCGACTGCAAAAGTAATTTTTTGCAGTCGACTGCTAAGTCGACTGCTATTAGCAGTCGACTTAGCAAACGACTGCAAACAGCAGTCGACCTAGCAGTCGATTGCAAAAAAATATTAAATTAAAAAATTCCAAAAAAAATTCTGGACCGTCAGATCTTCTTGCCAAGAAGATCTGACGGTCCAGAATTTTTTTAATTTTTTTTAATTTTTTTGCAGTCGACTGCAAATAGTAGTCGAATTAGCAATCGACTGCCAGAAAAAATTAAAAAATTCCAAAAAAAATTCTGGACCGTCAGATCTTCTTGCCAAGAAGATCTGACGGTCCAGAATTTTTTTTGGAATTTTTTAATTTTTTTTTTTGCAGTCGACTGCTAGGTCGACTGCTATCTGCAGTCGACTTAGCAGTCGACCAGGGGGTTGACCAGGGGGTTGACCGCGTCAGTTTACCCCTGGGGTAACTGCCGGATTTACCCCCCCGCGGACGTGACGTTTTCAGGTCTGCCATCACGTCGCTGTCACAGGACGTGACGCGACGTGACGTGTAATCCCTGATACCAGTTGGGTTAGTTCTTGGATGCCATTGTACATATATAACATGTATTGCATGCCATGCAATCATCTATGCACCAGTCCAACATTGACGAAAATTATAACACATTGATTCCGTCAGCACCACACGTACTCAGGCTTATATCTAGCTCACTCAAGGGCTATTTACATCATGGACCATGAAATCGTCCCTTGCTCCTCTAAAATATGTGATTGGCCATTGAACTCATCCCAATACCACTGTGGTTTACATCAAGAAAAAAATGTAAGAGTGATCATGGAACTTGAGGTCCCCAAAAGGCCTATTTTCACACCTACATTATCCACTGTCATGGTCCAACAGGTTTTGCGGTGGGAGAGGCAAAAGAGGTTCTCTCGTTGCAAATGTCAGAGGACCAAGGCAGAGAAATGCCGTTTTAATATTTTTTTCTTTTTTCTTTCTCTTTTTGCCCAAATGGTTCCATAGTTACAAGGAAAGAAGGGAAGAGGTCAAACATGAAGAAAATTCTCAAAAATGCCCTTTCTAGACATATATTAAAAAAATCAACACATCCACTTTTTGGTGGATGGTCACTTCTCTTTGTCCATGTTCGGTTTACACCTAGTCAAGGGCCCAAAGCCTTAAAAAATGTATTTGCTAGGAATTGGACCATAGAAGTGTGACCATGGAAAAATGCCCTTTGACATGGGACAACTTCATGGTCCCCATGATGTAAACAACCCGTCATCCACAGCTACCACCACGATTCATACACATTCAAAATCCCAAGAATTAGATCAGACGTTACTCATCAGGGCACATTGATCTTCTTCAGCTTCAGAAGAGGCAGACTAGAGAGGCTAGTTTGTCTGATTGGGAATACCTATCACTAAATTATATTATTACCTAGTCATAGACAACTAACTTAACAAGCTGCCCACTCGTACATAAGTACTACTGCCATCCCATCACTATTAGGAAAGGTGGGTCTACATGACACGCCAATCTAACACAAAAGTATCCGAAATGACACCAACCGATGTCATTATGGACACTTCAAATTAGATTGGCGTGTCATGTAGATCCCACCTTTCCTACTAGTGCATGATCGGATCATTGGATTCCTCCTCGTGTGCATTTAGCTGCCAGTGCAATGAACGGGGAGAACCGACCGCTGGTTACAGATGAACCAGTCGAGTTGAGAAACAACCAGTTGAAGTTCAAGATGCCAGGAAAACTATCAATCATTTTAGCCCGGGGTGGCAACTAGTGCAAATAATTACAGGGGGCTCGTCCAAAAATTTCACAAAGGCATAGATTATGTACACATAATCATACATATAATCTAGATTATTTTTCAAATAATCTAGATTCATTATTTCAATAATTTACAAAATTTGTATAATTCTCTTGGCAATCTGACCACTTCTAGTGGTAGAAGTTACCTTTACTGAGCTAGATCCATCTATTGTTGCAATGTCTATAGATGCTTGTAGTGCCAATTGAGCTTTCAAAGCATCACGTTTTACCCGTCCAACAGACTTTGACTGAAGAATCTCAATTCCAATAGACTTTGATCTAAGGATCTCAATTCTAATATAGCTCACCACCACAGCTACTGCACATATTGGAAAATTAAGTTGCGCTCCTTCTTGCCACAACATTCACAAGCGAAGCTGGATTCCGTCTCAGATTCCGTGGACATGTTCATTCCCCTTATGCAGAGTTACATGTGCGTGAGGCTGCAATTGAACCACTTGAGTGGTCCAAGCCAAGCCAAGCCAATCTGATCCAACTTCACATTAAGTTCTTTGTGCAACGAAGTCGTTCCTGCACATATGATTGATGTTTTTGTAAAGAAACAGATTAAAGGGCTCCATGCATTGAGAACAGAACGAACATTATGAAATTGATTTAAACCCTAAACCAGAACATGTAGTTCCAAGAAAGAAGAGTTTGTAAGAGGATTGTTCATTTCTCTCCATCAATCGCAACACTATGCAAGATGTTCCTGGAAAACATAAGTTTTATGACTTTTCCACTGATATCTCCAGAAGATCACCTCCAACAGTGACGCAGTTGATTCGAAGTCTCAGACTCAAGCGTCTCAGATTCCGTGGACAGGTTCATTCCCCTGATGCAGAGTTACATGTGCGTGAGGCTGCAATTGAACCACTTGAGTGGTTCAAGCCAAGCCAAACCAATCTGATCCAACTTCACATTAAGTTCTTTGTGCAGCGAAATTGTTCTTGCACATATGATTGATATTTTGTAACAGATTAAAGGGCTCCATGCATTGAGAACAGAAAGAACATTATGAAATTGATTCAAACCCTAAACCAGAACATGTAGTTCCAAGAAAGAAAAGAGTTTGTAAGAGGATTGTTCATTTCTCTCCATCAATCGCAACACTATGCAAGATGTTCCTGGAAAACATAAGTTTTATGATTTTTCCACTAATACCTCCAGAAGATCACCTCCAACAGTGACGCAGTTGATTACGAAGTCTCAGACTCAAGCGTCGTCCGCAGTTGCAAAAATGGAGAATCGTGGAGTGGAGTCACCATAGCATTTGTAGTCCATTGTAGGAGGCTGGCTCGCCTCTATTGAGACCAATCACTACCATGAATGCCTTGATCTACAACATTCTTGGGGTCAGAGAAACATGTAGTGGCGTCCCCAGAGTCTTTCATAACCAGGTTCATCTCCTCTAGACAGACTGACCTCCTCCTTTCTAAATACCTCCTCAGCGTAGTGAATACCTCAATCTGAAACATGCAACAAAGAAATGATAGCACAGTGATGTCAATTTATGCAAGAACTCACAGGGAAGTATAAGTCACTCACCACCGCTCACGCAACTTCAGCAGGTGCTCGCAGAAAATTTCCCCATCGACTCAATTACCCATGGTGTGCAATACTCATCATGAGATGCAAAACCTAAGTAATCGTATGACCCCAGATTCAGACATCTGCGTGTGTTTTTTGTTCGAAGCCAGAAGCTAGAACGACCTCTGATTTGTGATGACAAGTTCAAAATTCGAGATGAAGGTGAGGCTCGTAATGTTGTGTGCACAAACGGGCTGAAGAAAAGAGAAGAGAAGAGAAGCGGAGAGAAGCCACCGAGAGGAGTCGGGAAGAGCGTTAGGGTTAGGGCTTACAACCCAAAAGAATCTATATTATCTTCAAATTTTTGTAGATTATCTAAATTATAATTAGGTCTGATGGAGACCAGATTATGGACGAGCCCCCCTGTCCAAGAGAAAGTCCACATTATTTTCAAATTATTGATGTATTATAATACATAGACATGTTCAAATCAAAAAATTATTGCGTATTATGGACGGTCTCAATGTGCACTACATCACTCCATTCTAAGTTATGTAAAATTGTTCTTTGGTACGAATGTACAAGGATAATATGGATGGATTATCTGTTACAAATTATTTGCACTAGTTGCCACCCCGGGCATTTTAGAGGAATTTACAGATTATACCTCAAATTAATAAAGAAGAACTGAAAGATGTCAACATGTAACCGGATGGACTTGGAAACACTAGCAGGATCTCGACCGATTATGCCCAGAAATCTCCACGGACACTGTGCCAGTGTATGAGTTTGTATGACGTAGTTTGCACAAAATGGCACTCAAGTGGTTCAAGGCCGTGGACGTAAGCTTCTCCCAGCATACAAGCCCCAGAGCACACGTCTTCTGCAAGTGAACTAGATGTAACGAGGATTTTAGTGAATATAGATAAAAGGTTTGCCAAACATAATAATACATATGAGAGCATCTTTTGCGTTGTTGCAAAATGAATTCTTTAAGGGAAGAATATGATGGAAAGTCTATCAATTAGACATATTGTAGTTGCATGCACGTTGTGTAATCTATGAAAAGCACACATTCAAAGTGATCATTAGATCGCATCTAAGACTAGTTTATGTCATTTTTATCATAAGGTCTGCTGATAGAAATGGGGGCACACAATTGTATTATGTTTAGTATGATCCATGCATAAGTCGCGATTTACTCGAAGGTACTTATGTGTGCATGGGAGCCTTTACAAATCAAGCTCATAATCCATATTACTCACTAGGCGTCCAAGAGGCCCGAAACTATGTGTTAAGTGAACCTGGACTTACGCATGAATATTGGGCATAATAAGATTAGATTTGTGCACTTTCCTTGGCGGACCCTATGATAGAAATAACATAATCCAATCCTAGATGTGGATTGAGTCTCTTGTTGTAGAACATGTTAGTTGCACTTGTTGTGTTATTTGTGAAAAATGACACATCTACTTATCATATTTGATCAAATTGCACCTCAAAATTGTATGTATAAATGGAATATTCATCATGTTCTCCTAGATCCTTCTCCCAAATAATTTGTTTTGCAATATGCATGTCTCACCTATTCAAAAAATACTTTCATGTGCATTATTAATTTGCACCTGAAACTAAGATTTAAGTATATTTGGATGTATGAATGAATTTTGGACAATTCCAACCACCAATATGACGTACACAATGAGTTTTTTATCCACATTTAAGTAAATCCTAGTTTCAATTCCATTACAGGCCTTTCCACGCACAAAAACACGTATTTGGACTACATACTTACGTTTTTAGCTCATTGTGTTGAAAGTGGAACTAGCTAAAATCTTGAAGTGCAAATTTCAAATCAAATAAATACCTTCATATTATTGAATATAATACACAACTTGAGTGTCATTGGATGCAATTACACACTTGTTATTTTGATCATGATTGCCACATACGAGTACAATGTCAATTTCTCCTTGACTTAGAATAATGTTTCAACTTTTAACAAGGTTTTAGGTCCAAAAATATAGAAATTGTGATTTTAATACTTGGTAAGGCTTGTGTATATAGGCCGTACATTGAGCCCCTTGGTCCTTAAACTGACATTTAAGTATACAACCTCTTGGGCGCAAGCACGGTCAAGTACACAACTCCATTACCCTACATAGGCTTAAGTGAAAGTGATTTAAAACTATATACAAACTTTGAATTTTGTGAAGGAAAAAATCATAAACCTTTGAAATACACATTGATCTACAAAGCCAACCAATTTATGTTAACAAAAAAAGTTTCAAGAAAAGTCTACAATGCAAAAAGTGTGCAAGTGGATATATTGAACACGTAATTGTCTAAAATTTGTCTAAAACATGATTAAATTACATTAAATTAACGTTCTCTACAAATTTTTGTAATGGTTCCCTCAAATTTATAATGAATCCAAGGAATATGGAAAAAAAATTCCAACTTCAAAATATTTAAGTCATGAAATCTACGTCCAAAATTAGATTTAGCCATTACCTTTTGAGCAATACTTTTAATGACAAGTTTTGAAGATCTCATCTTGGTATTCTATATTTGAGTACCTAACACAACAATAAAGGGCGCCATGAACAAAATCCAATTTAAACAACACTTTCCTAATACTTTTACGCATTTCACCAAAAAAATTGACGGTTTTAGTATACCGGAGCACTTTTTCCACATACTTGATCGTGCTTGCTCCCTCTTGTCCAAAAATAATAAAGGATACGCACTTGTGGGAACCAAAACATCAAACGACAACATCAAAAGCAACAACAAAACAACCGCAACTTTGAATGTTTGTATTCCATGTTCATCAGTCACCATATTTGTGTAGTTTGTGATCTAGTGTATGTCATATTGACAGCTGGAATTGTCCAAAATTCATGCATAAATTCAAAAATACTTAAATCCTAGTTCTTTAAGGGTTGATGAGTGTTGTTCCATTTTTAAACTCACTCTTGTTCTTACAATTTTCATCACAAATCCCACTGTAAAAGAAACTCAGATATGCTCCATTCTCACTCAAGACCCATCCTAGGAGAGGATACCCATCCTAGGAGAGGATATCCATCCTACGATTAGGGTGTCCATCCTTGGGATACTATAATAGGGTGCAAACACGGTAAAGTGGACAGCTCTTGATCCTTGCTCAGGTTTAAGTGAAAGTGATCCAAAACTATACACTAACTTTGAATTTTATGAAATAGAAATTCATAAACATTTAGAAAAACATATAAATCTACAAAGCCAAGTAATTTATGTTCTCAAAAAACAATTGTCAAACAACGTATATGTATTTTAGAAGATGTGCAAGTGGTAAGAAAAAGTGGGTGACATTGAAAAGATAATTGTCAAAAACTTGTTTAAAATATAATTACATTACATTAAATTGATGAATCTTTGAAGAAAAGAATTGCGATGACCTCAAGTTTATAATGAATTCAAGGAATATGAAAAAAAAATTCCAAGTTCAAAATGTTTAAGGTCATGAAATTTACGTTCAAAACTACATTTAGTCAGTTACTTTTACGCATCACTTTTGATGATAGGTTTGAAAATCTCATATTGATATTCTATATTTGAGTACCTAACTTAACAATAGAGGTCATCATGAAAATTTATTTATTTTAAACATTTTGCTATTACTTATACGCATTTGACCAAGAAAATCATGACTTTCGTATACTGGAGCATTTTTTCGGTCCACTTTACTATGCTTGCACCCAATAAAAGAAACTCAACAAATCTACCATATTGGGAAATTGCAATAATTTTATCGATTGCATGCAACACAATAAGCATGTTGTAGGACATGTTGGTAGTGTACATACACAGTCACCTTCCATGTGGAAATGATGAAATTTAACTATATTTTCACCCTCACAACTGAAAACTTTGGCAGAGGTAGATTTGGAAAAATTTCAGTCGCTCAAGGTGCGCCCTTTGGAGGCTCATATATAATCATGTTGGTAGTGTACATACGCAGTCAACTTCCACATGGCTTTGTTTCCACACAAGCTCCGGTTAATAACAAACCCATTAGGCTTGAAATCAGTCTAATTCCACAGTCAGATTGGTAGTCAGTGTCAGCGAAGCTAGGTGACTATGCTCCAATAGAGCATTAATCAGTTGTTATTGAATTATTTTCTCAGGCTAAAAGCATGTAAGCGCTTACCATTACCAAGGAGCTTACCGATAATTTGTGTGTGTGGGCAAAATGATAAGCATCAATGATGCTTTAATTCGTTGCCACCGCCCATTCCAAGAACACGTGACGTGTGCAACTAAGAAATTTGTAAATCTACCACACGGGTAGTTCATGCGCAACTGAAAATTCCAAGAAATCTATCACAGAGCAACGATCCTCCTCATTTTTGCGTGTGTGGGTTGGCCAGATTGCAATAGACGACACATTCAGGTTGGTGTACGTCGATGATGCTTTGATTCGCTGGCACCGCCCATTCCAAGCGCACATGTGCCTGGGCAACTGAAAGTATTTGTAAAATCTCTCGCCGCAGCGGGAGTTCTCAGACTGTCATCATCATTTGGGCATGCAGTTTTTGGTTGCCCGATTGATGCAGATGTTGACTGAACCCAGTCCAGTGTAAGAATGCAAACCAAAATCACGTCAATTCCATTCCATCCGACAAGAAGCTAGCTGCACCATAGGCTGGCCCCAGGGGGGCGGTGGCCGCTCTGATTCAACCTGCTCATTTTTTTTTATGATCATCTTCGCCTTCACATGGCAAGTACTTACTCTTCTTCCTCCTTGAGTACGACAATTCAGGTGTGAGGATTGGCTCGTTGGGCTTTGCCAACAAGGACTCAGTACGTCAGTAAGAGTTGAAGGCATGCCGCCGCCCCCAACAAGCGACCTTTTCATCAGGACTGGGGATGAGTCTTTGTAAGTTCGTGCACCACCAAATAAGTGTTTGAGCTTTGAGCATGCGGCATGTGTTGTAGCATCCAAATAAGTCACTGCAGCAACAGCAAGAAATAAGAACCTAGTATTAGCTTGTATGAGCGGGACATGCATTAACTTGAGATCAAAGCATGTGTTGGAAATATTTGCCTAAAATAAATAAATAAATAAATAAGCAAACAAACATGTGTTAAACTCTTCAATTTTATGTTTGAGTAACTGCTAACAACTTATAAGAGCTTGTCTTAAAGAGCATCTCCACTGCCGTTGTCATATTTTCTTTCAAAGCAGCTTCAGAGAGAGTTGAGGCATAATAATCACCAAAACACAATATTCAAAATTTTGAGAGAGTGGGATCCTTTAAAAATAATATTGTCCATTTTTCAACCTAAAAGTCATGTTAGGTTGATAAATACTAGATTATATTTCAGATGTGTAGTTTCCATTAAAATGAGAGTATGTTGAGTTGGGGAATTGACTCATTTAGGTTGAGTCGACCTAAATGAGGAAATATGTCAATCAATTTAGGTTGAGTCGACCTAAATGAGGACAATATGTTAATCAATTTAGATTGAGTCGACCTAAATGAGGACATGTGTCAGTCAATTTAGGTTGAGTCGACCTAAATGAGGACAATATGTTAGTCGATTTAAGTTGAGTCGACCTAAATGAGGAGAATATGTTAGTCGATTTAAGTTGAGTCGACCTAAACGAGGACAATATGTAAGTCAATTTAGGTTGAGTCGACCTAAACGAGGACAATATGTTAATTAATTTAGGTCGAGTCGACCTAAATGAGGACAATATGTTAGTCAATTTAGGTTGAGTCGACCTAAATCACTCCGCAATTTACGGTAGGAAATCAATTTTTTTTTCTTGAACTCTACAACTCTCCACTGGTTTTCACTTCATTCTTGGATTAATAGTTTGCTTTATGTACTCTCAATTCACTGGAAAACTCTCAAAATTTTGAATATTGTGTTCCAATGTATCCCAGCACAACTCTCTCTACATTGTCCAACACATATTTGAAGGCACTAAAATGAAGAAGGGACTTTGCTTCGATTGTAATGACGTAGTCGGTTCTCTACTCTAGTTAGGCTCACATTAAATCTCTCTCAATGCTCAAAAATGATCTCTTCATATCACATAACACTTCAGAGATTTTATTGTGTTTTATAGGTTGACATCATATGCTCACTTTGTTGATATTACATCACTGCTTTATTGAAATTGATATGCACGCATTTGTTTGTCTTACACATTTTGAGCTTATATTAATAGGGCCAGAGCATGGTGAGGTGAACACAAATTGCACCATGTCAATATAGAGGATCAAGTACCCATATTTCCTAGTTATACAATTCAAAGAATCATAATCAATCATATCATGAACAAGGGTGTGCAAATGAATGTGAGACAGCCCTAGGTCCATCACTTCACATCACAAATGATGTGATGTCATCACGCCGCATCACGTTGGGATGTGATGCCTCCTAACATGGTAGTTTTTATTCTAATAATGATTCTAGTTCTTTTCTTTTCCTTTTTGGCAAACTCCAATTGATTTCTTTTAAATATTCTAAAAATACCAAAAACATCAAAGTTTGGATTGTTAGATCTTGTTGGGTGCAAGATCTAAAGGTTTAGAAATTTTAGATTGTTTTTTCAAGGTTTTTCCTTGAAGGTGAACATCTAGTCAATTCACAAATAAACAAGACCATTAGATCTTGTAGATGACAAGATCTAACAGTCGCAGGGGGTGCACCTTTCGTTAAAAACCAAGAACCACATGCGCTTGCAACATACTCTAAACATCCCCTATATACAAGTATTTTTGGCAAAATCACTCAATACACATGTATACAATTTTAATGACAAAAATACAAGTGACAATATGTATATGTAAAAAACATTACATTCATATATAGTCATTAACATAAGTAAACAAATATACTTTTGAGTAATAATAAACCCCTATCATATGTATGATGTAAAACCCTAGCATTCATTAATAAAGTCGTTGAAGAGTTTTTCATCCCCCAGATGTAACTCATAAGCATCAAAGTCTACAATATATGTCATAAAAGCTAATGCAATTATTGTTTCTAAATCTACCATCAAATGTTCCGTAAGATTGTAAGTCCACTTATTGTTGGTTCCTTTTTTATAACAACATAAACTAATTTCCATGTTTGATGGACAGTCCATCAACTTAATTGGATGCCTATACTCCACCCAACGATTGCCAACAAATTTTCTATGCATCTTATAAATCCTCCCAACAAATCAAACCTTAATTGGAGCTAATTTTTTTGGTCTACCACATTTTTTTGACAATTCTAGCTTCAGGTGAGGGTTTTTCAAACACTTATCCATAAAGTCTAGTGAGCCTACCATACAAGTACAAATGTTGTTGGGCCAACTAAAGCAGAAAATGCATGGTGTTTTTGTAGTTTAAGGTACAATTTGAATTCTATATTTTCTAGAGGTCCTCCATACATGTACATAACTACAAGTTATAATTTGTGTAGCATATGTGTACATAGCACGGAAAAATTGAAATTAATACCCTTTTGTGCACTACCATATACTCATACATGTTACGAATGGTGCAAACGGTTCATTTGGACATTTTAATTATTTTCTTCTTCAAAGATGACTATTGTGTCGACTGTTATTTTGCAATTGCCATCATGTCGATCACAAAGTAGCAGTCGGCCAAACCGTTGACCAAGGGGTTGAATGTGACAGTTTAGGGTTATTGCACGATGGACATGTGTAAACTATATATTTTTAATCCTTTGCAAAGAATTATGTCATGTAGTGCACATGTAGTAGGACCTCATTGTGACCTAAAAGAATAAATAAATAAACGGTGAGAGGTCAAATTTTAATAGGCTCAAAATGTGCAACTGGTCTATAATTGTCGTGCTTGCATGCTTCATAAATGTATTATTATAGGTCACGCATGTAGTGTAAAAGATAAAACACACATTGTCCCAAGGTAGGATTAGAACTCAACAACAAATGCTCAAATTATGCTTATTGCTTAGTCTTATGTTGGTTTCAAGATACACATCTTTCAATTTCCTCATGACCTTTCCAATTTGATTGGCTACTCCGCATCTTCATATATAAGTGGATATTTGATGAGTTTTCACATAACATTATTAAGCTCCTTATGGAGTCACCTCTAGATGAGGAATTTCAAGCCATTGCATCAAGAAAAATGACACCAATTTTATATCCGTTGAGGCATATCTAGCATACTTGGGATCATGCTTACCTTGAATATGCTAGCTTGCGCAGGCTTCTTGTTTAGACGAAAAGGTTAGGATACCCATGTTTTAACAATGTTGTGCACTTTATTGAACAACCAAAATTCGTACTTTATGATGCATGTGGATGCCAATAAGCTTCCTAAAAGGGTCAACTAAACGAGACATTCGCATCAGGATGATGATGCAGGAGCTCATGGTCTTTGTAGCACTTTCGCTGGATTGGATTCCAAAAAGTTCCCTTAAGATTCAATACTAGGTTTGCATCAAGATGCTTGAGCATGCGGTTTTTGACGACCAAGTACATATTACAATTTGTGGCTGCTTCTAAATTCTTGCCATGCTAATTCAAACGGTTGGAATTCATTTGTTTTGGAACTTGCCTTTTCAAGATATTTGTCCTCGCATCGTGACCTTTCCAATTTTATTCGCCACTCCATGTGTATACACAATCATATTTATGCAATGCACTTTCGCTTTTATGTTTGAACAACCGTCACAAACTTGCTAATTCTCACAAGATGCATGAGCATACCAATAAGTTCTCTAAACTTGATGATAAGTCCGCATCAAGATGCATGGCTCTTCGTTCCTATTGCACTTTCGCTGCATCGATCCAAACCAAAACCAAAAAAGTGTCGAGGAGATGCACGAGCATACCAAAAAGTTCTTGCAAGATGATAAGTTCGTATCAACATGCACGAGCTCATGGTTTTTGTGCTAAGGATATACTACCAATCGCCATGAGACCGCAAAAAATTGTCAGAGAATTGATTCCAACATTTGATGGTCAGAGTTCCAGTATAATCACAGAGCAGACACTCGAGATGCCCTCAAAAAGCCCAGTTTGGACGGCTATCGTAGACAACATGACATGTATATTATACTATAATAGTTCTTGCAGTTTTATAATAGAAAAAGGCCAACGAATTTCTAGGAGTTGACATTCATTTTTAGAACAATCCCATGCAGCTGGAATGTCTGGACTTAATTGGAGGACACTCAATTAGTCTTTAAATATGTGGTTGATCCCAGTTCTTGGAAGTTTGGAGCTTCAATTTACCAGCAAGTTGAAGTTAATCAGCTGTCACGGTCCGAGATGACCCTAAACTACCGGATGATGGTGGAGAGATACCCAAATTTCAAGGAAGAGGTTGGCGGTTCGATTCCCGGCTGTGAAATCTCCTCTCTACTCAAGGTTGAATCTCTGGCTGCTTCAATCATTTCCACATCTTGCTTTGAGAGGAGATTTCACAGCCGGGAAACTTGACAGAAACTTGACAGGTGGTCAATTGTCTCCTATGCTTTGGCGTCGGCCTGTCGGCCTTCTTGTCTCAAAAAAAAAAGTTAACCTCGCACTAAATCACTAGAGTTACAGCTATTTATTGTCTCTCTAAACCGATTAATTTGGTGCACCCTGCCTTCATAACATTATTTAGGGGTTGTTTACACCATGGACCATGAAGTCGTCCCAAGGCCTTGTAAAATTTGTGATTGGTTGTTGAACTCATCCGGGACCACTTTGGTTTACATCAAGGAAAAATGTCAGAGTGACCATGGAGTTTGAGGTTCCCAAAAGACATATTCGAAGGCACGCATTGTCCACTGACATGGTCCAACGGGTTTTGCGTTGGGAGAGGCAAAGAGGTGTTGTAGTAGAAAAAGGCAAGGGCCCGTGGCAAAGAAATATTGTTATAATAAATTTTCAATGAATTTTTTTGAGGACGAGAAGATGAAGACAAAAGAATGGTCAAACTTGAATTTTCTCAAAATTGCCCTTTTTGAACATATATTAAAAAATAAGCACATTCACTTATTGGTGCATGGTCGTTCCTCTGGGTCCACATTCGATTTACACCTAGTGAGGGGCCCAACGGCTTTCTAAATGATTTTTTAAGAAATCAGACCATGGAAGTTGGACCATGAAGTTGGACCATGGAAAAGGCCATCTTCCATGGTCCGACTTCATGGTCCATGATGTAAACCGGCCCTTAGCCGAGTCTATACGCTGGGTGGGGCCAAGAATAAGATAGATTCTATTCGGAATTATACTTTGTTCATTCTCACAGCAAAACACTACACTAGTAGATTCACACTAAAAAACTCAAGTGAAGCAATGTACTGATGCCATCAAAATGGAACAACCGATAGCAGTTGAATAATGTTATGTTAGCCTTTGCTGATTTATAATGTTCAAGTTCTCTTCAAGATGTACCATAACATCCAATTCTGGTAAAAAAGGAAGCTAAAGCATTTGACTTTGTCCAGAAGATGGAACTCCATGTCAACTTCCACATTTTGATCTTTACAATGATATGAGACCTAGGCAGCTCGCCTTGCATTGGTGAAAACTATTGCATCACATAAAAATACGAAAATGTATCATAGCGATAGATTGGCATAAACTTTCACCAATGTAAGACAAGTTGCCTAGGACTATATGATGTAAGTGGATCAATAGCTGATAATGTTGGAGAGTTTTGTCTTTGGAAACAATTTGCCATAAATATACGTGGACCCTTATGAGTTTACAATATGAAACTCAATCACCTACGAGCCCTTTTTTGGTGGTCACATAGGGCCAAAATGTCCATAAACATTTTAACACAAACATTAAATAGAGGTGAAAAGAAAAACATGAAGCCAAATTTCTACATGACATTGATAACAACCGCAAATTGTGGTCAACTTTTTTATTGTTACATGTGTCATAGTGGGGTAATCATGCTACAACATCATCCACAAGAAAAAACAAGAAAAATTAAATCCACACCATTTACATGTGACAAGCAAACATTGGTCTAGAATCGAACCGCCTATTCCCAATCAGGACCCCATTGGGAATCTATAGGGTGCCATAATATTGATTAGGCTAGGATTGATTTTGGTAAAAAAAATTCATGAATGGTCAAAATGAGGTTCCACGTTTCATGGTTTCTAAGTGTTAGTTTCCATGTAGGTCACTCGCCCACCATATTCTAGTGGAAATGTAGATGCCATCATGTGGAATCTACATTTCCATTAGAATCTAGTAGGCGAAGCGGCCTACATGGACATTAACGTAAGTCTCCAACTTCGGTTATTCAATCACCAGGGCCTCGATAATGTCATGACACATGTCCCCAGTTTTGTGTGCTAAATTTAGGAGGAATTCATCTCAAAACGAGTGGTTATGGCAAACTCTAGACATTGTATCAGGAAAAAAGTGAGCCCTTCCAAAGGCCCCTTCAAGTTGACGCGCACACCTAGTTCAAGGAGTAGGTAATGTATATTTTTGGGTCTGTGAGAGGTCACTACCTTGTGTGGTTTTACCCCATGGTAAATGTGTGTGGGAGTATGGTGAATGAAGCTTGGCCAATGGAACCACACATATGGTATACTTGGACAATAAAATGACATGTATGTGGTGTAATGGGCCAATACATTGACATGTATGTGCTATACTTGGCTTCAAAGTTTTACCTCGTAACCATAGCCTATTAAGCAAGTCTTTGCAATTAAAGGCCGAGAAATTAATCCCCAAGATCCTTTTCATAATGACCTCGGAGGCCCTTAGAAGAGTCCATTTTTTTCTCTAATGGTAATGTGTTGGGGCCAACTTTTGGCATCAAAAATTCAAATTCAAGAATAAAATTACCAAAAAATTGCAATCCTCCTTATTTCTATCCTCCTATACGGGAAAATTTTGCACCGCCTTGTGCTTCTCCAGGTTTGGCGCAAAATCTCTTAAGTGATTGGTTATGGGCACCTCTACTCTACATGAAACAACTCAAATTGACCAAAATGGCATGATGTCACTTAGACCAACTCATGAATGACAAGGTCTTTTATTATATCCGGTCATACTTGTCCTTTGCACACCAATCTAGACGACAAAATGGTAATTTGGTCATTATAAACCATATAATCACATCCATGTGTTACTTGTTAGTGTATGAACATGCCTATAACGGACATTTTTGGTTGTTGGATGATGTTGTGAATTGTCCCATCCGGTGAGCAGTTATTTTATGAAGAATGTCATTTCAAGTGTCAAATCACAACATGAGACACAAAGGTACAAGAAGAAAAAATGAAATTTCTTCTATCTTACATAGACCCTCCCAAATTATGTTAACTATATTGATTATCCCAATTAGTGTGTGTTCCTATTTGGAGCTATGCAGTGCCCTAATATCTTACCCAAGACATCAATTTTTACCAATAAAGTTCAATAGGTTGTTTGGACATTACAGAACATAAATGACTTTGCTTGGTAAAATGTTACATTATCTTTACATAATTATAGCACCGCATAACTCCAAATAATAGCACGCGCTAATTGGGATAATTAGTGTACTAAACCTAGAATGGTGTCCTACTTACTTTGAGCACATAGTCAAATCCAATCTCGTAAAACGTGTGTTTTCAATGTGCCACATGCCACTCAATTACATGCGTCTGCATAACATTGGTGCTTGATTAAGGCCTGCATTCCTTTGTGGACTGATAACCTTCAAGCAATGTTGAGATTTGCACCCGTCACACCTGTCATATGTGCATCATGTATACATTTGAGGCTGTGATTTCAGACATTTGGGGTTTGTGATGGGTGCAAATCTCAACCTTGCCTTCAAGTACTAAACCTCCCAGCTGGAGGAACAAGGGAACGTGTGTTTTCAATGTGCCACACGCCACTCAATTACAGTACATGCATCTGCATAACACTGGTGCTTGATTAAGGCATGCATTCCTTTGTGGACTTATAGCCTTCAAGCAGTGTTGAGATTTGCACCCGTCACACATGTCATATGTGCATCATGCATACATTTGAGGTTGTGATTTCGGACATTTGAGGCTGCGATTCCGAACAATTGGGGTTTGTGACGGGTGCAAATCTCAACCCTGCCTTCAAGTACTAAACCTCCCAGCTGGAGGAACAAACAAGGGAATAAGTATGGCTTTTCTCATGCAACGACTCAACACTCGACTCCTGTCAAGCCTTTATTTATTTTTTAACTCTCAATTAAATCGGTACCTCGGACTCTGCTGACTCATTAATGCATGGCCATTGATTGAAGCCCATGTCTGTCCTTGCCGCTGCCAGATGCATCTTCCATAAAGTAGCCCTCTAAATCGCTGGAAAATTCCTTGGCGGACGCTTTTCGGCCTTCGACTGTGTCAAGAATACACTAAAGAAATGATAAAATTTTGGCTGATAGATTGTGCTGCAGCTCCAGGGGTGGGGATCAATAACCACCTACTGCGACCTTTAACGACTTTGAAATGCTGATCCGCGCACATGTAACTTAACAAGTTATAAACTTCCAGTGTTCCAACGGCCCAGCTTGCTTTCTTCATGTTTGAGGTCTCTTTGAATATTGGAATCTGCAGCCACCTGCAAACTCCTATGAGTGGCCTCCATTTTAATGCGCAATTCAAGAATTTCGTGTGAGTAGGAAAAAAGCGGCATGGAAACCCCGGGGAAAAAAGAAGGGCCAGAAGAATCGTTTGTCACCACATGCAAGTGAGTGCATGCCTACTAGTGGATGATCGTAGCTTCTGTGGGGTTTGGAGGGGAAGGGTGAAAATCTATGATCGGGGAGAACGGGCAGTTAGTTACAGATGAACCGGTTGAGTTTGAGAAATAACCGGTTGAAGTTCAAGACTGCAGGAAAGTTACCGATCATTTTAGAGGAATTTATAGAATATACCCCAATTTAACAAAGGAAAACCGGAGGATGTCGACATGTAACCGGTTGGACTTGCAAACACTAGGATCTCAACCGATTATGCCCAAAAATCTCCCCGATCACTGGTGAAAATGCTCATTCTTGTTAAAGAGCCTCGGGATTTTTAGCCAATCGTGCTTCTAAATCATATGAAAGATCCCAAATTTGTTCAGTGGTTTTCAATTGGTATGAATCAACAACCAATTTATAGGGGGCAATTTTTATTATTATTATTTCTTCAGTAGGTGTTATGAAACCAAAGTTGTTTGAAAGCATGTGGATTTTATGTGGTCACTTCTCTTGGTCGTATAGTTGTATTTGAGTGTGAGGTAGTGACTTATAGCAAGGGGTTGTTGTGAAAAGACGGACACCACAATGCCACGTGTCATGATTAGGGTGGATTGTAAGCACAAATTATAGATATCATTGTAGGTTCAATAGTCAACATCACAGCTGGCCCAAAAATATAGACACCATTGTAGGTTCACTACACTAAATATATCAATTAGTGAGGATGGTACTAAGTCAAATCACACACACAATCTAGCCAAATCTCAAAGCTACCAAGGGTTGAAGTTGCTACTAAGTGACACTAAATTCATAAAGACGGTAAATTCTATGCTCATTTACCATAGATTTCAAGAACATTAGTGTGTGCTTGTGATTAGTGTGTGCCACATGCTTGTCAATAAATAGTGTCAAATGCTAATACTTTTGGTGATTAGTGCCAAGTGCCGGTACTATAAGTGAATAGTGCTAAGTGCCAAGATGAAACAATACTTCCTAGATCTTTGGTGGCTCTAATTCATAGCATAGAGGAATTTACTAACACCATCATTACTTTCCCACCCTCACTAATTTCCCACACTCACTAATTGGTATTTCTAGTGTAATCAAAATCACTAATTTGAGATATATTGAAAGTGTATTGATGAAACTGCCTATAAAATTGACGTAACCAAAACATCTAGATTTTGTAAGCATGTCCAATTTCCCTTAAATACCAACTTCAGGGTCTGGGTCTAAGTCCAAAATATACCTTAAATGAACTTTTTTCCAAATTCATGATTGGATCCCAAGCTTAAAGATTGATTTTTCAAGCAAGGACTAGTATTTTCTTGAGAGGAGGCTACACATGTTTGGGGGAAAAGTGATGCCAGATTAGTGGCACTACATGTTTTCATGCCTTGGACATAGACCCTAGTGTAAACTCCTTGGGTCCAAAATCTAGACCCCAAGATGAGCTCCTTGGGTCCAAATTTTCGCTCTCGACCAATAAGATTGCTCGATTTAGAATTTCATTGGTCTTGAGCCCCGAGTGTAAATCAATATCGGTCTAGTATATAGGTGAATGCATGGCATCAATAACCAACATCAATAAAGATATCAAAAAACCTCCTGTGAGTACCAAAATTATAATACCATCCAAATAACGATATTTGGGTACGTCAAGATGAAAAAACCTTTCAAGTATGCCCGAGAACTTAATATTTGAGTCAATACCATTCTAAACCATATTGACGCTAAAGTGATTTTTGCCTAGATATGAAAATTCTTGCATCATATATAGACCCAAATGATAGATTGAAAAGAAAAAGAAAAAGAAATACCGTCAAAATACCCATACCCTACCAGTATCGAAAACGGTGAAATTCCTCATTATAAATACCTCAGTGGTATATAAAAAAAAAAGTGATAATAGAGCATCACTGGTGGACAGTAAACCCACACTTGTGACGTTTATGACGAATATGCCTATTTGATGTCCACTGAAGTGCCATGTGTTGAGCTCATATGAGGGCCGTGTGGCCATAGCTGCATGGCTCTTCGTTGCATGCACGAATGTGGTCAACAACCAATGCCTCACCACAGGAGCTTGCATGTAAGGAGAACAATATGGTTGTTTAGTGGGCGGGCCACCAGGTGCCACAGTGTGTGTTTGACGAATTTATTTTGACGTTCACCTTCCAATCAGTGCCCGGGGAGATCCTAGGGTTTCCAAAGCCCAACCGGTTACATGTTGACATCTTTTGGTTTCCGCCTTATTGTTTTGAAGTATATTCTCTAAATTCGTCTAAACTGATCGGTAATTTTTGTGCAGTCTTGAATTTTAACTGGTTATCTCTCAAACTCAACCGGTTCATTTGTAACTAGCGGTCGGTTCTCCCTGTTCGTTGCTCTGAATCCAAAGTGTCACGTGACGCTGTCAAAACAAAGATGAATGTTGATCGATATCTACATTTTACCAGACTAAAATGTCACCTCAATGTCACTTACTTGATAATAAGTGTTTTTCCAATGTCTGACGTGTCAATTGGCATGTGACTTCTTTCTTCACAAGTCACACTCCACGTCAAATTCTAAGTTGTGCGTGTCAAGTGATGTGCATTTTTTTTTTTAATTTTGTGCAAGTTTTTACATGTCAAATTTCAAAAACTTCCAAAAACTTTGTCAAAAATACACACAGCTGGGTGGGCCTGAAGTGGCAATATGGGCCACTAGCCAATTCCAAGTACAAATTGCACAAGAAACATTTGCTGATGAATCAAAATGGCCAGGTTTGAGTGTAGCTAACTTAATTAGGTCGTATATATCAAACTTATAGTCAACCAATCATTTCAACCGCCTAGGCACATATTTAGTTTGCATGTTGTTACTGGGCAGGATTATACGGAGGATTTTAGTGACACCTATCGTGGGATATCGTGGTGAGAACGCAAATAAAGATTATTTGTACATCATAACTCCGTAATATCACCCTCTCTAATGTCGTTCCTTCTCTAATATCCCAAAACCCTAGGGGACGGATATATTCAGTTTAAATCTCCCTCCTTGTTGTCACATTTCCCTCCCATACATCACAGATTTTGACATTAAAATAATCCACCAAAGAACTCAAACCACACACTTGCACACATCATGTTATCATCATTGCAATGTTGACTTTGTGCTATTCCATAATGTCGCACACTACACTAGTTCTCTATTGTCACATATCCATGTTAACAATACATGCCTCCTTAACATCACGTGCAGTTTGGTTGCCACATGCATGATACTAGGGAGGGTAGAGTGTATACATTTGGGAATTTCATTTTGAACCAAAAAGTTGACTTCTGAATCTTTAAAAATTTAGTCTTCTCTATGTCTTCTTTACATCTAAGGTGTTTGATGCATATTCTATAATATAGACTCTTTGTATCAAGCTAAAGGCCCCATACTTTCAAGGTTAATCGGATCCCAATCAGCTAATTGGCCCATGATTGAGAGTTCATTTTGATGTCAAATCGGCTTCATAAAGATACACTAAATAGTCCTAAATTAGTGTGGGTCATAGTAACAGATAATGTGGGTCACCTTTATTTTCCAACCCACGCCAAATCTCTAGTTAAAAATCTCTAGTGCGGGCCACATTTCTTTTCTTTTCTACGAGATTAATGTACGTGACTATGTTAATACATGCTATTTCTATCCTTGTACTAATACTCTGAAGCTGTTGGTGGAAAGTGGAGTCCATGAAGACTTAGGGGAAGGCACATGGTCTTCGACCCATGTTATTTTCCCACCCCCACTAGACAAATTGATCAAACTGACCCACACGAGCTATTTCCACATTAACATGAGCATCTACTGTATATGACACCAAAGTTAACTTCAAAGACCCCAAACTGGCCTACTCTGCATCATCCAAAGTGAATTGACCACAAACCTATAGGAACACTGCCCAGGGAAATTCTCGGGCATAATCGGTCGAGATCCTAGTATTCCCAAGTCCAACCACCAGCCACATGTTACATCTTTTGGCTCTTCTCTTTATTAATTTGAGGCATATTCCATACAAATTCTCTAAAATGACTTGTAATTTTCCTACAGTCTTGAACGTCAACCGGTCGCCTCTCGAACTCAACCGGTTCATCTGTAACTTGCGGTCGGTTTCTCCCCATTCATGGTACAGGAAAGAAGTTTTCTTCTTTGATTTCTTTTTCCCTTTTGGGTTGAATGGATGAGATCAAAGTGCACTTGTTTCTCTCTCTCTCTCTCTCTCTCTCTCTCTCTCTCTCTCTCTCTCTCTCTGCATATCCGTCCGTCCTGCCTGCCAGAAGCCACTCCTGCAGCTGTTTCTTGCCCCCGTTGCTGCAACAGCAGCAACAATAATATGCATGATGGGTCTCGCTTTCCACAGGCGCTTGTCCCACCAAAGGGCCCTCCACAGCAACTCAGAGGGCCCTGGAAGGGGAGCCTTCTAAGTTACAACTGAGGTGTAAGCAAGCTGCCGCACTGGGACCCCCAGCAGTCCGTTTTCTGGGCCCTGGAGGGACGACCGGTTCCACTCATCAGGGGCCAGCCCTGCCTGCAATCGTGGTCCTTGGATTTGAACTGGTCCGAACCAACAAATTAAAGCGCAGAAACCAAATATCCTGGAGAAAGACTAGCAAGCAACCTTCCTTGAAATCATGTTCCCGTCTAAGAAGTTAGTAGTCGTCATCATGAACGAACGAACAGGGGGCCAGGGCGATCACCTCCTCGTGGCCCGATGCTTCCTCTATCACCTCTGTCTCTGTGCCCAAGGTATGTGGGTGTTACTCGGTTCATTCTTTAGGGTTCTCCAACTTCTCACAGTTGATTATACACAACAACAACAGCAAAATTTGCGTTGCACGAACAAGAATCGGATTGGAATCTGGACTTTCCTTGATTTAGTTATGGTTAACGAAAGTGCATGTTTGTTGATTTTTGAACTACAAATGTAGGTTCAAGACTAAATTAGACTACATTGTGTTCAAGATGTAGACACCATTCTAGGTTCAATAGCTGATACAATGAAGAGGAGGTTATGTATTTTGTATGAAGAGGAAGACACCATGTGGCCAATGGCCAATTGCTAGATGAATGAAGAACAAAGAAGACACACACCCACTCAAGCATGCCGTACTGCCATGTAAAAAAGTAAAAATCACTTTGACCTCTTATAATTTTTACATCTCAACTCCGATTCCGAAACTTCAAATTACAACCTCTGTAATTCACAATTGCAAACAAAATGTGTCAATTCCCGATCGCATCCAACAACAAAAGTTGGAAGTGACCGCCATAGAACCAAATACATATAAATACATATAAATACGCACATCATACACACTTTCTTTCAATTGAACTCGGGAGGATCTGAGCTGCCCATTTCCTGCAAACTTGTGGCTTGCATAAATTTACAGGAAAAGTGCACATAGTATTGTGGCACGGACATCAAGCATATCATCATCATCATCATCATCATCATGTATACATATATATTAAAATAAAATAAAAAGTGGGAGGAAATTTAGGGTGGTGTGCCCCCAGCTGCCCGGCCTGCAGCTCGCACCAAACAGCCCCAGGTTTGGGAAATTGGATCCTTGGGCGGCCCCAGAAATTTGTGCCTGAATCGGGGATCCAGATTCCCTGCTCTTGTCCCCCTTGCCTGTGGCCCAGCCGGCCTCCCACGAACCTTATCTCAAGTCCCCACAACAAAAGCCGATTGCAAACCTTTCCGTGACCTTGATCGGCCGGGCTGGGGTCTAGCTTACATGTCTCGCTCTTCGAGCCGGGCCCTCACCACTCTTACCCAAAGTGATAAACGCAGTGACCTGTATCATCACAGAATATATCATTTCCTATCGGTGAACCGACTCCGGAATCATAACGTTATTCACATCCATAACAGTGACTATGAGGAATATTCTATGGAATGTTGTCAGTCTCACAAAACATTGTTATGAATATGAATAATGTTAAGATTAGCATCAAAGACCCAAAATTAATCATGCAGGACTCTGTTGGGATAAATAAATTAGAAACTCATGAGAGGTGTATTTTGACTTGACCAGTTTTACCCTTGGTAAGATCGGTGGGATCCGTATCTTAGAGCCAAACCTCTACATTGTTTATGGTATTTAGCATCACGTACTATTTATGATTATTCTGCTCCATAATAGTGAATGTGGGGAATACTCTGTGGGATACTATCAGTCCCACATAACATTGTTGCGGATCTGAATAATGTTATGATCAACATCAAAGACCCCAAATTAATCTTGCAAGACTCTGTTGGGATAAATAAATCATAAACTCATAAGATCGGTGGGGTCCGTATCTAACAGCCAAACCGCTACATTGTGTATGGTGTTTAGCGTCGCTTACTATTCAGAGTTACATCATGCTATAACTTTTGCACTTATGATGAACTCTTTTGTCAAGTAAAAAATGTTCGTGTTCTACAATGTCGAAACTATTTGATCGGCCTTTGTTGGTATAGGATGATATCTATGCCAAAATGTTATAACATTACTCAACCTCAAATAGAAAGTTGAACACGAAATACCGTAAACGGTGTAGTCCTATCGACTTGAAGCGGACGATCGCCCAATCGGAGGACGTGGGTGGGTGCCGATAGTTGCCTCCTTGCTTGAGAGAAAAAAACGATGGCAAAATTGGAAAGCATGGGCATGGGGACGTGTGCTCGAATGAACATAGAGGAGAGGTTTAGTTCGTTGGGCGGGTGGCTGGCTTGCCTACTCATCTTCCACTTGCACATGAGATCGCTTCTGTTGAATACATGCACGCACGTGTTTGGATATCGGGTAGTACATTCAACCTACTTCCAAGTCGAAGGAACTTCACCAACACATTTCCGAATTGCTTTGACCCAATTTTGCACAAAGCCGGTCTCGTGAAGTTACAAGCACTAAGAGGATCTCACGTGGCCTTATCATTGGCTCTTGGTCGTTGCACGGGTTTTATGATCTATGAAGTAGCAGACTTATAATTCATATTTGTAGAATTTGTCATCATCCTGGGTACGCAACTCCCATATTATACGCAGGGGGCATCGGCATTAAAACGGCTTAAAGGACAGCCTTTGCAAAAATTATATCAAACCATATGAAAATAAAAGGACCAAAAAGTTGGGTGAAGACCAAATTAATTAAAATGAGATGTAGAAAAAAATTGGGTTGCATATTATTTCACATAAAAAACTCCACAATGTATATAAAGAATTGAAACACCTAATTTTTTTAACCTATGCCTATGCATAATTTTAAAAGATCCACACGAATACTTGCCTCCAATTATAACTAAGTCATTGGCAATGTTTCTTTATAATTAAAAATCTTAAATTTTTATTAAAAAGCCCAAAAAGTTGGGTAGTTTGGCCTATGGTACATGTATTTAAAAAAACTCATATAATTAGGTTTTTAATGCAATTATATGCTTCAAGGATATATTCTTTTCTTATATATAATTGCAATTTTGGATTCCTTGTTAGAAAGGCTACAAGAGTTTCCCACACTAAAACAAATTACATCACTTGAGATTGGACTAAAATGCATTACAAGTGATTATAATCAGGGCCATATGATACGGGAGTTGCATACCCATGGTCACCATCTAGTGTCCTAAGAACCGGTGATAAGACCACGTCAACTGGTTCCATAATGTGCAACTTATGGAGGGTCAAGCAAAAGATCTCTTCATGTATGTTTGGAGCCTCTTTGGTGCTATGCCGGTTGATTTAGGCTCGTGGTGTGTTTGAGTGTAAAGCTATCATGGCTTGGCCTCACAAAGGTGGCCTCGTACACATACCAACATTACGAAGATCGCATGTTCTTACCACTAGATTTTGACCACTAGATGGATCGATGTCTATAAAGAGAGTGAAAATGTTAATCGATATTCATCAATTTTGTAATCGTCTACACTATTGTGTCTAATTAGTGTGGGTGGGAAATTCACGTGGGTTGGAAATTAGTGTGGCCCACACTAAATTTCAAGTGTTTGCATCACTTTGGATGTAATTCATACTATCATCCATCCGTGTGTGTTAGGGTTCTCCGCAACAACCTCCGTGGGATGTGTTAGGTGCTTCCTGAGGTGCTTCCCGGGATGGAATTATGAAGTTTCATCCAATTGTGGAAACGACAACGCCCACACAAAATTTTCACCTTTGAAATTAGTGTGGGCCACTCTAAATTATAATTTGAAATTAGTGTGGCCCACACTAATTAGACACAATAGTGTAGTGGCCAAACAGTGGTAAGACCCAACGTTTTCCGTAGTGCCACTTTTGGAGGTAGAGTAAAATATCTCTTATTGTGTAGGCTACGTTGATGCTATGTTGGTTAAGATTTGTTGTACGTGTTGATGTAGGCTAGTGTTGAGTATTAATCCATCATGGGTCGGGCTCCGAAATAGATATCTTAGTGCATTTTGGTGTTGAGGTTTGAGTATGAAAGACATGATGTAATCTTCTCCATGCACGAATGAGTCATGAATGAAGGTTTTTATAGATCAAATGCATATAAAAACTTATTGGTTATATTTACTTTTGAAAACAAATCTATGTCAAATGTAAAGCATCAACCAAAATTTTCACCGCATGTTGGGCGCAAGCACGGTCAAGTCAGGGATGTGCAAATGGACGTGACGCGGCCTTTTTGCGTCACGTCGCGTCACAAATGACGTGACGCCGTCACGTCGCGCACTGACGTGGTAAAAAAAAGTTACTGTACCAATTTTTTGTAACTTTTTTTTTACTTTTTTGGACGACTGCTCTAGTCGACTGCTACGAGCAGTCGACTTCAGAAAACAAAAATTTAAAAAATCTATTAAAAAATCTGAACCGTTAGATCTTCTTGGATTGAAGATCTAACGGTCCATGATTTTTTTAGAATTTTTTGATTTTTTTTTTTTTTAGGTTTTCCTTGAAGTCGACTGCTTTTAGCAGTCGACCAGCTAGTCGACTGCTAATAGCAGTCGACTGGTCTTGGTCGACTGCAAAAGTAATTTTTTTGCAGTCGACTGCTATTAGCAGTCGACTTAGCAAACGACTGCAAATAGCAGTCGACCTAGCAGCCGACTGCAAAAAAACATTAAATTAAAAAATTCCAAAAAAAATTCTGGACCGTCAGATCTTCTTGAAAAGAAGATCTGACGGTCCAGAATTTTTTAAATTTTTTAAATTTTTTTGCAGTCGACTGCTAAGTCGATTGCAAATAGCAGTCGAATTAGCAATCGACTGCCAGAAAAAATTAAAAAATTCCAAAAAAAATTCTGGACCGTCAGATCTTCTTGCCAAGAAGATCTGACGGTCCAGAATTTTTTTTGGAATTTTTAAATTTTTTTTTTTGCAGTCGACTTAGCAGTCGACCAGGGGGTTGACCAGGGGGTTGACCGCGTCAGTTTACCCCTGGGGTAACTGCCGGATTTACCCCCCCGCGGACGTGACGTTTTCAGGTCTGCCGTCACGTCGCTGTCACAGGACGTGACGCGACGTGACGTGTAATCCCTGGGTCAAGTACACAACCCAATTATCATGCATAGGTTAAAATTTGTTTTAAATATGAAAAAATTACAGTAAATTTTTTTGTTTTTTTTAGAAGTTCATTGCTAGCAACAGTTGACTAAAGCAATTGACCAAAAAGTAAAAAAATTAGACTATAATATTTACTACAATAGAAAAAAATTACCGCATCACAAGGATGTCACATCATTTGTGACATGATGCAATGTGACAACCAGTGGACACGTCACGTCCATTTTCACATCCTTGACAACCAATAGATGCATCACATCCATTTTCGCATCCTTGGTGACACATCTTGATCATGTTTTTAATCGACTCATGCAAATTGTCGGAAAATGTAAATTGAAGTCAAACATTTACAGTACTAGGGGCAACAACCGCTTGTAAGTCTTGTTATTGAAATTTTTTCTTTTTTAAGTAACATATTAACCTCAAAATCTGAATGAAGTGCATTTGAGTATCTTGGACCTTGGAATTTACAACCCTCCCTACAATCACTTATTAGCTTACGTTTTGGGAGAGAATTTTGTACAGGTCGGTCATAAGTACAGCCTTTGCACCCTTTTCTAAGAGCCCTTGGAATCACTTTGTCTTTGAGACTTTGTTTCGGTCACCCTATTGCAAAAAGGAAAATGAAAATGTGGTCATATGTGACAAAGGGGACGGTGTTGCATTATTTCTTGATTTCTACTCGGGCTAAGCTGTTTCGGCCGGGTTGGTTGTATTTTGGGTTCTCTCTGCAATTGAATATTCAATTTGTGCCAAAAAAAAAGAAAAAAAAAGACAAAGGGGACGGTGTTTATTCAATATGATTTGCACACAAATGATGCACTATAACCATTTTCAGCAACATCACCATGTTCCAGTTCTCGGAGAATTGGGTCAAGAATGTTGGTAACTGATTGGTAGATGTTAGAATGAAATGGGTAAATGCCTAATCAATTTGATTGCGCCATAAGAATTGAGTGTGATTGAAGAATGATATGACATTACATTCAACAATGGGCATGGTTTGTTATGTGACTTTTGGAAATTCTTTGTTTATGTTGATATTCCTTAATCTTCAATATGATACGGAAGTGAAAACATTGTGTTCCTTTTGATAGGAAGTGAGAATGCTATACACGTTGATGAATGTGATGTGGTTGAAATACAAAAAGAAAATCTTACACACCTAGATGTATTGATCCATTCAAGAAAAATGCACTTGTTGATATGACTTTATGTAAATCGAGAATGAGGAAATGATACTCCAAAGAGGCCCTTGTGGTAGGTCCTTATATGATCTTGCCCACAATTGTTTTGGTTTTGTTTTGGTTTTTGTTCAATTTGGAGGAGCAACATATATCTAATGGGCATGGCAAGTGTTCAAAATTTCATTCCATGGCATTCTTGGGCCCTAGGACTGACACTCCACAAAAAAATTAGAAACTACATGCAGTCAAAGGTAGGGTCTTTTAGGAAGTATGATATCAAAAAAGTTGAAGCAGTTTCAAAAAAAAGTAGGCCCCACACAATTTGTGACTTTAAGTTCAAAATAACGTAGGTTGTTATAAATTCCATGAAATCAAGTTCATATTATTTCCAGGATATCATGGTAAATTCATGTATCATCAGTCTATGGTTCCACAATGAAAGAAATTCATGTTGTTCTTGAGTGGATATCTATTTTGTGTATGTAGGTTTTGTATTGTGGATTTCTAAAATTGCTTTGAGGCTCGAGCGCATTCCAGTGGGTTATTAGCTCTGCCTTGGAAATGGGCCAAAGTTTGGCCTCAATTGGACAACCGACTAGAATTGGCCATGCGTGGAGGATAATCTTAGGGCACAACACTCTTACGACAAGCCGCTTGCTAATTTATAGTAAACACATGGTACATGAAAATGACTCACCCCAACCTTTCAAAGCAGTTGAAAGGTACTACAAAATATGAACAATTAGAAAATTACCTAATTGAATGGGCCATTTAATTGCTTGTCACCAAGATAATACCCCCCAAACAATTATACCCTTGCCGCATGTGGATCCTATAAGTCGCACTAAGTGTCAGCCCCGGGTCTTGGGCACTTTGCAACTCTTTGAGCAAATCTGGCATGCTTGATCACTTGAATAAATCCATGCTCCTACAAATTTAAGTTGTTTCCATGCGGAGGCTAAGTTGCAAATTGTTGTAGAAGGCTTGAGGAGCATCAAGGTGCCTCAAGCCACCTAGCTAGCCATATCACAAGTGAAGAGGGAATTGTCACATGTGAGCATACCTCTCGTATGTCCAATGTGAAAGCTTGGCCCCTATAGGTTTGTGGCCGATTCATCTCAAATGACTCTAACTAAATTAATTTGGTACATTAGAGGAAAAAAATGGACCCTCTTAAGCGCCTCTCCGAGGTTATTGTCAAAAAGGTCTTGGGGATTAGTATTTCGGCCTTTAATTGTGCAAGGACTTGCCTAATAGGCTATGGTCACTAGGTACAACTTTGAAGCCGAGTACACCACATACATGTCATTCTGTTGGTGAAGTACACCACATGTGTGGTTCCATTGACCAAGCTTCATTCACCATACTCCCACATGCATTTACCATGGGGTAAAACCACACAAGGTAGTGACCTCCCACACACCCAAAAATGTACTTCTTGAATTAGGTGTGCACGTCAACTTGAAGGGGGCACTTGGAGGGTCCATTTTTGCTCTAGAGTCTTTGAAGCTAATTTCGATGTCAAATCATTCAAAACTAAATAAAATTATACTGCATATTGTCTCATGGTTTTTATCGTTGATGAATAGAAAGTATACTCATATGCAATAATTCCCTCTCGCCACACTAACTAGAATCTCATTCTGGTTAAAAATCAAGGTGCATTGGAAGGCCTTCTTGAATGTGCTATAATTGCCCATCCTAAAGGACTCAAAAGTCATGTCCTCTTGTTGGACATGAACAACTCTAACATGTTATGGGAAAGCAGTAATCTCCTCTGTTGCATGTCTCAATCCAAATTTCTTAAAATGTCAAGTTGCCATTTGCCACCTTGATTGACCATGCTTAGGTATCATACCCATCTTGGGATTGTATGATTCCACCGTATGCACGCCAGAGAGTTGCCCCTTTCCCTATTGCAAATCCCCATATCTTATATGCTTTTTATTTACAATGAAGCAAAATGTTTCATTTGTCCATCAACAAAACACAACCAAGGTGCATTTGGAAGGCCCAACCGCATTAACATCGAAAACACTTTCGAAGGCCGACCTAATCCGTATTAGGCGGGTGGTGCTCAAGTTTTTGTAGTGTGTGGGGGTCTAACCAAATCTCACACCCCTCTATGAAAAGTGGCTTGCAAACTCTTGGAATATGAGTAGCTTATCCTGATCGATACCACTTTGGGGTCGAATGTTCTTCTGACACATGACATCGAATTCCAAAATGTTGAGATCCTCAACCTCGGTGTCAGCAAACCTAGAAGTTAGTAACCCAACTGCTCTAAAAAGGCCGATTAATAATCACATCCCCATCGACAAGCCTCGTAGTATTTAGTGTGGGTTTGCATCGATAGGGTCCGCGTCCAAGAAACTCGGGGTCCAAAACACCCCTTGACGGACCTTGCTTGTGGAGTCAAAGATTGGGCCCGAGCTTTAAAATGGTGTCTCAAACTATGAAGAAGCCACATTTTTTTTGAGTTGAGATCAACAAAGTTTGTCAAGAAAACGATGCCACAGTAACGTCACTTCATTTTTTCATACCTTGGACCCAAAACCTGGTGTAAACTCCTTGGGTCCAGGGTTTTGCTCTAGATCAACAAGATCATTCGAACTTGACGTTTCTTTGGCCTTGGTCCCCACCACAAACCCATCCTAAAGCTGGCTTCATCAGCCGTGAGCCAAATTTTGGACCCAAGGGGTTTATACGAAGGTCCAACCTATGGAAAAACAAAAACGAACTGCCACGAATGTGGCATCAATTTCCCGCCAAATCTTCGCGGTCCCCACTCAAGAAAAATACTTCTCCGAGTTTGAACAATCGATCCTCAAAGCTCGGGTTCAATATCGAGTCCAAAAGTAAGGCCATTATGGGGCCGTGTTGGACTCCCGAGATTCTCGGACCCGGACACCTTATGTAAAACACGAACTTAGATAGGGTTCAGGGTTTATTCAAGGCCCGGCTCGGGCTCAGCAACTCTTTAATATGTGAGGTAGGGGTTGACGGGGGGCCCCTCCCAAAGGACCGGATATTCTTCACAAAGTGCTACAGTCGGCTCCCAACTCTTTGTGGCTAGCAAGGGAGCGAATGCACAGTGGGCTCGTTTGTGGCCAACGTTTTGTTGCAAGATTTTGTGCACAATTTTAATGGCGAAATGGGTTCGTGGCTGCCAAGTGAGCGCGGATACACGACATGATTGTCAATGCTGGTAAAGTGCGAATGAAAATCCCATGATTCTCGTACCTTCACAACTTTGGTCCCGATGAGATATTTGAGTCGGGAGGAAGTGGATCGGAGCTTATAGGAAACTCCGGGAACTTAATGCTCATGGCTAGTATGTACCCCTTGGGATCGTTCACCTAGTGAGTCCACAGTCCCCCACTTTTGTGTGGTGTTTGGGGCTAGCCCGCTACGTTAGCTAGCGAGTGAGTAATGCTACCGCCTCGTTGATCGGGGCCCCGAAAATATCGTTCAATCCGCATATTTCGATTGTGGCTTCCCTTTGGATCCTAGGCCGGGAGCGCGCCATGTGATTGAGTGGCTACACTAAATATGGTATTTGGTGTCACTCACTATTTGGAATTACTCAATGCTATAATTGTTTACTATACATCTTCTTTTAAAAAAAACCAACAAACATCAAATTGGTTGTTTGGACATTATAAAACATCAACATCTTTACTTGGTAAAAAAATTACATAGAAATAGTAAAAAAAGATATAGGAACATGTACTTCCGAATAGTAAATGACACTAGATATCATAGTTAGTGTAGTTAACAAGTGAGTAACGTTACGGCCTCCTTGATTGGGCCCGAAGTTAGGGTTGAATCCCGCATATTTCGGTTTAATGCTTGTGGCTACCCCGTGATAGTGCTCTACAGTTGTAATTCTCTTTGTTTGTTTGTGGCTAGCTAGCTAGATAGCTAGCTAAACGAGTAAGGAACGCCGCAACCTCCTTGATTGGGCCCAAAAATATTGTGAAATCCACATATTTTGATGACGTTATTTGGTGACGTGGGGTTGCACCAAGTGATGATTGAGCGGCTCGTTAACAACTTACGAGTGAGCATCGCTACGGCCGCCTTGATTGGCCCCACAAATATCGGTGAATCCGCATCGCTTCGATTAAGGATTCGTGACTTGGAAGTTTGCCACATGATTGAGTGGCGTCTCCGGAGGCGGCCACGGAGCTTCGGATATCGTAATTAAGTGAAACTACTACTACTACTAGTCTTCGTGTGCATGGTCGTCGAGGTAGTACGGCCGGATTACTCCACAATCTCCAACACAAACGGAAGAGCCTTGCACGACCTCGAGGCCAATATCCGAATCGTTAATGGTGGAGACTAGCACCAAGGTAGAGGCGTCCACAAGTTATCCCATGCTACTACTACTACCTAACTAAGGCTACGGCACACGCGCCCAAGGAGATAGGAAACGCCCCGAGGTTGGCTATGGCGGGGCTTGAGGTTGCGAGCGATTTGGGGCCCATGAGCTTTGCTCAACGGCATGACAATCATCAAGGCAACACAAAGCTAGAGTGTAGTAGCTACGCATGCTCTCAAATCTTGTACGTCCCGCTTTTGATGAAAGTGGTCTAGTGTTGTTTTGCGACACCGGAGAATCGGCAAGTCTACCATAACCTTAGATTTTACGATTTATTTAGGGTAGTGCTATGGGGCTCGTATATATTCGTATTGTCTCTACCTTTCAAGTTGATATTTCAAGGGCTACATAGAGGTGCCATGGGCACCTATGTAGTAAACTATCATTGTGAGGTATCTCGGGGATAAGTGAGCTTGGTCACTTCAACCCCTAAAGGTCTTGGGGGTTGACCTCATAACGTGACTAAAGTATGGATTGAAGTTGACCTTCAAAAGGTAGTTATGAAGGATGAGTTTTAGATTATACCCAAAACGGTTGGAATGAGCAACATGGTTATTGATCACCACCAAATCGTTTTAGAAGCATTTCCTTGCAATTGTGGACCTTCAAAAATGACCTTCAAAAACAATTTGGTGGTGATCAATGGCCATTCTCCAAAGTTGACCTTTAGAAATCACAATTTTGGTTTGATTGGCTAGTAGCTACAAATGTAAGTTGCATGACATGGTAAGTGGTTGAGGTTGGGAAAAACCGTTGTCACGGAAACCCTTGCATATTTTTTCCGTATAGTAAATTTGGTTAAAATTCAATGAGTAGTGAGAAAGATCTCAACTTTCTTATAAGTAGGTATTGATAAAAATGCTGAGTAATTATGAACCTCAGCTAAGAATCAAGACTCTCTTTTTTGTAGTTTCTTGTCACTGTATCATAGGCATATTTTGAGAGGAAGTAATTTAGAAACAGAAGGACCCCGTACGCAAAAACCTATGGAAAGACACTTGAAACTAGGGTAATCTCCATCTGGTCAGATTTTACCAATATGATTTGAACTACAGTCTACCCTCTATAAATGTTAACCCTCGGGAGTGGATCAAAGTTAACATTTATAGAGGTGTTAATAGTTAACAATTATAAAATTACTTTTTTGAGCAATATACAAATCTTAACATTTATAAATATAAGCAATTGTGAAGAGTCCTTGTGAGAGAATACCATTCATAAAATTGCAAACCCAATCAAAACTTTATTCAATATCAAGTTTACAAATCATGGGTGAAGTATGAATCAATGGTTCTTTGGTGAGATTCATCTGCATGCACAACTTGCAAATATTTCTCAATATGCACCAACAAACCCACATACTTGGACACATCACATGAACGTGATTCCATGTACCTTCTAATGGCACCAAAACTAGATTGCAAGTCACTATAAGATGGAATGGGTTCCACCTCACACTCCTCTCCCTCACAATCATCATCTGAGACATTAGAAGTCCCACCAATAGAGCCTAAAACATCCCATATCCTCTTTGGTGACGTCATATGAATGTAACTGGATGTGTAGTTTTTATCATCCATATTATGGTTGTATTTCATTCGTTAACATTTATAGAGTCAAATTTACAAAGAAGGGAGTACCATTTTGTTAACAGTTAACACGTTTAACATTTATAGTGTGCAATATGTGGGGAGTAGAAGAAAGTTAACATTTAGAGAGGGTTAACACTTATAGGTGTAACATTTATAGAGGGTGGACTGTAGAAGTTTTTGGAGCATTCATGGGCATCTTTGAGTTTTTCTCTCTAGATCATGGCTAAGTTATTATGCAGTTGTCTGTGTTTGTTTGATACAATCGTTGAGTTACATGCCATGGATGAAAAAACGTCCCAATGGATTTCTCATTGGAAAGTGAAAGTGAATTTTGTGTGTAATAAAGGATCATATAATACATTTTATACTCTATATATGTAGTGGAAACATTTATCACATTAAATTGAAAATTTTAGTATAAATACACGACTTCATTTTCTAGCACGCCGTTAGTACGTATAAATTTGTTTTTTCCCTGTAAACTTCTCGTATATAAGGGGGGTTTAATTTCGTAGTGACCCGCGTACGTCATTTAGGTTCCCAATGAAGAGTCCAACCCCTGGGGAACATATAGTCCAATCTCATTGTACCACCACCTTAACTAAACATCACCATGCACCACTCAAATATGTGTATCCGATGAAGAAGAGTGACCACATCACAAGGGCCACATACCTCACTTGGTACCTCTCAAAAGCTTTGAAAGTTCCACGAATGTTAGTTGGAAAGGCAAGGGACCGTGGTCACAAAGGAGCTGCTGCAAATACGACACATTGGGCTGTGGAGCCGGCCATGGCCTGGGTTCGCATGATTGCCCAAAGCCCTTCACCAAATGAATGGGGAGAACCGGTTGCTAGTTACAGATGAACTGGCTGAGTTTGAGGGCCACTTCACACATGAGCCAAGAGCCGTGACCTTGTAATGGTGAGGACCCTTGACTCTCATCCAAAGGCCGTACCATGGGTGTTGGGAAAGCCGTTTTATATAGTCATGGGCCCTCAAGCATAGTGTGAAGTGAGAATGGACCATGTTGCAGGACCATTGCATATTTTGTTGGCGGAAAAAGAGGGGAGGATTTGGTTTAATATAAAATGTCTCAAACTCTATCAATTTAAGAGAATTACTTTGTGGTGTTTGTCTGTCCTGGAATCTATTTTGGAATTTGCCCTACAATCTGTCATAAAATCTATCCTGTTGAAAATAAATATTAAAAAAATTCATGGTCTGCCTCCTGGAGGTGGGCCTGACGAAAATTTCGGGAGACCATGAAACCTTATCCATAGTCCGCCATGTAGGACTCCATGTAGACTTTTCATCCATGAAGTCTTCTTTGGGCCTTTAGGCCTTCACCTTTGTGTGTGAAGTGAACGTGGACGGTCTCTGCCCTTTCGACCAATGAGAGCTCTTAGATTGCAATGGTCATGGGCCTTCAGTCTTGTGTGTGAAGTGGCCATGAGAAATAACCGGTCAAAGTTCAAGACTTTTGGAAAATTATCCACCGTGTTAGAGGAATCTATGGAATATACCTTAATTTAATATAAAGAAAACTGAAAGATGTTAACATGTAATTGGGTGGACTTGTAACACTAGGATGTTGATCGATTATGTCCCAAAATTTCCCCAGACAGTGCCCTTCACATAGTAGCTTGGGGAGCCATGACAATGAAGATACTAGAGTTGTCCTTTGATTCAGATAGAGATTTGATCGGCAGTTAGTTGTTTTGCACACAAAAAAATTCATGTTCGGTAAGTCTATGGTGCATGTTTGGAGTCGGTGTGGAGGTTTGAACAAAGAGCATTCTACCTTAGATTGGTTCGTTGAGGACCAAACGCATTTTGACATGCGAAGAGGTGTTAAAAGAAGTTTGGTCCCCAATGAACCAATATAAGGTAGAATGTTCTTTGCTCAAACATGCATGCACTGACTCGAAGCATGCACCTAAAACTTACCAACACATGGAAAGTATTGTATGCAAATCAACAACTCCCAACCCAAACTCTAGGTGAATCAAAGGACAACTCATTTGGTGTGGTTGCATTCTAGTCTTGTACAATCGATTTTTCAATTTGTCCCTCACTCCGCCTCCTCTCCAACAAAAAGAAAGAAAGAAAAAGATAATTGATAATGATGATGACGATGATGATGCTGCTAGAATGGACAAAAAGCTTCACAAGTTCAAGTGATAAGCGCCCACGGTTGAACTTCGACCTCTTACACTTGGGCCCCCACCACTATTATGAAGGCAAAAGAAACATAGCAAAAACTTAATCCCCATAGGTTTATTATTGATTCGTCTTATATAGATCCACCCAAAATAATTCGGGGCATTTGATGGCAATTACAACAATAAATCAACTTATCAAAAAAATACACATGCTATAATATAATTGATTGTGTTCTCACCTCAAATAATAAGGGCGGGGGGCCAGCTGAAAGAGGTGGACATCTACTCGTAGAGAGGAATCATTGTATATGAGAGTACCTCTCATTCATCCAACATAAAAGCTTCGAAAGTGTATGCAACCCCAGATGTTACCTTTTTAAAGTTGATTTGACACTTGAATTAGCTTCCAAAACCCTGACATCATGTACTCAAGGTCATTTGAGATGAATCAACAACAAGTTTATAGGGATCAAGCTTTAATGATGGATGGATGAGAGGTACGCTCGTATACGATAAGCTAACAAACCAAAGGGGATGAAAACTGGGAGCTTTTGGGAGAGATGAAAGAGCGACTTCTAAAAGGCCTTATTGCCATTAGGAGTAATCTAGCACTGACTTGGAAGGTTAGACCCAAGATGGATATTATCACTCGATGCCCCACGGGCCCTTGGGTGGGTTTTTTCATATGGTGGTTTTATTTTCCTCCTTGCAATTGATTCTTTTCAATTTGTACCAAAAAAGGAAAAAAGAAACGAGAGGACAACTGCCGCCAATTGGCAGTGAGAGGTTAGCAGCAAGGCAGCTCTAGTGCCGCTCGTATAATATAAGTTAGTCGAGGACCTTGTCCAAGGATAGAATCCACGGAGAGCAAAGGACAAACGGAACCTCAAGAAACGGGTGGGGATAAGTAGAGGCCGTTGGCTAGGGCACACGCGTATGGCGACTATGGTATGATACGAAATGAAATTGGTTCAAAAGTCCAAGAAGCGAAAAGATGCATGAGATTAGAAGTACACCGAGGTGAGATCAAAAAGGCTATTTCACCAGGCTTTAAGAGTGCAGTGGCCTCTGTGAGATAATGGCTAATATTATCCCGATGATCAAATCTAGTAGAAAGACTATCTAGCGTTACACTCTAAAATAGGGAAAGAAACAGGTCTCTCTATTGGAGGTGAGATCAAAAAGGCTATATCACTAGGCTTTTAGAGTGCAGTGGCCTCTGTGAGATAACGGTTAATATCATCCCAATGATCCAATTGGGTAGAAAGACTATCTAGTGTTGCACTTTGAAATAGGGAAAGAAACAAGTCTCTCTATTGGAGTTGTCAAGTAAACTTTCCAACACAAAGTGTGCCTCGTTTTCAATTACATTGCAACAACAAAAGTGGCACAATTTTATTATTTCTAGGGATTATGATTGTCGGTCGCCGACCAATCTCAATGGCGAGTCTATGACTTGAGGTGTGGTAAGCATCAATGATTTTTTGTTGGGATGGTGGAAGTGGTTTCTTTAAGTACAATTCAAGTTCATAATTGGGAAAGTCCTTGAGATGAAGGTAGTCTAGTTCTTTCATGTGAGGCAGAAGGAGTTTCATTCTTGCGCTAAAAAGAGTTGCTTGGGATGGCTTTTGGTGGTGTTAGGATGTCAGGGGCTTTCCATTGAGGTAGACTTCATGATACCTTCCAAATGGCTGTCATTTTGAGCAGTTGTCTTCTATGAAAATGGCCTAGGATTTGTGGCAACCATGTTAGGAGGTCTAATAAAAACGTGTGTCCTCTGAAATAAATTGATTTCATTGTCCAAAGCGTGAGGATGGCCATGGAACAAAAGTATAGAGTTAATCTAACAAGATCATAAGATCACTCAACTCCTTGGCTGCGTTCCATGAGACCATGTATCATGAGAGAAAATTTCTCCTTTAATTCTAAGATTCCTCGTTTATGGGGAGCACTCATGCTTTGTACCATGGAAGTTTTGACAAGCAACTATAGATTCAAAGTCTTTTAATTGTAGCCTTGTCCTTTAGAAACAAGACCATCATTAGTTGATTAGTAATGTTACGATCTATTCATAAGATTTGTTGCAATATGCTATCCTGTTGAAGATACTGACTAATGTTTGCATGACAATCTAAACTAGAGAAAGATGAAAGAGGGATCTAAGGGCCACTTCACACACGAGACTGAGAGCCCATGACCATTACACTTCAAGCACTCTCATTGGTGGAAAAGGCGGAGCCGGTCCAAGTTCACTTCACACTACGCTTTAGGGACCAACGGAGTATGTGAGTGCAAGATGGATGTAAAGTCTACATGGATTCCTGCATGGCATCGAATGGATCATGTTTCATGGTCACTTGGACTATTTTCAAAAACCACCTCTTGGAGGTAGGCCTAACACAAAACCGAGAGACCATAGCACTCCAAACGCTCACAACCGTTGATTTATTCTATTTTTATCATGCGTGAGGACCCGCATGAATAGACATTTATTGAAATAGCATTTGGTTGAGGGCCCGGTCACATATGACTTTACACTACACTTGAGGGCCCGTGACCACACTACATGATTTTGGAGGTGTCTTGGGGACGGCCTTTGGACACTTTCTTTTGGGCTCTCACAATTTCATGGTCACGGCTCTTGGCTTGTGTGTGAAGTGGCCCTAAGACTGCCCAAAGAAGTGTTCTCAGATGGAATTTTCAAATGAATTCTAATATGATTTGTAGCGAGGATGTTACTAACAAATGAGATGTGATATTGATTTAAATAAGCTAAGCAAGCAAAGACAACAAACCCTCTCTCTATGCTTGTGGAACAGGAAGGTTTGATCATCTCCATGTTTCGATAGCAATTTTGTGACCGGAGGTCTTGTAAATTGCAAACATATTTCACATTGAGATGATTCATAGATAACTCATCCCAACTTAATCTTAATGAAGAAATTCAAGATCTCTGATCTTCATTTTGGGGTCGAATATGTGAAAAGGGAAAAAGAAATGGAACTGTATGTTCTCGAACTTCAACTTGCATGGCTTCTTACATGGCTGCCACAAATCCTTGGCCTATGAAAGTAAAGGACCATGAAGTGGCACATTGGAGTTTGTGGAACATGCATGGGTTATTCTTTTTATGTCATAACATTATTCAACCCTCACAGCAGGCTTTGTGGGACCATAAATATTTGGGGAATAAGGCTTCATACATTTTGGTAGATTTCAACTTTGAATACCTCCATTTACAGCTATGGGAACCTTCACTCAACTTTCTGTTGACGATAAAAATGCAGGGCAAGTTATTGTAGAATGAGAGCAAGCATTGCATGTTGGATACTATTATGCAAACTCATCTTATTGGTATATGATAGCTTGCATGAAAGTCATTATGTTTGGTCTTGCACAACATTACTCAACGACGTGGGCCTTCAAAATATATAACAGTTGGATGTTGGGAGTTCAGTTTGAATCTAAGCCTCCCTACGTAGTTTTTTGAGCATCCCACTATATTATTTTGAGGACCCACAGAACGAGAATTGCACGTTGAGTAATGTTATGTGTGTGGTGACTTGATGCAATTGCATTAGTGACTTCATAGTCATTAGCAAATTGTGAAGGACTCTAACTTGTCCATACTCCAAACACTAACTAACGTTTTGTTAGTCAGTTTTTAGCCCAATTTTTTGCTTGGAGTCCGACTCTCATTTTTTACATCACTTCTCCCTTCCATTATAAAGTGGGCCACACTATTTCTTGTAGCATCCTTAATTAGCATAAATTTGAAGTCATATAATAAAATAATATTGACAAAATAAAATCATAATATCATCTCCAATACTTGATTTTAGATATTTATATAATCATATATACCATTTAATTCTCCACAAAATTTGTGTTCTAGATTAATTGTAATGAAGCACAAATGGTGTCTTCACAACAATGATAATGTGGACTCATAATGAGTGTTGTGCTCAAACTTGGGCAAGTCGAGTAAAACTTTGGCTAGTCGACTTCAATTGAGCTTTTAAGTCAATCAACCTTTGGTTAGTCCTAATTGAGGGGTGTGAGTGATATATCGGTAAGCTAGCATGTTGGCTAGTTGATTCTCACTAGCTCATATTGTTAGCTAATTCTCCTAACTACACTGACATGTGGAGTCAAGTTGCCTTCGCAAATTAGTTGCTTCCATTGCCCATGCAAACTGCCTTGGGTTCAACCTAACCACAAAAATTATAACTTTTTGTTTATTCATCTGTACATAAACCATAATTTTTTTAAATTACATCTTGTAAATGTGGTAGTAAATATTCACAGTAGTGCGAAATGTTGACAAGTTAGTGTGAAGCAACCTAATTGCACATATCAATGTAGGGTTTTTAGCTGGAATCAAAGATATATTATAATATATGAATTAGAGACCTTATTTGGAGTTGGCATCCAAAGAAAAAATTCAGAGATATAATTGAGACCACGTCCATCCAGTTGGAATAAGGATCATAATCCTTGATCTCTACCAATTTAATCATTAAGAAGTATTTTCCTACACATAAAAATAATAATCTTAAGATAAATCAACATCACTTGATCTTTTATAGGATTGTCTAGGAGTATGAGTTTCATAACTTGATGGGATAGCCAAGAATATTCATGTTATTCACATTACTACTTTCCTTAAATAAATACTTTTGTGACAAAGAACATTTTAAGGGCTCCAACTACTTTGAGGTCCATCCATATCTTGGAATTGCCAATAGATCATTTTGATGGTTGGCTCTAGATGATGTAGAACTTTATTTTCTCAAAGTGGAAGAAAAGCATAATATAAATAAATATTTCGTACAAAAAATGTCTTTGAAAAACATCCACAAGCACTCTTTGGGTTCTTAGACATTTAGGGGATAACACCAATTAAATAATCACATAAAGGCATCATAAAGGATGAAATGTTATGAAGAGAGCACTTTCTAGCATTGAAAGAGGTTTGAACATGACAGATGACCCTCTATATTGTTGCACTTAAATTGAGTGCCTCTTGTTTTGGTCCCTCTAAATTTACATCAAGTAGTGTGGTATGAGGGTGATTGTTATGCCTTTTCTCCCTCTAAAGTAGTGGTTTGAGGGAGATGTGATGGCGGTGGAGAGGCTCTTAGAGCATCTCCAATGCTATTTGAAGTTCTCCATGTATCTCTACTTTGGAGGGAGCAAACTTGGCATGATGACCACCACCACATCACCCTCCACACATGCCAACGTAAATTTAGAGAGACCAAAACAAAGACAACCCTCTATTTTGAGGTAACAATATAAATGATCCTCTCTCCTCAATCCAACTTCTTTCAATGTTGGAAATTGTTTCTTCCTAACATTTCATGCATCATGCTAACTTCCACACAATCATAGACATCATTGATATCAACGCATGCAAGTTATTATGAGCTTCATCAAACATTTTGAGATTAATATAGTGTGATGCATAGAATAGTATTTGGCATTGAAATCGTTGCGGCCATCCACCAGCTAGCCTTATAAGGGTCAAGCCGCACCACCCAGTTAGGAGAATTAGCTCACAATATAAGTTACTGAAATCAACTAACTCAAATGCCAGCTAAGTTACTGATCACATCCCAATTACCACTAACCAAAGGTTGACCAATTTAAGAGAGAAATTATGTTGACTGACCAAAGTTTTCCTCAAACTTGCCCAAGTTTTGAACATGACACTATTTATGAAACATTATAATTTCATGGCCCACATCATTTGTGTTTCATTATGATTAAAATATGTTTAAATATCATAATTATAATGTTCTAAATTTGGGTGTTCCCATGAGATTTTATTATTTAAAACATCATCTAATGTAGGACAATGTAAGAAATAATGTGGTCCACCACGTAGTGGAACAGAGAAGAGATGGGGAAAATAAAAGGCGGGCATTTGAGAAAAAAATTGGGCTACTCATTTGTAAAAGTTCGTTAGTAACAAGGGTCTGCATGAGTTTAAATTTCTTCACAAAAGCAAGGGTTCCAAAAGTTAGCTATCTTCTGGTTTGATAACTTTTATTTAAACCTTAATTTTAACTAGGTGGTGCAGCTATGAGATAGATTAGTTCTCATATAGGTTTGGTATTTGATATGTTAGTTTGCTAAGGGTCTAGCAGCACATCCTGGTTAAGGCTTTGGTTAGAGCAAGAACTTTAGGTATATTGTGCATGCACTGCCCAGTTAAGAGAGTTAGCTAACATATGAGGTACTAACCTATGTGAGAGCTAATCTTTCTCATGGTTGCACCACCTAGTTAGAATTAAGGTTGAAATAAAAAGTTATCAAACTAGAAGTTAGCTAACTTTTGGGACCTTGCTTTTGTGAAGAAATCTAAACTCATGCAGACCCCTATTATTAACTAACTTTTACAAATGAGTAGCCCAAGTTTTTGTCTTGAATGCCCACCTTTCATTTTCCCCATCTCTTCTCCATTTTGCTACGAGGTGGATTGCACTATATTTTACATTGTCCTAAATTAGCATCAAAGTTAAATGATAAAATTAAAATCTAGTGATTAAACATAATATTCTAATATCATTTCAAGGTCCAAATCTACGTGTAATCACAATAATTATTATAACATTTAAACACATTTTAATCATAATGAAACACAACTGATGTGGGCCACAAAATTATAGTGTATCATAATTAGTGTCATGTTCACAACTTGGGCAAGTTGAGCAAAACTTTGGTTCAACCTTAACTCGTCTCTTAAATTGATCAACCTTTGGTTAGTGGTAAGTGGGATGTGCGGCCGTGCGATTGGTTAGCTCGCATATGAGTTACTATAGAGGCCTCCCTATTTTCATCTTTACATGTGCCGGAATGTACACTATTGTGTCTAATTAGTGTGGGCCACACTAATTCCCAATAAAACACACTAATTTCAAATTATAATTTAGAGTGGCCCACACTAATTTCAAAGGTGAAAATTTTGTGTGGGCGTTGTCGTTTCCACAATTGGATGAAACTTCATAATTCCATCCTGGGAAGCACCTAACACATCCCACGGAGGTTGTTTGCGGAGAACCCTAACACACACGGATGGATGACAGTACGAATTACATCCAAAGTGATGCAAACACTTGAAATTTAGTGTGGGCCACACTAATTTCCAACCCACGTGAATTTCCCACCCACACTAATTAGACACAATAGTGTAGTTTCCACGTGGGGTACAAGTGGGTCCTGGTGAAATGTGAGCACGACATGTGACAAACTGTGAGGGGAAAATCAATTTTTTTGTGTTGGAATAGAGAGCCCTCTACAATAGTTGATTTTACTAACTCACATTGTTAGCTAGCTCTCCTACCTAGGTGATGCAACCACGGTCTTCGTTAGCCAGAATTTTGGTTAACTATTCCTCACTAACTCATAAGTTAGCTAATCCTCTTAACTAGGTGGTGCGGCTGGACTCTAAACCGGCCAGTGAGTGCACAATATAACTAATTTGAGTGGTTACTTACTCTAACCAAAGCCTTAACCAAGATGTGCAGCTGAACCCTAAATACTCCACAAGCTCCCGCATCGGGGTCCAACACTTTGGAGGAGGAAGTGGAGGGACCGCGGTAGAGATACTCTTCACAAGTGAAACGAGGAAAAATCTACGTACTTTTAGCATCCAAGGAAAAAAAAAAAATCTAAGAATGTAGTCCACCGTGTCATGTAAGCAATGAGCATACCAAGCCTTAAAAGGGTCTCTTATCACCACATTCTTAGTTTAGGTTGCCCTCCAACGTGGAGCAATAAGGCACCAAGATGCGGCAACCCGTACAAGTGACCACCAAATTGCCCCAAAGATAAGCCACGAGCCTTTCGTCCACACCATGGAAATCTCTACACACAAGTGATTGGTCTCCCACAACCAAAATTGATTGGTCGTTGCATGGCATAAGCTTAATATATTCTTCCCTATCATGAACGACTCGCGGGGTGACTTGGCACGAGGCCGATACGGGTGCCTTCCACTTACCGGGGTTTGGAGTTCCACTAGGTCGAGCATATTAGAATCATGTCTGTGTGTGCCCTTAAAAAGGTCGGAAGTGACCAACTAGGTCACGACTTGGGAAGATAGATATATACATATCTAACGTCAAATATCTACCGCGGTTCGGCAAATATCTACCGTGGATACGGATCTAGCCTGTGCATAGATTTGATGGAATCGTTATATGTGTTATTGGTTCCATTGCCATTGGTCGTATAGGTATCATGCATGTAAATGGGATGTAAAGCATAATTCTTCCATATTATATGACTAGCATTCTAAGATTGGTACACCAACTTGGAACGATCTAGACCCGGTTTAGCGTCATTGGGCATTTGTTCCTAGGGTTGTGCACTATAATAGATTATCTTTGTGTACTTGAAATTAAGAAACACTACGGTACCGTTGCCTAGTCACAACGATGAACGTCCGACTTGATAATATAAGCTAGATACCATGATTTCAAAGAACTTTGTTACATGGCGAAGATTTTAAAAGCCCTAGTCCATTGCATAGTCACGATGTGGAAAGAATTATATTCTCTAGAATGATTGATGCCACATTCGGAATTGAATACTTCATTCCCACAATTGTGGGAAAGCTACTCAAATCATCGATCCCGTTCATCTAAATTTTTCATGAATTGAAATCAAGTTAGACTTGAAAGTATGACATGGTTCAACCCCTTTGTTGCTAATGCTTTTAGGGTTTAGGGCTTAAGGTTTAGGGTTGAGGGTTTGGTCGCACTTGTTCATCATATCATAATTTAATTGGGCTCGTATGTGGTATTTAATGTTATTTGATAAACTCCTCCACCTTAATAACGACATGTGGCAACCGCATGGGTGTCCACTTGTTGAGGCAGCATTGGGACCCACAACCACCAACTATCTTGGGTTTTTGGCATACACTTAGGACCAATTTACACCATAGACCATGAAATCGGACTACGGAAGGTGGTCTTTTTTCATGGTCCGACTTCATGGTCCAACTTCCATGGTCCGATTTCTTAAAATTATTATAACAACATTTTTCTGCCATAGGCCCCTACCTTTTTCTACCAGAGCACTTCTTTTGCTTCTCCCATCGCAAAACCCGTTGGACCATGTCAGTGAATAATGTAGGTCTGTTGGGGACCTCGAACTCCATGATCACTCTGACATCTTTTCCTTGGTGTAGACCGAAGTGGTCCCGGGATGAGTTCAATAGCCAATCACAGATTTTACAGGGCCTTGGGACGACTTCATGGTCCATGGCGTAAACAACCCCTCAATAGTCATGATTTTTAAAGGGTTTGAGTTTGACACATTATTTTTGGTTGCGTATGCATGTCATGGGCTAAATCACATCTATGTTCGGCTAGGCCTTGCCCCTCCCACGCCTCCTTCATTGCCCGGTCTTCCTGTCCACACCTGCGTGGGAACTCCTCCTCGTTGGGAACCAATGTGACAATACCCGGTCACTTAGGTCGTTAAGCGCCCGGTCACTTAACCCCTTTGAGATGTTGGGTTCTGGAGATACGCTGTGTCGTGAGGTGTATTTTTGCAATATGTGAAGTACGTATCTGATTTAGCATACGGTCTGGAGGTTGTTTCGGCGTCGGAAAATTAGTGTAGATGGATACTGCAGTGCTAAAGACGACGCAGAAGTTCGGAGAGCATTTTCTGTTGTGTAAAAAAAACCACAAATAAAAAACGGGGAGGGTGTGCGGCGGGGTGGTTCGATGTATTCAGTGCTCTATACGGGCCAAGTATATGTAGGGAATGTATCCGAGGACGACTGTACAATCGGTGCATCACCGGGAGGTATAGGTTCACACGCTGGAAGTGTGGCCGGCTATGGTTGTCCAGGTTCGGGTTCACGTATCTGAACATGTACCTCGTCACCGTAGGACGAGTCTGGGGCCAGAATACGTAGAAACCTCACTTCGGATGAATGTGCACTCTACACCGTGGATCTTAATTTTTTTTTTAAATCATGATAATTCTCCCGTACCCCAAGCCAACAAATTTCGCCTTTACCATATTTGCAAAAACCATTCGATTCATACCCGAAATTGAAGAATACAGAACTTCAAGGCCATTCCTGGCCTCAACATCCCAAAGGGGTTAAACCATCTCCTAGTACTTCTTCATTAATTTTGAGATATAATCCACGGATTCCCCCAAACAATCGATAATTTTCATGAAGTCTTGAAACTCCACCAGTTATTTCTCTAACTCCACCAAGTTCGTCTATAACTAAGCAGTGGGTTCTCCTTGTTCATTGGTCCAATTTTTATGCTCTCGACCAAAGGTCGCTCGATTTTAGAGTTCCTTTGGTCTTGGGCCCTCGTGCAACCCACCCCCAAAAAGTGCAGTAGTGTCCCACATGGCCATTCCTGGTGGGACCACCGCTTAATAAATAGAAATGCAGAGTGGGCTGTCCCCTGTTGCCCCACAACACCTTTATTACTCCTCTTGCCGCCCAACCTTGGGCCCGAACTCGTGTAATTTATACCCACTACTTTCAATGCTTTATCACAATAGGGTCTATATATATATATATACTCAATAACTGAACATACTATGATGGACTCGATAACATATGACAAGTAGTAGACCAAACGTAGAGTTTGTATGTACCAACTACACTAAATATGATATTTAGTGTTACCAATTCTAATTGTCTTGCTCAATACTAATTGAAAACTGCGGGATAGTGTCACCAACACTAAATGTTAACCCAACATTATTTGTTGTTCCTTGTGATTTTTTTGATGGTTATAGATTTACAGTGTTGCAATTATTGTCACTTACGAAGTAATTTTTCATCTAAAATTCAATCATCCATGACAATATTTCATTACAAGTTGGTGACAAGAGAAGGTAGGGTGTTGGCCGACGGACGAACTCATCCACGATCCATGACAACATTTGTTCACTTATTCATAAGAAGTGTCATCCGAAAAGTTATCATTAGTGACATTAAACACCATATGACACTAAATATCATATCTAGTGTAGCTACTCCCATCTTTTCAAATCCAGGCCCACCCACTAACCTCCTCCTCCTGGCTACCAAAGATGGAGCTCTAGACCAACATTGGGTCTCTTGTGTCTTTAACTGGTCTTAATCCTTTGGTGACTGACACTTGTATGTTAAAGATTTCTTTAATGGACGCATGAAAGTCTAATGGTCCATGTTGATGGCCCTCCACATTCTAGCGGACTGGCATAATCTGGTTGGATGGTGACTAGTGCTTTATTACATGCGAACACCTTCGACCCACTATTATCTAGAATCTAGTGGGTGAGTGGCCTACATGGAAACTCACCCTAAAAGTTGGTTCACTTCAACTGAAAGGCCTGCTAGACTGCGATAAAGCAAAAGTCATGAACAAATGGTGAACACAAGGTGGTTGTCTTTATATTGCTTTTTGGCCGTGATTGGAGGCATGGCTACAAAAGACACATTATTATCCTCATCTCCATTTCACTAGGCTTGCTTCGATGTGTGTATATATATATATATATATATAATGATGTTTAGTGTCACATAGATGATTTAATATTAAACCAAAAAAGTATATTTAATTGGAATTAAAATTTCAATTAAAATCATAAAAATTAACTTTAAGTTTGATATAGTTATGATCATAACCAAGAAATGCAGATTTGTTAATAGTTACATCGAAACAACTGTGTCTTCTAAACTCAGTTTTAGTCCGATTTCATTTTAACCTTTTTCGTGTAATGCAAAACGGAAACATCTTCAGACTAGGCCTCTACATCGACATCAACTCGGGTGTCGATACATGGTAAGTGACATTATTAAGTCAATGAAACTAAATACCATAAGCAATACAATACATTAAGTATGATATTTAGTGTTATATGGTATTTAATGTCACTATGGTAACTTTTCGGATGACACTTCTTATGAATAAGTGAACAAATACTGTCATGGATGATGGATGAGTTCATCCATTGGCCAAAACCCTACCTTCTCTTGTCAGCAACTTGTGACAAAATATTGTCATGGACGATTGAAATTTGGATGAAAAAACACTTGGTAAGTGACAGTAATCGCAACACTGCAAATCTATAATCCCCCAAAATTATACAAGGAATGACAAATAATGTGGGTTTAACATTTAGTGTTGGTGACACTATACTGCGGTTTACAATTAGTATTGGGCAAGACGATTAGAATTGGTGACACTAAATATCATATTTAGTGTAGTTATAAAGAGCTCTTGACGACCACCATAGTTTGGCATTCGAAATTTCGAAACGTTAATCGGGCCCTAAGTGAGTGAGTGAGTGAGTGACTCATTGGGTTCCTCATATCTCATTTATCCATGAACACCCGTAGAAGTGCAATATGCTTTCTACAGTGAGGCATAAATTTGAAGACAACTTTAGTATTTAAGTCAACTTCAAATTAGGTCTTCAGATTGCACTTTATGTTCCGTCTTTGATTTGATGCCCACTGCTAACCCCGAAGTAGTTGAGGAGTTAAATACCATAGTTCAAACACTACACCGATTAGTTCTATTAGTGTGGGTTACCATTTGGAGTGCACAATGAAATGAAACAAACATAATTTTAAAATTTGGGAAGCCTAAAAATACATCAAGATGGTGTCAAAAAGACTAACTTTCTATGTAACGAAGTGCAGTGGACTCAATAAGATATAGAGTAATATCAACTTGATGATCCAACTGGAAGAAAGATGTGAAACTATCTAAAACTACATAAGACTGTTTAGTGTAGTTGGCGACCGTATTTCCACATTAAACCTTGATTTTGTAATATTAAGCACTTTAACCAATTGGGCAACATCATCTACATTGCGGTGGACGGTGAATCAAACCCTAAGTGGGTTGGCACCCCCTCATATACATCTCTTGTTAGAATCCATCAACAACATCTATAACGGTGCAGCCATGTATGCCTGCCATGAGGCATTTTGGGGTCCATGACAGTGCAAAATCACAGAGCCCATTAGTTAGCTTTGTGGATGCCCGAAAGTTGTACTACCCCTCCACGTTGCCATCCAAGGCTAGAATGGGGCGGAAGATCAAAAAACGGAGTCTCAGATCACCCTAACTTAAAACTCAAAAACTGGACCTTGGATTCTTGTGGAGAGGAACTCGCATGACCCCATCATGCATGCCAAGTAAGCACCCCCTTGGGAACATCCCAGCCGAGATGGCAACCATGAACACGACCGCTCCCAACCACATGTAAGTTGTTAGTCCATTTGTATGCCAAATTGCCATGGAAGCACGAAAATATCACGTCCATCTCATACACAACCTCCTAGGACTCGTGCCCCGACCACATGTAAGTTAGTAGTCTATTCTTACGCCAAATTGCCATGGAAAGCACGCATATATCACGCCCATCTCATATACAACTCTCCTAGGACCCGTATCCCAACCGCATGCAAGTTATTAGCCCATTTCTACACCGAATTGCACAAAATATCACGGCCATCTCTTTTACAACCACCCTAGGACCCGTATCTTTATCGGTGCTTCCATTCGTTCACCACGAGTCATGATTAATGGCGAGTCCACGTAAGTAGCCTTTATCGAATTGTAGCCAAAGATAGTATCGATCAATAGGGTAGCTTGGAGCAACTCATGTGGTAGTTACTGCAAAACGGTTCTATGGTGTATTGACTTTCTAGTTTCTTTTGGGGGCAAGACCGCATGTTCCTCTTCACATTCATAGCATTGCTTGAGCAAATGTGCTTGTTCACCTTCTTGGTGAAATTGCCCCAAAACAAAGGTGTTGAAGATGTTACGCCATTCATTTATTTCAGCCCGGATTTGGAGTTGCATACGAGTGTGTGAGGAGGTTTTCTTGGATAAGAGACATAACATTATTCAGATCCATAACATTGTTATGTGGGACTGACAATATTCTATAGAATATTCCATCATTCAATCCGAATATGAGGAATATTCTGTAAAATATTGTCAGTCCCACATAACACTGTTATGGATCTGAATAATGTTATGAGAGAGACCGTGTCCTCTCGGATGGATAGTCTTGTGCATTCTACCCACAAAGTTCATATTTTTTTCAATATTTGATTGATATGGGATAATATTCTAAAGTCATTCTCATCTTCAAGAATCGAGGGTTAAACATAACATCATTCAGATCCATAACAATGTTCTGTGGGACTGACAATATTTTGTAGAATATTCCATCATTCAAGTTGAATGTGGGGAATATTCCATAAATTATTGTCAGTCCCACAGAACACTGTTATGGATTTGAATAATGTTGTGAAAGATTGTAGAGGGTCGTTTTTCTTTCTTTCTCAACAACCAGTGGACAATAGAGATTCGAGATGTATTTGGACTTTTGATATTTATACATGAGATGAGGATCATTGCGGCATTGGTTCAAATTTTTCTGAAAGTTGCACGAAAGCTGATTTGTGGTTAAAAGAAAATTTCGGTGACCATAAGAGTTGCTCTTAGTTGGGGTCCGAAAATGTGAACGTCCTCTAGATCATGCAGGTAATGGGTAGGATCGATTACAAGCTTGGAAAATTGACAACCAAGTTGATTAATGTACGAAATTGATATATGTATTGAGTCTCCATAGTGGATTCGAAAACCATGTGACCTAAAATAGTTGCTTCAAAGCTCAATTCTTATTAAATTGTAAGTGAAATATCTTAAAATCCATTGCAGTCATATAGGGTCATTCATTTGTGCTACCCATCTTGGTGATGCCCCACCTTTTGCACGGGATAAAGTGTTCTTGAATATTACGACCTTGCTTAAAACCTCATGGATGTGGGACCTCAAGTGACAATGTGCGATAGTTGTTTATTATGTCTTATATATAGTTCATTGAAGCACATAAAGTTGGTAAGTCCTTGACCCTACCTATGTAAAAGCTTGCACCCACTTGTTTATATCACAATGTAGTACATAATGGATTTGTCACAAATGCACATGGATCATGCTATTACTTTGCTCGGTCTTAAATGTTTTTAGGAACCGTGTAGTATATGCTTTGTGTCCACTATGCCCTTACTTTCAAGTCTCCAAATTGGTCATAATTAAATATAGGTGCCCCTATCTTACATCACATGAGGGCCATATTTGAATTTTGATAGGATTGGTTAATGATCTCATCCATGGTGGGTAGATTTGGCCAAAGTTCACCAAGATCATTGCCTCAAACATTGAGTTGAGAATATTGTAGCGAGGGTTAGCACTCAATGCATTGTCAAATAGTCTTTAACTTTTATCATACTTGAGGACAATGTTGCTGAAAATTTTTAAATGACCAAAATGATATGGAAAAATGCTCCTGCATCAAGGGGACTCTTGACCAGGATAGGGCCAATGGGCTCACATTCACATCGGTGATGATACCAATGTTTATTTTTGTTTTGTTTTATTTCTTTGAATAAATGCTATACCCTGTCCAATTTCTACCTATATGGTAGTGGCAATGATTAGGGCAAGGCTAATTTTCCCGCATATGCATCTCCATTTTTAACAGAATATATTGGGTGGCATACTTAAAAACAACATATTAAATGTGGCTCAAATGCAAGAAAGAGTAAGGTGAATCCTCATTTTCCAGATGTAGGATGGGAGAATGAGTGACCTCCCTTTTACTTATTGCAGTATATTTTTATCACCACCTTTGCTACCTTGCATTCATGATGGCCTCAATGGCTCCCTAATTTGGTCGGATTTGTTGACAATTGGATAACATCATGATAAATACGAGACTTGTTCCTAATGGAATCCGTTTGCTAGCAACTATCATTGGGGGGGGGGGGGGGAGGTTGTAAAAACTTGTCCCCTACAAGTTTGTTGTTGATTCATCATGGTTTAACTTGGATGAACTAACATGGGGCCTTTGACGTTGACATATGTGTTAAATTGACTCTAATCCGGTTTACAATTATAATCTTTGGGTTTTACATAGTAACCAACGTTTACATCCTCCTGCCTGGTAGGTGCTATGAAATATCACCTGCTTTTGATAATGCAGAGGAAGAGTGACTTGATTGGAATAGGTACCAGATCTAATTTTCTAGATACAAGACGAGCCCGGGTGAATGTTCATGTGCACCGAAGGATATGATATAACTTAGTTGGTGAAAAATGATAATGTCAGGAAAAAGTTAATTATGAATGGTACCCCACACTAATTAGACCAAAACAGTATACTGCCCTTGCGGCCGCTTACTTACTTGCTTACTTCACGAGTTACTTACAAAATTTTCATTGCCACGTTGGCAAGCGGAATATATTGCCTCAGCTGCTTCCCAATTTGGTGGGGACTGGTGAGCGGACGGATAAACTTTTCGTTGATGGGCATGCGGCTGGCCGGCAGCTCCGAGATCGCTGCTGATGAGTGAGATAAGTACGGAGGGCCCGCGATGACTTTTCAACAGTTTGATCGATTCTTTATAATTCGCTGGCATGCATTCAACTCCCCTCGGCATTCCTGGGAGCGAAGTTCCTTTTAAAGCCAATCAGCTCGTGTCCAAAAGCAGGCAAAATTTATAAAGTTCCACTTCACTGCTTGAGCTCAGCTCTCCCGGCAATTACTTTGCTTACTGTTGTAGGGCCAGGAAGGAAGGGAAGGAAGGGAAGGGAAGGCTTTTGCAAGGCAAGGCAAGGCTGTTTCCTTCGTTGTTGCCAGGCCTGCAGGCCCTCGGACAAGTCCAAAACAGGTTCGGCACAGGGTCGGTAACTGCCTCGGCCGCTACCATACCTCCATATATAAGCCCATCGCCGGCCTACAATCTTTTTCCGAAATTTAGTTGAAATCCATTTGCGCAGATCATCACACACCTTTTACAAGTTTTCGGTCGTCTATATAGAGAGTTCTGGGTCGGAGTTGAAGATCACTGGACTAGCTGCAGAAGCCAAATTCTCAAGCTAACCAGTCTCAGAATCATCAATCATCACAAGTGTCTCTCCCTCTCTGCAAGTTGTTTGATCACTTAAGTATCAACAACTGCTTCTTCGATCTTGCTAGTGTAACTTCAATATTAGACTCTCTCTCTCTCTCTCTCCCAAGCGTGCGATCATCTCTTGCTTGCTTCTCAACAATTTTGCCTGCTTGAGTGCAGTTTTGCAAACTTTTTGGGTTACTACTAGGTTGCGGTGGGAAACTCTGAAGCTGGTAGATCAAAAGTGCAAGTTTGGAAATTTGCAAATTTTTTGTGGGTTTGAGTGGGTTTAGTGGAGGTTCAATCGGTGCATCGGTGTTTCAAACTGTCAGCTTTCCGGGTTGGGGCTTCGTTTTAAGACGAAGAAATTTAGACTCTACATTTTCTAGTGCTTGTCTCTTTGCGGGAAACAAAGTTGCCAGGTTCCGTTGCAGTTCCCCGTACCACTTTTCTTGTCTTGTAGTGTAAACCTAAGTAGTAGTTGTTGTAACTGACACAACACTTATGCGAGGTTCAGTTCAACCTTGGCCGAGAAAAGTGCTCCGAAAGACCTAACGGTGTCGAAGCTTAGGTGAGCGAAGGTGGATTTCTCTGTGACCTTCTGCTTCGTTCAACAAGAGCCCGGTCAAAAATGGGAAGAGGTGAGACATCTGTTCAAACCTGGACATAGTCAGTTTTGCAGATACCTAACATTCTGTGCATCTTGAGAGCAGCCTGACTCAAAATTAACACTTCAGACATGGTGAGTCTAGTGCTGTTGTAATTTGATCTCCACTTCGGAACAATTGGAACAAAACTAGAAAACCAACCAGGGATTTGAAACTCTGGAGATTCAACTGTTTCGAAGATTTGCCACTTAGTAGGTCTGCACAAATGTCATTGTTCATATTTACAAGTACCAGGAAACGTGAAGAGCCATTTTCCATCTCCATAATTTTCTCTCTCGTGTACAAACTTTGCACAATGCACACTGTAAGTAGCAGCCTCGGAGGGTCTAGATTCTAAATGATATTGTGTTTCGAAATTTTGTAGGGCCTGCAGCAAAGATTGCACCTACGAAGGTCAGGATCGGCATCAATGGTGAGTACTCCTCGTATAACTTGCACACAAATTCAAGCTTTTAAGGACGCTACACTCCTTTTGTTCTAATGATCTCTATAACTTGTTGCAGTACAAGTTTGCGAGATTCAAGATTCTTTTCATGGCAGTCGAGGAGTGATGGATGAAGAGATGGATTATGTTGCTAATTAGTTCTGGTCCATGTGTAGGGTTCGGCCGGTTCGGTCGATTGGTGGCGAGAGTAGCATTAGAGCGTGACGACATTGAATTGGTGGCTGTCAATGATCCCTTCATCAGCACAGACTACATGGTGAGTAAACCCCAAAAAATGAAAACTCACATTCCACAATCTCGGTCACCAAGTTCTTTCTACATGCTAGACTTTGTTGATGTTGCTTCCCTTCACTTTTTTCGTTAACCCTGCGTAACTTCAAAGAGTACTAATTTTGTTTTTTTTGTTGGCAACCTTCAGGCATACATGTTCAAATACGACAGTGCACATGGGCAGATGAAGAAAGCGGAGATTTACGCTCAAGATTTGAACACACTTTCTTTTGGAGGCAAGAAGGTCGCCGTGTATGGACACAAGTGAGTGATTAACTTAACCATTTTTTTCATTTTTACTCTTGATTTTAATTTTATTTTCTGGTGTCGACTGAAACGCAACTTAGCCTTCATGTGCACGATGATAATCACCACCGAAGTTTGGAGTCTTACAGTTTGGTTGGACTTTTGCAGGGACCTTTCGAAGATTCCGTGGGGTAAGCACCGAGCAGATTACGTGGTGGAGTGCACTGGAAATTACACGGAGAAGGAGAGAGCCGCAGTGCATCTTAAAGGCGGAGCCAAGAAGGTGATCATCACGGGGTTCAGCAAAGATGCTCCCATGTTCGTGATGGGTGTCAACGAGAGAGATTACAAACCCGAACACAACGTCGTGGCCATGGCTAGTTGCACCACCAATTGCTTGACTCCTCTCATGAAGGTAAACATCATCCTCATGACCCCAAACTCGCCAAGATTAGGGTTAACCCTCTTGGTCTTGCTACGATGAAACTCAAGCAAGTCTTTCGTTTAGAATCGGACAAGTCAAGCTAGTGCTCACCTATCCTCTGAATTTTTCTTGCAGGTGCTTCACGAGAGATTCGGAATCGCTGAAGCGCAGATGACGACTGTGCACTCTTTAACAGGTACTACCGCTTGTTTACTCTCTTCATCACCTTCGTCATCTTCGTCATAGCCATGTATTAGTTAGCAATTGCAATGACACGCAAACTGTCACTTCAAAAGCTAAGAACCTTCAAAAGCTAAGAACTGTCACTTCTCGGTGATGCAAAAGTTAGTTATAGGAGGTCAAAGTGATGATTCTCTTTCTCCTTGAAGTGATCACAGCATAACGATTGAACCTGGAGGAGTTAAAAGTAAATTTGGAGCACATAGGTCAATCTCATCGTCTTATTGGTTTCCATTCTTCACTAGTGTAGGTGTCATATCTAGAAGAGTGAGCACATAAGGCCCACAGAATTGGATGTGATTAGGTTACGGGTGTTGATTACTGATTATGAGAAATTTGATTGTTTGCAGCTACCAAGAAATCAAAAGATGCACCATCGCTGACGGACTGGAGAGGCGGAGTTTCTACCGGTTTCGATGTGATCCCGAGCTCCACGAGTGCTACCAAGGTAAGAAATTGTTCAAGTTTTTTTTTCCTTCTTTTCTATAAGTGCAAGTAATTGAAGTTGGATGTCCTGTATGCGGGTGTGTGACCGCCATAGCTGACCTACCTCATTGTTTTTTGATGCAGGCCATTGGAAAATTGTTGCCAGGATTGAATGGGAAAGTTAGAGGCGTGGCCTACCGAGTTCCCACCCCGGATGTTTCCCTCGTCGACTTGAATGTGAGGTTCAATAGGCGAGTTCCCTACGAAGAGATTTGTGAAGCCATCCGAGAGGAGGCCGAAGGAAAGTTGAAGGGCATTCTCGGGTACACCGAGGACGACCATATCTCCACGGACTTCATCGGAGACACCAGGTATTAATCATTCACTTCCACTCTTTCAACAGAATTTACTGAATATGAGTTTAGTGGTGATCGATGCATCTGAATCATACTTTGTTCTCCGGAAGCGTCTCATATACCCACCTGTATTGAAAGCTGAATCTGTGAAAGCTTCGTTTACATTGGTCAAGATCATGTCTGAATCTTTTGTCTTTCGATGGATACTCAAAATTTTGTCAAGTTAGGCTCTGATCGATGCATCTTATAGAAATTGATCCTCTCCAACCGACTGTGATTTGTGCATCTGTGGAAATACATGAAACCTGCATTGAAAGCTGAATCTGTGAAGGTTTCGTCAATTATATTGGTGAAGATCATGTCTGATGTTTTGTGATCTGATTGGGTGAATTTGACAGATCAAGCATTTTTGAAGCAAAAGCTGGGCTTGCCTTGTCGGATAACTTCGTAAAGCTAGTCTCATGGTTCGATAATGAATGGGGATACAGGTACACATCAAAATCTCTCATCCTAATTTCAACATTCACAACTTTCTTTAACAGTCGACTTTTCCTCTGCATTGCAATTTTCACATGTTATCCATCGAATCTCCCGTCCTGCAGTACTTTTGTTTACACATCATTGAAGATATTGTGAAGATTTTCTCTCATATCCTGTCTTCTGACAATGTGTGTGTGTGTCTTTTTGTTGATGCAGCCATAGAGTGGTGGATTTGATCATGCATATGTCGTCCATTCAACATTCGAGATACCACTTCTGAAAAAGCTCGTCAGAAGCTGCGGCATTAGTCTTAAAAAACTTAGCTTACATAGATAAAACTTAGAAACTGGGTTCAAGAGTAACAAAACCCACATACTTCAATTGCAGCCCAGACACGGTGAAAGGTAGCGAGGAAACGAATGCAGCAAAGGCTGCAAACTTGAACAACAGATGAGAACGCGAAGGTGTCCACCTCCAACCAAAAAAAAAACATTGGAGGGAAGAGATATCACCGTTCTTATTTGCTGCTGCGGGGACCCAAACAATAAAAATGTCTCTAGCTGGACCAAAACTTTTCTTCCCAAACTGTGCAGATCAAGCACGATGATGGGAACGGATATCCAACTACTTCTGAACTCGTAGTACTCCTATGTCTCTTTGAGCTGTATTATAATTATAAAAGAAAAGGGTTTTTTTTTCCCCTTGAGTTTCATCTTACATTATTGCTGCAGCGCTACTAAGTGCTGAGTTTTGTTTTTGTGTTCACCGAGGAGTTGCACTTTTTTGGTAGATTCTAAAACCGTTAGTGGGTTGTGAGCAGTGCAACCATGTAGCTAGTATGAGGGACTAGGTAGTAGAGGAATTTTGGGTTTTATTTCCGATTTCCAAGGAATTGAATGTGTTCACTACAATTTGTACTACTGTTCGATTTCATCACCGTCATGATCCCAACAGCGTGCATTTCGATGTATCTCACTTATCTGTTGTATCGAAGAGACTCATGAGTTCATTGAATTTGTCGTCGGGTTTAACTTAGACTCTTCAGAATTTGTCTTCGGGTTCCAGGTTTGTAGAGACTAATTTCTAAAGACAAACTCTCAAAATAAATTTGTCGTCAGATTCCAGAGCAACCTTTTGAAAACAAATTAATAACTTTTCTCACTCCGGGATACTTTAGACGGTGAACTCTAGGGCAATGATCTCTAGCTTGGATAATATGTTAGGGGGAAAAGTCACAATTTAGGCATGGCTTGCAAAAGGCCATGATATATATGCACCATTGAATAGTCATATGGCTGTGAGTGACCTTAATTCCAGTTTGTATTGCGAGGATTAAGCTGCAAGGTTGCGTCTTCAGCACTCCTCTCAACTTCCACGGAGCCATTTGCAAGAGGATTCTCAACATTTTGAGGAGGCGTCTATCACACAACTACTGGAGTGGTTTTGGTTGTGGTTTGGGCTCACTTTCAACCACAACTATGCATGTGGGTGTTATTCGGTTGCTTTTCTTAATCAGACACCTATATGTGATGATTATGTGGTTAGGTGAAGATCAAAGAACAAACACCACAAATACACATTTTAAAAAGAGATTGGACTATGTCTTAAATGTTTTTAACTGCTCCACACTCAATAATGAACACAAGTGGGAAGATCTATGTGTTCAGTTGAGGAATCAACACACATGCATTTCCAATAACCATAACTAAAGCATGGTAGGTCAGGGTTGCAATATAATTTTTGTTGATGCTTCATTGTAGATTTCTTAATGCAACACAAGTTTTGTAGTGTGAATCTAATTGGTTGAAGTTGGAGAACATGAAAAATGAACTTAAGAACACACACATGCCTTATGATTACATTCATTTACACACAAGGTATAGTTTAGTATATTAAGATTGTATAATAATGACCTCAATTGGTAGTCTTCCTATAATTTGGTGCAATGTATAGAGTGGAGAAAGCAATTTATTGATTCTAGTGGAGAGTTTGTCTAAGAGTAATTGCCTCCTACCAATTCTCTCTCATGCCTTGGCCTTCAAAGTTCTCTCCCAGTGCCACATAGTAACTACAAACAAATAGAACCATGACCGATCTTTCATCCAAGAATGAAAACTTATCAAAATTTCCCGTAATTTTTCATATGTGGAGGCATGACATCATCCGTAATTCTTATATTTTTCCCATGAGTTGATTGGTTATGACTAATAACCATCCCTAGTAGGTGGATGACTCGCTGCTCTTGCGATTTGCCATGCACTCTCCTTTGGTTGGTTATTTAGTCAGTTAGAAAGTAAACTACAACTGTCAACCACAAGAACAATCCCCGGGCATGCAATTCCCATAGTATATGGCCCTGATTATAATCACTTATAACGTATTTTTGTCCAATCTCAAGTGACATGATTTGTTTTAATGTAGGAAACTCTTGTGGCCCTTCTAACAAGGAATCCAAAATTGTTATTATATATAGGAATGAATATTCCTTGAAGCATATGATTGCATTAAAAACCTAATTATATAAGTTTTAAAAATACAAGTGCCATAGGTCAAACTACCCAACTTTTTGGGCTTTTTAATAAAAATTTAAGATTTTTCTATTATAAATAAAACATTGCCAATGATTTTTAATTTTAATCGGAGGCAACTACCCGTGTGGATTTTTTAAAATTATGCATAGGCATAGGTTAAAAAATAGGTGTTTTAGTTCTTTATATATGTTGTGGAGTTTTTTAAAAATAAATAAATATGCAACCCAACTTTCTCTACATCTCATTTTATTTAATTTGATCTTCAACCAAATTTTTGGTGCTTTTATTTTTGTATAATTAGATATAATTTTTACAAAAGCCGTCCTCTAGGCCGTTGTTAATCCGATGCCCCCTGCGTATAATATGGGAGTTGCGTACTTGGGGAACAATCCTCAACCCTTTCGGGGAGGTCACTCCCTCTTTAATTAATGCATACACGTGCACTCATGACCTATTTATCGGGGGGCTATTTACCTTGCAGAAAAGATTATAAGGTATGGTATTTTTCAAAATAAAGGTAAATGCTTGTATTTTAATACACCCTATCAGTAATTATAATTTGTTGGAGGAATCATTTTAAAATACCCTATTTTACTTATACTACCAAAGAAAATTGGAAAGAAGATTGCAATTCAAACAAAGCGTTGAAATTTTCCCTCCCGGCACATAGGTAGAGAACATTAACTCCACATTGGATACGTTGGTTCAGTAACATTCAAGCCAGCCAACCTGCGAAGTCATCCACCCAAGCTTTTTCATCCACTAGCACAGACCCTACCCTGGACCCGCTACCCATAGTAATTGTTTCCACACTATTTTACATGTACTGACTAGATAAAAGAGGCCATTATATGTGGTGGTATTTTAATGTAAACATGTTTCACTATTTTTAAAACCCCTATATTATATGTACATTTTTTTGCAAAATTTATCTACAATGAATATATTAGACCCTATTTTTTTTATCGCACATTGTTTCTACGATTTTCGCTAGTGACCTCCCCGAGTCAACCCTAAACTCCAAATTATGCATTGAAGATGCCAAGGGCTTGAGCAAAAGTAGGATTTTATCAATTGTGTTGTGTAATTCTCATAGACTTTTTGATCATCAAGGTATGGAGTTTGTTCTTACGGTAATGTGTCATTTCTTGCAACTACAAGATTGCTAAGCAGACTTTGCACTATTAGGTTTAAGGGTAGTTATCAACACAAGTGGCATTAATATGTACACTGGGCGAAGAGAGTACTAAACACTATATCAATGCATAGCAATTGATTTAAAGGGGTGTTGATACATATGAACACATTAGCGATTCATTTTAAAAATACTAATTGGTGGGCCTTTTTGGCTTTGTTGGCCTCACTCTGGGATGTTTTGGGAAGTGCTTCCTCTATTTTTTCTTTATTCCTTTCTTTTAGGATGAAATAACTTGGGGATGTTTTACTGCTCCATGTTTGTTTTGTTTTCATTGCATGGATTTTTAGTGCAACCTACCCAAACCTCAAATTTTTACAGTAAGTAATTGTATGAATATTGCGGAGCTAGGGTTTAGGCTGGGTTTGGGGCTCGGGGAGGTGAAAATTGGAATTTTAGAAAATCACGCGAGATAAAAAAAATGGGGTCAATGTAAGTCATTTAGGGTAAAATTTGTGATTTCGTTAGATTTACCATAACATTGGAAATATGTCCCCTACATGATTATATGTAAAACATGGTGGTGGATAATTCCTCCATTTTAGTAATAAGTAGAAAAAAAATAGGGTCATAAACATAGGATCCCCCTAAAAGTGTGCAGTAGGATCAATAGAATAATTATGGGTTTGACAACCTGGATGAAGAAGTGTGTAGTTTCTCCAAATTCGAATCAAGCGTGTTAGTATGGAGGGAAATGTCGTGGGATTTTTTTGGAGGAAGACAAGGTGGAGTTGTTGGAGACTTCGAAGGTTGCCCCCCTCATGCCATCACGGGGGGGTCACTCCATGTAAAGTTGAACACCACGTGCGGCCAAAGTTTGCTACCCCTATATTACATGGAATAGATAAATTTAAAAATTATGATATTTTTTCTACATATACATAATCATTGATAGTATCTTTTGTATAGTTTTTTGAAATTTTTAGTCATCTTCATTTTTTGTAGCAATTATTTTAGTTCAATTCTGCGTCATTCTAGTTAGAAACGGTATATTTTATTAAAAAAACATATCATCAAATTTGGTTCCCATTTTTTACTATGTAATAGATACCGTGTATATCTACCCATGAAAAAATTTGATAAAATTTTGACCCATTTTGGTGATGCAACTTACCAAAAGTAGATTTTTTTTGGCCGCACGTGGTGTTCAACTTGACAATGGAGTGACCCCCCCGTGCATGGCATCAGCTAGTTTTAGATATTCGTCGTCATTGGTGCTAAACCTCTCACAATTTATTAGTCTTATCATGACATTGTAGATGATGTTGACCATGTATCTTAATAGTATTGGAGGGTGCATAGTTGTATCCTAACCCTTCACTTTGTAAATGTTAGTTACAAGGTTTGAATGGGACTATAGTTGAATGTGTTTGTGAACACAATTGAAGTAAATGTTTTTAATTTTTTATATTTAGTTTTCTTGTATTTGAAAGCAACCTTGTTTTTTTGGAGTAGGTAGTTGTGCAAAATTTCATGTCTTGTCACAACTGATTGTATTTCTTGTTTTATTCTATCCGTGTTTACAACTTATTTATTTCAGATTGTGTATTTTGTTATCTCCATGTTTATTAGTAACCCTATAACTAGTATCCAAGTGCCATTGGTTGTGTTTTGAATGGTACTTTGAATGGTTTAGGATTGGTATGACTAATTATAACCAAATGAATGACAATATGAATGGTATGGAATTTTTGTTGCTCACATAGTCAGTTTTGCAATGCTATAGTATTCCATCCATTATTTGGTACTTGCACGATTTACAAAAAATATATCGTGCCAAAAATTAGCCTCTCTAAACAATTACAAATAATATAGGGTACTAAAAAATACATCAAATTAGTTTTTTATCTACAAACATGGAGGGAAAAAATATTGAGAGGTGCATAAATATCCCCCCATTAAATACCCCATTATCGCACGTGATTACAAAACGTAAGGGGGTGTGATCGCCCGAGGTTTGGGGTTTGGGGTTAGCTATGGCAATGTGTAGGAGCCATGGCCAAAGGAGCTAGTGGACTTGTCATCAACTTTAGTGTACAAGAATAACCCCACCAATAATGTAACAGTAGTAGCTTCATATATCACCCTCATCACCATTTTCAATTACAACCTACCCTCAAAGGTGCAGGGACTAGATTTGCAATCTTCAAAATCATTCACCTCAAATTAGGCACCCCTCTCCTCTCAAAACTGGTGGGCTAGCTAATTCCAAAATGCAAGCTTAACTAGCTTTCAATTTCCTTCCCACATATCACCTTGGAGAAAACTTGCTAATAGGAAATGTAATGCTCAAGGACTTGCTATTAAGTGTAACCTACACGGAGCCAATCGATGCCACCCTCATAGAGGAAGTGCACTAGAAGCCATAGATTCCATAGAGAGCTTGGGTAAAAGTTAGAGGGCTATTCAATGACATTTCGGTAGATGTTCACTTACCACATGTATTGAGTTCCGCTATTCACAGCAAGTTAATGAAGTTAATATAAGAAGAAATTAAATGCATATGAATTCACCCCTAGGGTAAACCGCAATAGATAGGGAGAGAAAAAAAGATCATGCAAAGTAACTAGTATGGGGCAAAGTTAAGAACTTGCGTATTGAAGCATTTTTAAAAAGTTGTAATGAAAAGAAGGGAGCACAAAAACAAGTTTTTGTGTCCATTTTTCTCACTGGTGGGCCCCTTGCAACGTGATATACATTTTCCTTACACATTGCAATCTAAACAACAAAAGCAGCCCTAATATAGGCAATTAATAGAATGGAAAGCACCACACACAACCTACAATATACAATATCAACATAGGTGTTGAAATAAGGCTCCATGAGGATTTGTGGTGTTGATAACTACCTTAAAACCTAGTAGTGTTGGCTCAAACCTCAACTCTATTAATTGAAAAATGTGAGGGCCTTAAACTTGTAACATGTAGCAACATTATTAGGTCATCGATCACCTGGATGTGTGTTTTGATCCTTGGCTGCCTCTAGAAAATTTTGTGGATTTTGGAGTTATTGTTGCACCTTCCACAGATGGGTCATTCTATGGGATTGTTGTGCACCACGTGCAGTGGAGGGGTATTTGTTTAGGGGCTAATTACTTTGAAGGCATGAATTAAAGGTTCCCTATAATTACTTAATTCTCTTAAACAACTTATTTGTTTGCATCCTACCATTACTTATATTCTCCATGCCAAGGCAATTTATTGTAGTAACAAAAAGTAATCCATGTCCATACATACCATTGCGTACATACTATTGCAAACACGGTTCTTGAAGTCATGAACTTCAAAGGGACTTCAGACAAAACACAACCACATCACACTTGCATATCACACACAACCATATCAAGAACTAAATCTCATACACCATATGCATTACAAAAGCGGAGATGTATTCACCCCAAAAAATAAATGATTGTGTGCTAAAAAAATAGAACACCACCTACCAACATATGAGTCCCACGCAATCGGCCTGCGTCAATGAAAGAAATATGCAAATTAACCACTATGATTGACTTATAAAATGCCTATTGATGTAGGACAATTTTCCATAGACATGGGATGATTGACCAAGACTCATATGCTTGTAGTGTTAGTGCACCAAACTTCAGCATTTGCTATGCACAGAAAGTATATCAACGGAACCTGCAGCCTGCACAGAAATATGTATATTTCAAGACAAAGTTGTCAAAACTTTGACTTGATGCACGAATAACTGTGGAGGAGAAACTATACAAAGCTCAATCAATATTTGAGGCAGTCTGCATTAGACCTATTGCAAGTTACAGCTGACTAAGGACCCGCGAATTGCCGTGGGGGGCTTTTAGCACTAGTAGAAAACGATGCCAAAAAGAACTGCAGCCGATTTTGGCTGCGGTTTTTTTGGGCATAGTTTTCTACTAGTGTAGTGCAGTAGCCAAGTGTAATCAATGTGTCCACAAATCAAGTTCTGCACATTGTGCACAGACTAAGTTACAAGCAGAAAATTATAAACCACAAGCAGTGATCGGGGAGATTTTTGAGCATAATCAGTTGAGATCCTAGTGTTTGCAAGTCCAACCGGTTACATGTTGACATTCTTCGGTTTTCCTTTATTAAATTGGGGTATATTCTACAGATTCCTCTAAAATGATCAGTAATTTTCCTGCAGTCTTGAACTTCAACCGGTTATTTCTCAAACTCAACCGGTTCATCTGTAACTAACTGCCGGTTCTCCCCGATCATAGACCACAAGCACCTAGCGCACACAATTACATGTGCTGAGATCAAGGCAAGGGTGCTTATTTTTGCAGTCAATTGTCAAAGATGCTCAAGTACATGTCATGTGGGTTTGTTCACTCCCATGTGTACACATACAAACCAATCACTACTGGAATCCAGTGGATTTAATGTCATCTTCGTTTGTCAACTTTGCGACATTCTTAGTTTGCATTGAGCGAAAGTGTCATATTTGTGACATTATTGTGCACAATAAGCCGACATTAACGCAGTCAAAACGCATTAGTGAATATTTAATTTTAATTTTTTTGTTGGGTATAATGTAATCATCAGTCAATAAATTTCAATACTTGAAAACATTCCACACACTTGTGCCATATAAGTTGGTAAGGTTTGCAGGCCCTCCAACTTTCTAATAAGAATTTCAGGTTCCTAAGTGGATACCTACACAATATTATGCCAAGCACGAAGTTGTTCCGATCAGTCTCAAAAATTAATTTCCATAATTCACGGAACAACATAACATTATTCAGATCCATAACAGTGTTTCGTGGACTGACAATATTCCATAGAATATTCTCCATACTCAAACTAAATATGGGGAATATTATATGGAATATTGTTAGTCCACAAAACACTGTTATGGATCTGAATAATGTTATGAAAGAACATCAATTTAATTCTTCTACATTTCTTCTTGGATTCACTCAAAATGGGGAAAGTGTCTAAAGGGTGGAAATTTGGGAAGGCAACCTAAAAACTTCCATGCAAACTTGAGGTCCCAGAGGACTAAATCAGAATATCTCGATGTTGTTTCTGGTGTTGAATCCACATAGAATTAATCAATATGGGCTCTATGACTGAGTTCTCTATGATAATTTCACTTTCTTGAGCCTTGAAGGTTACCTATTATTGTTTCTTTGTTGAACATTTCAAAAGTGATCCCACCTAAAGTAAAGTTCCCATTTATGATGATTTATCAATCACATTTTTCCAATTGAAACATACGCATATACATGTCATAATAGATTTCGGGATGTTTAGGCTTCAAGTATTGATGACCTAGATCCAAATATGCACAATGTATTTTTCTTCAATCACCATGTACAATATAAATGTACAATTTAAAAATCCTCAAAGTGTTTGTTGCACTAAATATTGTTCCATCCTCATCAACTAAAAGAACTTTTACTCTGATACATGTTGCAGGCTTGTATAAACCAATTGCGTAGGCCATAGAATGTACAGTACAGTAATGCCTTCAAGGGCTTAATGGTTAATTTTTTCTTTTTTTTGGAGACACAAATTGAAAAAAAAATCAATTGCAAGAAGGAACCAAAATACAACCGCTTCGGGAGAAACAACGCACACTGAAGGGAGATCAGCTTAATGGCTAACTCTTCAAAAACATTAATCATGGGTTGTGGCCGCCATGGACTATGAGATTTGGCTACATGTAAGTACTTGACAAGAACCTCATTTCCTAAGGATTTTGATGGCCGACATCACCAAATTCCAATGTAGTTGAAACACAAATTGTTGTCATTATTGTGTGTATCAACTCCAAAGGCAAGTTTAAGCTCAAGCACATGGCCTTTGTGCACATGGGCATCAAAACACTAATTTCTATTGCATATTCCTCTGTTTTCCCCCCCAAAAACATATAGTTCAGTTATCTATTTTTATAGTTGACTTCCCTTCTTTTCATCTCGTATTGAGTTCAATGTGTGATCACATGACCGGGCAAATTTTCTTTGTGTCATTGGCTTTGAAGACTTTCTAACATATGACGACATTCTTATCCCTCTGTTTAAAATCAAGATTGCTCATTGTCCACTTGTTATGATATAGAAAGCTTCTCTTTGGACACTGTGGTCTAACATATACATGTACTTTCACCCCAAGACCCAGACTTGAAGCATATTCATATTTATCCTTGATGTAAGACAATATATCAATAGAGTTTCAAACCTACACATAAGATGATTCTAAGACAAGGTGAGGCTCCTGGAAAGTGTGTGTATAGAACATGGGGTGTACATCCTTCATTAAAAGCATATGTTACGTGTGTGTGCCATCTTCAAATGAGTAACCCAATACACACTTTCTAGGTGGATCAAAACGGGAGTATACATGCAATGTTATAGTAAGGGAATATTAGCAAGAAATACATAAATCATTAAAAAAAATTAATACCACAACTTACATATACATGGAATCCTAACTTTCTATATAATCACCCCGAGACCTAGATTGAACCTTTCGGACACTTGGGGGTTAACAAAAGAAAAGGGGGGGGGGTTTACAAACGTTCCACTAAAAAACACAATGCAGCAAAATATAGGTTTCATTTAATGTTTTAAAGTAAAAAAACCTGAAAGTCCTAGAATTTCTTAGGGTAAAGTGAAAACTTGTTTTGTAAATATTAGAAATTTATTCCAAGAATATCCACCAAATATACAAAAAATTCCATGAGCAATATGCTCATTACTCCATACCCCCAATGTGCCTCCCATGAAAGGATTTCACATCAGCATCCATCATGTCGCATCACCACCTATAACATTGACATGACCTCATACTAAAAAATAATGCATCGGCAGGGGAATAAGTTCGATAATTTGCCTAGGATTAAACTGAGGTAATCAACCCCCTAGTTGGCTACTACTTTGTAGTCAACCCCGGTGGTTGACTGCAAAAAAGAAATTTCCAAGTTTCCAAGTAAAATGTTGGACCGTATTTTACTCTTTCTCCAAGTTTGGTCTTGCTAGCAATTGGACATTGACCCGTATGTATAATTTATTCCCATTTACCATTATGACCAAGACCGGAAACAAAGTTGGGGTAATGATGGCGGCTCAAGAATGCTTGGCTCAAATTTATTAAAGGGTAGCGAGGCAAACAACGAGTCAAGAGGGCGTTGCTAGGGCATGAGCGTAGAGCGTAGATTTTCTGAATTTCGAGCGGAGAGTTTTTATTTTTAGTAATAAAATTTCTAAAAATAAAAAAAAGTATTTTAAAGAGGTTTATTCCTCAGAATATTCGAATATTTGAGGCTTATGGCCGTGGAATTTAGCACCCATAACCGTGCAAAATGGGCTTGACATATGCAAAACATTTATCTGTGACCGAGTTTTGGAGGAAATAGATGACTTCATTGAAGAGATCTACAAGGACACATGTTCACGGAACACCACAAGTGAAGGACAAGTACAAGTGATTAATAAATCTAACATAGTGAAAAAATTATATATATATATATATATATTTATATTTATATATACATATTCACTAAATTGTGAAATTACATAGAGTGACGTGTATCATACACGTTTATGAAATAGAACATATATATGAGACTAAGATCTGCTGAACCTGCTGAATTTAAACTGTAGCATGGGCTAAGATCCCCCTTTCAAGAATTGTTTTCACCTCATTGAAGCTGAGGGTAGGCGCATGCATGAAGAGGTCATGGTCACCCTCTAGTTTGCAGACTTGAACGTAGAGATAGTAAAGATGCTTACAAGGTCGGAATGGACACCCGCGTCTACCCAGCTTAGCCATTGTCTCTTTGAACGCCGGGCAATTGCAATCTGGGTAGGCACTGATTGAGAGATGGTAAACTGATTCCGTGGGAGCTGGTTTTGATTGCAAAGTTACAATGCATCCAAAACCGGGTTGAGGTATCATTACTACCTTCAGAATACTTGCCTTCATTGCTCTAGCGGAATCAATGTTCTGCATGTGCTTCGAACTGGCACAAGTGATTGAACGGCGCATGTTCTTTGACTTTCGTGTTTTTGGATAAACGTCCGCATTATCTGGCATTGGAACCTGTGACAGATCCGGTGGTGGTGCTGAACTGTTGAACGTGCGGCTCATAGGAACGCTTTGCTTTTGGGGAAGTTGAAATCCCGCATTCTCCAACGCCTCAATCTCGGAACGTGTGAGATTCGTCCCTATCTTCACAGGCCAAACCGACGGGATGGGGGGTCGTTCCTCGTAATCCGAAAATGGCTCTATCCATCGTCGACGATGCCCCTTCACACACCTCTCAATATCGACAGCACAAAAAAAAAACTGCTCCACCACCTTTTGGTTACCATTTTGAGGGTGGGTCCAAAGGCCAGTGTATGTGGGAGCTGGGGTGCTCTTCCCATTTTGGACGATACGGGATGTACACTTCTTTCGAGTGACAGCCATCTGCGCCCAACAAGCCTTCGCAGAAACCTTATTAAGTCGGGCAATGTGCCATAACTTCTCATTCACACGAGTCTCCTCCACGGCCGTCACCCGTCCAATATCTATGCCAGTTGAGGCAGGGGGTTGTGCTGGGCGTTCCATTTCCACGTGAACTTCCTCATGGATGGTACTCAGATTTTGAGCACGAGCACGTGTCACCCTCCGACCCACACGAGGACAGGAAAAATTAACAGTGTCTGGCCTATGAGTTTCTTCTTCGGCGCCAAGGGGAAGATCCGGCTTCCGTTTCCTCGACCCAAAAATCTCAGCTCCTTCGAGGTGTGCGTCTCGAGTACAAAAATCTTCGGCTCCGGGCATGTTCAAGACGGCTGCGTTCAGGGAAGTCGGATCCCCGGTTCGGTGAGCCCGGCGTTGGGCTGTCCGAAGTCGAAGTTCTTCTCTTGAGGGTCCAGAGCCTCCCGCTCCACCTTTGAGGTATTGATAGTACCCCACCACTTGCAGGAATGCTCTAACGTAATCGTCGACGGTTGCCACGTAGAGATCGCCACCCCTATTGCCGGACGCTTGCAACCATTTGTTGTGAACGGTCTCAGCAAGGTTGCAAGAGGGCATTTCAGCTAGTTCATCCGGAGAAAATTTCTTCTCCTGTACGAAGGCAATTGGTTAAGAAATGTGCGGGAACTCAATTGAGCAAGGAGGCGTAGTGGTGGGCCATGCCATTTAAAAGTAAACGATTGAATATTGTTAAGGGTTTAGGGTAGACTCAAAGAAAAGGATGCAAACTTAAAGAATTAAACAATTTGAATGAAAGAGTGTATACTTACCAATTCCATGAATCCACCCCACTGCCTGTATCGGAAATGCCAAAACGCAAGCCAATGGTTCAAATGGTGGAGGCCAGCGTCAGAGGTGGCACCCGAAGATGTCCACCAGGCCTTGATTGCCAAGTAACGTGTTTCAGCCTCTACCACAGACCGTGCATCTTTGTATTGCATACACAATTTCTTGTGTTGATCTTGCAATTCGTGCACGATGTATTGTTTGGTGTGTTTTTCGAGGGATTGCACCCAATGGAAATAACACGTTCGCTCGCGGCCTTCCATGGGTATCTTTGGGTCTCCGGATCCGTAGATGATACGCACAGCGTTCCAATTGGCTTGAGCACTATCCGCCATGAAACCTTGGAACTGCGGCTTGTGTATTCCATGCCTACCCATGACGTGGTTAAGGTTCTTCCAAAACACGAGTTGAGCATCTTTGTCCTCGGACTGGAAATCACAGCAAGCAATGGTGAGTACACGCTGGTAAGAGGAGTCGTACACGTGGCAGGCCATGGTGGTCCAGTTGGCAACTCGTTTGACGTGATCAAACATCATCCATGAGTGCTCTAAATCGCCGCTAGGTTGCATTCGGCGGACAAGGTCAACACCGCTGCCAGGTCCAACCTCGGACATCTTGAATATGAAGACCTTGTCTGAGTCGTCACCTTGGCCTGGAAACATGTTTCGTTGCACGTAGGCCCAGTTGCTAAGCCCTCGCAGCTTAGTGATGCCATCAAGAACGCCGAATCTGCGTAGATACTTGAAAGTGTAGACACGGTTTTTTAAGTTAGGGGAGTTGAGCTCCTTGCAGCATTGAAAGATAGGCTCTAGTTGTTCCAGAGAAAGTAAGGTGGGAGGGTCGTCTTCTTCGCGGAGTAAGACGTTACCTAAAACATCCTTGCTAGTTTCCAAGAGTATTTTGGAAATGGTAGCTTGCGGGTTGCGCTCAACATGTTGTTCGATAAAATCGTCTATTATCTTCCGCGTGCCCCTATAGTCTCCTACCTTGACAGGATGTTTATGGTTGCCTACATGGACGCAAGCACGCTCTTGCGTATCATCTCCAAAAACGTAGAAGATTTTTGCATCACAAGAGGCTACACAAACAGGAGGTCTTTTACAGATCTTACAAACTATTGTTGAAGTCGGAGGTGGAGCTTCTGCAATAGGGAAGACATCTTTGGAAGCACCTTCGAACTCGACCTCGTTCACTCCAGGTGCGTGTCCAGGCCGATGCAGAAACCCACAATCGGGATTGTGGCATTGAAGATGACCTACACAGTTAGACGACCGGAATGACAGCCCCAGCGTGTTACTGATGTTAGTAGTCATAGTCTTTGTCCACATATGGCCATCATAACGTTTGTCCATACCTTCCATAGATTTAGCATTCTTTTGGACGGCAGATGGAAGGGTGGGAGGAAGAATGAAGATGACATCCCCATTGAACGACGGTGGTAGGAAATCTACGTTCTCAGTACGGATGGAATCATAGTTTAGTTTTTTAAGAAGTGACTTGCTTCCAGGCATACTAACTAGGGAACGAAGTGATGGAAGAATGTTTATGGGTTTTGTAGTTTGCGAAGGTATAATGAAAGGAGTAGTCCTACGTGAATCTTGGGAAGAAGATGGAGATGGACGCTTAGCACTAGACCTGAATGATGGATGGGAAGGCCTCCCCTCATCATCAGTAGAATCGGACAAATCGATGCTAACGCGGAGACCTGGTTCGATCTTGACACGAGACAGTAAGGGGGGTTCAGTGCAGAGGGTTGAGGAACTGCGAGGAGTGAGTAGGACTGTAGGAGCGTTCGCGGACTCTGACAAGCCATAGACGCGATACCTTCCGGGCTTGAGTTTCCAAACGCGAGCATTATTGTCTAACGTTTCGGGCTGAACGTATATGGAATAAAGGACAGTTCGAGTTTCCAGATCGACAACATCTGTCTCTAACCACAAGCTATCAGCATCGAAACCGTAACGAATGGACAGCCACTGGGGAGTGAGATCAGCAGTTCCATCAGGGCCAGGAGGTATGCATGTAGGAATAAGAGATCCAGGAGAAACAAGTTCGATGGCATCGAGGAGTGGAGCTTGGATAGCAACGGAAGACATTGAGAAACAATTTGACAATGGTATGTGAAAAGGAGATTGCAAGAGGGGGATCGAAAAGAAACAATGGGATATATACATGAAAGTTTGAAGAAGTCGTTAAACATCCTAGACATGCACAGAATGTAGTCAGAAAATGTTTGGTTTATTTAGGAAAATATAAAGAATATGTATGAACAGTACTGCTCATACATATTCTTTATACATATTCTTTATACATATTCCATGATCTATTGTTCGAGAAGCAGTGCATCCTGCGCAATCGAGTTTCTGACTTTTGGCACTTCTTAATATGGATCTAGAGTAAGCGCCCGGTTTAATAACCCCTGCTCTAGAATAGGCATGAGTCCGTAAAGTAAGCTTGTTCTCTTTGAATGTTGCATGAACTGCCTGCAAAGATGGAGGCGTTGGTTTAGGAGTGTGAACGACGACCACCGGAGGAACTGAGCAGTCCGGTGGGTTGGCAATCTTCATGTTGTTGACGTCTGCTGAACCATCGATGGTGTGAATTTCAGATGAACTAGGAGCAACCAATGGAGCAAGGATTGGGAGACGTGAATCAGTACCCATTGGAGAAGAATATGATGAGATGACATGAAGGAAAAGGGTACCAACAATCGGGTACTATATACACCTTGGGTGGACACAAATACCCGAATATTTGACAACCTATTAGATCAAATAATAGTCAATATTTATTCATGTAAATTCTGGACAACCTGTCTCATGTAGGATTATAATGTACTCCAGTAATAGTCATTACTTTATGTCCACTAAATATGATACATGTCAGTATAGACTAATTTTTCTATGGACCAAAAAATAACTCCCTGATAGCCCAATATATGCTATGACGAAGTGCTGAAGGTAAACCTTAAAGGTGTATGTACCTTTTATGGAATAATATGACATTTTGGAAAAAAATGGAGGCCGTCATTGTCAGGAGAGATGCGTAAATATATCGACAATTTTGAAATAGATTAGTAATTGATGTCAGTGTTGTCAGTGATCTAATCTCAGTCCAATCTAATCTAAACTTCATGCTCTTCATTTTGAGAGTATTTCCGGATTATTTTTATAAACAATGAGAATACATTCTTTATTGGTTGCTTGTTATGATTCCTTATATGTTAACTTTTAGCTAATCCCAACCTATAAATCAGGTGACACACAAACACACTAATATTCCATCCCATAATCTCGTTGCACATAATCCTGATACACAAAGGAGGGAAGTGTAGGGTGAAGGCGGTTCAGTTACATGACAGGGTCTTCGACGACAGAGTTAGTGAAACCGAAGGCGAAGAGGAGAAGGAAGGCACTTTTCTCAAGCAGGAAGCAAATAATTGCATCTAGGATGCGACAACAAAAACAAAGATATGATAGCCTAAATAGCACAGTGAAGGCATTGGAATTTTCCCCAGACCGAACACGGTCAAGGTCTCGTATACAGACAAGCCAAACGTATTGCGGTGAAGATATTGATAGCAAGGGAGTTGGAGTGGGTACGACCACACAAGTGGAGTTGCCAATATCACGTGATCTATCGAGAATTTGCGAGACCCAGGTATGAACCTCGAGTGGATGTAAACATATATGCAGTAGAAAATTAGTGTTGATTTTCTGAACTTGAAAGTGGTTGTGAAGCTTAGAATGGTTTGATGTTAGGGGAAGGGGGTGGATTTTATGTTGGTGGAATAGTCTGTGAGGTCAAGAGGGAGGTCCCTGAGGGGCTGTCCCTAAGGCAAGGAAATTTGATTTTATGGTTCTAGTTAATGCTAGAAAATTCTAATGTGAGGGGCATTAGTTGGTCTCTTTTCAAGTTGTGGTTCATAAGTTAGTGTTGGTTTTTTGAAATTGAAAGTGGTTGTGATGCTTAGGTAGTGGAAATATAGGGTTAAGCAATTGTTAGGATTGACAGATTCAATGTTGTTTCGTGACTCTATGGGTGGTGGTGCACGGCCGTTCTTAGTTGCTGGAGTAATTTGACTGGTTAATTCCATTAAAGAGCGAGAACTGAGCCTGCTAACTAGTTACGGGATGGTATATCTACTTTGGGGCCAAATTTTTAAAGGGACTATCGAGGTCTAGACGCAGAAAGTTTGAGACAAAAGAGCTCTGTGATGCTCTCAGATGTTCTTGGCCGCACAAACGTTACACTGATTTATCAATTTGGAAATAACCTGGGCCGATATGCCGGGGTTATCTTCTGAAATTCCTTCGTGACGGTGATAGATCATTGGAATTAATTATCTTCAAGGGGATATTACTGGTAAGGGCGACTCATCAGATCGGGTTGACTAAGTCCAATCGATTGAATGGTCCGATGTAGTTTTTGAATGTAGCTTATCCTCAGAACTAGCTTAGATCTAGGGTTTGGGTCGCCATCTTCATCTTTCTTGGGTTGCAGATCGGTTTTCGAATCGAAGGAGTTGAGGGTGAGGCGTTGCGAGGCATAGCTAGGAGAGCAAGAGCAGGAATCATGGCTGGAGGCAAGGTTGCGAGAGGAGGAGGAAGACAGGGCAAGCGAGGCCGCGATGGCGAGGGATATCAGATTGCGGGAGCAGAGGGAGCGGTCCTAGGATCCGAGGTTGAAGGAGAGGACGACGAGAGCCTGGACGAAGAGGGAGGAGGAGCAGTGGGAGGTGACGGCGAGGGTGAATGCGAAGAAGAGGACGATCAGGTGAGCCTCGCGGGGTTTGTGGGGTCTGTTGGGAGATTTGTGGGGTTTGTGGGGTTTGTTCGCGGGGTTTGTTGGGAGGTTTGTTGGGAGGTTTGTCGGGGGTTTGTTACGAAAAATAGGAGAGGGAGAGGAAGTGCTTTTTGCTCCGAAAGCACTTCCGAGGACCCCCCCTCCCCCGGGGTCAATGCATCCTACACCTGTAGCTGAGCCAAGAGTGTGATTGAGGTCCCGCCCAAGGGGGTTTCAGCTTCGACCTGTGTCGCCGAAATGCGCTTTTGGAGAAGCAGGGCGCCAAAATGCAATCGTCGGCGTCATTTTAAGGTTATTCCCATAGTCTCCCGCAATTTGATTCCGTAAGGAGATAAATATGTGTATGGATGTTATTCACCTTGCAATTACTCATTCTGAATAATAAGGACGTTTCTCTATGAAAAACATGAGTGTAAAAGATAAGAATGAGGTCCACACCAACAAGTTTATGGAAATTAACGTTTTCCAGCTTAAATGAAAATCAATTTCTTGGTTCTGGAATAGAGGGGCGGTCAAGTCCTTCTCCTCATATTTCAGCTTAGGCCCTACAATTGTGCTGGTTGTTTGACTTTTGTTTCTGAGGGAAATTCTGTGCGGATGTGAAATGCCATATTTCTATGTTAAATGATGATAAATGTCATTACTGAACTCCATTTGTATTTGTGTCGATTCCCCTTGTGGTCTCATTCATGTAATCCTTACTGTCATCCTGCCTTTAAGTGCTCAACAAATTTCTGAAAGTAATTCATCAACTTATTTCTTGTGAATGTGTTACAGTTGGACGATGTTATTGACTTGGTGATACCTCGAGGGAGCAATCAACTAGTGGCTCAAATCAAGGCATCCACCAAGATCCCTGTTCTTGGGCATGCAGGTCAGAAATCATTATAAACGTTTAGAACTGCATAGAAAAAACATTATCTCATGGGGGCCCCTTATTAGATTATAAATGATTTTCACCCAGCCTTTCAATGACACCTACATAGGATCTGCAAATTTTCCAGAAGATATTCCACTCAAGCCACTTCTTGCCAAGGTCTTGGACCCTGGTGTAAATTGACCCTTATCTCATTGGTCGAGAGCAAAAGTTTGGACCCAAGGGTTTTCCACTAGGATCCCAGTTCAAAGTATGAAATATATAAAGTGGCATCACTGTGGATATCGTTGAGACAATTGTTGCCTGGATGGTAATATTTGAGTGGCTCTTTTTTGCTGACCAGGCTGTTTCTTCTCGCATTGCCAGTCCACTTTCCAATCGAATTGTTTTCAATTCTCCTTTGTCTTTATTGAATTGGAATCAAGAAATTAATAAGCAGGTGGTTGGGTTGAGGAGATTCAACGTGGGAACCACTTATTTTTATGGATGGGTGCAGATGGGGTGTGCCATGTGTTTGTTGATAAGGGTGCTGACATGGAAAAGGCTAAGCGGATTGTGCTCGATTCCAAAGTGGATTATCCAGCTGCATGCAATGCACTGGTAAGAACAATTCCTGTGTTATTGATTTGTACTTGAGTCAAGTGCAATGTTTGCCTAAAACAAACACTTTTAGCTCTGCATCCACTTGATAATGTCACTATTTTTTTCCAAAATTTGTAGTGTAAGTGTGATAATAACAAGTGATATGGATGAAAAAAGGCCGGATGAACAACAAAGTATATGGATGACGTCGGCCTTTCCTCTGTCTAGCCAAGGTTCGATCTCAGATTTTCAGCACTCAAGAGTTGTTAGGAATGGAAAAAATCCATGACAAACTCATTAGAATTGGTGTTGCACATTTAACATCAACGAAACAATGTGACATTAGAAGCTTCTTTGAATCTAGTGAGAGGTCTTTACCTGATCTCAATGACACATTATGATGTGTTCTTGTTGGTAGTCACAATTTTGAGTTAGATTTTACATTCAAAGACATTGAAGTCTCGTATTTGTTATTTTTTTTTTGCATTGTAATTTTATTTTGATTTTTTACATATTTTTTTATAATGTCACATTATGCACAAAATGTGACATTATCAAGTATGTCACACCTTGTCTATATCACACTTTTAGGTGAAACGGAGGGTGTGACATTATCAAGGTTAGGGTGTATTCCAATGCAGCGTCCAGCTGGCCAAGTGCCGGTGATAGTGGCCAAACATTGGCTATGGGCAAGGGTTTAAGGGGACAGACAGAAAAGTACTAGATGTAGGTGGGCGTCGCATCAAATTGCGACAGGCCAAAGGAGCTCTCTTCTTTTCAAAGCTTTTCAAGCTCGGTCGACCATAGAGAAGGTTGGTTTTTTCTGTTAACACATTTCTTGGGTTGCTGGTCTGATATCCAGAACCTTGCAGTTGAAGTACTCAACCCAGCTTGGGGATTGAAATTCCAATCCTCCTTATCCCAACGGAAGGGGATTAATATTTGAGAGAATTATTTGAGTCTGGATCTGAATGTGCCTGCCGGTGAAATCGAGGTTATGCATAAGGAGTGTGTAGCCCAAGGTGAAGAGGGTGCGGCTAATTTAGGGTTTCGAGAAATAGGAGAGGGAGAGGAAGTTCTTTCGGGTCCGAAAGCACTTCCGAGGACCCCCCCTCCCCCGGGGTCGGCTTGAGGTCTGTTGGTGGGCATGCTCTTTATGAGCTTTGGGTTCTGGATTCGGGGTCGTCTTCTTCGTTTGTTTTTGTGCATATTCGTGGTCAGGGATTCGAATGTTGGTGCAGAGAGCTGGTTTAGGGTTTATGCTGTGGAGGATGGCAGGATATAATGAAGGGAGATGCAGACCATGTCCATGTTTTAGGGGTTTTGAGGCTGTGAAAGGAATGTGGTATTTGTTGTAAATTTTGTTCGCTTAACTACACATGTGTGGCTTCTCCCGAAGTGGGCTTCATTTCTCCTCTCTTTCCCTTATGTTTCTCCAATCTTGTGATGATGCAAAACTTCACCCTCCACATTGACAGTCAGTGTCGAGGTTTTGAAGTTCTTGGCAGAGTATAGGCTATTTGAAGATTATGTTGTGGGGGGTTGTCCAAAGCCAACATTGGGCCCCAGAGTAAGAAGTTAGGTCAAGGGATTGAAGGGCCACCTGATTTTATTTTCTACAAAGTAAAAAACCTGGGTGACAATGGATTTGACATGCATAAGGGACGCATTTGATCGTGTCTCCAAGAAGCAAAAGATATGGTACGGGAGGACCCAGGAGAATGTTGACAAGGTGCTCAATGTCATCACCGATGCAATTGCTGAACTTGCAAAGATCCCCGAAGAGTCTCTTGGGGTTGGTCACAAAGATGTCATGTCAGCCCTACAGGCAAGTCCTCTCTTGAACTTCCTCCCCACACATAATGCATGAATTGCTTGGATTTCTCTGTGGAATTCGTGATAATGCAAGAAGCCCTATTATACATCTCCAAGATTTACCAGCCCTAAATGCATCTTTCTTGGCATGGACACATCTGGTTTTACCCTTGTACTTTGAAACCCTGGATCCCATCATGATGTTTATATTGGTGGGAAATCTTGGTTTGCTGCAGTCACGAGGCATTAGTGTGGTGATTAGTTTGATTACTTCCGACCACTGCCTTCGAACTCATAACATTACTCAACAGAGTGCATGCGTTCTCTTTCTAATTTTGAGATTCACAGAATCTTACACCAAATTATATTCATAATTTACTTGACACACGAAGAATGCGATAGGATGTTCCACATGTCAACCCTATTTAGGATGAAATATAACAAGGAAAGTAATTCAAGATCAACGTGAGATTGAGCATTGTGAGAGAATTATCCACATATGTATTCTCATGTAAGAGAACACACATATATACTATGTTGAGTAATATTATGAATTATGCAGGCGAGGTTGAAGGAGGTTTGTCCACATAAACATGCGGCAGCTCCAATGAAGGATACATATCTTGCAATCAACAAGTGTGGGAAGCTGATTGACAAGTGTTTCAATCCTGACCTGGCGAAAGCATATCGAGATGTTGAATTTGACACCCACCTCGTGAACCAGATTGTGGCCTTGCATTTCTACAGACAGGAGCTCTTCAACCTGGGTGACTGCTTCGTGAACGAGGCGCAAGGAGAGGATCCCTCAACATTGAAGGTTCAGTTTTACGAGATGTATCAAATTCTGGAGCAGATGCGCACAGGGAATTTAGGTCCAGCACTCCATTGGGCACAGGAGAACCGCAGGACTTTAACACAACGGAATTCGTCACTCGAATTTAAGCTCCAGAGGCTACAATTCCTCCAGTTCTTGCAGAGAGGGGACAGGTTGTCAGCGCTCGAATATGCCCGAGGCTCATTCAGGCAGTTTGCAGATACACACATGCCAGAAATACAAAGATTGATGGGATGTATGCTGTGGGCTGGGAGGCTTCAATCTTCCCCGTATGCGGATTTCCTGTCTCCTGCACATTGGGATGCCATTGCTCTCAAGTTTATGCGGGAATGTTGTGCTCTGTTAGGGCAGTCGTATGAGAGTCCATTGTTGGTTACAATCTCTGCTGGTTCTCAGGTGAGCACTGTCACCTTGTATCTCATCATTCAGTGCCAAAACTTTCATTAACCTGCTGCTCATGCACTTGGGAAATTTGTAACACTTCATCAGTAAGGTAGATGGGTCTTAAATGGTTAATTTTTACAAGCAGCCCAGTTATCCTAGGATATGAAGCGCACAATTAGTACGAGATGGATAGCAAATCCAGATTGAGTCCTTAGCCGCGTTCCTCATAATTTCTGGAGCTCATATGAATATCTTATTCATTATCAGAGTGAAGATTCTTGTGCTCATTATATGGTCATATAGGTCCCCCCAATTATGTTGACTATTGAGTCTATAATGGTTAATGTATTTTGAGCACGCAATCCCTTATCTTCTAAACACACGTCTTTTACCTGTTATTGGAGCCAAAAACCACATACCACTCAAATATAGTGTCCTAATAAGTAAAGTAATTGAATAAAGCTTGTTTACCTTATAAATCCTTCACTGAAGTGATTGAACTGAAAATGGCTCCCAAAATAATGAGGAAAATGGCTACAGTCTTGATTTGGATTTCGTAATCATTTGGTACTAATCATGTGTTTAATATCCTAGGAGAAGTGGTTGCAAAGCAAAAGGTGTCTGTTTGAGGTCCACTGACCTTAGTCATTTGCGTACAGGACCTGATCTTTCCACAGACAAACTTCTGACATACTCTGTTCTGGTGCAGGCTCTCCCCACATTACTCAAACTATCGACGCTTATGGCGAACAAGAAACACGAATGGCAGTTGATGAGGCAGCTGCCAGTTGAGATTGAGCTTGACAAAGGATTCCAGTTTCACTCCATTTTTGCATGCCCAGTGTCACGTGATCAAAGCACTGCTGAAAACCCTCCCATGCTCCTCCCCTGTGGCCATGTCCTCTGTAAACATTCTATCCAGAAGCTTGCCAAAGGCCATAACCGAACTTTCAAGTGTCCCTACTGCCCATCCGAGACCACTATTTCTCTTTGCAGGCAAATCCAACTCTGATCATCTAACCCACTGCTATCTGCGTTCTCCTAAAAGAATAGAGGTTTTGCCCTGCCTAACAGTGTACTTTAGATCAAAGTCAAATTTCAGCAACTCTTGAGTGGTTTTTGACTTTATATCCTGTATGTGAACCTCGGAGCCCCTAACCTAACCCGATCTAGCATCAGCATCCTGTTTGGGAACAAGGAAATGGTTCAACCCAATCTGGTTCAACCTGCTCTTGATCAAACTTCAGACCTGCAAATAAATGACTCCCACCGGCTCGTCTGACCAATATGCAGAATTTGTCATAGAACCGCCCCCAGTTACGTCTCAAACTCAACATTGTTGCTCCCAATGCTGACGAGCTCTGTGTACGTGCCTTGCTCCTCAACTCAAGAATCTCAACTTTGCTCTTACAACATCTAACTTCGTTGAGAATTTACCCCACTGTTGTATATCTTGTGCAGGGTCCTTTTGCATATTTGAATCGCCTTACAGTTTACATGTGCAAACATCAAGTGAGTTATTCTTCCATGATCCCATGTTGCAACTTGGGCAGAAGACTACTGCTACCTTGTAACTGGATATATCTGCTTGCTATTTATTTATGTGCTAATATTTTGTTAATTCAATTTTTGTATCTTGCAGGAAACGTTGCTCATTCACGAAGACTTAGGTTTCGAGAAATAGGAGAGGGAGAGGAAGTGCTTTCTGCTCCGAAAGCACTTCCGAGGACCCCCCCTTCCCCGGGGTCAATGTAAACCCTAACCACCCCGGGGCACCAAGCACCATGGTTCAAAATAATCTTTTGGCTCTATGGGTGAGGACGTGCTCATAAAGGCTCCATGAAGACTCAAAGCATTTAACCCCTGCCCTGATGTGAGCTTGCAAGGCCGTGGATGTGGGTTCACCATAGGAGGAAGAATTAGTTTCTGTTGAGCCTTAATCCTTAAAGGTCTAAGGGGCTCAGTGTATGACCCATGTACACAATTTCTACAAGTCCTCACCAAGCCTTAAAATCATATTGTTTAAAATTACGGGTTTCAAACTTTATGAGGTAAAGTAGCTTATGTCAATGAGAAAAGAAAAATATAGTCATGTTTGACTTTGATGATCAAGAAACTAAGTATGTACTTGAACCCAATTCTTCATTACATTTAAGGCAATCAACTGATAGTTTACATGGCAGTTGATGAATGGGTTCATGTAGATAGGGTCACTTGAATATCCATTTCAAGTATGGGAATTTGAAGTAGGTGACTATCAAATTTCACACCTTGACTCTTATTTCATAATTTCAAGTCAGTACTTGTGAATTAGGTTTCAGAAATTCCAAAGTATTCAGATCAAAGAAACTATGACACACTGTTTGAAACTAAAGGTGCATTAGGGCACATATGGTATATCTTCCATGAACTCTTGCATAACAAGCATGAGGAGTAAAAGTTGAGTCTACTTGTTATAGGTCATTTATCTGACAAAATGGGTATCTACGAGGGAGATATAAATTTCTAGTTAACTCCATATATTGGTTGTTTAGAAGTGAACTGGGTCAAGAGGATTGATAAAAATAAAGATGTTTGAAGTATAATGTTTAAATTTGTGAAGGCTCTCCAATATAAATTGTTGTTAGATTATGATTAGGAATCGATTTCTGTGTATCACTTCTATACAACTGCTCACAGATAGTTGATATAGTTGCTTCACATGAATCTCTCCATGCAAGTGTCTTGACCAACTGTGGATAAGAGGATCACATGGTATTTCATGACGCCTTCAGAAACCACCCCTACTTCATACTGCTTTGTTGAATGAGACCAATCCATTATCAACTATCCCATAAATAAATTTGGATATAATACTCGAATCAATTCTTTCCAAGCCTATTGTTTAGATCTTATGAGTGCGGAGAAGTTGTGAGGATGAGTGAAGTACTAATCTGTGTACGATGTTTAATACATGATCTTTCAATCCTACAATCTTCGGTGAACCATTGCAAAGGGTGCTTTCGAGATTTGAGGGGGGTTAGGAACTGCTTTCCTGTGACCCCCCCCTCCCCCGGGTCATTGCTGATTTTGCAAGTCTATATTTTTTTCAATGTGATATGGAAAGGGGTTGTGTTTTATGTTGATTCCGTGTTGGGTTCCGCGGTGGTGACATTGCATTGTGTGCCTTGTGTGTACAGTGTCCCAAGGACCACCTCTGTGGAGGTGACGTTCTCCATGTTTGTATTTTTCAGTGTCGAGATTTGAGGGAGGGTGAGGAACTGCTTTCTGCTCCGAAAGCACTTCTGATGACCCCCCCCTCCCCCGGGTCGTTGTTTAGTTTCTTGAATTTTGAATTTATGATATGTGAATTGGAGAGAGGGAATAATGATTATCTGGGATGTATGTTGGGTTCTGCGGTGGTGATATTGTTTTTCGTTCCTCATGTGTGTCATGTACAAAAAGGACGGTGCTGACGTTCTCCGTGATTTTTGGACTTCAATTTCGAGATATGAGGGAGGGTGAGGAACTGCTTTCGGAGCCGAAAGCAGTTCCTACGACCCCCCCTCCCCAGGGTCTTTATTTAATTTGCACATTTTTTGGTTGACTTGCTTGATTTTTCGGTTTGCTTCACTTTGTTCATTGATATAGTATTCTCATGTGTATTTTTTAATTACTGTTTGTAATTTAGGAGTCATTGGATCAAAACATGGAGATGGAAGATCCTCACCCTACTCAAGAAGAAACAAAGGTATTTTGATGTAATATTATTGAATTTCCTGCATATTGTACCTTCTTCTTTTGAATTCCTTTAGATTTGTACATTGTTGAACTTTCCAAATGGCAACAGGTACGCTGATCTGGGGCATCCCAGTGGGTGCCGTAAACAACACCCTCTTTTAGTGCACATTTTGGGTGTGATGGTTCTAAGCAAAATGGCAACATGTACATTAATCTGGGGCATCCCAGTGGGTGCCGTAAACGGCACCTTTTTTTGTGTAAATTTGGATGTGATGGTTTTAAGCATAATGGCAACAGGTACACTAATCTGGGGCATCCCAGTGGGTGCCGTAAACAGCACCCATTTTTTGTGTAAATTTTGGATGTGATGGTTCTAAGCAAAATGGCAACAGGTACATTAATCTGGGCATCCCAGTGGGTGCCGTAAACGGCACCCCCTTTTTGTGTAAATTTTGGATGTGATGGTTCTAAGCAAAATGGCAACAGGTACACTAATCTGGGGCATCCCAGAGGGTGCCATAAACGGTACCTTTTTTTGTGTAAATTTTGGGTGTGATGGATCTAAGCAAAATGGCAACATGTACACTAATCTGGGGCATCCCAGTGGGTGCCGTAAACGGCACCCTTTTTTTGTATAAATTTGGATGTGATGGTTTTAAGCATAATGGCAACAGGTACACTAATCTGGGGCATCCCAGTGGGTGCCGTAAACGGCACCCTTCTGTTGTGTAAATTTTGGATGTGATGGTTTTAAGCATAATGGCAACAGGTACGCTGATTTGGGGCATCCCAGTGGTAAACGGATATATGCCATAAGCAGTTTCGAGATATGAGGGAGGGTGAGGAATTGCTTTCGGAGCCGAAAGCAGTTTCTACGACCCCCCTCCCCAGGGTCTTTATTTAATTTGCACATTTTTTGGTTGACTTGCTTGATTTTTTGGTTTGTTTGACTTTGTTCATTGATATAGTATTTTCATGTGTGTTTTTTAATTACTGTTTGTAATTTAGGAATCATCGGATCAAAACGTGGAGATGGAAGATCCTCACCCTACTCAAGAAGAAACAGAGGTATTTTGATGTAATATTGTTGAATTTCATGCATACTGTACCTTCTTTTTCTGAATTACTTTTTAGAGTGTTGTGTTTAAGTATTAATTTGCATGAGCTTTGGCAGGAAATTGAAACACAAGACGTGTTACAAACATCATCTTGCCCTTCAACCTTGACGAATGCTGTAGATAGCGAATTACAACATCGAACACAACACAAGGTGGACTCCATCAACGTTATCAACAGCGTTCGATTTCAACCTCTGAAGAAGTCTCGGTTGCTTGTCCCCTTATGTAGAATGATATCAATGGCTAAAGTGAGACCAATCGGTGAAATAGGGATACAACATCTAGAGCGGGAGTTTGTGAAGGGATATCGAGATGGAGACCGAGTCATGTACATTTCTATGTACAACAACGAAGAGTCGTCATCGGATGTTACGGAGGAGGTTAAGGCCGATTGGAGCCCATGTTGGGAAAGGGCGAATCAATCTTTTGAAGACGAGCTTCAAGCAGACCCTGATTTAAAGCAATTCTCTGGCAAGATGTTCTTTGTCTGGGAAGGTAACCATCGTCTGGCCGCATGGTTAAGACATATTAACAATCATCATGCCGAGGATCCCGAATGGCACATCTCCGTGGATTGCATTATTTTAGACCCACGCGGCCAAGTGGGCCTAATTCTTAATGCCATGCACGATATTAATTGGTGAGTATCTTCATATTTCTATTTCTCCTACCGTATTGATACATATATTGCTCTTTTTCATTCTCTAATTTTTGAATTTCATGTTCAGGTCTACTGAAAATGATCACGTAAAGAATAATCTTCCAGCGAAGCTTTACCGCATCCGCTCTTTCGGTGTGATGAAGTTGGAAGAATTCAAGGATCTCCTCAGTCCAGAAGAGTTCGATGTCTGCAAGAAGAACAAATTGGCTAAAGATCGATGGTTTACCTTGACAACAAAAGTGTTCATTGCGTTTCTATACCGGGTAAGAATTATTTCCAATAATTGATTACATTACCTTCTTTTCTCAAAGGTTTGAAGGTGTGTTCTCTTTCTAAATATTGTTCTCCTTCTACAGCGGGAGATTGCAGTGGCTTCGGATGAAGCCGCTAGGGCCTACATTGAGAAAACCCCAAAGGAGGACCAAACTGCAACCGGTGTTTGGAATGCGATGACAGAGGCATCAGATAATATGGTCCAGGCCATTTCGAAGAAAGACTTCACCAAGTACTTGGCTATAGCGAATCCAAAAAACGGTGACGATTTTCTTGGAGAGGTGAGACTTTAACTTCTTATATTGTAGATACATCATTATCTTTCCATATCATACTATTTATATATATTTTTACTATATTGTTCTTCTCGCAGATCAATCGGCATTTCAGTGAATTCTCTAAACCAGAGATGACATTGGAAAAACTTCAGAAGATAGTTCCAGCGGCTGTGGATGCCAAATACAAAGCTCGTTGGTTGAGGTGGTGGAACTCTTCTCCGAGTTCAAGGCTTTCTTATAGATTTCTACCACCAGAATTCAAGGAAACCGACCTTGACCCTTGGTTGAACAAGGCGGCATTTTGGGCAGGGGTATAGTACCTCAAAACTCTCTTGTGATTAATTTAATTATCCTCCATTTGGATTTCAGGTTCATATTTGAATTCAAGTCAATTCAGGTTCAAGGGCATTAAGGTCATAACGTTAAGGGGGGGGTCATATTCATATTGATTTTAAATTTTAAATTTTAGTTTATATATCAAACTTGCACCCTTTAGAGTGTCCATTCGGGGCCGAGCATAGCATCTAGGGATTTCAATTTCATGTTAGAATTCAAGTCCATTTAGGTTCAAGGGCATTAAGGTCATAAGGTAAGGGGGGGGGGGTCATATTCATTTTGATTTTAAATTTTAAATTTTGCCTTATATATCAAACTTGCAATCCATACTCGTCTCTAATCAATTTAATTTTCTCTTCTAGTTGGAGGAAGCTGTCATCCATGAGTTCGAGGACATATGCAAGGCGGAGAAGCTCGTTATCAACTGGAAGGCATCTCCAGATGTTCTGCGACCGGGCGCATATGTGGACTGTTGGCGTATTCTATTATGGGAGAAGGCATTCCCTACATTCCTAGGTTCCCGGACTGAGAAGGTTTTCGATAAGAAATCCAATTTCACCAAATTTCCGGGAACGACAGATGTTGTCAGGCGGGTTACATACCGGTATGAATATGAACTCAACATCCCTTGCTATATCAATCATGTTCATTTCTCTTTATATCGTAAATGAGTCCTATAACATATTGTATTTGTCATTTTTAGGTACTTCAAGAGGGAGCTAGTTCCCAAAGGTGCCATCGATGTTCAAGCACTCCCGAAGTACTTTGCTGCATGGATTCAGAAAGGTTCAGACCAGTGTATCTATACTGCACAGCAGTTAAAAAGGTACAAACAACCACACTTGCATGCAGGATGTTGGTATCTCGACTGTGTTCGTGGTTTTGTCTTTGATTCAGAGGCGGAGGTGAAGACCTTACATGATGGCGGAGTGGAGATGGAGGAAGACACCATGCAAGTTACTCAAGATGACGAAGGGCACCAGGATCAATCCTCTGCACCACCACCGAAGCCCAAGAGAGGGCGTCATTTGCGTCGAGGGACGGAATCACAAGCATCAGAGCTAGGGCAGACGGAGTCATCCGCTCCCTTGTCGCAGACACTCCTTGCTTCTCAATCTAAAGTCGTTCTCGAGACTGCTCCCTCTTTTACGACCGTGCCTTCCTCAGTCAGTGCATTGGAGATGACGAGAGGTCTCATTGAGCAGAGGAAGGCAAAACTATTTCCCACGAGCACCTCTTCCAGTGGAATTCCACATTCCGCCCATGTTTTTGTCTCCAGCATATCTGTGGAGACGTTGATGACTTCACATACGAAGTTGTATGACAACGGTGGCGATCCAAGATGGGTTGAGATTCTAGACTTCATTCGCAAGGTACAATCCGTTGTTTCGACTCGTTTTGGATGCATCAGGATTTTTTTACATATTATAAAGTCTAACTTTCCTTCTTGGTTTCTTCAAGATGGGAGAAGGCCGCCAAACCCAAGTTCCAGAACGGTGCGAAAATGAGAAGCACTTTGGGATCGACTTGATTATTGCCGACATCCCTGAGAATCTACCCGTCCCTTCCGTATCCAATCCTCCATCAGTCGTTCCACTTTGGAACTCCCGGGATCCCGAATATGTGGTGTCCATCTTCGAATTTGCAAGTCATTACTTGCAAAATGATGGTGCTCTTCTCCTCATTCACAATAATGATCGAAAGCTCACTGCGGACATTTTCGATCAGGCTGAGACTTACGACTTTGTGATGCACAAGGACTGGTGGGGCATTAATGACCTCGAGTTGGCTTCTCCTACGGACCCCGACTCCAAGGTATTTACACCGTAATCATTCCTTGTTTATGTTTAGTGATAAGTTTTTTATTTTATTTACTCTCACATGTTTTGGTTGACTGCAGTCTATTCGGTTCTGGATTCACGTCTTTATTCGTGGTGGCGACGTGACATCTAATTTCTCATTCCAGACGAAGAAATCCGAGGTGATACATGACGACGTTAATATAACCAATAGTGATGCCCTGTTCAACCTCACCACTGCGGAGACTCAGCTCATGAATGGGAACGTTCCATGGAGAGGACCAAGGGAGAAAGCCCCTTTGTTCATGCAGGCCCTCATTGAGCAGCTGACCAAGCCCGGCGACATAGTCCTCGACTGGAAGGCAGGAACAGGTAACCATTCATTAAGTAGTTCTGAATTTCCATTCCTTTCATATTCTCAACATAGTCTCACATCTTTGCGATGCTTTGAATTCAGGGGCTACCATTAAGGCTTGCCAGGAGATTGGTCGTCATGTTGTGGCGTTTGAGGATGACGAACCCATCTTCAACGCCATTCTCCGTCCATATATCGCTTCAAGACCTGTCATGGGCCCTCCTAAACATCCCAGACCTGCATCTGCTGATGAATCGCGCCCCAAAAAACAAAGACGCAATAAATGGGCTTGTAAGTAAGTCTTAATTTACATTTTTTTTACTTCTAGTCGATTTATCTTAGCTTTGCTTTTGTTTGCATCTCCACGTACTCATTCTAACCACTATCGGGTTTTTATTGCAGAGTACTTGCATCAACACCGCGACCTATGCCAAGACCCATGCCCATTCCATCGTGGCATGTGAACTCCAGTCCGATACAGCCTTATATTCTTCCAGAGTATGCTGAGGACTTAGCACAAGCGCTTCAATCCGGTGCCATTAGATATGTTCCTAGTCGAGCTACTACTTGTGATCTTAGGGCCCTTGTATTTATGGATACAGAGGCTGTAGAAGGAGATTCAGAGTCCTCGAGATCAGATAGTGGAAGTAGCGATTAGAACATATCATGCGTTTTGGAAGGACGTTTCGGTCTTTTATTGTTTTCATCTGATTTGATTTGATTTGACTGGATTTGATTACATTTTCCTCTAAGGTGTCTTTCGCACATATCTTGCATTTTTGTACGCGACCATCGGGTTTTTTTTATAATTTTTCCATTTGATATTCGTGTATGTCCAGTTGTGGGATTTTTTTGCTGTTAATTCTTATTTGTTCTTTATACAAGATCATAAACATGTGTCATATTTTTTATTTTATTTTAACTATTTAATTTGATGTTCATGGCCTTGTGAAGGAAATACATATCATGTGCCAAAGTGAATCTGAAATTCCCGATAAAATATTTACAGACTACTGGAGCCTAAAAAAATGAAAACCACATTAGTCAAAAAGTTGGTTCATTTAGATAGTAATAGCAATGAAACCAAAAACAATAATGTGGACATATAATTGCAATAGATAACAATTATATGTTCAAAGTCATGGCGGCTCCCTTCATACGCAAATGACGTTGCCAATGAATTAGCGGAAGGTTCATATCATACATTTAGACCTAAGGAATTGATGCTAAGCGGTATAGAGTATGTTGAGTTAGAAGTTGTTGAGACTGAGGATAATCTGATAATTGTGATTTCGTTTATATGTCTTAGGTAGAATTTTGTGTCTTATTGCTTGCATAATAATATATTTTTGCATTTGATTGTTAATTGTCCGTTTAGTGCGGTAATCTTCATGGTTTTCCTTTCACAATGAATTATATTTTGTAATGCCTTCTTACACTCTTACCCTAAACCCTCCTTGCACTCTATTATTCAATAAGACATAGAGGTAAACTACCTCATTATCCACCATGGCATCATCCATGTAACAAAATTCAAAACATAACCCAAAATTAAAAAATGTAGTTGTAAAAATATATATCAAAACATGTATCTGTGATCGGAAGGGATGACTGTAGGCTGATATATTATGAATAAGGGTTCAAGACCTGAAATTTGTATGTTTATGCAGGTTCAGTTAGGTTGATATTTCTGGTTGTGACTGGTTTAGACACATTTGGGATTTTAGTTGTGGCAGTGACTTCTGGTTGTCACTACTAGCATTGTGTTCGAACATAAAATTTTGGCTGCAGGGGGCTACCTGTAGGCTGATACTAATTCTATAAAGGTTGAAATTTGGGATGTTTGATGATTATGCAGGTTCATTTAGATTTTGAATTATGATTGTCATTGGGTTAGTCAAATAAGGCTTTGAGTTGAATCAATGCTTTCTGGTTGTCACTGTAAGGGTGTGTGAACATGAACTTGTGCTCCAGGGGGCTGCCTTTAGTCTGGTACTCTTTGAGTGTTTGTTGTATCTGGAGGTTCAGTTAGTTCGTGAATGATGGTTGTCACTGCTTTGTCATATTCAGGTTTTTAGTTGAGGCAGTGAATTCATAAATATGCAAACACAATCATATCTTTATTCAAAACCAAGTTTACAAATCACGGGTCAGGAAGATGGGAATGTGATGTGTAATTTTCATCATCCATATTATGGTTGTATATCATTCGCTAACAATTATAGAGTCAATTTTGTAAAGAAGGGAGTACAATATTGTTAACAGTTAACACGTTTAAGCTTCAGGTTCGGGTGGTCCCTGCCTCAAATTGGTGGGCAAAACGAGATATGTTCAAATGCATACAAATGTTCAACCTATTTACAGTCTACCCTCTATAAATGTTAACCCTCTAGAGTGGATCAAAGTTAACATTTATAGAGGGTAGAACAGTTAACAATTATAAAAGTATGTTATTGAGAAATATACAAATTTTAACATCTACAAATACAAGCAATTGTGAATAGTCCTTCTGAGAGAATACCATAAAATTGCAAACACAATCAAAAATTTATTCCATATCAAGTTTACAATTCACGGGTGAGAGAGAGAGGAATGTAATTGAATGTGTAGTTTTTATCATCCATATTATGGTTGTATTTCATTCGCTAACAATTATAGAGTAAAATAAACATAGAAGTGAGTACCATTTTGTTAACAATTCGCACGTTTAACATTTATAGTGTGCAATATATGGGGAGTAGAAGAAAGATAACATTTAGAAAGGGTTAACACTTATAGGTGTAACACTTATAGAGGGTGGACTTTATGTGGAGAAAACCCTTTAAGAGACCTCTTCGGGTTTACTTCAAATTATAATTTTTTTTAATTTACAGTAATATGTTATATAGTATACGTGTTTGGATATTGAATTGGTGACGTCATGCTGATGTAAGCCCTAATGTTGTATTTTATCAAAAAAATTCTATGTTTCAAAATTCTATAAACGATATGAATGGGGAAATGTTGGCCTATTTCCGCGGTAATAGAGTACATAACCTTCAAACATATCTAAAAATAGTTCGTTATTTTTCCTTGGATCCCGCGGTTATAGGTGCATTTTCCCTCTCAATTCATGTCGCAAATTGAGTTCTCCGCTCTCCGCTCACCGCTCTCCGCTCTCCGCTCTACGCTCATGCTGTAACTTTCCCCCGAGTCAAGATGGACCGTACAAATTACTTACTAAATTAGCATCCACCCCTTGGGGCCCAAGACTCAATATTAAACCATGTCGATGATGTTAATGTTTATGGCATGGCTTCGGATGAAAATGAATGGGAAGGAAGGTGCTTTTCTCTTGATTCCCCATGGAAAAGTAGTTCCACAAATGACTCAAGGATAGAACTCTAAAGCCTCCACACTATTATCCATATTATACTACTTCTAATACGATTTTTATCCATATTATACTACTTCTAATACGATTTGTGAGCTTAACACCACTCTTAATAAAGTGGTTGTAGTTAGTTTTTTGCTGTCCCTTAAAAATAACAACCCAGGGAACTAGGTCACAGGGAAGACTGAGCTAGTGTCTATAAGGATTAATGTCACATTGGATTAAGGTTTTAATAACAATCTAGGTCTTTTACTCCTTAGTTTTCTCTTCTTCAGGTTTAATCCCCACTCTTATGGTTCATTGGTGCTTTGAGTCGTGTGTGAGTCTGTCCTATGTGACGACTCCTATCACTCTAATTTCACACTTTCTAATTCCGTCGTGAAGCTCAAAGGCTTTGGCAATAGTCTTTTCGGATCTTGGCAACAGTCTTCCAATGGATTTTCATCCTATTGGGGTTAGTATCTTCTTCCTTAATTAAATGATCACTTAATGCCATCAATCATAATTCAAATTGCATTGCTCAAAGAATTTGTTCCTTCACTTTATCTCATTTATCCTTTATTGATTATAATTAAAATTTACTTATCTCGTAGTCTTCATTGTCACATAACACACACCGGCTTGCTTCGATTCCTGCAACATTCTTACATAATCGCATAACTTATAGGCTATAGCCATTAGATTCCAACGTAATCTACTTCAATGGCTAGCCTAATTCCTCTCACATCAAACCATATCCTTCTCATTCCTAATCATGTCAAAGCACGCTCTTTGTTGAAGAGACTAATTGCCAACTCATCATCATCATGGCAATGGCCGTCCTCTTGGTCTCTTCTCTCTCTAAGATGTCCCCTACATCAGATCCTCATCATGTTTAACCACTTCCTGGTATGATCTGTACTACACTCTTCCTCTTCTTATGGCCTCTAATTCTCTCCATGCTTCCTCTTTCTCTCGGCCTCTCTTAGTGTCAGCCTTTCTCAGTTTCCTCTCTCTCCCCGGCTATAGTCAGTTAGGGTGCCCTCGACACTCAACTCTCCCTCTCTGACTACCCTCGACATCCTTTTCCTTCTGTGCGCACTCGGGTAACTTGATTGCTTCAGTGATTTCCTCTTTGCTGCACTAACTCTTTTATCCTTGCAATCTTGACCATATTAGGATGCTCTTGACAATGTTATGACACTCTTGGCTATGGCCTGCTGCTCTTGCTATCCTTTCTTCATTTTCTTGCAACTGTGATCACGGCATCATATCCGTGCTACAGACTATGGCCCTCTTCTTATTTTGCTCTTAGGCTATAGTCAATATTCTCTCTCTCTCTCTCTCTGTTCCTATACTGGATCTACTTCTCGTTACGCTTGTACTTCTCTCAGATTGCCAGTTACTCTCAAGTTTTCATCGACCATGGCTATAGCCTAAGCCTTCTCTGCAACAGTTTGTTTTCCTTGAATCTACTTAGGGTGGTTGCTCGGCTTCGACTCACCCAGTTTCTTTCACAATAGAGACTATAGCCTTTTTCTCAATTTTGATCTATCTCAGTCTCCATATACCACTACTCTGATCCAATAAACATATTCTTTTATCTTCAATTCATCTTACTCCACTGTTCCTCACTCCTTTCTTCCAAATTTCCCTCACATGACCTCGTCTTCACTCGCTGGACTCGAATATATCCTTGAAATACACTCATTCGACTCTAATTGTCATACACAGAATATAGCCATTCTCATATCAATCAAATACTCCTTCTTTACTTAATCGACTCAAAATCAGTTTATATGATCCGCATCCCCCTATCACAGGTGGTGATGCTACAATCCTAACTCTGAAAATCTAATGCCTTCGGCTTCTAACTCTAATGCCTATAGCCTGTCTCTCCGCGGCTATGGCCTCAGTAGATATAACGAGAAGTGTCTTCTCCTTGCCGATAGCCCACTTATCAAGCTCGGAGCTCCTGGCGGTTGCAACTCCTAAAACTACTTTCCTCGGGCTATAGCCTTCTGATTTCATCCTAAACTAACTTTCATCTATCATTTTAGTTACTTTATCATAAAAAAAGTTTTTTTCTTTCTTACTACCAGGCTATGGCCAGAAAAATGGTATTACATAGCCCCCTACTTAATACTTTTACGTCCTGTAAAAGCTATCGTCTTCTTCCACGGTGGGGCCCTCCCATGTGCTTGAACGGTCGCTGAGACGAAGGGCCATAATCTGCAACAAAATTCGGCCTCATGGTCTCTTCCTCAGGTACTACTGTGTTCTCCACCTCTCTCTGAACCTGCAATGCTCTTGAAATCACACCGTACCTTGTAGCTCCAAATTCATTTACCAGGCTATGGTGTGGTCCGATAATGAAATAGGTAGAGCACATAGCCTCCATACAACGCAACCAGCGAGCCGATCGGTAGTTAATCTTCGTCAAAAGCAGCGCCTCTCGATTCGACTTGCTCAACAGATTAACGTTGTAGGTGAAATTGTACTCTAAACACCAGTTTCCCAAAATGGCTGCAAAGATCGCGGCTCGGAAACATACCGGGTCGCGGTGCTGGCGATGTTCAAAGGAAAATTGCATGTAGGCAGCATGACAATCTTGAGGCGTCATGAACGAACCAGGGATAAGTGGCCAATTGTACTCCAAACTATCCATCAGGGCGTTAGTAGGCCACTTGTACCGCCTTGGGCAATTGCAAAACCTTAGATCATTTCTCACATTCAAAGGGGGTTCCCTGCTCCATCCTGCACATATGCGGCGGTAAACTTTGTCATGAGACTGATTTGGATCAGTGCTCACTTGTCTTGATTGGCCAACATCCTCCAAAATCCATTCCAAAGCCTTCCAGGTTGGAATTGGTTGCTCCACGTCTTCGTCAAACAGGGCCTCATACTCTCCCAAAAATTTGTGCGTCAAGGGGCTACTCGCTCGGCTCGTACCACTTAGCACTCTGTGGACCTGGTTAGGAGGGGGTAAGAAAAAAGTTATTTGATTCTGCAAGTTCACTTGTGCCCTTCCTCCTGTCTGCTCCATTTGTTGATCCATCCTGTACATCCTCTCCTTCAGTTGGTCATACTTGAACTGGTAATGTCCAGGGCCAAGGTCAAGTCATTTGCTGGTTGCCAACCTCTCTGAACTAGCGTCCATCGCAGCTTGCAAAAAGTTGTCCCCTCTCAAACTCGACCTCACCCTAGCAAACTCAACTGCCCAATTCTTCAGTAAGGGTGAAGGGCAAATTGTCAATGCGGTGCCAACTGCTGCATTCCAAAACTGAAGATCTACCTCTCGCTGGGGTGGGTTTAACTCCAAAGCTGCCACCTGATGTCTTCTTTGTTGTAGTGACAACTCCAGTTGGGTATAGTAGGTAAAAACTCTGACCCCAAATTCGGCTATAATCTGAAACATCTTGAAGGGGTCAGTCACTCTCAATCCTCCTCTCACTAAAATCTCTGTGAGAAGATTCTCACACCCATCCATTAGGGATTCTGCCCATAACTTCTCAAAATCAGGGATACTTAAAACTTGGTTGGATTGCAGGCTATAGACTAGAAAGAAGATATCTCGCTGTAACTCGAAGTTTTTGAACAGTGAGGCAAAGGGTGGACACACACTCTCAATGGCCCACACACCTGACTTCATCCTCTCAATCCTTCTTCGTTTTGCTTCCAGCTCAATATTCTGCCTCTCTAATCCCTCTTCTAATTCTCGAATTTTCTGCCCGCTTTCCAAAATCTCCCGCTCGCTCACTAGAACCGCATGTATCTGGGCCTTAAGAGATTGATTCTCTTTGGACTTACTGGCTATAGCCCTCTCTTGTCTTACTCTAAGGCCTTCCCAGACACTTTTTTCTCTCTCTAAGGCCTCTTTCTCTTTCACCAGCTGGGCCTTCTCATTTGTGGCTAGGGTTAACTCTGTAAATACCATTCCACACTCATCCTGCCACTCTTTTTGACTTTTGACACTCTCTGTGAGTTTTTCTTTCAGCTGGGCCTCTCTGGTTTGCAAATCAATGTTGAGACTCTGCAACTGACTCTCTTTCTCTCGGGCTAGGGTTAATTCTGATTGTAACTTTTGTATTAACCCTTCCCTATCATGTGACTCTGATGAAGGGCTCAATTCTGACCCTAACTCAAAAAATTGTGAAGGTACTACCAACCTAGGTAAAACCTGAAAATTTTCACTAGGCCCTCCCATACCTGCGAAATCTCCACATAACTCTATGCTTTCCTCTACAATTTCGGGTGGATCCGGACTGGCTATAGGCGACATGACCATGCGACGCTCAGGAGATGGAGCAAAATACCTGGGACGACTCAAAAAAGGTGGAACTGGTCTAGAGTAACTTGAAGGACTGGACACAACTGACAACTGACACAAAATACCCATATAACCTGCACATCTCAGTGGAACCGGTCGCCTCTCCCTCTGCTTCTCAATTTCCTCTTGCATGCGGAGTCGGAGTTCTTCGGCCCAGTTGTATCTTGTGCCTCTCATCAGCGCTGTGAATGCTGCGCATACCATACAGTGCTCCATTTTGCTTCCCTTCTCACCCAGTTGGATTCTCTAATGAAACACCTCCAACCATTCCTTCCAAGGTGAGTTTGCTAGCTCTATGCTCCAGCCCATAGCCTCTGAATCAAATGCTAAACTTCCTCCTTTGAAAACTATCTCCCACTCTCGCGCACTGATTGGTACTTCAGCATTGAGTAACGGCTGGCCATCCTCTTCTGGTAAGGTGGTCGCTCTGGCTATAGCCTCCGAGTTGAAGTGCACACTTTTATTCTGCACCTTAATCTCTCGAAACTCACTTGCCAATGCAGATTCAAAAAACTCAGACAAATCTGCTTGCCATGGCCATGAGATCTCTAACCTACACAAAAACTCCCATAACCCAGCAGCTCTCAACTGCGGCTCTTTCTTCTGAATCTGCTCTCGCACAACCTCTGGCAATTCTTGAAACACTAGGGGCTCAATTGTCACTCGACCCCTCTTACGCTGCCTCTTTGATGACTCTGCCATCCTCTTTGACTATAGCCTGAAAAAACTTCTAAACAATCCCACTCGCCTTCAATCTCTCTGGTATTCAAAATCACAGCTTGCTTCACTCAAGCCTCTCAGATAACGACTAAAATCATACTCTCTCTTGCAATTTGGACTCAGAAATCTCACTGGGCACACACACTCAATCTCACACACTCTGCTCGTTGAATCACTCTCAGCTCGCAATTACTAACGCGCCAATTGCATCTGTAAGTAATCCTTTGGCTATAGCCTGACTCTTTGTAAGAGTTTGCTCGAGGCTGCGCCGCCATGTGTGTTGTGTGACAAATCATGATTATGAGGGGAGTGGTTAGACTCACCCGTCCTCATTATGGGCCTTGTATGATTATAGCCTGCCTTAATCATTTAACAAACCTTAAGATTTTCATCATGAGATTGCTTCTAATCATTTCTTCCTCCGTTAAACCTGATCAGTCTTATCAGATCTAGGTGATTTAGTGAGTGCTTTGTATTATTTCAAAGACTATAGCCTATTACCATTAATTTCCAACTTTAATTTTAATTTGGAGATCTAACTTATTAGAAACTTGGTAATATTTAGGTCACTAATATATTTTATGTTCTCAATCCTTTAATACTCTTTTCCATTAGGATTCTCAAACTAACCAATTTGCCATTATATCTCAAAAAATGTTCTTTTCATTCGTTTCCTAATCCGATGGATTAACTTTTTTAAGGTTATTCTTAAATTCCCTTTGTTATGATTAACTTCATAATTAGACAATTTAGTAATTCGTGGTGCTCCACTTAATGATTTGAAAAAATTTCAATGTTTCACTCGTTATTACTCTCCTAACGACCCTCCCCCTCTCATTTATTATACTAACTGACCTCAGTTAGTACAATAAATTTTAAGATGATTCCCATTAATGCGGGTAGCTAAGGGTCGACCTTGAAAATCTTCCAAATCACAAGATCCATTTTCGTAACTTTTAACCACTTTATAAGGGCCTTGCCAACGAATTTTAAATTTTCCGGGAAATTTATGGAAACGACTATCATAAAGTAGAACTAAATCGTTATCGGAAATAACTTTGTTCTTCATCTTACTATCATAATAAGTCTTACGCCACTTTTGAATTGCGGCTGTATTGAGATAAGCTTGTGCTCGAATTTCATCCAATTTTTCCAACATAGCAATACGTTCTTTCAAGGATTCGGAATCATCTAATCGCTCTTCCACGGCTATGCGTAAAGATGGCAATTCTAATTCAATGGGTAAAATTGCCTCTTGGCCATAGACTAATTGAAAAGGGGTAAATTTTGTGGTAACCTTGTAGGCAGTACGGTATGCCCATAAGGCGTCCAATAATTTAACATCCCAATCAACCATAGAACCTTGAACTGTCTTAGTAATAATTTTACACAAGATTCCATTAGTTTTCTCTGTTTGACCATTTGCTCTCGGGTGGTATGGGGTAGTAAGTCGATGTTTAATCTTGTATTTCTCAGTCAATAACTCAATAACATCATTAACAAAATGGGTGCCTCTGTCGCTAATTAACTCTCGTGGACAACCAAAACGTGAAAAAATATTAGTTTTAAGAAATTTAGCAACTGTTTCTTTATCATCACGTTTTGTGGCCTCAGCTTCAGCCCATTTTGTGGCGTAGTCAGTGGCAACCAAAATATAATGATGACGTCCACTCTTACTCGGAGGGTTAATTGGACCAACAAAATCCATACCCCATTTCTCAAAGGGTGCTAGTGCCAAAATAGGATGTAAGGGCATAGCTGACGTGTCTGTGGGTTTACCAATTCTCTGACAAGCATCACACTGTCTAGCATAGGTGGAGCAATCTTGAAACAGAGTGGGCCACCAATATCCAACTTGTAAGACTTTTCTAGCAGTAACATTGCCCGCAAAGTGACCTCCTGCAGGGTCACTATGACATCCTTGTAAAATCAAAGGTATCTCGGAACTCATAATACAACGTCTCAATACATCATCCTTGCCTTTCTTATACAAAGTATCGGCAATGATGGAATATGGAGCTGCTTTAAATGCTAGACGTTGTTATTGTTTCTTAGTGAAATCTGAAGGGAATTTATTAGTTTGTAGATAATTTATTATCTCAGCATATTCAGGTGACACTGTGTCTATGAAAAACAAATTGGCATCCGGGAAAGAGTCATCAATGGGTTCTGTACCCAATGTATCACTTAATCTAGATAGATGATCCGCATTAGCGTGACTCTTACCGGGTCGCACTTGAATAGTAAAATTGAACTCTTGTAACAACAACACCCACCTAGCTATTCTTCCACTTAGTTGGGGTTTGTTTATCATGTATTTTAGGGCATCGTGATCTACATGAAACACAAATTTGTATCCCAACAAATAATGTCTAAATTTCTGCACTGAGAAAATCATTCCTAGGGCTTCTCTTTCAGTAACTGTGTAATTACGCTCTGTTTGGACTAGTTGACGACTGGCGAAGTATATGGGATGGTCATGACCTCTCTCATCCTTTTGACTCAGTACTGCTCCTATGGCAACATTTGACGCATCCACATAGACTTCAAAATCTTTATCCCAATTAGGGGCAACTAGTATAGGTGCAGACACTAACTTCTTTTTAAGAGTATTAAAAGCTTTAGTGCATGCCTCTGTCCAAACAGGTGGGGTATCGGTTCTTTTTAGCAATTCTGTCAATGGCATAGCAATGATGGAATAACGAAAAATGAAACGACGATAATAACCTGTGTGTCCTAAAAATCCTTTGACTTCTGTAACTGTGGTTGGTATGGGTAACGAAGCAATGATGGCAATCTTTTCAGGGTCAGTGGCCACTCCTTGCTTGGATATAATGTGACCAACCAATTTACCAAAGGGTACTAGAAACACAGATTTAGCAGTATTAATAGAAATTCCTACTGCCATACATTCATCAAAACATTCTTGTAGATGTTTTGCATGATTTTCTAGAGTGCTGTAAACTGCAAAATCATCTAGGAATACTTCCATCGTACGATGAAGATATTTCCTAAATGTGTTAATGCCTAATCTGGAAAAAGTTCCAGAGGAATTGCACATACCAAAAGGCATCCGTGCATATGCAAAAACACCCCAAGGTGTTGTGAAGGCAGTCAAAAGACGGTGTGGTGGGTATATCGAGATTTGGTTATAACCTGAAAACCCATCCATAAATAAATAACAATCATATCCTGCGACTTCGTCTAACATAGTGTCAGTAAATGGTAAGGGAAAATAGTCTTTCTTAGTGACACTATTTAGCTTCCGGTAATCCACACATATTCGTAGCTTACCATTTTTCTTGGGTACTACGACAATGGGTGATACCCAGTCACTATAGGGAATCGGATAAATGATACCGACTTCCAACAATTTATCAACCTCTTCTTTGACTAATAGGGAATATTTTGGATTCATTCGGTATTGTCTTTGACGGACAGGGGTAGTTCCTTCTTCCAATATAGTTTTATGTTCACAAATTTCTGGAGGAACTCCTCTCAAATCTTTATATGACCACGCGAAGACCTTAATATTTTTCTTAAAGAATTCCTTCCAAAATTTTCACTCATCTTTAGTTATCTTCTCGTATATCTTAATGATACGAGGTGTCTCATCATCACTCAAATCCATATCTCTACATACATCTTTAACCACGTAATGTTTAACAGGTTGATTAGACTCAAACATTGAGGATTCCCATTTTTTAGCCAGTTCATCTTTAGCTGATATTTCGGGTGTGATTTCCTCTTGTACACTGTAGACCAATTTCCACTCTCGTAATTTCCTTTGTCGAGGTGTATAGGTAGAGACAGGGTTGTCTATTGTGTCGTGACGGAGGCTTATCCCGGCATAATGTCGTGCCGTCACGACACGTATCCGTCACGACATTATGCCGGATTATGCCGGATGCTGTCTTTATCCTGCCGGACTTGAATTTTACCGATTTTTTTGTGTAATTACATTACCCAATTTCGGACACGTAGGATTTACATTGTCCACGTGTGACGACATGTCAGCAAAGTAAAGGGAAAGTGGGGAAAATTCTACTAGCGCCCGTCCGCCCCCGTTCCCAATCCCCGTTCCCACCCGTCCGCCCTCGTTCCCAATCCCCGTTCCACCCCGTCCGCTCCCGTTCCCAACCTCCGTCTGCCCACGTCCCCCGCCCCGCTCCCAACCCGTCCGCTCCCCCGTCCGCCCCCCCCCCCCGTCCGCTCCCCCCCCCTCCGTCCGCCCCCCCGTCCGCCCCCCCGTCCGCTCCCCCCACCTCCGTCCGCTCACCCGTCCGCTCCACCGTCCGCCCCCCCCCCCCGTCCGCTCCCCCGTCCGCCCCCCCCCCCCCGTCCGCTCCCCCGTCCGCCCCCCCCCCCCCGTCCGCCCCCCCGTCCGCTCCCCCCACCTCCGTCCGCTCACCCGTCCGCTCCACCGTCCGCCCCCCCCCCCCCCCCGTCCGCTCCCCCGTCCGCCCCCCCCCCCGGTCCGCTCCCCCGTCCGCTCCCCCCCCTCCGTCCGCTCCCCCGTCCGCCCCCCCTCCATCCGCTCCCCCGTCCGCCCCCCCCGTCCGCCCCCCCGTCCGCCCCCCCCCCCCGTCCGCCCCCCCCGTCCGCTCCCCCGTCCGCCCCCCCGTCCGCTCCCCCCCCCCTCCGTCCGCTCCCCCGTCCGCTCCCCCCCCCTCCGTCCGCTCCCCCGTCCGCACCCCCGTCCGCTCCCACCCCTTCCGTCCGCTCCCCCGTCCGATTCGAACACTATAAATTGAGGGTGCAAGGTGCCATTTTTGCCTCCACTGACATAGTGTGTCTCAAGTCTTTTGATTCTCCTTTGAGGAGTGAGGATTGAATGCGTGAGACCCGAATGCAGAGTATACTTTGTCCAATCTAGTGTCTGTGAATTAGGGTTGCCCTCGTGGCACTCTTGAACAGGACCTAGTATGCGATCAAAGTGACTTGCTCTAACTTGTTTGTATTTGCAGGTTTTGTTGAAGTCATGCCACGCCGAAACGATGCATGGGATCATTGGTACGAGGATAAGGGGAGGGTTCCCGGTAAATCACAAAGGCAGGTTAAATGTAGGTTTTGCCCGTTCGTCATATCTTACCGAGGAGATAGAATGTTGGCCCACCTTGGTTATAGACCTCATGTAGGGGGTGCTTCTGATGTTTCCACATGTAGGATGGTACCCCCGCATATTAGGGCCTTGTTTGAACATTGCGGAGGCATTGTGCCCTTACATGTAGGCATTGTAAATGAGGACTCTCTGGTGGCAGATATTGTACCTTTGGAGCCTATTATAGCGGGCTCCGTAATTAGTGAAACAGAGCCTTTGCTTATGTCCCAAACCACTCAACATTCTGATGTTGTGATATATGGCACTCCTCCTCGTGAACTACGTCAACTCAACATAACGGAGGGGTTCAATGTGTCAACAAAACAACTCCTCGATAGAGCATGGGCAACGGCTTTTTATGAAGCTAACATTCCTTTCAACATTGTGAGACATCCTGCATTTGTTCATGCTGTGCGTGAAACTGCCCGTCATCGAATGCCAGCCTACACACCACCATCGTACAATGCCATTCGTACGAAGTTGTTAACTGATATAAAGGTTGACCTAGATAGGCAAGTGAAGGAGAAGCTGGGGAATTCCGTTGAAAAATACGGTGTTACAATATGTTGTGATGGATGGGACAACGTGCAAAACCGACCTCTCCTAAACGTTCTTCAATGTGGCACAAAGGGAGACGTTTTCTTGGGTACCATTGACACCACGGGAAATCACAAGGATCATGTCTACGTTGCTGCTCAAATTCAACCATTTGTGGAAAAGGTTGGTCGACATAATGTGGTCCAAGTTTGCACCGACAATGCCCCAGTTATGGCCTCCGCTGCTCGCGACTTGATTCGAGCAAATCCCGATCTATATTTTCAAGGATGTGCTGCACATTGCCTAGATCTCCTCTTAGAAGATTGGGGGAAGGAGGAATGGGTGAAAAAATTGGTAAAAAAATCCCGCCATATTTGTGTATTTGTTAAAAACCATCATGCTTCTCAAGCTATATTCCGGAGGTTGTCACCAAATCTCTCACTCCGCCTACCTGTAGAGACCCGTTTTGCTACGAACTTCATCATGATTGAACGTCTTCTCCAAGTACGCAATGCTTTGGAAAGAATGGTGGTTGATGAGGATTGGATCACTCTAATGCGTGATATGAGGAGGAGATCTGGCACCTCTTACATGAAGGGCTCTGTTGTGCGAAGCTTTATACGTTCTGATGGATTCTGGAACACGTGCGAAAATTTCTTGTATATGGTGATCCCGGTTGTTAAAGCTCTTCGTGTATTTGACGGCAAGGCGCCTGCAATGGGAATGGCTTGGAGGGTCATGCATGATTTACAAACCCATATTCGTGGATTCAGTAAACCTCCATTTCGCTTAAGCCCTGAGCTTGCTGCAAATGCTATGGTAACGTTTCAAAATAGATGGAGGTTGATGTTGAATGATCTACACTGGGCTGGAGCGATGTTAAATCCGCTTCTACGTGGTTGGGCCCCACTCCATGAGGATGACAATTCGAGGACAATCCTAAATCGAGTTCTTCGCAGGCTTGCTCAAGATGAGGACACTTATGTCCAAATCCTCCACCAGTACCAAGATTTTCTTGAAAATCGAGGGCCTTTTGCTGATTCTACTGACCCGAGCGTGCATGCCGCACCTCTCCATGAATGGTGGGATGCAATGGGAGGTGGAGCTAAAGCCCTCCAAACAATAGCAAGACGTATCCTTGCACAAGTATGTTCCGCATCCGCATGTGAACGCAATTGGAGCATTTACTCATACGTTCACAACAAGAGTCGCAATCGCTTGAAGCATAGTCGTGCTGAGGACCTCGTCTACATATATACCAATAGTAGGCTCATTCGACATCGGAGGGGCCCAAGACCTGCTCAATGGTACGAATTGAATGAGGTCCATTCTGACGATGACCTTGACGAAGAAGATGACGTGGATCCAACTGATAGGGCTGGAAATGATGAAGACAACAATGTTGATGACATCGACTTTGATTTGGATGACCTCGATTCCGAGAATCATGGTTCAGAAGATGAGGATGGCAATGGTAGTGATGGAAACCTTGGGGTGTTTGAGTTTGATGAACCGGATGTCCCCCAACATAACGACGGAATGCATGACGATCATGAGGGGTCTATTGGAAGACCGCATGTTGAAACTCTCCACACTGGAGAAGGGTTTCCATCTGACCATAATGTTGCTATGGGGGCAAGTGAGAATGTGGGAATTGAAGTAGATTCCTTGCAACATCGGAGCGATTCTCTTTCATTTGGTGAAGGCGACAATGTACTACCCGTAAATGAGCCAACGCACGTCCAACATGATCCACTTCCAACCCGAGTACATTCTGAATCCATGGATGCCTCCCTCATATCCAACCATCGTATAGAAGATCCAACGCCCAATGTTCCTGAAATGCCTACAACTCGATTCCGTGCTCTTCAAAGGATTGCATCCACCTCTACGGTGCAATTGCATGCACAAGGTCAACATCGTCCTCTCACTCGAAGTATTGCCAATACTTCTAGATTGGGTGTTTCACGTGCAACTGCGGTGGGTGCTACTTTGGTTGCTATGCACAATGTTTCAAAAAATGTTACTATAGAGGCGCCACGTCGTCCTTCTGTACGACGACATGTTGTTGAGAACATACCAATTGCAATTCCACCCGCGTCTGTTTCACTTCCACACAGTCAATCCAATGGAAGAGGTGGTCTTGGAGTTGGAGGCGGAAGTACAACGGGGGATGCTTTTATAGATGGAAGTAGAGATGAAGTGCACTCAAGTCGTGGTACGGGTGGAGGGCGCCAGAGAACTACGAGAGGTGTCAAACGTACTAGGAAGAGGTATCAGGGACGATCGCTTCCGTTTACTGCTGAAGACTACAATGAAGATGAGGGTAGACCACATCTAGATGAAAATGGCATACAGGATGCAGATGGCTCCCGGCCGACCAAGAGGATAATTTTCTCACAACGTAACCGAGAGTTGCATCTTCGAAGCGCGACTCCCCAAACGGATGATGATTTCAGCACAGACGAGTCTGAAGAGGACCCAAGATGTGTCGAAGCAAATGATCCTACAGTACGGATTCGAACGTAATGGTTTTGCACAAATGTGTTCTTTCGGTGCTCCCACGTACTCCCATAATTTATTACTTCCGTCAAAATTGATACAAGTTACAACCTTAGGGCCTTCGGTAAGACATTTAGACCACAAAGCGAACGTTACGTTCGAAGTTGTATCATTTTATTATAGTAATAAAATTATTTATTGCATGTTTTTTAAAATTATTTATTGCATATTTATATAATTATATCTTTATGTGGTATTCAATATTGACTATGTAGTCAATAGTACTTTTGGTTAGACTATCATATGAATTACAAATATTCAAGTGAGTTTTTAAAAGTTTCGAATAACATTAAAACATGTGACATCCATATGCTATCTTTTACACGATCTTAGAAATGACAACTTGTCGGTAACTCCTCTTTATATTACATATTCTTTGAACATGAAATATGTTCAATGTGTACAAAGTCTTCCTCCGTTCCTATACAACTTTCTAAACATGCTACAAAAATGCCTAATCCGAATCTGAATCAAGGTCTATTGCAGCTGAAGTAGATCCTCGTCGTGCTCGTGATGATTCCCCGGCTTCCATCATTCGCGTGGTTTCACGGGTGAGATATGGACGATTTCCAGGAGACAGTGGAGTGGCATTACGTGGTCTAGGCCCCCCATTTAGCCATCTCAATACCGCATCATCCGTAACTCTATTCAAGAGTGCTTCAACTGCCTCCAACTGCGTTCTGTGTTTGTGGTACGACTGCTCTAAGTGCGCTTCAAAATGGGAATCCCGTTCCATGGGCATCTCATGTGCATCTTCTTCCAACTCATGCTCCGATATTGATAGTTCACCACTTGCATTGTAAAAAGGAGTTTGAATGCCTCTCCGTAATTGCATGGTTGTCGCATCCCAATGCCAACCAAAAGTTTGGTACAAAAATCTTTTCATGCCATGGTTTGGGGGCTTGTTGGGAAACAACTCGTCTGCAACATACAAAATTTGACGTGGATTTTGTGTCCATTCGCCATCTTTGTTATCGTTCCAAAGTTCAACCGTTGCACGATTGAATAACCAATTCCACTCAACAGAAGTCCCATCAAACTCGCAAAGGTTGAAGGGATAGTCCGTTGGCCTTACCACCCAGTCCTTAGGCATGTAATCCCGAAGGCCAAATTGGAGGTACAAACGAGGGTGGAAGGGTGATCTGCAATGGGGACATTGCCGTCTCCTGATCATTGTCACTATCAGACATTGTGGATGGAATTGGCCCTCACACGATCCAACTTGAAAGCATCCCTCTGGGCCAAATGGACTGCCGCAAATCCCACACACGGATCCGTCGAAGACCATTGGATGTGGACCCGGCCATAACAACTCACCCCTCATGCTGTATGGATATTCATGCACTTGGGTCACATCCCAATGATGATCGGAGTCGATCAGTTGCCGCCAATCCAAGCTCCCGTTAGGCAATTTCAAGTCATCCTCATCATCCCACCTACTAGGGTACATATGTTCTTGATCTGGCCATGACGTGAGCATCAAGTTCCGCAATCTATGATTGCGGTTCCATTCTCGCTGGATGCTCTCAAATTCAGCTTCATATTGACGAGCCTTGGCCATAGAAAGCAATGTCCCTGTCCTCATATTGGTTCGCTCCACGATCGCATCCAATAGAAATTTCCTCAACATTGCATTCTGCTCCTCCAGTGCGCCAATCTTGGATTCGTGATCGACAACCACTTCATTGACCACTTGAAGTTGTTGTTGCATGTCCACCACCTCCTTTTGCAAAGCCTCCATCTTTCCTTGCATTACTTCATTCCTCGTACATACGTCCGCTGCTTGTGACTTTGCAATCATGGCCTCCTGTAAAGCTGTATCCCTCTCTGCTTCCAAAGACTGGATGTTAATTGGTGTACTACTTGAACTGCCAGCCTCCCCCATCGTAAGTGTTGCAAGTCGATTTTCCAGCTCGAGAATCCTTGCTTTATACTCACGAATTTCCTCGGCATGTTGCTGGCGCAATGCCTCCATTCTGCTCTCCATCATGTCCGCACCAAGTTGACGAGGGTTTACCTCGTTTAGGGCCTCGTTAACCACCTGGTTAACCAGCTCGTTAACCACATCGACATTTACCTCCATGCCCTCCTCATCCATATGCTCAAACGCCTCCTCGATGGCCATCTCCACGTCATGGGCTGGTCGTTTGCGAGTACGTGGTTTTTTTGGTTCCCGACCTTCTGGAATTGGTGCCCCAGGCTCATCCACTAGTTTAGGATTCTTCCTGAACCACTCCGGAACGGGAGTGTATGGAATATCCGGAACTGTGCATTTAGTGAATGCAATTCCAATACCCCCAAATTTTTGATCATGCAGAGCACCCAAACTTGACCAATCCACCCTAACTCGCAACACGTGCTCCGCATACATCATACACGCCACCGACTTTGGAATTGCACTCTTGGGCCATCTATCCAAATTGGAGATACTTCTAAGTATCGTTAGGAATCTCCATTTTGCCTCCACGTCTTCAAGCTGCGTATAGCTCGCATTGACGGCCTTGCAATGTCGCTCGTGACAATATCTTGGCCACAACCGATCAAAGTGAGGGAAGCCCACGTACTGCATTGCAGTCTTCGCTGACCACGGTTGTGGTACATTCTCCCAACCTACCCTGGCTTTTTGGGAGGGATCATCGTAAACATTCCACTCCAAATCAGCGGCCTTGCGTCCATGTCCTCTGGAACACCCAGAACTAGATCCTCCACTTGCACTTGCCATGTCTCCAGTTCCTCCACTTGCCATGTCTGAAAATTGGAGTTTCTAATTCTAATTCCACCCAAATTGGAGTTTCTAATTCTAATCTAGAACTCTACTTTTTAAAATACTAATTGCACTTCATAATAGTGCTACAAAATATCCAAGCATACACTTCAAAATAGTGTTGCTGTGGAATTAGTTCAAAAATGTCCCTAAAAATTAAAGTTCAACTATTCGGCACACCCTTCGAGCACCCCGCTACCGGCGCTCACGCAGAGGCCAGTTGACTGGGCGCGTCACAAGGAATATGCCAAATAACGGCCACGTGGATCTGCCAAAACCTGCCACAACCTGCCAAAAGTAGTGTAAAAGGATCCCAAAAAAGGGATCCTTAACTCCTCCGAGAGCCCCGCTACCCCGCACTCTGTGTTAGAGGAGGGTTGTCTGGGCGCCCAGAAGGAGTGGAGTAAGGTATGTAAGTGGTCCCCTCCACTTATATACCCCCGTCCGCCCCTCCATCCGCTCCCGCGTCCCCACCCGTTCGCACCCGTTCGCACCCGTTCGCACCCGTCCGCACCCGTTCGCACCCGTCCGCACCCGTTCCCGCCCGTCCGCCCCAGAGTCCCCCCCCGTCCGCACCCGTTCCCTCCCGTCCGCCCCCAGCGTTCCCCCCCGTCCGCACCCGTTCCCTCCCGTCCGCCCCCAGCGTTCCCCCCCGTCCGCTCCCACGCTCCCCTCCGTACGCTCCTCTCCATACGCTCCAGCGTTCCCATCCCGTCCGCTCCTCGTTCCCATCCCGTCCGCTCCTCGTTCCCACACGTCCGCTCCTCGTTCCCATCCCGTCCGCTCCTCGTTCCCATCCCGTCCGCTCCTCGTTCCCACACGTCCGCTCCTCGTTCCCATCCCGTCCGCTCCTCGTTCCCACCCATCCGCTCCTTGTTCCCCACCCGTCCGCCCCGCGTTCCCTCCCGTCCGCGCCACCGTTCCCCTGCCGTCCGCTCCGCGTTCCCCTGCCGTCAGTTCCCCCCGTCCGCCCCCTGTTCCCCTCCCGTCCGCTCCATGTTCGCGGACGGGAGGGAACGCGGGGCGGACGGGTGGGGAACGCTGAGCGGACGGGTGGGAACGAGGAGCGGACGGTGGGGAACGAGGAGCGGACGGAGGGAACTCGGGGCGGACGGGTGGGGAACGCTGAGCGGACGGGTGGGAACGAGGAGCGGACGGTGGGGAACGAGGAGCGGACGGAGGGAACTCGGGGCGGACGGGTGGGGAACGCTGAGCGGACGGATGGGAACGAGGACCGGACGGGGGGGAACGGATGAAAGATGGAACGAGGAGCGGACGGGTGGGGAGCGCGGAGCGGACGGGAGGGAACGGGGCGGCAGGGGAACAACGTAGAATTGCGACCACATATGAATTGGACTTCATATGAATTTTTTAGAGCCAAAAAACGGACACTATAGTCACCATCTATAAATGTTAACCCTTGGGAGTGGATCAAAGTGCGATTGAGCGGCCCAACTTTGTTGAGAGTCCAAAGAAATGAACCCTAAATAGCCAATAAAATATAGTAAAGGTAGCCTTAGTTGGGCATAGTGTGAAGCCTCCAAAGGCCAAGCCCAAAAGTCCAAACTCAAAGGAGCATGCCACTTTATTACTTGCTCAAAATAACCCCTCCAATCTAACGGCCAAGATCTTGTCAATGATTGATTATTATAATGAAAAAAATGTAGGCATCGAAAAAAAAAGCAGGTGGGTTCGTTGGAAAGCTAGGAACCTAAACCCTCAAACCATGTATGGAAACACTTCTACATGAGTGTGAGAACAAATCAATGGCACATATGTGGTAGTAATTTGGAATGACGTAGGGTTTAGGGTTTAGGGGTTTAGGGTTTAGGGTTTATGAACCACTAAGGTTGAAGCACAAATTAATGATTTATTGAAGGAAAGTGCATTCGGATGGGTGACATCGGTTATGAAACCATATGAACCACTAAGGTTGAAGCACAAATTAATGATTTATTGAAGGAAAGTGCATTCGGATGGGTGACATCGGTTATGAAACCATATGAACCACTAAGGTTGAAGCACAAATTAATGATTTATTGAAGGAAAGTGCATTCGGATGGGTGACATCGGTTATGAAACCATATGAACCACTAAGGTTGAAGCACAAATTAATGATTTGTTGAAGGAAGGTGCATTCGGATGGGTGACATCGGTTATGAAACCATATGAACCACTAAGGTTGAAGCACAAATTAATGATTTGTTGAAGGAAGGTGCATTCGGATGGGTGACATCGGTTATGCAACCATATGAACCACTAAGGTTGAAGCACAAATTAATGATTTGTTGAAGGAAGGTGCATTCGGATGGGTGACATCGGTTATGAAACCATATGAACCACTAAGGTTGAAGCACAAATTAATGATTTGTTGAAGGAAAGTGCATTCGGATGGGTGACATCGGTTATGAAACCATATGAACCACTAAGGTTGAAGCACAAATTAATGATTTGTTGAAGGAAAGTGCATTCGGATGGGTGACATCGGTTATGAAACCATATGAACCACTAAGGTTGAAGCACAAATTAATGATTTGTTGAAGGAAAGTGCATTCGGATGGGTGACATCGGTTATGAAACTATATGAACCACTAAGGTTGAAGCACAAATTAATGATTTGTTGAATGAGTGGATAACTAATCAAATATGGAAAGTTCAAAGAGGTATCAAAGAGGTTTCCGATGCAGATGTCGGAAGATTTTTTCAAAAGTGTACATTTTTAACCTAACCAACTTTTTTTTTATTCCGATTGCGTTGACTTTATCTTACTAACGAGAATTGGATCCTCTACATATTGGATTACATCAATTATTGGTCATGGTCATCAAGTCCTTAGAGGTCAATATATAAGTAGATCATTGAGACTCATACATATAACGAAGGTAGAGTATCATGGATAGGATGGGAAAGGGGAGAGTCATGTTTGAGGGTGTAGAATGCGATGAGGAGATACACAATTTAGACGATCCCCATATTCCATTCAATGCAACACCCGAGCGTGAGAGAGATGAGAGAAGTGCTAGGGATCGATTTCGTGATGAGTATGTCATGACTCCCTTCTCACAATCTACACAAGCTTGGAGGATGAGGGCGGCGGAGGAACAACGACGATATGCAGACAACTTTGAGATCGATGCGGTGGAGAAGGACCACACACAATGCGTGGGTGGAGATCTAAATGATCTAATTGATTTGTGTGCGGATATTTTGGAGAAGCCCGGGGATGTGGATGTGGATGTGGATGTGGATGTGGAGGAGACTTCAATCGACATTGAAATAGTCAAGGTAGCGGGGGAATCTTCAAAGACTATGTCTATTCGTAAGAAGAGGAGAGGATTGTCGCCTCATCGGCTACCATTGAAGGAACGGATGAAAGACCGAACGATTAGCTATTTTGATTTACTTCAGCCGAATCCTCTTCCAAAAATGGAGCCTCGCTGGAAGCCAGGAGCATCTACGAGGTTGGGATGACGGAATGAAGTGGAATATTATAGTTTGCATGGTTTGTTCATGTATATGATTAATAAAGGGCATTTATAACGTTGTCGCAATAATAAAGTTATGACTTGTATAATATGTTGTACCACTTCTATGATTTATTTATTTATTTTTAATTCACCAACCGAACAGTTTCTGTTGAGATAAACAAGCACAAAGCAATATGAAACTATGCATCCACTTCTCAGTTCCAAGAGAAATTTTTTTAACCACTTTACGTTCACCCTTAGTTGATTATTGCTATTTTAGTGTACTTTATTATGTAGATGGGGGGACTATTATGTAGAGGACTTTTATTGCATATTCTTGTAGAGGACTTCATTACCTATCCATGGATACCAAGAACTCATTTTTTGGACTTCATATGAATTTTTGAGAGCCAAAAAACCGAGACTATGTCCAAACTTCCAAAAAAAAGTGATTGTGAATTATATAAATATAAATATAAGAAATTGTGAAGTATGTGTGCAATATGTGTGGAGTACAAGAAAGAACATTTAGAGATGTTTAGGATCACGTGTACAACCGATATAACTATTGCAACATTGTGCTCAACTTTAGTTAACTAGATATAACTATAGTTGACTACATTTTGTGGCATACCAAAATTAGAATAAATATAGGTAATTGCATTTTGGCAAGACATATCACGAACAACTATAGTTAACTTGAACTTAGCACATGGATGTGATAACAACGATGTGAAAGAATGATGTGGCCTCACGAGAGGCGAGAACCTTGGTTAGTCTCCCATAGACTTCATCTCGATTATGAAGCAAAAATCCTCATGGAGTATGAACATTGCACTAAGATCCATAAATCTCATACAATATACAAGTTGTGTATGAAAAAATGATGGCTTTATTTACATCTCCAACGGTTACAAAATTGGTATGATCCAAAATTGCTGCAAAGAAAACAAAAAAAAACTATTTTGCAGTGTCACGGAAGCACATTGTCGGGTTAACCATGTTGTATGGAGGCGACTTCAACATGTTCACTACGTGTGTGATGGTTGACCTTTCCGCTGGATTGGGCTTCGTCAATGCATCCAATGCTATCTCAAACCGCATCTTCAAGCCATTTGGATCACTGTTTAGCTGAAACAACGAGGAAGTCGAATCCCTGGCATAAATCTTCTTTGCCAAAGCACCCACTGAGAAGGACTCCGAGAGAAACGTGTGCCTATGTTTCCGAGCCATCCTCACCGGAGAGGTAGATGTTCCACGCTGCCCTCGTACATGGAATAATTCTGGACCAGCACAGTTGTATTTTATGCGGTGCTTGTTCATCTCATCCACTGATTATTTTCCATAGTTGGAGGGTGCGTCTTCATCTCCCCATGATGCCATCCCCCAATCACACACACCAATGAAAACCGTGTTCTCACGGTCTTGTGGGAAATGCAGCATGACATTGTTGGGATTAAGGTCATTGTGCAACACGTCATGCTTGTGCACTACATCCACAATGCACATTAGAGCCCATGCCAAATAAGCTCGATGCCTTCGATATACAACCAACCGTTTCCGTGCTTCAAAGTCTGCCCCAGGCATTTGAAGGATTGTGCGCTCGTGGGTTTCCGGAACTTGGTGGTCATAGACCCTCATGTTCTTCAAGGAGCCTCCATTCCACCACATCGAATAGGATTCGTATGTTTTCGGGTGGAGGTATTGTAGCTTGATTATCCCAGGATGATCTACTGGGCATGCCAATGCTTCAACCGAACGCTCCTTTCGGTTCTCCAGACTATTCGTGGCCTTCATGGTCTTCCCAGCCCACTCTATCCAGTTAGGGATGAATGATGCTCCATGAATTGTGACTCTCCGCACCACTCCGAAGGTCCCTTGGAAGATTTCCCTATCCAAGGGTTTGATCTCCACATTCCTAGGCAACCATATGACACCCTGCCGGCCCTGAGTGGCAATGTTGTCTGCCAGCTGCCTGTCAATAAAAACGGGAAGGTTGCGGGCGGATGTGCCTTTTGCTGCTATTACGCCTCTTTTCCAATTCTCTAGCTTAATGTACAGCTCGGACCTCCTCCCACCACTACTTCCCTCTCCAGGATGCATAGCCTCATATGACATCGTTGGATTGTAGATTGCTTCCACAGCTTGTTTTTCAATCCATGTGTTCCAATCGCTCATGCCCCTAGCTTCCTCAAACTCCGGTCCAGACGTGGCTTCCGTGAGAATAAGCATCAACTCGTTCCTCGCCAACTCTAAACCCTTTGTACCATCATTGAGGTATTTTTTCTCCAAATAAACCATGCTGTTACTTCTAAACCAATCCAACAACACGATCCTGCAATGATTTCGAGCCTCATCGGTCCGCGGGTCGCGTTTGCCTCTATGTTTCCTTTTCTTTGATTGCGAACCCGATGCCGCGGACCCGTCCTCCGTCCCTTCCGAAACTGCTGGGCGTTTTAATCCCCGTCTTTCAGTCTGCTCCGAACCCTGAGGTACATCACGTGCAGGGCTCTCCGGTCTTGATGTCCGCCGTGTCGGAGATTGTGGTGGCACGTTCTCCGAACGAGCCGGTGCATGTATTTCTGTGGAACTGCCTGAGCTTGGTCCCCTTCCAGTTCTCCCTCTATGTCCACTGTTTCCCCGACTCCCACGTGTTCCACGGCTTCCCCGTGTTTGGTTGCCTCCCGAATGACCAACAGCCAAGAACTCTTCGTCAAACTGAAAGGGATCTGGACGTGGTGGACGTGCTGCAGTACTTCCACTTCCAGGATCGCTTCCCGTACCCTCGGCAGTATTCGCCGATGCATTGCCTACGAGCCAAGCACGGTGCACCCTCAAATCCTCGTTCTCATAAGGAGCAATGCCCTCCCCCTCCATCGTGATAAAAATCACGTGAGTGAGTGAATCTGAAAATGAGTCGTGATAAAAATCACGTGAATAAGTGAGTGTGAAAATCTCTCGTGATAAAAATCACGGGAGCGAGTGAATCTGAAAAAAAAATTGCGAGGGTTCCCCCACAATTTGCCCTGCCCTCCCAAACCCCTTGAGACCCGCGCGGTGATGCTGTCCTTTGGGACGCAACAAGGTCTCGGGTCCCTATGTGGTGGGAGGAGAGGAAAGTGGTAGGAACTAAAGCCTCACGGCTTTATATAGGCAACGAGGAGCCCAATCATTATGGGATCCCGGTCGGAATTAGGGTTTAGGGTACGAAAACGACGTATGGGGAACGTGGGAACTAGGGGCGGACGGAGGGAACGTGGGGGCGGACGGAGGGAACGTGGGGGCGGACGGAGGGAACGAGGAGCAGACGGGTGGGGAACGCGATAGGGAACTCGGGCGGACGGGAGGGAACGAGGCGCGGACGGGAGGGGAACGGGCGGACGGAGGGAACGTGGCGGACGGAGGGAACGTGGAGCGGACGTGAAGGGAACTCGATAGGGAACGCGGGCGGACGGAAGGGATCGGAAAGCGGACGGGAGGGAACGTGGAGCGGACGTAGGGGAACTCGGGGCGGACGGGGGGAACGCGGGGCGGACGGGGGGAACGCGGGGCGGACGGGGGGAACGCGGGGCGGACGGGGGGAACGCGGGGCGGACGGGGGGAACGCGGGGCGGACGGAAGGGAACGGGTGCGGACAGGATGGGAACGGGGTACGGACGACGGGGAACGTGTGGCGGACGGAGGGAACGTGGAGCGGACGTGAGGGAACGCGTGCGGACGGGAGAGGAACGTGGGGCGGACGGGAGGGAACGAGGAGCGGACGGTGGGGAACGTGTGGCGGACGGAGGGTAGCGGACGGGAGGGAACGCGGGGCGGACGGGTGGGACGGGTGGGACGCCCCACCCCCCCCCTCTCCCGTCCGCTCCACCCCCGTCCGTCCGCCCCACCCCCCCTCCCCCGTCCGCTCCACCCCCCCGTCCGTCCGCTCCACCCCCGTCCGTCCGCCCCACCCCCCCCCCTCTCCCGTCCGCTCCACCCCCCTCCCCCGTCCGCTCCATCCCCCTCCTCCGTCCGCCCCTCCCCTCCTCCGTCCGCCCCACCCCCCCCCCCTCTCCCGTCCGCTCCACCCCCGTCCGTCCGCCCCACCCCCCCTCCCCCGTCCGCTCCACACCCCCGTCCGTCCGCTCCACCCCCATCCACCGTCCGCACCACCCCCCCGTCCGTCCGCTCCACCCCCCTTCCCCGTCCGCACCACCCCCCTTCCCCGTCCGCCCCCGTCCGCCCCACACCCTCCTTAGTAATATTTTATTACTTTGATTTTAACACAATGATAAACACAATGGCAAAATGGTCTACGTGGCAGGGGAAATATGCACATCCACGTCGACGTTTTCTGCCACATAGGACGCCACCTTGGCAAGAAGGTAAGTATTTTACCCACCCTAGTCGGCTCCCCCTATGTTGACCCTACGTGGACCCTATTGTGTCGTGACGGAGGGGTCCGTCACGACACGACACGTCGTGACGGCACGACACCGTCACAACGGCGGGATAGACAACCCTGGGTAGAGATCATATTGACTGGCATGGTATTTTGCCATGCCAAGATAGCATCATCAGAATCTCCGTCACCAAATGCACAAAAATACTCTCCCATTCCCACATGAGTGTATTTGTATGGCTTATCATTTACACGGTGTATGGATTCACTCGCAGTGGTTTCTTTCTCTGTCTCGTACTCATCATCTGTAGTGAATTCCGTTTCATCATCTTGGGTTTCACCATGATATTGAGTAGGAAACAAGGGTAGAATAATTTTCTCCGGACCTTTCCCTATTGTAAGTGTACCCTTCCCCCAATCTTCTTTGGCATGTGCATCTAGCAACCATGTTCGTCCAAGAAGACCTGGATAGGATGGTACACCGTCCATAGTTTTAAACACAATATAATCCACTTTATACTCGATATTGGCCACGAGGGTTGGGATTTGTTCCAAAACTCCTAATCGCTTTACTCGACTGCTATCTGCCATTTTCAAAATAATAGTAGTGGACACTACATTAGATATTCCCAACTCATTCATTGTGTCAACGTTCATCAAATTGACACTTGATCCTGTGTCGATTTGAAATCCTGGTATGAGAGCACCTCCTATGATGACATCGACTGTAGGGGCTCCAGGATCTTGACTCAAAGTAATATCATACATTGTAGCTGGTTTTGACCTCCTACGTATCATGGATGAACTCAAAGAACTACGACATTGTGGTACTACAGCCAATAATTGTTTTATAGTAATAGTTGGTTGTATCTTATCTAGATCCTCCATGATGTCATAAGGTTTGAGATCTTTAGACAACATCATCATCCGTGATGATCTAGAAGATGAAGGTTTAACCTTAGGTCTCTGATTTCTTATGGGTGTCTTTGGATGAGGATAAAAGTTATTAGTTGGTAACGTGGGTAATTGGGTCAAAATTGGAGGGTTAACAACAACAGTGGGTAACGAGGCTCTTGTATTATCAAGAACTATTGCGGGTGGTACATTTATTGGTGGTGGGTTAGGTTCCAATGTGGGTTTATCTTTGGGATCTCTAATCAAAAGACCCTGTGAATATTCAGTGAAACTAGTTTCCTCATCACTGTGTTGTTTATTGAACCTTTCAGTACTAGATCCTTCCCGACGTATTATGGGTTTCTTTTGGGATCTAGTAGTGACAGCATTGACTTTTTCTTCCATTTGATTTTCTTGAGGACGATCAAATGTGAACAGTTGTACTCTATGTACATTACGATCTTGTCTTTCTTCTTCCTGAATAGTTACATGCTTACCCTTTTTCCAATCTCTCTCAGAGGGTGGACCTTCCTTTTTTTGTTGGGTACACTCAACTGTAGGATGTCCGGCTTCTTTACAATTTCCACATAGTGGGATATATTGTTGAATTTTTCTGGGATTGGGACAATCTCCAGCATAGTGGCCTATCTCTCCACAACGAAAACATACCACATATTGGTTTGGCATTGGTGTCTTATAATTTTGGGTTCTGGGATTATACGGTGGACCATTCCAATTGGGTGGTTGATTGGTATTGCCCCAGCTTGGTCTATTCCCAAAATTAAGAGGTACTGGCCTACGGTTAAAATTCTTTTTAGGATTATAACTTGCATTAGGCCCACTATCCATACGCTTTTGTTGCCAAGGTCGTGATTGATTAGTCTCTATTTGATTGACTGCGCGACTCTTTGACAAATTCCAACATTCATTGACCGAATGATTCCCTCCACAAAAGGTACACTTAACTCGTAATCCTTTTGGAGTGGGACATTCATTAGATAAATGACCATGTCCCTTACAATTATTACACCAAATATTAGTTCTCTCTTCAGCCGGCGGTGGTCATTTGTTAGCCCCTCTAGTAATTTTGACTTCTAAGTCTGCTAATTTCTTAGTAATATCCATAAGGGCTAATTCCTGTGTAGTGGATTGTACAACCGGTGGGGGTTTTTGTATAATTTTTGGTGGTATAAATAGATTTGCACTGGGGTGTTTAAATTGGGTAGCGTCAATCATTGGCTTACCACCTGGATAGGTTGACGATTGACTTGGTAAAACCGGGTAGTACGATTGATCATTCTTGGGTTGGTCATAGAGGTCATAATTATAATTGTCAAAGGTATACCGATCCTCTACACGAGACTCCTCCCATGCCTTTGCCAAAGCAAATGCATCCTCTCTAGTAGCTGGTGTACGTTCTCTTACATACAATTTCAACTCAAAGGGGTATAATCTTCCTATAAAAATATTTCTCAAAAAATTATCTGGGATCTGGTGGGCTCCCATTCTCAGTAGAATATCACTCATTCTCCCCCAATAATTGTCAACAGTCTCATTCATACCCATACGAATTGTTCTTAGTTTTTCCATCAGACTGTTTTCGAATCCCAAGGGTCTGAAATATAAAAAAAATGCGTCTTTAAGGGCATCCCAATCAGCAAACGGTGGTTGACGGAAAAACCATAAAAATGCATTTTCTTGCAAAGTGGCTGCAAATACTTCCATTATTTTATTGAGTGGAACACTATTTGCACCGCATGCAACTTCAAATTTCCTCACATGGACATCAGGATCAGTCCCTGGTCTACCCAAAAAGTAGGGTAAATTAACTACACTATTGATTCTAGGTGGATTAGCTGCCATATTGAACAATGGTGTTACGTTTAAATTAATTGCTGGTGTATAGGGTGTGTACAGTGGGTTCCCTTGTAAACTAATATGAGGGGATGGGGTGGGTTCATAAGCAGTAGCCCACAACGATGGAGTAGGTAAGTCTTCTGCAACGAATAGAACTTTTGGTGACAAAAAATCTCTCTCACCACTTGTTGTAGGTCTATCTAAGGGTGTCTCAAATTTGTCTCCTGTAGTGCTATCAGAACCTCCCCTCGCTTCTTCTAAAAACGGTTGGACCCAACTTCTTCTCTTTTCAAGTAATTGTCTTCTATATTCCCTGGCTGCTGCTCTATCTTCTCTAGCTTTATCACTAGCTGCTCTCCTTACGGATGCAGGTTGAGAATGAGACTTTTCATGAGCAGGTTCCAGTTTGACCCACTTCAACTAGACCCTTGGTCTCTACAAACATATCATACGGAAGTCTATGGTATTGGTATATAGGGGTTTTTGGTCAATAAAATCAGGTATTAGGGGTCTAGCCCTAAGATTTGGTTTTCCAAAAACAAATCTGTATTCAGTCCTAGATATCTTACTTCCCTTCCATGCTCCGTCGACTGGTGATTGTATTATGGACGTGGTATTCTTTAATCTTCCATAGACTGCAAATAGGAATTTGAGCGATAAAGGTATAACAGGATGATTCTTTCTCACGATGATTTCGTTGTATTCCTTTCCTCCATTCCAGATTTTATTGGTTATGTTTTGTTGTAAATCTAGAGGTAGGGATAGAAATAATTCTTTAAACTCTCTTGGAATAGTTACTTCATTAGGGGTAATGTATAGTCCATTTCCTCTATAACCTGACCGGTAAAATCTATATAGAGCTGAAAATAAATATCCTCCTGAATATACTTCATGTTTGACTGGTTCCGGGACTTGCCAACACCAAGCCATCAATACTGAGGAGTCTAACTAGAACAATAGCGACATTGGATAATGTCTATTGTCCTAGGTAGTTCCGGCAATTCGGTTTGGCAGTACTTATGACATCTCCTACAATGATTTGCTAAGACTCTGATTTGATCAAATGAATCTTTCAAAGATTCGGTTCTAAATTCTTCAGTCTTACCTTGCTGAATTTCACTCAGTAATTCTTCTGGACTGAAGAGGGTGTTTTTCTGATATTGGTCTCTCTTTAATCTTTCCGACGTATCATAAACGTAATGTTCTAATCTGGTTAATCTATCCGTAAAAATACTTAGGGGTTCATAAATTCTGTTGTCAACCCTCACAATGGGTTCAGTCACTGGGCGAATAACATAAGGCCTAGGAGGAAGTGTAAGAATAGGGATAGGTATGTGAGATTGTCGATGATTTTGACTACAATTCACGTGACCCTTATCTCTATTTCTACGTCCTCTAGTCCCCCAGTTATTTCGTGTATTCATTAGGACTAGTTTTGACAACGACCATTTGTTATTAATGCCTTTCCAATTTTAATCTTAAAAGACGACCACAACCTTCCCCGGCAGCGGCGCCAAAATGTAGTTAGTTTTTTGCTGTCCCTTAAAAATAACAACCCAGGGAACTAGGTCACAGGGAAGACTGAGCTAGTGTCTATAAGGATTAATGTCACATTGGATTAAGGTTTTAATAACAATCTAGGTCTTTTACTCCTTAGTTTTCTCTTCTTCAGGTTTAATCCCCACTCTTATGGTTCATTGGTGCTTTGAGTCGTGTGTGAGTCTGTCCTATGTGACGACTCCTATCACTCTAATTTCACACTTTCTAATTCCGTCGTGAAGCTCAAAGGCTTTGGCAATAGTCTTTTCGGATCTTGGCAACAGTCTTCCAATGGATTTTCATCCTATTGGGGTTAGTATCTTCTTCCTTAATTAAATGATCACTTAATGCCATCAATCATAATTCAAATTGCATTGCTCAAAGAATTTGTTCCTTCACTTTATCTCATTTATCCTTTATTGATTATAATTAAAATTTACTTATCTCGTAGTCTTCATTGTCACATAACACACACCGGCTTGCTTCGATTCCTGCAACATTCTTACATAATCGCATAACTTATAGGCTATAGCCATTAGATTCCAACGTAATCTACTTCAATGGCTAGCCTAATTCCTCTCACATCAAACCATATCCTTCTCATTCCTAATCATGTCAAAGCACGCTCTTTGTTGAAGAGACTAATTGCCAACTCATCATCATCATGGCAATGGCCGTCCTCTTGGTCTCTTCTCTCTCTAAGATGTCCCCTACATCAGATCCTCATCATGTTTAACCACTTCCTGGTATGATCTGTACTACACTCTTCCTCTTCTTATGGCCTCTAATTCTCTCCATGCTTCCTCTTTCTCTCGGCCTCTCTTAGTGTCAGCCTTTCTCAGTTTCCTCTCTCTCCCCGGCTATAGTCAGTTAGGGTGCCCTCGACACTCAACTCTCCCTCTCTGACTACCCTCGACATCCTTTTCCTTCTGTGCGCACTCGGGTAACTTGATTGCTTCAGTGATTTCCTCTTTGCTGCACTAACTCTTTTATCCTTGCAATCTTGACCATATTAGGATGCTCTTGACAATGTTATGACACTCTTGGCTATGGCCTGCTGCTCTTGCTATCCTTTCTTCATTTTCTTGCAACTGTGATCACGGCATCATATCCGTGCTACAGACTATGGCCCTCTTCTTATTTTGCTCTTAGGCTATAGTCAATATTCTCTCTCTCTCTCTCTCTGTTCCTATACTGGATCTACTTCTCGTTACGCTTGTACTTCTCTCAGATTGCCAGTTACTCTCAAGTTTTCATCGACCATGGCTATAGCCTAAGCCTTCTCTGCAACAGTTTGTTTTCCTTGAATCTACTTAGGGTGGTTGCTCGGCTTCGACTCACCCAGTTTCTTTCACAATAGAGACTATAGCCTTTTTCTCAATTTTGATCTATCTCAGTCTCCATATACCACTACTCTGATCCAATAAACATATTCTTTTATCTTCAATTCATCTTACTCCACTGTTCCTCACTCCTTTCTTCCAAATTTCCCTCACATGACCTCGTCTTCACTCGCTGGACTCGAATATATCCTTGAAATACACTCATTCGACTCTAATTGTCATACACAGAATATAGCCATTCTCATATCAATCAAATACTCCTTCTTTACTTAATCGACTCAAAATCAGTTTATATGATCCGCATCCCCCTATCACAGGTGGTGATGCTACAATCCTAACTCTGAAAATCTAATGCCTTCGGCTTCTAACTCTAATGCCTATAGCCTGTCTCTCCGCGGCTATGGCCTCAGTAGATATAACGAGAAGTGTCTTCTCCTTGCCGATAGCCCACTTATCAAGCTCGGAGCTCCTGGCGGTTGCAACTCCTAAAACTACTTTCCTCGGGCTATAGCCTTCTGATTTCATCCTAAACTAACTTTCATCTATCATTTTAGTTACTTTATCATAAAAAAAGTTTTTTTCTTTCTTACTACCAGGCTATGGCCAGAAAAATGGTATTACAGTGGTCAAATTCATCTAGAACATAGAAGTGTGTATGTTTCATACTCCAACACCGTACTGTAGCTCTCTAGCAGTTGGGCACTTTTTTGCTTAATAATTAATTAGAGTACGAAAGTAAGTTAGGTAGCTTTAAAAATAATATTTTAAAATTGGGTAGATTAAAAAAGTAATTTAAAATAAGTTAGACATTTATCCAAGTCATTTCTATAATTCATGGATGGTTTTCCTAATTTCATCTATGGCGGCTACAATTAACCTAAACACTTCCCTTAACCAACATTCCTTACCCTAAAGTTTGTCTTTTACTTGTACCGGTATGTCAGGGTTTTGCTTGGCAATAGATTTTGCTTTGTGTGAGAGTTATACGAAGTAGTCTTTGTGAGACTGTGCTGTGATTTTAGGCACTCTTTGAATGTTATTTCTTTTTTTGGGGGACACTCAACAAAATTATTTTTCCATAAATTTAGGCACCTTTGAAATTAATTATTTTTTGCCCAAGCTGCTAGAGAGCTACAGTATAACCTTTCATGTTTAATGCTAGCTTGTTCAAGAAAAAACACACAAGAAAGAGGACATTGATGTAGTATGGAGATGTTTGATGATTATCTCTAACTTAAGCCCTAGCCAAATTTTCATATTCTTCTATATAGGTATGTCTTTGTTGTGAATTTATGTTTAGGTTCCAATGTTCCACATGCACAATATATCTAAATTGTCAAGAGAAATGTGTACATTATGTAACATATAATTAATACCCCTTTTGTGCAAGTGCCACAAGTACGATATATTGATTCACCCCCCCCCCCGTGGGGGCGTTTGAGGACTCTCTCTCTCTCTCTCTCTTCATGATAGTGATCCACATATATTGATAAACTAAGCATGCATTTTGTTTTGCAAGGTAGAGCACACTCTTAAACCCTTAACTTTCCAAGCCTATGAAAAGGTTGTTTTGAGTGCATTTCACTCAACGTTGGTTGTGGAATTTTCATGGACAAATTTGAGGTTAAAATGGGATTAATATGTAGGATCTTGAAACACGGTAAAGTGGATAGCTCTTAATCCTTGGACATTGTTTAAGTGAAAGTGATTTGAAACAATATACTAACTTTAAATTTTGTGAAAAGAAAAGATCATAAGCATTTTAAAAACATATTGAGCTACATAGCCAAGCAATTTATATTGACAAAAAAATCTTTAAAAAATCTAGATAATTTAGAAGACGGTGCAAGTGGGTGTGCAGGTAGTGATATTGAGCAAGTAATTGTCAATATATATATATATATATATATATATATATATGAATGATAAAATTACATTGAATTGATGATTTCTACCCAAAAAAAATTGATGATGACCTCAAGTGTATAATGAATTCATGAATATGAAAAATAAAACAACCTCAAAAGAATTAAGGTCATGAAATTTACGTCCAAAACTAGATTTAGCAATTTTCTTTTGAGCATTACTTTTAATGATAAGTTTGGAGATCTCATCTTGGCACTCTATTGTCAAGTACTCAACTCAACAATAGAGGTCACCGACTCACCATTAAAAAAAAGTTCAATTTGAACAACATGTTGCCACTACTTTTAGGTGTTTGACCATAAAAACTATGGTTTTAAGATAACGTAGCACTTTTTTGGTCCACTTTGCCAACATGTATATTATAACTTATATGTCATGATTGTTAGTTTCATATTTATACCTTGGATATGGTATTTGCAAGTTGCAACCACCTTGTCATGTGATATTATATCATGGGTCACATTGTGTCTATTTACGCAGCCTCTTTCGTGTTGGGTTTAATATCCTCGTAGTTTCTTAGGCTAAGTACGACATAGTTTTAAAGTGGAGTTTACTTTATTGTAGCTTGTTTTGACTACATAACATTATTTAGATCCATAAGAGTGTCCTGTGGGATTGATAGTATTCCATGGAATATTCTCCACATTCAATCTGCCATTGAATTAGTGAAGCATATGGGCTCCTTAATCTTGAATCTTCTACCTCTTGTAGTCGCCATAGATTTAGGGTGAGAGTGGTTCGACTAAGGAATGTGTGCAGGGGAAGCATTTTTACCTTTCCCTTCATATATGTTTATTATTTGAGAGGGAAACCTATATTATTAGCATTGAGTTTTTATGCGTTTTTTCTCACGATGTGCATTTCCTGCTCAATATGGATTTACACGACAACCCTAATTTAACAAATCAAATTATGGAAGTGGAATTCTCACATTCATGATTACAAAATACCCGTAAACATCCATTGAAGACCTAAAGAACCAAGCACAATTTGCCTATGTACATGTGATCCCTTCTATAAATTGAGAATTAGAGGCAATAGAGTTATCTTTCAATGCAACTGGAGTTTTGGTTGGGAGTTGGTTGTGTTGTATATAAATTTTGTGCATGTTTGATAAATTTTTGGTGTAATTTTGGAGTTGGTGTCGAAGTTTTGAACGGAGAACATTCTTTACTGGTTCATTGGGAGCCAAACTTGTTTTAGCACCTCTTGGCATGCCAAAATGATTTTGGACCCCAATGAACCGAGTCTACAGAAAGTTCTTCTTTTAAACCTACACACTGACTCCAAGAATGCACCGAAAACTCACCGAGCATGGAAAGTTGCATGCAAAACAACCAACTCCCGACCAAAAAAACTCCAGTTGAATTCAAGGATAACTCCAATGTCCATACTTGAATGAGAATTTAATGAGTGAATATTGGTTTAATAGGGGAACCTCCATAGCACATACTTTTCCAAATCTTCAAAATTGTTGGTTGACACCCGGGGTGACAACCTCCATTTTATACGCAGAGTTCTTCGAAACTTAAGAGCAAATGAGGGTTGGATTTGCACCGTTCATCTAGTGTTTAAAATGAAATAAAAGTGGTTTTAGGGTGGGGTTTTTTTTAATTGAAATACCACAAACACATCAATATTATAAAACCAAAAACCAAGACACTTAAATTAGTAATATTTTTGTCCAAAGCATTGTTGAATTTTGTATCAATTTCCATAAATAGCCATAATCGACTTATGTAGTCTCTTATGTGTTAACATTTGAAACATTATAAATATACATGTGGTTAGAATATAGATCATAACATTAAGTAGCAATGCTAGGAGGGTACCCTTTGAGTACCCGCACATTTACCTCAACAAGAAGGGAAAAGCTTGCAAAACAAGGGTGAATGAATGGATAATTAATCAAATATAGAAGCTTCAAAAAGGTATCAAAGAGGTTTCCAATGCGGGTGTCGGGAGACTTTTCCAAAAAGTGCAACTACCTTTTTGACCTCACCAACTTTCCCGTTGCTTTATAGCTATTTAGATTTGTTTAGATCATAATTTAGCCTAGATTAGAACCTTTACCACCACTTGGCATTCCTTTTGTCCTAGAAACTGACATAATTAATTCTAAGCATTGAAAGTAACTACCCAAATAAATTAAAAATAGCCTAAGTAAAACTCAAACTTAGTGTTACCTTTACTCTTGAAAGAGCATCAAACCGGCACGCGCCAATTTGATGCTCTTTTGAGAAGGTCAATCCGGGCTTGCTACTTAATGTTATGATGTAGCTTTGACCAAGTTTAGTAATGGGCTTGTAATTAATATTCTGTAAAAAATAAAATAAATAACGCCCGTATCTAAGTACTGGCATGAATGTGAACCCGTTGGTCTAATGCTGATCACGGGTATCGTGATGCAGTATAAGGTGTTAGATATTTTGTAGTCTTGAAAGACGAGCCCTTGTTTTTCTTTATTATGCTTACATATTTTTCACAAATCTTACTCTCTCATTGACTTTGGTATTGATGCAAAGAACTCAAAGAGATGATTCCATGGGCACCATATTTGACATGGACTATAGTTCACCGTGTTAATTCCTCCCGGCAATGAATAATAAGAATGAAGAAATTCCCTATGCATGGGGGTTAGGATATATTTAAACGCTTCAAACGCCTTATTAAATGCAATTTTTTTCCTTATTATGTCTTAATATGCCTTGGTATTATATTCAATGCACTTGTTCTAACATTTTCATGCTTTATTATGAAATTATATTAAATAAGTTGAGTCTTATTTGTTGATGACCCAAGCCCGGGGGGGGGGCGCAATGGAAGTATTTTAGAAATGACGTGCGATAACATATAGGGTATATAATATTCATTAAAGGTAAAATTTTGAATAATTCTATATAAAATATAGGGGGCGAATTAATGATGGAAACCTCTTATAAAAAATTACCATGCAATATAACATGTGTAAGGGACCACATTTTGCTTCATCAAAGAAAATGGAGGGCTCAATTTTATTCCATGGAGGTTTCTCTTCATTAAGGATACCTTGAACTCCATTATGTTTAAACGTTGACACGAAGGGGTATATTTGAGACAATATTTGATGTTTGAAATTCTTTTGTAAATGTTGTACGAACTCTTGCTATCCTGCAAATGTTGGACAATTGTGTTTCTTAACACACTAAATTTTAAGGTTCCACTCTACTTGCACTCTCCATTACAATCTTGTTGGTGTAATTAATTTCTATTGTGTTTTCTTCTTGCCATACCACAACAATGCAATCCCATTGTTAAAATGCCAATTCACAATGCACCCGCCCCCCTCGGCTAAAATTAAAGGCTATCAAAAATTTGTAAGAAAAATAGGGTATTTATTGAAAGCATTCTAGATTTCTAATTACCAATAGGGTATTGAAATTTTAAGCTTAGTAGATTTTTTCTACTTTAAGGACTCCTAATATTCTAATTCTTAAAGATAATAACCCCCTTGAAAATAAGTGGTTGTTGTAGGTGTCTCCAAAAATTTACTATGAGTGCGCCCCCCCCCCTCCCCCGCAGGGACTCAAGCAATGATGATGCCCTTGGGGGTGCATTTTCATTAAAACCAAGAATCACGAGCACAATGCATTCGCAACATACTCTAGAAACCCTTTATATTCAAGTTTTGTTTTTGGTAAAATTTGGGAATACACCTACAATTTCAATGATGAAAATACAAGTGACAACATGTATACGTAGAAAAACTACATATGTGTGTGTATATATATATATATATATATATATATATATATTCATTAATATGAGTATACAAATATACTTTTGAATAACAATCAAGCCCTATCCTATGTGTAATGCAAAACCTTAGCATTCATCAATAAAGTCATTATAGACTTTTCCATCCCCCAATGACATTCATAAGCATCTAAGTTTGCAATGAATATCATAGAAGTTGATACAATTATTTTTCCTAAGTCTATTACCAAATGATCAATACGATTGCATGTCTAGTTGTTGTTGGTTCCTTTTTGATACCAATGTAAGCCAATCTAAGTATGTTTGATGGGCGGTCCATAAAGTCAATTGGATCCCTACACTCCACCCAACAATTACCAAACTTTCAAAACATCTTATAAATCCTCCCAACAAACCAAACCTTAATTGGAGTTGATTTTCTTGCTCTACAACCAAGGTTTAAATATAGTACATCATGGTTTGTTGCGGTCAAGAGGTTAGGTCTCATATATAAATTGTCAGACTTAATCTGAGTCAATAGATAATTAGATAGAGTTGGAAATTTGCCATTCAATTGACTAACAAATGTACTTTTGAATCCCTTTCCTTTACATAAGCCACAATGAACTTCACATCATAAAAACTTAATATGTTTTAATGTCTAGTGACACTACCATACAAGTACAAACGTTGTACACATGTGTTAAAAGTCCTTCATACATGTACAAAACTACAAGTTTTAATTTGTGTAACATATGTCTACGTAGTACAACAAAGTTTAAATTAATACCCCTTTTATACACTCCGGTATAGTCATATGAGTTTAGTACAATGCACCCTAGGGAATGGTGTGTGGTTGTTGGGTGCTCCTTGATTTGAACCGTCAAGGTAGTTCGAGGTGACATGTAGTTTTTGACGCCATATGTCAAGTTAAACTTAACAAGAATGTCGACATGATGATCCTCTTTTAAAAATTACTATAATTTACAGTGCTCAAACTATGGCTGGCTATATGGGCTAGGGCGAAACAACCCGTACATTGGTTCCTTAGAGGCAAGGGTTTAGGCATCCAACAAGGAACGAGTATATGGGTTGGTTTGCCCAAATATCGCAACCCTTGCTAGCTCCCCTTAGCTATCTTAGTAATTTTTTCAATTCTAGCAAGGGTCACGAGCGCTAACCTTAGCATTCCGCCATGCGAATGGTTACCTTCCCATGCCACAGACCTTATAGTTTATAAGAGGGGAACCAACCCTCCTACTTTACTTTCGGGACTCATCCCTTAATCGGTAACCAATTCTTAGATTTGGACTTCCATTCATGGAAGTCCAATCTTATGTTGATCATCGCGTTGCCAGAGCAACACTACAACAACCCGAGCCATACTAGACAACTATGCCCTCACATTGGGCCAATGTCCATGGAGGCCGTGCCGTTCGGTCTCGGGTGGGTTCGGCCACACCACCTCACCTATATAAGCCTCTAGGACTCTAGGCAGGGCCCCTACCCCATCGTCAAGTAACCTTTTCTTTCTCTCCCAACACTTGGGACCAAGTAGACATTTTCCCTTAGCCGCTGGGGCTGGAAGCCCCCAGCAGCTTCAGAACACCATAACTTCTTCATATGTTGTCTGATTCTAACAATCAACCACTCCATCATCATTTACGTTTCACGTAGATACCAATGGACTATTCACTTGCCCCATTCGGGCAAGTATTGATGAAGTTATGCTTGTTTAAAGCTTCGCAGTTCTGGGAGCCACTCCCAATCCATTGCTGTACCAAGGCGTTGTCCTGCCCCACTCAAATTGCCATATCTCCTAGTTCACGCCTCCGATTGAGGTGTTCTTGAGCATTCTAGAATCGGCATGCCATAAGCTATGCATAGCTTATGGCCTCACCCTCATGCCTCCTAGTCTCCGTGCATTCCCAACGCCCGGGGTCCTCACCCATACTAAGATCACTTGGACCCTCTCACCAACGGTGCCACAAATCCTGGGTGTCACTCCGGGGTCCCCCTTGTGCCCATGGTGTTTCGGGCACTCCTCATGGAGAGGTACGCAACACCAAATCGGCTACATGTGCCCCCTCTACTCGTCATGCCCCAATCACACCGAAATTTACGTCCGGTTCCAGCCGTGAAATTGCTGGAGATTATGTTGAGAAATAGATGTTGGCCCACCACTTTTCATATTATTATAGCCGGGGATACCAACTGATGGTGTCTGAACTAGCCAGTGTGATTAGCCCCTTAGCTGCATGGATGCTAGTTGAATGCAACGACGGAACGATACGAATTCCTAGGGTAAGATCATAAGAAACACACCGGAATATGAAGCTTAGGATGTATAGATCACCCACCCTCAACTCCGGTTTGGCAGCTCCAGTCGGGGCACCAGATCAGGGTGAAACCCAGCTAGCAATTGGTTTCATCTTACATCTCAAGATTCTCACAGGCCTGCATCGTTCAATCTCAGATTGGAAGACAGTTGTTGCTTGTGAGAGCAGCTGATTCACCAGCCGCCGGGCCACAGTGAGAATTTCGAGTTGTTCAGACTAGACAGGTCTTGTTCCCACCCACTTGACATATATACTGTACATTGTGCTGTATATTTCGAGTGAGCAGAGGCTAGCCTAAGGCAGGGGATATTCACAGGTATCACTCAATCTGTGTCTTTTCCAGCCGCCAGGCTACAATTTGAATGGGGTTTGAGAAATTCCAAACAGTTGCTGCTGCTGCTGCTCATGAGAATATCTGAGGGTGGAGGGGACACGTGCCTTCCCCCTCCTCATATGTAACTCTCCTTTACATTTCAGCAGAGGCTAGTCTAAGGCTAGGGCGCTACTGCAACAGTTACCAAGTTGACAAAACAAAAACAAAAACAAAAACAAAGCAAGATGGACCAATTAGTTGGTTTGGTGATGAGGAATGCCACCGAGTTGCGAAATGCGGAATGGTGGTCCGGGGGTAAGATCACCACTGTGGCGCTCATCGCCATGACCACCCTTGTGGTTTTAGGGAAACTCTTGACAAGATCCTGGCAGAAGAAATTGAACCTGCCTCCCGGCCCTAAAGCCTTACCCATCATCGGCAACATGCACCAGTTGGGGAAGCTGCCCCACCGAAGCTCATTTGGGTTTGCCAAGACGAATGGCCCCATTATGCTCATCCGCATCGGGCAGAACCCCTGGGTGATCGTCTCTTCCGCTGAGGTCGCGCAGGAGTTCACCAAGGACAAGTTGTGGTGCACTCGCCCCTCTTGCTATGGCCGCCAAGGTGTTCACCAACTACAAGGACATCATCTGGACGCCTTATGGTAGCCATTGGCGCCATCTTTGCAAGATCTGCACCTTGGAGCTCTTCACCCAGAAGCGGATCGACTCGTTCCGATCGCGACGGACCGACGAGCTGGACGCCATGGTGAGGAATTTGTATCTGAGCGCCCAGGACGGCCAAGCCGTGAAGCTCATCCCCTTCCTCACGCACTTCGCCGTCAACAACATCACGCGCATGATGATCACTAAGAGGTGATGATGTTATGCATAATTTGCTAACAGCATTTCTTCTTTTTGGAGTTGTTTCGAAGCAATCTCAAGTCATATTAATCAATAAAAAATGAACATCGGAGTTTATCCTACCAATGCATGTTCAAGGGTCCCCTTGGTACATGATAGAGCGTATAATTTGTCTGGCTTTCGTCAGGTAGGTATTTGTCTCAGGGAATGTTTGATCATACAGGTATCCTTTAACTCAATGGGACATTTTGTCGGCACTTGGGCTTCTATGATTTTCCAATTGACATTGCTTTGCATACCAGAATTTATATAAATTCTTTTGACTCATATCGGTGCATGTGTGCAGGTACATCCAAAAATTTGGTGAGGTTGGATATATCTGGTGAGGCGGGGTACATCTGTCTAAATCTTGTTTATCATGATCTGCAAGAAAACACCTTCCATGAGCTTAGTTATGTCATCTTACTCAAAAATCATCTCAAGTCATTTAATTCATATCTCATAGGTGGCCCCAATGTGTGAGGGTTTTCTTGGAATGGGACAAGTCATAGACTCGGCTATTCTAATCAACATGGCACATCGATTGTAATGCCACACTGATTTCAGATACATAGTTTAGCACCTTTGGAGTCGACTGATGGTTATTATTAAATTGTGATTGGTGTGGTAGATTTTTCGACACGGACGTGGAAGGGCAGGAGGGATCCAACCGATTCAAGGAGGCATTTGTCGCTATATTTGAATGTGCAATCAAGTCAGATTTTGGGCGACGCCATCCCGTGGCTCAAGTGGGTGACCTACGTGTCTGGCTTCTACGCATACATGAAGAAGGTGAAGTTCAACGTGGACGAGTTTCTGCAGGAGTTTTTGGACCTTAAGAAGGTAGTGGCAGTGGAGAATTATGAAGCTGCTGAGTCAACGGTCGAGGACTTTGTGGATGTGTTGCTCGCTCAGCCCAATGAGACCGGAACTGGCAACCTGGACGACAATTCCATTAAAGGGTGTGGTACAGGTGAGTCCTCGATTGAATTACTCAATGTATTTAGAGAATCTGAGAATGTGCGTCTGCAGGAACTTGATTTTGATAGCGCAATTTCTAGAACTTTTATTACTCTCTTCAGGACACATTTCACTTCGTACACAAATTACAGGTCTATGTTTTTGCCGGGAGCCGATTGAGATATTACACTGTCTGACATTCGACATCACTGGAGGCAGATGAAATTTCCTTACTTATTAAACTGGAGATTCACTACTCTGCGAACCGGCGCAGCCGTGATCGCTATGGCATGCCGCATGATCATTGCAATATTGTAGAGGTAAATTGTTAGAATTCTGTCAGAGCCCAATTCTGTCAGCAACCCAATTTGGACTCCTACTCTTTCACCCAAAGTGGCCAACTACATTTTTGAAAATGAAATCTTAGTGATTACTAATGATTTAACCTTAAAAAAAAAAAAAAAAAGCAGCTCATTGGGTGAGAGACACAGAGAGTGAGCACTCCACACTATTTACTTTGGGCGCTTGGGTGAACTTACGTAACCACTTTAAATCGCCAAAATAAAAAACTTGACTTCCATTAGTCATATCTAAATCACATATTGTCAAACTTTCATGAACTCAAGCGCATTAGCCTCCTCATGGATTCGCTAACATCTTGAAAGTTTCCGTATCCAAGTGCTCAAAGTGTGCGGTATGTAGGCGCTTCTACCTTTTCAAGGACAGATGGCTGACAAATGTTGAATGTAATAGTAAAAAAATGTGATGGCGGATGTGCAGGACATGTTTTTGGCTGGCTCCGACTTGTCCTCCAACACCGTGGAGTGGGCAATTGCCAAGCTCATCTGCCATCCAATTAAAGATTATGAAGAGGCTCCAAGCCGAGATTGAATGGGTTGTAGGAAAGGAGAGGACCGTCTTAGAGACCGACATCCAAGACATGCCCTACTTGTAGGTAGTGATGTAGGCTAATGTCAATTTGATGGCCCAATTGAAAGAAAGACTTGAGGCTCCCTAATACTACATTCTTAAATAGTGATGGAAATTGATCTCTTATGGGATTATATAGGGGACATTCCAACACAAGTGTGCCTCATTGTCAACTACATTATAGGAGCAAAATTGGCATAATCTATTATCTCTAGAGATAGGGATAATTGACCAATTTCAATGGCAAGTCTACAATTTGAGGTGCGGTAAGCACTAACGATCTTGCGTTGTGGTGGTGTCAATGGTTGTTTCAACTACAACTCACAATTTTCACTTAAGCCATTAGAACTTGAGCAATCTCCATTTAAGGCACTTGATTTTCAACACTTGATTTTCAACACTTATGCCACTCAAGGTGGAATACCACACGGACATTTCACAAATACATTCTAAGCTCAAGCAAACTTGTATAATTGAGCTTAAGTTGAGAGCTTGAATGTTAAACTCAATGAAAGTCAACTTGAGCCTTGAGCTTACATTGTGTGCAATTAGCATATCTTCCAATTACATAGGGTTACTCCTTTCAAATACATAGAGCTTCATTAAAGAGATACAACTTGAGATCTAATTTGATTTTGTTCAACCTAATTACTTTGCATAATATAGTCACATGTTGACATTAAATAGTATTGTCACATTCAATGTAGTTTGCAGTATATTGACATGCAAAACTTGGGCTAAATTAACCAACATTCAAAGGCTATAAACAAACTAGTGTCCTTCAATGTGAAGGATTCTTGTTCTATGTCAATATTCACATTGAGGATGGCCATTCACATAGAATACCATTCACATTTCATAACTTGTGACAAAATACCATTCACATTGAGGATCACATGACATATTGACACTCACATGAAGCCACCATAAAGCATCATTCACATTCTAGCATATTGACATTTACAAACTAACATTCACATAAAGCACCATTCATGTAGTCACATAGCATAACATATGTATATATTCACATTTAGAATTCCAAAAAAATGGCAATGGTTTAATTTGAGCAAGTCGCAAAGTTGAGGTTCAAGTTTGTTCAAGTTTGCCACTTTGAGATAGAGATACTAAAATTTGAAAGCTCAAATTGCTCACACATACTATGTCAAACTACCTCATCTAATCTTCATATTTTGTAAAGCCCAACTTCCATGACAGTCATTTTTCCACAAATGCTAGTTTTTTTGGCAACTTCTAAAGTGGAAGCATTTGCAATATAAGAAACAAGAAAATATACTTCATACTTCATATAATCAACAAATTTGCCATAGTTGATCACAACTACTACAATGTAAGAAAATTAAAAATCAAAATGCACAAAAGTCAACACTCACCAGTTGTTCTTTCTTTGTCAACTTTTTTGGGTTTCTTGAACACTAGTGTAGCATTAGATGGTCCTTTGATAATTTTCCACATTGGTTTCCATAACACAAACATTAGTGGACTTTCAAGGAATCAACAATTAGTAACCCTTATAGGCACTTCATAAAAAATTCATAAAAAAACTAGCATTACATGGACATTTCATAGAAAACAAACATAGACATTGCATAGACAAATAACATTACATAGAAATTACAAGTGTGATCAACTACTATAACATGTGTGCATTTCAATTGTGGGTGATGAGTTGTGTTTTCTTTTCCAAGTTGATGGGGGAGTGGATGCTTCAATGACTCCACAATCAACAATGAAGTACTCATACAAAGCCACATTGTAGGTAGCCATCCATGAAGATTTTTTTTATGTTGTTGCTTTAGCTGCACCTCCATGCCACTAATATGCAATAAGGTGGTTTATTTCTCCTTCTGCAAGTACTCCTCTATGCCTCAACATCTTTTTTCTCACCATCACAAAAGGTTTGTATGTCATTGCCCTCCACGTTTTTTGTTATACTAAATTGTTTGTCTACAATTGCACACTTACTATGACATGCAACCAATTTTTTCTCCAGCTCAACCAAAAAAGTCTTGTTCATTAACAAATGAGTCCCAAGAGATAGACATGCACGATTTCCCCTTTTCCCTCATCAGTCTTAGCACTCCCTTCCTCCACCCCAAGCTCAACTAACTCACAAGGAGTAGCAGATTCAAGTTTTACTTTGTAGGAGTTGTGTCCATAAGTGTGTGCCTTAGATGCAAAAGGCTAGTACCCGGTTTACCTTTTTTTCCTTTGAACATTGCAACAACTCCAATACAAAATTGTATACTAATCCTCGGGGAGGTCACTCCATTGTCAAGTTGAACACCACGTGCGTTAAAAGTTTGCTACCCCTATATTACATGCCATACATAATTTTAAAAATTATGATAATTTTTTCTACATATACATAACCATTGATAGTATCTTTTGTATATTTTTTCTGAAATTTTTTGTCATCTTCATTTTTTATAGTAGTTTTTTTAGTTCAATTTTGCGTCATTCTAGTTAGAAACGGTATGTTTTATAAAAAAAAAACAGATCATCAAATTTGGTTACCATTTTTTATGATGTGATAGATACCGTATATATCTACTCATGAAAAAATTTGATAAAATTTTGACCCATTTCGGTGATGCCCTTTAGAAAAAGTAGATTTTGTCTTAACGCACATGGTATTCAACTTGACAATGGAGTGACCTCCCCAGGTACTAATCTTCCTTGTAGGTGGGTTGGTCTTTTGGTATACATCTTGCCACAATTTCAACTCTCTTGTATTGAGATCAGGGCCTTTGACATTGTTACTTAGCATGAATCCATTATGACCACATCTTGCACCCCAAATTTTGACACATTCTTTTGATATATGCCTTTGCTTTCTCACCTTTGATTGTTCTAGGATCTAAACCTTCACCTTGTATACCAACAACTACCATGAACCACTATTTTAAATACTTGGTAGAGTGTCAGCCATAAACCCCCACCCCTTTGCGTCTGTAGTCCAGGTGGAGGTCTATGGCTCACATGTCCTTGCTAACCCTTTAGCTTCGGAAACCCTGTGGCGGCGATTGCCACTTCGAGCGAGTAACAATCCCACAAGTTTGGCCGGGTGGGTGTACTATTCTAGTGTCTTCCAAGCAATGGCCTTCTAATTCTTAAAATGCAGAACGTTCATGTAGAACACCAACATAGAGTGTTATGCAGAGGATAATGCAGAGTTAAATGCAGAACATGATACCGAATTCAATGCAGAATACTAGTTCAGGGCCCAAACAGGGGGTGAATGCATAATAGAATGTAGAGGTTGGTGCAGAACACTAGTTTAGGGTCTAAAACAGGGGATCAACGGAGAGTAGAATGCATGGTTTAATGTAGGACACTGGTTCAGAGTTTAAAACAGTGGATTAATGCAGAATAGAATGCAGAGTGTGATGCAGAACACTAGTTCAGGGCCTAAAACAGGGGATTAACGGAGAGTAGAATGCATAGTTTAATGTAGAACACTAGTTCAAGGTTTAAAACAGGGGATTAATGTAGAATGGAATACAGAGTATGATGTAGGACACTGGTTCAGGGCCTAATACAGAACATTAATGCATAATAAAATGCAAGAGACTAATGCATAGACCAAGGCTGGAACTAATGGAACAAGAGGTAAAGTAATGACTTATACAACCACTAACTCATGATATCAAAGCTAATGTAACTTAGGCAATAACATAACTCTTCAATAGGGCTCAAAACATTTTTATTCAACACTAATAGGGTTCATAAACCCCCTTTGTCCTACATTCCTCTTCCTATCCTTCTACAACTCTTTGCTCTAACTACATAGAGAGGAGGGAGAAAGAGAGAGAATTCACAAGTAACAAGTAAGAGAGGTCCTAGTGAGAGATTCTAGTGCAAGAGGTGAGAAGTGAGCCTCCGTGCTCTCCTTCATGGGACTACCCCCTCCAACCCCAAGCATTTCCCACCGTAGATCAAGCCATACCTACATCTAATGGTTGGCATCCACGGCTGTCACCACCCTAACCCTTGATCTAAACCCCTAGATCCAACGGTTGGCATCCACGGCCGTCACTACCCTAGCCACCTTTCTCCAACCCCTAGATCTAACGGTCTTCGTTCGCCAACCGTTAGATCCAATGGCCTTCATCCGTTCCAACTTCATCCGTTTGGCGTCCTCTTCCATTCGTCTCCGTTCGTCGTCGTTCTTCATCCGACGATGTCTTACGCTGTTCTTCATTCGTTTGACGTTGTTCTGCATTCGTTCGACCATGTTCTACGCTGTTTTTCATTCGTTTGACGTTGTTCTGCATTCGTTCGACCATGTCCTACGATGTTCTTCATTCGTTTGACGCTATTCTGCATTCGTTTGACCATGTCCTATGTTGTTCTATGCTGTCCTTTCTCTACGTTTCTTCATACTAACTACTTAACCTAAGTCTAATTTCTAAACCAATAATTTCCCTTCTACTTAGAAGGCGAACCTTAACCCAACCGCGAGCAGTTTGATTAATTTACGCGGGTAAATAGAATGTTTCTAAAAGATAATATAAGTGAGAAGGTTCTACGCACACGCGCGTAGTAACTTCTTCTCGGTATCCACCTATAGATTATTCCTGCTCTTAACACTAGCTCAATTTGGGATAGCACCGGTCAATGTAACCAGCCGGATTCGAACCCGGGTTGGTCCAGACCTAATACCAGTCTCTTAGACCACTCGCATGCACAGGCGGATGTCTTAAAATCTAACAACAACCTATATATTGACTATTCCAACTAACTAACTTCCTTGTTTTTGTAGGCAGTGAGCCTAAACTCAAACCGTGAGCGGTTTGAGTGGCTCACGCTAACCAACCCACCAATTCCTCTAACTCCAATTCCAACACAACGCCCGCTCATCACTTCAAACCAAATCTTAAATTTAAACACAAAAGCTTCACTCTTTTTATAATTTTGAGTAATTGAAGAAATGCCAAAATCAAGTTTTAAAGAACTTTTGAGGTTAACACCACATGTGGGCACCATATTGGGCTCACATAGAATCATCATTTTTTAATCTTTTATCGGGAAACTCTAGGCTACCTTCTTAGCACAAGACTACACAAGACTGTCATCAATTGAATGTAAGCAAACTACCCTAACCACATTGAAAGTTGAACTCAAACAAAATTAACCACATTGAAAGCCACCTAAGTCCCTTCAAAATTCAAGACAACAAGAATGAAAGACAAATAGCGAGCATCTCACTTCCATAGCCCCTATTCTAAGCATTCACAACTCTAGAGACACCAGAAGAAAGACAAATGAATAGTAAAGAATAGCCCCTTCAAAATTTACTTGACTTCACTCTCCCAAGATACCTCACTATAATGACTGAAGGCAAGTAACACTTGCCACTTCTCACCCACATAGCCTCCTCAATCCCCTATATCAACACTAAAAAATCCACATCACAATTAAATAAGACCATAATTACCATAACCAACTCATAATGCACTAGACATCACATATGCATGCGACATGCAACATCCTCAAGTAATCATGCATACATGAAAACTACTCACACATGCCTTGAGTAGTCACTCATGGTCTCATGCGTGAGTACTTCATAATGTACATAATGCTCTGCACAATGCATGCATGAAATAAATATCACAAACTAACACACATGTGCATGCTTGATAGGTTGTCGCACATGCCTTGTTTAGCCACTCATGAACACTTGCGTCATTCCTCCATAGTTTCTTGGTAAGACACCAAACCATATTTTAGTTGATATAACAATTGGGCTAAGCTCAAATTGGCAACACACTCAAATTAATATTCTCCAAATTTTGAATTTTGAAATATAGCAAACGATGGTATAGCAATTTATGATTTATCCTTGATTCCCCAATTAGATTGATATATTCAAGTCCATTACTAAGGGAATTAGACAACTACAATGAACCACTACATTCACAGCTACAATATACCGTTAGTTGGGGCACCTTACATGAACTCATACAGAGGCTTGCCTTAGATTAGTTTGTGTGAATATACTAATACATCAACTCACCTTACATATAGAAATAACCTCAAGTAGTGCTTGGGTGCTAAGTCCTTGACATAAAGTAGTCCCCACAAATAACCATGATAGACACACTTGCAATCATCATTGTTCAATGCAATCCACACAAATTAGAAACGGAAACAAAATGTGTGTATTGAAAGGTAATTTTGTACAAAGCATTAAATCTTGCCCATCATCTACAACGAAATGATAGGCCTCTAAACATGCACATATAATTTGGGACACCTCATCAGTCAACTCGTAAGTGACCATGCTCCCTTTCACATTGTGGGTAGTTGGAGGCATGTTGAATTTGGAGGCCACCACAAGATGTGAGTAGGCATAGGTAGGTGGATGGTCCTCTTGAAGATAGTAAGTCCTACTACTAGGACGTAATTGTTCATATTACATCCCCCTCACAATAGAATCCCTAGCAAAATAATTTTGTTTCCACCCATCTACTATGTCTTCATCTAAGATGTGAGCAAACTTATCAATGAGGAGGATCCTAACAATGGCTTTCTTAATATTCCTTTGATCGACACCTAGGACCCTAGTAATTTCTCTGCAAAAGGTAACAATGTATTGAGATACATGTCGTTAATGCACAATCTATATCTTTTGCCATTACAAAAGGTTGAGATCTTTGACCAGCCAAGTGGTCAGTCAAACCTCTTTTTAAATTGTCCATAATCTCTTGACTTTGTTTTAATTTACCTAAATATTTGAGATAAGAAGGCAAATGATTTTTCCATGTAGGTTAGAGACCACATTCTCAATAGCTACTTCTTTAAATTTGCTATTTGCATGTTGGAGAGATACTATAACATATGTGACTATGCTCCTAGTGATTGAAGCAATTTGTCTTTGAAATGAGCAGCTTCCCTATGGTATGGAAGTAGAGGTACCTTGGGAGCCGGTTTCCAATTGCGAATCATGAATCTCAATATTTTTTTTGCAAGTTCTTGGGCACAAATTTCAGTGATACAATCTCTAGAATTTTGTTGCCACTGCCTAGCATACTCTATTTTGTACCTCCTTTGTTGAATTTTTGCCTTATCTTCTTCCAAAACCTCATCTACATGAACACCCTCATCTACCAAAGTACTAGTGGAGCTAGGAAGACGGGGAGCAGAGACTTTCTTCTTCTTATTTTTTCAATTACCCATTGGAAATTTTCCTCTACAGTTGGAACTTTGACTAGTAGTAAGCTTATGTGAGGGACTTTGACAAACCTAAATAACGTTCTAAAACCATCCACATGGATTCATAAGAGGGACCACCCTGCACATGCAAAAATGAAACAAGATATACATTCATGAAGATGAACATTGTAGAGATCTGAATTAAGAAACAAAGAATATGAGGTCTAAGCAAAAGAACAAAAAATGTCAACAAGGAGTCACTCACATTACAAGAAGGTGCTTGCTGAAAGTTGATTCACACATCCATGCCTTCATATGCAATACAATTGAACAATTTCTTTGAAGGCAACATTTCCAAGATTTGTCATTTGTTGGCCCTTTTTGCAATTGATTTTTCAATTTGTACCAAAAATAAAACAAGATTTGTCATTTATAGGGTGAAAAATGTGTTTGAAACACAAAATGTTAGATGCAGTTTCACATCAAGTTGTGTAAGTTGTAAGGTGTTTGAAGTTATGTTGCCCTTAACCATGTTGTTATTATAACATTGTCAAATTTTAATCCCAAAATATGAAATGTTGGATTGCCTTAAGCACGTTTGAAATTTCTAAGCATATGTCAACAACTACTTAAGATTGTTGTAAGCACAAAAATAGATCAGTTAGAGATTACTTACATGAAATAAACCCATTTAGTTATTGATTATATGATATAGACAAACTTTTTGCAAAGAAAAAGCACAATTTGCTATGCATGTGTTTTTGCAATGTAATTCCAAAGTCAAGATGGTGTAGTTTTTGAGGACTATCAACACATCCTTTGGCTCATTAAACTGGAATAGTACACATTGTGTACAGTAATGTGTCAAATAATAATACCCCTTTTTACACCCATGTTAGTTTGTACGTGGTATGAAAAGTCCCCCCCCTCAAGGACTTGTGAGTGTTGTGTGGCAACTTGCAAGACTGGTAGTTGAGAATATGATTGAGAACGAACGCCTAAAAAACACATGTCACAATGAGATTGAATCACATGACAACTCAAAATATGTTAACTATCATGATTTCAACTGTTGACACAAATGAGAGGACAACCTTGGGTGATCATTTAAAGAGGGAAAAAACCTTCGCTTTGAGCTCCTGTAACTTTGCATTCAACTCTGATCTTGGAAATAACTCGGGGGGGGGGGGTGACTGGCCGAAAAGTAAAAGCCACATGAGAACAACTATAGGGTGCTTTTTATTCATTGGCAAGAAAAATTATAGAAACTTTGGATCTACCATAGCCTACTTAAATTGCGAAACATGTGATTATATATAATTTAGCATAAGGGGAAAACCCCCACTTTAGGATTGAGGTAGAAAGAAATTAGTATGACAAAAATAATAGAGGATTTTTTTAAAAATAGAATGAGCATATCACATATAATACATGCAAAATGGATGAAAATTGAATGGATGGGTTATGATGTGTGCGCTCTTCTTTCACCAATATATAGCAACGTGGATATACGCCATGCCATATTGGAGTCTTAAGTTTGCCTTGGTACGGAACATGTAAATCTAAATTTTATAAGTAATTTAGTATCATTTGAAATAGTCTAGGTTTTCTTTTATAATTACCTATAGGGTATTGAATATTTGGTGAAGTTGCTTTTTTCTATTTGAAGGGTCCCCTAAAATCCAAATGAGGAGGTAAATAGCCCCCATAAAAATACCCTTTGTACGCATATGGTTACATATCACAAGAGGGAGTGACCCCCCTGAGGGAAATAACAATATGGCGGATCAACTATCTAGAGGATACAATGACCAATCCAATCCATTGGTTAGCATTGTTTCTTGCTTGCCTACAATGAATTGGGATAAACTCAAGCTCTTATGGTCCATCCACCTCTCTCATTTTTTTTTTGGGGGGGATCAATGGTGTTCCACTGATAAATGCGTTGTGATAGAAAGATAGGTGCTTATTTAATGTTTTAAAGTAACAATCATAAAGTCTTGAAAATTTTCAAGGTGTTCATAATTCATTTTGGAAAAATACTATGTATATTATGAGAATGTGTAGAATATATGATAACTTATTTGATAACTTATCTCATGTGGTACCTATGTCTACAAGAAGTCCCCCCCCCTCCAACAATCTTCCTTCAAAACAAAAGGCCTAAATGTGCAATATATGCCTATACTATGAAAAAATCTTTGTATTTCGATGGTAAAACAAGATATGTCCACATGTTGTGCGAAACAAAAGTAAGGTATATAGCCCTATTGTGGGCACTTCCAATTACATATTCAATTTTGACTGTTGGATCCGATTGAGAGTTGCCTCATCATAAATTTAGCAATAAATACAAACCACATAAAGTGTCATGTCTAGTTTTAGGATTTAAGATCGAGGAATCCATAGTTGACCATGTCCATTTTACCGATCATTAGGATCATGTAATGCATACATGGATGAGATTTTTTTAGGCAAACAAATTTAAGGTTTATGTGGTGGTGACTTGTGATTGATTGCCCTCATAAGAGTTTTGACAACCATCGTAGCCAAGGATTAGCATTTACAGGAGCGGTTATGGGAAAACCTATAGATCGACTATGTGTTACCCTAACTTTATCGCTTCAAAATTTGTAGCAATTTCCATATTCATGAAAAAATTGATTAATTTTTGCATTATTCTTAGAATTTGCTTCTCTTTGTAAGAAAAATAATCCCCCGCTATTTCTCCTCCTAAGCATATGCAAACTCTCTTATTTGATTGGTTATAGATGCCTCAACCTCACTAGAAGAAATCTTGTCCATTTCAACCCTCCTTGTGACTAGGCCATCGCGACTCCCAGCAAGAAAATGCATAAACAAATCAATTCAGTTGGGAATCGGGTTGCACCTTCCACCAAGAAAATGCATAAACAAATCAATTCGGTTGGGAATCGGGGGGCACCTTCCATGGGTACACCACGGGTACCTTCCAGTTGTCTACCAAATGAATTGTTTATGCATTTTCTTGGTGCAAGTCGCGATGGCCTAGGGTTGAAATGGACACGATTTCTTCTAGTGCCTTAAGCTGACTCAGATGCAATTCAGTTACATGAGATTAAAATGAAGATTCTCTCACTTTTTCAATGATCCCATGCTAGGCCCCTGAATTGTGTCAACGTTTAACTATAGAACTTAGAATAATGTCTACTCTAAATATGGCATTTAGTGTGATATGGCATTTTATGTCCCTATGGTAACTTTTAAGATGACGCTCCTTACGAATAAGTGAACAAATATTGTCATGGATGATGGATGACTTCATCCATTGGCCAAAACCCTACCTTCTCTTGTCAACAACTTGTGATGAAAAGTTGTCATAAATGATTGACATTGGGATGAAAAACCACTTGGTGTGACAGTAATTGCAATCACTGTAAATCTATAATCCCCTAATTAATTCACAAGGAATGACAAATAATGTTGGGTTAACATTCGGTGTTGGTGGCACTACACCACGGTCACGGGGGGTTCACTCCATGGTCAAGTTGGACACCACGTGCGGCCAAAAAAAATCTACTTTTGATAAGTTGCATCACCAAAATGGGTCGAAATTTTATCAATTTTTTTTCATGGGTAGATATAGACGATATCTATTACATAGTAAAAAATAGTAACCAAGTTTGATGATCTGTTTTTTTAATAAAACATACTGTTTCTAACTAGAATGACGCAAAATTGAACTAAAATAATTACTACAAAAATGAAGATGACTAAAAATTTCAAAAAAATATACAAAAGATATTATCAATGGTTATGTATATGTAGAAAAAAATCTCATAATTTTTAAATTTATCTATTCCATGTAATATAGGGGTAGCAAACTTGGCCGCCGTGGTGTTCAACTTGACATGGAGTGAACCCCCCGTGACCACGGTTTACAATTAGTATTGAGCAAGACAATTAGAATGGGTGACACGAAATATCATATGGAGTGTAGTCAGTGTTCAAGATTGAAGCCCTCATATGAGTTTCATTTTGAAGGGCTCTCAAATTTCAGCCCTTCAACTAAAGGGCTGTGTTCAAATCCAAGACGTCAATCCAAGAATATGGAAATGAAATACAAAACTCATATTAAACTTGTGCGTGAATTATATGGTACATGTTTCCGGTACAATGTGAAGAATTAAGAAACAACCATCTAACTCCACTTTGTGTAGTGACAATGCCCTATGTTTGTTGGTTCTTGTGGTGGGCAGATTATATTGAGGACTTCAAGTGACGTCTTCATTTTCAATTTGAGGTTGCGTTATGAAGGGCTATTTTGAGAGAGGTATACAGTCTAACCTCGATAATGTCACTCTTGTTTATAGAACACCTTGATATTGTCACCCAAAACTTCGAAACCAAATTATCTAGTGTAAAACTCCCTCGTTATTATCCCTATCACCCTTGATAATGTCACTATTTTGTTCCAAAATTTGTAGTGTAAGTGTGATAATAACAAGTACTATGGATGAAAAAAGGCCGGATGGACGACAAATTCTATGGATGACGTCGGCAACATTGAATTTAGGCTTTGATGTCCAAAGGCAAGCCTCTAGAGAAGCTTTCTCCATTGGAGTACGTAAACATGGAAGGTGAAGATGATTTTGAGGCGGAGTATTCTACTGAGGAGCTTGTGCAATTAGTGCAAGGTGGCCAAGAGGTACATGATCCCGTAGAAGTAGACCATTGATTGATGATAGCAATGATGTTGAGTTTAAGGTAGTGAAGTCAAGTGATGCACAAAATTTTGTTAAAGATGTTTTGAATTTTATGGCTAGTCAAGGTTCTCAAATTTTCAACACTATGAAGTTAGGAATGGAAAAAATCCATGACAAGCTCATTAGAATTGGTGTTGCACATTTAACATCAATGTCAACAAAACAATGTGACATTAGGAGCTTCTTTGTCTCTAGTGAGAGGTCTTTACCTGATCTCAATGACACATTATGATGTGCTATCTTTGTTATTCAAGCTTTTGAATTTGATTTTATATTTAAAAACATTGAATTCTCATCTTTGTTATTTTCTTTTGAACATTGTAATTTTTATTTGCTTTTCTACCTATTTCTTTGATAATATCACATTATGCATAAATCTTCCAAATGTGACATTATCAAATATGTCACACCTTGTTTATATCACACTTTTTGGTGAAACGGATGGTGTGACATTATCAAGGTTAGACTGTACATCCCAAAGTACAATTGCATTGTAACACATGTCTTTTGCGTTTGTTCTTAAAGACAAGCCTTGCCACATTCCGCTCCAAAATATGGGGGTTTAATACGAAGAGTGACCACAGAGGGCCCACATTGGACATCATGACTCGTACCTCCATCTCCACGAGCAAAAGCAAGGGCCCACTAGTTGACCTCAAAACCCTAGTCGTGTGGTGGATCTTTCGAAACTTCTAAGCACCTGAGTGTGCACAAGGGTGAGGTGGCCCATGCCCTGTAGCTTGGTTGGTGCTGGAGCAGTGATGTCAACCTCGGACCGAAGGCCGTTTCATGCGTTGAATGGCTTTAGGCTAGATATATGAGAGGGAAATGAGTTCAGTCCACGCTGGAATGGTAGCTGAATCTTGTAAGACTCGGACTTTAAGATGGGCCAGGGAGCACCTTCTTTGAGGTGCCGCCCGACAATCCGAAACAACATTGAATGTGTTTTGTGGCACTTCATTCGAAGTATCCAGGTCCCCAGCATTTGAAGTTGGGTCTCCGAAAACCCAGGTCGGGAAGTCACGGTTGGACTTCAAAGCAGCCAGAGGAACAATAAACAGAGAGAACTGACTGCTACAGTAGTTACAGATGAACTAACGGTTGAGTACGAGAAGTAACTGGTTGGAGTTCACGACTCGAGGAAAGTTGCCTATCATTCTAGAGGGAATCTCTGGAACATACCTCGAATTAGTGAAGAAGAACCGGATGCTCACAACATGGGAACCGGTGGGACTTGGAAACACTAGGATCTTGACCGATTGATTGTGCCCAAAAATCTCCCTGGACACTGTAGAGGAAGCAGTATTTTAAATTTCCAAAGTGCCCTAAACGTCAGTCTTCGACTGCTCCTGTGAGGTTGAACCGGTAAATGTAGGCATGTAATTATCTACTGTAGCCTGCAATTTCCAACAGCCAATTGTTTCACAAGAAGAATCACTTTGTTTGACCTATGAATTACTTGCTCCAGGTCAAGTCCAATCACTCGGGCAACCCTGTCTCTGTACAAACTACACTAAAAAGTCCTATTACTGTGGACCACAGTAATTTTCTAGAGCCCATGTTAATCTTCTTAATGAGAATAAGGTGGGCTCAAATTAATTTTCAGCCCACGCTAAATTTATAGTAGAAAATTAGCATGGTCCGTAGTACTTGTTTCTGTAGAAAATCAACGTGGATGATTACTTTATTTTGTGTTAACTGTCATTGTGGCATTTCAGGTGTATAAGTCATCTCCGGATGTGCAAACCAGCATTCAACAGACTCCGAGGTATCAGTCTAGGTTCCTGGAATCTGACTTCCACTTAGGGCATCACACACCCAGGTTTAAACTCTTCCTAGTTTGGTCCGAGACGACCCTAAACTACCGGATGATGGTGGAGGGATACCCAAATCTCAAAGAAGAGGTTGGCGGTTCGAATCCCGGTTGTGAAATCTCCTCTCTACTTGACGGAAAACTTGCCAGGTGGTCAACTGCCTCCTGTGCTTTGGCGTTGGCCTGTCGGCCTTTTGTCTCAAAAAAAAAAAAAACTCTTCCTAGTTAAAATCAATGATCGGGGAGATTTTTCGGCATAATCGGTTGAGATCCTAGTGTTTGCAAGTCCAACTGGTTACATGTTGACATCCTTTGGTTTTCCTTTATAAAATTGGGGTATATTCTATAAATTCCTCTAAAATGATCTGTAGTTTTCCTGCAGTCTTGCACTTCAACCGGTTATTTCTGACACTCAACCGGTTCATCTGCAACTAACTGCCGGTTCTCCCTGATCATTGGTTGAAATGGATGTGGCATCTAAGACTCTCTCCAGAACCTAGTGTCTGACTTAGGTGGGTTTGACCTGTGTCTGCGTCACTCGGCAAGTCTTCACACTTTATAAGTGAGTGCTCGGATTGAATGTCAAACGAACAAGACTGAAGACCGAGTAGTTTCAGGTGTATAAGTCATCTAACCATGTGCAAACCAGAATTCAGCAGGTTCCGATGCATCAGTCTAGGTTCCTACAATCTGAGCTCCACTTAGGGCATCACACACCCAGGTTTGAACTCCTCCCAGTTTCCTGAGTCTCAACCTTCGTCCTGCAAGATTTGAAGAGAGCTGAATATATATATCAGCTACGAAGCATCATCAACACTACAAGAAATTAGGCATCTTGATGCTCAAAGCAGAATTCCTTGACGCAGGCGTTCATAGACACTGGTGAAGATGGGAGCGGCTCCGGAATTTCAGAATGGGTCAGTGCCAGGAGCTAGCACTTTGTTGGCAGAGCTGAGCAATCCGGAATGGTGGTCCAGGGGCAGGATCACCACGGTGGCGTTGATTGTCGTCACCACCCTTTTGATTTTGAGGAAGCTCTTCAGCAGCGGCGGGAAGAAGATGCACCTGCCTCCTGGCCCTAAGCCTCTGCCCATCATCGGCAACCTTCATCAATTGGGCAAGCTGCCCCAGCGCAGCTGCTACCAACTTGCCCAAGTGTATGGTCCCATCATGTTCCTCCGCATAGGGCAGAACCCCTGTGTGATTGTGTCATCCGCCGACGCAGCCCAGGAGTTCACCAAGGAGCAGGACAAGTCCTGGTGCACTCGCCCTTCCTCCATGGCCGCCAAGATCTTCACCAACTACAAGGACATCGTGTGGGCGCCCTACGGCAGCCACTGGCGCCATTTGAGGAAAATCTGCACCCTGGAGCTCTTCACCCAGAAGCGAATCGACTCCTTCCGTCCTCCCAGAACCGAGGAGTTCGACACCATGGTGAGGAGCATTTACTTGGGTTCCAAGGACGGCCAGTCTGTGAAGATCCTTCCCATCCTCAGTCACCTTGCCATTAACAACATCACACGCATGATGCTCACCAAGAGGTATCATCATCTCCTGTTTGGGAATTTTGGGGTTCCAAAGGCACGGGGCCGAATCTGAATCACTTCATCACACCTCCTTCCGGCGGATTGCCATGAATGCAATATTTGTGAATTTATGGGTTACTTGCTATTGTGAGTTGTAGAGGCAGGGAATTGAGAGCCAAATCTAAGGCACTTCATCATACCTTTTGGCCGGTTTCCATGACATTTGCAGTTGTTGTGAATTGAGGTGGTTCTTCATGGTAGCCTTTGAATTTCTGGGTTTCCTGTGGTACCGAGGTAGTATATGTGGTAAGCTGTGTTTATTATTGCACATTACGCAGAACGGCTGATGGTAATATTTGGTCCTCCTCCTTGCAGATTCTTCGGTGTGGACGCCAAGGGTCAGGAGGGATCCAACCGCTTCAAGGAGGTGCTCATCGCCCTGTTCGAGGTGCAGTCCGGCATGATTCTGGGCGATGCCATCCCTTGGCTCAAGTGGGTCACCCATGCTTCCGGCTTCGTCAAGTACATGAAGAAGGTGAAGTACGACGTGGACACGTTTCTGCAGGAGTTTTTGGACATCAAGAAGTCCGGAGAGAACAACGGAGATGAGTCGAAGGTCGAGGACTTTGTGGACGTGTTGCTGGCCCAGCCCAATGAGTCTGGAACTGGCAACCTTGACGACGACTCCATCAAGGGTGTCATCCAGGTACATAATTACTTATTGACTACTACCACAAATCTGAAACAAAGTGACTAGCCTCATCGCTTCACAAGTCTCGCATATTAAACAGGATGCTAATTACAAGGTGCAACTAATTCGCCTCCGATGCCTGGAAGGAGATTTTAATCAATTTTGCAACAATTGTATTGCACTTGCATCACAACAATGTTGATGTACGATGTAGCATCAAGCCAATAGCTCATGTAGTGGGACTCATGATCTTCACCTTCTAGTGGTGTGGGTACCAGTCTCCACCGAGCCATACTAGTGCTACTGCTGTAGTGAGTAGTCTACCTGATCATTGTGCAAGTCACTAGGTCATCATGCGGTCATCAACCGGTCATCTTAAATGCTCTAAGTACTGGGAAGCTCGGTGAACCTAGTAGTGAAGCAACAAACATTAGCTAATCAAGTTGCCTTGGTAATTTCTGTTAGAAAGACTCCACCTCTTATAACTCATGCATCAACATGGATTGTTTTCTATTGTAATTCATTTGATGTATAATATTGTGGATTTCAATGATACTAATTCGTGAACCTACATACAATGTTCTACAGGACATGCTTCTCGCCGGCTCCGACTCCTCCTCCAACACTGTGGAGTGGGGCATCGCCGAGCTCATCCGCCACCCAGACGTGATGAAGAGAGTGCAAGCCGAGGTCGACAGCGTGGTGGGTAAGGAACGCACCGTCTCCGAGACCGACATCGAGAACCTACCCTACACACAAGCAGTGGTGAAGGAGGTCTTTCGATTGTACCCCCCAGCCCCAATGTCCATCCCCCACGAGTCCATCGAACCCACCAAGGTATGGGGCTACGACTTGCCCACTGGCACGCAATTGTTCGTAAACGCATACGCCATCCAGCGAGACCCCAAGGTGTGGCCTAATCCCCACGTATTCGACCCTGAGCGGTTCGTGAAGCACCCAGAGATTGACGTGAAGGGCACACACTACGAGTTGCTCCCGTTCGGAGCCGGCCGACGTAAGTGCCCGGGAACATTGTTAGGCAACTTGTTCGTGCAAGTTGGTATTGCAAGGCTCGCACATAGCTTCGACTTCGTGTTGCCACACGGCCAAGACCCCACCACTTTGGATGTGGAGGAGAAGTACGCGGGCACCATGCCCCGGGCTAACCCCCTCGACGTCATCGCCAAACCTCGCCTGCCCGCACACTTGTATTGAGGCACAAAATTTTCTTCACGCACTTGGAGCTGTAACAAATTCTGCATGATGGTGATCGGCATGTGGATCCGCGAAATTGTTGGAGTAGAATTGAATTAGCAACTCAAATGATTCGGCTTAATTTACACATAGAATCATCATCATGATGCTTATGATCTTATGAGCATTATAATTATTTCAACACACCATGCCGTAGTCGGCTAGGAGCATCGCAGTAGTGTGCACTCTGCATATTCTTAGTCCTTTGAAGTGCACCGGAGTTCTGTACATGGCCGGAAGGCGCAATAACATGACCTCTTATCAAAATGAATTCTTGAAAACTAGTCGGTCATAAAGGATGCAACTTGACTCCTTTTGGAGGTCATCAATACATACAAAATCAAATTAACAATCTACACTTGTTTTTTCCAATTTCCACCTTGAAAGCTATAGTTGGAAAGCAAGGCGAACATGTTGGAATATTCAATTGAATGTTGACTCGGAACATAACTAATTTCACATTCCCCTAGGCAAACTATCTACCATCATGGAAGCTGAAACGCTCCACCATTCCTATCTAAACTCCGTATAGTTTTATTTTTTTGACAAATAAATACCTCCATTGGGGTCACTATTGTACTGACCCTGAATTAGTCTACTCAACTTTATTCGATGTGAATAAAAAACAATTTTATAAAGTCGGATGTATATTGCATCTCCAATGATAGGTGTTGGGTAACGAAATCCGTCTAAAAACAAATGGATTAAGCTAAGTAGACCTTAAATGGACACTTTAAGCTTTGCACTCACTTCTTTTAGAATGCAAAACACACGGTTAGTGCGAGATGATTGAGCAAAATTCGAATCGTGTCTGTAACATTGCTTTAGCTATTGCGTCCCTTCACCGAAGATAACTGAACACAATGACCCACTAAAAGGACCAATTATGACTCTTTTTTCTTGTACTAGCACTTGCCATGTACGAAGGTGAGTTAAATTTTGAAAAGCAGTTGAGGGGCACTTCAAGTCAGAGGCCTCAAGCTTGCTCTATTGCTGCTGTACTTGATTTTCCAATTCCAGATTGAAAATCCCCGGTGACGGCTAAGAATTTGAAAGCAGAGTGCAGATGTGGGAATAGTAAATTTAATTCCAAATTGGAGCAATGCCTGCATATTTCACATGTCTCTCCCCAACCCTCCTGTGCTGCAATTTTTGTTTTGATAAAATAACTTGTCATGCTGGTGCTATAACATATGTAGAATTGCTCATGATAATGCTTGACAGTCTCCGTGAAACAACATATGGGGACTTCAACAATTGTAGTGATGTGAATGCTCCGGCTTGTTTTAGACACATACTAGAATCATTGTCGAGCTTTTCTTGAAGCATATAATTTACCCAAAGTCTCAGTTAAGTGGGCCTTAAACAAATACTTTTAGCTCTGCACCCAATCCTTCTAGCATATGAAACACACAATTAGTATGAGATAAGTTAGTAGCAAATCCAAATTGTGCTCATAGTTATTGTGTTCTTCATAAATTTTGGAGATCACATGAATATTTTCAATATATTATAGTTAATTGTAAGAACCCAATATTCATTAAAATGAGAGTTTTCCAGTGAATTGGGAGTACATAAAGCAAACTATTGATCCAAGAATGAAGTGAAAATCACTAGAGAGTTGTAGAGGTCAATTTGCATGTGATTGATCATTGTTTTTTGGCGTTGTTGAATAACATAGTGACACTCTGAAATTATGCATTATCCAATTTTTTTACTTGACCTCTGCAACTCTCTAGTGGTTTTCACTTCATTCTTGGATTAATAGTTTGCTTTATGTACTCCCAATTCATTGGAAAACTCTCATTTTAATGAATATTGGGTCCTCATTTAGGTCGACTCAACCTAAATGTATAAATTGCAAGTTTTGATAATGAGAATGTTTTAAGTGCATAGTAGTATTTCAATATATTGTCGATCGAAATGGTCTCATCAAACTAATGATCATTCATACTCATCTGATGACTGCTAAATAACTATGCTTATTTAGGTTGACTCAACCTAAATGAGTCGATTTCCCTAGCTCAATATACTCTCATTTTAATGGAAACTACACGTCTGAAGTATAATCTAGTAATTATCAACCTAAATTGGCTACAAATATAACATGACTTTTAGGTGTCCAAATGGACAATATTATTTTGAGAGGATCCCACTCTCTCAAAATATTGAATATAAGGTTTAAGTTTGGGTATGATATCTAGTTGAATTCCTAGGGTGGCAAGAAGTGGGATATACTACAAGGGTCATTGGATAATAAGAGCATTTGAGAGCTGATAATGACTCTATAATTATTATAATTATAGTTATTATAATATTCCATTGGACTCATCTACACTTTCTCTTTATCAACATATAAAAATTGCAAAGTTTATAATCATATTGATAACATTACAAAATGATATACACATTAATAATTATGTATTATGATCCCTGTTGTTGCCACCCCAAGGTCGAATCCAAATCGATTCCTAGTCCAACATGTCAGTTTGAAAGTAACCACAAAGTCATTGTCATTAGACAAAAGGCTAGTGCCAATTAGCTAGGTTTAGAGCAACAATGTTTTATTAGGCTAGTGAAGGCTTGGCACAAGCCAACTAATAGTGGGGCCTACAGCCCTCCCATGTTGCAAGGTCCAATGCCAACTTGTCTAAGAGCAATGGCCCAAGAAGGCAACTCACGTTTCAGCCCATAAGGGCCATAACCTAACGGTGACCAAGATGGCTCATAACCTAACGACCACCAAGTGGCCCTCATGCAACTTTGTCCTAGACTGTGCAAGCTATAGCAAATTAGAAGCTACTAAGAGTGAGTTTCCAAGTAAACCACTCGCCCACTACATTCTAGATAATAGTGGGTTGGAGGTGTTCTCATGTAGATAAGCACAAGCCGCCAACCAATCACATTATGGTGGCCTACTAGAATATGTAGGGTTGTGGACATGGGCCACCATATTTCCATGTGCCCACTAAAGCACTTTTAAGCTACAAGTGCCGGTGCACCAAGGATTTGAAGACTGATGGTCTAGAACTCCATCTTTGATAACCTGGAGGAGGAGGTTAGTAGGTGGGCCCAGATTTGAGAAGATGAGAGTATCTAGTTGGCACGTAGTAACCCTTACCCACCATATCCCATCTATATTTGGACAAGTTTGTCTGGATTATTCCCACTAGAATGTGGTGGGCGAGTGACCTATGGTAGAGGGTGCTAAAACCAACACCCCACCCAAAAGCAACACCTATAAATGCCTCCCAACTGCCAACTCTCTACTACCTTGAACCGTTCCCCATGGAGAAGAAGTGCCCGGGCCCATGGAGTGAGTGTTTAGGTGCCATTAGTTGCGCCACCTAATACTAGGCCTCCACTACCTCCATATAAGGTAGGTAACGGGCTCCACTCTATGTCAGGTTGGTTCAAGATGGGTTTAAGGTGGCTTGTCAGTGCCTATTCTTGCCATTCTACTCACACGCGGGGGGAGGGGGGGGGGGAATGGCTACCCTGTATAAAGGGGTCAGCTTTGTACTCGCCGTCTCTTGGTTTCCACATTTATTGGGATAACTTAACGTTGTTGGGGCTTATCAATCGGATGTTGTTGGTTTAGCAAAGTTGGTTTTTGTTGGTTTACCAAGGTCAATTGTTGTGCATTTAGGGGTCAATTGCTACAAGTTTAAGGGTATGTGCTATTGGTTTAGCAGGGTTGGCATACCACTATTGTACCCGGATCTACCATTCATTGCCTGGATCTGCCACTCATCTACGGATCTAAGGGCCCAGATCTACTAGCATTTTTTCCAAATATCTTTCGACGGATTTCTTCTTCATCACTTATCATCGCTACCTATTGTCAATTCTTATATACAATTCTCATTTTTCATCGGGTTTTTTATCATCACTTCTCATTGCTATCTATCATCACTTCTTATACACAATTTTTATATTCGTTGGATTTCTCATCATCACTTCTCATTGCTATCTTAACATCACTTCTTATACCCAATCTTCTTTTCATCAAATTTCTTATCATCACTTAACCAAGTACTCATATTTAATCATATTTTCCATATTGTGATCATGTGCCTCACATCCTCATGTTGCATTTCAAATGTATGTTGCATCTCTAACCACAACAATATTTAAGGATACGTACACAATATGGATACTTAATCATATTAGATCCAAGCCCTTCATTAGTTACTGCATCCCTAACATGTATAGATCTAACATCTACATGCACTTTATTATTGCAAATCTAACCTATATAGATCTAACATCCATCCTTTTAATCGCTAGTACAATTGGGTCCCCATTATCCTTATCCCATGTGGATATGGGAAAGTACATATAACTACAAAAAAGTTCTTGCGTGATATAGACCCAAATTCTCTAAAATGTAAAAAATAAATTCTCAAAACATTAGTGTTATAGTAAAAGTGATATCAATCCACTACACCAAATATTGTGTTTGGTGTCACTTACTATGTCCATTTACAATATATTGTTTCTTTTTTTCCTCAACAAAGCCATTATAGAACAATACTACAATGTCTATCGTAGTTAGTGTCTCTTACTATCCGGAATTATGCAATGCTATAACTTTTTGCTAAGAACATAATTTATTGACAAAGTATAGTCATCTATGTTATATATTGCCCATACAACCTATTTAGTCTTTGTTGGTAACAAAGGAATCTATAGCAAGAAGCTATAGCCTTATGTAATTCCAAATAGTAAGTGATGCTAAATATCATAAATGGTATAACATCTTTACTTGGTAAAAAAAAAGTAGCACATGTACATTGTGAACCATAGTTCTGCATATACATGTGAGATACAAGCCCCTAGTTGCTTATTGCATTACTAAGCTACACAAATGTAAGAACTATAACCTTGATCACATGCTATATTGATGGTTAGGGTTTGCATGACTAGGTCAATTTCAACTATAATGTTGTGAGGTTACTGAGTGCAACAATGAGGGGGACTATGTCACAAGTTTGGATGATCAAAGTGAGCAATTCTTCAAGTGCATTCAAGATGCCCAAGTGGCAATTGAACCATTTATTGACTTGGAAGAAGATTCTGAGAGTGAGGAAGACTTTGATTTTAATCCCTGTAGCAGATTGACTATGCACAACCTCGTAAGCTAACCCCCCGTTTGTGGGCATTGAGAATGGGGATTGTCAATGATAGGCGTGGAATCGGGGAGGAGGCCATGGCGTCCCCCGAGATGTTGGTTGTTAGAAGACAACATCTTGGTGGCTTAAGGGCCCCGGTGGTGGAAAACTCTAGTGGGACTCTATCTCATAATAATGATGGCCTACCCCTTGGGCCTAATGCAGCCAGGGCTACCATTCTAATGACTTCATCTCGCTTTACAACACATGTTCTCAAAACATAGGTTGGGATGCAAAGGACATTTAAGAGGTTGTTGAGGTGGGCAATGTGGATGGTATATGTTATGAACGTCCAATTAAAAAACTTAGAAAAAAATGGCAACTAGACAAATGAACAATTAGAGGCAACCCTTCTTGTAGTTTATGATTGGGCTCTGTGAGCCAAATTTTTGGTCAATTGGTTAAACTATGAGCAAATAGTTAGTAACTGGATGGAAGAGCCTTCCATTGGATGAAAATAGTTGAACCATAGGCTAGGAAGTTAGTTATAACCATAGGCACGGCCATAGGTGGCCTTAGTTGGTTATAGCAACTATCATCTTCCCCGCCGAGCTAAGAGGGTTGGCGAGGGGGAAGAAGGTAGACAGTCTTTGATTATTGTTGAGCGCAGAGAAAGAACTATAGGCTAATCTCCCTCAGCACCGAGAGCGGGCGAGGATAATAGTTAAACTATTTTCTGTTAATTTGAGTTATCACCGCAATGATTGCGGGATACCACCTTTTGTTGAAGTACATTGTTGATTTAAGTTCGAAGTTACTTGAGTGGCTGAGCATAGTTGAACATACTTGTGTGAAGTATATGTGTGTAATGTCAGGAAACTATTGTCAATTGTTATAATTGCAATTGAGAAAGCTTGAGATTGTGTACTGTGAGCGAGTGAGGATGTGTAATGAAGTATGATTGAGCAGAACAGAATTGTGAGAGTCAGAATTTGAGAATTGACACGAGTGAAGTTGAGCGCAACAAGCAAGTGAAGTATGAATCTGAGTTTATTAAGTGAATGTGGTGTAGGAACCTGTTATCCGCGATGAGTTTGCAAACACTTGAGTGTGGAATTTGGAATATAGTTGAGTAATATGTAATTGTGTATTTCGAGGATAGGGAGATTGTTGTATGGAAGAACTATCGTCTAAGTGAGAGACTTCTCCAATTTGAGAGATAGAAATGGAACACCAAGAACCTACGAAGTAAGTCGAACTATGGATAGAGAGAGTCCAATTGAGCGATGACCGCATGTGAAATCCTTGGCCGAAGAAGGTGATAAGGAAAGTGAGAGAAGAGTAAGATAACTACCTTGCAGTGAAACAAATGTAACTATAGACGAGGGTAGTCGATGGGCAAAGTCCTCGAACAACCAGGAGCGAGAGGTTGAGTCGAAATTAGACAGAGCCCATAGTTATATAACTATGTTATTTCCCCGTGGGAGGGTGAGTGGAGTAGTGTGTTCAAGGGTTGTCTGAGAGGGAAACCACTTGAGAGGAGAGGTCCTGTGAAAGGCACCAGTTGGAAGAGAGGCAACCGGAAGGCCAAGAGCTAGTAACACTATATTCGTTAATTGGAGACTTTTGAAAGTCTCAAAATGAAATACGCCCATAGTTTGGGATGCCAATATTATGAGCATGCGGAACATTGGGAACATCGGGAACATCGGGAACATGACGGTTTGCAACTTCGCATGCAAAGAATATGCACAACACTCAAAATAGTAAGTCTTTAAATCATAATCAAAACATGAACTATAAGTGGAAAATAACAATCGAATCCCAAAAACAAATGCTTTTATGTCCTTATAAAGTTTAGGATGCGCATCCCATATATAAGGGTCTTATGGAATTGGATGGCACATCCCAAACGTATGTATAAATTTGATACTATCCGCAATAAAACCAAGTCTACAAAGTGCCCCTATTTTCCACATTAATTCCAACCTACGTTATGTTTCCCCATCTCCATCTTCCGCTTCATATCCATTATCGGCATCATTTTCCGCAGCTGCAATACGTACCAAGTTGTCTTTGGCAAAATCTATATGTTTTTGGGGGATGGTCATTGTTTCCGATTTAGAACCTTTGCGCGGCTTCCAAGCACAAAGGATGGTATCCGTGTTTATCCAAACCGGTCCGTACGCGGAGTCCACTGTCCACTTGAAACCCTTTTTGGTGTCCCAACCTAAATAGGTGCGGAGCACGTTCTGGTCTTTGGTGCTCGGACGGCAATATTCCACTTCAATTTGACGAAAGTTGGGGCTAGTTCTAACAAAATTGGGTGAAGACAATGCTTTCACCAACCAAATTGGTTTGGGGTGCTCCTCATCTCCTGCTCGTACGAGGACCATATAACCCTCGTGGCAATCAACACCCACACGAAACGACGGAGCCGGACGATTGCGCGCAGGGCCAACGTAATGCTCGTCCATTGCAAACTCTTCACGGACGTCTCCATTGCTAAAGAACATAGCATCGGACTCCACAACTGTCAAACGACTTTGTGGCCAAAATCCTTGTGTCAAAGTCGTACGGGTGTCGACACCAACGGTCATCAAGGCTGAGCGTATGCGATCCCAATACGCGATCAACGGCTCATGAGTATCCCTAACACGTCTGGTGATGTCTTCTTTACACAACTCTTTCCAATACTCAATGAACCCGGATATGCCTTTTATGATTTCCGGCCCATTCCTCATGGGATCGGGTTTGCAAGGCTTTGGTTCCCCATCCGGAAGCAAACATTTCCCATCCTTGTCTTGACGCCACACGAGTATACCATCCTCCGGGCCCCAATTTAGAGATGTGCACAAAAGCTTGAACTGCATGGCGGGGACATCATCATCCCTCATATAGAAGCGGAATTGTTGTGCTTTGGTATGTCCCACCAGACGGTCCACTCCCTTCAACATGTATGGCTTGATGAAGGCCTTGAAATTTGGTATTTCTTCAATCATGTGCGGGATCACCGGCACATTGTCCAAATCCATGTATGATTTCATGAGAAGTGGTATGGTGGGAAAATCCTCTTCATGCAACTTCATGCTCCAACGGCCAAATGAGGCATCAATATCGTCGTGCGTGTGCCCCACCATCAAGAAAGACACAAACACCTCTTTGAAGATGCCTTTTGCCACGAGCATCGACCAAAAACAAAACACGTATCGGCATTTGTTGTCTTTAGCACAATTATCAAGTTGAACGTGGAGAGTTGGAGGCAAGGGTTTTGCAATAATGGGTTCTCCGGGTGGTTCCGGCAATGAAGACATACAAACCTCCTTCCCTTGTAGCACTGCCTCATAAAGGGGTGTCGTTCCACAACCATCGAAAAGGCCACGGGAAGAGTGTACCGGTGGCTTTTCGAGATCGCGCAATAGTTTTGCAAATGAACCGACCGTGTGGTTGGCATCGCCAGGGTAAAAATCCAAACCATAATGGGCATATTTGACATCCACATGTCCATGGGCGATCATACCTAAGAAAAACAAACGATGCGTGAACAACAAAAATATGAAATAACTACACACCGGATGGATGGAGTTGGTCATTTGGAAAACAAACCCAATGCAAATCGGAGATCCTTTCAACACACATGTGGAATTCTATACGAACCTGTGACAGCTACAGGCAACTTGAAGAGACCATCCGTGGCCTTTATTTTGCGTGCATAACAAGGACATGCGGTCTTCGCATGGTCCATTTTATCATGAATCACTGTTAGAACCTCCGCGGGCCTCATTATGGATAGTGCACGGTTCTTGTAGTAATCTTGACGATGTGCCTCCTGGTTGTTGACATGCTCAATGTATTTTCTCTGGTGTCTAGTATGGGATTCAGTGCCTATAGGGTGGGCGTCTCGAAGACCTTTGTATTTCTCACACGCCGTACACCTAGCGAACTTGTCCCCAGGTCTCTTCAAAATGTATTCCGCAAACTGTTGGTTTTTAATTACACTCAACTTGGACAACGAAATGGGCCCACATCCCGCGATGCGACCCACTTCGTTGATGTCCGTTAAGATGTTCTTCCATTTCGTGCCCGTGGGCAACACCATTTGAACAACTTTCTCACCTGATGACAATGTCCTCGTCTTGTGGGGCATTGCATCGGCCAATGGCACTATGATGGTGGAGAGGGTCGCGGATGCTTGGAGTGTCGCCTCCCTAGGTTTCTTTGTGCCAGAGTTGCCATGAAATCGAGATCGGCGACCCAACAAAGAATACTTCCGAAACCTATAGAAGTCAGCCTTGGAGACCGCATGGATGATATACCACGCTGTGCAACAAACGTCCACATTCTCAAGGGTCACGACCTTACGGCCATGGGTATCAATGTGCAAATTTCTGTGGACCTCGAGTTTCTTTGCCGACCGCATACGAAAATCCGCAAGCCACATCTCTTGACGAAGAGACCGAATTTTTTCGCGTGGAAAAAATTGGCAACATTTCATCGTGCAACAATCCTTTCCAGAAACGAGACGGATAGAATCGTCTCCCAAGATGCGATCCCGCCGTCTCTCCGTATCTCCGCGAGACACGCGACTTGAATCGTATTTACGTAGGCCTTTGCGAGGACGAATTGTGCCCAACAAAGCTAACTGCGTTTGCTTGTGCCGCCGTCCATGATCCCACAAGCTTACTTCTTCATGGAGAACCCTACGAAGGGGCCATCGACGCAAGGAAAATCTCCACGTCAACGGGACCTCACACGGTGCCAAGGAATTCAAGATGCACACGCCCACATCATCGAAACCAAGGGGGTTGACATCAACACATTCACGGGGATCGGAGTTTCTACATATGCCATCTGCCACCGGGACACCAAGCTCGTTTAGTAGAACAACATCTAGGCCCACCCATTCCTCCCTCCCGAAACCAGCACATAGAGGAATGTCATCATGGTCATCCCCAGAATGTGGAGATTGTTCGTGGAATTCGAAAGATTCATGGGAGGAGGTATACACAGACACGCCCACCCCGTTCGTCCCGTCATTAGTGTCCGCAGACGGGGACGAGAGGTCACATTCAATATCGGAGGACGATGCATTCGTCGAAAACTCAAATGCACTATCTCCATCATCCACTGCCATCACACCTAAACAAACAACCATGTCATGACCAACCACACAACGGATGTCACGCATACAAGAACGGATGCCACGCATACAAGAACGGATGCCAAGCATACAAGAGCGCACAATATCTGCAAATACATGGCCCGAACTTCGCAAACAACCCATGCTACTATTGGAGTGTCTAAATACGAACAGCTGTATGTTCCTGGCCATACTCTGTCAACTACAACATGGACCATCGCCATTGTGGTGTTTCAGGCCGTTCATTCATAAAAGAAATGCCATCCTGTGTATTGGACGAAATGGATAAGTGTGCGACAAAACAACGTCAAGTCGTCCAACCTACAATAGCATATTTTCGAACCCCCGTTCGTATATATCTACCATTAGGTGTATTTTCATAAATGTATCTAGAGGGATGTAGTGCTGCGCAGAACATACTCTCAGGTGGTATTTACGAACGCACGTTCGTAAACTCAAGGCCATCGTTCGAAAGGGAGTTCGTAAATATGCCATTGAAGTATTTACGAACGCCCGTTCGTATATCACTGACATAGAGTGCCTAGGCATAGCCATATGTATACTATCTCCACATGCTATACTGGTACACATGCGTGTACAACATCCGAACGTCCGTTCGCAAACTCCTGAGTGGCATATTTACGAAATCCATTTCGTATATCAATGATATATTCAGCATATGCATCGCCATACGTATCTGGACATGGTGTTGGTGTGGACCACACGCAGGTGCATTTACGAACGGACGTTCGTAAACTCCCGACCATCATTGTCTGAACTAGTGACAAATGCGTGTGCGACATACGAACGTCCGTTCGTAAATCCTTTGATGGCATATTTACGAACGGGCGTTCGTATATCTCTGCCATATTGTCAGTGCATAAATGTGTAGGAGGGATGTCACTGGATGCGCATACCGTAATCCTCGGTGGTCTTTACGAACGTCCGTTCGTAAACTCAAGACCATCATGTGTCTGATCAACCTCCAGTGCGTGCTCCAGCTTTACGAACGTGCGTTCGTATCTCTGCCGTATTGTTTGTTTGCATAAATGCCTGGAGGGATGTCGCTGTATGCGCAGACATCATCCATGGTGGATTTACGAACGCACGTTCGTAAACAGAGGACCCTCCTATGTCTGATCCAATTACAAATGCGTGGACTTAAGCTTTACGAACGTGCGTTCGTATCTCTGACCTATTGTTTGTCTGCATGAATGTCTGGATGTCGCTGTTTGCGCAGACATAATCCCAGGTGTATTTACGAACGCACGTTCGTAAACAGAGGACCCTCCTATGTCTGATCCAATTACAAATGCGTGGACTTAAGCTTTACGAACGTGCGTTCGTATCTCTGACCTATTGTTTGTCTGCATGAATGTCTGGATGTCGCTGTTTGCGCAGACATAATCCCAGGTGTATTTACGAACGCACGTTCGTAAATACTGTCGGCCATCCTATGATCCACCCACTAAAGCGTGCTCCATCTTTACGAACGTGCGTTCGTAAAGCTCCGGTATTAACGGCGGTATATGCGGTGACTGTACGTTGTCTTGTACCTGGGGAGTGTACGCTTGATGCGCAGGAGAATGGCGTGAGCACGCTCCGTGGGGTCTCTAGGGCGCACACTTGGCGTCTGCCGCAAAAAAGAGCTCTGTTATGGGGGGGAAGAGCTTTAAGTACTTCTCTGGAGTGGTTCAAGGGCCCTTGGATGCTATTTAAAAAGCGGATTCCCGCCGCCTACTTTGACCTAACAATATGCCATTCTATCCATGCGGAACATACATGACCCTATGTATGGAACATGAATGGCATGCACGCAACATATTCAAAATATGTACATTGGTTATACACCTTACTTGTTACCAAGGTCTGCCGAAAAAAAATTATAATTTTTATATGTATATATATGTGTATATATAAATGTGTATATATAAATGTGTATATATATATATATGTGTGTGTGTGTGTGTAAATATATATGTATATATGTGTGTGTGTGTGTATATACATGTGTATATATATAGGTGTATATATATATGTATTGTAATAGTTAATGTAATCTAAATATGATGATGGTTAAGATAGAATAAATGATCTGCAACCAAGGTGTGAAGTACAAGTTTTTTGTCAATTAATATTGTTACCTATTATATATTACCAAGGTCTAAGTGAGATATATATATAGAGACAATGAGGTAAGAGTGGGTAAAAATTGATTGTGGAGGCCCTTAAACTTGTAGGTATAATCATATGATTCACATCAAAACATGCCCGTAATACGCTCACAAAGTGCGTGAACACCAATAAAAGGCAGGTTTATCCATTATTATAATGGCTTGTAAGGTAGATTAAGGATATGAATTCAAACCATACCTAGATTAAATGTGGGTTTTATTTCAGATCCCACCCTAGCTGTGGAAAGAGTGAATTAATCCGGCATGTGTGGAAAGGTTTAATTACTTTGGAATCGTGCATAAGATAGAGTAAGCATATGGATTGAAACCATACCTAGGTGGAGCCACACTTATAATTGTGTGTTTTGCATCCCACGAGAAGTATGTGCATAGCTAAAAGTGTTGATTTAAACTAGTCTTAACATATGCATGTTATAATAAGGTCATGGATTGTGTGATCAATCAATTTGCACTTAACACTATTGAAGATTTAGGGATGTAGGGTTTAGGGTTTGGGGTTAGTGTTTAGGGTTTGTGGAAGTTGTGCATGTCTAGTAGTTAATACAATAGATTAGTACACACACAAACAACATTGACCTATCAAAAACCCATATCGCACTAATGCCCCCTTCCCACCTGACTTTAGGTAACACTAAAAGTTGGTTCTAACAACCCGGCCTTCACAGCATCGACATTATGTATTGCCGAGCCTAGTTTGCAAATGATGTGGCATGGCTTAAAAGTGGAGGTCTTAAGCCTCAAGCACCAACCCTCCCATCGGTACCTAAACATGAGGCAATAATCTAGGACGTTTAAAAGTGGTGCCTCCCATCCTTGTCATTGGTTTTTTTAGTCTTAGCTATGAGGGCACAAGGAGCTCCGTTAACAAAAACCATTGGTCAGTTAGGTGAGTGGCAAGGCATTTGGGGATGGGACAAAAACTGCCCAACAATCCTTGCTTGGTAGATAAAACAATGAAGATGTGTGAAAGGTAATTAGAGAAAACCTACTTGAAAGTCTCCAAAGCAAGTTCTTGTAGGTGCATTGGGATAGCCGTATGCCTCCGCTATAAGGGAGGGATCTTTACCCGTTTCCTGGGAAATACTTTTAGTCTTAGCTAAAGTCAAGTGGGAAGGGGGCATAACTTGTTAATTTATGTGTAGTTCACATTTGATGCTAGCCAAACATTCGACCACATGGCTCAAATGTGCTAGTTCAAGTTGGCACCTAATTAAATGAATTGACGACCTTTTGGAAATTGAATTTTCATCCACCTCTTGTAAGAAAAGGACACCGCCTCCTGCCAATCTCAAATTGGGTTCTTTTTGAACCTAGTAATTATTTGAGGAACCATCGAACAACATGAAAGATGTCTCATTCATGAAAACACTATATTTCAAAAGACCATATCAACATCCTTGGGGTTGAATTCTTCTTCGAATCCCTACTAAATGACGTGCATTGTTCACTACGATTTTATTATCGGTTCCCTATTTAAAAGATGTTTACAAGGAATCCGAATGTAGATGTACTAGGGGGATGCACCAATCAAAATTCATGTATTTATACTAAGTTCTTATGGTTAAGGTGATAAACGCATCCACTACATATACATATTACAAAGCATGATTATGTCATGCCTTTCTTATACATCCAGTCCCATCCCATCCCCCAATGTCCCCGTCCCCATGCCCACCTCCCATCGCATCCCATCCCCCCCATCCCCCCATCCCATCCCCCATCCCATCCCCCCATCCCCTCATCCCCATGCCATCCCCCCATCCCCCATCACCCTCTCATCCCGGCCCCCCCAGTGGGGGGAGGCCACGTGTCAACGGCGGGAAAACCCTAGCGGCGGCGGCTACCTCCCCGCGCCCCCTCAGCTCTCCTCCTCATTGTCATTTGGAGCAGAGAGAGAGGAGCGGAGCGCCGAGCAGATGTGGAGCGAAGCTCTTGCGTTTTTTCCTCTCGTCTTTTAATAGTATTGTGCGTGCGTGTGTTGAGAGATATTAGTTTTGTTGGCGCGAGTTTCAAGAGTTTAGGGCAAAGTGCTTATGTTACAAGCTTGAGAGTTGCAAGGTTTTGCGTAGCAAGCTTCAGACTGTAAAGCGAAAGAGTTACAAGGTTGAGAGTTGCAGGGTTTTGAGTAGCAAGCTTGAGAGTGTAAAGCGGAAAAGTTACAAGCTTGAGAGTTGCAGGTTTCAAGTAGCAAGCTTGAGAGTGTAAAGCGCAGTACAAGGTTGAGAGTTGCAGGTTTCAAGTAGCAAGCTTGAGTGTAAAGCGCAAGAAGTACAAGGTTGAGAGTTGCAAGGTTTGGAGCAGCAAGCTTGAGTCACAAACTTCAGAGTTGCAAGGTTGGGAGTTGCATGTACATCAGAGTAGTTGCTAGGGTTTGTATATAACTTGCGAGGGCTTAAGTGTGAGGAAGGTGCAAGGGTGCATTTCAAAGTATACATTTGTGAGGTTCTCAGGGTTTTCCAGTAAGGGTGGAAGATCAGGTTTTTGGTGTAGAACATTTCAATGTGAGTACAGTAATCCTTTTGAACTCTTCCCTCACATTTTGAGTTTGATCATTGTTGAGATACATGTGTTTTGTTATATGCATGATGAGCTTTGGCCTGTTCTGTATGCAAGTTAAGCTATGATCCTCATTCTGAATTCCTCATCACATTCTGAAACTCAATTTTGTTTGAATCTATTCATTTCTGCAGTTTCATTATTCTGACCATGCGTTGCAGGCACGAATGCAAGCATTGCTCAGCCCAATCGAGCAGCAATTGGTACACGTATCCGTACACATATATATACGTATACGTATACGTATATTTATACACAATATTTCCAATAAACACAAAAGATGACCCATTTACGAACGAGCGTTCGTAAATGGGTAGACGGCGTTCAACACAACCCCTGTTTACGAACGCACGTTCGTAAACAACCGTATCCAAAACCCAGTGCCTCATATTTACGAACGTGCGTTCGTAAACATATGTACCCAAAAACCAGTGCCTCATGTTTACGAACGTGCGTTCGTAAACAACCGTACCCAAAATCCAGTGCCTCATTTTCACGAACGTACGTTCGTAAACATTTATACAAACTGGGGGCTCAATATTTACGAATGCTCGTTCGTAAATATATACCTAAAATGCGAACATTAACAAATAACAAATAACATCAACATGCTGCATTTCCAAATAACCTTCGATAATATGCATCACGTAAGACGCATACATGAGCAAACAAATACAAGTACAATACTTTACGAACGAGCGTTCGTAAAGTAGTAAACTTAATTAACCGCCTTGAAAATCACAATCATTTACGAACGCTCGTTCGTAAATCTCCTAAAAATCTGCTGGAACACTTGATTGAATACAATTTATGACGATCATAAATACTCCACAGATCTTAGTCAGATCCTACCCACATGCCAATCGGTAATGTTACGAACGAACGTTCGTAAAACGATCCTAACTGTTTTGTTATGGTGCAGATGGCCAGATCGACTAGAAGCGCAATTGACCTGTTCGCCGTGCCCATTGATCGCCTCCCAGATTCCGTTGCGGACTCAAACGGTAACGCGAATTATGTCCCAAAAGAGGATTTCATGGGGGAGTGGACGGCAATACCAACAAAAATGGAAGACGGTCTTTTCGCGCTCCGTTTCACCTACGAGCTGGAAACAAGGCCAGACCAGCCAGAACAGTGGGTGCAGATGAAGACGTGGGAGATAGAATCCATAGAGGCCCAGGGAGATTATGTTATCTTGGACATGAAGAACAAGAAAGACCACATCAATCTCCTGTTGCATTACTTGAAGTACTCCTTCTCTTACGTCTACGCGTGCTTGAATGTTGCACCAGATGCAAAACACTTCAACCTGGAGGATCTATTCTCAAAGTACATCCTCAGCCAATTTTGGACTGCCAGGAAATTGACTGCACTGGCATTGAACATCTCCAAGTACAACAGTGCGGTCGCGGAAGCCAACAAGAAAAAGAAAAGTCCGAGAAAACCATCTGCATCGGGGGCAGGAGGTTCCAGGAGCGCACCCAGGCCAGTGCCTTCCGCGAGCAGGTTGCCGGAGGGGCCAAGCAGACAATCCACGCCATCCAAAAGGTCGAGGGACGACTTGGAGAGGTCGGGAGTGACCGAAGCCGCTGAGGTTAGCTCGCCGCCAGTTATGCCCACCCCTTTGAAGAAAGGAGAGAACCCGGACGCGACGAAGGCGACCCGTATCCTGAGAGAGTTCAACAACTACTCGAAGGATTGCTGGCCCATGGGGCGCCACTTCACCTTCAACGTGGACTGCTTCAAGTGCGAGAAATCCCCCAACAAGTGGGTGGTTAGGTCTCGCGAGAGCGAGGGCGTGAAGTGGCAGATCAACAATCTCATGAACAACGTGAAGTGGGATAGGCAGACTGTCTGCGTCATGCCCAAGGGTTTAACTTCTCGTCCCACGGAGAGGGATTGGCCCCGAATCCAGAATGGCGAGTTCTGGATTATCGATGGTCAGCACAGCTTGGAGGCGTCGCAAATCATCCTCAAGGACGATAACTTCCAACACGAGCTCAAGGCGGAGCTGCGGTACTGGAAGGCGTTCTTGGTGTGGTCGGACGACTGGGACAAGCTCCGGAAAATATCGACATACCTGAATTCCGGAAACAAGATCAAGGCTTTTGAGGCGTCCTGGGCGGCAAACATAGTGGCTGCGAGAGACGTATGGGTCGTCCACGGGTGTCCGCCAAAAGAGAGGGAGAACGCCAAAAGCCAGTCTCCACAGTGGAAGGTGAGTTTACGAACGAGCGTTCGTAAAGTGTGGGCTGCAATTAGTTTCTCCCAACTCGCAATTAGGCATCAATTGCATTTTCGTGAAATTACGAACGTGCGTTCGTATTTAATTTACAACACTGATCCTTGTTCGTGTATTGCAGGCGTTTTGTGACGCGATGGTGGACAAATTCTCCTCCATCGACATGAAGTCCACCACCACGAAATCAGTCCTGGAGCTCAAGGGCGAGCTCCGCCTGATTTGCTGCAACAACAACACCTGGGATTTGTGGACCCACTTTTTCGACGCTCACAGCTCGGGCGATCTGGTCAACCCCGACACTGAAGAGAAATACAACGTCGACAAGAGCGCGGAAGCCCCTCCACTATTGAGGGAATTTTTCAGGGCATTGCAAGGACTCACAGAGTCGGAGCTGCAGCGATGTGCGGTCCACCTTCTTGGGAATACAGTGGGAAGGACCATCCCGTATCCCAAGATTTTTTTGAAGAGACCAAAGCACAAGCCCGGCACGTACTCCATCAAGGAGTGGTGCGACCACAGGAAGCTCAAGACTGCTGCGATCCGGGAGTTGAGTGGGCTCTTGCCGGAGATGCAACTCTTCCATGCCGACGGCGACGTCAATTGGGCAAATTGGAAGGGTTTCAAGGTGCAGTACAACATAAACGGCGCATCGATGCGCAGTTTGGTAAAGGAGCACGTCGCTGTCTTGAAGCTAAAGGGAAATAAAAGAACAAAGAAAACAGAGACGGAACCTGTGGAGCTGCAGCGGTACATCTCCTTCTTGGAGAGGAAGAGGAACGCTACATTTGAGGGGGTGGCAAGATTTTGCGTGGTGACAACGGGGCTGGAGAGGACCTCGTTCTCCAAGTGGGACGGAACCATCAGCAGGGCTGAGGTGAGGGAGGACCGAAGGGGGTGCCCCTTCGCACTCATCGATTTCAGGGGTATCCCGGGTGCCGCAAGGCAGGGTGCGAAGGGGGTGCCGTTCTACAACCCCTTCATGGCCAAATTCATGGAGTACAGATCTCCGGCCATGAGGGAGCCACACGTGTGGCTATGGATTGTGGAACAGGAGAAGGCCTCCGTCGTCACGGAGCTGTACGAGGACACCATCAAGTTCGAGTACAGCATCTTCCACAGCACGTATGTCCCTGCGAAGACGGAAGGGATCGTGGCCATCAACGAGGCCAGGGGCAACAAGCAGGTGGGAGCGGTGAGCCTCATCTTCTTGACCTTGAATACGGCAAGGCATGGGCGCGCGCCTATCAAGGCCAACAACACCTTCAAGAAGATCTACAGCATTCCACACCCCCCTCCCAAAGATCTCTTCCAGGAGACGCTGTACACGGTCTTCCCCGCCTTGGAGCTCAGGATGGAGTTCTACATCTCCGTCCTCCAAGCCCTGGCCACGAATGGTGAGACGGTCTACAACGTGTGTGGAGGCAGCAAATTCATGTACGCTGCAATGGTAAGATCTCATTTACGAACGCTCGTTCGTAAATGCCATTTTCTGAGGCATCTTTGAAATTCAACTATTTTTGTTGTAATGTATACTGCTCGGCTCATAGGGTTGATGTTTACGAACGCACGTTCGTATATGGCTAACCGATTTCCTTCTGTGTCTCAGATGTTGGGCCTGTGCGTCAACAGTTACGTTGACGCCATAGACGAGGAGGACTACAAGGTCCACAGGTCGAAGGCGTCGACCATGGATTTGGGCGACATAACCGCCACGAGGACGGACGTCAGCGTGTCCGCCAACGAGGGTGTGCCCGTGATGGAGGTAGAAGAGGATGAGCCGGCCCCATCCGTCAACGTGGACTCCATCATCCGGTCCTTCGACATCCCCCCGCTTCAAATAATGGGCCCGTCGGGTAATCCATCCGACGCGCAGGGCACTCCCGGTGGTTATACGGGATCGTCGGCGGGGGCAGCACAAGACGTCCTCCCCGCGCGCGTCTCTGGCGCGGACCCCTTCGGCACGCCTGGCGGGTGTTCAACGTCGGTATCCCCAAGACCAAGGCTGCAGGTGCCCAAAATGGAGAACCTGGATGTGCTGGACCAGCGCTCCCGTCCATCGTTGGACCACTTCCGCAACACGCGACGGAGGATGAAAAAGACCCCGTACGTGGAGTTGCCCGAGGGAGCAGTCATCGAGGTCTCCGACGAGGACGAGGGGGACATGGAGATCATGGTCGAGCTGGGGGTGGAGTTCGACAAGAACAAGCGGGTCAAGGAGGAGGCGCTCTCTGTCGCCGAGCTCAACGCCAAGCTCGAGCAGAAGATGAAGGAGGACATGGCGGCCGCTGCAGCAGAAAATGCCAGGAAGATGTCCGTCATTCAGGAGGAGATAAGGGCCTCCAACGCCAAGACGGACGCAATCCTGGAGATGCTGAGCAGGATGCAGAGCTTTGCGGCTCCTCCACAGCCAGCGTACCCCTTCCCTCCTGGGTACCCATCCGGCCAATACCCCCCACATCTCCCTTATGCTGGAGGACCGTCATTCCCGGCTCCACCCCACCCGACGCCGGTGGGGACTCCTCCACTCCCGCCGGCCACCACCATCACCCACGATGCCGTCGCGGCGGCCATCCAAGAGGACGAGGATTTACGAACGCTCGTTCGTGAATCTGCAGGTCCGGCAGTCCTCACCCCTCCCCCGTCAAGGGTAGGACTGCCTTCACAGACGGACACAGCGTCTTTCGCGGTCGTCCAGAGGGGAGTAGGTAGGGAGGGCGATGACACTGCGCAACACACTGACATGGTCATTGTGAGGGACACGCAGGCGAGCCCGAGTGACACGGCAGGGGTCCAAAGAATGGAGGTCGAGGACAGCCCTGACCGTCAGCCCTCCGCGTACATGGAGGATGTAAATATGGAGGCACTCGACCTTGGGGGCGACAACCACGAAGTGGAGCCCATTCAACAGACCCAGGCGTCCCAGGCGGAGCGAGCGGACGATGTCATGGAGACGGAGGCGTCTGCGGCGGTGGAGGTTACGAACGAGCGTTCGTTAATCGCTGAGGAGGGAGCGGCTCCTCGGTCCAGTGCCGGTGCCCCTCCCCCCGATGACGAGGTAACTCTATTCTGAGAATGCCACATGCTTTTACGAACGCTCGTTCGTAACCCTTCTAACCGCATGCGTTGTGTTTTGGCGCGTTCTCTCCATCGACATCCAAGACCTGCTGGAGCCTTTTTTGCGTGCTCCCTTAGGTCGATAAATTTTGTAGAACACGGCATAATGTTGCCTTAGGAACATGTGATGAATTATCACCTGAGAAATTGTACATATTCATCGAATTAATACATATGCAAAAGAGATTTGCATCCATGCCTCCCAAAATTTGTTTCGTCTCGCATTCCTTTTGTATTGTATGTTCATGTGCGTTCATTTCGATCCTTGTAATACACATTCGTTCACGAACGGACGTTCGTAAAAGGGTGCGACCCCGTTTCCACCTTCACGAACGACCGCTCGTGAATGTTCATCAAGCCGCGCTCACGAACGAGCGTTCGTAAATGATGCGCCATGCCACTGTCGGCCTTCATTCACGAACGCTCGTTCGTGAATACACCCTTCCACATTTTCATTGCGCTGCTATTATTGCTCTTAGTCCTTCCCTCATAATGCATCTTCATGTTTCACTTCATGTTCTTGATAATCTCATTACTTTATCATAGCATTAAACTAGTCGAATTGTTAATCACAGGACCCCCCGGAGATAGATCGCAACCCCTCGGCCAGAGGACTTGAGACCCGAAACAAACCGTTCATAGTTTTTGACCTCAACGGGGTGTTGTGTCACACCCAACACATCCCCAGGGTCCCCACGCGTCCCTTCCGTCATCCCGACGAGAGGGACTACGACGGCGAGCTCGACACCCTCATTAACCGCAAGGCTGTCCGCGCCCGTCCCGGCTTGCGAGACTTCCTTCGTGAGGTGCTCGACTTGGCTCACGTCGTCGTGTGGAGCTCTATGGTCGTCGAGAACACGGAGCCCATCGTCGACTTCCTCTTCCGTGACCTACCCAGCCCTTGCCTCGTCCTCGGCCAAGAGGCATGCGATGAGCTGCTTGACGAGAAGGGACTGCCGGTTCCCAAGTTCGGCGGTCGAGGCGGAGGGCAACAATTCCTCAAGGTCCTCAGGTCTAGACTTTGGCGAGGCGTCCCCCCGCTCGAGGGGGTCCCCCACGGGTGGTGGCCAACTCCGGAGAACACCCTCCTCATCGACGACAGCCCCACCAAGAGCGTTCTCAACCCCCCCGGCAACGTCGTCTTCCCCGACCCTTGGACCGGCGATAGGAAGGACACATTTTTGGTAGATAGGCTAGCACCTTACCTTAGAAGGCTTGTGCTCCACACCGGGAGTGTCCCGGATTTTGTTAGGTCCAATCCCATCGGCAACGCGGCACTCAGCCCCCGCGATAGTGTATATAAGAGCATCCTTCGGCTCGCTAAATTCAGTAAATTGATTTGAATTTTCTCCTTGCACGTGTTTGTGTCCTTGTGTTTCACTTATCTAATGCTTTCTTCCATGTTTGGATGTCTTTTATTTGTTGCCCATAGTCTGCCCCCCTATGTGACACCCGTGTTCTCGACGGCACTCCCCGTCCCCCCTCGTCCCTTGGCTCCCCCTCCCGCGGCGTGTCGGATTTCCAGATCCCCTCCCTCTACCATTTCTCGGCGGTGGACGCAGCCTCGGCCGTGGATTACTCCCTGGACGTCGGCATCGACGACGGCGTTGTGAACAGCCCGCCCCCAAGAGTTGCCTCCCGCGCGTACGCCCCGTCGCCCTCTCCCCTCTCCAAGGAGAAGCGAACGCTCGTTCGGCTAGGGCGTTTGTCGCCCTCGAGCGTCGACGGCGTCGCTCGTCGTGGCCCGAGCCGTCGTCTCCGCATGGAAGCTCCCCGGTGCAACCCCTCCCCTGCTGTCTCCGCTCCTCCTGCCGCAAAGCCATCCGCCATCGTGGGCCCTCCATGCCCTCATTCCCCACCGTCATCCAACAATCCCCCTTCTCAATCGTCTCCGGATGCTCCCCTCGACGCCCCCGCAGTGCCCATCTTGCCCCGCGCCGACGTCCCCAAATCCAAGGTGCCCTTCTTCGTCCCCCCCTTGTTCACCGTTGTTTTCCTTATCTTGCATCCGCGTGACGAGAACTTTACGAACGCCCATCCCAAACCTCCCTCACTATTTTCCCCACTCCATTCTTATTCTTATTTTCCCATGGCGTTGTTTCGCAGGCGGCTCCCCGCTCGCTTGGTGGCCGGCCTTCCTCGACTTCTTCCTTGGATAGGCACGCCCTCAAGGCCGCATCTTCCGAGTCCGATCGTTGTTTGGCCCTCCGGAGAAGTGCAAGGCATTCCCTCTCGCAAACGCACTCGTATTCCACTTACAATACCACTTCATACAATTCGGGAGCACGTCCAAATATATGGAAGAACGACACATATTCCGGGCAAGTCTACAAAAATGGCTACAGCCGCGGGCCGGAGATTTTCAAAGCCATGGAGGCCGCAAAAAACAAGGACACGGCCGCTAAAAAAAAATAGTGTGACGTACAAGTGTGACTAGAAACGTCCACGTGGTTCCTAAATGCATGTAGGGGTAGAACGTAGAGTATGGTCATTTATTCTATTTGAAGACTTTAATGGTATTTCCATTATATTTGAATTTCAAACCCATTTAACAGATTCAATTTCCAATCATTCTCCGCATCATCCCTTCCATTGGCAACAATTTCTCATATCATACGCATTTGTTTTCATGTATGCTTTACATTTTTGCTCATTTGATGCATTTATGTCGAATAATTGTTCCCAAAATTATCAATATGGGATTTTTATGTTCTCATTACTAGACCAAATTCGAAAAGCACGTTCTTGAATAGTCTCAAAATCATCAAAAAGTCTCCGATTAACGAATATAGTGTTTAGTCCGAGAGTTAAACTATTGACGATTGTTAGCCTGTGTCAGACAGAGTGAGGAAGCCTAAGGGTCCAGGGTTTGTGAATGACACAATAGCCTATTGTTAAGACCTATGAGAGGCAGTGAGGAAAAAGAAAGAGCAAATAGTTCAGCCGAGTGAGATTATAGTTGAAACTGATGCTTTAGGCTGATAGAAGTGAAGTGTGTCAAGTTAGTTTAATGAGAGATTCCCAATTAACTGATGTGATGAGAAGAGATTCTGAATGATATTTTTCGGGAGCACCTTGACGATTTTCTTGTCATCTATCTAGATGATATCTTGATATTCTCCAAAAATGAAGAAGAACATGAGAAGCATGTTCGTCTGGTCCTTGAAAAACTACGTGAGTGAGGGCTTTACGCCAAGTGAGAAAAGTGTTTGTTCCACCAAGCTGAGATGGAGTTCTTAGGATTCATCGCGACTACGAAAGGCTTGAAGATGGATCCCAAGAAGGTGGAAGCAATTCTATCTTGGGAAATTCCGAAGATGGTTAGAGACGTACAATGTTTTCTTGGTTTTGCTAATTTCTATCGGATTTTCATAAGAAACTACTCTCAAGTTGCTACTCCGCTCACTCGATTGATATGCAAGGATAAGTTGGAATGGGGACCTGCAGCAGAGAAAGCATTTCAAGATCTTAAGACGGCGTTTACCACGGCTCCAATCTTGGTACATCCAAACTTTACGAAGGCTTTCTATTTAGAAACCGATGCTTCAGATTTTGCTTTGGGAGCTGTTCTTTCGCAAATGGATGCAGAAAAAAAATTCCACCCTATTGCCTTCTATTCTCGAAAATTTTCTGCTACTGAGATCAATTACAAAATCCATGACAAGGAACTCCTTGCTATAGTGAATTCGTTTCAAGAATGGCGTCACTTTCTCGAGGGAGCTACACATCCAATGATAGTATATACGGATCACAAGAATCTAGAATATTTTATGTCGGCTCGGGTCTTGAATCGGCGTCAAGCTTGGTGAAATATGTCGTTGTCTAGATTTGACTTTGTTATTACTTACCGACTTGGAAAGCAAGAAGGACTCTCCGATGCCTTATCGAGGAGATCATATCTTGCGCCAAAAACTGGAGAAGCAGCGTTTTATCAACAATGTACGACATTGTTGAAGCTAGAATAATTTCTGCTTCGAGCTGCTATCGTACCAATTGATGTTGACTTCCTAAACCAAGTACGTGCCGCGACCATTGGAGACAGAGTAGCCATTGACGTCAAGCAGCGTGTCAGTGACGACAAGTTCAAAGTGGAAGGAGACCTCGTATACTTCGAGGAACGGTTGTATATTCCAAAAAGACCAGTACGACTTCAAGTTCTCCAATCTCGCCACGATTTTCCAGCTGCAGGATATTTTTGATTCAACAAGACTTTGAAGCTTATTTCTCGAGATTTTTGGTGGCCCCAAATGTGGAAAGATGTGAAGGAGTTTGTCGTCTCTTGTGATACGTGTTCTAGATTCAAGAACCCTCGGCATCACCCTTATGATCTCCTACAGCCATTGTCGGTTCTGCGTCGACCATGGTCTTCAATTTTCATGGACTTCATTACGGATTTGTCACTATCAAATTCATTTAACAACATCTTTGTTATGGTAGACCGACTTACAAAGATGGCGCACTTCATTCCTTACAAAAAGACATCTACAAGTGAAGACACAACAAAGTTTTTTCTTGATAATGTTTATCGATATCATGGTTTACCGGATGATATTGTGTCAGATCGGGAAACTCATTTTGTATCAAAGTTTTGGATATCTTTTTTTGAAATGTTGAAGGTGGATATCAAACTTTCTTTAGCTTTCCATCCTCAAACCGACAGTCAAACAGAGCGAGTGAATCATGTCTTCGAATAATATTTGCGATGCAGCATCAACTATCAGCAAGATGATTGGACGATATACCTCCCGCTAGCCGAGTTTGCATATAATAACATCCTTCATGCATCAACCCAACAAACACCATTTTTTTCCAACTATGGATATCATCCGAAGCTGGATTTTTTGAGTTCGTCAAAAAATAACAATCCCGCAGCAGAAGGGTTGGTGAAGCGACTATCAGAACTTCAAACCACGTTAAAGCTTCAATTAAAAATTGCTCAATCATCTTACAAGGCATCTGCGGATAAATACAGGAATGCGGCATTCATTTTCAAGATCGGGGATAAAGTGTGGCTGCTTCGACGGAATATCAAGACCAAACGGCCATGTGATAAGTTGGATTACAGGAGGTTGGGACCATTCGTCCTTCAGAAGCAAATCAATCCAATAACATACCGATTGGAGTTACCATCTGCCATGAAGGTACATCCTGTTTTTCATGTTTCCTTGTTGGAGCCTTATAGAGAGTCAATATTTCTTGGGAGAATGCAATGTCTGCCACCTAGTATTGAGATTGAAAATCATGAATAATATGAGGTCGAAAAGGTTCTGGATTCGCGGCTAAGGTGGGACAAATTAGAATATCTTGTCCATTGGTGCGGTTACGATATTAATGAGCGAACGTGGAAGCCAGCTGAAAATCTCGCCAATGCGCCGCAAAAGATACAGGAATTTCATCAATGATATCATGAAAAATCTAAGCCAATTCGATGATAGCTTCATTTTCAAGCCTGCTCATTAAGTACCATAAAGGAGGGGAGAGCGCCCCAAAATTTATGGTCGATGTAGTTGTTCTCTAAAAAGATCTCTGCCAATAGCTATAGTCTGGTTTTCTCAGATGGATAGTCAAAAAATAGATACTTTGCCAATCATACCATCTCAACCGTCTTGCTCACAAAGGCGACCTCGAGATGAAGAACCGCCTGTACCACGACGACGACGACGAAGAATACCAAGCAACCGATCATTGGTGATTGTATTTGAAGTCGAACCTGCTTATAATGATCAGCCAGAAGGAGTGTTCGCAAGGCAATTTCACAATGAAGACACGAAAATTCACGTCTGGTCAAAAGTAGAAGATGTGGGGTACTACTGTTGGCTTCAAGGACCGATGAATCACTTGCCTCGTGAGCAACAATTGGAGTTTATAGCAGATGTAATGCGACAGATCTTTATTTTTCTACGTTGGTATTGACCGTCAAGAACACTGCTTCTCGGAGACCTCGAAGCTAAAGGAAGGAGTAATGTAAAGGACATAAATCAGAAGAAACTTCCTGGTTAGAAAAAACTTCCTAAGAAGCTTCCTAGTTGGAGGAAGCTTCTTAGTCTAGAAGAAGCTTCCTAGTTTAGAAGAAGCTTTCCGAGAAGCTTCCTAGTTCAGAGGAAGTTTCCCGAGAAGCTTCCTAGCTCAGAAGAAGTTTCCTAAAAAACTTCCCAGTTTGTAGTATATATAGGAGTCGAGGCTAAAGGGTTCTTCAGTCTTAACAACGCATCTCTTGGAGCCTTAGCTCAACCTCTTGGCGTTGTATTGTACTCTTCTGTTAATCGAGTTATTTTTGAATTTCTTGTGTAAACTCTCAGTCTGTATCTTGCGTCCGTGACACTTCCCCAACATTGTGCTCGCGTCCATAGAGCGATCTCAGTACAACGGCCTACTGCAGGAAGTGTCAGTGTCGATTGGTTCTCTTTGTGGCTCATACTGACGTGCGCCACTTGCAGGAAGTGTCGAGTGGGTGAGAGATTGTCCTTTTGCGATTCTTGTAGGAAGATATTGTGAATTCGCTTGCTATGTGGCAACAATTGTCACGAGGGTTAGAAGTGTAGGAATTCTCCGTGGGTAGAGGGATTAGTTGACTAGGCGGCGGCTCCTCGTCTGCCACTTGATGACGCATTGAGTGGGCACAATAGAGGAGCCATGTTTGTTGGATGGCGTCGTAGCCCCTTATCTTTTGAGTGTTTCTTGGACTTTAATTACACTTTCAACCTCAAGATTACATTGTCTTGTGATTAATTAATCATGTGGGCACAATCTTGGGCTCACAACCAACCTTGTCACATGCAAAGTGATGAGGCCCAATTCTAGGGCCCGATGATCTTGAGGGTTAAGTTTCATGGAGCTTACCATGATCATTGCCCAGTGTTTATGACAATTAAGTTTCACGACACTTAACATGGGAGATGATCTCTATAGGGTTGTGGTTAATGAATCAAAATTGGGTCCTACTAGACTAAGTTATGTCCTTTGAATCTAATTCCGGTGTCAAAATGCTCCTATAAAATTTTCTACCATGTTCAGTGGATTAACCGATGAGTGCGGTTTAGGAGGCACACCAAATTCTTGATTAACGGCTTAAATATTTCATTTTTATCTTAAGTGTATAGTTAACGCCTTAATTGTTGTGTTAGTAGCCTAATGCTAACATATTTATATTAATTTTTGCCTTGTTAGACTAACCCATAGCCTAAGCCATACCATATGCTTGATTGAACGCTTAAATGTTTTATTTTCATCTTAAATGTATGATTAACATGATACTAATTGTTATGTTCTTAGCCTAATGCTATCATATTTATGCTAATTATTGTGTTATTAGACTAACTCATGGCCTAAGCCATACCATATGTTGCAACCCTTCCTAGCTCCCCTTAACTTATCTTCACCGTTTTGCAACTCTAGCAAGTGTCACAAGCGCTAACCCTACACATCCCATATACACGCATGGTTAGCTCCCCATATAAACCTCCACGCTCATAGCTTGGTGACCAAACCCTCCTATATATGCATTCGGGACTCTCCCCTTAGTAGGTAGCCAATGGTTAGGTACAGACTTCCATTTATGGAAGTCCAATCTTAATTAAGTTGATCATCACGTTGCTGGAGCAATAGTACAACAACCCGAACCATACTTGACAACTTTGCCCCCACGTTGGGCTAACGCCCACGGAGACTGTACTGCTTTGCAACGGGTGGGGTCAATCGGCAATACCGCCTCCCTATATAAGCCTCTATGACTTTGGGCAGGCCCCCTACCCCACCGTCAAGTAACATTTATCTCTCTCCTCAGGGTTGGGGCCAGGTAGACATTTTCCCTTAGCCGCCTGGGTTAGAGCCCCCCAGCAACTTTAAACCTCCATAACTTCACTGTTTGATCTCCGATTCTATCAAGCAACTAGTCCATCGACATCTACTCTTTACATAGATGCCAATAGACTCAGTTGCCCTATTTGGACAAATATTGGGGGCGTTATGGTTGTTCTAACCTTGGCAATCTTGGGCGCCACTCCTAGGTCACTATTGTCCCACCATAGCGACCCCTGGAGTGTAGGGGGTTGTCCCTAGGCATCACCCCACTCAAATTGCCATATCTCCTAACTTACACCTCCGATTGGAGAGTTCTTGAGCATTCTAGAATCCGGACGTCATAAGTTACCCAATGTTCATGGCCTTACCCTTGTGACTCCTAGTCTTTGTGGGTGGGAGGTGTTCCCAACGTCTGGGGTCCTCACCCACACTAGGATCACTTGGGCCCTCTCACCTAATATGGCGCCACAAGTCCCAAATGTCACTCTGGGGTCACCTTTGTGCCCATGGTGTTGCGGGCACTCCTCATGGAGAAGTGCGCAACACCATTTGCTTTGATTAAATGCTTGAATGTTTCATTTTTATCTTAAGTGTGTGATTAACATGCTAATCATTGTGTTATTAGCCTAATGCTATCAAATTTATGCTAATTGTTGCGTTATTAGACTAATCCATAGCCTAAGCCATACCATATACTTGATTAAATGCTTGAATGTTTTAATCTTATCTTAAGTGTGTGATTAGTGCCCTAATTGTTGCCTTATTAGTCTAATGCAATCATATTTATGCTAATTATTGGGTTATTAAAGGACTGGAGAGGAGAGGAGAAGAATTTACCTTCCAAAGATCGACGGTAGAAATGAGCTCAATCCAACCTATATTGAGAGTTCGGGCTTAGAAAAAACTCATCCCGATTTCTTCAAGCTAGCATGATGATTTGGCGCCCAAATTATGCCACCTAGGATGCCACATGGGATGAGTGAGTGTTTAGGCCGGCCCCTAGTATAATGCCCTTGGGCCGGATTTGATCAAACCAAGCAATCCTATTGGCCCAAATCATGAGAGATCGGACCGGCCCTCAATCCGGCCCCAAGTAGAAAGTGGCCTCAAGTCAATAGACCTAGTCATGTACAAATTTTTAACTTCACCAGATAAAATGGATGTGGCATCTAAGACTCTCTCCAGAACCTAGTGTCTGACTTAGGTGAGTTTGACCTGTGTCTGCGGCACTCTGGCAAGTCTTCACACTTTATAACTGAGTGCTCGGATTGAATGTCAAACGAACAAGACTGAAGACCGAGTAGTTTCAGGTGTATAAGTCATCTAAGCATGTGCAAACCAGCATTCAGCAGACTCCGATGCATCAGTCTAGGTTCCTGGAATCTGAGCTCCACTTAGGGCATCACACACCCAGGTTTGAACTCCTCCTAGTTTCCTGAGTCTCAACCTTCGTCCTGCAAGATTTGAAGAGAGCTGAATATATATATCAGCTACGAAGCATCATCAACACTACAAGAAATTAGGCATCTTGATGCTCAAAGCAGAATTCCTTGACGCAGGCGTTCATAGACACTGGTGAAGATGGGAGCGGCTCCGGAATTTCAGAATGGGTCCGTGCCAGGAGCTAGCACTTTGTTGGCAGAGCTGAGCAATCCGGAATGGTGGTCCAGGGGCAGGATCACCACGGTGGCGTTGATTGTCGTCACCACCCTTTTGATTTTGAGGAAGCTCTTCAGCAGCGGCGGGAAGAAGATGCACCTGCCTCCTGGCCCTAAGCCTCTGCCCATCATCGGCAACCTTCATCAATTGGGCAAGCTGCCCCAGCGCAGCTGCTACCAACTTGCCCAAGTGTATGGTCCCATCATGTTCCTCCGCATAGGGCAGAATCCCTGTGTGATTGTGTCATCCGCCGATGCAGCCCAGGAGTTCACCAAGGAGCAGGACAAGTCCTGGTGCACTCGCCCTTCCTCCATGGCCGCCAAGATCTTCACCAACTACAAGGACATCGTGTGGGCGCCCTACGGCAGCCACTGGCGCCATTTGAGGAAAATCTGCACCCTGGAGCTCTTCACCCAGAAGCGAATCGACTCCTTCCGTCCTCCCAGAACCGAGGAGTTCGACACCATGGTGAGGAGCATTTACTTGGGTTCCAAGGACGGCCAGTCTGTGAAGATCCTTCCCATCCTCAGTCACCTTGCCATTAACAACATCACACGCATGATGCTCACCAAGAGGTATCATCATCTCCTGTTTGGGAATTTTGGGGTTCCAAAGGCACGGGGCCGAATCTGAATCACTTCATCACACCTCCTTCCGGCGGATTGCCATGAATGCAATATTTGTGAATTTATGGGTTACTTGCTATTGTGAGTTGTAGAGGCAGGGAATTGAGAGCCAAATCTAAGGCACTTCATCATACCTTTTGGCCGGTTTCCATGACATTTGCAGTTGTTGTGAATTGAGGTGGTTCTTCATGGTAGCCTTTGAATTTCTGGGTTTCCTGTGGTACCGAGGTAGTATATGTGGTAAGCTGTGTTTATTATCGCACATTAGGCAGAACGGCTGATGGTGATATTTGGTCCTCCTCCTTGCAGATTCTTCGGTGTGGACGCCAAGGGTCAGGAGGGATCCAACCGCTTCAAGGAGGTGCTCATCGCCCTGTTCGAGGTGCAGTCCGGCATGATTCTGGGCGATGCCATCCCTTGGCTCAAGTGGGTCACCCATGCTTCCGGCTTCGTCAAGTACATGAAGAAGGTGAAGTACGACGTGGACACGTTTCTGCAGGAGTTTTTGGACATCAAGAAGTCCGGAGAGAACAACGGAGATGAGTCGAAGGTCGAGGACTTTGTGGACGTGTTGCTGGCCCAGCCCAATGAGTCTGGAACTGGCAACCTTGACGACGACTCCATCAAGGGTGTCATCCAGGTACATAATTACTTATTGACTACTACCACAAATCTGAAACAAAGTGACTAGCCTCATCGCTTCACAAGTCTCGCATATTAAACAGGATGCTAATTACAAGGTGCAACTAACTCGCTTCTGATGCCTGGAAGGATATTTTAATCACTTTTGCAACCATTGTATTGCACTTGCATCGCATCAATTGTTGACGTACGATGTAGCATCAAGCCAAAAGCTTAAGTAGTGGGACTCGTAATCTTCACCTTCAAGTGGTGTGGGTACCAGTCTTTACCGAGCCATACTAGTGCTACTACTATAGTACCCTACCTGATCATTGTGCGCGTCACTAGGTCATCATGCGGTCATCAACCGGTCATCTTAAACGTTCTAAGTACTGCGAAACTCGGTGAACCTAGTAGTGAAGCAACAAACATTAGCTAATCAAGTTGCCTTGGTTATTACTGTTAGAAAGACTCCACCTTTTCTAAGTCATGCATCAACATGGATTGTTTTCTATTGTAATTCATTTGATGTATAATATTGTGGAATTTGAATGATACTAATTCGTGAACCTACATACAATGTTCTACAGGACATGCTTCTCGCCGGCTCCGACTCCTCCTCCAACACTGTGGAGTGGGGCGTCGCCGAGCTCATCCGCCACCCAGACGTGATGAAGAGAGTGCAAGCCGAGATCGACAGCGTGGTGGGTAAGGAACGCACCGTCTCCGAGACTGACATCGAGAACCTACCCTACACACAAGCAGTGGTGAAGGAGGTCTTTCGATTGTACCCCCCAGCCCCAATGTCCATCCCCCACGAGTCCATCGAACCCACCAAGGTATGGGGCTACGACTTGCCCACTGGCACACAATTGTTCGTAAACGCATATGCCATCCAGCGAGACCCCAAGGTGTGGCCTAACCCTCACGTATTTGACCCCGAGCGGTTTGTGAAGCACCCGGAGATCGACGTGAAGGGCACACACTACGAGTTGCTCCCGTTTGGAGCCGGCCGACGCAAGTGCCCGGGAACATTGTTAGGCAACTTGTTCGTGCAAGTTGGTATTGCAAGGCTCGCACATAGCTTCGACTTTGTGTTGCCACACGGCCAAGACCCCACCACTTTGGATGTGGAGGAGAAGTACGCGGGCACCATGCCCCGGGCTAACCCCCTCGACGTCATCGCCAAACCTCGCCTGCCCGCACACTTGTATTGAGTGAGGCACAAAATTTTCTTCACGCACTTGGAGCTGTAACAAATTCTGCATGATGGTGATCGGCATGTGGATCCGCGAAATTGTTGGAGTAGAATTGAATTAGCAACTCAAATGATTCGGCTTAATTTACACATAGAATCATCATCATGATGCTTATGATCTTATGAGCATTATAATTATTTCAACACACCATGCCGTAGTCGGCTAGGAGCATCGCAGTAGTGTGCACTCCGCATATTCTTAGTCCTTTGAAGTGCACCGGAGTTCTGTACATGGCCGGAAGGCGCAATAATATGACCTCTTATCAAAATGAATTCTTGAAAACTAGTCGGTCATAAAGGATGTAACTTGACTCCTTTTGGAGGTCATCAATACATACAAAATCAAATTAACAATCTACACTTGTTTTTTCCAATTTCCACCTTGAAAGCTATAGTTGGAAAGCAAGGCGAACATGTTGGAATATTCAATTGAATGTTGACTCGGAACATAACTAATTTCACATTCCCCTAGGCAAACTATCTACCATCATGGAAGCTGAAACGCTCCACCATTCCTATCTAAACTCCGTATAGTTTTATTTTTTTGACAAATAAATACCTCCATTGGGGTCACTATTGTACTGACCCTGAATTAGTCTACTCAACTTTATTTGATGTGAATAAAAAACAATTTTATAAAGTCAGATGTATATTGCATCTCCAATGATAGGTGTTGGGTAACGAAATCCGTCTAAAAACAAATGGATTAAGCTAAGTAGACCTTAAATGGACATTTCAAGCTTTGCACTCACTTCTTTTAGAATGCAAAACACACGGTTAGTGCGAGATGATTGAGCAAAATTCGAATCGTGTCTGTAACATTGCTTTAGCTATTGCGTCCCTTCACCGAAGATAACTGAACACAATGACCCACTAAAAGGACCAATTATGACTCTTTTTTCTTGTACTAGCACTTGCCATGTACGAAGGTGAGTTAAATTTTGAAAAGCAGTTGAGGGGCACTTCAAGTCGGAGGCCTCAAGCTTGCTCTATTGCTGCTGTACTTGATTTTCCAATTCCAGATTGAAAATCCCCGGTGACGGCTAAGAATTTGAAAGCAGAGTGCAGATGTGGGAATAGTAAATTTAATTCCAAATTGGAGCAATGCCTGCATATTTCACATGTCTCTCCCCAATCCTCCTGTGCTGCAATTTTTGTTTTGATAAAAGAACTTGTCATGCTGATGCTATAACATATGTACAATTGCTCATGATAATGCTTGACAGTCTCCGTGAAACAACATATGGGGACTTCAACAATTGTAGTGATGTGAATGCTCTGGCTTGTTTTAGACACATACTAGAATCATTGTCGAGCTTTTCTTGAAGCATATAATTTACCCAAAGTCTCAGTTAAGTGGGCCTTAAACAAGCACTTTTAGCTCTGCACCCAATCCTTCTAGCATATGAAACACACAATTCGTATGAGATAAGTTAGTAGCAAATCCAAATTGTGCTCACAGTTATTGTGTTCTTCATAAATTTTGGAGGTCACATGAATATCCTCAAAATGTTATAGTTAATTGTAAAGTTTGGGTATGATACCTAGTTGAATCCCTAGGGTGGCAAGAACTAGGATATACTACAAGGGTCATCGGATAATAAGACCATTTGAGAGTTGATAATGACTCTATAATAATGTATTAAGGAGTTCTTATAGAAGACTTCAAAACAAGAGTTGGACGGAAAATACTATAATTCTTGTATATTCTACTATAATATTTAATTTTTATTATAAGATCTTATTGTAATTATTAAAAAGATGGAAAAATCCCAAGGCTTGGACTAGGACCCCCGTAATATAAAAAGATCTCATAATGCAACTTTAAATCATTACATTTTATATTAAATCTTGTCTATTTAAGTAAATTATGATTCCATTGGATTCATCTACACTTTCTCTTTATCAACATATAAAAATTGCTAAGTTATTAATCATATACCATTATAAAGTGATATACACATTAATAATTATGTATTATGATCCCAGTTGTTGTCACCCCAAGGTCAAATCCAAGTTGGTTCCTAGTCGAACATGTCAGTTTGAGAGTAACCACAAAGTCATCGTCATTAGGCAAAAGGCTTTAGTTAGTGCCAAATAGCTAGGTTTAGAGCAACATTGTTTTATTAGGCCAGCAAAAGCTTGGCACAAGCCAACTAATAGTGGGGCATGCAACGCTCCCATGTTGCAAGGTTCAATGCCAGCTTGTCCAAGAGCAATGGCCCAAGGCCAATATGATAGGCAACCCATGTTTCAGCCCATAACCTAATGGTGACCAAGACGGCCCATAACCTAACGACCACCTAGATGGCCCATCCTCTGTGAAGGCAAGGTTTATGTGACACTCGGCCCCAGGAGTTTTTTAGTCTGCAAGCTGTGAACATTCGGAACATATGATTTGCTAGTTTGGGCAGCGAATTAATTGGATATCATGTAGTCTAAGTGCATATTTTGAGTTGTTTAAGGTTAACTGTAGCTGTAGCATAGATCACCCACCTTGTGGAAATGGACAGTCTTGCTATGCCAATGGATGAGGATGGGTTTGATACCAATGAGGAGACCATTGAAGAATTTGATGAACTCGTTGAATGTGCTAAATGATGATAATTGTGTGTGTAAGTTCCTATCAATTCTTCAATCCTAATGAGCTTGAAGAGGGTGGTAATCCTTCAATGGATCCTATAGTTGACCTTAGTCTAGGCATGTTGCTTAACATATGTTGTATTTAAGTAAATTTGGACACATTTTTTACAATCTGAACTTCTGGGTTGTTTCGATTCCATCATAGGATCCTACAATACACTTATGATATACCTAGATAGTATGAAAGATATGTGAATCCTTAGTGATTACTTGATTGTTATGGGTGCAAGCACGGTAAAGTGGACAGCTCTTGATCCTTGCTCAGGTTTACGTGAAAGTGATCCAAAACTAATATATACTAACTTTGAATTTTATGAAATAAAAATTCATAAACATTTAGAAAACATATGACTCTACAAAGCCAAGCAATTTATGTTCACAAAAAACAATTTCAAACAACGTATATGTATTTTAGAAGACGGTGCAAGTGGTGGTGCAAGTGGGTGTCATTGAAAAGATAATTGTCAAAAACTTGTTTAAAATACAATTACATTAAATTGATTAATTTAAAAAAAAAATTATGATGACCTCAAGTTTATAATGAATTCAAGGAATATGAAAAGAAATTCCAAGTTCAAAATATTTAAGGTCATGAAATTTATGTTTAAAACTATATTTAGTCAGTTGCTTTTACGCGTCACTTTTGATGATAGGTTTTGAAGATCTCATATTGATATTCTATATTTGAGTACCTAACTTAACAATAGAGGTCATCATGAAAAATAATCTATTTTAAACAACATTTTGCTACTACTTATAGGCGTTTGACCAAGAAAATCATGGCTTTCATATACCGGAGCACTTTTTTGGTCCACTTTACTATGCTTGCACCCTTATGCTATTCAGATTTGATAGAAAAAATAAAATATCTATTTTTTAATATAAAAAATAAAAATTTGATGCTAAATAAATGTTTAATAATGAAAATACAATCAAAACAACTACTATAATATTATCATAATAAACTCTACATATTCTAGCAATGGATATTACCATACAATCCTCTTGTAGGATCTTATGATGGAAGTTTGTATGTTATAATTATGAACTTGGACTTAGTCCAATTTCACTTAAATATGTGTTACATGCATGCAATTCCACCAATATTCAAAACCAAAACATGGTCCAATTTGTCTCTTCTAAGTTCAAAAAGTTGTTTACCTTGGTTGTACTTGTCATTCTTGAGAGCACATTGTGTACAAATAGAAAGGCTGTACAGAAAGGGGTTCTAACTTCTGAAGTCTAGAGAAAAGTTGATAATAGATGTGCTTAGCTTAGCTTATAATGTTATGAGGTGTACACTAATGTTACACAATGGTCTACAAGGTGACTAAAGTGTACCAAAAAAAAAACACTTGTCATTAATATCCTCAAGAGTGTCTTCCCTTTGCATACTAAAATGTAAACATGACACTTGCCATTGGTATGCTCAATAATATAGTACGCCTTCCCCTTGTATACTAAAACACAAATCTATGATCTCAAATATTCCAATGTGCTAAGCTAAATGTCGTAGATTTTTGTGTAAATTGTCTTTTTACTTTCAAAAGTTACATATGTTGACGAACACTATCATACTGGGCAATTAGCAGATGTGACACTTTGAGACCTCTATGCATTTACTTTAGGCCCTTTGCAAATAGTGTACATGACATTAAATATCATAAACGGTCACGTACTGGAGTAAGTTCTTGGAGTATTCAATTATGCAAATGATCATATTAATCAGCCCTCATGCAACTTTGCCCTAGACTATGCAAGTTGTAGCAGATTGCAAGCTACAAAGAGTGAGTTTCCAAGTAAACCACTCGCCCACTACATTCTAGATAATAGTGGGTTGGAGGTGTTCTCATGTAGATAACCACAAGCCGCCAACCAATCACATTATGGTGGCCTACTAGAACATGTAGGGCCGTGGACATGCGTCGCTAGATTTCCATGTGCCCACTAAAGCACTTTTAATCTACAAGTGCCGGTGCACCGAGGATTTGAAGACTGATGATCTAGAACTCTATCCTTGATAACCTGGAGGAGGAGGTTAGTAGGTGGGCCCAAATTTGAGAAGATGAGAGTATCTAGTTGGCACGTAGTAACCCTACCCCACCATATCCCATCTATATTTGGACAAGTTTGACTTGATTATTCCCACTAGAATGTGGTGGGCGTGTGACCTAAGGTAGAGGGTGCTAAAACCAACACCCCACCCAAAAGCAACACCTATAAATGCCTCCCAACTGCCAACATTCTACTACCTTGAACCATTCCCCATGGAAAAGGAGTGCCCGGGCCCATGGAGTGAGTGTTTAGGTGCCATTAGTGGCGCCACCTAATACTAGGCCTCCACTACCTCCATATAAGGTAGGTAACAAGCTCCAATCTATCTTAGGTCGGTTCAAGGTGGCTTTAAGGTGGCTTGTCAGTGCCTATTCTAGCCATTTTATTCACACGAGCGGGTGGGGGGGGGGGAACGGCTACCCTACATAAAGGGGTTAGGGAGGTTGATTTAGGTGGGGCTTGTTAATCGGATGTTGTTGGTTTAGCAAAGTTGGCTTCTGTTGGTTTAGGGGTTGGATGCAGTTGGTTTACCAGCATCAATTGTTGTTCATTTAGGGGTCAGTTGCTACAGGTTTAAGGGTTAGTTGTTGTTGGTTTAGCAGGGTCGGCATACCGCTATTGTTTCCCATATGTACCATTCACTGCTTGGATCTACCACTCATCTACGGATCTAAGGGCCAGATCTACCGGCATTTTTTACAAATAACTTTCGACGGATTTCTCATCAGATTTCTTATCATCACTTATCATCGCTATCTATTGTCAATTCTTATACACAATTCTTATTTCTCATTAGATTTCTTATCATCACTTAACCAAGTACTCATATTTAATCATATTTTCCATATTGTAATCTCTCGTCATGTGCCTCACATCCTCATGTTGCATTTCAAATGTATGTTGCATCTCTAAACACAACAATATTTAAGGATACGTACACAATATGGATACTTAATCATATTAGATCCAAGCCCTTCATCACTTACTGCATCCCTAACATGTATAGATCTAACATCTACATACACTTTATTATTGCAAATCTAACCTATATAGATCTAATATCCATCCTTTTAATGTGCTAGTACAATCGGGTCCCCAATATCCTTACCCCATGTGGATATGGGAAAGTACATATAACTACAAAAAAATTCTTGCACGATATGTAGACCCAAATTCTCTAAAATGTAAAAAATAAATTCTCAAAACATTAGTGTTATAAGAAAAGTGATATCAATCCACTACACCAAATATTGTGTTTGGTGTCACTTACTATGACCATTTACAATATATTGTTTCTTTTTTTCTCAACAAAGCCATTATAGAACAATACTACAATGTCTATGGTAGTTAGTGTCTCTTACTAGTATCCAGAATTATGCAATGCTATAACTTTTTGCTAAGATCGTAATTTATTGACAAAGTATAGCCATCTATGTTATATATTGCCCATACAACCTATTTAATCTTTGTTGGTAACAAAGGAAATCTATAGTGAGACGCTATAGCCTTATGTAACTCCAAATAGTAAGTGATGCTAAATGTCATAAACAGTGTAACATCTTTACTTGGTAAAAAAAAAGTAGCACATGTACATTGTGAACCATAGTTTGGCATATACATGTGAGATACAAGCCCTTAGTTGCTTATTGCATTACTAAGCTACACAAATGTAAGAACTATGCCCTTAATCACATGCAATATAGATGGTTATGGTTTGCATGACTAGGTCATTTGCAAATGAACTCATACTCTCAACAATATGCACCTCAAGTTATCAATACAATCACAAATGTGGCTAAGTTCATAATTCATCATTAAGGGCCAAGTTCCATGTGCTAGTGCCGGTCCATTTTTTAAGTGGGTGAGAAACGGGTGACATCATCCAAAAAATGGGTGATGTCACCCATTTAATGAAGGGGTACTTCTATGTGGGGTGCCGGTTTATTCCGTTTTCCTACTTTCTCACCAAATTTGGTGAGTAATATGATGTCACACTTTATGAAGGTGACCGGTAATGAAGGTCATCGTCATTTAACTTTTGATATTTGACTTGCACAAGAATTTCCATACATTTATTGAATGAATTTCAAATTATGTGTTCTTGGTGTCCATAGGTTGGTATGGATGTCATCTATGGAAATATATAAATATTTATATATTTTACTTTCAATTGAAATCGCAATTGTACGTTGTTTATAATTGATTTTTGATATATTTGAGTAGTCTTTGATTTTTATTTTTTATTTTTTATTTATTAAACCCGACACTTACTATCACATTGCATTTTATATATGTATTTTTTGTTATTAAGATCCAAATTCTTGAAAACATCATGAGATACACGTTCCCATGAGTTCACTTTAGTTCATGATGAGAACTCCGATGATATAACATACAATCATTTTCTATCTCTTCTTTCCTTTTCATTTCTTCTCACAACTAGGCTTTGAGTGTACAAAGAGTGCATGATGCAAGAGCAAGGAGCCCTAGGAGTACCCCTCAAAAGAAAGGACTTGAAGAACAAAGTGGCCTTTAGTACCCAAGGGTGTACCCAAAGTGACCGGCCAATCCAGTCAACGGAGCTCTCTAACTGGCACATGTCCTTCTCATGACTGTTAGGACCGCCGGTCCTTTGGCGCCTGTCCTTGCACAACGTACAATGCGGTACACCCATCCATGGGGGGTACCGGTCCTTGGGTGAGGGGGATGGGCACATGGCACCACCTTTTTTTCACCCGCCCACCCATTTATTTTTCAAAAAATGGACCGGGACCGGTACATGGAACCTCGCCCTAAGGCTATGACATCCAAGGGTAGAATTTTCAATTATAATGTTGTGAGGTTATTTAGTGCAACAATGAGGGGGACTATGTCACAAGTTTGGATGATCAAAGTGAGCAAGTTTTCAATTGCATTTAGGATGCCCAAGTGGCAATTGAACCATTTATTGACTTGGAAGAAGATTTTAAGAGTGGGGAAGACTTTGATTTTGATCCTTGTAGCGGAGATTGTTTTGTTGACTATGTACAACCATGTAAGCCGACCCCCAGTTTGAGGGCATTGACAATGGAGATTGTCAATGACATGCGTGGGATCAGGGGATGCAGAAGACATTCAAGAAGGTGTTTGAGATGGGCAATGAGGATTGTATATGTTATGAATGCCCAATTAGAAAACTTAGCAAAAAAAAAATGGCATCCGGACAGATGAGCAACTAGAGGCAACCCTTCTTGCAGTTTATTATTGGGCTCCTATAAAAATAGTGGCACGAATTTATGGAATACCCATTACGCTTTTGCGGGACCATGTTTTAGGGAAAACTATAGGTAGGAAACATGGCAAGTTAAGGGTGCTTTCATTTGAGGAGGAAAGTGAACTTGTAAATTGGATTCTTAAAATGCAGAGATTGGGCCATCCAATTAATTTGAGTCAATGTTGTTTGAAGGTGGTTGAAATCACTCATGACCGTGACACCTCTTGCACAAAAGGCAATCCTAGACTGGGGTGGGTAAAGTGGTTCCAAATTAAGAACCCCAACTTGACACTTAGAGTGGCGCAGGGTTTGGAGCAAGGCAAGGCGAAGGGTTTATGCTCTGAGAATGTTGCTTCTTTATATGATCACTTACAAGATATGAACTCTAGGCATAATTTTCCAGACACTCACATTTGGAATTGTGATGAGCCCAGGGCCCAAGTAGAACAGAGTAGTAGTGGCCGCACTTTGGTCGGGAGGGGACATGAAGCATGCATATTGTCATGCCTGACGAGAGAGAATGGTTGTTTGTCTTGTCTTGCATCAATGCATCAGGTGCTAGCATTCCCAAGTTTTAAATATTTAAGAGTAGGTCATTTAGGCAGAAATTCATAATTAGGTGCGAGAAGGGGATTTGTATGGCCATGCAAAAAAAACTTGGATGACAAGAACACTACACTAAATAGGATATTTAGTGTTTGATTATATTTAGTGTTGTTACCACCCTACCTTGCTCAACACTAATTTTCAATTTTTTGATGATTGGGATTGTCTTCCCATCGTCCCACCTTCTTGCTCGCTTGCAACTTCTCTGCTAGGAATTAGACTAGCGCTTCAGGGGGGCGTGGTTCTTGTGAGAAATTGCGCTTCAAGGGGATATTTTCATACGAGCTCTTACAGGTGTTGACTGTTGCTGCAAAATTGAGCGCAAAATTTAGTCAACTGTTTTTTTTTTGGGTGGTTGAGGTTGTTGGGGTTTGTGTGAAGGATTTTGGTTCACTGCGTTTTGGCACCGGATCTGCTTGAAAAATCTAATTGGAGTTGTTCTAATATTTTTTGCAATGCCTTCATTGTTTCCCTCCTATACAAGGTTGCATCATTTTTGGTGATGGTTATTTTGTTCCTGAAAGAGCTTCATATGCTTTCCACACCAATACATCTTCCAGTTGATACCGCTTGTTAGCGTCGTGCAAAACCTCCATAATGTGACTTTAGGGTTTCACTTCTTCTGGGTATCTGGAAATTCTTTAAGATTGGAGTTGCTCGTTAGTGAGAGCGCTTGAAATGCTTTGTTTTATAAGTGAAATGGATCGTCCTGTCTAGCACATATCCTTTGTTTTCTACTCGGTTTTGACAGTACTCATACGAAACTGTGTGCTCTCGTTTCACAGTGGGTGTATTGATATGAAAGTGTTTGCATTTTTCATGAGATCTTCATAATTGTTATCATTGTTATTTTCTTATTCATATCCTTACTAACACTAAATTCAAACATGTAACTTCCACATATTACCATAGTTGATATTTAGTGTTTGAGTTTACATTTAATGTTACTTACTTTCAAAGGGTTATTGATATTTAGTGTATGCGTTTGTGTTTAATGTATCAAACATGAAATATCCTATTTAGTGTATTCAACAAGTGGTTTATTCACTTCCTACTTCACATTGGTAAAATATATGGCATTTCTAATAAAAACCCGGCATTTACTCGTAGTGGATGGGCACAATTCCCATGCCACCCTAGATGTTGCGCACATTGCCCGGAAAATAGGTTTAGATGTCTTAACCATTCCTAGTCACACATTCCACGCCACCCAACCCCTGGATATGAGTATTTCCAAACTATTTAAGACGTTGTTGAGAAAATACCGGGATTTTTTGGACCCTTAGGAACAAGGGGAAGGGTGCCACAAAGGAGGACCAAGCCCAATGGGTGTCGTTGGCCTTAAAAAAGGCCATGAATCCTACGAACATTAGGAAAGGGTATTCTACCACATGTATTTGGCCTTTGAAATGTTTAGTCATGGATGATAAAATGCGACCAAGTGAAGTGTTTGTTACTATTGCAATTGAAGTTGATGACATCGATGAGATCAAATGAGGAAGAGGTGGGCGAAGAGGTGGTCGAGGAGGTGCTTGGAGAAAAGATAACATAAATTCAAGAAGGTGGAACTCAATAGATGGTGGCGTTGAGAATTGTTGATTGGGACACAATGTGGTGTGTGAAAATGGGGGGTGGGGGGATAGGGGACGAAGATACCAAGGAGGAGTTTAGTATTTCACAAGAGTTGGATGGGGTTGATCCAAATGCAACATTAAGGTTGACATCAATTTTGGCCCTCCCACAAACATTGTCCATTCCTCGAAGGAGCCGTGACACCCCACTTATAGATTATTCTAAGTCTATAATTATGACTAGTGATGAATACATGGCCGCTCTATTACACAAGTGAGAGAGACATGAGGAGGTAGCTTGAGGAAAAGAGAAGAGAAAGGCTATCCTCGAAATTACCAAAAATCCAAAGGCAGAAGAAAAAAGACAAAAGGCAAAGGACAAGAAAGTTGAGGGCTGAGGAACGTGCGGAAGAACATGGAATAATGTGCCTTGTTTAATGATGTATTGAAGCAAGGGTGAAATTGCATGAGGCAAATAAGGGCTAAATGAGCCTATTGGCAAGGGGACATACTAGGCCCCATGTTGTGGTGTAGTACATCAATTGTTAAGGTTGAATTGGAAAGTAAGCACCCTCTCCCTTATATGGACACTCACCCTAAGTCAATATACCTAGTCATGTATATATTTTTGACTTCACCAGTTAAAATAGATATGGCATCTAAGACTCTCTCCAGTACCTAGTGTCTGACTTAGGTGACTTGACCTGTGTCCGTGGCACTCGGCAAGTCTTCAAAGTTCACTCTTTGTGTGTGTGTGTGTGTATATATATATTTTAATTTTTTAATATTTTAATTTTTTTTTCAGCTACAAAGAATCATCAACACTACAAGAAATTACGCATCTTGATGCTCAAAGCAGAATTCCTTGACGCAGGCGTTCATAGATGCTGGTGAAGATGGGAGCGGCTCTGGAATTTCAGAATGGGTCAGTGCCAGGAGCTAGCACTTTGTTGGCAGAGCTGAGCAATCCGGAATGGTGGTCCAGGGGCAGGATCACCACGGTGGCGTTGATTGCCGTCACCACCCTTTTGATTTTGAGGAAGCTCTTCAGCACCGGCGGGAAGAAGATGCACCTGCCTCCTGGCCCTAAGTCTCTGCCCATCATCGGCAACCTTCATCAATTGGGCAAGCTGCCCCAGCGCAGCTGCTACCAACTTGCCCAAGTGTATGGTCCCATCATGTCCCTCCGCATAGGGCAGAACCCCTGTGTGATTGTGTCATCCGCCGACGCAGCGCAGGAGTTCACCAAGGAGCAGGACAAGTCCTGGTGCACTCGCCCTTCCTCCATGGCCGCCAAGATCTTCACGAACTACAGGGACATTGTGTGGGCGCCCTACGGTAGCCACTGGCGCCATTTGAGGAAAATCTGCACCCTGGAGCTCTTCACCCAGAAGCGAATCGACTCCTTCCGTCCTCCCAGAACCGAGGAGTTCGACACCATGGTGAGGAGCATTTACTTGGGTTCCAAGGACGGCCAGTCTGTGAAGATCCTTCCCATCCTCAGTCACGTTGCTATCAACAACATCACACGCATGATGCTCACCAAGAGGTATGTCTGCTTAATGTTTGGGATGTCTGGGGTGGGACTTTCACATGTGAGTATGAAGGCCAAATCGGAGCATTTCAGAGATGAATCTGAATCACCACCTCATCGTACCTGCCGGCTGATTGCCATGAAGTCAATTAGGTGGTTATTGGTGGTGGCGTATTGAATTTCCTGGGATTACTGTTGTACCGAGGTAGTCACAAATGCCCTGGGATTCATTACCTCTATCAAGTATCACATCTGTCCAAATCTAAATCACCACCTCTTCATTCCTTCCGGCTGATTGCCATAAATTCAATTAGGTGGTTTTTAGGGAGATTGACCCTTGAATTTCTGGGTTTGCTGTTGTACAGATGCATAATTTTGAATCTTACGCAGATCAGCTCATGGCTGTAAATGCCGATTCAGAGCCGAATTTGGAATACCAATTCATCATACCAAATGAAGCGGTCAATCCCAAGTTAATTAAGATGGTCTTCGTGGTAGCCTTTGAATATCTGGTTTACAATCGTGCCGAGGTAGTGTATGCGGAGAGATGTTACAGTGATTTTGCATAGTGGGCAGATCATCAGATCGTGATGGTAATATTTGGTCCCCTTCTTGCAGATTCTTCGGTGTGGACGCCAAGGGTCAGGAGGGATCCAACCGCTTCAAGGAGGTGTTCCTCGCCCTGTGCGAGGTGCAGACCGGCATGATTCTGGGCGATGCCATCCCTTGGCTCAAGTGGGTCACCCATGCTTCCGGCTTCGTCAAGTACATGAAGAAGGTGAAGTACGACGTGGACACGTATCTGCAGGAGTTTTTGGACATCAAGAAGTCCGGAGAGAACAACGGAGATGAGTCGAAGGTCGAGGACTTTGTGGACGTGTTGCTGGCCCAGCCCAATGAGACTGGAACTGGCAACCTTGACGACGACTCCATCAAGGGTGTCATCCAGGTACATATTGACTGCTCCCACAGACTCCAAACCCTAGGTTCACTTCACAAATTTCATATTAAAACCAGGAGGCCAATTACCAGGAAGAATATGTTCCCTGCGTAATCAGTCGCATCTTCCATGCCAAAAAGATAGAGCAAAGGGAGGAAAAATAAGGGGTCCATGTCATGACAGAAGTGAAGAATTCTATAGTCACAAGGTTCAAAGGCAATCTTGTGATTGCACTAGTGTAAAAGGAGAAGCCCTTGCTCTTGAAAGAATTCCACTCAACCATCTTCCATTTTTCAAGCTTCCAAGTCTAACCTACTTGGGAGTCACTTGCTCTACTTGCAACGGCCAACTATCCACATGTTAGTTCAAATTCAATAGAAGATTTTCAAATTTTTTTGGGTTCTCCGCTTTTAATTCCCCATTTTTGTTCAAATTGTTTTGACATTGATGGGGACTAGAGATGATGACTAATTCATGATTTTTCACACCACCTATAGGACCTGCTCCTTGCCGGCTATGACACCAGCTCCAACACCGTGGAGTGGGGCATAGCCGAGCTCATCCGCCACCCAGACGTGATGAAGAGAGTGCAATCCGAGATTGACAGCGTGGTGGGTAAGGAACGCACCCTCTCCGAGACCGACATCGACAACCTGCCCTACACACAGGCAGTGGTGAAGGAGGTCTTTCGATTGTACCCCGCAGCTGCAATGTCCATCCCCCACAAGTCCATCGAACCCACCAAAGTATGGGGCTATGACTTGCCCAGCGGCACGCTATTGTTCGTGAACATATACGCCATCCAGCGAGACCCCAAGGTGTGGCCTAACCCCCACGTATTCGACCCCGAGCGGTTTGTGAAGCACCCAGAGATCGATGTGAAGGGCACACATTACGAGTTGCTCCCGTTTGGAGCTGGCCGGCGCAAGTGCCCGGGATCATTGTTAGGCAACTTGTTCGTGCAAGTTGGTATTGCAAGGCTCGCACATAGCTTCGACTTTGTGTTGCCACATGGCCAAGACCCGACCGCTTTGGATGTGGAGGAGAAGTATGCGGGCACCATGCCCCGGGCTAACCCCCTCGATGTCATCGCCAAACCTCGCCTGCCTGCACATTTGTATTGATCGGCATGGACATTCTGATCAATGATCGGGGAGAACCGGCAGTTAGTTACAAATGAACCGGTTGAGTTTGAGAAATAACCGGTTGAAGTTCAAGACTGCAGGAAAATTACCGATCATTTTAGAGGAATTTATAGATTATGCCCCAATTTAATAAAGGACAACTGGATGATGTCAACATGTAACCGGTTGGACTTGCAAACACTAGGATCTCAACCGATTATGCCCAAAAATCTCCCTGATCACTGATTCTGATCATTGTAGGAGCAGCTGTAACAAATTCAACAAGAACTGTAGGAACTAGAACAGGTAGTTCATGTATTCCATGTGAATTATATTAGTGTTGCAAGTGCTTCGGCTTAACTTAGTACACATAGATTCATCATGGTGCTTGAGTCCTTATGAGCATAATTAATTTGACTAGCAATGCCCATACCTTGGAGATCTCTTACTCGTAGAGACTTAGTCTTGGAGCATCACAGTGTGGACTCTGCACCTTCTCAACATTTTAAAAGTGCACCAGAGTTCTGTACATGGCTGGAAAGGGCTGTGTGACCTCTTATCAAATTGCTTTTTCAACATTATTCAGTCAGGAAGAATGCAACTTCTGGGCAGTTGATGAATAGATACATGTTTCATCAAATTGCATGTTGGTATTGTGACTGGCTTTGCTACATTTGATATTCCAATTTCTGCCATGACAGTGAGGGCTGAGGATTTGCAAGCAGAGTGGACATGCTAGATTGACAGTGAATTTAATGTCGAATTGAAACACAGAAAATCCACATTTCTCTAAGCATGACCCGAGTATGACATATGGTCTATGACAATTGACTTCATGTTTAGTGTGAAAGTTTCTTGAGCTTTGGGGTCAAATGTATGAAAACAAGAGTCTTGAAAAGATTGATAGTAGACACAAGCATTTCTGGTGTGTACTTTTGTCACATGAAGTGGACCTAAGCATATGCACAACCTAGGATTACGTGGGCTTAAGCCTTAAAATTATGGAGGTGGTCTTCAGCCACCAATAGGTCATGAACAATTTTGACGCGTTGTGAGGAAATAGTTAACAATCTCTTCTTCTGGTCTGACTCCAAAATTGCTTGGAATGTCAAGTCGCCTTTTATTGGTTTAGTTTATTATGCCTAGGCTTTATATCTTTCTTTGGGTTGTATGGTTTCAGCATGTGATTCCTAGAGAACAACCCCTCTTTATGTCAATTCTCGATGGTTTTATATGATTTTTGGCAATATTATAAAATGTTCTATTGTCTCTAAATTTATTTTTTGCACAACATGCTTCATGGCTAGGGGTGAATCCAAGATTTTGACCTAGGGGGGGCTGACCTTAGAATATGGAAATATCCAATGTATATGGGGGAAAGCAAATAAAAATCGACAATCCTTGATTGCACCCATTCGTTGTAAGTGAATTCACCACTTGTCGATATCATGGGAACGTGGGAGAGAACATGGGAGAACAAAAAGGGAACCATATGGATCATGTATCTTTAGTCCACTCTATGTCACATAAAATATCCATAGGTTTATTATAAGCTTACTTAATATACTTTCTAGACCCAATGATTTTAAAATTGAAAGGATCCTAAATTTATTAATGGCCGTGTAAAGCTTTACAATCAATGATGATAAAAAGTTAGATGTTCTTTTATGATTCTCTTGTTAATTTCACTTACATTCCTAGTGATCCTTGCATTAGAACTAGTGGATCAAACACTTTGTTCCAGAAAACATCAAATTTTGACTATATAATGTTTTTTTTAAATTGCAATATATTGAAAATTAATGTATCATGACCTCCGTGTATATGATACTATAGCAATTCCAAAAAGAATGAACAAAAAATACATAATTCATCTTTCAAATAGTACTCCTAAGTAAAGTTATCAAATTTGTATTTCATGCAAGTGTTTCTTACATTAAAATGAATGGTTTTGTGGATTTTTTTCAACAAATATGTGTATATAAGTATGTTTTAGATCATCATACAAAATTTTAATTTTATATGTTGTTATGAAACTACTTATATGTCACTTTCAACCATTTGCAAATCTTGACAAGTTTGCGTAGGTGATGAAAAATAACATATAGATATTCTAAAGCACATATTTTCTTCACTTTTCTTTCACTCTTTTGATATCTATAGTAGTATACTATAAGAGCAACATTTCTATATTCACAGAAAATCACACTTATATTTAATAGTAGTCACTTTCTAATGGCACCTCCAAATTTACATTGACCGAAGCACTTTCTTGGTCCACTTTACTATGCTTGCACCCATATTTTATTTTCAAATTTCAATAGGTGGTCGAATTTTATTATTTATTGAGAGATTTGGACTCATTGAGTTGACATCCCCACAAGAAATTTGATAATGTCGTTAATATCCAAAGCTTTGGTAATGGTCTTTTTGATATAGATGATCATTATATCGACCATCCAATCATTGCCAATAGACATCGCCAATAGTAAACATATGCCTGATTTTCCTTCAATGCACTAGTAGAAAACATTGCGAAAAAAACCCGCAATCGTTTCCCCATTGTGGTTCTTTTGACCATTCTGCTCTACAGTCGCTAAACAACTGTAGATTTGTTTTTTGATTTTACCAACTGAAATTTTAGGAATTTGGAGGCTTGTAATGTACCGTTGGAAAGGTCTTGAAAATACCTTCCTAACAATGTATTACACGTCCCAAAAAAATTTAAATTGCAGTTGCAAAACAAACAAAAAAAAATTTGTAATCGTTTTGGCATAGTTTTCTACTAGTGATGTTAGGGGGGGCTGAGCCCCCTGTACCCCCCCTTTGGCTCCGCCCTTAGTCATGGCTACTAGGTATGTATTTTCTAAGTTTTTTTTTTTTTTGGAAACAGATGTGAAACCTCTATCATGGAATCCTCAAGCATTAATTTTATAGATGGAACTCAAGAAACTGCTTGACTCTTGGAAACCACTTCAACGAAATTTATGTCTACTAGTATGAGAAATCACTGCCTTGCAATGCACAACACAAGATTTAGAGTAGAAGCACCCATAACCAATCACTTAAGAGATTTTGCGCTAGATTTGGAGAAGTATAAGACGATGCAAGTTTTTTCAGTGTAGGAAGATAGGAATCAGGAGCACTGCAAATTACCAAAAAATTCTTGTCAATTTTTTAAGCTAAAAGTTGGCCCGAACATATTACCAATGTCTAGAGTATGCCATAACCGTTCATTTTAACCGCTCATTCCTCACTTTAGCACTCAAAACCAAGACGTGCGGCATGACACTATTGGTTGCGGTCTGCTCAAAATTCAATCCCAGCTGGATCGAAATTATGGTACCTTATAGATTGCCAATGGGGTCTTGATAGGGGATAGGCGCCTCTACTATATGTGATGACAGAGAAGCCAACAAGGTGGGCCTAAGACGAACACTCTGAGCTCTGCTCCCGCTTCTCCTAGGATAATAAACAAGCAATTAGTATGAGATGACCAGGAAATTCAAATTGAGCCAAAAGCCAAATTCCTAATAATTTCTTCTCTTGCAAACTGGCGACTGTGAAGAGGTACAACTGTATCCACATCTGTAACCAAAGTAGCAGATGGGTTGATCTGCAGGACCTACCTGGATTGCAAAGAGATTGATCTCGTGATTCAGATTTGTAACAAGTGCCAAGCACTAAAGAATTAACCAAAATGGAATGCACCAAACAGATAGTGTGACGTGGCAACAATGTTGTACTAGTTTTCAGCGCAATAGTTTCAAGGTGAAGTTCAAATGAATTTTTTTGATATCATCTGCACTGACTCTCCCACCTGGTCCCTTTTGACCACTGCTCTCCTCTGGGGTTCTTGTGTCCTGGTAGTAATTAAATCTCCAAGCAATAAAAACTCATTTGCTTTCCAAAAACAAGTTGAATATTGAAAAAAAAAATCAAAAAAATTGTATGAAACTGCCACATATTACAAACACGATGCAATATTGTCTGATACCAACTGAACTTCTCCTAAATGAAAAGACGGCTGCATTTCTGCCTGCTTTAGCCAGTTTCTCCAGGCCGCCCTACAATCATGGACGAATTACTGGTAGTGACACATGCTACCATACCTAATTTCACCTAAAATATTATGTATTGTTGCACAATAACCAATGATGCTTTTACGCAGGAGGAGTTGTCTTCAAATGGTATTCGATTTGCTTAGAAGGGCAATCTTAATCAAAATGAAATTTGGCAAGAGTCAGCTCCATATTGTGATCTGTTTCAGCAACCATATGGTTTACAAACGGTCCTGGGACGAGTCCTAGAAGGAGTCCTCCGACGCTTCAGTGCAAGTCTAGTCTTTGCTCCAGATGCAAGGATAATGACTTCCTGTTGACCTGATAGAACCACCCAGTGACATATAATCTACTTTAGTAGTTTCCCGAACCCACAAGTGTCAAATGGTTGCTATTTTCAATTAGCCCATTTCTCCTAGGATGTTAAATACGTGATTAGTACAAGATGATTAGCAAATCACATTGAGGCCTTAGCCACTTTCCTCAATTTTTGGAGCTCATATGAATATCTTCATCATTACCAAAGTGACGATTCTCTTTCATCTTGATTGCTCATACAGGTGTCCCAGTTATTTTCACTATTGAACCTGGAATAGTTAATCAATTTTGAGTCCAATCTCTTTGAAACATATGTCTTTTTGTTGTTCGTTCTTAGATCCACACCTAGCCAGAAACCACTCAAATACAGGTGACTGATAAAGACAGGTAACTGAATTAGGCCCGCTCAACTTACCTTAAGAAAATCAAACAAGCTAATCAGACCAGAGCAAAAACCACTAGGATAGTAAGAGGGAGACCAAATACCTCCACTGACAAATAAAAGACCCTTGGAGGAGAAATGTAGGAATCACAGTACCTCTTAATGGATCGTTGAGGGTTTTGGAACAGGAACCATGTTCATCCTCCAAGGGTGGTTGTACTGGAAGCTTCTTCTTTAGTTCGCTCTCTTTCATTGGAGCCAGAACAGTTAAACCCTCATCGATATCAAACTGTGAGGAGAGCCCCTACATCCCATATTGATTCTTCAGTTAGTGCACTACTCAAAGCATGTTTTGTGTAAGGTAGATAGTGCCAAAAGCGTTACTTTTAGCGCTGACTATATATACATATATATTTTTTATTTTTTTATTTTTTTATTTGTAAAAAAATTTAAAGGATTCTTGTTTGACAGGAAATTCCAACACAGCAAAGAATGTCTTATTTTAATTCCTTATGCAAAAGTTATAAGGGTTCAAAGTTTATCAATAGATGACCCAAAACCATCACTGGAGCCTGATGTTAAGGTCATGGACATTCTCAAAGATTCAATATGTAATTATTGTACAAGATTTTAGGTTGTTGGTTTTAGGTGGGGTAATGGTTTTAGCAAGCTCTACCTTATAGAGGTGGACTTCAACATTAAACATTGAGATGATGTTTCTCTTCAAAGAAACACTTCAATCTCACACTCCACCCTTCCCTTCAGTTAACACGAGTCTGCACTGAACCAGCTTGAACTAGATGATGAGATGTTATTTCATCCAAGGTTTTACTATTTTCCTGCACTACACGAGGACCAGCTTGATAATATTACATTACTTTATGGACCCTTGTGACAGTTTGTGCCTTTTTGTCGTTGAGGCAATCTGCACATTAATTTACTACATAATGATTGCTTCAAAATCTTCACCTAAAGCATTTCCATCCTCCATTTTAATTCTTTTTGACCTACCTCTTTAATACAGACCGACACAAGTATAAACTATAGCCGTTGTGAGCGCAGGGTTTTCCAAAATGTGGAGCACTTTTCCTCTAGGAGAGTTGTGGTTACTTGGGTACCTGTGAATTAAGCCACTGATTCATTCAACATGGTTCAACTCAGATTTCAACATATTAGGTCTTTCAACAATAACATATAGAAATCAAGGTTTTAAGTTGCAACCTTATATTTGGTAGGCATTGATTCAATGTTGTAGTTTGATGTGTTTGAATAAATGTGAAATTAGTGTTGATATGTGAATTTAGAGGCTTGTGGTGAAAAGGTGGTTCACCTCTGCAGATGTGCTTGGAGAAGGTGTAGGAGCCAAAGGCTCCGGAACCTTCAATTCTGTTCCAAGAATAGGCCAATATCGCTTCAGCGCACTCCGTACCTTTGTAGACAAACAAGCATTTATAATGGCTCCAAATATGCAATGAAGAGGTTCACAAGTATCAGACAAAATGGTTAACTCTAAGAGTCTCTAGAGATGGATGTTCTACAAATCCACAACAAGCAACTTGTCGCATGAGCTGAACATGAATTGTTTATAAGCAAGGATAGCCATGCATCTCATTACATATGTTTCTTCCAGGAAAGCTAGAGCCCAGGGGAGGTGGATCACTCCTGCTAACTATGATCTTAGCTGCGATAAAAGATATGGCCCTATTTAATGTTTCAAAGGACATATTACAAAGAATTGTTAAAGAATTGAGGTGTTGGAAATTTAAAATCTGAGAATATACTAGGTATTTTACAAGAATATTCATTAAATATGCAAAATATCCCATGAATGTGTGCTAATCCCATAGATCCCTGGAAATACCCCTTTGACTAAGGTGGTTCATATCTCTACAAGTGAACCCTCCCAGGAGCTGGAGTTCATAGCAAAGCCCTAGTACAATGCATGACAGTACCTGTGCATAAGGGTCTATATTGGATTACCTTCTCAATTGTAGGTAGAGTTTCTGGTAGGAGGTCGCACAGCCCTGAAATTTCAGGATATGGATCATTTAAGAGAGCTTGCATGCAGGCAAGGTAAGAATTGGAGATGGATACAGGATTATATCCTCCTTCCAAGGCCAACACAACTCGACCTCCGGCCAACTCCATCAACTGCAAAGAAATCCAAGGAGCCACATAGCCACGACCAATTCCAATCTTCTTGGTGAAACCCCAGTGACAAGCTTACAAGTTCAATGCTAATAATATGAGTGTCTACATTACCCTATCCTTGACCTGAACTTTGGAAGAAAGGAAGTAGAGAAACTCAAGGTGTCTCACAACATAGTACTCTCAAATTGAGTCACTTAATGGAGGCATAAGGGCCATGCCGCACATAAGGTTTACCAGACCCCTAAAACACTATCCGGGTTATTTAAGCCTATCATAACACTATCTTTTCTTTAAACAAATGTTATTCATGTTCGCATATGAGGGGGGTTAACAATAGGGTTAAGGCCCACTTGGTCCCACCTTTCCCTTTTTGGTTCCCTCCTTATCCGACCCCTTCTTTTATGAGAAACTCTTGATTATATCTCACCCCCCCTCATTTAGCTTATTATTTAGCATTCAAACTTGAGAGAATGAGGTGGATGTCTGGTTAGCTAAAGATGCATGAAAGTTCCTTAAAGAAACAGCTTAAGATGTTAAACATGTTTAAAGCTTGTCTCTTGAAGCGTGGTACCCCTAGGAAATTTAAGCTTGGTAACCCTTATGTGCGGCATGGCCCTGAGTAATACCTTCACTACTAGATGCCTAGCCCATGTTATAAGACTCCAATTCTTCCAATACCTGTTGTGTCATACTGTAAAATCCCTTTGGAGTCACCTCGCATTGACCTAAAGGATCGCCTGATGCTGTAAAATATCACCAATAGTTCAATTCAATCCCTGATTTAGCAACTGACTTGTGAGACCAAGTCGAAAATGCTGGCTCTCAAAGATGAAGAAAAGAAACAACCATCTCAATAGAAATGAGATAAATAGCTCCACAGTCACTGACAAGTAAACTGCAAGAGAATGACATGAAAGTACACAGCATAGGTATCATATATCGTGAGAAATACTCTCCAAGGGGACTTAGACCTACATTAATATCACAATATGCACATTGTGCAGAACCTCAAGGGTCTTGTTATATGAGCTTACCTGAATCAAATCCAGCAGAAATTAATACCATGTCAGGGTTGAATTCACGAGCAACTGGCATAAGTACGTGCTCCCAAACTGCCATATAATCAGCATTTCCAAATCCCCCATGTGGCCACGGGACATTGATGTTGTAACCTTCCCCTTTGTCATGCCCAACTTTATCAAAGTTACCCTCATTTGTAAATGGGTAGAAGTTTCCATCGTCATATCTGTGTAGAAATTAATACAAAAAGCTCACCATTTCAAAATGTGCTTCTGTAGTATACAGAAATTAAATGTCTCACTAAAAGTTCAACAAATAAACACCAAGGCACTGCATAAGAGATCCTGGAGTAGGCAAAAGGGAAGGAGAAGGATGCTAAGAAAGCATAGTTTGTAGGGAAGAAGCACGCCAAACTGGAAAGTGGTAGGAAATACAAAATGTCAATGCTTGGGGATGCAAGAACAAAATCAACCTTCCAAAACCCAAGGGTTCAAATAACAAAACTCCTTGATGGCATACCTATGAACAGAGAAGTACAAGACCTGGGGATCATCCAGAAACATATTTTGTATCCCATTTCCATGATGCACGTCCCAGTCCACTATCAGCACCTTTTCCACTCCAAGCTCCTTCTGAACAATACAGCACAATTGTACTTTATTCAGACTCTAGAAACAGCTAAAACCATTTGCAAATTGGTGGGTTTCACATCTCATAATCTAAGTAAAACAGTACCTCTCAAACTTTTGAACAAACCAAAAACTTGACCAAAAACAGGCTGTTGCACAGCCATTCTACTTTTACCTCTGACAAGTTATTCCGCAACACAATCTTCCCTATATAATATCTTTGGCCATGTTGCAATTATGTGACAAATACCAGCAACCTTTCTTCAACACTTCATACTTCAGTTGGAATGAAACAAGGTTCACCCTTATTTCCAGCAATCTCTAGCACCTTCAATACATAGGGACTAGGTAATGGATGTGAGGAACCCTACCATGGGCTGTAGTCGGCACCCAACTTACCAAGCCAGGGCACCACGCAATTCTGTATATAATATCTTTGGTCATGTTGCAATTATGTGACAGATACAAGCAACCTTCTATCGACACTTCATTCTTCAGTTGGAATGAAACAATGTTCACCCTTCTTTCTAGCAATCTCTAGCACCTTTAATACATAGGGATTAGGTAATGGATGCGAGGAGCCCTACCACAGGCTGTAGTAGGTGCCCAACTTACCGAGCCGCGGTAGCAGCGAGGTAGGTATTGAGTGCCTATGACACCAGATGGAATTCCAACAAGTGTCCATTACCAGACATAGTGGCGAGGCCATGGCAAGGTCATCAATTACAGGTGATAATGTGCCTCCTCGTAACCAATCAGGAATAGACACATCAGCGAAATTGCTTGGCCTGACCACTACATACCTTTTTGTGAACAAGTATGTGGGCAGCAACAGCAACATTATTGAAGATGCAAAAGCCCTTTGCTGTATCTGCTTCAGCATGGTGTCCTGGTGGTCTCACGACACAAGCTCCTGCCGCCAACATCCCTTCAGCTACTTGAGTTGCAACCTGAACCACAAAGATCCAACACCAAACTATTATATTCACGCCTATAGGCATTCATCTCAAATTGCAAGTGACCTGGGTTTAATGTTGAGTCAGTGTTGACACAAACATGTTCAGGGTTTCATGTCATTTTCAGTGCTACCTTAACAATTCAGCTCATAATTCGTTCAACATTGATTCAACTCATGATTCAACCTTTCGAGCCTTGCAACTATAAAGCGTACAAATGAAAGATTATGTCTAGCAGGCATCAATTCAATGTGGTTGAATTAATGTAAGAATCAGTGTTGATGATATTTGAAATAAGAGGTTTGCAATGTTTTGTACAAGATGAATGTCAGATATGTTCCACAATCCTGAATCCTAACCTCGATGACTGATCCAACAGCTAACAGAGCAGACTCCGAGGAGCCAGAGGTAATGTAAATGTCATTATCAATCTCATTGTATTTCTTCCGCGCCCTCCAACCCATTCCGCTTGTGTCCTGCATTTGTGCAACATATTCTGTGGAATGCACTGTTTGCAGCTCTTCTGTTGTGGCCTTCCGTGCTTCAACCTGAACACACCTGATTCATTGACGCCCAGACCCAGTACGTTAGCAAAGGCTTTAAGCTCCAAGATCTTTGACAAAACAAGCAATCTGTGGTCCAAATTACACCCGCACTCAAAAAAACAGACTTCATTGAGATGTTGAGGACTTGGGGATGACTTGCCATAACTGATTAGACCAGTTAGAATCTCAGAATTTCCCATGGCAACATAGTGATTCTCCCTCTTGTTGAGTCCCCTCCTGAAACTTGATTAGCACTAGTACCCTCTTCCATGCCAAGAAGATATAGAATAACACGGGATCCACGTCATGACATGACAAAAGTGAAAGCATTCCCTGGCTACGTGGATCAAGTGCAAATTGCCCTAGTGCAAAGGAGAAGTCCTATTGAAGAAGGTTGTTATCTTATATGTGTCCACACAATGGCCTTCCCATTTCTCAAGCATCTAAGTGTTTTGTTAGTCACCTACTTGGCGGCCGCCTTCCATTCCTCAAGCACCTAAGTAATGTGGTGACTAACCTCCGTGGGAGTCATTTTCCCTACTTGCTAAAGACAACTGCTATGCGTCGATCACATGTCAACTATCTTATGTCGATCACATGTCGGTTCAAGTTCACCTGCAAAAGTTCACCTCTTGCTCCCCGTGATTCGCATGGTTAATTGAATTGACAACTTATACTAATAGGAGATTGTGCCCCATTTTTTAAAAACCCCATAAATCCTCCATCTCACATGAGGAAACCCCTCTCAGCCCCTCAGCAAGAACATAGGTTATAGAGGGAAAGACTTCCATCAAATAGAGAAAGTACCCACCGACCAGGGAAACTATGATGGCTCCACACAAGACTGACTAACGAATTTGAATATTTAATAGAATTTGCAAACAAGATTGGAATTTCCTTAGGTCCAACACTTTGATTGTAGAATGGCATCCTTAGTTTCCTTGGCAAACCCCAAGCTAGGTGTTACTGAGAGGTGAGTTGCATTGTCCGCAATCACAGCAACAAAGAGCCACCAACAGACAGAAGGACGCAACAACCAGGTACGTTCAAAACAGGGCAGAAAAGAAATGAGATACAAAACACGCCACAGTCACCTTTGAGGTACTCCTGCGTCCTTGAGAACCTGGTAGATGGTGGTAACCCTCTCCGGCCGTTCGTGGTGATTGGGATCCTTGGATTTGTGTTTACACATCCGCTCATCGTACACTAACCCTACTGGCCTCCGCGCCATGGCCACGCTCTTCAAACCTCCCGGCCTGTTGTTCACTCCACCGACTCCTCCTCCTCCTCCTCAGCAAGGTCATCGCCCATCCGCCATGCTCTTAATCCCTCTTGCTCCAAATTTTCCCAAACCGACTGACTCGCACTCATTCACGCACTCGACGCACCCACACACGCTCTCTCCTCCTCCGCCCCGATCCCCCCGAATCGCTCTCTCTCTCTCTCTCTCAGCGCCCCATCCAAGACGCTCCCGAACCCCTCTCGCTTAAATTTTCTCTTACAATATACTCTCTCTTTCTCTCTCAAACACACTCTCTCTCAGCGCCCCATCCAAGACGCTCCCGAATCCTCTCGCTTAAATTATCTCTTAAAATACTCTCTCTCCCTCTCTCGCACACACACTCTTTCAGCGCCCCATCCGAGACGCTCCCGAAGCGCTGTCGCTGAGAATCTCCCAATCAATCAATCAATCAATCCATCTCTCTCTTACACACACACGCATCCGCAATGCGCTCTCTCTCACACCCTCAGACACACACTCCCTCAGCGCCCCATCCAAGATGCTCCCGAAGCGCTGTCGCTGAGAATCTCCCAATCAATCAATCCATCTCTCTCTCTCACACACACACACACACACGCATCCGCAATGCGCTCACTCTCTCACACTCTCATCTGCAATCTCTCTCTCTGTCTACAAGGTGATGGCCCAATCGGCGACTCTCTGTCTTCCTTCTCCCTCCCCCCACAAACCTACGAATCCCACTCACAATCGCAACCCAGGAAGGCATCGCGCCACAGACGGATCACTCCAACATGCCTCCACACCATGACCTGCCAGTGCAGCTGCAACCTGGTCGCATCTTCAAGGAATTAGCCCACCCCTTCGAGGAGGGGGAGCTGTATGGCCAGTGACGGTTTGCTTGCTCGCTTGCTTGCGAGGAACTCAACAGTGAACAATCAAGAGACAAGAGGAAATCTACGGAATCTGTCGGCAGGATTCATAGGGTGTCGGTGGAATTCATGCTTCGAATTCCCACGCTCCTCACTCGCCACGCTCGGCCAAGTCGCCAAATTGGCTGATGTGGCAGGAGGTGGGGCCCGCCCTCGGCCAGCTGGGCTGCCACGAGTCCAAGTCTCTGGCGGACTTGCAATATAGAGTAGACAGACTCATTTCCCATAATCCCCCAATCTTAATACATAGAGTCCCCCAAAGCCGTGAAGTTTAACACATGCAGCCATCATTTTCTACCGTGATGGAAAAGGCCATGAAGAATCACACATAAGGTAGAAATACCATAAACCGTGAACTACCCTCTACCCGTGTAGTAGGCTTTTGTCAGAATAGTGAAACCGATAATTGCGAGGCTGGCAGCTTGATATGCGTGTATTGTCAGGTTAGCCAAATTTAGTCATGTTTGACTACCATCAATCACAGTTTAATGTACTCATGAGTTAACCGGTTTAGGTGATATTATGTGTGGAAATGAGCATTACCATGTTCGGTTTAGGGAGAATCTAGTGAACGAGTAGGGGGTTTGACAAACTTTCCACTTTGAAAATTGTAGATTTTATTTTACAAGGAATAAAAATATGAAACAACTTGCATTCTTCATGAATCCTTCTCTTCTATCTTGGAAAATTATGTCATGGTTTTAAGACCATATCTTCAATGCGAATCACCTTATTTTCACGGTTTATGGTATTTCTACCTTATAGGCATTACATTGGGCGTGATGGAAAAAGTAAATTAATTGGGCACAAATTTGGGTTCCTTGAAAAGGGCATTAAGGGCAGGTTCACACAGGTCCCAAGTCCTAAGTCCCAAGTCACTTGAGGTCAATCCGTGCAATCTTAGCCATTGAGAGCATGGAAGTTGGGACTTACCACTTCACACGGGGTCCAAAGCATGACATGGATGCCCACATGGCACTTTTTGGAGGTGAGGCTCAGGACTTGTGTTGAGAGTTGGGTTGAGCAAAAAGTTAGACCCAACTCTCAACACAAGTCCTATGAATATTTTTGCATAAAATAATCATAAACCAACTTTAATGATAATTAACCATATTTTAATGGTTCTTGAGGCTCAAAAGTTGGAACTACCTCCATGTTGGGACTTGTTAACATGAGTGGGACTTGGGACCCCATGTGAATATGGGTCGAGACAGAATCTTGCCTTTGAAATTTACAATAATTTTTAAACGTTGAAACTTTTGTGAAACGTTGTGATACCAATTTCCAAATCTCTGATAAATCACTCTAGTATCACACTACACTTATGCAAAATTGCTCAAGTTATCAGAAATAGGTTTGTCTACTCTAGTAGGATGCACTTCCCATTTCACATGGGCGGTCAAGTAGACATTGGGTTTTAAATGGATATTTTCTAACTAGCCCACTTCTTCTAGGACATGACATACACGATTAAGTTAGTACGAGATGGTTAGTAATCCAAATTGAGGTTGTAGTCACTTTCTTCATATATTTTAGAGCTCGCACAAATGTCTTATTCATTATAAAAGTGAAGATTCTCATGCTTGTTAAATGGTCATATAAGTCCTCTCATTTATGTTGACTATTGATCCTACAATGGTTATCATATTTGGGACACGTAATCCAATCTCTTTAAAGACATGTTTGTTTGGTAACCGCTCTTGGAGCTGCACCTAATCACATAGAAATCAAATCACATGCCACACATATTTAGGTTTCCAATTGGAACTAGTAACCAAATTAAACACATCTACCTTAGCACACAACTCAATCGACATCAATCAAGTGAAATCTATGATGGTAGTGGATTAGACTTGACTCTCGTCAATCAGATCATGTTGTTGTCAATCGGATGACCACCCATGTTGAATGAGAAGTACATTCCAAAACCATGTTTCCTACAAGTGTTGGTGTTACAATATTGCATTAAAATACCATTGCCACCTATTGAAGAGGTCCTCTAGTTGACACTATATTTATTAGCACATTTGCATGTTCAATTCTAATTGGGCATGTCACTACATAAATTTAGTTTCCACATCATTTTCTAAGATGTACCAACCACACACATGATGACATGTGCAACTTTTTGGCCATAACTAAATAATTTACACCTAGTTTGACCTACGCATAGAGTAGTACCCCTCTTCCATACTAGAAATATTTAGCAAATCGTTATATAAGGGAATGATCGCATCATGAAAAAAATGAAGTATTAGGTGGTCACATGGCTCAAATGCAATTTGTAATCGTGTTGATGCAAAGGAGGAGATTGTCTTCTTGAAGAGGTTGCTCCCTTGTGCATGTGGACAAAACCAACCGCCTTCTGTTTAATGAGAGTTTATCTTGTTAAGTGTTGCAATGACTACCTTACTTGAGAGTCGTTTTCCTTGCTCATTATGAACAACGTTTTCTTTGCTTCCAGTGCCCTATTTAGAACCAACATGTGAAAAAGTTGCTCATATATAGCCCATAGAGAAATTGATTCCCAAGTACTCTAGCCACTACACCGCTTAGATGCTTGAGAATTGGAAGGCAAATTGTGTGCACACATGTAAGAGAACAACCTGTCAAAATCGATAGTTGTCACCTTTGCATTGACTTAGTGCAATCACAAGTTTGCACTTGAGCCATTTAACCCAAAAGATTCATTTTACCTTACTTTCTATGTGTTTGGTCCCATTCACGATGGGATTGTGGTCCTCGCTCAACCCATGCTATGAATGTAGAACCTAAGGAATTGTTGCTATGAGATGCTCAACATAAGATTAATGTACATACCATCTTGATCACACTATTTGTTTACCTTAGGATCAAGGTCCAAAATACTATGATTTAGACACCCAACTTTTGGACTCATGATTAGACCCAAGCTTGAAGATTGGTTTCTCATATTAAGAGTGTTTTCTTGACTTGAGACCTACAAGATCTGGCAAAAAGCAAAGTCGCATTAACACTACTTCATTTTTTCATACCCTAATATAAACTACTTGGGTCCAAGAAAATTATGTTGACCAATAAGATCACTTGATTTTTTTGAGTATAACGTCCTTAGGCTTAACTCAAATGCTCCTCTTAAATGAGCGCATATATTTGCATGGCGTGTGGTTATGTGTGGATTTAGGAAGAGATACCAAAAAGACATGTAGTTTTTATTGAGATTGGACTCCATTGTCAAAAAATGTTGATTATTATAGGCTCAATAGTGAACATAATTGGAGGGATCTATATGATCATTATGAGGAAAGAAATCATTCACTTTGATAATGGATAAGATACTCATACAAGCTCAGAAAATTAGGAGTAGAAATGGCTATGGACACTACTTGGATTTGCTAATCATTTTGCACTAATCGAGTCTTTTGTCCACTACCAAGAAGTGGGTGCAGAGCGAAAAGTGCCCATTTAAGGCACACTGACAAGCCAAGGATTGGCCATGGAGACCAGTATATAGCCTTAGACCACCCAAGGAAATATAGCCTGCGCTAAACTCTGCTGCTACTGCCACAATCATTGGACATTGCTGATACATGGGGCAACGCCACTGGAACCAAACACTAGGTATTCTTTTCCCTACAGATATCAAGTTCGTGGCTTCTACTTCTTTGATTTCAAGAACGTAGAAACATGTCGCAAACCACAAAGTTACATTAATTATCTCAAATAGTGTAATACACGCTCATCCTAAGATGTAAACATAATCTTTAAGATATTTTGGCAAACAAACATGGTGAGTGACATCACATATCAGACAAATCTGCGACAAGTTAAGAATACACTTTGAAACTTTGTAACCTTTGTAGAAACTTACTAACTGAATCCAAAGTACACAATTATTTCTGACATTCACATATTTCTACATACATGTCAGGAGATGGACTAACAAGAAGGTTTCTAAAACCATCTCGCCATTTCCGCTGTAGAGTAATCCTCAATCTCCCAGATTCAGAACCCATGAGCGTGTTCTTGAATTTGAAGAAAACAGGGTAACTACTTGACACGCGCATGCGCTACTATTTAGTATTACCTGGCTGCAAAATAAAGACATATAGAATTGTCAAGTCTTCAAATGGGAGGCATAGGTGGGCGATCAACCTGCCATGACCTGCTCGCTCGGCAGTTCTCTCTCAGCCAACATATGACCAACTTTAACGTAGTCAATTTAGGGTATTCGGCACCTGTTTTGGATGCAGGGCATGTGCATGCGATGGCGTGTCAAAGCCATCTCATCATACATCATACACCTGCTTTACTGCTCTATTGAGGGTCAAGTCACTGTACTCCTCGTACATGTTCGTCTCCGGCATCACAACCAGAGACCAAAGTTTTTGAGTATGATTGTGGGCTACTTCTCATCGATGGTAAGAAGCAGCATTGTTCAGTTTTCAAATGGAAGGCGTCTGGCTCTCAGGTCTGTGATCAACCTGCCATGGACTCCTCCTCAGCTACCTATTCTCTATACGATTGAAGCTGCCAATTGGTTCTTGTATCGAGTGCACTAGAACTCTGGCACGCGCGGGAAATCCGCTAGAAACACAGTCCTGATTTCCTGTTGACCTGATAGAGCATTTCAACCAATGCCATGAAAAGCACATCAGTGATTTCTCATGGCTGCAAATAACTGTAATGATTCTGTGTGATGTCACATTTGACTTTGTTCTGCGTCCTGAATTTCAGCTTCAGTAGACAAGGATCCCCGAAAAGAAAGTGATGTTGGGTCATTCTAAAGCTTCACTACATATTCAACTTTCAAGATAGCCACAATAGCTACATTGAGAATTGCAAACCAGAGCTGATGACCACTTGCAAAAAAATGAGCATGACCACACACATCTCCAATAGATACAGAATTCAAAAGAAGAACCTTCGAAGGAAGAGAAAAAATCTAGATCCACAGTACCTTCCATTGGATCATTGGGGTCCTGTTCCTCCTCCAAGAGTGCCTGTAGTGGAAGCTGCTTCTTGAGCTCGCGTTCATCCATAGGAGCTCGAACACACAAACCATCATCAATATCGAACTGCGGTAAAGACCACTGCATCCCACACTAGTTCATTGGTTGGTGAGCATTTCATGGAACAATCTATGGATCAAGTATGACATGGATTACCTGTGTCCATGCAGACCAGCCCTATTCTTTGAGTTGACGACTGGCTCAGTTTGACATGTAATTCAAGCAGATTCTCTAATCTGCACTTCCAACTTGAATACTTATGTTGCTAGAATTATGTGACAAGATTTAGCTTACATTATAAAACACAATCCAAAGGAGGGGAAGGATTGAAATTTTTAGCGCAACAGACACTTTTGCAAATTCATTCACAGGAACCCATGTAATCACACTCTCGTTGAAAGAGTATGCTGCACATTGTGAATGGGGATGTTTCCACAATGGCTGAAGTGGATGCTTGTTTGGTCATATTCAAAGAGACAGATTGCATTGAGTACCATTACACTATAGAAAAATGATTTAGGTGAGGAAAACAGAATTGTAGAATAATGACTTAGATGAGCACTCATTATGAAGTGAACTATACTGCAAGCTGCATATGCAGCTACAAGGCAGTCCATCAAAGACCTACAGCAAGTCACAAACTTCCACAAACGTCATACTGTCAAGCAGACATTGGAGCAGTACAAGGAGAATAACAAGTAGTCAACCATGCATAGAATTACATTTCACTTAGCCGAGGGCAAAGAGGATAACTGAAATTGAAGAACCCCAAAAGATACCCCATGGCATGTAGAGCGTGAGTTTACCTCTGCAGACAAATTTGGAGCAGGTGTAGGAGGCACAGAACGCATCACTTCCTGTTCTGTTCCGAGAACTACTTCTGTTCTGAGAACTGGCCAGTACTTCTTGAGCTCTTTCCGTACCTGCATAGATATATGGGATTCACAATGTCTCCATATAAATGTTCATGTAAGATTCACGCCGAATTCTTTGAATAAAGATTCCCAGAAGATAGATATCCTAAGGAACTGCAATATAAGAACACATCATATCATATCAGCTAAACATGAACTGTCTAAGAACTTGTCTAGCTGTGATTCTAAGTATTAGCATTCTTTCACGTTCACCAGCACCTGACAAACAGTGTTAAGATCCAGTGACTCCTAGGAGTGGACTATTTATATTCAAAGCCTTTGTAAAATTCATGAGATGGATTACATTACCTTCTCAATTAGGGGTCGAGTATCTTGCAGAAGGTCGCACATGCTTGGGATATTGGAGGATGATGGATCGCGTAATAGGGCTCGCATACATGCTAGAAAGGAATCGGGGGTAGCTGCAGAACTATATCCCCCTTCCAATGCCAACACAACACGACCTCCTGCTAACTCCATCAACTGCACAGAATTCCAAGAAGACAACATTGTCAGACTCATTTCCAATCTTATTAGTGAAGCTTGCAAATTAGATTATAGGTTTGGTCCTATAACTTGCCTCTGAAACACGTTAAGCGTCCGTAGCTGATGATCCTGGACCTGAAAATCATGGTGGCGTACCAGCTCAATAAGATTGCAAAAACTAAAGGTGCCTTCCAACAAAGGATTCTTATTATAATCGGCTTTATAGGTGTGTATAAGTATTTTGGTACTAGACGTTGTAACAAGTGGATTTGACATACAGCCCCACTAGCATGATTTTATTATTATCAATCCTTATTGAACAGCAGGTCCACCTTGCGGAAATTTGTTGCAACTGCTGGTGCATGCCCTATTGTAATAAAAGCAGGGGTCATTAGATAAGTAGGTGGCCTGCCAATGTAATAAACCTTCGTTCCTAATCAAGATGTTCAACTTCAAAAATGACACTCATACTTCCAATACCTGCTGTGTCATCCTGGAATACCCGTATGGAGTCACATTACATCCACCCAGAGGATCGCCTGACGCTGTATAATATCACCACAAAACACAATTCAACCTCTGCTTCTGGCAACAAGTTTATGAGATCAACTTTCTACATGTCCTATCAACTTATACATAAGAAAAAGCACAACAATAATTTCAGTGAACGGAACAAAGAGCTGGAGCAGTCAGTGACAAGTATCCTCCAAGAGTGCACTATGTAAGTACACACCATATTATACATACTAAAAAATGTCTGATAGCTACATCGTGATACGTCCATTCTTCGCAAGTGCCAGGGTCTTGGTATGTGAGACTCACCTGAATCGAATCCGGCAGATATGAAGATCATGTCAGGATTGAAGTCACGAGCGACTGGCATCACTATGTGCTCCAAAAACGCCAAATAGTCAGCATCTCCAAATCCCCCATGTGGCAACGGGATGTTTATGTTATAACCTAATCCCTTGCCAATCCCAACTTGGTCAAAATTACCCTCATTTCCCTTTGGGAAAAACTCTCCATCGTCATATCTGTGCGCAAACCAAACACAACCCACCTTAAACATTAACAGATGCTTGAGAGAAAACTTCCGTGCCTCACTTAAGCTCAAAAGATAGACACTGAGGCAGATATAATCAGGAAAAAATCACCTGAATCCTGAACTTATGTGTTAGGCCAAAAGGAACAGGCTTCACTTAGGAGAGCAAATTATCCTTAATAGTTCTCCATAAGACGAGTGCTTTTGTCTCCACTAATGAATTTACAAACTCTAGCGTCAGAATAAGGTTCCAACTCTCCAGTGTTTCGATGCATAGTACACACATGCCTTTAACTTGAAGGGATCAATGATATTAATATCAAGTTTCGATGGCACACCTGTGAAGAGAGATGTATAACACCTGGGAATCGTCCCAGAAAATCTTTTGTGTGCCGTTTCCATGATGCACATCCCAGTCTACTATCAGCACCTTGTGGACTCCAAGCTCTTTCTGAAGGACACCCCACCATTAAAGCATCTCAGACTGTAGCATCAACTAACACCATCTGCAATACCATTTAACAACAAATAGAACTTCTCTATTCCTAAATCAGGTCCCCAATAGCCCAAATCAGGCGATTAAATGCTAATTTTAGTACTGCTATGACATTTTGCAACTTGCTACTCTACCCATACTCTCGCTGACCCCCGTTACAATCCTGTGTACAAACGCCAGCAGCCTTCTGTGAGCATTGCAGGGCTCAGCTAATCAGAATATAATGAAATACACTTGTTCCTCATGCTGACAACCTCTGTCAGCTTCGTGAAGCATAACTACCTACCTTTACGTGAACCACAATTTTCACAGCAACAGCAACATGATTAAATATGGAAGATCCCTTTCTTGTATTTGGTTCAGCATGGAGGCCTGGTGGCCTAACTGCACAAGCCCCTGCCTCCAGCTTCCCTTCAGCCACTTGAGTTGCAACCTGAAACAACAAGAATTCCCTCATAATTGATGTTCGTGGAGCTCAGCCACAACAACAACATGCACGCCTACTAAAGTTTGATGCAAGATTAAATGGATATGTACATCCCAATACGCTTGTCAAACTGCTACATGGTGCTGGAGTCCTCAAGAGCTGAATTTTGAGATGGCAATGAAGCACAGACAGTTTGCTGTATAATTAAAAACATGTACACATATGTATAAGTATGTATTAATGGCAAAGAGCCTAACCTCGATGACGGAACCAGTAGCCAGCAGAGCAGATTCATAAGACCCCTGCTTGACGTAAAGTGGGCTTTCATGATCTGAGGTCCACATCCTCACATCCGTGCTACTACTCTTCTGGACTTTCTCGATATACTCTTCGTTATGAGCTGTTTGCAGCTCATTGATTGTTGCGTTGCGTGCATCAACCTGGACACATCTGGATCATCGGCGATCATGCAACTGTCAGATAGTAATTGCGGATCCTCCACTCCTATATCTGGAAATACTTGCTCCTCACCTAACAATTTCCATTCTCCACAGAACAGACAGAACAGAGATTTGACAGGTATTCCGATATTACCATGAGGTCCATGACCAAATCAGTGTGTATTTTTGACAAGTTTTTAACATTTGACACGCAAAAACTTGAACAAAAAAAGTTCACGTCAATTGACACGCACAATTGAGAATCTGACATGTAGTGCAACTTGTGAAGAAAAAAACCACATGTCAATTGACAGGTTAGAAATTGAAACGAGACGTACTACTAGGCATGTGACATTGAGGTGACATTTTAGAGGAAAATGTAGATGTTAATTGACATTCATTATTGTTTTTTTGAAAACGTCACGTGACACTTTGGATTTGAAGTTGAATGTCAAATGAAATTTGTCAAACATATACACCAGAACAAATATTACAATCAATGTGTGTCTACATGAGCCCCTACATAGAATGGCAAGGGAGACAAGAAATTAGTAGTTACCGAACATTTCATCCCTCCATCAACATAACCCAACTTGAGTGAGAGACCAACATCCCCTGGTTTACTCCTAGAATGCCCATTAGAGGTGTCCACTTTTAACACCCTGCACCAACAGAACAACAAAACCCCAAATATACAGTCCACCCACTCCCCAAAAAGAATTCCAAAAATTACACTAGTAAATGTTACTTGTTAATTGTTAAGAGAACTCATCAAAATTGTGCTCCCCTCTTCAATGAATCCATCTCAATATGTGTTAATTTGGATGAAAGTGAGGCTATGAAATTTTATAACTTGGATGAAATTGAATTAGGTTCATCATTTATTTGACTTTTGCAGAGAGTGAAACTAGCTTGAAACTGGACCCACTATGAATGCGCGTGAGTTCATCGATTATGACTGGAATTTGATCTAGACAATCCCTACATGCCTATTGAGGAGGAAATCATAGGTGTGTTTGATGAAAGAGATGATGCAATTGATAATGAACCCATTGAAGAAGTTGACAATGTGCAAATTGGTGATGTGGTGGTAGATAGAGTAGGATTCAAGGATATTGAAAGTGCATTAGTGACATTGAAGCAACTTTTGGAACAAGAACCTACCGATGTTACACCTCTTATCCAAAACAATCGAACACCTCAAAAAGAAATAAGTTTTTGGCGTGCACAAGAATCTCATCAAGCTACTTAAGATTCATTCTTCCATTACGCTTAGATGTATGATGACATTCATATCGTGTGTATTTTCATCCTTTGTTTATACAAGTGTTACCGTTTTTAATTCCAAAATCACATGAGCGTTATTCATGTAAGTGTTACAAATAGTCTTTATTACCCCTTGTAAGTGTTTAACACCACATAAGTGTTACAAATTCCCTTGCTCTAGAGCGTTAAGGTATGTGTGTGTTATATGATTCTTTTCTCATGTTCTCCAACTTCTACCAATTAGATTTACACAACAAAACTTGCGTCGTATTAGCAAATCTACAATAAAACACCTGCAAAAATCAGCCCCCCCGATTTAGTTATGGTTATTGGAAGTGCATGTTTATGGATTTCTTAATTGGATGTATAGATCCTCCCAATTGTGTTCACCAATGAGTGTAGAATAGTTAGTATTATTTGAAGACGTAGTCCAATCTCTTTTAAGCATGTGTCTTTATAATGTTTGCTCTTTGATCCTCACGGAACCAAACACCAATCAAAATCTAGGGGTCCGGTTTAAGAAAAGTAGCCACTTAAGACCCATCTATCTTAACATATATCGAAGGTGGACTGTACAACGGCACCAAACGACACTAACGTCATCGGCCATCTCTAGGCGCAGGGAACCCGGCTCCCTCTCAAAGATCCGCGCGAGATAGTCGCGTATCACGCGGCTCTCTTCTCCTGAAACATTCTACTTGTAGACGACGACATCCAAATCAATACTGGGCATCGACACTTTGCCTGCGTGTAGTTCGTCAAACTGTGAAGCACAACATCATCATCACCATGGGAAATGCATAGGGGTGAGTAAAACAGCACCTCTCAGGAATCCCTGCAGCCTTGAGATTTTCGCGGATTGTTGTTATCCTCGACGGCTCCTCTCTGCACGGAAAGGGATCTTCCTTGTGGACTTTACCCATTCGCTCATCACACGCTAACCCAACTCTTGACGCCATGGCTATGCCCAAAACCGAAGCTCCTCGCTCCACCACCGTCCGCTGCTTGTCGCAAGCCAAAAAGAGTTGGCGAGCTGCTTGTGACTCGCACCGACTGGTTCGCACCAAATGCCAAACACCAAACACCAACTTGCTCTCGCCACTTCCCTGTGGTCAATCAACCGACTGCAAATTATCCTCGCAACTCCCCTGTGGATTAGCCGAATCCAACTGCGACCAAAATCTCCTGGAAACTCCGCTGCTGCTGCTGCGGCGAACCCAAAAGAATCTGGCGAGTTTTTTTGTGATCACATCGATTGCTTCGCACCAAATTTACCAAAATATCTCGAACCCCAATAAAGCTGGCGAGCTTGCCGCGAGCTTGCTGCGATTGCTTCCCCCACCAAACACCACCACTCCTCGAAACACCAAAACCTGTCGTAACTCCCCTTGTGAATTGAATTGAATGCGGCTGTTTCACTAACTCCAAAAAATTACTGCGACACCTCCAGACATGAGGTACGACAAAACAAAACGCAATGAGTTCTAATTTCTATGTTTGTCGCAGCTGAGCCGCCGCCTCGCTGCTCGATAACTACGAAACGAGCCCTTGCTCAAAAGGGGTCCCTATACGCTGCAGACCCTATAGTTCACCCATGACCGAGTGTATACATCCCGGTCATGGGCCCCGCACCCTCTCAGGTTTAAATCTCATCTCTATCTTTAGCTAATAATTTTTCTGGGGGAGGAGCACTTGAGTATACCTCAGGAGGCACCCGAATCCCAAGTCTGTGTCACCGCCCCAGTGACTTGATGGCTATTTGTGGGAGTAGTCCTTGGCTTTTGAGTATTTAAATATTACAAACTTATCAATTTTCACCAACTAAGCTACTTGAGGTTCTCAAAGTGCCGTTTCAAGTTTGTGGATTTGGAATTGGTCGCAATTGGACGCCGTATGTACCTTAGTGATTTTTCCACTTTTACTATTCTTATTTTCACCGTTTCATTTCGAACTTCTTAACTCCGTAAGGCTGAAGCAAAATGCTTTCAAAATCGTCTAAAACAATTCAATCCAATCTATAAGGCTATTAATAGAAACCAGCACCTTGATGGTGGATCTAGCCGTACGGATGGTAGTTTTGTACAATTAGGACTCTTCACGTTGAATTTTTAGTTGTTCATGCATCTAAAATCATAATATTATAACATCAACGTATATTTTGGTGTTGTCGGGTAGCAGTGATTGTCGAGACAAAAAGCATTTGCCTCGGCCTTTTGAGGCTGAGGACTATGTTTTAAGTTCATCTGGACATATTTATGAGTTCTGGGCAAAATGAAATTTTTATATATGTGCACTTCTATCACATGACCCTATGATAGAAATGACAATAACCAATCCTAAATGTGGACTACATTTCTTGTTGTAGCACATGTTAGTTGCATGCACACTCTAGCATTTGTGAAAAAACACACATCTAGAGGGAATATTTGATCATATTGCTTCTCAAAGTATGTAAAATTGAAAAATTCATCATATTCTTCTAGTTTCTTCCTTCAAAAAATTTGTTATGCAATGTGCATGTCTGAACTATGCAAAAATTGCTCTCAAATGCATGATTACTATTGGACAAGTCTTCTATCCATATCTTAGTTAAAGGTCGGTTTTCTTCTATTTAGTACTATGTATGTGAGATATTTGATGGCATTTTGGTGGATGACTTTCATAAGGTTTTTTTGTGGTGGTTTTAGGGATGAACGGAAGACCAAAGACATACACGAGGCTAATTGAGCACAATTTTATAAAGTTCATCAATACGAAAACTGCCATTTGCAAGAGATGGCTTCATGTTTTTGAATCTTTATTTATCAACACGGTCATCATCTGTTAATGACCTAGTTACAAATTGATGCTTTCGGTGTGTTTTTATCTCAACCTGCATGCAAAGAGATGGAACATAACTTTATGGGATGGACGGAGCTTGTAAAAAGTGAAAAAGGATAACCAGCTAAAGTAGTGGCAACGTGCTTATTCATGAACCAAGGCTGAATGGAACTAAGAGTTAAGTTTATTTGGATTTATGCACAAATTCTGGACAATTTCAACCACCAATATGACGTACACTAGATCACAAAACTACACAAGTTTGGTGGTTGACGAACTTGAAATATAGATATTCAAAGTTGTGGTTGTACTGTTGTTGATTTTGTTGTTGTCATTTGATGTTGTCATTTGATGTTTTTGTCCCCACAAGTGCACATCTCTTCATTTTTTTGGATGAGTGGGTTGTCCAAATATATAAAATGACAGTTATGGGAAGAACCGGTTGACTTTGAAAAATAATCGGTTGAAGTTTAAGACTTTTGAAAATTTATAGATCATTTAAGAGAAATTTATAAAACGTGCCCCAATTTAATAAATAAAAATGAAAGATGTCAACATGTAATTGTTTGGACTTGGAAACACTACAATCTCAACCGATTATGCCCAAAAATCTCCTAGGACGTGCCCATGACATTGTTAACTGAAGTTGAAAAGGAGCCCAACGTTTTCAAGGGAGTGGAATGTTCACAACACCTACCAATGATGGTAATTTTTTTTAAATGTAACACACGTGAACAAATATCCCAAGTGAAAAATCAAAAGCTTGTTGAGATCATTTTTGGGAAGAATGCCTACAAAGGCCAAAGTATATACCTTGGGGAGAGACGTTGTGCTATTTGCTCATATGATCTTTATCATGTCATTCCAAATAGTGAGACTAATTTCATTCATAACATTCAATATTTCATTCATTGAAGGAAACTCTTAGGGAAGGAGAAATGAGCCCCCTGAACCCCTAATGGGGGCTCATTTCCACCCCCTCTCTCTCTCTCTCTCTCTCTCTCATGTGTTGTGTGGCTAACAAGGGTGTGTGAGCTCATAGGGGTATGCAAGTTTCATATTACAATATGCCCCTAACAGTTCTAATTTAGCTTCACCCAATAGTAACGTCATGTAGGTTCCTAATATAGGCAAGTGTCATCCCGGTCCTACTCCATGTTTATGACACATCACTTTAACATGGTCCCCCCACTTTTTTCATAACAGTAGGGAGTAACTCTGAATGGGGGATAACAACCGTTACCGACACCAACTACCACCACGGCATCCGTTGTATATAGAGATGTCTTGATCCCAATAGACGGCCGAATCCCATAAAAGGCCGCCACCTACATTTGTTTTTTCCCAAAAGCACCTTTCAAGCCAACCGAGACTAAGTTACCGTATTTGCCCATGGGCATGGAAGTTGTGTGTGTGTGTTTTTTGGGTCGGTTTTTCCTCACATAGCGAGGGCAAAGGGAGAATTTGAGTGCACCAATTACCATGATGGTAATTTATGTGGCTATTGTGACTACCTACTTACACGATTTTCTAATTTACAAATCAAAGCATGTACGTTTTTGCAGTGGAAGTTTTTCTTAGGTTCAATCATGTACATCCTCAAAGCTACTCTATCAAGATTTTAAAATAACATTCACGGTCGGTTCACATGGTGTCCCAAACCCAAAATTCCACTTTACACGAGGTCAATCCGTGTAATCTCAGCCGTTGAGAGCATGGAGGTTTGGGATTTGCCACTTCACACGGGTCCTCGAGTATGACATGGATGCCTACATCACAACACTTTTTGGTGGTGAGGCTCGAAACTTGAGAGTTGAGAAATTGGGTCAAGCAAAAAGCTACTCGCAACTTACAACACAAGTCCCAAGAACGTTTTGCATGAAATAATTCAAATTTGAGGTAGACCATATTTCAATGGGCTCGAGGTTCAAAAGTTGGGACTTTGCCTCTATGTTAGGACTTGTTGACATGAGTGGGACTTGGGACCCCACGTGAACCGGCCCTCGCAACCATAAAAATCACAACACCATGCGAATCGCATTCAAGTAAAACCTGAACATATTTTCAAAAATCCAGATTGTTTGGTGGACATGTTGATGCATTTCCATTGTATCTAAATTTCATGGGTGATATATGAATCCATGGCAATGATTATTTGAGGTTTATGATATGATGAAAGAATAACTAACCAAAATGGTTTATTTGATGTTAAATTTATATTACGATCTACTAAAGAATAATGAAGATCCGATCCTTGCAAATTAGTAACATATTATGATTTTTAATAGTTAATCATCTTAATTATGATCACTATATTATATTGCATATTCTATATTATGATCACTATATTAAACATTTCGGGACTTTTGGGAGTCCCAAAATGTGAAAAATATCTATATTGTGCACATGGGAACAAATTTATTGCACACATGAACATATTACGGGCTTGTGGGAATGTGGGAACATTGAAGTCGGAACACACAAATGTCGTCTGCTCACATGAGAACGTATATATGGGAACATAGGAACAACATATAGGAACGTGGGAACAACATATGGGAACATGGGAACCAGAGCCCTACATTGGGTGCCCATACCCATGCCCATGCCCAAACCCACCCATGCCCATGGGTTTTGGGTGGGCATGGGTTTGATATTATTGGGCATGGGCGGGCATGGGTGGGCAAGGGTTCGATATTATTGGGCATGGGTGGGCATGGGTGGGCAAGGGTGGGCATGGGCATGGGTGGGCCAAGACTTGGTGTAGGCGGGTAATGCACATTACACAATTTTTGAATACATTGGTGGCAATTTTAATAGCATGGGTGGGCATGGGTGGGCACGGGTCATGCTATGGGTGGGCATGGGTGGGCATAGGTCGTTGCTGATGGGTATGGGTGGGCATGGGTACAAATTCGAAGGAAAATGTTGGGCTCTGATGGGAACTTGATGATTTGTAAATATGAGAGCAGGGAATCGTGGGAACTGTACGGACTTCTACATTGCCTTGCAGTACGCACCGTGTCCACCTATTCCTAGTACTACATATAGAACTTCCAATATTAACTTGAAGTTTAACATGCAACACTTCACATTGGATAGGTCAACAAACCCTCAAAAGTTTTTTAAGCCTTCCATTAAGGTCGTCACGGGTACACCGTGTCGACAATATTGGTACAATTAGCATGTAAAGTATTGAAATCAACGAAAATAACTCCCACTAACCTTGAGACACCATGATGGTCTCCCATGGACCAACCACCCAGAAATATTTAGTAACAATGGTAGTATTTGTTGACACTATCAACGAAGGCACATGCAAAAAACAATTTTGATGTCTCATTCCTACCGCCCTCGGTATTTTCCCCGTCTTTGATCACGAGCATCCACGGGGGGTGGGCCGTCCACGAGCCCCTCGTCCACTAGTTGGCCGGCAACGACCTCCTCGTCGCGCACTTGCGCCACTTACGTCCTCCTCAACCGCCTTGCGTCCATGCTCTTGCGCAGAACAACGGTGAAGGTTGTCTTTGGCAAATTCGATCTGCTCTAGTGGAATAGTAGTCTTACGGGGCTCAAAATCTTCATGCGCAGGTAGAGGCCATGATGCCAAGATGCAGTCGATTGGTTGCCAATCAAGAATGGAGTATTTCGAATCACGTTTCCACTTGAAGTTGGTGTTTGAGTTCCAACCATTCCATTTCTTTGTTATGTCTCTAGCAGTTGAAGTGGGAGTGACCCATTGTACAAGAATTTGACGGGGATGCTCCCCAGTGATGTTCAAGTTAGGTGGATACAAAGCACGGCACACCCAAATGGGTCTATCGATATCTTGTTCTTGGGGTCGAAGTATGAGGAAATGTCCCTCATGCACATTGTCGGCAATGCGGAAACCAGGCACATGACAAACGTGGCAATCCCACAGTGTATACATCTGTGAGGGTGCATCTAATGCCTCCTTCACCCCAGTCCAATATTGTAAAAGATGTCCGTGTGAGCCTCTATATGCTCCAGTCATGTCATGATCGCATATTGATTGCCAATAGTTAATAAACCCTTGCAAGCCAACAACAACATCTTCCAATTTGGCCATATCTCGGGGTTTTGCAGGAAAAGGGTCCCCTGTGGGGAGAACCAGCTCCCCCTTTATATTAGATTTCCACATCATTATGTCATCTTTGGGCAACCATTCATCATGCGTATTGAGCACCTTGTAATGCAGCTCTTTACGTAGCTATTGCTGGACGGATATGGAAAACTCCAAGACATCTAAAGTCTCCATGCACTCTTCCTAATCATAGTGTGATGTTAATTGACGTGATTCTTGAAATTATGAAATTTGTGTTTAGGTCATTTCTGTAAAAAGGTTACTGAAATTCAAAATTTGAACAATAAAAGAAAACATCTATATGACATGATGGCTATCAAAAGCAACAACATTCTTCACTTTAAGTCACAAGATGTTTCTAATTAGCCTTCATGGGCTCTTCCTAATCACAGTGTGATAGTAAGGGACGTAATTCTTGAAATTATGAATATGTGTATAAAATCATTCATATACAGAAATTGAATAGGAAAAAAACATTTCTACGACATGATGGCTATCAAAAGCAACAACATTCTTCAATGCAAGTCACAAAGTGTTTCTGATTAGCTTGTGACGCTCAAAACTGAACCTAGAACTGTCCTACTTTCCCAGAGTTTGTAAAGCAGTAGAATCCATTGGTGTATCTAACACTACATTTGTCGGTTCTAGGCAAAAAAATTGCGTACGTTACTCTGCCTCATTCCTCAGTATGTGCTTCCATATCATGCCGAAGATATTGAGGAAAATGGCTATGTCGAGCCAATCGTTTCTTAGCTCAATCAACAAAACTTCTTCACCGATGCTCGATAACAACATCACTTAAAGATTGTCAACTCCAAGATCTAGCATCATGTCTTGTTCACAACCTCAATCCCCTCAATGCGGCCAGTGCGTGCTAATCAACTACTAGAGAGACAATAACCAAGTTAGGAAGTCTGGCATGGTAAGGTACCACTTACCCTTAAAAATCATACCATCTTGGTAATACATTGAAAAACCAGAGGCCATGACTTTATTGGAGATGCGACTCCACTTAGTAACCTCAGAGTCCATGAGGTCATGCCTATCAACAACTTCAAGCTCTTGAAGGAATTATTCACATTTTACATTGACAAGTGCTAGCATTTCGGGAAGGCTCCAATTTGAACACCTATCTCGACATGGCTTTTGGGATGTCTCCCCTTGAGAATTCAATGTGGATGGCCGTTTGTCCTGACTACGCATGGGAGAGGTGACGCGGGCATGATGTTGCTGCCTCAAACCTATAATATGAATATAAATTTGAGTAATATGTTAAGATTAAACACAAACACGTAATACTTATTACGTGTAAAAAATTTGGAAAGTATATACCTAAATCCTAAATTGTAGACCACATAAATTCTTGAGGATATCTCCTAATGCACAAGAAGCATAAAAGTGGAATCTCTAGGCCCATAATTTTTTTATAGCAATGTAGTGTTTATGAGATTAATGAAAAATTTGTAGAACAATGATTTGGACTAATACCATGGACTAGGTGTTATTTACTGTGGTTGCGGTAGAAATTGAGAAAAAAAACAAGGAAACCTCAAATCATTTAAGGAAAATTGTTACAAAATACCTAGGTTTTTTGAACAGAGCTCAAAAGATATCAACATGTAACTTGCTAAACTTGATAAAAACCAATGTTGTAACAAATTATATCCTACAACGTACCCATACAGTGGACTTGTAAAGAGCATTGCAAACCTTGGATGACTAATTCCGCGATGCAAAATTTAGACAACCAACTAGCTATAACAACTAAGTTGTACTCTAACCAATGGCTATTTTTAGTCACCCATAATCGTGTCCCATCCGATAGCTAATTTTTTTAGTCAACTATAGTCGTGCCCTATCTGACGGCTGATTATTTTAGTCAACTATAGTCATGCCTCATTTAACAATTGAATTTTTATAGTCAACTATAGTCATGTTGGCATGGCACGTCATACAGTTGTAGTTGACTGGCATGTGCACAATACATATCATAGAGTACAACAAATGCAAAAATAAAATAAAAAATAGCAGATACGATGGGGAGACCTAGAATGCAGCAGATCTGATGATGATGTCCTATAATAAGCTCATGTGAGCCAAAATCTTTGACTCATCTAGTAGTCAAAGTTAAAATGCTAGTCAATGAGGATGTTTAGAAAAAATTGCTTTAGAAATTAATGTTCAGGTGCATTGTTAAAGGAACATGTTATTTCCGGTTGAAAGTTATATTGAAAAAAATTAAAGTTTAGAAAGAGTTACTTTGGGTTGAAGAGTACGTAGAAGACAAATAGGAGGTGAAGGCGATTACAAATTTTCAGACCTTGGACGACTAACTCCGTGCTGTAGAATTTAGGCAACTAACTAGCTATAACGATTAAATTGTGCTCAATCCAATGACTGTTTTTTTTAGTCAACTATGGTTGTGCCCCATCCGACGGCTAATTTTTTTAGTCAACTATAGTCGTGCTCTGGAGAAGGGCCCATTATTTTCAATTAGATTAGCTAGCAAGCTAGTCGTCCAAGGTCTAAAATGTTATACACATCCACATGCTTTTGGGGGATGGTATATTTCTTCTACCTGACCCAATAAGGATTTTGCATATCTGAACCTTCTATGGATCACAATTTTCTTTTGAAGGCCTTTAAATGAGACATTATATTGTTCATATAAACATCCACAATGCATTTTTGAGATTTCTCAACTCGCTCAACATTTGAATCCCCTTCTAAGGACAAACCACTAAGGGTTTGATGTGCTTGAACCTTATAGGGGCATGCTATTTTTTCGATGATACACTCTTTAGTACATTTATCTCGCACACGTACAAGTTCCCAAGAACCTCGAAGCTCTCCAGTAACAAATTCACATATATTTGATTCACAAAGCCGTTTTCTTTCCATTCCATCCTCTCCAAACATTGCCTTAGAAACAGTCTCCACAACATAGAAATCAAAACCAATGATAGGATAGTGTCCTCCGTTCGTCAATGATATTGGCTTAAATCCATTTGACAATTGTAGGGAAATTGAAACTTCAGTCAGCTATCCATTGTGGAATTCGTTTTAGAGCCTCGAATTTTTGATCCTGCAACACCAAATTGTACACCGTAGTTCACACCAATGTTGCCAACAACTTTGTCTACAAAAAATTTTGAGTGGATGTCTTCTGTGTAGCAAGTCTTGTCTTCATGGTATTTACATCCCCACACTCTACATCGAATGGCAAGAACACAATACCTTCCTTCACACATTGAAGGGACGTCTTGTAATACGTTTGAGACCAAGCAAAATAGTTTTGGTCCTTCTCTAATTCATTTCGTTTACACTCCTCTGGGAGGCCAAATTTTTTTGCCGTAAGTTCAATTTTTATTTTATGTTCATCAAGGTGCTTCCAAAAGTGTAATGCAAGCTTTACATCAATGCAAACATTAAATATATGTTTTTTTATGTGAATTTGAGTCACAAATATCAAATCCAAGGTGGACAACTCCGCAGTTGTCGCCTCCTCCACCTCCGTGTCCACCACTACCATTGCCACCTCCACTGCTACTTCCCCCATTTCTTGCTCTACTTTTTGCATTTCTTTTAAAACTTCCCCTACACCTTGCTTTTTTTTCCACTTGTTTTGCTAGCCCCACTATTGTTGCTTGCGTCATTATGATCTCTATTATCATTCTTGATAGAGCTAGATTATGGATGTTTCTCATTCCTTGAGATTGAAAATTTAAGAAACACGTCCTTGATCAAACCCAAGTTCTAGGAGGACGGGGGATGAGCTCCCAACATTTGCATAATGCTAAGATATACAAAAATATTGTAATGTGGTGGATTTTTTTCATGTGGTTTTTGAATCATGTTTGACAATATCATAATTTGGCTAGGACATGTAGTCGATATTCTCCATGTTCTTCTTGGGACTCTACTCTCATTGCGTAAGCATCCAATTCATCACTTGAACCAGAGTATATTAATTCTGAGCTCCCTTGCATCCCGGGTACACAATTGTTGTATTATATGGCCCTAATTATAATCACTTATAATGCATTTTAATCCAATCTTGAGTGATATAATTTGTTTAATGTAGGAAACTCTTGTAGCCCTTCTAACAAGGAATCCAAAAATGTTATAATATACAAAATATATATTTTTTGAAGCATATAATTGCATTAAAAACATAATTACATGAGTTATTTTAATATAGGTACCATAGGCCAAACTACCCTATTTTTGGATTTAAAAATAAAAGTTTAAGATTTTTTATTATAAAATAAAACATTGCCAATGATTTTTTATTTTAAGTGGAGGCAACTACTCGTATGGATCTTTTAATATTATGTATAGGCATAGGTTAAAAAAAATAGGTGTTTCAATTCTTTAAATATGTTGTGGAGTTTTATTTTGTTTTATTTTAAATAATATTTTTAATTTAATAAATATGCAATCCAACTTCTTCTACATCTCATTTTATTTAATTTGGTTTTCGACCAAATTTTTGGTCCTTTTATTTTTGTATAATTTAATATAATTTTTACTAAGTCATTCTCTAAGCCATTTTAAGGACGATGCCCCTTGCGTAATATGAAAGTTGCGTACCTGGGCTTTCCATTGATGTTGTCTCATCAACATAATTGCTTTCTTCTTTTTCCTCGTCGTCATGAAGGTGGCGGATCATTACTTGAAAATTGGGCTCAGAGAACAAAAATTTCTTGTATTTTTCTGTAGTGATCTTCTCGACCCAAACCTCGATCTCAACCTCATTCACATTGTTCCTCAATGTTACCAATGCATGAGGTAATCCAACTCCAACAATAATGGACAGGATCTTCTCACGTGCAAAAAGAAACTCTATTTGCATATGATCAAGTGTATCTTGCACTCTTCCAATGATAATGACCTCAATATGATCATCATGTGGCAAGCAATCATCCAAATTGATGACAATGGTCCAAGATTCAACAAAATTCAGCTCTTTGGATATGCCCAACAATTCCATGACTTCAAGCAATTGTTTATTGATAAGGTCCAATATTGTAGAAAGTAGATCCTCAAAATCACACCAAATTGCAATGTGAGAAACAATATTTGTCATAAATCATCTTCTTTTTAATACCTTAAAACTCTAAATAAAAACCAATAGCTCCGCATTCTCCAAGAATCCATGAGGTTTGTCTAAAAAAAATTATTTCAATAAAAAATATTAATACCCAAATCATGAATATCAGGAAAACAAGTACTAGATACATGGCAATGTTTTTATTGCTCAAAGAAGGAAACCATGTCTATAATTGGGCCATAGTGGGTTGCAATGAATGTAGTAATTTTGAGTATTTTTTGTCTCTATGACTACATAAAACTAGAAAATAAACACAATCTATGAAATTGAAATTGACACTCAAAAACTCCCACCTTACTATTTAGGGGTTAAACATCAAGAAAAACACCAATACAAAGCTTTAAGGACAGAAGCCTTACCTCCAACCACATGTTGTTGTCACGCTTCGCCTTTGATATCTCCAACCATATCTCTTTATCCTAAGGTGTCTCCTTGTCAAACAAGTGACGGCCTATTAGTTCAAGTAATAATGAAAGTCTGCAACAAGCGTTTGCAATTGCCGTTGCCAATTCAACAAAGCCTTCCGGTGGTGTCTCACTCATGAATGCATGAATGTTGAAAAGACGCCATGAATCAAAATTGTCCAACTATTGTACTTCATACATGGCTTTGGAGGCTATAGGCAGAGCATTCATCACATGCTTCAGCACATCATGTTGTCGTGATGTGATCACAATCCAACAATCCAATCCAGGTTTCATGTGGATCTCATGAAAAAAAACCTTCAAATTGATTTGGGTCACTTATATCGTCAACAATGACCAACACTCTTCGATGTTTCAAAGTAGCATTTAATGTGCGCCTATATTCCTCGTCATTACAGTGCAACTCAGACCCAAGGCCTAAATCACGTAGAACCTTTTCCTGCAACACGGAAGTTTGACTGGACTGCACGTCTATCAGAAAACAATAATCTTCAAAACGTTGATGTGAAAGAAAGTGGTTGTATATTTCTATGGCAAGGATCGTCTTGCCAATACCGATCATCCCAACTAGCCCTATGATTCTAATAGTGATCATAATATAGTGATCTTATGCACTATATAGTTAATCATCTTTGCATATTCCTTTGATTAACTATAATCATCTTTGCATATTCTATAATGGGTGCAAGCATAGTAAAGTGGACCAAAAAAATGCTCCGGTATACGAAAGCCATGATTTTCTTGGTCAAATGCCTATAAGTAGTAGCAAAATGTTGTTTAAAATAGATTATTTTTCATGATGAACTCTATTGTTAAGTTAGGTATTCAAATATAGAATATCAATATGAGATCTTCAAAACCTATCATCAAAAGTGATGCGTAAAAGCAACTAACTAAATATAGTTTTGAACGTAAATTTCATGACCTTAAATATTTTGAACTTGGAATTTTTTTTCATATTTCTTGAATTCATTATAAACTTGAGGTCATTGTAAATTTTTTTTCAAAGATTCATCAATTTAATTTAATGTAATTATATTTAAAACAAGTTTTTGACAATTATCTTTTCAATGTCACCCACTTTTTCACCACTTGCACTGTCTTCTAAAATACATATACATTGTTTGAATTTTTTCTTTTGTGAACATAAATTGCTTGGCTTTATAGATTCATATGTTTTCTAAATGTTTATGAATTTTTATTTCATAGAATTAAAATTTAGTATATAGTTTTGGATCACTTTCACTTAAACCTGAGCAAGGATCAAGAGCTGTCCAATTTACCGTGCTTGCACCCGAATGAATCCTATCTTATAGTGCAACAAGTTGTAGTTTTGGACTAACCTTAATCCAATCTCACTTAAACATCAATTACATATACTTCCCAATAGTGATCATACACGGTCAATACGGGTCATCATCCATGCGGTTTCCAACATTCCATGGCTCAAGTTAAGAACAAATTTCTTTTGTTAACAAGTATGGTAAACACTTATACCTATATTATGCACTCTAATTCAAGACAAACGATCACGGGGATTGCTTTAAAATAGGAAGTCAAACCCATCTTGAACATACATATTGAGGATTTTCTAACTCATGGGTAGGAAACAACTTCGGCACCACTCTTACATGAAGGATGAATTCCTCGAGTTACACAATAAGTTGAACAATTGACATGTTTTCGACAGCATTGTGTGGCTTCATATGAAAAATGTAGATTTTAGTGAGGGGAGAGTGGTTTTGTTCCAATGGCCCTGTGTCCGGTGGGCACTAGGTCATTAACATTACGAACAAACACTTTATTCACGCTGGTCTTCAAAGAGGTCCGGAGTTTCTATATATGTAGATTTAAGATACCTAGTACCAAACCATCTCACCTTCACAATTATTCCAAAATTTCATAAGAGATCCCAAACAACTCGAGTGTATCGAAGGTGGAGACCAATGAAACTACCCGAATCAACAGGGTTTGTTTTGGCAAGTGTGTAGATTTTCTTTGAATAGTCATAGTCAGGGATGTGCAAATGGACGTGACGCGGCCTTTTTGTGTCACGTCGCGTCACAAATGACGTGATGCCATCACGTCACGTCACGTCAGGGCGTGACGCGCACTGACGTGGTAAAAAAAAGTTACTATACCACTTTTTGTAACTTTTTTTTTACTTTTTGGGACGACTGCTACGAGCAGTCGACTTCAGAAAACAAAAATTAAAAAATTAAAAAAATCTATTAAAAATCTGAACCGTTAGATCTTCTTGGATTGAAGATCTAACGGTCCATGATTTTTTTTAGAATTTTTTGATTTTTTTTTTGGTTTTCCTTGAAGTCGACTGCTTTTAGCAGTTGACCAGCTAGTCGACTGCTAATAGCAGTCGACTGGTCTTGGGCGACTGCAAAAGTAATTTTTTGCAGTCGCCTGCTAAGTCGACTGCTAATAGCAGTCAACTTAGCAAATGACTGCAAATAGCAGTCGACCTAGCAGTCGACTACAAAAACAAAAAAAATAAAAAATTCCAAAAAAAATTCTGGACCGTCAGATCTTCTTGGCAAGAAGATCTGACGGTCCATAATTTTTTAATTTTTTTGCAGTCGACTGCTAAGTCGACTGCAAATAGCAGTCGAATTGGTAATCGACTGCCAAAAAAAATTAAAAAATTCCAAAAAAAATTCTGTACCGTCAGATCTTCTTGGCAAGAAGATATGACGGTCCAAAATTTTTTTTGGAATTTTTTAATTTTTTTTGGCAGTCGACTGCTAGGTCGACTGCTATTTGCAGTCGACTTAGCAGTCGACCAGGGGGTTGACCAGGGGGTTGACCGCGTCAGTTTACCCCTGGGGTAACTGCCGGATTTACCCCCCCGCGGACGTGACGTTTTTTGGTCAGCCGTCACGTCGCTGTCACAAAATGTGACGTGACGTGACGTGCAATCCCTGGTCATAGTCACTTCACACGGCATCAATCTCACTCATGATCTAAAGACAATACAAGCATGAATTTGCTCCACAAGTCATGCTGACACACTACCATAAAAATGGGAATGAGACAAGCGAACGGGAATGAACGTCTAGCTTATTTTAAATTATTTTTTGAATCTACCCAATTTTAGATTATTATTTTCAAGGTTGCCTAACTTACTTTCGCACTTTAATTGATTATTAAGCAGAAAGGTACCCAAGCTGCTAGAGAGCTACGGTATAAGCATGTTATTCTTAAGTTGATCATGGTCGCCCATGGTTTTGTAAGTAAGCGTGTTGGAGTTTGGGTTGATCTACCTCGTGAGTGCAATTGTGATGGTAGTCATAAAAATTTGTTGGCAATTTGAAATCCTCATAATTATGAGTTGTGAACTTCTTACTTATGATGGTGGACGATGTTTTTATATTTCATCAAAACATTTGCAAATTCCCTGAGTCGTGTAGATAGAATCTCAAACAATAATGTGACACACGGCATTGAAAATGGACCAAAAAAAGGTAGACTCATTCCCCAACCCTCTTTTATATAATTTCTAGGATCTAAGGTAGGTACGAATGTTGCGGGGCATTTCGAACTCCACACATCTATTCGGTTCTTGGATCAAGGAGCTCTAGAATTTAGTATGCTAGTAATTTTTTTGATGAATGAGGGAGAATGTCGGTGGAAATCCCGCAACTAGAGTTCATATGTTCTCAAGATTTAGGGGGGGAGGAAGAGAAAGGACTCAAGGGAAGAGAAACCCACACATTTTTGGTGATTTTCAAAATAGAGTTTGGTGACTCAAGATAACAATATATTGGCCTTCACATGTGCCTAGCCATGAAAAAGTTAAGTTTCAAGGTTGGGTATCTTAGAAACATTCATTAACATTCATTTTCATCGTGATCATGATTTAAGATGACAAGTGTAGATTAAAAAATCAAGGTCATTGAAGAGAAGAGCGGGCGGCTTGGAGACAAGCAATGACCGGGGAGTGCCGGCAGTTAATTACAAGCTAGCGGGTTGATTTTGAGAATTTCCGAATGAAATAGAAATGTTTAGGAAGGGGTTCCGGAAGAAAAATCAAGGTTTCCAAAAATGGGCTAATTAGAAGAAGAAAAAAATGCCAGCATTTAGGCAAGCTACCCTAGGAGTATCCATGGCAAATTACCGATTGAAAGGCATTTTTCACGGCGGGCAGCCAACCAGACATATACATTTTTAGGATTTTTAAAAAAACTATGCATAGTTGGAGTTACCGTTGCCTTGTTGGCTTTAGGGTTGTCTAAGTGTTGAAGTTGAATCAGTTGAGTGATCGAGTGAATCTGTATCTCTGTGAGTATTGAAGTAAGAATCTCGAGGCAATGCTTTGAATTGCCTTGGAACGGTCAGATGAGGGGATAGATGACATTATTAGTGACATTGTCCCACTTTGGAAGATTGATAGTAAGTATCATTTTTTGTATGCTAATCCCTCTTCTTACTTGAATTCTAGCAGTGGTACGCAAATTTTGTGACTTTGAATACTAACCAACCTCCAAAAAAATACTTGGACCCTTTGTGGATCTTGTATTTTCTGAAGGCTACATCCTTGGCCCTAAGATGGTAGGGGCTTTGCTAGTTTCAACTCCTGCTAAGGATACTATTTAGACAAAAAATATATAGAGAGTGAATGCCAACATTCTTTAACCATGAACACTTGAAAAAGAAAAGAAAATAAAAGAAGGAATGAATGACAATGAAACTTAAAGGGGGAAAAATGGGGAGGGAATAAACATCCACCACCAAAATACAAAACCAACCCCATTTTAGACATTTAGGAAACTGGATAAATGAAAAAAGAAATGTCGGCTAATTGCCTAAATACATTAAGAAATGGGGAATATCAACCGATAAAATTTGCACTCTCTCATAACATTATTCAGACCCATGACAGTGTTATGTGGGACTGACAATATTCCATGGAATATTCCTAGTATGTTTTACATTTAGTCTAAATGTGGGGAATATTCCTTGGAATATTATCAATCCCACATAACATTGTCATGGGTTTGAATAATGTTATGCTAGGCCGACTTCCGGGTAAAAATCAAAAAATCCGAGCCACCTCCTAGAAGCTACATAACATTATTCAGACCCATGCAATGTTCTGTGGGATTGACAGTATTCCGAGAATATTCCACGATTTTGAGAATATTCCCCGAAATATTGTCAGTCCCACAGAACACTGCATGGGTCTGAATAATGTTATGTAGAAAATTATCCGTTTTCTCTACAGAATTCCCCGGACTCGGGAGACAAGTTTCACTGTGCATGGTTTGGGGCGGCAACCGTAAACATATTTAAATGGCAACTGTATAAAAAGATCGTCCCCTTTGAAATGGTCTCACCTTTTTGAAGCATCGGTATTTTTTTTTTTTTTTGAGACAGAAGGCCGACAGGCCAACGCCAAAGCACAGGAGGCAGCTGACCACCTGGCAAGTTTTCCGTCAGGTAGAGAGGAGATTTCACAGCCGGGATTCGAACCGCCAACCTCTTCCTTGAGATTTGGGTATCCCTCCACCATCATCCGGTAGTTTAGGGTCATCTCGGACCAGAAGCATCGGTATTTAGTAGAGGGATAGATTGAATGGACCGAGTCAACATAAAGACATCCATACCGACACCACCTTCCTAGTAGTAACGGCTAGGGATTTTGTGGTGTCTATGGAAACTCATCCATTGTGTGGGTGAAAATGTAGTGAATTATAGTTTGTAAATGATTATTTTAAGACGATTTGAGTCTATGAATAGCATCAGAGACCCCAAATTAGGGTAGTGGAGACAGTTGGGATGAATCGGCCCTCAATCTTATAGGGGACTTGTTTTTACTAGAACCCTTTCATCCATGATAGATGACTTTACATAGCCACCACAAACTCCAAACCAACTACTATTGGATTCGGATTCGTGGCGTCTATGTAATCTCATTCATCTTGGATGAAGGGGTTATAGTAACACAACTCCCCTATAAGGTTGAGGGCCGATTCAATCCAAGTAAACTCCCTACGTTGATTCAAGGTTTTTTTACGCTATTTCTTGAGTCAAATCGTCTACAAAGAATGAATATAATAGTCATGCTATAATATGAATCACTACGTTTTCACCTACGCAATGAAGGAGTTTATGTAGACACCATGAACGCTATCTAGGATTCATGGCAGCTATGTAAAACTTATCCATTGTGGATGAAGGGACTCTAGTAAAAACAAGTCCCTGATAAGGTTTAGGACCAATTCATTCCAACTACACTCCACCAGACTAATTCAAGATCTCCGATGCTATTTCGAGAATCGAATCATCTTAAATTAGTAGTTTATGGGCTATAATATAAATCACTCGTTTTCACCTTCGCAATGGACGAGTTTACACAAACACCACAAATCCCTAGCCGTAGTAGCTCTCATCCCACCACTTCCAAAAGTCATGGGAGGTGCAATTTCCAGCCTCCAACGCCTCCCCAAAAGTCTAAGAAATGTCGTCATCATCGAAACTTGTAAGTTGTATAGGACTTAGTGCTTCATCTTCTTCTTCTTTTTATGTTTTTTTTATGTTAAGGTGCGTGGTTGTTATTTGGTTCGTTTTTCATGTTCTCCAACTTCTCATGATCAAACTTACACAACAAACCTTGTGTTGCATCAGCAAATCTACGATGAAGCATCAAAAACGGATTGGAAACTAGATCCCCCTTGATTCAGATATGGTTATTAGAATTGCATGTTTGATAGTTTCTTAATCAAATACATAGATCCTCCCATACGTGTTCATTATTGAACGTGGAGTAGTTAATGAAATTTGGATATGATGTAGTCCAATCTCTTTTACACATATGTTGTTATGGTGTTTGTTCTCTGATCCTCATCTACCCACGCTCCAATCAAAAATGCAGGTGTCTGCCTAAAACAAAGTAACCAAATAACACCCACACCTTATCCTTCAATAAGGTATACATGACTCGAACATACACATTTAGCTTCACACTTCCCGTATGATATGAAACATGTGAGTTGTGCGGGATGATTAGCAAATCTAAATTGGGCCCATAGCCATTTGCCTCCTAATTTCTGGAGCTGATATGGATATTTTCATTCATTATGAAAGTGAAGATTCTCATTAAATGGTCACATAGGTCCCTCCCATGTATGTTGACTATTGATCCTAGAATGGTTAGCATAATTTGAGCACGTAGTCCAATCTCTTCTAAATACACCTCTTTTTGGTGTCTGTTCTTAGATCCACATACTACACATAACTAGGGTGGATTGTTTATTGAATCAATTTACACAACAAACCAATCGGTGGACCCAAGATTGGAGCCCTATTTGGATCTCTCACACATTTCAAAATCATACAACGTGTGATGTGATTGTTGGGTAGATAGTGATAGCTTGTTGTATTATCCAAGTTTATATATTTTCAAATAATCAAGAATAAATATCCAATGGACTTTTTAGTAGACCGCGGACCAAAATGTCTTCGTTGGCGTTAGTAGGGGGGATTAAGAAGCTCTTGCAATGAGGGACCCTAAGTCCTGAATGCTCAAATGAAATGAAGGAGGTGGGGAGGGGTTTAGGGTCTTAGGGTCTTAGGGTTTAGGGTCTTTAAGTAGAGTGACCTATTGACTTTGTGTTGAGTTGTGTATAAGGCAAACTCCCAAATTCCGAGCCTATGTGAGTCCTATAATCCTTCAGTCTTAACCCTTAAAGGCCACCCATCACTGAGTGTTTTTTGAAAGTGGGATTGACTTATGATGAACAATTCTCAATCCTCAAATTTTGCTCACACAAAAAAATAAATAGGTAGCAACTTGTTACAGAGCACATTGAGAGTATATTTGTGTGGTTCAAATATAAATTTAACACCTTGACATGGCATAATTTCATATACGAGATATTGATCGTAAATATTCATAGAAAATCCTATCAACATATTTTATTACAGAGGTTGTGTCTTGGAGCTCTAAACTAATTTTTTTTTACAACAGAATTTGAAGGATGAAAAACAAATTCTCAATGAGGATTGGTGGCTAGAAAAAATATAATTGCATACAATTGTACGTTTTGATTCCTTCACATATTTTGCTTGCTTTGCCCTTAATTTCAACTTATTTCTTTGATTGGAGAATCTCTCCAAGAGCATAGAGCCACTGTTTCAATAAGAATGACCTTAAATTTTTATTTCATTTTTAAAGAAAAAACTAGAAATAAGCAAGTAAATATGCATGTCTCAAAAATTCCATTGGGTCCTTGTTCATGTTTGAGGGTTGAAGGTTCTAGGCTAAGTTACTCTTATACCATAGCTCTCTAGCAGCTTGGGCAGAAAGTAATTAATTTTAAAGATGCCTAAATTTTTGGGAAATTAATTTCGTTGAGTGTCCCAAAACAAACATTCAAAGAGTGCCTAAAATCATAATAATGCAAGTGACATTCATTGGAATCCAGCTTCAATCTTTTGTCTAAGCTCTCAAATTCACGCTCCACATGTACATGCATTTCCTCTCTATTAATGGATTTAAACATATATTACAATGTCTTATGCCTTGCCATTGCCACTCTTCTCAAGCTTAATCTCTTACAAACACCATAGCAACATAGTCTCTCACAAAGACCACTCCGTATAACTCTCACACAAAGCAAAATTTGTTGCCAAGCAAAACCCTGACATACAAGTAAAAGACAAACTTTAGGGTAAGGAATGTAGTTTAAAGAAGTGTTTAGGTTAATCGTAGCCGTCATTGATGAAATTAGGAAATTCATCCATGAATTATAGAAATGACTTGGATGAATGTCTAACTTATTTTTAATTACTTTTTAAATATGCCCAATTTTAGAATATTATTTTCTAGGTTGCCTAACTTACTTTCATACTTTAATTAAAAATTAGGCAGAAAGGTGCCCAAGCTGCTAGAGAGCTACGGTATGGTCTGTCCATGATACTTTGTACAAGGCTTACAAAAAGTATTGAAAAAGATTTTGCTCTAGGAGGATTCACTCTACATTGGAATTCTAAATGACATGAGTGGGTGACTATGAAATTAAATTCCCAAGAAAATTATAGAGAAAATCAAAGATGCAAATACTAAATGATATGCTAGATAATAGACTCATATATTTATATTAAGGTTTTTAGCCTAATGTGATAAATATCTCAACTATACACACATATCATAAATCATGAAAATAGTACCGTAGGTTGATAGTGAGTTTGGCACAATTGTGTCAGATAATTATTTAAAGTGCCAAAAGTTGGTCTAGTATTTCAAAATAATAACCTCAAAAATTCCAACACTTTTCCTATGACTTCTTCATTGTTCTAGCTAGTTCACAAATATCCAATCAATAAGTATAAGGTGTTCACAACACACATTGCATGAATCGTAAGTTTTAGTATATAACTTTTCCTCATGAGGTGTCCACAATTAGTGTGGGATATGTAAAATTGAGAGATGAAGCCCCGGTAGTCCTCTTGTGTGTATTTGTTCATGTCTTTTGTATAACAACTTCAAATTGCACCATTTAAAAAAAATAAAGAAATTAGAGGTGGTACTCATAACATTACTTAGCAACGTGGGCCCTTAGTATGTAACAGTGGGGTGTTGGGAGCTCAATCTGAATCTAAGTCTCCCTACGCAACTTTTCCCGCATCTTACTATTATATTATGAGGGCCCACAAAATGAGAGTTGAATGCTAAGTCATGTTAAGCCATATTTGATTGTCTAAGTTTCCTTAATTTAACACAATCCAGAAGAATTTCTTAACACAATCAAGCTCCAAAAATTTGTTCATAACACATTTTCTCTTCAAATATCCTCACTTCTTGAAAATGCTTGCTAAGATTCGTTCATATCTTTTGCACAAAGTTTTTGAATCACAAAGTTATTCTTGGACGTAGTACTTTGTTTCATGTACCGATTTTCTCTAGTGGGACACAATTCCAAACAAGTGCATCTTCTTTGTGGAATTGAGGTCTGAAAATCTATTAAGGACATAAATCAAGCTCTTAGTACATAGTCTTGCAATTTCATGTTAACTCATATTCTTCGCGATGACTAAGGATGACTTGGAATATAATGCGAACCCCTCCTCTATGTAATACCCTATAGTGGATTATTAACACTACATAAGCTTGTGTAGAGTAGAAATTTACTATATTATGGAAAAGCATAAGGTCTATTAAAGTAAATATGAAAAATTATCTTGTGTTGGACCAGCTATCAACCTACGTCAATCTTTACTATATATACAATCCACTATCGCTTTGCAATAAAAATTCACTAAAGACTTTGATTATTAAAGTCTTTTTGACAATTTAACCTTGTAACATGTATCATCGAAGCTAAGACAATGATAGCCTCTAGATTTACCATTGTATGATTAGTTCAATAATCAAGTTAGCACATCTATTGGCAGTTTTTTCTCCACAATTTATGATACCCTTTTGTACATCTACACCTATCTTTTAATTCTCAACTTGAACCTTTGTATTTGTACACACAAGTAAAAATACAATATCTCCCCCTTATGTATATTATATACATTAATGATTCAAAGAATTTCCCTTTTACACTCACAATAGTTTGTACATTATTTGTAGAGTGCAACCCTTGGGTTGGACTACAACAATGACATTGCATTTAGCAAATCTTATTGAAATTGGTCATTTTGAATACGATGAACTACATAACATTACACAAATTATCCTCATTGCAACCTCTCTAAAAAGGGATGGGTGGACCCAAGGTTGTTAGTGATAACTTATTCCTTGCCAATATTCGGCCCCATCATTTTTGCTGGACCAGCGGGAGGACCGATGTGGGGCCCCAGGATGAGGACATCATGTTTGTTCAATTAATAGACCCACTTCAATTTCAGTTAAGGAAGGTCAGACTAGCTACATGCCAGTTAATTAGTATCATGTGAAAAATACTCAGACTAACAATTGTTCATTTTGTAAAATAACCCCAAAATAAAAAACATAATACACATAATATTCCCAGATCCACGGTGCATCGACCTACAACTAAGTATTGTTATGTGTTGTGTGCTTTAAACATTTTATAATACTTTGAAACCCAAAATGAGCATCTAGAATTTTTATGCATTAAAGGTTAAAGCTAAGGATCCACATAACATCATTCAAGTGGATGAGTGAAGCTCCCGGGTCTCAAGATATTTTGTTCGGTTGCCAATTTTGGCGTATTCGACACAATGTGGCGATGTCCGATTATCGATAGCCATTTTCCAATGAATGGGGAGAACCAGCTGCTAGTTACAGATGAACCAGTTGAGTTTGAGAAATAACCCGGTTGAAGTTAAAGACTTCAGGAAAATTACTCGTCATTTTAAGGAATCTATAGAATATACCCCAATTCAATAAAGAACACGGAAAGATGTCAATATGTTAGGGCCACTTCACACACAAGACTGAGAGCCCGTGACCATTACACTTCAAGCACTTTCATTGGTGGGAAAGGCGGAGCCGATCCAAGTTCGCTTCACACTACGCTTGAGGGACCAACGAAGTATGTGAATGCAAGATGGATGTAAAGTCTACATAGATTCCTGCATGGCATCCAATGGATCATGTTTCATGGTCACTTGGACTATTCTCAAAAACCACCTCTTGGAGGTAGGCCTAACACAAAACCGGGAGACCATGGCACTCCAAATGCTCACAACCATTGAATTATTCTATTTTACCATGCGTGAGGACACACATGAATAGAAATTCATTGAAATAACATTTGGTTGAGGGACCAGTCACATATGACTTCACACTACACTTGAGGGTCCATGACCACACTACATGATTTTGGAGGTGTCTTGGGGACGGCCTTTGGACACTTTCTTTTGGGCTCTCACAATTCCATGGTCACGGCTCTTGGCTTGTGTGTGAAGTGGCCCTTAGTAATCGGTTAGACTTGGAAACACTAGGATATTGACCAATTATGCCCAAAAAAATCCCCAGACACTGCCTATTTCCACCTCAAATCATGTCAGGTAGGCCAATATGGTGTTTAAAATGGCAACTCATCAAATACTCTTTGTCCGTAACCATCATCAAGATTTGAGACCCTTTGTGAAGCTTTTTAAGGTAATTGTAGACTTTGTGTGCTTGATTCGTGGAAATCATAAAAACTCAATATTTGTAAGAAGGAATGTCCTCCGAATCTTCCGGGTGCATAATTAACCCAAAAATGAGACTCAATGGTCACCAACAACCTCTCACTACACTAAATATTGTATTTAGCATCACTTACTACTCATGGTATTACTCGACTCTTGTTATGTGGGTTCTCAAAATATAACAATTGGATGCTCAAAAAGCTGCGTAGGGAGATTCAGATTCAAACTGAGCTCTTAGCATCCCTCTATTATGTTTTGAGGGCCCACATCCCCGGGTATGCAACTCCTGTATTATATGGCCTTGATTATAATCACTTATAATGCATTTTAGTCCAATCTCAAGTGATATAATTTGTTTTCATGTAGGAAACTCTTGTAGCCCTTCTAACAAGGAATCCAAAAATGTAATTATATATAGGAAATGAATATTCCTCGAAGCATAAAATTGCATTAAAAACCTCATTATATGGGTTTTTTTTAATACAAGTACCATAGGTCAAACTACCCAACTTTTTGGGCCTTTTAATAAAATTTTAAGATTATTTATTATAAATAAAACCTTACCAATGACTTTTAATTTTAATTGGAGGCAACTACTCGTGAGGATCTTTTAAAATTATGCATTGGCATAGGTTTAAAAATAGGTGTTTCAATTCTTTATATACGTTGTGGATTTTTTAATAAATAAATTAACATGCAACCCAATTTTTTCTACATCTCATTTTATTTAATTTGGTCTTCACCCAACTTTTTGGTCCTTTTGTTTTTGTATAATTTGATATATTTTTTACAAAAACCGTCCTCTAAGCCATTTTTAATCCGATGCCCCCTGCGTATAATATGGGAGTTGCGTACCCGGGCCCACATCATTGAGTAATGTTGTATTTGGAGTTACGCAAAGCTATAAGTATTTATTATCAACAAAGATTAAATTGGTTGTTTGGAAATTATTGAACATTGCCATCTTTACTTGGTGAAAAATACATATAGCATTGTTTAACTCCAAATAGTAAGTGACACTAAATATGATATTTAGTGTACTAGGATTGTTAGGCCTAGAACACGCTTTTCCATTTCATTGGGGGTGGTCGTTGCGACATGACCTCATTTACATGTGTCGAGTCCAATCTGTGAGAATTGCAGGTTGGACTCGACGCATGTAAATGGGATCATGTCGCAGTGACTACCCATGCCAAATGGGAAGCATATTCTAGAACCATGTTTCCTACTATGTACACTAAATATTCTATGATATTTTATATCATTGTGGTAAACTTTTTAATGACACTTCTTCTGAATAAATTTACAAATATTGTCACCCTAACTTGCTTTTTGTTCATCCACTTTTGGTATATTTTGCATCCTAACATTTTTGTAATGAAATATTGTCATGGATGACTGCAATTTGGATGAAAAACACTTAGTAAGTGACAACAATCGCAACATTGTAAATCTATAATGCCCAAATGCTTTTACAAGGAAAGAAAAATAATATTAGGTTTACATCTAGTGTTGGTGACACTACGTGGGCGGTTTACAATTAGTATTGAGCAAGATAAATAGAATTGGTGACAATAATGAAATTATTTAGTGTAGTGCATTGTGAAATGGCAGGGTTGAAGTCACTCTCAAATACAAGAGGGGAACTGAGTACTAAGGTAACCATGTTATACTTCAAAGCCCCAAAATGTATGATTATGGTACATATTGTTGGTTTTTGGTATACTTATCTCATGGGTGCACCACCACAATTGAATTGTCTTGGTTGCTCGGGGAGGTCACTCCATTGTCAAGTTGAACACCACGTGCGTTAAGACAAAATCTACTTTTTCTAAAGGGCATCACCAAAATGGGTCAAAATTTTATCAATTTTTTTCATGAGTAGATATACACGGTATCTATCACATAGTAAAAAATGGTAACCAAATTTGATGATCTTTTTTTCTTATAAAACATACCGTTTCTAACTAGAATGATGCAAAATTGAACTCAGACAATTACTAAAAAAAATGAAGATGAATAAAAATTTCATAAAAATATACAAAAGATACTATCAATGGTCATGTATATGTAGAAAAAATATCATGATTTTTAAAATTATCTGTGGCATGTAATATAGGGGTAGCAAACTTTTAACGCATGTGGTGTTCAACTTGACAATGGAGTGACCTCCCCGGGCTTGGTTGCGGTGCCCATATCCCAACCACATTGGGTAGCAAAAAAGGTCGTTGTGTGGGTTGCATGTTAGTTGGGTACCACATGCGGTTGCCATAGGGGAGTCAACCCTGGTCATTTTAGCGTTGATTGTCTTACGTTTTCACACGAACCCATGATAAGATATGTGGGCCTCGGGCGGGGGGGGGGGTGACTAGCCAAAAAGTAGAACAACTATAGGGTGCTTTTTATTCATTGGCAAGAAAGTTTATAGAAACTTTGGATCTACCATAACCTACTTAAATTGCGAAACATGTGATTATATATAATTTAGCATGAGGGGGAAACCCCCCACTTTAGGGTTAAGGTCGAAAGAAATTAACATGACAAAAATAATAGAGGATTTAAAAAATAAAATAGAATGAGTATATTCACATATAATACATGTAAAATGGATGAAAATTGAGCAGTTGAGTTATGATGTGTACACTCTTCTTTCACCAATATATAGCAACGTGGATATACGCCATGCCATATTGGAGTCTTAAGTTTGCCTTCGTACGGAACAAGTAAATCAAAATTTTATAAGTAATTTAGCATCATTTGAAATAATCCAGGTTTGAAATAGTCCAGGTTTTCTTTTATAATTACTTATAAGGTGTTGAATATTTGGTGAAGTTACTTTTTTCTACTTAAAGGGTTTCCTAAAATCCAAATGAGGAGGTAAATAGCCCCCATAAAAATGCACTTTGTACGCATGTGGTTACATGACACAAGAGGTAGTGACCCCCCCCCCCCGAGATGTGGGCCTTATGGACTAGATTATCAATGAGAGGAGAGTGGATGATGAGCTGTAGGATTGTTGAACTATCCACACACTCAAAGTTAGTTATCAATCATAATTGATGGACTCATAGATAAAATATTTCAATATAGAAATTATGGATGATATTGTGCACTCAAGGATGAAAAAGTGTGATGAGTTTTGATAACCCTTGTACTCTTGGACGAGCGATCGGTTATGTAGTCACTCTTCTTGATCGGACACTTGTACTTGAGTGATAAGTTATATGGCAACTCTTGTGGTTACCAATGGACACCAGTTAGAAGGCACATGCTACTGTATGATATGATTGAACCATGTGTTTAGAATATAGATATCATTCAAGGCTCAGTGGCTATAGGGGAGCACCTATATGATCCCTTAAAGATTGAGAAGATTTTCACTTGACCTCTTATAGCTTTTGCTTCTCAACTCTGATTACGAAACTTGAATTTACTATTTGTGTTATTTGCACTTGCTAACATGATGAGCCAATTTCCGATCCAATCCAACAACCCAAATTGTTTGAGGAGTTGGAAGTGCCCTCAATAGTGCCACAATAGGGCCACATACCTCACTGATGATGGAAACCACTCATGGATGGACCCATGTAAGTTAGATGGGTCGTAAATGGTTACTTTTTCTAACTAGCCCATTTTTCATAGGATATGAAGCACACAATTAGTACAAGATATATAGTTAGCAAATCCAAATCGAGGCCAAAGCCCCTTTCCTCATGATTCTTGAAGCTCATATGATTATCTTATTCATCAAGAAAGTGAAGACTCTCATGTTCATTAGATGGTCATACAGGTCCCTCCAAATATGTTGAATGATGAGCCTAGAATGGTTATCAAATTTTGAGCAAAAACTCTAATCTCTTTCAAACACATGATTTTTTTGGTAATTATTCTTGGAGCCACACCAAACCACATACCACTCAAATGTAGGTGTCTTAATAAGAAAGTGACTAGTTAAGGGTTGTCTACCTTAGCTTGCATGGATACCAGAGCCCTACATCGGGTGCCCATACCCATGCCCATGCCCAAACCCACCCATGCCCATGGGTTTTGGGTGGGCATGGGTTCGATATTATTGGGCATGGGTGGGCATGGGTGGGCAAGGGTTCGATATTATTGGGCATGGGCGGGCATGGGTGGGCAAGGGTGGGCATGGGCATGGGTGGGCCAAGACTTGGTGTAGGCGGGTAATGCACATTACACAATTTTTGAATACATTGGCGGCAATTTTAATAGCATGGGTGGGCATGGGTGGGCACGGGTCATGCTATGGGTGGGCATGGGTGGGCATAGGTCGTTGCTGATGGGTATGGGTGGGCATGGGTACAAATTCAAAGGAAAATGTTGGGCTCTGATGGATACCGTAGCTCTCTAGCAACTTGGGCAAAAAATAATAAATTTTAAAGGTGCCTAAATTTTTGGGAAATTAATTTTGTTGAGTGTCAAACAAAAATTTAAAAATCAAAGATTGCATAAAATCATAATAATGCAAGTGACATTCACTGGAATCCAACAAAGTAGCATCAAATAAATTCAACAATGTCTTCAAGCGGCATCAATCTCATTCATGGTTTAATAAACGATACAAGCATGAATTTGCTCCACAAATCATGCTGACACACTACCATAAAAATGGGAATGAATGTCTAACTTATTTTAAATTACTTTTTGAATTTGCCCAATTCTAGGATGTTATTTTTTGGGTTGCCTAACTTATTTTCGCACTTTAATTATTTATTAGGCAAAAAGGTGCCCAAGCTGCTAGAGAGCTACGGTACTTAGGAAAGAATTAGGAGACTTGCATATGTGTTTGTAATTCATTCAACAATAGGTTCTCCAACTCATTTTTATTTAGTTTCTTTTAGGGGAAAACCTAGTAATTTATTTTCAATTATATTAATAATGGCACTCGGTGTGAGTTGGTATCTTAAGCATGTGCATGTCAACCAAGGATTGATTGATCAATCTTTAACCCTTTCTTTCCACTGCAAGACTATCATTATATTCGTTAATTTGAGACTTTCTCTTGTCTCAAATTAATATGTGAACCACAACAACATGGTCTAATGTTTGGGTCGTCCTACCTAAACCATCTTGATATGAGTTCTTAATTGGGTTCTTGATATGAACACCCGCTTCAAAGTATTTGCATCTTACAACATTCTCCAAAATTTGTGTGATTTTATCCATGTTCTTATACTTGTAACTGTCTCAAAATGCCGAAAAAGTCCAAAATTAACGAATATAGTGATAAGTTCCAAGGGCTTGCTCTTGGTCTAGAAACCTACATTGTCAACACATGTGAACTTGCTATGAGATTGTGTTTCTTGAAAACGTGGCATTTTGGCACTTTAATTAGGGGAACAAATGCTCAAAGACATTAATATGAACTCAATTAATGTCAAAGAAAATGGTGAAGATGTCACTTGTGCACACAATACAATGCCCATTTTGCTATTAACAAAAATTTAAAATCAAAACCATACCCCACATACTTGAATAATATAAACACACACTAATAATTCAAACTAATAATTCAGATCATGGCACTCCTTTGCCTTGTTATCTATATATGGGTCATACCATACAAACCATACAAGGTGGAGGGGAAGTCATACTTTTCCTTTTATTGCATATCAAAACCATAATTTTTAGACTTCAATTGAGCATTTCTCAAGGATGTTTGAGCTAGCATAAAACATGGATCAACGGCAAATTTATGTACTCAATTAATCTTTTCTTTGAACCTTCCTAATAGGCTCTCTGTCGGAATCGTGAGAGGCGTTTTGTGCCACAAAGTCACTTGAACTAGAAGTTGGAATGGGTCACACAATGTTGATAGGATGGTAACAAACAATGCAATGTCTTCTTCGTATGCACTAGAGAGCGGCCACTACGTTTGCATGCATGATAGATGGACCTACCAATGATTCACTGAGAAATCAATAAATATGCAATGTCTAAGCACAATGTTGCACATAACATTATTCAGATCCATAACAGTGGTCTGCTGGACTGACAGTATTCCAGGGAATATTCTTAGAATCTTTCACATTCAGGCTGAATGTGAAAGATTCTAAGAATATTCCCTGGAATACTGTCAGTCCGGCAGAACACTGTTATGGCTCTGAATAATGTTATGCAGTGAAACACATTGAGAGTTTGAGAACTAACAACATGTGGATACATAAGCACCAAGGACAATTGATCTAGGTGTTGTTAATGCCTCAATCAAGATTTGTATCGATTGAAAGTCATTCTCTCTACCACCAATCCATTACATTTTTTCGTTCCTAAGTTGTGTGCTCACAGACGTGAAATTGATGTACACATCCAAGGCCCCAACATCCACCTCTAACAATTTACCTTTCTTTGGGAAATTTAACTCCAACCTGAGCTTTGAATGGAGAAACATCATGATGAGGAAATGTTGAGTATGTGCAACGTATACTAGCATTTAGTGGTGGTTGCACTAATAGAAAACATTTTGAAAAAGAACCGAAGTCATTTTTTTATTGCGGTTCTTTTGACCACCTTGATCTATAGTCGCTAAACGACCGCAGACATTTCTTTTTTTTGCGACTGTAATTTCGAAAAAATTGGGGTGTGTAATACATCTTTGGAAGATATTTTCAAGACCTTTCCAACGGTATATTACAAGGCCCCAAATTCCTAAATTTTCAGTTGGTAAACCAAAAAAACAAATCTGCAGTCATTTAACGACTGTAGATCAGGGTGGTCAAAAGAACCGCAATGGAAAAACAACTGCGGTTCTTTTTCAAAATGTTTTCTTCTAGTGTTGACAATATCCAATTCAACACTCCAATACAATGAAGAGGGAGACATTAAAATAGCGAAATATTGAAGAGTTTCAGTTGTAACGTAAAAAATGTATCAAGTGGAGAACATTATGCAACTCGTTGAAACCAAACTATACATCTTTTCCCAACAAAAAATTATATGAGGCCGAGAATGGAGTTGGCTGTAAAGTAAACATGGGTTTGCTTCCATAATTGTGGTCCCAACCCCAGTTTGAGCTCAACTAGAAAGTCACACCCGATGTTCCCTAGGAATTTCCAACGCCATTGTCCCTTAGGACATGGCCAAGGATGTTTTACGAACAGACACTCTATTCACTCCAGCCTCCTTCGAAAACCGGAGTTCTTCTTCTTCTTCCCTAGGAATGATGGAGTGGAATATAGGACGGTTTTTATCTGCATGATTGGGTGTCAGACAATACTACCATGTGCCGGTGCCGGTCCATTTTCTCAGTGGGTGAGAAACGGGTGACATCATCCAAAAAACGGGTGATGTCACCCATTTTTTGGAGGGGTACTTCTATGTGGGGTGCCAGTTTATTCCGATTTCCTACTTTCTCCCCAAATTTGGTGAGTAATAAGATGTCACATTTTATGAAGGTGACCGGTAATGAAGGTCATCATCATTTAACTTTTGATAATTTTTGTACATTTATTGAATGAATTCCAAATTATGTATTCTTGGTGTCCATAGGTGGTACGGATGTCATCTATGGAAATATATAATTATTTATATATATTAAAATTTCAGTTGAAATCGTGATTGTACGTTGTTTATAAGTGATGTTTGATACATTTGCATCGACTTTTATTTTTCATATTAAACATGACATTTATTAGGGTGCAAGCACGGTAAAGTGGACAGCTCTTGATCCTTGCTCATGTTTTAGTGAAAGTGATCCAAAACAATATACTAACTTTGAATTTTATGAAATAAAAATTCATAAACATTTAGAAAACATATGAATCTACAAAGCCAAGCAAATTATGTTCACAAAAAACAATTTCAAACAACGTATATGTATTTTAGAAGACGGTGCAAGTGGTGGTGCAAGTGGGTGTCATTGAAAAGATAATTGTCAAAAACTTGTTTAAAATACAATTACATTACATTAAATTGATGAATTTTTGAAAAAAAAAATTACGATGACCTCAAGTTTATAATGAATTCAAGGAATATGAAAAGAAATTCCAAGTTCAAAATATTTAAGGTCATGAAAGTTATGTTCAAAACTATATTTAGTCAGTTGCTTTTACGCATCACTTTTGATGATAGGTTTTGAAGATCTCATATTGATATTCTATATTTGAGTACCTAACTTAACAATAGAGGTCATCATGAAAAATAATCTATTTTAAACAACATTTTGCTACTACTTATAGGCGTTTGACCAAGAAAATCATGGTTGTCATATAGCGGAGCATTTTTTTGGTCCACTTTACCATGCTTGCACCCATTATCATATTGCATTATGTATATGTATTTTTTACTATTAAGATCCAAAATTTTGAAAACATCATAAATTACATGTTCCCATTAGTTCACAATGAGAACTTTGACAATAGAACATACAATCATCTTCTATCTCTTATACATTTGAATAGTAACTAAACGATTGTTTGTGCATAGTAATAAGCTCAAGAGAGTAATAGTTAATACTAATATAACATCACATTTGCAAAATCTCATGTAGGTGATTGTTGTGTACCTTGCCCTTCTCAAAGGAGTACCACTGTACCGCAAGGAGCCCTAGGAGTACCCCTCAAAAGAAAGGACTTGAAGAACAAAATGGCTTTTAGTACCCAAGACCCAAGGGTGTCCCCAAGGTGATCGGCCAATCCAGTCACCGGAGCTCTCTAACCGGCACATGTCCTTCTTTTGACCGTTAGGACCGCCGGTCCTTTGGCACCGGTCCTTGCACAACGTACAATGTGGAACACCCATCCATGGGGGCACTGGTCCTTGGGTGAGGGGGGATGGGCACAAGAAACCACCCTTTTCCCACCCGCCCACCCATTTATTTATGAAAAAATGGACCGGAACCGGTACATGGAACTTCGCCCTAAGGCCTCGAGGGCCACCGGATGGTGTGTTAGGCCCATGCTACTCTAGCCTTCAATGACACTCACTTGGAGGGCCGAACTGCCAGCAAGTAAATGGGTGTATCCCAAGGTTGACTTGTGTTGTATAAGGCCTAGCTCGCTATGCAATTCTCATGCCTTGTGCACACACATAACACTTTGCAGTTACTGTACTAAGGGCCGGTTTACACTATGGACCATGAAGTCGGACCATGGAAGATGGCGTTTGTCAATGGTCCGAGTTCGTGGTCCGACTTCCATGGTCCGAGTTCATAAAATATTAGTTTTAAGAGCCATGGGCCCCTCACTAGGTGTAAATTGAATGTGGACCAAGAAGAATGACCATGCACCAAAAAGTGAAGGTGCTGATTTTTTTAATACATGCCCAAAAAGGGCAATTTTGAAAAAAATTCAAGTTTGACCATTCTCTTGTCTTCTCTTGGGCTTCACTTGTCTTCACTTCTTGTTAAATGTGTCGAAGATGTGGCTTGCAAATCTTCTCACAACAATTTTTACAAAAAAATGAGCAATTTAATTTGTACATGTTCAATGTAATTTACATGTGACATGTACCTTGTGTTGTCACTACACTAAATAGGATATTTAGTGTTTGATTATATTTAATGTTGTTACCACCCTATGTCAGCCATAAACCCCCACCTTTTTGCGTCTGTAATCCGAGTGGAGGTCTATGGCTCACATGTCCTTGTTGCCTCCTAGCCTCGGAAATTCCATACTCACACTCCAATGAATTCAAACACAAAAAACACACTCTTTTTATTAAACTCCACAGGGCATTAGTATTGAAAAACACTTATGCACCCATGATGATTGTTGAAACCAACCACAATGCAACTCTTCTCCCATTCCAATCTCCCACACAGTGTAGGAGTTATCTTGCATAATTAACCTAACTCCCAGAGCCCTAAGCCATGCTCCACTCATGAGAGATTAATTAAATATCACTTAATCCTATCCCTTGCTAATCCCCCTCCCTAGCCTGCCACATTTTTGGAAGCCCTGGCCTCTAGGCCCCTTCACCAGCTCTGTCATTTGGTTCGGAGCCTACCCTGCTCACCCTCGGTGCCAACCCTGGCACCTGCACTAAGTCTTGAGCTTCGGCTGCCTACACTCTGGATTGAGCCTTGATGGTCTGAATGCGTGCCTTGAGCTTCGGTACCTGCATTCTGTGCTTTGAGCTTCGGCTGAGCTGAAATTTTGGACCTAGCTAATATGAATCGACGTTTGGATTTGCTAATTTGAATCTTTGCGCTTCACCCATCTGAATCTGTGCTTCACCAATCTGCATCATTGCTGGGCCGCGGTACCTGCACTCTGTCTTGAGCTTCGGCACCTGCATTCGGTGTTGAGCTTCGGCACCTGCATTCTCTGCTTGATCTTCGGCTGAACTGAAATTTGAGTTTCGCCAACCTGAATCTGAGGATTTCGCTAATCTAAAGCTGTGCTTCACTAATCTAAATTTGTGCTTCACTAATATGAATCAATGCTTCACTAACTTGAAGCTGAGGATGTCGCTAATCTAAATCTGTGCTTCACTAATATGAAATCGTCAATTTTTTTGGGCTGCGGCACCTGCACTTAGTCCTACCCCCTGTTCCCAGTAGCTGCGCCCGAGAGAGCCAGACAGAACCCCCTTGGTCAGTGTCTTCCCCCTTGCAGCCAACCCCATCCCCTCGGCCGGAAATCCCGAGTCTAAGCTGGTTGTGAACCTCACAGTCCCTGCCCCAAAACGAACACCCATAGACCCCTCAACCGAACACCAAACCACTCATAGACAACCAATTAAACTTGGCTTAAGCCGCACTCAAACCAACACATCCTAAATCATGCCTATCCTCAACTTTAATCACCTGTAATGCTAATCAAATTCCCTAATCACACCCTCACGAGCCCTTAGACTTAACTCAAGCCCAAGCCTACAAGTTCTACTCTTTTTCACGTTTTTGAGCGCTTGAGGAAATACCAAGTGTGAGGTCTGACATTTTTTTGAGTTTAAAAACAAATGTGGGCACCCTATTGGGCTCACACCCTACCTTGCTCAACACTAAAGTTCAATTCTTTGATAATTAATGTTAGAAGATTTCCCATTGCGGTTCTTTTGACCACCCTGATCTACAGTCACTAAACAACTACAGATTTTTCTTTTTCGTTTCACAACTATAATTTTAACTTTTTTGGGGGCGTGTAATATACCGTTGGAAAGGTATTTTCAAGACCTTTCCAACGGTATATTACAAGCTTCCAAATTCCAAACATTGCAGTTGGTAGAGAAAAAAAACAAATTTGCACTCAAATTCTTGAGTTCTAGATGTCCCACATTGTTTGGTGAAACACGTGGGAGCCGGTATAAGGGGAAAAACAAGATAGTGCCGGTATGTCTCATGGGCTATGCTACGAGTAAGGCACATAGAGTGTAGATTCATTAAAAATTGATTGAAATGGCATTTCTTTGCCATGGGCCTTTGCTATTTCCTATGAGACCACCTCTCTTGCCTTTCTCACCACAAAACCCGTTGGACCATGTCAGTGCATTTATTAGGCCTTAAAAATTATATTTTGGGGACCTTGACCTCCATGGTCCCTCTGACATTTTTTCCTTAGTGTAAATCAAAGTTATCCTGGGACAACTTCAACAGCCAATCAGCTGCCTTGCAGAGCCCTGGTCCAACTTCATGGTCCATAATGTAAACTAGCCCTAATAAGACGAACTTTGCCGTGCTAATAGCATGAGAGAGAAGCAAAGTAGAACGACGAAGAAGCACTTTACTTTGCCGTTGCATCCAAGTTGTCATCCACCTTGACAATGGCAATTTCAAGTGCCGTTGTGACGGTCCTACAGCGGCAATTGCAATGTCATACGATTGGCTCCCATCACTTTTGCATCTCTTTTTATCCACTAGAATGAGAACTTCCAAAATAACTCACATAAAAGGAAAAATCTCGATTGGTTTGCATGTAGGACAAATGCTATTTGTAATTATAATTGTACTGCAATTTGTGTTCTTCACTAACACAATTACAGTTGGGATGACCCTACTGCAACTATAATAATGACAACAAATCACTTTGTGTGTAAGGAAGGCTCCACAATCTGCCTAAGAATGAGTTTTCATGTAGGCCACTCGCACACCATATTCTAGATAATAGTGGGTTGGAGGTGTTTTCATGTAGAGAAGCACAAGCCACCAACCAACCACATTCTCGTGACACTAAATACCATAAACAATGTACAAAATGATGCACAACTACACTAATGTAGCTTAGGATATACCATGGAAAACTTTGATTTTGCTGATGTTAAAAAATTGTCAGGCTTGGTTAATTGGATGTGGATCAATGCTTATCTTTGCTATCTTAAGATTTGTCATATGTGGAGCTCATCATAAGTTCCGTCTAACCAAATCTAGGGAGAGAGGGAATTGTCGTATACAAGCATACCTCTCATCCACCCAACATAAAAACTTGATGATCCCCTGTAGGTTCATTGTTGATTAATCTCAAATGACCTCAACTAGTGTATTTCGGGGTCTTTAAAACCAATTCCGGTGTCAAATCAACTAAAAAATGAACCTCCAGGCTACATACTATAGCAGTCCACGAAGGGGTGCGACTGCTCACGAGCAGTCGCGTAGAGACACCCATGGGCACGTGGCGTCCATGGGTTGGTCCAGGGGGCGTCTAATCGAAAGGACGCCTCCTTGGGGTATATATGGACCCCACTTCCCTCATTCCCTCACTCCCACCTCCCTCCATTTGGGCCTAGGTTGTTAATCAGCCCTTGCCATTTGGAGATAGAGGTGAGCTGGAGGGCTACAGGTGGACATACGTACTGTAATACGTATACAGGACACATGGTATACTATATCTGCCTACTATCTGTATTGTACTGCAACCCACCTACATACGGTCTACATTGTACCCCATTGCGGTTAGTTTGAACCATACCGGAAACTGTTATATGGGAACACTTATTTTGAAAGTGGTTTACATCTAATTATGTAGTTTGAACTTTGAACGGCCTTAATTTGGTTTTAGTGGATTGGAAAAAAAATTGTGGGTGGTGTCGCTTATTTTGGAAGTGCTACCATATTAGGTTTAATTTATAGTAGGCATACAAAGCTAGGGGTTAGGGGCAACGATGGCAGACGAAGATAACTTGCCGCCGGAACCTCCACGTGGCGGGGATTTGGATCCGGGGGGGACTCCGCAAGCGACACCGGGGTCGGCAGGCGCTAGAAGACGCGGCAATGCGCCGAGGGGCAGGCCGCAACCAATCAATTTGGAGGTGGCGCGGGACCCGAACATTCTCGCCAATCCCGGCTGGCAAAATGAGAGGGGCATGTGGTTGTATAGCACGGTCCGAAGGTACGTAGAGTGGACCCATTTGACGAGGATGTTTGTTCCTAGCACGAATGCTGAACGGATGTCTAGACAACGCTATGGCATATGGAGGGAGGTGAGCCATCAAATATTTGGAGAACGGTGCAAGGAGGTGTGGGATTTCTTGTGGGGTGCACCGAGGGAATTTGATCGCGGGCATATGCTAATGTGGTTATGCCAAATGGTCTACGCGGAGGTAATTTTGGGAGTGGATATCGACTGGTCCACCATACCCCGCACGAGCCCGGACTTGAGGCAGGCACGCCGGGTCACGGTCATACCAAGTGCCGTGCTAGGCCGGAACGCTGGCCGTCCGATTCCATTGGCATGGCAAACCCCAATGAATCCTTTGAGGGTCCGATCTTATTTTGATTTCCTTGCGGGACCAGATCATCAAATTGTGGGGACTCCACCGGCCGCCGAGTCAAACATGGACGAGCACAACATTGCCATAGGCTGTCACCAAAAATCCTCCACCCTTCGATTTCGTCCTAGCCCGAGTGGAAAAGTTTATAATGACATGTAGAGACTTCTCTCTTTGTAACCCAATATATAATTCCAATCTACCCTTGGAATATACACAACTTGATTAACACCACACTATGTAGTTTTACATTCCTTAATGTCGGGCAAGGTTTGAAATGTACACAAGGGTTGCTCATGAGTTTTACCCCGGCTCCTCTCCTCAGGCCGTAGGTTTGAGGGCATTTTTGTACCGTGTTGTGGGTGGGCATGCCGGAGAGACGGGTGAATACGTCCCAGGTCCTCACCCCCACGGATACGTGTATGACTCCAACGGCAATGTGACAGTAGGGGTATTACCACGGGAACCGGTCCCAGGCGAGGAAACAACTTGGGATGTGGAACACGTGTTGGACACAACAAGTTTTGAGGCCGATCTGGAGAGGCAGGAGGCCGTTACACAAGAGGGTAGCTTCAATGAGGTGGACGTCCAAATCCGGATGAATGAGTGGAAATACGTCAACGGCCTTTTGGACATCCGTGACGGGGCCTCTAGCCCCACCATGCAAGACGTCCTGCGCCATCCGAATGCCGCGAGGGGGTTGCACATTGGAGACCGCGCGCGCGCTCGTGCACAAGCTGACCGGGAGACTGCGGCGCAAGAACTATGGGCCATCACCGAGAGCAGGCGTGAGGCGAGGCGCCGGACACTTCGGCCACCAAATCTGAACGGTGCAAGCTCAAGCCGCGGACCCCCCATTCCATTGGATAGTGATTCGGAGCCGGATTAGGAATGTTGGCTAGTGTTTGTGAGATAGGCGTTGGACTAGGAGGCATTATTTGATACTGAATTGTCCACAATGCGGGAAAAACCATGATTTTGGAAATGTTTATAAGTGAATTATTGTTGACTATCAATTTTGGGAGTAATGTACAAGTGTCGCACAATGATCATTTCTTATGTTTGACCACACAATCGGTTGCCATAAACATCCAATTAAACCATGGACTTTGCATCTACATGCATTTGCACTTGAATCAAACACGTATCGATGCAAATAACTGTGACAATGATTCCATGTGGCATGATTATAAGTTCACACCAAGCGGAAAACATCACCGCAATATTGCTGGGAATTCATATATTGCGCATTTCCAACTTAACAACATACGTAAGTATACGTGCAAGTACAAACTTGATACTACGCTCTCACCATATTTGTGGGCAAATCTTACATTGACGATCTAAGTGTGTACTCTCTATACACCCGGTATTCCTTTTGGTGCGCGGTGCACCGGTTGAACCCCCAATGAATTGCGTCATGCACCGAGTGTTTTATGGTTTGGTAGAACCTCCACAAGGTCCCATAGTTTTTTCGAAAATACAATTGATTTTTCCCCTTCGTGAGAACGTCGCTAAGGTCCTGAAACAAGTGCCATGGGAAAAGTTTTTCCTTGTAACCGATGCCGCATGCGGGCCTTTCTTGGGCGTCCAAGTATCCGCGGTGGTGACGATCAACTTGTCTCCTAGGCAGTCGAACCCAATAGAATTCAGTGAACCCTTGAATTGGACGTAAAACACTGCGCAAATCGTCCTCATTTCGAGTGTTCTCTGCAACCACCTCGGTTGTAAATTCGTCCGGTTCGTCCGGCAAGCCCCATGCGTGTCGGGGATTGTAATACATACTTCTTGACGAACCACCCGCATCCCGTATCTTGCCACTCCCAGCCATCGCAATCCTATGGATTGCCCACACCGTAGTTGATCTTGGGCAATGTATGCGACGCATACAAGGTCCTCAAAATCACTACGAGGCAAGGTGGCCTCATGGTGGGTAGCACACTTGATTTTATAGGGATATCGCAGTGTGGGCCCTTGGGTGGCATCCAGGGATGTACAAATGGACGTGACGCGGCCTAAACGCGTCACGTCGCGTCACGAATGACGTGACGGCGTCACGTCGCGTCACGTCCAGGGTGTGACGCCAAACGGACGTTACTGTAGTAAAAAAAATTACTAATTGGATTTTTTTTTCAGATAAGTAATTATTTCGACATCAATACAGGCAGTCGTCTACCATGGTCGACTGCTATATAGGCAGTCGACCACTTAATCGACTGCTAACTCAGCAGTCGACTACAATGGTCGACTGCTAATGTAGCAGTCGACTAAGTGGTCGACTGCTATATAGGCAGTCGACCACTTAATCGACTGCTAAGTTAGCAGTCGACTACAATGGTCGACTGCTAAGTTAGCAGTCGACTAAGTGGTCGACTGGTATATAGGCAGTCGACCACTTAATCGACTGCTAACTTAACAGTCGACTACAATGGTCGACTGCTAATGTAGCAGTCGACTAAGTGGTCGACTGCTATATAGGCAGTCGACCATTTAATCGACTGCTAACTTAGCAGTCGACTACAATGGTCGACTGCAAATGTAGCAGTCGACCATGGTAGTCGACTGCCAATGTAGCAGTCGACAACCACCGTCGACTGCTATATAGGCAGTCGATTACCATGGTCAACTGCCATATAGGCAGTCGATTGCCTTGGTCGACTGCCAATGTAGCAGTCGACTACCACCGTCGACTGCCTGTATAGCAGTCGACCATGGTAATCGACTGCCAATGTAGCAGTCGACTATCTTCGTCGACGGCCAACATAGCAGTCGACCACGGTAGTCGACTGCTACATTGGCAGTCGGCCATGGTTGGTAGTCGACTGCTATGTTGGCCGTCGACGAAAATAGTCGACTACAGTTGTAGCAGTCGACCATTGCCGTCGACTGATACTATTAACAGACAAATGCAGTCAACATCATATGTTTGTTGGGTTAAATTTTAATGGTTTGGGTATAGTGGAATATGGATGGATGGAAGTAGTTTAGGAAAAATGTGATTAAAGCCTACAATGATATGCAGGAATGCTACGATGTGAGCGGTGAACGGTGAGCGGTGAGCGGTGAGCAGATCTCGCGAGCAGAAAATGTTAATTTAAAACTCTATTGTTCGAAAGTTAGGACCCTTATGACCGTGGATTTTGCACATATTTCTAGTTTAAATTTGTAATTACAAGGCCCATTATTGTGGAGTGCCCAATTTCTCGAACCAAAAAGTTTATTGAAATTACCAATGAGGCCCTATGACCGTGGGAAAATTGGCTATGGTTGAGAAGATGGTGGAATAAATTCTCTTTGGAGTATGACGACCACCAAGTGTAGTGTGATTTGAGAACAACGAAAAGATGCATTCAATGAGATAATTGGAATATTGAAAACCACACCACACTTTATAAATCCAAATACCAATCAATCAAACCAAAAATCAATCAACCATGAGGTTGTCACTACTAGATTCCCTACTTCCAAAGATACTCCCCTCATGGCCGCCCTCATTTGAAGTGGAATCTAAGCTATGGCACTCATTATGCACCTCTGTACATCATTGAAAAAGTATATAAAAACGATAATAGGAGAATAGTGGAAACCCTTAAATTTAATAGAGAAAGGTATGATTTAATAGTAAGATTATGGAATTAAGTGATGAACAATCAAATTGATCGTAAACTCAAATGTTAATAAGATACCAAGTGGTGTTCGAAAATATTTTAAAAAATATTAGAAAATACGAAGTCAAAAGTTAACTTAAATTATATATGCAATCCCATAAACTCCGAAAGTAATACAACTACAATGAATTTCATGCGGAATGAGTGCACAAACTGAAAAACCAACGGAAGAAAAAACGGTATATTAGATAGTACACAGACATTCACATGAAGCTATTACAACAGATCCGAATCACTGTGATCACCTGATGATGAAGACATTCTAGAATCACTAATATCTGCATCAGAGGAGGCTTGACCATCAGATTCTAAAGCTTCTATATCCAAAAACTCTAAAACTCTTCCCGGATGATATTTAGATGTAAAAGTCTGATAAGAACCTCCAGCTAGTTGATTAGCAATATCATTTGCATATGTAGGAAGTTGCCAAGACTTTGGAGGGCTGGGATAGAATTTAGGGTCACAAAAAAAAGGCCGGTGAATAGGATAGCTCAATTTATCGCATCTGCAAATGCCAATGGTACCATGTTTATAACTCAACTTTATAAGAAATGACAACAAAAAACACAACACTGGTAAGAGAATTTGTGGACCTTACTCACTTAGTAAACCGAGATCTTTTCACAATCCTCTCAACGGGGATATCTTCACCCTCAGGATCCTCTAAACTGGTGATAGGGTCTTCAAGAGTGACTTCAGAGGCTGCTCTAAAGATAATCAATGGAGCAAGTAAGGCCTCAAAAATATCAACATCAGCCTCTAATGCCGCAATGTGACGGTGCACATTGCGGCATGCATGAATGGAAGATCCTGCAAATAAAGAAGTTGGAAAAACTTAGTACAAAAACCACTATGAATTTTGTAGAGCAAAACAATATTAACGATTAACCAACTGAAATGGAAGATTACAAAGACATACCGGTCGCTGCCGTGCAGTCTAGAATAATATCCCCTGGGGAGCTACATGCTTCAATTAGCATTTGCATTAGAAGCACGGACTTTTCACGAGGCCCTCGCCATGGTGTGGATCCATTAGTTAGCTGGTCCTCACGAGAGACCAAGTTCTGGAGAATATCATCCCGTGCAACATCCACCCCATAAGGATCCAATTCAGGGACATGGCGAAACGAAAACTTCGATGGAGGTGACCCCGGCACGCTCCTGACCGCCAATGAAATACCGAACCTCATGGTCTACAATGTACAAGACATAAAGAACAATATTACTCTACAAAGTAAACAACACAACTGCGTGAGTATAATAGTTAGGTGGGTCTACACTAAGAACTAACTCAAGGATGAAATTGAAACTGAATGCGGTGATCAGAAAGAAGACTTAAGCTTTATCTTACAGTTGATGCTGGATTTATTGGGGATGTGAGATGAAGGCGGTTCATTCCCCACCACTCTTTCCGAATTGTGAAACCATATGATTTGCAATATCCAAGAATATTGGACTTCGTACTCAAGCGAAAAGGGTGAAACAAAATAATTGCCCCGTCGTCGTGAAGATGTTCGTCGGCAAAGTCAAAGAGTGGTTGTAACCACTCTTTCGATTCTTGATTCCAAGCGGGAATGGACGATGGTGGGTCTGATATGCCAGGAACAGGAAGACCTTCCGGTATATCTGCAAGAATCAAGTCCAAACAGGGATGGTCCTCCGGAGAACCCTTGTAGTGCCGGGTTTTGTCTTTTGAGTGCTGCACAATCAAAGGACAAGCAGGTTTGGTGTTAAAATAATCCTCCTTGCTTTGTACACTGCCTAGTACTTGAATGCAAAACAAATTCTTTATACATTCTTGTACCCTCGTAAAGTGTTCCAACTCTAGATATTAATCACAGTTAGTGCACATATTGTAAGCTATTGCTGAGTTGAAACAAGAGGGGCTCCGAAATTGATATATTCAAATAACACCCAACTTGTAAAAACACTTAACAAAGATTATGGCCGAATTAGGTACAATGATTGCAGATGCTTTCCAGAAATCAAAAGTCTAATTTAATCTAACTACACCCAACCAGAAGCCTAGCCTTAACATGCCTGACCCTCACTAATTGAGCCTGCCGAGACCCACATTTCCATAAATCAAAATATGTAGATACCCCTAACTAAACCCAATCCTAACCTTAACCTCCCTGACCTTTCACTAATTGAACCTGCATAGAACATTTCGGTGCCGAGACTCACAATTCCAGAAATCAAAATATGTAGCTACCCCTAATTAAACCGAAGCGTAACCTTAACCACCCTGACCTCACTAATTAAACTTGACTAGTGGGTCTCGGGGCCGAGACCCATATTTCCAGAAATAAAAATTTTCGGTTACTTTCTAGTTAATGAAAAATGTGGAACACATTGAAATGCATAAATTCCAAGACAAACATGTTATGACAAAATTAAGGAAGAGCAATACCTTGAGCATGAATCTTTTCAACTCGTTGTAGGAAGGGGTGAATTCCTCCGTGTCACCGCCAAGAACGACCTCCAATGAGGCATTGAGAATGAGCTCTTGAATATGGATGTCGAGCTCCTCCCCCGAAGTCAAAATAGGAATTTCACTCAACTGATCGTAGGAGGAATTGCGTTTTGTTCCTCTAGAAAATGTTGGAGCATGAGAACCAGATTCATATGTGGGACTTGGAGCAACGGGACTCTTACCTTCTAGCTCTGAGGGGGGGTTCATCTTCTTTCTGCCCTTCTTGGTGGACTTCTCCAGTGACTTCTGTAGCTTCTCCCGCTCTTTTTGATCAGCTCTCTCCTCAGCCTCCTTGACCCTCAGTGCTTTCTTCAGGTCCTGTTCCATGCGTCGTTTCATTGCCTTTGCCCTCTCATTCTCATCTTCAATGCCCTGTAAGTCCAGCATTTCAATTCCAGACTCACCTACAGCCTCTCGTGACTTCCTGAGCTCAGTCTCAAAATGAGGAGTAAAACTTGGAGCGCAATCAAGATACCAGGCACCGCCGGCAAGGTGAGAAGTTGTCCAAGTGCGTTGTTGAAGAGCTGAGAACATGCACGCTGAATTTGATCGATCAAGCCATGTGGTCAAGAATATAGGAAGGTCTTCTTTGGAAATAGCTCCTTTGGCCAGAAGCTCGTACTTAAAGTACCTGTGTCACGGAATAGCACATAACATTACATTGTAGAACAATCGAACTAGCAAATCACATAAGATGAACTAAAAAAAACTGAAATTAATGAAGAGTACTTAAAGATTTGAGACGTACCTAAAAAGAACTCTGCGGACAACAAGGTCAGATCCATTAAATCCAACAAAGTCATCAAGTTTTTTGAAGGAATCAGGTCCTCTGAAATAGGTGTTGAACGCATGGTCCCATAACTTCATACGACAATCTTCGATATACACGGACAACAACATAGGCTCACTGACAACACTCATGTTGATAGGAAGTTGGTCTTGACGCATGGTCTCGTCAAAAATAAAACTGGCATGCTCAGAAATCTGGAAAGCAAGACAGAAAGCATCAGCTAATTGACGTTACTAATTGAACAAGCCTAGAGCACCTCCATTACCAAGACTCACAATTCTAGAAATCAAACTCTAAAGGTACCCCTTACTTTATCCACGAAAAAGCCTAATTCTGCCCCCTTACTAAATGAACCTGCCTAGAGTAGCTCGGTGCCGAGAACACAATTCCAGAAATCAAAATTCTAACTACCCACCCCAAAGCCTAACCTTAACCTCCCTGGCCTCACTACTTAAGCCTGCATTGAGCATCTCGGTGCCGAGAGTAAGAATTCCAGAAATGATAATTTCTAGCTGCCCTTAACCAATCCCACCTCGAAGCCTAACCCAGAAATGAACTAAACCCCGAACCCCGAAGAAATGAAATTAAGAATGCGAGGTTGGTAAAACACATGCCAACAAGGAACTCAACTAATTGAAAAATCAATAAAATCAGTGGACTTACTCCTGCCCAGAAACATACTTTTGCAAGGAAATTTGCCAATTTCTCTTCGTTGATGGGCTTGGGAGGTAGCCTGCGAGCCTCGCGAGTGGAAGCAGATGAATTAAAGTATTCTAGCCATTTTATTTTGAATGCTGGAGACGCCCTTGAAGTTGCAATGAGCTGCAACTTCTCTAAGTTGAGTTCCGGTGAGAGTGAGTTCAGGGTGTAATGACGCTCAATCTGTGTGACAAAGGGATTGTGAGAACTTCTTAAGGATAAGCAGAACAGAATGATATGGACAAAGGATTAGGGTACCTACCTCACGAAGCCAACCGTCGGTAAGCTCCGGGTTAGACACAGAAACTAGTTTTCCCATCTTAATGCGAAGTGCCACAGCTCTCTTCTCAAGTGCGGATTTCATCGCAGCTGCCTTGTCAGCAGGGGAGACGTCGCCTTCGGATTGCTCTACAAGCTGACGTATACCATCGTCTGCAGCGAGACCCAGTTCGTGCTGCACAAAGAGGGAACAAGAATGCGGAAACCAAAAGTTCAAATGAAAATGAAACATGATGTTTAAGACCCAAAAAAAAATTAAAGAAGTTGGTAGCGATTCGTAGAACCATAAGGACTATTCCATGACTCACCTGAAATATGAAATTTGTAAACACATGTAACGGTAACGAATACCAAGTCTTATGTGACTTCTTGCACCTATTGAGATCGGCCGGACTCAAAATGTCATTGAATTGGTCAATTGACATTAGACCATACTTCTGAACCCTGAAGAGGGTATGGACAATGTTGGTCTTCACGTGCGAGTCCTCGGTATGTCTAAATTCAAAAATCAAGTGAAAGACATTAGATTATTGAAATGAAAAGAAGTTGAAACCTGCTGGAAATTAATATGAAAGATTGCTTATCAAAAGAAAATGCACTTACTTGTTTATGTTGTGCATGACTTGCATAACAAGTGCAACTTTCCCATTTGTGTCAAGGAGAATTGAGTCCACCAAATAATGCCAAGAATCCTCAGTTCGGTGAAGTCTGTCAATGTGATTTAACCAAGCTTGACGCCTATGGTTTCCGTCACACACAAAAAACATCAAATTTGTGAAGCGGGCCAAATGTGGATCTGAAAGGAGAAACGTGTTGAAAACGTCGTTTTTGGAGTTCCAAATAGGACCCCAAGAAGCTTTATCAGCTTCTAACACTTCCTGTGTCATACCGTCTTCATTTGTGGTTGAGACATAAAAGACTGAGGCGCCCTCCCTGTATCCGTGGACAAACTCTTGCTCAAGCTTAGCAAGATCGGAAGACAGAGTTGGCCTTACCATTGGCATTGCAAGCATTCTGCACAAAGGAATACAAAATCGCGAGGAACTGATGGGTTGGAATCTCAAGCTTGTGATCGTGGACACTGAGTTAAGTTTCTGCCGAGTCCGAATCTCATCCTCATCAGCCATAAATTGAGTATCATCCCCAAGAATATCTTCTTCTCCCTCAGGACAGTCATCAAGGATTTCCAATTCTGGCTCCATTTCCTCTGATACTTGTGTCGAACGTGGCGAAGATACAGCATGTACCTACAATATAAACATTACATTTTCTATAAAACCTTACACTTGGACTCATACAAACTGTGATATTTTGGCTTATTAGAATTCTAAGTGAGACACTGCAACCAACAAAAACCAGGTTCAGATGTATGATTCTAGAAATCAAAATCAAAATCTACACCTAAATAATCCCACCCAAGCCCAGCCTAAACCCTCCCTGAACTCACTGATTGAAACTGCAAAGTATGTACATGGGCCGTGACTAAGAATTCCAGAAACATCATACCAATCTACAACTTTAACATGCCTCAATCCAGGTCACAAACAAACATGACTTCCCAAATTTTTTTTTGTGGTTGCCCTATTTTTTCCTTTCTTGCCCCAGGTCAGGCCTCGGGCTCTGCATCCCGTTTCCAGTGCCCAACGGGCGCTGGAAATGGGTGGTCGCGTCGGAGCCGACCACTCTTTTCCAGCACCCTAAGGGCGCTCCCACACATCCAGAGCCCGAGGCCTGACCTGGGGCAAGAAAGGAAAAAACAGAGCAACCACAAAAAAAATGAGCGCCCTTAGGGTGCTGGAAAAGAGTGGTCGGAGCCGACCACTCTTTTCCAGCACCCTAAGGGCGCTCCCACACATCCAGAGCCCGAGGCCTGACCTGGGGCAAGAAAGGAAAAAACAGAGCAACCACAAAACAAATGAGCGCCCTTAGGGAGCCGACCACTCTTTTCCAGCACCCTAAGGGCGCTCCCACACATCCAGAGCCCGAGGCCTGACCTGGGGCAAGAAAGGAAAAAACAGAGCAACCACAAAAAAAATGAGCGCCCTTAGGGTGCTGGAAAAGAGTGGTCGGAGCCGACCACTCTTTTCCAGCACCCTAAGGGCGCTCCCACACATCCAGAGCCCGAGGCCTGACCTGGGGCAAGAAAGGAAAAAACAGAGCAACCACAAAACAAATGAGCGCCCTTAGGGAGCCGACCACTCTTTTCCAGCACCCTAAGGGCGCTCCCACACATCCAGAGCCCGAGGCCTGACCTGGGGCAAGAAAGGAAAATACAGAGCAACCACAAAAAAAATGAGCGCCCTTAGGGTGCTGGAAAAGAGTGGTCGGAGCCGACCACTCTTTTCCAGCACCCTAAGGGCGCTCCCACACATCCAGAGCCCGAGGCCTGACCTGGGGCAAGAAAGGAAAAAACAGAGCAACCACAAAAAAAATGAGCGCCCTTAGGGTGCTGGAAAAGAGTGGTCGGAGCCGACCACTCTTTTCCAGCACCCTAAGGGCGCTCCCACACATCCAGAGCCCGAGGCCTGACCTGGGGCAAGAAAGGAAAAAACAGAGCAACCACAAAAAAAATGAGCGCCCTTAGGGTGCTGGAAAAGAGTGGTCGGAGCCGACCACTCTTTTCCAGCACCCTAAGGGCGCTCCCACACATCCAGAGCCCGAGGCCTGACCTGGGGCAAGAAAGGAAAAAACAGAGCAACCACAAAACAAATGAGCGCCCTTAGGGAGCCGACCACTCTTTTCCAGCACCCTAAGGGCGCTCCCACACATCCAGAGCCCGAGGCCTGACCTGGGGCAAGAAAGGAAAAAACAGAGCAACCACAAAAAAAATGAGCGCCCTTAGGGTGCTGGAAAAGAGTGGTCGGAGCCGACCACTCTTTTCCAGCACCCTAAGGGCGCTCCCACACATCCAGAGCCCGAGGCCTGACCTGGGGCAAGAAAGGAAAAAACAGAGCAACCACAAAACAAATGAGCGCCCTTAGGGAGCCGACCACTCTTTTCCAGCACCCTAAGGGCGCTCCCACACATCCAGAGCCCGAGGCCTGACCTGGGGCAAGAAAGGAAAATACAGAGCAACCACAAAAAAAATGAGCGCCCTTAGGGTGCTGGAAAAGAGTGGTCGGAGCCGACCACTCTTTTCCAGCACCCTAAGGGCGCTCCCACACATCCAGAGCCCGAGGCCTGACCTGGGGCAAGAAAGGAAAAAACAGAGCAACCACAAAAAAAATGAGCGCCCTTAGGGTGCTGGAAAAGAGTGGTCGGAGCCGACCACTCTTTTCCAGCACCCTAAGGGCGCTCCCACACATCCAGAGCCCGAGGCCTGACCTGGGGCAAGAAAGGAAAAAACAGAGCAACCACAAAAAAAATGAGCGCCCTTAGGGTGCTGGAAAAGAGTGGTCGGAGCCGACCACTCTTTTCCAGCACCCTAAGGGCGCTCCCACACATCCAGAGCCCGAGGCCTGACCTGGGGCAAGAAAGGAAAAAACAGAGCAACCACAAAACAAATGAGCGCCCTTAGGGAGCCGACCACTCTTTTCCAGCACCCTAAGGGCGCTCCCACACATCCAGAGCCCGAGGCCTGACCTGGGGCAAGAAAGGAAAAAACAGAGCAACCACAAAAAAAATGAGCGCCCTTAGGGTGCTGGAAAAGAGTGGTCGGAGCCGACCACTCTTTTCCAGCACCCTAAGGGCGCTCCCACACATCCAGAGCCCGAGGCCTGACCTGGGGCAAGAAAGGAAAAAACAGAGCAACCACAAAACAAATGAGCGCCCTTAGGGTGCTGGAAAAGAGTGGTCGGAGCCGACCACTCTTTTCCAGCACCCTAAGGGCGCTCCCACACATCCAGAGCCCGAGGCCTGACCTGGGGCAAGAAAGGAAAAAACAGAGCAACCACAAAAAAAATGAGCGCCCTTAGGGTGCTGGAAAAGAGTGGTCGGAGCCGACCACTCTTTTCCAGCACCCTAAGGGCGCTCCCACACATCCAGAGCCCGAGGCCTGACCTGGGGCAAGAAAGGAAAAAACAGAGCAACCACAAAACAAATGAGCGCCCTTAGGGAGCCGACCACTCTTTTCCAGCACCCTAAGGGCGCTCCCACACATCCAGAGCCCGAGGCCTGACCTGGGGCAAGAAAGGAAAAAACAGAGCAACCACAAAAAAAATGAGCGCCCTTAGGGTGCTGGAAAAGAGTGGTCGGAGCCGACCACTCTTTTCCAGCACCCTAAGGGCGCTCCCACACATCCAGAGCCCGAGGCCTGACCTGGGGCAAGAAAGGAAAAAACAGAGCAACCACAAAACAAATGAGCGCCCTTAGGGAGCCGACCACTCTTTTCCAGCACCCTAAGGGCGCTCCCACACATCCAGAGCCCGAGGCCTGACCTGGGGCAAGAAAGGAAAAAACAGAGCAACCACAAAAAAAATGAGCGCCCTTAGGGTGCTGGAAAAGAGTGGTCGGAGCCGACCACTCTTTTCCAGCACCCTAAGGGCGCTCCCACACATCCAGAGCCCGAGGCCTGACCTGGGGCAAGAAAGGAAAAAACAGAGCAACCACAAAACAAATGAGCGCCCTTAGGGTGCTGGAAAAGAGTGGTCGGAGCCGACCACTCTTTTCCAGCACCCTAAGGGCGCTCCCACACATCCAGAGCCCGAGGCCTGACCTGGGGCAAGAAAGGAAAAAACAGAGCAAGCACAAAACAAATGAGCGCCCTTAGGGAGCCGACCACTCTTTTCCAGCACCCTAAGGGCGCTCCCACACATCCAGAGCCCGAGGCCTGACCTGGGGCAAGAAAGGAAAAAACAGAGCAACCACAAAAAAAATGAGCGCCCTTAGGGTGCTGGAAAAGAGTGGTCGGAGCCGACCACTCTTTTCCAGCACCCTAAGGGCGCTCCCACACATCCAGAGCCCGAGGCCTGACCTGGGGCAAGAAAGGAAAAAACAGAGCAAGCACAAAACAAATGAGCGCCCTTAGGGAGCCGACCACTCTTTTCCAGCACCCTAAGGGCGCTCCCACACATCCAGAGCCCGAGGCCTGACCTGGGGCAAGAAAGGAAAAAACAGAGCAACCACAAAAAAAATGAGCGCCCTTAGGGTGCTGGAAAAGAGTGGTCGGAGCCGACCACTCTTTTCCAGCACCCTAAGGGCGCTCCCACACATCCAGAGCCCGAGGCCTGACCTGGGGCAAGAAAGGAAAAAACAGAGCAACCACAAAACAAATGAGCGCCCTTAGGGAGCCGACCACTCTTTTCCAGCACCCTAAGGGCGCTCCCACACATCCAGAGCCCGAGGCCTGACCTGGGGCAAGAAAGGAAAAAACAGAGCAACCACAAAAAAAATGAGCGCCCTTAGGGTGCTGGAAAAGAGTGGTCGGAGCCGACCACTCTTTTCCAGCACCCTAAGGGCGCTCCCACACATCCAGAGCCCGAGGCCTGACCTGGGGCAAGAAAGGAAAAAACAGAGCAACCACAAAACAAATGAGCGCCCTTAGGGAGCCGACCACTCTTTTCCAGCACCCTAAGGGCGCTCCCACACATCCAGAGCCCGAGGCCTGACCTGGGGCAAGAAAGGAAAAAACAGAGCAACCACAAAAAAAATGAGCGCCCTTAGGGTGCTGGAAAAGAGTGGTCGGAGCCGACCACTCTTTTCCAGCACCCTAAGGGCGCTCCCACACATCCAGAGCCCGAGGCCTGACCTGGGGCAAGAAAGGAAAAAACAGAGCAACCACAAAACAAATGAGCGCCCTTAGGGAGCCGACCACTCTTTTCCAGCACCCTAAGGGCGCTCCCACACATCCAGAGCCCGAGGCCTGACCTGGGGCAAGAAAGGAAAAAACAGAGCAACCACAAAACAAATGAGCGCCCTTAGGGAGCCGACCACTCTTTTCCAGCACCCTAAGGGCGCTCCCACACATCCAGAGCCCGAGGCCTGACCTGGGGCAAGAAAGGAAAAAACAGAGCAACCACAAAACAAATGAGCGCCCTTAGGGTGCTGGAAAAGAGTGGTCGGAGCCGACCACTCTTTTCCAGCACCCTAAGGGCGCTCCCACACATCCAGAGCCCGAGGCCTGACCTGGGGCAAGAAAGGAAAAAACAGAGCAACCACAAAACAAATGAGCGCCCTTAGGGAGCCGACCACTCTTTTCCAGCACCCTAAGGGCGCTCCCACACATCCAGAGCCCGAGGCCTGACCTGGGGCAAGAAAGGAAAAAACAGAGCAACCACAAAAAAAATGAGCGCCCTTAGGGTGCTGGAAAAGAGTGGTCGGAGCCGACCACTCTTTTCCAGCACCCTAAGGGCGCTCCCACACATCCAGAGCCCGAGGCCTGACCTGGGGCAAGAAAGGAAAAAACAGAGCAAGCACAAAACAAATGAGCGCCCTTAGGGAGCCGACCACTCTTTTCCAGCACCCTAAGGGCGCTCCCACACATCCAGAGCCCGAGGCCTGACCTGGGGCAAGAAAGGAAAAAACAGAGCAACCACAAAAAAAATGAGCGCCCTTAGGGTGCTGGAAAAGAGTGGTCGGAGCCGACCACTCTTTTCCAGCACCCTAAGGGCGCTCCCACACATCCAGAGCCCGAGGCCTGACCTGGGGCAAGAAAGGAAAAAACAGAGCAACCACAAAAAAAATGAGCGCCCTTAGGGTGCTGGAAAAGAGTGGTCGGAGCCGACCACTCTTTTCCAGCACCCTAAGGGCGCTCCCACACATCCAGAGCCCGAGGCCTGACCTGGGGCAAGAAAGGAAAAAACAGAGCAACCACAAAACAAATGAGCGCCCTTAGGGAGCCGACCACTCTTTTCCAGCACCCTAAGGGCGCTCCCACACATCCAGAGCCCGAGGCCTGACCTGGGGCAAGAAAGGAAAAAACAGAGCAACCACAAAAAAAATGAGCGCCCTTAGGGTGCTGGAAAAGAGTGGTCGGAGCCGACCACTCTTTTCCAGCACCCTAAGGGCGCTCCCACACATCCAGAGCCCGAGGCCTGACCTGGGGCAAGAAAGGAAAAAACAGAGCAACCACAAAACAAATGAGCGCCCTTAGGGTGCTGGAAAAGAGTGGTCGGAGCCGACCACTCTTTTCCAGCACCCTAAGGGCGCTCCCACACATCCAGAGCCCGAGGCCTGACCTGGGGCAAGAAAGGAAAAAACAGAGCAACCACAAAAAAAATGAGCGCCCTTAGGGTGCTGGAAAAGAGTGGTCGGAGCCGACCACTCTTTTCCAGCACCCTAAGGGCGCTCCCACACATCCAGAGCCCGAGGCCTGACCTGGGGCAAGAAAGGAAAAAACAGAGCAACCACAAAACAAATGAGCGCCCTTAGGGAGCCGACCACTCTTTTCCAGCACCCTAATAGCGCTCCCACACATCCAGAGCCCGAGGCCTGACCTGGGGCAAGAAAGGAAAAAACAGAGCAACCACAAAAAAAATGAGCGCCCTTAGGGTGCTGGAAAAGAGTGGTCGGAGCCGACCACTCTTTTCCAGCACCCTAAGGGCGCTCCCACACATCCAGAGCCCGAGGCCTGACCTGGGGCAAGAAAGGAAAAAACAGAGCAACCACAAAACAAATGAGCGCCCTTAGGGAGCCGACCACTCTTTTCCAGCACCCTAAGGGCGCTCCCACACATCCAGAGCCCGAGGCCTGACCTGGGGCAAGAAAGGAAAAAACAGAGCAACCACAAAAAAAATGAGCGCCCTTAGGGTGCTGGAAAAGAGTGGTCGGAGCCGACCACTCTTTTCCAGCACCCTAAGGGCGCTCCCACACATCCAGAGCCCGAGGCCTGACCTGGGGCAAGAAAGGAAAAAACAGAGCAACCACAAAACAAATGAGCGCCCTTAGGGTGCTGGAAAAGAGTGGTCGGAGCCGACCACTCTTTTCCAGCACCCTAAGGGCGCTCCCACACATCCAGAGCCCGAGGCCTGACCTGGGGCAAGAAAGGAAAAAACAGAGCAACCACAAAAAAAATGAGCGCCCTTAGGGTGCTGGAAAAGAGTGGTCGGAGCCGACCACTCTTTTCCAGCACCCTAAGGGCGCTCCCACACATCCAGAGCCCGAGGCCTGACCTGGGGCAAGAAAGGAAAAAACAGAGCAACCACAAAACAAATGAGCGCCCTTAGGGAGCCGACCACTCTTTTCCAGCACCCTAAGGGCGCTCCCACACATCCAGAGCCCGAGGCCTGACCTGGGGCAAGAAAGGAAAAAACAGAGCAACCACAAAAAAAATGAGCGCCCTTAGGGTGCTGGAAAAGAGTGGTCGGAGCCGACCACTCTTTTCCAGCACCCTAAGGGCGCTCCCACACATCCAGAGCCCGAGGCCTGACCTGGGGCAAGAAAGGAAAAAGCAGAGCAACCACAAAAAAAATGAGCGCCCTTAGGGTGCTGGAAAAGAGTGGTCGGAGCCGACCACTCTTTTCCAGCACCCTAAGGGCGCTCCCACACATCCAGAGCCCGAGGCCTGACCTGGGGCAAGAAAGGAAAAAACAGAGCAACCACAAAAAAAATGAGCGCCCTTAGGGTGCTGGAAAAGAGTGGTCGGAGCCGACCACTCTTTTCCAGCACCCTAAGGGCGCTCCCACACATCCAGAGCCCGAGGCCTGACCTGGGGCAAGAAAGGAAAAAACAGAGCAACCACAAAAAAAATGAGCGCCCTTAGGGTGCTGGAAAAGAGTGGTCGGAGCCGACCACTCTTTTCCAGCACCCTAAGGGCGCTCCCACACATCCAGAGCCCGAGGCCTGACCTGGGGCAAGAAAGGAAAAAACAGAGCAACCACAAAAAAAATGAGCGCCCTTAGGGTGCTGGAAAAGAGTGGTCGGAGCCGACCACTCTTTTCCAGCACCCTAAGGGCGCTCCCACACATCCAGAGCCCGAGGCCTGACCTGGGGCAAGAAAGGAAAAAACAGAGCAACCACAAAAAAAATGAGCGCCCTTAGGGTGCTGGAAAAGAGTGGTCGGAGCCGACCACTCTTTTCCAGCACCCTAAGGGCGCTCCTACACATCCAGAGCCCGAGGCCTGACCTGGGGCAAGAAAGGAAAAAACAGAGCAACCACAAAAAAAATGAGCGCCCTTAGGGTGCTGGAAAAGAGTGGTCGGAGCCGACCACTCTTTTCCAGCACCCTAAGGGCGCTCCCACACATCCAGAGCCCGAGGCCTGACCTGGGGCAAGAAAGGAAAAAACAGAGCAACCACAAAACAAATGAGCGCCCTTAGGGTGCTGGAAAAGAGTGGTCGGAGCCGACCACTCTTTTCCAGCACCCTAAGGGCGCTCCCACACATCCAGAGCCCGAGGCCTGACCTAAGGCAAGAAAGGAAAAAACAGAGCAACCACAAAAAAAATGAGCGCCCTTAGGGTGCTGGAAAAGAGTGGTCGGAGCCGACCACTCTTTTCCAGCACCCTAAGGGCGCTCCCACACATCCAGAGCCCGAGGCCTGACCTGGGGCAAGAAAGGAAAAAACAGAGCAACCACAAAAAAAATGAGCGCCCTTAGGGTGCTGGAAAAGAGTGGTCGGAGCCGACCACTCTTTTCCAGCACCCTAAGGGCGCTCCCACACATCCAGAGCCCGAGGCCTGACCTGGGGCAAGAAAGAAAAAAACAGAGCAACCACAAAACAAATGAGCGCCCTTAGGGAGCCGACCACTCTTTTCCAGCACCCTAAGGGCACTCCCACACATCCAGAGCCCGAGGCCTGACCTGGGGCAAGAAAGGAAAAAACAGAGCAACCACAAAACAAATGAGCGCCCTTAGGGAGCCGACCACTCTTTTCCAGCACCCTAAGGGCGCTCCCACACATCCAGAGCCCGAGGCCTGACCTGGGGCAAGAAAGGAAAAAACAGAGCAACCACAAAAAAAATGAGCGCCCTTAGGGTGCTGGAAAAGAGTGGTCGGAGCCGACCACTCTTTTCCAGCACCCTAAGGGCGCTCCCACACATCCAGAGCCCGAGGCCTGACCTGGGGCAAGAAAGGAAAAAACAGAGCAACCACAAAAAAAATGAGCGCCCTTAGGGTGCTGGAAAAGAGTGGTCGGAGCCGACCACTCTTTTCCAGCACCCTAAGGGCGCTCCCACACATCCAGAGCCCGAGGCCTGACCTGGGGCAAGAAAGGAAAAAACAGAGCAACCACAAAAAAAATGAGCGCCCTTAGGGTGCTGGAAAAGAGTGGTCGGAGCCGACCACTCTTTTCCAGCACCCTAAGGGCGCTCCCACACATCCAGAGCCCGAGGCCTGACCTGGGGCAAGAAAGGAAAAAACAGAGCAACCACAAAAAAAATGAGCGCCCTTAGGGTGCTGGAAAAGAGTGGTCGGAGCCGACCACTCTTTTCCAGCACCCTAAGGGCGCTCCCACACATCCAGAGCCCGAGGCCTGACCTGGGGCAAGAAAGGAAAAAACAGAGCAACCACAAAAAAAATGAGCGCCCTTAGGGTGCTGGAAAAGAGTGGTCGGAGCCGACCACTCTTTTCCAGCACCCTAAGGGCGCTCCCACACATCCAGAGCCCGAGGCCTGACCTGGGGCAAGAAAGGAAAAAACAGAGCAACCACAAAAAAAATGAGCGCCCTTAGGGTGCTGGAAAAGAGTGGTCGGAGCCGACCACTCTTTTCCAGCACCCTAAGGGCGCTCCCACACATCCAGAGCCCGAGGCCTGACCTGGGGCAAGAAAGGAAAAAACAGAGCAACCACAAAACAAATGAGCGCCCTTAGGGTGCTGGAAAAGAGTGGTCGGAGCCGACCACTCTTTTCCAGCACCCTAAGGGCGCTCCCACACATCCAGAGCCCGAGGCCTGACCTGGGGCAAGAAAGGAAAAAACAGAGCAACCACAAAAAAAATGAGCGCCCTTAGGGTGCTGGAAAAGAGTGGTCGGAGCCGACCACTCTTTTCCAGCACCCTAAGGGCGCTCCCACACATCCAGAGCCCGAGGCCTGACCTGGGGCAAGAAAGGAAAAAACAGAGCAACCACAAAAAAAATGAGCGCCCTTAGGGTGCTGGAAAAGAGTGGTCGGAGCCGACCACTCTTTTCCAGCACCCTAAGGGCGCTCCCACACATCCAGAGCCCGAGGCCTGACCTGGGGCAAGAAAGGAAAAAACAGAGCAACCACAAAACAAATGAGCGCCCTTAGGGAGCCGACCACTCTTTTCCAGCACCCTAAGGGCGCTCCCGCACATCCAGAGCCCGAGGCCTGACCTGGGGCAAGAAAGGAAAAAACAGAGCAACCACAAAAAAAATGAGCGCCCTTAGGGTGCTGGAAAAGAGTGGTCGGAGCCGACCACTCTTTTCCAGCACCCTAAGGGCGCTCCCACACATCCAGAGCCCGAGGCCTGACCTGGGGCAAGAAAGGAAAAAACAGAGCAACCACAAAACAAATGAGCGCCCTTAGGGAGCCGACCACTCTTTTCCAGCACCCTAAGGGCGCTCCCACACATCCAGAGCCCGAGGCCTGACCTGGGGCAAGAAAGGAAAAAACAGAGCAACCACAAAAAAAATGAGCGCCCTTAGGGTGCTGGAAAAGAGTGGTCGGAGCCGACCACTCTTTTCCAGCACCCTAAGGGCGCTCCCACACATCCAGAGCCCGAGGCCTGACCTGGGGCAAGAAAGGAAAAAACAGAGCAACCACAAAAAAAATGAGCGCCCTTAGGGTGCTGGAAAAGAGTGGTCGGAGCCGACCACTCTTTTCCAGCACCCTAAGGGCGCTCCCACACATCCAGAGCCCGAGGCCTGACCTGGGGCAAGAAAGGAAAAAACAGAGCAACCACAAAAAAAATGAGCGCCCTTAGGGTGCTGGAAAAGAGTGGTCGGAGCCGACCACTCTTTTCCAGCACCCTAAGGGCGCTCCCACACATCCAGAGCCCGAGGCCTGACCTGGGGCAAGAAAGGAAAAAACAGAGCAACCACAAAAAAAATGAGCGCCCTTAGGGTGCTGGAAAAGAGTGGTCGGAGCCGACCACTCTTTTCCAGCACCCTAAGGGCGCTCCCACACATCCAGAGCCCGAGGCCTGACCTGGGGCAAGAAAGGAAAAAACAGAGCAACCACAAAAAAAATGAGCGCCCTTAGGGTGCTGGAAAAGAGTGGTCGGAGCCGACCACTCTTTTCCAGCACCCTAAGGGCGCTCCCACACATCCAGAGCCCGAGGCCTGACCTGGGGCAAGAAAGGAAAAAACAGAGCAACCACAAAAAAAATGAGCGCCCTTAGGGTGCTGGAAAAGAGTGGTCGGAGCCGACCACTCTTTTCCAGCACCCTAAGGGCGCTCCCACACATCCAGAGCCCGAGGCCTGACCTGGGGCAAGAAAGGAAAAAACAGAGCAACCACAAAAAAAATGAGCGCCCTTAGGGTGCTGGAAAAGAGTGGTCGGAGCCGACCACTCTTTTCCAGCACCCTAAGGGCGCTCCCACACATCCAGAGCCCGAGGCCTGACCTGGGGCAAGAAAGGAAAAAACAGAGCAACCACAAAAAAAATGAGCGCCCTTAGGGTGCTGGAAAAGAGTGGTCGGAGCCGACCACTCTTTTCCAGCACCCTAAGGGCGCTCCCACACATCCAGAGCCCGAGGCCTGACCTGGGGCAAGAAAGGAAAAAACAGAGCAACCACAAAAAAAATGAGCGCCCTTAGGGTGCTGGAAAAGAGTGGTCGGAGCCGACCACTCTTTTCCAGCACCCTAAGGGCGCTCCCACACATCCAGAGCCCGAGGCCTGACCTGGGGCAAGAAAGGAAAAAACAGAGCAACCACAAAACAAATGAGCGCCCTTAGGGAGCCGACCACTCTTTTCCAGCACCCTAAGGGCGCTCCCACACATCCAGAGCCCGAGGCCTGACCTGGGGCAAGAAAGGAAAAAACAGAGCAACCACAAAAAAAATGAGCGCCCTTAGGGTGCTGGAAAAGAGTGGTCGGAGCCGACCACTCTTTTCCAGCACCCTAAGGGCGCTCCCACACATCCAGAGCCCGAGGCCTGACCTGGGGCAAGAAAGGAAAAAACAGAGCAACCACAAAACAAATGAGCGCCCTTAGGGAGCCGACCACTCTTTTCCAGCACCCTAAGGGCGCTCCCACACATCCAGAGCCCGAGGCCTGACCTGGGGCAAGAAAGGAAAAAACAGAGCAACCACAAAAAAAATGAGCGCCCTTAGGGTGCTGGAAAAGAGTGGTCGGAGCCGACCACTCTTTTCCAGCACCCTAAGGGCGCTCCCACACATCCAGAGCCCGAGGCCTGACCTGGGGCAAGAAAGGAAAAAACAGAGCAACCACAAAAAAAATGAGCGCCCTTAGGGTGCTGGAAAAGAGTGGTCGGAGCCGACCACTCTTTTCCAGCACCCTAAGGGCGCTCCCACACATCCAGAGCCCGAGGCCTGACCTGGGGCAAGAAAGGAAAAAACAGAGCAACCACAAAAAAAATGAGCGCCCTTAGGGTGCTGGAAAAGAGTGGTCGGAGCCGACCACTCTTTTCCAGCACCCTAAGGGCGCTCCCACACATCCAGAGCCCGAGGCCCGACCTGGGGCAAGAAAGGAAAAAACAGAGCAACCACAAAAAAAATGAGCGCCCTTAGGGTGCTGGAAAAGAGTGGTCGGAGCCGACCACTCTTTTCCAGCACCCTAAGGGCGCTCCCACACATCCAGAGCCCGAGGCCTGACCTGGGGCAAGAAAGGAAAAAACAGAGCAACCACAAAAAAAATGAGCGCCCTTAGGGTGCTGGAAAAGAGTGGTCGGAGCCGACCACTCTTTTCCAGCACCCTAAGGGCGCTCCCACACATCCAGAGCCCGAGGCCTGACCTGGGGCAAGAAAGGAAAAAACAGAGCAACCACAAAAAAAATGAGCGCCCTTAGGGTGCTGGAAAAGAGTGGTCGGAGCCGACCACTCTTTTCCAGCACCCTAAGGGCGCTCCCACACATCCAGAGCCCGAGGCCTGACCTGGGGCAAGAAAGGAAAAAAACAGAGCAACCACAAAACAAATGAGCGCCCTTAGGGTGCTGGAAAAGAGTGGTCGGAGCCGACCACTCTTTTCCAGCACCCTAAGGGCGCTCCCACACATCCAGAGCCCGAGGCCTGACCTGGGGCAAGAAAGGAAAAAACAGAGCAACCACAAAAAAAATGAGCGCCCTTAGGGTGCTGGAAAAGAGTGGTCGGAGCCGACCACTCTTTTCCAGCACCCTAAGGGCGCTCCCACACATCCAGAGCCCGAGGCCTGACCTGGGGCAAGAAAGGAAAAAACAGAGCAACCACAAAACAAATGAGCGCCCTTAGGGTGCTGGAAAAGAGTGGTCGGAGCCGACCACTCTTTTCCAGCACCCTAAGGGCGCTCCCACACATCCAGAGCCCGAGGCCTGACCTGGGGCAAGAAAGGAAAAAACAGAGCAACCACAAAACAAATGAGCGCCCTTAGGGTGCTGGAAAAGAGTGGTCGGAGCCGACCACTCTTTTCCAGCACCCTAAGGGCGCTCCCACACATCCAGAGCCCGAGGCCTGACCTGGGGCAAGAAAGGAAAAAACAGAGCAACCACAAAACAAATGAGCGCCCTTAGGGAGCCGACCACCCTTTTCCAGCACCCTAAGGGCGCTCCCACACATCCAGAGCCCGAGGCCTGACCTGGGGCAAGAAAGGAAAAAACAGAGCAACCACAAAAAAAATGAGCGCCCTTAGGGTGCTGGAAAAGAGTGGTCGGAGCCGACCACTCTTTTCCAGCACCCTAAGGGCGCTCCCACACATCCAGAGCCCGAGGCCTGACCTGGGGCAAGAAAGGAAAAAACAGAGCAACCACAAAAAAAATGAGCGCCCTTAGGGTGCTGGAAAAGAGTGGTCGGAGCCGACCACTCTTTTCCAGCACCCTAAGGGCGCTCCCACACATCCAGAGCCCGAGGCCTGACCTGGGGCAAGAAAGGAAAAAACAGAGCAACCACAAAACAAATGAGCGCCCTTAGGGTGCTGGAAAAGAGTGGTCGGAGCCGACCACTCTTTTCCAGCACCCTAAGGGCGCTCCCACACATCCAGAGCCCGAGGCCTGACCTGGGGCAAGAAAGGAAAAAACAGAGCAACCACAAAAAAAATGAGCGCCCTTAGGGTGCTGGAAAAGAGTGGTCGGAGCCGACCACTCTTTTCCAGCACCCTAAGGGCGCTCCCACACATCCAGAGCCCGAGGCCTGACCTGGGGCAAGAAAGGAAAAAACAGAGCAACCACAAAAAAAATGAGCGCCCTTAGGGTGCTGGAAAAGAGTGGTCGGAGCCGACCACTCTTTTCCAGCACCCTAAGGGCGCTCCCACACATCCAGAGCCCGAGGCCTGACCTGGGGCAAGAAAGGAAAAAACAGAGCAACCACAAAACAAATGAGCGCCCTTAGGGTGCTGGAAAAGAGTGGTCGGAGCCGACCACTCTTTTCCAGCACCCTAAGGGCGCTCCCACACATCCAGAGCCCGAGGCCTGACCTGGGGCAAGAAAGGAAAAAACAGAGCAACCACAAAAAAAATGACCGCCCTTAAGGTGCTGGAAAAGAGTAGTCGGAGCCGACCACTCTTTTCCAGCACCCTAAGGGCGGTCCCACACATCCAGAGCCCGAGGCCTGACCTGGGGCAAGAAAGGAAAAAACAGAGCAACCACAAAAAAAATGAGCGCCCTTAGGGTGCTGGAAAAGAATGGTCGGAGCCGACCACTCTTTTCCACCACCCTAAGGGCGCTCCCACACATCCAGAGCCCGAGGCCTGACCTGGGGCAAGAAAGGAAAAAACAGAGCAACCACAAAAAAAATGAGCGCCCTTAGGGTGCTGGAAAAGAGTGGTCGGAGCCGACCACTCTTTTCCAGCACCCTAAGGGCGCTCCCACACATCCAGAGCCCGAGGCCTGACCTGGGGCAAGAAAGGAAAAAACAGAGCAACCACAAAAAAAATGAGCGCCCTTAAGGTGCTGGAAAAGAGTAGTCGGAGCCGACCACTCTTTTCCAGCACCCTAAGGGCGGTCCCACACATCCAGAGCCCGAGGCCTGACCTGGGGCAAGAAAGGAAAAAACAGAGCAACCACAAAAAAAATGAGCGCCCTTAGGGTGCTGGAAAAGAATGGTCGGAGCCGACCACTCTTTTCCACCACCCTAAGGGCGCTCCCACACATCCAGAGCCCGAGGCCTGACCTGGGGCAAGAAAGGAAAAAACAGAGCAACCACAAAACAAATGAGCGCCCTTAGGGAGCCGACCACTCTTTTCCAGCACCCTAAGGGCGCTCCCACACATCCAGAGCCCGAGGCCTGACCTGGGGCAAGAAAGGAAAAAACAGAGCAACCACAAAAAAAATGAGCGCCCTTAGGGTGCTGGAAAAGAGTGGTTGGAGCCGACCACTCTTTTCCAGCACCCTAAGGGCGCTCCCACACATCCAGAGCCCGAGGCCTGACCTGGGGCAAGAAAGGAAAAAACAGAGCAACCACAAAAAAAATGAGCGCCCTTAGGGTGCTGGAAAAGAGTGGTCGGAGCCGACCACTCTTTTCCAGCACCCTAAGGGCGCTCCCACACATCCAGAGCCCGAGGCCTGACCTGGGGCAAGAAAGGAAAAAACAGAGCAACCACAAAAAAAATGAGCGCCCTTAGGGTGCTGGAAAAGAGTGGTCGGAGCCGACCACTCTTTTCCAGCACCCTAAGGGCGCTCCCACACATCCAGAGCCCGAGGCCTGACCTGGGGCAAGAAAGGAAAAAACAGAGCAACCACAAAAAAAATGAGCGCCCTTAAGGTGCTGGAAAAGAGTAGTCGGAACCGACCACTCTTTTCCAGCACCCTAAGGGCGCTCCCACACATCCAGAGCCCGAGGCCTGACCTGGGGCAAGAAAGGAAAAAACAGAGCAACCACAAAAAAAATGAGCGCCCTTAGGGTGCTGGAAAAGAGTGGTCGGAGCCGACCACTCTTTTCCAGCACCCTAAGGGCGCTCCCACACATCCAGAGCCCGAGGCCTGACCTGGGGCAAGAAAGGAAAAAACAGAGCAACCACAAAAAAAATGAGCGCCCTTCGGGTGCTGGAAAAGAGTGGTCGGAGCCGACCACTCTTTTCCAGCACCCTAAGGGCGCTCCCACACATCCAGAGCCCGAGGCCTGACCTGGGGCAAGAAAGGAAAAAACAGAGCAACCACAAAACAAATGAGCGCCCTTAAGGTGCTGGAAAAGAGTGGTCGGAGCCAACCACTCTTTTCCAGCACCCTAAGGGCGCTCCCACACATCCAGAGCCCGAGGCCTGACCTGGGGCAAGAAAGGAAAAAACAGAGCAACCACAAAACAAATGAGCGCCCTTAGGGAGCCGACCACTCTTTTCCAGCACCCTAAGGGCGCTCCCACACATCCAGAGCCCGAGGCCTGACCTGGGGCAAGAAAGGAAAAAACAGAGCAACCACAAAAAAAATGAGCGCCCTTAGGGTGCTGGAAAAGAGTGGTCGGAGCCGACCACTCTTTTCCAGCACCCTAAGGGCGCTCCCACACATCCAGAGCCCGAGGCCTGACCTGGGGCAAGAAAGGAAAAAACAGAGCAACCACAAAACAAATGAGCGCCCTTAGGGTGCTGGAAAAGAGTGGTCGGAGCCGACCACTCTTTTCCAGCACCCTAAGGGCGCTCCCACACATCCAGAGCCCGAGGCCTGACCTGGGGAAAGAAAGGAAAAAACAGAGCAACCACAAAACAAATGAGCGCCCTTAGGGAGCCGACCACTCTTTTCCAGCACCCTAAGGGCGCTCCCACACATCCAGAGCCCGAGGTCTGACCTGGGGCAAGAAAGGAAAAAACAGAGCAACCACAAAAAAAATGAGCGCCCTTAGGGTGCTGGAAAAGAGTGGTCGGAGCCGACCACTCTTTTCCAGCACCCTAAGGGCGCTCCCACACATCCAGAGCCCGAGGCCTGACCTGGGGCAAGAAAGGAAAAAACAGAGCAACCACAAAACAAATGAGCGCCCTTAGGGAGCCGACCACTCTTTTCCAGCACCCTAAGGGCGCTCCCACACATCCAGAGCCCGAGGCCTGACCTGGGGCAAGAAATAAAAAAACAGAGCAACCACAAAAAAAATGAGCGCCCTTAGGGTGCTGGAAAAGAGTGGTCGGAGCCGACCACTCTTTTCCAGCACCCTAAGGGCGCTCCCACACATCCAGAGCCCGAGGCCTGACCTGGGGCAAGAAAGGAAAAAACAGAGCAACCACAAAACAAATGAGCGCCCTTAGGGAGCCGACCACTCTTTTCCAGCGCCCTAAGGGCGCTCCCACACATCCAGAGCCCGAGGCCTGACCTGGGGCAAGAAAGGAAAAAACAGAGCAACCACAAAAAAAATGAGCGCCCTTAGGGTGCTGGAAAAGAGTGGTCGGAGCCGACCACTCTTTTCCAGCACCCTAAGGGCGCTCCCACACATCCAGAGCCCGAGGCCTGACCTGGGGCAAGAAAGGAAAAAACAGAGCAACCACAAAACAAATGAGCGCCCTTAGGGAGCCGACCACTCTTTTCCAGCACCCTAAGGGCGCTCCCACACATCCAGAGCCCGAGGCCTGACCTGGGGCAAGAAAGGAAAAAACAGAGCAACCACAAAAAAAATGAGCGCCCTTAGGGAGCCGACCACTCTTTTCCAGCACCCTAAGGGCGCTCCCACACATCCAGAGCCCGAGGCCTGACCTGGGGCAAGAAAGGAAAAAACAGAGCAACCACAAAAAAAATGAGCGCCCTTAGGGTGCTGGAAAAGAGTGGTCGGAGCCGACCACTCTTTTCCAGCACCCTAAGGGCGCTCCCACACATCCAGAGCCCGAGGCCTGACCTGGGGCAAGAAAGGAAAAAACAGAGCAACCACAAAAAAAATGAGCGCCCTTAGGGTGCTGGAAAAGAGTGGTCGGAGCCGACCACTCTTTTCCAGCACCCTAAGGGCGCTCCCACACATCCAGAGCCCGAGGCCTGACCTGGGGCAAGAAAGGAAAAAACAGAGCAACCACAAAAAAAATGAGCGCCCTTAGGGTGCTGGAAAAGAGTGGTCGGAGCCGACCACTCTTTTCCAGCACCCTAAGGGCGCTCCCACACATCCAGAGCCCGAGGCCTGACCTGGGGCAAGAAAGGAAAAAACAGAGCAACCACAAAAAAAATGAGCGCCCTTAGGGTGCTGGAAAAGAGTGGTCGGAGCCGACCACTCTTTTCCAGCACCCTAAGGGCGCTCCCACACATCCAGAGCCCGAGGCCTGACCTGGGGCAAGAAAGGAAAAAACAGAGCAACCACAAAAAAAATGAGCGCCCTTAGGGTGCTGGAAAAGAGTGGTCGGAGCCGACCACTCTTTTCCAGCACCCTAAGGGCGCTCCCACACATCCAGAGCCCGAGGCCTGACCTGAGGCAAGAAAGGAAAAAACAGAGCAACCACAAAAAAAATGAGCGCCCTTAGGGTGCTGGAAAAGAGTGGTCGGAGCCGACCACTCTTTTCCAGCACCCTAAGGGCGCTCCCACACATCCAGAGCCCGAGGCCTGACCTGGGGCAAGAAAGGAAAAAACAGAGCAACCACAAAACAAATGAGCGCCCTTAGGGAGCCGACCACTCTTTTCCAGCACCCTAAGGGCGCTCCCACACATCCAGAGCCCGAGGCCTGACCTGGGGCAAGAAAGGAAAAAACAGAGCAACCACAAAAAAAATGAGCGCCCTTAGGGTGCTGGAAAAGAGTGGTCGGAGCCGACCACTCTTTTCCAGCACCCTAAGGGCGCTCCCACACATCCAGAGCCCGAGGCCTGACCTGGGGCAAGAAAGGAAAAAACAGAGCAACCACAAAACAAATGAGCGCCCTTAGGGTGCTGGAAAAGAGTGGTCGGAGCCGACCACTCTTTTCCAGCACCCTAAGGGCGCTCCCACACATCCAGAGCCCGAGGCCTGACCTGGGGAAAGAAAGGAAAAAACAGAGCAACCACAAAACAAATGAGCGCCCTTAGGGAGCCGACCACTCTTTTCCAGCACCCTAAGGGCGCTCCCACACATCCAGAGCCCGAGGTCTGACCTGGGGCAAGAAAGGAAAAAACAGAGCAACCACAAAAAAAATGAGCGCCCTTAGGGTGCTGGAAAAGAGTGGTCGGAGCCGACCACTCTTTTCCAGCACCCTAAGGGCGCTCCCACACATCCAGAGCCCGAGGCCTGACCTGGGGCAAGAAAGGAAAAAACAGAGCAACCACAAAAAAAATGAGCGCCCTTAGGGTGCTGGAAAAGAGTGGTCGGAGCCGACCACTCTTTTCCAGCACCCTAAGGGCGCTCCCACACATCCAGAGCCCGAGGCCTGACCTGGGGCAAGAAAGGAAAAAACAGAGCAACCACAAAACAAATGAGCGCCCTTAGGGAGCCGACCACTCTTTTCCAGCACCCTAAGGGCGCTCCCACACATCCAGAGCCCGAGGCCTGACCTGGGGCAAGAAAGGAAAAAACAGAGCAACCACAAAAAAAATGAGCGCCCTTAGGGTGCTGGAAAAGAGTGGTCGGAGCCGACCACTCTTTTCCAGCACCCTAAGGGCGCTCCCACACATCCAGAGCCCGAGGCCTGACCTGGGGCAAGAAAGGAAAAAACAGAGCAACCACAAAACAAATGAGCGCCCTTAGGGAGCCGACCACTCTTTTCCAGCACCCTAAGGGCACTCCCACACATCCAGAGCCCGAGGCCTGACCTGGGGCAAGAAAGGAAAAAACAGAGCAACCACAAAACAAATGAGCGCCCTTAGGGTGCTGGAAAAGAGTGGTCGGAGCCGACCACTCTTTTCCAGCACCCTAAGGGCGCTCCCACACATCCAGAGCCCGAGGCCTGACCTGGGGCAAGAAAGGAAAAAACAGAGCATCCACAAAACAAATGAGCGCCCTTAGGGAGCCGACCACTCTTTTCCAGCACCCTAAGGGCGCTCCCACACATCCAGAGCCCGAGGCCTGACCTGGGGCAAGAAAGGAAAAAACAGAGCAACCACAAAAAAAATGAGCGCCCTTAGGGAGCCGACCACTCTTTTCCAGCACCCTAAGGGCGCTCCCACACATCCAGAGCCCGAGGCCTGACCTGGGGCAAGAAAGGAAAAAACAGAGCAACCACAAAAAAAATGAGCGCCCTTAGGGTGCTGGAAAAGAGTGGTCGGAGCCGACCACTCTTTTCCAGCACCCTAAGGGCGCTCCCACACATCCAGAGCCCGAGGCCTGACCTGGGGCAAGAAAGGAAAAAACAGAGCAACCACAAAACAAATGAGCGCCCTTAGGGAGCCGACCACTCTTTTCCAGCACCCTAAGGGCGCTCCCACACATCCAGAGCCCGAGGCCTGACCTGGGGCAAGAAAGGAAAAAACAGAGCAACCACAAAAAAAATGAGCGCCCTTAGGGTGCTGGAAAAGAGTGGTCGGAGCCGACCACTCTTTTCCAGCACCCTAAGGGCGCTCCCACACATCCAGAGCCCGAGGCCTGACCTGGGGCAAGAAAGGAAAAAACAGAGCAACCACAAAACAAATGAGCGCCCTTAGGGAGCCGACCACTCTTTTCCAGCACCCTAAGGGCGCTCCCACACATCCAGAGCCCGAGGCCTGACCTGGGGCAAGAAAGGAAAAAACAGAGCAACCACAAAAAAAATGAGCGCCCTTAGGGTGCTGGAAAAGAGTGGTCGGAGCCGACCACTCTTTTCCAGCACCCTAAGGGCGCTCCCACACATCCAGAGCCCGAGGCCTGACCTGGGGCAAGAAAGGAAAAAACAGAGCAACCACAAAAAAAATGAGCGCCCTTAGGGTGCTGGAAAAGAGTGGTCGGAGCCGACCACTCTTTTCCAGCACCCTAAGGGCGCTCCCACACATCCAGAGCCCGAGGCCTGACCTGGGGCAAGAAAGGAAAAAACAGAGCAACCACAAAACAAATGAGCGCCCTTAGGGAGCCGACCAATCTTTTCCAGCACCCTAAGGGCGCTCCCACACATCCAGAGCCCGAGGCCTGACCTGGGGCAAGAAAGGAAAAAACAGAGCAACCACAAAAAAAATGAGCGCCCTTAGGGTGCTGGAAAAGAGTGGTCGGAGCCGACCACTCTTTTCCAGCACCCTAAGGGCGCTCCCACACATCCAGAGCCCGAGGCCTGACCTGGGGCAAGAAAGGAAAAAACAGAGCAACCACAAAAAAAATGAGCGCCCTTAGGGTGCTGGAAAAGAGTGGTCGGAGTCGACCACCCTTTTCCAGCACCCTAAGGGCGCTCCCACACATCCAGAGCCCGAGGCCTGACCTGGGGCAAGAAAGGAAAAAACAGAGCAACCACAAAACAAATGAGCGCCCTTAGGGAGCCGACCACTCTTTTCCAGCACCCTAAGGGCGCTCCCACACATCCAGAGCCCGAGGCCTGACCTGGGGCAAGAAAGGAAAAAACAGAGCAACCACAAAACAAATGAGCGCCCTTAGGGAGCCGACCACTCTTTTCCAGCACCCTAAGGGCGCTCCCACACATCCAGAGCCCGAGGCCTGACCTGGGGCAAGAAAGGAAAAAACAGAGCAACCACAAAAAAAATGAGCGCCCTTAGGGTGCTGGAAAAGAGTGGTCGGAGCCGACCACTCTTTTCCAGCACCCTAAGGGCGCTCCTACACATCCAGAGCCCGAGGCCTGACCTGGGGCAAGAAAGGAAAAAACAGAGCAACCACAAAAAAAATGAGCGCCCTTAGGGTGCTGGAAAAGAGTGGTCGGAGCCGACCACTCTTTTCCAGCACCCTAAGGGCGCTCCCACACATCCAGAGCCCGAGGCCTGACCTGGGGCAAGAAAGGAAAAAACAGAGCAACCACAAAAAAAATGAGCGCCCTTAGGGTGCTGGAAAAGAGTGGTCGGAGCCGACCACTCTTTTCCAGCACCCTAAGGGCGCTCCCACACATCCAGAGCCCGAGGCCTGACCTGGGGCAAGAAAGGAAAAAACAGAGCAACCACAAAAAAAATGAGCGCCCTTAGGGTGCTGGAAAAGAGTGGTCGGAGCCGACCACTCTTTTCCAGCACCCTAAGGGCGCTCCCACACATCCAGAGCCCGAGGCCTGACCTGGGGCAAGAAAGGAAAAAACAGAGCAACCACAAAACAAATGAGCGCCCTTAGGGAGCCGACCACTCTTTTCCAGCACCCTAAGGGCGCTCCCACACATCCAGAGCCCGAGGCCTGACCTGGGGCAAGAAAGGAAAAAACAGAGCAACCACAAAAAAAATGAGCGCCCTTAGGGTGCTGGAAAAGAGTGGTCGGAGCCGACCACTCTTTTCCAGCACCCTAAGGGCGCTCCCACACATCCAGAGCCCGAGGCCTGACCTGGGGCAAGAAAGGAAAAAACAGAGCAACCACAAAAAAAATGAGCGCCCTTAGGGTGCTGGAAAAGAGTGGTCGGAGCCGACCACTCTTTTCCAGCACCCTAAGGGCGCTCCCACACATCCAGAGCCCGAGGCCTGACCTGGGGCAAGAAAGGAAAAAACACAGCAACCACAAAACAAATGAGCGCCCTTAGGGAGCCGACCACTCTTTTCCAGCACCCTAAGGGCGCTCCCACACATCCAGAGCCCGAGGCCTGACCTGGGGCAAGAAAGGAAAAAACAGAGCAACCACAAAAAAAATGAGCGCCCTTAGGGAGCCGACCACTCTTTTCCAGCACCCTAAGGGCGCTCCCACACATCCAGAGCCCGAGGCCTGACCTGGGGCAAGAAAGGAAAAAACAGAGCAACCACAAAACAAATGAGCGCCCTTAGGGTGCTGGAAAAGAGTGGTCGGAGCCGACCACTCTTTTCCAGCACCCTAAGGGCGCTCCCACACATCCAGAGCCCGAGGCCTGACCTGGGGCAAGAAAGGAAAAAACAGAGCAACCACAAAAAAAATGAGCGCCCTTAGGGAGCCGACCACTCTTTTCCAGCACCCTAAGGGCGCTCCCACACATCCAGAGCCCGAGGCCTGACCTGGGGCAAGAAAGGAAAAAACAGAGCAACCACAAAAAAAATGAGCGCCTTTAGGGAGCCGACCACTCTTTTCCAGCACCCTAAGGGCGCTCCCACACATCCAGAGCCCGAGGCCTGACCTGGGGCAAGAAAGGAAAAAACAGAGCAACCACAAAAAAAATGAGCGCCCTTAGGGTGCTGGAAAAGAGTGGTCGGAGCCGACCACTCTTTTCCAGCACCCTAAGGGCGCTCCCACACATCCAGAGCCCGAGGCCTGACCTGGGGCAAGAAAGGAAAAAACACAGCAACCACAAAACAAATGAGCGCCCTTAGGGAGCCGACCACTCTTTTCCAGCACCCTAAGGGCGCTCCCACACATCCAGAGCCCGAGGCCTGACCTGGGGCAAGAAAGGAAAAAACAGAGCAACCACAAAAAAAATGAGCGCCCTTAGGGAGCCGACCACTCTTTTCCAGCACCCTAAGGGCGCTCCCACACATCCAGAGCCCGAGGCCTGACCTGGGGCAAGAAAGGAAAAAACAGAGCAACCACAAAACAAATGAGCGCCCTTAGGGTGCTGGAAAAGAGTGGTCGGAGCCGACCACTCTTTTCCAGCACCCTAAGGGCGCTCCCACACATCCAGAGCCCGAGGCCTGACCTGGGGCAAGAAAGGAAAAAACAGAGCAACCACAAAACAAATGAGCGCCCTTAGGGAGCCGACCACTCTTTTCCAGCACCCTAAGGGCGCTCCCACACATCCAGAGCCCGAGGCCTGACCTGGGGCAAGAAAGGAAAAAACAGAGCAACCACAAAAAAAATGAGCGCCTTTAGGGAGCCGACCACTCTTTTCCAGCACCCTAAGGGCGCTCCCACACATCCAGAGCCCGAGGCCTGACCTGGGGCAAGAAAGGAAAAAACAGAGCAACCACAAAAAAAATGAGCGCCCTTAGGGAGCCGACCACTCTTTTCCAGCACCCTAAGGGCGCTCCCACACATCCAGAGCCCGAGGCCTGACCTGGGGCAAGAAAGGAAAAAACAGAGCAACCACAAAACAAATGAGCGCCCTTAGGGAGCCGACCACTCTTTTCCAGCACCCTAAGGGCGCTCCCACACATCCAGAGCCCGAGGCCTGACCTGGGGCAAGAAAGGAAAAAACAGAGCAACCACAAAAAAAATGAGCGCCCTTAGGGTGCTGGAAAAGAGTGGTCGGAGCCGACCACTCTTTTCCAGCACCCTAAGGGCGCTCCCACACATCCAGAGCCCGAGGCCTGACCTGGGGCAAGAAAGGAAAAAACAGAGCAACCACAAAAAAAATGAGCGCCCTTAGGGAGCCGACCACTCTTTTCCAGCACCCTAAGGGCGCTCCCACACATCCAGAGCCCGAGGCCTGACCTGGGGCAAGAAAGGAAAAAACAGAGCAACCACAAAAAAAATGAGCGCACTTAGGGTGCTGGAAAAGAGTGGTCGGAGCCGACCATTCTTTTCCAGCACCCTAAGGGCGCTCCCACACATCCAGAGCCCGAGGCCTGACCTGGGGCAAGAAAGGAAAAAACAGAGCAACCACAAAAAAAATGAGCGCCCTTAGGGAGCCGACCACTCTTTTCCAGCACCCTAAGGGCGCTCCCACACATCCAGAGCCCGAGGCCTGACCTGGGCCAAGAAAGGAAAAAACAGAGCAACCACAAAAAAAATGAGCGCCCTTAGGGAGCCGACCACTCTTTTCCAGCACCCTAAGGGCGCTCCCACACATCCAGAGCCCGAGGCCTGACCTGGGCCAAGAAAGGAAAAAACAGAGCAACCACAAAAAAAATGAGCGCCCTTAGGGAGCCGACCACTCTTTTCCAGCACCCTAAGGGCGCTCCCACACATCCAGAGCCCGAGGCCTGACCTGGGGCAAGAAAGGAAAAAACAGAGCAACCACAAAAAAAATGAGCGCCCTTAGGGAGCCGACCACTCTTTTCCAGCACCCTAAGGGCGCTCCCACACATCCAGAGCCCGAGGCCTGACCTGGGGCAAGAAAGGAAAAAACAGAGCAACCACAAAAAAAATGAGCGCCCTTAGGGAGCCGACCACTCTTTTCCAACACCCTAAGGGCGCTCCCACACATCCAGAGCCCGAGGCCTGACCTGGGGCAAGAAAGGAAAAAACAGAGCAACCACAAAAAACATGAGCGCCCTTAGGGTGCTGGAAAAGAGTGGTCGGAGCCGACCACTCTTTTCCAGCACCCTAAGGGCGCTCCCACACATCCAGAGCCCGAGGCCTGACCTGGGGCAAGAAAGGAAAAAACAGAGCAACCACAAAAAAAATAAGCGCCCTTAGGGAGCCGACCACTCTTTTCCAGCACCCTAAGGGCGCTCCCACACATCCAGAGCCCGAGGCCTGACCTGGGGCAAGAAAGGAAAAACCAGAGCAACCACAAAAAAAATGAGCGCCCTTCGGGTGCTGGAAAAGAGTGGTCGGAGCCGACCACTCTTTTCCAGCACCCTAAGGGCGCTCCCACACATCCAGAGCCCGAGGCCTGACCTGGGGCAAGAAAGGAAAAAACAGAGCAACCACAAAAAAAATGAGCGCCCTTAGGGTGCTGGAAAAGAGTGGTCGGAGCCGACCACTCTTTTCCAGCACCCTAAGGGCGCTCCCACACATCCAGAGCCCGAGGCCTGACCTGGGGCAAGAAAGGAAAAAACAGAGCAACCACAAAAAAAATGAGCGCCCTTAGGGTGCTGGAAAAGAGTGGTCGGAGTCGACCACTCTTTTCCAGCACCCTAAGGGCGCTCCCACACATCCAGAGCCCGAGGCCTGACCTGGGGCAAGAAAGGAAAAAACAGAGCAACCACAAAACAAATGAGCGCCCTTAGGGAGCCGACCACTCTTTTCCAGCACCCTAAGGGCGCTCCCACACATCCAGAGCCCGAGGCCTGACCTGGGGCAAGAAAGGAAAAAACAGAGCAACCACAAAACAAATGAGCGCCCTTAGGGTGCTGGAAAAGAGTGGTCGGAGCCGACCACTCTTTTCCAGCACCCTAAGGGCGCTCCCACACATCCAGAGCCCGAGGCCTGACCTGGGGCAAGAAAGGAAAAAACAGAGCAACCACAAAACAAATGAGCGCCCTTAGGGAGCCGACCACTCTTTTCCAGCACCCTAAGGGCGCTCCCACACATCCAGAGCCCGAGGCCTGACCTGGGGCAAGAAAGGAAAAAACAGAGCAACCACAAAAAAAATGAGCGCCCTTAGGGTGCTGGAAAAGAGTGGTCGGAGCCGACCACTCTTTTCCAGCACCCTAAGGGCGCTCCCACACATCCAGAGCCCGAGGCCTGACCTGGGGCAAGAAAGGAAAAAATAGAGCAACCACAAAACAAATGAGCGCCCTTAGGGAGCCGACCACTCTTTTCCAGCACCCTAAGGGCGCTCCCACACATCCAGAGCCCGAGGCCTGACCTGGGGCAAGAAAGGAAAAAACAGAGCAACCACAAAACAAATGAGCGCCCTTAGGGAGCCGACCACTCTTTTCCAGCACCCTAAGGGCGCTCCCACACATCCAGAGCCCGAGGCCTGACCTGGGGCAAGAAAGGAAAAAACAGAGCAACCACAAAAAAAATGAGCGCCCTTAGGGTGCTGGAAAAGAGTGGTCGGAGCCGACCACTCTTTTCCAGCACCCTAAGGGCGCTCCCACACATCCAGAGCCCGAGGCCTGACCTGGGGCAAGAAAGGAAAAAACAGAGCAACCACAAAAAAAATGAGCGCCCTTAGGGTGCTGGAAAAGAGTGGTCGGAGCCGACCACTCTTTTCCAGCACCCTAAGGGCGCTCCCACACATCCAGAGCCCGAGGCCTGACCTGGGGCAAGAAAGGAAAAAACAGAGCAACCACAAAACAAATGAGCGCCCTTAGGGAGCCGACCACTCTTTTCCAGCACCCTAAGGGCGCTCCCACTCATCCAGAGCCCGAAGCCTGACCTGGGGCAAGAAAGGAAAAAACAGAGCAACCACAAAAAAAATGAGCGCCCTTAGGGTGCTGGAAAAGAGTGGTCGGAACCGACCACTCTTTTCCAGCACCCTAAGGGCGCTCCCACACATCCAGAGCCCGAGGCCTGACCTGGGGCAAGAAAGGAAAAAACAGAGCAACCACAAAAAAAATGAGCGCCCTTAGGGAGCCGACCACTCTTTTCCAGCACCCTAAGGGCGCTCCCACACATCCAGAGCCCGAGGCCTGACCTGGGGCAAGAAAGGAAAAAACAGAGCAACCACAAAAAAAATGAGCGCCCTTAGGGAGCCGACCACTCTTTTCCAGCACCCTAAGGGCGCTCCCACACATCCAGAGCCCGAGGCCTGACCTGGGGCAAGGAAGGAAAAAACAGAGCAACCACAAAAAAAATGAGCGCCCTTAGGGAGCCGACCACTCTTTTCCAGCACCCTAAGGGCGCTCCCACACATCCAGAGCCCGAGGCCTGACCTGGGGCAAGAAAGGAAAAAACAGAGCAACCACAAAAAAAATGAGCGCCCTTAGGGTGCTGGAAAAGAGTGGTCGGAGCCGACCACTCTTTTCCAGCACCCTAAGGGCGCTCCCACACATCCAGAGCCCGAGGCCTGACCTGGGGCAAGAAAGGAAAAAACAGAGCAACCACAAAAAAAATGAGCGCCCTTAGGGAGCCGACCACTCTTTTCCAGCACCCTAAGGGCGCTCCCACACATCCAGAGCCCGAGGCCTGACCTGGGGCAAGAAAGGAAAAAACAGAGCAACCACAAAAAAAATGAGCGCCCTTAGGGAGCCGACCACTCTTTTCCAGCACCCTAAGGGCGCTCCCACACATCCAGAGCCCGAGGCCTGACCTGGGGCAAGAAAGGAAAAAACAGAGCAACCACAAAAAAAATGAGCGCCCTTAGGGTGCTGGAAAAGAGTGGTCGGAGCCGACCACTCTTTTCCAGCACCCTAAGGGCGCTCCCACACATCCAGAGCCCGAGGCCTGACCTGGGGCAAGAAAGGAAAAAACAGAGCAACCACAAAACAAATGAGCGCCCTTAGGGAGCCGACCACTCTTTTCCAGCACCCTAAGGGCGCTCCCACACATCCAGAGCCCGAGGCCTGACCTGGGCAAGAAAGGAAAAAACAGAGCAACCACAAAAAAATGAGCGCCCTTAGGGAGCCGACCACTCTTTTCCAGCACCCTAAGGGCGCTCCCACACATCCAGAGCCCGAGGCCTGACCTGGGGCAAGAAAGGAAAAAACAGAGCAACCACAAAAAAAATGAGCGCCCTTAGGGTGCTGGAAAAGAGTGGTCGGAGCCGACCACTCTTTTCCAGCACCCTAAGGGCGCTCCCACACATCCAGAGCCCGAGGCCTGACCTGGGGCAAGAAAGGAAAAAACAGAGCAACCACAAAAAAAATGAGCGCCCTTAGGGTGCTGGAAAAGAGTGGTCGGAGCCGACCACTCTTTTCCAGCACCCTAAGGGCGCTCCCACACATCCAGAGCCCGAGGCCTGACCTGGGGCAAGAAAGGAAAAAACAGAGCAACCACAAAAAAAATGAGCGCCCTTAGGGAGCCGACCACTCTTTTCCAGCACCCTAAGGGCGCTCCCACACATCCAGAGCCCGAGGCCTGACCTGGGGCAAGAAAGGAAAAAACAGAGCAACCACAAAAAAAATGAGCGCCCTTAGGGAGCCGACCACTCTTTTCCAGCACCCTAAGGGCGCTCCCACACATCCAGAGCCCGAGGCCTGACCTGGGGCAAGAAAGGAAAAAACAGAGCAACCACAAAAAAAATGAGCGCCCTTAGGGTGCTGGAAAAGAGTGGTCGGAGCCGACCACTCTTTTCCAGCACCCTAAGGGCGCTCCCACACATCCAGAGCCCGAGGCCTGACCTGGGGCAAGAAAGGAAAAAACAGAGCAACCACAAAACAAATGAGCGCCCTTAGGGAGCCGACCACTCTTTTCCAGCACCCTAAGGGCGCTCCCACACATCCAGAGCCCGAGGCCTGACCTGGGCAAGAAAGGAAAAAACAGAGCAACCACAAAAAAATGAGCGCCCTTAGGGAGCCGACCACTCTTTTCCAGCACCCTAAGGGCGCTCCCACACATCCAGAGCCCGAGGCCTGACCTGGGGCAAGAAAGGAAAAAACAGAGCAACCACAAAAAAAATGAGCGCCCTTAGGGTGCTGGAAAAGAGTGGTCGGAGCCGACCACTCTTTTCCAGCACCCTAAGGGCGCTCCCACACATCCAGAGCCCGAGGCCTGACCTGGGGCAAGAAAGGAAAAAACAGAGCAACCACAAAACAAATGAGCGCCCTTAGGGAGCCGACCACTCTTTTCCAGCACCCTAAGGGCGCTCCCACACATCCAGAGCCCGAGGCCTGACCTGGGGCAAGAAAGGAAAAAACAGAGCAACCACAAAAAAAATGAGCGCCCTTAGGGAGCCGACCACTCTTTTCCAGCACCCTAAGGGCGCTCCCACACATCCAGAGCCCGAGGCCTGACCTGGGGCAAGAAAGGAAAAAACAGAGCAACCACAAAACAAATGAGCGCCCTTAGGGTGCTGGAAAAGAGTGGTCGGAGCCGACCACTCTTTTCCAGCACCCTAAGGGCGCTCCCACACATCCAGAGCCCGAGGCCTGACCTGGGGCAAGAAAGGAAAAAACAGAGCAACCACAAAAAAAATGAGCGCCCTTAGGGTGCTGGAAAAGAGTGGTCGGAGCCGACCACTCTTTTCCAGCACCCTAAGGGCGCTCCCACACATCCAGAGCCCGAGGCCTGACCTGGGGCAAGAAAGGAAAAAACAGAGCAACCACAAAACAAATGAGCGCCCTTAGGGAGCCGACCACTCTTTTCCAGCACCCTAAGGGCGCTCCCACACATCCAGAGCCCGAGGCCTGACCTGGGGCAAGAAAGGAAAAAACAGAGCAACCACAAAAAAATGAGCGCCCTTAGGGAGCCGACCACTCTTTTCCAGCACCCTAAGGGCGCTCCCACACATCCAGAGCCCGAGGCCTGACCTGGGGCAAGAAAGGAAAAAACAGAGCAACCACAAAAAAAATGAGCGCCCTTAGGGTGCTGGAAAAGAGTGGTCGGAGCCGACCACTCTTTTCCAGCACCCTAAGGGCGCTCCCACACATCCAGAGCCCGAGGCCTGACCTGGGGCAAGAAAGGAAAAAACAGAGCAACCACAAAAAAAATGAGCGCCCTTAGGGTGCTGGAAAAGAGTGGTCGGAGCCGACCACTCTTTTCCAGCACCCTAAGGGCGCTCCCACACATCCAGAGCCCGAGGCCTGACCTGGGGCAAGAAAGGAAAAAACAGAGCAACCACAAAACAAATGAGCGCCCTTAGGGAGCCGACCACTCTTTTCCAGCACCCTAAGGGCGCTCCCACACATCCAGAGCCCGAGGCCTGACCTGGGGCAAGAAAGGAAAAAACAGAGCAACCACAAAAAAAATGAGCGCCCTTAGGGAGCCGACCACTCTTTTCCAGCACCCTAAGGGCGCTCCCACACATCCAGAGCCCGAGGCCTGACCTGGGGCAAGAAAGGAAAAAACAGAGCAACCACAAAAAAAATGAGCGCCCTTAGGGTGCTGGAAAAGAGTGGTCGGAGCCGACCACTCTTTTCCAGCACCCTAAGGGCGCTCCCACACATCCAGAGCCCGAGGCCTGACCTGGGGCAAGAAAGGAAAAAACAGAGCAACCACAAAAAAAATGAGCGCCCTTAGGGTGCTGGAAAAGAGTGGTCGGAGCCGACCACTCTTTTCCAGCACCCTAAGGGCGCTCCCACACATCCAGAGCCCGAGGCCTGACCTGGGGCAAGAAAGGAAAAAACAGAGCAACCACAAAAAAAATGAGCGCCCTTAGGGTGCTGGAAAAGAGTGGTCGGAGCCGACCACTCTTTTCCAGCACCCTAAGGGCGCTCCCACACATCCAGAGCCCGAGGCCTGACCTGGGGCAAGAAAGGAAAAAACAGAGCAACCACAAAACAAATGAGCGCCCTTAGGGAGCCGACCACTCTTTTCCAGCACCCTAAGGGCGCTCCCACACATCCAGAGCCCGAGGCCTGACCTGGGGCAAGAAAGGAAAAAACAGAGCAACCACAAAAAAAATGAGCGCCCTTAGGGTGCTGGAAAAGAGTGGTCGGAGCCGACCACTCTTTTCCAGCACCCTAAGGGCGCTCCCACACATCCAGAGCCCGAGGCCTGACCTGGGGCAAGAAAGGAAAAAACAGAGCAACCACAAAACAAATGAGCGCCCTTAGGGTGCTGGAAAAGAGTGGTCGGAGCCGACCACTCTTTTCCAGCACCCTAAGGGCGCTCCCACACATCCAGAGCCCGAGGCCTGACCTGGGGCAAGAAAGGAAAAAACAGAGCAACCACAAAACAAATGAGCGCCCTTAGGGAGCCGACCACTCTTTTCCAGCACCCTAAGGGCGCTCCCACACATCCAGAGCCCGAGGCCTGACCTGGGGCAAGAAAGGAAAATACAGAGCAACCACAAAAAAAAATGAGCGCCCTTAGGGTGCTGGAAAAGAGTGGTCGGAGCCGACCACTCTTTTCCAGCACCCTAAGGGCGCTCCCACACATCCAGAGCCCGAGGCCTGACCTGGGGCAAGAAAGGAAAAAACAGAGCAACCACAAAAAAAATGAGCGCCCTTAGGGAGCCGACCACTCTTTTCCAGCACCCTAAGGGCGCTCCCACACATCCAGAGCCCGAGGCCTGACCTGGGGCAAGAAAGGAAAAAACAGAGCAACCACAAAAAAAATGAGCGCCCTTAGGGTGCTGGAAAAGAGTGGTCGGAGCCGACCACTCTTTTCCAGCACCCTAAGGGCGCTCCCACACGTCCAGAGCCCGAGGCCTGACCTGGGGCAAGAAAGGAAAAAACAGAGCAACCACAAAAAAAATGAGCGCCCTTAGGGAGCCGACCACTCTTTTCCAGCACCCTAAGGGCGCTCCCACACATCCAGAGCCCGAGGCCTGACCTGGGGCAAGAAAGGAAAAAACAGAGCAACCACAAAAAAAATGAGCGCCCTTAGGGTGCTGGAAAAGAGTGGTCGGAGCCGACCACTCTTTTCCAGCACCCTAAGGGCGCTCCCACACATCCAGAGCCCGAGGCCTGACCTGGGGCAAGAAAGGAAAAAACAGAGCAACCACAAAACAAATGAGCGCCCTTAGGGAGCCGACCACTCTTTTCCAGCACCCTAAGGGCGCTCCCACACATCCAGAGCCCGAGGCCTGACCTGGGGCAAGAAAGGAAAAAACAGAGCAACCACAAAAAAAATGAGCGCCCTTAGGGAGCCGACCACTCTTTTCCAGCACCCTAAGGGCGCTCCCACACATCCAGAGCCCGAGGCCTGACCTGGGGCAAGAAAGGAAAAAACAGAGCAACCACAAAAAAAATGAGCGCCCTTAGGGTGCTGGAAAAGAGTGGTCGGAGCCGACCACTCTTTTCCAGCACCCTAAGGGCGCTCCCACACGTCCAGAGCCCGAGGCCTGACCTGGGGCAAGAAAGGAAAAAACAGAGCAACCACAAAAAAAATGAGCGCCCTTAGGGTGCTGGAAAAGAGTGGTCGGAGCCGACCACTCTTTTCCAGCACCCTAAGGGCGCTCCCACACATCCAGAGCCCGAGGCCTGACCTGGGGCAAGAAAGGAAAAAACAGAGCAACCACAAAACAAATGAGCGCCCTTAGGGAGCCGACCACTCTTTTCCAGCACCCTAAGGGCGCTCCCACACATCCAGAGCCCGAAGCCTGACCTGGGGCAAGAAAGGAAAAAACAGAGCAACCACAAAAAAAATGAGCGCCCTTAGGGTGCTGGAAAAGAGTGGTCGGAGCCGACCACTCTTTTCCAGCACCCTAAGGGCGCTCCCACACATCCAGAGCCCGAGGCCTGACCTGGGGCAAGAAAGGAAAAAACAGAGCAACCACAAAACAAATGAGCGCCCTTAGGGAGCCGACCACTCTTTTCCAGCACCCTAAGGGCGCTCCCACACATCCAGAGCCCGAGGCCTGACCTGGGGCAAGAAAGGAAAATACAGAGCAACCACAAAAAAAAATGAGCGCCCTTAGGGTGCTGGAAAAGAGTGGTCGGAGCCGACCACTCTTTTCCAGCACCCTAAGGGCGCTCCCACACATCCAGAGCCCGAGGCCTGACCTGGGGCAAGAAAGGAAAAAACAGAGCAACCACAAAAAAAATAAGCGCCCTTAGGGAGCCGACCACTCTTTTCCAGCACCCTAAGGGCGCTCCCACACATCCAGAGCCCGAGGCCTGACCTGGGGCAAGAAAGGAAAAAACAGAGCAACCACAAAAAAAATGAGCGCCCTTAGGGTGCTGGAAAAGAGTGGTCGGAGCCGACCACTCTTTTCCAGCACCCTAAGGGCGCTCCCACACGTCCAGAGCCCGAGGCCTGACCTGGGGCAAGAAAGGAAAAAACAGAGCAACCACAAAAAAAATGAGCGCCCTTAGGGAGCCGACCACTCTTTTCCAGCACCCTAAGGGCGCTCCCACACATCCAGAGCCCGAGGCCTGACCTGGGGCAAGAAAGGAAAAAACAGAGCAACCACAAAAAAAATGAGCGCCCTTAGGGTGCTGGAAAAGAGTGGTCGGAGCCGACCACTCTTTTCCAGCACCCTAAGGGCGCTCCCACACATCCAGAGCCCGAGGCCTGACCTGGGGCAAGAAAGGAAAAAACAGAGCAACCACAAAACAAATGAGCGCCCTTAGGGAGCCGACCACTCTTTTCCAGCACCCTAAGGGCGCTCCCACACATCCAGAGCCCGAGGCCTGACCTGGGGCAAGAAAGGAAAAAACAGAGCAACCACAAAAAAAATGAGCGCCCTTAGGGAGCCGACCACTCTTTTCCAGCACCCTAAGGGCGCTCCCACACATCCAGAGCCCGAGGCCTGACCTGGGGCAAGAAAGGAAAAAACAGAGCAACCACAAAAAAAATGAGCGCCCTTAGGGTGCTGGAAAAGAGTGGTCGGAGCCGACCACTCTTTTCCAGCACCCTAAGGGCGCTCCCACACGTCCAGAGCCCGAGGCCTGACCTGGGGCAAGAAAGGAAAAAACAGAGCAACCACAAAAAAAATGAGCGCCCTTAGGGTGCTGGAAAAGAGTGGTCGGAGCCGACCACTCTTTTCCAGCACCCTAAGGGCGCTCCCACACATCCAGAGCCCGAGGCCTGACCTGGGGCAAGAAAGGAAAAAACAGAGCAACCACAAAACAAATGAGCGCCCTTAGGGAGCCGACCACTCTTTTCCAGCACCCTAAGGGCGCTCCCACACATCCAGAGCCCGAAGCCTGACCTGGGGCAAGAAAGGAAAAAACAGAGCAACCACAAAAAAAATGAGCGCCCTTAGGGTGCTGGAAAAGAGTGGTCGGAGCCGACCACTCTTTTCCAGCACCCTAAGGGCGCTCCCACACATCCAGAGCCCGAGGCCTGACCTGGGGCAAGAAAGGAAAAAACAGAGCAACCACAAAAAAAATGAGCGCCCTTAGGGAGCCGACCACTCTTTTCCAGCACCCTAAGGGCGCTCCCACACATCCAGAGCCCGAGGCCTGACCTGGGGCAAGAAAGGAAAAAACAGAGCAACCACAAAAAAAATGAGCGCCCTTAGGGAGCCGACCACTCTTTTCCAGCACCCTAAGGGCGCTCCCACACATCCAGAGCCCGAGGCCTGACCTGGGGCAAGAAAGGAAAAAACAGAGCAACCACAAAACAAATGAGCGCCCTTAGGGTGCTGGAAAAGAGTGGTCGGAGCCGACCATTCTTTTCCAGCACCCTAAGGGCGCTCCCACACATCCAGAGCCCGAGGCCTGACCTGGGGCAAGAAAGGAAAAAACAGAGCAACCACAAAACAAATGAGCGCCCTTAGGGAGCCGACCACTCTTTTCCAGCACCCTAAGGGCGCTCCCACACATCCAGAGCCCGAGGCCTGACCTGGGGCAAGAAAGGAAAAAACAGAGCAACCACAAAAAAAATGAGCGCCCTTAGGGAGCCGACCACTCTTTTCCAGCACCCTAAGGGCGCTCCCACACATCCAGAGCCCGAGGCCTGACCTGGGGCAAGAAAGGAAAAAACAGAGCAACCACAAAAAAAATGAGCGCCCTTAGGGTGCTGGAAAAGAGTGGTCGGAGCCGACCACTCTTTTCCAGCACCCTAAGGGCGCTCCCACACGTCCAGAGCCCGAGGCCTGACCTGGGGCAAGAAAGGAAAAAACAGAGCAACCACAAAAAAAATGAGCGCCCTTAGGGTGCTGGAAAAGAGTGGTCGGAGCCGACCACTCTTTTCCAGCACCCTAAGGGCGCTCCCACACATCCAGAGCCCGAGGCCTGACCTGGGGCAAGAAAGGAAAAAACAGAGCAACCACAAAACAAATGAGCGCCCTTAGGGAGCCGACCACTCTTTTCCAGCACCCTAAGGGCGCTCCCACACATCCAGAGCCCGAAGCCTGACCTGGGGCAAGAAAGGAAAAAACAGAGCAACCACAAAAAAAATGAGCGCCCTTAGGGTGCTGGAAAAGAGTGGTCGGAACCGACCACTCTTTTCCAGCACCCTAAGGGCGCTCCCACACATCCAGAGCCCGAGGCCTGACCTGGGGCAAGAAAGGAAAAAACAGAGCAACCACAAAAAAAATGAGCGCCCTTAGGGAGCCGACCACTCTTTTCCAGCACCCTAAGGGCGCTCCCACACATCCAGAGCCCGAGGCCTGACCTGGGGCAAGAAAGGAAAAAACAGAGCAACCACAAAAAAAATGAGCGCCCTTAGGGAGCCGACCACTCTTTTCCAGCACCCTAAGGGCGCTCCCACACATCCAGAGCCCGAGGCCTGACCTGGGGCAAGAAAGGAAAAAACAGAGCAACCACAAAACAAATGAGCGCCCTTAGGGTGCTGGAAAAGAGTGGTCGGAGCCGACCACTCTTTTCCAGCACCCTAAGGGCGCTCCCACACATCCAGAGCCCGAGGCCTGACCTGGGGCAAGAAAGGAAAAAACAGAGCAACCACAAAACAAATGAGCGCCCTTAGGGAGCCGACCACTCTTTTCCAGCACCCTAAGGGCGCTCCCACACATCCAGAGCCCGAGGCCTGACCTGGGGCAAGAAAGGAAAAAACAGAGCAACCACAAAAAAAATGAGCGCCCTTAGAGTGCTGGAAAAGAGTGGTCGGAGCCGACCACTCTTTTCCAGCACCCTAAGGGCGCTCCCACACATCCAGAGCCCGAGGCCTGACCTGGGGCAAGAAAGGAAAAAACAGAGCAACCACAAAAAAAATGAGCGCCCTTAGGGAGCCGACCACTCTTTTCCAGCACCCTAAGGGCGCTCCCACACATCCAGAGCCCGAGGCCTGACCTGGGGCAAGAAAGGAAAAAACAGAGCAACCACAAAAAAAATGAGCGCACTTAGGGTGCTGGAAAAGAGTGGTCGGAGCCGACCATTCTTTTCCAGCACCCTAAGGGCGCTCCCACACATCCAGAGCCCGAGGCCTGACCTGGGGCAAGAAAGGAAAAAACAGAGCAACCACAAAAAAAATGAGCGCCCTTAGGGAGCCGACCACTCTTTTCCAGCACCCTAAGGGCGCTCCCACACATCCAGAGCCCGAGGCCTGACCTGGGGCAAGAAAGGAAAAAACAGAGCAACCACAAAAAAAATGAGCGCCCTTAGGGTGCTGGAAAAGAGTGGTCGGAGCCGACCACTCTTTTCCAGCACCCTAAGGGCGCTCCCACACATCCAGAGCCCGAGGCCTGACCTGGGGTGTGAGGCCAAACCCCCCACCCTTAAGCGTCCGTAGTCCGAGTAGTGGGTTTGGGCTCACATTCCTCCGCGGTATTGGATTTGGACTTGGATGAGTCCATAGTGCAAGGTTCACCCTTCAAGTGGTCTTGGATTTAACTCCTTCATAAACCCAACTCCTTCATGAACCCAACTCCTTAGCTTCTAACTAAATAAACCCAGCTCCTTCATAAACCCAGCTCCTTCATGAACCCAGCTCCTTAGCTTCTAACTAAACAAACCCAGGTCCTTCATAAACCCAGCTCTTTTACTTTCTAACTAAACAAACCCAGCTCCTTCATGAACCCAGCTCCTTCATAAACCCAGCTCCTTCATGAACCCACAACTTTGTAGTTGTAATCCCCAACTACCTCACTAATTATTCAAGCCCTTAACTAATCTTCCTACCTAATTTTCCTAATTCTACTAACAACCCCTTTCTAATCACACAATTCTTCTCTAATCCTAAAATCCTAAAATCCTAGAGAGGAGAGGGGGAGAGAGAATTTCCTAACTTCACTAAGACTAACTAATCCACACAAGTATATTTTTGCACTCATCACAACCTCAAGTGCTCAACTCTTAAACATGGAACTTGCAACCACGTGTATTCAAAACATGAACTTTAAGTACCACAAATTGGAATCATGAATTAACTTTAAAATCCTTCACGTCAACACTAATTCTACCAAGAGGTCAAGCCCTCTTCAAGGCTAACAAGCCTTGGCTCTCAAACTAAAAACTAAGCACACACATGTGCTCCAATATGGCTTCCCACACCCACACTTATAACTCGTGGGGTGCCTTGGAGCACAAAGGAAAGAGAGGATGAGTGAGGGAAGAATGAGGGATTATATAGTAAGCTTGAGGGGGTGAGCACCCTCAAGGCTCACGATAAGCCCTTGAGATTTCCTCCTACTTAGTAGGCGCCAATCCTATCTTCTAAGCCTTCCTCCCTCAAATGATCAACAAGGATCCTAATTCGAACATTTAACTAGCCTTGGCTTTCTACCTACCACACTTTACCAAACTTGGGATGCTTCAACCCAAACTTAGCCTCCTTCGCTTTCCGCCGCCATAACTTTCTCCCCTTACTTTCCCAAATCGTTGCTCACCACTTAATTCAAACCACGATGCTTAACTCGTGATTTGATTGGTGCTTTGAGAATTTGCTTATCCTCCACCTTGCATTCTTCCTTGGACCTTCCCCATTAAGTGGCCATGATGAGGTGGTCCACTTGTGCGCTCCATGTGATCCTCCATTCATCCCAATTCGAATGCACTTGCCTCTTGAGTCACTTTGGTTGTCTCCATCCATTTGTACTAGCCTACTCACTAACTACTCAATCCAAGTTCTCCTTACCTATCCTCATTCACTCAAATCCTTCCGAAGGTAAAAACACAATAACAACTCACATCCTAGCCTCTTACCACATGGTACTTCTAAGACTAACATTTCACTCTTTTTATATTTTTGTGAAGTAACATGCTACTTCAAAGTGCATCAACTAACGTTTCAAGGGTCTAAGACTAAATGTGGGCACCCTTTTGGGCTCACATAATTGGCGACCATCGGGGGATGAATCCAAACATCTCTTGCTCCAAGGGTAAGTTGCCTAGTCAAGCTCGGTACTCCTTACATCTACTTCCCGATGTACGGGTAGGAAAGAGCTCACCATTCAACGTTTCCAATTGAATTGAATTATTAGGAAAGACCTCATAGACAAGGTAAGGTCCTAACCATATTGCATCGAATTTCGCCGGAAATTCAAGCTTTCGTGCGTCTTGAATCATGACCATCATTCCCGGTGTTAGGGCCCTTCTCTTATGTCGTTTGTCGAAAGTAATCTTTCTCCTTCTTTGGATTGCCTCAATATGTTGAGCCGCCATTCTCCTCCCTTCGTCAAGTGCTTCCAAATCGGTTAGTCGATTTCGTAAGGATTGACTTTCGGTAAGTCTCGTACTCACGGCCACCCTAAGTGACTCGACTTCATATTCGATTGGTAGTGTCGCTTCAAGACCATAGACTAAGGAAAATGGTGTAGCACGCGTAGTTACCTTATAGGTTGTACGGTATGCCCAAAGTGCCGCCGTTAGTTTCGTATCCCAATCCCGCTTCGAGTCTATAACCGTCTTGCGTAGTATACTCACCAAAATTCCGTTAACCCTTTCCGTTTGTCCATTGGTTTGTGGGTGGTAGGGAGTAGTCTTCCGGTGATCAATTTTAAATTTCTCTGTCATCTCTCGAATCAAGTCATTCAAAAAGTGAGTACCCCTATCGCTTACTAGGATCTTCGGCACCCCGAACCGCGAAATTATGTTTTCGTACATAAATGTTGCCGCGTGTTCCGCCGTGTCGGTCTTCACCGCTTTGGCTTCCGCCCACTTGGTGAGGTACTCGGTTGCCACCACAATATATTTCATTCCTTTTGAAGATTGGGGATGGACCTCACCCACATAGTCGATGCCCCATTTTTCGAAAGGAATTAAGGGTAATGATACATGTAAAGGCATCTCCATTCTAAGGTCGTTTCGGGCATACCGTTGGCAAGCGTCGCATTTCCTTACATAGTCATGGGCGTCCTTAAATAGTGTAGGCCAAAAGTAGCCCGCTCTAAGTATTTTTTGCCCGGTGAGTTGACCCGAGAAGTGACCGCCGCAAGCGCTATCGTGGCAAGCGATTAAAATCGCTTCAACCTCCGTTTTTGACACGCATCGTCGTAAAATACCATCGGACCCCCTTCTAAACAACCTATGGCCCACTACAACAAATTGCCTACTATTTACCCTCACCTTCCTTCTCTCTTCTTTTGTCCACTCTTTGGGCAACTTGTGGGTTGTTAGAAATTCCACTATGCCCGCATACCACTCCGGTGTAGAAGTGACCACAAAGAGGCTATCATCTACTAACATATCATTTACCGGATTTTTTCCTATCTCCTCCGACAACCTAGACAAGTGGTCCGCTTGTAAATGCATACGACCCGGTTTATATTCCACCGTGTAGTCGAATTCTTCTAATAACAAAACCCACCTAGCTAACCTACCACTTAACTCCGCCTTGTTAACTAGATACTTGATAGCCATGTGGTCAACAAAAAATACAACCGGGTTGCACATGAGGTAATGCCTAAACTTTTTAACGGAAAACACCATGGCTAGGCACTCCCTCTCCATTGTAGAGTAGTTTCTTTCGGCGGGGGTCAATTGCTTACTCGCATAAGCTATAGGTTGATCCTTCTCTTTTTCTCCCGTTGCTTGACAAAGCGCACTCCCTATTGCCACATTACTAGCATCACAATAGACGTGAAAAGGTTTACCCCAATTGGGTGGTATCAACACCGGATAGGTGCTCAACCTATCCCGCAATTCCTCAAAGGCTTTTTGACAAGCATCCGTCCACTCGAATTTGACATCCTTTTTGAGCAAATGGGTAATGGGCACCGCTATCTTTGAAAAATTAGGAATAAGTTCCCGGTACCATCCCACATGTCCTAACAACTTAGAGATCCCCTTGGAATTGGTTGGAGTTGCCAAGTCGCTTATGGCCGCAATCTTATCTGGATCGGGTTCTCTACCTTTCTCACTAACAACATAACCCAACAACACTCCCTTATTCACTCCCAAAAATGTCTTATCCGGGTTCAATGCTAACCTCATCTTCCTACACCTAACCAATGCCTCCCTAACACAATGTAGGTGATCGTCCACATTACTTTGTGTGCTAAAATCGTCCACAAAGACGGTCATGGATTTGAACAACAAGTCGGTGAAGATATACATTACTAATCGTTGGAAAGTAGCCGGGGCATTACATAACCCAAATGGCATCACTACCCACACAAAAGTACCCCAAGGTGTAGTAAAAGCCGTTTTATGGATATCTTGGAGGGCTATGGAAATTTGATTATAACCCGCATACCCATCCATAAAGGTATATCGCGAATGACCTCCAACCTCCTCAAGCAACAAGGTGATAAAAGGTAAGGGGAAGTGATCCTTTTGTGTGCACGAATTCAATTTCCTATAGTCGACACAAACCCTTAATTTCCCATTTTTTTTCTTTACTAAGACCATAGGAGAAACCCAATCCGTGATTTCCACCGGCTTGATAAACCCAGCCTTCAATAACCTTTCCAATTCCGCTTTCACCAACAATTGCAATTGAGGATTCATCCTCCTCTCCTTTTGTCTAATTGGCCTCGCCCCCGGAATTAAAGGAATCCGGTGCTCTACCATTTCCCTAGGAATTCCCTTAAGCTCATCGTAGGACCATGCAAAAGTATCACTAAACTCATCCACCAAATTGCTATACTCCCTAACCTCTTTCTCCCCCAATTTGGAACCCATCTTCATTTGTCGGGTTTTTCCATTCTTTAATTTCACATCCACGTACCGCCAATCCGCTTCCGACACATGTGCTTGTTCCTCTTTGTTCCGATACCAATCGGAAGGCACATTGGGATAATCTTTCACATCTTGACCTACAACTATCCCCGTAGACGTGGTCTTGAAATGTAAAGGCTCCTCCAATTTCGATGACTCAATAATCACATCCTCCTCTTGAGTCCCATCTACATGAATTAAACTAACCTCACCCTCTTCCACGTCATCTACCCAAGGTGTTAACCCACCGCTAACCCACTCTTCCTCGGTGAGCACCTCACATGGCTCCAACAATGAGCCCTCTCCTAAACTAACACTAGGAAATTCACTCCCTAAGCCTACTTGGTGAAATGTAACCATTACATCAACCTCGGACTCGGGGTACTCCCTTAGCCATTGGGCATAATCCCCATTATCCCCATAATTGTAAAAATTAGGACCTAGACTTCCCGAGCCCGAATCTATAACAACCCTTTGACCTTCGGGATGGACGACTCCCACCAATGCCTTGCCAATCTCATTCTCGTTTAAGTCATCAATTTCCTTCTCCAATGGCAAATACATCTCCTTCTTCATCCATCCTTCTAATGAACCAATGGACACTATGACCCTATTACCCTCCGGACCATAAGTGATGGATGGTTTAGGTCCACCCCAATTGACCATAGCATTCGCCATCCGCAACCAAGGCCTACCTAGCAAAATGGGGAAGGTGTCCTTGTTGGAGTGCATTTTAATGACATGGAAGGTGACCAAGTACTCCTCGCCTCCCGTAGTCATTCTACAATCCTTGATCATCCCCAAAGGCGTAGTCGAACTTTGATTTGCCATATTTATGACCAAAGGTGAAGGCCCCGTGAGTCCAAGTCCCAATTTTTTCATAGTATCCTCCGGTAGTATATTTAGACTACTCCCTCCGTCGACTAGCACATTAGGAACCACCTTATCTACTATAACAACTTCTATTTCTATAGCTTTCACGTCTCTTCCACCTTGTGATTGGATCCTAGCGGCTATTTTAGCTTTCACCTTCCTCATCCTCTTGTGTACCGGCATTCCCTCCTTTAATGTTTTCCTTGCCGTGGGTGAAATTTCCAATAGTTGGCCGAAAGTAATATCCGCCTTGAGTGTACTAAGGTCCGCCCACAAGTCGTACCCGGTAGATCTTTCCACCTTAGAATTACCCACTACGTCGAATTCGTCTACGGGAACCCCCGGTCCTTCCCATTCACCCACATCGCTATTATCCAAGTCATGTACCGCATTAGTCCTCTCCCTATCTTGTAAAATTATATTTTCCCTCTCCACATCCTTAGTAGCTCTTCTAGCTACCCTATCCAACTCGGAGAGATTAATCTCTTCATCCGAAGAGTAATTTCCTTGCTCTCCTATTCCTACCTCCAACGGGGCATCCCCTCTCCTAGCCCTAGTAGTTACCGCTAGTGCAGGTGCTTCTTCAACCACACCCTTACCCTTCACTAACTCATATGTAATAGCATTGGTGTGAGGAGGCCATTGACTTTGCTCCTCTCCAATTCTCGTTGGGAGAGGAAGCATGTCATCACATGTGGCCTCCAACACTCCATCCATGAACCTAACATCTTGGGAGTTAGATGGTCCCGGATCCGTTGGAGGCGCTTGTCTCCCGTTACTACCATTAGGTGGAACTCCTTGTCTATTTTGTATTGGAATGTAACCGGTTGTAGTTTGCAAGCCCGCCGGTGGATGAAAAGTTTGCCTAGCATTACTATGGTCATAGTATAAGTTAGGTGGCCTAAGTTCATTGGCCGGTACTCCTTGTGGCCTAGCACCTCGCATATTATCCCTTGCTTGTTGTTGTGGATTAGCCACCGAGTAAGGGACATTAATTATTTTGTCCGGTTGGCGACACGTATCCGAGGGATGACTTCCTCCACAATTGCTACAATTAAACTCTTGACCTTCGGACCAACATTGTCCTTGAGCGTGCCACCTTCCACAAAAGGGATGAAATTCCTTCTTCTCTAAATTTTGGCCACCTTGCCCTCTAGGTTGTGGTCCTCTATTGCTTCCATTTCCATAGTGAGGTGGCGCTTGACCTCGTTGATTTTGTTGAGGTGGGTTACCGTTTCCTCTTTGGTCACGGTTTTGTCCACTTCTACAAAATTGACGCGTGTGGCCCGGTTGGCCACATTGGACACACCATAATCCGGAAGAATGCCTACCCGACTCAACCGGGGGTGGAGGCCCCGGTTGTTGACTCCGGATCATTAATGACATTTGATCCGTGAGGCTTTGCATTTGTTTTATCATAGCCTCTTGGAATCCTAGTTGGCTAGCACCTAGTCTTCTCTCAACCTCCTCCAAGTGTGGATCCGTTCTAGGGGCCGGTAGTGCCAAAAGAGGTGCCGGTTCCCTAACCGCTAAAGGTCGGGGGCCGGTGTCCACAATGGCATATGGAATTTGGTTCTCATACTTAGCGGGTTCTACCGCTACCACCCTAGGGCGTATGGGGATGAATTGTGGGATCAATTCATCCTCCCTTCTCCATAGCCTTTCGTGATCTTTATCCAAGTTTTCAATATCTCTAGCCGCACGCTTGGCATCCGCCAAGGTCAAGGGATTCCTTTCTAGAACACCCCTAATAGTTCCGGACTTAAAAAACCCTTGAATGAAAAATTGCTTTAGCGTGTCGTCGTTGAGCATGGTACCCACAAATCTAGTGCACACTAAATCAAACCTCCTAATGTAAGCCGAAATTTCTTCCTCCCTTCCTTGCTTCAATGACGACAATGCCCTTAATGCGGTACTTTGACCCACTTCCGGCCTAAATTCGTTAAGAAACTCCCTTTGTAATTGTTCCCATCCCCTAAAATGTCCCTCGGCATGATCCCGATACCATTCATAGGCTTCCCCCTCTAGAGTGGTAGGAAACCACACTAACCAATAACCCGGGTCGGTTATGAGGAAGCTAGCCAACCGTTCGATATACCGTTCCATGTGCCGAGAGGGGTCCTCATCCTTGGTCCCATAAAATTTAGGGAGATGAGATGGCATATCCATCGCCGCTAAATTTTGTGGAACCACAATTGGTAGGCCTCTTGGCCTAACCAATGGGTCTATTGGAGGTATAGGAGGTATGGGCGGAATTGGGGGTATGGGTGGTGGATCCATCCCCCGTTCCTCGGCCATGGTGACCGGTGAACTATTCAACAATCCCCTATCAACTTCTACCGGGAATTCTTCTCTAAGTGTGTAATTTTCCGAAGAAGTTTCACCATTCAATTTGGAGGGAGTGATCTCCTCTTCAAGTTGAGCTCCAAGTTCTAAGGTGTCTAGAATTGACCTAGTCCTAGGTTCGACGTTCAAACAACTCTCTATTCTAACATTATCTTGTTCTAATCTATCACTGATTTTAGAGGACCGCCTCTTTCGAGTAGATTTCTCTAGTCCTACTATCAAACTTGGTTTTTGTGAGCGAGTCCTACCTTGCATTCCATAAGAATCGATCGACCCTCACTTGACCACACATAATCCTAGCAATTCCCCTCTTAATATTTTCACTTGTCTTGGTGTGGTTATAATTTTTTTAGGAGGTGAGGAAAAGAACCTGCAAGCCCACTTAGGTGAAAGAATCCCAATAGGGGATAGGCATGTTCATGTTAATTTTTTGGTTAAGTCGGAGCATCACCTCCGCACCTTCCCGCAAATTAACACTCACCACAATACCGATTGTGAGGGGGTGACCTTCCGAGTAGATTATGTTAAAAGTCGAGGCTTCACCCTTCAACTTCTCACACCATCCACAATTCGGGAATTACCCTCTACAACGGATAACAACAATCACGAGTACAAAAGGCATTCCTTAATTAGTTAATGAGTTCACTTTGAAGAAATAAACATACCTTGAGCAATCGCATCCCCCTGTGAGTTAGCACTCCCCTCAATTGTGACTCAATGTAACAACACCATAAACTTTGTGAAATATTAATTTAATCTAGAGCATGAAATGACAACTCCCAAAACTTTGAGACTCACCCCGAGGTGAGTGTCAAAGTTCAATGTCCTAAGGTGAATTTACCCTCTAATGTTTTAATGAGCTACTCGGTTATAGGTTCCTTTTAAGTTCTTAGCAAATCCCCAAAAATGTTGAGGACGTACCTTCGCCGCGCTCCTTCTTCAAAAATGAATTTGCGTAATTGACAATGCAATTCATTCCAAGGAATAGTTGAAATACAATGAATTCAAATGTAACCCAAAGAGAGAATACTTACCGAGTTTCGGGTGCTCCTTCCCTTCTCTCAAGTTTGTGTCTCCAATTTTTCCTAGTTGCCTCCAAGTCTCCTAGTCGCCTCCAAGTCTTGTAACTACCTTCCGCTTCGCTCCCGGCGGACGCACCAATTATGTGAGGCCAAACCCCCCACCCTTAAGCGTCCGTAGTCCGAGTAGTGGGTTTGGGCTCACATTCCTCCGCGGTATTGGATTTGGACTTGGATGAGTCCATAGTGCAAGGTTCACCCTTCAAGTGGTCTTGGATTTAACTCCTTCATAAACCCAACTCCTTCATGAACCCAACTCCTTAGCTTCTAACTAAATAAACCCAGCTCCTTCATAAACCCAGCTCCTTCATGAACCCAGCTCCTTAGCTTCTAACTAAACAAACCCAGGTCCTTCATAAACCCAGCTCTTTTACTTTCTAACTAAACAAACCCAGCTCCTTCATGAACCCAGCTCCTTCATAAACCCAGCTCCTTCATGAACCCACAACTTTGTAGTTGTAATCCCCAACTACCTCACTAATTATTCAAGCCCTTAACTAATCTTCCTACCTAATTTTCCTAATTCTACTAACAACCCCTTTCTAATCACACAATTCTTCTCTAATCCTAAAATCCTAAAATCCTAGAGAGGAGAGGGGGAGAGAGAATTTCCTAACTTCACTAAGACTAACTAATCCACACAAGTATATTTTTGCACTCATCACAACCTCAAGTGCTCAACTCTTAAAACATGGAACTTGCAACCACGTGTATTCAAAACATGAACTTTAAGTACCACAAATTGGAATCATGAATTAACTTTAAAATCCTTCACGTCAACACTAATTCTACCAAGAGGTCAAGCCCTCTTCAAGGCTAACAAGCCTTGGCTCTCAAACTAAAAACTAAGCACACACATGTGCTCCAATATGGCTTCCCACACCCACACTTATAACTCGTGGGGTGCCTTGGAGCACAAAGGAAAGAGAGGATGAGTGAGGGAAGAATGAGGGATTATATAGTAAGCTTGAGGGGGTGAGCACCCTCAAGGCTCACGATAAGCCCTTGAGATTTCCTCCTACTTAGTAGGCGCCAATCCTATCTTCTAAGCCTTCCTCCCTCAAATGATCAACAAGGATCCTAATTCGAACATTTAACTAGCCTTGGCTTTCTACCTACCACACTTTACCAAACTTGGGATGCTTCAACCCAAACTTAGCCTCCTTCGCTTTCCGCCGCCATAACTTTCTCCCCTTACTTTCCCAAATCGTTGCTCACCACTTAATTCAAACCACGATGCTTAACTCGTGATTTGATTGGTGCTTTGAGAATTTGCTTATCCTCCACCTTGCATTCTTCCTTGGACCTTCCCCATTAAGTGGCCATGATGAGGTGGTCCACTTGTGCGCTCCATGTGATCCTCCATTCATCCCAATTCGAATGCACTTGCCTCTTGAGTCACTTTGGTTGTCTCCATCCATTTGTACTAGCCTACTCACTAACTACTCAATCCAAGTTCTCCTTACCTATCCTCATTCACTCAAATCCTTCCGAAGGTAAAAACACAATAACAACTCACATCCTAGCCTCTTACCACATGGTACTTCTAAGACTAACATTTCACTCTTTTTATATTTTTGTGAAGTAACATGCTACTTCAAAGTGCATCAACTAACGTTTCAAGGGTCTAAGACTAAATGTGGGCACCCTTTTGGGCTCACATGGGGCAAGAAAGGAAAAAACAGAGCAACCACAAAACAAATGAGCGCCCTTAGGGAGCCGACCACTCTTTTCCAGCACCCTAAGGGCGCTCCCACACATCCAGAGCCCGAGGCCTGACCTGGGGCAAGAAAGGAAAAAACAGAGCAACCACAAAAAAAATGAGCGCCCTTAGGGTGCTCCCACACATCCAGAGCCCGAGGCCTGACCTGGGGCAAGAAAGGAAAAAACAGAGCAACCACAAAAAAATGAGCGCCCTTAGGGAGCCGACCACTCTTTTCCAGCACCCTAAGGGCGCTCCCACACATCCAGAGCCCGAGGCCTGACCTGGGGCAAGAAAGGAAAAAACAGAGCAACCACAAAAAAAATGAGCGCCCTTAGGGTGCTGGAAAAGAGTGGTCGGAGCCGACCACTCTTTTCCAGCACCCTAAGGGCGCTCCCACACATCCAGAGCCCGAGGCCTGACCTGGGGCAAGAAAGGAAAAAACAGAGCAACCACAAAAAAAATGAGCGCCCTTAGGGTGCTGGAAAAGAGTGGTCGGAGCCGACCACTCTTTTCCAGCACCCTAAGGGCGCTCCCACACATCCAGAGCCCGAGGCCTGACCTGGGGCAAGAAAGGAAAAAACAGAGCAACCACAAAAAAAATGAGCGCCCTTAGGGTGCTGGAAAAGAGTGGTCGGAGCCGACCACTCTTTTCCAGCACCCTAAGGGCGCTCCCACACATCCAGAGCCCGAGGCCTGACCTGGGGCAAGAAAGGAAAAAACAGAGCAACCACAAAAAAAATGAGCGCCCTTAGGGTGCTGGAAAAGAGTGGTCGGAGCCGACCACTCTTTTCCAGCACCCTAAGGGCGCTCCCACACATCCAGAGCCCGAGGCCTGACCTGGGGCAAGAAAGGAAAAAACAGAGCAACCACAAAAAAAATGAGCGCCCTTAGGGTGCTGGAAAAGAGTGGTCGGAGCCGACCACTCTTTTCCAGCACCCTAAGGGCGCTCCCACACATCCAGAGCCCGAGGCCTGACCTGGGGCAAGAAAGGAAAAAACAGAGCAACCACAAAAAAATGAGCGCCCTTAGGGAGCCGACCACTCTTTTCCAGCACCCTAAGGGCGCTCCCACACATCCAGAGCCCGAGGCCTGACCTGGGGCAAGAAAGGAAAAAACAGAGCAACCACAAAAAAAATGAGCGCCCTTAGGGTGCTGGAAAAGAGTGGTCGGAGCCGACCACTCTTTTCCAGCACCCTAAGGGCGGTCCCACACATCCAGAGCCCGAGGCCTGACCTGGGGCAAGAAAGGAAAAAACAGAGCAACCACAAAAAAAATGAGCGCCCTTAGGGTGCTGGAAAAGAGTGGTCGGAGCCGACCACTCTTTTCCAGCACCCTAAGGGCGCTCCCACACATCCAGAGCCCGAGGGTGCTGGAATGGGCCTTTTCTGAAACTGTAACCCTAATTATTTGTTGTCTGCATTGTAGTCCAGCCGAGCAGCGCATATGAATTCTAAGGTTTAGTCCTAATCTGTGAACGTCCTTTTCGAGGTTGTTCCTAACCTTGCACCAAGTGACAATTTATAATATCAAAAACAACAGTAATTAATGAGTGGGTTATTGAATACCTGACTCTCTTCGTCAATAGTGAAGTCCACCGATAGTTGGAGCTCGGACTCACACTTTGAGTGTGAAGGTGAAGTAACTTCTTGTTCGACAACTTGATTTTGTACAATCTCGACTGGAAGCTTCGCAAACTGGTTCGTTAACGACTTGACGGTACCGTCCAAGTTTGCAAGCCGCATTCTCTTAATCGCTGCATTTCTCATCCTAGCACGCCTAATCTGCTTTGAACTAGAGAATAGGGGCTTTCTCCTTCTCCTTCGCTTTGCGATCAAAGGTGTCACACCGTCTAATGGATACACAGCATGCATCTGAGATACTACCTCATTACCAAACTCAGCTCATCTTTCTGCAATCTGAGAGGACTTTTATGGTGTTTTACATCTTGTTTAAATCTCCACTACATTCCAATTTAATGGACCCCTTTAATGATTTACTTATAATAACGCATAATTGTTATTTTCATCCTTCAAATTGCGGCCGAGGGCAATCGACTTTACACCTAAACCTCTGATTCTAATTTGGATAGATATTTAATCGATCCAATAAATGACGTCGGTTGTGCCTAACTTTGGTTGCCACACATTCCACACAGCTACTTATGCGCTGACATACCTTCGATCACCCTTGCCCATGAATTTTACAGCTGCTATAATAATTTTAGCAAACAACCAATTATCCTACAATCCTCTTTCCTACAATCGTCCATGTCTTTTTCCCTTTGGAACCTCTACCTGTTCCCCTAGAAGAATTAACCCCTTGTCTACGCATTGTTTTCCGCAAGTTGTACGGCGTCCCTGAGCTCTCTCTTGATTTTAACCTTTGCCTTCTCTCTATACGCCTCTGTTTTTCAATAGTCCTCCTCAATTCTCGATCTGCTCTCACTCTCGTCCGAGTGTTCATCTCTAACCATATTGAAGCAAACAAATGTTATATATCATTGTCAAGTCTGTCATAATTAACATCTATGCGCCATCATTATGTTCCTATTATCTTGGATTTAGATAATTAACCTGCAGTTTCTTTAATTATTCCTCGGTTTGTATAGCCATAACTTGACGAGACTCTCCCAAATAAACTTTCCTATTCTCGCTTCGCCATAAAGGTTAATGCTCTACCTTTGCCCATTTCAAGCCTCGACTAAAAAAGAAACACTTTCCTTTAGGGTGCCCCTTACATCCACTAAATGGTTCACGTGGTCTTGTGTATTTTAAAGTTCGTCAGTCGGCATCCAGCCTCATTGTTTGGTATTTATATATCTAGTTTGGATTGGCATATGATCATGACTAACTTAAGTAAATGCTGTAGTGCATTTTCAATTTTTATTCACATTTCTATAATGAATCGGCTTATTATTCCACTACTAATCCAAGTCTCCGCCGTCATTCATAGATTCCATCTTGCCATGGCCTTCTAATCACAACACTATATACACCTCCCCACTTTGTGGTTTCCTTAAGTCCATTGCCCATTTGGCCACTACCTGCTGTGAACTCGCATTCACAATCCTTCTACAATGGCCACCATCCGAGCACTGCACCATTCCATCCCGCTTATGATCCCTCTAGGAGATGATGGTCTGGCCAAAGTCACAGAGTCGTTCCTTAGTTTGAGGTTTAGATTCCACCCAGCCTCAATTCATGTCGAAGAAGAGGTCTTTGATGCTAACGGTGACTTGAGTCACACTGTCCTTCAAATATCGTTTCACAATGACGATGGTAGAGTTTGGTTCTTGATCCCTGGAACGTACAAGGCCATAGGTGTCACCGAGTCGGATATGGCCACCACAACTGTGTTGCTAACACCAGGTGTGTCCCTCACGTCCACCACGCAGGTTCCTCTTCTGGCGACGGTCAAGAAGGAGCCCGGCATCGAAGAGGTTACCTTGCTCAGTGACTCTGATGATGATCTGCCACCTGCCTCTAACATTACCCCACATCCATCGCAGTATCAGCCCTTCATCAATCCTCTCAGGATTCCACACTCGCCTACTGTAAGTCAACCATCTACTTCCAGACCCCCAGTTCACCCAGGTGTGTCTATAGATCGTCCCAGTGTTGTCCACCACTTGAAGTTGCTTGCAACCCGACCAGGGTCCAAGAATATCCTCAAGAGTATTGATTATGAAGTTGTTAGGCATGAGAAGGTTGAGTTCCTCCCTTCTGTTTTTGACGGCGACGTCATCTTTGAGTTCCCTCCTCTGGGAGCTGATGCTCCCCATTCCCATGCTAGACTCATGTTCGGAATGGACAAGCGTTTCGACGGTCATGCTTGGTGCAGGACAAAGACTTCTAATATTACCAATGATCTCGGCTTGACCTTCCGGTTTTCATGTTGTGTTGGCCATCTCCGTTGTGATAACGAGGGCTGTGATTACCTCAACCGCCCCAATCGGGCCACTGACGTCAACGAGACCGAATGGGAAGGCTGTACCGCCTCACCCTTCTCCGCAGGAGCTGATCCCCCAGCTGGGTCATCTCTCGTTTGTAAGGTCTGTAAGACACCACCCTACTGTCTTGATACTTGCCACGCTAAGATGTACTATGTTCTTGGCAAAGGTGACATGACCCGTGCATGCATCCATATGGGTCATCACCATCACCCCGTTTCGCAAGGTGTCTGTAGAGAGTCTAAGGTCGAAATTCATGATCTCATTGGTAGAGAAGTTGAGAGGACTCCCACCGCCACCAACTCTGCGATTGCCTTGGCTGCAAGTAAAGAGTTCCTGGCCAAGTATCTTCTACGCACGGGATCTGATCCCAATAAAGTTATGGACCTGGAGTCCATGAAGTTTGTCATGGACAGGTACCAACACCTCAGCACCCCGAGTATTCGAAACACAGTCACTTCCTTCAAGCGCATTGGGCGAGGGGGGATCATTGATAGCATCACCGGACTGAGAGGTCATAGCAGTTGGCCCTATGTGCAAGAAAACAAATTCCCAGGCCAGGGAAAGCTGTTGGAGAAAGTCTATGTGTTCAAAATGTCCGAGGTGGGCCCTGGGTCTGGAGTTGATCTTGTCAAGAGAATGCAACCACACGGTGATTTGCAGGATGCTTGGGTCATGTTTGACCATGTCAAGCGTGTCAAGGGGTGGACAACCATGGCTTGCCATGTCTATGACTCGGCCTACTGCCGGGTTATGACTATTGCAGTATGTGATATGCAGTCTGAGGATGTCACGGCGCATAGCCTTCTTTGGCATGGGCTCAATGAAGTTATGCATAGACATGGCATTGCTAAAGTTAACTTCAAAGGGTTCATGGCGGACAGTGCACAAGCAAATTGGAATGCAGTTAGGATTATCTATGGCAGTGGTGATCCCAAGGTTCCTATGGAGTCTCGCGAGAGGACATGTCTATTGCATTGGACAGTGTCTATGGAGCGCCACACCGCCGCCCACATCAAGCCCGACCTCCAACAACAACACAAGTTGTTATGCAAGCAGTACAAAGATGCCAAGACTCCCGAGCAGTCCGAGTCCCGTTATCTTGCCATCCGGGCTTGGTGGCTTTCCTCTGGAGCTGCATCCAAGGAAGGAATCAAGGACCTTGATACATGGCTTGCATTCTGGCATTTTCGTTACCGTCAATGGGGTGGTTTCATGCAACTAGTGAGTACCCACCCACTTTCTATTTCGCTTTTTGGTGTCAACTTATTTTTTGGTTTTTTTTGGGTTTTTGGTGTCAGTTTAGGCTTTTAGCCTATTTTTGTGCAAAGCGTACTCACTACATTTTATTGACTTCTCTCAGAATTTCACAGATTTTGAGTTGGCAGAGATGCCATCTTGCAACCTCTCTGAGACAGTCCATAACAAATGGCTTCAGCAGTCTGGAAACCGTGGCTCTGATCTATATGTTGCGACCGTGGATGATTTCGTGAGGGCGTTCATGCAATGTACGAACTACTACGCCTACTTGAAGGGTGATCGCTCTGGTACTGGCCCAGGAAAAGAAGAACTCCGCCTTCGTGCTGCACAACGATCCGGTGACGCCAAGAGAATTGTTGCACCACTCGAGCACATGCCTGGAGCAGAGCATTGGTGCACCCGCAAACCCCAACTCGAAGGAGAGGAGGTCTTTGGCACCACAAAGCGCAAACTTGATATGCCCCCTGGTTCTGATCAGGATTCACATAGACCCGACAAGGTCAGCTTCTCTCATCCATGAGTGAGCACTAGGTCAACCAAGGCCCGTATTGATTCCGCCACACCATCAACCCTGCCCCTAACACAATCCCCCGAGAAATCGATTCCACAACGGGTCACCCACGTCAATAACATTCAAGAGACCCACTGCGATGTCTCCAAGTGGCACATTTCTAGACTACCCAAGACTTCCGCCAAGGCCTGCTTCGCCATGCAAGCTCGCACAAAGACCAAGTGCACCCAGAAGATCGTTCGGCATGGTAAAAATACTCCAGCTCCTACGTACACCGGCTATATGCGAGATTACAAGAAGAACGAGGAATTCTTGACACAGTTCTTCTTCTGCAACGACGACATTGAGAGATGTGTCAAAGGCACTAGGAGGAAGTGGGTGCAGCACCGTCCGGATGTCCCGGACGTCTGGCCTGTCCTCACTGGGACAAACCTCACTCCCCAGGAGGTTCTGGCCCTTGAAGAAGGGGGATTCCAACTTCAGCATCGTCAAGATGTGTCACCCAGAAGACTCTTCGGCGACTCCTCCAATGTTGCCTCATCCATGGCCGAACTCCCTACCCCGGCCCAAGCCGATCAATACCCTACGCTCAGGTTTGGAAAGAAGATCCGACGCAGTAACAACGGACCATGCGTCCAACAACGCAACAAGTGGGAGTCAGCCCTCAACGTCGACGGACAAATCACCTCCGTCACAATGATACCTCACCCAGGGATCGGGTGCATCATTCTCTTCCAGTCCCGAAAAAAGGCTAAGGTTGAAGAGTACCGTATCACTATTAGCACCTTCCCGTCGTGCACATGCCCGGATTTCGTGGAGATGTCAACAAGAGCACTTGGAAAACGGCGCACTTGGGTAAACTGCAAGCACTTGTACTTCATCTTCCGTGTGACCTGCAACTTGGATCAATACCAAGAAACTTTCATCCATGCTCCGAGCCTTAGTTTCAATGAAGTGAAGCACCTCCTCGAAAGTGGCATCATGAAGCATGTGGGACCTTAGCGTGGATACCTATAGGAGCTAGGCTGTCCCCCCTTATTTATAAGTTCTCGCTAAGTATTTCCTATTGCGTTGAGTATACCATAGTATGAGTGCACGTTTTCCGAAAATATCGCTGATATATCACACCTATCTTTATCTACATGATGTGAATTGTATTCGTTTCTAAATATCTATAAAGGTTTCTAAATATTTATGGGTTTCTTCTTCCAACGGTAGTTTTAGATGTTATTGAACGGTACGAGTTTTGCTACTTTGCTTGAATGCTTGAATTTTTTGACTTAGAATTTTCTCTTACGTTGTGACCATAGCCTATGATTAAGCGGCTCTCACCATAATGTTGACAGTCAAAAGTTCCCTGGTTTAATTAGATCATGTCAACTAATCTCTCTGAAAGGTACCCTAAAACCAAGTCTTTGTCCTTAAAGCCCTCAAAATTTGCACGGAAATAGGTCCAACGTTTTTACTAAAAAAAGATGTCCCACGATTTTTCTATTTATATTATCTAAATTTAGAAATTTTATTACTATAATTGGAAAGCGTTGACTTTTTTCTGCTCACCGTGAGCAAATTTTCTGCTCACCGCTCACCGCTCGCGTCCCACCGCTCACACGGTAGCGTCGTTGCAATGATATGTAGAAGAAAAAAAACCGCGTTGTATTAAAACAAGTATATCGTAAAGATATAAAAAATATACAAGGTTGTCCATATCAATGATACACGCATACTACCTTAACCCCTACGATGTTGCCTAAAGAACTAAACAGACTAAACATTATCCTTAACCTCAGTTCTCCAGCAGTCTATGGGCTCATCCCACCCCACAAACGGCATCTGCATCCGTAGTTTGGCGATGGTCAATGAAATGCGGTTGAACACGTTCTCGCATGTCAATGCACTCAAAGTGACATCCCAAATTTTCCTTCCTTCATTGGCAAAGAGTATTCGATCATCACCATCGTTGCAAAGTTGTCGAGCAATCATGCCGACCGCATAACACTCAGCCTCCGCGGTGTAATATACATCGGGATCCTGGTGTCTCCTGTTTTGGATGTAAAACAGTTCCGGCGCCACCCAAAACTTCTCCTTCCTCAATTTTTCCTTCGCTTCTACGGTTTCCGCATGCCATAGCGATAGGACATCCTCACCCGAATGCGTTGCACATTCCCAATCGCACACCCCAATCTTGAGGCTCCCGTCCGATTCCCAATGCAACATAATGTTGTCAATGGATAGATCGTTGTGTTGCACATTTGCAGCGTGCAAAGCCTCCATGATCCATAACAATGCCCAAGCCAACTTTACCCTCTTCGCCCGGAACTTTTGGACTTGGTCATAGAGTTGCCATTCGGTTGCGTCCATTGTCAGAATGTTGGCATTTGGGCGGTGGGCTCTATCCCGGATGAACATCTCTCGTAGAGTGCCCCCGTTCCACCATAGTGTATAGCCCGCATTGGACACACTGTTGATTAACCAAAACTTGATGAAACCTGGATGCGTGTTCTTTAAAACGCATGCCTCCGCACTTACTTGGATACGAGCTTTTTGCCTATCCGACGTCTTTGGGGTCTTTTCAGCCCACGTAATCTCCGGTGGGAGACGATCGTCGCCCTCGATCCTCACCTTCCTCACCTCCCCGTAACCCCCCACCTTCTTAATGCTCTTCAAACTCACGACATTTGCCGTATCGGGAATCCACAATAGTTGGCATGGGCCCGACACCCTTAGCCACTTCTCCAATTTCTCCGCCTTCCATTTAGCCATTTCAATACCGCATCATCCGTAACTCTATTCAAGAGTGCTTCAACTGCCTCCAACTGCGTTCTGTGTTTGTGGTACGACTGCTCTAAGTGCGCTTCAAAATGGGAATCCCGTTCCATGGGCATCTCATGTGCATCTTCTTCCAACTCATGCTCCGATATTGATAGTTCACCACTTGCATTGTAAAAAGGAGGTTGAATGCCTCTCCGTAATTGCATGGTTATCGCATCCCAATGCCAACCAAAAGTTTGGTACAAAAATCTTTTCATGCCATGGTTTGGGGGCTTGTTGGGAAACAACTCGTCTGCAACATACAAAATTTGACGTGGATTTTGTGTCCATTCGCCATCTTTGTTATCGTTCCAAAGTTCAACCGTTGCACGATTGAATAACCAATTCCACTCAACAGAAGTCCCATCAAACTCGCAAAGGTTGAAGGGATAGTCCGTTGGCCTTACCACCCAGTCCTTAGGCATGTAATCCCGAAGGCCAAATTGGAGGTACAAACGAGGGTGGAAGGGTGATCTGCAATGGGGACATTGCCGTCTCCTGATCATTGTCACTATCAGACATTGTGGATGGAATTGGCCCCCACACGATCCAACTTGAAAGCATCCCTCTGGGCCAAATGGACTGCCGCAAATCCCACACACGGATCCGTCGAAGACCATTGGATGTGGACCCGGCCATAACAACTCACCCCTCATGCTGTATGGATATTCATGCACTTGGGTCACATCCCAATGGTGATCGGAGTCGATCAGTTGCCGCCAATCCAAGCTCCCGTTAGGCAATTTCAAGTCATCCTCATCATCCCACCTACTAGGGTACATATGTTCCTGATCTGGCCATGACGTGAGCATCAAGTTCCGCAATCTATGATTGCGGTTCCATTCTCGCTGGATGCTCTCAAATTCAGCTTCATATTGACGAGCCTTGGCCATAGAAAGCAATGTCCCTGTCCTCATATTGGTTCGCTCCACGATCGCATCCGATAGAAATTTCCTCAACCTTGCATTCTGCTCCTCCAGTGTGCCAATCTTGGATTCGTGATCGACAACCACTTCATTGACCACTTGAAGTTGTTGTTGCATGTCCACCACCTCCTTTTGCAAAGCCTCCATCTTTCCTTGCATTACTTCATTCCTCGTACATACGTCCGCTGCTTGTGACTTTGCAATCATAGCCTCCTGTAAAGCTGTATCCCTCTCTGCTTCCAAAGACTGGATGTTAATTGGTGTACTACTTGAACTGCCAGCCTCCCCCATCGTAAGTGTTGCAAGTCGATTTTCCAGCTCGAGAATCCTTGCTTTATACTCACGAATTTCCTCGGCATGTTGCTGGCGCAATGCCTCCATTCTGCTCTCCATCATGTCCGCACCAAGTTGACGAGGGTTTACCTCGTTTAGGGCCTCGTTAACCACCTGGTTAACCAGCTCGTTAACCACATCGACATTTACCTCCATGCCCTCCTCATCCATATGCTCAAACGCCTCCTCGATGGCCATCTCCACGTCATTGGCTGGTCGTTTGCGAGTACGTGGTTTTTTTGGTTCCCGACCTTCTGGAATTGGTGCCCCAGGCTCATCCACTAGTTTAGGATTCTTCCTGAACCACTCCGGAACGGGAGTGTATGGAATATCCGGAACTGTGCATTTAGTGAATGCAATTCCAATACCCCCAAATTTTTGATCATGCAGAGCACCCAAACTTGACCAATCCACCCTAACTCGCAACACGTGCTCCGCATACATCATACACGCCACCGACTTTGGAATTGCACTCTTGGGCCATCTATCCAAATTGGAGATACTTCTAAGTATCGTTAGGAATCTCCATTTTGCCTCCACGTCTTCAAGCTGCGTATAGCTCGCATTGACGGCCTTGCAATGTCGCTCGTGACAATGTCTTGGCCACAACCGATCAAAGTGAGGGAAGCCCACGTACTGCATTGCAGTCTTCGCTGACCACGGTTGTGGTACATTCTCCCAACCTACCCTGGCTTTTTGGGAGGGATCATCGTAAACATTCCACTCCAAATCAGCGGCCTTGCGTCCATGTCCTCTGGAACACCCAGAACTAGATCCTCCACTTGCACTTGCCATGTCTCCAGTTCCTCCACTTGCCATGTCTGAAAATTGGAGTTTCTAATTCTAATTCCACCCAAATTGGAGTTTCTAATTCTAATCTAGAACTCTACTTTTTAAAATACTAATTGCACTTCATAATAGTGCTACAAAATATCCAAGCATACACTTCAAAATAGTGTTGCTGTGGAATTAGTTCAAAAATGTCCCTAAAAATTAAAGTTCAACTATTCGGCACACCCTTCGAGCACCCCGCTACCGGCGCTCACGCAGAGGCCAGTTGACTGGGCGCGTCACAAGGAATATGCCAAATAACGGCCACGTGGATCTGCCAAAACCGGCCACAACCTGCCAAAAGTAGTGTAAAAGGATCCCAAAAAAGGGATCCTTAACTCCTCCGAGAGCCCCGCTACCCCGCACTCTGTGTTAGAGGAGGGTTGTCTGGGCGCCCAGAAGGAGTGGAGTAAGGTATGTAAGTGGTCCCCTCCATTTATATACCCCCGTCCGCCCCTCCATCCGCTCCCGCGTCCCCACCCGTTCGCACCCGTTCGCACCCGTCCGCACCCGTTCCCGCCCGTCCGCCCCAGAGTCCCCCCCCGTCCGCACCCGTTCCCTCCCGTCCGCCCCCAGCGTTCCCCCCCGTCCGCACCCGTTCCCTCCCGTCCGCCCCCAGCGTTCCCCCCCGTCCGCTCCCACGCTCCCCTCCGTACGCTCCTCTCCATACGCTCTAGCGTTCCCATCCCGTCCGCTCCTCGTTCCCATCCCGTCCGCTCCTCGTTCCCACCCGTCCGCTCCTCGTTCCCACCCGTCCGCTCCTCGTTCCCATCCCGTCCGCTCCTCGTTCCCACCCATCCGCTCCTTGTTCCCCACCCGTCCGCCCCGCGTTCCCTCCCGTCCGCGCCACCGTTCCCCTGCCGTCCGCTCCGCGTTCCCCTTCCGTCCGCTCCGCGTTCCCCTGCCGTCCGCTCTGCGTTCCCTACGTCCGCTCCGCGTTCCCCTGCCGTCAGTTCCCCCCGTCCGCCCCCTGTTCCCCTCCCGTCCGCTCCATGTTCGCGGACGGGAGGGAACGCGGGGCGGACGGGTGGGGAACGCTGAGCGGACGGGTGGGAACGAGGAGCGGACGGTGGGGAACGAGGAGCGGACGGAGGGAACGCGGGGCGGACGGGTGGGGAACGCTGAGCGGACGGATGGGAACGAGGAGCGGACGGTGGGGAACGAGGAGCGGACGGAGGGAACGTGGCGCGGACGGGAGGGGAACGGGGCGGACGGGTGGGGAACGTTGACCGGACGGGGGGGAACGGATGAAAGATGGAACGATTAGCGGACGGGTGGGGAACGCGGAGCGGACGGGAGGGAACGGGGCGGCAGGGGAACAGCGTAGAATTGCGACCACATATGAATTGGACTTTATATGAATTTTTTAGAGCCAAAAAACGGACACTATAGTCACCATCTATAAATGTTAACCCTCGGGAGTGGATCAAAGTGCGATTGAGCGGCCCAACTTTGTTGAGAGTCCAAAGAAATGAACCCTAAATAGCCAATAAAATATAGTAAGGGTAGCCTTAGTTGGGCATAGTGTGAAGCCTCCAAAGGCCAAGCCCAAAAGTCCAAACTCAAAGGAGCATGCCACTTTATTACTTGCTCAAAATAACCCCTCCAATCTAACGGCCAAGATCTTGTCAATGATTGATTATTATAATGAAAAAATGTAGGCATCGAAAAAAAAAGCAGGTGGGTTCGTTGGAAAGCTAGGAACCTAAACCCTCAAACCATGTATGGAAACACTTCTACATGAGTGTGAGAACAAATCAATGGCACATATGTGGTAGTAATTTGGAATGACGTAGGGTTTAGGGTTTAGGGGTTTAGGGTTTAGGGTTTATGAACCACTAAGGTTGAAGCACAAATTAATGATTTATTGAAGGAAAGTGCATTCGGATGGGTGACATCGGTTATGAAACCATATGAACCACTAAGGTTGAAGCACAAATTAATGATTTATTGAAGGAAAGTGCATTCGGATGGGTGACATCGGTTATGAAACCATATGAACCACTAAGGTTGAAGCACAAATTAATGATTTATTGAAGGAAAGTGCATTCGGATGGGTGACATCGGTTATGAAACCATATGAACCACTATGATTGAAGCACAAATTGGTGATTTGTTGAATGAGTGGATAACTAATCAAATATGGAAAGTTCAAAGAGGTATCAAAGAGGTTTCCAATGCGGATGTCGGAAGATTTTTTCAAAAGTGTACATTTTTAACCTAACCAACTTTATTTTTATTCCGATTGCGTTGACTTTATCTTACTAACGAGAATTTGATCCTCTACATATTGGATTACATCAATTATTGGTCATGGTCATCAAGTCCTTAGAGGTCAATATATAAGTAGATCATTGAGACTCATACATATAACGAAGGTAGAGTATCATGGATAGGATGGGAAAGGGGAGAGTCATGTTTGAGGGTGTAGAATGCGATGAGGAGATACACAATTTAGACGATCCCCATATTCCATTCAATGCAACACCCGAGCGTGAGAGAGATGAGAGAAGTGCTAGGGATCGATTTCGTGATGAGTATGTCATGACTCCCTTCTCACAATCTACATAAGCTTGGAGGATGAGGGCGGCGGAGGAACAACGACGATATGCAGACAACTTTGAGATCGATGCGGTGGAGAAGGACCACACACAATGCGTGGGTGGAGATCTAAATGATCTAATTGATTTGTGTGCGGATATTTTGGAGAAGCCCGGGGATGTGGATGTGGATGTGGATGTGGATGTGGATGTGGAGGAGACTTCAATCGACATTGAAATAGTCAAGGTAGCGGGGGAATCTTCAAAGACTATGTCTATTCGTAAGAAGAGGAGAGGATTGTCGCCTCATCGGCTACCATTGAAGGAACGGATGAAAGACCGAACGATTAGCTATTTTGATTTACTTCAGCCGAATCCTCTTCCAAAAATGGAGCCTCGCCGGAAGCCAGGAGCATCTACGAGGTTGGGATGACGGAATGAAGTGGAATATTATAGTTTGCATGGTTTGTTCATGTATATAATTAATAAAGGGCATTTGTAACGTTGTCGCAATAATAAAGTTATGACTTGTATAATATGTTGTACCACTTTTATGATTTATTTATTTATTTTTAATTCACCAACCGAACAGTTTCTGTTGAGATAAACAAGCACAAAACAATATGAAACTATGCATCCACTTCTCAGTTCCAAGAGAAATTTTTTTAACCACTTTACGTTCACCCTTAGTTGATTATTGCTATTTTAGTGTACTTTATTATGTGGATGGGGGGACTATTATGTAGAGGACTTTTATTGCATATTCTTGTAGAGGACTTTATTACCTATCCATGGATACCAAGAACTCATTTTTTGGACTTCATATGAATTTTTGAGAGCCAAAAAACCGAGACTATGTCCAAACTTCCAAAAAAAAGTGATTGTGAATTATATAAATATAAATATAAGCAATTGTGAAGTATGTGTGCAATATGTGTGGAGTACAAGAAAGAACATTTAGAGATGTTTAGGATCACGTGTACAACCGATATAACTATTGCAACATTGTGCTCAACTTTAGTTAACTAGATATAACTATAGTTGACTACATTTTGTGGCATATCAAAATTAGAATAAATATAGGTAATTGCATTTTGGCAAGACATATCACGAACAACTATAGTTAACTTGAACTTAGCACATGGATGTGATAACAACGATGTGAAAGAATGATGTGGCCTCACGAGAGGCGAGAACCTTGGTTAGTCTCCCATAGACTTCTTCTCGATTATGAAGCAAAAATCCTCATGGAGTATGAACATTGCACTAAGATCCATAAATCTCATACAATATACAAGTTGTGTATGAAAAAATGATGGCTTTATTTACATCTCCAACGGTTACAAAATTGGTATGATCCAAAATTGCTGCAAAGAAAACAAAAAAAAACTATTTTGCAGTGTCACGGAAGCACATTGTCGGGTTAACCATGTTGTATGGAGGCGACTTCAACATGTTCACTACGTGTGTGATGGTTGACCTTTCCGCTGGATTGGGCTTCGTCAATGCATCCAATGCTATCTCAAACCGCATCTTCAAGCCATTTGGATCACTGTTTAGCTGAAACAACGAGGAAGTCGAATCCCTGGCATAAATCTTCTTTGCCAAAGCACCCACTGAGAAGGACTCCGAGAGAAACGTGTGCCTATGTTTCCGAGCCATCCTCACCGGAGAGGTAGATGTTCCACGCTGCCCTCGTACATGGAATAATTCTGGACCAGCACAGTTGTATTTTATGCGGTGCTTGTTCATCTCATCCACTGATTCTTTTCCATAGTTGGAGGGTGCGTCTTCATCTCCCCATGATGCCATCCCCCAATCACACACACCAATGAAAACCGTGTTCTCACGGTCTTGTGGGAAATGCAGCATGACATTGTTGGGATTAAGGTCATTGTGCAACACGTCATGCTTGTGCACTACATCCACAATGCACATTAGAGCCCATGCCAAATAAGCTCGATGCCTTCGATATACAACCAACCGTTTCCGTGCTTCAAAGTCTGCCCCAGGCATTTGAAGGATTGTGCGCTCGTGGGTTTCCGGAACTTGGTGGTCATAGACCCTCATGTTCTTCAAGGAGCCTCCATTCCACCACATCGAATAGGATTCGTATGTTTTCGGGTGGAGGTATTGTAGCTTGATTATCCCAGGATGATCTACTGGGCATGCCAATGCTTCAACCGAACGCTCTTTTCGGTTCTCCAGACTATTCGTGGCCTTCATGGTCTTCCCAGCCCACTCTATCCAGTTAGGGATGAATGATGCTCCATGAATTGTGACTCTCCGCACCACTCCGAAGGTCCCTTGGAAGATTTCCCTATCCAAGGGTTTGATCTCCACATTCCTAGGCAACCATATGACACCCTGCCGGCCCTGAGTGGCAATGTTGTCTGCCAGCTGCATGTCAATAAAAACGGGAAGGTTGCGGGCGGATGTGCCTTTTGCTGCTATTACGCCTCTTTTCCAATTCTCTAGCTTAATGTACAGCTCGGACCTCCTCCCACCACTACTTCCCTCTCCAGGATGCATAGCCTCATATGACATCGTTGGATTGTAGATTGCTTCCACAGCTTGTTTTTCAATCCATGTGTTCCAATCGCTCATGCCCCTAGCTTCCTCAAACTCCGGTCCAGACGTGGCTTCCGTGAGAATAAGCATCAACTCGTTCCTCGCCAACTCTAAACCCTTTGTACCATCATTGAGGTATTTTTTCTCCAAATAAACCATGCTGTTACTTCTAAACCAATCCAACAACACGATCCTGCAATGATTTCGAGCCTCATCGGTCCGCGGGTCGCGTTTGCCTCTATGTTTCCTTTTCTTTGATTGCGAACCCGATGCCGCGGACCCGTCCTCCGTCCCTTCCGAAACTGCTGGGCGTTTTAATCCCCGTCTTTCAGTCTGCTCCGAACCCTGAGGTACATCACGTGCAGGGCTCTCCGGTCTTGATGTCCGCCGTGTCGGAGATTGTGGTGGCACGTTCTCCGAACGAGCCGGTGCATGTATTTCTGTGGAACTGCCTGAGCTTGGTCCCCTTCCAGTTCTCCCTCTATGTCCACTGTTTCCCCGACTCCCACGTGTTCCACGGCTTCCCCGTGTTTGGTTGCCTCCCGAATGACCAACAGCCAAGAACTCTTCGTCAAACTGAAAGGGATCTGGACGTGGTGGACGTGCTGCAGTACTTCCACTTCCAGGATCGCTTCCCGTACCCTCGGCAGTATTCGCCGATGCATTGCCTACGAGCCAAGCACGGTGCACCCTCAAATCCTCGTTCTCGTAAGGAGCAATGCCCTCCCCCTCCATCGTGATAAAAATCACGTGAGTGAGTGAATCTGAAAATGAGTCGTGATAAAAATAACGTGAATAAGTGAGTGTGAAAATCTCTCGTGATAAAAATCACGGGAGCGAGTGAATCTGAAGAAAAAAATTGCGAGGGTTCCCCCACAATTTGCCCTGCCCTCCCAAACCCCTTGAGACCCGCGCGGTGATGCTGTCCTTTGGGACGCAACAAGGTCTCGGGTCCCTATGTGGTGGGAGGAGAGGAAAGTGGTAGGAACTAAAGCCTCACGGCTTTATATAGGCAACGAGGAGCCCAATCATTATGGGATCCCGGTCGGAATTAGGGTTTAGGGTACGAAAACGACGTATGGGGAACGTGGGAACTAGGGGCGGACGGGCGGGAACTAGGGGGCGGACGGAGGGAACGTGGGGGCGGACGGAGGGAACGAGGAGCAGACGGGTGGGGAACGCGATAGGGAACTCGGGCGGACGGGAGGGAACGAGGCGCGGACGGGAGGGGAACGGGCGGACGGAGGGAACGTGGCGGACGGAGGGAACGTGGAGCGGACGTGAAGGGAACTCGATAGGGAACGCGGGCGGACGGAAGGGATCGGAAAGCGGACGGGAGGGAACGCGGAGCGGACGTAGGGGAACTCCGAGCGGACGGGGGGAACGCGGGGCGGACGGGGGGAACGCGGGGCGGACGGGGGGAACGCGGGGCGGACGGGGGGAACGCGGGGCGGACGGGGGGAACGCGGGGCGGACGGGGGGAACGCGGGGCGGACGGGGGGAACGCGGGGCGGACGGGGGGAACGCGGGGCGGACGGGGGGAACGCGGGGCGGACGGGGGGAACGCGGGGCGGACGGGGGGAACGCGGGGCGGACGGGGGGAACGCGGGGCGGACGGGGGGAACGCGGGGCGGACGGGGGGAACGCGGGGCGGACGGGAGGGAACGGGTGCGGACAGGATGGGAACGGGGTACGGACGACGGGGAACGTGTGGCGGACGGAGGGAACGTGGAGCGGACGTGAGGGAACGCGTGCGGACGGGAGAGGAACGTGGGGCGGACGGGAGGGAACGAGGAGCGGACGGTGGGGAACGTGTGGCGGACGGAGGGTAGCGGACGGGAGGGAACGCGGGGCGGACGGGTGGGACGCCCCACCCCCCCCTCTCCCGTCCGCTCCACCCCCGTCCGTCCGCCCCACCCCCCCTCCCCCGTCCGCTCCACCCCCCCGTCCGTCCGCCCCACCCCCCCCCCCCTCTCCCGTCCGCTCCACCCCCCTTCCCCGTCCGCCCCACCCGTCCGCCCCCGTCCGCCCCACACCCTCCTTAGTAATATTTTATTACTTTGATTTTAACACAATGATAAACACAATGGCAAAATGGTCTACGTGGCAGGGGAAATATGCACATCCACGTCGACGTTTTCTGCCACATAGGACGCCACCTTGGCAAAAAGGTAAGTATTTTACCCACCCTAGTCGGCTCCCCCTATGTTGACCCTACGTGGACCCTATTGTGTCGTGACGGAGGGGTCCGTCACGACACGACACGTCGTGACGGCACGACACCGTCACAACAGCGGGATAGACAACTCTGCGCGCCCCATGCCCCACACCGGCTAGGCCACCCCCTAATATTGCATTGACAAACTTTGGTCGGACCACGAGAGGTCAAAAAAGAAAACGACAAAGGGATGTGCGAGAATGGAGGACCACCGGGGCCACCCCACTTGCACGTCCACAAACTGACGGCGTTATGGATGCAACGGGTTCAAGACCAATGGTATCGATTAGAATGCCAAGGGCTGGCACACGGCTTAGTCGAATTCCCGGCCCGGCAATTGATGGCCACGAGTCCGACGCCCGAACAGATGACAATGCCAGCACGGACGATGAATCCGGCATAGGCGAAGCTCCCGATGATAGTGATTACCAAGCACCGCCCCCAAGGGTAGCTGTGGGAGGGCCACGCAGGACAAGGAATTCTATTCCTCAAGACAACGATAATGCCCCTTCATGAATGAATATTTATAGTAATGTCAAATGTCCTATGGTGTTCAATGGGTTTAGTTGTATTGGTGATCAGTTTTTGTAATATCTATTTTTGGGTATGTTTGTTGAAAAAATAATATGAATTTCAAATTTGTATGTTGGATGTTGACTAGAAATTGAGCCTATATGTATGATGTAGGGTTTAGGAAATGAATGTCCAATGTGCACTAAGGTTAGGACTCAGGAGTAAGACACATGGAATTGATTTGTAATGCCAATAGGCCCTATGTAGTGTTGCATTTTTTATTCTATAGGTCGGAGGCGGCATTATAAAATAGTCTTAAGAATATTTAAGACTATTTTTATGTTTTTATTATTGAAAATCATCGAAGACATCAATCCGTGAGGTCCTTTATGGCAAATCATTGTCGAAAACATTTCCCTCTTCTAGGATTAGGTCATCGAGCTCTTCTCCGCCCAAATATTGATCCAAGAATGATGACATTCTAAATGCAGACCACCATTCACGACTTGTCCGATGTGCCATGTGGGGCGTTATGTATTCCAATATTTGCCAATTTGTGTGGCAATGCTCAAGGCTCAAACATTGCCATTGAGTTTGAATGTACTAATGCTATATGGTAATATGGAACAATTGTCAAAGTTGAGCGTGTCTATATTTGCCCTATTGCCATGGATTGGCTATAGTCGTGAACTTATAATAAAAAACATTTAAAAATGCCGTAGAAATTTGTCGAGGATTTTAAAATGCATTTTAAATGTGTATTTTAAGATAAAGTAAAAATAAATGCACCTCTAGCCCTATGTCATGTGGGAGGATGAAATGAATGTCCAATGTGCACTAAGGTTAGGAGTAGGACATATGGAATTGATTTGTAATGCCAATAGGCCCTATGTCATGGGCGAGGATGGAATTAATGTCCACACACACACACATATATATATATATATTGCAAATACCCCCAAATATATATATATATATATATATTGCACATACATCCATATATATAGCGCATACGTATAGAACATACGGTATACCGGGAACCCACATATATATTGCACATACACATACATATTGCAATTTGCACGTACACCCATACATGTTAGACATACATATTGCACACGGGTGTAGCTAATAAGGAAGTTATCATTTGTTTAAATAGCGATCCACTTTTATTTCACATTACGGATCATATCTTTTACATAGTGCGATTATATCCACTAGGCCTAAACACATATACACGGTGTTTGCTAGGATTAAATCGGCGAACTATATAGAACATGAACCGCTACATCTACATAGAAAAATTATAATGTCAATAGTCGCTCCGAAGGACAAATCCAAAAGTTGGTGCATCGACGATATTCGGCAGAACGTTTGTCGACTTGAAGCCAATATTCTCCATTCTCCACAAGCATATCCCGCAAGTATTCAAGTTCCATTATGAAAATATCGTTGAGCCGAGCATGCTGAACTTGCCATCGAATTGGGATGGCAATGCGTTGCGTATGGCTGAACATAAAGAGGTTCAGTCGGAACGCTCGCAACAATTCGGCGAGCTCCGAAGTCCCTCTCATGCCCCTAAATCGATGCCCCATTGGTATGTCTACGTCCCAAATCGACATACGCAACGTATTGTAGACTTCTCCCATACCAAAATGTTTCCGCCAAGCTTTGTTAACTCCCATGTATTTAAAAATACATATGAGAGTAAAAAAATTCGCCCTCACTTCACACCCCCGCCCATACTCTCCTCGGTGATATGGCTCCAAAATAGGCTCTACGACCTTCGGCAATATGTGCTCCCCCACAATTTCCGCGGTCAATCCGGGTAAAATGGTCGACGGTGCCATGTTTGGCACAACCCTGAAATAGCAGCTTCTCCGCTCCTTCTCCCTTTGTTCTCCGTTTGCAAAGCTTGCTAAAACAGGCTATGGCCAATGGAGAACTTGGGAATGAGAGAAATGGGAGGTTGGATTGCTATATATATGCATCCTTTGTCATGATTGTATGCATTTAATGCATGATTTGACTAAGCTAACGCTCTTCCCAAATCCTAACGCCTAATTTCGACTGCTGGGCAGCAGTCGATTGCCATATTCGACTGCTGGGCAGCCGTCCACTGTGGATGGTCGACTGCTACACAGCAGTCGACTGATAAAATCGACTGCTGGAAAGCAGTCGATTGTGGATGAATGACTGCCTTCCAGTAGTCGACCATCTTAGTCGACTGCTAGGAAGCAGTCGATTTTATCAGGCGACTGATGTGTAGCAGTCGACCAGCCACAGTCGACTGCTGGGCATTTATCAATCGAATGCTGCCTAGCAGTCGATTTATATAGTCGACTGCTATGAAGCAGTCGATTTGCATAGTCGGCTGCTGTGTAGCATTCGACCATCCACAGTCGACTGCTGTGTAGCAGTCGACCATCCACAGTCGACTGCTGTGCAGCAGTCGACGATGCAAATCGACTGCTACAAGGCAGTCGACTGTGGATGGTTGACTGCTACAAGGCAGTCGACTGTGGATGGTTGACTGCTACACAGCAGTCGACTGCCTTGCAGCTTAATTTAGATAACTAATTAGACACACCCGTAACCCAACCTGCCAACTCATTGGATGCCACCCGAGGGCCCACACTGCGATATCCCTATAAAATCAAGTGTGCTACCCACCATGAGGCCACCTTGCCTCGTAGTGATTTTGAGGACCTTGTATGCGTCGCATACATTGCCGAAGATCAACTACGGTGTGGGCAATCCATAGGATTGCGATGGCTGGGAGTGGCAAGATACGGGATGCGGGTGGTTCGTCAAGAAGTATGTATTACAATCCCCGACACGCATGGGGCTTGCCGGACGAACCGGACGAATTTACACCCGAGGTGGTTGCAGAGAACACTCGAAATGAGGACGATTTGGGCAGTGTTTTACGTCCGATTCAAAGGTTCACTGAATTCTATTGGGTTCGACTGCCTAGGAGACAAGTTGATCGTCACCACCGCGGATACTTGGACGCCCAAGAAAGGCCCGCATGCGGCATCGGTTACAAGGAAAAACTTTTCCCATGGCACTTGTTTCAGGACCTTAGCGACGTTCTCACGAAGGGGAAAAATCAATTGTATTTTCGAAAAAACTATGGGACCTTGTGGAGGTTCTACCAAACCATAAAACACTCGGTGCATGACGCAATTCATTGGGGGTTCAACCGGTGCACCGCGCACCAAAAGGAATACCGGGTGTATAGAGAGTACACACTTAGATCGTCAATGTAAGATTTGCCCACGAATATGGTGAGAGCGTAGTATCAAGTTTGTACTTGCACGTATACTTACGTATGTTGTTAAGTTGGAAATGCGCAATATATGAATTCCCAGCAATATTGCGGTGATGTTTTCCGCTTGGTGTGAACTTATAATCATGCCACATGGAATCATTGTCACAGTTATTTGCATCGATACGTGTTTGATTCAAGTGCAAATGCATGTAGATGCAAAGTCCATGGTTTAATTGGATGTTTATGGCAACCGATTGTGTGGGCAAACATAAGAAATGATCATTGTGCGACACTTGTACATTACTCCCAAAATTGATAGTCAACAATAATTCACTTATAAACATTTCCAAAATCATGGTTTTTCCCGCATTGTGGACAATTCAGTATCAAATAATGCCTCCTAGTCCAACGCCTATCTCACAAACACTAGCCAACATTCCTAATCCGGCTCCGAATCACTATCCAATGGAATGGGGGGTCCGCGGCTTGAGCTTGCACCGTTCAGATTTGGTGGCCGAAGTGTCCGGCGCCTCGCCTCACGCCTGCTCTCGGTGATGGCCCATAGTTCTTGCGCCGCAGTCTCCCGGTCAGCTTGTGCACGAGCGCGCGCGCGGTCTCCAATGTGCAACCCCCTCGCGGCATTCGGATGGCGCAGGACGTCTTGCATGGTGGGGCTAGAGGCCCCGTCACGGATGTCCAAAAGGCCGTTGACGTATTTCCACTCATTCATCCGGATTTGGACGTCCACCTCATTGAAGCTACCCTCTTGTGTAACGGCCTCCTGCCTCTCCAGATCGGCCTCAAAACTTGTTGTGTCCAACACGTGTTCCACATCCCAAGTTGTTTCCTCGCCCGGGACCGGTTCCCGTGGTAATACCCCTACTGTCACATTGCCGTTGGAGTCATACACGTATCCGTGGGGGTGAGGACCTGGGACGTATTCACCCGTCTCTCCGGCATGCCCACCCACAACACGGTACAAAAATGCCCTCAAACCTACGGCCTAAGGAGAGGAGCCGGGGTAAAACTCATGAGCAACCCTTGTGTACATTTCAGGCGTGAAGTTTGTCGGGTAGCCTCGCAGGTCCTTCAAATACCTCCGTGCACGCCAGCTATAAGCAGGAGGATCGCCGTATTCTGCGGGCGGCACACCATGGATTATTGTGTATTCAAAATCGGGAGGCATTCCCCATTGCACTCCGAATTGCTCGTACAACCTTCGATGCAGAGGGGCTTGGCACGTAGGACAACGGCGTGTTTGCAACATGTGTGGCAACAAACAATTCGGGTGGACCATGTGACCGCACGACCCAACGATCCATGCGCCTTTGGGTCCCCAAGGATTGGAACAAATGGGGCACATGCTCCCGTCCTTGATCCAATCGGGGACGCATGGCCACAACAAGGCTGGTCTGGCCGGGGGTATCACGATGCGGGATGATACTGCGGTATCCCATTGGAATTCATCCTCGGGCCTCTTGGTCCACGCAATACTGGGGTAATGGTCGTCATCGACCGGGAGGTTCTCAGGATACATGAAATCCAATGGCGGCCACGAGGTAAAAAGAAGCCGTCGTTCGGGCCACTGTTCGCCGTGGTCCCTATAGTGTGTCAGCTCGTCCATCAATGCCCTCTCACGCGTGGCGAACATGATAGTGGCTGTGACCATGCCCATGTAGTCGTCCTCCAACAACCGGTTCCTCCTAATGACCCGGTCGTAATCAACCCTCATTGCCTCCAAGTTTGTTGTGGGCGACGGCTCCCGCCCATGTCCATCACTACCAGACATTGCTTGCGGCAGTTGTGGCGCATCAGCCCTCGCAAGTTCAAGGTTGGTCAAACGTGCAATCTCGGCCTTCAACCCTTGGACCTCCTCGGCGTGTGCACGTCGGACCATCTCCAATTCCCGTTCGTGGTCAGATTTGCATTTTGCCAACTCCGCCCTCAACGCCTCCACAACGTCGTTGTCGGCAACTACCAGTGGTGGGGATGGCACCGCCGATGCCATCTCCACATCAACGGGCGAAGATGGAGGACAAACCAACCGGGAACCATGTGGCGGTGTCACGTGGACCCTTTGTCGCCGGCTAGGTGGTTCAACCGGCAACCCTATGGCAATGTTGTGCTCGTCCATGTTTGACTCGGCGGCCGGTGGAGTCCCCACAATTTGATGATCTGGTCCCGCAAGGAAATCAAAATAAGATCGGACCCTCAAAGGATTCATTGGAGTTTGCCATGCCAATGGAATCGGACGGCCAGCGTTCCGTCCTAGCACGGCACTTGGTATGACCGTGACCCGGCGTGCCTGCCTCAAGTCCGGGCTCGTGCGGGGTATGGTGGACCAGTCGATATCCACTCCCAAAATTACCTCCGCGTAGACCATTTGGCATAACCACATTAGCATATGCCCGCGATCAAATTCCCTCGGTGCACCCCACAAGAAATCCCACACCTCCTTGCACCGTTCTCCAAATATTTGATGGCTCACCTCCCTCCATATGCCATAGCGTTGTCTAGACATCCGTTCAGCATTCGCGCTAGGAACAAACATCCTCGTCAAATGGGTCCACTCTACGTACCTTCGGACCGTGCTATACAACCACATGCCCCTCTCATTTTGCCAGCCGGGATTGGCGAGAATGTTCGGGTCCCGCGCCACCTCCAAATTGATTGGTTGCGGCCTGCCCCTCGGCGCATTGCCGCGTCTTCTAGCGCCTGCCGACCCCGGTCGCTTGCGGAGTCCCCCCCGGATCCAAATCCCCGCCACGTGGAGGTTCCGGCGGCAAGTTATCTTCGTCTTCCATCGTTGCCCCTAACCCCTAGCTTTGTATGCCTACTATAAATTAAACCTAATATGGTAGCACTTCCAAAATAAGCGCCACCACCCACAATTTTTTTTCCAATCCACTAAATCCAAATTAAGGCCGTTCAAAGTTCAAACTACATAATTAGATGTAAACCACTTTCAAAATAAGTGTTCACATATAACAATTTCCGGTATGGTTCAAACTAACCGCAATGGGGTACAATGTATACCGTATGTAGGTGGGTTGCAGTACAATACAGATAGTAGGCAGATATAGTATACCGTTTGTCCCGTATATGTATTTCAGTACGTATGTCCACCTGTAGCCCTCCAGCTCACCTTTATCTCCAAATGGCAAGGGCTGATTAACAACCTAGGCCCAAATGGAGGGAGGTGGGAGTGAGGGAATGAGGGAAGTGGGGTCCATATACACCCCAAGGAGGCGTCCTTTCGATTAGACGCCCCCTGGACCAACCCATGGACGCCACGTGCCCATGGGTGTCTCTACGCGACTGCTCGTGAGCAGTCGCACCCCTTCGTCGACTGCTATTAGCAGTCGACCATGGGGTGCGACTGCTCACGAGCAGTCGCAACCCATTCAAGTCGACTGCTGATAGCAGTCGACCATAGGGTGCGACTGCCCACCAGCAGTCGTCCGCACTTTGTCGACTGCTATTAGCAGTCGACTTGGGTTGTCGACTGCAGTTGGGCAGTCGACTTGAAGGGCAGACGACTGCTTGTAAGCAGTCGCATCCCTTCGTCGACTGCTAATAGCAGTCGACGAAGGGGTGCGACTGCCCACCAGCAGTCGTCCGGACTTTGTCGACTGCTATTAGCAGTCGACTTGGGTTGTCGACTGCAGTTGGGCAGTCGACAGTCCAAGTCGACTGCTAATAGCAATCGACTTGAAGGGCAGACGACTGCTCACAAGCAGTCGCCCGCCTGTCGTCGACTGCTAATAGCAGTCGAATTTCCATGTCGACTGCCCAAGAGCCGTCGACAACCCAAGTCGACTGCTAATAGCAGTCGACTAGTTATGGTAGTCGACTGCTCTTGAGCAGTCGACATGGAAATTCGACTGCTGTCAGCAGTCGACACACCTATACGACTGCCCTTTAGCAGTCGATTCAGTGTGTCGACTGCCTAGTAGCAGTCGCTGTAACTCGTCGGCTGCCCACTAGCAGTCGACACTGTTGACGACAGTTTACCCTGTGTGACGACAGGGTAAACTGTTTTACCCCCCCCAAACGGATGTGACGTTTTCATGTTTGCCGTCACGTCGCTGTCACAGGACGTGACGCGACGTGACGCGACGTGACGTGTAATCCCTGTGCACAGCAGTCGACTATGGATGGTCGACTGCTACACAGCAGCCGACTATGCAAATCGACTGCTTCATAGCAGTCGACTATGTAAATCGACTGCTGGGCAGCAGTCGATTGATAAATGCCCAGCAGTCGACTGTGGCTGGTCGACTGCTACACAGCAGTCGACTGCTGGGAGGCAGTCATTCATCCACAGTCGACTGCCTTTCAGCAGTCGATTTTATCAATCGACTGCTGTATAGCAGTCGACCATCCACAGTCGACTGCTGCCCAACAGTCGAAATTAGGCGTTAGGGTTTGGGAAGAGCGTTAGCTTAGTCAAATCATGCATTAAATGCATACAATCATGACAAAGGATGCATATATATAGCAATCCAACCTCCCATTTCCCTCATTCCCAAGTTCTCCATTGGTCATAGTCTGTTTTAGCAAGCTTTGCAAACGGAGAACAAAGGGAGAAGGAGCGGAGAAGCTGCTATTTCAGGGTTGTACCAAACATGGCACCGTCGACCATTTTACCCGGATTAACCGCGGAAATTGTGGGGGAGCACATATTGCCGAAGGTCGTAGAGCCTATTTTGGAGCCATATCACCGAGGAGAGTATGGGCGGGGGTGTGAAGTGAGGGCGAATTTTTTTACTCTCATATGTATTTTAAATACATGAGAGTTAACAAAGCTTGGCGTAAACATTTTGGTATGGGAGAAGTCTACAACGCGTTGCGTATGTCGCTTTGGGACGTAGACATACCAATGGGGCATCGATTTAGGGGCGTGAGAGGGACTTCGGAGCTCGCCGAATTGTTGCGAGCGTTCCGACTGAACCTCTTCATGTTCAGCCATACGCAACGCATTGCCATCCCAATTCGATGGCAAGTTCAGCATGCTCGGCTCAACGATATTTGGATCATGGAACTTGAATACTTGCGGGACAAGCTTGTGGAGAATGGAGAATATTGGCTTCAAGTCGACGGACGTTCTGCCGAATATCGTCGATGCACCAACTTTTGGATTTGTCCTTCGGAGCGACTATTGCCATGATAATTTTTCTATGTAGATGTAGCGGTTCGTGTTCTATATAGTTCGCCGATTTAATCCTAGCAAACACCGTGTATATGTGTTTAGGCCTAGTGGATATAATCGCACTATGTAAAAGATATGATCCGTAATGTGAAATAAAAGTGGATCGCTATTTAAACAAATGATAACTTCCTTATTAGCTACACCCGTGTGCAATATGTATGTTTAACATGTATGGGTGTACGTGCAAATTGCAATATGTATGTGTATGTGCAATATATATGTGGGTTCCCGGTATACCGTATGTTCTATACGTATGCGCTATATATATGGATGTATGTGCAATATATATATATATATATATATATTTGGGGGTATTTGCAATATATATATATGTGTGTGTGTGTGGACATTAATTCCATCCTCGCCCATGACATAGGGCTAGAGGTGCATTTATTTTTACTTTATCTTAAAATACACATTTAAAATGCATTTTAAAATCCTCGATAAATTTCTACGGCATTTTTAAATGTTTTTTATTATAAGTTCACGACTATAGCCAATCCATGGCAATAGGGCAAATATAGACACGCTCAACTTTGACAATTGTTCCATATTACCATATAGCATTAGTACATTCAAACTCAATGGCAATGTTTGAGCCTTGAGCATTGCCACACAAATTGGCAAATATTGGAATACATAACGCCCCACATGGCACATCGGACAAGTCGTGAATGGTGGTCTGCATTTACAATGTCATCATTCTTGGATCAATATTTGGGCGGAGAAGAGCTCGATGACCTAATCCTAGAAGAGGGGAATGTTTTCGACAATGATTTGCTATAAGGAACCTCACGGATTGATGTCTTCGATGATTTTCAATAAAAAAAACATAAAAATAGTCTTAAATATTCTTAAAACTATTTTATAATGCCGCCTCCGACCTATAGAATAAAAAATGCAACACTACATAGGGCCTATTGGCATTACAAATCAATTCCATGTGTCCTACTCCTGAGTCCTAACCTTAGTGCACATTGGACATTCATTCATCCTCCCACATCATACATGTAGGCTCAATTTCTAGTCAACATCCAAATTTGAAATTCATATTATTTTTTCAACAAACATACCCAAAAATAGATATTACAAAAACTGATCACCAATACAACTAAACCCATTGAACACCATAGGATATTTGACATTATTATAAATATTCATTCATGAAGGGGCAATATTGTTGTCTTGAGGAATAGAATTCCTTGTCCTGCGTGGTCCTCCCACATCTACCCTTGGGGGCGGTGCTTGGTAATCACTATCATCGGGAGCTTCGCCTACGCCGGATTCATCGTCCGTGCTGGCATTGTCATCTGTTCGGGCGTCGGACTCGTGGCCATCAATTGCTGGGCCGGGAATTCGAACAGGCCGTGTGCCAGCCCATGCGTGGTATTGTTGGGGCCCGACGCGCAATGTGTTGCGCCAATGTGTCATCCGAGTCGGATTCCGGTGCTCGCGCAACGGCCGGGCATTGCCCAATACCTCGCAATGGACTAGTGTTAAGGACAACATTGGACGTGCCCTCTCCGTGGGGCTCGGGAAAGGGTGGTGTAGTTTGCATGGATTGTGCATATGTTGTCGGCACAATAGGAGTGGGGGCAACATCCGTCGGTGGATGAATGGGGGAAGCATGTGGTGGGACTTCGTCCATGTCCATCCGGTTCGGAGCCGCTTCAAGAGCTTCATCCACATGTGGTTCGGCCACTACATCTTCATCCACTACGAGTTGAATGTCTACCGGTACATCGGGTATTGTAGTTGTCGGCGTAGCGGGACGCACATGCGTAGTGGAGAGAAACTCCCGACCGGCTATGTTGGCCCACATGTGAAGATCACCATCGTCCTCGGCGTCAAGTCCATCGTATGCAAACGGATCATTGTGGTTGTCAAGGCTCAAATTCCCTCCACCATGTTCCCCATCGCTCTCGTTGTCCAAAGGCCCCGAGGAATCCCCGCCGGGTCCCGCGGGGGGGTCACCATTTATATCCTCGTCGGCCGAATAGTCGGAGTCTTCGGACATCATGTTCACTAGATACCATGCGGCCGAGTCCCGATCAACCCTCTCCCGTGCCAACCGTGAATTGGTATAAATGTACACCAAATTTTCGGCCCTCACCGAACTCAACCGGTTCCTAGTCTTGTTGTGCACAAACGAATAACTACTCCAATTCCTTTCGCAAGACGAAGAGGAGCACACTTGGGCCAATATTCGCTTTGCCAAAGGGGCCAAGTGGGTGCCACCTTCGCCCACGAGGTCCCACCACTCGTGGGGTGGGATGTTAGCTTCCATGGCTAGGGGCATATTGGCGAACGCGCCCCTACGCTCTTTGAATGCTTGAAATTCGGCCACAACCCGACCGTAATGACCGTCATTGCCCATGGTCAACCTCCTCATGGCGTTCAAGAATCCGGATTTAACGGCCGCGTCTTCGTGGACGATGTTGTCGTCCAATAAATAAGGATTCAAGATTGCACCGGCATGGTGTAGGTCCGTGGTCATCATACGCCACCGGCTGTAGAAATCTTCTTCGGCCAAGGTAGCGAGGTTGTGTGCTAGGTTGAAAGGAGGATTCCTTAGGCTAAGCACATGTTTCTCCAAGTTCTTCATGGTCAACCAAGCCTTGCCCATTGCCGGCTCAACGCCATCAAACACTCTCAATGCTTTCAACACCTCCTCCGACATGTGGCGGTAATTATCGCAATTTGTTCAAAAATTGTCGTCATTAACCATTGTTTTGATTTTACGTGCCTCCATTGCACTTCTCCTTCGATCATCGCCTCCTCTATTTAATTTGTTCACGTAGGCGGTCCAATCGGGATGAATAATCGTTTGTTCCAAAGCATGTCTCACCTTTAGAAGCCGGTCAATCATGAGGAAGTTGGTGGCGAATCGTGTGGACCCGGGCATCTTCAAGCCCAAATTGGGCGAGTAGGTGAGGAAGACCGCCGTCGGACATTGGTGGGCCCCGATGTATTTGACAATGTCCTTCGCCTTGTCTACGACGTCCTTCGCCCATCGTTGTTTACCTCAATCCTTCAACAACAAGTTCAAACAATGCGCCGCACACCCTTGCCAATATATGTGTGGCCATTCCCGGCTAATATTGCTCGCCGCGGTTTTCATGGCCGCCGCATTATCGAAGCAAACTTGAACAACCTTTGTGGGGTCCACTCCAACGATGTAGCGTTTGACCTCGGTGGCCACGTAGGCGGCATCCTTTGTGCTATCGGTGGTGTCGATGGAACCAAGGAACACGTCGCCCGCCGGTCAAATTTGCATGACGTTCATCAAAGGGCGGTGGACAACATTCTCCCATCCGTCCGAACAAATAGTGCACCCATATTTGTGGATGGATGATGTTGTCTTCAACTCCACGATTTTTTGTGTATTGAACCGTGCATCGTCAAGTAAATTCTTGCGCATTGCATGGTATGTTGGGGGTTTGTACATAATTCTAGCCTCGGCAGTTGCCTTAACGGCCTGGATGAACGCGGGATGGCGGACAATACTAATGGGGATATTAGCCTCATAAAAAGCTTGCGACCATTTTGTATCCAAGTCTCGTTTTGTCGAATTTTGCAACCCTTCTTTTAGTCCCATTTGCCGTTGGGAACGTCGGTGGGGTTCAGGAGTCGTCCCGGACACCAACTCCCTTGCCACTGACGGTGCGGGCGATGGTGGAGCGGTTTGGCTTCCGTTCGCGTTCGACAATGCACCGCATGACGCTTGTTGTTGGGACCCGACCACAGCTTCTCCCCCGTCCTCAACGCACTCGTCCACAAAGTCATCCGGAATTGACGGCCACGATCCGCCGCACCTCGAAAATAAAGACTTTACAATCGGCCCTTGACGTTGACACAATGCCACCCCTCGCATCTTGCCGTCATTTTTTTGGTATCCCAAATGGGCAACCATGCGGTCCTTCCTATAAACTAATTTCAACGCGCAAAATTTGCACTCGACCTTCTTGGACGTTGGAGTCCACTCCTTGGGCACAAACCAAGGCTTCCATTCGTTTCGCGTGCCCATCCCAATATAACCTACTACCTCTCTCCACTTGCAACGAATGCCAAAAGGCAATCAAGGTCAACTAGAGCGAGGGGGAATGATGAATGCTAATGAGCGGTGAACCCTTTATAGTCCCGACGCTTGAACATGCACTAAATATAAAAGATGCTATATTAAAAGTGTTTAGAGTAATCTGCTATAGGATCCATTGCAAAAGCAATTTGTTTATGTTTGGAGGGGGGGGAGGTCCAATGTCTGCCATTCGCAGCGGACTTCCGGGGTCGACTGCAAACTAGCAGTCGACATGGCGGTCGACTGCCACGTCGACTGCCATTCGCAGTCGACATCGGGGGTCGACTGCTGCTTGGCAGTCGACGTGGCAGTCGACTTCCGGGGTCGACTGCAAACTAGCAGTCGACATGGCAGTCGACCCCCGCAGTCGACGTGGTAGTCGACCTCCAGGGTCGACTGCAAACTAGCAGTCGACATGGCAGTCGACCCCCGTAGTCGACCGCTAGTTTGCAGTCGATGTGGCGGTCGACCCCCGCAGTCGACTGCTAAATGCAGTCTGCCCACACGTCGACTGCCACATAGCAGTCGACGCCGCGGTCGACTGCCACATAGCAGTCGACGCCGCGGTCGACTGCTAATTGTCGACTGCCTTATCCAGAGTCGACTGCTATCTGGCAGTCGACTGGATGGTCGACTGCCGTATAGCAGTCGACCAATCGTCGCATCCATCCTGGCCGTTGGATGATGCACGGTCCAACGGTCAGGATCCAGGGCGCGGTGTCCGGTCGTACCGTCGGTGTGAGGCCCACCCAACCTATATATATAAGTGGGGAGGCCTCATTGACATCATTTTTCAACCACCCCTCCTCAAGCGGGACATTGGGACTAAGCATGCCTAGCATCCTTTGCCTAATGTTTTGAGAGGGCCTAGGGGGCGGTTGGAAGATTGGTTTAGGGTGCAAACTCTTGCCAATTTTGGATCCGATTTTTTTTGCGGTGGAGCGGTGTGAATACGGCCGTGTTTGTGAACACATTTGAGTTGTGTTTGTAAACACAATAATAGCGTGTTTTTAAACACGATGGAGGATCGAAGTTGGAGGATGCCGGAGGACGAGCCGGATGCACCCGGCAGGGTGCACAAACGGCCCCCTAAGCGGCAACGACATTCCGATGTGGGATCAGGAAGTGCTTCGGGAACGGGAGCCAATATTACCCCCCGTTCAGATAATACCGTTCCCGTCCGCCCAAATGCCGGTGCCCCTACGAGCAGCCAAGGAGGGGCTTCCGCGGCCTCAGGGTCGTCGAGTAGGAGCGGGAAACCAAGGGTAAAATTCTCGGATGCGATAACGGCAAAGGTCTACCAAGCCATAGTTGACTGGTATTTGAGGAATGGGGAGGCCGGCATCAAATTCCGTTTTTTGGAGCAGCCGAAACACAAAAGGGTTGAGATAATTAAAAAGGACATGGAGGTTGCTATTCGACAGGAAGTGGATGGCCCCGAGTTTAGCGGTGATAGGAATCTTGCGGGATTCGATTCATGGGTGAAGAATAAGGCCCAAAATGGTATTTTCAACCTCAAGCAATTGGTTGAGAACATGTTCCCGGAGGGCGAAACAGGCGAGGTGTTGAGCCCTCGAGCTGTAAGAATCCGGGAAATATTTTTGTGGTGGGATCCCGTGGCCAAAGGATTGTCCAAGATGGCCTCCAAAATAATTCCTTGGAAGGCAGAGAAATTGGAGAAGTGGCTAAGGGTGTCGGGCCCATGCCAACTATTGTGGATTCCCGATACGGTAAATGTCGTGAGTTTGAAGAGCATTAAGAAGGTGGGGGGTTACGGGGAGGTGAGGAAGGTGAGGATCAAGGGCGATAATCGTCTCCCACCGGAGATTACGTGGGTTGAAAAGATCCCAAAGACGTCGGATAGGCAAAAAGCTCGTATCCAAGTAAGTGCGGAGGCATGCGTTTTAAAGAGCACGCATCCAGGTTTCATCAAGTTTTGGTTAATCAACAGTGTGTCCAATGCGGGCTATACACTATAGTAGAACGGGGGCATTCTACGAGAGATGTTCATCCGGGATAGAGCCCACCGCCCAAATGCCAACATTTTGACAATGGACGCAACCGAATGACAACTCTATGACCAAGTCCAAAAGTTCCGGGCGAAGAGGGTAAAGTTGGCTTGGGCATTGTTATGGATCATGGAGGCTTTGCACGCTGCAAATGTGCAACACAACGATTTATCCATTGACAATATTATGTTGCATTGGGAATCGGACGGGAGCCTCAAGATTGGGGTGTGCGATTGGGAATGTGCAACGCATTCGGGTGAGGATGTCCTATCGCTATGGCATGCGGAAACCGTAGAAGCGAAGGAAAATTTGAGGAAGGAGAAGTTTTGGGTGGCGCCGGAACTGTTTTACATCCAAAACAGGAGACACCAGGATCCCGATGTATATTACACCGCGGAGGCTGAGTGTTATGCGGTCGGCATGATTGCTCGACAACTTTGCAACGATGGTGATGATCGAATACTCTTTGCCAATGAAGGAAGGAAAATTTGGGATGTCACTTTGAGTGCATTGACATGCGAGAACGTGTCCAACCGCATTTCATTGACCATCGCCAAACTACGGATGCAGATGCCGTTTGTAGGGTGGGATGAGCCCATAGACTGCTGGAGAACTGAGGTTAAAGATAGTGTTTAGTCTGTTTAGTTCTTTAGGCAACATCGTAGGGGTTAAGGTAGTATGCGTGTATCATTGATATGGACAACCTTGTATATTTTTTATATCTTTACGATATACTTGTTTTAATACAACGCGGTTTTTTTTCTTCTACATATCATTGTAGGCTTTAATCACATTTTTCCTAAACTACTTCCATCCATCCATATTCCACTATACCCAAACCATTAAAATTTAACCCAACAAACATATGATGTTGACTGCATTTGTCTGTTAATAGTATCAGTCGACGGCAATGGTCGACTGCTACAACTGCAGTCAACTATCTTCGTCGACGGCCAACATAGCAGTCGACTACCAACCATGGTCGACTGCCAATGTAGCAGTCGACTACCATGGTCGACTGCTATGTTGGCCGTCGACGAAGGTAATTGACTGCCTATATGGCAATCGACCATGGTAATCGACTGCCTATATAGCAGTCGACGGTGGTAGTCGACTGCTACATTGGCAGTCGACTACCATGGTCGACTGCTATATAGGCAGTTGACAACTTAGTCGACTGCTACATTAGCAGTCGACCATTGTAGTCGACTGCTAAGTTAGCAGTCGACCATTGTAGTCGACTGCTACATTAGCAGTCGACCATTGTAGTCAACTGCTAAGTTAGCAGTCGATTAAGTGGTCGACTGCCTATATAGCAGTCGACCATGGTAGACGACTGCCTGTATTGATGTCGAAATAATTACTTATCTGAAGAAGAAAATATCCCATTAGTTAAAAAAATTTACTACAGTAACGTCCGTTTGGCATCACACCCTGGACGTGACGCGACGTGACGCGTTTAGGCCGCGTCACGTCCATTTGTACATCCCCGAATTGAAGTAGTCCCAACCTGTTTACAAAATAAGAGCAACACATAGTGTGTCTTTGGCCATGTTTACAATATAAAAGCCCTTGTTTCTTCAATTGCCTCGTCCTAATTTCATGATTGAAATTGATTGGTTTTGAAGCTTTGCTTGTATCCCTACAATGACATACCCACATGTTCTATGCACAACACCTTAATGTGGCCAACTTAACCCTTGAAAGATGTGAGGGTAGTCCTCATATTAAAAATGTGTTATTATTAAGTGTGACTTGGAGTTGATATAGAAAAGAACGTTGTGGAGGTTGCTTTGTAGACTACATCCATACAATTGGTTTAAAAAAAGAAGGATTATTGTCATAAAATTACATAAACTCAATATCCCTAAAACATGATAATAAAGTCATTTGGGATCAAATTTCGGAAGTATATTAAAGCCATGCACTCTATAATATGACAGAGAATGGAAAAATTTCCAAGTCAATAACCTTGTTACATTCTTCTAATAGTACATTTATAACAAAGGAAAATAGTTGATGTTCGAGCACTTCATAGTCCATGTAACTTAATGTTGGTAGTGGATTCTTGCAAACCATTTCATAATAGTGATGAGAAACTTTGATGACTATGAATTGGGAATTTCCCATTCACTTTCAAGTACACATGCACCCCCTTTAAGTTTATTAGTCCTTTGAAGGTGAAGTATCCTTAATGTCCAACTAACACCCCAAACTAGCTAGCCACGTGAGACAAGTGCCCACATAACACACATACCTTAAGGAGAGGTGACTGCCATAATTTCTTGAACCTTCTTGTTCTTCCCCTCAATAGAAAAGCCTCTAGGTCCTCACATATGATGATTGAAGTGTTAAGTTTATCTAGGAATCCTGACTATTGAGAATACTTGCAAGTGTGAAGATTCAGGTTTGAAGAGTGCAACCCAAAACCCTTCACCCAAAATTTTAGATGTTCACTATGTTCTTGAATTAGAAGCTCACTTTCGGCTTATTGGATTCACTTTTCCAAAAATCTGTCCACAACGAAGCAAAAAGTACATCTTTGAAGTATATCGGAAGCTTGTAATGTTCACTTTGTACTAGCTGCAACACAGCTAGTCTTGAAGAGAGTACCAGTTCATTTCCTGTACTAAGTTATCCAATGCAACTAAACCACACTGGAGATGAAAGTGTGCTTACACGCATTTATTTCTTCGTGCCATGGCAAATGCCATTTGCTCCACAATAAATTTAAAAAATAAATAACTATGGTTGCACACTATGTATGTCTGCCCTTATTACACAGTGACATAGAAATTTTGATCACTGGAATTAATGTTCCTGGGCTCCCCGGTGATCCATTGGTAAATAAGTCATATCTATCAACACCAGTTTTATGAGTGGACTTCGCTATATGGTCCCATTTCCTATAGTTTGGTTGCTCAGCACTACTCGTGGACAGAGTATATTTGTAGTGAAGAGTGCATCGATTCTAGTTTCACCTCAGAAATATTCTTCTGCTGCAAAATGGAGGATGACATTATTCTTTGCGTGGAATCATCTTCAGTGGAAGTTGTTTGGCTTAGGTAGGCAGTCTTGGTGAGTCATAGTTGTGATCTGCTCCAATATCTCTCTCGGCCACCATATGGGAGGATGTAAAAGTTTATGTAGTAGGAAAAACCCACTTTGCTCAGTGCGCTCTTCAAATGCAAGAGGTTGAAGCCTATTTGGTTCCTGTGAAACAGTAAAGTTATCAAAGAATACGTCAGAAGCAGAATCTCCTATTTGGAAGAGTCTGACCATGACAAAAAGTGAAAATAAGTGAAAATAAGTGGTGGAACAATGCATCAATAACCCATGAAGGACTGAATAACTTACTACTACATTGAGGGGACTAATTGAAAGCACAAAGATGTCCAATGACAGGTTGACATATTCTATGAATGTGATGAGACAATTTGGACTAGGACCCTTCAGAGACACTCCCAGTAGAACTTTATGTGAGCATGCATATAGCTAGGGACAACAGTGAGATTGCATACCTGAACTGAACGCTCAATGAACAGGCAAGTAACGTGATATTCTCAAATGCCATGCTGGTTCAATAGTGCCAATTTGCCCTGCAGCGCTGGATTATAGGACCAGTCTCTGCTTGATATCTTTCGATTTCTTCTGGTGGACCTGAATCACCAGATGACAAACAACTAATTAGTGGCTTACCAGGTCCACACACGAGTGAATGATTTTGAGTTTCCATCAGAGTCGAACTAAGGTCTGCACCCTCAACCTCAAACACATAGACGATCAAATTTCAACACGTTTGCTGATGTACTTACATTCTGAATCAACAAATTTGGTCACACTGTCATAAATATGCTCATACAAAGCACATTGACTCCCTTGTTGACTCGCAATGTCCATCTGCGCAAATTCAGGCCCCTCTGGTTTGGATAGATACTGAAGGGCCTTCAGCATGGGAGCAATTTCGTCAACGAGTAATTTCATTTCGCTTTTCTGGGAATCTGACAGAAATACCACACCACACTTAAGTTGATAGGATACAACAGTAATATAGAAGTGCCTAATTTGGATAATTTTCTCTCTGCACCCACTTATGGTAAGATATGAAACACGCAATTAGTTCGAGATGATTAGCAAATCCAAATCGAGCCTGTAGCCATTTGCCTCATATTTTTCGTAGCTCATAAAAAAATCTTCTTCATTATCAAAGTGAAGATTCCCGTGCTCATTAAATGGTCATGCAGATTCCCCCAATTATGATTACTGTTGAGCCTACGATGGTTAGCATATTTTGAGCACCGAGTCCAATCTTATTTGAACACATGTCTTTTTGGTGTCCGTTCTTAGATCCACACCTAACCACACACCACTCAAATATAGATGTCCAGATTATTGCTATGTTGGAATTAGGCATGTCTACCTTACCAAGAGAGAACACAGATCCGTGTAAGCATTGAGGTGCAGACAAGACTTACTAAGACAAGAGGTAACTACTAAAGATAAGAGGTAACTACTAAACCACAAAATAAGAATCAAGAGTGATAGTTTAGCCCAAGCAATAGAGTTGCATACTCAAGTCAAAGTCAAAGAGCAAGGAATCAAAGACCAGAACAAAACAGGAAAAAAAATCAAACATGCAGCAATAACCTTAAATACATGTATTGCACATACATGGTGCAATGATTTTGGCAGTAACCGTCCACCAGTTTTCATACTCAGCACATCGCATACGAGGAACCATGTTGTCCTGCCAGATGTCCACATACAATCAAAGATATGGGGTGGCTAAACTATGAAGATTAGAGCTTACATAAGCCACACAACCAATATCAGGATTATGAACATACCTCGAGTTCAGTACTACAACACAATGTTCTAAGAGAATTGACAGAGACAGCTGTATGAACAGTTGGGTCAAGTGAAGTTTTCTAGCTTGAACAATGACAAGTAGCAAGTAACATCAAGTACTTCCACCGTAGAAACAACAAGTCTGAATTGGAAATGTTACATAAGACAAGAATAGCCTTTCATAATACAAAGCCTTGGGTAAAGGTTCACCAGGTTCTCTCCACTCATTGCGCTGCTGCCATCAATACCTGAGCCAATAACCACCAAGGAGAAACAAAAGATTTAAGATTGATTATCTATCCACTTTGAACACTTTTCAGGTTTCATATATTCGTTTTTTGAATCTGATAGGGGTTGCAAAATTTTGAAACTGAGGATCTGAGGTTCAGGTTTCAGCACCAAACTTCATACTGCAACAAATAGCATGAATGCCTGCCGATTACAACAAAGGCTGGCAGATACCAGCTTCAATGTCAGGTGATCCGAAATACAAAAGTGGGTCATTATGAATCTACAAGGTAGCACATGAGACCTACCTTGAGCAGAACAAGCTATTAATACAAAGGCGTAGTAGTAAGTTGATCAGACAAGAACTCCAACAACTCAAGACTGGAAAAAAAAGTAAAACCTTGAAGAGAACTGCTAAACAGTACCTTCATCTCGATTAATTTGGGTACCAGAATGAGAACCCTGATGCTCCTCCAATGCTGGTGGTAGTGATACATTTTTCTTCAGGTTGCGTTCTTTCCTAGGAGCTCGAAGAACTAACCCCCCATCCACATCAAACTTCGCAGAGAGCCCCTACATCCAGTATCCAGAAAATTAAAATGGCTACCTGTTCATGGCACACTTCTGGATGTAGCATGACGTGGACTATAACCCCATCTATATAGCTGACAACTGGCACAGATCTATATTTCAAGCACATTGTCGGTTCTGATTGCTAACCTGGTTGTCAGTATTCCTAAGAATGACTTCTTTTGTCTCCTTTCCAATCCAGCGTTCTCCTGTCAAGCACAAAGCTGAGCCAATCATGAAAAGTACTCCAGTAAAATTTACCCATGAAAGCAAGTCCAGTAGATACTCTAAAGTGTTATTCCTCAGTCTCATAAAGTCCAACCTGCAGATTAGATCAACAGTTTGTGGACCAGGAGTCACAACACAGTGTGGAAAAATCCGAGTAAACTCAATCAGACGTGGCAATAGTGTGGTAAAAGTACAAATGTCCAGTTTTTTTCCAGGCCTCTGCAACACTTAGATCCTTCAATGATTTCCTCCAAATTTGGTTCACTTTCAATCGCCCCTCATGTAATGATTGAAAAGTGAAGTAAACATCAATATCATTCTTGGAAATGCAATGCAATGAGGCCTTCATCACCTGTCCATCCACCTTTTGGAGGCAATCAAGTGATTGGGTTAATTTTCTACAAGAATCACATCATACTTGTACACACGATGAAACACAAAATATGACAACAGCAAAAGTATGGTCAACGTGGACACCTTGACAGATTGATTACCCTGAATGATTTGCCGTGATGAAGGTTTGCTGCTCCCCTGGTACAGAGGTCGGACATGATCCTGTGTTTCAACCAAATGCACAACATCAGCTTGCATCATGTCCGCCCCCTTCCAGTTTCATAAACCATAGCATGCCACCTCACTTAGACGAACCAGAAACTGGGCTACACAACATCTCTATGTAGCAACGGGATCCGAAGCTACTGGTCAGCACTAATTCAGTACTCTGCTTTTTCCATGGTTGCAGACGCTGAAACCCTCAAGATTTCACCTTACGACTATTTTGGTCTTCAATGGTCAATGAACACAACATCTAATTGACTTGTCAGAACAATGGACAGAAGTGAGCTGCCGAAACTAGGTCACGAACGCAGCCTGACTACGTAAAGAAGCAAACAACTGCGGTAGGGGAAATGCTCTAGAAGAGGACTTTGAAGCACCCATTTCTTACAGGGGCCGTTTCTTTTGAAATTTTCCTCCGAACCAGCAAGACAGCTACCTACAGTAAGGTGATGTCGTCAAGCAGATATACGAGGAAGAAACCAATACCTAATCGATCAAAAGACACCCAACATCCTACAAATTAGGGACTCTAGGGAAGTGATCAGCACTCACCATTAAAATGTACTCACGGTGTGTCTCCCACAGCTCCTTCACCTCGTGCTTCAAGAAGCTTTTGTACTCCTTGAACACATGATCTCGATACTCTTTCCCCATCAGGCAAGACTTGGCCAACCGCTCATCGAGACCCTTTTGATATTGAGACCCGTACACAGTCAAGACCGTCTGCCCATTCGCGAAATTGTTAGAGCAGGTCTTCTTGTTCGAGCCAAAGTGGTTAATCGCGTCGATGAGAAAGGCTGCCTCCGGCTCGTCTTTAGTACTACGGTAAAATTTTCCCAGGTTCATATTCTCATAAGTCAAATTTCTTATTTCTGCCACGTACCGGCCCTGCCGCTTCTGAACTCCAAAGTATGGCGACGTTTCCTGACGAGAAATTCGAGCGGCAGCCATTGCTCAGGTGAGGTAGCGCCCCTGTTCGTTGTCAAGCAAACAAACAAACAGCTTCGAGGCCTTGAACCTGAATTACCGAGGATTCTCCCTTAGTCCAAACAAGCAAAGCACACATGAAACCACATAAGATTACTCAAAACCGGTTTTAAGTTTCACTACTATGGTGATGTCACGATATATGTTATTTACTATACCACGGTAGCAACTACACATCCTCTTACAGATTCAAGATACTTATGAGATTCTCAACATCACAATTTCTCCTAAAAAATCATTCTAAGTGTTTGTTCCGCTAAGAGACATGATAGAACCACTGACTGATGTTATGGCACCGCGTAGACCACTTCCCTACCCTCGAGGACTGCCATGAGCTGCCATTGCTCATGTACGAAAGCCTCAACAACGATCCTTGCTCTCTGTTGAATTCACTAAGGAAGAGAGAAAGAAATTCTGAAGCACGTGACCTAATCACGTAATACGCTCCCTTAGATGCAAAGAACTCCACCTAATGAAATGAGCCTAGCTACAAAGCTATTGAAATCCTCAATGAAACGACGAGCCTTGACCTCTGTCACATTCAAGTCCCAGAAAAGACGAAAACATCCGAGGTAAATGACTCGATCACAAGTTCTTGAACTCCAAACCCAGACCATTCCCTAAAGAAAGAATGAATTGGCCTTACAATACGGATACGCTCTCTTAAGTCCCCGAGACCAACCCTGGGTGCAAAGAACTCCAACAATTGAGATGAGCTTAGCTACGAAGCCATTGAAAGCCTGAATTGAGCGACGAGCCTTTCTCTCTTCCACACACAAGTCCAAGAAAAGACGATCACTGCGAAGAAAGCATGAATACCTACCGAATGAGCTGAGGAGCTTAACTAGACCAACCCTAGGTGCAAAAAACTCCAACAATTGAGACGAGCTTAGCTATAAAGCCATTGAAAATCCTCAACTGAACGACAAGCCTTCTCTCTTCTATTTTCACAAGTCCGAGAAATGACGACCGCTGCGAAGGAAGTATAAGTACGCACCAATTCAGTTAAGGCGCTTAAGCAAGCAACGTAAAAAAGCCGGTGCCGACGAGCCGAAAGATTGGAGGTCGGAGACAGATTTCCCCGTTTGCGCAAGGCGCTCCAGAAGAGGAGCAGAGCAAGGGCGATGGCGTTGCAATTGCAGTGGCAACGACCCAAGCATTAAATGGCCTCCGCATTGCGAACAAGAGCGCTTCCTCCCCGACTGAAACCCACTGTGCTGCTGTCTGCGGGCAGGGCGGGCAGCGGGCAGCGCAGACCTGATATTTTGTAGCAGAGGAGCCTTGGCCACGTGGCTAGCTGGCATTACTTCTGAGACTCCTGTAATAGTGGATAAAGTAACAGCCTATTCCACCGACTTATATAACACTACACTTTTGGGGCCTTTTCATTCAGTCTTTCTCCCGGTTGGGTTCAAGACTCAGGGCCACTATTACACTAGAGCTTGAAGGCCCTTGACATGTGATATACAAAAGGTGTGATTGGTTGAGAAGTCTGGGATGGTTCAAGTGCTAGATGTTGAAGGCTTGAGGGACCAAATAAATTTGAATGGATGAAAAATCTACATGGCATCTTACATGGCAACAAGTGGATAAATTTTCATGGACTATCAAATGTTGCGTTAGGCCCATTTAAAAGAGGTGGGTCTAATGCAAAACTAGGGGTCGTGGCAATCAATAAAATGGTGATTGGCTCCTAGAAATATTCTATGGTCATGGTGGGGACCCAAACCTAAACATATGTTGTGTTCCCTCAACATGGTCCAATAAGTAGTAGGCCGACTTATCACTTTACATCAAACTTGAGGGTTGATCATTTGCAAATTTGGAATCCCATTTCCCACGGTATGACCTTTCGGATGACTTTTCAAACGCCTTTAAATTTTCATGTCACGACTCTTGGCAGCACTTGGTCTATGTGTAGAGCAGCCCTCAAGTTACCTTTGTTGATAGTGTCACAACTATCTATTATTTTCATAAATCAATAAGTGCTTATCATACAAGATTTCATGGTGTTGGTTTCAGCACCCCCCCTCCCCTACTTTATCCACTTGCAATAGAGTTATCTTTATCTAAGGTACGCTTTACATGAGGGGTCGAGGCCTTCAAAATTTGCAGTCAATTTGCACGAAATATTGACTTAGGCCAAGAAGGGAGGAAGTTGTGACACGGTCCTCAAGGGAGCAAATTGGATTTCCATTTTGATCCAACCCAGTTATTATCCCTCAGGCTATGTCATATTTTGTCCTCGATGCATCAAAATATGATTTCACCTCATTAGAATATGAATTTCAAGGAATGGCCTTGACTTCATCATGCAAAGGCCTCGGGGTCAATTTGATAGATTAGACCAATCACGTACAAGGATGTACGCATGGCATAGCCCCAAATTGGCCTTGAATCCTCATGTAAAGCGGCCCTCAATAGGATGTCCATCATATAAGATGGCAAGTTTTCCCAGAATAAGGGGGGGGGCACTAGCAAAAAATGTGGGAATTATGTGCGATGTATATAGGGCCTAATATATTAATTGCGGATCAAATTTATAAAATAATTACATATAGTATAGGGTGCTCTAGGTGTGTGAATCATTATTATATGTAATATAGCATTTGACATAACATCATAAAAGCACCTAAGTGGTACATATAAATTACCATGGAAATAAGGGGCTAAATATGAAAAATCACATACTTTGTTTTTTCAATTATGAGGAATGGACGAGTAATTGTTGATTTTCAATGAAGAATCGAGGGATGGATGAAATCACTAATGAAATCATCATCCCAATGACTTCCAGATCAAGATGACATTATTCTTTGTCTTTAGAAGAGCTTCAACTCAATGAAAGGGGCTTATGGTTTATAATAAACTTTAAGGACTTTGGGGAATTTGGGGAATTTGGAATTATTTTACATAGTAAGTAATGTAGGGAGTCGTCTAGTCAAACATTCAACAATTTAGAATTACCCTTGGGGTGCTAATAGTCACAACAATTTACCTATATTTTGAAAACTAGCGTGCCTTAACATTCTAGTCGGTAAATAGCCCCCAAGAATATACTGCATTATCACAAGTATATACTTATTCTAAGAGGGAGTGCCCCACCCCCAACAAATTGTCTTGCTGCTATCAAATTTTTAGGCTATATAGTAAATAATAAGGTATGACGACATGCTTGTCCTTCTATATATAATCAGCTTGCTCACTATTCAATGATTATGCTAATAAAAGGCACCTTTGTAGACGTCTTGGTTAGATAATTGTTCTACTATTTGCCAGACACGGTTTGGTGGGTTTTGTCACACTACCAAATATTCGGTGGTTTAACAACAATGAGTTGGAGCAAAATGGTTAGGTTGAATCCTAGACCTACGTCCTAGGTCATCAAAATATGACAGTTAGATTATCACAATATATTTGCAGTGTTTTTCACGCATTTCAACGACCATGCCAATAACGCACGCTTCCTTCATTTTTATTTTTTGCTGCAATTACATGTAATGTGACTAGACACAACATAGTATAAACATACGAACAATACTCATCATTAGGGAGTTGTGCCCCCAGTGCCAGGAATTTTGGAAACACAACCCCCAACTTATCATGGGCCACCCTTGGAAAATGAGCATTTATCAACCTGCATATTGTTCACTATATAAGGGTAAACTGACATTAGGCCGGAACTCGAGTTTAGTCACCAAACTTGCCCCAAGACATATTTATAGTTTTAAAAAAATCTATGCATTGTTGTCATGATCGCTTGTCCGGATTTATATTGAAATAATATCTACCGACATCAACGCAACTAGTTAGATTGTACCCCATTCTCCTTATGTCAAGAATATTATGGGCTTTAATTCTTGGTTGTGCACTAGGCTTGAGATCTCACACAATGAGCCAGGAACAAAGAAGAAACACATATGAAGGTGGATCAAAACACAAGTTGTGTTCTATAGGACTTGATTCACTTGGTGAAACATAATCAATATAAGGGAAAATGGTCTTCCATTCACATCGGTGCACACAATGCCAATATGTTTTATATTTTTAGGACCTTCTTCTTTTTAATTCTTGACCATGTGTGGTCTTTGATGGGTCATTGATTAACATTTCAATAAGAAATCTATCAATTACTACAACTACTTTGTAGCTGTAGGTCGTACATATCATTCATTCCTTTAATAGTCAAATCACCAGATGGTTCATCTTATGGTAGATCCTCAACCATATATGTTAATTTGTCAAAGTTTTACAAAGTGACTGTCCCAAATCTCAATTAAGCAAAAGAAAACAAAACCTTCACCAATTTCTCCAATGAAGATTTTTAGAAAGATGAAAATATCTCCCCCCCTCCCCCCAATTATGCTACTATTAGTAGGATTTTGGATGAGTATCAAATTTTGTTTAAGTAATGTCATGGAACGGGAATCTTCCTATGAGAATGAGTCATAGCAAGCACCACTTTGACAACTGTAACAAAACAAGGAAATATACATCAGTAGGGTTATGAAGCTTAGAACACACTTTCCATTTGACACATGCAGTCATTGAGACGTGATTCCATTTACATGTGTCAAGTTGAATCTATGATCGTTATAGACTGTACTCAACACATACAAATGGATCATGTCACAATAACTGCTCATGTCCAATGGGAAGTGTGTTTTAGGACCATGTTTCTAGTAGCAACATGGTGATCCCGATTCCTCACTTATAAAGAGATGAATCGGTGCAGCCCGTACTAACTTGAATGCAGCATAAAAGTCTTTGTTTTAGCCTTCCTAAAATGCTACTACTTGCAACCAATTGGCACTTAGATACAAGGCTGACACAATCTTCAAATTCAAGTCAACAAAAGTACGTCATACCCAAGTGACCTTACAAAAATAAGGTCAATGATCACAACTACCTCATCCAAATAGGTGTAAGCAGTTAGGAATCCACGCCAAAATGACATGTGTTATAATGCAATTAATCTATATGCTCAAGATGTACTACTAATCATTCTAGATTTTCACTACTCATATAAGCGGGAGGGCCTAGTCACTTGAATATACGGTATATGGTCACTTCAAGGAAGTTGAGTTCTTATGACTTTTGCATCTCAGGGCCACTTCACACACGAGATTGAGGGCCACTTCACACACAAGACTGAAGGCCCATGACCATTGCAATCAAGGAGTTCTCATTGGTCAAAAGGGCGGAGACCATCCAAGTTCACTTCACACACAAAGGTGAAGGCCTAAAGGCCTAAAGGCCCAAAGAAGATTTCATGGATGAAAAGTCCACATGGAGTCCTACATGGCGGACTATGGATAAGGTTTCATGGTCTCCTAGAATTTTTGTCAGGCCCACCTCCAAGAGGTGGGCCTGACGCAAATTCCGGGAGACCATGATTTTTTTATATAATTCCAGTAGGACAAATTGCAGGGTAGATTCCAAAACATATTCCAAGACAGACAAACACCACCAAGTAATTCTCTTAAATTGATAGAGTTTGAGACCTATTATATTAAACCTAATCCTTCCCTCTTTTTCCGTCAACAACATATGCAATGGTCCTGCAACATGGTCCATTCTCACTTCACACCATGCTTGAGTGCATGTGACTACATAAAACGGCTTTCCCAACACCCATGGTACGGCCTTTGGATGAGAGTCAAGGGTCCTCACCATTACAAGGTCATGGCTCTTGGCTCATGTGTGAAGTGGCCTTGAGAGCCCGTGACCAATACACTTCAAGCATTCTCATTGGTAGAAAAGGCGGGGCTGGTCCAAGTTCGCTTCACACTACGCTTGAGGGACCAACGGAGTAATGGAATGCAAGATGGATGTAAAGTCTACATGGATTCCTACATGGCATCGAATGGATCATGTTTCATGGTCACTTGGATTATTTTCAAAAACCACCTCTTGGAGGTAGGTCTACCACAAAACTGGGAGACCATGGCACTCTAAACGCTCACAATCGTTGTTTTATTGTATTTTATCATCTATCAGGACCCGCATGAATAGAAATTCATTGAAATAGCATTTGGTTGAGGGCCCGGTCACATATGACTTCACACCACACTTGAAGGTTTGTGACCACACTACATGATTTTGGAGGTGTGTTGGGGCGGCCTTTGGACACTTTCTTTTGGGCCCTTTCTCACAATTTTCATGGTCACGGCTCTTGGCTCATGTGTGAAGTGGCCCTCAACTTCCATTTCGAAGGTTAAAATGATAATACTTCATGATTCATAATTACTAACCAGATTATAGAACTCCTGATTTAATCCAACAACCAAAATTAGTTGTGGAGGAAGTGTCCACAATAAGGCCACATACTTGTTGCATTTGAGGGTAGAGTGGAGATTTACACAAGGTCCTCTTACGTATTGCTTCGATAAGAGTTAGAATGTTGGAAGTTTCCCGGAATGTTGGGGTACTCTCGTGTTTATAACGTCACTTTGTTGTGTATCTATGCACTTGTCGTGCGAAGAATCTGTTAGGCATTAAACTTTTATTTGTTTATTTCGAGTTTCCCCCGCAATTTGGGTGTACTCAACCTTATTATTCTTCATTATATGACAAGAACACCGGTAACTAGACCACTCCAGGCAAAGAATATCGGAAAGGATATTTCCAATTCACATAGTACAACTTGTGTCCGCAACCCGCAAACTAACATGCTATATAGAACTTATAGGCTTATGGTTCATCACTTGGTGCCCGAGTTGAATGGTATTTTGTGTCGGTGTCAGCCATAAACCCCCACCCTTTTGCGTCTGTGGTCCAAATGGAGGTTCATGGCTCACATTCCTTTGTTGATCCCTTAGTGTTGGAAACCCCTTGCAAATACTCCAATAACCCAAAATTAAACACTCTCTTTTTGGTCAACTTCAAGGAGTGTTAGTATTGACAAAATACTCCCAACTGCATTTTGGTGTTGCCCACGGGTGAACATCCGTGGGATCTCCCAACTGTGTTTTGGAGTTGCCCACGGGTGAACACCCGTGGGGTCTTCCCACTGTGTTTTGGGGTTGCCCACGGGTGAACACCCGTGGGGTCTTCCCACTGCAGCAAACGCCCCGTCACCTAAACTGCCATAACTTCCACTCACGATGTCCGATTGAGATAATTTCTGGTGATCTAGAAAGCTAACAACAAGGCCTATGATTCATCTAAATATCAGAATAACTGAAAATTTCCTCTTATATCTATGAGCTTTCAAAGTCAGCTCTCTATGATTTACGCGGCAGCTAGGGTACTTCCTTCAAACACCTATAACTTTTGTTCGCTAACTCCGATTCCAACAAGCTTAGGCTTTTTGGAAAACTAATAATAAGGGCTACACTCACTCCAAATCTTCTCCCACGAGTGAACACCCGTGGGGGTTTCCCCAAGGCAGCAACACTCTCCAACTTAAACTGCCACAACTTTCTCTCACAAGTTCCGATTAAAATAATTTTTGGTGATTTGAAAAGCTTGTCACAAGACCTATGAATCATTCAAATCTCAAAATAATTTCAGGTGTTGCAATTTTGATGCGCTCTTACAACGTCATCGTTTGAAAGTTTTAAAGGCAACTTGAAACACTTCCATTCAAAGTTTCATAACTTTTGTTTACTAACTCTGATTCTAACAAGCTTAGGCTCTTTGGATAGCTAACAAAGAGGGCTACATCCCTTCAAGATCTGAAGTCTAAATCATAACTTTAGAGTCCACTACACTGGATTGAACGTGGCCCAGCCACTTAAGGGTGTGTTTAAAAACTCTCTATCTTCTCTCAATAGTTCTGACTCTAAGAATTCTAAATCATGTCTACATGAATACTTGCTGATCTTCCTAACAAAATGAAGAGAAGAAAAGAGAAAGAGCTTCATAACTAAAATTTGCAAGGGCTTCGCCGTGCTAACTGAAAATATGGGGGGGCATGAAAGGAGAAGAGGAGGCTTTTATATCCTTTCAATGAAGGGTCGGACCCCTTCTCCCTTCCTTCGACCAAGGGGCCCATCCCTTGATTGGTGGTCATTAAGCCCTCGGTGGTGAATGGGGGAGGCAACCGTCACCTCGTACCCACTTGCCTCAAGCCTTTATTGGCAAGATTCCTTACACTCGTGGTTGTCACCTCTTTTTCTTAGCCGCTTCCGGAATGTTTTTTTTCTTCGCCGTCGCTTGACTTCCGCTTGCTTGATTGATTGATCCTACTTAACCCATCTACTTACTAACCTACAACCTTAACATTTCCGATTCGGTTAAAGGGTATTTCCCTTTTATCTCTTCGGTTCTAATTACCAATTTGTCCAAGGTTCTTACCACAAGGGTAACACACCCCTAGCTTTCGCAAACCGGACTATCCTAATCCCAAAACAACACTGAATCTAATTTCTAACTTCTTTCCGTGAGCCTCAATTCAACCCTTTGAATCTACTTAAATCTAAACTCGAAATTCACTCCCAACAAAGCATTCAACTAACTCAGTCATAACTCATTTTTATGTTTTTAATATTTTGAACATGTAAATCAAATTGTGAGCACGATTTTGGGCTCACAGTCGGCAAGGATATTCCCAACTTGCTTGGACTATAGCCCACCTATATCACCAAGGCACTATGAATGCTTGCCGTGTGGTCGCGGGCACAAAAGCTCTTGACTATCAATGTTGAAAGTGCATCTAGATGTTGCAATGTTACCCTAGATCCCGACTTCTCTTTGCATTGGGCATATCACAAAACTCCATGCTTAGATGGATGAAATTTCCACCTTGTCATTTGAACAAGGAAGATCGAACTGCACGGGTACCTCACTATCTCATATTTCTATATATACATGCATTGAAGCTTTTTCTGTTGGAAGGGGGGGAGGGGGGTTATTTATCTAATATTTTTCTTTCTCTAGTACCCTATTTTTCCTTCTACACTTTGCCCCATTATCTTGTACCCTTTGATAGTTTGAACTTAATTTTTTCCATCTAAACGTAACCCTATGTTAATTCAAAAATGCCTCTTCTATGTTGTTTAAAATCACCATATGTGTGGTGTTTTAAGGCACCCTTTATCAACATGCTTAGTAATATAAGACAACCCATTAACGTAAGACACGAATTGCCTTATGTTATTAAGTTTGTCGATAAAAGGTGGGATACAGTGATGACAAGGGATTGAGACATCAAACAATGATAGGGATACAACATGATGAACAAAAACACTACTAAACAATATAAGAACATTACAAGAACATGATTGAGCACTACAAGAAGACTACCAAATGCTCACGAGTTGAGGTTGTGAGTGGAAAACCCTTTTGACCTTCTACAAGTTTTGTACCATCCTAAACACAATACCCTATATGTAGTTCTACAAGAAGTAATACATGACATTATGGGGTACCGTATAGTATTTATAATGCAGTATGTGAATAGAGTTGATGATATATTATATTGAATATTTTTCAAAAAAATTGCTTACAAAAAGAAAGAGTACCATATATTAGACCTATTTCTAATATTTTGTTAGTGAGGTACCCGTGTCGAACATCCATCACCATTCATCAAAATGCTTACACCATTGGGAACCACTTTGGAACATCCCAAGTTCCTTTCCATACACTCTCTATAACCATGGATGAATACCACAAAACTTCATCTCTAGGATGTTAATTATTCATTCGTTGGAGTTTCATTTACAAAATGTTTTTCATTGCCCGTGTAGAAAGGCCACTTGCTTTGCACCATTGGACAAAGGCTCTACTTGGGGGATCACTCCCTTGTATTTAGTAGGAACACATGAGAACACAAGGTGTTTTAAAGGGGGTATAATATTGGAGAAGGTAAATATTGTGGACCTTACTATTGTGTGATTTTCTAACATTCACCAATTTTGAGGACCCTATGGGTAGGTTAACTTGGTAAGTACAATTCAAAATCCTAAACCCTACCCATATACCAAGCGAGCAAAAGATTGAAAGCAAGAAAGATGAAGCTTGGGATGGGCGCACTTGAGGAGCGCAACTATGCACTTGTCCCTACTGTTGAACCTTCAACAATCAACCATCAACATTCGCCAAGTTTGCAAGATGTTGGGAGTATGCGCAGATAGGCAAACTTCAAAGAGCCCCCTCAAACCCTAACTAGGAAGTCACAAAGCCAAACAAAATGTGCAAACCCATTGGGAGCCCTTCCTTCATCTAACCTGGCAGATTACATCCATGAGATGTCATCCAATGGTGTTTATCCATAGTGTGGGGCTTGAATCTATATTATTTTAAATCCCCAACCTACAAAACCCTATGGTATGTTAGTTTTAAAACTTCTCTAACATGACCAATTTGCAAACCATCTAATTTATTTATACCATGGAGCTCAATATATAACTTGAGCTTTGTTACAAGTACATATTTTATTATTGTAGCTCGCAACTTTAAAGTGGACCCTACTGTATATTTGTTCTCACGTAGTTTCTAAAACAAGGGAGGGAACCCCTCAGGGGGCGGACATTAAACACCCCCCCACGAACTTTCAGGTGGATAGGGCCCGGGGCCCCGCGATCTAGCACCTCCAGGTACCCCCTACAAAAAAAATTTAAAATTGCACATCCCGACCGAAAAATGTTGCCAGCTCCGCCCGACTTCGAAAAATAGAATTGCCCTTGCATTCTTGAAGGCCGCTTGTCCATATAACCCATATTGAGTGCACTTCATTTTCAAGGTTCAAAATCCAATATATATGTTCACTTCCACTGAGTAAATAAGCAATTGAGTGGGATTTCCTTTTCGAAGTGAAACCGTCATGTAATTAACTTGGAAGTCGAAAACATTACAAAACCCTCATTAACATTGAGGTAATAATTTTTGTGACTTACCATTGGGAGGGTCTTTGTCATTCTATAATGGAACTAAGATTAGTGTTTTATTTTAGCATGTTTATTTTATAATATTTTAGTTAATACCTTCTATTTTCACAAAGCATTCATACACATTCAAACTAATTAAGTGTGATTAAATGTAAGTAAGTGTAAATAATCCTAATTAATCCCAATGAAGCCCAATTAAATCAGAAAGTATGCTTACCAAATTAATTAAGCCTAATTAATTAAAATGCACTTACTGGAATTAATCATGATTTCATTCAGATATGAGGAATGATGTGCTTAATTACACTTGTGTAGGCTTCATTATGCTTAATTAGGCTAAATGCACTTACTTGCACTTAATCGGCCTTACTTTGTTCGAATGTGTATGAACACTTGTAGAAACCTCGGCCTTGTACTCAATGCCCTTCTAATACAGTTATTTACACTTGCTTACATTTAATCACACTTAATTAGTTTGAATGTGTATGAATACTTTGTGAAAGTAGAAGGCATTAACTAAACTATTATAAAATAAACATGCTAAAATAAAACACTAATTTTAGTTCCATTTTAGAATGACAAAAACCCTCTCAGTGGTAAGTCACCAAAAATCATAACCTCAACGTTGATGAGGGTTTTGTAATGGTTTTTGTTATGGAGGTTAAACAACCCATTAGTCAACCTCACCGGCTCGTTAAGTATTAATGAGACCCATGTGGGAATCTAGCTAAATCCGGTTAGGCTTCACCGGCATTTATACTAGTCACATGGGTTAGACTTAACCGTAGTCGCCGGTATAAAGTAAAGGATAACCACCACATTAAGGTCCATGGTATCTTCTATTAAGAGCATATTCCGAGATAATGAACTTATCTCAAGTGAGTAAGCTAGTCTACTATAGGTTGGATTAGACACGTGTCCCTACTAAGGGCCGACTTGGAAATGTATATAAGGGCACATCCAAAGAAGTAAACTTCACTTGAAGAACTTGTATTTCGAACCTCTGATTCCACTTAGAACCAACCTATTCTCATCTCTTTAACACGTTATCAGCACGCTCCTAGCTTCTCACTTAGACAAGTTCCAAGCATTAGACTTGATTTTGAGAGCACTCTTGATCATACTTAGTTGATACATTTTGAGAGAAGGAAATTTGCTTGTGTTTAGTTTTCTCTACAAGTATATACTGAGCTACCTATAGCACTGTTATATAGTTCGAACTATCTACACTTAGAGATACAATCTCTACTTGCTTTATACTTGCTTTATACTTGTTTTATATTTGCTTTTCTGGACTTCTCAAGCTAGTACTAAAGTACTGTTTGAAATACTAACTATTTTTGTTGTTGGACCATAGCTACATAACTGTTATAATGCCAAAATTTAGTCGCAACCAATAGAGTAGTATTTTCTATCTCATACTCTACTTTCCTATATTCTGATACAGTACAGATATACCGAAATACTGCCCAAAATACAGTACATATACAATACATACAGTGCATACAGTACAGATACAGTACATACAGACCATACAGTACAGATACAGTGCAGATACATTACAGATATACCGAAATATGTTCTTAAAAGATTAGCTTACAAATTATGTATATATCTTCTGATCACTACTTAGTTAGCTTATTTTTGTTGTAGAAGTATACCTGAAACTAGAACTGTACACTAACTACATAAATACAGTCAATTTTCTCTCTTTAGAACTTCTGATCTCACTATAGAAACGTCATAATGCTGAAATTTCACTAGAAAATATAGCAATCACCTATCTGAACTACATTTATACTAACCATTCAAGTATAAAGATGAAGGTCGTTAACTTACTTTCTGTTATTCTGTCTCTGTTATTTCCAATATTGAAGTTTCTGCAGGTATGTTTTATGGTTTTACTATATACAAAAATGTCATAATGCCGAAATTTTCATTTTCTGAAGTTTTCCTTTTGAAGCCAAAATCGAAGCCGCGGAACCAGCGGAGCCGAACAAACCAACGGGAGCACCCGCGGGAGGAGGAGGATCGCGGAGAGACAACCGGCATGAGGATCATCACGCCGAGATCCACGTTGCCGAGGCATCACGAAGACCACCTAGAGGTTCTCTCCGTAAACCTAACCCAAAATGGCATAGAAACCCCGCAACAGGTTACCAAAACAAACCAAGGAATTACCAGCCTAGGTTTGACCAACGCAAACAAGTACAAGGTAATTGCCACAAATGTGGGAAGAAAGGTCATTTTGCAAAGGATTGCAGGGCATCCCAATACTTGGTAGAACTGTATAGAGAGGTGCAACAGTTACGCAATAAACCACGGCAGAACTATAACTTTGAAGCATCAGACCTTCCGGACCTGGATTATGAGGTCGAGAATTACATGACTGTCTATGAGGAGACCACGCCAAACCAGGACGTGGCCCTCCTAGACAGTGGATCAACCCATACAATTCTCACAAAGGCAGAATTCTTCCACTTTCAAAGTGAGAAGTCCTGGCAATATTGTAAAATTTTGACAATGGCCGGAAGCCGAACCCTACGGTTTAGGGAGGGCCGGGCAACAATCGTCTTGCCCGGGGGATTCCCCCTCAATTGCGAGAAGGCAATGTACACCCCAGATGCGCCGAGAAGCCTGATCAGCTATCGGGATCTGAGGGCGAGGAATATCCACGCCTGCACGAAGATGCACGGTGATGAAGAAGTCATCGAACTTAGGCAAGGACCGAAGGTCCTTGCCACCGCTAGCGCGGGCTCCGATGGACTTTACAAGGTTGCCATAAAACCCTTGGCATCTAGCCCCGTCATAGACGAGGAAGAGGTTTGCATGGCCGCGTGGGGGGGGAGGCCCCACGCCGGAGCGCAACCTGGCACATGGGGCATCTTTTGATGTTAAAGACGCCAAGCCTGATATTTGGCACCGAAGACTTGGGCATCCAGGAACAACGGTGTTTCGGAGGATGGTCCCATTGACACAAGGTCACAACCTTACGGCCGCCGATGCCGGGAAAACACGGGAATGTGTTGCATGCATACAGGGCAAGTTCATCAGGAAACCATCAAATTGGACCCTACCCACGGAACTACCTCAACCGCTACACAGGATCCACGGGGATATATGCGGACCCATAGACCCACCATCCGGGACATTTCGCTACTACTTCGTACTTGTTGATGCATCAGGGAGCCACCTGGAAGTTTCGTTACTACCAACTCGTAATATGGTTTTTCCAAAAACATTAGCTATCCTCCTCAGATATAAAAATCATTTCCCTGAAATTCCCATCAAACACCTCCGGATGGATAATGCGTAAGAATTCAGGTCTCACGCATTTGAGGATTTTTGTACCGCATCCGGGATTAACCTTACATACTCGGTACCCTATGAGCATGCCCAGAATGGCCTCGCAGAGGCATTCGTCAAGAAAATACAACTCATAGCAAGACCCCTACTCCTTCATGCCAACTTACCATCATCGGTTTGGGGCCATGCGGTGCTTCATGCCGCAGCCCTACTCAGGCTAAGACCAACCTTACTGAATGTCCAAACTCCCTACGAGTTACTAATCGGAAGACCTCCTAATGTTTTCCACATCCGAACCTTTGGTTGCCAGGTTTGGGTACCTCTCCCGGAACCTAAACGCCACACGATAGGACCACACCGCCAAGAGGACATATATGTTGGTTACGACTCACCCTCAATCATCCGGTACCTAGAGCCCACAACCGGGAACTTGCTTAAGGCAAGATTCGCAAACTGTAAATTTTTAGAGTCGGTATTCCCGACCCTAAGACAAACCAAACCATCCCCACCTTTAAACTTCGGTGCACCGGAGACTTTGACCCAAAATCCCGACCCACCCACCTCACTCGCTAATACCGAGACCGTCAAACTCATGAACCTCAAAGCCTTGGCCGAAAACACTCCGGATGGATTCTCAACTGAAGACCGGATCATTCGAAATGCAATTCCAGGAACCGGCCTAACCTTACCCGCCAAGAGAATCGCCCCGAAAACCCAAAACAAACGACAACCGAAACAACCCAAGGTCCACTTTACAACCGAGTCAATAGACTCGACTTCCGAAGCCGATCCGACCACCCTGGATCAAGCGAAGAAGAGGCCGGATTGGCCTAAATGGCAGGAGGCCATAGAAACCGAATACTCATCTCTAAGAAAGCATAATGTTTTTGCTGAAATTTCAACCGACCTAGAGAAACCACCTATAGGGCACAAGCTTATATTCACCCGCAAGCTTGATTCTCAAGGACGGGTCATTAGACACAAGGTAAGACTAGTTGCTCAAGGTTTTACGCAAAGGCCAGGTGTTGATTTTGACGAAACATACTCACCTGTTATGGATTGTGTCTCCTTCAGGTACCTACTCGCTCTAACAGTTCATATAGCCCTGAAAATCTACTTGATGGACGTAGTGATTGCGTACCTCCACGGTACGTTGGACTCGATTTTGCACATAAATCCTCCACCCGGATTCCTGAAATCCGTGCCAAAGCCGAAACCGGGACGGTTCATAGGCTTGAGGATATGCAAGGCTTTGTATGGCCTGAAACAATCAGGCCGAGCCTGGTACCACCATCTTTGTCACTACCTCATCTCTCAAGGTTTTATCCATAACACAGCCTTACCTTGCATTTTTACTTATTGTACAAATGACGGATTTGTAATACTTGCCGTGTATGTTGATGACTTAAACATTATCGGGACCCCCGATATGTGTAAGTTTGCACAAGGCATTTTGACCAAGACCTTCGATATGAAGTTCTTGGGACCCACCACCTACTGTTTGGGACTACAGGTTCATCACACACCCAATGGCATTTTCTTACACCAACAGGCCTATGTGCAGAAAGTGTTGAAAATGTTTCAGATGGACCAGGCCAATCCAATGGCCGCACCGATGATTGGGAGGAGCAAGACGAATGACGATCCGTACCAACCTCGTGAAGAGGAGGAGGAGGTGATCGACAAACAACGATACCTCACTGCGGTTGGTTCGTTTACCTACCTCACGACTCACACGAGACCCGATATTGCATTCGCCACAAGCATTTTGACGAGGCACAACCAAAACCCAACAATGAGACATTGGAACGGAGTCAAACACCTCCTAAGGTATTTGAAAGGTACGTCAGACCTCGGATTATACTACCAAAGGTCTAACCCAACCGAAATTAGAGGTTTTGCAGATTCCGGATTCCGAACAGACCCGAATGCGGGAAAATCGCAGACTGGCTACATCTTCCTCAAATGCGGAGCGCCTATTTCGTGGAAATCCATGAAGCAAACGGTCACCGCAACCTCGACCAACCATGCGGAGCTGTTGGCTTTTCACGAAGCGGCGCGTGAATGTGTCTGGTTGAGGACGTTGGAACGAATCATAAACCAGCAATGCCGAATCCAGGAGGAGGAGATGAAGCCCATGGTGATTTACGAGGATAATGCCGCATGTATTAAACAAATGTCCTCAGGTTTCATTAAGGCCGATAGGATTAAACACATTAGTCCTAATATTTTCAGTTTTACCCAAGACTTGATTGATAAAGGTCAAGTTGATATACAAAAGGTAGAATCAGAAAATAACGTGGCCGACATGTTAACCAAAGCTCTCCCGGCATATAAGCATAAAAAATTAGTTTATGCGGCCGGGATGAGATCACTCCAAGACCTCACTAATGTAAATTGTTAATACTCTTTTCTTTGTCAAGGTTTTATCCCGAATACGGGTTTTACTTGATAAAGTTTTTAACGAGGTTAACAATAGGTTGAGGAGGAGTGTTATGGAGGTTAAACAACCCATTAGTCAACCTCACCGGCTCGTTAAGTATTAATGAGACCCATGTGGGAATCTAGCTAAATCCGGTTAGGCTTCACCGGCATTTATACTAGTCACATGGGTTAGACTTAACCGTAGTCGCCGGTATAAAGTAAAGGATAACCACCACATTAAGGTCCATGGTATCTTCTATTAAGAGCATATTCCGAGATAATGAACTTATCTCAAGTGAGTAAGCTAGTCTACTATAGGTTGGATTAGACACGTGTCCCTACTAAGGGCCGACTTGGAAATGTATATAAGGGCACATCCAAAGAAGTAAACTTCACTTGAAGAACTTGTATTTCGAACCTCTGATTCCACTTAGAACCAACCTATTCTCATCTCTTTAACAGTTTTGACCTCCAAGTTAATTACATGCTTTATTGACGGTTTCACTTCAAAAAAAGAAATCCCACTCAATTGCTTATTTACTCAACGGAAGTGAGCGTATATATTGGATTTTGGACCTTGAAGATGAAGTGCACTCAATATGGGTTATATGGACAAGTGGCCTTCAAGAATGCAAGGGCAATTCTATTTTTCGAAGCCGGTGGAGCGGGCAGCAGTTTTCGGTCAAGATCTAAAAAATTTAATCTTTTTTTGTGGGAGCTGCCCAGAGGTGCCGGATCGCGGGCCCCGGCCCCTATCCACCTCCCCTTGAAAGTTCGTGGGGGGGGTGTTTAACGTCTGCCCGAGGGGGGCTCTGTGAACGGATGGTTGGGACTTCCCCTTCCCACGGCCACCTGGCCTCCATTCACAAAAACCTCGGTGACATCGCTGGCCCACATGTCTCCATATAAAGAGGGAGCAAGTGAAGGCACCCAATTAAGTACTGTTATGTTCCAACTTTTATACTCTTAACTTATAATATAATATTTTGGTGTTGAAGTTGACAACCATCCGCAACATTCTTCAATGTGGGCTAAACTTAAAAAAAAAAATTAAAGACTTTAACTTGGGCAGGTGGTATAAAACTTGTGCTTGTAGCCACCAAATTTAATGTGAACCTTGTGCATCTGAATGTTCATGTGGAAATTTTTCCCCACAAATCTGGGGGACCACATAACTCCCAGTTGGATAATGTTATGACACATCTCTTTATAATAATAACCTATGCTTCTAACAACCATGATCATATAAAAACGATGAATCCTTAAATGCCTACCCCTTGACCACCCCAAAATGACTTTGGAAGCCACTATGTGCATATTAAACATGTAGCATGCGCCCTGCCCACGTGACATGCGAGCATGCTGGCCATAATAAATTACTAAAACAAGAAACCACAATTCGGTGAGAGAAGCCCACATGGTTGCTCACTCTCGTGAACAATAGTTAGGTTGAATACTGTTCATTTTGTAATGGTGACCTAACATAAGTGGGGGACGATTCTTGCAGAGTTTTTAGCACTAGAAGTGCAACACCTTTATATTGAGTAATGCTATGTAGCATTATCTAAGAAACTAGTTCTAAGATTAGTATTTGAATATGAGAAACCTCGCTCATATCATTTAATAACAATATTTAGGCTATTCCTAGAATAGCATAGTAGGGATCCCATCAAAGTTAACAATCCATATTGAACTTGAGTATGCCATTTGAAGTATCAAGTAGGTCTATTTGAAATTAAGAGAGGAATGGGTATGAACTCATAACATTATTCAAATTCATAACAATGTTATGTAGGACTAACAATATTCCACATAATATTCCCCACATTCAGTCTGAATGTGGGGAATATAAGGGAATATTATGTGGAATATTGTCAGTCCCACATAACACTGTTATGGATCTGAATAATGTTATGCTTGGTGGCTTTTGTTATGTTGATTATTTTGACCAAGGTGAATTGATATAGTAAATCACAAGCACATTCCAACATATGATTGTCTTGATACTATGGGTTGAAAGTAAAATTCTTACCAATGAATAACCATTGTCTTTGAAACTTTGAAGGCTTAACATGTTTTAATAAATGTAGCTTACATCCATTCATGCATTGCAATTAGGGGTGGTTTACACCAATGTTGGAGTTTGGACCAGTATATAAGTGAATGGATGGTATCAATATTCAACATCAATAATGGTATCAGAAAACCTACCCATGGGTACCAAATTTGTAATACCAACCAAATATTGATTTTTGGTGGGTATGTCAAAGTGAGAGAATCTGTATACCCCTTAGTTATTATTTGGGGCAATGCCTTTCTAAACCATATTATACTACAACAACTTTACCTAGGTATGAAGGTTCTTGAATAGTATATAAATCCAAATGGTATCAAAAACAAAAATATCATCAAATACCCGTACCCTACTGGTATCAAAAATTTGAAATCTTGATTATAGATATCTGAATTCTTTTAAAAAAAACAAGATGACACCACTCTAACATAAGCTACACCAAGAACATAGCAAGGAACCCTTAAATGCAAGGGATTGTCAAACTAACCACACGTTGGTTAAAATGACCGCAAAGATGCGTTGAGCGGTCACATGATGTGTCGAAATATGAACAATTATAGTTGTAAGCTGAAAAGTGAAGAAAGAGGAACCAAACGTGACACCTTGCTCCTCTTCATGTGTGGGATGAAAAATCAAAATGTGACAGGTCATGTGATTGTGCGACTCGTCTCTGTGGTCATTTTAACAAACTACGTGGTCGATTAACAATCTCCTAAATTAATCCCACTTTGTTTGATGTGACCATGGGAGACATGAGCTCAAGATTTTAAACAAAAAAGAATGTCAATATACTCTACGTCATGTCATGTCACAATTTCGGTGCATTAGTAAGAGAGACAATAGTAAGAGGGCCTTATCCCTTTGTTTTTAGACTCAATAATGTGGATGTGGATCACATGATCATTCAATTGAATAAAGTATATTGTTGCAAGATTTCAAGAAAAATTCTCCCAAAAAAATTCCCTATTTTGGTCATGCAAGGTTTGAAGAAGACTCTTCATCCACGGAGAATCTCACATAATCGTGGCCCAAGTGTAGAGCCTATTCCTTGGCGAATCGCATCTTTAAACGCCTAGGAAGGCCCCCATGGGCTTCCACCACTCAAACTCTCTAATCATAAGTGATGTTTGATTTACATAGACTTTTGGACTAGCTATTCATATCACCATGACTTGGTCTACTTATCATGTAAGATTGAGAAATGAACCTATTGGCGAGACCTCAGGGTCCTACCCGGTCCTGGCTCTCGCACAAACCCCATAGCAACATAAATATACGTTTGATTCAATAGAGAAGTGCGGCAATCGACTGCTTTCGCTGAGATCCACACAACAATGCAAAAAGATCCAAAAAATTTAACTGTGAAATTAATGCCAAAATTGACAGTGTCTCGCTCAGGGCTCTATCGAGACTTTTCCACATGTTATCTTGCTCTAGTATTGGTGTAATGTGTACCCAAAATCAACTGAACCGCAATCTTACATTTGGTGGCTTCAAATGTGTGACCATGGTACATAGTGTTGATTTTAGGTTTTGCGTTGGTTTTGGACATGCTTTCCTTAGACCATCCCATCCAATGTACATGACAACATGTGGTAGTATTGAATCCTAGAAAGACATATGGACATGTATGTGAACTCTTGGAGATATTTGCAAGCCACAAATTTGTGGCAACCATGACCAGTTCATGGTGGGAGGGTGAAAACTTTTCATAGTCCAAAAATTGCCCTAAACATTACTTGGGCCATGGATCAAGGTCGCACCGACCACAACCTCAACCCCAAAGCCTCATTATTTGGATGACAAGATAAGTTGGGGAAGGACCACATTCTCATCCCAACCTCAACCCCGGCTGCAATAAGTCTCGAATATCTCAATATTGGATGACAATGCAGGTTGAGGTCCAAGACATTCCCATCCCTAGCTCATAGGTTTGAAGTCAAGAGGGGGATTGAAGCCACTCCAACCTCAAGATTGTACCAACTAATCACATGACATGGCTAAGTTCCACCTACCACTTCCCTAGGTAGGAGAATAATTCGGTCAAGAGCTGAAAATCTCAAAAGCCTCATTATTTGGATGACAATATAAGTTGGGGAAGGACCACATTCTTATCCCAACCTCAACCCTGGCTGCAATAGGTCCTTAATATCTCAATATTGAATGACAATGTAGGTTGAGGTCCAAGACATTCCCATCCCAAGCTCAATAGGTTTGAAGTCAGAGGGGGATTGAAGCCACTCCAACCTCAAGAATGTACCAACTAATCACATGACATTGCTAAGTTCCACCTACCACTTACCCTAGGTAGGAGAATAATTTGGCCAAGAGCTGAAAATTAACGTGTTGTGGTTCTCAAAAACAAGGGCTTCAATCTTAGGGCTGCTTTACACTTGGAGGCCAGGCCAATTCCCCTTGAGGCCGATTGCATGAAATTTCAACCCCTTTTGGGTTGGAGGCCGGCCTCAACTACACATTACAATAAGATTATAACGGGGACCAATTTTCCCATATGTAAAGGCCTTAGGGCCAAGAAGCCAAGCCGATTCAATAAATCTAATGAACCATAAGAGCCGTTTAGATTTCCACATAATCCAACGGATCTAGTTTGCTAAAAATAATCATATATATAAAGTTTTTTTTTTATTGAAATTTGACATTGACCCCGAGGCCAAGAATTGGCCCTCCATTTTGGGTGCACCCAATTCAACGAGCTCGGGCCATGTTAGACCATGCATTTTTTGATTAAAAAATTCATACCACCAAATCGGCCCGGCCTCTAGGTGTAAAGGGGTTGGGAGCCGATTTCAACCTTTTGGCCAATTACAAGTGAGGATTTCAAGCCTCTTACACAACGAATTGGCCCAGCCTCTAGGTGTAAATCGACCTTTAGTGCTGTGCCAAAGTCCCCGTGGAACAAGGCATCTCTCTTATTTACAAAGAGGGTGAAGGCTTAGCAATGTTATGCAAATGCAAATGGTTTGGTCTGTGGTGCAGAAAACCATTATATTTGCAGACATTGAACAAAGTTGTTAGTTGAGTCTCCCCTCAGAGTATATGTGTCCAGCTCTGCACTAAATCATGTTCTAGAATATGGAGAATCTAACTAGGGGAAAAATTATTAGGTGCAAGTATCTCCAGTTCTAGGCCATAGTACAGTTGAAGGTCAAATAACTCGATTCCGTCACCTAGTGACAAGGATAACTGTGCGGATGAACATTGAAAAGCGAGCATTATAGTTTTGACAATTATCCTTGTATTGCAAAACATACTTCTAGTAAACACATATTTGTTTGTAAGAAACCCTCAAGCTTACAGCTGTTTGTACATGAGCACAAGTGCTGCTCATGAGCAGGTCTTCAAAGCAAATTTCATGTGATGCTGCAAAGGTTGTCAATGTAACATTTAATGAACTCACCAGGTCCAGTATTCTTGTACATCCGCAAATTACAGTACAATACTGTATGGATTTAATAATTCTCAGACAGGAGTGATGTGCGGATAGGGAACAACAGCTCTGAAGGACACAAGAAATGTACATTGTGAGACCTAGGTATAGTTGTCCATGTAAGAGAGCCAGCACTGACCCCCCAAAAAACTATAAACAACATTGATAATAATCACCTCGTAAAGAAACTAGAACCCAAGCCACAGCTTGTTAGAACCTTCACAGTTTGCAGGCTATACACATCATCAGACACGAGTGATCTTGCGCACTAGAAAGTGTCAGAATCTAATCACATGTGTTGTGCTATAAAAACTGAGATTGAAACCAAGCACCAAACATATTCTGCCAACCTGCAGGAAAACTCGAGTACCATGTATGAAATGAAGAAGATGGACTCAAACTGTCCTTTTGTCGCTTTAGTATTTTGGTCATCTTTTTCCAGAAAGATTGAATTGAAGGACATGCACCATCTTCAATGGATCAATTTCTTTACTGAATGGGCACAAGCTGCTTTACTGGCATGCTTGAGTTAAATAGCAGCTCACTTGGCTCGCTAAACTACCCACCTGTGAAAGCTTCCGTCACAATGTCAAATGGACTATCATCAGCCACCTGTCTCTTTTTAAGCTCTAGGAGGGTGATTTCCCCTCAAGGACATCACGCTTGCCTAAGAGAAAACTGCCTTGGTACATCATCTTTGGGGGTCTTTGGAAGAAGAGTCTCGCTTGACTTTTGTAAACTATGCATATATCACTAGTGCTTACATAGACCGCACTGCTGATCGTGGTGACGAAGGAGCTGGTGGTGGTACAAGTGCTCTGGCGTAAGCAAGAGGAAGTGAAGCGAGCTTCTTCACCTTGCCCACATAGGCTCTCTTTGAAAAATTGTCGTAGTCGTTCGCCTCGATAGCATCCAGAATTTGTTGATACAAAATGAGAGCGGACCACACCTGTACAACAAAATACCAGGCCAATTATTGCAGTGCTCCGGCAGTGCAAGCCAAAGCCAACAATATCCATACAATGAAGTGCACCAGGCACTAGGAACTGCTATTATCGATTATCAACCACCCTCATATTTTTTTCAGACTGAGTGTACCATTGTACACTTAGTTTATCACATTATATTGATGGGCGCCAAGATACAATCAACAAAGACAGACTACCCACCGGCCAGCGACTGTCTTTGTCCAGCTCACGCACACCTTTCTCTGCCTCCATGAAGAACATCCTTGCCCTCTTGATTTGATCTCTCATGAACGCCCTCCACTTGTCAGTTACCTTTCCTGCAAATATATCTTCGTCTGACAGACCAAAGCGGGCCAATTCATCTTGAGGAAGGTAAATTCTTCTACGCTGTGAACTGAAGTCAGCAACCAAATCAGTATTAGGTACAGTGCACAAACCTATCCATACGTTTCAAATCATCAAAGATTGCGACTCAGCTTCACATCTCAAGTGCAATAGTTTGAGGATGGCTGGCACTTGATAATCAACAATGTACAAAACTAGTGGATATTACTGAACCTGAATCACAACAAATACTTCAAACTTACTCTTCTCCAACATCACGCAAGATGTTGGTAAGCTGATTGGCAATTCCCAAAGCCAAGGCAGCATTGTAGACATTTTGAGTGGTGGCCTTCGACTCTGGATCAATGCCCATGATAGGCACACTCATCAAACCAACAGTGCCGGCCACATTGTAGCAATACAGGTACAGCTCGTCAAAATTGGCGTATCGAGACTTGACCAGATCCATCCTCATCCCATCGATCATGTCCCTGAAGGGCTGCAAGGAGCATCCAAATTAAGCAGGTTTCAAGCTACTCCTGATCAATCCCACTTAATCATCTCTTTGAGAATACACAGGTTACAAATACCCATAACTGAATCCATTTAAACGTGCACATGAACATGAACAAGCAAACAACCACACACTGTAGAACATGCTAGAAATAGACTGTAGCCAGCAGTGGTTGCATAGACAGCCTTGCAGCCATAATTGAGTGTTCGAAAGCAGATTGCTAAGCAAAATCGTCAACCAAGCAATGCATGGAACAGCTGATTTGCAGTGGTTGACAATCCTATTCCTATATATACTAACATTTGAGCGTTCCTAAAGTAGGAACGAGGGGAAGTAAATTACCTGAATGTCCACAGGAAATTTGCTAACAGTATCAGCAAGAGCCGCATCCAGCATATCGTAGGGCTGACCACGGAAAATGTCTTCCAATCTATCCTCCCATCTGTCAAGAGCAGTTGGAGTAATGTGAGATGCATTTGGCCCATCCACAAGTTCGTCTGTTCTCCTGCACCATACTGCACCCAGACACAGAAATTACAAACGAGAACTAAGGTTCTGCACCTGAAGCTTGCAACCCCTCAGATTGACCCTGTGTGCAACAATTTGACCGAATTTGAGAATACAGCTGTAGAAACAGAGGAAACACGTGATTCATGTCACACGGAGGGTCTATGAGGTTGATCCCAAGCAATATCTCACATGTATTTACTGTACACAGCATTGCCGATGAAGTGATCACCCATGGAGAACATTGTAAAAGCAGATCTTTGTTGTCACAACACATAATAATCTCAGGCACCCAGAACTTCTGGACTGGTAAATTGTGCTCAAATCCATGGGTGTATTTAATGCAGAAGGTGACATACCATAGATAGCCCAAATGGCTCGTTGCCTCTCAGGAGTCATTAACTTTGTCCCTGCATCGCAACAACACAAAACATAATAAGCTGCCATAACAGGTTCTTCCAAAATATACATGCAGTACCAACTTCAGTTCCCCATAAGTAGAGATAAAGTGGATCCAACTACTATGAACAGGGGCCTATCCACAAAATGTAACCCTCATGTCCATCTCCAATTCCAGCCTGACCCATGTGTAGCCAGTTACGCCTTAATTCATGTGCAAGCAACATGGCCAGGTTCATGTGAACACATGTACTAGTGCATAGACTCGTGACATGAGAAAACCCCGTATTTCTACAAACACTTCGCCAGATCTATATTCTCGTTCAACATCCTTCCACAAAGCAAAAGGCACCATATAAATTTCGCTGACCATTGCCCCCAGGGCCTGAGGTGATGTGTGCAAAGCCATGGCATGTTCCCAATTACCAATCCTTCAATTACCAATCCTTCAATCCTTCATAACAAGATGTCATAACAGGAAACATATCTTGGTGCATGCCAAGTTCTCTTGACCAGTTTATCCATCAATTACAGAAGTAATAGAGTGACATCCTGCCAAAACCCAAAGTTTTTCAACAAAGTTTTTCAACAATGCAATACCAATTTCACTTCCCCAACATGAACGGAAGTTGATATGAACATTAAATGCAATCCTCATGTCCATCTCCAATTCCAGCGTGCCCTATGGGTGACAGGTTAAGCCTCACATTCATGTGTAGGCAACATAGTCAGGTTTAACGAAGTGTGCTTCATAATCCTCAAATGCAGTGAAGATGTGCTTGAGTGCAAATGCAATGGGCAACACAGGGAAGAGTGGTACGAGATAATTAGTAAGAAGGCAAATAACTTGATTCATGCCAAGTACTCTTGACCAGTTATCTGTCAATAACATCCTCATTCAGCAGCGAAAATCAAGCGTTGTCAACTGACATCCTGCCATAACCTCACGCTTCCTAACCCCCAGGTTTAGTGAAGTACACCAACAGGCATTCCACAATCCACCACCAGTTTCACTTCCCCAACATAAATGGAAGTTGGTATGGACACATAACGTAATCCCCATGTCCATCTCCAAATCCACTTTGCCCCATGAGTGACAGGTTAAGTCTCACATTCATGTGTGAGCGACATGGCCAGGTTTAGCCTCAAATGCAGTGGAGATATGCTTTAGTGCAGGTGCAATGAACAATAGAGGGAAGAGTAGTGCAAAATAATTAGTGAGAAGGCATAAAGATGGTGCATGCCAACTTCCCCAATATGAACACAAAATGTAATCGTGTCCATCCCCAATTCCACCCTCCCCCATGGATGACAGGTTAAACCTCACATTCATATGTGAGCGACATAGCCAGGTATAGCAATCCTTGTATGAAGCAAAGATGTGCTCGAGTCCAAATGCCATGGGCAATAGAGGGAGGACGAGCAGTACAAGATGCAATATGAGAGAAGGCGAATAACTTGGTGCATGCTAAGCACTCTTGACCAGTCACTAAAGGAACGGAAGTTCATAAGGACACATGATGTGATTCTTATGTCCATCTCCACTTCCAGCATCCCCCATGGGTGACAGGTTAAGCCTCACATTCATGTGTGAGCGACATAGCCAGGTCTAGCAATCCTTGTACGAAGTGAAGATGTGCTTGAGCGCAAATGCAATGGGCAATAGAGGAGGGAAGAGTAGTACGAGATATGAGAAGCCGAATGTCTCGGTGCATGCCAAGTACTCTTGACCAATCTTCAAAGGAAAAACGGAAGTTGATATGGATACATAATGTAATCCTTGTGTCCATCTCCACTTCCACCCTCCTCCATGGGTGACAGGTTAAGCCTCAAATTCATGTGTGAGCGACATAGCCAGGTCTAGCAATCCTTGTACGAAGTGAAGATGTGCTTGAGTTCAAATGCAATGGGCAATAGAGGAGGGAAGAGTACGACGAGATAAAATTAGTGAGAAGGCGAACATACCCAAGTAGAAGGTCTTAGCGTACTCGGCACAAACCTCGCCGCAGCGGGTATAGGCCTCCGCCAGAAGTTCCCTGGAGGTTCCGGAAGTCAAATCCCTCACATCATCTTGAAGGTGCCCGCGTTGGCTACGGTCATCCACGATGGCCGCCTGCTTGGCCACCGCATCGTACACCTTCTGCTCCGCGGACATGGAGTTCCTGCCCGCGGGGTCGATGAGCACGCTGGATTGCACGCGTACATCGCTCCTCACGTCCCTTGATGCCACCCTCACGTCCTTCAACACCGATGTGCATTTCGTGGCTACTCTCAACCCCTTTGTGGTTCGAGATTTCGACTTCAATAATACAAAGAAGGCACCATCATGCGAGCCCCGAACATCCGAGGGTCCGGCTAGGAAGCTGTCCCCACAGCAGAGGCTAGCTGTGCAGCTACTAGCTCCTCGTAATCCCACAGCCTGCATTGCGCGAGGCACCCCCTGCTAACCTTTTTCCCCTCCTCAACACAAACAACCTCTCCTCAAAGAAAGCTGTTCTAAATGATTGCTGCAACAAAACCTCCAAAAACGCATGCAGACACAGAACTAGCTCGGAAATAGAGCAGGCACTTCCACAAACTCACATTCTAGCGACAGTGAGTTACCGGATGTCCAGGAATGTCTAGCAGCACCGCAACCAGAAGAATTCTCTAACTGTTTGCAAATCTCTAATGGAGAGCATTCAACGGCAGCCCAACCAACCAAATGTTTCACCACAGAAACAGCATCTGCGAGGATTATCCCCAGAGGAAACCCACAAGATCACCGAACTCAAATTGAGACCCTCCGAATCCAACAAAAAGCAGTTTCTAATTCCTTCATTTGCATTGTGGGGACGCATAGCCCGGCCCGCACTGCAGGTTGACCAGTGATGTGGAGCGCAGCCGTCCCCGCGACCAATCCTCTGCGAACAGGCGTCACCCCTATCCTATCATCCGCGGCGCCATAGCCATCCCGCCATAGCCACAAGCCATCCTGCCATCATGGCCATCATAACCATAACCATCACCACCACCAAGAGTCACTATAAGGTATGTGGGTGTTATAATGGTTCCTTTTGCATGTTCTCCAGCTTCTACCGATTAGATTTACACAACAAAACTCGTGTTGCATTAGCAATTTGCAATGATACATCTGCCAAAAACCGGGTTGAGAATTGGACCTCTCCTAATGTAGTTATGGTTATCGGAAATGCATGTTTGTTGGTTTCCTAACTGCATACATAGGTCCTCCCAACTATGTTCCTTATTGAGTGTAGAGTACTTATTAAAATTTGAAGACATAGTCCAATCTCTTTTAAACATGTGTCTTTATGATGTTTGCTCTATGATCCTCACCGAATCACAAATCGATCAAATATAGGGGTCCAATTAAGAAATTGAGTCACTTAAGACCCATCTACCTTAATCCATGGCCATCCTTCCATCAACCATCATTATTCACCATGTCCATAACCATAAGCTATAGCCATCTTGCCATCAGCCATCATAGCCATAAGCCATAATCATCATGCCATCAGTCACCATAGTCATCATAGTCATCACAACCATAGCCATAAACCATCATAGGCATCATAGTCATCATCGAGCCATAGCCATAAGCCATAGCCATGGGGAGGTTATGAGAATTGTGTGGCCTCACCTCATTGGCTACTCTCATCCACTTTTATCCACCGAGTTTTGCCCTTTTCCGTTGTTGTTGCTTATGATGATGGGGCAATGTTGCTTTTTCATGAACTATGGAAAGTGTGGGAGCTTTCTTGCTCCTAAATAGGTGTGTACTCCACAAAAGAGCATAGCTATTTGTGACTAATAGACAACATCTTCGTCGAGTCACAATGCTGCATTGTTGTATTGGTCATTCATGGCACGTGGCGTATGATGTGATCTGTGAGAATGTGGGCTGGCACATGGTGACCAGAAGGTATGTATTGAGCCCTAGTTGCTCACATTGTCACATGATGAACATTATAATAAAGAACACAATGTCACTCACAATGTCGCTCATAATGTCGCTCATAATGTCGCATTGTTGTATTGGTCATCATTCATGGCACGTGGCGTATGGTGTAACGTATGAGAAGGTGGCTCTGGTACATGGTGACCAGCGGGTATGTATCGAGCCCTGGTTGCTCACACTGTCGCATGTTGAACAGTTGTAGAAAATAATAAATGGTCATGCAATGACACAAGAGGATTACAAAAGGATGATTTGGAGGTGCAACAAAGGCAACAACTATAACTAAATGCATTTAAAATGTGCACGAGCCTTTTTATGAAGGTATTCATGTGAGAAATGCATACCTTGTATTGTACTTGGGAGAAAAAGGCTTGCAAGTGTGAATGAACCAATGTGTTATGTACACTCACAAACAAAACTGCTGACTCACTTCCATTTGAAAAATCATACCATAAGCATGAGTGGGCAAGATCCAAGTGCATTCAAATGAAAGTTGTAGTACATGATGTACTACATAGTGCCAAAAAGTTTGAAGTGGATTTTAATTAGGGTGTGAAAGATATAAAATGTCAAAATTGGCTCTTCAAATATTTAATATTGTTTGAAATTCTCTAGAAAGCTTTCAAAACATACAAGACTTCGAACGAAGCCAAACTTCTGGCATGCTGCCCCTATGGTAGTGTCAAACATCATGTTAAACATGCATGTGTCCTTTATCAATGGAAATCGGCATTTGTACGCTTCCAATAAAATTCAAATTGTCAAAAAATTGATAAATTACAATAGAATGGCATTTGACAATCCTTCATGGAATTGATGGCATGGGGTTGTAGTGGACATCATAAAAGACCTCCAAGTACTAATATGGGCCATTGTTGTGTCTATTTCAACTTCTATTTGAATTTTTTTTCAATATTAAAAAAATCCTTTATAATCTAAGTTTTTTTCATGGAATATTATGATATTTTCTTTTCAAAATTTATTTATGTCCCAATATCGATTGATGTAAGCTTTCTATCCACCACATTTGTTTCACTTGTCTGCGCTTATGTACAGGGATTTTGATAAAATAACTACAGTCGTATTTTACTCCTTTTGCAAAGTTTATATTAAAATGCTTTTTAAAATTGAGTTTCTGCTATGTTCCAGTTATTAACCTCAATTGTATCAAAAATTCAATTTTAAAAAGCATTTTAATATAAACTTTGCAAAAGGAGTAAAATACGACTATAGTTATTTTATCAAAATCCCTGTACATAAGCGCAGACAAGTGAAACAAATGTGGTGGATAGAAAGCTTACATCAATCGATATTGGGACATAAATAAATTTTGAAAAGAAAATATCATAATATTCCATGAAAAAAACTTAGATTATAAAGGATTTTTTTAATATTGAAAAAAATTCAAATAGAAGTTGAAATAGACACAACAATGGCCCATATTAGTACTTGGAGGTCTTTTATGATGTCCACTACAACCCCATGCCATCAATTCCATGAAGGATTGTCAAATGCCATTCTATTGTAATTTATCGATTTTTTGACAATTTGAATTTTATTGGAAGCATACAAATGCCGATTTCCATTGATAAAGGACACATGCATGTTTAACATGATGTTTGACACTACCATAGGGGCAGCATGCCAGAAGTTTGGCTTCGTTCGAAGTCTTGTATGTTTTGAAAGCTTTCTAGAGAATTTCAAACAATATTGAATATTTGAAGAGCCAATTTTGACATTTTATATCTTTCACACCCTAATTAAAATCCACTTCAAACTTTTTGGCACTATGTAGTACATCATGTACTACAACTTTCATTTGAATGCACTTGGATCTTGCCCACTCATGCTTATGGTATGATTTTTCAAATGGAAGTGAGTCAGAGTTGTACTCAATTTTGTTTGTGAGTGTATATCCTTGTAAAACTTAAATTTCATAAATTACAAGGGAAACGTGTTAAAGTTTGGAATACCAACAAAGAAAGTTCTATGTCTGCACATAGTTTGCATCAAGTTGTATTTCTTTGGTGATGGCGATAGGAGATGGACGGTTCAAATCAATTGCAATGCACGACTAGTCCAACTTTCTAGGTAACTCAACTTTGAGCAACACACTTTTTGGAGACTAGAACTTTACATCTTTCACTCTTAGAGTTCTCATCTTCCATGTTGTAAAATAAATCAAACCCTCTATGGAAGAATGAAATTCTTATCATCTTCCATTAAAGTAAGGACTCTACAACCTACAACCCTTTGACTATACCCATTGGTTGAAAACACTTTCCTCCACCCTATTCCTAAGCCTATTACAACCCCTTTCGCTACCTTATTATTATTATTATTATTACTATTATTAATATAATACCAAATCCTTGTCTACATGAAAATATATACAACAAATAAGAAGTTAAGAAACATGTAAAACGCAATAACTTGTGTGTAACATCCATATATTGGTTCCATGTACTAAAGAATGTTTATTTAGAAGTTCTTCACACTCTGTAATAACTTTGAAGTTATGCACAACAATGTAACATGGGAATGTGTTTTGTCCAATTACCTTGTATTGTGAGATTGGATTGATGTGGCATTATATACAAATGACAAAATTGTGGGGTATGGTTTGATCCACATGTATGTATTCATGCGGCATTTATTTTGATGTGGGTGGAAAAGTGAGAAAGGGTAGACAATGACCTGGGGCCTACATCAAATAGAAGAACTTGACTTCTTGAGTTGTGCCATAGCTGAAGAGCAGAAAGTTCGTGTATGCTGTCATTTGTGTATGGGTAACTTAGTACAGTTGTTAAAAATAACATCTAGTAAATGATTGCATTGCACCTATTCTTGCTATTCAGATCACCCAAATATAGTTTATCATGTGTGGTCATTAATAAATTGCCACAGTTACCATGAAAGCACAAGTCCATGGTACCCCTCATAAAAAGGAGCCCGACAATAACCTTAGGTAGATTGAAATTTGAGATGGCAATCACCACATTTAATGTTTCAATGTCCCAAAGTTGTAGTGTTTTAAAAGCCAAAAGAGTCAAGCATAAAACCTAAGACAATTTTTCTTTTCAGAAGGGTTGGGGATGCTTGGAAATCAGAATCCTTGTGTGAGACCATTAAATTCATTGTTTTGTGAGTGCATGTGTGGGTTTGAAGTGGCACCTTGTCCATCTCAAAGTCTATTATGATCATGTTATAAACTTATCATCAAGGGGAATGATGACAACCTTTCAAAATACAACAATAAATAGCAAGGTGGGAGTAGAGACTACCTTTAGGGACAAATGGGAACATGAAACACTACACTAAAAAGGATATTAGTGTTTGATACACTAATTACGAACGCATACACTAAATGTCAATAACCCTATGAAAGCAAGTAACGCTAAATGTAAACTCAAACACTAAATATCAATTATGGTAATATGTGGAAGTTACATGTTTGAATTTAGTATTGGTAAGGATATGGGGAAAAAATAACAATGAAGGGAAGTGGTAGTAGGGTAGATAGCGGCACATTTATGTCTAACACTAATTATCAAGGAATTAAAAATTAGTGTTGAGCAGGGTAGGGTGGTAACAACATTAAATATAATCAAACACTAAATATCCTTTTTAGTGTAGTACAATCTAGAACACCGAAACACAGTTGTGGTGCAACATTGCCAAAGTAATATTCACCATACGTAAAACTTGTGCATGAATTACACATGGTGAACGTCATGTGCTAACCCCAAGTAATCATGAATGGACACTTATTAACTCACTTATTAAAGAGTAGACCCATTAAAAATCACCATAGTAAACTTATGTTTGGGACACATATCTTGCACAACATGAAAACACCTTCAAGATTAGAGTTCTATTTCATAGATATTACTTCACAATGTAGCATGAGTGCAAAAGAAAGGGCTCTCTAATCGGCTAGTAAGAGCTTTGTGATGTTTACGTAAACTCATCCGTCATGTATGAAGATGTCGATCCAGGGGGTTAGACTTTTCGTTGGGAACCTAAATGGCGTTCGTGGGTCACTATGAAATTAAAACCCCCATATATGAGAAGTTTATGAAGAAAATGAATGTTTACGTAATAACAACGTGCCAAGAAAATAGGCTCATGTATTTATACTAAGCTTTTCAATTTAATATGGAAAATGCCTCCACTACATACACAAAATATAAATCATGAATTAAATAAGTTTTTAATACACATAAAATTCACTTTCACTTTCCAATGAGAAGTCATTGAACATTTTTTCATCCATAACATGTAACTCAACGATTGTATCAAACAAACAAAGACAAGAGCACAATAAGCTAGCCACAATCTAGAGAGAAAAACTCAAGGAAGCCCATGAGCGATCCAAGAGCCTCTAGTATGTATATACCAAAAACCTAGAAGCCACATGCAAACCCTAACGAGAACATACTTGATACCCATTTTGTACATCTACCTTTACTTTAAAAACAATTATAGCCTTTCCTGATGTATACACTAGAGAAAAAATAAGACCTCTTCCTTATGTATGTTATGTATGCTAATGCCTCAAATAATATCCATTTTTACACTTATGTTAGCTCGTACATGGTATGAAGAGTCCACCCCCTGGGAGGTCGCTTTGCTAAAACAAACCCCCCAACATAAATTGAATGTGAGTTTCATCCCAACTGAACTAATTTGCATCTTTGATGACATTCTTTAAAGTTAATCCTCTAGATTATTAGCCTTTATGCTATAGATTAGTTACTACATTTTAATCTTCCAATGACGAGTCAATGTAAATGCCTTGAAACTCTAGAGCCACCTCAAACCACATAATAACCTACCCAAAAAAAAAGGTACTAACCAATCACTCCATCAAACGGCAATGTGTATGAGATTCATAACAATATTTAGCCGGGTCATAACATTAAGTAGCAAGCGCGGATTGACCTTCTCAAAAGAGCATCAAACCGGCGCATGCCGGTTTGATGCTCTTTCAAGAGCAAATGTACCACTAAGTTTGAGTTTTACTTAGGCAATTTTTAATTTATTTGGATAGTTACTTTCAATGCTTAGAATTAATTATGTCGGTTTCTAGGACAAAACTAATGCCAAGTGGTGGTAAAGGTTCTAATCTAGGCTAAATTATGATCTAAACAAATCTAAATAGCTATAAAGCAACGGGAAAGTTGGTGAGGTCAAAAAGGTGGTTGCACTTTTTGGAAAAGTCTCCCGACACCCGCATTGGAAACCTCTTTGATACCTTTTTGAAGCTTCTATATTTGATTAATTATCCATTCATTCACCCTTGCTTTGCAAGCTTTTCCCTTCTTGTTGAGGTAAATGTGCGGGTACTCAAAGCCTCAAAGGGTACCCTCCTAGCATTGCTACTTAATGTTATGGTGAGAATGCTTGTGAGCCCCGGAATTTCTAACAAAGTGTTGTCCAAATCACTTGTGGGTGATGCTCTACAAATGTGGTCTTCATTATGAATTTATATATCACTATTACATGGAGGAAACACTTCAGTACAGGCCATCCTAAACACATGAAGAAATTGATAGATTATGGGGAGCCAACATTGTAGCTCTAGAGTAACTTAGGGCCACTTCACACAAGAGCCAAGAGCCGTGACCGTGTAATTGTGAGAGCTCAAAAGAAAGTGTCCAAAGGCCGTCCCAAGACACCTCCAAAATCATGTAGTGTGGTCACGGACCCTCAAGTGTAGTGTGAAGTCATATATGACCAGGCCTTCAACCAAATGTTATTTCAATGAATTTCTATTCAAGCGGATCCTTGCACATGATAAAATAGAATAAATCAACGGTTGTGAATGTTGGGAGTGCCATGGTCCCCCGGTTTTGTGTCAGGCCTACCTCCAAGAGGTGGTTTTTGAAAATAGTCCAAATGACCATGAAACATGATCCATTCGATGCCATATAGGAATCCACGTAGACTTTACATCCATCATGCATTCACATGCTCCGTTGGTCTCTCAAGCAGTGTGTGAAGCGAACTTGGGCCGGCTCCGCCTTTTCCACCAATGAGAGTGCTTGAAGTGTAATGGTCACGGGCTCTCAGTCTCATGTGTGAAGTGACCCTTAGTGTGTTCAAGTTGTATCCAGATATAAGAACAACTTCATGATGCTTAAACCCTAAGTGTCCAAATTGGGCCTCTTCAAGCAAAAAAAAATAGTGTATTTGAGCTACAATCTTTCATTTTTAGCTAATTGCGTCAAAAGTGACCCCATCTGGAATTAGCTCAATATTCTTCAAGTTCATTATTTGAATAAATTAAACACTTTGATGTTATTGAAGATTTAAGTTCAAATATGCAACATGGGTGCCATGGGATGCAAATACCCACATTGTGCTTTGGTCATCAATATTAAGTATGAGTATTATTTTCACTGTCTCCTTGACATAAGACGATGTATATAATAAGGTTTCAGACACATTTGTATATAACATACAATTTATGAATTTGGTGAAGCCCACATAAATTGTGTACATGACCGTATATCGAGACCCCATGTCTTTTAAGGGTTTATTATAATATTACGATGAAATGAATGATTAACATAGCATTACACAAACTTCTTGGTTGCTTTCCATTGGATCGGCTATCACATGAACATAATTCTTCTTTAATTCCCAGATTCTCATTTCATGTAATGACAACTGATATAAACTATGAACTTTTCGACAAACAACTGTAATTTATCATTGATCATAGATTGATTGTAGCCTCTTTCTTTGGAAAGAGACCATCATGTAGCCGCTTAAGGCAGAAATACCCAAACCAGTGAACTACCCTCTACCCGTGCAGTAGACTTCCGTCAAAATAGTGAAGTGCCAATTCTGAAACCGATCATTGCGAGGCTGGCAACTTGAATGCGTGTACAATCATTTTAGCCAAATTTAGTCATGTTTAATGTACTCACGAGTTAACCGGTTTAGGTGATGTTCTGTGTGGAAATGAGGATTACCGTGTTCCGTGTAAGGAGAATCTAGTGAACGAGTAGGGGGTTTGACAAACTTTCCACTTTTAAAAATTGTAGAATTTTTCTTATAGGGAATAAAAATATGAAACAACTTGCATTCTTCATGAATCCTTCTTGTCTATCTTGGGAAATTATCTCATGATTGTAAGACCATATCTTCAATGCGAATCACCTTATTTTCACAGTTTATGGTATCGCTACGTTAGTAATGTTATGAAGTTTTTTATTTTATTTTATTATCATTTATATATCCTCTTCATGTAGTAACCTAATTTTGGGTTCGTCCATGCAAAGGTGAGCAGGATGGGTATTGAGATGCGTTAAACAAGTAATGTGGATTTCACTGTTATTGTTCATGACATGTGGAAGTGTGTAAATGTACGAAAAGTACGTATTAAAAGTGGCTGGGCAGGGTTAGCTAGCCGGTGAAAGAGCTGACGTGGCGACCCAACAAACAACCACATGCACCTCATACAAGTAGGTAGACTGATGAGCCACTTGGTTCCATCACTTTTCCATTGCCATGCAGTTGCCTCCGTTCCGTACCTTCAATTCGTACATCCAACAATCAACGGACGGGGAGAACCGGCCGCTAGTTGCAGATGCACCGGTTGAGTTTGAGAAATAACCGGTGCAAGTTCAAGACCACCGGTTGAAGTTGAAGACCATCGGTTGAGTTTGAAAACAACCGGTGCAAGTTCAAGACCACCGGTTGAGTTTGAGAAATAACTGGTTGAAGTTCAAGGCCACCGGTTGAGTTTGAGAAATAACCGGTTGAAGTTCAAGACCTCTGGAGGATTGCCCATTATTTTCGAGGAATCTATAGAATATACCCTGGATTTAATAAAGAAAAACCCGAAAGATCGCAACATGTAACCGGTTGGACTTGGCAACACTAGGATATCAATTCTTCGGCCAAGGATTCTTGGCAGCCGTGTACTAAGGTAGATGAGCTTATTACATTTAGGTCCTTCCAACACGTTTGGCCTTTTCTTTTTTATGTGCGATAAATTCAAGAAAAAATAATAATACATGTGTTAAATGAGTCTTGTATAAATTTAATGACATGATAATGAGATTCATGTGATTAAACTTAATTTGTGACAAATTTTTAAAGAACATATACGCGAAGTTCTTATGTGTTTATGTAGGCGTTTTTGAAGTGGTTAGTGTTGAGCGGGTGCTAAGCATTAAATATCCAAATCAATGAGCCATTGTATCAATCCTTAGAATAACACTAGAAGTGTTTGTTTTAGGAGGATATTGAACCGTTTTGCATCTCAAGAGTAGATGTTTGAAAAAGACATGTCTACCTTAAGTTGAAGGTGAAAATGTTGGGAATCCTTTTATCTTGAATTTTATTACAAATAGATATTATCCTAATTTAGCATCAACAAATTTAAATTTATTGAATGAGATTAACTTGGGATGAATCAACACATAAATGTAAAGGGGGTAGATATTTACCAAAGCTCGTAACATGGCTGTCACGAACCGTGAGTCCAATTCTTCATGGCTCCTTAGCAAGGGAATCAATAAAAATAGGTGGGGGAAATTTTCACTCAAAATGGAAGGTTCCACGTTAGGAATCTAGAGGATGATGTCAGCAACTTCATGAATGTTCCAAAGGACTAGTTAAGTACACACAACCGCAACCCTAGTGGTTGATGATTGTAGTATATTTTCTCTAGTTCAATTTTTGAGGGATAAGGTGCATTCATGATGCCCATAATCACAACCACAACTATCCTTACTTCATAGATTATACTACACAACATAGTTCAAAGTCATTGCAATGGTTGTAGTTTCCTTTCTTCGATTTTTCATTTTAAATTTGGTAGGTATAAGTATACTGTAGTTCTCTAGCAGCTTGGGCACCTTTCTGCCTAATAATTAATTAAAGTGCGAAAGTAAGTTAGGCAGCCCAAAAAATAATATTCTAAAATTGGGCAGATTAAAAAAGTAATTTAAAATAAGTTAAACATTCATCCAAGTCATTCTTATAATTCATGGATGGTTTTCCTAATTTCATCAATGGCGGCTACGATTAACCTAAACACTTCCCTTAACCAACATTCCTTATCATGAAGTTTGTTTTTTACTTGTATGTCAGGGTTTTGCTTTGTGTGAGAGTTATATGGAGTGGTCTTTGTCAGGGACTATGTCACTTGCATTATTGTGATTTTAGGCACTCTTGGAATGTTATTTCTTTTTTTTTGGACACTCAACGAAATTAATTTCCTAGAAATTTAGGCACCTTCAAAATTAATTATTTTTTGCCCAAACTGCTGGAGAGCTACGATATGGCATTGGGAGACTCCAACATGGCCGACACATAGGAGAAGGATTGCAGGAGGTGTGCCTAGAGGGCGATTACTATTAAACAAAAATACACCAGACTCCATAAATATTTAGTCTCCACTCTTTGAATTGCACCAATAAGAGGGACTTTTGAAGTAAATATCACTCCTCAACTACAAATAGACCTAGTATGTGACCACAAAAAACCATAGTTGCAGTTCAAGATGGGTGCAATCAACTAACACAACCACTCAAGTAGTTATGTATAAACAGACATGTGACGGCTCTTCAACCTCCTTTCGATCAAATCTTCGATAATCTCATGATGATGATGTAAGCTCGTTAAATCTCTTGAGCAGCTAAGCAAGACAATATTATTGGAGCAAGATTGGAGCAAGAGTTGGGTACCATTCATTGCAATCCATGTTGGAATTTTAGGGACTTGATATGGTTGGGTGGAATTTGATGGTTGATAGCTTGTTGGAAAGTTCTCAACATGGCAAGCAAGATAGATTCCTCTTTTGCTTCATTGAAGCAAGATCTATGGGTACAATTTGATCCTTCAAGGACCAAACAACCCATATCAAGTTTGAGGGTACTTATCAAGAACCCTCCAACTTCCAAACAAGTCCATAAACTCAAGATTTGGAGCCGCATCTGTCATAAGTTTTAATAGAGATGGTTAAGGTTTTTGCTTAACATGTCTTTGCATTATTATTGTTGGCTATCTATTCATTAGCATTATTTACCTGTCTCTTATGCCAAAAGTCATGACAAGACAATAAATAGAAACAATGTAAGATGTCATCATCTTATGCATGATGATGCAATCTCATGGATAAAATTCCATCGTGGACATTTGTTACTTCTTTGGAGAAACATGGATGGAGGGTTGTCAAATGTCTCATGGACATGGTAAGGCCATAAGGGGAGGGCTCTTGGGAAATGATGGCCCTTACCATGAATGTGGGAGCCCTAGTCTAGGCCCTTTTAAGCCGATTCTTGACCAACAAAATTGGTACTTAGCTAATCAAAAGACATAGAAACTTCTCCTCGTTCAATTTGTTTGTCATAGTCTCATTGCTTATTAGAGCAAGGCCACTCCCTGGGTAAATTGCCCAGCCCCCCCTTCCCCTGCTGACATGACTGTAACATGTTATAGGGTATATTGTTAACATTCATTAGTCGTGGCTTTAAAAAGAAAATTCTATACGATCTAAATCCACTAAATATAGTGTTTGCGCTTGTGACAAATATTTTGGGTTCATTGTCACATGATGTGTTGCGACATGACGGACACTAACGTGCAATCCCTAGACTTCACCGCATGCCCCAAGCGAAGCTAAAATGTGACGTCTTTCCATAACATTATTAAGATCCATAACAGTGTTCTGTGGGACTGACAATATTCCACATAATATTCCCCATATTTAGATTGAATGTGGGGAATATTCCATGGAATATTGTTAGTCCCACAGAACACTGTCATAGATCTGAATAATGTTATGTCACTTAGCTGGCTCCTAGCTAGGGATGTGCCTTGCACTTGCATTTCTGAAGGCCACGACAACCACTTATTGCAAGCATAAACTTTCTTGCTCTTGACCATTCGTAAGATACTCAATGAAATGCCGCCCTTGCATGGGACCAAAGAGTGGTCGTTGGTGACTAGAGTCAACTGGGATGCTTCTCACCCTCGTTCCCCATTTGCTAGATCCACATTCTGCGAGCTTTCCAGGATCGCACTATCAGCACTCCTATCCTCAGAAACAACCTCAAGTTCATATCCATAGAGTTATCAAAGCCGCTTTGATCAGGCTAAGTATGTCATTGAAATTTCGTATACAAACAGGATCAGTGTTATATAGAGTTTGCAGGCTCTTCTTTCTGATCAGAACCTCCCCTTTAGACATTGTCATGATTAAGTTAGTATCTATTCGAAGGTCTAATGGGTTAGCCACCCTAATTACACTTGGCTTATATCTGCATTTCAAGACTTGAACTGGAATGTGATCTATGTGTGTGTACATAACATTATTCAGATCCATAACAGTGTTTTGTGGGGCTGACAATATCCTATGGAATATTCCTCACATTCAGCCTGAATGGTGGAATATTCTGCAAGATGTTGTCAGTCCCACAAAACACTGTTGTGGATCTGAATAATGTTATGTAAGGCCAGGGAGAATAAGAGCTTTTTGATATGCTACCAGGAACTTGAATAATCATACACCAGTTTTGGGGAGTATACTGCTTTTTGAATGCCAACTTGGGCTACCACTAGGAAGAATAATGCTAATCTATTGAGGTACCGAGTTGCTTCATTTGTGTGCCCGGGGGTGCACCTTTCATAACACATATGAGTAATATGCGTGAGTGCACAAAAGGGGTATTTATTTGAATGTTTTCATACTAAGTATACATATGCTACACAAATTATAACTTGTAGTTGTGTACATGTATGAAGATCCTCTAGAAAATATATAACATTTGTACTTGTATGGTAGGATCACTTATTTGAGGCTCATTTGTTTTGGAAATATGGAGGAGGACGAGGAGTGTGGTGGTTATGATCCCACATTGATTGATGATTCCAGTGCACAAGGTGATGACAAGGAAAATCGCCATGTTGGAGAAGACAATTCAAACACGTGCAATGATGTTGTCATAAAGACGGAATTGATGCAGTCGCAAGTTGAAAATGGTTTACATGAAGATGTGGGGTTGCAAAGTGAGTTTTGACATGTCTTTGGATGTTCTGATTGATGTACATGAAAATGTTGAAATGCCTTCTCTATCTAATGTAAAGTCCATTGCGGCTTATGTAGAGGTAGGGGGGTCAAGAATTTTCAAAAGTACATGTGTTAATCAATTGAATTGTAATATGACTTTATCTAGTGATCGATTGACTTAGATTAAGATTGGCATATTATATATGAAGCCTAAACTCCTTATCGCCGCAAATCATGACACTATGTTAAATCTTGGTTGTGATTGTGGAGTGTGTTTTTTGTCAAAATACATGGTAGACCAAAAACACTAGCTCCAATTAAGGTTTGATTTGTTGGGAAAGTTTATAGGATGCGTAGAAAATTTGGTAATCATTAGGTGGAGTATAAAGATCCAATTGATTTGATGGACTGTCCATCGAACACGGAGATTGGTTTATAAAAAAGGAACCAACAATAAATGAACTTATGATCTTACAGATGATTTGATGGTAGATGTTTTAAAAAAGTGATTGCATTATCTTCTATGACATATATTGTAGACTTAGATGCTTATAAGTTACATTTGGGAGATGAAAAAATCTTCAATGACTTTATAAATGAATGCTAGGGTTTTACATTATACATATGATAGGGGCTCCATATACTCAAAAGTATATTTGTACACTTATGTTAATGACTATATATGAATGTAATTTGTTTTTTGACATAATATACATATTGTCACTTGTATGTTATCATTGCAATTGTACATGTATTGCTTAATTTTACAAAAAAAGCTTTGTCTATAGGAGGTTTTTAGAGTATGTTGCAAACGAACATGGTTCTTGGTTTTTAATGAGAGGTGCACCTCCCGGGTTTGTGTGTCAACCTTACTCCAATGTTTGTTTGACAGAGAGGTCTCCCCAAAGACGGTCGGGTTTGGTTGAATCTCTGTAGGTCCCTTAGAGTATGTTGGGGTTCATTGGTTTGATTTGCTTGGTCTCCATCTTCTGCAGATGAGATTTACGTCATCAAATCTGTGTTGTGCTAGCAAATTTATGATGAAACATCAACAAAAATCACATTGTTATGGTTATCAGTGGTGCATGTTTGGCAAATTCTTAATTGAATACATAGATCCTCCCGATTGTGTTCACTATTAAACAAGGAGTAATGATTTAAATTTGAAGTCCTAGCCCAAAAATTTTCAGACATGTGTCTTTATAGTGTCTGTTCTTTGATCCTCACCTAACCACACACCAATCAAGTATAGGAGTCCAATTAAGAAAAGTAACTGGAAAACACCCACATACCTTGTGTGGAAGGAGTGAAATGCTCTCGTGTTTACCAAGGTGCAGTGATTGGATCAAAAGGCTCACCAAACCTTTTGACTTGCTCACTTCAACTATGGCAGACTAGACTGGGAGAGAGCTTAAGCCGACTCCGAGAAAGTCCCGGAGGTTGCTAACCAGGATGCCCTTAAGTTTGATAGGCATTGGGGTAAACGTGAATTGCTTGTGTATAGGAGTGACTTAGTTGTCAAGTGGAAGGGCAAAAGCCTGGTGATGGGCATTATTTATTTCATTACTCCATGGGGATCATGAATTTCAGGATCCTCCCTACAGCAGATTGTTTGTGGTTTCCTTTCCTTAAGCAATTGATTCGTCAATTTGTTCAGAAAAAAAAGAAGGTATCTCCTTCTATGTCTGTTCCACAAATAGACCTAGTCATTTCTATGAGGTAACACTTATTTGCATGAAGTTGCTATGAAATCCAAGTTTGACATGAGAGTGTGACCTCAGAGAAAGAAATATGACAAATGTGTGCAGGTCACATTTCTTTCTGCAAGGTCACATTCTGACAGCGTCCCCTGATTTCTTATCCTGGAGTCTGATATTACTATTGAAAGGAACCTTTTAGTATTCTCTTCAAAGATACATCTGTAGATACACTGATAGAATCGTATCAATAAGACGATTTTGCCATTCTTTGAAGTAACCTCTTGAAGGGAAACCAAAGCAGAACAAAACTTCTCTTGCTCTTATGGCATTCCTGTATACATTCCAGATGACATGAGACATCAAAATAGCACTAAAATGAAAGGAGAAAGAGACAGACAAAAAATGTTTTCTCTAGTATTTCAATGCCCAGTGTAGGAACATCTCTACCCCGAAGGAGACAATAGGATTCTTCAGGTTAGTGCTGTATGTACGTTAGAAAAGGTTGATTGCTGGCCAGCATCCAAAACCAAACCCAAGCACTGAAACAAGGTGACCACAATAACTGGAATATATGACAAACTCTCAGTATGAACGTAGAGAATGATGTAGAAACAAAGGGCACTAATTATCAAAGTATGAGACCAACTGTTGCAAAAGCTGGTAAAGATTAACAAAATACAGACCTAGAAAATATGGCACATAACAGGGATTCTATGTCATTCCAGCTTTACCTGTGATCTCCAGTGTAATGAGCAACGCTTAACAGAAACTGAAAGGGATGCTTTCTCAAAAAGCTCAGTTTAGAAATGGTTCAGATTCCCAAAATCCGCCTCACAATTAACCAAACACACAACCGACTGGACTTGACATGGAAAGAAATCAAATGTTCATAGGAAGTACACTGACCTGCATGATAGTAGATACAAAGATAGTGATTGACAAAATTTGAGCTTCTTCACCTAACTGACCAGATTGCTGGAAGATTGTCAGGGGTCTCAGCGTGGGCTTGAAGCTATTCTGTACTAGCTCCAAGCTTCATAACACCAATTCACAACAGATCTTGGGACCACTGTACTTCATTGAACATCTCAAGTCACATTTTTGGCAACTACATGCTACATTGTACAGGCTGAAACTAGCCTCAGGTCCTCCATAATTAAACAGTCTTACTTACAAACCCTCCTCCCGAGCAGCACCGGTGATCTTTCCCTTCAACTCCTCAATGTCCTCAACAAGCTCCTTGCGGCTTGACTGCAAGCCCATAAACCCAGTATGTGAGCAAGGCAAAATTACAATCAGCAATCAGCTTAGGTTGGCATACCTAAAACCAACACTATGTACCACGGTGATACATTTAAAGCCCCCACCTGTATGACTGCAATACATAGTGTTAAATGCCTTATCCTTGGAAGGATCAGCTACCTTAGCATTGATGGCGTCAATGCACTAATAAGCAACAATTTGAATTCCCTGCTTGCTTGCAGATACATGTTCAGATTCTCACCTTGAAGAGCAAGTAGCGGTACACAAACCACCCGGTGTAGCCAAGACCAATGAGTTCCATAATCTTAGGGAGCTGGAAAACACAAAAGAAACACCAACCGTCAGAACAAGCAACCTGGACCATGTAATCCAAAAGATTGACTGGACACAAAATGAGCCTCAAGAAAATCTGTCAGTTCGACCAGCAATCCTTGCATAAATTGGACCATGTGCTTCACTTACCAATGGCACGGAGTTGATGGCGCCAACGATGGTGGAGGACAACCATATGGCCACAAGAGCACCACCACCGTAGACTGCAACGGTGCTCTTGTTCTCCAGACCGTCCCACTGAAACAAACAATCTTCCAGTATTAGCACCTAGAGATCAAGTCGGGCTACCAAAAACTCGCAATGTGGAATTCTATCTTCACAAAGTCCACGCACCGAAAGTTATCTGAGCATAATGTTTCTTCTTAGACACCATGAAATGATGATCAAGCATTATGCTTAGATGTCGTCTGTGAAAGTTAGATAAGAAATTGCGACTAACTCGCATAAAATTGCAGTGCATGAGAAGTGGCAAGTATTGGAGCACACCTTAGCCTTCAGGTCGTCAATAAGCTCCTGAATTTGGGCAGAGCTGTCGGTAGTGCTGTCGTCGGATACAGCCCTGACGGGCAGGGGGCTGAACCTGGCGGACTCTGAAAAATAGAACGGGACAGATCAGCTTCAATGAAAATCTCAATGACAAGATATCTAAGCATTAATTGTGTGATGAACTCAATCGTCTATCCACCAAAGCCTATGTATTCTAGTAATTGTCAACTTTTCTTTCCAGCTTCACATAGAATCCACATTCAACAACATACCCTCATTCATTCAAGGCTTCACATCGAATGATGTGCTCGATGTCCATTGTAATGGATACGTGCAATGTACACTAGCTTAGTGGTAATTTGAGAAGAAACGCCTCACTACGAAGGAAGCCTAGGTGTAAAGGGAGGGTTCAGATGTGTACGAAAAACTAACTAACCGGTAATTTTTTTGAACCAATTCCAAAACATGAAACTCAAATCTAGCGAGAGTACGTAGAATTCACCACAAGCCACAATTACATGAGCTGAAATACTGGAGATCCATGTCTCGTAGAAAAGCGCTGGATATACAGTCACTATCATCATAATCGGCACTGCTGGAGGCTAATTCAAGCATCCAACGTAGAGTACTAACCAAAACCTACGTCTGGAGGGTCAGAGCAATCGATCAACTTCAAAATTTGAACCTAGACAAAAATGCAGATTCAACATCTAGAATTTTACTCCTTTGATGCGAAAAGAAGGGGAACCTCGCAAGCAGATGATGCAACCCTCGCATTCCAAGTGTCGCATTGCTATAATGCAATGTCCTGGAAACAAAACACCCGTAACCCAACATAATTTGGCCATTCAAAGTGCACATGATGCGCCCACCTGCTCTTCGGGCGGTCAAAGCCACGGACTTTCCATGGAAGCTCCTCCGCAGAGACAGAGGGGTGGAGGCGGAGGCCGACACGGCGGCGGAGCGCGAGCTGGTTGCGGCCACGGTGGTGGCAGCAGCCACGGAGCTGGACAATGCTGCAACGCAGGACGCCATCACTTCCGACTCTTAGAAGGCGGGAGCAGCGAGAGGGAGTTCCTTGCTGCTACGGCGGCGAGGATGGGATGGCGACAAGTGGGAGTCCGGGGGAGATGGGGGGATGGAGGAAGCCGAAGGCTGCGAAGAGGAAATCTGGCTATGGCGGATGGACCAACCGCCACCCTTTCCTAGGATAAGGTTTCTCTTTCTCTCTCTCCCTTTCTCACTCTCTCTCCCCCTCTCTCTCTCTCTCACTCTCTCTCAGAGGCTACTTTATGGTAGATGGGTCTGAAGTGGCTCATTTTCTTATTGGGACCCCTAGATTTGATTGGTATGTGGTTCCGTGAGGATCAAAGAGGAAACGTCATAAGGACACATGGTCAACAAAGCTTGGACATAACATTATTCAGATTCATAATAGTGTTTTGTGGGACCGACAGTATTTTGAAGAATATTCCATCATTCAGGCTGAATGTCAAGAATATTCCACAAAATATTGTTAGTCCCATAGAACATTGTTATGGATCTGAATAATGTTATGGACTACGTCTTCAAATATTAACAACTACTCTACACTCAATGGTGAACACTCAATGGGAGGACCTATGTACTATATAGCTCTTTAGCAGCTTGGGTAGAACATAATTAATTTTTGGGAAATTAATTTCGTTGAGTGTCCCCCAAAAAAGAAATAACATTCAAAGAGTGTCTAAAATCACAATAATGCAAGTGACATTCACTAGAATCCAACAAAGTAGCATCAACAGTGTCTTCACGTGGCATCAATCTCACTCATGGTCTAAAAACAATACAAGCATGAATTTGTTCCCCAAGTCATGCTGACACACTACCATAAAATCAAGAATGAGACAAGCAAACGGGAATGAATTTCTAACATATTTCAAATTACTTTTGAATCTGCCCAATTTTAGAATATTATTTTTTGGGTTGCCTAACTTTCTTTCGTGCTTTAATTGATTTTTAGGCAGAAAGGTGCCCAAGCTGCTAGGGAGCTACAGTATCCAGTTAAGAAATCACACAAACGTGCACTTCCGATGGGGATTGTTAAAACGATGACAGAGACATGTCGTGCAGTCACATGGCTTGTAGAAACTTGATTTTTCAACGCACACATGAAGAGGAGCAAAGCTCGGGGAGATCACTGGCGAAAATCATAGAAACAATGTGTGATAAAAAATAGGGTCCAATATATTCATTGTAGGTAAATTTTGCAAAAAACGTACATATAATATAGGGGGTTTTTAAATAGTGAAACATGTTTACATGTAAAATACCATGACATATAATGGCATCTTTTATCTAGTTAGTGCATGTAAAATAGCATGGAAACAATTACTAGGGGTAGCGGGTGTAGGGTAGGGTCTGTGCTAGTGGATGAAAAGAGGTAATTTTTTGTAGGAAAAGCTTGGATGGATGACTTCCAAAATGCCATGCTTTGGTTTGTCGGTGGTGATATATAAACATGTGTTGGAATCGTGTGTTGGAAAAAAATGGGGTGTAGGAAACAAAATACGGTGTAAGAAAAAAATGGACAACAGTTGGGCTCCGAGAAAAAAAATTTGGGGTAAAGTCAAAAAAATTGATTACTTGGGGTATAAGGAAAAAAATGCAATATAAGTAAAATAGGTAATTTTTAAATGATTCCTCCAAAAATTATAATTACTAATAGGGTGTATTAAAATACAAGCATTTACCTTTATTATGAAAATTCCATACCTTAAAATCTTTTCTTCAAGGTAAATAGCCCCCGATAAATAGGTCCTAAGCGCACGTGTGTGCATCAATTAAAGAGGGAGTGATCTCCCCGAGGAGCAAAGTATCAACTTTGCTTCCTCTTTCTTTACATTTCAGCTTGCAATTAGAATTGTTCAAATTTTATAGACCTTGGACAACTACCAAATAACTATAGTTAACTAGATTTTTTTCAATACATTCTAGGGAACAAGTATAGTCAACTATAAAACTTTCAAACCGATTTGAAGAACAACTGTAGTTAACTAGAAAAATTTAAGACCAAATTCAAGAACAACTATAATTAACTAGAAAATTTCCAAGTATTATTATATATTCGAAGAAGTTCGCCTATTGATTTGCTTCAGTGGAGGGTCTTTTATATGCTCGGGACATTAAGGATCATTGAGGAACGCCTTTATACGATCACTCACAATGTTGGGCTCCGGAACAACCTCCATGTACACCACCAACAAAAATAACACGCTACACTAAATAGGATATTTAGTGTTTGATACACTAAATACGAACACATACACTAAATATCAATAACCCTATGAAAGTAAGTAACATTAAATGTAAACTCAAACACTAAATATCAACTATGGTAATATGTGGAAGTTACATGTTTGAAATTAGTGTTAGTAAGGATATGAAAAAAAATGATAAAAGGAGAATTCTAGCATATCTTCTAGCATATCTTCTAACACTAATTGTTAAAACATTGAAAATTAGTGTTGAGTGGCACCATATCCTAAACATCTACCATTGGAATTTTTAGTTGGACATGTGTAGGTGAGTGTAAATCCATGTGGAAGGTGGGCAGTTGTGGCACCACTGCTTCAAATTGCAAAGCTTCCCAAAAAATCACAAAATAATGGTTTCAAGATTTGTGAGCTGATTTGAGTAGGTATATTGCCCCTCTTTGGAATTAGGGTAACATTTTGTCATTAAAGATGATTTGAGTGGAGGTTCGATCAAAAACTAACCCGAATTTAATTTCTAAATTGTTGCCCCTCAAGACCACTATTGGCATTCCTATTATAATCTCCTACATAATAGAACTTGAACATTTGAAATTTGAACTACGAGTAGTCACCTCTAACTTGCAAACATCTATACAGTTGGATTTGTCAAAAAGAAAAAAACTTTAGATCTTTAGCTACGGTCGCTAAAATTGAGGTCACATTTTCTGAGGGAAAGTAGGCATGGAAAGTTAGGAGTTAAGTGATGCAAGCCTACTTGAATGTAACTAAGCTAGAGCAATTATGCTTCTAATCTAGTGATTAAAGAACAACAAAATGTAAAAATTCATGCAAGACTGTTAAATATTTGGACCTTCTGTGGTCACTCTTCTTAATTAGACACCTATATTTGAGTGGTATATGGCGAGATATAGATATAGATATAGATATACATCAAAAAGACACATATTCCACTAGAATTAGACCAATGTGCTCATAATATAGACATCGTATTTGGTTCAACAGTCCACACAATTGGGAGGCAGTATGTGAACCCTTGAAGAGAAAGAGAACCTTCACTTCAACCACCTATAAGTTTTTGCATGTCACCTCTGATTCTGAAACTTAAAATGACAATCTGCATGATTCTCAATTGCTAACCGAATTAGGCGACTCCCGGCTTGATTTAACAGTCACAATTGTCCATCAAATACACAAATCGGGCATTCGGCTTCCCAAGAAAATCCACATGCAGTCTTCCTAAAGTTAACTTTCCATATCAGTTTAAAGACCAAATTTCAGATGTCGTGATTCCCATAAAATAAGCTCTCTGGTCTGAACATGCAAATTCATCGCAAGCACCTGTGCTTGAAAGAATGTGTTGGTACAAGTCCATTGTTGTCTTGAGCAAGGCCACAAAGTGTGGCTTTTTGCATGCATAGCCCACACTTGAAGGGTTTAGTATGGGACACTAGATTATTGCAATCCCCAAGCAGTGTCTGGGAGATTTTTGGGCATAATCAGTCAAGATCCTAGTGAAGGTTTGCAAAGAATGACAGAAATGGAATACCCTTGTAGGTATCAAGGTTCCGGTTTCAACACTAACGGATAAAGTAATCAGTAAACTGCAAATTAGGAATCAAGAAAAATAGCTAATCTAAAGTTTTTTAAATTACGTACTCAACCCCAAGCAATCAAAAACTAGAATTAAACAGAAAACAAGTCATGCCCCAAAAGACCTCATTTTCAACAAGGAAACCAGGAGAGGTAAGACAAAACCCTGAAGTCAGCAAAAACAAAAGCCAGAAAGATAAATTTATTCTAGAAAGCATCCCTACTTTTGCCAAGAAAAGGAAGTCCACAACGTTGCCATAAAATGGCAGCAATTTCTTCAGAGCAAACAATTTTACATTTCCCAGTGTGCAGGGTTGTTCCTACAGGCCAGCCACTGGACAGGAAGCCCCAATTTTTTAAGAGCTTTCAGATCAGCCCAGCTTCTTGGAGGGAGGCAACCATTCAATAACATGGCCACAAATGATTTGAGATAAGAACAACACAACATCTACCAGATTTTTTAAATAAGGAAATAAGAAAATGCTCATCTTAATCTACATAAACCTTGAATTCTCGTCTCAGTCCGATTAGTGGAGAGCGAGCACATGACTTAAGATCTATCAAGAATTAATCTATCCTGGTGGTTTTGATTTTACAAACCTGTCCAAAGCAGGGAGTTAGCTCCACTCTACATGAAAAATTATCCCACCACTTCTAAGTGCTACATACAAACAAGTGGCAAACCATCATATCATCCTCATTGTTATTGTTCCTCTGGAGGCACTGGATCTTCTGGAGCCACCACAGGCACTAATAGCTCCTCTTCAGCATCCACCTCAGGCATTTCCCTTAGGTTTTCCAAAACCTCCAGCATGTTGGGCCTCTCAGCCGGCACATGGGAAGTACACAGTATGGCCGCTCTCATGACATGCAGGATTTGATTAATGCGAGCTTCATCTGCACACTGAAACATAGCCATGTCGATGGCATTCTGCTCCCTGTTTTGAGCCCTCAGGGACCGGATCCAAGTGGGTAAAGTTGGCCCCACCCCAACTTCCTCACTGGCAGGCTTCTTCCCAGTGATCAGCTCCAGTAGCAACACTCCAAAGCTGTAAACGTCCCCTGACAAAGATACCTCATCTGAAAATCCATATTCTGCACAGGATGCATCACGATGTCAATTTAGATCATTGACCTAGATAATAGTTGACTGACAGATGATGTATTCAAGTAATACATGGACAGGTATCCATTCACCCTGAGCAGCCTCTCAATATCAAATTATTGGACCTTGCTCAGAATGAAAGTGCTTCTCCATGGTGTTTTTCTCCCCAAAAGGAACCTTATGGAACCTCCAAAAGCTAGATCATAAAATTTCATGAATGAGTATCTTCTATACCTCGTGAAGTGCTCACATCTCAAGAGGCACTCTCACTGATTTGACCGCTTCAAGATGACATTATACTTGCAACTTTGCCACAAATCTATATTATTTGTAATTTCAGTCCATCATACAAGCTTCTCAACAAAACAAATGAAGTTTGTGATGAAGACTTTTCATTGTTTTTTCTTCTAAATTCATTATGGGAGGACGAAAAAGGATACTTTATATTTTTAACTGTACAGATTGATCCTCTGATGGTGCCTCACAGATACTTTTTTTGTGAGAATTCTGAAGAAACCCATGGAAATGTTGTTTTGTAGCACATCTTAGTGATACTTCCAGCAATTCCTAGCAGGCTCTTCTGGAATCTATTTCAAAGCACCAGTTGACATACCAGGGGGAGTATAGCCGGATGGACCGATCCACGAAGCAGCAGTGGAGCCTTTATTGTTCCTTTTGATGAGTCTTGACATTCCAATGTCCACGAGCTTGGGCTCCATCTCACAGTCCAGGAGGACATTGGCTGCTTTCACATCACAGTGCACTATAGCTTTGCCGTTCCCACAGGTGCCATGGTGTAGATACACAAGGCCTTCGGTGATTCCCATTATGATCCGTAGCCGCACTTCCCACCTACACAAAAGAAAAGAAAATCAATCAATCCAATCTCCATAGGGCATGTCCACATGACCGGAAGATGATCGAAAGTTTCAGGCCAAGCATTTCCACGAGGCGGCATGAAAAAGTAACCATCTCCAATAAAATTGTTTACAGAAATAAAATAGATGCTGTCAAATTGACTTACTTGAGTTGGCAGGAATGCTGGCCAGGGGGGTGCAAATGCAATTCAAGGGTGCCGTTGGGCACAAACTCCATTAGAGTGGCCAGGGTGTGTGGATTCATGTAGAATCCCATGATCCTCACCAAGTTCCTATGCCTGATTGACCCATAATTCATCATCTCTGCATCGACGATGCGCCTTGCCTTTCTCCCAAACCTGGCAATATTCCACTGCTTGACAGCGAACACAGTGCCATCAGGAAGCACAGCTTTTTCAATATTACTGAACCCCATGGCCCGCCGGATGGTCCCACTCAAGCTGCCACTCATGGGGCCCGCTATCATTCCACTGGTGTCTGTGCAAGCAGTGGCAGCTTGGATCTCCTCCGCCGTTAGTTTTAGGGCTTTCAAATATTTAGAGAACAAGACCACCACCTCTGTGTGTTTGGGGTTCCTTCGGAGATACAGGAACTGGCAAAGGAGCAGAATGAAGATCAGAAGGATGCTCCCTTCAATGGCCACCCCTACCACAGAGAACAAAGAAAATGGCTTCTTCGATGTAGGGGAGCTCACTTGCCAAGGGCACAGCCTTCCAACAGGTGTGCCACATAGCCCAGGATTGCCAAGAAAGGAGGTTGATGAAAGGTTGTGGAAGCTTCCGGTGTCAGGGACAAAGCCTTCCAGGTTGTTGTTTGAGACGTTTAGAAACACAAGGTGGGTCATGTTGGCAATTTTTTCCGGGATTCGACCAGAGAGATTGTTGTCTGACAAATCCAGCTTGGCCAGATTCTGAAGGCTTGCCAGAGCTTCTGGGATAGCTCCCTCCAAGGCATTGTGTGAGAGGTTCAGAAAAAGGGTTAAGTTCTGAAGCAGGCTGAGAACTTCCGGGATACTGCCATTGAACTGGTTGGAAGAAAGATCTAAACTCTGCAGTTTAGAGCAGCTCCCAAGGCTGTCCGGGATGCCGCCTGAGAAATAGTTTCCTGACAAATCCAGGCCTTGGAGTTCACCTAAGGCTCCTAATGAGGAGGGAAGAACTCCAGTAAAATAATTGTGGGAGAGATCCAAATAGGTTTGCAGCCTCACTAAATTCCCAACCGTGGAGTCCACAGAGCCAGTCAGGTTGTTGGATGAGACGTTCAAGTACTCCAAAGAGGAGCAATTCAGCACCGAAGACGGCAGCAGCCCTGTTAACCTGTTGCCTCCCAAGTGGAGGAAACTTAGGATAGGGGACCAGCCTAACCAGTCGGGAACAATTCCAGTGAAATAGTTGTCACCCATGTTGAGGATCTTGAGTGCAGTGAAGTTTTGGAGCATGCCAGGGAACAAATCACTGAATCCACAGCCTTCCACATTGAGCTCCTCCAGTGCAGTGCAAGAGGACAGATTTGCAGGGAACAGACCTGAGAGTGAATTCCCGTTAAGACGCAACACCTTGAGGTAGTTGAGAGTACCAATCTGGTCTGGAAGTGGGCCTGAAATCATGTTGCCACCCAGGTCCAGAGTCTCCAGGAATGGCAGATCCCCAATGTATGGGGTCAACTTCCCTTCCAGTTTCTTGTCAGGAAGAGCAATGGAGATAACACGCCCCTGTTTTGGACCTTGGTCCTGGCTACAAGTGACAGCATTCCAGTTGCAATAATTTGGTTGTGTGATATTATTCCAATCGTAGAAAGCTCCGGTGGGATCTGCAGTCAAGTGTCCCTTAAAATACTGCAATGCCAGGAGCTCCTGGTTTGGAAGGGAAGAAGGTGGGGGAGGACTTGGCACAGGTGGAGGTGGAGATAGCGTAGGAGGAGGTGGAGATGGTGGAGGTGGAGGTGGAGGTGGTGGAGGTGGAGGTGGAGGTGGTGGAGGTGGGGGTGGGGGTGGAGGTGGAGGTGGGGGTGGAGGTGGATACGTTGCTTGAAATGGAGGAGACTCAGAGTTCCCAATGTCTTGCACCAGAATTCGCTTCGTTGTCCATCTCGCTCTTGCTGATTCGCGCTGAGAATCTGAGGAACAATAATGTTCTCACATTAGAAAGCCCCAAAAGATGCAGAGCAGGTCCAAAAACTACAAGTGGCTTTAAGAGTACGCATGTGCTTTGGCTGTAATATGAGATCTCAGAGGAGGGGATTCCTTATGCATACAAGCTACATTTACTGTTTCTACAAAAAGGAGAACATAGCATCTTCTTAATCTCAAGCTGGCAATAAGTTCATCAGGGTTTCCAGTCAATAGTTAATGGCTTTCTTATACACAGAGGGTGGTTTGAATCGTCTAAAGGATTAACACACTTATGTTTGTCTACCTAATGCGACTCCATCGCCACCTTGCTAACTCGCACTGAGAATCTGAGGAACAACAATGTTTTCACACCAGAAAGCACAAAAGATGCCGGGCAGGTCCACAAACTGGAAGTGGCTTTTGAGAGTATGCAGGTGCTTCAGCTGTAATATGAGATATTGAAGCAGAGGAATTCTTACGTATACAATATGTCACATTCATTGTTACTATGAAAAGGAGTCAATGTAGCACCTTTATAGATAATCTCAAGTATATTGAAATCCATTAAGATTTCCGAATAAGGGTCAGTAGATTAATAGCTTTCTTATACAAAGTGACCTTTTTTTAAATAGTCTAATGAGTTTGAGAAATATAATCTTCTCACTAATGCAACTCCTTGGCTGATTTTCAATGTGCAAAGTTACAGTGACGACTCTTATACAAATTGATCTGTCTGATAATCTAACCCTCAGAGGTGGAGAAAATATGAGCTCCCATGTTCACAAATCTCAAATTACCAAATGCATTGACTAAGCATTGTTGTAACATACAAACAAGGGGCAAGGTGAGCCTATCTCACCTAAATGTAGTTGTTGCCCTATAGATGATAAGTCACTCAGGTCCACCTCTTCTGTTCTTCCCTCCAAGTTGGGGGTGCCATTCACGTAGCTGAGTGTTGCCTGTGGCTGGAAACTGGGTGCACAATAGCGTGGCAGGGAGAGCAAAAAATTTAATACCAATTGTAATGAAATATGGTTGATGTCAAACCGAACATCTGGAAGATAAGGAAATTTAGTGCTTCTTCAGGTCATGGGCAATGTTGATGCTATACCAAATCACTCTTCAAAACAATTCTACTTCGCATTTCCGAGGAGCAGTGTTTCGAAATGCGATTGTCCGTAAGAAATCTACATATAAAATGCATGTGGGAGTATGTGAGTCTGGGTTTATGAGTGCGATTACTACTACTGGCACGACTCCAACCTGTTCACAATTATGCTTCCACTACGCAGACCAACAGGTTGCAAAATACTGTATTCTCCATACTTAATAATTAAGTACTCTTGTAAGAGATGCATTTAAGAGATGCGCTAAAAGCCATGTGCCCGAAGCGCAGTTTTAATTGATCTTGTTGGATCCCTCTTCGAAACTTCATTGCATTACCACTACTGCCCTCTTCCATGCCAAGAAGATATAGCAAAAGGCAAATGAACAAGGGATCCACGTCGTGACAGATATGATAAATTCCCCGGCCAACATGGCTCAAGTGCAAACATGCGACTAAACAATAGGTCAGTACATGTCAGTTCAGTCACCTGCGAGTTAGGAGATTATCATTTTCTTCACCTCTAGTGCCCCGATTGAGTAAAGTCCCATCTCACATTGGGACCCCTAATATGAGAACTTCTACTATGTCCGAGTAAAACCTCGATGATGAGGAGTCAGTTGCACGAGAAACGATGGGCAAACTTATCTCCTCGTGACAAGCCGTTACAACACAAACGGAAGTACTCCTCACAAAAAATTGAGGCCTTCCATTTCGGAACACTTTGAACGAGTCACAGTAGAGTAGCAGTAAATCTGGGGTTGGGAAATGAGAAAAGTATGAAAGGATTGAGGATTACCTGCGGGTGCGCAAGCCATGCGCAAAGAGAAGGCAATGCGCGAGGAGGAGCAAGAACAACAACAACAGCAAATTACTACGACCTGCCATTCGTTCCTCCCACCAATTCTATCCACCTCACATATCCACAATGTCGATCTCCTGCTACTCTCAGCTTCAATAGATTATCCTCCTGTTGTTGCGCGTTCACAAGTGTAGTAGTACCACCTGCTGACTCTCGTCCCCAAGCTTCCGTTTTCTCCTACCCCTCATGCTAGACGAATTAGATTCACTTATGCTTCCCCCCCCCCCCGATCCTCAGTTCAGCCGCCCTAGGCCGCAGCTCCACAACACCGATCCAATCTGCATCTTCTTCTACTTCCTACAATATCGGCAGGATTATCTCGCTCCATTTTTTTCCTTGAAAATTCTTCAAACAAAATCCACTACGACATTCCTGCTCCAGATTCCAATGTGCCAGAGTACCACCGCCGCGATCGAATTCCGTCAAACCTCATCGCTAACCTGAAGTCTTATACTAGCTAAACTACTTGGTTGCCCCAGTTTCCGCACACTGCAGGGATCCCATCATCACTTCCATGATCTGCATCTCGCTAACATCCACAGGTGCTCATACCAAGCAACGCAGCACCATTGCGCATCCAGCCGCGCTACATCTTCTTCCACCGCATTAAACGCTTGAAACATCCGCGCACCATAAATCCCGAATGCTGCACCACCTCGAGAACTGGCAGATAAACTCACACCCTCCCACCTGCCACCAGATTCCGTCCCTGGGAGAGCGAGGTTAACCCATTGCCCAATCCAGCGCAGGAATGGCACCACTAGGAGACATCATCGCCATTCCAGCTCCCTCCTCCCCGAAAACACTCGCACCGTAGTGTACTACTCCCAAGCTCCACAAACTTGGTCTAAGTTAGAAGCTGCACGCAGTGTACTAAGTTAGAACTAATTCCAAGTTCGCTTCGCAACATCCAAGCTGATACTTAGAATACTCCGACGCTCCGAGGAGGCGGCTTCAAGAAGTTGGTTGGATTGTTTCAGTCTGACACGGATGCAGTACCTGGGAAGGGTGCCAGAGCAGCACCGACGGAGTTGGTTGCTTGAAAAAGGGAAGTGCCACAACCAGGCGGGCAGCTCGATCAACAACCTGGCCGTCGTAAGTTTAAGTTACATGAGTACTGCTCCGCTTCCACATTGTAAGTCTGTTTTGCGAGCTCCCCTTCCGCAAAAAGGGTCGCCCTCCTCCCGCAAAAAGGGTCGCCCTCCTCCCGCAAAAAGGGTCGCCCTGGTCAGTGGGCTTAAAACAGGAGAGTAGCTGGCTCCCGCTGCGCACGGCTCGCGCGGGGCGGATCCGACGTGCCTGCGGCGGGCGATGGCGTAAGTGAGATCGCAGGCTGCGAGCGAGCGAGCGAGGGGAGAGGTGAAGTGAGCATTTAAGGCGGCGCTCCGAGTTCCGCAGCTCGGTCTCTTTGGCGGGGGGGGGGGCTTTTGCTTGGGGGTCCACGGTCCAAGAACATAGGGACCAATTTGAAGCAATTTGAGGCAAATTGAAATTGGGCCCTTGAACATGGTCCGAGACGATCTTAAACTACTGGATGATGGTGGAGAGATACCCAAAATTTAAGGAAGAGGTTGGCGGTTCGATTCCTAGCTGTGAAATCTCCTCTCTACTTGACAAAAACTTGCCAAGTAGTTAGCTGTCTCTTGTGCTTTGGCGTTGGCCTGTCGGCCTTTTGTTTCCAAAAAAAATTGAGCCCTTGAACCAAATGAATGTGGAGAACCGATCACTATTTACGCATGAACTAGTTGAAGTTCAAGACATCATGATGAAATTTGCCAATCGTTCTGACGGAATATGTGGAATATGTCGTGAATTAATAAAGAAATATCCGACATATCACAACATGTAACTTGTTGGACTTGAAAACAACTAGGATCTCGTTTGATTATGCCCGAAAAACTTCCCGGACATTGCCTTGAACCAAACCTTCCCTCCTTGGACCCTACCTTCCGAAATTGTTATCCAAAACATGGAGCTTCGTTTCTTGGTTTGGATCGTCAATGTTTGTTTCCTTCCAAAATGATGCCATGGAGGTTGCTTTGTTTAGTTGATTTTTACATAGGAACTACACTAAATATGATATTTAGTGTCATATGGTAATTTATGTCACTATGGTAACTTTTCAGGTAACACTTCTTATGAATAAGTGAACAAGTGTTGTCATGGATGATGGATGAGCGCATCCATTGGCCAAAACCCTACCTTCTCTTGTCATCAACTTGTGATGAAATATTGTTGGAGATGATTGAAATTTGGATGACAATTCACTTGGTAGGAGACAATCATTGCAACAATGTAAATCTATAATCCCCCAAAAAAATTACAAGGAATGACAAATAATGTTGGGTTAATATTTAGTGTCGGTGACACTACACCGCGGTGTACAATTAGTGTTCAACAAGTAAAACTAGAAATGGTGGCACTAAATATCATATTTATTGTAGTTTTGAGGACTCTGAATTATTCTAGTCCAAGACATTTGAGATGAATCATCCACAAATCCTTAGGGGGTCAAGTTTTTGTGTTTATTGGACGAGGGATACATTGAAATTTTTATCAAGTGATACTAAATTCACAGATACATGCTCATTCACCATACTACTGTAATGCTCTAAAATGTTTGTAAAATGATAGGCCTTTTAATATGTAAAAGTGAATAGTGCCAGTGCCAATACTTTCAGTGATATTGTTGTTATGAATAGTATTTTAGTGAATAATGCCAAGATGAACAACACTCCCTAAATCTATTGGTGGCACTATTTTCATACACTAATTAAATAAAAAAACTAAATACCACCTTCACTAATTCCCCACACTCACTATTAACCCCCCCTCGCCAATTGGGATAATTAGTGTAGTGATGAACTTGAACTAGCCTCACTCCTTTAGCATACCGTATGTTTTTGCGTACTCGTGCATCTCTTCCTCTCTAATTTTGCAACACTTGCATTCCACCTGCCACTGTGTATAGTAATAACTCCATACATTTCTTTATCTCTGTCATCTACTTTTTTTTATCTTTTACCTTTTTGGGGGTCTTTTGCCCGCTTTCCGTACTTTTTCCTTTTCAAGTTTTGCTTCGGATCGTGAGCCAGTCCTGGATGCCAATGATGGGCAGCCGTGTATTGGACTCAACCCTTGGGGCACCACTTTACTCGCATTTACTGGCTTCAGTTCTGGAAGCCAGTGCCTGGGGAGAATTTTGAGCATAATTAGTCAAAATCCTAGTGTTTCCAAGTGCAACCAGTTACGTGTTGACATCTTTCAGAGTTTTGTTATTGATTCGAGGTAGATTCCACATGTTCTTCTTTATGATCAGTAATTTATCCCAAAGTCCATAACATTATTCAGATCCATAACAGTGTTATGTGGGACTGACAATAGTATGTAGAATATTCCATCATTTAGGCTGAATGTGGGGAATATTTTATAGAATATTGTCAGTCCCACAGAACATTGTTATGGATCTGAATAATGTTATGTCTTGAACTTCAATCGGTTATTTTTCAAACTCAGATGGTTCATTTGTAACTAGTAGTCGGTTCTCCCCATTCATTGTTGCATGTTATGTATTGGCTCTGCCCTGAGGGAAGAGAGCTAGGGCAAATGGATCAAAGCTTGGCAACCAACTGGAATCAACCACATATGTGTTGTGAATCTATGATGTTACGAACTCACTCTTCAAGTAGAGTCCAATTGCAAGTGACCGTTGATATAATTAAAGTGGTCTCTAAAATGAGCCAAAGTTTGGCCTAGGTCGGACAATTGACCATAATTAGCCACATGTGTAGGGTAATAATAGGGCAAAGTACTCTTGCGACTAGCCGCTTGCTAATTTTTAAGCGTCTAAGAGGCCCAAACAAAAGATAGTGTGTTTGAGCTACATGCTTTCATTTTTAGCTAATTGCGTCAAAAGTGCCCCTATCTAAAAATTGGCTTATTCTTCAAGTGTAAACTTTGATGATATTGAACATGTAAGTTCAAATATGCAACCTATGTGCCCTTGGATGCAAATACATACATTGTATTTTGATCATCAATGTTAAAGTATGAGTATATTTTTATTGTCTCCTGACATAAGACAATGTATATAATAAGGTGTCCAACACATAAATATATAAGATATGATTTATGAACTTGACGAAGCCCATATAAATTGTGTATATGGCCGTACAAACACCACCAAGTAATTCTTTTAAATTGATAGAGTTTGAGACATATTATATTAAACCAAATCCTCCCCTCTTTTTCCGCCAACAAAATATGCAATGGTCCCGCAACATGGTCCATTCTCACTTCACACTATGCTTGAGGGCCCGTGACTACATAAAACGGCTTTCCCAACACACATGGTACGGCCTTTGGATGAGAGTCAAGGGTCCTCACCATTACAAGGTCACGGCTCTTGGCTCATGTGTGAAGTGGGCCTAAGTAGGCATTCACCTATGTTGACTCCGGGGATCTCCAAACTTGCATCTGGTCAGAAACATAATATTGTTATCTGCCCTGCCATAAATTACCAGGCACCAACTTTTCCCCGGCTTTCCCTGTACCCACTTACCTACTTACCTACTCCTGGGCAGGGACAGGAAGCTGCAGCAGGCGGCACCCTTTGTGTTGGACAAAACTTTATTGTTATGATATAACTCCTGGAGTTCAATGGTCCGTTGAAAAAAAAGAAAAGAAAAAGAAAACGCTTTCAATTGCTCATGATTGTTGCCGACTGCCCGCAAGTGTTCTTCCCTGCCATTTCGATCCTCTTGCAGCCTACGTGCTTACATGTACACTTATATGGGTCCATGTTCACAACACCTATCACCGGGTACATAACGTTATCCAGTTGAAGGAGGGAGTTGGGTGGGTCTGGGGATATGTTAGATTGTGTTCCTGGATGATGTCTTTGGGATTCTTTGTTGTGCATATTCAACATGATATACTCTTGCTCTCTTGGGTCAAATTAACCAACGGTTGTACCTTGAATGCATCCAGCCCGCCCATTAACCTCCACCCTCCGGTGCAACATCAATCTCCAACCGTCCTCTGTCATTGGATGGGGTTTACATTGATATGGGTCCATGTGTCATACATAGCGGACCTCCAAACACTTATACTACTTGGCGGAGACATACAGCCCAATCCCGGACCAACCACACAAATCCTCAATAACCTCCCAAAAGATTACTCAAAGAGACAAAAACAATACTTCATAGCACACACCCTAAACCTAAAACCCCAATACCAACACTTGGAAGAACTATTTTCCCCATACTTGGCCCAACCCACTTCAACTAACCGCCACATAGCCCTGCCACATCTTCAAAGACATAGCCTCCTACTATCAAAATACCCCCCACACTACCAAGTGTATGCCTTCATAATTGCTATTAGCCCAATGCCACACCTATGTAACGACCAACTCGCCAGTCATCTTGACCCAAGATGCCTCACCATACTACGAAGACTTCAAAACAACGAACCACACCAATACACAAGATCCCCCCACCTCTCACAAATACTTATCAAACAAACACAACAAGCCCCCTCAACAGTACCCATACATGACCACATCAACAAACAAATCGCACAAGGAACCCCCGTTACCCAACAAAGCCTAACCCAACAATTCCCCCTCATACCTACACAACTTATCCGAAATCTTGCCAAACGCACCCACCAAATCACTGGCTTCACATCTACCCAAAATAACACACATAATCAACCAACACAACCACAACATACAAACACCTACAATACCAACACACACATTATCACATGGAACACAGGACACATCAGCTCTAGCCTCCCAGGCATCATAGAACTCACAAATACCCTACACAACAAACCTAATATTATTCTTCTACAAGAAACTAAACTAAACAAAAACAAATCTACCACATACATAGATAATAAATTCCCAGATTATAAGATAATATACAACAACTCGAACACTACAAACCTAGGAAGAAATCACCAATACATTGTAAACGAACCCCCGCGAGGAGGGGTACTAGCCATGATTCACAAAAAAATATATACTTCTGAAAATATAACTAAAATTCCCACCCCAACCAATATTTCGCCCTACTTACAAGTTTTCAAAATAGCTAACATACCACTAACACCAATCCTCATCATAAATCTATATATGCCATCGCACCCACAGGACCTAAACCTCATACCGGAAATCATGACTCAAATCAACATCCTAACAAAACATCACCACGCACACAAAACCATACTAGCAGGTGACTTCAACAGAGATATCCTCCTGCAAGGACACATCCACGAAGGAACACCCCAAGCCCCCACTAATGAAGACAAAGAATGGGCAAAATATATGCAGACCCTAAACCTACACCCAATCCAAAACACCGAAACCCTATCCCGACAAGGCGGACGCAACTATTTGTCTACCAGTCTCATAGATGGATTCTATATTAACACACCACTACACTCAGGCATAACATGCGCAACCCTACTCCACCAAAATCAAAACTCGGACCATTACCCGGTCAGCCTAGACCTTGGCCCCAACACACTAATTCAAAAAATTAACTGCCCCACAAAACACACCCCAAGGATGACATACCCTATACCACCAGAAAAAATCCAAAAAATACTCATTCAATTCCAAGAAGCCACCAATCTTGACATGCAAACACTCACCCAAAAATTACACACCCCACATCTCCACCATATAGATTGGGAGGAAACCCAAAGAAAACTCCAAGACATAATCAACACACTAAGTACGTGCATCGAGGAAACATGCCTCAACACACAAACCATCCAAACACTACCACACAGAGCCCGCCAACAAGGAGGCTTCCTCCCACGTAAACAACAAAAATTGTGGAAACATCACCTTGAGATCTATCATAGCACCCGAAAAGCAATCCGAGCCACACACTCCTTACCACGTACAAGCTGGCTAAGTCACCCAAATATCCAACAAATCTACACACTAAAGAATACAACCATCCCCCCCACCCCTGACAATGACATAATGGTAAAAAAAATGGATCGAAGAACTCGCAACCATAGGACGAACAGCCAAGATGGAAGCCCACAAAATCACCACCAAACAAACGGCCATCAATTGTAAAAAAGCCATCACAAAATATAGACTTTTACTAAGCTCCAAACCTAAAAGCATACATAAAAAAATATTCAAACCCACCACAAATACACCCCTAGACTGCCTCAAAGACGCAAGAGACAACATACTCACAAACCCAACAGATGTTAACCATGAAATCTCACAATCACAACAAAATTCCTTTAATAGGAAAGCCCCCCTATGCGATGATCCCACCGACCATCCCACAATATGTCACTGCGCAGTTCGTAAATACCCATGGCATGACCACGAAGGATTCATCATTGAGAAACGAGGCCCCCACAACGCCAAAATATCAGAAAACTTCACCCGAGAAGTGTTCGACAATAGTCTTAAGCGACTAGCCAGGGGCAAAACTCCGGGACCCGACAACATCCCAAATGAGATCCTCAAAGCCCTACACCCATCCTTCCACGATATGTTGTTTCTATTCTTCCGGCAATGTTACCACCAAAAGAATATACCCCAATATTGGAAACATAGTAAAACAATACTCCTCCACAAAAAAGGTGACCCACTAATGCTCATTAACTACAGACCTATAGCCCTAGCTAATACTATATATAAACTTTATACTAGTACACTCACTGCTTTACTCACAAGCTATGGCGAAAAATACAAAATCATACACTTTAGCCAAGAAGGCTTCCGGCCACAAAGAAACACAACTAGACAAATACAAATGATAATAGCAGCACTTGAAGATGTACGCTTAACTAATAATGACATATACCTCACCTACATAGACTTTAGAAACGCCTTTGGATCCATAGACCACGCAAGACTCCTCGCACTAATGGAGGACCTAGGATACCCCCAAGACGCTGTCGAACTAATAGGCAACATCTATACAAACTCATCCACTTCCTTCCATGGCAACCATTTTGGAGCAACCCCACCCATACAAATTAATAGAGGCACCATCCAAGGCGACACCCTAAGCCCTTATCTCTTTATCATCTTCCTAGACCCACTCCTTAGATGGCTAGAAAAAGACAACATAGGCTACCACTTCAAGACATCACCAACTACTTGTAACACCATAGCATATGCGGATGACCTTGCCATCCTCACCGACAACATAACAAATATCCAACCACAAATACGCAAACTCCAAAAATATTCAGAATGGGCACATCTAGACCTCAACCTCTCTAAATGCGCAATTACAGGATGCCCAAACAAATCAAACCTAAAACCCACTACCTTCAAAGCTTACATACAAGCCCAACACATCCACTTCAAAAATAAACCCTTTCCTACCCTCACACAAAATGAACCATATACATATCTTGGTATTAGCTTAATCCCCTCATTAAAATGGAACATCCAAAAAAATATTACCATAGAAAAAGCCAAAAAACAGAGCAAACTATTAATGACTTCCCCTGCCACGATTAAGCAAAAAATACACATTTTAAATACAGTAATAAAACCAAGTATAGCATACGCTTACTACGCAGTTCCATTCTCTAAACCAGACATTAAAAAACTAGACAAAATCCTTAGCAAACTGACTAAAGAGATATGTAATCTACCCAATAGCACAGCAAACATACTAACACACCTCCCACACGAAGACTTTGGCATTAATACCACCTCTATCCTCCCTGATTATATCAACTGCATTGGTAAACAACTACTAAATGCCCTCAACGATCAAGGCCAGTTAGGCCAAATCTATCAAGGTCTCACCAAATACATAACAGCAAAATATGGAGGATCCTACCATCTTCCACGTCTGAAATATCAAGCATGTGCAAGATCGCCCGTATCCCGTACACTCTATCTACTCGAAAGGGAATATGAAATCCATGTACATACCTCCATCAAAAACTTTCCCATCAAACAATCAGCATTAGAGCTTGCATGGACACAAACCGCAAAATACGCCCTCTTCTCTCCAAACCAACAACAAGCCGCTAAAAGATACCTCAACAAACTACACACGTACAATATCACTACCCTCAACCAAATCCAAAACCCCGACACACATCAAATACTATCCCCTCAAGAATTCAAACAAAAATTCAAAGCTGCCCCAAAGCTAATTAAAGAAGCCTTGGCGCAAGCCCAACTACTATTCCCACATAACTTACCCACAACCCACAACCATCCCTTACAACAAGTACCACCCACAATACACAACCCACCCACAAATCCCAACAACCAAATAGACCCCACGAGTGGGAAACCAATACAAGCCATAATAAGCACCAAAACCACAACATATAAAGACAAATGGGGAGCAAAAGCCATAAAACAACACTACTTATGTCAATGGGACACCCATCCAAATAGTACAACAAAATGGGTAGAAGCATCATTACTCCTCCACCATGATAACATCACATTGGACCACAACATATTTATACTCCACAAATTTCTACAAAACCAACACAAAACCAACACCCTAGCCGCATATAATTCATGCATAAACTTTTCACAATCCAAAGACCAAAGGTTTATTCGCCCACCCATCATCGCCCCAAACCTCACACTAAACACAAAGGAATGCAACCCAGATAAAGATATCATTGCCACCAAACCCGCCATACAAATACAAGGAATAGAAGCCAATATATACGACCAAAATGGGGCATACATCCTAACTATGCCAATCACAAGATTACAATGGTTGTGGGATCGATATAACCAAAACCAAATGCACCCCATGATACACTTCCTCAATCCCCCGCCCCAAGATTTTGCCACCGAAGTCCTATGGCTAACCCAAAAATATGTCACAATCCTCCCAAAAAGAAAGCCAAAAAAATATAACCCAAATAACAACCACCAAACCCTACACCCCTCCACCCTACAGACCCTAATAACAACCTACAACATCACACACTCATATTACTCCTCACCCCTCACATGCCCAATAACACTCACACGATATAACTCCCCATATAATAGAGATATAATTTTTGGATCAACCGGCCTTGCTCACTCATCAAAGTGGGGAGGCAATGGCCTAGCTCATCCCCCAAACCTTAAAACTGCGATGACATCAATCCATTGGGCCCACATGGCAGCCCAAATAGACCATAACACCACAACCATCATCGTAATCAACCATAAAGAGAGCACCCTCCCTGTCACCCATGCAGAAATGCACATAATAGTAACCATCCCTCCTAACACCATACAATACAACCCCACACCGGAATGGCCAAAATACTTACATCAATTAGAAAACCAATACACCACCATAATAAGAATCCACAAACTTGGTCTCCCCTCAATTAACCCTCAAATACCCTACGCAATCACATCCAACATACTTGGACTATATAATACCAAAACTAACAATAACCTAGCCCAAACTACCCCCCATATGAAAAGAATAAAATACTCCAAAGCATGGCATCAAGCCCCACAATACAATCACTCAGTAATCAACCACACATCACATCCCCTACCAACGGAACTATACAATATCCACCCCCTTAAATTCAAGCCTCAACAATGTATATACACTGACGGTTCATTCATACCCCCTGACGAACATGGTATAGGCAACACAGCCGGATCGGGTTTACTCTCCTGCCAACAACGTTAGGATTGCAGAGAGACTCCCATGTCTCCAAAACATCCTCAGAGCTGAATTAAACGCCATCCTAATAGCAATCCAAAGTACACAACACCATACGCGAGATTTCCACATCTTTACAGACAGCCTCAATAGTATATACCTGATAAACAATCACATACGACACCCATCATCCCAACACAACCACCCAGACAAGCTACTCATAGCCGCCATAGTCAACCACATAACATGGTCCACGCATAAAATCACAATTCAAAAAGTCAGGGCACATACAGGCATAATAGGCAACGAAATAGCAGACCAATTAGCAAACGATGGGGCCCTCCTAAACAAACCCACCAATACACCCAGGATACATACGGCACATACCACACCGTACTGGCTCAATGGGGTACCAACAGGTACCCACACGGGTGCCATACGAAACCTACAAACATACATCAACAAAGAACATAGGAACCAAGAACTGAGATTAGCACAATCCAAATTCACATACATAGACAAATGGACGTCCAATGATCAAATAAACCACAAACTCTCCAACCAATTTTGGAAAAACCCCGGGACTACAGATGCCCAAATCACACAAACTCTAAAATTCCGTTACGCCCAATACATGGGTAACCACCGTAAACATATATTCTGGCCCAACTTATACCCAAACCCCAATTGTACGCTATGCTCCAACAATACCATAGATACATGGCCGCATCTACTATCTACATGTTCAAACCCACACATAAAGGGATTACGAATAGCACGCCATAATAAGGCAGTCCACCAAATTGTACATACGCTCCAATCAAATAAACACACAAGATACTATACACTCGTAAATGCAGGCCACCAAGACTCCAGACCACAAGACAACACAGTCCCACAATGGCTACTCCAATGCACATGTACCACTGCACCATGCACATGCCCAGCTAAGCTAAGACCAGACATATTATGCATAATAGGTGCTCCTACAGATAGCCAACCCCCTTTAAGGCCTACCCCATCACATACCATACAATTCATCGAATTCACCTACTGCCACGACAGATTCCCAAATAATGCACGCAATGAAAAAACCACTAAATACAATACACTCATACATACACTTAGAAGAGCCGGATGGCAAGTCAACCCCCTCATTGCCATCACAGCAGGTGTCAGAGGGGCTATTCATGAACAACCAATTAAAGAACTAGAAAACCTAAAAATACCCAAAACCGAGATAAAAACACTCATGAAACACCTACACCAAATTGCCATCAAATACCTTACATACCTAATACTCAACAAACGAAAGCTTGACAAGAAACAACCCCCAGTAGACCCCCCTTAGACCCTCCGCGGACTTTAGAAAGATCCTACGACCCTCGCATACCTTGTTAGGCGTCAGTTACTGCACCCCCCTCGAAAACTATCGGAGCCCACCTCCCGAGAGGAAGGAAATACTCATACGGTGAAGCTTGGTCAAACATGAACACCGTAGCGAGGAACGGACTCCCATTCACGTTGGAGTAAAACCCAAACTCCGATGTTACTTTTATTTATTTTATTTTATTTTATTTATGGGTCCATGTTCACAACGCCTATCACCGGGGACATAACGTTATTCAACTGTAGGAGGGAGTTGGGTGGGTCTGGGAATATGTTAGGTTGTGTTCCCGGATGATGCCTTTGGGATTCTTGTTGTGCATATTCAACATGATATACTCTTGCTCTCTTGGGTTAATTTAACCAACAATGGTACCCTTAATGCATCTAGCCCCACCCATTAACCTCCACCCTTCGGTGCAACATCAATCTCCAACCGTCCTCTGTCATTGGATGGGGTTTACATTGATATGGGTCCATGTTCACAACGCCTATCACCGGGGACATAACATTATTCAACTGAAGGAGGGAGTTGGGTGGGTCTGGGAATATGTTAGGTTGTGTTCCCGGATGATGTCTTTGGGATTCTTTCGTTGTGCATATTCAGCATGATATACTCTTGATCTCTTGGGTCAAATTAACTAATGGTTGTACCTTGAATGCATCCACCCCGCCCATTAACCTCCGCCCTCCGGTGCAACATCGATCTCCAACTGTCCTTTGTCATTGGATGGGGTTTACATTGATATGGGTCCATGTTCACAACACCTATCAACGGGGACATAACGTTCCAATTGAAGGAGGGAGTTAGGTGGGTTTGGGAATATGTGAGATTGTGTTCCCGGATGATGCTTTTGGGATTCTTTGTTGTGAATATTCAGCCTGATATACGCTTGCTCTATTGGGTTAAATTAACCAATGGTTGTACCCTGAATGCATCTAAGGTAGAGGGTGCTAAACCAACACCCCATCCAAAACCAACACCTATAAACGCCTCCCAATTGCCAACACTCTACAACCTTGAACCGTTATCCGGCGGTGTAGGAGTGTATGGGCCCACGGAGTGACGGTTTTAGGTGCCATTAGTGGTGCCACCACATAGCGGCCTCCACTACTTCCACGTAGGGTAGGTAACGGGCTCCACTCTATCTCGGGTTGGTTCAAGGTGGGATTAGGGTGGCTTGTCAATGCCTATTCTAGCCATTCTATTCACAACGCCAAAGAGGTAGGCCCACAAAGCACAAAAGGGTCATTCCCCGGGACGCAAGGGGGTTGGTTCCCAGGATGCAAAGGTGATGGTTTTGCAAGCGAACCGGGTGGGATCATGGGGGTAGTTGTATGGCTTTGCATACCATTAGTACTTTGGCTGTGATGTAGTTTTGGTCTAGTACCCAACTATGTTGTGATGGTTCTAGGCAATGAAGGTGGGGGTCCTCATCATATGCAAGGTTGCCATACACGGGGCCTATGGATTGGTTTAAGGAAGCTAGTAGTTTTGACTTTGAATATTCATCAAATATTCAATTGAGACTAAAAATATTTTTTCTTTCTTGATGCCTATGTTTAGCCCAAAGGCTAATACGGATATATATTTTTTATATCAACCACATACCCATATGTATGTGCAATAGCTTAAAGTGTTGGTTTAAGCACCCTCTACCTTAGCCCCACCCGTTAACCTCCATCCTCTAGTGCACCATCAATCTCCAACCGTCCTCTGTCATTGGTTAGGGTTTATTTTAGGTTTAAGGGTCCTAATGTGGGGGGAAGGTCAGTATTTAATCATTTAGTACTTAGGTCTTGGTTATTATATTTTATACATACTAAACTTATGTTTGTTGCATGATGAGGATGCACCTAGCTACTCACCGGCATTTGCCTTACTCATATAGTGAATAATGGATTCTACTTTCCACCCTTTTGCCCTTGTTGGTTTTACATGGGAAAAGCATTCAACTCCTTCGTCTGAATAATGTTACGGAGGGTTAAAATCAGTTTATTATCGTTTTTTATTGTTTTTCATGGGGAGTGTAGTATGCGATCTACTCAAAAAGTAGCTATTTACATCCATGATAATGGACGAAGGATGAAATGAGAAATACATTTGTTCACCTGAGTTTATGTGCTTTCCATCCCAAAGAAAGCGATACCTTTATCTCATATTTAAGTAAAAGTAGACTAAGTATAAGCCCATAATTATCAAATTTGGAATTCATGATAAGATAGTATGGTAAAATCCTCCAATAGAATGTGTAGAGTTGATTGTGATAGTCTTATAGTATTTGTTTTTATTGTATTTTCACTATTCAACGTTTATTGGCCCCTAGAATTGAAGCAATCAAAGAGTCTGGATTTTGGGAATATGTTTAGATTTGCTTAAACACGTCATCTTTCCAGAATTGGGAAGATTTCAACAATATTAATCTTCCCAAAAGAGGAAAATATTAGTAAAGTATTTCCTCCCCACAAAATGGTAAGTGTTATGAGCGATAAATAGTCTTAAAAACATCATTGGTTGAAACGTCAATTCCTATGTAGAGCCAATTGATATGCATATTTTAAAATGTAAATAACACCTAAATAGGCGTTGGAGTCCCCAAATTGGTATGATAAATTTTATTTAGTATGATATTTTTACTGCATCCCTATGATAAGTGTTGTGAAACGAAATCATTCTTGTATGTGCATTCTAGTTGGCTTCGGAAATAGGTTGCCTCTTCACTCAAGCAAATTAATTTGGGTCAACATTTGATCCCAAAAACTTATAACTTTGTTTTCTGATTCATATAGCACCCATAGTAAAAAGAACAAAGAAAATTCATCATATACCGTGTTATTGTGGTAACAAATATTCAAAATAGTATGAAATTCTGGCAAATTAGTGTCGGACAACCTACTTGCGCATATCAATGTAGAGAATCCGGCTAGGATATGTGGTTGTGATCATATTCTTATAAATAGAATTCATAATGTTGGCTACCATAATGTTGGCTACCCACATAATAGCATCAACTTCTCCTCCCGACTTTGTCCTACACATACTTACTATGTGAAGGTATAAGTTGTTATATACAATAGATGTTTTCAAATAGCTACTTCAGCGTTGTATAGGTGAACCACCACTGTGACACATGTTGTCTCGGCTAGTACACCCATTCACTATGGTGGTGAATGGCTTTACACTACAAGCATGTGAATCCTAGGCAATTGTCTTGCGTCATTGGGAAATTATCCCGCATCATTGGGAAATCTGCAATTTTTTCATGGTGGTGATGTTTGAAGATTTCTTTCGCTCCTAATAAGACTTCATTATGTATCATATTTCAAGTATGAATCAAAACTGAGTTTTGTCATGATTGATATATATATATATATATATATGAAATGGGGTCAAGGTTTTGTATGTGTGCTTCGAATATTTAGGTTTTTGTTTGTCGATAAAGCACAATTCATTGAAATGGATGCTACTAAGGAATCAATACTGATAGTAGGAGTATTTACCAATGTGGTGAATTTTCAAGAGAATCATTAATCACGTATGCATCCTAATTTCTATGGTATGTGCACCGATTCTCACACGAGTGTGATTTGATGTGTATTTCTTAAGAACTATTCACTTTTTAAAGACCCTGGCTCTTTTCACTTAATAACACACATTGTTCATGTCCTATAAAGTGATGGTTGTAAGGCTAGAGTAAAAAAAATGTGATGCAAACTTGATGATATCGATGCAAAGATTTTTTGCATATGGTTGGTGTCCTCAAATAGATTGGTACACTCTGTGTAAGACTTCTATAGTTTGAAACCAAATGCGTTCCTTGTAATTCAAGATCGGGTAGCTTTAGGCTGAAATTGTTTAGGTGTTCTCAACATATGTAGGTTTACGATGCATCATTAAATGAGAGTTGATAATGACTATTTATGGATGATACAAAAGATACATTGGTTTGAATGGGAAATGAAACCAATTTAGGACGTCCACGAGTGAATCTTTTTAATGCCATATGTAATGATGAAAAATATCTATGTGTTGTAGTTAGGTTTTTGCTATGACTTAAAATAACCAAAACCCAAGGTACACACTCTCAAGGAAGGCTTAACTAGTGTTTATTACATGCATTTGTCACATTGCAATTCATCAATTAGACAAAAGAGTTGTTATTTCTCTCTTAAAATACAACTAACATGTCCTTCATTATTCTTTTCTCTCAAATGGTTCCTCTAAGGACCTTTCTTCATGTATCTCATTCAATCTTGTCTTTTGGTTGTGGTATGTTAGTTTATGTTCCCTTATAGTGAAGTGTAACAATAGTTTGTGGTAACTATGATCTTTTGAGTGTAACAATTGTCTTTATAGCCTTTGGCCATTGCATCTTCAATTCATAACGAGTACCTTCATTAATTGGTCAATGTTAATTCATGCACACGACAAACTATTCATTTGTAACTTCCAATATTTAATTATTACTTGCAATCTTGCAATTAATAGCTAAACCAAGGTCAAACTATAGTCTCAACTGCCATGCACAACGGCTGGGGCGAACCAACCCGTATATTGGTACCTTACCGGGGAGGGACGAACGGCTGGGGATTCGTGGCACTCACTTAAAATCAACCATCCTACATATCGTGGATGAAGTGGCTCCAATACAAAAAGACCCCCTATGAGGTTGAGGGCTGATTCATTCGAATGTGACATCACTAGACATCCGGTAAGGTACCAATGTATGGGTCGGTTCGCCCTGGCCCATGCACAACATGCATCATCATCAACAACAACCAAGGTAATGCACAAGACCATAGTTAAGCTTGTTAGCTTACACTTCACTCTCGTAGATCATAATTCTTAGACTAGAAATCAATCTAAGATTCTTACTTCATCCAAGGACAACTCATGCCTAAATAAAATGATAACCTAGAGCTCATCCTAACACTCTAACTCACAATCTAGCATCCCCACAATTACCTAACTAATCAGAACTCCATTCTCATCATCTTCACTTGGTAAAAGGGTTCACTAATCTCAACTCTTACCTACTCACAAACAAGACTATAATCACACATTTAATATTATGGCTCATTTTGTCCTCCACCCTTCACATGTCTCAACAATAGTCAAGTAACCTCTCTCTCTCATACTAATTTTTGACCTCCTCTCTTCTCATCACTTGATATGTGTCACGTACCTCTCCATGAGGAGTGCCTGAAACACCATGGGCACAAGGGGGACCCCGGAGTGACACCCGGGACTTGTGGCACATGTCAAATACAATGAAAATAAGAGACTAAATATGAAGAGAGAAAAAAAAACATATAGCTTGCATTTCAATAATAGAGAACGGATGAATAAAATTTTATTTTTTTATGAAGAATCAAGGGATGGGTAAAATCAATTGTGAAGTCATCAACCCTAACAAATTTTGGATTAGGGTTTCAAAATTCTATGTCTTCATAAGAACTTTGGCATTATGAATGTGGCGTATAAATTGTAATACATTTTAAGGATTTTGGAGATTGGGGAAAAATGAACTAGTTGCACATAGATTTTGAACACTTTTGTGATAAAACATAGAGTAGATCCTTATGAATTTGGTGGTCCACTTCTTGGTCCCATGTAGGTACATAAGCCATCTACTATCTTAAGAAACTCTAAGCAAACTTTCAATAACATCCCCCATCCACCCTCCAAAAAAATCCATTGCAGAGATACTAGGGGTTAAATTATAATGCATTCAATACTAAACATGGGACATTATAAAGTATTGTGGGGGTCTTACCAGCATATGTTCCTTACATAAATGTCTTGCGATAAATTCGCAAGTACATTTTATTCTATTTTATTCTATTTTATTTAGAAATGTCACTGGAGTATCGATTCGCTTTTCTCTTTTCTCTTTTTTCATTTCTTCTTCTTTGTGTCAAGAATTTTCATGTTTCAAGAGCATCCAACCACTGATTCTACCCCACATTTGAAGGCATTTGCGACCAAAATAATAATAGCTTCTAAAATACTAAGTTTGAGTCATTTGTTTATACTAAGTTAACTTAAGGTAGATGAACCATTCCCGACCATCACCTGTTTTAGTAGCTTAGTCCAACCTATTTTCGTGCAACACAATATCAATGTTTGATCCATGCTGACATGTCATAGTTAAAATCCAACTTAGTCAAATGTTAGTCACTGATATATAGATAGAAACGCCGGCCTCAATTGGAGGTAAGCATGAATGGAGAGTCACTTTCGCCTATGGGCTAATTACCGCCTTTTGGTGATGGACTCTATGTAACAGACCAAGTAAACGTAACCAATATTTTTTCCTGGCTGGAAGTAAGAGGGGTGGGTATAAATTGGGGGGAGCATTTGTAAGGGGGGTGTGAGCCCAAATTGATGTCCACATGTGTTGTTAACACTTGTAAAACATTACAAGTAGTGTTTTGTTGATTTATGATTATTCACAAAAATATAAAAAGAGTGAAGCTTGAAGAAAGCTAAGTTTGAAGCATTAGGCTTGTGTGGAGTGGATTTAAGTAGTATGAGGACATACCTTGGTAAAGTGTGGTAGGTAGAAAGCCAATGTTAGTTAAATGTTTGAATTAGGATCTTTGTTGATCATTTGAGGGAGGAAGACTTAGGAGATTAGATGAGAGCCTACAAAGTAGGAGGAGATTTCGAAGGCTTATCGAGAGCCTTGTGGATGGGATGAGTCCCTACTTAGAAGGAGAAGGTTAAGGGGTTGTGATTGGAGGCTCTAATCCTCTCACCCTATCCTTACCTCATGCCCTCTCAACTCACTATATAATCCCTCATTCTTCCCTCACTCATCCTCTCTTTTCTTCGTGCTCCTTAAGCACCCCACGGGTTATAAGTGTGGGTGTGTGGGAAACAAGATAGGAGCACATGTGTGTGTGCTTAGTTCTTAGGTGAAGAGCCAAGGCTATTTAGCCTTGAAGAGGGATTGACCTCTTGTTAGAAGTAGATTGGGTTTAAGGAATTTGGAGTTTGATTGTAAACTTCAACTTGTTGCATTGAGATTCATATTGAAGTGAAAGAGTTTAAACTTGTTTAAACTTGTGGCATTTAGAGTGACTAGATTGTACTAGGTGCATTACTTGTAGTGTTTTATTAGTTATGAACTTGAGCAGAACTTTATAGTGAGAGATTTATCAATTATGGATGATCAGAGTGTTCAATGGGTATGAAAATTTGAGGGATTGTTTATTATAAAGTATGGGAGTTGTGGTAAAAATTTGAGAGCTTCAGTCATTGGGATGAAAGAGTTATTAAAAGTTGAAGGGGAGGGTGTCTAAGAACAAAGCAACAAGGTTTGAAAATATGTATCTCTTAGAGGGTTATAGATATGGATACCAAAATTTGACACTACCTTCTGAACTTATATATCTATCTTGTGTCAAAATTTTAGATTGATTGGACGTAGAAGTTGGAAGTTATTAGAGTTTTAATGACCGGATGCTTTATCACATCATTCATACTAAGTAGTTAGAGTTAGAATTTCATGCATAACTTTTGCATATGAACTCTGTTTGTGCCAAAATTTGGTGTGGAGATTTTTGATAAGGTACTTAACAAGTGTACCAAATTTTACTTGAAGAACATAAGTTGGGTGGGAGTTATACTATTCTAAAGTTTAATAGGAAGACATTGATAGAGATTTACATCAAGAAGAACTTAGAGAAGGAATGGCAAAAATCCACTTTCACCTTCCCATGAGAAAGTCATTGAATGTTCCCATTCATAGCATGTAATTCAATGAGTGTATCAAACAAACAAAGATAAGAGAACAAATGACCAAATTCGTTACATTGAGACTTTTCATAGTCTCAATTTAATGCTTAATTTTATGTTTTTCATTAATTTCTTGATTGAATCTATATTTGTAAGTGATTTTTGACTATATATGGGAAGATTATCATCGAGTCGAGGATAGTCTATAATTAGAAAGTCAAAAATATGAAAATTGTCTCTAAACAATTGTTGAAATTGTAGGCAAAAGTCTCAAAATTCTGATATTGTCTCAAAATAACGAATTTGGTCATAATAACTTGTCACAATTCGGAGAGCAAATTTAAAGGAATCCCGTGAGAGCTCCAAGAGCATATATTTTGAAAAAACGTAGGTCCCAAATGGGCCATATGCAAAGCCTAGCAAGAAGACACGTGGTAGTCATTGAGGATCGTGACCATATGAGAACAATGGATGAAAATGTGAAGTGGATAAAATTAACACATCTATTGTCAATTTTTTCTCTAAGCCTTAGGGCCCCCTTTTGTACATCTACCTTTACTTCATAAAATTTAATAGCCAATTTACATGTAACACACTAGAGAACAACTAGCCACTTGGGGCCCATGCCTCATCGTTGGTGGGAGGAGGAGGCCCTCATAGGCGAGGCAGTGTTGTAATATCGTAGATCACTTGGCACATGGGCAATCTCATGCACTCTAAACATGGAACCTGAAACCTCCAACAGTTTGTTTACGCCAAGTTCATCTTAAAGGCAACAAGAAAATGCAGGATTGAACTTCAAACCTTATTCAATCATGATCTACTCAATATGTATGCGAGCTTAATATCTACATGTTCATGTGCCAAAGGTGCTCATAAGTATTAATAAAAGAAATCCAAGTTCTCATTAAAGATTACTAAGTCGAAAGCAAAAAAAACAAACATATCTTGCACAACTCACTCACAACACTTACGTGACAAGAAGTGATTGGAATTCACAAAGAATCACAAAAACTGGCAAATAAAAATGCATTGTATTTTGAACTCAATATATCTTCAAGATTGAAGAAGCACATAATCCACTTCTCTTAAATCCACTCCTCTCAAGTTTCTAGGAGTCTTTTGCATGGCATACTAACAACAATCACATAAGAGAATAGTACATCAAAGATTTTTTGATTATTGAGGTGCTTCTGATAGATCTAATTACGCTTCTTGTAAGAGGTGCTTCAAATGCAAGCATGATGATTTTCATTCTTCCTACTTTATACCTTTAAGTATTTTTTAATACTTGTATTTAAAGCCTATGTGCTCATGGAATCCACAAGCGAAGTGTCATGTACCAATACGGAATTAACCACGATGACATGTGATAGCACGAAATCAATAAGCGAGAACTCATGTAGTAGTGTGGAGTCGACGGCAAGGACTCGATTCACAAGAGGGATATCTTTGAAGGCATGCGTGGCCAAAGCGGCCGGGTGGACATTAGAAAAGGCTAAGGATATAACCTTGCCCGACATTAAGGAATGTAAAACTACATAGTATGGTGTTAATCAAGTTGTGTATATTCCAAGGGTAGATTGGAATTATATATTGGGTTACAAAGAGAGAAGTCTCTACATGTCATTATAAACTTTTCCACTCGGGCTAGGACGAAATCGAAAGGTGGAGGATTTTTGGTTACAGGGGGTTGGAGGGCTTGGTTTCAAGTTTGCATTTGTTGAGGAGGATGGCAAAGTGGGAGCAAATGGCGGTGGTGTGTAATTAGGTTTGCATTGTTTTGAGATGGCTAGGGGGGAGTTTAAAGCAATTGGTAAGGATTTTGAAGGTGGAAATGTGAATTGATCCTTGTTGGCCGGCCGTTCTAGGACAACAAGTGGCTAAATTTGCCAACTACAAGTAGTGATGGTGCAATGAGTGGGTGTATTTGCCAATTTTCCTTTGTGTTGCCATTTATGGGAAATAGTCGTGGCAGTATGTGAATTTGATGTAGTTGAGTTTGATGTTGGCAGTGGGTTGGTTGGGGAAGGGGTCTTGGGTTTGGAGGTTTTCGATGAGAAGAATGTTTGGGCGGAATCGAGATGGGCAGATGCATGGGGTGGAGGGACAAGTGCAGGGGAGTAACCAGTGTGGGATGGTGTTGTCAATGGGGGTAGTAGAAGAAGATGTACCATTAATGAGGCATTCAAATCGAGTCTGGTGATGGGAGAGTAGGAGTTGTCCAATGTGTTATAGTCCCTTGTTATGTATGTCCATGTGCAAACCCTAAAGGATAGGGTGTGTGCAATTTGCAAGAACGTGGGGCCATGTGTCAAGGTTGGAGTTCCAAAGAGGGCATAGTGAGCATAATGGGGAAATGACTTTTTGGGCCTAGAAGAAGTGCTTGCAATAGTTGTCCATGTATTGAGCATTGTGAAATTTGAGTGTTTGGGTGATGTGGGAATTTGGGATGGTGGACTTCTTCCAAAAGGTGTTGGAGAAATGTGGTCCAATGAGGTGTTCTTTGTCATTTACAAAGGGTTGAATGGTAGGGGTTGATTTGTTGGGTGAGGTGTTGTTTGTAGAAAAAGGGAAGTTGTGTGTCAAGGTTTTGGATGGGGCCTTTCTAGAAGTTTATTGTGTAGGCAGTTAGGGTGGGGGTGGTAAACGTGAATGGTTTTGCCATCAAGGGGAGCTTTGGCACCGGATTAAGCGAGGGTTTCAACTACGTCATTGCCTTGGATGCCCGTGTGGGATCGGACTTTGAGGATATGTATTGGGAGGGGGGGTTGAGAATGTATTAATGCGAGGATGTTTTGTAGAAGAAATTTGTCAAGGTGGTGTCTATGGGCCATGGGGGAATGTTTGAAGTTCCTTAGGAGATACATTGAGATAAGGTTGTCAATGAAGATGTAGGTTGTGAGGTGGGGGTGGAGTAGTGTGGTGGCTTTGTGCAAGGCCATAAGTTCCACACGAAAAATATTTCGGTGACATGGTAAGCAGAGGGCACGTAAAGTGTTGTTGCGTGGAGCATATATTCCCATATCCCGCTTTGGTGAGGTTGTCTTCTTCGAAGAGGGATCCCTCTATGTATTTGGTGTGATGGGACGGGAATTTAAAAGGGGGGTCATGATGGAAGGTTGGGAGGGGTGGGGTGAGTGGGGGTGTGAAAGTAGGGGTGGTTGATGTTTGGGTTTTTTTTCCAGCTATGTCTTGGAAGTGTTTGGGGAGCCTTTTATGTTGGAGCTAATGTGCAGGTGGTGGAGAAGATATGTGGGAACAACAAAAAAATTGACGGGGGGGGGGGAATGGAGATCCAACCGTGGACACATATGAGGGGCCATTCACGGTTGGGGTACTACTTTTGGGACAAAGGAATTAAGGACTTTGTCGCATTGGATCTTGACGTTTATTACGATTTACTATGATTTAATTAATAAATTTCAAATAGATAAGTAGATAGGTCGTAAGATTTATCAAGAAATATATTATTTGATATTAAATAATGACTAATAATAGATAAATTCCTTATGAACTAATTAGATAAGTCATAAAACTTGTAGAGAGGTCATATGACTTGTTTTGGCCACATCAATGGCAATTTCATTATTGAAGTGTACATCGGGGGTGAATTATTTTCCTGTTTGCATCCTAATACCTTGGTATAAGTGTCATGTATCCATACATATATTTTATTATGTCCAATTCTAATTCTAAACGTTCCTTTTTCATGTTGCCATGTTATTGTGTAATTTTGGCCATGTTTGGTGTGTTATGTAAGGCTATACAATTGGTATGCAATACACTTTTAGTTCTATTGGTACACAATTGAACGATAAGTGCGAGGAAGAAAATTGGGATCATTTCAATTAATTTTTGTTGTCCTTTTCATTCCTTAATCTTGAGGTCAACAGTTATGACAACAATCATGTATGTCCGTTAAGGAATGAAAATGAAAGCTTAGATAACCCTATTCCTTTTAAATTAACTTTGTCGGTGTAGATAAATGTAGAATGATCCAAAGTATGCTCCACAATACAAATCTAAGCACACCGACTATGTAAAGTTATCTAAAAAAGTCCTTAAACCGTTAGACACCCAAAAGTAGTACCCCAACCGTGAATGCCCCCATGAGTGACATGGCATGGGGTTGTATGCGACCGAGGTAATATGGGAAAGGGGATGTGATGGGATGTTTGATGGTATTGCGAGAAGAATGAATAAGTATTTAGGGTTTAGGGTTTTAGGGTTTAGGGTTTAGGGTTTAGCCATTACAATAGTGTGAGTAGCTGGAGCCATTGGATCAAAAATGTTATCTTAGGGGAAGGGGCTACAAAATGTGGTTAGGAATGTTAGTCACTAAGTTGACCAGTAGGTTTAGATTGCAAACATATTTAGGTGCCATAAATATCAAATACGGAATCAAGCATTCTCGGTTTTGTAATCGACTGGTGATTGGAAATGAGGTAGCTTATATGACGACTCTAGGTTTGAGAGACTATCCACTTAAAAAATTCATAGTAATTTGGATATTGAGAAAAAGAAAATATTATGAATTGCTTCTTATTTATATTTCTCTACATGGGAAAATTTTCCTTCAATTGTACCTAAACCATAAATATGCTAAATTGCTTAACCGGTTAGGAATAGATCGACTACCTTATATGACATCTCAACAACACACCATTTACTAAGTTCAAGCAAAAGTACGTGAGAAAGTCACTCCCTTAACCAACACAATTTACTTTGTTTATATGGCCATCCACCTTCTCAAAATATCTCACATGGATAAAATGGCCTCACAAACATTCGTAGCTACAAAAGGATAAAATTGACATGCACTTGAAGTTTCTTTCTAAGAATCAATGTGTTACATTGAAGCTCCAATAATTTGTAACAATTGTAACAAAATTATCGATAGTACTTGTAACAATTGAGGTGACCCAAATCATTGTTGGTACTTGTTAGGATTGTGGGTTACAAAAATAGGAGGTTTCATTGTACTATAAACCCTTGTACTTGGAAGCCAAAATTAGTTGTAAAATAGCGTTGGATTGGTATATAGGTGAATGCATAATACTTCAATATACAATATCAACAATGATATGTCAAAGAATATGTCAAACTAGAATACAAAAAAATAATGCTAACAATCAAACATCAATACTTGGTCAATATCACCATTGAGAATATTTGTGTGAAGTGAAGACCTTGTCCATAAGTGGTTTGGTTTTCGAAGACATGATGAGGGGGTAATAGTAAAAATTGATCTTTGTAGGTTGATTGTTGATTCATCCCAATTTGAGTTCATTAAGTACACTAAATACTGTCAACAATTCTATTTGTCTCGCTCAATACTAATTGTAAACCGTTTGAGTAGTGTCATCAACAGTGAATGTAAACTTGACATTGTTTGTCATTCTTTGTAAAGAAATATGGGCATTATAGATTTACAATGTTGCAATTATTGTTACTTACTAAGTGGTTTTCCATCTGAATTTCAATCATCCATGACAATCGTTCATTACATAATTGTTAAAATCCAAAATATACAAAACTTTGTTCCAATATTTGGGATGACAATATTGATATTGGAGAGAGGGAATTGTTGTATATGAGCGTACCTCTCATCCATCCAACATGAAAATTTGACCCCCTATAGGTTTGTTGCTAATTCATCTCAAATGACCTTGTAGTTTAGATTTTGGATAGGAAAAAATCCAAGGAAATGCTTAAGGAAGACTTAAAAGATGATTTTTGGTATTATCTAGGTGTCTCATATAAGTTTAATTAGGGAAAACACATGTTTAATTTAAGTTTCATGATTTAGATTGACAATTCATATGCTTGTTCGTGACTAAGGGTTTGAAAGTTTCTCAACAACAATACATGCATTTGTGATGGTCACTCGTCTTACACTAATCACCCAGTCAATAGTCTAGCAATGGGTTCCTTTTAATTTATTGTGCGGTGCCCAAGCATAGGCACAATCATCGTCAATTGTCTTGCATGTAATATCCCATTCAAGGCACTTTGGAACAGGGAGAAAGCACAGTCAAGTATACGGACAAAATGCTTTGGTATACTAAGACCATGATTTTTTTTGGTCAAACACCTAAAAGTAGTGGCAAAGTGTTGTTTAACTGGGATTTTTTTTTCATGGTGCCCTCTATTGTTGTGTTAGGTACTCAAATATTAAATATCAAGGTAAGATCTTCTAACTTATCATTAAAAGTATTGCTCAAAAGGTAATGACTAATTATAGTTTTGGATCACTTTCACTTAAACTGATGCAAGATAATGGAGTTGTCTACTTGACCGTGTTTGGGGTCAATAGTCAATTGTCTCATGTTAATTAATAAATTCTAGTGTAACTTTTAGATGTCAATACAATTCCCACTCAAGGTTCACAATGTTATTCAATTTAATCCTTTTATGATGAATTTGTTATCAAACTATAACCTTTTTGTTGTGTTGTAGCCACCGCATCCACATATGCTCCAAATGTCACTAAAATCCAATACATTCAAAGGGTTCTATGTTAAACCATTTTTTGTTCGATCACCCCACTGAGCTTTCCTCTCATTGCTTGGAACCACAAGTTTATTGCATGGGTTATCTTATCATCTCACCCATGGAATTTGAAGTTATTTTTCAAAAGGATTTAAATGAAATCATATGCGTATACAAACTTACCAACCTCAAAATTCCAAAACCAGCCATCAAAACGCTCATGAAAAATATCCAATAGAACGCCATAAAATATCTCACATACCTCATTCTAAACAAAAGGAAACTTGAAAACAAATAGGAACCGGTGGCCCCACCTCACTGACATGGAACTTGTGGTACACCAAAAGAGCCCACCTCATAAGAGGCATAACACCTCATGTTGCATCATGGACACCATGATCAACTTTAGGTTAACGGGCTCATAGTCACGGCGGTACCTGGATACGGGCGTTATTTTTTATTTTATTTATTCTTATGTATGTAATTGCTTAGGGGTATTCAACTTGAGGTATGTATTCTCTTCCTCAATTTTTTGTCCTTTCAACCAGAGTCTCCTTCTTCGTAGTCAATGGACTCGTCCAATTGTCCTTTCGCCTCTAAGGGGTTGTTTACACCATGAACCATGAAGTCGTCCCAAGGCCCTGTAAAATATGTGATTGGCTATTGAACTCGTCCTGGGACCACTTCGGTTTACACCAAGAAAAAAACATCGGAGTGACCATGGAGTTCGAGGTCCCCCAAAAGACATATTTTAAAGCCTACATTATCCACTCACATGATCCAACGGGTTTTGCAGTGGGAGAGACAAAAGAGGTGCTCTAGTAGAAAAAGGCAAGGGCCCATGGCAGAGAAATGTTGTTATAATAAATAAAAAATTGAATTTTTTGAAGAAGAGAAGACGAAGACAAGAGAATGGTGAAATTTGTTTTTTTTGTTTTTTCCCCCCAAAATTGTCTTTTTTGGGCATATATTAAAAAAATGAGCACATTCATTTTTTGGTGCATGATCATTCCACTTGGTCCACATTTAGTTTACACCTGGTGAGCGGCCCAAAGGCTTTGTAATTTGATTTCTTAAGAAGTCGGACCATGAAGTCGGACCATGAAGTCGGACCATGGGAAAATACCATCTTATATGGTATGACTTCATGGTCCGTGGTGTAAACTGGCCCTAAATCTGCCAAGAGTTAGAGGAGGCCAACATGAAATACTTGCTTGAAAGAGAGTTTGTGGTCTTCCGAGTTCCTGAAACCTTCTTCTCCCCAATAATCTCGATTTTTGTACTCAAGACAAAATCCCACGTACTACAACGACACTCCTCTCCTAGTAAGATTGATCCTCTCGAAGCCACTTGCTTCTTTAATCACAGAGAGACCATAGTCTTCTACCAAGAAATTCCTTCCAATCAATCATGAGACTTAGTCCATTGTTCATCGCACATAATTTGCACGAGTAATTAAATAAAGTAGAATCTCTCCTCCGACTGTCTCCTGATGTCACTCAATTCCTCCTACTCAGAGCAATCTAATCTATATGTTGCGCCTCCATTTCACCCATGACGGACCACTGATTAACTTATGCATAATCATTCAGGGTCGCGGCGATCATCAGGGCTCGTTGAAGAAGAGAAATCATCCAGCACTTCACCATTCAATACCATCATCTCATACGGTGCACAAATCCTTGAACTAGCAGACGATTGACTCTTACAACCAAGTCTACTAGCGCACGAATGAGATATCCACCACTAGGAGTCTCTCCATCATCGATTCTTTCCTTTCGTTGCAGTCAGTTCAAACTCATTCCATCTCGATATATTTGCACAAGACAGACCATTGACTGCACACTGGTTCCTCCACATAATGTTTCCACAATCTAACTCCGTGAGTGATAATCTATCAATCATCCACACTCCAGCACAACGACTCCTTATTCTGGAGAATTGCTCGCAGTGTACGCATGACAATAGACCAACAAGCACATTCACTCTGGTGGTGACCTGGATCAACTTCAACTTTGATTTCCAAACGCAATAGTAGAATTAACGCATAATCAAGTTAAAAGACCATTGACTTAATCACATAAACAATTTCTCTCATCCAACACAATTCACTCCGAGGCAATATACCCAAATCAACACTCACTCATATGTGCAGTCAATGGACTGAGGACTCACTCCTCATCTGACGGTTACCAAAGCTACCAACATCTACAGGTTAAAATAGAGTGCATGTTTAGTGGATCAATCTCCGATTCAACAAAGTTCACGTTGTTCTAAATACAATGGCCATTCCGGCAAAAATCCAGTGTTTGGAAAACCCTCCGATTCAACAAAGTTCGCGTTATTCTAAATACAATGGCCATTCCGGCAAAAATCCAGTGTTTGGAAAACCCTCCGATTCAACAAAGTTCGCGTTATTCTAAATACAATGGCCATTCCGGCAAAAATCCAATGTTTGGAGAACCAAAAAGAGAGCTTCCTCTTTTCAGAGGCCAAATCCTTCAATTTCTTCCTCATTGCACTTACAAGGGTGGGTGGGTGGGAATTTCCACAAGACTCTTTCTATTTCCTTTGTATCTGCCTACTTGGTGACATAAAAACATCTTGCATAATAGAGCTTGCAATTATGCCTAGTTGGATGTGTTGTGAAAATATAGATATGTTGTGTCACAACCTACTTTGCTTTGCAAAAATATGTACCCTACTTAGGGTTTCTGCTACCAAATGGTATCCAACAACAAAAAATTGAACTTGACTGTCCCATACCTTGGAAGTTTAATCACCTATCTTCATGCTTCACCTCAAAGCATAAATAACTAATCCACCACATGTATGGAGTACTTACAAAGGAAATGTTCCTAATAACTTCAACCAATAGATATGCATAAAATGTCATAATCACAATACATCATTGTATTGAAAGTGTGAAGGGCTTGCCTCACCTGTGCCCATGCAACCAACCAACAAACATTTGAGGATTAGTTACGTACACGAGGTAAATAACAGTAGGACCCAGTTGTTATCCATGTTGCACACATTTAAACCACATCAAATGCATTGTAGTATTTCAAAATATAACACTCATTGCAGAATGACATATGGGTGTTCAAACATGTTCATTGGCCATGATTGGGTCACTCCAAGTAGAATACTCCTCTTGGCGATTAGCCCTAGTTTCTCTCACGTATCTACTACTCCAATGAGTATACACAAGTCTAACCCCACCTCACTCTTGTGTGAATGGTAAAAAAGGAGACTCCTTTTTAGGGTTAGGGGTTTATATTGGAGTTCTTACCTATGGTAAGTTTTCCCAACCCTAATTTTTACCACGTGTTAGAGATGTGGGTTACGTTTGTAACTATGGTTGTTTTGCTCCATTCATCTACATCCTTGTTACATTTCCACCATGGTAAATATGACCATTTTCCATGTATGTGCCTTTAGGATCTTCTGAGCATCTAGTTGTCTATTTATAAAATAAGACAATTGGGTGCAAGCATAGTAAAGTGGACCAAAAAAGTGCTCCGGTATATGACAGCCATGATTTTCTTGGTCAAACGCCTATAAGTAGTAGCAAAATGTTGTTTAAAATAGATTATTTTTCATGATGACCTCTATTGTTAAGTTAGGTACTCAAATATAGAATATCAATATGAGATCTTCAAAACCTATCATCAAAAGTGATGCGTAACAGCAACTGACTAAATATAGTTTTGAACATAACTTTCATGACCTTAAATAATTTGAACTTGGAATTTCTTTTCATATTCCTTGAATTCATTATAAACTTGAGGTCATCGTAATTTTTTTTTTCAAAAATTCATCAATTTAATGTAATGTAATTGTATTTTAAACAAGTTTTTGACAATTATCTTTTCAATGACACCCACTTGCACCGTCTTCTAAAATACATATACGTTGTTTGAAATCGTTTTTTGTGAACATAAATTGCTTGGCTTTGTAGATTCATATGTGAACTAAATGTTTATGAATTTTTATTTCATAAAATTCAAAGTTAGTATATTATTTTGGATCACTTTCACTTAAACTTGAGCAAGGATCAAGAGTTGTCCACTTTACCGTGCTTGCACCCAATTGTTATGTAGATTCATGTACAAGTTTACAATCACATGTTTTAGTTGCATGGCATCGATCGAGAGAGAGAGAGAGAGAGAGACTACAACCTATATGTACAAATTGACAACATGGGTTGGTTTTTAAGTCTATAACCTCTCCTATCATACCATTATCTTCTCAAATCTTTCCCTTTTAAATATTCTAGACTATGGACTCCATTGGCACATGTCAATTGAATTTCCTAGCTCTAACTAAGCTCTTTTTACATTGTTTTTCCTATTTAGCTTAAAATTGCAAAACATTTGAGTCCACAAATCTTCAGTACATTAATTTGGGGTCTTTGAAGCTAATTCCAGTGTCAAATTAACTACAATAAGCAACCTCCAAGATGCATACTATTTCAGGGCTTTATGTTGAATGTATGAGAGATATCATCATGTACAATAATTCCCTCTCTCCGACAATATTTGTATACTTATTCATAAGAAATGTCATTAGAAAAGATAACACAATGACATAAAATTTCATATGACATCAAATACAATAATCAATGCACTTTTGGGGTTTCTAACCATAATTAAGGAGTCAATTTAGGTCAAAATAGTTATCCCCGCGTGTGCACTACAATAGTAATTAGCTTTTTCATCCTCCCCTCCCCTCGGTAGGTGTTGTGAACATTCACTTGTTCATAACATCCTATGTAATACCACATTAATGGAGCCAATGATAGTTTAGGTGTGGTATGGCAATTCTTGCATGATATAGATCCAAGCAACGTAATAAGAATCTCATCACCCTACCAACAACCATAATCATGCACATTATGTGTTGTATAAATTCAAATAGTATCTAAAAATGACACTAAGATATGGGGGCTTAGTTCAACTACTTAACTTGAACATACACCTATATTTTAGTTGTGGGGTTAGGTGTGGCTTTAAGAATGGAAACCATAAACACATGTGATTGAAAGAGGTTGAACTATGTGCTCAAAATTCGTTAACCATTCTAGGCTCAATACTAAATCTTGATAGGGGTACTTATATTAATCTATTTAAATTTTAACAAAACAATCATATATAGTCATTAACATAAGTATACAAATACTTTTGAATATCAATCAACCCTTATTATATGTATAATGCAACAACCTAGCATTCGTTAACAAAGTTCATCATCAAATGATTAATAAGATCATATGTCAACTTCTTGTTGGTTCCTTTTTTATACCAAAATAAGCAAATCTCCATGTTTGATGGACAGTCCATCAATTCAATTGGATCCATATCTCGGGGAGATCACTCCATTGTAGAGTTGAACACCACGTGCGAACAAAGTTTGCTACCCCTATATTACATGTCATAAATAATTTTAAATTTTACGATATTTTTTCTACATATACACAACCATTGATGGTATCTTTTGTATATTTTTTTGAAATTTTTAGTCATATTCATTAATTGTAGCAATTTTTTTAGTTCAATTCTGCGTCATTCTAGTTAGAAACGGTATGTTTTATTAAAAAAACAAATCATCAAATTTAGTCACCATTTTTTACTATGTAACATGTACCATTTATATCTACTCATGAAAAAAAATTGATAAAATTGTGACCCATTTTGGTGATGATTTTTACATTTTTTACATTTTTTACATCTAAAATGATCGCACGTGGTTGTTCAACTCTACAATGGAGTGATCTCCCCGAGATCCATATACTTCAACCAACAATCACCAAACTTTCTACACATCCTATAAACCCTCTCAACAAATTAAACCCTAATTGGAGCTCATTTTTTTAAACTTTTTTAAATACAGTTTCAGTTTCAAGTGTGTTCAAATAATACACACCACAATCACGACCAAGTTCTAACATAGTGGCACTACCATACAAATACAAATGTTGTATATGTTTACAAGGTCCTCCATACATGTACATCACTATGAGTTATAATTTGTGTAGCATGCATATACATAGTACAACAAAGGTCAAATTAATATACCTTTTGTGCACTCACATGAAGTTGTACATGTTTAGTACAATTCACCCCCCAGTTCACCGACAAGGTTGAGCCTTCTATATATACATGAACATAAAGTTAATAAACATAGTAGATCCCTCGGTTTCTCAGATTCTCTCACTCATAGAGTGTTTTTTTCAACTCATCATTGTTTATCACTTTTGTAACATGTTCTATTTTAACATGTTGCAATTGACTTGTTTCAATTTGTTGTTTTCTTTTTCTTTTTCTTTTAAAAAAAGGAAAGATTGAAAGAAGAGATGATTGGCAAGGCTCCTAAAGGCTTGCATCATGGAACAATAATAAGTTATTTTCCATGCCTTATTGTTGTGCTTTATAGTTAAAGGTCTCTTTTCTTTTTATTGTAACGTATTATTGTTTTTTTTCACACATGCAACCCAAGTACGTATAAGTTACCAATATACGATGGCATAGGATAGGTCAACACATGGATGATGCAATGTCGCTCTTCTAGGTCCTCGAGGTTCAATCATGAAAGTCAATATATGGGTGCCTCCCATTTGGTGTTGCTTTTGTACACATCACCATCCTTTGTGTCCCCTTATACCAATTCATTGATGCAAACATCCCGGGCCTTACGGTTCTTTGTGTGCAAACCACCGCAAAGTGAAAAGGCATCCAATATGTTTGCGAGTGAGTAACTAATATTTAATTTTCTCACAAATATTGCCAATGGGGTTGCTATAGTCTTTGAACCATATTGTCATTTTACAATCGCATGTCATAGTGCGGGCCTTGTTCCAATTGGATCATTAGTTTGGAGACCCATATACATACATACATATGTATATATATGTATATATGGGTTAAGGTAGATGGGTCTTGTATGGCTATTTTTTTTTCTAACTACACTAATGATTCCATTTAGTGAGGTGATACCATACAATTAGTGCCACCATAAAATCTAGGGTTTCAGGAGTTCAAAGTGTCAAAGTGACGGAAATTCTCAATGCAAGCTCTCTTTAAGTTTTTAGTGTTAGGAGATGCCTCAAGAGTGTGTGGTGTTGATTGAGAAGAAGAAGAAGAAGAAGAAGAAGAAGAAGAATCTTCAAGATCACTAGAACAAATTATGCACTCTACAAACTCCTTAGATACACACACTAAATGTGTGGTAAATGAGCATGTACTTGTGAATTTAGTATCACTCAATAAGAATTTCAACCCTCACTAATTTTGAGATTTGGCAAATAGTGAGTGTTTCAGGAATTAGTATTGCATGCACTAAATGGGGTAACCGGTGTAGCCTACTTCTCCAAGGATAGGAAGCACACAACTATGACTAGATGGTCAACAAATGTAAATCAAGGCCATAGCCACTTTCTACATAGTTTTCGAAGCCCATTATGAATGTCATGTTTATTGTCAAAGTTAAGATTCTCATAATTATTAAATGATCATATCAATCCCCCCTCCATTTTTTTTAAATAATAATAATTATGATGACTATTGAGTTTAGAATGGCTTGGCATGTTTTGAGCATGTAATCAAGTCTCTTTTCAATACATGTAAATTGGTATATGTAAATGAGTGCCCCCACATTTGTAGAAGGCCTCAACTCAAGGGCCTTATCAAGTGTATCTATCTAGAGATGTTTGCACCGCATGATTAGGGATCCCATCAATGGCTTGGGGCCACTCAAGGCCAATCATGGAATTTATCCATCCTTGTTTTTCAACAGGCAATATGCATCATAAGGCATCCCTCCATGGACTTATGCGCATGGGGACATATGGTTGGATGGGCTTCATTCATATGCATGAGTGCAAGGGGTCAGGGATGGCACAAATTCAAGCTTGTCCAATATACAATGGACAACGTGGGGATGGCGACCAAGTTATCATCCCACCATTCCAAAAAAAGTGGGGACCACATGTACAATGGGCCGGGGCAACACATGTCAAACTAGTCAGTGGACAATCAAGATTGTCAACTATGTAGTATTTGTCTTTTTAGCTAATAGTTGCATGTCTTTTTTAAGATGATACGCTCTAAACTTCATAATATCATGCTTTGTGGCAACCAAAGTGCGTGTGATATTAAGGAGTTCGTAGTGTTAACATGGATGCGTCAAAATGGAATATTAGTGTAGCATGTGACAATATGGAATAACTCAAAGTCAACATTGGATTAATGACAATAATTCAACGATGGCAAAGTGATGCGTGCGAGTGTGGGGTTTGAATTCTTTGGTGGTTATTTTAATGTGAAAACCTGTGATATATGGGAGGGGAACATAACAACAAGGAATGAGATTTCTATCCAATGAGAAAATAAACCACAAACTGTCTATGGAGAACACCTAGCATATACGGCGCCCAAATTACCTAGACACTCAAATTCCGATCCGAACAATGCATGGGAAACCAAAAAAATATCTTCTGGGCACTCACCAAACCAACCCCAAGTGCACCCTATGCCCAAACAACAATACATACACATGGCCACACCTCCTCTCCACAATGCGCAAAACAACACATTGAAGAACTCCAAATAGCCATGCACAATAAAGATGTATTGCTCGTAGTTCAAACACTTGAAGCCAACAATTGATTTTCCAATTTTAAAATGTTTTTCAATGTTACGATGTTTTTACAATAACAAATGCATGCATCATCATCAATAAACCACATGACGCAACAATCCCGGAATGGCTACCGCCATGTTGTTGCAACACCCCACCATGTCAACGCCTCACAAGACTGAGACCCGCCATCATCTATATGATAGGTCACCCAAACAATTGTCGCACACCACTACACCCCTCCCCCACACTAAAAATCCAATTCATTGAATTTATATAGCCATGGCTGCTACCCGGAAACAACCATCAACACCAAACCTAACATATACAACCCATTAATAGCTATCTAAAACCAAGGGGTTAGAAAGTAAACCCACTAATAATCATCATGATAGGAGTCCATGAAGCTATCCATGAACAATCCATACATAAACTCAAAAATCCCCAATAAATCCCCCAAAACAACACCAAAAACCTCATGAAATCTACACCAAAATGCCATCAAATACCTTACATTCTTAATATCAAACAAAAGAAAACTAGATCGTCGGCAAGCATTGGTCGTTCCCCATCCCGTAAAGCAGCACGTTGTGGTGTTAATTTATTTTTATTTTCCTAGCTCAACATGATTTAGGTGAGAACATGACCTCAATTGAAATAGTACTTGCAAAGACCATAGTTTGATAGGAAGGGAGGTGTATGTTGAAATTTACATAAGCTCATCAAAGGACTCTCTCTCTCTCTCTCTACTATGCCATAAATGAATCGCACATATAATAAAATACAATCCCAAAGGATTAATTATCTTAGGGTTAGGTAAGTTTTACCTAACAAATATCCACCATAGATCCGATACTCTGCATCTACAAACAAGGATAGTTACCTAATCCTATATTAAGTGAAAGGAAACATGAGAATGTCCTTTCAAAGGTTAAGCCGCATGAGCAATTTACCCTAAGTAACTTCTAGGATTAGTGTTAAAGTGTGTGGACATGTGGAAGGTGTAGGCTAAGTGTCTCATTCTTCGTTCACACAAAATGGCTAAGGAACAAATAGAATACACAATGGTAGTTTGAGTATACAATGATACAAAATGTATGATTATGCCTTATATGGTTGTGTGACATAGATAACAATTGGGTTTTGTTGGTATTCACCTCATGTACGTTACTGATCTTCTCTTTGTATTTGGCTGGTGGCATGGGCACATGTGAGGCAAACCCTTCACAACTTTGACGGCAATTTTAGGTTTTGTATTTCATCTTCTTCCAAAATAATATGTGTAGAATACTTAGGTATTCTATAATGATGAAGAATACACAACATGATTTGATTTGAGAGTGAACTATTGGAGTATACTTTAGACATAGTCTTCATACTTTTTTTTTTCTTGAAATTTAACTTTGAAAGCTTTGGATATGGAATGCCAATATTTTATAAAACCTTAGGTGCTTGAATGCTCAAGGCTTTTAACTTCTTAGACACACACCAAGATGAAATAGTAGCAAAAGCATAGAGATAGATATGCAATGATGTAGTCTTGAGGGATGGTCCCACCCACCCTCCCAAGTTTTGCAGAGGTACATAGATATGTAGAAGAATGGTTTGGCCTCTGAATAAGAGGATGTATTATGAAAGGTTTATGCTTGAAAATAAGCCTAGATCTATTCAAGAAATGCCCAGCTCTCTCTCCCCTTGAATTTTTTTTAAAATGTGAGCATTACATAAGCTTGGTAAACATTATGAATTAGTTTTTTGAAGGCCTATTAAGATTCTTTGCGTTTGGCAACACATGTGTGACCCTTCAATTGCAAGACCATCGACTAGTTATTGTTAATTTTTGTAATCGAAGTGCATCCATGGAGTTCATACTGGATTGCAAGACCATTTGCTCCATTTTAGTGAATGACTTGGAATAGAGTCTATTGAGTAAAGTCTGCAAGGTGTGATTCCTTGATTTAGATTGTTATCTTGCTGCAAATTTTTTTAAATTGCAGTCGGTAAACCAAAAAAACAAATCTGCAGTCGTTTAGTGACTGCAGATCAGGGTGGTCAAAAGAACTGCAATGGGAAAACGACTGCGGTTCTTTTTTACCATGTTTTCTACTAGTGACGTGTGATCAAATTCATTTGGCCATTGAGGAGTCTCACTGGTTATGAAATGACAATGGCTTGAGTCAGGATCTCTCTATGGATGTAGGAAGGAGAACATTCTACTTTATAGAGGATGACAGGAAGTGCAGACACACAAGTGAGAAATGATAGCTAAAGGCTCATTATAGAAATAGTGTGGGCTCTAAAAAATCATTATGGCCCTTATTAATAGGACTATTCAGTGTAATACAAGATAGAGTTGCCATGAAAAAAAGATCATCCATCCAATGATTGGTGATGAACCATGGAGTGGTGTGGTAGATGAAAAAGACAAAGAGAACAATCAGGCTGGAGGAAAATGAAAAATATTAATTAAAAAAGTTAATGACTTGAGAACAAGGTGGCTCAAACCCAAGGCTTCAATGCAGATCCCATGGGAACTCCGAGGTCAGAATAATACTAAGATGGGTGACCTTCCTAGCACTTGATTTCCAATGCACCCTACCACCTATAATCCACCCAATCATAGTGGGAGTATCTATGTGAATTGGATATTTTCAACCAACCCATGTGGAAACCTAGGGCCTTGCCCTTGGAGGAGATAGGTGTCAGCCAGCTTGTCCGCGCCCATTCAAGGTGTTCACCTTCGAAAGGAGACAGTAGTCACAAGGGGTCCTCTAATTCTCATAATGCATGTTTCGAGATTACATATAAATAAAGACCAACTCAAAAAATGAAACAACAACATAATTCACGCCAATGGCAACATCCGAGACGAGTCGTCTTCTTCCTTGACTTGAGACCATATAATCGCATCACCAACTCTTGCAGAGATCCATCGACCCATGTTGAAAGAACATTGTCGTTGAGAGTTACTCTTTGTTCCAAGGAGACGCTCTTTGAATGTCGAGGGAATAGAGAAGGCAAGGGGGTGTGTGACGAACTCAATATGAAATACATAGTGAAATACCGTAACACCATAGCAGGTTCGCCACCTGGCGAACGAATATTTAATTTTTTTGAAAAAATAAGGTTCGCCTCTCAAAAACTGAATTTCTCAATTTTCGTTTTTTAGCAAAAAATAAGTAAAAATGACCCTAAATAGCTTAGAAATAGCAAAATATTTCAAAAACTAATTTATTCTATTTTCGTTTTTTGTCTTCAGAATTTTCTAATTTTTACGTTTTTTATTTTTAGAATTATTTTAGGACGAACCTGCTATGGTACTACGGTAGACACGGCTGAAGTTACATCTTGTGCATGCTTTGGAGTCCAACATAAGAGGGTCGTGCTTGAGTTAGGCATTCTTTGAATAACACTGGAGACCGAAATCAATTCAAAACCTTATCTTTCAGATTGTCTGTCAATTCTTTTGGGAAAACACAGTGTAAAATATACACTCACAAAATCAGCCCAAAACCCCATAGGAATGCAGCAACAAAGAATGAGAGCACAAAACATCAGTGAAGACAGCAAGACTCCGAACTAAGCACCCCTTTTGCAACTGAACTAGAGCTGCTTGAGGAAAAGTGGATGGAGTCGTAAAGACTCACATCGAGGGCAAGTTCAATGTATAACACTGATGCCCCCTCCCCACCTCACTTTATCAAATAACCAAAGTTTATCCTAAAAACCGGGTAAAGCTCTCTCGGTTATAGCAGAGGCATTTGGCTATCTCAATGCACTTGCAAGAACTTGCTCCGGAGATTTTCGAGTAGGCTTTAGTTAAGTAGTTTCCACACATGTTCGTTGTTTTATCTACCAAGCAATGAATGTTGGATAGTTTTTTGTCCCATCCCCAAATGTCTTATTATGCCCCCTTCCCACTTGACTTCAGCTAAAAGCCTAAAAGTTGGTTCTAAAAACGTGGCCCTCACACCATTGACATTATCTAGTGCCGAGCCTAGTTGGCAAATGATGTGGCATGGTTTAAAAGTGGAGGTTTTAAGCCTCAAGCACCAACCCTCCCATCGGTACCTAGACACGAGGCAAGAATGTAGGACCTTTAAAAGTGTTGCCTCCCGCCCTTGTGATTGGTTGCTTTTAGTCTTAGCTATGAGGGCACGAGGAGCTTCATTAACAAAAACCAATGGTAAGATAGATGAGTAGTAAGGCATTTGGGGATGGGACAAAAACTATCCAACATTCATTGCTTGGCAGATAAAACAATGACCATGTGTGAAAGCTACTTAACTAAAACCTACTTGAAAATCTTTGGAGCAAGTTCTTGTAGGTGCATTGGGATAGTTGGACGCCTCCGCTATAACCGAGGGAGCTTTACCCGGTTTTTAGGAAAGACTTTGGTTATTTGGTAAAGCCAGGTGGGGAGGGGGCATTACTCATCTGTCTTACCATCAGTTTTTGTTAATGGAGCTCCTCATGCCCTCATAGCTAAGATTACAAGGGCGGGAGGCAACACTTTTAAAGGTCCTACATTGTTGCCTCATGTCTAGGTACCGATGGGACTCTGGGAGGGTCGGTGCTTGAGGCTTAAAACCTCCACTTTTAAACCGATGCAACATCATTTGCCAACTAGGCTCGGCACTACATAGTGTCGATGATGTGAAGGCCGCGTTTTTAGAACCAACTTTTAGGCTTAGCTAAAGTCAAGTGGGAAGGGGGCATGATCACAACAAACCACCACAACCTCCAAAGCTCAATTCCAACAAAAAATGGACACATTGAACTAATGTACCCACCTTGAATACATTCAAACTCCTTTGCAAATTTGTTGTGGTACCCATTGCACTCAACACTTGTAGCTTTGTCATGGTCATTTGAGCGCAATTGCATGCATATTGTAGGGAGGAACGCCTAGTGTGTGTTGCCCCTCTTTTTTCTTTTCAACACGCCTATGCAATACTTTGATTTCCTCTGTGTTGGCTATGTGGACATCCAACGGTAAGTTTCCTACCCATTGCCATTCCAGGCCCACCTAGTTCTCATGTCTGCCTTGTATGCATCGACATGGGCCATAGGGGTAGCGTGACAAGCCAAACTGGCTGGGGAACGACGACAAGGTAACCCTTGCATGGGTTTCTTTGCACAGAGAATGGCAATAATATCCGAGACCCATGATAATTTTCACCAGTGTATTTTTGAAATGGAGTGTTCCTTTGATGCTAAATAATGTTATGTGAATTTGAAATTCACAAGTCACAAAATCATAAAACCTCTAATGAAACTCAAACAAGAAAGGACATGGCATGCAATTTTGATGAATAGCAAGTTGCATGTAATTTCAAGATATGAGCGGTCCCGAAGGCTCGCGATTCTTATGTGAAACCCATGAGACCATCGTGGATAAAGCGGTTCTAATAATAAACAATGTCCTTACTATAGGCCGAGGGCCAAATCATCCTTATACGAATATTGCCATTTCGAAAGTCAAACAGTAGTAGGTATTTAAAATAGACATTTACAGTCTACGGACAGAAGACTATATTTTAACTGCTTTTTCACCTTCCTAACGGATGGGTTTCTGTACACACCAAGACACTCTTGACAAGAGCCAACTATTCATCCACAATCTTGGATACAGAAGATAAATCGAATTCATCCACAATATTCGTACAGCGTGAATGATAAATTATGGTCGTCTAAATTCGTCGTTCTCATTCACAATCTTCTTACTGCATAGATGAGAACTGTCGTTCATCCACACTCATCGTTATCATCCACAATATTGGTTCTACATAGATGACAACACAGATTCATCCATATTCGTTGTTCTCATCCATAATCTTCGTGCATATAAGTATGGTTCATCCAGAGAATCGTCGTATTCATCCACCGGAGATGCTGCATAGATGAGAACTGTCGTTCATCCACACTCGCCGTTATCATCCACAATATTGGCTCTACACAGATGACAGCATATATTCATCCACATTCGTTGTTTTCATCCATAATCTTCGTACATACAATTATTGTTCATCCAGAGAATCGTCGTTTTCATCCACCGGAGATGCTGCATATATGGGAACTATCGTTCATTCACACTCGTCGTTATCATCCACAATATTGGCTCTACATAGATGACAACATATATTCATCCATATTCATTTTTTTCATCCACAGTCTTCGTACATTCAATTATTGTTCATCCAGAGAATCGTCGTTTTCATCCACCGGAGAGGCTCCGGTAGGGATAACACTAAACCTTGGAGATTGAAGAAGCTCCCGCTGGCTATGGCGTCCGAGAGCTTGACGCGCACTGCCATGGCCATGGCAGCCAGGCTGAGGTCACCTCGGGCGCACGCCCTGACGCTCCTGAGATGCCCTTGCGTGCGGAAACCTTGGAGCCGTCCTCAAATTCGAGGTCCAACAAGGCCAAAATGGCAGAGAATGCTGCACACATCCCCCCCTGCTCTGCTTTCTAAACCCTACTCGCTCCCCATTCTGAGCGCAGCTCAAGACATCACGATTGCGAAGCCGAGGACTGATAGCGCTGGAGGTTTTAGTCTTGATGGCGAGCCGTTGGAGTTCATCAGCCGGACGCATGAGTGCGGGAAGCTGAGTGAGAAGGACGTAGGGGTCAGGGTTCGGCTGTGTGGATGGGTTGCGTCGCAACGGAGCCATGGTGCTGTGGCATTTGTCAATATGCGGGATCACACTGGCATTGTGCAGGTATCATTTCCGAGAAAATTGGTGCAGAACTGGATTTCTGAATTGCATTCTCAATTTTGAGACAACACAAATTAAGGAAAAATCTCATAGAAGTCCTGCATTCATAATTGGCAAGTTAATCCTCCGCACCTTCCCTTAAAAACATACACACATACACTCTACCGTCAAGGTTAATTGCATGTGATCTGGAACAAACGCCGGGGTTTATAGATGTTCAAGAGAGCTGGATGGATTGGATTTCTGTTGAATTTCTGTAATGCTGTAAAATTGGAGTTCTGAAGGAGATTCCTGCAGTTTTGAATTCTTGATACGTTGAAAAAATCTCATGAAATTCCTGCATTCATGATGGCAATTTAATCCCCCGCCCGCCCCTTACACACATACTCTACCTTTAGGGTTAATTGCACGTTATCTGGAACAAATGCTGGGTTTTATAGATGCTCACGAGAGATGATTGGATTGGATTGCTGTAGAATATTTGTTTATGCTGTAGAATTGGATTTCTGGAAAGAGATTCCTGCAATTATAATTTTGTGACACGCAACTTAGCATTCAAAGGAAAAGTGCCAGCAAAGTCCTGCATTTCGACTAGCAAGTTAACCTCCCGTCCCTCCCCCTGATAATTGAGATGCATAAACTCACCCGGAGGGTTAAGTACACATTGTGTGGAACAAAGGCCGGGTTTTGTAGATGCTCATGAGAGGTGGATGGATTTGGTTTATGTGGAATTTCTGGAATGCTGTAGGATTGAATTTGTGAAAGAGATTCCTGCATTTGTAATTGAGCTTATGTGACTTAGCATTCACAAAAAGAAATGAAAAGAAAAGACTCATCAAAGCTGCATTCATGGTGGCCAGCTAACACCCTCCCCTTTTTTAAAAACATACACACAAACACTCTATTTTCAGGATTAATTGCATACTATCTGGAACAAATGCTGGTCTTTATAGATGTTGACGAGAGATGGATGAATTGGAATTCTGTAGAATTTCTACAATGCTGTAAAATTGGATTTTTTTCAAAGCACTTTCTTGCATTCTTAATTATGAGATGATGTTACATAGCATTCGCAACCTAAGATAAAGTCCTGCATTTGTAGTGGCCAGTTAACCCCCTGCCCCTCCCCCTAAAAGCACACACACAGAGTCACTCTCTCTACCTTAGGGTTAATTGCAAATTGTCTGGAACAAACACCAGGTTTTATATATGTTCATGAGAGATGAAAGGATTGGATTTCTGTAGAATTTCTGTCGAATTTTTGTAATTCTATGAAATTAGAATTCTGAAAGTAGATTTCTGCATTCTTAATGTTGAGACGACACCATTTAGCATCCACAGTGTTAGAAAAATCTCATCAAAGACCTGCATTTATATTGACAAGTTAACACCCCGTCCCTCCCTTTAAGACACACACACACACACTCTACGTTCAGGGTTAATTGCACATTCTCTGGAACAAATGCCAGGTTTGATAGATGTTCAAGTGTGATAAAGTAAGGAAGGCGATTTTGTTTCTGGAATCGAGTTTAATGATTGAAGGCAATTGATCATTATTTCTTCTTTCAATGCCTGTGCGGTCTGAAATGTGGCAGGTCACTTCAGATCCCGTGAATTTTCCAGAAGGTCATGAGATTGCAGAGCACGTGCGGATTGAGTATGTGGTGGTGGTTGAAGGAACTGTGCGGCTCCGACCAAAGGAGGTTGTGAATTCACGAATGGCAACAGGCGCTGTTGAGGTGAGATTCCAGAACTTGCAATTTTGAACGGGTTGGTACTAATTGCGAGAAGCTAATGTACTAAATCCTCACTTGAGCAATTAGCAATGTGTGTATCACATCACTTTAACACAAGGAATCATAGAGCATGCTATATTGTTAGTGAACATTGCTCTGCATTGTTCTTGTTCAAGATTGATCTCCTGCATAACAGTGACTTAATTGCATGAATTTTTAAAATTCTGCTAGTTGAAGAATTGTTTGTTCTTAAGGATATCATCTCCATTTATGACGCTAGTTAATGGGAATGACATTGTTAATACCACTATGCTTTCAGTGCATCCTACAAAATGTATGATTCACTGTTTCTTACCACAGTATAATTGAGAAGGTGTGGTGTGGTTGAAGATAATTGGGTGGGATCTATGCAGATTGTTGCAGAAAGTGTTCAGGTCTTGAACAAAGTGGGGTTGGCACTGCCGTTCTTGGTGACACTTGCTGAGGATAATAAAGAGATGCCTTCTGAAGAAGTTCGCCTCAGGTTTTAAATCTTGCATTGGATGCACAGGACTAAAGAAACTTAAATGCAAGTCACATCAAACTAAATGAATGCATTTGCTCTTAGGACTTGTGGAAATGAAATGTTCTCACCTAGGCTAAACGTTCATTTTCTGAACGTCCTTAATTGAAATCTTTGAGGAGGATACAGACACATGAATGGAGGGCAGGTGGCTGGTGTGCATGCAGGTATCGACACCTTGACTTAAGGAGAGTGCAGATGAACACCAATTTGCGAATGCGGCACTCTATTTTAAAGCTCATTCGAAGACATTTGGAAGATGCACATGACTTTGTTGAGGTTGACTACTTTCTTCAGCTGTAGCTTTATTTACTAAAACTTTTAAAGCATGGTCCACTGTTCAGAAGCCTAAAGAGAGCGACTTGTGTCATGGTTAGATAGGCAGGAATTTTGTGACACATAGTTCTAACACACATCATTATGTATGTGTGTATCTGTTCTATTATGACCAGTTGTTTCTAGGTAATTGCTCTCTCCTGCAATGTGATTTGAAAACATGAAATAGACCATTAAATAATCCCACAATTTTAGAGTACCAGTGTTCTTAGAAACTTATGAAATTCTGAGAAAATTGTAGATGTCCTGAATTCTCATGCTATAGTTAGTAAGGTCTTTTATGGGAAGAAAGTGCCTCATATTCATAACAAAATATCTTTCTACAGTCCTTAGCTGCATATTCTAGTCCTTCATCTGAGGCCTTCTATCCCTCATTGGAACTTGGTTCAGTGCCACACAAATTTTACTAATTAGTGGTTGTTTCTAAATATTGTGCTAAAAATTAGAGTCCTGAACCTATGTAGGCAGCAGCGCAATTGGTCATTTCACAAAACATGTGTGCCAGTTGCAAATTCTTAGTGTTCCCACTTTTTCAAGAGTTATATTGAGTTCTTGGAAAGAAATACAGTCCACATTAATTGGAGGATTTATGTAATTCGGATGGGATCTTGAACAATATTACCACATTTTTTGGTTTTTGGTTTTTATGTTATATGATATATCACAGACTCCTTGTCCTTTCCTGGTACAGGAGGATATTGGTGAAGTGGAGATAGGTATTTGCAGGAGTCATTTGAGGGGATTGTAATAATGTTTTTGAAGAATACACACAAGTGTGGTTTTGTGAGGATCTAGTTTAAAAATTTTGGCGAAAGATTTTGTTTAAAAATATGAACAATACATTTCAGATGTATCAAATTCTTATTGCGTATGTATTATTTTATGTCCAGATTGAGACACCAATACTCACTAGGTCAACTCCAGAAGGTGCCCGTGACTATCTTGTCCCATCACGTGTACAGGTAGTTTCTTTGACTCAGATTCTCCTCTGATTTTTGTTAAATGATCTTAATCTTGTAAGCCGAAGTAGAGCCGGGTTGTGAACACATTTATTGGTGATTAAGTATGCAATGAGAGTCATGATCAACACTTGTATGAGTTTTAATGATTCTGCTGAAAAACTAAAACTGGACTTTTTAGATGTCTGGTCAGTTTAAGATCCGTATAATGTATTGATGCATTATACATAGATGCTTCAGTGATCCAGCTAAGAGGATTGAGAAGAGTTGGACTTGGTTTGGCAGCCTGGAGATTTCTATGCCCTACCTCAGAGTCCACAGTTGTTCAAGCAGATGCTGATGGTTTCAGGGTTCAACAGATACTATCAATTAGCAAGGTTAGTTATCTGGCAATTTAAATTTTGATGAAAACATTTGGTATGCAATTCTGAAAGCCTAAGTCAGCATCCATGAGTCAATTGAGTCTTGAAATGTCTAACTCCAACATTATACCTCTGTTCAATTTCAATCAAATCTTATTTACATACACTGGCAGGTATTTTCAAAGGTCTAGGAATAGTCACTGCTGCTCCAGGGTGCCTTGTTACCCTGTTATGAGGTCACAGTCATGGTTCTCTTTGGCAACACGTTGTGATTTCAACTACATGGAGGTTTTGTGAACTTGCTTCCGGCACTCATGAACCCTCATCCCAACTACTAATCCCGAGTCTAATTCATGCTAAGACATAAGATTCTCAGCGTTTGTGTTCACTTAGCACACCCATGAAATAGGATTAGACTGATTTGCAGAGGTGACAAGAGCCTCACTTTCTGAATTTGCTTTTGTGACGCCACAGGTGTTTTAGGGATGAAGATTTGAGAGCAGATAGGCAACCAGAATTCACACAGCTGGATATGGAGATGGCTTTCACACCACTGGAGGATATGTTGGAGCTTAATGAGGGGCTTATGAGACATGTATGCTTTCAGACTTACCTCTGCCTAGACTTCCTTTGCAATAGCATTCTCTGCTAATTTATCTGTCTCTCTGTTAACGTTTGTGACATAGATGCCTTTGGTCTGCTTATGATTCTAGTTCATGCAACGTTCGTATGTTGCAGGTTTTTAAGGAAATAAAAGGAATTGACCTTCCAAATCCTTTTCCAAGACTCACATATGCTGAAGCAATGTCCCGTTTTGGGAGTGACAAACCCGACCTTCGTTATGGCTTAGAGCTTGTTGAGGTACAGTTTGATTCTCATCTTTATATTGCTTCATTAACCTTCACACAAAATGTCCAGGTTAACCTTTGGCTATGGCATTTATTTCTGCATTTGCATTTTGGTACTTGGTCTCAATGATGATGGACTTGCTCACAACTATGGCATTTGTAATATACTGACAGATTTTCTTATGTTTTTGGCTCTTAAAAGGTTTCAGATTTTTTTGCGGGATCAAGTTTTGCACCATTTTGCAGCGCGGTAGAAGAGGGAGGGTTAGTGAAGGCGATCACTATTCCAGGAGGTTCCTCAAAGATATCAGCTACGAAGTTGAAGAAAGGTGATATTTATCAGCAGGCAATCAAATCAGGGGCAAAAGGCCTTCCTTACTTGAAGGTTTTGGAAGGAGGTATGTCTCCATGCGGGCCAGATTGTGGACTTTCCATAATCCCTGAATTAGACTAATTTAGGTCCTTGTCCGTATTGCATAGCTTTGTTAATGTTGTTAATATCACAGATGGGTCAGCTGCTGTGGGTCACTGCTGTTGTTACCTAGTTCATATTATAGAAGAGAAGAGTCAAGTGATTTTTATTACAAATTCTATCAATAATTTACTAATAATTAATCCAATTTTATATCTTTTTCAATAGGCCTCAATTGTGGTGGTAGGTGCTCATTGATGGTTTCCTATGTCCACCCCTTCCTACAATTTGACTGTGTGCAAAAGGAGCTGTCCATTGATTCATTTCGTGCCTCTCTATTTCAGGAAACACAATGGTACACATTCTGATGCATCAAGCTTAGGCAGTACAGGCATACAAGTAAACGTTGTTCAAGTTTGTATGTTAGATTGGAAACTAAGTGTTGGACATTGAATGATTGATTTTTCAGGCGAGCTTGAGGGTCCACCTGCCCTGGCTGGAAGTCTAAGTGAAGAGAAGAAGCAGGAATTTGGAGTGCATTGTGGTGCTAAAGCAGGGGATCTTATCTTGTTTGCAGCTGGCCCAGCTCCATCTGTGCACAGAACCCTTGATGCTCTTCGCACTTATCTTGCTGAAAGCCTGGGTATTATTGACAAGGTTTTGATACTACACAGTACTGAACAATCTAAGGATTGAAATTTGAATCTTTCCTAGTCATGGATTTAACAATGTTTTCAGCTTGTGCTTGCTGCATGAACGTTTTGCTCCTAATTTGATAATTATAAGGTGCATGTCTTTGTTCCCCATCTCACTCTCTTTCTTCTTTGTAATTGGGGATCTCCAGACTGCACATGCTATACTGTGGGTCACAGACTTTCCCATGTTCGAATGGAATGAGGATGAGCAGAGGCTTCAGGTGAGCAGTTACTACTAAAATGAATGCAATGAAGAGATGTTTCAGTTCCCCTCCAGGGCTCTATTGATATTTCTAAATGTGTAGCCTTTTAAGAAGAATTTAGAATAACTCGGTTCCACTGATGGTTGAGTGTATCATAGAGGTGTTGTTTTCTTTTTCTGTGCAATTCTTATGGAATAAAATTGGCTTTGTGAGGCAGGCCTTACACCATCCCTTTACAGCTCCGCACCCAGATGACATGGGTGACCTCAGATCTGCTCGAGCTTTGGCATATGACCTTGTTTACAATGGTGTTGAGGTGTGATTCATATCTATGTGTTCAAATTGAGCACTATACTTCATCTCTTAATCTGTCGCATAGGTTTTGAAATGTCATTAATTCTGCTTTGCATTTGCTGTTCTCAGATTGGAGGTGGCAGTCTCAGAATCTATAGAAGAGCAGTACAAGAAAAGGTGTTGAGTGCTATTGGTTTGACACCAGAGGAGGTGTGTGTTTCTACCTGATGCTTCTAACTACATTGCTTCACATGGCACTGAAGGACTCTGATCACAGAGGATGCCAGTGTTTTAAATAAATCCTTCTTCCAGATTAAGGCAAAACTATCCACTTCCACTTAAAACCCCCAGCTGCAGCAATCAAACTGTGGTTATTTGTCTTTGTAACTAACATTGAAGCTGGTTCACTGGTGCTCGGCAGGCACAAGAGAAATTTGGATTCCTTTTAGAGGCACTTGATCTCGGTGCTCCACCACATGGTATTTCCTTTGTCTCCCTCCCTGAGGCAGCATCTTCTTGTAATTCTCAACTGTGATTCCGTAGCTGGAGATGTTTTTGCTTCATATGCATTCTTCAACACTCATAGGTTTTGTGAAAGCATCTAATTGGTGGAAATGAGATCCTGTACATTTAGTTTACTTTTGCCAAACATCATGGAATGTTAGCCTCCATGATATTCTGATGAGCTTGTCATTGCACGAATACCCTCTTCAAACAAACAGGCAGAGAGTTGTGGATGAGGCTGTGGCAACGCATTCTCAGAATTTGATACTTAATCTTGGATCCTGAGTGCTTCATTATCAGCAGTTGATGAAAGTTACTGACTTTTGTCTTTTGTGGTGCCCATGTGCAGGGGGCATAGCTTATGGTGTCGATCGGCTGGTAATGTTACTGGCAGGTGAAACCTCTATCCGAGATGTTATCGCCTTCCCAAAATCCACCACTGCAAGGTGTTTACTCACCAATGCCCCGGCACCTGTGGACCCCTTACAATTGAGCCAACTTGCTTTGAGAACTACAAATAGCACCACATGATAATATGTAGTATATGCACCCATTTCTTTTGCGAGTTGTCTCGCTGTTATTTTCTCATTTTAAAAATCATGCGCTGTTACTTCTACACAATTTCCTACTTGGGCATCATGTTCCCAGCACCTGGGGGGCCGGGGCCGCCTTCTTGTGCCCTTGACATTCATTTTCACGTGTCCACTTTGCAGTACTTGCAGTAGAAGATGAGTGAACTTGTTCATATTCAGATTTACATGAAAGCAATGGATATACTAGAAATACATAGGCAGCGTGACTTGTGATACTTGACGAAACAAGCCGCTGCTCAAAAAGCATGTCTGCGTAAGTACTTCCCAGAGTTTAAGAGCTGTCAGGAGTGAGCGTATGTGGCAGTCTGACGTTGGTAATTGTCAGGCAACATATGAGTTTCCTGTAACTTGGAAAACAGAGATGGCCTGTATGCAGCGTGAGATTTGCCAATGACAAATTTAATGTGGATCCTTGTTGGTTTCCTGCTCAAGGAATTGTGGGGTCCAGTATAAGATTCAGCTCAGACTTGATATACTGCAAGCCTGGCAGACCAGATTGAAATGACCACCTGAGCGCAGTCACAAACGTGTGTGTTTGAAAGATACGAATGTTTTTGAATGCAACTGACATTCTACACAAAGTGCACTCCACAAAAATGACCAGCCTTGGTTTCAGACTGCCTTACCCCTTACAAGGACGTGGGGTCTCATTCCATGGGCACAGTCACAATCTATACAGGCTTCACCAAGTTCAGAAATCACATTTTATATACCATATTTTATCGTAAAACGGCCATAAAACACCTTGAGCAGCAGGATGTTGAGGTATCTATGTGATTGAAACCTTATTATACAGGTTGTCTTGTGTCAAACCAAAAAAGAAATATATACTCATACTAGACATTTATGATCAAAATATGATGTGTGTAATTGCATCCAAGGGCACCAGGCTGCGTATTTGAACTTAAATCTTCAACAACATCGAAGTGTGTGATTTGTTCAAATCGTGCACGTGAAGAATAAGTTGATTTTGGATAGGGTCACTTTTGACATGATTAGCTAAAAATGAAAGTATGTAGCTCAAATACGCTACACTGTTTTTTGCATTTAGTGTTGTCAACAGTAATTACGAACCACAACACTAAATGCCAGTGATGCCCTTAATGTTTACATCTCCACAATTAGTGTTATAATATTTTTTATGTTTTGTGTTTTGTTGCCGCATGGTTGCACCACCACCATCTCTACCACCACTACTTGAACACTATTTGTCAAGTGTTTGGTAGATAGTGTTGCAAGTAAATGAATAGTAACAACATTAAATGCCACACAACACTAAATGCAAAAAACAGTGTAGTTTGTGCTTGGAGAGGTCTAGTATGGGCCTCTTAGACACTTGGTAGGGGCTAAGGTAGATGTGCCTAAATTGGTTTCTGAACTTAAAGATGACACCTATATTTGAGTGGTGTATGGTTGGGTGTGAACCAGTGTTGGACCGGTATAGCACCATTTGCCTGGTATAGAATATTGGTATGAGTATGGTATTAAGTACCATACTGCCCCCAATATGTGGATGGGGCGATACCTGCTCCGTACTTGTATTGCACGGTATCGGGTCTCAATACCCGCCTTTGATACCCAAGGGAGGAGGTGGAGGTCAATACTCACCCCCGCCTTCGCTCATGTCGAGAAGCCCGAAACCCTAGTATCCCAGTCCGCTTGAATGCTCTTCAGATCGGCGGCATTGCAATTTATTATTCGAAATTTCAGTTCAACAAACTCTAGATTCTTGGCTTCAATGAGGCATGTTTCTTATTGTCGATGAATTGCGTCCTTATGCACTCTTGTTGCAATGTTGTTTGTGTTTTTAGGTCTCTAAAAGGAAAAAGGTAAAAAAGTTAAAATAATACCATACCATTGTGCATACTCCACTGGTATCACTACCATGGTACTCGATATTGATACCTTTAGGCTTTATTTTTACAAGATTGATACTCATACTCATACCATATCTATAAAAATATGATTCTTGTGATACTTGGGATCCAACCCGGCTAAAATTTCACAAAAAATCTGATATTGGTACTAGGTTGGTATCGCAAAATTTTGATATTGGTCCAACACTGGTGTGAACCTAAGAACATACACCAAATTGACATATGTTGAAAAGAGGTTGGACCATGTACTCAAAACGCGTTAACTGGGGGGAATCTACATGATCGTTTAATGACTCAAAGAATCTTTGATTTGGCAATTGATAGGATATCATACGAGCTCCAAAAATTATGAGGAAAGTGGCCATGTGTACGATTTGGATTTGCTAATCATCTTGCACTAATTGCATGTTTTGTATCCAACAAGAAGTGGGTGTAGAGAGGAAAGTGTTCATTTGGGTCCCGCTTCCCTTATTAGCAATGATATGCAGCCCTATTGTGGGCACTTCCAACTCCCACATGCAAATGACCACATAAGGCTCACATACCTTGATTTGTGAGCTTGTTTACAAAATGTATGTACACTCTAAACTCCATAGTATCACACTTGTGGCAACCAAAGTGCACGTGATATTACAGAGTTTTGTAGTGTTAACATGGATACGTGATACTATAGAATTAGTGTAGCATGTGACACTATGGAATAACACAAAGTGCAACATTTTACCGGTGTGGTGTGGTCCACTCCACTTGACCTTCCTGGGTGATGTGGCATAAGAAGAATAAGAATAAGAATAAGAAGGTGACACTCCACATATTGACACATGGTGCAATGTGAGGGTGTGGGTTGACTTCTTTGGTGGTTTGCATTAATGACAAATTTTGTGATATAAGGGAGAGAAATATGACAATAAGGAGTGAGATTTGAACTACGAACATCCGTTCCCTAGGGTTTCGGGATATTAGAGAGTGAGTGACATTATGGATGTTGATATTACGGAGTTTAGGGTGTACTTAAGGAGAATGGACGTCTCACATGCACAATGAAACTTGTGTTGGTGGGTCCATATTGCCTTGTGTGATGCAAACTTTAGAGCAAATTGGTGTGTTATAGAAAACTAGGAGTTCTAAAGACTTCAAAGTGTGAGATGTAGAATTGCAATGAACCCCTTTTCAAGGAAGAATGTTGGTTTCTAATGCATGCAGATGTTATTTTCTTAATTGGACACCTATATTTTGAATGGTGTGTGGTTAGGTATAAATCCAAGAACGGCCACCATAAAGCTACATGTTTAAAAGAGATTGAACTATGTTTTATGTGTTTATATACTATACTACACTTAATACTCGTCGAACATGCACTTCATACAACCATAACTAAAATAGGAGAGGTCCAATTTTCACTCCAATTTTTGTTGTTGTGTCATCATAGATTTGTTGATGCAACACAAATTTCAAGACATAAATTTGACCAGTAGAAGATGGAGAAGAAAATCAAACCAAATAACACCTACTTAGCTTAGTATGGAAGGTCGAGCTTCTTCACCATAATGAACAAGGTATGTGGCCCTTACGCAAGGCCGACACTTAGTGCAGCATACGGGAACCATGTGCAGCAAGGGTATAATTCATTGGGGGTACTATCTTGGTGACAAGCAATTAAATGACCCATTCAATTAGGTGATTTTCTAATTGTGCGTATTTTGTAGTACCTTTCAATTACTTTGAAAGGCCAGGGTAAGTCATTTTCATGGACCGTATGTTTATTACAAATCAATAAGCGGCTTGTCACAAGAGTGCTATGCCCTATGATTATCCTCCACACATGGACAATTCTAGTCGGATGTCCAACTGAGGCCAAACTTTGGTTTATTTCAAAAACCATCTCAAAAGACAAAGCCAAGAATTCATTGCAATGATGTTTAGCCTCAAAGCAATTTCATAAATACACAATACAAAGACATACATAAAATAGATATGCACTCAAGAACAATAGGAATTGCTTTTATTATGGAACTATAGACTAATGATATATGATTTATACCACGGTATCTTAGAAATATTATAAATTTTATTTCATGGAATTTATAATAGCCTACATCATTTAAACCTCAAAGTCACATATTGTGTGGGGCCTATTTTATTTTGAAATTGCTTCAAAAAAATTTAAACCTTCAATAAAATAAACCCTATCTTCGGCCGCACGTACTTTCTAATTTTCGGGGAGTGTCAACCCAGGGGCCCTTATTGTGGGCATTCCAAGCTACATACAAATTTGGCTACTAGATCAAATCACGATTACCTAGTCTAATTCAATATGCGCTATAAATCATGAAGATTGTCATTCCATGTTTCAAGATTGGGGTTGCAATGCAAAAGTTAGAAGAGGTCAAAGTGGAGATTCTCATTCTCTTTCAACGACTACATAGGCCCTCCCAATTTGTGTCAATAAATTGAACCTATATTGGTTACTATAATTTGAGCACATAGTCCAATCTCATTGTAATACATGTCTTTTAAGTGCTCATGTTAAAATGTAAGCTTTGTTGTATACCACTATGATTTGGGTGTCCAATTCAAATGAGTGAACACAAGGTCCACATGCCTTATATAATGCAGCAGCCTCAGATACCTCTTACATGTATGTAACTCCCAAGGGTTGGAGCATAAGGGGGTTCTTACATGTGGAATGCATTGGGCATGGTGCATTACATTGCATAATGTATCAAAATTGGTGCATAATGTTTGGTAGAATGCACCAACACACCTATGCTATGTCACGAGTTGTTGGGTTCTTATACTTCGGCACTCATTTAGAGTACAAGACTAAGTATGTGGATGTGTGTGTGTGTGTGGGGGGGGGGGTTGCAAAGGATTGTCCTGGAAAAAATGAGGACAATCCATTCTTATATTCAATTGTGGATTTCATAGACTCCTCAAAGGCATTTAGATCAGTGACAATTCTACCATGTTGCCGAGTTAGGCAAAGATTGAACCTCCGCGTCTCTTTTGGAGCATCCCTCACCAAACTAAGATTCAAGTATATTTGGCTTTATGCATGAATTTTGGACAATTTTAACCACTAATATGACGTATACTAGATCATGAAACTACACAGATATGGTGGTTGACGAACATAGAATACAAACATTCAAAGGTATGGTTGTTATGTTGTTGCTTTTATTGTTGTTGTTTGATGTTTTTGCCCCCACCAGTGTACATCCCTTATTATTTTTGGACAAGTGGTTTATCTAAATATACTTAAATGTCAGTTTACTATGATTGCATAGCCTCGAGGCATTTGCCTTTGAAACAAAGAGTGATTATCTCAATGGTGTCACACACGTGCTTGATCTAAATGGCCCCGATGTTGTTTGAGGTGGGCCCCACCTGCATGGTCTCCATTGTTGTCAAAGCATAGTCCGGGGCCCACTTGTCAAACATTTTCCATTAACTTGAGATTAATGAATCCCCTAACAAACATGACGCCCTATCCCCTTTAGCATCCTTGTCAAACATGTTGATAGTTGATACATTACTCTTATGGGTTGCCGAATATATAAAACCGCACATGCAATTATTTGCTCTTTCACCTCCAATGGCGTTTAGCATGCACCTTTAGTTTAATTTGATTAATATGAACACAACTTTACTCTTACTTACCTACCCAAGTTTACCCCTCTTTGTGGCTCATACTTACTTGCACCTTTACCCCTCTCCGCCCCTCATAATTACATGCAAGTTTACCCTCCCAAGCACTCATTCTTACTACAAGTTTTTCCCCACTTCTTGCACAGCCCAGCCAAAATTTGTTGATTTGTCTTATTTTTTAACACCTATGGGTATTGTCACATTGGTTCCCAACGGGGAATAATTCCCACGCAGGTGCGGGCAAGAAGACCGGACAACGAAAGAGGCGTAGGAGGGGCGAGGCCCATCTGAATGAAGATGTGATCTAGCCCAGGGCGTTGTGCACTTAGAGGAATTGCTCATTGGATCACATGAATCTGTCGGAATGTTGAAGCGTGTCACCAAGAAAATTCACACTACTAGAAAATAGAAAGTCATGGGTGCGGGAACATCTCCTCGGTTATGGGCGCTTGGTGTGGAGGGGAAACCCAATCCGACATGGAAGCCACACCCATTCAAAGGGAATGGTACCTTGACCAATTTGACAAAACCGTGAGGACCCCACAAGCAACTCCCAATGTCCTTTGTGAGTGCAATAAAGATGTTATCGAGTGGAAGAATAGGCCGCCTTTGCAAACCGACGTGGGTTGATTGCATGCTTGCTCACAGTGGATCTTCGTTTTCTTGCTTCGTGGAAATAAATAAATAAATAAATAATCAACATCGGGCAATCCGACGTGAATTTGAGCCCGTTGGCCCTACCCTGTTCAAGAATCCTCTTGGTGTAGGGTAGGGTTTACTGCCTACCTTGTGGTGGGTGGCCACTTGGCTTCCTACTTACCTACCTAACTAGTTTTTTTTGTCAAGTAGAGAGAAGATTTCACAGCGGGAATCGAACCGCCAACCACTCCATTTGGAAATGGGTACCTCTCCACTATCACCCAGTAGTTTAGGGTCATCTCGAACCATTGCTTTGAGGATAGGTTAGTTGGTTACGGCAAGTTGGGTAAGCTTTCAGTTTCAATTGGGGGGCCTCTTTAAACACGGTCCAAGGTCATGGGCTCTTCTTACAGTTGTAAACTATAAACCCTTGTAATGGAATAACGTCCACTGCTCAAAAATAGAGGATAAAAAAAATCAAAGAATGAATTTCAATATATCAAAGAATGTAAAATGTAAAATCATTGTATAAGAATATATAGATGTTGAAATAACATCATATACTCTTGATTAATGGTATGTGATCACACAATTTTAAAAATTCTCCTCAAATATGTGCCACATTCTAATACTACGAAACATTTTATTACATTATACACCACCCCAGGGCTACTTTACACTAGAGCTTGCGGTCCCTTGACTCATGATATACAAATTATGTGATTGGTCAAGAAGCCAATGACGGTCCATGTTCACCTTACATTAGATCTTGAAGGCCTGAGGGATCAAAGAAATCCGAACAGATGAAAATCTACATGTTGTTCTCCATGGCCAACAAGTATATAATGTTTCAGTCTCTACCGGATATTGCAGTAGGCATATCAAATAGAAGTGAGTCTAATAGAAAACTAGGAGTCATGGCAATCGATCAAATTGCCATGGACTTCCAAATATTTTATTGCCATGGTGGGACCGGAACCTGAACATGTGTTGGGGTCCCTCAACATGGTCCACTTTCATCACAAATTTCACACCAACTTAGGGTTGCTTTATGCATGAGCCAAGGCCCGTAACCATGAAATTACTCAAAGGTTGTATTGTTGAAATTATGAATCCAATTTTGCAATGTTGGGGTCCTTCAACATGGTCCACTTTCACTTTGCACTAAGCTTGAGGGACCATCAATTGCAAAATTGAATTCACAATTTCATTGGTACGGCCTTTGAATACACTTTAACCTCCCTAATATCATGCCTTTGGCAACCAAAGTGCACATGGTATTAGGGAGGTTATCAGTTTTAACATGAATGCATGATAATAGAGAATTAGTGTAGCATGTGACATTATGGAATTTCACAAAGTCCAGACTGCAATAATGACAACGATGACGACGTGATGTGTGTGAGCATGTGATTTGAAATCTATAGTAGATTATTTGATGTCTAAGCTTGTGATATATGGGAGGGTCATGTGACAACGAGGAGGGACATTTAAATTGAGCACGTCCATTCCCTAGGGTTTCAGGATATAAGAGGGGAAGTGACATTATGGAGGTTGGGGTGTAATTTCACGGCCCTTGGTTCGTGTGTAAAGCGGCCCTAACTTAGGGCCACTTCACACATGAGCCAAGAGCCGTGACCATGAAATTGTGAGAGCCCAAAAGAAAGCATCCAAAGGCCGTCCCAACACACCTCCAAAATCATGTAGTGTGGTCACGGATCCTCAAGTGTAGTGTGAAGTCATATGTGACCGGACCCTCAACCAAATGCAAATTCAATGAATTTCTATTCATGCAGGTCCTCACACATGATAAATTAGAATAAACCAACGGTTGTGAGTGTTCAGAGTGCCATGGTCTACTGGTTGTATGTTAAGCCTACCTACAAGAGGTGGTTTTTGAAAATAGTCCAAGTGACCATGAAACATGATCCATTGGATGCCATGTAGGAATCCATGTAGACTTTACATCCATCTTGCATTCACATACTCCATTGGTCCCTCAAGCGTAGTGTGAAGCGAACTTGGACCGGCTCCGCCTTTTCCACCAATGAGAGTGCTTGAAGTGTAATGGTCACGGGCTCTCAGTCTCGTGTGTAAAGCGGCCCTAACTTACTGTGAACGTTGTGATATATTTATAAACATGTAAACACAGTCGGATGAATATGACCGTTCAAGTTCCTCATAATGAAAACATCTAGTGGCACATAATTCCGTCCGCCGGAACCCCTTATTTTGAGATGTATTTTCCAACACGTTTCTAAGCACAAAGCAGCCCAAATTTGGGTGGCTAACTCTTCCCAATTAAAAGGTGAGATGGTTTAAATTTGGGCTGGCATTTGCGTCACCCAATCCCTGAACATGAGGACCAAATATAAACTCCATCCCTAGTGACCCCTCCTCCCAAGGAAGATTCCGGAGCTAAATTAACTCAACCCATCAAATTTACTAAAAAAAAAGGTGGGAATTGTGGGTGCTTTTCTGGGGGGCCTAGTACTTTATAATATGCCTAGGGTTGTGTGGGAGATATGTACATAGCCACTTCTTACAATATCGAGGTGCCATGTCAGGCCTTTTAAGTCCATGATTGCGGATAGCCTTTCTTGCTTCGCAAGCCAACTTATCACCATCTCTCTATCTATCACTCTTATGGTAGACGTGCCTCATTCAATTACCGATCTCGATCCGACACCTATATTTGAGTGGTTAGGTGTGGCTTCAAGAACGGATACCAAAAACACATGTGTTCATAAGAAATTGGACTACACGTTCAGTAATATGGTAACTATTCTAGGTTCAATAGTCAACGTAAATCGGGACGACCTACAATATATGACCTTTATTGAGCATCTGCGCTTTGATGATGAATAAGATATTCATATGAGCTCAAAAAATTATGAGGAAAGTGGCTATGGCCTTCATTTTGTTTGGCTAAGCATCTCGTACTCATTGCGTGTGCTTCGTATCCTAGGAGGAGAAGTGGGCTAGTCGGAACAAGCAACCATTTAAGACACACCTAACTTACTACCCGATTTCCTTGCCTCTTATCCACTAGAGAGAGGGAATTATTGTATACAAGTGTACCTCTCAAGTGTACCAACATAAAAGCCCTCAAATTGTGTGGAGCTTAGAGGTTACTTTATATAGTTGATTTGACACTGGAATTAGCTTCAAAATACCTTGAATTAGTCTACCTAATGTCGTTTGAGATGAATTGCCAACAAACCTCAAAGCCCTCAAATCATTACATTGAATAATGATGAATATTGTGGGGCACACGATAACAAGGAAGCAACACCAAAACCTATTGGCATGGACAAACCTCCACCTTTTTGAGTTAGGCCCTTACCACTACACCCTAACCTCCGTAATGTCACTCCCTCTCTTATATCCCGAAACCCTAGGGAACGAATGTGCTCATTTTAAACCTCCCTCCTTGTTGTCACATTTTCCTCCCATATATCACAAGTTTTGGCATTAAAGCAATCCGCCAAAGAATTCAAACCACATGCTCGCATGCATGACATTGTCATCATTGTCATCATTGTCACTATTGCAATATTGACTGTGTGTTATTCCATAATATCACATCACGCTACATTGATTCTCTATTATCATGCATCCATGTTAACACTACATACCTCCTTAATATCACGTGCACTTTGGTCGCCATATACATGATATTAGGGAGGTTAAAGTATATTGTTCAAGGTGGAAATGCAGTCCATTATATTATAGCATGTAGGGTTATTTTTTAGATGATTCCATGCCGGACTTAGAATCAAAGGCCCCGATTTAATCTAGAAGGACCCATGTGGAATATATTTAGTGTTGAGCAACTTTCATCCCCGTCTCATCAATAGTAACAAGCATTCGGGAACTATTGGGGACTATTGGGAACTCATGGTGGAAACATGGTTGTTAATCAAGCACAAATATGTGAGCCTCACTAGAGAATTTTCAAATGGTAACACCTTTGTGTTGGGTGCAAACCATGTGACTTGGAGCATATTTAAGGTACTTATAGCATTTGAACATGCAAGTGATTGCCACGTGAAAGAACAACATAAGGGTGAATCTATTGATCGAGAGAGGCGTATAATTGTGACTACTTTGAGGCCCATTTACACTATAGAGGTTGAGAGCTCAAAGAAAAGAGCCTTCTCATTGGCGGGAAACATGAGTCTTGTGCATGCTTGTTCACTTAACTTTTCAATTTGAGAGCTTAAACTTTTACTTTTATTTGGGTTCCATCTCTCAAATGATGCCTTGATATACCGTATGGAATAACTACAAGAAGTTATTGGTCATCCTAAACAATATTTTGGTTTAAATCCTAAGCCACCTCGTGGAGGTCTCTTAGGAATGTCGAAGTTCAAGCTCTAGTTTTGTGGGTCCCAAAACCAATTGATTTTCAAGCGTTCTATTATTTGTCATGACATGTCCTTCGTGTCATTCATTCCTCCTTTGACATCTCAGTCTTAGTATGGCCACTTTACACTTGCTCAAACTATAGAGTGTTTGAGGATCGATGAAGCTCCCCAACAATTCGAGCTTTGAATATAAAAACTTGTTTGAAAGCCAAATATCAAACTCCTTGAAATCTCCAGTTCCAATTGCCAACTCGAGCTCTAGTGTAAAGGCGGCCTACACATTTGTCCATGATACAAATCCGCAAAATACAAATCCACCTACTTCTAAGATTCACAAATTTGGGAGAAAATGTTAGCAAATCCATGTTTTTGCTTACCGTAAATATGTTAGCTTGCTTAGGCTACCCGTTTAGGCAAAATGCTTAGCACACCCAAGCCTTAAAGATGGTATGAATTCACATGCTTAATTTCGTGAACATTATTAGTTCCTTTGCAAGAGTAAAATTACAACCAATTGACAACTTTTAAAAAATGAATCCAAAGTTTCCTATAAAAACAAAACACATTTGAACACTTGGAAGGGCAAGACCAAAAAGTTACCGAGTTTGGCCCTCCTCTTCCCTAGTACCTACTAGAGATGGAATTATTGCATTCAAGGACACATGTGTTTCATAGCACAACTATTCTATGAACGTACACCAATTAGACCCATTATCACGGGTCACCATTTGGACATGTTGCTAGAATATTCTATTGAGAATATCATTCTTTAAGTTATTTCATGTTCCTTGATGCATAATAGTTGTTTGTCCTATATGAGTATATGATGATAATCTTGGTGAAACTTTATAGCAACACATAACTCCAAATGACACCCCACACTGATAGGACTATTTGGTGTAATTCTCATCCATTGAGTGGAAGTGTTGTGAATCATTTTTTTTTTATTGGAATTACTTCTCAAGTTGGAAATTTACCATTGAAGAGCTTGCCACAAACCAAGCCCCGATTTAGCTCAAATGACTTAGACTAAACCAATTTAGAGGTTTTAAAACTACTTCCACGTTGTTAAAAATGTTTTAAGAGATAACTTCCAACATGCATATTATTTCAGAGTTTATATGTTAGATGAATGAGAGGTATTTTTGTATGCAACAATTCCATCTCACTGTTGTCCACAACTATAGAATTGTCACATCCACTGAATGTTTACATGGCACTATTTGTCAATATAGGTTTTTTTTTTAATCCAACACTTTTTACTTTCACATTTAGTGTAAGGAGTGATCTATGAGGAATAGGTACATAATGAGGTGATAATTTAAGGTCGACCCACCCTCATATGGCATACCTCTTTTTAAAGGACCAAAGAAGTTTGAATGGATGAAAATATATATGACTTCCTACATGGCAACAAGTGGATGATGTCTCAAGGTCCACCGTGTATTGCGTCAGAGCCCTGGGGAAGTCACTCCATTGGTCAAGTTGACGCCATGTGCGATAAAAGTGAATCTACTTTTTCTAAAGGCATCACCAAAATGGGTCAAATTTTATCAATTTTTTTCTTCTCTAGTAGATATATATGGTATCTATTACATAGTAAAAAATGGTAACCAAATTTGATGATCTCTTTTTTGTATAAAACATACCGTTTCTAACTAGAATGACGCAGAATTGAACTAAAACAATTACTACAAAAATGAAGATGACTAAAAATTTTGAAAAAATATAAAAAAGATATTATCAATGGTTTTGTATCTCTAGTAAAAATATCATCATTTTAAAAATTATTTATGACATATAATATAGGGGTAGCAAACTTTTATTGCACGTAGTGGCCTAATGTGCATGGAGTGACTTCCCCGGGGTCAGAGCCATCAAAAAGAGGTGGGTCTAATGCAAAACTAGAGGCCATGACAAAAAATTAAATTGCCATCGGCTCTTAGAATTTTTTTTTTTGCCACAATGGGGTCCCATACTACCCATTGTTTTTGATTTGTCCATAAGATATGTTGCGGTCCCTCAATATGGTCCACTTTCACTTGACACTAAGCTTCAGGGCCATCAATTGCAAAATTGGAAATCTATTGCCCACATTATGGCCTTTGGATGATTTTCAAGAGCCCTTATATTCTCATGGTCATGGCTCTTGGTCCGTGTGTAAAGCGGTCCCAACTAGAAGCATGTTGCACTAAATATTTCATTTAGTGTCACCAATTCCATTTGTCTTGCTCAATACTAATTGTAAAACCGCCCGTGCAGTGTCACCAAGACTAATTGTAAACCTAATATAATTTGTCATTCCTTGTAAATTTGGTGGGTTTTATAGATTTACAATGTTACAATTACCATCACCTACTAAGTGAATTCTCATCCAAATTTCAATCATACATGAAACATCTCATCACATAAATGTTAGGATGAAAAATATACCAAACTTTGTTTCAATAAACGACATTTGGATGACCTACAAATTAGTCGGGATGGCATTATTTACAAGCTTATTCATAAAAAGTGTCACTAGAAAAGTTACCACGACGACATACAATACCATATGACACCAAATACAATATTTAGTGTCATGATTTAACACAACCTATACATAGGCCTCAATATGTGGTAAGTGCCAATAATGGGCCGGGTGACACTAATAAGCTTAGGTGCCATAAAAAGCGTAACAAGAACCCCAAACCTCGAAGGACGAGTTTAATCTAGAAAGATGAAAAGTACGCTCCGTATGCGACAATTCCCAACACTCAACCCACTTTACTTCTCATTGGTTGATGTGAAGGCTACTAACTTATATGACGTGACTCATGTCCATGCCTATGTAAATTAGGCACATGCCTAAAATGCCTAATCTAAGTCATATTAGGCATGAAACCAAATTTGGATTAGGCATATTAGGCACAACATGTAGATTCGTACAAATAGAAGTCCAAAGAGGCTCAGATCGAAGAATCGTGTAGCTATATGATTGTTTGACAATGTATCCCTAGTAACTTCGATGTCCTTCTATTGTGCTGCGGTGGAGTTGCGTCAGGTTTCCCGAATACGGCCACAGTCGAGGCCAATTATTCCGTCGTCGTGAACTACGAAAAGGAACATCTACCGCAGTGTACTCACCGATTTGAATTTGGAAGACATCACTCAACAATGTAAGCAACAATTTATGATAACTTGGTGAGTTCAGCGTGATGTTTGCACTGAAGGATTCCCTCCAGAGCAAAATCGGTTAGTGCATAGCGGTAAACGTCCTTTTCGTATTTCAAATATTCACCTGATATTAGGCACATTCCGAATTTAAGATTAGGCATATTAGTCATCTATTAATAGAATGCCTAATTTACATAGGCCTGCTCATGTCACATTCTTAGATGCCACCAAAACTCGATGGCTTTACAAGAACATAGAAGGAGGGCAATTAATGTTGATGGATGTAGAGAGAGCAAACCCCTCCCACAAGCTATGGGGTTGCCACAACACACATCTCACGCTACTAACATTAGGCCCGTGACATCTTTGGGGGGCCGAAGCTCTAAAAGTTTTGGGAGAAAAAAAAATCATCGGGCACATGTGTCCTTGTTTCGTAGGTGCTCCAATGTGAGATAGAGTTTTTTTGGAGGGTAGTATAGTAATGTTGAATAGCCAACTAGTTTTGTTGGCCATGACAATTTGTTGACTTGATGTTAAAATATAGCCTTGAGATTCGATGAACAGTAGAGTTATTCGTAAAGAAAAGCAGATGGAACCATGGATTTAGTCCTAAACCTTTGAGCTCGAGAGGGTCAACATAAAGCCATCCAAGTTTTCTTAATGCTTATTATACACACAGGGTGGTGTCGGGCTAATACAAACATGTTTTCTAGCTTGTCCTACTAGAATGGGTGGGGCAAGCTAGTCTTGCACAACCTGATTTGGAATTTAGGATAGCAAGTCCCACGCCCATACCCTAGTTTAGATTCTAAAATTCTCTCAAAGTCGGAGAGGCGGAACGAGGAAGTCCCAACAATTTCACCTAAATCTAAAAATAGAATCCAGCACACGATGAACTAACGAGCTCTTAGTAGAAATGTTTATTAAAGAAGGATTCAAATCCATGGGGTTTGCCCCTCTTTGAGGGACCTTATGGATAACTCTAATGGCTCATTGTGAACCGGCTTATTGTATGCTTAGCGTCGGTGTTTTAGGGCCACTTCACACACGAGACTGAGAGCCCGTGACCATTACACTTCAAGCACTCTCATTGGTGGAAAAGGCGGAGCCGGTCCAAGTTCTCGCTTCACACTACGTTTGAGGGACCAACAGAGTATGTGAATGTAAGATGGATGTAAAGTCTACATGGATTCCTACATGGCATCGAATGGATCATGTTTCATGGTCACTTGGACTATTTTCAAAAACCACCTCTTGGAGGTAGGCCTAACACAAAACCGGGAGACCATGGCACTCTGAACGCTCACAACCGTTGGTTTGTTCTATTTTATCATGTGTGAGGACCCGCATGAATAGAAACTCATTGGAATAACATTTGGTTGAGGGCCCGGTCACATATGACTTCACACTACACTTGAGGATCCGTGACCACACTACATGATTTTGGAGGTGTCTTGGGACGGCTTTTGGACACTTTCTTTTGGGCTCTCACTATTTCATGGTCACCGCTCTTGGCTCGTGTGTGAAGTGGCCCTAAAATCTCTCTCTCTCTCTCTCTCTCTCTCTCTCTCTCTCTCCAAAGAGCAAGACATTGAAGTTCTGACAAATATTGGGCATCTACAAAAGCTGACACATCACGTGTGTGAAATTTTTGGATCCGACGGATGCCACCCTTCCACACGATCACATGTACCCTTTAATTGGCAGCCAACTTAGTTTGAGTTACGTACAAACAAAAACTCTCAAAACTCAATCATTTACAAGGTATTGAGGCCTTCAAGTGTCTTTAAAGTGTCTTTTTTTAGTAAATTGCAAATATCAAATCATTAAAATGTCAAAATAGTTGTAGAAAAATATCGTAGATTAGCGAACACGAGTCATATCAAGGCAACTAAACTTCAGCGCAAACGAAGTTTCTATGAGTATAAGACAAAACCAAAAAGGTCATTTTTTATTCGAGCTTTTCAATCTTAAGCATGGGGGTCTATTCATGTGTGCATGCTCTCTTGCATTTTAGCCCCTCACGTAGCTTTAAATAGCTTGAAGGCATCCCAAGACACCTCCAAAATCATGTAGTGTGGACACAGACCCTCAAGTGTAGTGTGAAGTCATATGTGACCAGGCCCTCAACCAAATGCTATTTCAATGAATGTCTATTCATGCAGGTCCTCACACATGATAATATAGAATAAATCAATGGTCGTGATCGTTCGGAGTACCATGGTCTCCCGATTTTGTGTTAGGCCTACATCCAAGAGGTTGGTTTTCTGAAAATAGTCCAAGTGACCATGAAACATGATCCATTGGATGCCATGTAGAAATCCATGTAGACTTTACATCCATCTTGCATTCACATACTCCGTTGGTCCCTCAAACGTAGTGTGAAGCGAGAACTTGGACCGGCTCCGCCTTTTCCACCAATGAGAGTGCTTGAAGTGTAATGGTCACGGGCTCTCAGTCTCGTGTGTGAAGTGGCCCTAAGATTGGTTGAGGACCAAGTTTTGACAACGACATTGCTTGTGGTATTTACTGCAGCCGAAAGTTACATCGTATTCTTTGCAACTCTAAAAATGTCGCCTCCAATATGAATTCTCAACATGACATTATTGCCACAAGCATCAACCATAAAAAAGAAGGAAGCATGTGTCATAATGAGATTGATTGTGAACTCAAAATATAGAAACTCATCACAAATTTTAGAGAGAGAGAGAGTCCTTAAAGTTTGTTGAGTATGACTATGAAGCTTGAAATGATAATTTGCTTGATTCACAATAGTTAACCAAACATAAAAAAACCCTGATACAATCCAATAGTCATAATTGTTTGAGGAATTAGAATTGCTCACAATAGGGTTACATACCTTAAACCTTACTATATATAGCAAGGGAGTTGGAATCACAAGCAATTGGGCCAACTTACACTTGTTTTGTATAATCAACGGAATTCCCATCTGATGACACAACAAACTTAAACAACATGTGTTGCCATATAATAATACAAACATGGTCTTGCCTATAGAACTTCCTCCTCCCTAGGCGAGCCGAGGTCGGCTAGCTAGTGGGGACCCAACCGCTACTCAAGCTTGTCGTGGAGCCAAGTTGAAACTTTAAAGTTAACTTATTATAAAAACGCAAGGCATTCTTTCATCCGAGAATTTTGGCGGTTTGCTCCAAGGAAGCCAATAGGAAAGTGCATGGCACAACTTGACCGTGGGGACTATTTCATCGGATTTCTTTAAAAAAAATACGAGTGACCCATCACTCCCCATGCACCGTCCCAATTCCCGAAGCGCCCCGGACCGATTGGCCCGGAATTCCATTGCGCTCGGGCAATCACAATGGGAGGAGGAGTTGCGTTGGAGTTTGGGAAGAGAAGAACGGGCCTCAAAAGGAGGAGAATAAGAACAAGACTTAAGACAAGTGTGAAGGACGATGGTTACTTATCATATGTCTTGCTCGTTGAGTTGGGCCCCCTCCAGTCTTTCCAAGGTGAAAACACATTCAATTGTATCATAACATGACTATTGTGATCTTTAGCTGATTGAATTCTATATTGAAACTAGAAACCCATAATCAGTCTATTGAGGTTCGATTGGGGTAAATTTACCACAACCATTTCACTTGGTAAGATTGGTGGGACCCATACAAATTTCTTACTCAAGGTGTAAAAAACACATTGCTATCTATTGTTTTCTTTAGCCGAGTCAACTCTAGATTAACATCAGAGACCTGTAATTATACCATGTCCACACTAAGACCACTGATTAATTTACAATAGTGGGAGACTTTCCATTTGGATAGGGGTTTTTTTTTTGTCTTGGATGCAATGAAGTGAATGGGCGAAATTGCAACACGTGACATCTAGTAAGGATTATGTTTGTAAGAAAGAACTCTTTACTTTTAGGGGGGGGATTATAGATCTGCATTGTTGCAATTACTATTACCTACCAAGTGATTGTTCATCCAAACTTCAATCATCCATGACAATATTTCATCACAAGTTGTTGACAAGAGAAGGTAGGGTTTTGGCCAATGGATGAACTCATCCATCATCCATGACAGTGTTTGCTCACTTATTCATAAGACGTGTCATTCAAAAAGTTACCACAATGACATAAAATACCATATGACACTAAATATCATACTTATAGTGTTGTAGCAATAAATTTCGGAAAGAGATGAACTTTCTCTATCAATCAAGAGGGACCCACAAAAGGAGGATTGGCGGGACCCACAAAAGGAGCTCGAAGTTAAAGTAGCCGTGGGCCAGGCGACGGGTCGCAGCCGGTCACGGGCAGATCGAAAATACTTCACCCTCTGCCCGCCTGCCCGACCTCCTATATGAGGTTTTCGAAGCCCTCCGGCTTGAGAGATCGCGGCCAGACCGACCTTGTGTGGACTCCGAGTACTCCACCTCCTTCTTCACGCATCCGTTTGCGGTGATCTTTATCGTTTCGGGAATTATACTCGACGTGCTCAATTGGGCTCTAGAGGCTTCGTGAGGAAATACGCCATCGATCGCGCTTTTTAGCGCCGAAGTTTGTGTATATTTGAAGGGGAAGGAGGTGTTGCATCGATTGCGGTCAAGCGGTGCGTCAGGGTGAGGATCGCCTGCGGTACCAAAGCGGTGTACATAGCTTAACTTGAGTGTGTGTTTCTCTGTGTCTTTCTTGCAAGAAAGAAAGAAGAGAGAGACTGATAGCCATGGGGTGGGGGAGGATTACGAAGCTATCTCTATTGGTAGTTTCGTTAGTGCTAACCCTTGCTATCGTATCCCAAGCACACCCCGATTCCATCTTAGAGTTCCAACCTCACCATCTGGAGTCAGAGGAAGATCTGTTGGACTTATTCCACTCATGGCTGGAGCGGCACTCACGTGTGTACCATTCCCTGTCTGAGAAGCAACACCGCTTCCAGATCTTCAAGGATAACCTGCGATATATCCATGCGCACAACCAGCAGCAGAAGCCTTACTGGTTGGGTCTGAACAAGTTCAGTGACCTCTCGCACGATGAGTTTCGGTCTCAGTACCTTGGAACTAAACCCAGCCGTGCTAACCGTGTTCGTAAGGACTCCGATTTCATCCACGCTGATGTTGAGGCAGCATCGCATGTAGATTGGCGCGATAGTGGTGCGGTTGCGGAGGTGAAGGACCAAGGCAGCTGTGGTAAGAAGCTTTTTCTCACTGGTTCCATGTTGCAGTCGAAGTATCTCCTGTGTCTCTGTTATGTTATGTATTCGTTTTCGATGTGGTTTTGCCATCCTGAGTGTTTATCTTGAGATAAGATATGCTATGTACATGCTTTGTGTTCGTTGCGCTCCTGCCGCAATGTACGCAAGCATGCGATGGTCCTTAAAGCATCGCATTAGGGTTTGGGTTTTCCGTAAGTACTTTGCAGTAAGAGTCAATTAAGTAGTTGTATCTGAGGGACCTGAGAATAGTAACAAAGCCTGCATACTCACTGTCTAACTCTGTGTCTCACAGTAGAAGGAACCTCTGTGGTTCTGTTATGCATGCCTTTTTGATGTTTTCATACCATCCGAAATCTTTTGGAGTTTTTCCTTCTTTTCGATAAGCTCTTTGATGCACATGCTTGTGTATGTGGCGTGCTTGCCGCAATGTACGCAACGATGTGATGGTGCCTCATATCGCACTAGGGTTTCGGTTTTCGCTGTGTACGTCATCGTTCGAGGTAATTGACGACTGAGTAGTTGTTCCTGAGGAACCTGAGGATAGGAACCAAGTTTGGATGCTGGCTACACTCATGGGCACCTTTTGTCGTTGGTTATTGAACCTTTTCTTTTTTGGTGAGGCGTTCCAATTATTCAGATAATTGGTGGACATGAGTTCTGCTGTTATGTGGTTCTTTTATGCATGCCTTACCAGTGTTTTTTTGTATGACAACACTCAGAAATCTTGGAAAAGTGTTGCAATCTGTAATCGATGTAACATACATGTATGTGTGCGTCCCGTGCTTATCGCAATGTAAATCAGCATATGATGGTCCTCCTCATCGCAACAGGGTTTCGGTTTTGATATGTTATTGTCGGAATTGAGTAGAGAGTCGGCGTTTCCGAGGAGTTTGAGAGGATGCTTCCGAAGTTTAGATGCTGGTGGCCTTTATGTGACTTCAGCGTACTATTTTGGGGGTCTGCAGTCGCACTCTTTCTTTGGTTAAGTAATTAGGCAGTAGAACGGTTCATATGGTCGACATGTGCATTGGTTGTCGTGTGTGAAGCCATTTAGTTTTCATGGGGTTTTTTCTTACAATGCGATTTTCTTCATATTACAGGAAGTTGCTGGGCGTTCTCCACAATTGGGTCGGTGGAGGGAGTCAACAAGATTGTCACCGGAGAATTGATCTCCCTCTCTGAGCAAGAGCTTGTAGACTGCGATACAAATCAGAATCAGGGTTGCAATGGTGGTCTTATGGATTACGCTTTTGAGTTCATCATCAAGAACGGAGGTATCGATACCGAAGCTGACTACCCATACAAGGGCACCGACGGTCGGTGTGACGAGGGCAGGGTAAGATCACAAACTTCCAATACGTCGATACACAATGTATGTGTGGGTGATAAATAGTTTGTGCCACTGATAAGTACTTTAGGTTCATCCCTTTGGAAGAATTAGCCACAGCTATGATTCTCTATTACATCACTTTGCTGATGAAATTCTTGTTCTTTTCTGTAGAAGCAAAACTCGAAGGTGGTGGTTATAGATGACTATCAAGATGTTCCCACCAAGTCAGAGAGCTCCCTGCTCAAGGCTGTGACGAAGCAGCCTGTCAGCATTGCAATTGAAGCTTCCGGACGTGACTTCCAGCATTACCAAGGGGTGAGTTTGAATTGATTGTTTCTTATGCATCAAATTGTAGGATTATCTTCCAATGTGTCAAATCAATTGCCGACAGGTTTCTGGAGCATTGTAGCCAACTGTGGTGCAAGCATTGTTGTTGGTTGTGATTGTTTCTGGTTCTCATGTTTAATTTATGGTTTTGTTGGGTTATTGTGGCAACAGGGTGTGTTTACCGGCACTTGTGGCGCAGAACTTGACCACGGAGTCCTCGCAGTTGGCTATGGCACAGACAATGATGGTCTTAACTACTGGATTGTAAAGAACTCATGGGGACCAAGCTGGGGAGAAAAGGGTTTCATCCGCATGGAGCGATTGGGATCGAACTCTGCTGATGGAAAGTGTGGAATCAACATTGAGCCATCCTATCCCATCAAGAAGGGACCCAACCCTCCTCCCGGGCCACCATCTCCTCCTTCTCCAGTGAAGCCACCCACCGCATGTGACAACTCACACTCGTGCCCCGAATCCAGCACCTGCTGCTGTGCATTCAACATTGGGAAGTACTGCCTCCAGTGGGGTTGCTGCCCAATGCAATCCGCCACCTGCTGCGAGGATCACTACCACTGCTGCCCCTCAGATTTCCCAGTTTGCAACCTGCGTGCAGGTCAATGTTTGAAGGTAATTAATCTCCCATTTCTTATCCAATGCTCCGATTGTATTGCTTTTGCAAATCTGCAACAGTTCTTGAAATGCCACTTGCAGTTTATTGTTTCTTGACTTCTGTCATGATCTGATGTGATGTGATACTGATATTGGGGAATTGTTGATACAGAGTAAGAACAATCCTTTTGGGGTCCCAATGTTGGACCGCACTCGTGCCAAATTCAACTGGCCAGTGTTCACGGAAACTAGTGAAGGAGAGGCTTCATCGTAGGCTGCAAGTGCTCCACTGTAGTGTTGTTTGTGAGCTCAACCTTTCAAGGTAACAGAAGTTTTTCCATCAGATAAGCAGCCATTAGCAACTCTGCTGAATCAGATTGAGGATATCAAAGGCTCTCAAAAGACCAGAGGATCTCTCATTGTTGTCCTCATTGTGTTACAACACGTAGGGAATTAGGCTGGTAAATTCAATCGAGTAGTTCTTTGTATAAGGGTAATTATTCTAAGGTGTAGGTATAATTCTGTTCCATGTAATTTGTATAGGCCAATCTAGGGCACATCTTTACTTGTTCATTTTGTTGTAAATATGATTTGTAGTTCACATGGTGGCAATACAAGATTATTTCTGGATGGTAACAAGGCTTATTCAAATCCTTTTCCTTGTTTATTGTTGAAATTAAAAGTGTCCTTAACAAATTGTTGCGTATGAAGTGAATGTGATGTGTATGCTCTTAAAAATACTGTTGGTGCATAATTTGAAAGTTCCCACGTTTTTGCTCTGGCAATTTATCACGATTCTTTGGGCTAATGTCTGATGTAGACTTGCTTTTGTGAGTGGTATTTGGGCTTTTCTCTTTAGCATGTAAGCCTTGGAGGTGTTGATTTGTTTGCAGTACAAAATGTAGAGTTGTCTGGCTTCCTTCCCATCAATGTTAGCTTTGAAATTTGTAATGGAACGTGCAGATGCTTTGCTAGCATCCATTTGCACGTGTTGGCAATTGATACATGTTTGTAGTATTTATGTTACTATGCTTCATCATTCACGCACCAGCACTCCTGATAATTTGTTCTTGGTTTTATACATTCTTTCCCATTTGCTGGTTGATCTTTCACATTTCAATTTAAGTCCGTTGAACAAGTTACCATTTGAGAGTGCATGGGCATATTTTGTTCAACAATGTCCTCAGAATTACCACTCAACCCTCAACAAATGGCACACTTTTCAACTAATAACAAATTCCAAAACTTGGCACTGGAAGAAATGTAGAGTTTATTTTAGTGCTGCACGTATGAATGTAGATACGGAGTGATACTACATCTTACACCCGCACAAAGATGAGAAGGACCAACTTTCTGCCTGTGGTTCCTCACAATGAACATTCTCAAACAATCATCTTGCTACACAAATCAACTATTTTATTTTGATTGTTGAATCCTATGTGCTTTTTACAAGGATATGAAAAGGTCTTACACCAACTCTTTGTAAGAACCTATTTACCATAAACTATAGGTTCCCGTATTGACAAGAAATGGAACTCATTCCACATGCTGTCCCTTGTAAGTTGGCTTGAGCCTTTTGGGAGATGGAAAACAATTCTTTGCACCATCTAATGTTGCATTTGTCACCTGGACCTGAAACAATGGAACCCATTTCCACAACTTCTCCAATGTTGCAGTGTATTTACATCCACTTTACTAGCTCCGTTACATGGTTCAAAGTGGCCTCAAGTGGCTCAACGTAAATGCTGAAAACTTCCCTTGTTGTAGTAAGTACCCACAATTGTCGAGCACCTTATTCCAACCCCTATAAATACACCCGTTGTCAACACATGTGAGCGCGAAATATGTCACTTACAAGTTGAAAAACTCAATCAGCTCATGGCATCACTTGCATATTTTGGTATCTTGTGGATGTTAGATTCATACGCACTTATTTGACTATGTTAAGACTCTATGTTTTCAAACTAATTTTTATATATTGCGGATAGGAGAACAACGTGTTTAAATTAATTTGTTTAATTGGATTCCTCATGCGTTTGTCTTCCACATACAACCCATTCCATGTTGATTCAAGATCGGCATATATGGTCAATTGCTTAAAGTGTTGGAAACATGTGATCCTATCATAAATCAAATGGGGGTGGTCCGAGACGACCCTAAACTACCGGGTGATGGTGGAGGGATACCCAAATCTCAAGGAAGAGGTTGGCGGTTCGAATCCCGGCTGTGAAATCTCCTCTCTACCTGACGGAAAACTTGCCAGGTGGCCAACTACCTCCTGTGCTTTGGCGTTGGCCTGTCGGCCTTCTGTCTCAAAAAATAAAAAATAAAAATAAAATCAAATGGGGAGTTACCATGCAAGCTGCATCCTTGCTTGGTCAAACCTTTTGGTGCCATCCTTTACTTGTTTTGGCACCTTGTCCAGCATAACCTACACATCATCCACACAAAATGTTGAAAATTTCAGTAGCATGTCCAATGGTGCATACAACAACTATACAAGAGGTACTCGTTTGAAGTCAACAATGAAAAATTTAGCCTCGTTGCTAGTACCACTACGAGCATATGATACCTAGATAATAGTCCCGTGTCACTGGAAAATCTACACATCTACCACACACATTCATGCTAAACTATGTACAAAATAAAACTAGTATGTATTGTAGTCACTCATGATCGGCTTTGGAGATAAATACATTAGCCTCACATAATTGAGGGGACATTTTTGTGAGGTTGACATTGTGTGATCCCAACAAAGAATCAAAATTGGATGGTCCAATTGGAAAACTTGCAAATCTATCAGTGAGATAAATTTGCAGAATTCTGCAATTGCGCAAGACGTGTGTTTTGGGACAGGTATGTTGATAGTGAATGTGCATTGTTGGCACTCCAACCATCATTATTACTTATAAATCTATGAACACAAGACCTATGCACACAAGTGCATATGAATTTGAGTTTCTAATATTTTATGTAGAGATTTTTTTTAATGTTACCGTAATATCGGTAGAAATTGTATCGTTGACTTGGTCGAAGGTTGGCCCCCCCTCCTGCGGAGCTGGGCCTCACGCTCCCGCTTGCCTCCCCATAGCTTTGTTTGGGCGCGTTTTTTCTCTTATATAAACCCGTCTTGGTCGTTTTGGGCCTATAGCCTCCACCGGAGTCCGCCGTTGCGGGCCGATTTCCAGTGTAACCGCCATAGTTCATCCCACTACTTTTATAACGGTCCTCCCCGGAGTCGTACCCTCCTCCCCCTTCCCTGCACGGAATTCACACATTTTCGTGTGGGTTGAGGCGAGGAGAAATCAAATCAAGAAATCAAATTTTTACAAGTCATAAAATGCCACCACAACGATACAAAGTGAGACCGGGTGTCACTTAAGAACAATCTTTCCTTTATGTTCGAATATCTTCGAATTCACGTTGAATATGAGAAAACCCTATTCCGGGCAAAACCCTTGCCATCCCAACAACTTTGAAGAAAATCTAAGATTGAAATAGGGTATGTCTATGGGACTTGCCACCCTAAATCCCAGATCGGCCTATGCAAAGCTAAGCTTGACCCACCCATCCTAATAAAACAAGCTAGAATTCCAGATTTTAATAGTCTGACATGACCGCTCTTTGAGTATGATAACTTACGAAATAGGGTATGTCTATGGGACCTGCCACCCTAAACCCCGGATCAGCCTATGCAAAGCTAAGCTTGGCCCACCCATTCCTTATAACACAAGCTAGAAATCCAGATTTTAATAGTATGACACGATCGCTCTTTGAGCATGATAACTTAAACATTAAGAAAAGTCCAGTGACTTTTATGCACAAGCTCTCAAACTCACGTTTTAGCCAACACCTTTACAAATAACTTTAGTGCACCTTGTATACGGTGATTACTACGGAGATGGACTCGGTGAAATTTTTGTTTGGGGTTTGGTTTCACTCACTTGGGGTAGTGGTCACCCGGGTGGTCGCATGGGATGTTTCTTAACAAGTGCATGGGGAGCTTGGGTTGCAAGCGTTTCACAAGGCGTGGGTGCCAAGTTCTTATGTGTTCCATTAGGAATTGGGGGTCGTGTTTCTTGCCTCCGTTATAGTTGTTCATGGCTTCGGAGATGTATTGGTCGGGTTCGAGGGGGCCGGGTTTGCCGGGGCACTCGCAATTTCCAATCTTGGGCGAATTTGCTTTCACACTCGGACAAGTCACGTCTATGCGTGCAACAAAACCGCCGCCGCCGCCGAAGACGGAGAAGAAGAAGAAGAAAGAGGAGTGAGCTTAAAGAGGTACATCGTTTATGGTATTTAGTGTCACTCACTACTTGGACTCATAATGCTACAACTTTTTAGTATAGGTTTCGGTGTTTACAAGTACAAGTACGTAGATCGGACAATATAGAACATAGAAGACTTGTTATGTAAGTAGCATATAAATTTTATTAATGCATAACTCCTAATAGTAAGTGACACTAAATACCATAAACAATGTCGTATGGAGAAGACATTGAGTGGCATGTTTTATCTAGTAGCTTGGCCACCCTGCATTATTATGACTTTGCGAGCTTACAAACTCATCAAAAGCCATGCCATGAGAATCCTTGCATTATCTAAGTCTAGTTAGTTACAACCTTCACCCCATACTCAATAGCTGAATTATACTACACATTGAGGTCAAAGTCTCCATAGCCCCTTTTTCTTAAATGGAAGGTGATTGTGGCCTTGACCTGAGTTCAATACTTTTGAGATTGGGGTTGAGATTAGGGGTAACGTTACTATCCTCCAAACATCACTTGCTAATTGTTGCAACATGTATTTCGACTTCGAATATAGGAAACTAGGTCAACTCACTTATTCAGGGTAACTAACTCAATCAAGAGACTGCATGGTGTTGGTTGTGTCACTAGATGGATTTATGATCTAAAAAAATTAATAGATTCTAAATCCACATTCATAGATTTTGTACATTCCATCCAATGGGGGGGATGGAGACCAGTAGTTAGACCTATGATCCCCATGATTCTACTTGAAGAGAAGGACACTAACTATTACCTATTAAACCACGGGTGCATGAATAACTAAGCAGTTCAAAAAATGTGCTCCGAGTTGCAAATGTTTGGTAACCAATCAAAGCCGGAATGACAAATCTCAGAGCATATGACTTATTGTGACTAAAAACGTTATACCCAAAAGCAACAGTTTATGCCATTATCATACATTTGAAACTATCATATCAAATGTATGTCTTATGACTTGTCTTCAACATGAGATGGGTGCCAACACCCACTACAAACATACCAATCTTAGGCAATTGTCCCGCATCACTGGAAACATGTCCTACGTCATTGCAGAAATTTGCAAATCTACCACCACAATGATAGATTTGCGTTGTTCTTTCACTGGCACAAAATCATTGCCTAGGACTCATATGTAGGTAGTTGAGTGAAAGAGTGATGTTCCATTATAGATCAATGTAGAAGGAAGTCGGTTTTGCAATCACACAATAAAGCCAATGTTGCAACAATCTAATGCATGAATTCAAATTGCAGGTAAGTGAATGGCTCCAAAAACTTGCCAGACTTGGCTTCATTGCGGATTTGATATGAAAAGAAAGACTATTGTTAAATCGACCATGCAGTGGTTGAAACAACCACACATTGGCAAAACTCTACGTAGATAATAGCGAAAGAGGACATCTTGAATGTATAGAGAGAGGAAGCAAAGTTGATACCTTGCTCCTCTTCATGTGTGCGATGACAATTCAAATTTTGACAGGTCATGTGACCGCGCGACACGTCTCAATGGTCGTTTTAACAAACTACGTGGTCGATTTAACAATCCCCAAAAGAAAAACCTCTCATATGAAGGTTCGTTAAGATGATGACTTTCTCTGCACTTGGCAACAGAAGAAAAAAAGTGTCCTGGTTGAGCAAAAATATAGGATTCACCAGGGCAAGGGTTGCAAGGTTTCTTCCTTCCTGCGCACAGCTTCAGTAGTTCCAACTCAGCCTTGCAATCGTTGAGCTCTTTTCCCAAGTCTGCACACTTCTGGTTGCAGTCCCTGTGAACAGCCCGTCTTTTTTCGACCTGGTGTTCGCAGGATCCCAGAAACTCCTTGTTATGTTCATAATTTTGACAAGTCGCGACAAATGTGGAAATAGGATACCTATTTCACCCTGAACACCTATCCTTGAACAAAGATTTCTGTGCTTTGACGTGATATTAAATGAAGCTGACACTGGAACTCGGTATTTTGACTTTGCTAGTTACAATCCAGAAGATCCGGAAACTTGTATGTTAATTTCGACGAGTCTCAACAACGTGGAAAAGGAGACCTAAATCATTCTGGATGCCTAGGCTTGAAAAAAGGTTCACGTGCTTGACATGATGTGAACCTGACATTAGAACTCAGCATTCTGATTTTGCTAATCAGAATTGAGGATCCAGAAACTCCTCATGATGTTAATTTCAACAAGTTGCGACAACGTGGATAAAGGATAAGTAATTCACCCTGGACACGTATTCTTGAACAAAGAATTCATGTGCTCAACATGATGTCGCTGGCAATAGAATTCTGTATTCTGACTTTGCTAGTCAGATCCAGGAACGTGGAGTAGGAAACCTGCTTCATCCTGGATGGATATCTCTTCTTGAACAAAGATTTACGTGCTTGACATGCTGTCGTGAAGCTGACAATGGAATTCAGTAGAGTATCCTGACTTTCTATGTTGGAGAGGGGTTTAGGGTTTAGGGTTTCCAGAAAAAATCTGTCTGTAGTTTAGGTGATTGCCTGACCTAAAATAGCAGTCCATACTGTAGCAAGCTATGACCGATGCAGGCAATGGCCATACCTGCCCTGATTGCTGCCTATGGAGAAACTGATGAGACCTACATCGAAGTTGAGGAGCTTTGATAGGGTTCATTTACCTCCCTGTGGATGGAAACGTAGAATTTTCCATACTCAGAGTTTGTGGTCTGCCATCGCCATGCTTGGTCCTTTTTAGGACAGCAAACTATCGGCCGTGGTGCACAAGGAGAGCAAGCCCTCGGCTGCGAACTTGGACAGACTGGGGCAGTAGGACAGACTGGTTCACTCGGACAGCCTGTTCCATTCAAGCATTTTGCCATGACAATTTCTCTTAAATTACAATGCCAAAATCCATTGAGCAGGTTTCCATGTGTCCACAGACACAACATGATTTACCGTATGGATCGGACGTCATGCAACTACTCTAGTAGTGGATGTCTTGCAAGTCAAATGATCTAAACCCTAAACCCCAAAGCCCTGGCTCACAGTTCCTGAGGATTTCTCCACCCAGAGATTTCACTACATGATGGCATCGGACGTAAAGAAATCTCATCCTGTTTGCATGTGCAAACTGATTGAATGATGCACCTATGCACTTGGAATAACGATGAAGCTTAAATCTCCTTACTAATGATGTGTGATTGACAAGGTTGAATTGGAACCTTACCCATGGCTGTTAGCATCGAACGTAAGAAACTCTCCTTCTATTTGCGTGTGCAACTGAATGAATGATGCACCTATGTATCCACTTGGGAATAACGATGAAGCTTGAATCTCCTTACTTATGATGTATGAATTGGAAGCTTACCCATGGCTGAAGTCACATAGCTCTTCGGAGAACATGAACAGGAGGCGGCTGCTGTACCTCTGCCGCTTCCCTCATCACTTATGCGTTACAGGCCTCCTGTTGCAAAAATTAGTCCTAATTAAACACTCTAAACGTTCCTTAGGGTTCGCCAGCGACTAGGTATGTGAAAGGTGTGCAATATGTAGGCATCGAATGGAAAAACTCAGGAAGAAGATGGTGTATGGTGAGCTGGGAATACTTATTAGCAGAAGTGCGTCCCTAGGAAAGAAATTTTCGGACATGATTTCAGAGTGAGTTTTCACACAACTATACCAGAGAGATCCGTGTGTCTGTAGATCTCTAGGGTACCATCATCACTCTTCTGCCATGTGGTGCTCTTTTCAGGTTTACCAACGTGCAACCGGTACAGGGGTGGATGGATGTCTCAAACCTGATGAAGAAGATTCAGCTGTTGCAACAGTGACTGCAAGAAGAAGAGGCAAGCAGATGAATGACAGTAACAAAGAATTTGCAAGATCCACAGTAAATTGAAGTGGAGGATGAACGTCCACAGCAGGGATTTGTATTCTTCTTCTGTCCCCCGAAACTTAGCATATCACCAAGTTTCTCAAGTCGTCCGAAAGCTTGACCAGATTTCGGAGGTGCAAACTGGGAAACAAAAACACGACCATGAGAGAGCTTTACCTACCTGGTGGCAAGTTTGAGTGTAACAATTCAACCTGTGGTCTGCCAGAACACTTTTTAAAAGCTTATGCTCCCCGATTTTCCATAATAAAAGCCCGGTTCTCATGATCGAATGTCCCGGCGAACTGCCGAACCTACCTCCCCATGCATAAGTAAATGGTGTCTACATGAGCTCATTCTGAAGGACATGACATACCTGGTTGAGATAGAACGAATAGGTCAAGCACGAGCAACAGCCCCAGGAGTGGGGGCGAAAGGTCAGTTGGCGAAGAGGGAGAAATAGGAAGAGGCAGATTCAAGGGACGTGAAAGGGGCATATAGTTCAATCCTTTCGCAAATTGAAAAGGCAGACGTCCCCTTCTTCCGAAACTTTCGATCGCCCTGATGTACTTCATTCGCAACCTTTCATCTCTGATTAATTAGAAGCTGTTTAGAGTCCCTCATGTCAAAGATTGACTCCCCCGAATTCTGCATATCCTTCTAGTTCTCCGTGTAGATTAGTGTGGTGTCTCCTTTTTGCAATGCTATTAGACCATTCCTTCTAGTCTCCATTGCTTGTTCGATAGTTACCGTTACCAAGTAGATGGTCACCTCTGCCGATGCTTCATTTTCTCACATACCTTGATATGGTAAGAGTGAACAATTCAGAGCTTATGCCTACAACCATCCTTTTCATATCCTTCGTGGTCAGAGAGCGGCCATGATTTCACATTGGTCTCTTTCCGGTGCCAAATTCTTTCAGAAAATCGAGTGAATTCTCGGCGATTCACCATATGATATGGAACTGCAGTATGGTCTTCAAAATAAGCTTCTGCGAATCATCTCTTAATTTTCTGGTGGATTGCAGGAGGGGGGTTGGCTGGACTTAGATTCAAGTCAAAGTAGACCGAGGACACGAATTCTCAGCTCTCTTCTTCCTCCCTTTCGTTTTGTTGTTTTCGGTCTTGCTAAAGATCCAGCATGATGACCTCGCGGATTGCAACCTGACCTCAGGCCTCTCAGCAGATTAATTTACATCACAAGGAAAGAAGAGCATCAATGTTCAACATTTACTTGCATGTGTAGAGAGAGAGATAAGTGAGAAGGCTTCTCCACGTCCATCTCAGATTTGGGTTGCAAAGCTATTGTATTATGTGTTTCTTGGCAAGAATTCCGGGTGTCGCAAACATGCCATGGCCGCTCTCTTATAACAAATGTGTCAGGGAGTTATCCAGGTCAGAGTAGACTGAGAATGAAGATTCTCAGTTTTCTTCTTCCTCCCTTGACTCTGTTGTTTTCAGTCTTGCTTAAGATCCAACATGATAACCTCGCGGATTGCAATCTGACCTCGGGCCTCTCAGTAGCCTACATGACAAAGAAAGAAGAAATCTAATCTCCATAGTTTCCTTGTATTGAGAGGATAACATCCATTCTTGCCTTCACTCACCACGTCCATCCCAGATTAGGGTTTGCAAATCTGCTGTCTGTAGTGTTTCATTTATTGTTTGGTTTCATTTCTTCATACGAATTCCAGTTTCGCAAAGACTCATGGCCTACTCTCTTTAACCAACGTACGCTTTCAGTGACCTAGATACCGAAAGTTCAAATTCTGAAGTAGATTCCTGCCAAAATGTCAAGACCACAATGTGATTGGTGCAACACAGGCCATGGGGAGTCGTCAAATTATACTCTCATCGAATGATTTGGGAAGCTTCTAATCAATTCGCCTCGACTTTTGGCTCTTGAAGACTCGAAAAGGTAAACTGATTCCAAGTTCCTGAGTCCTGCTGTTTGAAAATTTCCCTCGTACAAATCAACAAATTGTTTTATAATTAGCACGACACATCATCGAACACTTGCCAACCGACTACTAGCATTTACATACATAACATTCCAAGCTTCTTGCAGCCATGAGACAGTGAGCCAACACAATTTTGGACGGTTGTGCTTATAATTAAATTGGCGGTAGCGTCTTGATGAATTTCCCTCGATAAGAACAGAGCCTGCACCGTCAGAGGTGATTTGTGAGCCTATGATCCCACATCTTTCTCTTGCCATGCAAGGTAAGGTACAAATTCACATAAGGTAGAAATAACATAACCCATGAAAATAAGGTGATTCGCATTGAAGATATGGTCTTACAATCATGAGATAATTTTCCAAGATAGAAGAGAAGGATTCATGAAGAATGCAAGTTGTTTCATATTTTTTTGCCTTGTACAAAAAATTCTACAATCTTTCAAAGTGGAAAGTTTGTCAAACCCCTACTCGTTCACTAGATTTTGCTCACACCAAACACGGTAATCCGCATTTCCATACAGAACATCACCTAAATCGGTTAACTCATGAGTACATTAAACATGACTAAATTTGGCTAAACTAAGTGTACATGCATTGAAGTGGCCAGCCTCACCATGATCGGTATCAGAAATGGCACTTCGTTGTTCTGACGGAGGTCTACTGCACGGGTAGAGGGTGGTTAACCGGTTTGGGTATTTCTACCTTATACGATTCAATTTCATGAAAGAATGCCTAGCGCTGTAGCATGAGTGTCAGTGTCCTTGGAGATTTTTGGACATAACCACTGAAGATCCTAGTCACTACACTAATAGGAAACGACACCAACTGGTGTCATTATGGACCTTTCATGTTAGATTGGTGTGTCATGTAGACCCACCTTTCCTACTAGTGAGTGTTTCCAAGTCCAACTGGTTACATGTTGTGATTTTCCGGCTTTTCTTTATGAATTTGAGGCATATTTCATAGATTCCTAAAAAATGATGGGTAATTCTCCTGAAGTCTTGAACTTCAACCAGTTCATCTATAACTAGCGATCAATTCTCGATGTTCATTGGTGAGTGTTTGACTAGGTACTCACATTTTGCATGTTTTCCTTAACTCTTATGTATATTTATGCATAAATATGCACACATAGTATGCAGTCCAAATACATTATTTTTGTGCTTGGAGAGGCCCAATCTAGACCTGTCAGATGCTCAAGGGTTAACACTCCTTTCAAAATGTCTCTCCATATAGAGCTTGTTCTCGTCTCGGCTTTATAGTTTTTTGATGTCCTCTTATCCGCGACTTGCGAGGGAAACTAGATGGCCAGTTTGAGTAATATTGGACAGTGAATGGGGACAAGCGACAACTACATTGATTAATCCAATTAGTGTGTGTTACTATTTGGAGTTATGCAATGCTATAACTATTTGATGAGAATGTATTATTTTACCAAGTAAAGTCATTTATGTTCTATAATGTCCGAACAATTTATTAAACTTTCGTTAGTAAAAACTGAATTCCTGAGTAAGACGTTATTGCACTACATAACTCCGTATAGTAACACACACTAATTGGGATAATTAGTGTAGGTACGGATTAACTAGTTGAGGTTGAGAAATAACTCGTTGAAGTTCAAGACTTTAGAATGAATTGATTGAATATACCTTAATTAGTAAAGAAAAACCGAAATATGTCAATATGTAAACGATTGGACTTGGAAACACTAGGATCTTGACCGATTATGCCCAGAAATCTCCCCAGACATTGATCCTGGGCTTAGGATGAAATGTGTATATAGGCATAACATTATTCAGATCCATAATAATGTTCTGTGGAACTGACAATATTCCATGGAATCCTGGGCATAGAATATTCCCCACATTTAGTCTGAATGTGGGGAATATTTCGTGCAATATTGTCAGTCCCACAGAACACTGTTATGAATCTGAATAATGTTATGGGAAAGGTGTGAGGCCAAACCGCCCACCCTTAAGCGTCCTAGTCCGGGTGGGGGAATGGATGTCACATTCGTTTTGCATAGCTCCCTCTTACCAACTTCATTGGAAGTCATTGCATTTCTCATTAATTCGTACACACCAATTTATTCCATAACAAGGTTACAAGTGTTTAAAAACACTCTGCTATTAGTGCTCTCTTAACAACCCCTATCACTTCCCACACAAATGCACACCCGCTTATATGAATATCTAATTATCTAACCAAACCATCCCTCTCAACTTGGGGTAATAGACATAGCCAGCCCACCATCCGAGATCCCTAAGCCTCAGTTGCAGTCGCACCAATCCTTCCTTTGCTGTTGCTCCCTCAAAATCTCCGATTGATAAGGTTTAGGGCAGGTTTAGGACATCATTCTTTGTTTTGTAGCAACCTTAAAGCTCCTGCACTCGCTCTTTTACAAATTCCTGCAAAGGTACCGAAATTGGGTTGATAAAATTGGATTCACGAGCTTTCTCTAGTTGTGTCGATTTAGGGCCGTTGTCGTCAGGTATAGCGCCTCAAATCAGATTCCTTAGGTACCGAAATTGGAATCATAACCTTGGGTTCACAAGCTTTTTCTAGTTGTGTCGATTTAGGGCCGTTGTCGTCAGGTATAGCGCCTCGAATCAGATTCCTTAGGTACCGAAATTGGGTTGATAACATTGGGTTCTGTGAGGCCAAAACCCACCGCCTTTGCCACGCATGCCCTCAAACATTTCCCTCTTGCAAACTTGGTCCTGGTTGACGATTCTTCACTAGTGCATGACACCTCGCTGAGGCTATGGCTTGTTGATTTCATGAGGCACATAAGTCTTTAATACAAGTGTTAAAAAACACTTATATAACCTATCATCGCCTCCTCTTCCACAAGTCCTTCACAACAACTTCCCAAGTTCACATCTTAATGCAGCTACTAACCCAGCAGCCTCGTCCAAGTACTAAACCCACAAAATTAAGTGTTCCAATCTAATATAAATCCAAACACTATGAATCTAAATATCGCAAGTCTAAATACTATGAGAGTAAATACTATAAGAGTAAGTACTATAAGTCTAAATACCATAATTTCCAACACTAGAAGTATAATTTCTAGAAGTCTAACTACTAGAGCTATGCACTTATTTCTAAATGCTTTTAATCTAACACTACATCTAACAATGCAAAGCTAACTTCAAAACTAATTGACCTTGGCTCTTCACCTTGAAACCTTGCACACACACGTGCTCCTCTCTTGCTTCCCACACACCCACACTTATAACACATGGGGTGCCAAGGAGCACAAAGGAAAAAAAGAGTGAATAAGAACACAAGTGAATGAAGAAGGTGAGAGAGAAGAATAAATAGGGGGAGGGAAGGGGTGAGTACCCCTCAAAGCTCAAGATAAGCCCCTCGATCCTCTCCTACTTTGTAGGCTCTCATCCTATCCTTTAAGCCTTCAACTCTTAAACCAACAACATAGATCCTAATTCTAACATTTAACTCAAGGAGCCACCCTTGGTTCACCACACACAATGCTCACCTAACTAAGGAACTTTCTTCACACCGCAAAACTTCTAATCAACCTAAGGTCTAAACATAACTTCACTCAAGCCTCACTCTTTTTATATTTTTGTGAATAATCATAAAACATCAAAACATAACTTCTAATAGTTTCAAAGGGTTAAGGACACATGTGGGCACCATTTTGGGCTCACAAAAGGATACAAGGTCAATAAGAGTTATAAACGAGAGTATGCTAATGAATAACCTAGGATATGAAACCTACCAAGGCAAGATAAATGAGCCAAGATTAAGAGGTCTGTGGACCTTATGTGGTGACTCTTCTTAATTGGAATATCACCTATATTTGAATGGTATATGGCAAGACTTGTAATAGAGAAAAGACACCAATGGGCATGTGTTATGATGAGATTGGACTATGTGTACAAAATATAAACACCATTCTAGGTTCATTACACCGTTTATGTGTTCAATTTAACATGCTTGATAGTGTCACTTACCATGCTATGAGACATATCCTAGGTTACTCTAATGGTTAACAACTGGACCACAAGTGTAACCTCGAGACACTTGGCGTTAGTGTGCTTACTATTATCTAGGCACTATTATGCTTAGTAATATTATGAGGTCTATACATGTTTAGATTACATAATGGTCGACAAGTTGACCATAAGAGTATACACATGACACCTGACGTCAATGTGCTCAACAATATCTTCCTCTTGCATACTAAAATGTAAACACGTGACACTTGGCATGAGTATGCTCAATAATATCTTCCTCTTGCATACTAAAATGTAAATACATGCCACTTGGCATTAACATGCGTGACAATATCTTTCCCTTGGATACTCAAATGTAACATACATGCCACTTGGCATTAATATGTGCAATAATATCTTCCTCTTGCATACTAAAATGCAAAACTATCATCTCAAGCACTCCAATGTGCTCCACTAAATATCATATGATAAACAATTATGCACTTCAAAAAGTTACTCATGTTGACAATCAACATACTTGTCACCCAGGGGGTAGACTCTTCATACCACATATGAACTAAGGTGAGTGTAAAAGGGGATATTATTTGAGGCATTAGCGTACATAGTATATGTAAGGGGGGAGCAAGCACGGTCAAGTATACGGAAAAAGTGCTTCAGTATACTAAAACCATAATTTTTCTAGTCAAATGCCTAAAAGTAGTAGCAAAGTGTTGTTTAAATTGGAATTTTCTTCATGGCGCCCTCTATTGTTGTGTTCGGTACTCAAATATAGAATATCAAGATGAGATCTTCAAAAACTTATCATTAAAAATACTGCTCAAAAGGTAATGCCTAAATTTGGTTTTGGATGTAGGTTTCATGACGTAGGTTTTGAAGTTGGAATTTTTTCCTTGCTCTTTGAATTCATTTATAAACTTGACGCCATCGTTATAAATTTTTGTGAGAAAACATCAATTTAATGTAAATTTATCATATTTTAAGCAAATTTTAGACAATTACGCGTTCAATATACCTACTTGCACACTACTTGCACTGTCTTCTAAAAAAAGTAGATTTTTCTTGAAAAATAAATTGTGAACATAGATTACTTGGCTTTGTAGATCAATGTGATTTTTCAAATGTTTATGATTTTTCCCTCCACAAAATTCAAAGTTAGTATATAGTTTTGAATCACTTTCACTTAAACCTATGCAAGGTAATGAAGTTGTGTACTTGACCGTGCTTGCACCCAGGGAGAGGTATTTTTTTCTTTCTAATGTGTACATTTTAAATACATACTATTTTTTTTGAAGTCAAGGTAGGTGTACTCTAGACCTAAGGGGGGCCTTAGGTGGAGAGGAAAATTTGACAAAAGATGTGTTCGTTTCATCCAATTCATGTTTTCATCCATTGTTGTCATATGGTAATAGTCCTCAATGACTACCTTGTCAATCTTTGTTAGGGTTTGCATTTAGATTCTAAGCTTTTACAAATTGCAAATGTTTTCCATGGAGTGGGAAATGCCCACTTACAACGCTACTTAGTAGGAAGTGCCACTTGGGGTTTTTCTTGGTTATTTTGTTTGTTTTTTCCTCACAATTGGTGAGGAATGCACACGCGGTTTCGTGAACGCATATGGCACTTGCGTGTGCTATCCAATCAACAAGATGAAGGTGGTTTTGTTGGCGGATGAGGGTTTTGACGCAGCTCAAGCTTATCATGACTCTGCAAGGTCCCAAACAATCTCACCAAAGTCAAGTTTATCGGCATCACAACAATATTATCCTGCAGCGTAACAAAACACACCGCAATGTGTCCACACACGTTTGGCCGATGCATCAATTTCCTTATCATCAGGTGCCATCTTTGAGTGACGAGGAGTTCTCGTTTACAAAATTCACTAGATGTTGCTCCCGCATCCTCACGGTTTGTAAACTCCCGATGGACTGAAGAAGGAGCCAGATAATTTGTTACCAGAAACACAAACCCTAAAAATCCAATCCTGTAACTCATTTGTATATGAGAAGGGTCGTTGGAGAGGACCACTGCCAACATATGGGTCTCGTGTGTCGGTGAAAGAAACATGCATATCTACAACTATGATATACTTGTGAATTTTTCAATGATGTAGGACAATTATCCAAGACTCATATGCTTTGTAGTGGATGCTCATAACTTGACGAGTTTGAGATCAAGGATGGGAACCCGAATTTTAAGCTTGAGAGTCCAAGAGTGTCTGAGACAACTATACTAATTATCGCAATTAGCGCATGTTACTATTTGAAGTTATGCAATGCTATAACTATTCAACGAGGATGCATTATTTTACCAAGCAAAGTCATTTATGTTCTATAATGTCTGAACAACCTATTACATGTTCGTTAGTAGAAATTGAACCCTTGAGTAAGATGTTATTGCATTGCATAACTCTGAATAGTAACACACATTAATTGGATAATCAGTGTACCCTTCTCCGGTGTATGACTACCAACATATCAGTGTCATGTGTTGGTGAATGAAATATGCATATCTACCACTATGATAGATTTGCAAAAAAAATTGGTGGTGTAGGACAATATTTTAGTGATGTAGGATAATTATCCAAGACTTATACGCTTGTAGTGGATGTTTGTAATTTAAAGAGTTTGGGATCAAGGACATGAACTTGAATTTTGAACTTGAACATCCAAGGGCGTCTGAGACAACTACCCTTCTCCGGCGTAATAAACACACTTTCCCATACCCTTGTGCTTGTTCTCGAGTCCTTATGTTAGTCCCCACTGTGGATATTCCCTTGCCTCCAGGACATCCTTACGCCCTATTATAAGATTCCTTGATACAAAAGAAACCATAACATTACTCAACGACATGGGCCCTCATAATATAACAATGGAATGTTGAGAGCTTAGTTTGAATCTAAATCTCCATGCGCAGCTTTTCGAGCATCCGACTGTTATATTTTGAGGACCCACATAACAAGATTTGAACGTTGAGTAATGTTATGACCTAGCCTAGTTTCTACACATTCATAACTCCTCAAAAACCTCACAGCCACCTTCAAGCTGAAGAATACTCCCAAAACCAAAGCATGCAACTTCACCAAAACTAATCAACTCCCTTATCCTGATCACAGCATTTATCAGGTATCACATGACTCGACAATGTCGATGTACTAATCCACAAACTCAAAACAAAATGAAGGATTAATTCTTCAAACTTCCTCCAATTTCACGTGACGTGAAAGAAGCAGGAGGGTGACACTGAATTTCATGTGACAACATGCAGCAGCTGCAGAGAAAATGCCCCAATCCTTGACATGCGTTGATCGAATTGGAAGCAAAGCAAAATGAGTCACCAGAGATTCACAAGATCACATGATCTTCACACGAGACTATCTATCTAACGTCACACGAATCCAGTGTTGCAAACCCAATTGTGACTGCAAATTCCATGTGTCATCAAGGTCACGCTCAATCGTTTGTCGGAGAAAAATGCCTCCATTTTCCATGGACGTTTTTGCAAGCTTCAAACACGTCTAAGTATCTCCATTCCAGTGTGAGAGCCAGTATTGGACTGGTACCACCTTTTGTTCTCTACCACTTGGGTATATATATAATGAGGATTTTGCATTTTCAATTTATTAGGGTATGGTATTTAAGGATATTTTTGTTCTGGATACCATTCAAGTTTATTTAGCATCCAAAAACCTTCATACCCCGGGGGTTGGACTGTTCATTAAAAACCTAAATGACGTGCGTGGGTGAATATGAAGTAAAACCCTTCATATAAGAAAATTTATAGAACCAAAAAAGAAATGTACTGACATTAGGCTAGATAATGGACTCATGTAATTAAACTAAGCTTATCAATTCAATGTGATAAATGCCTGCACTACATACACAAAATATAAGTCAAGAAATAAATAGGACTTTATTACATATACTATCCACTTTCACTTTCTAACGAGAAAGTCATTGAGCAATTTTACTTCCAAAGGATATAACTCGTAAAGAATATAATCCTAATGCACAAGTGATTTGGATGAAAAAAGGCCAATTGAATGAAACTAGCACATCTTTTGTCAAAATTTTCTCCAAACTTAGGGCCCCCTTTTGTACATCTACGTTTACTGCAAATTTCTTCATAGCCTTTTCAAAATAATACCTCTCCCTTATGTATACTATGTACGTTAATGCCTCAAATATTACCCTTTCCTACACACATGTTAGTTCGTATGTGGCATGAAGAGTCCACCCCCCCCCCTTCCCGGGCTTCATGTGGTCTGGGTAAAATTACCCTAGTATTGACATGTTATATGGATGATATTGGTCCAAATAATGACTTTGAATATACGAAGACCTTGGAATCTTGTGATGCTCGCAAAATTCCAATATATGACCAGTACTACAATTTCGATATCAATCAGGTAGGTTCTTTGATATTGTTATTGATATTTGGGGAAGTCTGAAAACCATTTGCGACATTGTTAGCCATATCAATAATTGTTGTTCGGTTCAAAATATTGTCTACAAAATGCTTAATTAACGTGTTCAATCACATCATGATGAAAATTACACCAGTATATGTCATTGGGTGCACTCAACTAGCAACCACCCATTGCTTAGTTGTGTCTATCCAATGGTCATTAAGGTTGAGGCATCTAAAACCAATAAAATAAGAGACTTTTAATATGTTTAGGATGAGTAATAGCAAGGAATTATTTTTCTTGAGAAGAGGGACATATTCTAAGGAGAATGATTTTTTTTAAACAGTAAATATGAAAATTGCTACAAATTTCAAAGCGTGAATTATAGGGTTACACATAGTCGATCGATGGGTTAAATCATAACCGTTCATCTCAATGCTACTCCTTGGCTATGACAATTGTCAAAACTCTTATTAGGGTAATCAATCACAAGCCATTGCCGAATAAACATTTAACTTTGTTCACCTAAAAAATATAGATCTCATCTATGTCGGCATTACATGACCCTAGCGAGCAGTTAAATGGACTTGGGAGACTATGAATGCCTCGACCTTATCTGATCCGTATTACTTAACTTGGAATTATGAATGCCCAGCAATCATAGAGTGTGGCACGAGGGAAGCGGGCATGAGCAATGAGCAGTGAGTGGTAACACGTGAGCCATGATAAATAATACCTACTAAATTTAGTAAATAGTCACAATTTGGGGTACATATTCTAAAATTGGTACTTGTATTTTTCAAATTTTCCAATTGTGAAGTACTTGCATTTTCATGAAACAAGAGTGAAGGGAGCCTATTATCATGGATGCTCTCAAGAACTATCAATCCATTGTTGATTTTTATTATAATAATTCACACCAATACATGTCACTTACTGAAATTCTCAAACATGCAGTTGAACACAACACTTGGAATATTACTCACACTCTATCACACTTGCAAGTTCAAATGACAACATGATCTCATTATAGGAGCACATTGGAGCTTGAATGAATTTATCACTATTGTAATCCATCTTGTACAATAATCTAAACACATAATAAAGAATATTTGTAATTTACCCATTTTCCTTTCCTTCCCAAAGATTGAGATGACATTTTTGTGAAGTCAAGGCATGTGCAAAGCGGTATGTCACCAATTATGACACAGCATGCAATGTCCTCCTTGGAGATGATATTGATTAACACTCCAAATTCTGGATATGGAATGGCAGTTACTCTAACCACATAATAACCATCTATGAGCCCAACGCTCTCCCATTTGTATTTGTGATTTGCCATTGGTGCTGCTAGATTACATTGCATTGTCTTTTCGAACCTGGAAGTTGGATGGGTTTGGGTTTAGTGGAGCACAAAAATCCATCCGGCGGATTGGGTATGTTGCAATTGTGGAAAACTTGTGGCGAGGAGAGAGAACCTCCCTCTACTGCAATTGGAACCCAGTATCTTTGAGCGCCAATACCTCATGCCTTGAGAGATTGGTACCCATCTTCACTGGCCATGAGTTGGGGTACTATAGATTAATCCAACATGTATTTCTTCTTTCTACCAATTACACAATGCTTGATGTCGTCATGGGCAAATCAAAACTCGTGCTCCACATTGTTGGTGGAGTGATACTCCTTCAAGCCCTTGTTCGTAGGAGCATGGGTGCCATGTTCGCCCATTCCGACTTTGGTATTGCACAAAGTCCCGGTGTTGGCTTGCATCGCCCAACATCTTTTGGCAGAGTTGGGTGGCAATCTTGCAATGTGCCAATGGGAAGAAAGACAATTAGTCTCTAACACCAATGTGGTATGTGCCACACCATGATCTGCAAAATTCAAGGACTCCACTATGCATGCCCTTATAGCCCTAGTATTTGGACAAGGAATTGAGTGGTTCACTTTGTTAGATTGATGTGAATCACAATCTGCACATGGTGGCAAATTAATCTTCCGTTTGGTAGATCCAAGAAACTTAGACCCCTTCAAAGGACAATCCCTAGTGTTGAGATCTTCCGCCCCTAGGTAGGACTTCATGACATCTACCGGTAGCTTTGGATCTCCACACCTAGCAGCAACCTTCAATTTCAAGGACGAGGAATCAAGGCCTTTACTAGTAGAACCACCTCTCAACCACAACATGTAATTTGTAATATGTATGAATGTACAAATCAAATCGTCCATTGTCGTTTTGTACAGGCAAATTATCTTGTTTTCAAATTGTTGGAGGCCACTTGTTGTGCACCATCTCGCAAGGTTACACATTAGCATTTCCGGACATTCATTTATAGTCATATCTTGCAAACATTACACAAATTACAGTAAATTGTATATATCATGGATACTCAAAATTAGGGAATATTGCAAAATACATAGTGGTGATGTAGTTACAAAAATCATATGACCACTTCATTACCTACAACGGAAGTGCCAAAAGCCCAACCACATAGAGCACCTGACATTGTTTTTTTTGTAGTAACTCCAAATGACAACCACCATGAATGAATGACATGATATTTAGTTTTGGGTTCATCCATTGTCTTAGCGTCCTTGTGTTCCTTGCATAGATGCTTGTGCTAAAACTGCAAAGATGCCTTGATATATTTTTGCATAACCTTATCCAAACTTTACAACCAATGGAAAAGAAAAGTGTGATCGCAACCCACCATTGGCAAGCTTGGATCATCTTCACCATATATCTTTCTAATCGCAATCTAGTTCACCTTTGCATATTCTGCCATGAAACCCTTGAAATTTACGTTCGGCACTCCATTCTCCGCCATGACCAAACTCAAGTTTTCCCATAAGTTAGTTTGAGTTGCGCAATCTTCAGATCGTGTGTCACAACACGGAATGGTCAGTGCCTTACAGTACTTGCTATCGTACACATGGTATGCACTTGGGTGGTCCAATCCTTTAGACGTTTGACATGGTCAAACATTATCCATGAATTTTTCATAGCTCCTCTAACATGCACATGCTTAACAAGATCCACACCATGAAACGGGAAGATGGAATTATCATATATAAGCGTACTTTTCATTCATCCAACATAAAAACCCTGAAAATATGCAGCCCAGAGGTTACTTCTTAGAGTTGATTTGACATTGGGATCATCTTCATATATTCCAAAGTAGTTTACTTGAGATCATTTGAGATGAATCGGAAACAAACCTATAGGAGGTCAAGTTTCCATGTTGGATGGGTGAGAGGTACGCTCGTATACAATAATTCCTTCTCTTCCAATGAAGCACCCCGTTTTGCCTTCACCACTTGGAAATAGTTTTGCTTGGAAAAGAAGTCAAAATCATGCAGCTATATATTAGTGTTTGGGGAGATTTTTGGCATTATCAATCAAAATCCTAATTAGGTCCGAGACAACCCTAAACTACTGGATGATGGTGGAGAGATATCCAAATCTTAAGAAAGAGGTTGGCGGTTCGATTCCCGGCTATGAAATCTCCTCTCTACTTGACATAAACTTGCCAGGTGGTTAATTGCCTCATGTGCTTTGGCGCTAGCCTGTCAGAATTTTGTCTCACAATAATAATAATAATAATAAATCCTAATTTTACCAAGTCCAACCAGTTTCATGTTGTGATCTTTTGGTTTTTCTTTATTAAATCAAGGGTATATTCTATAGATTCCTCTTAAACGAAGGGTGATTTTCCTGAAGTCTTGAACTTCAACTGGTTATTTCTCAAACTCAACCGGTTCATCTGTAACTAGCGGTCAGTTCTCCCCGTTCATTGCTATACATAAGTTCAGTTCCACTCGTCAAAATGAAAATGCAAAATACAAAATATTATAAAGGCCTTGCACATCCTCCACACGGACCACACCTACCTGAATGCTTTTCAAAGTATTCATCACACCAACCATTCACTTCGATTGAACGTGACGTGGTTGCATGAAAATCGACCTTTCACATTGTCAAAGTATGAGAATTCCACAAAGTGCCACTAATGTTTTTGTATTTGGTTTGTTTGTAGTTTACATATTTTTATAATAAAGCAAAGTTGCTTCATTATATGGCTTTTGTGCAACATACACTAATTGCCTCGTACACATCCATCAAATGCTCTCTCCAACAATCCCCTTCCACATTTCAAAGTCCACCAGAAGAAATTCACCACATGAACACATGGGGGTCACTCAATTGTCAAGTAGAACACCACGTGCGAGACAACAAAAAAATCTATTTTTTCCTAAAAACATCACCAAAATGAGTCAAAATTTTATCAATTTTTTTTCATGTGTAGATATACACGGTATCTATTACATAGTAAAAAATGGTAACCAAATTTGATGATCTGTTTTTTTAATAAAACATACCGTTTCTAACTAGAATGACACAGAATTGAACTAAAACAATTACTATAGAAAATGAAGATGACTAAAAATTTCAAAAAAATATACAAAAGATGTTATCAATGGTTATGTATATGTAGAAAAAAATCATAATTTTTAAAATTATCTATGGCATATAATATAGGGTAGCAAACTTGTCTCACACGTGGTGTTCAACTTGACAATGGAGTGACCCCCCCCCCCCTCGTGCACATGAACCAACACACCACCTTACCATACAACCCACATGGTATCTACACACACAACACCAATTCAAACAGCCACCCACCCTCCCAACAAAACTTGTCATTACAACAACACTCGTTGCCATAATTCTCCTCTTTTACATACCACTACACACACACACCAAAAAGCCACATCCAATTCACCATTGGTGTGGAAATATAATGAGATTTCAAATAAGTGCCTTATTGTTGAATCCATTTACATAGAGCCTTGTCCTCCAAACATCAACTATAATTAGGGTTTGGATAATGTTGAATGATTCTCTTGTTTTGTAGGTTCTCGTTTCCCAAGATAGCCAAAAACAAAATGGAGAGTTGCAAGGCAACCATCAGGCGCAAGTAGACGTCAATGAATCTTGTTTGTATTTCTTATGCCCCCTTCTCACTTGACTTTAGCTAAGCCTAAAAGTTGGGTTCTAAAAACACGGCCTTCGCACCATCAGCACTATCTAGTGCCGAGCCTAGTTGGCAAATGATGTGGCATGGTTTAAAAGTGGAGGTTTTAAGCCTCAAGCACCGACCCTTCCACTGGTACCTAGACATGAGGCAAGAATGTAGGACCTTTAAAAGTGTCGCCTCCTGCCCTTGTGATTGGTTGCTTTTAGTCTTCGCTATGAGGGCACGAGGAGCTCCATTAACAAAAACCGATGGTAAGATAGATGAGTAGTAAGGCATTTGGAGATAGGCCAAAAACTATCCAACATATCGTTGCTTGGTAGATAAAACAATGAACATGTGTGAAAACTACTAATTAAAACCTACTTGAAAATCTCCGGAGCAAGTTCTTGTAGGTGCATTGGGATAGCCGGATGCCTCCGCTATAACCAAGAGAGCTTTACCTGGTTTTTAGGAAAGACTTTGGTTATTTGGTAAAGTCAAGTAGGAAGGGGGCATTAGTTCCTTAAGCACGATGGTTTGAATTAGATGGGTAGGTAGGTAGTGTACATCATCGTTTCTTTTTAAAAAGAAGGTTTTGAGTTAGAAATTTGAACACATTTGTGCTTTCATATCAAGCACATGAGAGCCTTATGAATGCCATCCCCTTATGGCTACGTGAAACTTGGATGGTTAGGAAGTATGACAACAACCAAGACATGAGAATAGGCAATTCTCGATTTGTGCTCGATTCCATTTTTCTTGTCGAGTTCTTGAACCGTGTTGCTAACAAAGTCTAGCTCCTTGTAATTATGGAGCTTATAATAACATGATTGGATTGGCATCATCTTCTTTTTTGATAGCATTCGAGTATTTATGACAAGGATTACACATTGTTTTGACATTGCTAGGGCATAGATTTTTGACATTACTATTCTCTGGGCAATCACACCCCCTTATGTTTCATAACCACGTGCGATAAAAGTTTGCTACCCTGTATTATATGCCATAGATAATTTTTAAAATTATGATTTTTTTACATATACATAAGCATTGATAATATCTTTTGTATATATTTTTTGAAATTTTTAGTCATCTTCATTTTTGTAGTTTTTGTTTGCGTCATTCTAGTTAGAAACGGTATGTTTTATTTTAAAAAACAAATCATCAAATTTTGTTACCATTTTTTTACCATGTGATAGATACCATGTATATCTACTCATGAAAAAAATTGATAAATTTTTTGACCCATTTTGGTGATGCTTTATGTAAAAAGTAGATTTTGTTTTATCGCATATGGTGTTCAACTTGACAATGGAGTGCACGCCCCGGGTTACTATTGTTTTGGATGCCATTTGGGCTTATATACCATGCAAAAACTTTCATACTTAGGTGAAATTTGTCCTAGTATCAATATGGTTTAGAATGGTATTGACCCAAATAATAACTCAGGTATCACCTTTAGATACCCAACACATATCAATATTTGATAGTAGTATAATTAGAATACCCACATGTAGTTTCTTTGATACCATTGTTGATGTTGATTATTGATACCCGTGCATTCACCTGTACCCTGGCCAAAGGGGGGGTTGAACTCTTGATTGGAAACCTAAATGACGTGCGTGGGCCACTTGTTGAAGGCAGAGCATTAGGTTGTTTGTAGTCATAGGATGGTGATTGTTAGAGCCATAAGAATGATCAAGGTTTGAACAACCCCATATGGTTTGTAGGAAGTGGGAGTTGAGATATCCCATATCCATTATATAAACCGAGGGAAAGTGTAATAAAGGGCAAGGCAAGAAGTGGAGGTGATCAGCTCACTCCAAGCATTGTTCATATGCCTTTGTGTATGTGTATTTGCTTGTGCATTCTGATCTCTAGTTCTATTGTGCTTCAACATCACTATGAATATTTACTCCCTATATATGGGAAGGTTATAGAGAGAAACAAATGTACACATACTAACGGCAAGTTAGAAAATGGAGTCATGTATTTCAACTAAAATTTCAATTTATTGTGATAATGGCCTTCATTACATATAAAAAAATACAAATGATGAATTAAATGGGACTATATTACATATAAAATCCACTTTCACTTTCCAATGAGAAAGTCATTGAACATGTTTTCATCCATAGCATGTAACTCAACAATTGCATCAAACAAACATAGACAAGAACACAAATAACCTAGCCACAATCCAAAGAGCAAAACTCAAGGGAGCCCATGAGTTCTCCAAGGGCCTTCGTATTGTAAGAGACTAGATTCTGAACTGAAATACTAATGCTAACAAGAATGATCAAGGTAGTTGTTGAGAACTATTACCATATGACAAAAATGGATGAAAACGTGAATTGGATGTCGTGGAAAATGTCTCTAAACATAAATCTCTCCCCCCGCCGCCCCCCCCCCTCTGCACATCTATCTTTACTTTAGATTTCTTAAAAGCCCTTTAACTGTACACACTAGAGAAAGACAATGCCTCTCCCTTATGCATACTATGTGTGGCTAATGCCTCAAATAATACCCTTCTTACACTCATGTTAGTTCAGACATGGAATAACATGAAGAGTCTACCCCATGGGTGCACGGCCAGGGCGAACCGACCCATACATTGGTACCTTACCGGATGTCTAGTGATGTCACATTCGAATGAATCGGCCCTCAACCTCATAGGGGGTCTTTTTGTATTGGAGCCACTTCATCCACGATATGTAAGATGGTTGATTTTAAGTGAGTGCCACGAATCCCCAGCCGTTCGCCCTCCCCGGTAAGGTACGGATATACGGGTTGGTTCACCCCAGCCGTGGGTGCACCAGTCCAACATTAGTTTAGGCCTTGGTCTACTAAATTTAGCACTTACAATCCCAAGTCCTAGTTGGGAATTGGGAGCGGAATTTTGGTGGTAATAACTTCAGTTACGCATTTCAAGGCAACAATTGACATTGTATATGGCGGCTTTGTCCACCGGCCTTCCCCAAAGGGCTAGGGATTCGTGCCTTCTCCGTAAACTCATCCATTGTGGAGGAGAAAACGTAGTGAATCATAGTATATATGTAGCTTGGAATATCGGTAAAAAGTCTTCCACTCGCCTAACTTATGTTTCTCCTCTTCCATTTCTTTATTGAAGTGTTGGGAGCTTGAAAGTTGCAGCCCACCTCAAAGTTGGCATCTCAATATTACCCTATATATATAATCTATGCTACCTCTTGCTCGAGGTCAATAGATGCTTTCCGAAATTTTGGGTTTTTGATATAAATATATGTGGCCCTATTGTGCGCACTCTCAGCTCCACAAATATTTTAGACCATTGGATTGGATCATGAATTGTCTAATCTGATCAACAATTGTAAATCACAAAGATTGTCATACCAACTTCCATAATTGAAGGAAAACAAGTCAAAATGAGGTTCTTTTTCTTCTTTGATTCATTATCATATAGAACACAATTTTGTGTGTATGGTATTCATGATTTTTTCTTATTGTATTTAGTCACTTGTTATTTGGAGCCACTCGGTTATGCAATGCTACATATTGCTAATCTACAAATGAAGTGTAGATTAGCAATATGAGAATTATACAACATAACATACTTCTCTTGGTAGATTTTTAAAATTTCCATAAATATAGTAATTGCACTATGTACTCCAAATGTTAACTAACATCAAATACCATAATTACCTAGTATACTACATCAAGTACATGTGTGATTTGTTTGACTTGGTTATGCATGGTTTAGGGAACCTAAGATGCACAAAGGGGTATTATTTGGACATCTCTCGTACATCATACACATGGGGAGGGATCGTTTTAGGGTTTCGTTTGTTTGTATAGGAGGTCTATTATGTAAAACCTATAAAATGTAGACTTAAATTAGGGTTATGTCAAGCCTATGTAGGGGCACATGTTCGATGATTTTGTGGAAAACAAAATATAATACGTATTGTGTATGAATATCTTAGCCCTATTTTGTGCATCTTATATATGTAATGTATACATACGCGAGGCATATATCTTGTTGAAAATGATCCGACTTATATACATACTTGAGGCTAGGTGTAATCACTACATATGTATGTACATTGTTGTTGTTTTTGGAGCAACATTCTTTGTACAATCCTATCTCTTTAATATGACACATCTGGAACACAAAGAAACCGTCGTTTCTATCAAAGTGTCACATATTCAAAAATATGACAAATTGGACCTTTTTGTCATGATGACGAGGCACTTCATGGATACACACGTTAGATATTTTGCCACATATACAAAATAAGTATTCTTTTAAATGTCTTTACAAATACAATCTAACCCTGACAATACGACACTTGTTATTATTGTAAACACAACATGCACTGACAAGTTGAAACCTGTGATTATTTACAAATATTTATGCCCATGATGCTTTGGAAGGTGATTGCCAACAGATTATGTGTGGTGGCTTGCAAACCACACGGCTTGGATGACATCAGATGTATTTGAGAGCTGGATGAAAACCTCAATGTACATTTTAAATCTCAAAAGCATAAGCTACTTTTAATTATGGACAAGCATGCTACTCATTCCCTTAAGCATGTTACTAGGGGTGAATCATTTGGTTTTTCAACCTTGTAGTTGATCAATATTGCTATTGTTGCTTACCACCTAATGTTACAAGTGTGGTACAACCCTTGGATCAGGGAATAATTGCTTCGTTTAGTTTAGTGTAAGAAAAGCTTTTGGAATGGGTTTTCTCTCAGTTTGATTCTTCTACTACTCGCCAAGACTTGAGGAAAACAATGCCTAATGTAAGGCACGCTATTATGTGGAGCTTTCAAGTGCGGAGAGGGATGAATCCCCAAATCATACGAAACAACTAGACGATGTCCAATATTTTACTTGCAGATTGGAGTGATGATTTTGTCATGGATGATGAATGTGAGAAATCAAGAATGAAAGAAGCAACAAATGAACTGGCAAGTCTCATTTCCTCTTTGAATATTGGAAGTGAAGGAATGCCTATCAAAGAATATGTGCAATTGGTAGGAGAGGAAATTGTTGATGCAAAGTACAACATGGTTGAGGTGGTGGATTTGGCATAAGGTAGAGAAATCCATTTGGATTTAGATGTGAATGAAGAGCCAATGGAGGGGAATGATGTGGATGACCAACCAACACCAAGAGTCAAGCTTCCTCAAGCTTGTGAGTATGCCCAATTACTATCAAATTTTGCAGTGGAACATCCTTCATAGTTTTCAATTGTAGATGTCATGAACATGCAATCTTTTTATGGATAAATTAAACAAGATGTCAATTTCCAACATCATCAAAAGATAATAGATTCTTACTTTTGTAGTGTGTGATATGGTGAAGACATCATTGTGGAACTATATATATATATAACACTCCATATTTTGTGATGTTGTGAGCATATTGTTTTAATAAAAAATGTTCTTTCATACTTATGTATCTTTATTATGTATTCAAGTTGACATATTACATTGAAATAGGTCATTTTCTTGAAACCTCAATAGTTCAACATTTGAGCCCAAAATGTCATATTATGCAAAATACGACAGTTGGATAATATAACACTTCTTTGCATGACCAATGTGGCATATTAAAGGGGAGAACAATATGCAAAATTTTGTCATGAAATCTATGTGGACTTGAAGACGGAATCAATAGTCTATTGTTGTTGCCACTCCAAATTAGCAATACATATCTTATTGAGTTTCTCCGATATGGCTTGCATGTTCAGTATGTTTGTGGGATAAAATTGTAATGGGTCATCCATAAAAAAATGTGGCTACAATTGAGCACAATGTTCCAACATGACTATCACAACCCCCAACCACAAATAAATCACCAAAGTACAATTTGTAGATCACCCATTACTGTCATATCTCTATCAAAACAACTCAAAATTGAGTAAAACTACCACCACATGATGCCTTATTTCAATATTTTCCAACATTATGCAAAACTGACCTTAGAAAATGCAAAAGTACATAGTTGTCTTGAAATCAACTTCTAAAACTTAACTAGCCTTCAAACGGTCATAACTCTGCCAATACAACTCAAAATTGAGCAAAACTACCACCAAAAGAAGCGCAATTTCAGTAGCTCGTCAACAACATGTAGATGAGGAAGATCGAATCAGAATTGACCTCAAAATCTGCAAAAGTGGATCGATGTCTAGAAATCAACTGCATAAACATAGCATGCATTCAAATGCTCAAAAGTTTGTCAATACAACACGGAATTGGACTAAGATACCACCAAAAGAAGTGAAATTTCAAGAGCTTTTCCACAACATGCAAATCAAAGCAACATGAAAATATTGAGGTCAAAATGCTCAAAAATAAATTGTGCACCTTGGTTAAGGGTTTAGATGAAAAATTGTTGCGAAAGAGACATAAGCTAGTGAGTCTCTTGATTAGGTTTTGAAATAGATAACCTAGTTCCTTAGTTCCCATGTTTTAAATCATTTTACTTCAAAAAGTTATCTAGATTTAATATGTGAAAGTTACATAACATATTAATAGTAAGCTACGTACTTATACATGTATGGGACCTGCCATATTACATCTATTACCTCTCTAATATGACATTTTAGAGGTCCAAGAGTGTCGTATTAACAATGTCACAGTCGTTATGTAGAGGTAGATTTCAACTAGAAAGTTTGATTTACAAAAGTTGTGTCATTATATCAAGATTGTTGTATTATCGAGTGTCATATTGAAGAGGTAGGACTGTATATTGGGGTGCTAAATACAAGGTCATCTTGAGATTAGGCCTCGACATCAACTCGGGTGTCAATACATGGTAAGTGACATTATTAAGTCAATGAAACTAAATACCATAAGCAATACAATACATTAAGTATGATATTTAGTGTCATATGTTATTTAATGTCACTATGGTAACTTTTTGGATGACACTTCTTATGAATAAGTGAACAAATACTGTCATGGATGATGGATGAGTTCATCCATTGGCCAAAAACCCTACCTTCTCTTGTCAGCAGCTTGTGATGAAATTTTTGTCATGGATGATTGAATTTTGGATGAGAAATCACTTGGTAAAGTGACAGTAATCGCAACACCGTAAATTTATAACCCCCCAATTTGTTTTACAAGAAATGACAAATAATGTTGGGTTAACATTTAGTGTTAGTGACACTATACCGGGGTTAACAAATTAGTATTGAGCAAGACAATTAGAATCGGTGACACTAAATATCATATTTAGTGTGATGAATTATTGTGTTGGAAATCAAGTTTTACTTGAAGGTGCCACCACAATGCCAAACTCCTATGAGCTTAAGCTACCTATTGTCATGATAGAGGCCCTACTTCTCACAAACAAGATCCCAATTCCCTCCATGCCTCCCACCCACCCCTCATTTCTTCTTCACATCATTGAATTCATCACCATCTCCCACACACAAAAATAGTGTGCTTTTGCCATGATTTGCATCTTAGAATTTATTAACCATGGAAAATCTTTATCATCATCATCATCATCATGAGGTGAAGATTCTCATTCATCCTAAACAATCATCTAGTCATGAAGTGAAAACTATCGAATGTCCTAGAAACGGTTAGGTATGCAAAAACTTGAGCACGTAGTTCGATGGGATCTCTTCTTGTTCTCATATCCAAGCCTTGCCATTCACCACTCACATAACATCACTCAGTAGAGTGAGGGTCTTCCTACATCATTAAGGTAAAGATACCCAAACCGGTTAACCACCCTCTACCCGTGCAGTAGACCGCCGTCAGAATAGTGAAGTGCCATTTTCTGAAACTGATCATGGCGAGGTTGGCCACTTCAATGCGTGTACACTTAATGTAGCCAAATTTCGTCATGTTTAATGTACTCATGAGTTAACCGGTTTAGGTGACGTTCTGTATGGAAATGCGGGTTATCGTGTTCGGTGTGAGCAAAATCTAGTGAATGAGTAGGGGTTTGACAAACTTTCCACTTTGAAAAATTGTAGAATTTTTTTGTACAGGGCAAAAAAATATGAAACAACTTGCATTCTTCATGAATCCTTCTCTTCTATCTTGGAAAATTATCTCATGATTGTAAGACCATATCTTCAATGCAATTCAGCTTATTTTCATGGGTTATGGTATTTCTACCTTAGGCTGACACTATAGCGTGAAGTGTAAAGATTTGCAAGATATTGTGATTATACTCCTAAGATTCCGTGGTCCACCCAACTGAAGGCATGTGCTGACCAATGTTATGCAAGGCCCTTATCATATCATCTAATATGAAAGGTCCAAGAGGCCCATTATGGTCTTCAAAGTATCATATAGAGATGTGTAAAATCATCGCTTGCTATATTTAGTTATTTGTGTGTCAAATGTGACCTAATCTAAAAGTTGTTTCTTTATCATTTACATTCTTTCAATCATAGTATACATATATATATCAAAGAAAACATTTCATATATCAGGTCCCTTTAGATGACCGATATTCATACTCGCATTATGTATATCTTATCATCATTGTCACACCTAGCCGTACTTTCAATTCCTCTTTGTAATAGTTGAAATTACATATAATTACAACCTTATAAACCAAGAAAATTTTGATTTTGATGCTTTGGGGGTTCATACAAACTATCGCTTAAGTATGTCTTAGAAAGTATATTGGGGCTCTTGAGGATTAGGATTGGGGACCAAATTAAAGAAGGCCCGCATACCATACACATAACAATGATCATAATGTGTAACATATTTTTAGTTCCTCTTCTTAGGAAGTTGTGTTTAATACAATTTCAATCTTATAGATCAAGTAAAATGTGAGTTTGATACTTTGGGGGTTTGTGCAAACTACTATCGCATATGCCTTAGAAAGTCTATTGGCACCTGCAATTGTTAGTATTAGTGATCAAACAAGGCACGCTTACCGTGTGCTACTTTATGTGGCTCCAACATGTGTTTTAGATAAGGTAAATGAGTCTTAAAAAGGTTACTTTTTCCGACTAGCCTACTCCTCGTAGGATATGAAACACATTAGTACATGATGGTTGCCAACCCTAAATGGAGGCCATAGCCACTTTCCTCATATATTTTAGATCTCATGTGAAAGTGAAGATTCTCATACTCACTAAATGGTCATATGGTCCCCTGATTACATTGACTATTGAACTTTGAATGGTTAGCATATTTTGAGCATGTAGTCCAATCTCTTATAAACACATGTCTTTTTGGTACACGTTCTTGGAACCACACCAACCACATACCACTCAAATATAGGCAAAAAAGTAACCGAATAAGGGTTGTCTACCTTATATGTTTGCCAACCATTGAGGGACTCGGGGCCAATTCACATGGGGTCCCGAGTTCTAAATCCCAAGTCACTTGAGCTCAATCTGTGCAATCTTAGCCGTTGAAGGCATGGAAGTTGGGACTTACCACCACTTCACACAAGGTCCCAAGTCCCAAGTATGACATGGACGCCTACATGACAATACTTTTTGGAGGTGAGGCTTGGAACTTCTATTGAGAGTTGGGTCACACAAAAACCTAGACCCAACTTTCAACATAAATGCTGCAAGTGTGTTGGCCTAAAACCGATCAAGACCCGACTATCAATGATAATCAACCATATTTTAATGGTTTCTTGAGGCTCAAAAGTTGGGACTTTGCCACCATCTCGGGACTCGCGAACATGAGTGGGGGACTTGGGACTTGGGACCCCATGTGAACCGAGCCCTCATCAACTATCTTATAATGTGTTGCTAACTTAAAAGCAAGCGAGCCATCGAATATCATCGGGGGTTTGTCTTGTGTAAGGAGGGAGCGGGCCACTAAATCTAAGTGCCAAGTAAGGACCGCTTCACCAATATCAAGACCCACGAGCAACAAGTATCTTGGCCGAAAGTGCTCGAGAATCTCAAAGCCATATGACGACCACAAGTATGGATGGGGCCACAACCACAAGTATCGAATTGCACCAACCAAAAAAGGACCTAAACCTTTTTCTGACATCTAGGGGCGGAGGACAATATTAACGGTTTCCACATGAAGGCCCTTCCAAATTGAATCGTGGCTTTAAAAATGGTGAGGGGTCTCTTGAGTAGGGTAAGGTCAACGGGCTCATATTCACGTCAGCTTACATCGATGATGCTATTTTTTCTTCTATTTTAAACTATATGTTAAAATGGGGAACATGTAATGTAGGGCAAGAGAGGATTATCGCATATGAGACCCCGGCTGGGGCGAAATAGCCCGTACACTGGTTCCTTGGAGGCAAGGGTGTAGGCATCCAACAAGGAACAAGTGTATGGGTTGGTTCGCCCAAATCTGAGACCCCGAGTCAATCTATTCCAAACCATGTGAGATGGATCGGTCACAAACCTAGAGGGGGGTTAGGCTTTTATGTTGGATGGATGAGAGGTATGCTCCTATATGATAATTTCCTTTCGCCATAATGTAGATGCACATGTTTCCATTTGTGACCTATCACGATCACCCAAAATTCAGGGTATCGTGGACACAAAGCATTTGTTATATGGTGCTGAGAATTTAAAAAAATAAATTAGGTGCTGCAATAGCATGACTTTTGTACAACACACGGCAAATCCCATGTGGAGCATCCTGTAACATGAATAGGTACACTAAAAAGGATATTTAGTGTTTGATTATATTAATGTTGTTACCACCCTACCCTGCTCAGCACTAATTTTCAATTCCTTGACAATTAGTGTTAGACATAAATGTACCGCTACCTTCCCTACTGCCACCTCCCTTCTTGTGAAGCATGGGTTTCATATCCTTACTAGCACTAGATTCAAACATGTAACTTCCACATATTACCATAGTTGATATTTAGTGTTTGAGTTTACATTTAATGTTACTTACGTTCATAGGGTTATTGACATTTAGTGTATGCGTTCGTATTTAGTGTATCAAGCACTAAATATCCATTTTAGTGTAGTGAGTGGAGGCTCCGACACAATACTAGGGTCACGGATTGGCCAAATGTGTGATTTGAGGAACTATATATAAAGCATTATAAGGAAGTGTGATATATCAAATACGGTCACACAATCTCACAATCACGAGATTCTAGGTAAGGTCAAACCAAATTTAGTCAAGGAACGCTTTATCCCACGTAAGAAGCGGGGGCATGGCCAACGTGGATAAGACGAATGGATTCCCCGACCTCCTACACTTGAGTTTTGGAATATTTTGACTTCAAATTTCCGTAAGAAAGTGAGATATGATTCAAACATTTAGAATCGCATGGCTTCCAAATCCACTTTGAAAGTGTTTATTTTACTTTACTTTATTTCTATGTCTAGTGAGATGCGTCATCGGCACATTTCTCAAATCACTCCAAATACCCAAACTTGCCAAAGTGTTGGGAATAGGCATGATGGCCTTGCCTCTATAAATCGAGCGCCTCCATAGCCTCCACATGTTGGATACCTACAAACGTAAGTCAAAAGCGCGTGCTCGTTCACAAATATTCTTCACCCAAATTGGTGTGGAGAAGCTTACGATGGAGTCTTAACCGACTCTTTTTTTCCGAGTCTCGTCAACTCGGTTTCACCGATGAAAATCTCGATGGGGCTTTGGTTACGTTGCTTGCTCACGGATATTGAATGTAGTGCCCTTAGGGACCACTTAAAAGAGGTCGAGATTTTAGGGTTTTCGCTACGACGACGGCCCCACTTTCGTACGGCTTCCGAGGCATTTGTTATTTATTCCGAAGCATGTAGCTTGCACTTCACTATTTGTTTTGAGCCGCGGTGTTGAGTGTGGTGAGGTGTATTTCTCACACACCTTGCACGTGGTGCCTTGTGAGTTTTGTATCTTAAGCCCCGATAAAATATTGTAGTGGCAACGGTGAATCTTCGGGGTTCAAAAAGGTGTGACTCCACCTCCCACAAGAGTAAAATTCGTTCCCCAACTTTGTGGTTTTTGCACTAGAAGGTCCCCGGCAACTCGCGATGAAGTTTCTTTAGCAATTTTTTTGGCAATAAGGGCCACTTCACACACGAGCCAAGAGCCGTGACCATGAAATTGTGAGAGCTCAAAAGAAAGTGTCCAAAGGCCGTCCCAACACACCTCCAAAATCATGTAGTGTGGTCATGGACCCTCAAGTGTAGTGTGAAGTCATATGTGGCCAGGCCCTCAACCAATTGCTATTTCAATGAATTTCTATTCATGCGGGTCCTCAAGCATAATAAAATAGAATAAATCAACGGTTGTAAGCGTGAGGAGTGCCATGGTCTCCCGGTTTTGTGTTAGGCCTACCTCCAAGAGATGTGTTTTTGAAAATAGTCCAAGTGACCATGAAACATGATCCATTTGATGCCATGTAGGAACCCATGTAGACTTTACATCCATCTTGCATTCACATACTCCGTTGGTCCCTCAAGCGTAGTGTGAAGCGAACTTGGACCGGCTCCGCCCTTTCCACCAATGAGAGTGCTTGAAGTGTAATGGTCACGGGCTCTCAGTCTCGTGTGTGAAGTGGCCCTAAGTAATGTATCGTCGGCAAAACGATTACCCAAAATTGCCAGCATGGCTTTTTTCCAGCAAACAAATCACCCGATTGGCTAGCTGCTTTTCGAATTAGAAACACCGATTTGTTAAATGTAGCAAGGTTTGTTCACAACATTGCTCAATGGGAAGAAATTGTTTTGTGGGGCCAACAATAATTCTCAAACCTTGCATTGTGAATATGTAGTATCAAATTGAATATGGGATGTTTACTATGGAAATTGTATGCTCATTGTACACGATCTGGACCATTTATGGGAAGTGAACACAACTCATCTACTGAGCAATGTTATGTTCGAATGGCGAGGGCCCAAATTGTCATGGTTGTCAAATTTGAGTATCGGTGGCCTATAAGGTAAGTGCCCCGGGCTAGATCACATCTTCATTCGGTTGGGCCCGCCCCTCCCACACCTCCTTCACTGCATGGTCTTCCTGCCCGCACCTGCGTGGGAACTCTTCCCCACTGGGAACCAATGTGACAATACCCAGTCACTTAAGCCATTAAGCTCCTGTCGCATGTGAACGAACTCCATCAATTAACTTGGGAATAATGAAAGTGATGTCAACTTGAATATTTGTAATTTTGACCAAGTATTGTCACATTGGTTCCGAACGAGGAAGAGTTCCCACGCATGTGCGGGCAGGAAGACCGGGCAGTGAAGGAGGCGTGGGAGGGGCAGGGCCCAACTGAATGAAGATGTGATCTAGCCGGGGGCAAGGTAAGTGGGCCTAATTTGGATACATGTCTTAATTGGACACCTATATTTGAGTGGTGTGTGGTTAGGTGCAAATCTGAGAATGGATGCCATAAAGATACATGTGTTATAAAAGATTGCACTACATGCTCTAAATTTGTAAATCATTCTAGGCTCAATATCAACATATATTTGGGGGGGGGGGGTAGCCTATTTGAGTTTCTTATGGTTCACTGCCAATGGACTTTGATAATTTATAACAACTTAAGAGTAGCTCCAAAACATTATAGGATTGATCATGGCATTTTTATATACATTTGTGGACGCACGGAATTTTCAACCTCGCAAATCCAAGTAGTAAAAAATAGCAAGCAACAAAAAGTAACCAAATAAGTTCCATCCACCTTAGTCCACAATAGAGGTCCCAACCATAGTTTACCATGGTTGTCTTCAATGCTTTGTCATAGCTAGCCAGGACGACACAAGTCCATTGTTATTCACCTCAAGCGAGGCATTCAACAATCACCTTAGATAGATCAACATGAGCTACATTGATTATCCCAATCAGTGCGTGCTACTATTTGGAGTTACGCAGTGCTATAACCACACTAAATATGATAATTAGTGTCACTTATTGTTTGGAGTTACACAATGATATTTTTATTATTATTATTGATGGTTTTTTTTACCAAGTAAAGTTGTTAATGTTCTATAATGTCCAAACAAACAATTTTGACATTTGTTGCTAAAATATGAGATATACAACAAATAGATATAGCATTGCATAATTCCAAGTAGTAAGTGACACTAAATATCATATTTAGTGTATTTAACATTAATGCCATATTTTACCAAGCAAAGTCATCTATGTTGTATAATGTCCAAACAACCTAGTGAATGTTTGTTAGTAGAATTTGAACTCTTGAGTAAGATGTTATTACACTATGGATCTCCGAATAGTTACATGCACTAATTGGGATAATCAGTGTAGTAATGATCTCATGCATTCTTAAATATTTTTTGTTAATTTCAACTTGAAGTATATTGGAGGGAGCATAAAACCAAGGAATTTCAAAAAAAATTAAAAATTAAAATTGAGAGGGTGTGGTCCACTTGAAAATAGGAATATATGTTATATAATGGTATTCCAGTATTTCAAATGTGCATATGTGGTGTTGGGCGGTTTGGGGTGGTCATTGAGAGTTTCAAGATAGTGTTGCAACCAAGTACAATTCAATTTCATTTCATGTACCGTTAATGCATCGTTTTTTTTTTGTGGATTAACATCAATTTATGTCAAAATTCCAACATTTTGATAAATGGTACACTTTACAAACATAATAGAGTATATGAAACAACTTTACGGTGTAGATTATATTTGCTTATAGGGTCTTGAAAAATACCTCAAAGTACCAATTTATCTACTAATAGGGTGCCAATTATTCAAGAGATTTAGATGAATAACCCATTTTCATTAACCCCCAACCGCACGTGGTTTACAAAAGTATATAGCTTGTGATCTCCTCGGGAATGTACATTGAAGCTCATCATCCAACTCTTAAATACATTTGATGTTATCCATCCCATTTGGTTTGCAAACCACCACACATAATTTGTTGACAACCATCTTCCAAAGCATCTTGGGCATAGAGATTTGTAAACAATCACAGGTTTCAATTTGTCATTGCACGTCGTGTTTACAACAAGAGCAAGAGTGAGACGGTTCTTCTTAATTTTACGGCCACGAAATTTTCCTTGCACTTAGTGTCTTGTTTGGTTGGGCATAATAAAATAAACTAGTCTCGTCATATTGTAAACATCTTCCGGTGCCATAACCAATGCGGAGGAGGTCAGTGCTTACCAAATTTTGTGCACGTTGCTTTGGTGCAGAAGTGGTCATCAACACCGAAATTGTTGAAATTATAACCGAAATGAAAAGCGTATGCCACTCAAGACCACCATCACCTATAGAACGAAGAAATTGAAAAGTGGCATGGGCAAATATAGGAGTATAAGTCGGCGTGAACTGAAATTTCCAATCTAAAGAGATGTGAGATTCAGGTGAGAGGATGAATTTTGAATCAAGAAGAGGAATCAACAACTTTATAATCCCGGTCCACAAATCTAACAGTCCCTAAACCCATCAACCTCCTCCCAAACCGAAAGAGTCAAACGTGCAACGTATGTTTTGAAACCAAGGTTTAAAAAATGAATTAGAGTTAAGTTAAGTTAATATAGTGATGAATTCACCACATACTCCCCGATCCCAAGGCAAATCCCAATGTGGACCCCACCACTTACACACATTAATTACCTCTATTATATGGCAAATCGGGCCTAAACAATGTCGTATTACAAGCGTCATAGTTGTAATATTGGGGTAAATAACACTAGAAAGTTTGGTCTACGGAAAATGCATTTTATAATCGAGGTGTTGTATATTGGGGTTAGATTGTATCACGTGCAATACCTAAGATCGGATTTCCTAATTTGAACACAACAATATGGACGCCTATATTTGGGTGGTATGTGGCTAGGTGTGGATCTAAGAACCAACACCAAAAGACATGCGTTTAAAAGAAATTGGGACTACCTGCTCAAAATATGCTAACCTTTCTAGGTTCAATATTGTAGCCAACATGACTAGAGAAATCTCTGTGACCATATATTGAGCACAAGAATCTTCATTTCTGAAAGTGAATAAAATATTCATACGAGCTCCCGAAATTACAAGGCAAATGGCTACACGCACGATTTGGATTGGCTAACCATCTCATGCAAATCATGTGTTTCATATCCTAGGAGAAGGGCTACAGTAAATATGATGTTTAGTGCCACTTATTATTTGGAATTATGCAGTGCTATAATTGTTTACTATACAACTCATTTTTTACCAACAAAGATTGAACTTGTTGTTTGGACATCATAGAACATTAACATCTTTACTTGGACAAAAATTTGCACCAATAGTAAAAGAAAAAGAAAAAGGAATGCGTAACCCCAAATAGTAAGTGACACTAAATATTGTGTTTAGTGTAGTTGAAAGAAAAAGTAATTACTTAAGACCTATCTACCTTACCATGATCATGAAACCCCGATGATGCAATGTGACACCAAAACATTGACAATTACATTTTAGTGCCCCAAAATTGCATCATTTATATCCCAAAATAAACATCTTGTGCGGTCTCCCGACACGGAATGCATGGCTAAGAGTTGATGCAATCAATAAATAAACAACCAACACATTTAAGACAACTTATGGAATTCGTGTTCAACTTGATGGAGGCTTAGTTAGGATTGTCCTGAATACATGGTCTTCAACTCCAAGTAATTCTTCACATTCCTTCTTCACGAGTTTCCGGTTTCACTCAACCCAAGGGCAAAGTGCTCGTGTGAGAAGAGGAGAGAGCCACCCGAAGCAAGTCCAACCCACTAGCTTAACCCCTATATGCTTTTAGCATGTTCGTGCTAATTGTGTACTCTCTCTTTATACTAGATGATATGAAATCTCATCAAATTTTTTCCAGATGACTTTGTGTCCAGGTGTCGAGAAGAATAAATTCGCTAGACAACAAGCTATTACTATCTACCAAAAAATAACATCAAAATCTACATTCACGTTGTATAATTTTCAAGTACTGTGTGTATGAGAGGTTCAAATCAGGTTCCAATAACGTCTAGGGGTTAGCCCCTGATGTCCATACACAGAGGTTTTTGTCCAAATGATTTTTTAATTTCTTTTTTAATTTATAATTTTAGTTCGGTTTGGGGGGGGGGGGGTTTTGGTGTGGTGTTGGTGGGTGGATGGAAGGATGGATGGATGGATGGATGGATGGGGATGCAAATGACATCTTTTTCGTTCAAATTGTTTTTTTGTGTGCCACTAGATTGTGTATGTGCCGACTTATGACGATTGAGAATTGTCTACTAAAATCCATAAAAAGATCTCACTCAAAGAGAAAAATCGCAAATGTGTTGAGGAGTGGTGAGTGTTGCTCATTGGTTGAATGCAATGGAATCACAAAACCCTTGATACTAAGAGGTTCCCATGTCCAATTCTTATTCTTATTTGATTGCTTTGGTGCAAATGAGAACTTGGAATGTCCAATTTTCACTTTTTAAAGAACAAAAGTTATAAGAAAACTTTTATACAATACATTCATGCATACTATGAAGGACTTGAACCCTATAATATCCCAAAAATTGAAATTATAATGATATTGGCATTTGTATTAAATAAGAATCGTACATTGAATCAAAATTGATTGAGGCTTGCCACATACTAGACAAATTTACCATCAATCAAGTATATTGTAGAAAATATTTGCTCAAAATCTTCTTAAATCAATATAAATTTTGTTGAACTAACATTTCCAAGGGGGGGGTAGTTGCCTTCCTTCGTTGAATATTTTCCACCCTATAAGTAGCTAAATTTCTATTGGATGGTATTTTCTAACATCCTATCATTATAAATAAATTTAGAGTCGCATAATTATAATCACCCTATCTTATTTATAAGTAGTAAAATTTTTGTGTGAACAATCTACACATAACATTACGCATATAATACACTATGCACACATTACACTGCGCAAATATTACTATGCACATTACACACATACAACCATCATACTCTAAACTTTAGCATACTATGTATGGTTCTTGAACCCCCCATGAAACCCTAAATAAGCCAACCAACCCTTTCATTGCAAAATGATGGTACTTTTCATCTAAAGGCGACCGTTTCAACAAATTCATCCACATACATCCACATACATTTTGCCTATTTCTCATCCAATGCCACTAATGGCGGATGATTTATGTTGAACCTATAAATAAATAAAATCTAAAGTTAATTATATTTATGCTACTTTACATCTAAAAATAATACTTATCACAACTTAAACCACATTGTACATCATATATAATTCCCAAACTCACGTTTAGAGGACACTTTTGTATTTCTAAGAAAAATGTAAAAATTATGTGTCTTGAATAAAATCCACCCTATATTTTCTTGCACGTGGTTTTCTACATTTTTGATAGTGCCCCCCCTCTAGAACATTTCTTTTGTATCCTTATTAACAATCAACATTTAATATTCATTACTAGGGTGCAATCATGGTAAAGTGGATAAAAAAATGCTCCATTATATTGAAATCATATTGTTTTTGGTCAAAGGCCTAAAAACAGTAGCAAAAGTGTTGTTTAACTTGGATTTTATTTTTATTTTTATTTTTTTCATGATGACCTCTATTGTTGTGTTAAATACTCAAATGTAGAATATAAAGTCGAGATCTTCAAAACTTATCATTAAAACTGATGCTCAAAAACACATGATGGAATATGATTTTGAACGTAAATTTCATGACCTTAAATATTTGGAAGTTGGAATTTTTTCATATTCCTTGAATTCATTCTATACTTGAGGCCATCATCACCAAACTTTGTAGAAAACCATCAATTGAATGTAATTTTATTGTATTTTAAACAAAATTTAAACAATTACTTGTTCAATATAACCTACTTGCACACCACTTGCACTGTCTTCTAAAATACAGATACTTTTCTTGGAATTATTTTTGTCATCATAAATTGCTTGGCTTTGTAGATCACCGTGTTTTTAAAATGCACATGAATTTTTTCTTCACACAATTCAAAGTTAGTGTATAGTTTTGAGTCACTTTCACTCAACATTAGGTAGGGATCAGGAGCTGTCCACTTTATCATGCTGGCACCCACTAGAATGATAAAGTTGTTTCAACAAGACAAAACTTTTCTCATAAATGACTGAAAACGAAGTTCGCAACAAGAAAACTCCATTTTACTTCTCTCAGCTTAGGTCTGCCCCGTTGAGGTCTCGATGAAAGAGAGGAAATGTTGTACATACAAGTGTACAACTCATCCATCCAACACAAAAACCTTGAAATAGTATGCAATTTGGAGGTTACTATTTAAAAATGGTTTGACACTGTGATTAGCTTTAAAGACCCCAAAACACTACACTTGAGGTCATTTGAGATGAATCAGAAACAAACTTATGAGGGTTCAAGTTTTCATTTTGGATGGATGAAGGGTACACTCATATACAATAAATCCCTCTCTCCGCCTCAATGACCTTTAAGGCTTGGGATTTGTGGCGTCCGTGTAAACTCATCCATCGTGGATGAAGGGGCTCAGGTGAAAAAAAACCCCTACAAAATTGAAGATTGATTCATTTCAATCGGACTCCACCAAACTAAATTCGATACCACCAATCTGATATCACCAATTAGGGTATTTGACTCTATCCCTAGAGTCAGATCGTTTAAAAATAGTCATTTAAATATTATAATATAATCCGCTGCATTTTCATCTTTGCAATGGATGAGTTTACATAGACACCACGAATCCATAGCCGACCCTTAAGGGTTTGAATCCTCTCTTTAATTCACATGGCATGTTCCTTAAGTGGCCCCTCATCAACACCATTCAACTTATTACTGTATTTAGTTTCCTCGAGAAACTCTTGGCCCATGCGAGAAAGGGCCCGTTTGTGAAGGGAAAGCTGCCGATGTCCACATCAGCGCCTCGTCATCTTACCCAGCTTAATTTTGCCCCTTGCCCCTTGGGCTCTTCTTTTTAGCTTTATTTAAGCATTAGGCAAGTTAAACCACCGAAATCTACTGCCGCCCACGTGGAAATGTTATTCCATCCACCCACCCCAGTGCAAGTGGCCACCTCATCCACGAACGGACGGAATTCATCCACGTACCGACCTCCCTGAGTATACGAACCGACCAACCTGCCTTACCGACCTACCTATCGACCTTCCTCTCCTTGTACACTAGTGCCGACCTCCCTGGCCCCGGCTCTTCGTTAAACTCGCTCTCCTCCGTTCCTTTGGGGACGCGGCGTCCACAGCCTCCGTCCATTTCTCTCCTCTCCTTCCTGGTGAGCCTCTGGTGACCACAGACCTCGGAGTTCCCAATCTTTTTCTTTTTGCAATTTCTTTGTGTGGATTTATTTACTGAGAGGAGAGCAAGACTCGTGTCCCAACGGTGCAGATTCTTCCACCAAACAGTGCCTGCCACAGTGCCAATTCTGACCTCTTCATGCACTGTAAGAATCTCCCATCCAACCCCTGCGATGATGTTTTTGTTTGGTTTTCCTTGATGGTAACGTGGACGGTTGATGCACGTTTCGTTCTTGGTTTTGGCTGTGATGATTGGCGGTTGCAGAGTTGCAGTACTTACAGGTAATTCTGATGACCTGGGATGGTGTAACTAGGGTTTCTGTTTTTGTCAGCTGTCCTTTGTGGTAATAAGTTGTGGAGTGTTTTGTGTAAGTCGTTGGGCAACCGGAATTCACTGCTACTCATCATCGGGGTAACGTTCACCGCTCCGCAGAGAGGGAATCATCATATGTACAATTATCGTATGTACGAGCGTACCTCTCATTCATCCAACATAGAAGCCCTGGAATAATATGCAGCCTGGATAACTTTTTAGTCGGTTTGACACCGTCAAGGACCTCGAATTAGTATGTTTAGAATCATTTGAGATGAACCAGCAACAAACCTACAGGGGTTGTTTTTATGTTGTATGGTAGAGAGGTGCACTTGTATACGACAATTCCCTCTCTCCCACAGCTCCTACCAACAGGGAAGGTGGAAAATCTTGATTACTATGTAAAATAATCTGTCAAGATCAAATAACATGGAATGTGGGTCAGAGATTCTGAATTAGTCTACCAAGGGGTAAGTTATGATAGATAGGCAACAGACCTGTAGGGATCAGCTTTTTACCACAGCCTCGAGGGTAGGTGTCGGGAAATGCAATCCCCGTCATTACATAGGTCAGAAACCTAGGTCAGGACGGTGGCGCAGAAATTGCTTTGCGCGTGGTCACGAAATTGGTTTAAGTTAGTAAATATTGGTGATACTTTTGAGGAGTGGTCACTTCCGAGCATGTGCGTCCGCAGTGGGCGTGGTGGGGAAACTACACTAAATATCATATGGCATCTAATGTCACCATGGTAACTTTTTGGATGACACATCTTATGAACAAGTGAACAAATATTGTCATGTATGATGGATGAGTTCATCCATTGGCCAAAACCCTACCTACTCTTGTCAGCAACCAGTGATGAAATATTGTCATGGATGATTGAAATCACTTGGTAAGTGACAACACTGTAAATCCATAATCCCCCAAATTTTTTACAAGGAATGGCAAATAATGCTGGGTTAACATTTAGTGTTGGTGACACTATACCATGGTTTACAATTAGTACTGAGCAAGACAATTAGAATTGGTGACACTAAATAACATATTTAGTGCACAAACTCGGGTCCTTTTCTTGGAGAGTGTTTTAACTTCAGTGAGGGATTCAGATTGTTCAGATTCATTGGTGGAAGAATCTGCACCATAATTGGTGATGCTGGCGCACAAGCGCCAAGGGGGGCGAGATTTCTTTTCTGGAAAAGAAGGCTACTGGGAAAGAGCACATGTTGATATTATAGGACTGTAGTGGTAATGCAATTCGTGCAGAGTATTATTATTTCTATGTGCATGGGGGCTTTTGTTAAGCCTTTTTCGCAGTCCACCAATAGGAGTGATCTTGCGGCTGAGGTAGGTGTTGATTGGGCCCAGTCTACCAGACTGTAGCTCACAAACGAGAAAAGAGAATCTCAGCGATTCTCCTGAAACATTGGAGCTCGAATCCGGTAATTGCAAATTCCTCGAGGCCATGCGACCAAAGTAGGGAGTCAGGACGCATATGCGACGCATGTGATGGGGACTATTGTTGCGTCTTAAGTAAATCATCAGCAAGTATTATACTGAGCTGCTTTTCGGGAATTGTTTCACCTCCAAGGCCTTTGCAGACCTTTGAAGGCTTTTATAGCAAGGTCCTTGCTCGTGTTGCAGAAATCGGCTTCCCTGGTCACGAGCATAAGCAGTGCTGGCCAGGAAGGTGTAGTGAAATCTGAAATCGGCTCTTCTTCTCACACGCAGGTTAGGATAAGGTTATTTTGGTATTCTCTTCGAGGAACCTCAGAGGAACAGTCATCTGCAGATGTGTTGCCAATTGTTTTTTCGTAGCATTTGATAATTGTATCAGGACAAAGAAGTGGTGTCTGAATCGAGGTATAGCATGGTGGTGTGCACAACAGGTCTGTTTCTAAATTGTACAAGAGCTTGAGGGACAATCTGGGCAGAAAATAGGTCATTCGAACATCTGCAAAGTTGCCACCCTGAAATAGCACTGACGAGGTGCATATAGACAGTGGTTGAGAACAAGGCAAGCTCTATAGGAATTTTTGCAACAGAGGTCGAAGTGGTCTCTGAGTCCGGATATCTTGTGGTGGTGTGTACAATAGGTCTGTTTCTGAAGTATACAAGAGCTTGAGGGGAATCTGGGTGTGTTGAATCTAAAGTAGATAGTGAACGTCAGAAAAGAGGTCATTCGAACATCTGCAAAGTTGCCATAGGTGCATATAGACTGGGGTTGAGAATCAGGACAAAGTTCCGCAGGAATTTTGCAAGAGAGTTCAAGAGATTTGGAGAGGGGTCATTGGAACATCTGCAAAGTTGTCACCTAGACATAGCACTGACAACGTACACATAGCAGGTGTTGAGGAACAGGACGAGTTTTGTAGGAGTTTTGCAAGGGAGTTCGAGAGAGTTCGAGAGAGCTCTCTTGCGACAAGCTTTTCTTAGAGGATGTCTGCGACCGAGGAGTTATACCCATTTCCAGACACAAGCGTCTTCGTTCCAATGGAATTCTGGCCAGAGTTTCTCGCAAGCACTTCTGGGAGTGAGTTTCTTGCTGGAGGCTTCGGAGGAATGGCTGGAGTGATGGCCGGACATCCTTTGGACACTGTAAGGATTCGGCTACAACAACCACGTCTGGCATCGGCTGTAACTCCAACCTCTGCAACAGGGCTCATTAAACACATTGTTTCCACCGAAGGGCCCATGGCACTCTTCAAGGGCATGGCGTCCCCTCTGGCCACAATTGCATTTCAGGTTTGCTCACATCCAACCGCTTGATTATTGCAGTATTGCTTATGAATATTTCTCACAAATTTCTGAGGTAGTTCCTTTGGGATTGACCTTGTGAGCCTCGGATACTGCGTTTGGCCATAGCCTAACCCCTTCTGTTCTGTTCTGTTCTGTCGTGTTCACTTTCATGTTGATGTTTTGTGTGGTTGGTTTGCACAATGTTTTCCTTAGTGTTCTTTGTTCAACAAGATTGCTTGTTACTACTCACGATGGTGGTGGAAGGGCGTTTCGAGGAGGAAACAACAGATTTCACATGCAGGACACAGTCTCTCGCAGACACATAGCTACTCAAAACTACATAAAACATAGAATGTGTACAGATTTGTATGCGTGCGCTCTGAAGCTTCACGTTATCCCGGTGGCAGTATCCATTGCAGTTATTTAAGCTCCCTTCACATATTGGGAGCTATATTATCTTCCAAATTGTAGGAATTTAAGCACGGCAGACAGTCCACCTTCAAGTCCACAGTACTCATCACTTGTTGTTCTTGGAATTTTGCAGAATGCTGTATCTTTTCAAGCTTATGCTCTCTTCTCACGAGCTTTAACAGATCGCACCAGCCAAGAGCCGCTTTCCTATGAACGCGTGGGGCTTGCAGGCATTGGGGCAGGGGCTTTGCAGACTGCCATTTTGACACCAGTAGATTTAATTAAAATTCGGTTGCAAGTAGCTACAGACCGGCGATCAGCGAAGCAACCTCAGTCGGGGCCTTTGGGGATGGTGCGAAACATTATGCGGCGGGAGGGTGTGAAAGGGCTCTACCGTGGCTGGACGGCCACAGTTATTCGAGACGCCCCCAGCCATGCAGGTTAGCCAGCTACTTCCTTACTCTTTGGTGATGTAAAGGTTTACAGATATCTGAGCTGGTCATTTAGCGTATCCAGTTTTTTCACTTGCAAATCTACGAATCTACAGAGTCTCCAATTACTGTAGACTGTAATCTGTATTGTAATCCAAACATGCAGGTAATACATACTTTTGTGCTTGAACTTTGGTTCCATAATTAATAATATAGTTCAGATAGTTCAGTAACAGATAATCATGTGTTGTAATCTGGAGTGAAAATCCAAGCATGGAGGTAATACATAACTATCTGTGCAAACTTGGGTTCCCTGATCGACAATATATTTGAACAGGTAGTTATGAATTACCTGCAGATTACTGTAGTGCGAGACTCCATAGATTGGTAGTTTTGCGAGTACAAATGGATACACTAGAAGACCAGCTCAGACATCTGTCAATCTCTGCTCAAATGGGTTTTCAGCATCTAATTGTTTAAGAATATAAGAAGTCCTGACAACAAGAGACTACCCTATCTAAGCATGCATTTGCATTGAATTTGTACATGGGATTATCTTCCATAGTGTTCATGCAACCCAAGTTTGAACAGATGGTCAGGTATTACCTGCATGTTTGAATCACCATACAGATTCTGATATACTGTAATGAGAGACTTCGTAGATTGGATAGGACTGGAAGTGCAAATGGAAACACTAGAAGACTAGCTCAGAATTATGTCAATCTTTGCTCAAACGGGTTCTCAGCATTCAATTGTTCAAGAATATAAGAAGTCCTGACAACAAAAGATTAAACCAATTCAAGCATGTATTGACTTTGTACATGGGATCATCTTCCGTGTTGTTGATGATGGAACCCAAGTTTGAAAAGATAGTTATGTATTACCTGCTTGTTTGGATTAAAAGAAACTGTAATAAGAGACTCCATAGATTGGTAGGTTGTGAGTGCAAATATATCAGACCTTGGACAACTGCCAAAATAACTATAGTGAACCAGATTTTTTTCAATACATTTAGGGAACAACTATAGTTAACTAGAAAAATTTCAAACCGATTTGAAGAACAACTATAGTTAATTAGAAAAAATTGAAACCGATTTGAAGAACAACTCTAGTTAAGTAGGAAAATTTAAGACCAGATTCAAGAACAAGTATAGTTAACTAGAAAAGTTCCAAGTATTATTATATATTTGAAGAAGTTCGCCTCTTGATTTGCTTCAATTGAGGGTCTTTAATATGCTCGGGCCACTGAGGATCATCAACAACCACCTTTATACGATCACTCACTGTGCTGGGCTATGGAACAACCTCCATGTACACCACCAACACAAATAACACACTAGTGACAGAATTCCGTGAACAGGCTGCGCTCAACTTTAGTTAACTAGACATATAACTATAGTTAACTAGGTTTTTTGGCAGATCGAATTTAGAACAACTATAGTTAACTAGATTTTTTGGCAGGTCAAATTGCGAACAACTATAGTTATGAAAGGGAACTAGGTAACTAATAGTTGAATTAGTTGGTTAGTTGTCCAAGGTCTGAAATATATACACTCTACTAGCTCAGAATTTTGTCAATCACTTGCTCAAATGGGTTCCTGGTATTCAATTGTTGGAAGAATATAATAACTCCTGACAACAAGAGACTAAAACTTTATTTAGGCATGTCGTGTTTGTATTGAATTTGTACATGGGATTATCTTTCTCATTGTTGATCATGGAACCCAACTTTGCACAGATATTGATGTATTTCTGATGTCTGAGAGAAAAGATGTGGAAGATCATAGTTGCACTTAATGCACTTATACTATGAAAGAATTGAATACTGAGAACCCATTTGATGCAATTGAAACTGACACTGCTGGTTGGTAATGCAGTGTACTTTGGGACGTACGAGTACATGCGTGAATTGCTGCACCCTGGATGCAGGAAGAATGGGCAAGAGAGTGTATCAACCATGCTTGTGTCTGGAGGGTTGGCAGGATCTTTGAGCTGGCTGGTGTGCTACCCCATGGATGTGGTGAAGTCACGGCTTCAAGCGCAAGGAGCTGGTGGCGCCCGTCCTCAGTATGCAGGGATCATGGATTGCATCCGCACAAGCGCCCGGCAGGAAGGTATGCAAGTGTTTTGGCGTGGCTTGAATGCGTCACTGGCCAGGGCGTTTCTTGTAAATGGGGCCATCTTTTCTGCATATGAGATGTCGTTACGTTACCTTAACCCACGAGCGCCTCAAATCGACTTAGAAATGGCTTCCCTTCCCAACTCATGAGACCCACCTTCTTGAATAGTCAGGACATTGGTCGCGCATCATAGTATACTCTTGATATTAGAAAAATCTCTCTCTCCAATTTTCAGTAGCTGTAAATAATGGTCAGGCACTGTAGAGGTGGTACCACCCCCTACATGCACATTGTACAGGGGGGTTAAGCTCAAATTTAGTAATTCTTGCAGGGTAAATTTTATTCAACTGTTTAGGCAAAATGCCTGCTCACAGAACAGTATAGATGGTTGTAAGCATTGTGCCAAGTGCAATGTAGACCATGCTCTCAATAGAAAATAGATTTTGTGGAGGTTGAAAATCGGAGGTATTGAAGAGTGGCAAAACGCCAATGTTGGAAGGGTGAATCTCTTGTTCACTTCATAAGAAACTTATTACTGTAGAAAAGTATTACACAAGAGAGCTATGGTTGCAATGATGTGTTGTTTCCTGGAGACCTTTATCAGTGGCAAAAGGTTAAATTCAATGGCCTGTAATTCAGGCTGATATATTTGAATCACTGGATACTTGATGGAAGCCAAGAAATGATCCTTTTTGTAGTCAAGGTTTCAATACTAGGCAGCCATACTACTCCTATAGCCATGTACATTTGGGATGATGCATATTCATTCTAAATAGAGGCATTTATTCCAGGACAAGGGTCCTTTGCACAACTGCTGGTATGATGAATCTGAGTCTTTTGGTTTTGTGTTTCATTCTTGACACATGGATAAATCTTTGCCAATTTTTCTAAGATGCGTCAAGTACGTGTGTACTGATTTCCATTACTCTGGATTCATTCCCTTTTGCACAAAAAACTTCAAATTGTTCTCCATACAGCTAACACTACAAATCATGAAGAAGATAAATTTATTGCAGAGGCGGAAACCTTGAGATTTCAGTCTGGTTAATTACATCACTGTGAAGATGTATATTGGTTTGTTGCTCTATGAACGCTTTGCAGATATCATGGTATGTGCTTAAAGTTAAGTTGAGAAAAAGGTGCACCAAACTCTCTGGCAAGGGCTGCTTGACTATGTTAGGATGGCATGGGAGAAAGCTCTCAAGTAAGCTGAAGAGGCGGGCATTTAAATACAGGAAAATTCTTGGGAACTTTGACGCGTTGTGGGGAACTAACAACTTCTGGTCAAACTCCAAGATTGGTTATGTTGGATGGATGAGAGGTACGCTTGTATGCATTAATTTCCTCTTGCTATTGTTAGCATTGTGCCAATGCCATTTAAATCATGCTCTCATTAAGAAATAGATTTGTGGAGGTTGAAAATTGGAGCTATTGAGTGGTGAAGCTGGGTGGGCTGGGGCACATCAGGGAACAGTACATGTCTCTTAACTCCACAATGTAGCTGCCACTGTCATTTTTCCACACTTTAAGGAATTTCTTCATGTATGAGAAATGCTACAGAGTGTTGGAAAGGTGAATCTCTTATCCAATTTATAAAAAACTAGAGTTATTTGTAAAGTAAAGCAGATGAAACCATGGGTTTAGTCCTAAACTCCGATTTTATGAGAATTAACACAAAGTCACCCAAGTTTTCTTTATGCTTAAATTACCATACACAAAGAGAGGTGTCAGTTATTAAAAACCGGCTTCATAGCTTGTCCTACTAGGATGGGTGGGCCAAGCTAGCCTTTCATAGGCCGATCCAGGATTTAGGACAGTGGGTCCCATGCGCATACCCTATTTTAGATCCCAATTTTTTTTTCAAAGTTTGAGAGGTGGAAAGAGGAGGTCCCAAAAAGTTTCACCCAACTTTCAAAACGGGCTCTGATACACGATGGGCTAAGGAGCTCTTAATAGAATGATTTCTCAAAGAAGGAGACCTTTATCAGTAGAAAAATGGTCTGGACTGATGTAATTGAACTACAACTAGTTACTTGATGAAAGCCACGGAAATGATCCTTTTTTGTGGTTAAGGTTCCTCTACTTACTAGGCAGCAAAACTACTCCTAAAGCTATGTACATTTTGGGATGATGCACATTCATTTAAAATAGAGGCATTTACTCCAGGACTTTATGATCCTTTGCAAAAGTGCTGGTATCATGAATCCTCGGTCTTTTGGGGTTGTGTTTTCGCCTTAACACATGGATGTATTTTTGCCAATCTTCCAACATGCATGAAGTATGTGTACTGATTTCCATTTTCTCTCGTTTCCTTGTGAACAAAACACTTCAATTTCAAGCATGCATGCATTATGTGCTTTACACGTTTGATTTCCAGCATATGTGCATTGCCTTTTAAGTTTTTTTTGGCAACAAAGTAAGCTAGTTCCCATTTGTCTCAACCAAAGAAGCATAGCCAGACTACATGGGAGGGTATGGGAGGGTATGGTAGGTAATGCAAAAATACTACATAGGTAGTTAGGCTCTACCATCTATGTATCTTCAAACACAATTATTGATTAAAAGCATAAATTTAGAGTAAAATCAAAATTGTAATTAAAATGAAAGGATTTAATTTTTGAATTCAGTTCAAGTAAAAGTCATAGTAATTTTACTCTTAACACAAAATTGATGTCAAGCACATCTGATTACAATGAAATGATAGAATATATTTGCGTGTTGATATTACTACTTGTTAAGACATATGTACCAATGTCTAACAACCATATCACAATGGCAATTTTGGTTACAACAGATGTTCAAACAGAAGTCAATGGATAGGACTTGGACCAGTCATGATAATTCTGTCTTTCTTTACGTAGTAATTAGTCAACCATGTCTCTTGTTTCCAAACCAACACAAATGCAAATCATCTTATCTAATCTCATGGTACGTTTACTTGGGTATGGAATCACAGTCATCTTGGTACCAATAGTTGCAAGACAACACCTCAAGATATTTTTATTTGATATAAACAAGAAGGGTCTTACGTGAAGGAACTGTTGGATTTGGTCGCTGAAAAATGTGTTCTTTCTACCGTGGTTTCTTCTGAAAAGTATCTTCATCTTCAAGATCTTGCCTCAGAAGTAAACAAACTCCAAATTTGGTCATCGCTTTTCACCATTGGATTTGCATTGAGCTTGGATTATGTTGATGACATGAAAACTCTGCCATGGAAGGCAAAGATATACTTGCCAATGCTTCTGGGCTTTGTTCTACTCCTCACATTCACGGGAGGGACACTGATTGCCTTTTCAAAGATTCTACAAAGATTGTTTCATGTAGAGCCATTCTATTATGATTTTGAGTGGATCTATAAAGCGTGTTTCTTTTGTATAACCATATTTTGTTTCCATTCTATCAACGTCTATGACGGAATCAATGGTTTGGAAGTCGGCCGAATGGTAATGATCACAATGACAGTCATAGCCCACAACCTTATCCATATTATAGATGATATGTTGTTAAATGCCCACACGTTTTCAATATGCATGATGCAACCATTTTTGGCATCATCACTTGGATTATTGATCTTCAATTTTTATCCGGCCTCGATATTTGTTGGCGACACATACACATTTTTTGCAGACACTATACTAGTCATGGCTGGCACTAACAAACATTCTACAAGAACCAAGTTTTTCTTCTTCATGCTGCAATTTGTGAACTTTGTATGTTCTCTACCTTAGTTGTTTAAGATTGTGCCATGTCCAAAACCTTGACTACCTCAATTCGATGAGAAATCATGATTACTAATTTGTAGTGAAGACTTGAACCTCATAAATCTAGTGTCACGATGGCACAATCCTAGGTCTGAGAAGGGCTTTGTCAAGTTTCTCATGTCCTTGCTAGCATTATATTGTGCACTCACATTGTTGCTTTTAAAATTCAATCCATTGACGATAAAAACATAATTACATGTATAAAACTTGATGGATTCCCCCAATCATCCAAGGGATCATCTCAACTTGGTTGTGATTCACATGTTTGACGGTGTAATGGCTGAGACTTCAACTCATAAAGGGTTTAAGTTCAATTGACAAAAGAATATTTTAAAACTCACCTCCTGTCATCATCCATCCCTTCTACTGAGCATGGAGATTCTCATATGTTTCAAGAATTAAAGAGGTACAAGGCCCATTACTTATTACTTTAACATGAAAGAGAATTATGAATAATGCACGTAGAAGATTAGTGAGACTTCAATGAGGCAAGCTATCACGCCCATGGGTATTGTCCATTGTAGGTATCAAAGACCCAAAACCAAACATGTTCCAAAGATAACATTCAAGTTCAATATGAGATACACCCAATTATGGTTGATGGACTTTAACTACTAGAAGAGACACATGAACTCCAACTTTGAAGATTCAAATTCTTACATGAACAATGATTCCAAGTTGGACTAGAACCAATAACTTATGCAAGGTACTGAATGATGGTAATTGTGATGGTAACAAGTCTTTGCAATGCAATAAAAGGGGACCAACTATCTACACTATGATATCTACTGTTGCAATCGCTCCATAAATTCATGGAACCTAATGTAGGCATCATAATAAAATTACGGAATTCCAAACCCTTCACCATTTGACATGGAACATATTATATGATCTAAACAAGAAGTCACACATTTTATACAAAAGCGCATCTTGAAATATTCAAGTTTCCCACATCACATCCTTCATTATACAATACTACAATGTCTTGATAACGAAACTACAATAAATAGTGCTGTTAATGTGGATGAAAATAATCAATGTAGGCCACATTACTTGTCTAGTCATGGTCAAAATAATGTGGGCCAAAGACCCTGGGTCTTCCCGTAAGTCTTCTGGAAGACTTCCGACCAACACCTTAAATATTAGTCTAAGGACAAAAGTAGTATGAAATAAAACAGCCACACATTGATTTCCTAGAAAAAACCGATTAATATAACCTACGCTAATTTAAAACTAAAGATTTGAAGTGGGTTGAAAATAATTTTGGGTTCGAGAGTTACTGGGGCCCACACTAATAGGACTATACAGTGTATTCACAACTACCAAAGCCTCAAACCTCGCAAATTTGCCCTACTTTATGGAATTCTGAACTCTTCAGTAATTTGAGGCCCTGCATTGATGAAGCTTGCAGCAGATTTGAGAGGCATCAATTAATGTGTGACCCTAATTTTATGGAATTCTGAACCATTTGAATTGAAACAAATTACATCCTCTTCCAATAGGTAGCGTGATTTTCCCCAAGTAGCCAAGAAGTCACACATCTCATACAAAGTACATCTTCAAGAAACATTCGAGTTTCCCGCAGCACATTCTTCCCAGGTCATGGCAGAAACATCCGTCACCATCCTCACACTAATGCAATTCTCTTGATAAGAAAACCACTCACGCCTATCAAAGCCTCAAGCCTTTCAAATTTGCCCTAATTTACACTCAAAAGATGTTGCTGCAAGCTTCGTGTTGCTCCGTTGCGCTTGCAACAGAAAGACAGATGCATCCTTTGGAATGCATCTTCTTCACTACTGTGATGGTAATCAATCATCTTTACTGTGACAGTCCCGTAGCGTCACACTGGCCGGAAGCTTTGTCACAGAAACCATTCTTATCCAGCAAAATTGGAGGAGGGGCACTTAGCTCGGGGGCTGAAGGTGTGCCGTATGCATTGCGCCTGGCATTCCCACATCCCAGGCTCTTCCGTGTGCTCATTCCTGTCACTGGGTTTGTCCCACTCGCATACTTGCACAATGCCTGCACAGTCCAGGATGGTTATTATAATCACATGCACCAAAACTGCCTTCTGCAAAAACTTGATGTGATTATGACCATTTTTTCCCAAATATCTGAAGCTTTACATCCTTAGGCTTGCAGCATGGTGTATTCGTCTTCTATAACACTCTGATGGGTCGTTTACACTAGGGGTGGTTGTGCTTGTGGTATTGGTAGTGGTTTACTTTCTTTGGTTCTATTTAAATGCAAAAGGTATAATAAATGCTAACCACCCCCACGACCACTCCTTACCCCATCTCCGTGTGATAAGGTTCTTTTGAAGAATTATGCAGAGAACCTTCCCAACCTTGAGAGGTTGAGGATTTTGGATGTATCAAAACACTGAGGTTGTATGAATACACAGATACCCATTTCTGATAAGTTCAATCTTACCTGCTTCTGAGCGAAATCCAACACAGCGTCACTAAAATCAGCACCATCTATAACAGCTGACCCCAAATCACTCCTTGTCAACACCGCTCTCACCAACAAGGCGTCCGTCAAATTGGCCTCATTCAGCACCTGAGCATCCGACACAAGCTATAAGTTAAGAAACCTGTGAATTGATTTCATGTAAAATGACTTCTGAAGCATTTGATAGCTTGTGTGTGATACTGGAAACTTATCATTGTAAATTGTTAACCACAACATGTATAAAATATAACTTAACACAAAGGAGTTTTATACATATTGTGGTTAGAGTTACATATGATTTAAGAAGTTACGTTACACAAAAAAGTAAAATTTTAACCGCAATATGTAACTCTAACCAGCAGTTATATGTAACCACGCAATTCATTTTGCAGGTTTCAATTCAAGATCTATAATTATCTGCAGTTCCTGAATCGATATGAGCTCAAAAAATAGAACGCTCACCATCCGATCCATGAGGGTGTCACTAAGATCAGCTCCTGCATCAAAATCAAGACATAGAATTGGTCAGATTTCTCTTGTGCTTTACACAACCGACGTGCACGCAGTTTGCGTGCTCGTTGCAAAAAAAATTACATTCTAGAGGTTCACAACTATATCCGAAAACAATACTAAGATTAAGAATCACTTCTAATGCTTCTAATGAATTGTAAATTTGTTATTTCACAAAGAAGTGCAACATGATTTAACGGAAAATCTCCATACCTGCAAAATTGGTTCGGTATGCAACGGCTTTTTCTAAGTACGCTCCATTGAATGTGCTTCCATGGAAGTCAGCCTCTTTCATGTCGGCGGATGTGAAATTGCCTCGTCTGAAGTTCTCATTGGGATGTGAGGTTTTCCTGCACAGGTTCCACGCGAAATGAGCATTTCTACATAGTGATTATCGAACTGGGAGTGGAGATTGGCGAAGAAGTCAGATGAGGTTCCCGGGTGTTGACTGATTGGACTATAGTCATTTCCACATCCATCGAAAAACCTTAAGAGATTAGGTCACACAAAAAAGGGGATGTATGCGACGAACTTCAAATCAGCCGAGCCAAATTGGACCGCAGATCCAATGCCGAATTCTCCTCGCGTATTAGCCTCGAATGCATTCAAATCTGCAAGAGCGTCCAAGCTGGTTCCCATCACAGCAGCCGCGAGTGCGGCAGCCATGGCCTGACGCAATCCCCCCCTTGATTCTGCAATTCCTCCGATAGCATCCGATTACAAAGAGAAATTGGAGATGCAAAAACATTCAAATTATGCATAGAAAATACTCTACGGCAATAAGCTGACTAACAATATCAATGCGGCTCTATGACGTTTGCCATCCTTTCGCAGTTATACCTTATTTAACTCAATTTCGACATTAAATGCTGGGAGGAATCCAGTTCGGAACTTGAGAATCGGATCCTGAGAAGTTCATTCTTTCCCATGCCAGACGCACAAATTTTGCCAAATCTCCACATGGCTCAACGACATCGATTTCCCCCATAGCATCCGATTACAACCCTATTTCTAACGTCCTAAATGCAAGCTTTGTCAATCCTTGTTGACACAAATAACCACATTCCACCTGGTAGCACTAAATAATACCTAAGAAAATGAGAGGCCACCATTTGTACTTGAAAAGCTAAGAGACATACGAGATAGCAATAAGCAAATTATCAATCTATCAATTCGGCTCTAGTGACACTTTTCAATCCTTTCACAAATAAAGCTTGAGCTAACTCAGATTTAGAATTCACATTCTGGGAAACATCTATGTCCAAGCTTATTGAACCGGACCCCGAGCATTTCCTCCTCTCCCATGCCAAACGGACAAATTATGCCAAAACTCTACATGGCTCAACGACACAATTCACTTCAAAAAAAAAAAAAAGAGGCTGGAATTCCACAAAACCTGAGGGAATGCACTTCGAATCCACGCTTTCATTCGACTCCGAGAGCTCACACACGCAATTGGCGCCATCCCTCGTGCTCCTCCTCTTCACCGGTACCCCCGGCCTTGAGTGAATTGCGGATGTCCTGGAAGTGGAGAGCGCAGCCAAGCCAGCGGCTGGAGTGGTAGCGCCCGGACAGGCTGCTCGCAGTGCCATTGTTACTGCGGATTCTCAAAGTTCTCCGAATTCTCCAGATTTCTGTGCAAAATCTTGGGCGAGGATCGGCTACTACCTTACTTCTCACCTCCAGCCTGAGACACTCCCTCACTCTATCCAGAGAGGCGACGTTCCCAATGGAGATCACACGTTCCTAGAAGTTCCCCATATCTGATCCCCGTTCCCGAAATCCGAGTTCGCGCTCATCCGATCGGGCTCTCTTACCCACATCGCCCTGAGACACGCCACGTGGCGATCCCCCTCACCAAGAGCCTCACTGGATTATTTGGCACAAGCTTTTCATGAATTTCGATATGTTTTAACTTTTTATTTTCTAAAAAAAACAACAGTATATTACTAAGCCTTTGTTAACATTACACAACTCCTTGGCTGCAATCTGTGGGATATGTATCACATGAACATAATTCTTCTTCTTTAATTTTGGGATTTGCTGTTCATGGGGAGCAGTTAGGTTGTAAACTATACTCTATGAACTTTTCGACAAGCAATTGTAAATTATCATATTTTTTTATTCACAACCTTTTTCTTTGGACAAACACCATCACGGTTTATTAAGCCTTGTAATACCATGTCATTCTTAGTCACCCATTCTAATAAAAGGGGTCTCATGTTTCATGGGGATTTGTTGAGGATCGCAACATGTTATTTCCAGTCATGCATTGAATTATTCTCTTGTCTAGGGAAAATGAGATGTGGAACTTAATGCATACTGTGCTAGAATTCAAAAACCTAGGCTACAATATGAGCCATTATCAGTGGAGTTAGTTTGTCAACACATCTAGGATTTATAATATACAATAAAAATGAGAATTAGTATTGGTCTGCCTACATTCTTATATGTAATTAGGTTGCCTTCACAAATAGATTTCCTATTTACCCATGCAAACGACCTTGGATCAAACCCAAATCACCAAAATTAACAATATTTTTTATTCATCCATACTATAGCATCCACAATTTATTTTACAGAATAAATTTCATATTTTGTTATTATAGTGATAATAGATATTTGAAATTAAGTTGAATGTTGATAAACTAGCATGAGACAAACTAATCGCACATAAGATAGAATTTGGTGTGACTAATTTGGTTCCTTATCTAAAGTGGACACTCGTATTTAAGTGGTATATGGTTTGATGTGGGCTAGGGCGAACCGACCCATACATTGGTACCTTACCGGATGTCTAGTGATGTCACATTCGAATGAATCGGCCCTCAACCTCATAGGGGGTCTTTTTGTATTGGAGCCACTTCATCCACGATATGTAGGATGGTTGATTTTAAGTGAGTGCCACGAATCCCCAGCCGTTCGCCCTCCCCGGTAAGGTACGGATATATGGGTTGGTTCGCCCCAGCCGTTTGATGTGGCTCCAAGAATGTATAAAAAAGACATGTATCTAAAAGAGATTAGACTATGTGCTCAAAATATGATTACCATTCTAGGCTCAATTGCCAAAATATGACCATTCATTATTACGAGAATCTCAACCACTTCGATAATGGATAAGACATTCATACGAGCTCCAAATAATATCAGGAATAAACTATAATCTCAAATTTGATTTGTTAACCATCTTGTACTAATCATGTGTTTCATGTCCTAGTAGCACTGCATAACTTTGAATAGTAGCATGCACTAAATGGGATGTCAATGCAGTCTCAAAAAGTAACCATTTAAGACCCATCGACCTACCTATCACATTTTTGTTTCCCGGAGAGTTTGAAGGAAATAGACAATTGGGGCTGGCTACGTAGGTGGCTTTCCAAGCATACAATGCGCACTTAGGGTGAGTTTCCATGTAGGTCGCTTGCCCACTAGATTCTAAATGATAGTGGGTCGAAGGTGTTCACATATAGGTAGGCATGAGCCGCCATCCAACTATATTCTCGTGGTCTGCTAGAATGTGGAGGGCCATGGACATGGGCCGCTAGACTTCCATGAGCCCATTGTAGAATCTTAAACCTACAAGTGCCAGTCACCGAAGGATTGAAGAACGCTTTTAGGACGAGAAGGAGGTTTTAACATGGAGGAGGAGGTTAGTAGGTGGGCCCTGATTTGAGAAAACGGGAGTAGCCAGTTGGCACGAACCCTACCCCATCACATTCCCTCTACATTTGGGCGGGTTTGTCCACAATCACACTAGAATTTGGTGGACAAGCGGCCTACATGGGAACTCACCCTTAGTGCTCCGAAACCTTGCCACTTGGCATTTGACACGTGGCAAATATCTACTGGGGCTTTGGTGCCTCGATAATATCCACTTTCTGCAGCTCTTCTCTGGAGAATCGAGATATATTCAGCAAATTTGGCAGTTTGGTGTTGCATTCACACTGGCACTCCCTGGTATACATGTGAAAAATAAATACTACAGTACATACATACTTGTTGTGTGGACTTCAAAGGCTTCAACTATGGTAGATGAGGCTAATGTGGACACCTCCAGCTCTGTGGAATCATCCAGCCGATGGATTCGAGCATTAGAAGCTTGAGCAAGGTAGCAACTGTGAATCAAGACCAAAGGATTTGAAATAGCTGAAATTGGAGTTGAGGAAGGTGTTGATCTAGGCTCCCGAATCAAAGATTCTTTGCTTCCCGATCTGGTGTTATAGGGGGGAACTCTTTTATCATTCAATGTTGTGTAGGTGGATGACATCATTAGCAGATTTTACATGGGTCATTTGTCAATGAACTCCAAGTTTAATGCCAATATTGGTTATGTCATGCCTCTAAAGTGGCCACGGGTAACATAAAATGTTGTTGGATTGACTTTTCATTATAGAATACCCAAAATACAAGTTGGTCAACACCTCACAACCACATGCCGCCTCCTAATTTTCCGACCCTGTCCAAGTGCATTATAGCTCGGTGGATAGCACTCCTTATTAAGGAGGATGATGGGTGTAATTTGAATTTTGCAAAGGTGACTAGCCCAAATATCATCAAGGTGGCGGCTAAATCACCAAGTATTACTTACGCACCAAATTAGAGTGCTTGTACCATTGATTAAGAGCCAAAAATAGGTGTCCAATTAAGGAAGCTAACCGAATTAGCCTCATCTACCTTTAAGGTACACTAGTGTTATTCAATTGCTTTTGTTTAATCAGACACCTATATTTTGGGTGGTGTATGGTTGGATGTGATCTATTAGAAAATACTATAAATACACATGTTGAGAAGAGATTGCACTATATCTTCAAATCTTATTAACTACATTGATTAAGTTATCCCATTAGTGAGGGTGGGCTAATAAAGTGTGTAGAAAATTAATGAAGGTGATACATTAGAGAAAATTTGAGGCCTCAACATGCCCCAGAGTTTTTTGAGGAAAGTGAATTGTTTGGAGGCCTACATGCCTAGGGAAGACACTAGGGGTGTACCCAAGTTGGGTACTCCACCTTAGGTAACCGGTACAAAGGAGGAAGTCGACGGGAGAAGGTCTTTGAGGCTTCCAACAAGCCTCGCGGTACTTTGTTACTTGTACCAAAGGTTGCCTAAAGTATAAAATTGGGAGGTACTATGAGACCTTCTAGTTTTATATTGCTATTTGGTGGTGCACTTTCCGAGGGGTTCATGGGTACCGCTATCCTTCAACCCCCTCCCATCGGGCCAATCTTGGCCGTCAATATTTTTTTGTACAATAACTCGGGTACATGTACAAAGTGAGCGGAAATAGGGGTTTGGGGACCAAGGGATTTCTTTGCGTTCTTAAACGAATCTTAAGGGGGTGCGAGGCTAACACTACGGGAGGGGCATGTTGAGGCCTCAAATTTTCTCTAATGCTAACTTTTTTTACGCTATGAAATTAGTGCCAACATAATATCTAGGGTTTTTGGAGCCCAAAGTGTCAAAGTGCCAGAAATTCTCAATGCAACATCTCTTCAATTTCATAGTGTTAGGAGATGCCCCATAAGTGAGTGGCACTCACTAAAAGAAGAAGAAGAAGCCTCTTTGAGCTCATCAAAACAAATAATACACTCTACAAACACATTAGAACACATACTAATTTTCTTGAAATGTATGGTCAATGAGCATGTATTCATGAATTTAGTATCACTTAGTAAAAAATTCAGGCCTCACTAATTTTGAGATTTGGCAAAATAGTGCATATTTTGGGAATTAGTACTACATGTGGTGAATGGGATAATTGGTGTACTCTACACTCAATATTGTTTTTTTCCTCTTTATTAAGACATAACACATATTTAAGTAAAATTGGACTAAGTCAAAGTCCAAAATTATAACATGTTGAACTCTATCATAAGATCCTATGATAGGATTGTATGTTAAGATCCTTTGGTAGAATATGTAACGAGTTGGTAATGATGATATTATAGCATTTGTTTTGATTGTATTTTCAACATTTATTTGTATAGAATAAACATCAAAAATAAAATATTTTATTTTTTCACCATATTTTAACAACATAAAATTCAAGTAATCACTAAGGAATCACACATCTTCCATAAACTTTAGGTATATTAAAAGTGAATTATAGGATCCTATGATAGAATAACTTGAAGCAACCAAAAAGTCCATAATTTGAAAATATGTCTAGATTTACTTAAATATATCATATAAGTATATCTAGATGTGTAAGCGACATTTAAGGTAATAAATGCATATATGGCAAGTCCCACATATGTATAAATAGATAGTTAATATGAAATGTGGATACATTTTTTTAATGTAAAATGATGTTAAAACATGGGAACTAAGGGAACTAGGTTCTCTATCCCAAAACCTAATCAAGGGACCTTTAGCTTCTATCTCTTTTGCAGTAGTTTTTCACCTAACTCTAAACCAAGATGCACAATTTGTTTTTGAGCTTTTTGGGCTCAATATTAATCAAATTTCTTTGATTTTCATATTGTTGAAATGCTATTGAAATTGCGCTTCTTTTGGTGGTAGTTTTGCTCAATTTGATTTGTATTGGTGGAGTTATAACCGTTTGAAGGTTGGTTGAGTTTTAGAAATCGATTTCAAGACAATGATGTACTTTTGCACATTCTAAGGTGAATTCTGTTCCAATCATTCTGGTCTGCATATTGTTGAAAAACTATTGAAATTGCGCTTCTTTTGGTGGTAGTTTGGCTCAATTATGAGTTTTATTGACAGATGTATGACAATAATGGGTGATGAACAAACTATACTTTGTTGATTTTAATGTGAAATGGCAACATCAACGGACTATTAATTCCTTCTTCAAGTCCACATAGATTTCATGAGGAAAAATTGCATATTTGTAAAGACATTTGATAGAATACTTATTTACATGTGGCCAAATATCTATGTGTGTTTTCATGGAGTATCTTGTTATTATGACAAAGAGGTCCAATTGTCATATTATTGAATTTTTGATGCCTCGATAATACAATGGTTTTCTCGCGTCCCAAACGTGTCATATTAAAGAGGTACTTACTATTTTAAAAAAGTGGTTTGTCCAAATACACTTAACTATCAATTACACATCTAGATATACTTAATTGTTGTATTCAAGTAAATCTAGACATATTTTCAAAACTTAGACTTTTTGGTTGCTTCAATTCTATCATAAGATCCTACAATACACTTATGATATACCTAAATTTTAATGGAAGATGTGTGTATCCTTGGTGATTACTTGAAGTTCATGTTGTTAAAATGTGATGAACAAAATCAATTATTATTATTTTGATGTTAATTATATACAAATAAATGTTTAATAATGAAAATGCAATCAAAACAATTGCTATAATATCATCATTATGAATTCTACATATATTATCAAAGGATCTTACCATACAATCCTATCGTAGCATCGTATGTTGGAATTCAACATGTTATAATTATGGACTTGGACTTAGTCCAGTTTTACTTAAATACGTGTTAATAGGTGGTTCTACTATAACTAATAGGTTTGTGTCACTAGAAACTTGTCCTAGGTTATTGGAAAATTTGCAAATCTACCAAAGTGATACAATAGATTTGCATTGTTCTTTCATCGACATAAGAGAATTGTCTAGGACTCATGTAGGTAGTGACAATGACTCTCCTGTAGATTGACCACTGCAAGATCGATTTTGAAATTAATTGACAACTGCCTTCAAGTGACTTAGGGTGAATTACTTTACATCAGGGTCCAATTCCAAGAAATTTGAGATCCTTAATGAACCTTACTTTTGGACTCAAGCTTGAAGATTGGTTTGAAATTCTTGAATGAAGAAAAAGCCATAACTCAATGAGTTGAGACTAGCGTTTGGTTTGGCAGGAAAGTGATGCCACATTAGAGCCACTTCATTATCTCACACCTAAGCACTTGGACCCTACTAGTGTACTAAACTCCTTGGGGTCCAAATCTTTCCTCTTGAGGATCGCTTGATTTCCGAATTCCTTAGTTTAAACTCACCTTCATCAACGTAGATGTTGCACCACACATCACTTAGATGCTTCATAAATGGAAGGATGTTGTGTGCACACATGGAAGAGAGCAGGGTCTCTTCAAGAGAACTTTTCCTTTGCACGTCGAATTGAGGTTGCATTGGAGCCATGTGACCGGAGGAAAATTCACTTTTGCCATGACGCGGATCCATTGATTATTTCCCTTCGTGCTAAATCTTTTTGGCACAATGGAGCTAGTGCAAATAAGTCGAGTTTCAAAAATGCGCATTGAAGGAAATGTAACCTGCATTCGGACGCACATCCTTGAATGCGCATCGCATGTTCACAGCAAGCATCGACATCTGTCCTCCATGAATTTCTATCACAGCTGCACAGTGTGATGGATATGGTCCAAAAATACTACTCTTTTACAAATTAGAATCACCATAATGTATCATAAAAAATTGACGAAGAATTTACGCTACATGCATGCATCATGCGTGCAGATTTACTTAGCTCCGGCCGGCTGCTTTGCGGACAGTGATGCATTGAAGAGTGCACCTGACTATGCATCGTCGATCAGAACTTACGCATCACTTACAGTGTAGCCAATTTTTATTTAATTTTGCAAGACTAATCTCTGATGAACCTGCAATGTGAAGAGGTGCCGCAGGTGAACTTGAACCCTAAATCCTAAATCCTAAATCCTAAATCAGCTATAATAAATTGACCCTAGCTGGGCCCGGTGATGCATGCATGCATGCCAGGCTTGTCATTGATAGTTGAAGTGCCCATGATCTATCAATCCGTCGGTGTTTCTTAACGGCGACTATGATATTGCAATCCCTGCAATTTTGCAATTCAGAGGGCATTTACAAGGGTAAGTGTCGACTACTTCCGCCACAAATGTTCATGAGTAGGACACAGCGGTACCGGTGAACAATTTGAAGACTAACCTGACTCAGATTATCACTAGTCAGCAGCCAATTCATGATGATGAATGATATACTAGCTGTTGATGAGAACGACAAAATGTTTTCCAGCTTAGCTTGATGAAATATTTCTTCGATCTCCGGCCTGCTCCGACCAATCCCTCGAGCAACATCTGATCAGATGGATCAAACTCCGGCGCCACTACATGCGTGAAACCAGAAAACTCTTTTGAGACTATAAAAATTTATAGTGCACTTTGGGATTATATATATATATATATATAAAATAAAAAAATCTGGCTGACTTGTGATGATGATGACCATCCTGCAATATCCCTGCTGTGTAGAGACCTGATTCATGACTAGTGCAGAGATGTGCGTTAGCTTTTCGAAGTTGCTGACATGCGTTAAATTGTAGGTATGTCATTATCGGCCCCCATTAAATCCTGATGCAGGTGTACATAAGGTCATTACATTACTCTGATGAATGTGGTCCAACCCAGCCGGCTAGTCCACTGCAACAAACTGCAACACTTGTCCACACACTACCATATCTAGCTATCTGTACACAAATTAACTAGTTATAATATACTGGTATAATAACCTGACTTAATCCTAGCTAGCCAGCTGCTCACAGGCTACAGCGGGCATGAAAAATCCATGCGCACTCATCATGTCCGTTTGTTTAATAGTATTTGTCCATTGAATCATTAACTGCAATTTGAATTGCAATGCCATAGCGGACCCAATCGACCAGAAATGTTCCGAATTTAAATTTACACACAAGTTCTACATGATGCCAGATCCCATCACGTGTGTGTGTGTGTGTGTGTATGTGTGTGTATATATATATATATATATATAAACAACTGCTTGCATAGGACTTAACCCAATGGCCATTGAGGAATCTTTCGTGGGCTGGCTAGTCTCTCTGATCAGCTCTCCTCCAGGTTCTTGGCAATGTACGTACATGACTTCAGAGCGAATTAACTGAGCCTGAGGAGCTCTGAAAACTGGCAGGGTGCATATTTGAGCCGAAGAATATCTGTGAGCAAGCGAAACTTCTTTGCTAGTGCCGCTACGAATTATTGTGCTCAAGCAAAACAAACAACTCAAGTGGAGTCCATACTCATCACTGTAGTCCGTAATGAACGTTGCAGATCGACAGAGCCATCAATATCGACCCAGTTAGGGAGCTCATCACTTAACTTAAGCTCCGAACGAGGTTAACACGGCTGGTGTGGGCACTACCGGCTAAACTACAGAAGCCAAATTTTGGTGATCATTTTATTCCTCGACCTTAGCAGAGAGTCAACTCATATATAATCGAATATGCACGGAGGTCAAAGCCAGTCTGGAATACGGATGTATGTCCAGACGATGATTTTATGGCATTTGTTTTGGAGTTTAGTGACAGATAACATCGATTTTTGAATTGCACCCATCAAGCCCCCAAGATTATACTGAATTTGATCACTTGAGGGCAAATTTATCCAAGTAAGTCATATCAAATGGAGTCCACCTTAGGCCTGCCTCTCAAAGAGCAAGTCTATTTGTAAACAAGTTGCACAAGCTATTTGAGCCGATCTGGAGTCTGGAAATCGAAGGATTCGAGCATTTGTTGAAACCTTGAACGCAAGTTTATAGTCCATATAGTGTGGAGGTAGGCTAGTAATTCTCGCAGTTTCATTGTTTCAGTGCTTCCCTACAACAATACTGTCACGTTACAGCCGAGAAATGAGATTAATTTTGAAGAATGTGAAAGGACATAATCAACATGTACACCATATTATATGTTACATATTACATCAACATGTTACAGCATATTCGTACCGGCTTAAGATAGCTAGTTCATGAAAAAATAATTCATCTTTTAGCTATAATTTTTAAAGAGTAACACAAAACTGGGTGAAAGTCGACATAGAAATTAACCTCAAATACATATACCCATAATATTCAGAAGCTCGCAATGGTGTGGGTAGATTTGGACACAGGCAGGTTAAGTAGTTTTCTATTATCGCAGTAGTAATGGCGATAAATGTTGCAGGAAGACAGAGCAGTGGGAGGAGGTAAGCATGCAGAGTGGAAGGCTGCAGCTAGCAGCCTGAAACTCGTGACCTCGCAAAAGACAGAAAAGGAATGCGCAGGACTTACTGAAGCTGTCGGAGGAGCCTGAACCTCTGAAAAGGACACAAGCACCTGGATGTGCAGACTAGCTCATGAAATTACCTTCACATCCGTACGGAAGGACAGGTTTCGATCGACTAAGTTATGAACAGCACAAACCTTATCAACTTGGATCATTAGACGGCCCGAACTAATCCCGGGGTGGCAACTCTCCCTTTTAGAACAATGTTTCTAAAGCACTTCCAATACTTCTAATGGATTGATGATCTGTTCTTACACAAAGAAGAGTAACATGCTTGGAAAGAGGGCATTGGGTTGGTATGCATTGGTATGATTTGTGTCTGAATTACAAAAGGTTTGAACTTTCATATGTCATAATTAGAAGATTTTTTTCTTAAAAAAGGGGTCACCATCCAGACCCCTAGGTGTTGTTTTTTAATTATAAGAGGATTTATAGAATTACTTAAAATGTTTAGTCTTGAAAATTTCCTATTCTAAAAAGAAGCTCCCAAATAATTACTGCTTCTTAGAATTGGTATAGCGGTTTCAAACCAATTTCTAAAGACGGCGACCCCTGACTAGAGTGCTACAAATAGTTGCCACCCGGGCCCGAACTTCACCTGCCGATGTGGTGAACAGGAATTCATTCCTGTGCTAATTTTACTGGGTTCGGCAAGCTTGTGGGTTGAGGGTACTGGACTATAGATTGGCAAGCGGTGGTACAGAAAATCCCCTGGAAGAGCGAGCTAAAATGATGACGGTGCTTCATGATGATGAAGCTGGCATCTAGGCAGGCAGGCTGCAATGAATCTGGCAGACACATGGTCCTCTTGCGATCAAAGAGCGCGCGATTTAATTAAGTAACAAGCGCAGACACATTGCATCTATCGATCCAAGCGCTTTTCAGACTCTGTATTTCCAGATCTATCATAAGAGAACGTTGTCCATTTAAACCTCAAACATGACTGACGTCAAGATCACGCGACACACCGATGTTTGCGACGTTTTCCCGAAACTGACCTAGTAATACTGCTGCTGGACTGCACGGCAATTACATCGCTCTGATGCTCTCGAGTTTCTGCTCATCTCTGATAATCCCAGCAACAGGCAGCTAGACTGGCGCAAAAGCGTATTATTGCTCTCACATTAAGGCGAGTTCGTTTTGTCCACGGAATAGAATTTAAATAATTTGAAAATTGTCAGGCCGCGGCTGCACATCCAGCCGACATTCATCTTGACATTATACACGCTATCTTGGGGGAATGTGTTGGCGGTTGAGAAAGCATCTCCTCCTTGACTATGCGGATACATCCTAACTGGCTGCGACCCGCCTCCCAACATCAACATCAGCAATATGAGATTATAACCTCCCAGGCACCGGATCAGCTGCACCACAATTGCTTGACAAGAGCCAGCTGGCTAGAAGCGAGGAGTACACATGAAACCCGGAACTTGATCATATGGCCATACAATTCAAAGAGTGGATAATCATCAGCTTCTGATGGTTAGGCGGTTCATCAGAATCAGTATTAGCTCTCATGCATGTGATGAATCGGAGGATATGTTGGACTGATCTCGCAGTACTAGTACAGGGCTAAGTGTGAGGAGTCGGAGTCGAAGTCGAAGCTCGAACTGGAACTGGAGGATACTATAGATCATTAAACCCTTGAAGAAATCTTTCCTAAGTTGCAAACATTCCAAAGAAATCATCATATTCAGACGCTAGCCGCAATGCGTTCACCAAGTGAATTCCACCTCCAGATGTCTCAGAGGCGTCAGCTGGCAGTTTATACAGTGATTATGTGTGTACTTCAGCTACTGGTCATGATCTCTCAAGTGGAAGGAATTGCATCCCCAGTTCGGTTCCAATCGGTGGTGGATGCTTGCAGCGCCACTCGCTACCCTCACGAATGCATGTCCTCCCTCTTCAGCTCCCAGCAGGCGGACAACCAAAATTTTCTAGGCTCGGTGGTGAGCAGTGCACAGGGCGGAGTGGAAGACCTGTACAGCTTCTCCTCCAACCTCCAAGTTCACCCCGGATCACCCCGCGAGCAGGACGCCCTCAACACGTGCCTGCAAACCCTGCAAGCCTCGAAACGGCAGATCGACACCACTTTGGCTGAGCTGGCCAGCGGATTCACTCCCCAAAACTTTCGATCCAAAATGCATGACATCCTCACATGGTTGAGTGCATCCCTAACCTACCATACCACATGCACCGTCGACGGCTGGGAGAGCGGAATCGGCGGATCGGCCCAGGACGCAATCCGAGCCCGGGGTGTCTCCTCCGAGAAGCTGCTCATCAATGCTGTCGCATTTGCAGCTAACGTGTTAGGTTCGTTCCAGGATCCAGAATCGAGTAATGTTGTACTGCACCACAGAAGGCGTCTGAAATCAGCAGATGAATTTTCTTTTGGTTCTGGTTCTGGTTCTGGTTCCAGCAGCAATATTAATATTGATGAGGAGAAAGTGTTGTTTGAGATGGACGGAGAGGGTTACCCCCGTTGGTTGAGAGGAGGGGCTCGCCGGCGACTGTTGCAGCAAAACAACCACCTGACAATCTACGACGCCGTGGTGTCGCAAGATGGGAGGGGGCAGTTCAGGACGATTCAAGCGGCGGTGGACGCGGCGCCGCAGTTTAACCCCAAGATTCATGTGATCAAGATCAACCAGGGGATTTACTACGAGCGGGTGACGGTGCCTTGGAACACGTCCAACATCATGTTCATCGGCGACGGTATGTACAAGACCGTCATCTCGGCGAGCAGGAGCGTTGCTAGAGATAAGACCACCACCTACTGGACTGCCACCGTGGGTAAGCAAAGCACGCATCATAATTTAATAATTCTTTCTACTATTGAAAATCCAGACAGGTAGTCAACATTCAGCCACATGAAATTATGTCGATCAAGGAACTAAGTGAGGTGAGGATAAGTAGGTGTTCGTAGAGCATATCTGAAATTCCATAAAACGATTAACTGAAGGTAAGTAGGAGCTGTAGGTGATGCATATCTGTAATTATACATGAATCGGATGTTAAAGCCAATACTCCACTCGGACACGGTGAACCTCGGACGTCAAGAAAGGCCACTTCAACCTCGAACATTCGAGAACGTTCGATGTCGCTTGCGGTGGTCTACACGGTCGTGAAAACGTTCGACGACTCTCAAAACATCAATAGTAAGACGGAAGACCAAGTTACCTTCCTCGTCACAAATCCCGATTTGCGGTTGGTAGCAGCTAATATATTGGTTTCTCATCCGCGTGTGCGAGTCGTGACTTTCGGAACTTTCGACGTCAGATCAAAGGTTAATTGCATTCGTACATGCGAAGCTACATTTTGAAATCTCGTATGTTCCGAAACGTCTAATGTTTGGCGTGTGCAAGTGGTTTATAAGTAGGGGTAGGTGACGCAAGTGATTCTGTAATTATTCTTGAAACATTGCTGAAGGTCAGTAGAAGTAGGTGAAGCATATCTGGAATTTCCAGGTGGAGGCTTTGCCAATTCCCTTGGTCATAGACAAGGGAACTGCAGTACATCACCTCTGTCCAGAATCTAAGACATTTGTAGATGGTACCACTTCATTTGAAAAGGGTCATCTACTATGATCCCAGATACTAAAACAGAGGTGATGAGCTTTAGAGCCCCTGTTATCATTCCTAATCCTCGTTGTTTGTGATTGATATATCTCGAAGCCATATTCTTGATTTAGCAGACCTTAGACTGATTTAGAGATACAGTTGCTGAGGAGCCTTAGATTAAGTTCTTTATTCATGCAAAATGTAATTCTTTGTGGCTAAGTCCGTGACTGCACCAATTTGTGGGTGGAAGCACATGAATCGCAGCAGGTTGCTGCTCAGTATAGTTTCGAGTAACCAATTTCAAGAGGTTTGCAGCATTCCAGTAGCTGGCATGTTCCTAGTAATCGGACACCTATATTGAGTGGTGTGACTCTAAGAACGGACAAGAAAAAGGCATGTGGTGAAAAGAGATTGAACTAAGTGCTCAAAATTTCTTAGCCATTCTAGACGCAACAGTCAACATAAGTGGGAACTATATGATCATTAAGTAACATAATTCGAAGAATCTTCACTTCGACAGTGAATAGGATACTCATACGAGCTCCAAAAATAATGAGGACAGTGGCTATGGGCACGCCGCGATTTGGATTTGCTAATCACCTCGCACAAATTTCGTGTTTTATTCCTAGTACGAGAAGTGGGTGCAGAGAAATTTAATTCTAATTTCGATCATGACTGATCCCCACAGCGGTAGAGGGGAGGGGATTTCTGGCCCGGGACCTTACATTCCGAAACACGGCTGGAGCAATTGGCATGCAAGCAGTGGCTGTGAGAGTGGAAAGTGACAAATCTGCATTCCTCAGGTGCTCATTCGAAGGATACCAAGACACTCTCTACGCACACACCGAACGGCAATTCTACAAAAACTGCACGTTCAAGGGAACAATTGACTACATTTTTGGAAACGCTGCAGCCGTGTTCCAGAACTGCGCTTTCCTGATGCGAAAGCCTCTCGTCGGCCAGTTCAATACCGTCACCGCACAGGGCCGGACACTCCCGGAGCAGAACACGGGTTTCTCCTTTCAGGGTTGCTTCATTGATGCTGCTTCCGACTTGAAGTGGGCGCTCAACAACTCTCAACCATTTCAAAGCTTCCTCGGTCGGCCTTGGAAGCTCTATTCTCGCACTGTGATCCTTAAGTCTGATATCACGGGAGTCATTGATCCTGCTGGCTGGGCTCCGTGGAACGGTACCTTTGCATTGAGCACCTTGTTTTACGGTGAGTCAAGTTCTGCTACCCTTTTACAATTTGCAAGTTTTCTCCATTAGTGTCAATTGTCATATTTTGTGGATCGATGGCAAAAATGCATTTAGCTTTTAGGTTATGGTTATACTTGGTTACAATCTGAAAATTCTTTCAATTTTGTAGTGATTGTTGGTCTCTCACAGAAGTACATTAGCTTTTGGGTCTTGTGGTTACAATCTGTAAGTTTTCTCAAATCATGTAGTGAGTGTCCTCTCACTTTGTGGGTCGGTCACAAAAAATGCATTAGCTTTTTGATCTTGTGAGTCTGTACAGTGATTGTCCTCACACATTGTGCTTCGGTCACAAAATTGGGCAAAATTGCATTAATTGCTGGGTCAAGTATCATTCTACTTACAGCTTGTAGATTTACTTAAGGTTGTGATTGGCCTCTGACACACTTTTTTGGGTCGGTCGCAAGAATACATTAGCTTTGGGTCTTGTGATTCTACTGGAAATATGTAAATTCTGTCAATGTTGTGATATTTGTCCTGATACTTTGTGGATCAATCCAAAATTCCCAGGTGAGTTTAAGAACTTCGGTGCTGGAGCAAGATTTGACAGGCGTGTGCACTGGGCCACCCTCATCACTGACCCTGCTGTCGCCACCAAATTCACAGTCATCTTCATCTCCGGAGCAGAATGGTTACCACAGGTTAAAGTGGATTTTCAACCGCAACTCTAGTGTACAAACTGAACCCGCCAAACGGCCACCAGAGCAAGATGATGAGTAGAAGGCACAGGAACCGATTCAGTGTAGAGTAGAGTAGTCTAGTTTTCGACGTTGAGTTTAATTTAGTTTAGTTTTGGCATTCAATATGGCAGGCAATTAGGGCTAGGTTGGCAGGTCTTTCAAAATTTCTTTACCCTGTGATTAAATTAGATAGCTTTTGTTTTACAGCCAAGATTTGGAAGCAAAAAGTGTGGTACTGGCCATGTATTGATGCATGGAGGTTAATTACTAAGTGGCCTCTACCTTTTTTGCTCTAGCATCACCACCTTTAGTTGTAACTTTGAGAACTCAATTAAGTTAGTGCAGATATCCTTCGGACATCCTGGAAGAGCATCAATGGTCAGGTGACTCCAGGATGCAAGTCAGAGAGCTGAATTGATTAGATACAAGTTGGTCTCGGACCCTAACATCGAACATGTTTGCCTTCTTCGTAGAAAGCGGCCGCACCAGTTCAACTGACCTGATTTCATCGATGGGAGTTTGATATTAGACTTAGAGAGATTGGCATTGATCATACACTAGAAGAAAACTTGTCCGGATCCATTACAATCATTCATTGAAACTCAAGATGAGAAAGTGCATGAAATTATATCATTATGGTTGTCAAATGGAGGTTTTGGTCAGTCAATTGTCACAAAACCTTTGGTTTGCAACCAATGTATTTATGTATGCATTTTTTCACCATGAGTTGCAATATATAGTTGGAACTTGTAAAGAACAAGTGTTCTTCTAATGATAACGCTTGTTATGTTGGGAAATTGCTTTGGGGGTATTTGTTATGATTGGTAGTCTCGGTACCTAACTAGGCCGCCATGGCTACAAGGCATAACTGGCCTACCCGGAAGGTTATCTAGTTCATTAATTGTTTGATCAATGCTTCATCGGTAGTAGTAATATGTACCACTATTGGGGTGGCCAACCCACTGGTCTTTACTACAAGGTCAACTTTCCAATCATGTCATAAGGTCACCTATTGAACCTCTCTAAGGCGTAATGTTCTACAAGTCAAGAATTTGTAGGTATATACATAATATATTGAACATAATTATGTTACTATGACATTCATCCAATTATTAGTGTTAAACCAAATTGTTAGTTAGATATTCATCCAGGAACCTTCTAGAGGAAATGGGTTAGCACTAGAATACATACGGCACAAGCATCTCTCCGAGTATCTTGTGCATGCAATATACTAGGCGTAGGAAGATTGCAAGAGCCACTTTCTGTAAGGTATGGCAATGCATTGCATATTGATCTAGATATTAGGAGTAGGAATATAGAATTAGTATATTTTGTACGAGACTCATCGATTCTATCACTTAAGCATTTCAGTAAAATCTCAATTCTCTAGCAAAGTTGAGCATAACTCACAGATACTTGTGACACCACTACTATTCTACATTAGGTATGGGCCCACGGTGGCTAGCATAGTTTTGCATTTTGAAATGGATTTATTACCATCAATACGATGGAGAAGTGTGATAGTGAGAAAATATTTGATGGCAACAAGTTTGCTGTATGGAAATTTCACATGGAAATTTGTTTTGAAGAAAAGAGTATCATGAAGATCGTTGATGGTACCACTGCTCAACCACCGAACTCTACTCCTGACCTTAACAAAGAAGCGTGGCAGGAGGTTGACAACCTCGCACGAAGAATGATAAGTGTCTCCGTTACTTTACCAGTTCTTGAGAATCTTATTAACTGCACCACTACTGCATGTATGTGGAGTACTCTTTGTGCTTTCTATCAGCAGAAATCAAAAGAGAATTTATATGGCGCAAAATAGTTTCTTCAAGTACAAAATGGACAAGACAAACACTATCAACACACATGTTAACAAGGTAGTTAGCATGGGAAACCTCTTGAAGGATTGAAGACAACCAATAAATGAACCTAGGACATGAGCATGAGCAAGCCCTATCACCAATTTTTTCGGACCTATCCATAATTTATTGGAATTATTTTAAGGGACATATACACCCCTATGACCAAATTTGTGAGGCAGCTATCCATAGTAATTTTTGTGATGCCCAAACTACATTTATAGATGCCCGTTCAAAACCCTAAGACACATGATCAAACCTATAAACATGCCACAATGTCACCTCATGCAGCGTATTGGAAAGCTGCAATGGAAAGGGAATACAATTCTCTCAAAGAGAATCACACATGGGTACTCATTACTCCACCACCAGGCCGTAAGATCATACAGTGCATGTTGCAACCCTTGCTAGCTCCCTTTAACTTTCTTGGTTATTTTTCCAACTCTAGCAAGGGTTACAAGCGCTAACCTTTCACATTCCGCCATGCGAATGGTTAGCTCCCCATACGGCAGACCTTATAGTTCATAGGAGGGGAACCAACCCCCATACTCTTACTTTCGGGGCTCACCCCTTAATCGGTAACCAATTCTTAGATGTGGACTTCCATTCATGAAAGTCCAATCTTATGTTGATCATCGCGTTGCTGGAGCAACACTACGACAACCCCAGCCATACTAGGCAACTATGCCCTCACATTGGACCAATGCCCATGTAGACCGTGTCGTTCGGCCTCGGGTGGGTTTGGCCACACCACCTCACCTATATAAACCTCTGGGATTCTAGGCAAGGCCCTTATCCCACCGTCAAGTAACCTTTTGTCTCTCTCCCAAGACTTGGGGTCAAGTAGACATTTTCCCTTAGTCGTTGGGATTGGAAGCCCCCAGCAACTTCAGAACCCCATAACTTCTTCATATAATCTATGATGCTAAGAAGCAACCACTCCATCGTCATCTATGTTTCACGTAGATGCCAATGGACTCCTCACTTGCCCCATTCGGGCAAGTATTGAAGAAGTTATGCATGTTCAAAGCTTGGCAGTCCCGGGAGCCACTCCCAAGCACTGCTGTACCAGGGCGCTGTCCCGAGCAGCGCCCCACTCAAATTGTCATATCTCCTAGCTCACACCTCCGATTGAGGTGTTCTTGAACATTCTAGAATCGGCACGTCATGAGCTACGCATAGCTTATGGCCTTTTCTTCGTGCCTCCTAGTCTCCGTGGGTGGGAGGCGCTCCCAACGCTCGGGGCCCTCATCCACACTAGGATCACTTGGGCCCTCTCACCACCGGCGCCACAAGTTCCGGGTGTCACTTCGGGGTCCCCCTTGTGCCCATGGTGTTTCGGACATTCCTTATGGAGAGGTACGCGACAATGCAATTGGAATTATCGCATCAAGTATACATCTACAAGGGATATTGACAAATATAAAGCACGTTTGGTCGCAAAAATGTATAGTCAAGTGGCATGCATCTATTATACTAAAACCTTTAGCCCTGTGATTAAGCACGACTCCATTTGAATCACATTTTCTAGTGTTGTCGTACTTTGTATGCATATGATATCGATATCGGAATAACCTATTTAAACAATGACCTTACCATTGTTATATTCATGTATCAACCGGAAAGGTTTATAAACCCCACATACCCCCAACATGTATGTCAACTTTTTCGAAATCTTTATGGATTCAAACAGTCCGGGCAACTTTGGAATCATACATTTGATGTTTTTTTGAAGGTGTATGATCTCATTACCAGCGACGCTGATAGTTGTGTTTATTATCGCATAACTAATGCTAACAAAGTTGATCTCATTGTCAACAATTTTGTCGATGATGGAATAGTGTGCGCCTCCAACAAACAAGACCTTGATGTTGTTATTCAACATCTTGCAAGTATGTTCAAAGTCAACACGGGCCTATGGATTATTACATTGGATTTCAGGTTCATTGCGACCCTCACACTTGAACTATTCATATCAACCAGGCTCGCTATGTCTCCAACATTATCAAACAGTTTCAGTTAGATACTGTTAATTATGTCTCTACCCTAGCAGACACACATCTGCCCCTGCAAGCAACTCAAGGACATACTGATTTTCCTTTACCACCCTTGGTTCTTTATCGTGAGGCGGTCGGCTGTCTTATGTATGCGATGGTGTTAACTCAACCTAACATCGTCTTCGCTGTAAGCAAAGTTGCAAAATTTACTAGTCAACCCCAACATTCTCATTGGACTGCCGTTAAACGCATTTTTCGTTATCTTTCTAGCATGATTGACTTGGGTATTTCCTATTATAGTTCCCCTCAAGACTTTACACTACACGGGTATTGCGATGCAGACTATGTGGGTGACCATGACGATAGGAGATCACGTACCAGCTATTTGTTTTTTCTTGCAAATGGTGTTGTTGTGTGGTGCAGTAAACGTCAAGGATGCACTGTCGATTTAACCACTGAGGCCGAATTTGTTGCCATGGCAGAATCTGTGAATGAAGCCATTTGGCTTCGTCGACTTCTCCATAGTCTAGGGTTTCTTCCACGGGCTTCTACGACCATCTTCTCTGACAACCAAGGTGCCATCCAGTTAGTTAAAAATCCTAAGTATCATAAGCGGACCAAGCACATCGAGACCAAATACTATTTGATCCAAGAGAAATATGACAGAAAACAAATTGATGTTCACTACATTAATACTAAGCAACAACTTGCAAATCTTCTCACCACGGCTCTTCCTCGTGAGACTTTCCAACATCTTCGGACCTTCAAGGACTTGTCGCTCCTCTGTGTCAAATGAGTGGGAGATTACAAATGAACGAGTCTAGGGGTTAAGGTTAAGATGCACAACTACTCAATCGGCTGCAAGCAAACACAACACAACACAACACAAAGGTTAAGATGCACAACTACTCAATCAATTGCAAGCAAACACAACACAACACAAGGGACAAACACAAGTTCAAGGGATTTGAGTGTTGAACAAGCAAGGGTGTGTTGAACTGAGAGGAAGTAGTAAGAACGTGGCGAGTTGATAATGACAGCTACATCATTACATCAGAACTCATGAACTTCAGGTTTAGGTTTAGGGTTAGGTTTAGAATGAATGAGACGTTTTACTTTAGATTTAGGATTAGGGTTCTCGTACATGCTATCTTTTTACTCTTGCCAACGGCACTGTTGCATGGTGTAGTAAGCGGCAAGGTTGCTGTAACATGGGCCATTATTGGTACATGTTGACTAGAACTAAGATAACGGTAGTCTAGAATGAGTTTAAAGTAAAAGCATAGAATATAGTTCATTATAGTTGAACTTGCTTTTTACTTAAGAAAAAGCATAGAGTTCATTATAGTTGAACTTGTTTTTACTTTAGATAAACTTAAGACAACCGGGCATGGTGGGGAGGTATATAAAGGGCTCTTGCGCAAGAGTAAGGGCTTTTTATCTTACCTCGTGGTTGGGTGGTTCATGCCAAAGAAACTTCCAACAAGGAATTAGAGGTTTGTTACAATTGGTATCAGAGTAGGTTTTATTTTCAAAACAAAGATGGCATCTCTTGAGACAAATGATTTAGTAACTCTAGAGATAGAGAATACGTTAGAGAATATTATTATTATTTAAAACCTTCTATTGGAGATGGACGAATTGGAAAAGGCCAAGGAGCACAATGAGGTGAAGTTGGCGATTTTGGAAGCTAATATAATGAAGGAGCCAATGAAGTGTAAACCTACCCATGCCAAGCTTGGTAAGTATCTCAACACTCGTCGATTGAAAGTTATGCCAATGAGTTTCAAAACTTATGTGCATAAATTGTTACTTTACCCATGAGTGTTGGTGATAAGATTCACCGTTTATTGATGGTTAAAGCCATAAATAAGACTAAAGGTAGCGGTGGACCCATGGAATGATGCCCAACCTTGGGAGGATTTTCGGGGGTTAGTTACCTATGATGTTTCTGTAGATTCTAATCTCCAACAAGTTAAGTCTAGGTTGGGGATTGCATCTACTAAGAACAGTGAGAAAATACTCTTTCTATAGGAGTAGGTGGTCCAATTAAAGAATCAAAAGAAATCTATCATGAAGTTCACTAATGGTAGGGAGATTGACTACAAAAGAGTTGCAGCCTTAAAGAAAGAAGGCGAATGCTACTTTTGTGAAGAAAAGGGCCATAGGGCTAATACTTGCCCTAAGAAGTCTAATTCCACTATTGACAAAGCGGAAAAGAATTTTTAGATCCTCATCAAAAAGATTGTGGGCAATTTGTTGAGGTAGAAAAAGAGATTAACATTATAATTTTTGGATTATCTTGTTCAAATCGTAGAGTCTAAGATAGGAAATTCATTTAACCAATTTTCTTATCTCCGAAGCCCACTAGATACACTTTTTAGTGAAGATTCCAAGGTTTTTGATCATTGTTTACTTATTGATCCATATTCCAAAAACCTAGACAAGTATGTAAGTGCTTATGTAGAAGGTAAAAGCAAAAGAACCCTTTGAGACTGTGCTTGCATTTTAGTGGAAAAGAAAAAGGGTCAAGGCCACAATAGATTATTGTCAAGATTTCAATTATTACATGAGTGTAAACACACTCATGTAGATGCTTTTGGATTGACAAAGAAAATCGTATGGCAAGTGTATTATGATCCACCTCAACCTAGATTCTTGAATTCTATTTCGACTAGGGGTCTAACTATGCAATTTTCAGGGAAAGTCTCTGGAATAGATGGGAGTTTATCATATGTCAAATGCATTGGTTTGCATGTGAAAGAAAATAATGGTAAAGTGATATTGGGAAATGGATTGGAAGTTGACATGGAAGGGACCGTCAATGTGCATGTGAAAATTCAACAATACCAATCTCAAGTCTCTTGTTTGGTTATCAAATTAAGTGATGGCTTTGACTTGATTTTGGGAGATAATTGGTTGAATAAGCATAGAGCCCACATTGATTATGATTCTAAAGCTTGTACAGTCAAGACTCTATAAGTGTTACCCCTATAAGCGTTATAATTTCATATATGTTAAGAAAATTTTACTCCCCTACAAAAACACAATTGGTAAGACTAGTGAGTGTTATGTGTTAAGTGTTATAACATGCTCTACTCCCTTCTTTGTTAATTGCACCTCTATAAGTGTTAATTTTGAGAAAATCAAGGTAATCATATATGAGAGCATACATTTTAAACATGTAATCACATTTATCCCATATTCTTTGCGAACAATTCAAAATTGTTGGAGGCACACGGGTGTTCTTTCGATCTCTATTGAGAGAGAGATAGAGGAAGCTAGGCACTTGGTAGAGGTTGATGAAGTTGCTACTCTACTTCATCAACTAACATTGTTGTCAACTGATAGTGAGGTGGGTGACGTGATGAATGCTCATGAATACCTCGACTATGAGATGGAGTTTGATGTAAACAACCCCTATGAACCTACTAATGAGGAGTTTTTGGATATGTATTCCTCAAAACATCAAGAAATTGATGTTGATGAGGTTATGGTTGATGTGGTAGAAGAAGTTGTAGGATTTAGTGTTGCTAAGCGTTCTCTAGAGACTTTGAAGAAATACTTTGAACAAAGACCAAATGATGTCCTATCACACATCAGGAGCATTCAAGGACTCCAGAAGGAAGTTTCATCTCATCATTTGGAAGCTTCTCGTCATACTACTATAGACTATTTCTTTCGATTAGTTTAGTTGGAAGAATCTTGTCAAGTTACTATTATATAGATTATTTCTTTCAATTAGTTTAGTTGAATTATGTATTATCATTTGTACTTTCATTTTTTATTTTTATAAAACGTTATGTTCTTCATTTTCGGAAATTTTAAGTGTTATTTCTATAAATGTTATTAATCATCGGTATGAATTCTGTAAATGTTACTTGTTATAATTCTATATATGTTATTTTTTTGCTACTCCTGACCTGTAACATTTATAGAGTCTTGACTGTATATTGCATAAGGGCAATAAGAAAATCACAATTCAAAGTGTGGTAACAAGCAAGAAGAAGTCCATGCCTCAAGGCAACATGTTATCAACTTTGCAATTCAAGAGGGCAATAAAGAAAGGTTGTACACCTTTACTCATTCATTTGAAAAAGGTGCACAATAAAGAATCATCATCAAGGTTGGAAAATAACCTTGTAGGGTCTTTGGTGAAGGAATATGAAGATATATTTCAACCCATACTTGCAGGGCTTCCATTAGAGAGAGAGATGGCCCATACTATACCATTAGAAGAAGGTCATAAACCACCGTTTAGACCTATTTATAGAATCAATCCTTTGGAGATTGAAGAAGCCAAAAGGCAAATTACAGAATATATCCACAAAGGGTGGATAGAACCAAGCTCTTCATCTTATGGATCACCAATCTTATTTGTTAAGAAGAAAGATGGTGGACTAAGAATGGTGATAGATTATAGAGCTTTGAATAAACTAAACATAAAGAATCGATATCCATTGCCAAGAATCGATGATCTATTGGATTAATTGGCCGGATCTCGTGTGTTTAGTTCATTAGATTTGGTTCAAGGTTATCATCAAATATGAATTTCAGAAGATGTACCTAAGACTGCATTTAGAGTGCCTTTTGGCTATTATCAATTCAAAAGTTTTGAGTTTTGGATCGACAAATGCACTTGCAACTTTCCAAGGGGTGATGAATAGAATTTTTCAACAACACTTGGGAAAGTTTATTTTGGTATATCTTGATGATATTTTGGTGTTTTCAAAGACATAAGAAGAACACCTTGAACATTTACGCAAAGTATTCAATATACTACGCGAGAACGAATTATATGCTAAGTTGACTAAGTGTCACTTTGCAAAGAGTGAGTTAGAATACCTTGGCCATGTGGCGGGTAAGGATGGAATTAAGGTCGACCCTCGAAAGATTGATACGGTGACTAGATGGGCAAGGCCCAACGATGTAAGTCAATTGCGTTCATTCTTGGGTCTTAGTAATTATTTCCATCGATTTATTCAAGGTTATTCAACCTTAGTCGCTCCTTTGACTCATTTGACAAGAAAAGATGTGAAGTACATTTGTACTTATCAATGTCAAGAGTCTTTTGAAGGGGTTAAGTATGCGTTAACTCACGCGCATGTTTTGAATTTACCAATATTTGGTGAAAGATTTGAAGTCATTTGTGATGCTTCCTTGTTGGGTATAAGGGCAGTTCTTTTACAGAAAGGTAGGCCAATTGCGTTTGAAAGTCGCAAGCTTACACCCGCCGAAAGAAATTATACCACAAGTGAACAAGAAATAATAGCCGTTGTGCATGCCTTACGAACATGGCATTGTTATTTAGAAGGTTTAGAATGTGTAGTGATTACATATCACAATCCATTGACCTATCTAAAGTCACAACAGAATTTGTCAAGGCGTCAGGCTCGGTGGTTAGTATTTGGAGCAAACTTTTCATTATCAATGGGAATATCGTCTTGGGAGAAGCAATGTCGCCGATCCATTAAGCAGGAGCCCATTGGATGAAAAGTGGGTCAGGTTAGCCTTACTGACAAGAAGCGCTTCAAGTCGTAGCTTCCAACCAGTGGCGGCCGACACTGGAAGGAGTGCTCCCATGGAGATGACCAACACTAGAGAAAGTTCCCCTGGGTTTGACAATGAATTCTTTAATAAAATCATTGCAGGGTAGCTTTAGACCCGTGGTTTAAGGACCCGGTTAATTTAGCAAACTTGGTTTTCAAAGATGCCATTTGGTGGTACCAAGATGCAATTGTGGTACCCGATGTGCGCTCCCTTCGTAAAGATATACTCTTTGAATGTCATGATGCTTTTTATAGTGGACATATGGGTATTACGAAGACCTTGAAACAAGTTGAGACCAAATTTTGGTGATTAAAGTTGAGGGATGATGTCAAGACATATGAATACATGTGATGTATGTCAATGTGGTAAGACCTCTACTACAAAGATGGCAGGATTATTGCAACCCTTAGAAATTCCTGAAAGGAAGTGGGAATGAGTTAGTCTTGATTTTATCACTGGACTAATTTCCACAAAACAAGGGCATGATGCAATATTGGTGTATGTGGATAAATTGAGCAAGATGGCTCATTTTATAGCCACAGTGACCACCAAGATTACTGCAGAAGAAACATCAAGATTATTCACAGACTTTGTGTATAAGCATCATGGTCTTCCTAAAAAGCTAGTTAGTGATCGAGATACTCGATTTACTAGTCGGTTTTGGGTTGCACTATGTAATGTTTTGGGCACAAAACAAGCTATGTCTACGGCTTTTCATCCTCAAATAGATGGGCAGACGGAGAGAGTTAATTGGATTCTAGAAGATATGCTAAGGCATTATGTTAGGCCAACTCAAGATGACTGGGATATTTATTTATCCTTGGTTGAGTTTGCATACAATAATGCTTGGCAAGAATCAATTCAAACTACTCCTTTTATGTTGAATCATGGTCAGCATCCCTTGACACCTTTGAATTTTGGGATCAGCAGGTGCCATGTCCCTGCTGCAAAGGACTTAGTGCAATCGATGTCTAGTATTATGCAAGAGGCTAAGAAGCATTTGCTAGCGGCACAAGATAGACAGAAGTCCTATGCTGATACAAAGAGACGTGAAATCTCTTTTGATGTTGGAACTCAAGTGTTGTTGAGTACATCTAACATTAAGTTAAAGATGCCAGGAGCAAAGAAGTTGCTACCTAGATGGATTGGTCCTTTTAAGGTATTAAAAAGGGTGGGCAAAATGGCTTACAGATTAGAATTGCCAGAGACATTGAAAATACATGATGTATTTCATATCTCACTTCTAAAGTCACACATGACTTCTGGCAAAGTACAGCCTCCGCCACCACCAATCCTAGAAGATGATGAATTGTCGTTCGAAGTCGAACGCGTTCTTACACATGAGGTAAGAGGTAGTCGTACGAGGCCTCAGAAATTTTGCCTCATAGAATGGCTTGGATATGGACTTGAATATAATTCTTGGGAGCCAGAAAAGAATTTGAGTTCAGAAGTGCTCAAAGAATATTGGGACACCGTGGCATGTTCACAAGAACGGCTAACACAAAATAAAGGTGTTGAGAGTGTTAGTGTTTCCAATAAGATTAAAAGAAGAAGCAATCACAAACGAAAGCAAGCCTATGGCTTGGGAGTTTGAGATAGTGTCCCATTTGAGCAGAGACGCTCAAAGTTAAATGGGGAGGAGTGTAACATGGGCCATTATTGGTACATGTTGACTAGAACTAAGATAACGGTAGTCTAGAATGAGTTTAAAGTAAAAGCATAGAATATAGTTCATTATAGTTGAACTTGCTTTTTACTTAAGAAAAAGCATAGAGTTCATTATAGTTGAACTTGTTTTTACTTTAGATAAACTTAAGACAACCGGGCATGGTGGGGAGGTATATAAAGGGCTCTTGCGCAAGAGTAAGGGCTTTTTATCTTACCTCGTGGTTGGGTGGTTCATGCCAAAGAAACTTCCAACAAGGAATTAGAGGTTTGTTACAGTTGCACTGCAGAATCCGTCAAGGAAGCCATCTAGCTTCGACACTTATTATCCAGTCTTGGATTTTCCTCAAACCACCCCTACCCTTATTCTCTCAGATAACCAAGGAGCTATCCAATTGGTCAAAACCCTTCGCTACCATAAGCAAATGAAGCACATTGAGATGAAGTATTCTCTTCTTTGCGAGCGGCAACAAATCAATGTTCAGTACATCAACACCAAGCTGCAACTGGCTAATCTCTTAACAAAAGTTCTCCCTTGTGAGACTTTCCACAATCTTTGCACTCTTTAGGGCCTTACTAATCCTCTGTGTTAAACGAGTGGGAGTTCGTGTCATGATGAGTGTTTACCACAAATCATTAGTTGAACACGTGGGAGTAATGAACATAATTATGTTACTATGGCATTCATCCAATTATTAGTGTTAAACCAAATTGTTAGCTAGGCAGTGAAAAGGTTTATTATTGTGGGTTTTATGAGTATCTACATGTCCAATGCAAAATGAAGAATGCCATTTGGCTTTATGTTTGTTGTATTGAATCTTAAAGTTGACATAGGATGACATATTTCCCTAAAAAATTGGAGTTAGCTCACAAGGGAGGAGCGCTATCATGCAGGTTGATGTGCACGGGGGGTCACTCCATTGTCAAGTAGAATACCACGTGCGAGACAAAAAAATCTACTTTTTCCTAAAAACACCACCAAAATGAGTCAAAATTTTATCAATTTTTTTTCATGTGTAGATATACACGGTATCTATTACATAGTAAAAAATGGTAACCAAATTTGATTATCTGTTTTTTTTTAATAAAACATACCGTTTCTAACTATAATGACGCAGAATTGAGCTAAAACAATTACTACAAAACATGAAGATGACTAAAAATTTCAAAAAAATATACAAAAGATATTATCAATGGTTATGTATATGTAGAAAAAAAAATCATAATTTTAAAAATTGTCTAAGGCATATAATATAGGGTAGCAAAATTGTCTCGCACGTGGTATTCACTCGACAATGGAGTGACCCCCCCGTGTTGATGTGTTGGCAACAACATGGGTTGTGTACATGACATTTAATGTGGGGTTGGCATTGACCCGCCAAACTATGTTGTTTCATTGGCTTTTCAGACCCATTTTTTCAAGTTTTTGATCTAAAGGGAAAAATACCACCTTCCTATTTTGGTGTGATTTGGCGTCATGAAGCCAAAACAAAACATTGGTACCCCATTTATGGGATTTAGTGTCAGAATACATACGGCACAAGCATCTCTTCGAGAATCTTGTGCATGGAGTATACCAGGCATAGGAAGATTGCAAGAGCCACCTTCTGTAAGGTATGGCGATGCATTGCATAGTGATTTGAGTATTAGGCTTAGGAATATAAAATTAGTATATTATGCAAGAGACTCATCGATTGTATCACTTAAGCATTTCAGTAAAATCTCAATTCTAAAGCAAAGCTGAGTATAACTCACAGATACTCATGACACCACCGCTATTCTGCATCATAACATTGATATCAATATCAATATTAAATAGGAGATAATAATTCAGCAATGATTTCGACCATAGACAATCTCGACCCAAGCTGGACTCGACTGTAGAAATTTAGTTTGAAGAACCACCTATGTCCTTTTTTACTCTGATTCTTCCCTATTGAGAACTATGGCAAAGTACCCTGTTACAATTACCAGATGTCATTCATTACAAGTGTGAGTGCCATTGAACCCCAAGATTAGTGTGATAATAAGCGTTCAACAAAGTGACACCTACACACTTATTTCTAATTGGCCAGATGCATCACTACAGATTCAGGTCACCACAATCAATTCTCATCTGCTCTACTCTGATAATGTACTATGCTTGCAAAAGTCGATTGCAACTTTGTCCATTCAGGATCGGGGTAAGTAGTAACTTAAATTAAGTACTCGTACACTAATCATGGGCCATAGCCCTCTTTCTGAACCAAATAATATACTTAAATCACTAATCTACAAAATAAGTCGCAGTCTACATGACTTGAAACTCAGTTTAGTATTCAAGTTGATCAAACCCATCACGGACAGAGCTGCAAAAAATATGAGAAACCTAATTTCACCCCAGATGATGCCGTAGTGTACAGAATTGTATAGACCTAAGATGGTTGAATTCCCCCTTCACGAAGTCTTAAAAAATTCCCTTATAGACTCCTCCCCCCCCATTTGCCCCAGTACATTAACTGTTAAAACATGATTTTAAGATTCAACGGTACTCTCGTCAATGGCCACCTCTCCAGCTCATCAAACAACTTTCAGTTCGTCTGCAAGCTGATTCGATCCAGGCAACCTGCAGCAAAGAAAAACTGTCCTGCAATGACCAAAGTTGACTTGAAATCCAGTTGTCCTTATTTCGAAAATTCTGTTCCAGTACTGGAAGCCATCGATTTGTTGTCTGCTTTCAAGTGTCTGATGAATGTCTACTTATGGCGAAGATTGCCACCCCATTGTCACCGAAATGTCATGTTCTCTTTGCTTCAAGTCATGACTTCAACCATCAGGTTTGTGGGTGAAGAAGTGGCTCCTACAGGAGGATTTTGTGATGATCTCTGCAGATTCGATTGTGGTCATGGTGAATATGGGATTCCTGATGGTGGCAGCCAAGATGGGCCCTGGATGAAGCTGCTGACAGAGAAAGCTTGCGCTTGGGGTGTTGTGAGCTGACTTGACCAGGTGACACGGCTGTTCATATTTGCACCAGGACCGTAGCTACCAAACTCGGCGTCGAACAACGTGTTGAGAGCAAAGTTTCCGCTCCATTGCATCCAACCAGTAGGGTCAATGATTTGGTCGATGTACGTTCGGATGAACACAGTGCGAGAGAATGCCTTCCAGGGTCGACCAAGGAAGGCCTGGTGACCTTGCGGATCTGAGTTGAAGAGGGCCACGTACTCTGGAGTTCCGGTGATAGAGCAGTCTTGAAATACAAGCCCGGTAGTCTGGCTTGAATCCGTTCTTCCCTGCAAGATAGATAGACCGCGAATTAGAGTTACTCAGATGTAGTAATTAGCAGGAGTTATATACTGATCAGTGGATTCTTCCGGTCAGTGTGGTAATTAGCATACTTATATAGTGCTCCAGGATTAGAGGATACGCATCCTGCGGCCATAGAGAGCAATAGAATAACACAAACCCTAATTTCACAATATACAGAGCATGACTTCAATCTCTAGAAAACTTTGATTGGATCCCATCGGATTATGTTATGTGATGCCATCAGCTCCATCCAGTTGCAAGGGAATTCCCTGACCATGAACTCAGAATAACATGTATTTGTGAAGATTACCTAACACGCTCCAGAACGTGCTATTACAATATAGTTACTCTTTACCTCAACCGGAGTTTTGGTCGGGAGTTGGTTGCTTTGAATACAATAAATTCCATGATAGGTAAGTTTGGTGCATACTTGAAGGTGGTGGAGAGGTTCTAACGAAGAACATTGCATATCGGTTCATTGAGGGTCAAATTCATCTACAGTTATCTGGCTTACATCTTATGATTGCTACAAATTCCAGTGTGATATTTATAACACACTTTCCATGTACAGTCCTCTTGCTGCAACTCAACTGGAGAGTAGGAAGCCCACACTATTATCTAGCTTACATTCGTCATTCTCGTAACAAAATTTAATTCCGTATTCAAATTTCTTTGCTGCAGCTTAACTTCTTGCGTTTAAGTAAGCTACTGGATTAGTGTCTACAATGCGGAGGTGATACATGTAGAGGACATACTCTTAGAATGGGCCAACGTAGTTCAAGCTGGAATGCAGAATACAGTGAAAGGCCATTACCTTCTTGGTAAACTAATGAGAAGCTCAACGAAGGGATTGATGGTATGTGAAGGAAACTTCGAGGTATTTTGGACCTCCTTTTGTGTTTTCTTACAATTGTTAAGTGTATGACTTCTTGTGTTGAGCATTGTTAACTGGAAAATTGCGAGAAACGAATCATCCATTGCACTAATTCTCACCTGGGCAGTCAACGTGCTAGTGGTAGCCCCAGGTGCTCCTGCACGCACAACCAATTGACAGTTCTGGAACACAGCGGCCGAGTTTCCGAAGACGAAGTCTACAGTGCCGGTGATGTAGGTGTCCTTGTAGAATTGTCGAAGAGAGTGTGTGTACAATGAATCCTGGTAACCCACAATGGAACAGCTCTGAAGAGCTGCTTGGTCGCCATTGATTCTTAAAGCCACCGCCTGGCGTGCAGCAGGACCCGCCGTGTTTTCAAAGGTTATCCCACGCGCAATGAACCCACTCGCACTAACAGCTGAAACACAGGAGCAGCAGCAGCAATCAATCTTCACTGTTATATCGATTAGATGTTGATACAAACCATTTAAGGCCATTTCTGCTCACTTCTGCTAAGGATTGAAACAACATTTGGAATTGATTTGCTAACTCCCTAATGTATACTGGTGGAATCACAACTAAATCTGCAAACAGAAAATGTAGTACATTCCAGGTTCATTAGGATTAGCTAACTAGGACCATGATGAATCTGAAACTCTAGGCAGGAAAGTTTTTCAGAAGCCTGCACCGATTTTCACATAAAAACAAGACGTTGGGAGTTGCAAATTGACATGATGAATTAGTACCAACTGTAGCAGTTGCCCAGGTGATCATGCCGTATTGCGAATCACTCAAGCTGCCTGTGATGAATGTCTTGTCAGCACCGTCTCCTTGGAACATGATGTTCGTCTTGTGCTTCGGAATCCTTACATTCTCGGTGTACACTCCTGCCTTGATGTAAATCACATACCTGCAGGGGCCCCAAAGGCATCACACATAATTAGGGATTCATTAGTATCAGCAACCTCCAAGAATATCTTCATATTTATTCCTTATCAGTACTGCACATGTTCATAAAATGTGTTGCGGCCTGAGTTGAGAGAATTTGATCTATCGTCAGAGGGGTAACCATGATTCTCCTCATAAAGAAGCTTGGATTTTAACAAACAAGATTTTGGCAGTCCCAGCTTCTTCTTCTTCAGCTTCTTCTTCAGGATGATTGAGCTAAACCCTCAAGAACTGGAAACCCCAGACAAGATTCTTACCTTTGCGAGCTCCAAGTCGGAGCGAGGTCCACCGCATGTTGAATGCTGAAAGCCCCAACCGCCTTGTGATCCACAACCACAGACGGCGCTCCTACGAACAAATCACCCTCCAAAAATTTTCGATCACTCCCAGAAATCCAGTCCGGCAAAATCTTCATCGAAGCCGTTATTGCTTCAGCTCGGAGCTTCTGCTCTGTGGTTTTTGCCGCCGGCGGCTTCCAAAGCGCAGTATTAGGCCCATAGGTCACAAGCGCATCCGTCATAGCCAACGCGTTGCTAATCATCATCTGAGTCGTATCCAACCTCGCTTTCATCTGCGGTATGAGCACCAAGGCAGCGGCAACTTGCGTCAGGCCTGCGTTGCAGTCCGTCACGAATGTGAGTGAGCCGCTCAACCATGATTGCACATCGCTAAGCTGTGATCCGGTCATGGCTGTCTGGGAGTTCAGAGTATGGAATGAGGCTAAGTCCAGCTCCTCGCTGCACATGTTGGAAATCGATGTGAGGTTGGCATTGTTGGCGGTTGTGGCCTCAGTTGCCAAGCTTTGGCCGTCGCTCACTGCCGTTGCGGCATGTGTGTGTGCGATTCCGATGGCGATGGACACCAAGTCGCGGGCGGTTGCGGCTGAAGATGCTCGCGGGTCAGCGTTCAGAGCTGAAAGGCAGGAGGCAGGGAAGTTTGTGGCGCCGCAAGCTTGAGTGACAATGTTGTTGGTTCCAGGTGCAGGATTAGCCACCTGTTTCAAGTTTCGACGAGTGTGCTGCATGGAGGCAGCTTGTACCGAAGACGATGCGTGGAGGAGAAGAAGAGAGAAGAGGAGTACCAGACGAAGAAGAAGAAGATGAGGTAGGTGATAAGGCGCCATTCGGCCTGCGGCGGGTATGGAGTTCTTCGTCTCAGCTGTGATCAATCTCGACATGATGTTCATCATCCTGCGAGTCTGCGTTTCGTGCCCGGCTCAACTTCGATGGAGTTGTCGATGGATTGGCCTGACCTAGGGCTGCAGGTGGTACTATTCCCTGCTCCCAAACTCAATTTCTGCCCGCCCACTGGCAACTCTCTATGCATGATCAGCTGCAGCAAAGCTCTGTACAGAAATTCAGAAATTGATGTACTCAATCAGCTACAGCATTAATGTATTGAGCTCCCGCTCTTCGTCACCAGCTTAGCTACTTTCCTATCAAGTTGTCTCCTCGCCATAGCCCCCGACCTACAAACTCCAAACCTTTGGATTACTGGCAACACTCCATGCATGAATCAGCTGCAGCTCTAGCTACAACAATGTATACTCAGCTCCAGCTCTTGGTCACCAGCTTTGCTATAACTTTCTTATCAAGCTTGTCTTCTCGCCATAGCTCACACTTCAACCTCCCGACCTACAAATTCTAAACCTTGAGACTACTGGCAGCTCTTCATGCATGAGTCAACTGCAGCAGAGCTCAGCTAGCTACAAAAAAATTCTACTTATAAGCTCCAGCTCTTCCTTACCAGCTCACCTGCTTCCCTATCAAGCTCATCTCCTCGCCATAGCTCATCTCCTCGCCATAGCTCATCTCCTCGCCATAGCTCACGCTTCGAGCTCCCGATAAACATATCTCAAACCTTTCGACACACAAAATTTTATCCAAACCTTAATTTGACTACTGGCAGCTGGTCTCCATGCATCCACCTAGCTTCATCACCAGTACAAGCAGCTCCAGTTGTCCTTCATCACCAGCACCTTATTGGTTAGCAGCGTTCCATCAGCTCATCTCTCCTCGCCATAGGTCACAGCGCCTCCGCCAAATCCCCAACCTAGATTCCAAACCTCGACCCAAAAATCCCAAACCTTTCCAATACTACACAATGTGAGATTCTAGTCACTCCATCGATACATGGTCAGAATCCAATGACACTCACCACCACAGTGTAATCGATTCGGCCGACGTCACCTTGCCACCCAGCGTCACACTATCCTCCTCAAGAAATTAAGCTGCTCTGTGAGCGAGCTGCAACGATGACATAAGCTACTTACATGCCGCACTCTGCAATACTTACTTACTTTACTTCTCTTCCCTTCTCTAAAATTACTGCATCAACAGTTTCGTCACTTGCTGCATGAGTTGCACATGAAGTCGCCAGGTTGTCATCCCTGCCCCTAGTCTTCATGATCCGTTGAAGCTGGCCTGCCTCTCTGCCTGCCTGCCTGCCTGCCATAACCAAGGCCCAGCTGCCTGCCATTCATTTCACTCGATTCTGCCATGACTCTTTCTCAGCTGAGCTGCAAACCACACTCACATTCTGCAGTTAAGATGAGTTTCAGCAACAAGATATATACGTATACTTTAGTCTATATATATACAAGGAAGGTAGATGAGTCTTAAATGGTTACTTTCTCCAACCAGCCCACTTCGCCTAGGATATGAAACATGCCACTAGTACAAGATGGCTAGCAATTCCAAATCAAGGCCATAGCCCACTATCCCTGTCATGGTTTTCAGAGCTCATTTCATGAATCTTATTTATTATCAAAGTGAAGATTCTTGTGCTCATTGAATGGTCATCTAAGTCACTCGAATATGTTGACTATTGAATCTAGAATGGTTATCATATTTTGAACATGTAGTCCAATCCCTTTCAAACATATGTCCTTTTGGATATCCATTCTTGAAGCCACACCTAACCATATACAGCTCAAATATAGGTATCTACCTTATGCTAATAAAGATGTTATGTACCTATTACGCTCGTCTTGCACTTACCTGCAAGTGCCCTGGCTGCTCAGTCGATCGACAAACTGTCAGAAGCTCAACTGCCCGTCGATCAATCCAAGGCTGGAAGGACAGGACATGTAAGTATGGACCATCACCACTTTCAAGGGATAAGTTAAGTTATCTTTAGGCAGATCGGTGTCTTTGTATGGATGGATCCAACACTTTCGAGGGATAAGTTAAGTTACAGGTGGAATGCTGTCCTGTCCTATATTCCAACCTCTCAGCCGTCTTTTGCCCACTGCATGTGACAAGATCATTGCGGAGCATGAGCTAGCAACATGGCTGATCCTGACACATAAAATCAAAAAAAATAAAAATTTGTGTGCTTCTTGACAAATCATCTTATGATCAGAATCACAACATTATAAAACTCAAGGTGGACCATTGTAAGCCTTGAGACCTGTAAGAGGAAAACACATGAGATTAAGCAGTTGAACCAATGATCATTAATACCACATTTTCAATACTTTGTTGAAATCAGCAGACAAAAGGCATCTCTTGCAATGACATTGTTGCTTCAACTCAGGTTAAATGTACTACATCACAGAAATGAATCAATTATCAGGCATGAAAAATGGTAAGAGAGAGAGAGAGGTACATGTGATCTTACGCTTAGTTGATTCATGAATTACGGAGTCAAGGACACACAGTTGTTGTTCCTCTTCACATGAGAAATTTGTAGAACGGGAAAGACTAACTGAGATCGCGTACTTGCTGGCTGGTGCACGATGATGTTGGTAGGTGTCACATATAAGTATTGGACATGCCAGCCGATCACCTGCTGGTTTTGAGCACTGTTGCACATGTAGTAACTTATGTAGAATCAATGTACGAGCAAATTTTCCAACATATCAGGAACTTGCACGTACCACAATTAATATGATCCTTACAAGTGGTTGCGAGTATGCCAGCTCGCTGCGTATCAGTTTCACATCATTAAGAGATTCAATAATTAGCGTCAACATTTGCAGCATTTCTTTCAAGATGTCCGCATACAATGGTTCATCAATATTACGTACCATATCATCATGTTATTTGCTGCTGTGCTGTCACTGTTGAGCTAAGGTACAGTGTGGCCTTATTGTGAGCAGTTTCTTTCTTTTTTTTGAGACAGAAGGTTGATAGGCCAGCGCCAAAGCACATGAGGTAGTTGACCACTTGGCAAGTTTATGTCAAGTAGAGAGGAGATTTCACAGCCGGGAATCGAACTGCCAACCTCTTCCTTGAGATTTGAGTATCTCTCCACCATCATCCAGTAGTTTAGGGTCGTCTCGGACCATATTCTCGACAATGAAATAAACTTATTTCATTTGTCTCATAATTTTATTAAATCAAGATTTAAAAAAAAATAGCAGTAAAAGATGTTGAGAATTCTGTTTATGAGCCTTGTATTACAGAGCATCCTTGCTTAAGTTCAATCTCCAACGATTTTTATTTTGAATGCAGACCTGTCAGGAATTTCAGAGACCACAATCCAGAAAGTAATTTTCCATTACATGCAAAAAGTAGTACAACATTTCTCACTATTTGGAGAGGGCAAAAACCTATGTCCTGGAAGAACCGGCGGTTAGTTGCAGATGAACCGGTTGAGTTCGAGAAATAACCGGTTGAAGTTGGAGACTTCAGGAAATTTACCCATCATTTTAAAGGAATCTATAGAATATACCTCAAATGAATACAGCAAAACCGGAAGATGTCAACATGTAACCGGTTGGATTTGGAATCACTAGGATCTTGACCGACTATGCCCAAAAACTTCCCGGGCACTGGCAAAAACAATCAAGAAAAGATGTAGGATTAATTACTAGAAGAAGCGAACAATTGAGATTGCTTGAAATAACTAGACATCATTTATTTTAATGCCATGTATTGAGAATTGAAAAATGTTTTATACTTATTACTGTCCTTGCCATAACACCTACCTCTGTCACGAAAGTGACATAAATTTAAAGGACTTTGCAACATGTTCTTCCATATCTGCGGCAGAGCACCAATTATACCATTTGGCAGCAACTTAATTACTTTGTTTAACTACATTTTTTTCGCCACTATCATTATGTAGGGCTACACTACACCTGAACTTCACTCTGTGTAAGACCCAGTGTTTTTTATTTCAAAAGAAATACATCTACTTAGTGGCTCTTGACTCACGTAGTGGCTAGCTTTTGAGGCATCTCCAGTGAGGTGAAGGGAGATCCATGTGGCGATGTGGGATGACCATGCATATTCTAAATGCGACAACATGATGTGCCACATATATGTATGTGGCTATGCATAATTTTTTGGGGAGTGTATATGTGGGCATGTTATGACAAGCTGGAGGTGGCATGTGGCCCCACTTCATAATATTTGGCTATTTGAATTTTTTGGGGGAGGGAATGGGCTTCCATGCCCCACCATTATTGGATTCTCTGGCTACATTAGTGGTCATTAGGGCATTAATTATTGGCTACCGCCTCCCCCTTTCTTCTCTTCATTAGGCTATCAGCCTCAATCAACATCCAATTTTTTGGCTACCAACCCTCTTTAATTTTTTTTCATGCCTTTAACAATTTAGCTTGGGACTCCCCGTGCTTAGCAAAAAGCCGCCGCGTAGCCGAAATAAAAATCACTGGTAAGACCACTCTAATTAACTTCTTAGAATCTCTATTTGGAAAGTCAATTAATGGTCAACAATGATTTTCCTTGCAATAATTTACTATGCATCACACTCATAAAACATGAGATAGTTTCTATTGTCCAAAACAGGTTTTGTGTGAAGTCAAGTGATGGAGATAATGAGAGCAAGAAAAGGAAAGAAAAAGAAACACACATGTTTTGTCACCGGCGTGAATGTGAACTCATTATCTTTGTAATGACCATGATGCAGGATAAGGAGTTATGCCTGCATTTCGGGAGTTGGGCTCCCACTGCATGCCGGGGGGGTGAAGGTATCCGAGTAAGTGTTGGTTTGTCTATCATAGGATCCAATGATAGAGTTCAACATGTTATAATTATGGACTTGGACTTAGTCTAGTTTTAGTTAAATATGTATTGAGATTTGATGTTGTGTATTTATATGGTACCTTTATTTAACATGCCAATATCCTCATATGGGTTGCATTCTTGGGTGGATAGTGTGAGGTTGGTGTTATTTAGAGGTGGTCTTATATATTGGGTATCTTTGGATCAGACGTGGTTTAGACAACTTTTGTACGTTTGGAGTTTTATTTGTGTCTGGGTAGCCATGTGGAACTAGGTTAAGAGATCTAGGTTGTGTTCTAGTAGGATGTTGTCAAGGTTGAAGACCTCTGCTTCCTCTTGCCATTGGTGTGTGGTGCCTTGTGGGTTGTCCCATTGGCATAGGTAGTGTCTTTTGATGGCTTGTTGCCCCCATTTGCCTTTTCAGACGGTGGTTTTGGTGCTAGTTATGGCATAGATTTTTTTGCCTAGGGTGTGGAAAGCTAGGGCATTGAGGTTGTTTGTAATTGGTGGTGGTTTTTGTTTTTGGGGTTGTGAGCATATTTGTGTGTTGGGGGGGGGGGGCAGGGATAGTATATGGGCTTGTTGGAGGGCTTCTTTGATGTGTTTGGGTGTGTGTTCGTATTTGATGCAAGATTCACCGGGGATGAGGATGGCCAAGGTTTTTTAATTTAGTATTTGGGTTAGTTTGTTGAGGTATTGTTGAGATTTTTTCTTTCCCTCCGTTGTTAGGTTGAGGTATGTTGGGTTAGAGTGCCATTCTTGGAAAATGTGCAAAGATGTGCAAATGGACATGACGTAGCCACTGGCTGCCATGTCACATCACAAATAATGTGACACCATCACTTCGCGTCACATCAAGATATGACGCCTCCACGTGGTTTTTTTTTTACTGCATCAATTTATTTTTTTGGTCAGCAATTCTAGTCCTCAAGGGTGGACTCTTCCTACCACGTACGAACTAGCATGAGTGTAAGAAGGGGCATTATCTGAGGCATTAGTGTACAAAGCATACATAAATGAGAGGTATTCTTTTTTTCCTAGTGTATACATTTAAAAAGGCTATTAAGAAATTTGAAGTAAATGTAGATGTACAAAAGGGGGCCCTAAGATTTAGGCTTTAGGCTTTAGGCTTTAGGCTTTGTTGCTAGGCTTTATTGGTGGTGAATTCTTTTGTATTCTTCATTTGAGTGATCACACAAAGTGGATACCTAGGTATGTGTATGGTTCATTTTGGGTGAAGATGGGAAAGGGTTGGTTTTGTAGGTGATGTTTTGGGCTTGGATGTATGTTCTGAATGTTCCTAGTTTGAGCTTGAATTTGTTCGGGCTACCTATGATGGCACATTTTGAGAGGTTGAGGTCCATATGGGACCATTATGCAAATTTTATATAGTTTGTGGATTTGTGGGTGTATTGCCTAGATATTTTCTAAAGTTATTGCTAGGTCATCTGCGTATGCAGTGGTATTACATGTGGTTGGGGAAGTGGTGAATTGGTATCATAGGTTATCATTCTCTAGCAATCATAGGAATGGTTCTAAAAATATGATAAGTAAGTAGGGACTAAGGGTTTTCCCTTGTACTACGGTGCCTCTATTGACTTGTATTGGGCGTGTCGTTCCAAAATGGCTACCTTGGAATGAGGTGGATGAGTTTTTGTATATGTTTCCAACTAAGTTGTACTATATCATAGGGGAAGCTTAAGATCTTCCATTTGGGCTAGTAGTCGTGCATGGTTGATGAAGCCAAATGCATTTTTGAAGTCAATGAAGGCTAGTAATATATATTTGTATGCTTCTTGGTGCACTTACAATCGTTTGGGTTTGTCTTGTAGTGTTTCCTTGTGGTCTGAATCCTTCTTGGTTGAAGTGTAGGAGTTTGTGTTTAATTTTGTAGCTTGTGAGGAGGGTTAATATTGTGCTAGTGTAGAGCTTGTGTATAATTGTGTTGGCCAATGCAATAGGTCTGTAGTTTGTTAGGAGTAGAGGGTCCTCCTTTTTATGTAAGAGAACGGTTTCGTTGTGTTACCAATAAGTTGGGATTGATTTTTGTTTGTAGCATTGTTGAAAACATAGGAAGAACATGTGTTTGAAAAGGTGTTACTAATATTTTGAGCATTTCATTGGGGATGTTATCAGGTCATAGGGCTTTGCCACACACTAGCCTCTTGAGATTGTTTGCACATACTTTGTGGGAGAAGTGGTTGTATACTTGTGTATTGGGGGATTTGTCATCATGACAACATCTGGATTGCTTGTCTTTTGCATATCGTGAGGAGTTTTCAAAGGTGAATTTGTCTATGATGTTGTCTTCACTAAAGAGTTTATTGATGGTCTTCACAATGGTGTTTTGTAACTCCTTTTGGAGAAAATTGTTGGCTATGAGTGTAATACTCAAATGTAGAATACCAAGATGAGATCTTCAAAACTTATCATTAAAATAATGCTCAAATGCAAATAGCTAGATTTGGTTTTGGATGTAGATTTCATGACCTTAATTATTTTGGATTTCATTTTCATTTTCATATTCCTTGAATTCATTATGAATTTGAGGTCATCATCAATTTTTCATAGAGAATAATCAATTAAATGTAAGTTTATTGTATTGTAAATAAAAATTTGACAATTACTTGTTCAATTTCACCACTTGCACACCACTTGCACCGTCTTCTAAAATATGTAGACTTTTTCTTAGATTTTTTTTTCCAACATAAATTGCTTGACTCTGTAGATCAATATGTTTGAAAACAATTACAATATTTTTTTCACAAAATTCAAAGTTAGTACATAGTTTTGAATGACTTTCACTTAAACGTGTTCAAGGATCAAGAGTTGTCCACTTTATTGTGCTTGCACCCTTGTGGCATCCCGGTGCAAGTAGTAGGAGGTAGAGTAAGAGTAATAGTGTCAAAGACACTTTTCTAGTAGTACTTGGATTTGTTGAAATGGAAGGAGAAGCATTCAGTTTGCATCTCTCTCCTATCTGTGTGTTGGAACTAGGATGAAAATAAACATTCCTTCATCTGGGTGCTGGAATATGTGCATTAAGGCTTGGGTGTGCAGTTGAGTTGTGTTGTTTGTTGTGCTATGTAGTTGTGTCTGCTATAATTTTGCCGTGTTATTCTGGTTGTGTTGTGGGACAAGGCTCCGCATGCGCAAGGCTCTCTCTCCGTAGAGCTCCATGATAATGAGAGCAAATTAGTCTACCTCATTGTTTGTTCTTGGTGCATGTTCTCCATCCCCACTCCATTATCAATGTCAAGATCCTTCTAATGAGCCAACGATTAAAAGCAGTTATGGACAAAATTTTAGCAGACTGAGTAGACAACAATAAAGAATCAACAGCTCTCAAGACAAGACAATAACACAAAGTGTTGTTAACTTACCAGCGAGTTGTTGCAATGCCGGTCCTAACACAATATTCAAAATTTTGAGAGAGTGGGATCCTCTCAAAATAATATTGTCCATTTGTCAACCTAAAAGTCATGTTAGATTGATAAATACTAGATTATATTTAAGATGTGTAGTTTCCATTAAAATGAGAGTAATATGTTGAGTTGGGGAATCGACTCATTTAGGTTGAGTCGACCTAAATGAGGACAATATGTTTGTCAATTTAGGTTGAGTCGACCTAAATGAGGACAAAATGTTAGTCAATTTAGGTTGAGTCGACCTAAATGAGGAAATATGCTTGTCAATTTAGGTTGAGTCGACCTAAATGAGGACAAAATGTTAGTCAATTTAGGTTGAGTCGACCTAAATGAGGACAATATGTTAATCAATTTAGGTTGAGTCGACCTAAATGAGGACAATATGTTAATCAATTTAGGTTGAGTCGACCTAAATGAGGACAATATGTTAATCAATTTAGGTTGAGTCGACCTAAATGGTCAATTTTAGGCAGCACATCACTCCGCAATTTACGGCGGGAAATCAAATGTTGTTTTTTTCTTGAACTCTACAACTCTCCACTGGTTTTCACTTCATTCTTGGATTAATAGTTTGCTTTATGCACTCTCAATTCACTAGAAAACTCTCAAAATTTTGAATATTGTGTTTCCTCTCCTTCACCTTAGGTTGATGGGTCAGTTTAGGTACCAAAATCACCAATTTGATTGAAGAGGCTACCAGATACAAACATTCCGAGGTCAAAGCTCGATTTACGAGGACAAGCGTTATGAAGCTATGCACATCACTTCAAAGCATTAACCTGGATAACTTGTTTGCCTCCAATCTTCTCTTTCTGAGAATTCTCTTTGTTTAGCTCAATGTTTATGCAATGAGTTGGAAGTTGTTTTTTTAACCACTCACTTTAAAGTTAATCGTTTGATGACCTGGTCGTTGAGGATAAGGGCATGTCAGTCTCGGCTTTCCTGTTACAAGTTAACATCCTCAAGCATCTGCAACCACCGAGAGCTGGTCAGTGATGAAGGACGTACACTGTCAGTATGATCGTGTGAGAAGCATGAGGAAGAGTCCCAATGAGTCCAAAGGAATATTTCTGCAAAGGTGGAGGATGTCCTTTGAGAGAGAATACTTAACTTAAAATATGTGGATACGACGCGCACTTCAAACTCCAGAGAAAATTTTGGTTTTAGGATTGGGTAAGGAATCATCTCATCTGAATTCAGCAGTTGCATGATATCCAGATTGACAAGTCAAGTTTCAAAATCAGAGGTGAAATGCAAAATTTACAGGAATCAAAACAGAGACACATAACAACACTTGTGTTACATTAGCAAATTTATGATGAAGCATCAACAAAAACTAAACCTCTCCTAATTTAGTTATGATTATTAAAAGCACAAATCTCTCGATTGCATGAATAAATACATAAAATCCTTCCAATTGTGTTCATTATTGAGTGTGGAGCACTTATAAAATTTGAAGATGTAGTCTAATCTCTTTTAAACATGTGTTTATATGGTGTTTGTCCTTTGGATGTCACCTGATCACACACAAATCAAATAGACTCTAAACTTCATAGTATCACACCTGTGGCACCCAAAGTGCATGTGACTCTATAGTTAGCAAGAAATGAGTCCATGCGAGAGTGTGGGTTGACTTCTTTGGTGGTTTACATTAATGACAAAACCCAATGATATAAGGAAGAGTAATGTGACAAGGAGGAGTGAGATTCGAACTAAGAACATCCATTCCCTAGGGTTTTGGGATATTAGAGATTGAGTGACATTACCGGGGTTGATATTACGGAGTTTTAGGATGTATAGGTTTCGGATTAAGAAAAGTAACCCAGTAACACCCGCATACTTTTACTACGTGTCCATTTAAGAAGAGTGACCACATACGGCCCACACACCTTACTTAACTTATGCAAAGGACAGCAACAATGGTGAGCCTGTGGTACTCCCCCATTTTGCATTTGACTGAAGCATCTGATCTCAAGTAGATTATGTTAGCCAATGTATCACAAGTAAGACAGACTCCAAGCCATTGACTATTCTGGAGTGGAAACTAAGTTATTCAAGCAGGCCTTTGCAAAAAAAGGATCCGATTTCCAATCTACAAAGTAACATTATCGAGGGCTGAGAGTCAGCCAACTGCCAGTGCCTGTGTATGCAGCTTTGAGTAAAAACTCAAAAGGCAAGTGATGGCATTTAACTGCAACCCTGCATTTTTCACTGACTAGGCAATTAAGGCATTCAAACACATACCCGGTTCCAAGGTTGGCAATTATGAACCGCTCGTGGAGACAAGTATTTTGAGGTCATCCACACTCATGCGCATGACAGGCTACGATTGACTCTGTCTGGAGGGTTAAAGTGGTGATGATCGCAACCTCTAAGAAAACTGCAAAAATGTCTAGGTACCGCCCGAAAATAGTGTCAGCACTTGGTGTTAGTTGTGTGTCTCTCATGGAAATAACCTAAAATATGTATAATCTTGTAAGTTAATAGGTTCCCACAACACATACACAGGACGTTAAACGTGTCATTCGAACTTGACGGTGTCCTACGTGGCGTTGGCATGGCCCTGTCCACCCACGGACCCACCCCCATGCCCTCGCCACGCACGATCGGCTGGACCCGCGACCTCGACTCAGCCAGGGTAGGGCTAGGCCCTCCCGACTTGGTTCGACCTCCGTCCCCCGACGCCGACGGAGCTCGCCCACGACGTTGCAGCTCCAACAACCTGCACCTCTATCGACGGAGATCGCCGTTGTCATCTCATAACTCCGATGGGACTTGCTCACCGCACTGGGTGGATGTCATTAGTGACCACGTCCTTCATTACTCAAAACAATCATTGATTTGCATGTTCTTTTGGTTGGAAAGATGGCTTAGGTTGCAGTTGTTTTAGTCTCATGTGTGTCCTCCACCTCCTTTTATGTGATTCTTTGTTTGCATGTTTAGTGTTTTAAGGGTTATATTCGTTAATTTGAGACTTTCTCTTGTCTCAAATTAATATATGGACCACAACAACATGGTCTAATGTTTGGGTCGTCCTACCCAAACCATCTTGATATGAGTTCTTAATTGGGTTCTTGATATGAACACCCGCTTCAAAGTATTTGCATCTTACAACATTCTCCAATATCTATGTGATTTTATCCATGTTCTTATATTTGTAATTGTCTCAAAATGTTGAAAAAGTCCCAAATTAACGAATATAGTGATTTTAGTGTTTTTGCTGTGGCGAGTTGTTTTAGGGAGTGTTTTTTGTTGTGGCCATCTCTCACGGTTGGCTTGCCCATGTTTAAGGTTTGAAACGCGCACATGTTTAGAGTTTAGGGTTTTCAATGTCTAAGCCATGTCCAACAAAAAAAACATGGCCGGCGAGCTTGAATGACGACAATGACCTCCATGAGTTGTTGGAGCCACTTGACGTCAAGCCAATCAGCTCTAGGCTAGAGACAGGCCCATCCGGATCGAGATTACCATACCAGATTAAACCAAGTTCAAGGTTCTGCACTGTGTCCTTCAATGCTTGCAGGAGTTCCGCCTCCCTTTGTGGATCGTAGGGTTTATCAGGATTGGGTTTGTCGTCTTGATAGGGAGACGTTTCAATAGCGTCATGTAGGTCCATTTTGCTTGCAACATAAGACATGACTTTAAAGTGAGAGGAACTACAATATAGAATCACCCCTAAACCTAAAATCAATGTGAAACAAGATCTTATCCTAAACCTTAAAACCTAAATGGTGTGAAAGGCAAGGAAGACGTACCTCAAGCGAATGGCAAGCAAGCCTTGCTCACACAAAGATTGGCAGCCATTGTAAACCCCATCCTGCAACCACACGATCGGTATGACACGCTGCAACGACACACTGGATTTGACATACTGCTGCCATATGCTCTAATTGATGTCCTGCAATCCCGTCTTCCTATTCCATCCCAATCTCCTAAATTCGAAGAGCACTTTGGCCCTACAAGGAATAGTGGAAAGCATATGGAGTGTAAGAAGGAGACTACAAATCCCTAAAACCGCTGCCCTAATCTCCTAAACTGTCGTTAGTTTTCAGGACCTGCAAACCGAGGACAATTTGAGATGGCCTTACAACACACGACGAAGGCAGGATATTCTACGTGTCTTCAATAATGATGACCCGAAAACCGAGGAGATTTTGAATTGGTTTTGCAAGACAAAGCAAATTGTAGAACACAAATGAGACGACGACGGTGATCTCTGTTGACGAAGGCATAGGTTGTCGGAGTTGCAACGTTGTGGGCGAGCTCCATCGGTGTCGGGGGACAGAGGTCAGGCCAGGTCGGGGCCACGGTGCCGCGGGTTTGGCCAGTATCGCGCGGCGAGGGCGCCGGGGCGGGTCCGTGGGCAGGCGGGGCTATGCCAGCACCACGGACACTGTTGAGTCTGAATGATGCGTTTAATGTCCTACCAACACATACAAAGGTAACCAATAAACTGCAAAATAAGTATCATGTGAGATAGGTAATCCATCAATCTTAGAGTTACGTACTCAATCGAAAGCAAGCAATCAAAAACTATAATGAAATAGAGAAGAACTCACGCATGCAACAATAACCAAATGGTAGGAAGCCATTTGACCTTGGGTATGTCCACAATATGGACATCCCCACCAACTGCATTAGTGGATCCTTGCTACATTGATTATCTTAATTAGTGCGTGTTACTATTCGAAGTTACACAGTGCTATAACTATTTAATGAGAATGTAATATTTTACCAAGCAAAAGTAAATTATGTTCTATAATGCTCAAACAACCTATTGGTCTTTCGTTAGTAAAACTTGAACTCTTGAGTAAGACATTATTGCACTGCGTAACTCTGAATAGTAACACATGCTAATTAGGATAATCAATGTATTGATCTCCAAACATAATGGGCAAATCGCATGCAGATTGTTATATACCTAGCGTGTTTACTAAGACCAGTAGAGAAAAAAAAAATCCTGAAATAAGAACAAAAGTCTAAATTTCTAAATTCTACTAAGAACTAATTTTATTACTAATTTCTGCAAAATTTAGAGGGTTACTCGAAATTTCTGATGTGTTGCTGCAATTTTTGACAATATAAGCAAGGATGGACTCCCAAAGCCATTCTTGTGCATTCATAACATCAACTTGGAATCAAACCTGGGGATCTTGAACTACACTAGATATGATATTTAGTGTCATATGGTATTTAATGTCACTATGGTAACCTTCTGGATGACACTTCTTATGCATAAATGAACGAATTCTGTCATGGATGATGGATGAGTCATCCATTGGCCAAAACCCTATCTTCTCTTGTCAGGAACTTGTGATGCAATATTGTCATGGATGATTGAAATTTGGATGAAAAATCACTTGGAAAGTGAAAAGTGATTGAAAAGTGACAGTAATTGCAACACTGTAAATTTATAATCCCCCAAAAAATTTACAAGGAATGACAAGTAATGTTGGTTTAGCATTTAGTGTTGGTGACACCATACCGCAGTTTACAATTAGTATTGAGCAAGACAATTATATTGGTGACACTGAATATCATATTTAGTGTAGTTAATGAATTTGAGGAGTCCTGCCACATGCTGGTGTAATAGGTGCTCAATTTACTAAGCCACGGTGGCAATGAGGTGGGTACTAGGTGCCTAGTACAACAATGGGAAGGAGACACATGTCCATTACTGGACACATTGGTCAAGCCATGACATGATCATAAACTATGGATGATAGTGTGCCTCCTTATATCCAATCAGAAATAGACATGTCAGCAAAATCGCTTGGCCTGTTGGCCTGACCACTACCAACACTGTAATTGTAAATAAGAGATGACGTGTCAGGTCCAGCCAACATTAAAGTAGTCCACATGCTAAAAATCTAAGTGACTAGAAATTGCTTCCTAGAAAATGCCACCACTGTCTTCATCTTACGTTCCCAATCCTTACTTTGAAGGGACAGAATCATGTCCAATGTTCATATTCTTTAGGGGTTTAATGATTATAAAAAATTGTTGCAATGTTGTGGTTTGTGAGTCCTCAATGTGATTCATAGGAATTCGGAACCACAAATTACGACTCATGATGGATGCGGGGTTCATGCCTCCTTGTTCGCACAAGTGGCCGCCCAACTCGACGACGTCTACCAACCAAGGCATCAGAAAGACAGTCTACAGCATTGTCGATGGTATCAGCTGTGCTCTCTAGGTTTAAATTCACTAACAAAGGAATTTGATGGAGCTCACGTAGCAATTGCCCTGCTGCCGCTGCTGTGCATGTCTTCTCTATTGAGGGTTGTGGGCTGCAATTACAATCATTTAAATCATGTTAAACTCATGTTGTGTCCACCACTTTTGTAACTTGATAAGATGTTAAGAGTTATTCTTTATTTCAACCGGATTTTTGGTCAGGAGTTGGTTGAACTGCATACAAGACCTTCCATGTTCAGTAAGTTTTTGATGCATGCTTGGAAGCAGTGTGGAGGTCTGAACAAAGAACATTTTTATATCGCTTCATTGAGGGTCAAACTCATTTTGGCATGCCAAGGGGTGCTAAAATGAGTTTGACCATCAATGAACCAAAATAGGTTGCTCTTCATTCAGAATTTAAACACTACCTCTGGGTATGCACCACAAATAAAATTATTGTTAATAAATAAATAAAATCAGTGGAAAATTTTGCAAGTTGATAGGCTTTAGTAATGGAAGGCTTCTACATTGGAACAACATGACCCACTGAACATGTCAGGCTCTTCTTGTGACCAGCCTTTCACCTGCCTCATACTCTCTGCAGAACTACACTAAATATGATATGTAGTGTCACTTACTATTTGGAATTACACAAAGCTATGTCTATTTACTGTATATTTCTTATTTTACCAACAAATGTTAAATTGGTTGTTTGGACATTATAGAACACTAACAACTTTACTTGGTAAAACATTACATCAAAGTAAAAAGATATAGCACTGTGGAAATCCAAATAGTAAGTGACACTAAATATCATATTCAGTGTAGTCTATGAGTAGATTAAGGTATACCTATACTTGAGTGGTGTGTAATTAGGTGTGGATCTAAGAGTGGACACCAAAAAGACATGTTTTCAGAAGAGATTGGACTATGTGCTTAGAATTTCACAACTACTATAGGTTGAACTAGTCAACATAATTAGGGGTACGTAGATGATCATTTAAGAAGAAAGAAAATCTTCACCTAGATGATGAATAATATCTTCACATAAGCTCCAAAAACTGGGAGGAAAATGACTGCGGCCTCTATTTGCATTTGCTACTCATCTTGAACTGCCTAATCGCATGTTTAAAATCCTAAGAGAGTAGGGTTAATAGGAAAATAACCTTGTAAGACCTTATATCTTGTTTTTCAGATGCCAACTCAATTATTCATCTGAAGACAACCTTAAGCATATTTAGCTCAAACCACCCAAAAATTATGTTGCTCACCGCAAACCGTGGATAGAGGAAAATTCATCTGGTGAGAGTGCTACACATGGCATGCCACTTCCTTCCCAAACAACATCTGCTCGCTCCTACATGTATCAAAATCCACATTGCTGTCATGATTCACCACAAACTCAAAAAACAACTTGCACAAATTAGTAGCAGCATTTGAGCATCACCTGTCAACCCAAGGAGATGAACATTTTGCCAACCATGAAAATGGAGAATGTTCTTCAGGAAGAGAATCATGATCAACAAGATAATCAAACAAAAATCACACCCACTGATCGACACTCATGGCAGTTACAATTTGTGAGTCTGTTCCTGACATCGATGATTTTTCAAATATCCAGTACCAAAATATAACCAAAATCCAGAGGCAAACCTGAAGCCGGCTGACCATGGCTTTGGAGTTGCTCCAAGTACCATCAATCAAAATAAAGTGAAGTGGTGCGCCTCTGTCGTTTAAGGACTGGAGTGGCATTCCAGAAAAGTAGGTGAGAGTAAAGCCAGTTCAACATAAAAAATGCAGGAGCACTTGCAAAGCGGAATCAAACACCACTGTTTTGTTCAGTTGAAAAATATCGAGAGACTCACCTCAGCCTCCAGGTGATTCCGTTCAATCAACTCCGCTGGTAAATTTATTTTGCTCACATTGATTTCCTGTTCATTTTTTGATGGATACACACACCAAACTCGATTCCTCCCTGCAAACCAAAAGCAAAAAGCACATCAATACAAGAAAATGAAATTAACTTCAAAGGAAGAGTGTACCGAGACAGAAATTTCTGATTTAGACAGGAGACATTAAATCATCAGTAACTCCCATTCAAACCTCCCATGCTTTTAGTGGACTGGGAAAAGTTCGGCCAGGGCAGCAAATTTGTAGCTTTTCACAAAGCCTAGGATCAAACCTGCCTGTTGGAAGGCAGACCACATGACATCTTCGTGTAGTTCGATTCCACATACACAAAGCTGGACTTGATCCCCTAAAGCTTGCCACAGCAGCTTGCCTGTATTATTTTTCCGCAAAAAATCCTGTGAAAATCCAGTGGTTCAGCACAGCAGATACTTACAATTTTTGGGAACAAAAACCAGTTTATCAAGTTCATCATTTTCCAGTAAGTATTATTGCATTAAATACATCAACATCTACTTCCTTGTTTCATTTTTAAGGGACTTTCGCTCTTGTACCTTTGGGTGCATGAAGACCCAAAGTTGCACGCCCTTCCATAAAGACCCCTTCACTAAGGCCTCACACATGCAGTCCTGTGTAGGTAGCCAGCACTGCAACACACTTCATAGTCAAAAAAAAAGAAAAAGAAAAAAGATATCTTTCACCCACATTATGAAACATGTGGATTACTTCTTATTCGTGAATTTGCATAAAGAAAATGCATACTGTATGATACTTCATGACCATATATACACAGATCTACTTTTTTTACACAGTTGGGCAATCACCCTTAATGAATGCTTTTTCCCACTATTAAAACATGATCTTGCTGCAAGTAGACCAAGAACTAGCAGTCACAAAAGAATCCCCCAGAATTTCTCGCCAGACATCATACAAATTCCAATGTACATTTCATTTTCCTCATGCCAATCACAGCAGACTCTCAACAAGTCAATTCTTCCAACACTCACAGTTTCACAGAGATAGCCATGGCTACCAAGTATCCGACAAGCAACTTGTCGGGCTGAAAAGAATTGCAACTTTGCTTCTGAATCGGAGAGTGTGCGGTAAATTGCACGGTGCCTTCGATCCTCTGTTACACCTGCTTGACCCTGAAAGAAAAAGGTCAAGTCAGAGACGGAAATCTGTTTATCTGCTGCATCCCTGTTGACTCAAATGAAAGTCCATGAATAACCCGAATGTTAAGTGTTGTCAACTCAAGAGAACGCTATGAAGCTCTGACAAAAGCACGCCAAGTTGCTAATGAGTAATGGTGGCACGAGTTCGTGCCACCAAGAATTTTGAGTATTGTCAAAACAAGAGAACACTATGAAGCTCTGACAAAAGTAACTCAAGTTACTAGTCAGTAATGGTGACCCTAATTTGTGCCAGCGACCAATAATTTGTCAAAAGGATGATGAGAGAACGACAAAAATGTTGATTTGTTCATGGCAACATCATCTTCGTTAAATTTTGCAACCCACCTACCTTCAAGGAACCTCGTGGCCCACCAAATTTAAGCTCTTCTCCCAACTCCTTCTCCAATGCCTTGGTATTCTGCATCAACTTCTTCACCAGTAATGGCACTACGGGAGTCCTTCCAAAACCTTGCCACATTTTGACCAGAAGCTCCTCATCATTCACCCCTTGCTGGCTATTGTCATTCACAACATCTGCCTCCAAAACCGCTCTCACTTCCAAATTTCGGTGCCGCCTTCCCATGTCCACCAGAGAAAAGGTTGAGGAGGGTAAACTACCTTCTATCAATTTTGGAACAGTGCACAAACTAGGACATCGGGAGATTCCGTAGAGTTGAATCAAAGGTTTAGAAACAATGAATATACAAGTAGGCCGCAGCAGGGATGACACGTGAAGCATTGGGATAGAAATGAATGTCCTATGCTCGAATTAGCTTATTGAGTCTATGAGAAAGGAGTAAGGAGAATCATTGACAGAAGATTACAAAGACATTCATTGTCAAAAAAAATTGACAATGGATGCACAAAGAACTCGGTTGAGCGTCGAAGTTCTACAGACGGATTCAAGAATACCCTAAAACAAGTTCACCTCAACTAAATATAATTTTTCGTGTTATTATTAGTCTGTGCCGCGCAATCTACATGCCAAAACACATCCAAGCTTCGCCTTGACTTCAAACCCAAACAAAGGACGGTCATGAGCATGAAGTCTCCTCGACGTTCACTATCACAACTGTGCAAAAGTAATGAAACCACGAAGATCCCAGTGGAAATCAATCCGAAACACTTCTCGCCACATCCAGTCTTTCCAATTTCCTGGTTTCTTCGTTCCCTGACATAGAAAGGGTTGTACATGAAAGAACTGAGAGCTGTGGGTTATGGATCATGGGTTACTTTTGGGTTACTTATGGGTTATGGGTTTGGCCGAGACACCGAAGCTTTGTTATAACCGCTAAAACCCCGGGGGGTTTTAGGGTTTAGGGCTTCGGTGACTGCTCCGTCGTAAAGGGCGACCCGGCGTTTCGCCGGTCGTATGAGAGAATCTGTCGTAGACGAAAAACACCAGAAGATCGACATTCTTCGGTGGCAGATGATAATGACGACCTTGTACTTAAGTTGATGGCAGTCAATCGGAAATATGCTAACCTTAATCCGTGCCTTATGTCCAATGCCCATCCATCCCTGATCAAGTCAGCTTGCGGCGAACTTTCTGCAAGCTGGACAAAAAGAGAGCAGTTGAGTACTATGTATCTACTCACAGCACGATAATAGCTTCAGTAACATAACTTCTGTGTAGAAACTTGAGCTGATTGAAATGCTGATGAGATTTTTTGTGGGACTTTGCAAAAGTTCGGAGTCAAATGTCATCAACAGGTGAGTACTACTTAATAAGGACATCATGGGTTATGGGTTATGGGTATGGGTTATGGCTGATGTACTTCAAAGTTACAGTCAAATATGACATGTGCGTAGTTAAAGACATCATGCATCATCGTGTCTATGTATAGTAGTGGATGCTAAATTCGATGGTGCGCCACCACCATGAATACCGCAAGGTCACACTTGCTGATTTCGGTCGATATTTTTTGGGGATGGATGTAAAGTGGAGGAGGAGGGGCTGGGGCCACCCGTCAAAACAGCGGGTAACCCGTCCTGGGGTATTTTAGCTCCAGTGTGGACAGGGTAAGCAAGCACCCCGCAAATGGGCATTAACGAAAACCCCTCCGCAACAGTGACGAAAGCATCAACAGGCTTCTTCGTCGTCTTATTCTACTTCTTCGGTGGAACCTAACCTAAGATGCATCTTTGTAACATCTGTGTGAAAGCATCAGAATCTCGGTGGCGAAGGCTTGAAACTTGCAGAAACTGAAGTGGAATAGTAGCAGCACATGGAATCCAAAGGTCCCGCCTTACCTCGACAACATCAGCAGGTATCTATGACTTCCTTCACCACCATCATCGTCCTCCAGGTTGTTTGCAATTTGTGGTTTCCTCGCACTTAGGTCTTCGAAGAGCTTGTGTACATACCAGATGTTAAACTTTTACTTGACTGTCACAATTCGAGTTGAAATGCAACGCTCTTCTTGGCATGGGTGAGTTCGTTGAAAGAGACCATGGTTCCAGAGGTTTGAAGAGCTTCTCAGAGATTTACTTCAAACCTATTGATGCCGTAAATAGATCTGTTGTGAGGCGCCACGTCGGCTTGGGGTTCTGGTTTAGTATGCAAAGTGTGTGGAATTGTCACGAATTAGGTTAACTCTAAGCAAGCGAGTGAATGAGTGAGTGATTGTTGTAAGAATCAAACTGAGGCGACGAGAAATAACGAGTTTGCTTGAATATTTTGCTTGATGGTATTGGTTTGTTTGGTTAGCAGCAAGGGCGAGGCGACCATCTGTTTTTGTCGAGCTCCAGCCAAGCAGGTGTAGGTAGCTCGAGCTTCGGTGGCCCCATGGATGATGGCAGTAATGCACATTGGAGGAATAGGACATCTGCAAGCTCGTCGTTAGTGGAAGCGGATTACGAGAGGAAGAAGGTCGCTGCTTCTTCCTCAGCTGGGGGGAAAGTTCAAGAAGAGAATCTCATGTTAACTATGTCGATGCGAGGGAGCCGCGGAGGAGGAATTCCGAGTGTGGTCACCCAGGTTGGGATTTCAAAGTGATGTTCTAGATACCACCTTCCTTTGCTAATGTGAACATAGTGAGCTGAAACCACAAGAGCACTTACTTTAGAAAGAAAGAACAGAAATGCGAATCTCGGATGTTGCCGCCGGCATGAATTATGGTGTTGCTTCATTTTCAAGTTCGTTTAAGTCTATGTTTAATCCCATGTGTAATCCTGAAACGGGCATCACAAGAATTAGAGGGCCTGGAAGACCACTGCCTCCACCTTGAATGGGCGCAGCGAACTCCTAGGCTCCCATATGGTATGGTTGAAAATATCTGGTTCACCTGGATACCCCTACTATGATTGGGTGGATCATATGTGGTGGGGTGGACTGGCAATCAAGTGCTAGGAAGGTCACCCATCGGAGTACTATTCTGGGCTTAGGTGGCTTGACCTCTAGAGTTCCCATGGGATCCAGATTTAAGTTCTTGGGTTTAAGCCACTCTTCTACTTACATAGATGTATATATGTACATACAAGAATCAGAGGTTTTATGACGATTACAGATGGAAATCATGATGGTGTGTGCTTCTGATTGTTAAGGTGGTTTTTGTTGTTGATTAGGCTGGGAAGGATGCTTCTGGATTTCCACCCTTGTCAGCATCGAAACCTTGGCCCTTAGATAGCAACAACAATGAGGGTTCTCCTGGTTCCATGAAAACATTTAGGCATTCACGTCCTCCCATTCAAGAACTCAAATCCAACAAAAGGCAGAGACAGGGCGAGCCCAGCGAGGTGCAAGAAAAAGCACTTGACTCATTCAATCCTCGGTTACAGGCTGCCCAAACATATGACAAGGCTCCCGTGGTGGCAGCTGTGATGGGGAATGCAAAAAGTTTGGATCGTTTGTCGGAGCGTATGCGTCCAGCATCAGTGGACCTTATTGTTGGCCAAGACCACTTACTGGGACCGCGGTGTATAATTCGCCAGTTGATAGATAATAGTTCACTGACATCTATTTCCTCTATAATAATTTCTGGACCTCCTGGCAGTGGGAAAACCTCTCTCGTGCGAACAATCGCACGCTCCGTTTCGTTTCGATTTACTGAGCTCTCAGCTGCTACTTGTGGAGTGAAGGAAGTGCAGGAGGTTTTGGAGGAGGCCAAGCGGGTTCGCAAATTCGGAGAACGAACTCTGTTATTTCTCGATGAAATACACAGGTGAACTACTACTTCTGACACAGTTGCTTCTTGTTGACTTAAGTTTCTGCCAACTTTATGGGTAGATCTTCAGGGTGCAAGTGGCAACTGATCTTTATCTCTATGGGTGGTGGGATGATAAAGTTGCCTTCTGTCATAACAATACGTTGGATATGTACATCTTGAATCTGGTTACTGATGTTTCCTTGAAATTTCCTGAAAATTCACAAAAATGGTCATTTTTGGGGCAAATAAACATTAAAAAAAATTGTTTGCAAGATGACAGGTTAAAAGGAGCTGTTTTCTGTATCTTGAAATGAGATCTGGAATTCTCACAGCCCTTTTTAGTGACACCAGCCTTGCTTAAAGTGTTTTATTATCAAGCTCTAGGTGGTTGGATTTGAATGCCCTCTGGAGGTAGCTGTTGTTCCTTAAAGAAGATTAAGTTGAAAGAAATAAGAATGTTTTGCAGGAGTTGGTGGTTCCATGTTCTGAGATTTCTGGTGAATTTGCTGCTGGCTACAGGTTCAGCAAGTCACAGCAGGATTCTTTTCTTTCATATGTTGAAGCCGGCCACATTGTGTTCATTGGAGCAACTACAGAGAGTCCCTCTTCTTATGCAGCATTGTTGTCGCACTGCCGAGTACTGAGTTTGAACAAACTGCAGCCTGAACACATACGAACGCTCTTGAATAGAGCAATTTCAGACAAAGAGAAAGGGTTGTGTTGTTCCATACCTGGTAATAGTTCCCCAGGGGATGTCATCAAAGTTGAAGATGAGGCACTGCAGTTTCTGGCAAAAGGTGCTGACGGGGATGCCCGTCTGGCGTTGAACTCATTAGAATTAGCCGCCATAGCCGCGAATGCAGCTTGGGAAAGCATGTCTCGAAAACCTGTTCCAGATGAACGAGGATCTCACATTCGTGGTGACATGACACCCAAGGTAGAGGAAGAGAGAGAGGGTATTATTACAGAGGGGACTGTGACAAAACGAGAGGTTTCATCATCACTCGTGATAGTACAACCTCCAAACCTTAGAATGGAAAGATTGGGAAATGGGTTTGGAATGAAACGGCTTGAAGTATTGAAGGAAAGTTTGAAGAAAGAAAATTCACACAATTCCACTGACGATTACACGAGACCATTCAAGAGGTTTGTAGGGGGGAAAGAGGTGACACCTCATGTGCCTGTGAAAGAGGTTAAAGTGGTAAAGGAAGTATTATCTTCGAGTGTTGGTGCCCGTATTGGAGACGCAGAACGAGATGGAGGGGCTTACATGCATGATGTGGGAGCTAGAGAAATGCGAAATAGGGATGGCCCTGGTCCTTTTGGGGGAGAAACCTCAGAGAGAAAAGGAGGCCACCGGTTCGAAAGTGCAAATGAGCCTAGTGATCGAAACAATGGAACTGCTCTAGAATCATCCAGAAGAGAACCAAAGGTTTTAGTCGTGACTCTTCGACAGGTAACCCATTTTCGAATTCCTGCCATTGTCTGCCTACTCAATTCGTAACCTGCAATAGGATGCCAGAAATTTTGAATTTCTGTAATTTCAAATTTTTGTTGCTCCTGTTTATCAGCAGGTATCAAGTACCTCAACAGCTTAGAGGTTCTACTTTGGGCTTGTGCTGTCTCAACTTTCCACCGGAAGACTCTGCTGATTCGCCCCATTTCTTTTCCTTTTAACAGTTCCACGGCATACATCTGACCTAGGCTTTACATCAATACCTGACCTAGGGTTTTGCAACTTTTACAGGTTCAAGAGGCACTGCAGTGTGCACAGGTTATTTATGACAAAACAGGTGAAGTGTCCAACATTATAAGTGCCCTTCACAAGTCAATGAGGGGTGGGGCTGCAGATGCTGCAATATACTGGCTAGCACGAGTGTTGGAAGCTGGGGAGGATCCTCTTTATATAGCACGTGGACTTGTTCAATTTGCAGCTGAAGATGTTGGAATGGCAGATACACACGCACTTGAGTTTGCAGTTGCATGTCACCAAGCATGTGAATTTCTAAACATGCCAGAGTGCAATGTGACTCTGGCACAATGTGTGACATACCTCGCACTTGCGCCAAAGTCTGTGATGGTATTCCATGCTCTTGAGGCTGCACAGCAACTGGTCAAGAATAGCAAGCAGATTGAGCCCGTTCCATTGCATTTACGAAGTACTCCCACCCAACTCACAAAGGAATTGGTTTCTGGGAGGACACAAATGGAACAACAAACTATTGATTTCCTCCCTCCTTCTCTTCGAGGTCAGAAGTTCTTGCACTGGCCAGAGGAAAGCCAGGACCTGAATACTGCATGAACAGTGTCATGGCAACCCAGTTTACTTGAGGAAGTTTTGAGGACAGTTTTATTGCTCTTATCATCATCTGTGGTCTCTTGTGCTGCAGCATGAGGTCAACAAACAGAGTACCAAGGTTTGAATAGGTGAGCTCTTCCAACTCATGGTTATCAAAATTGTGCAGTACTTTGGCATAAGATGATGGGTTTGTAAGACTGGTGTACAAAGTGGTTCTAATGACCTTCAAAGTGTTCTGCCAAAGCCAACAACAGACCCATGCATATTCCCCAGAACCAGCTTGAAGGTGTCAGCTGCTTGGTTAGGTTTCTCCACACCAATAAAATCAGGTCAGATGTAGAGTAAGGAAGGACAAACATGTGAGGATGCGAAAATCCCTCTTGTCCTTAGAAACAGGTCTTTTTTGTAACATAAAACTTCAGCTTGTGTAAGATGGTAGCCCTTATTTTGGGAGGAATAATATGTATTTCCTGGTAACAGGTTCCATGCTGCTTCATCATTGTCTTGTTCACTTTTTGCTGTCATTTGTTCCACACAGTCTGCAATGTTCCACATCCTTCCAACCACCACCCTTATTCTAAGTGGCAGTTGTTAAGGACAGATAATAGTGCTTTACAGATTGCATTTTTTTTATTGTCAACGTCAGTTTTGGTTCTGTTATTAACTGGATGTGGAGAATTGTCCTTTGTGTGAGATGCATAGCCAATGGCTGCTGCAAAATCCCCATATTCCTGCATCTCTAGTCGGCATGGGAAGTTCTGGCCCATCAATCTCCTTCCCAAGCTGCTAATTCTGCAAAATATGACATCAAGTTGTTAACTGAGCTCCAGCCCCTTGCAGGGGGTGTTGAGATTTGAGAGTGGAGTTGCTGCATTTTTCTTGATCGTGGGAAAGTATAAACCCAGCCAAAACAAGTTTACTAGGTAGTATGCAGGAACTTTTTAGGTCTTTATAAGCTCTATCATATTGTGTGTACTAAAAGCTTCTTTATAACCATTTTGATATGACAATTTGCCTACATACAAGTCAATATCTTGACAGGTTTAAAAAATTAGCCCTATGAGAGGCGTCTTAACTGCAGATATTTGAATGGAGCCTTGAATCTTCTATTTGTATCATGGTGCCATTATTAAAGGTGTGTCCACAAGCAATATTAGGGGTTTGATAATCACTCAATACCTTGACAAAGACCAACGACCTTCTCAGAAAGGCACATCCAAGAACTTCTGGGGACAAAGGTATGTGTCATCCCTGCAATTTTTAAGATTTGCATAGGCCTTTAGATTGAAGGAGATTAGAAGTCCATAGGTAAGTAATAAATTCTGATTCCATCGACTTTTGGAAGTTTCATCCTGCTGGAATCACTGCACCAATCATAGTTGATGGCAGAGTCAGAGCCTCCAGTGTTGGGAGTTTTATTCAGCGATTGTTGTGTGGGTGTAAGGAATTATGTGCAAGTGAATTGTTTTTAGGCGAACTTGAACCCTTCCTATACTATTGTCACCAGTTGAGGATAAAGGAAATGGGAGGGAACAGGTGTAACTTTCAATAATTCACCTCTCTTCATAAGCTTCTTCTTGGATTATCCCCAAGCCTTCATTAGTGCATACCTTCAATATGAAACATAAGAGCTAATTAGTTTCCATGGGTAGTGCTATGTTCTATGTATATTACAGAAAAATGTTTTTTAAAAGAAACCAGAATAAATGAAAAGCAAGTCTACATATTGTTTACATCTCCCACAGCTTGCATCATTCAAGGTTGTGAGTCAATAGTTGTGTCTGCATGTTTTGTATGCATATGGACAGGATAAGCTGTATAGGCTATATGTATCAGCAATGCGGTCATGGTATATAAAAGGAATTGCAAAGGAATCACTGACCATGTTTGCCTTGGTCAACTGGAGCTGTTGCTGGTATGGGGAGACTCGAAAATTGTGCATTCCAAACTGGTCGCAGATGTTGTGTTGCTCTTGCGGGACTCTCCAGAGCTCCTGCAATGTGCCTTGCTGCTCCTCCTGCTTTATCTCAAATATTCTTACCTGGCACCATAGTTACGGTATGGTCATGACATCTTTGAAGAGGTTGCTGCAAGCATTGATTTGTTTGTCATTCAAGAGTCAACTCAAGGTTGTCCAGTGTTCCACTCATTGTATAACCAGTTTTCAACATGACGCCAATGTTGCATATCACTAAGTTATCCTTGCTAATTAATGTTAGATCTTTGTTAGCCGCCTGGATTGCTTAGAATGCTAAGGTCATGCCTCTTAGCAGTGACATGGAGATGTATGCAGACATGTCCATCCAAAAGCTTCTCTGATCATGTAAGCTGTAAGAAGCAGTTTGACAGAGTGAGATTTATCCACCAGCCCACACACAGATATGCCAATTTACACATCAACAAGAGAGTATGAAGTTCGACCTAGAAGACTAATTGCAACACATATTCACTACTTTTAACTATTTGTTCTCAAACATACCTTCCTTAGCAGGTCCAAGGAACGATCCTTAGCTTCAATGATGTCCATTAGCTTCTGCTTCTCAATCATTAGCTCTTGGAGGTTGGCTTTCATGAGATGCTTCTCCTCCGCACTTGAGGCAATCTTTTCTGAGCTATTCAGACTGGCCTTCAACTTTACATGACAATCCCAGACCAGAGTTTGACTATGCACATTGAGGCAGGAGAACTAAGAGAGCAATATACCTGAATACGTGTACATGGCATTTATACTTTGTAGGTTTGTCTGACTTGTTGCTAGTATCTCCCTGTGGAGAACCAATCCTGAATGTATGACAGACACCAGATTGAGGAAGCTATGACTGTACCCATCATTTGCCCGATATGAAATGTGCATACACTAAAGATCCAGGATACCGACAGTTCTAAGATCTGAGGGCACATTGATTTTTCAGTCACAAATTGCAGTACATTCATGTTCTCTGTTAGACATGGACTGAACTGGATATGTCTAGGATCAGAGGAAGAGACCTGGCAGTTGAGAGCGCACTTGTCTGTGAGACTGTCCAGCTCAATAAGAGCATGTTGAGCCTCCTTAGCAAGCCTTTCATTCCTGGCGTTTGTTACATCCAGCTTCAACTGCATGGCCTGCTTTTCAGCAGCTGCTGCAGCAAAAAGGCGCTTCATTTTGCCAGTTAGCCTGTGAAGCTCATCAGTCATTTCCTGCTTCTCAGCAGCTGCAAAAGTTGAGAGCTCATGCAGCTCATCTTTCAGTATGTTCACCTCCTCATTCAGATTGTCTCTGACAGAGGCTGCCATTGTTGAATGTTGCTGCAGTTCGCTTAAAAGCTTCTGGATTTCTTGATTAAGTATTTGCTTCTCACTTGCTGATGTCTCTGCTATAAGTCTTACCTCCTTGGTGAGTATCTGGACCTGGGGATTAGTGTTGCGGAAGTTATAATAAGCATATAATTCAGAAATCCGTTGTAAGCTGGAACAGCTCGTGGCAGTCAACAAACTGTCCAGCTGTTTAATCACCAGAAAGCAAAGATGCATTGATGATTAAGATGGGGATGAGGAATGACACAGGAGTGTCTGCAAGTTTCAAATCCATAAGTATTTGAACAGCCTTTGAAAGTAAAAATGTGAATTGAGAAATAATTCATTTAAAGTGCATTTGACCAACAGTGTTCACTTTGTCCAAATGATTTCATACCTTGTCTGCCATCTCCTTTTTCTCCAAATCTGCAGTTACAGTAGACTGTTGGAGCTTGTCGGTGAGTCTATGAACTTCCATCCTCATACTTTCCCGCTCTTTTTGTGTTGCTGCTTGTACGTTTCTCAACTCCTGAGTGAGTAGATCAATCTGTGTCCACATTTTCCCAAACAGTGCTCATTTTATAAAGTGCCACAAGGTATACTAGCTCTATTACATGCATATATAGAGGGGATTGTTAAATCAACCATGTAGTTTGTTAAAACGACCACAAAGACACAAAAATTTGATTTTTTTTCATCACACACATGAAGAGGAGTAAGGTATCAGCTGAATTGTGAAGAGAGAGGAAGCATTCCTCTTCATGTGTGCAATGAAAAATCAAATTTTGATAGGTCATGTGACCGCATGACACATATCTGTGGTCGTTTTAACCATTGTATGGTTGATTTAACAATCCCCTACTACCAAACACCTCTTTCTGACTCTTCAAAACACTTAGTGATTAGAGATCAAACCAAAATCCCTAAATGTTTGACTGCAAGGATAGTTGACAAAGGTTGCAAATCCATAGAGGTTGAAATTCTTGCCACCTTCCTTTGCACCCCACAACCATCTCTTCATCAACCCAAGAAAGTCCTCTATTGACTAAAACTGAGGAAACTGATAGTATCAAGAACCTCATTGTGCATGTCTTGCTTTTCCACAGCAGTAGCCTCTGCCACCCTTCTGTGCTCATCAGTCAGCATTTGAATCTCTTGGATAAGCTCTTGTTTGTCCCCAGCAGCCGCAATGGACAAATTTTGCCACTCCCTAGTTAGTCTTTGCACTTCTTGGAGCATTTCCTGCTTCTCCGAAGCTGCTGTATCACAAGCTTGTTGTAACTCAGTTCGTAGTCTTTTCATTTCTTCATCCACTTTAATCAAGGTAGCCCTGCATAAATTTGATTAGCACTTCTTGGGTATTCATTGATGTGGCATAAAATTATTGATATATAGGCACAACTGCCAAAATTACCCTACCCCTCTTTGTATGAACCAAATATCCTTGGAGGAAGTGACTGACTTGGCAGAATTAGAATCTGAACCTTCTTGCTCACTTCTTGTTGTATGGGAGGGCATAGATATCAGGGAAATATGAACTACTCATAGAAATTTATTCTTAACAGTATTGATTTGAAGTATGACTGTAAGGGAGAATAACCTCTTCTTGCACATGCAGATTCATTCCGATTAGTTTTATCTATGTTCTTAAAATGCCGTCATCAGATGACCAAAAAATCTCCTACCTAAAATTCTCACGTTCATTCAGAAATTTCTGAGAATCCTCATGGAAGTTGACCATCTTTTCATACACCAGCATCAGAATTTGGTCCCTTGCCTTTCTTTTGTCCTCCGATACTGCTAGAAGTTCTGTATAGCTTCAAGTTCAGAAACACCAATGCAAAAATCGAAGTGAGATGTAAAGTCCCCTGTGTAGAGGGTGAGAATGTACATCATTACTCGTCAGTCAAGATTTTTTGATGACTTGACATCTAACAGCATCATAATAGAAGTAATTTCAAGCAGGTGAGAACAAACAGTTGCACATTGGCTTCTCTCTATCCCCACATCAAATGACATTGCAAACTTAAAACATGCAGCCTCCCTACTTCCAGCTTATGACAGAATGTTTGGTTCAGAAGGGTGCTTAATAAACTTGAATCCTTACAGAGGCTGAGTAATAGTGAGGTCGTGGGAGAACAGTTCTTGGAGTAGCCTAAGCAGATCTTCACATACTGCGGCATCCGCATCCTCCTGTGAACATCATGGGAAAAGGTGAGTTTGCCCTTCAGACCAGGATTATACCTGCCAATGGAGTTCAGAGTTGTGATTGCGATTCTCCCAAACAAGGATCGATTAATCAATAGGCAGAAAGGTGCCAAGATATGCCATAAACACCAGTGTTTTCACATTTGTTCGCCCTTTGCTGGTGGCTTTGATATATATTTATTTCATTCTGTAGGCAATAGACAAATTCACCGAGTAAACACTCACCTCATAGAATACTCACAAAGACATAGCAGTTTATGTCCATTATGTCCACAACCTCTGCTGACTTGTTCAAATTGAAACAACATGGTTTAGAAGAAGTTGATGCTTTTGTGTATAAGACTACCTCATAGTAGCGTCCGAGTTTTTGCTGCAATCGAACTATTTCCCCTTCCAATCTGTGTAATAGGCGTCATCTTAGGGAAAGCAGTTGTAAATTAGGAATAGGATGCTTTCAATGGATGAGACTTTTCCGCATGACAAGGCAGTACATAAGTGTACTTTATGTAAACATTAAAGTATCAAAATGTAAAGGAGCAAAAAACGTCAACGATAATGTACTGCTGGACGTGTTCTCTGTATACTGACTCCAGTATACTCTTCTCTTGCAGGACAGTGGAAACCTCGACCTCCAAAGTTGCAACCAATGCTCGCTGCTCTGCCAACTGTTTTGAAATTTTCCCCGATTCATCTTCTGTGTAATCAATTCCCATCCAGTTATCACATAAGCTCAAACTTCTGAAGCTAATGAATTCTGTAGTACCAATAAAAAAACATATATATTGGGCAACCTAAGTTGCTGACACCCAATATCACACAAAGTCCTGAAAATATCTGGCTCATGAAGACTCCTCCTGAGATTGAGCTGGAAAATGCACACTCACGAGAGCCATTAGTACTTGTTACTCTTAGTGAATCTTTTGTGGTGGATGGCAGAGCCAGGAGGCGAGTCGATGTCCGTGGCGGGGGAATTCTGAAACCCTGTACCATCAATGCTGGTGTCAGAGACCCATGGCAACAAACTTACACATAAAATACTGTTGAATTTCTGAACGAGCTATCTGAGTCTGACCAAGGCATGCAACGGCGAGTAGCACTACAAATTAAATCCCACTGATACACAATGTTGCATACAAGATGATGAATACCATGGCCACCATTAAATGCAAGATGAGCAGGCAAAGCTTGAGGTTTTTGAATCACATCAACATATCCTATTCACAACCACAGAGATTCTTATCCTTACACAACACAATGCAATTCATCTCCCTGCTGCCCCCTAGAACAGTTTATGACAGAACTTATCATCATTTGGAGCACAATCGATGCGTAAGTATACTTACATAAGCGGGTAAATAGCGGGGAGAACAGATTGGCAATCGTTGCTCGCAAACATCGTCAGAAGGAGCGCAGAGCAGCCCACCTGTAGGACTCTACACCACACCTTTCAGTCATCAGCTGTACAAAAGAATAGAAAACAATTTTAAAAAAAAAACTGTCTATTTTAAGCCCTCCCTCTCAGCATAACAGAAGCGAAACCGTTGCAATTTCTAACCTAATCCACTATTCAACCAAAAAAACATCAAACATGTGCATACATAGACAATTGCTGCAAATAATCCACATGTCAATACATGGAGCAAGGATTACCAGCTGGAGGTCGTGCAGAAGTCTCTCAATTCGCCTGGCAGCCCTCATGACACCCTAATGCCTCTTCAAATCTAACAGGAAACTCCCAAATCAGAACACAAGCTGCATCCTTAGCTTCCTCCTCCAATTCACCTCACCAACCACATCTGAAGTTCAATGTCCTTTCCGGTGAATATCAAGTGTGTTTGCTGAAGATTCAACCTGCTGGTGGCTTGCTAAGTGCTAAGATATGCCATACACACTGGTGTACACAATATAACTTGCCTTTGCTAGTGGCTTTGATGTTAATATCAATGTAAATAACCGGATCATGTGCTAATTTCTGCACCAAACTGGATCCTCTCGGAGACCTTGCCTTATGGCATATCGGTTCTGCACATTTGTTCGGAATGCCGGAAATGGAGTTAGGGTTTGGGGATGAGAGATCATGGACCATTAGAGAGTAATTTAGCCTCGATCTTACTCCCTGCGCGACGCAAAACTCCCAAACCAGCAAACACGCCAAATCTTTAGCTTAACTGTGTTTCCCTCTCTGTAAGTTTCGCCTCAACGACTGCACATCACCAGCATTCGGAACGAACATGAATCCTCCGAGCCTCCATGCCACAATTCTGCATGTTGAGTTTGTAAGTCCCCCGAAACATGCATATGTATGTGCATTCAATCACAAAATGGAACCTCCTAACTTGAACACATTCCTTGCGTCCAAGGCAGCTTTGAGAATAATGTACATTTGCAATCGGAGGGTGGGAGGCATGATTTTGGTTTGGTGCGAAGATGGAAATGAGTGGAGTGCAACGGAGAGGGAGACGAGGGTCGTTAGAGAATAACTAACAGAGTGAGTGTCGTCCCCCTTGGATAGCCTCCGTGGCCTTCACTTATTGGTTCACTCTTCTTGATTCAATAACTTATATGGGATACTCTTACCCATGTTTGAATGGAAAGGTAGATGTGCCTAATTCGGATACTTTTCTCTCCGCGCCCACTTCTAGTAAGATATGAAACACGCAACTAGTGTGAGATGATTAGCAAATTCAAATCGTGCCCATAGCCATTTGCCTCATAATTTTGGAGCTCGTTAGAATATCTTATTCATTATCAAAGTGAGGATTATCGTGCTCATTAAGTGGTCATATAGGTCCCCCCCAATTATGTTGACTATTGAGCCTAGGATAGTTAGCATATTTTGAGCACGTAGTCCAATCATTTTGAAACACATATCTATTTGATGTCCATTCTTAGATCCATATACCACTCGAATATGGGTGTCCAATCTACTACTAAGTTGGAATTATGCACGTCTACCTTATATGTTGTGGTGAATAATAGACACCGACAAGACACATGTTACGATGAGGTTGGATTATGTGCTCAAATATATAGATATTGTTCTAGGTCCAATAAAGTCATGCGCAAAGTACTTCAAAGAGGGATCAAACTTCAAGTTTGGTCCCTCTTTGAAAGAATTTTCTACTAAGAGCTTCTTAGCTTGTCGTGTGTCGGTGCCTAATTTTGAAAGTTGGGTGCAACTCCTTGGACGTCCTCTTTCAATCTTGAAAACTTTGAGAACATGTTAGAACAGGGTTATTCCATGGGACCCTCTGCCCTAAAGCCCGGATCAGCTTGTGCAAGGTGCACCAATCCCAACATGACAAGCTAGAAAGTCATTGTTTTACAATCAGGCCCCACTCTTTTAGGATGTTAATTGAAGCCTTGTGGAAACTTCGGTGACTATATGGGTTAGCTAGACTCAAGCTCACGTGTTACCCAACTCACCATGAGTTTAATATATTGATACTAAGACTTTACACACAACATGAATAGTTGACACAATTGGGATAAATTGAGTGTGTATTGTTTACAAATCAAAAGAATCTTCAATTTGACCCTAAGTGTAAAAATCTTGGTCCAATGCTTTGTTCTCAACCAATAGGATCGCTCCATTATGGATTTTTTTTCTTTGGCCTTGGATCCTAGCTTCCCCCCAAGAGAGCTTTGTAGCATGTATGAAGTTTCTTTGAGGGAGATCTCTCTCTGCATTAAACCATTCATGTAGGGTCTTTTAGAATATTTCAACATGTGAGGCAACATATTCAACATGAAGTGTCTTGTAGGCAATGAGAGCAAATTGTACAGTACATACATAAAGACCCCATGAGGGCCTCTTGGTCCTTTCAAGGTAACCTGTAAAAGATTGAGGAATATTGCGCATTATGTATATTTGTAAAAGCATGTTATCAAGGGCCTTTGAGATTTGTCACAAAAGCAATTGCAAGGCATTCTCATATGATCACATCCATACAGTCAAGAAAAATGCCTTTGGTCCTCCCATATTGAATTTGGAAGTAAGAGGTCATTATAGACATAAATCTCACTGTTTGGTTGAGAAATTTGATATGATTGGCTTATCATAAACACCACCAAATGGTGGGAAGTTGAAAACATATTATGTTCTTCAAGTGGAAATGACAATATTATGCAAATGCATTGTCTAATATTGTGCAACTCTAGTCAGTTTTATCCACTTGTGACATAGACCTTATCATGGTGGTGTTATCATGCACTATATTTAAATTCTACGTACACACACATCACAAGAGAGAAATGTGAGAGAACTGCAGTCAACACCAAGTTCTTGTAATTATCTACATAAATTTTAAGAATTAAAAACATATCCATTAGAAGTTTGAGTTATTTGAATATGAACTTGCACTTGGCTAAGTCATGTGCTACTTTGATTATTGGTCTCGAGGGGCATGTTGGTTCAGGATCAAGGTAGCAATCTTCAACCTAATTATCCATGTATGGATTTTCTTCAATACCATTTGTTTTTGTTATATGTATATATATTATATTATATTATATAATATATATAATTTGTTTGCACATGACCTATTGATGTCAAGAAGTTCAAATATGTGATTCAAGTTTAAATTTGGTAAATAAATGATTTGGTGAGACAGAGGTATACTATTGTACGTTTATGTTTGACCTTGTCGATGCATCTCAATACATGTCTACAAGGTTTGCCTACACATATTCAACTCTAACGTACGCATGCCTTATTCAATTACTTACCTTAATCAAATTCCTATATTTGAGTGGTATGTGGTTTGGTTACATTTAACAATAGGACCCCAAAATGGCATGTGGTCAAAAGAGATCGGGCTACATGCTCAAAATTTATCAACCATTCTAAAACTCAATAGTCAACACACTTGGTAAGACTTGGATTTTAACCAAGAAACCGACACACATGTACTTTCGATAACCATAACCGAATCCAGGGAAGTCTCATTTCCAGTTTGATTTTTGTCGATGCTTCATCATAGATTTGTTGGGGAGTTGCTATTGCAACATACATTTCTTGCATAAATAGGATCGGTAGAAGTTGGAGAACATGAAAAATGAGCCACTTAACACCCATAGCATACCTTACATTGTTCACCTTTACATATCAAGATAGCGCTCATTCAACATAACATTATTCATACCCATGACAGTGTTTTGTGGGACTGACAGTATTCCAAAGAATATTTTCGGTATGATTGAATGTGGGGAATATTCCCTATAATATTGTCAATCCCACAGAACATTGTCATGGGTCTGAATAATGTTATGAAATTGGGTTATATTTGACATTAACTTCTTGCAAAGGTCAGTCAACTACAGACTAAAGCTCATTGACACGGTGGTTGGGTTTCGTAGTTGTTGAGTTCCGTATCATGAAAAACAACCACGAAGTCACAGATATCGAGAAGCCAAAAGCAAGATTGGAGATGATGTGGACCAACTCCAATCATTCATACATAAAGATACATAAAGTGCTGCCTGGCTCAACACTTTGAGTGCTGAAAGGTGATGTCCACATAGGATTCATGAGGTCTTGACCAATGTGAACATGACATGTGTCAAATTTCAATAAGTGATTATTTTGTGTTGAACCGAATAGACCATAGCACCCTATGGTGGTAAGGTATGTGGGTGTTCTTTGGTTCGTTTTCCATGTTCTCCAACTTTTAGCGATTAGATTTACACAACAAAACTCATGTTACATTAGCAAATCTATGATGAAAAATTTGCATTCACCGGAGTGAAAATCGGACCTCTCTTGATTTAGTTATGGTTATCGGAAGTGCATGTTTGTTGATTTCTTAACTAGATACATATGTCCTCTCAATAATGTTCACTATTGAGTGTAGAGTAATTATTCATAATTGAAGACGTAGTCCAACCTCTTTTAAACATGTGTCTTTAAGATGTGTGCTCTTTGATCCTCACCGAACCACATACCAATGAAATATAAGGGTCCGAGTAAGAAAACGAGCCACTTAAAACCCATTTGCCTTATGCTAGTGCTTTAGAGTGCCCATTGTGCTTGTCGAATGCTTCATATGAGAGCTTTGTCCTTGACCAACTCTCTATGTTGAAGTATACTACTAAATAAGTTGACAAATGACAATAATTTAAGGTAGTAATCACCCACACTAACATGATAATTTAGTGTTGTGAGACAAACCCAATCAATGTTATTTTCAAATGGTGATTACCTAGATTTGAGGGGAAGCCCATTACATGATGTTGTAAGCACTAGTAATATGAGTTTCCTTGGGAGGAGGAGATCCTTATGTCAACACACGGTGGTCTACTACATGGCTACAATAACTTTGCAAGGTGTATTTGAAAAGTGAAAATGATGAAGTTGCCATTGCTTATCAATGTTATGAAGGTCTAATGGCATGAGACCGCTTATATTTATCATGGACCAATCTATGGTACATGCCAAAGCTAATGAATATAATTCCAACAAATAGGAGAGTTCAAATGGCAATTATATTACCAAAAGAAGCCAAATAATAATGTTATGAACACCTAAATTAAGTGACAAAGGCTAGGTTAGGAGAGATATTTGGGAGGTTGGGGGGGTCACCCTCTTTCAAGGCACTACTATCTTGTCAAACCTTCTAATGCTTCATTCAGTTATCTATGAACAATTCTCACACAACACTTATATTTACTTTCAACTCATGTACTCACAAGCATCTACAAACAACTAGTGATAATTGTCAAAGCACAACCTAAGCTTGTTATAGATCAAAAGCCAAAAGCCATAGGATTTTGACAAATCAAAAGAGGTTCGGTTCTTGTATCCAAAGCCCCAATCAAATACAAAATTCCTCGTACATTAAGTAAACCTGTGACATTATCCACCTTAAGTCTCAACACAACGGAAGCAATTGTCTTATGTGTATATCCCTAAGGTCAACTTATGTAGTCCACTTGCATAAAAATAGAAATAATTAACCCGTTTTGCTTGCATCCTCCTTAGCGCTCCAAACTTTAAGAAATTGCCTTGCATGTGCCCATACAACCATCCATCACAAAATGAGGTTAGTTGTATACACAAGGTGTCCACACTAGTATTCCGCTTGTTATCAAGGTCATAAGTATGAAGATATGTAATTTGTGGTTTAAACCATATTTAGGATCATTTCATACATATAAAAGTTTAAATAAATTTAGAGAGAGAGAGAGAGAGAGATGTTTTGGTGAAGAATTAGTGGCACTATAAGCAACTAATAAAATAATCAAAATAATAAATCTTGGCCACTTTGTTTAATCATGTAAACCACGAGGAGGAAGCGCCAACTACAAACATACATGAATTGACATTTGGATAGTTGTCCACAGTGAGTAGGTTAGTCATTGCAATGCCTTGATGCTTGAGAATGCCATGCAACCGACAAGTAGGTTAGTCACAACAATAAGATTCTTGAGAAATGGAAGACAATTATGTGCACACATATTAAGAGAGCAACCTTCTTAAGGAGGATTTATCCCTTGCACTTGAGCCATGCGGATGCAAGATACTTCATTTTTTGTCACCATGTGCATCCCTTGTGCTACTGAATCAAGTTTTTATAGGGGACCTAGTAACAATTTTTTTAATAATGCTGAAACAATATCCTTGTTATATTATAAGTAATATCAATTTCAACTGCAAAAACCATTGGGTAACCACATATTATGTTCTATATACATGCCTTCCAGCCAACACTCCTTGATATCAAACTTATCCACTTAGGAATTCATAACTTCGATTGACGATTACCAATGTTGGGTGGGTAATTGAATTTTGTGAATACCTATTAACCTTTGGTTTCGGTTTGAAAACTAGAATAGGAATCAAAGAACCACTATTTTCATGGATTTTATAATCTTTAAAAGAGAAGTACCTCTAATCTTTCTTATTCTAAAAGTCAAAAGGACCAATAGTATTCATAAAAAATTGGCAAATGATTGTTGGTTTTAAAATAAGGTTATGTGATTGAATTTTGGCTTCTTTAGGACCGCGGTTATGAATCAAATCTGGTTACTTGACATTCTAAGAATTGTGGGTGTGGATATAAAGAAACACCATGATAACTGGCATGAATTTTGTGCCAATTCTATTACCTGCCCAACATTGGTGATTACCAAGATTAAAAGAGAAGCCCAAAGAACCAATGGGTTTTCAAAAAGGTTATTTGACTTGGTTTTGGCTTTCTTAGAACCGCGGTTATGAATCAAATCCAATTACTTGACATTCTAACAATCACGGTTACAAATATAAAGAACCGCCAGGGGTTTGGTGCCGATTCTATTAACTGCCCAACATTGATGATTACCAAGATAAAAAGGTGCCCCAGAAACCAATGGATTAAAAAAAGATTGTTTGACTTGGGTTTGACTTTCTTAGAATTGTTGTTATGAATCAAATCCAATTACTTGACATTCTAACAATCGTGGTTACAAAATACAAAGAACCGCCAAGGGTTCGGTGCCAATTCTAATGCTTGCCCCCAATAATATAATTTGGTGATGAGGGCCTAGATTAGAAGAGAAGCCCAATAATAATAATGTTGTGGGCACCTAAGTGATGAAGGCTAGGAGAGAGAGAGAGAGAGAGAGAGAGAGAACACACAAGGGGCGAGGCGAGGCGAGGCTTGGCTTCGCGAGTGTTGAAGTGGAGCGGAAGTAGGAAGGCCATTGCGGTGCCTGCAATTGCGTGCAAGGATCTAGGGTTACAGCGCCCTAGCGATGGCGATGGCGAGCAGGGGCCCCGTGGGGCGGGCACTGGCGAAGCTTGCCAGGGCGATGCACCAGCAACAAAGAGGAGGGGAGATTGCTGTTCTCGGAGCAAAAGCGCAGCATCAGCAGCACCAAGATGGAAGTACCGAAGGTATGGGAGTCAAGGGTTTGCGAGGGCTTGCGTTGCTAGGAGCAGGGACAACGGGACTTCTCGCGCTCGCGGGAGTGGCACACGCTGACGAGGCGGAGCATGGCCTGGCGGCACCGGAGTACTCGTGGTCGCATAACGGCATCCTGAGCAGCTATGACCATTCATCGATCCGGAGAGGACATCAGGTTTTCCAGCAGGTGTGTGCAGCATGTCACAGTGCATCTCTGGTGGCGTATCGTGATTTGATTGGGGTTGCGTACACGGAGGATGAGGTGAAGTGCTTGGCCGCAGAGGTGGAGGTTCAGGATGGCCCGAACGATGAAGGGGAGATGTACATGCGTCCTGGAAAACCTAGTGACCATTTCCAAAACCCTTACCCTAACGAGGCTGCGGCTCGGTTCGCCAATGGGGGAGCATATCCTCCCGATTTGAGCTTGATCACGAAAGCTCGTCATGACGGGCAGAACTATGTGTTTGCTTTGCTCTTGGGCTACCGTGAGCCGCCTGCTGGGGTTTCGGTCAGGGAAGGGTTGCACTATAATCCTTATTTCCCGGGTGGTGCAATTGCGATGCCGAAGATGCTTACCGATGGAGGTGTTGAGTATGAAGATGGAACGCCTGCGACTGAGTCTCAGATGGCTAAGGATGTCGTGAGCTTCTTGTCCTGGGCAGCTGAGCCTGAAATGGATGAACGGAAGCTTGCGGGAGCTAAATGGATCTTTATTTTGTCTTTGGCTCTTCTCCAGGCTGCTTATTATAAGCGGTTTAGGTGGTCACCCATTAAATCACGGAAGGTGGTCCTCGACGTCATCAACTAGAATTTTCGTCGATTTGCGACACTACCCTAAAACTTTTTTAATCTGGTGTTGACAGAATACTTTTGTCCTGTGGAGAATTCCGTGGCCCTTTGAGATGTTTAGATGCAACCTTGAAGTAGTACCTGGAATCTAGATGATGACGGTTGGCTAGCGGGTTGGGTGGGGTTACTCGAGACATGGAATGGGGTTCATGGTGCGGATGGGTGTTGTTCGAGCCGCATGATACGATCAATTCATTTGTGTTTAGTACTCATAAATGTGGCACTGATGAGTCATCAACAATAATGTCAGAATCAAGAGGATTGATTTTCCATACTATGGTTTCTAACCTTCATCAATGAAATGCGCCTTCTACTCTTCAGAGTCTCTGCAGTATGTGGTTCACTTTGCAATGTGGGGTGTCACCTCTCTTCTAGTCATACTTACTGGGCATTTCCTCAGTCTACCATTAGGGTTTCAGACTATCCCATAAATTATTGAGAAAGTTCAGGATCCGTGTTCAGAATGCTGATGAGGAAAGGATGTCGGATCTTTTGTTAGGGTTTAGTTCTAGCCCATATGTACTGTCGTACTTGCATTTTCTGTTCTAGCACTTACTGTGTTAGAAATAGTACTCCTTGTCAAGAATTCTCTTTGTTTTCTGTGAAGAATATCAAATCAACAGGTCCAGTTCTCGTGGAGGTTTAAAATGATTAAAATTCCTCCATTGGAATTCAGAGGGCATGGGACAGGTCTGGCAATCAGTCTTTCTGCGCCCAACAATCCATCAGGTGAGTGCGCTTGGCTTTTTCTTCTAATTTGCTTGCATGTGATTCTGTCCCCTTTCATTGAGCTATTTGTTCACCGTTTCTGAAGTCCTGGAAGTTTTCTTTAATTATCGATGAAAAACATCAATATCTGTTTGGCCTTGAGGGTTAAGGTTTGCCAATAGTTATTCAGGACAACAATAGTACTTGATGAGGAGGTTAAAGCAAATCAATGATCAACAATTCCACAATGAGGGTGTAATTGGTGTTGTAACAGTGCTGATCTCTGTACGATGCATTAGATTTCTTGCTTATTGGGCTTGGCTCATGGACTTTGCTTAGTCTGATGTGTTCTATATTTGAGACTAATCAATTGAGTTAATTGCAGATCTTGAAAAGAAAAGCTTGAGAGTAGTTGGTTATGCTCTTTCTGAATCGTAAGAGGTCCAGTGATTTAGAAAGAGGATGTGTATTCAGTTGTTTAGGGTCTGAATTTATTTCCACTCCTAAATGGATTGAAGCAACAGGGCACTTGCTGTGGGCCAAAGAGCCTAGAGTTTCAAAGCCCAGAGTAGGAGGAAGGTTTAATTTTGTAGTAAGGAAGAGCTCTAATGCATTCAAGAATTATTATGTTTTGGTTAGTGCCATTTCTTAGGTGATGTTTTCTATATGAAGGCATTTTTTGGTGGTGTGGTCTTGTAAGCTTGATGATGATAGCCAACTGTAAGAAGTATTACCATGTCCTTTTTTTAATTTTATTTAATTTTATGAGGTTATGGTTGGTGTAAGGGACATTGCTGAATTTTTTAGAGGAACTTACATTTGATATTTTTGTCATGCTGGGAGTTGGTGAGGACAAGTTGGAGGGTGTGTCACCTTCTCATCTCAGCAAGAAGTTAAATTAGGTTGGGCTGAACTTCAATTCTCATGTGATTATAAATTTCTATACGTTTTCTCAATCCATCCTACTGTTCATTTCTTTGGTGTGATTTTCTGATCCTCAAACCTCTATTCTTAACTCAATTTGGAAATAATAAATCATTGGTGACTCGTTGTTTGTTTATATCAGGGACTCATTGTTAGAAGCTGGTTATATTAGGGACTCGTTGTTAGAAGTGCTTTGTGTTTTCTGATGTTGAACCATAATCTCTATGTGGGATGTGAGGTGCCTAACAAATGAAGTTAATCATTTACTTAAAGCTTAACCAGAAAGTATCTATGGTAAGCATGAGATCACTTAGATTGTGTATGTTGGAGCAGAAGCAACGAGATATTACCAGCCTGTGTTAGATCTGTTTGCCTGAAATACAAATGTGACAGCCCCCTTTCAAGAACGAGTGGTCTGTTGCTCGCTTGATAGAGCTCACAGCTGGAATGGGTCTCTCAAGGTGTATTGAACTTCCTCAGATCAGGGCTGTGAATGGGGGTTTCAGGGATAGAGGTGCAGTACATGGGAATATATTCTTCATTACAGTGTTATGCATCCCTAGTTTTGCCCTTATGATAATGAGGATGGCGATTATGATTGGTGAGAGTAGGTAGAAGAGGAAGGTATTTGAGACTTTTAAAGTTGAAGGTTTCAAATTTGTACATTTTGTGTTTGTACTCATTTTGACATTCCTTCATCTTTTGCAGCCAGAATGGTATAGGCTTTTCTGGTCTGTCCACTGCATCCTCCTTTCCGGGTTTTTGCTTGCATTAGTAAGATTTTCCATCTTTAGACTTGAGTCTTGCAATGATCTGCTGTAGGTTCCCTGGGTTGAATTTGTTCCATTCCAGGCCTCAGTGGGATGGTAGAAGCCATAAAAGATTGCTTTCCATCATGATCGCTTGATGTGTAGGTACTAGTGTTTCCTTCCAGTGTTGCTTCTACAATGAGGGGACTTCTACAATATTTGGAAACAGCTGCAATGATGTTGCTATGGACTATTGTGTGTTTAATGTACATTCTATGCAACATGTTTAGTTAAATTTTCCAACTAATTATCACAATGCAACTGCTTGTTGTATTGATTTTTTAAAGGCAATTATACCAGGTGGATCTCAGAGGTTCGAATTTGGCATCTTTACATCCTTGAGCCCAAGAGATTGGTTCGATTGGATGTTCACACGTCATCCATAAATTGCACATTTTCCTGTAACTCAAGCCGTAATTTTTGTGATTTAATAGAAAATACGGGAAAAATGTTGAATATTTTCCAGCAAGGACATTTAATTTCATCTCTGCCCTTCTAACAATATCTCATAAAGATTTGGAGGAAGGAATTGTTTAAAGGTGCCACATCATTGAAAAAATGACTACATAATATAGTCAAACCAAAACAAGTAAAAGCTACCCTCCTGCCCTCCCTCCCATCCTTCCTTCTTTCTCTTGCTCATATACATTGTGTTCAAATGTGCTCTAAGTAGCAAGTTCCAAGTTATGAGTCATGACCATAAATGCACCAAGAATAAAGCAATATATCCAAGACAACCTTCAAGTCTCCAATGGATACCATCACTTTAGTTTCAACGGTCAAGATTGTCCAAGGACTGTACACTGGACTCGATACAGTCAAGACTCTATAAGTGTTACCCCTATAAGTGTTATAATTTCATATATGTTAAGAAAATTTTACTCCCCTACAAAAACACAATTGGTAAGACTAGTGAGTGTTATGTGTTAAGTGTTATAACATGCTCTACTCCCTTCTTTGTTAATTGCACCTCTATAAGTGTTAATTTTGAGAAAATCAAGGTAAGAATATATGAGAGCATACATTTTAAACATGTAATCACATTTATCCCATATTCTTTGCGAACAATTCAAAATTGTTGGAGGCACACGGGTGTTCTTTCGATCTCTATTGAGAGGGAGATAGAGGAAGCTAGGCGCTTGGTAGAGGTTGATGAAGTTGCTACTCTACTTCATCAACTGACGTTATTGTCATCTGATAGTAAGGTGGGTGACGTGATGAATGCTCTTGAATACCTCAATTATGAGATGGAGTTTGATTTAAACAACCCCTATGAACCTACCAGTGAGGAGTTTTGGATATGTATTCCTCATAACATCAAGAAATTGATGTTGATAAGGTTATGGTTGATGTGGTAGAAGAAGTTGTAGGATTTAGTGTTGCTGATCGTTCTCTAGAGACTTTGAAGAAATACTTTGAACAAAGACCACATGATGCCCTATCACACATCGAGAGCATTTAAGGACTCCAGAAGGAAGTTTCATCTCATCATTTGGAAGCTTCTCATCACAGGGAGATCACTCCATTGTAAAGTTGAACAACCACGTGCGCTCATTTTACATGTAAAAAATGTACATAAAGCATCACCAAAATGGGTCAAAATTTTATCAATTTTTTTTTGCATGAGTAGATAGACACGGTACCTCTTACATAGTAAAAAATGGTAACTAAATTTGATGATTTGTTTTTTTATAAAACATACCGTTTCTAACTAGAATGACGCAAAATTGAACTAAAAAAATTACTACAAAAATGAAGATGACTAAAAATTTCAAAAAAAATATACAAAAGATACCATCAATGGTTATGTAAATGTAGAAAAAATATCATAAAATTTAAAATTATCTATGGCATGTAATATAGGGGTAGCAAACTTTGTTCGCACGTGGTGTTCAACTTGACAATGGAGTGATCTCCCCGAGCTTCTCATCATACTACTATAGACTCTTTCTTTCGGTTAGTTTAGTTGGAAGAATCTCGTCAAGTTACTACTATATAGATTATTTATTTCAATTAGTTTAGTTGAATTATGTATTATCATTTGTACTTTCATTTTTATTTTTATAAAACGTTATGTTCTTCATTTTTAGAAATTTTAAGTGTTATTTCTATAAATGTTATTAATCATCGGTATGAATTCTATAAGTGTTACTTGTTATAATTCTATATATGTTATTTTTTTGCTACTCCCGACATGTAACATTTATAGAGTCTTGACTGTAGCTCACTACCCCAACTCTATCTCGTAGCCTTATCCCTACTACACTAACCACCTAATTTAGTGTGGCCCACACCAATCCATGTGTCATGGTGTCATATCAATTTCAGTAGCACACTAAATTTGATAAACAATGTAACTCCCATGCTGTGCTGGCCCCCTCTTGCTCTCATTGCAATCACACGCACTCATCTTCTATATATCTCTTCTATATATCGCACAATATAGGTTAGCCGGTATTAATTCAAGTTAGAATTTCTATGTACAATATGGGTGTAAAAGATGCTGGTATCCAAACTCTGGCTTTTAGTCCAGGCAAAGCTCCACCATGCTTGCGGCTGTGCATGTATGTACTTATCCCTCCTCTTTGTGCATGCATTGGCCATTGCACCACTCACAATGGGGCTCCTGGCAATCATGGCATCCTGGATCGGCAATCGTGGGGTAGCCAGCCACTCAGATGATGAAGATAGGCAGCTTAGAGAGAGATTGATGGAGATGGAGAGATGGAGGAAAGCGGAAACAGATAGAGATAGAGATGAGATGGCAGTGTGAAAGGAGATGAAGAGGAGGAAAATGGGACGGAAGTTATTATCCAGAGCGAGTGGAGGTGGCACTTCTCCCCCCTTCGCAGTAAAGCAAAAGCGAAGGGAAGGCCCAGGCTCTCCCATCATCCCATGCCATAGGATAGCGGAACGCTCAGCTTCTCCTTCCATCACGATAGGCTGAAGCTTCAGCTAAAGAATTGGCACCTCTTCTACTTCCTGTCCGCAACCTTCTCCTCTGCGTTGTCTTGCTCTCTTTTGTGTGCGAGAGTGTTTGGAGACAACCCGCTTGCTTGCAATGGCGCTAAGGTCGTTGGCAACTCAGGCAGCTACGGTGTTGAGGTTGCGGGGCAGCCCCGTGGTGGCCAAGAGCCTCTGGGTTCCCCTCCGAAGGACGTTCGCCGCCGATGCCGATGCAGATGGTGAGTCTTGGTTTTGGTTGGGTGGGTTTGTGGGTATGGGTTATGTTGCATTGTGTGTTGAATTTGAGTCTGCCTTCCTTTGCTAGCCCAGAATAGGATGGGGTCGTCATACACAGCTTAGTTTGGTGGGCTAAGGTAACAAGAATTTGAGATGTGTCGAAGATGGTGGAGCTTTGTCTCAAGGTTGCTCCCCCACTTGTTTTGGATTGATTCTGAAGCTGTTGTCGAGCTTATAGGATTCTCAAGTCCAACAGTCCTACAGGTCTTGAAAATCAATGCAAAGAATGTAAGGAAGAAAGAAAGAGATGAGGACCCAATGTTCCACCATTGTCTTAGGCACATGGACAGGGCACATGTTGCCTCAAGCCTAACTTAGCCCGCCACCAAACTTGCAAGCTTGAGCTTGAACACAAGTTCAAGCTGGGGGTGGCAACATCATGTGGGTAGCAAGCATCTTGTGGGACTAGCATTCAGTGACATTGTGGACTTCCATTGTGGTACACTGTTGTTTTTTCAAAATTCTTCAGTTTCTGTCATTGTTGGATAAGAATGTTCGTGTTTTTGTTTAAATCCTTTGTAATGGTTTCGTTTGGCTTGGCTTGGCTTGACTTGACTTCCTCTTTGTTTCGGTGGAATTACCGCACTTGTTGTTGTGCATTCGTGGTAACGCCATGCTGTTGTTTTTGTTTTTTTTATTTCCTTTCGCAGAGGTCCTCGATGGGCTGCATTACCAAGATTCACACGAGTGGGTGAAGGTTGAAGGCGACGTCGGCATTGTTGGTATCACCGATCACGCACAGGTATAATGCTAGAAACATCATCATGTCGAATCCCACACATCTCCCTGTCGCTGGTCTGGTCTCCTTACATTGCCACATACACCCCCTCTTGTGTGAAAGTTTTGTAGCTACTAAGAATGGACTAAGTTGGCCATGGTTTGTATACTGGAGTAGGCTGAGAATTTAGATGTTCTAGAGCAAGTACACTATATACGTGATTGAGTACTGTTTATCTGATGTAGGTGTGGTATTAAAATTGATGTGTCCTACTAAGTAGAGTGGCCTCCATGACTAGTCTTGTGACAGCCAGTGTCTCATACCACCTTCTTTGGGTGTCACCCAGAGTTCGCAAGATCAAGTATGTGTGTCAATTTTGAGTAGTGTGGGTGGCACTAAATGGTTGCCACCTAGTGATTGCAAGGTCATTTGTGTGGGTCGATTATGAGTGCGTGGGTGACACTAAATTTATGGTGGCCACTAAATGGTTGCCACCTAGTGGTTGCAAGGTCATTTACGAAGGTCAATGTTGACGTTGATGATGAATGGTGTGGGCCACACTTAATCAGATCTATTTGTGTAGTTTCTTTTGTGTCATTGTTTAAGCACCGCTGTTTGATGGTACCATCATGTTAATGTTGCTGTGCTAACCCTGAGATTACAAATTTTGGTTACAGAAAGCTTTGGGAGACTTGGTGTTCGTGGAATTGCCTGAGGCAGGGAGCACGGTGTCACAAGGTGGGAAATTCGGAAGCGTTGAGAGTGTGAAAGCTGTGAGTGATGTGCTCAGCCCCATCTCCGGAACCGTCACAGAGACCAACAGCAGTCTCGGAGATGCTCCTGAAACAGTAAGCCACGATCAATCATCATTTTATTTATTTATTTATTTATATATGTATATATATATATATATATTTTTCCTCCAGAAAGTTCTTGGAGTTTCTCATTTGGATTTTTCCATGGATTCTTGTCATGAGATGAAGAATTAGCCATTTATTGCTTTCATGGATTGATTTGATGAGTTCAAAACTACACTGAAGCCCCTACACACTGGAGCATGAGTCGAGTACATGAGTCGAGAGATTGAACTTGCACTTTTTGGGAGTTTGATACTTTAACTTGACAGGCTTTCATCTTAAGCTCCCAAAATATTGAAGAGCTTCACCATTCCTCAAGCTCTCAATAGTTTGCGCAAAGTGTGACATTGCCACGCTCAACATGAGATGTCAAGAGGATCGTACGAATCAAAGGAGAGTTCTTGACAAGCCAAAGAATGCTTGAAAGCCCATTGGCATGGGGCCCAAACTAACAAAAGCTTGAACTTTCCACATAACAATGAGGAAGCTTAGGATTTTGACAAAGAGCTTGTCATAGTTGTTGCACGTGAGATCCATCAAAGCGCCACCTAAGCTTTGTAAGCCTATAAAATGGTCAAGCTCAGCTTGAAAGCTCAAGTGTAAAGTGGACTTGAGTGAACAAGCATGTGAAAGAGGCTCCTGCAGCCAGTGAAAAGGCTCCTTCCTCCAAATAATTAACCTCTCTAGTGTACAATGGGTCTTAACTCTACTGTAACAAAATCTCAGGAGGTGTTTTTAAAGAAAAATTCTAAATTTACCTCTTCTCAAATTGTGGTGATTTTCTGTATTGACAGGTGAACACCAGTCCCTATCATGAGGGCTGGCTCATCAAGGTGAAGCTAGACAACAAGGGAGAGACCGACAAGCTGATGACTCCTGAGAAGTACAAGGAGTTCCAGAGCTCCCACTAATTTATGTATCAATTTATTTTCCCGTGCAAACTATATCATTTCTCAACAGAAATCTCCATATACAAGGCTGAGAGGTCTGTTCTATATTAGACCCAGTTTGGTTGTTTATAAGGGGTACCCAGAGACTATCGGGGAAGACTTTAGGGCAAGGCTTTCTTGACAGTACCTAAAAAATTGGGTGACCACTTAAGGTGATGTGATTAGGTTAGATTTCATCTATCATGTGTAAATTGGGACTTCAGCATTTGTACTCCCATCCTTCCAGTCCGAATGTGAAGATCAAGAGATTCTGCTTGAATTTTGTAGTTTGTTCTTGAAAATGAGCACTGACAGCCGTAAATGCTGCACGGCTGCATGTTAAATCTGCAATGCTGATGCGAGGTCTCTATCTGAATTACTGCTCACTTAGACATGGTGCAAATAAGGTCAATTTAGCTCTGAAATTAATTCTGCTCGGAGGATCTTTAAATTCTAGGTGCCGAATATCTTGGTTACGTTGTTTACTTGGAGAAGCAAATATTGGTTAATCTGTAGTTGCATGATATTCCTCTTCTAATAGGGTGTTGATAATCACTTGCCAGCCATTCTAAGTTGATCAACTAATGCCTTTTTAGTTGAGCTGTAGATTTGAGGAATCTATAGCATGAATTTGCTCACCAGCTATTTCGGCATAGTAATGAATTATCCCCCCTCCCTGTCTTGATCCATCAGTTGAGGTGTTAAATTGGGTACAATCTGAAGGTTCAGATTTGTCTAACCATTCTGGTCGATTTGCACTGCAGTGATTTTAGAAAGTGACTTTACCAAGTACATAGGACTTTCTCAGTTATGAATGTGAATCGGACTTGAAGCAACCATTGACACCACCCCCAACCCAAAATCATTACTGCTACCACACCTCGAATTAAAGACTTGCCATTGAAATTGGCTGGTCGTTGATTATCCCCATCCCTAGATAGTGGATGATGCCATTTTCGCTCTTACAATGTAGTTGAAAATGAGGCACACTTTGTGTTGGAGTGTCCCCTCTACAACTCCACTAGAGGTAAGTTTTTTTCATTATTTGAGACTATGGAGCCTCGAGTCTTTCTTCCAATTAGACCATCAAGTTGATATTAGCTTTTCTCTCAAAAAGGCTACTGCGCTCCGCTACTATAGGGGAATAGCATATTTGACACCACCTTGATGGACTTTTAGACCCATAAGCCTTTTTGCTTCCTGGACTTTTGAAATGAACTTCATTTTGTTGTACAGCATTCACAACTTGTGTCAGGTGAAGTTCATGACATGAACCGAATTGATGATGAATGACAATTGAAAAGGCCGGCTATGGCGTTTTTCGTGGATGTGCCATATAGGTAGTAAATTAGGTTTTGAATGGCACGAGCCTCCACCCCCCATGCAATGAACTCTAAGTTAATTATGAACATTTAGGTGCAAACCTTCTGCTCGCCAAGAACTCTGAGAGGTTGAACGTTGGACCTAGTAATCTACAAATTGCAGGTATTTCTTGATTCTTTTGACAACAAACTGGGTGAACAGTTATGGCATCTTGCACTCATTGGCATGATTGTCAGGAGAAGGAATGTGCTGCTACAGTCTAACCTTGATAATGTCACACCATCCGTTTCACCAAAAAGTGTGATATAAACAAGGTGTGACATATTTGATAACGTCACATTTGGAAGATTTATGCATAATGTGATATTATCAAAGAAATAGGTAGAAAAACAAATAAAAATTACAATGTTCAAAAGAAAATAACAAAGATGAGAATTCAATGTTTTTAAATATAAAATCAAATTCAAAAGCTTGAGTAACAAAGATAGCACATCATAATGTGTCATTGAGATTAGGTAAAGACCTCTCACTAGAGACAAAGAAGCTCCTAATGTCACATTGTTTTGTTGACATTGATGTTAAATGTGCAACACCAATTCTAATGAGCTTGTCATGGATTTTTTCCATTCCTAGCAACTCCATAGTGTTGAAAATTTGAGAACCTTGACTAGCCATAAAATTCAAAACATCTTTAACAAAATTTTGTGCATCACTTGACTCCACTACCTTAGACTCAACATCATTGCTATCATCAATCAATGGGTCTACTTCTACGGGATCAAGTACCTCTTGGCCATCTTGCACTAATTGCACAAGCTCCTCAGTAGAATACTCCACCTCAAAATCATCTTCACCTTTCATGTTTACGTACTCCAATGGAGAAAGCTTCTCTAGAGGCTTGCCTTGGACATCAAAGCCCAAATTCAATGTTGCCGACGTCATCCATAGAATTTGTTGTACATCTGGCCTTTTTTCATCCATATTACTTGTTATTATCACACCTACACTACAGATTTTGGAAAAAAATAGTGACATTATCAAGGGTGATAGGGATAATAACAAGGGATTTTTACACTAGAAAATTTGGTTTCGAAGTTTTGGGTGACAATATCAAGGTGTTCTATAAACAAGGGTGACATTATCGAGGTTAGACTGTACTTGGAACCTTTTCAAAAAGTATTAACATCAATGGGATAATGGCATGTGCCATATTAGCTTTTGCTTTGAAAATCTTCTTCCTCTCAACGAATTTACGATATTATGATAGATTGTCAGCTCTGGAATTTTTAAGTCTCTCCAGTTGTATTGCACTTGCTTCCTTATTCTTGTGTCAGGCTTTGCCAGCAGTGTGGTGTACATCTCCAAGTTCAAGAAATGTATATGTTTCTCTTCCGAAATGATGGTGAATCTATTTACCCTTGTTGGAATAAATGCCCCAAAATGAGATTCTCAATTTCAAATGACCACATCTTCTCAATAATAAGATTTTTTTAGCAATTGTTTTCTTGGAGACGTAGCTATTGATATTGTCTATCACCTCCAAAAGCTTGAGTTCAAATTTTCATCCACAGTCATTTCTTTACACCTCATGAAGTGCTTGCATCTAAGAGACATTTTGATAGTCTGCTCACTTCAAGATCATACAATGCCTGCAACTTTCTGCCAATCTACATTATCTGTCATTTCAACTAGTCATCCAGTTTATCATCAAAACATTGAGATTTGTGATTTTGATGAATTTTCAGAGTTCTCACTTCAAAATTCATTATTGGCTCAGACCAAAAGTATTTATTCTACAATTTCTAACTCTATGGATGGAGAAATTCCCCCTTGCTCCCAAACAATTCCTTGAATTTAACACATGTGGATGATTTTGTCCGGCTTTCAAGAGGTGGAAATTTCGGCAAGCATCTATCTCATGGTCAGGGTGTGATTCGGATCATCGTAACTGCCAGGCATCAACTCTGCTTTTGCAACTGTTTCTGAAGCAGAACCCTAACTTTTCCTTTCCCACAAGACTAAAATCTGATTGATATTTAAGGTCATGGGTGTAGGTCGTGGCCTTGAATGCGGCCGTGGATGGCTCCGCCTGAATACTACGACGGTAATCCAAACATATTTGAATGACCTAAAATTGCAATGAGAAGCAATTGAATGTGGTTGTGTCATGCCCACAAGAGTCCTCGTAGAAAGTGAGAGTTTATGGCGCCTTATAATCAGTAGCACCACCTTACGAATGAGGCCCAAATGTAGAGGGAATTCAAGATACAGGAAACTCAACCTATGGAGCTAAAATTGATGTTAAAATTATATTTTTACATAATTGAAATGAGCTTGAGATTGTTGAGCTCTAATGAAAGAGTGCTGCTCATTGCAATTTTAGGTCTTCACTTTCTGATTTTTAGCACAGAGCTAAAAGTGAAGACCTAAAATTGCAAGGAGCAGCACTCCTCTTTGAACATGATAAGACTCTGGAGAGTTATATTTTGCAATGGTTAGGTTTTACGTTTTAAAGACCAAAGGCAGCCATTTTTGTGGCAATTAAGAGCTGTTAATCTTTGTGGAAATGGTGTTGCAAACGATGTTTCATAGCGTGGGAGAGTTGCATTTAACTTGAGGTCTCATACACTTGTGACGCAAAATTTGTAGGTGTTGGAGAGCAATGACAACAATCCGGAACTCATCGTTTACATTCCGTAAGACTCTTTCTCTAACCCTAATTTTGTTTTCTCTGTCCATTGAGACCATGTTCCATAGAGAAAAAAGAATTTTGATTGCCCGCAACGCGTATATTAATTGAAATCACGCATTCTGCTCTGACGCTTCAAAATGATGTCCTTCATCTTAATACAAAATGCATATCATGTGTGGCTATGGATGGCACATTGAAAAATAGTATGGATTTATTGCAGGTTACAACGGACATGAAGGTGAAGAAGAGTATCTCAGTAATTGGTGGCACAGATGGCACAAGTCCTGCCCGAATGCAGGTGTATAATTCGAATCTTCTTGTTCAGCTGTGACTAGGATATAGAGTTGACTGTAATGTCATCAACTTCCAGAAGTGGGAAGCAAAACCTGGATTGTAAAAGGAAACTTCCATTTTTTTGGCCACTTCCAACACCTTGTGTTAGTGACCTCTATAAAATAAAATAAAAGACCAAAAAAAAACCAATGGAGCAAACTCCTTTTGCTTCTATTCCAAGGCTATCATAACATTACCCAGCAGAGCTAGGAAGTTGGGTGGGCCATGAGTCCTGCCACAAAGATGCCAAGAATATAACGCAACACAATGAAGAAGTAAACAGTGTCAGCTTGATCTCAAGCTAAATATAACTCAAAGAAGCCCTCCAAGACTTTCCGGTTCAACTCGAGCAAGGGATCATTAGGGGATTTCAACTCCAATGATCCCTATACTTTGTGGTTAACTCTACATGATGCTTCATAAGCATTTTAATGATACATAGTACAAATTCTTGCATGGGGCGTCATTACCTGGGCCTAACCATATGGGCAACACATAATAATCTCCCCCAAAAACCTACAATAGCAATGCACATTTTACTCGTGGGCAATGTATTCGTTATGCAACTACGAAACTTGCCTACACCTCAAATGATTCGATCCGTTGTTGTTTACCCTACCTCAAATCATTGACTCGCCATTGAAACTGGCCAATGGCCAACTATCCCATCCTTAGAGAGATAACATACTATGCCACGTTTGCTTTGACAATGTAGCTGAAAATGAGGCACACTTTGTGCTAAAACACCCCTCTACAACTCCATTCGAAGTAAGTTTCCTTCCCTATTACAGACTGTAGCACTAGGCAGCCTCAAGTCTTTCTTCCAACTAATTCATCAAATTGATATTAGTTGCTATCGCACGGAGGCCACTGCACTCTGTTGCTATATGGAATCAGCCTTTTGTTGACACCATATTCTAGTTCCATTAGCCTTTTGACTTCCCAGACTTTGAAATCAATTTCGTTTCATCACACACAAAGTTCAAACTACCAAGATGTTTTTCACTGTTCTCTGACCACAAGTTGACTGTTGCCTGATTCGAGAGCTTCACTCCTGCAGGTATTTAAACAGGGAGGATATCGACTTCAGCAACGCCTGGGAATTTGTGGCTATGCTGGTTGTTCTCCAGCTTTTCGCATGGAATTCTTTCCCACTCATGAGTCTTGACTGATAATCTAGGACCATCAGATTCCAATAGCAAAACCTCAATTGCCATTTTTAGGATCACCTCACTTCGAAGATATGTTGCACTCATAGGCCCTCAAGCTCTAAGCTTAGTGTAATTTGTGCCTAAGTGACCAAGGAAGTTGGAATGGACAAAGGGCCTACATGCACTACAAGCGTATGGTCTTGGGTAATTGACCTGCATCATTGAGAAATTCTCCTACATCATTGAAAAAACTGCTAATTTATGATAACGGTATATTTATATATTTTTCTTGTTGGCGCATGATGATTGTTTAGGACTCATATGCTGCTAGTGATGGAGTCCTACATGGAATGAAATGGATGATGTTTCCTAGTCTGCTGGGTTTTGGGACAAGCTCATTTTTTTAAAAGTGGGTCTAACACAAATACCGGGAGACTGTGAGTCTTCCAAATCTTCCAACCCTTGGCTCATTATAACTTACTGTGTAGGAGGGCCCACCTGAGTAGGATGATAATGAGATAACATTTTGTTGAGAGCCTAGTCACATGTTTCTTTACACTACACTTGAAGGCCACGCATAATTCAAATTCTCATGGTACGGCCTTTGGATGAGGTTCGGGGGCTTGCACAATTTCATGGTCACGACCCTTGGCCATAGTGTAAAGTGGCCCATAGTCTAATTGAAATTTTGACTTTGGTGATGGTCTCTCTATGTACACGTGCATTCAATGTGCTTGCAAAATGTGCACATGAGTGGGATTTGGTGGAAAATTATCAAGGAGAACTTGAGTACCAAACCAAGTAAAGGCCTATGACACAATAATATCCCAAACCCAATAAATAACCTAAAACCAACACATTTGAAACCCCCAAACGTATGATAGTGGTACATAATGTTGGTTTAATGTTCAATGTTGGTTTTGTGTATAAGGTGGATGTGCCCAATTCGGTGTCTGTTCATAAACAAACACCGACATTTGAAACACCATTTTGATTAAAATGAGACTTTTCAAAGTCTCATTTTGCCAATCACCTTAATAGCGTACATTAAGGTGAATAATTGCGGAGGATGTGAACGTGGTGGGGGAACACTTGTAGGGAACTTTTGGTACTTTATCATGTACCCACTATGTACCCCATTGGAACTTGGCTTATGGGAACAAAGTTCCCCTTGGATTTCGCCTTAAATTTCCTTTAAGGTGCCTCAAAACGTCACCTTAATTTTTTGTCTCAAAATGGCCAAATTGTCTCATTTTAATTAAAATGGTGTTTTGAGTGGTTAATGATTGGGTGTGAATTTAAGAACAAACACCAAAAAGACATGTGTTGAAAAGAAATTGAACTACGTGCTAAAAATGTGTTACCCATTCTAGACGCAATAGTCAAAATTATCGAACAGACCTATATGAACATTTAGTAACTAGATAATCCTCACTTTGACAATGAGTAGGATATTACATGAGATTTAAGTAAATTTGGACATAGGCACTGTCCAAAAATAATATTGCAACATTGCATTATCTAGCCACCATGCCAACAATGTTTAGTGCACAAATATGAGATTTTCCAAATTGTTAGTATGGGGTTTTCCCCATGTTGATAGTTATGGTTTATAATATTAGAATACCACATAGATTTTGACAAATGGATTCAATGAAGTCATTTCTTATCGCCAATGTTGTTGTTATAATCGCGGGCCAACAAATTGGAATTATGGATGTGGTACTACGTATGGTCTAAAGTTCAAGAAATACGTTTTCCATTACTCATCGTAGATGTGCAAATATGGGACAAGACACTCATCCACATTTTCGAGGAAACAAGCCCATTACATGTGTCAGACAATATCTCACTACATGTTTTGTAGAATCAATAGTACATGTGGAGTTATAAGGCCATAAGAACATATTCATCATTTGTCGTACAACCATATCACCATTTATTGGTATCGTCAAATTTGCCCATAGGATCAACATATTTTCATTTGGTATCATCAAATTCATCCATGGTTGTTATTTTATTCTTCTTCCATGGCCCACATGACCCTTAGAGAAACCCCTACCACTCTCCTTTCCACCACTATATATGCATGCACATTGCTTCAATTTCTCCGTCTGCAACTTCATAATTAATAGTTTGGAATTGCGATTTCTAGCCGTTTTAAACGTCAACCCTACCAATATGTGGAATATACCGAATCCTAGTAAAGGGATGATGTATTCGACACAATGTTGAAAGTACATTCATTGCATTCCTACCAATTGAAACTCATAAGAGGAGAAGCCTAATATACATTTACAATGATCTAAATTGTTAGAACAACAACATTAATATGGATAATATGTATTCAACTCTTAATAGCACAACAATGATTACAAATTTCTTCACCATGTTCATCTACTCTATTGCCAACACTGCCGATATATGGAATATAGTGAATCAAATTAGAGGGGTCCTTTGTTGAATAGAAAGTTATAAGCACATTAAATGCAATCATGTCAATGTTGTGGTATACAACCACATGATCATAACAACATGATAATCCAGACATAAATGTACAATGCCCTAAGTTGCTAAAGAAACTGCATTATATGGATCATGCTTATTTAGCTTGGTATAGCAAAAATAGCCATAGAATTCTTGAACACGTTCATGTACTATATCGCCAACACCACCGATGTATAGAGTACAATGAATCAAAGTAGAGGGCCATTGTGTTGGAGAGAAGTTACGAGTACAGTGAATGTATTATTGCCAATGAGGTGGGTATAACACCAATTGATATCTATAAAAGGAGACTCCTTGCATACATGTACAATGCCCTAAAATTCTAAAGAGTTTACATTAATATACACTATGCACATTATAGTTGAAATATCATGACGTGCAATGAATGTCATGAACTTCTTCATCTCCTATACCAAAAGGTTCGCGTAGGCAACCTCACATTGCTCAGCAATTTGGCCTCTCTTGCTCTGGGAGCCATGGGCCTCTTTGGTGTACCTTTGCACAAGCTCACCCGTGCATTTCAATCTAAACATATATGGCCACAATGTGGTCATCAAATAGTCATGTGGAGAGGACGTGTGGTTGGCCCCAAAGACAGGGATGTGAACAACATTGAATGGATTGTTCAACAAGTTCTTATGTAGGTTGTTACCATTATGTATTTAAGGAGCCGGTTATATGATTGTCAAGTCAATCCATGTCAATTTGTTACCATATCACCACCAATACCAATGTATGACTAGAGCTCATCACATTGGTATTGTTGGTGCCACCAATATCAACCTTTCCGATACAATTATCCCATATATGTCTTTGTGATGTTAGGGCCGAAGCATGGTAAAGTAAATAAAAGTTGTACCATGTTAATTTAGATGTGCAAGTGGCAACATTTCCTGGTTATATAACTCAAAACAATAATAATGATTCATATTACAATTACTAATGAGGTGGGTTGTGATGTTTTCATAAATATATTTGCAAACTACATGATTTATATCCATAGAAGTAGATACTAAAGTTTGTAAAATCTACTTCCATAATTGTTGGTTTTTTGAAAGTGAGGGTGAAGTAGACCTTTAAAAAGATATATTGCTTCAAATTTTGTGGCATACTAACATATAATATGATTTCTCCAAATACTTCCACTTTTCTTGTTCACTTTACCATGCTTTGACCCATTAGTACATGTGTAATGATACATGAGTTGTTTTATATTCTTTGACTGTCACGTTGCACAATAGTTATTGTTATTACGATATGATAAACTAAATGATTGTTGTGAATACATACTAAGTAATGCTTTGAGTGTTTCCCGCCATGCAAGCTCGGGGTAGGCCTGTCGGATTGCACCCACAAGTCCCTCGCCTTTTGCAATTGTTGCACATACGATTCAATGTAGTCCTTCTCCTTGAGCATTAAATTCAGAGCACAGGAAATGCATCTTAGCATGTGCGGATCATGCTCCCACACACAAACAACTTGCGATACAATCACAGGGAAATAGGAGTATTGTGGAACAAGCATCTCGCGAGAAACCTCAAGAACCTCTGGAGTTAATGTAAGAGTGTTCCAATGCTTGCAAACTACACGAGCTCGAAAGACCTACAGCCACTGGTAATCGCGCCAACACTCTTATTACAATCTCTTCTAGTAATTTCACCATGTCACAACCTTCATGAGAGTTTTGATCCCCTTCGTTTCCTAAAACCATTTCTGTTGCTTGTATACTTGAAGATTTCTCCGATTTTGAAGAAACATGAACTACGTTTCCTAAGAAATGATCGATGACAGCATCTGAAACCCTATGGTCGATGATGTCGTGCCTCAGCAGTAGATTATCAGATGCATTTGTGACGTGATTGTCATGCATTGTGATCAAAATTGAATCACCTGTCTGCAAGCAAAGGCACAAAAAATCTCCTCGAGATGCCTTCCACTAAAAGGACTAAAAGCAAGCCTCAGTACTCCGATACTTAGATTTTCACCAATTTAACAATTCATGTGTAGAAATCCTTCTTTTTTCCTAGCTCAAATCCTTCCACTTCTTGATTATCTTCCTCCAAGCCTCTACGGTGTCTTGACCACCGTTAATGTACCATTATACATTTGGTCAAGTCCTCCATGTCTTCTGATGTCTTATCTGATATGTGTTCGTGAGATTTTTCAGGTGGGATATCTGGTGAAGGTTTTACCTTCAATGGCAATGCGAATATAAGAGGTCTCATGGAAACTAGATTGTGTATTGTGAAGGTTGTTGCGAGTTAGTTGCCCTTGGATTGCATAAGCTCCATGTACGCTAATGGCCATGGAACAACGTGTAGGCGCTCCATTGGGACCAATACAATTTGGCTTCTAATTGCAAGTTTTGACTTTCCAAACAGGAAACACTTTGCAAGCTCCCTCTCAATCGCCATGTGAACCTCCTCACTATATTTTGAATCTGTTGTACTTTTCATATCAACAGAGTCTAATGCCTCCAACAAAGTCATATGTCCCACCCAAGACACTTGGATATAAGATCATAATTTAAAATCATGGATATTTTTATATCATCCTAAATCACTATATTCGTTAATTTGGGACTTTTTCGGCATTTTGAGACAGTTACAAATATAAGAACATGGATAAAATCACACAGATATTGGAGAATGTTGTAAGATGCAAATACTTTGAAGCGGGTGTTCGTATCAAGAACCCGATTAAGAACTCATATCAAGATGGTTTAGGTAGGACGACCCAAACATTAGACCATGTTGTGTGGTCCATATATTAATTTGAGACAAGAGAAAGTCTCAAATTAACGAATATAGTGATCTAATTTGAATATACCTAGTGAAAATCTAACATATATATATATATATATATATATATATATATATATATATATATATATATATATATTGGCTTCATTGTTTCCCTTTCGCAAAGATTTCTTTCAAGGGTCTTCGTGAACACCATCCTTGTTGGCATTTTCTCTAAATAATGGTTTTTTTCTTCCTCTACCCTTCTGAAGAGTTTTCTTGACATCGAGAATTTTCTGTTGCTATCTCTTCTATCCAATTATATTGCATGCCAACACATAAATTTCAACCTACTTGGTTTAATCGGCTCTGTCATTTTTTATCCTTCAATATTGCATGATTTACACAAATGTCTATGTTTAATCATTCATATATTAGCAAGTACAGAATCCATGATTATAATGGTATTAGAGAGCAAGTCGATACCGCTGTGTCAATTGCCCCATCATTATAGTGGAGGTTCCTTGCATCATGGAAGTGTTCAACGATAATTGCTATACATCTCATAGTAGCATATTGACTGTTTTCCTAATTTGTATAATGTATTGTGTACTCGGGGGGTCACTACCGGCCGGGGATTCGTGGCACTCAAGTAAAATCATCCATGCGGATGAAAAAAATGTAGGAATCATCTAAATGACTATTTTTAGGCAATTTTATTCCGGAAATAGAGTCAAAGGCCCAAATTAGTCTAGTGATGTCACATTCGAATGAATCGGCCCTCAACCCCATAGGGGGGCTTTTTTTATTGGAGCCACTTCATCCACAATATCTTGGATGGATGTTCTTTAGTGAGTGCCACGAATCCCCAGCCGGTCACTACCTCTTGTGTTATGTAACCACATGCATACAAAGGGTATTTTTATGGGGGCTTATTTACCTCCACATTTGGATTTGAGGGAACCCTTTAAGTAGGAAAAAAAACAATTTCACCAAATATTTAGCACCCTATAGGTAATTATAAAAGAAAACCTAGATTATTTCAAATGATGCTAAGTTACTTATAAAATTTTGATTTACTCGTTCCGTACAAAGGCAAACTTAAGACTCCAATATGGCATGGCATATATCCACGTTGCTATATATTGTGAAAGAAGAGTGTACACATCATAACCCAGTCGTTCAATTTTCATTCATTTTGCATGTATTATATGTGAATATACTCATTTTATTTTTATTTAAAAAAATACCTTTATTATTTTTGTCATACTAATTTCTTTCTACCTCAAACCTAAAGTGGGGATTTTCCCCTTATGATAAATTATATATAATCACATGTTTCGCAATTTAAGTAGGCTATGGTAGATCCAAAGTTTCTATAATTTTTCTTGCCAATGAATAAAAAACACCCTATAGTTGTTCTCACATGGTTTCTACTTTTCGGCTGGTCACCCCCCCCCCCTCCCCCCTTCCCTAGTTTGAAATATGCATGAATAAGCTCTCCAAAAAAACCAAGGATGAGGAAGCCGGTGCATTCAAAGAGGCTTATGATGTCCCAGTTTTGTACATTGGTGTTAAACCCTTCAATCGATGACCTTTTGTAAATTAGTGATCTACTAGTTGATGATGAATCACTATATTCGTTAATTTGAGACTTTCTCTTGTCTCAAATTAATATATGGACCACAACAACATGGTCTAATGTTTGGGTTGTCCTACCTAAACCATCTTGATATGAGTTCTTAATTGGGTTCTTGATATGAACACCCGCTTCAAAATATTTGCATCTTATAACATTCTCCAATATATGTGTGATTTTATCCATGTTCTTATATTTGTAATTGTCTCAAAATGTCAAAAAAGTCCAAAATTAACGAATATAGTGATATGATATTTAAACTCTTATCAACTAAAAATATACGAAAAATTTCCATGTCACCTAAGTTGTGTATGTGCCCGTTCAAACCAAGCATAAGACTGTATTATTTATATGTGAATTGACGTTGAACTTGTTTGAAACAAAATCAAGCGGGTTCCTTATGACTAAATCTAATGCAATATTGTTGATTTGTATGAATTTGATCTATTCATTCAACTTAGGGATAGATAGATTTTTTAAATCTTGAAGATGATCATGTGGGGATGAATGATTAGATGGACGGTATACTTGGATGTCTCCTACCACTTATGCTTTTATGAGCTTACAAAAAAATTTATACACTAGTAGAAAACTATGCCCAAAAAAATCACAGCCGAAATCAACTGCGGTTCTTTTGACTAGCCTGATTTGCAGTCGCTAATTGGACCCCTATATTTGGACCCCTACTCTTCTTAATTGAACCCTTATATTTGATTGGTATGTGGTTCGGTAAGGATCAAAGAGCAAACTTCATAAAGACACATTTTTAAAAGAGATTGGACTACTTCTTCAAATACTAATAACTTCTCTCTACACTCCATAGCAAACACAATTAAAAGGACTTATGTATCCATTCAAGAAATCGACAAACATGCACTTCCAATAACCATAACTAAAGCAAGGGAGGTCCAATTTTCAATCTGGTTTTTGCACATGTTTCATCGTAGATTTGCTAATGCAACACGAGTTTTGTTCTGTAAATCTAATCAATAGAAGTTGGAGAACATGAAAAAAGGAACCAAATAACACCCACATACCTTAATTACATCATAAGGTCTTTCACAATGAAGATGTAAGCGACATTATTAAAAAAAAATGTGCTAGAACTCATGTGTTGTAGAAAGGCCGACATTGATTGGGATAGGAGAGGATGCATAGTTGATTACAAACACTTGGAGAAAATTTTCAAGTCGGTTTGCAAGTTGATTTTTTATTTTTTATTTATTTTTGGGCTTATGTTCATGTGGAGTGGTGGCAATGTCAAAATTTTACTTTTGTATAATGTGATTGTTAACGAAAATCTCATTTATTGGGTGCCAATCAATAAATTTTGAAATGATTATGTAAGTCATAATTACGTTATTCTTTTATATGCTATATTGAGGATAAATAAAATTGTAACTAATGTTTTGCAGAGATATGAGCGCATATTGTTTGAGTCATTTAGAACAATGAAGAAATTCAAGATTCTCATAAACATGTCGGTATCATAAATGTGTTTTGCATCCGAACATTACATCATTAAAGAAGTATTTTGAATTGTTCCAAGGCCATCCACCACCTTTCATTATGATCAACATTCATGACCTATTTCTTCATAAAAGATTCTTAAGTCCATAGGACAATCAACACATGTTGGTTGCAACCCTAAAATTGATGACCAAGTTACTTTGGTGGACGAGACACTACTTGTGAAGGCATTGTAGTTCTTTTGATGTGGATTAGTATAGTAAGTTTTTGGCATTTATCACCTCCTAGGCAAATGTATGACGTTTCTAGGCTTTAGATATCCGGTATCCGCTTCTTTATAGTCTTTGTCCTTACCATCTATTGTACAAACTACCACATTAAACCACTCGTAGATGAAGCTTCTTCTTTCTTTATTGTTGATGAAGCAAAAGTGTTGGGGCGACACAACCCGTACATTGGTTCCTTGGAGGCAAGGGTTTAGGCATCCAACAAGGAACGAGTGTATGGGCTCCAGGGGTTCACTCCCTCTTTAATTAATGCATACACATGCGCTCATGACCTATTTATCGGGGGGCTATTTACCTTGCAGAAAAGATTATAAGGTATGGTATTTTTCAAAATAAAGGTAAATGCTTGTATTTTAATACACCCTATCAGTAATTATAATTTTTGGGGAAATAATTTAAAAATACCCTATTTTACTTATACTGCCAAAGAAAATTGGAAACAAGATTGCAATTCAAACAACGCACTGAAATTTTCCCTCCCGGCATGTAGGTAGAGAACATTAACTCCACATTGGATATGTTGGTTCAGTGACGTTCAAGCTAGCCACCCTGCGAAGTCATCCATCCAAGCTTTTTCAACAAAAAATTACCTCTTTTCATCCACTAGCACAGACCCCACCCTAGACCCGCTACCCCTAGTAATTGTTTCCACGCTATTTTACATGTACTGACTAGATAAAAGAGGCCATTATATGTGATGGTATTTTACATGTAAACATGTTTCACTAGTTTAAAACCCCCTATATTATATGTACGTTTCTTGCAAAATTTATCTACAATGAATATATTAGACCCTATTTTTTATCGCACATTGTTTCTACGATTTTCGCCAATGCCCCCCCCCCCCTGAGTTTATGGGTTGGTTCGCCCAAATCAAGCAAAAGTATGTTGTGTTGAGATTTGAGCATTTCATTTCAATGCTCCTAGTCAAAAATTGTGTTGTCCTTTGTGTCTTGGACTTTTGTGCTATGCCAATGCAAAAATTTCAACCACTAGGGATCCTCATGGGAACATTGTGAAGTGACATGCAATGTTGTCTTGTTTGCATGGAAATGTAGATATTTGGTGTGCTTCAAACCAATGCTCCAAGTGGAGTCTTGATGCCAAATATGCCTTGGAATCTCAAAGCACTCAACATGGTAACAAAATCCAATAGTTAAGGACGATGCTTGTGAGTTTAAGTTGGAAATTCACGGCAATCTTGCAAAGCGTTAAAGAAATCCCTAACATGGTTCCAACTAATGAGGACAAGCTTGCTTTGATACTCCGCGGACCCTAACATGCACAATGTTTTGGCCTAATGAATTTCACTTTGCTAGCTAGTAGCAATCCACTTCTTTCTTTTTGCACTAGGACATCATGGACCACAAAATGAATGTTTGTGACCACGGGGGGTGCACTCCTCATTGGAAACTTAAATGATATGCATGGGTCATTATGAAAATAAATCCCCTATACACGATACATTTATAAAGGAAAGCAAATGTATATGAACTAGTTGTAGGCTGGAAATGGACTCATGTATTTATACACTAAGCTTTTCAATTTAATGTGATAAATGTCTCCACTATTATATGACGTATATAAAATAAAAACTATGAAATTAATAGGCCTTTAGTACATTTACAATCCACTTTCACTTTCCAATGAGAAAATCGTTGACCGTTTTTTCATCTAGAGGATGTAGCTCAACGATTGCATCAAACAAACAAAGACAATAGCACAATAACTTAGCCACAATCTGGAGAGCAAACTCAAGTGAGCCAACGAATGCTCCAAAAGCCTCTAGTTTGGAAAATCCCATAGTCCAAATGCAAATCCTAACAAGAATGGACAGGGTAGTCGTTGGGGACTATTACCATATGACAACAATGGATGAAAATATAAATCAAATGAAACTAACACATCTCCTTTAAACCTTAAGGGCCTCTTTAATACGTCACTAGTAGAAAACTATGCTCAAAAAAACCGCAGCCGAAATTGGCTGCAGGTCTTTTGACCAACCTGAGCTACAGTCGCTAAACTGACTACAGGTTCTTCTTTTTCATTTTGTAATTGGAATTTTAAAACTTTTGGGGCATGTAATATACTGTTGGAAAGGTATTTTCAAGACCTTCCCAACGGTACATTAGACGCCCCAAAATTCCTAAGATTTAAGATGTTAAACCAAAAAAACAAATATGTAATCGTTTAGCGATTGCAGATCAGGCTGGTCAAAACACGTACAACCGATTTTGGCTGCAGTTCTTTTTGGCATAGTTTTTTGCTAATGCAAGAAGTTCTTGATACCTTGGTGGAACTAGATATACATGTGTCACAAGTCACACATAACTATGGCAAACAGTGAACACTTGCCTAGTTGCAAGGCTTATGGCTAATGAGGATGATTCCCTCCCCTGCCTCATTTGGTATCGATGGGAGGGAAAGATGAAGGATTGCCTAAGTGGCAGAAGCAAGATAACGGAGGACGTTAAGTCACCCCCCCCCCCCCGAACTTTTCGGGGGAGGTAGATTCGGGCAGGGGCATCCGCCCGTCAAGAAAATCCATATTTTTTGGCCCAACCGAAAACTGCTGCCCGTCCGCCTGATTTCGAAAAAAACCATTGCCCTTGCATTCTTTGAAGGCCACTTATCCACAAATCCCATATTGAGTGCACTTCACCTTCAAGGTCCGAAATCCAATATACATGTTCACTTCCATTGAGTAAATAAGCAATTGACTGGGATTTCCTTTCCAAAGTGAAACCGCCAATAAAGTATGTAATCAACCTGGAAGTCAAAAATATTACAAAACCCTCATTAGCGCTGAGGTTATAATTTTTGTGACTTACCATTGAAAGGGTCTTTGTCATTCTAAAATGGAACTAAAATTAGTGATTTATTTGTAATATGTTCAATATTATACTATTTTAGTATTTTATAATATTTTAGCTAATACCTTCTACTTTCACAAAGTTTTCATACGCATTTAAACTAATTAAGTGTGATTGAATGTAATTAAGTCTAATTAATCCTGATTAATTCTAATTAAGCCCAATTAAATCAGAAACCATGCTTGCCAAATTAATTAAACCTAATTAATTATAAATTTAATTACTAGAATTAATCATGAAAAATAAATTCCTATAAAAATCATGATTAATTTCAATAAGTACATTTTATAATTAATTAGGTTTAATTAATTTGGCAAGCATGCTTTTGATTTAATTGGGCTTAATTAGAATTAATCAGGATTAATTAAACTTAATTACATTAAATCACACTTAATTAGTTTAAATGCGTATGAAAACTTTGTGAAAGTAGAAGGCATTAACTAAAATATTATAATATTAACATATTAAAAAATAAATCACTAATTTTAGTTCCATTTTAGAATGACAAAGGCCCTTTCAATGGTAAGTCACAAAAATTATAACCTCAACACTAATGAGGGTTTTGTAATATTTTTGACTTCCAAGCTAATTACATGCTTTATTGGCGGTTTCACTTTGAAAATGAAATCCCAATCAATTACTTATTTACTGAATGGAAGTGAACATATATATTGGATTTTGGACCTTGAAGATGAAGTGCATTCAATATGGGATTTGTGGATAAGTGGCCTTCAAGAATGCAAGGGCAATGGTTTTTTCGAAGTCAGGCAGGCGGGCGGGCAACAGTTTTCGGTTGGGTCCAGAAAATCTGGATTTTCTGGACCCAACGACTGCCCCTGCCCGAATCTACCTCCCCCAAAAAGTTTGTGGGGGAGAACTTAACGTCCTCCCAAGATAACCAAGGGGTCGCCAAGATCCTTAGATCCAACCGATTGAGGGAAAGTAAACCACAGAGAATCTCAAGGTTCATTGAGGAGAAAGCTAGTCTTGAGTGGTCCGAGATGACCCTAAACTGCCGGATGATGGTGGAGAGATATCCAAATCTCAAGGAAGAGGTTGGCAGTTCGATTCCTGGCTGTGAAATCTCCTCTCTACTTGACGAAAAACTTGCCAGGTGGTCAACTGCCTCTTATACTTTGGCGCTAGCCTGTTGGCCTTCTGTCTCAAAAAAATAAAAAAATAAAGCTAGTCTTGAGGCAAGAAGCAGTAACATTCTTGAGTAAGAAAATATTTGTGTGGGATATGCTCATTGCAGAGTTCGACATCTGGTGCCTTAAAAAATCTCATTCATGTATTGTAGTGACATGTAGATGTCACTACTCAATAAGGAGGTCAATGATCCGTCACCATAAAACTAGAGAAGATCGTGGTATCCGTCACAAGAGCACAAACTTTCTTCTAGTGATGGATTTTAAAAAAAAAACTATTTGATATGTTTTTCAACAGTTTCATGTGGGCCTTTGGCCTAGAATGCCCATCTAACAATGAATACCCTCCGAGTGGCTCATTCATCTTAGCACCAATTGTTGACATCATGCCCTTCATCTCAGTAGTTAAAATTGCTCCCACAAACAAGATTTTCCATGGAGCTACAAATTGTGAACAACTCTTTGCCCTAAGAACGATTCAAGGGATGTATCCAAGCAAGACCGTGTCCTCTTTGTTGACATCAACTTATTATCACTAATAACCCACCCACACTTATTGATGCGGGCCACCAGTGAACGATGAGTACCAGTAGGGGCCACTTTTAGAGTTGGTTTAGCTTGCGAGAGCCACTGGTTGCAACTAGTGTTGGTACTCATCATTCACTGGTGGCCCGCACCAGTAAGTATGGGTGGGCTATAAGGCTAGACCTTGATTGTGTATGCTATAAAGTTCCTTGTGCCCCTCCCCACCTGACTTTAGCTAAGCCTAAGAGTTGGTTCTAAAAACACGGCCTTCACACCATCGACATTATCTAGTGCCGAGCCTAGTTGGCAAATGATGTGGCATGGTTTAAAAGTGGAGGTTTTAAGCCTCAAGCACCGACCCTCCCATCGGTACCTAGACATGAGGCAAGAATGTAGGACCTTTAACCCTTAAACGTCCAAGGGGGGGTGAGAGGGCCTCTCCCATCAGCCTATGTTTACCCCATTTCAGACCTCCATGTAATTCTTTTAGTGCGATCGGCATATATATTTAGATATGGAATTTTGAGATACACATTTTGGGGAAATTTTTTTTGCAATTCCGACATGTTTTGACGCTATCTTATGGTCAAATAGTTTAGGGTCAACGAGGCCCTGATAGGGCCTCTCCGACGTTTAAGGGTTAAAAATGTCGCCTCCCGCCCTTGTGATTGGTTGCTTTTAGTCCTAGCTATGAGGGCACGAGGAACTCCATTAACAAAAACCGATGGTAAGATAGATGAGTAGTAAGGCATTTGGGGATGGGACCAAAACTATCCAACATGTCATTGCTTGGTAGATAAAACGATGAACATGTGTGAAAGCTACTTAACTAAAACCCACTTGAAAATCTCCGGAGCAAGTTCTTGTAGGTGCATTGGGACAGCCGGACGCGTCTGCTATAACCGAGGGAGCTTTACCCGGGTTTTGGGAAAGACTTTGGTTATTTGGTAAAGTCGGGTGGGGAGGGGGCATTGGCCATCTTGGGTGAGCTATCCCATCCAACACAGAGCAGTGACATTCCAAATGTTGTCACCAATGGGCCACCACTCTTCTACCCAGTGTTCAAGATTGATGTCTTCAATGCCCTTCAAACGCAATTTGGCCCTTCAAAATGCAACCCCAAATTGAAAATGAAGACATCACTTGAAGTCCTCAATATAATTTGCCCACCACAAGAACCAACAAGCGTAGGGCATTGTCACTACAAGAAGTGAAGTTAGATGGTTGATTTGTAATTCTTCACATTGTCCTAGAAACATGTACCATATAATTCATGCACAAGTTTAATATGAGTTTTGTATCTCATTTATGTATTCTTAGACTGATGTCTTGGATTTGAACGAGCCCTTCAACTGAAGAGCTGAAATTTGAGAGCCCTTCAAAATGAAACTCGTATGAGGGCCTCAATCTTGAACACTGCTTCTACCCTTCACACATCCTTAAGCAAAAGTGTGAGTTGATTGTTGAAAGCATGATGAATTTGTTTGTTTGTTTCCTGCAGTCCAGCTTGGTGGCTTTTGAGGCGCACACAAGTAGCTCCATCATCAGCCCACCAAGTGGTCGCAAATGCTCGCACCAAACCCCACTTTCTCCCTCATAATTGGGGGGCCTCTCACTCAAATGCTCGTGAAAAGGGTGATCCACCTACATTCCTGGACATGCACACAAAGTTTGTCTTCCCACTTTCAGCGAACATGTTAATACACAGATTCCTTCAGGTTCGAGTGCAAACCAGGCTTTCAGGAAAGCATGTTAAGTGAGGGCCACTTTGCAACGCGAACTCAGCCAACAGACGAAACTAACAAGCAGCTAGCTGGCTGGGGCTGGGGTGAACCAACCCGTATATTGGTACCTTACCGGGGAGAGTGAACGGCTGGGGATTCGTGGCACTCACTTAAAATCATCCATCCTAGATATTGTGGATGAAGTGGCTTCAATAAAAAAAAGCCCCCCAATGGGGTTGAGGGCCGATTCATTCGAATGTGACATCACTAGACATCCGGTAAGGTACCAATGTACGGGTTGGTTCGCCCTGGCCGCTGGCTGGCTGGCCACAAAGGCATCGGCACTGGCAGAACGTAAGGTAGAAATACCCTAAGCAGTTAACCACCCTCTAGCCGCGCACTAGACTGGCGTCATGGTGGTGAAGTGCCATTTCTGAAACGGTTCATGGTTCGGCGCGAACTTCAAGGCGTGCACACTTAAGTGTAGCCGATGGGAGTCAAGTTTTAAGCACTCATGCGTTAACCGGTTTAGGTGATGTTCTGTATGGAAATGCAGATTACCGTGTTCGGTGTAGGGAAAATCTAGTGAACGGGTAGGGGGTTTTGACAACTTTCCACTTTGAAAATATGTAGCATTTTTTGCACATGGCAGAAAAATATGAAACAACTTGCATTCTTCGTGAATCCTTCTCGTCTATCTTGGAAAATTATCTCCTGATTGTCAGACCAGATCTTCAATGCGAATCACCTTATTTAAACCGCTTATGGTATTTCTACCTTATTAGGGCGAGGTTCCATGTACCGGTTCCGGTCCATTTTTCAAAAATAAATGGGTGGGCGGGTGGGAAAAGGGTGGTTCCATGTGCCCATCCCCCCTCACCCAAGGACCGGTACCCCCATGGATGGGTTTTCCACATTGTCCGTTGTGCAAGGACCGGTGCCAAAGGACCGGCGGTCCTAACGGTCAAAAGAAGGATATGTGCCGGTTAGAGAGCTTCGGTGACCGGATCGGCTGGTCACCTTGGGTACACCCTTGGGCCTTGGGTACTAAAGGCCACTTTATTCTTCAAGTCCTTTCTTTTGAGGGGTACTCCTAGGGCTCCTTGCAGTACAGTGGTACTCCTTTGAGAAGGGCAAGGTACACAACAATCAGCTACATGAGATTTTGCACGTGTGATGTGATATTAGTATTAATTATTACTCTCTTGAGCTTATTACTATACATGAACAATCGTTTAGTTACTATTCAAATGTATGATCTTAATAGTAAAAAATACATATATAAAATGCAATATGATAATAAGTGTCGGGTTTAATATAAAAAATCAAAGACTATTCAAATGTATCAAAAATTACTTATAAAGAATGTACAATCACGATTTAAATTTAAAATAAAATGTAAATATTAATATATTTTCATAGATGACATCGGTACCAACCTATGGGCACCAATAACACATAATTTGAAATTCATAATACAAATATACGGAAATTCATGTACAATTCAAATATGAAAAGTTAAATGATGATGACCTTCATTACCGGTCACCTTCATAGAGTGCGATATCTTATCACTCACCAAATTTGGCAAGAAAGTTGGAAATCGGAATAAACCGGCACCCCTCCATTAAATGGGTGACATCACCCATTTTTTGGATGATGTCACCCATTTCTCACCCACTTTAAAAATGAACTGGGACCAGTACATGGAACTTCGCCCTTAGTGGTGATTGATTGAGGGCCACTTCACACGCGAGCCAAGAGCCGTAACCACAGAATTGTGAGAGCCCAAAAGAAAGTGTCCAAAGGCCGTCCCAAGACACCTCCAAAGTCATGTAGTGTGGTCACGGACCCTCAAGTGCAGTGTGAAGTCATACATGACCGGGGCCCCGGGCCCTCCACCGAATGCTATGACAATGAATTTCCATTCATGCGGGTCCTCACACATAATAAAATAGAACGAATCAACGGTTGTGAGTGTTCAGTGCCATGGTCTCCCAGTTTTGTGTTAGGCCTACCTCCAAGAGGTGGTTTATGAAAATAGTCCAAGTGACCATGAAACATGATCCATGCGATGCCACGTAGGAATCCATGTAGACTTTACATCCATCTTGCATTCACATACTCCGTTGGTCCCTCAAGCGGAGTGTGGAGCGAACTTGGACCGGCTCCGCCTTTCCCACCAATGAGAGTGCTTGAAGTGTACTGGTCACCAGAGTTCGGGAAGTTTTTGAAGCCTTAGTGGCTAATTGCCGGTAGTTGATACAAAGGGTCGGATTTTTTCCAATTTACATCGGCAAGAGCCGGTCTTTTGTAAAATCAATCGGCCAATTGCCTACATTTTCATATTTTCATTGGCCAATATCCAATTAAATGGAATTCATATCGGCACTAATTGTTTAAAAAATGTATGAAAAGTTATTAGAAATCATTTCTTATTGAATAAGTGAAAAGAAAGGCATGTTCAAAACTTTAAATTTGAAGAGTTAATATCCTTGGCAAGAATTGAACCTAGCAATGCCTTCACCGGTTGAAGGCCAAGGATCCCCCAATTCTTCATAGAAGCAATTGGATTTGGTCATGAAAAGGTTGCATAATTCAAAAAGTTTAAGGTTTAGGGTACTTCCTCAAGTGCATCATTTGATGCCCAGACAAATAGCGCTCTGGATTGCTATACAAATAGCGAAACTTAGCAGCATCCTTCCCAAAGATCTAGAGCACTTGTTAGAATGTCATCAAAATCATTGTCTGGGCCTTCTATAGCAACACGCATCATGCTTTCTAAGTTAGATGTAGACATTCGATTACGAAGTTTTTGTTTAATAGTATTTTGAACAGAAAACGCCCTTTCACATGTTGCAGTACTCACACATTGGCACCTGGCCTGCATCCCTCGACTTGCCGTTCAAAGCCCTGACCACTTAGATATCCATGCTCACGACCGGGAGGGTATCGGTTACCATTTCCCGGGTATCGGCCAGTATTTGAACACTTCTTCCGGCTTAAATCCGATAACTCACAAGAAGAATCAGCTACATTTCCGAGAAATTTTCTAGTCCATTGGCTAATTGCCGGGGGATTGAATTTACTGTCGGATTGGCATCCGATGGTTGGAAATTTGGATCGGCCATGAGGCGAAATCCATCGGCTGATAATGAACTAGCCGTCGGTTTTCCCCGACCATTGCTGGTCACGGGCTCTCAGTCTCATGTGTGAAGTGGCCCTGAGTGCACCACCACGGACTCCACGATTTCGATCGAAACTTTGCGAAATCTTCATAATCGGTGGAATCGTGTCCCTTTAGCTTTGTTGGTGACATGTGTTTCACGCCCCTGGAGGCTTTGCAGGTAATCAGCCGATTAGCCTCCGGTCGGGACCCTTTTGTCAGTGTGCACCGGTCAGGCACTGATGTGGCTCCGTAACTGCCCCTGCCCTCAGTCATGGGCTCATGAAGACACTTCCACAGACTTAACTAAGATAGGTTGAGTTATGGCGGGTGTAATTCAGTTGGTTTTTCTTGTTCTCTGAGACTCTGTCTTCTAGCGATTCGATTAGATTGACATGTTCAAATATGGGTTGCATTTAGAGTTAGGGGCTGTTTACATCATGGACCATGGAGTTGTCCCATGTCGGAGGCCATTTTTCCATGGTCACACTTCATGATAACACTTTCATGGTCCGATTTCTAAAAAATGCATTTCTTAAAGTTTTTGGGCCCCGCACTAGCTAGGCGTGAACAAAATGTGGACCAAGAGAAGTGACCATGCATCCAAAAAGGGCACTTTTTGGGAATTTTTGTGTGTTTGACCTTCTCCCTTCTTCTTCTCCCCTACTTTCCTTGCAACAATGAAAAACGTTTGGCAATATATCTATAATTTAAAACATCGTTTCTCTGCCAAGGTCCCTTGAAGCCTTCTGCCCCTTCAAATATTCAACTTTTAGTGGGGTGAGTTCCAAGTCCCCTACAAGGAAATCAACTACCAATGCCTCACAATCATTGACTAAATAGAGTCTTAGCTTCAACTATTTCTATGTAAGGCCTTGCATATTGTAAGAACTTAGTTTTGATCATGGGTCCGGACCCACAGTTTATGGAGCTCATATAGAGTGAACATGTGAGTCATATAACGAGAACGCTCCCCTCTAAAGTAATGTTACCTGATTTAGCACCCCTTTGTATTTGTGTTTGGTGTGCAACGTGTGATCATGCCCTAAGTGTATATCCTACATAACCCAATCTCATCACGAGTTACTTCTTACCACATGGCATCTAAGTTGGCGTTACATACGGTAGATAGGTCCCAAGTGGCTCATTCTCTTAATCGGACCCCTAGATTTAATCGATATGTGGTTTGGTGAGGATCAAAGGGAAAACATCACAACGACACATGCTCAAAACAAATTGGACTACGTCTTCAGATAAAAATTACCTACTCTACACTCAACAACCACCAACATGCATCATGCATCATTGTTGTCTAGTTTCTTATTAGAGAACTCTTTATATTTTGGTGTTAATGAAATCATTAATTTTCAAAAATTAGTAGGTGATTTAGATAAGATGACAGTTGCTAACTTGGGTAGGCAACACCAAAGATCTTTGGACTCCTCTTTCAAGAGTTCTTGAGAATATTTGTATTTGTTTGGAGTTATAAGGCATTATTTCACACCATCTATATTGCTCAAACTCGTTGTATATATTTTTAAGCTCATATTACTTATGTTTTCATAATCCCTCAATAATACGACAACTTTATGCCATTTGTCATATTAATGAGAAGATGACACCTCAATAATACGACTTTCTTTTGTGTTTCCCAAACGTGTCATACTAAAGAGGGAGAACAGTAGGCTGTTGGTGTAGGGCTTTTCCAAACAGCATTCGCCAGCAAGCAGCTGCTAACGCCACTCATGTGGCTGCCTCAACGCCCCTGCCGCCTCCCTTGGCTGTGTTCAGGCCACGCCTGTGCACACTTTGTCAAAGTGCACTTCTCCCCTCCCACCATAGCCTACTCCACCTTACTTACAATCCCCCAGCCTCACCAGGTCCTCCAGGATTTGGGCGAACCAACCCATACGCTCGTACTTTGTTGGATGCCTAAACCCTTGCCTCCAAGGAACCAGTGTACGGGTTGTTTCGCCCCAGCCGTCCTCCGGGACTCATCAGCCGGGACTACTACCTCCCGATCTCCAGTAACTTAGGGTCGGTTCACACCGGTCCCAAGTCCCAAGTCACTTGAGGTCAATCTGTGCAATCTCAGCCGTTGAGAGCATGGAAGTTGGGACTTACCATTTCACACGAAGTCCCAAGTCCTAAGTCCCAAGTCACTTAAGGTCAATCCGTGCAATCTCAACCGTTGAGAGCATGGAAGTTGGAACTTACCACCTCACACAGGGTCCCAAGTCCTAAGTCTCAAGTCACTTGAGGTCAATCCGTGCAATCTCAGTCGTTGAGAGCATGGAAGTTGGGACTTGCCACCTCACACAAGGTCCCAAGCCCTGAGTCCCAAGTCACTTGAGGTCAATCCGTGCAATCTCAACCGTTGAGAGCATGGAAGTTGGGACTACTACTTCACACAAGGTCCCAAGCCTTGCGTCCCAAGTCACTTGAGGTCAATCCGTGCAATCTCAGCCGTTGAGAGCATGGAAGTTGGGACTTACCACTTCACACGGAGTCCCAAGTCCTAAGTCCCAAGTATGACATGGATACCCACATGGCGACACTTTTTAGAGGTGAGGCTCGGGACTTATGTTGGGAGTTGGGTTGAACAAAAAGCTAGACCCAACTCTCAAACACAAGTCCCGTGAATATATTCACATAAAGTAATCAAAATCTGACTTTTAATGATAATTAACCATATTTTTAGGGTTTCTTGAGGCTCAAAAGTTGGGGCATTGACTCCATGTTGGGACTTGCTAACATGAGTGGGACTTGGGACTTGGGACCCCATGTGAACGGCTGGGGATTCGTGGCACTCACTAAGGAACATCCATCCAAGATATTGTGGATGAAGTGGCTCCAATAAAAAAAGCCCCCTATGGGGTTGAGGGCCGATTCATTCGAATGTGACATCACTAGACTAATTCGGGGCCTTTGACTCTATTTCCGGAATCAAATTGCCTAAAAATAGTCATTTAGATGATTCCTGCATTTTTCATCCGCATGGATGATTTTACTTGAGTGCCACGAATCCCCGGCCCATGTGAACAGGCCCTTACATTCATCAGGACTGTACCCCGGCTGCTGCATGCTACGGTGGTTCTTCCACTTGTCCATGCTGATAATTCCTACAACTTGCCTGGCCATTCAAACAGCTTTGTATTCATTCCTGCAGTCATTCATTCCAGCAACCATCCTCGTGTTGTTAATGAAGTAGTGAAGCAAGCTACACGAAATATGATATTCAGTGTCATATGGTATTTTACTGTATGTCACTATGGTAACTTTTTGGATGACACTTCTTATGACGTGACTGAACAAACTTTGTCATGGATGATGGATGAGTTCATCCATTGGCCAAAACCCTTACCTTCTCTTGTTAGCAACTTGTGATGATATGTTGTCATGGACGATTGAAATTTGGATGAAAAATCACTTGGTAGGTGACAGGAATTGCAACACTGTAAATCTATAAGCCCCCAAATTTTTTTACAAGGAATGACAAATAGTGTGGGGTTGACGTTTAGTGTTGGTGACACTAAATATCATATTTAGTGTAGCTACCGTGGCTATTTACTGAGACTAATACACTGAATGTTTGGTACTACTTAGTGTCATAATATGGTAAGACACTTCTTGGTTATGGATGAGTTTACAAGAACTGTCATCCCAACTTTACAAGTATGGCATGTTCTGCATCCTAACATTTTCTGTAATAAACTGTTGTCATGGATGATTGAAATTGCGGATGAAAAATCACTTTATTGTAAATCTATAGTGCCCAAATGTGTTTATAAGGGATGATGTTTAGTGGTATGTTTACAAATAGTGCTGGTGATATTCACTAGTATAAAAATATGCCCAAAAAAATCGATTTCGGCTCCGGTTCTTTATGGCATCGTTTTCTACTAGTGATTGTACGACCGGTTTACAATTAGTATTGAGCAAGATGAATCGTAGAATTGGTGACACTACATACACTATTTAGTGTATTGTTGTACAATACCTACGACTAGAGTAATTTTAGTGTGACACCTCCAAGGAAGTTACAGCAAGGTTTCATCTAAATATATTACTCTTCTTGAGCAAAAGTCGGTGGTGTCTACGTATCAACCACTACTGAAATGAATAATAAATAATGACTCAAAGAATTCAATTGAGTCCAAGTCCCACAGAGGCACGCACGGTCGAGATTTGCACCCGTCACAAACCCCAAATGTCCAGAATCACAACTCCAAATCATACATCAATGAATGAGGAGAACCGACCGCTAGTTATAGATGAACTGGTTGAATTTGAGAAATAACAAAGTTGAAGTTCAAGACTTCAAGACAATTACCGATCATTTAAGATGACTTTATGGAATATATACTTCAAATTCATGAAGAGAAACTAACATCTCATCGCATGTAAGCGGTTGGACAGTTGGACTTGGAAACACTACATTTTTAGCAAATTATGCCGAAAAATCCTCCCCGGACACTAATATACATGATGCACATTTGACGGGTAGTGAAGGGCATGCGACGGGTATCTGACGGGTGCAAATCTCAAAACTGCACAGAGGTGCTTGTTGTATTGAATCTCGGTGCCACAAATGACTCGTGTTGTGAACTTGCTAGACTTGTGGTTAGAATTAAATTCAAAGTGACAGAAAAGCCCACCTTCAGGAAATGTTACAATAAGATTTGATCTAAATATATCATTATTCTAAAGCAAAAGGTGGGCTTTCTTTTCCGTGTCAACCACTACTTAGTATAAATAAACAATGGACCTTTAAAACAATTCAAGTGAGTTCCCGTCAGAAGCATTTGTTGTACATATTGAACTTGCTAGACTGTTGTGATGATGGCAGTCGTGGTTGTGGTTAGTATTAATGTCAATTGTGACAGAAGTCCATCAACCCACCTCCAGGAAAGTTTTTTTTTTTTTTTTTTTTTTTTTTTGGAGACAGAAGGCCGACAGGTCAACGCCAAAGCACAGGAGGCAGTTGACCACCTGGCAAGTTTTCCGTCAAGTAGGGAGGAGATTTCACAGCCGGGATTCGAACCGCCAACCTCTTCCTTGAGATTTGGGTATCCCTCCACCATCATCCGGTAGTTTAGGGTCGTCTCGGACCAACCTCCAGGAAAGTTACAATCACAAAGTCTGATCTAAATAATCAGCCTTATTCTTAACTCGAAAAGTGGTGTTTTCGTATCAACCGCCGGTTTTAAGCAAATATCGGACATGCAAATGATGCAACTCCCACAAACGTGGATGGCTTTAGATGCAAGGATGTTAATTGCATTAACTTCAGCCTGCTTTCATCATTTAAAGTTCTACAGTTTATCTCAACTGTGGGAACATCTACACCGTTTAGGGTATTCAGTGTCACATAAGCTATTTTCGAATGGCCTAAACTCGATGCCTAAAGGTCTCAAAGTGTCACATCTGTTGATTGCCAATCTTATATTGTCCACCAACATAAGTAAATTCGTTGAGTGAAAGAAATAAAAATTATGACATTGAGCGTAGCACATTGGGATACTTGAGATGATAGTTTTGTGTTTCAGTATGCAAGAGGAAGGTATTATTGAGCATACTAATGGCAAGTATCATGTATTTACAATTTCGTATGCAAGGGGGAGATATTCTTGAGCATACTAATGGCAAGTGTCGTTTTGTACACTTTAGTCATCTTGCAGTCCATTGTGTAACATAGGCATGCACCCCCATAACACTATTGAACATACTCATCCCAAGATAAACTATTTATTGAGAATGTAGTATTATACCGAGCAAAGTTGTTTATGTTCTATAATGTCTCAACAGCCTATTGAACTTTTGTTAGTAAAACTTGAACTCCTAAGTAAGACATTATTTGCATTGCGCAACTCCGAATAGTACTCTAATATAGTTTGAAATATACTCTAATATGATATGGTGTTGTCATAATATTATTCAGCTGCATGGTTGTGCTCCATTCTATGTTTAGCATATGACATGGGTCTCCACTATCTTACCTCCATGGGAAAAAACTTAGAAAGTAGGAAGAAACCGACACCGATACGAATAATGAATAGTGCCAATTTGGTTAGTAAGCATAATGTGAATAATGTCGGTATTTTCAATGATAGTGTTGCTATGCATAGTAATTTCAAGGAATAATATTGAAATGAATAGTGTCTTTTGCGCATATTCCTGGGATGAACAATAATTCCTGTGCATAGAACATAATTTCCAAGTTCAACTTGAATGTATGAATAATAAACAAATATTCTCAATTTGTTTGTGGGGTCCATGGAATATATTTGACATATTCCAGAATCATGAAACCGACCCAGATGGCTGAATAATATGACGGTCATGTGACAATGAACAACATCAAATTAACTTAGTGCATGTGTGTATGGCGGCACGAAAACAATGCTTGCTCCGTGTGGGAATTTGCATAGTACATTCTAATGAGACGTATATTGGGAAAGTACTCATGGGAGTGTACAATCCACCCTTCACAAAGTATCAAGGATTCGGCTACTCCTTTGACGTAGTACCCTTTGGAACATTTCGATCGATGAGGTGAATGATCTTACCTTCAACAACAATAGGTGGGACGAGAAGAAGATACATGGAACTATATGGCTTGGTCTTCTCAACTACGCGAGAATTGCATGGGGGAAAACCGTCGAAGGACTTAAAGAGGGCGGCTATCTATGGCGGCGATCTCACTAAATTTGACAGTGTGTGGAGTGGGAATGAGCTCATCTATCACAAGTCAAATGACAAAATTGTGTGTCATAATAGGGTGCCTAATGTTGGCTTAGTTAGTCATGTTTGGGTTCAATGCCCTTTGTGGGGTCTTGTGGCTCCGTCGCATGCACCCTAGAGAGCTTCCCCATCTATGTTCTGGGTCCCAGTGGCTTTGTATGTTTTTGGCAATGAAATAAACCTTGTGTCATTTGTCTCCTTAAAAATCAAATTAACACACACACACACACACACACACACACGACACGACACGACACGACTGTCATCATGTTGTAAGTTAAACTAACATTGATGTGGCTCCTCAGGCAATGGAAATTGGTCTCCTTGTCACTATGCAAATTATCCCAATTAGCGAGGGAGGGTTAATAGTGAGTGTGGGTAATGAGTGAAGGTAATACCGAATTTCTTTATCCTATGAAATTAGTGCCACCAAAAGATCTAGGAAGTAGTCTTCATCCAAACACTATTCACTGAAAATACCGGCACTTGGCAATATTCATTGACAAGCATGTGTTTCCATTTTTTTTAACACTCTACAAACAACTTAGAACACACACTAATTTTCTTGAAATCTATGGTAAAATGAGCATGTACTCATGAACTTAGTGACACTCATTAAAAAATAGCCTTCAATAACTTTGAGATTTAGCTAAATAGTGTGTGCTCCGGGAATTAGTACAGTAAATATGATATTTAGTGTATATGGTATTTCATGTCACTATGTTAACTTTTCGGATGACACTTCTTATGAATAAGTGAAAGAACATTTTCATGGATGATGGATGAGTTCATCTATTGGCCAAAACCCTGCCTTCTCTTGTGAGCAACTTGTGATGAAATATTGTCATGGATGATTGAAATTCGGATGAAAAATCACTTGGTAAGTGACAGTAATTGCAACACTGTATGTCTAAAATGCCCCCAAAAATTTACAAGGAATGACAATTAATGTTGGGTTATCATTTAGTGTTGGTGACACTACACCGCGGTTTACAATTAGTATTGAGCAAGACAATTAGAATCGGTGGCACTAAATATCATATTTAGTGTACCACCCTCACTAATCAGTGTAGCAGTCCCATAGGCTCAGTATCACTAGTCTACCAAGTTTAATTTTGATAACGTGAATTTATCTAATACTTGCACTTGAACAAGACTATTTGTTATTGAATTTTGAGCTCAACTCTTCATCTAAAGACATTTAGATCTACGATCTACCTTCTAAGATCACACTTTCATCATTTAGAAACCAATTTTCCAACCCTTCAAGGTGGTAAGATCAATAGATAACTTCCTAGCCCTAACATATTTTGGAAGTGATACACAATTACAATAGTATTACAATAACTATCATGCGAGGGGGGGTGCTAAGCCACACTTCATTTTTTTTTAGCAAGATTTGGTCATGTGAAAATGAGAACCCCAATTGGAGAGGTTAGGGCCATTGAGGGTTAAGGACTACCCACCTTAGAAGTCTCTTGTTTACGACTCCCTTTGTAACACACAAGTATTTCATTTCTAGGACTTGTAATCAAGATTGATATTTGTTAGAGATAATGTCACAACACACGGGTTTGTGTGACCCGTTGAGCATATAAGGGCCGGTTCACATAGGGTCCCAAGTCCCAAGTATGACATGGATGCCTACATGGCATCACTTTTCAAGGGGAGGTGAGGCTCCGAACTTGTGTCGAGAGTTGGGTTGAGCTAAAACCTAGACCCAACTAACAACACGAGTTCTGAGAGAGTTTTTGTCTAAAATAATCAAGATTTGACAAAATATGATGTACTAAACTATATTCTTATTGGGCTCTTGAGACTCATAAGTTGAGACTTTGCCTCCATGTTAGGGACTTGTTGACATGAGTGGGACTTGGGACTTGGGACTTGGAAAACCCATGTGAACCGCCCTAAGTATTAAAACCTGCTATCATTCGGAACAATTTAACTTACTTGTTTTGCCTGACACTTCAAAATTTATTAAAAGATTCTATGATTCACCCCCGCGACACTGTAAAGTTGTATTTGTACTCAATGGCTTCCCCGTGTGGGGCCATGATATGTGAAGGAAAAGAACGCCTTATAATGCCATGCAAGGAAAGAGGATTCCAACCGCATCCCACAAGCCTCCAGTCCAGTTGTCTGGGGAGAGTTTTGGACATAATCGGTCAAGATCCTCGTGTTTTCCAAGGCCAACCGGTTCCATGTTGACATCTTTCAGTTTTTCTTTACTAGATTGAGGAATATTCTGTAAAATACTCTCAACGACTGGCAGTTTTTGAACCGGTTGTTTTTGCAAACTCAACCGGTTCATCTATAATGAAGGCATGTGCACCTTAAAACCAAGACATCGCTCAAAACCGATACCCTTGAAATCTTGCATAATAGGCATATGTTGATTTGAGAGTGGTCACCATGTGAACATCAAGGCCACCTAATGATTTTGGGTGCCAACACAGTTTTCACTTTAAAATTGTGTTTATTTCAATATTGAGGGGAGGAGGGATAATTTTTTTTTTAAATCCAATACACCCAGTCTCCTTTTTTTCTACATGGTTTCCCCCCCCCCCGGGGGGGGGGGGGGGTCATATAGTTGCCACATGTATGTCAAATACCTAGACTTCTTGGTTTAAGGTGCTCCTACCACTAGTAGAAAATTATGCGAAAAAGAACTGCAGTCGTTTTCCCATTGCAAATTTTTCTTTTTCATTTTGCGATTGCAATTTTAAACGTTTTGGGGCGTTTAATATACCGTTGGAAAGGTATTTTCAAGATCTTTCCAACGGTATATTACAAGCCCCAAATTCATGAAAATTTCAGTTGGTAAACTAAAAAACAAATCTGCAATCGTTTAGCGAATGCAGAGCAAGCTGGTCAAAAGAACCGCAATGGGAAAACAACTGTGTTTCTTTTCACATAGTTTTCTACTAGTGTACCTTAGTGGTCGGTTGTCTGTGTTCATTGCTCCAATCCAAATGATGCCTAAGTTGCATGGTACGATCCTTGTTCGGGTGAGCATGAAATTGAAACACAAACACAAACATACACAATATTACATTACACTCAACCATACCTAGCTGCCTTGACTTGATCAAACAATGACCCTAGAGATTACCTTCACCTCAAGGATTTTCTTAAACACGAATGTGAATTGTACTTGAAGCAACCATCGACTCCACCACAACGCAAGATCATTGTTGCCTACCGCGCCTTGAACCATAGACTTGCCATTGCAACTGGACAATGGACGATTATCCCTACCTCTAGAGATACTAGACTATGCCATTTTTTGCTCCTATAATGCAGTTGAAAATGAGGCACATTTCGTGTTGGAATGTCCCTTATATAACCCTGTTAGAGAGAAGTTTCCATCACTATTTGAGAACGTAGTTCCAGGGAGCCTTGAGTCTTCCTTTCAATTAGACCACCAAGTTGACATTAGCCTCTAGATCACGGAAGCTACCATGCTCCGCCACTGTAGAAAATTAGCTGGTTTGAAACCATCCTGATGCACTTTCAGTCCCATTAGCCTTCTTGGCTTCCCGGACTTTAAAATCAATGTCATTTCATTCATTGCATTTCTGAATGTGTCGACAGTGCAGAAGGAGACATTTTTTTGAAAAGCAACGGCTTCCAAGCAAAGGGCACAAGGATCTCGACAAAAAGAACTCGAAAGGGGCAGGTCTAGCACTCACTGCTCCGCTGTCTGTAAGTAAGCTCCAGGCTTTTTTTGCCCACGATTTTTGGTTTTCCGACCGGTTGGTGCCGATGGAATAAAGAGTGTAGCAGTTTCATCCATATTTTGAATGAGATCACCTTAAAATAAATGGATGAAAAATGGTCAAATGGATGTTTTTAGTTTGGCGATTTGTGTTTCCGGGTTTGGTATGAACTGCACCCAAAAAAAAATTTGGGTTTTCCCCCCACTTATTGGTTGTATTTTGCCACCGAAAAAAAGGTTAGTAGGTACCCCAATTGCACTTATATATTCTATGTATGACTCTCTCTCTTGCTAAGTTACTCCATGCTTCTGTTTTCATACCGTAGTACCATAGCAGGTTCGTCCTAAAATAATTCTAAAAATAAAAAAACGTAAAAATTAGAAAATTCTGAAGACAAAAAAACGAAAATAGAATAAATTAGTTTTTGAAATATTTTGCTATTTCTAAGCTATTTAGGGTCATTTTTACTTATTTTTTGCTAAAAAACAAAAATTGAGAAATTCGGTTTCTGAGAGGCGAACCTTATTTTTTCAAAAAAATTAAATATTCGTTCGCCAGGTGGCGAACCTGCTATGGTGTTACGGTATTGTCCCAAGGTTGCCTTCCCTTGATCGAGCTTTATATTATGGACAAAGGGTGGGTTTACACTAGGGTCCAAGATGAAGGAAAATTCAAAATTTTGGCTGAGAGGGAAAAATTTGGACTTAAGAAGTTTACGCTAAGGTCCAGGTCGTAGGTATGACAAACTGCAGTGACACTAATCTGGCATCACTTTTCTACCAAATGATGGCAGTCTCCACTCAGAATACATCCCTACTAGTTTGAGAAACCCATCTTCTTTCAAGCTTGGGTCCACTGGGGATTGAATCTTGAGTCTGAAAGTAAGGTCCATTAATGAGTTTTTGGACCTTAAGTTTCTTAGACTTGGACCCTGATGAAAATCCATTGTAATTGTGATTAGTTTAGAATTGTTACTCTTACATATCGTTATTCAGTTTCTAGAACCGAGTTTCGTGGGTCCAAGAGTAATATTGAGTAGGTTCTATAGTGTGTTTTTTTTTGCATATTTGTCCACCTCCATATTCATATGTTGAACCCAGAGTCTTGGAGTTACAATGGCTACCGTGGCACTAGTCCTCCCCTATGCACCTGCCAAGCTCATAGATAGGAGGGAGGGGCCTACAAAATGAGATTAGATATACAAGTAAACTCGTCCAATGAATAATGTTATGGAATTGTTAAAATGACCACATAGTTTGTTAAAATGACCGTAGAGATGCGTTGTGGGGTCACATGACCTATCAAAATATGATTTTTTCATCACACACATGAAGAGGAGCAAGGTATAACATCTATGTTAGAATTAATAAACTTGGCAACTTGGATGACAAGTTATAGCCTAGTCAACACCTTACATCTTGAATGAGGTTGTTTTAACCAGTGTGTGGTTGATTTAACTATCCCCTAATGTTATGTAGCTCTTCACTCACTTCTCCTAAGACATTAAAACGCAAATAATATGAGATGATTAGCAAATCCAAATCAAAGTTGTTTTCCTCAAGATTGTGGATGAGTATGATGTTTGTGGGTAATATCAAACTTGATTTTGTGAATTTCATTATTTATCAATAAGAAGTTGAGTTGCAAGGATACATTATGTGCATGGGGCTGACACTTAGTGTGGCTTGTGGGAACCACGTGCGGTGAGGGTATAATTGTTTGGGGGTATCATCTTGCTCACAAGCAATTAAATGACCCATTCATTAGGTCATTTTTCAATTGTGCATATTTTGTAGTACTTTTCAATCACTTTGAAAGGCTGGGGTTAGTCATTTTCATGTACCATGTGGTTATTATGAATCAACAAGTGGCTAGTCGGAGAGTGAGATGCCCTATGATTATCCGCGACACGTGGCCAATTCTAGTTGTTTGTTTGACCGAGGCCAAACTTTGGCTCATTTCAAAAACCATCTCAAGAGGCATTTTCTTTATACCTTGGACAAACACATGAGTCTCTTGCATGGCAGCTATAATACACAATCTCAAAGTAGATTGATAGCTACTGAAGACAATGCCAATGATAGAGCTAACTCGGACACAAGGATCACCTAGCATCTATTGTTGATGGACATGAGACCCAAAAAAAAACAAAGATACAACATTTTTGGAAATTTTTTCTGCAAATTTTGTTTTGAGACTTAAGCTTGAAAAGGACGGCAAGGATGAAAACTCGGAGGTGGATTCCAATGCCACTTTGGAAGGGGATTCTAATTCAACTATAAAGACTTGGAAGGAAATTGGTGAGGTTTCAAAGGAGGGTGAGGCCAATCATGATTTGGAGAAGGCGTCACAAGAGGAGCATGAGAACCACAACCAAGAACTTGTGGAATCACAACAAGATAGAGAAACTTGAAATTTTAAATTTTAAATATGAAGACAAAGAAACATGAAATTGAGGAAACCCCACCTTGAAAATGAAGATCTTGCTAGTAGGCTTGAGTGCATGGAATGTTGAGGATCGTAAACCGATCTCACCGTTCACATACACCAAACTCTCATAATGCAATGCCACGACCTCAACCAATCTCTTCCACATTACTTACCTAAACCCGTCATCCAACGTTCTTTCAACCATTTTTTTTTAATTCTTCAACAAATTTTCATCCATTATGAACGAGACGGGGGAATGTATACACTATAACCCTTTTGTAATTTCTCTATAGCATGGTATCTTAGAAATAACATAAACCTAATTTCATGGAATTTATAACACCCTACATTATTTTGAACTCAAAGTCATATATTGTGTGGGGCCAACTTTATTTTGAAACCACTTCAGCTTTTTTTTTATGCCATCGTTAAAGAAGACCCTATCTTTGGCCGCACATAGTTTCTAAATTTTGGGGAGTGTCAGCCCCCTGATTATGTGTAGAGTGTGCCAAGGGTAGTACATGTGTATATAATGGGTGATTATTAGGAATGATATTAAGTGATTCAAAAAACTATCACTTACAATCAATATAATGGAGAAACTAATTTGCACAACGGTGACTAGAAAGTGCAAGCATGATAAAATGGACGAAAAAAATGCTCCAGTATCCTATACCCATGGGTTTTGGGTCAAACACCTTAGAATTGTAGCAAATTTTTGTTTAAATTTAATATTTTTTCATGCCGACCTCTATTGTTGTGTTGAGTACTCAATCGTAGAATACCACAATGAGATCTTTAAATTTATCATTAAAAGAAATCCTCAAAATCAAATGACTAGATCAGGTTTTGGACGTAAATTTCATGACCTTAACTATTTTGAACTTGATTTTCTTTTCATATTCCTCAATTTCATTATACACTTGAGGTCATCATCATATTTGTTTTTGTAGAAAATCATCATTTCAATGCAATTTTATCATAGATTAAGATTTTTTTGAACAATTACTTGTTTAATATCACCACATGCATACCCACTTGCACCGTCTTCTAAAATATGTGGACTTTTTTTTTAGATTGTTTTGCCAACATAACTTGCTCGGCTTTGTAGATCAATATGTTTTTTTAAATGTTTATGATTTTTTCACAAAATTCAAAATTGGTATATTGATTTGAATCACTTTCATTTAAAACATGTTCAAGGATCAAGAGTTGTCCACTTTACCATAGTCCATAGTACATATTAGATCCTCATCAGATCCATGTACATATGTAGGTGTGTATTAGATTCTCAAAACCGTGTAGTTCAAATATTGCTATGAATGTCAAGTTCTTTATGAAGTTTTGAAAACACAAAGAATTCCTCCGAGTGAATTTGAAAGAAGGTTGGTAAAATCACTTGGATGAAATTTATGATTCAAAGGCCGTGACTCTTGCTCATACATTTGGTTGACATCACAACAAGGTAAACTTCACTTAAAATGGCTAGGCATTTTGAGCCCGGTTATCTTAAAAGTTTTCCACTACTTGAAAACACGTCACATGATGATCTAGGAAAGCTTCTAAAGGAAAGTGGGTGTGTTTTGCACATGATGTTTTGGAGCTATATCATGCACTACATAATTATTATTAAAACAAGATTTTAATGTCATGGCATCTCTTAGCAGGCCCACACACAAGTTACATCAAGGAATGCAACATCTGCTACTTGGCATATTGCGATCAATTGTAAATATTTGAATCAATACTCAATGTCAACACTCTTGGATCTCAATTTGAGCTTAGAAGGAGGTGTTAACCCTTAAAGGTCAAAGAAAAATTGCCCCAAAATTGTCTGAATCAATTCAGTCCTATTCATAACCTCTTTAAAAATTGTCGACACATCTTATGGTCAATTTGATTGCATAGATAAAGTTTTGTAAGGTTAGGATTGTTCACACAGGTTTTCAACTATCCACATGTCCAAAATCATAAGATAATTTTGTATGTTGGTATTGTCTAGTAGTAGTGTGCCCAGATGAAAACATCTCGGCCTTTAGGGGAACTAATGTTGTTGTTGTTGTTTATATTTGGCATAAGATTGCATCTCACCATAGAAACTCGAGCTTCATACTTCAACATTCACTCATTCCATCGTAATGGAGGGATGTGGAGGGGTGAGTAATTGTCTCCTAATTTAATGGATACTCGATGGGTTACACGTCCAAAACGAACCATATGAAACTTTGTTTGTAAAATTCGAAATGTTTTTTGAATTACACCTCATGTTCAAGATATTGGAGTAGGCGCCAAAGTAGGTTTAGGCCTTGCTTAATTATGCTCAATTATGTTTAGTTGCATTTGATTATGCTGAATTAGTTTAGATGTGTATGAATACTTGTGAAAGGAGAAGCCATTAATTTAAAATGAAAATAAATTCAATCTAAAACGAATTAGCTAAACTAGCACATTATTTTAAGTTCAATTTCAAATTGACAAAGGCCCTTTCAAATGGTAAGTCACAATATATATCACCTCATTGCTAATGAGGATTATTTAATGTATTTTCAACCTCCAAGTTAATTATATGGTTTATGGTCCCACTTTGGAAATGAAACCCAAGTCAATTGCTTAATTACTAAGTGGAAGCGAACACACACACACGCTCGCGTATATATTTGGGTCTTGAAGGTGAGGTGCACTCAATGTGGTTTTTTATGGACAAGGCAACCTTCATGAATGCAAGGGCAATTTATTTTTGAAGTCAACTAGGGTGGGGAACATTTTCATGTTAGATTCATAATTGTTTTTCGTGGGTTGCCTAAGGGTTGCAGGACGCGGGCCTTGGACCTTATCCTATCAAGAGACCTCTCTCCCCAAAAGCTCATTTGGGAAGAGTTAGCATCCTGGGGGGGGGACTCTTTGTTGGAGACCTAAATGATGTGCGTGGGTCCCTGTGAATTTAAACCTGCTATATACAAGAAGTTTATAGAGGGAAAAAAATGCATACGTACTAACGACATGCTGGAAAATGGATTGATGTATTTATACTAAGCTTTTTAAGCTTTTTAGTTCAATGTGATGAATGCCTCCACTACATCTACAAAATACAACTCATGAATTAAATAGGCCTTCGTTACATATAAAATCCACTGTTCACTTTCCAATCGGAAAGTCGTTGAACATTTTTTCATACATAGCATGTACAACTCAACAATTGCATCAAACATTCAAAGACAAGAGCACAATAACTTAGCCACAATTTGGAGAAAAAAAAACTCAAGGGAGTCCATCAATGCTCTCATTGCCTCCAATTTGTAAAATCTTAGAAACCATATTCAAACCCTAATAAGTTTGGACACGGTAGCCATTGAGGACTATGTAACCATTTGACAAAAATGGATGAAGCGCGAGTTGGATGAAACTAACACATCTATCGTCAATTTTCATCTAACCTTAGGGCCTCTTTTTGTATAAATACCTTTACTTCAAAAACATTAATAGCCTTTTAAAATGTACATACTAGAGAAAAGTATTACCTCTCCCTTATGTATACTAGGTATGCCAATGCCTCAAACAATACCCCTTCTTGAACCTATGTTAGTTTGTATGTGGTATGAAGAGTCCACCCCTTGGGGTTAACATCCAACACCCATATACACGTGTATGATTAAAGATTGGTAACCAAATTAGACCCTGCTTACCTAATAATTAATGCATTGTTATGATATTTAGTGTCATGTGCACTATTTGCGAAGGGCCTAAACTAGATGCCTAGAAGTGTCTTTACATCCATCTTGCATTCACATACTCTGTTGGTCCCTCAAGCGTAGTGCGAAGTGAACTTGGACCCAGCCCACCTTTTCCACCAATGAGAGTGCTTGAAGTGCATTGGTCACGGGCCCTCAGCCTCGTGTGTGATGTGGTCCTCGGTCCGGTCTTGTGTGTGTAGTGGCCCTTAGCTATTGCAAACACCCAAATATTGCACAGACTGAGGGCCACTTCACACAAGAGCCAAAGAGCCATGACCACGAAATTGTGAGAGCCCAAAAGAAAGTGTCCAAAGGCCGTCCCAAGACACCTCCAAAATCATGTAGTGTGGTCACGGATCCTCAAGTGTAGTGTGAAGTCATACGTGACCAGGCCCTCAACCAAATGCTATTTCAATGGATTTCTATTCATGCGGGTCCTCACACATGATGAAATAGAATAAACCAATGAGGTCTCCCGATTTTGTGTTAGGCCTACCTCCAAGAGGTGGTTTTTGAAAATAGTCCAAGTGACCATGAAACATGATCCATTTGATACCATGTAGGAATCCATGAAGACTTTATATCCACCTTGCATTCACATACTCCGTTGGTCTCTTAAGCGTAGTGTGAAGGGGACTTGGACCGGCTCCACTCTTTCCACCAATGAGAGTGCTTGAAGTGTACGGTCACGGGCTCTCAGTCTCGTGTGTGAAGTGACCCTGCCTTGACCCAACCAGTTACCAGAGTGCAGACTCTTTGCCACACTTGACACGCGCCCCTCGCTTGCCTTCCAACTTTAGGTTGCGCTTATCAAAACCTGGAGGCTTTTACTCTCACTTTGGCTGGCTCGTCCAATCGAATAATAAGCTAACTTGTGTGTCGGCATGCCTGGCCCCAGCCATCTTCCGTGGTCCGACTTCATGGTCCATGGTGTAAACTAGCCCTGACGCAACCATCCCATAATAAGGCTGGGGTGAACCAACCCGTATATTGGTACCTTACCGGGGAGGGCGAACGGCTGGGGATTCGTGGCACTCACTTAAAATCAACCATCCTACATATCATGGATGAAGTGGCTCCAATACAAAAAGATCCCCTATGGGGTTGAGGGCCGATTCATTCGAATGTGACATCACTAGACATCTGGTAAGGTACCAATGTATGGGTCGGTTCGCCCTGGCCCCATAATAAGCCTCGAGGATTGAGCTCTTTTACTTGCATGTCATGTGCATGCTTTTACATGAAAATATGCACAGTTTTCCGGGGAGATTTTTGGACATAATCGGTCAAAACCCCAGTGTTCCCAAATCAAACCGGTTACATGTTACGATCTTTTGGTTTTTCTTTGTTAATTTAAGGTATATTCCATAGATCCCCTTAGAATGGATCGGTAATTTCCCTGAAGTCGTGACCTCAAATTCAGCCGGTTCATCTGGAACTAATTGTCGGGTTCTCCCCGTTCATGGCATGAAAATGTCTGTGAGATGTGAGACTATATGTGACTTATGAAAATGTTTATAAGGTTGCGTACCAAATAAGAGGGAAAAATGAAAGCCATGATGTCTGTAAGGAGAATCAATGTCATTTGTCAATGGCAAATCCCAAGGAAAGCAAGACATGGACATCTTATGATCTTGTCCTCAAAGTGTTGTTGTTGTTGTTGTTAGACAAATGAATTGAAATGAGTTTGTTTTTAAAATTTAGAGAGTCAAAAGGCTAATGGGATTGAAAGTACATCATGTTGGTTTCAAAACGGCTAATTCCCTAGAATGGCGGAGTGTTGTAGCCTCCGTGAGATAGATACATGTAAAACATTCAGTACAGATGCACGAACTGAGTGGTCCGTGTCACGTGCAAGGAGTTTAAGAATAATTACACGAATTAGTGTGTGTTACTGTTTAGAGCCACGCAGTGCAATAACGTGTTAATCAAGAGTCCAATTTTTACTAACAAAGACTCTTCAATAGGTTGTTCGGACATTATAGAACAAAATGACTTTGCTTGATAAAATATTACATTCTTGTTAAACAGTTATAGCACTGTTGTGTACCTAGTTACATGCACCAATTGGGGACGATCGGTGTAGTAAAAGCAGGGTCAATTGAACTCCTTAACTCCTTGTAGTTTAGTTGTTACCAACTCCCATGCACCAACTTATGGCACCAAGACTTTGTTATCACATGCACGCATTGTTGATGACAAGTGGTAGCCATCTAACTTGCTGGTGGCCGATGAACAGGGAGAATCGGCTGCTTAGTTACAGGTAAACCGGTTGAGTTTGAGGAAAATAACCACTTGAAGTTCAAGACTTCAGGAAAATTGCCCATCAGTTTAGAGGAATTTAAGGGATATACCCCAACTTCATAAAGAAGAACCAAAAGATATCAACATGTAACCGGTTGGACTTGGAAACACTAGGATTTTGACCGAATTTTTTCCCCTAGACACTGCTAGTGGTTGCTAGCTCCAGGACATGGAAGCCCTCCATAAATAAGTAAATAATCAATGAACATTGGGCAATCTAAAGTGAATTTGAGTCTGTTGGTCTTACCCTGCTCAAGAATTCTCTTGGTGCAGGGGTGGGGTTTACTACCTACCTTGCGGTGGGTGGGCTCTTGGCTTCCTACCTACCTACCAGCTGCTTAGTTACATGTAAACTGGTTGAGTTTGAGGAAAATGACCACTTGAAGTTCAAGACTTCAGGAAAATTACCCATCAATTAAGAGGAATTTAAGGAATATACCCCAACTTCATAAAGAAGAACCGAAAGATATCAACATGTAACCGGTTGGACTTGGAAACACTAGGATTTTGACCGATTAAGCTTGTGCCCGAAAAAATTCCCTAGACACTGGTAGTGGCTGCCAACTCCAGGACATGAAAGCCCTCCATAAATAAATAAATAACCAATGTCGGGCGATCTGATGTGAATTTGAGCCTGTTGGCCCTACCCTGCTCAAGAATCCTCTTCGTGCAAGGTGGGGTTTACTGCCTACCTTGCGGTGGGTGGGCTCTTGGCTTCCTACCTACTTACCGTAGTTTTTTCCGTCAAGTAGAGAGAAGTGGGAATCGAACCGCCAACCACTCCATTCGGAAATGGGTACCTCTCCACTATCACCCGGTAGTTTAGGGTCATCTCGGACCGAAGCCCTCCATGTCTTTAAACTTAAACTTAGAGTTCAACATCTACATAAGTTATTTCTTTATGTGGTTGTGTGGCACGTATGAGGGGCTCCGCCTCCCCCCGAAGTGGGCATGTCCTCCTTGGTTCTTAACATATTTGGCATTGGCTTTTTGACCTTTTGTCTCCAAAATTGACTATTTCATGCCGAACCAAGTATAAGACTATGGTTTTCAGTACATGCGAGTTTTTTTTGTTTTTTTGTTTTTTTTTTGAGAGAGAGAGATTTGGTGCCTCGTCATAAATGAACACTTATATTTGAGTGGTGAATGGTTGGGTGTGGATCTAAGAATGGACACCAAAACACACGTGTGTTGAAAAGAGATTGGACTACGTGCTCAAAGCTTGTTAATCAATCTAGAAGTAACAGTCAACGTAATGAGATGGGGGGAGGGGAGCTGATCAGTGAAGGGGAAGATATATTTGATCAAAATTGGTCAGGATCTTGAATGTTTCCAAGTCCAACTGGTTACGTGTTCATTTCTTTCAGATTTTATATATTAACTCAAAATATAATCCAGAGTTTCCTCTAAAATGATCGGTGATTAGCCAAAAGTATTGGATTTGAACCATGTCAACACTGGCATTGCCATAAGAGGACTCATTGAATGTTGGATTGAGAGGGAATTGTTGAATACAAACATATTGCTCATTCATCCAACATAATGACTTATCACCTTTAGGTTTGTGGTTGGTTCATTTCAAAGCATTTCAACTACACTAATTGGGGTCTTTGAAACTTAGACTTTTCAATGTCATGTTAACCCAAATGAATAACCTTTGAACTCGCATTCTATTTCAAGCCTTTTGTGCGGTCCATGAGTGAGAGGTACGCTTGTATGCGATGATTTCTTCTCACTATATATTGGTAACGTAGACGTGCCTAATTTGATCCCAATAATAACTTGGACACCTACATTTGAGTGGTATGTAGTTAGGAGGGGATCAAAGAACTGGCACCAAAAAGACATGTGTTCAAAAAGAGATTGGAATACGTCCTCAAAACATGCGAATCATGCTAGGCTCAATACAGGATCGAAGAAGACCTACATGACTACTTCATGAGCAGCCAATATCTCCACTTTAATAAATGAATACAATATTCATATGAGCTCCGAAAATTACGAAACGAATGGCTATGAGCACAATTTGGATTCGCTAATCATCTGACACTAATTGCGTGTTTCGTATCCTACAAGAAGTGGGTGCAGAGGGAAAAGTATCCATCTAAGGCATGTCTCCCTTACCTAGTGAGAAAACGAATGAAAAGTAGGGTGAAGGAAGGAAGAAGAAGAAGAAGAAGAAGAACGGGAAAATAAATAAATAAAATAATAAAAGCATATAAAAAGGTAGAGTAAATCGTGGCTGCGAGAATATATATCTAGCATGGCTTAATCAACTATCCAGATGTTAGCGTTTTCCAAGTTCAAACATTTCGTCATCCTTTGTAGTTGGGGTGTTGGTGCAGACCTGGACCTGAAGGGACTGGGTTACCAGGTCACTGCTATGGCGATGGCTTCGAGAGCAAGGCCACACGTTCTCAATACGGACACCTCTAAACAATTCAAGGTATGTGGGTGTTGTTTGGTTTGTTTTTCATGTTCTCCAACTACTATCGATTAGATTTACATAGCAAAACTTGTGTTGCATTAGTAAACTTATAATGCAACACTTGCGAAAACCGGATTGAAAATCGGACCTCCCTTGATTTAGTTATGGTTATTGGAAGTGCGTGTTTATTGATGCATCTTGACTAGATACATAGGTCCTCCCAATTGTGTTCAGTATTGAGTGTAGAGTAGTTATCAATATTTGAAAATGTAGTTCAATCTCTTTTAAACATGCATCACTATATTTGTTAATTTGGGACTTTTTCGGCATTTTGAGACAATTACAAATATAAGAACATGGATAAAATCACACAAATATTGGAGAATGTTGTAAGATGCAAATACTTTGAAGTAGGTGTTCATATCAAGAACCCAATTAAGAACTCATATCAAGATGGTTTAGGTAGGATGATCCAAACATTAGACCATGTTGTTGTGGTCCATATATTAATTTGAGACAAGAGAAAGTCTCAAATTAACGAATATAGTGATATGTGCCTTTGTTATGATATTTGTTCTTTGATCCTCACTGAACCACATATCAATCAAATATAGGGGTCTGATTGAGAAGATGAGCCACTTAAGATCCATCTTCCTTAGAGGATTTTTTTGTGAAAGTGTACGTTTGCACGCTCTCATTATCACAAATTTAGAAGCGCTTTCCCTTCTCTACACTCTTCTGTCCTCGTAACATTTTACAGTTGCGGTACAATTTTCACTTTCTTAGGGTCCAACTGCGCCACCTAGTTAAGAGAATTAGCTAAGTTACGAGTTAGTGAGGATTAGCTAACCAAAATTCTAGCTAATCAAAATCATGGCCGCACCACCTAGCATGGAGAATTAGCTAACAATGTGCATTAGTGAAATCAACGACCGTAGAGGGCTCTCTATTCCAACACAAAATAATTACTTTCTTCTCAAAAAAATTGCCATGTGTCATGCTCACATTCGCCACAACCCACTTGTATTCCATGTGGAAACTACATTCTAACACATGTAAATATAAATAGGGAGCCCTCTATGGTAAATCATATGCGAGCTAACTGATCGCATGGTCGCACATCGTAGTTACCACTAACCAAAGGTTGACCAATTTAAGAGAGTTAAGGTTGACCGACCAAAGTCTTGCTCAACTTGCCCAAGTTTGAACATGACAATAATTATGATACATTCTAATTATGTGGTCCACACCATTTGTCACTAGTAGAAAACTATGCCCAAAAAAATTGCAGCTGAAATTGGCTGCGGTTCTTTTGATCAACCTGATCTGAAGTCGCTAAATGACTACATATATATATATATATATATGGGATTGTAATTTTAAAATATTTGGGGTGTGTAATATACCGTTGGAAAGGTATTTTGAAGACCTTTCCAACAATATATTACATGCCTCCGAATTCCTAAAATTTCAGTTGCTAAACCAAAAAACAAATCTGCAGTCGTTTAGTGATTGCATATCAAGCTGGTCACTCGGGGAGATCACTCCATTGTAAAGTTGAACAACCACATGCGATCATTTTACATGTAAAAAATGTAAAAAATGTAAAAAAATCACCAAAATGGGTCACAATTTTATCAATTTTTTTTCATGAGTAGATATAAATGGTACCTATTACATAGTAAAAAATGGTGACTAAATTTGATGATTTGTTTTTTAATAAAACATACCGTTTCTAACTAGAATGACACAAAATTGAACTAAAAAATTTGCTACAAAAATGAAGATGACTGAAAATTTCAAAAAAATATACAAAAGATACCATCAATGGTTGTGTATATGTAGAAAAAACATCATAAAATTTAAAATTATTTATGGCATGTAATATAGGGGTAGCAAACTTTGTTCGCACGTGGTGTTCAACTTGACAATGGAGTGATCTCCCCGAGGCTAGTCAAAAAATTCTTTTTGGCATAGTTTTCTACTAGTGTGTGTTTCTTTATGATTAAAATAGAATAGAATATTCCATTTATAATGAGATAATAATATTGATCTAAGTTTGAACATTGAATTTTAATAATATCCTATCACTAATATATTTTTATAATAAAAACTTATACTCATTTAGGATGATGTAAGAAATAGTGTGGCCCACCTCGTAGTGGAAACGGAGAAGAGATGAGGAAAATGAAAGACGGGCATTCAGGGAGAAAACTTGGACTACTCATTTGTAGAAGTTAGCATTAGGGGCGTGGATGAGTTAAGATTCCTTCACAAAAGCAAGGAATAAAATCTTAGCTTCAACTCTTTTTACATAAAGTATTGTAAGACATTAGTTTTAACTTTTGATCATGGGACTCAGAACTTAGAACGATCATATAGAGTGAACACGTGGAACATATAGAGGGGTTCATGTCCTTTGAACTACTCGATTGACCCCCCCCCCCCCCCCCCCGCCCCCTTTGTGTTGGTGCTTGTTGTACAACGTTTGATGATGCTATAAACTTGAAGAGACACAAAGGGATGAAACTAAACCAACATTTTTGGTGAGGAAAATGTAAGGAATTCATAAGGCCCCTTTACAATGTACATGTTGAGAGCACGAGCAAAGAAGCCTATTCATTGGTGCGGATCCTCTTACGCATGTTGAATCACTCAAGTCCACTTTACACTTGAGCTTAAATTTCTCATGGGGCTCACAGCACTTGGATGGCGCCTTGATGGATTCCATGTGGAGTGATTACAATAAATTCTTGGTCGTCTTAATCAAAATCCTAACCTACTTTCATGAGATTGTTGAGGAGTATCAAGACTTCATCCAAGCTCTCCTTTCGTGGGCCCAAGGCAATGGACTTTCAAGCATGTCACATTAATGCCGCTTCATTCGGACCCTAGAATAAACTCCAAAGTTTTGGTCTCGACCAATAGGGTTGCTTAGTTTTGGAATTTCCTTGGTGTTGGACGACCGATCTAGACTCGTAAACCCAGTCTTCGGTAAACGTAGTTGCCGGTAACACTAAACCCAGGTACGTGAGGGCGGTGTTCAAGATTGAAGCCCTCATATGACTTTCATTTTGAAGGGCTGGTTCAAATCCAAGATGTTAATCCTAGAATATAGAAATGAAATAAAAAAAACTCATATTAAACTTGTGCATGAATTGTATGGTACATGTTTCCGGTGCAATGTGAAGAATTAAGATTCAACCATCTAACTCCATTTCTTGTAGTGACAATGCCCTACGCTTGTTGGTTCTTGTGGCTGGCATATTATATTGAGGACTTCAAGTAACGTCTTCATTTTCAATTTGGGGTTGCGTTTGGAAGGGTTGTTTTGAGAGAGGTATATTTTGAAGGGCCAAATTGCGTTTGAAGGGCATTGAAGACTTCAATCTTGAACACTGCAGCAGCCCTCTGATGAGGTGGCAGCAGCAGCAAGCACCTCAGGGGCATTGAAGAGAGGCCATGGCAATGATGAATGTGGAATTAAAGAGAGGCTGGTAACTTAGATTAGCAACCTACGCACAACCAGCGCTGGGCTAGTGGTGGCCGCTGGATGGAAGCAGAGAGTCCACGCTCACCTTTCGCCAGCGCCTGCAAGCATCGACGACGCCTCTCCATCACCTCTGATCGTCCCTCGTCCGCACTTAACTTACATATCATGCTCCTCACCCACCAGATGCAGTGTGTAGTTACAGCCCCACAGCAACAATCAATTGCTACGGCTGCCCACCATCGCCACCCAGATCCCCCCCACTGCCTCGTAACCTTCATGCGCGGAGGGCTTCAAGAAGGATTCCAGGTCCCAGCTCGCTCAGTTGTAAGCAAGTTTACGAGTGTACAGTCAGTGGAAGACTCACTCAGTTCGTTGTTTATGAGTTCGGTGAAGGTCACACTGGCGGCCCGGGCGACCTTTCATAACCTTTTGTCACTACTTCGAGTCTAAGGTAGCTGGTTGTGGACTCTTCGCTACTGTTGGTTGCACCGGCAGTTGGTGGGAGTTGGTGCTTGGGCGTTGTACCCATACATTCCGTACATACACCTGTGGGTGGTGGAAGGGTTGTAACATTGCAGCAAGCTTCGAGGTGAGCGCTTGATTTGTGAAATGTGGCAGTTGGCTTGATCTTCGTTTGTTGTGGTGATTGTAGTTTTGAGGGGTAAGAATTTTAAGTTTATGAGTACGGCCACGTTGGGTAGAGAGTCTGTTAGAGATCATCATGTTAGAGATCACCCTCATCATGCATTCGGTGTGAGGGATATAAATGGTCGTCAAACCGATCCCAGAATGCGTGAATTCAAGCAGTTCTGTGCGTAACCCCTCTTTCTGAATTTGTGCGATGCAGTGAGTGAGTTTTCGGCAGCAGTCGAAGGGGTAGTTGGTTGCAATGGCGCCGAGTATAATCGCAGACGTTTTGTTGGCACACGAGGAGTTTGTGGAGAAGAAGGAGTTGAAGCCCACCGAAGGCTTGCATTCCGAGTTTGACATAGCCTCGGAGACGAAGAGGGAGATTCAAAAGCCCGCATTGTATGCAGAAATGGAGGGGTTTGAGGTGACGGAAGATGTGAGGAGTGTGAACGACGTTTCTGGGGAGGTGAGGGAGTTTATTTACAGGTCCAAGTTGCCAGACATCGATATTCCCAACCACATGCCTCTGGCTGACTACTGCCTGGAGAGAGCTGCGGAGTGGTCCGACAAGGCTTGCTTGATCGATGGAGTCACGGGGCAGGTGCACACCTACGGCGAAGTGGAGTTGGGAACACGAAGAGTGGCTGCCGGGTTATCGAAGATGGGAGTGGAGAAGGGTGGAGTGATAGCATTGTTGCTCCCCAACTGCGCGGAGTTCGTGTTGGTGTTCCTGGGAGCGGCGAAGCGAGGTGCGGTGGTCACCACCGCTAACCCTTTCTACACTGCGATGGAGCTCGAGAAGCAGATCAATGCATCGGGAGCTACCGTTGTGGTTACGCAGTCTAGCTACGTCGAGAAGCTCGATGGCTTGAGAGTCCAGGTAGTTTTCTCAATTTGATAAACAACCAAATGACTCAGAGCACTTGTAAGTAGACAAAAGAATGAAAACAGAGGTTGGAGTGTTGCAGAGTTTCAAAGTTGGCTCAGCTACTTGCGGAAGCTATTGGTTATAGGCATGATAAGTCATTCATCAATTTGATTGAGCTCCCAGACCGTTTGTTGGCTACGCCAACAAAGTGCAGCCTGCGGGCAACAAGCCCATAAGGCCTTTGAGTGCGGCAGATAATGTGGTTTCAGTGAGAAACTTCAAAATTCAAAGTCTAGCTCTGGGTAACTGGTGATCTTGAATCAATTAGAGCGGCAGATGACGTGGTTTGAGTGTACAGGTTCAAATTTGAAAGAGCCCTGGTACTTGATGGAGCATGCAATCAGAGCGTTAGAGGATTATAGTTCCCAAAATTAACAGTCTAGCTCTGGGTTCAACGGTGGATAATGTTATTATGACTGCTGCATTGTTTCCAAGTTGACTCAACTTCTTCCAAAATTCAAAGTCTAGCTCTAGGTATTTTGATGAAAGAGCATTTAATTAGAGTGGCAGATAGCTTTGCGGTTTGAGTGCAAAGTCTCAAAGTTGGAAGTCTGGCTGTGGGTATTTGATGAAGGAACATGCGATTTGAGTTCAAAATCCTTCACAGTTTAAAGTTTAGCTCTGGATAAAGGCGGATAGGATGCTGACCCCGTATCAATGCCATTCCAGATCATCACCGTCGATAAGCATGTGGAGAATTGTTTGCACATTTCCTGTTTATTGGAAGCGGATGAGACAGAATGCCCCGAAGTAGACATCCACCCAGACGACGTGGTGTGCCTGCCTTACTCATCCGGCACCACCGGTCTGCCCAAGGGTGTGATGCTCACACACAAGAGCTTGGTCTCCAGCGTCTCCCAACAAGTGGATGGCGAAGCACCTAACTTCAACGTCAATGTTGAAGATACGCTCATGTGTGTGCTTCCCATGTTCCATATCTACTCCCTCAACTCCATCCTTCTTTGTGGGTTAAGGGTTGGCGCTACTCTTGTCATCATGCCCAAGTTCGACCTTCCCAAGCTCCTGGAGCTCATCCAAGCACACAAGGTATCAAATGATGATAATGATTCTTCACAAATTATCTACTTCCCCTGCTTCGGAGGATCTCAGCAACTTGAAATTTTGTATGGTGATCCAGCAGGATGATTGCTGAGGAATTGATTGTGACTTGCAGGTGACCATGGGACCTTTTGTTCCACCCATCGTTTTGGCCATTGCCAAGAATCCCATCGTGAAGAATTACGACCTGTCCAGCATCAAGATGGTGATGTCCGGTGCGGCCCCTCTCGGCAAGGAGCTGGAGGATGCTTTCCGAGCTCGCCTGCCCAATGCTGTTCTCGGCCAGGTAAGCATCATTTTTGTGTGCGTTTTTTTGCGAACACAAGTTCTACGTAGAGTTCGTTAAATCGGTACCTACATTGTTGGATCCATGTCACCTGGGCATTGTGAGGCTCGCCCTGAGATATGAGTCTCGGCCTGGGATGATTGTTGATGTTTAGTTCGATTTTCTCTACTTTCTGACACCCATAACTTCTGTGAGCCTTTAGTCCACATCAAACATGCATTTATAAGAAGCCTGTGGTCGTTACTTTTTCGGAGTGTGAATGATGATTTCCTTAAAGTGCAAAACAACACTTTAATGTGTGGCACAGTAGGTGCTGAGAGCGTTGTACCGACCTGGATAATAAGTTAGCCTTTTGGGATCCGCGAGGAATGTCAGACCATTTCACAGTTCATTCTTGTGATGTCAAGTTAAAATGGAAGGGCTTGACTGCAGCACAACACAAACGCTTATCAGAAAAGTGGACTCAAACTTGCCTAAGCTTATATGGTGAGTTTTATCACTAAGAAATGAAGAAGGAATTACTATTTAACTTCAAAATGTTTTCTTGACTTAATGTGTGGAGGGTAATAAATGTCTTTGAGCTCTGTACTGGTCACCGTTTATGTCAAGTGCCCATCAGGTGTACAGTGTTGCCCTCCACCATTCACTGGCCACTGATGGTAATGGGTTATACAGTCAGTACCTGGTCATGTCAGTCTCAGATCATCAATGGCATGCATTTAAGAGGCTACCAAACAAACATATCTGCAAGGGAACTCAAATAGTAGCCCTTTCATCATTGTCTCCTTGCTGTAAGCTAAGTAATTTACTGAGAGGAAGAAGAGTTGGCGGATGATCGATACCAAACTCTCTTCACACACTTCAGTGACTTACTGCACCAATGAATGTGGTTTGAACCTGTCCTCTTGACAATCAGGTGAAACATTCAACAGGATTTCTACTTCACTGCATCAGTGCAATTTCACAAGTTTGCACTTGAGCAAACACAAGCCATGTGGCAAAGTAAACCTTCACTTTTGTCATGACGCAAACTTTTTGGCATGGGAGAGGGATACTACATGAAATATTGGATTTAGTACCACCAATTGTATTTGTCTTGCTCAATACTAACTATAAACCTTGTGTAGTGTCACCAATACCAAATGTAAACCTAACATCATCTTGTCATTCCTTGCAAAACAAATTTGGACATTATAGATTTACAATGTAACAGTTGCAATTGCTGTTACCTACTAAACTGATTTTTCAACCATATCTCAATTATCCATGAAAATATTTTATTGTGGAAATGTTCGGATGCAGAATATATTATGCTTGTAAAGTTGGAATGAAAGTTCTTGTAAACTTATTCATAAGGAGTGTCATTAATAAAATCTACCACAGTGACATAAAACACCATATGACACTAAATACAATATTTAGTGTAGTGCTAAGGAATCAAGTTTAGTTAGAGGTCCACTCCTGCAAGACAGTATGCAAGTGGTGAGGTCACGAGATAAAGTAGACTGCTGTGAAGTGTCGATGAAAACACGGAGATTGGTTGCTTTTGGTTGTCAGTTGTTTTGGTTGTTTCACTTCCGAAGCTTGAAGCAATTCGGTTAACACAGATGACACCACAGTACTTAATATATTCTCCTCGTGTTAACCTATTGCAGGGATATGGAATGACGGAAGCCGGGCCTGTGCTGGCGATGTGCTTGGCTTTTGCAAAGACTCCATTCCCGGTGAAGCCCGGGTCATGCGGCACAGTGGTTCGGAATGCGGAGGTGAAGATTCTTGACACCGAAACTGGTCTATCGCTGCCCTACAACCAGCCTGGCGAGATTTGCATTCGAGGGCCCCAAATCATGAAAGGTAATTTCTCACACTTTTAAATTTGAGATTTTTCTCAAGGATTCGAAGAGATAAGTTCCAATAAACTCTATTGCATGCAACTAACCGGAGTAATACCTTCTGGTTTAACACTGAGTATTGAAAGGTGCTTTCCACGTCGGAATGTACAATGTCGATCAAGTTACAGTTTCTTCCAGAACTTAATGTTCTATGTCGGATCATCGTGACAGGTTACTTGAATAATCCGGAGGCAACGGCCAACACGATCGACAAGGACGGGTGGTTGCACACGGGTGACATCGCCTTCATCGACGAAGATGAGGAGATGTTCATTGTCGACAGAGTGAAGGAGATCATCAAATTCAAGGGGTTTCAGGTACACATCTTTACTAATTTCGTTACACTCCTGTCGCGCCATAGCAAACATCCAATGCTCATACTTAAGAGTTACATGTGCGTCTTTCGCTACAGACAAAAATTAGGATTTGTGTATGTAGCTGATGATGGATTGGTCTGTTGGAAATTGGCTGTGAAGGTCCCGCCCGCCGAATTGGAAGCACTGTTGGTGTCCCATGAATTCATTGAAGACGCCGCCGTGGTCTCGTAAGTTCTCTCCCGCCATAGCCCATCAAAACCTGCAAACCCTAGTTTCTTGTGAACGGAGTGCAGAATGTTTAGAATATAAGAGAGCGTCAATTTTCTTTTTTGGAAGTCTTGCGACACTTAAAGGTGGTTTAAGAAAACTCACGGTATGAAGGGGGATGAATGCAGAGGTAAAGATGACTATGCCGGAGAAGTGCCTGTGGCTTTTGTGGTTCGAGTGAATGGCTCCGCAATTACCGAAGGAGAGATTAAGGAGTACATCGCAAAGCAGGTGAATGTCCAGAGAGATGTACCTATTGCCGTGTTTTGATTTTCAGAAACTGTGTCAAAGTGTTGATTATTCAAGTCAAGGCTTGTTTTTGGAAAGGAGAGTTAAGCAAAGCTACCTTTCTGATTCGGGTGTTTGGTTGCAGGTTGTATTTTACAAGAAATTGCACTCTGTGTACTTTGTCGACGCCATACCCAAGTCTCCGTCAGGGAAGATCTTGAGGAAGGATTTGAGAAACAAGCTGTAAGTTAGATAAAGCTAGACTGGTAGTGTAGCTTAATTTAATTCAATTAGGACCCAATCTTTTGTACCTAAATGTAAAAATATGTACTCCTGCGAGCAGATGTATGTTTCCGCTATGATGGCTTGATCAACGATTCTTCAAGCAGACTTCCAGTTGGGAGATTAGGGTAGACCGAACAGCCACATATATTGAGCTCTGAAACTGTACACTAAATAGATACCCTATTGAGGTTTCTTCAGAAAATAGTGGCGTATGTATCTGAGAATTTGTGTGTCTCAAGTATATTGGTATCATATTCTATCGGAGTAAATGAAAACTGGGTTTCAACTCATGTGGTTTATCTGTGAGCATTTTCTGAACTAAATCCTTCGAGCAAACTGATTCTGGAAATTTCATCTGAAACCCTAATGGCATTTGAAACACCCATGTCAACTCATTTCAAGTGATGATTGGAGACTTTGCTGTTATTAACATGCTGTAGGGAGGGAATTGTGGTAACCATGGAACAGCAATATTTAGAAGTATATTTATCTCCTAGGTTATGCAAACATCTCTGACTGCAAATTACTGCCTACTTCAATTACCCAAGCACTGCCAGGCCACCAACTCATCTACGCACTAGTCAAGCGAGCCGGAGAAGTCATTATGAATGATGTACAGCCTTCAACCCCTCATTCAATTCACACGAAAAAAAAATCCTCGAAAATTATTATTAGACATTTACTTTAAATTCAGTTGTCAATGTCACGTATACTTGGAGAGGAATATGAAAAAATTAATTATCAATTAACCACATTTTCATCTTAATACAAAATTTCCAATCGCATCAAGTTGCAGCAGTATGTCTGTGACGGCTGGGGTGAAACAATCCGTACACTGGTTTGTTGGAGGCAAGGGTTTCCTTGAGTTGGTTTGCCCAAATCGTCTGTGACTCTGTGTAAATATTTTACCCACCACAGGTAAATAACTTGCACTGAGGTAACAGAAGAGGGTAACTCTGGATGGAAGTCAACACTAAACTTTACTCACTCTCAGTCCACATAACCAGCATAAAGTTTCCCGGGGGATATTATAGATGCCGGCCCCAGCTTGGGGCGGTCATTTATGCATATTTTATTGTTGATCTTCAAAATTTTGAAATGAATAAGGTTGAGAGATTCTGAACTTCCGAAGTCATCACAAGTTAAGCAAGGTGAGGAAGCTACAGAGACAGACAGACAGCAAACAGATACGTATTTCGAAGAGGAGAGGCGTGAGAAAGAGAGGGGGAACGATTCAGGAAGAGGGAGGGAGAAGTTGAAGATGAGTGTTAGGTTAAGCCATGACCACTACAACTTGGAGCATCGATGCCGGATGGCCTCACGGGAGGCATGTGGGACGGATGGCTAAGAGGAGGATGGTGCGGTGGATATGTATGATGTGTGTGATGAGGTGAGTGGTAGGGACGAGTTAGGAGTTTGGGAGAGGGTAAAGCAAAGCAAGCATGGTGGCAGATGCGCCGAGCAAGCAGCGGTCGAGGCCGGAATGGCTGCAGCAGTACGAATTGGTGGGAAAGATTGGGGAAGGGACATACGGATTGGTGTACCTCGCCCGCAGCAAGGAGCCGGCACACAGGTATACCGAGCTCTCTCTCAAACCCTCTTATTATGCGGATTGTGGGGTTTGAGTGATGATGAACATTATGATGATGATGTTGATGATATCACACCGTGCCTGTCTGTGTAAGCTTGAGAGGAAATTAGGTCAGAGGAGAGGTCCGGTCGGTTGTGACCTAGGAATTTCGAAAGGTTCAAGAGTAGCTGGGATTGAGCATTCTGAGTGTGTCGCAGAGGTTTGCGTAGAGGGAGCTGGCGAAGTTGGAGAGAGATATAACAATGGTGATTCGGTTCTCTTTGAGCATCTCTCTCTATCCCCAGAGCGTCACAACATGGGTTAGCTTGAGAGGAAATTAGGTCAGATGAGAGCTCCGTTTTAGTTGAACAGATAGATAGATAGAAAGCATGCACAAAGGATATTGGTAATTCGTCTCTCTCTCTCTCTCTCCCCCTCCCCCTCCCCCCCGGTCATAATATGAACCACTTTACCGGCAGGGGCATGAAAATTGCCTGTGTAGCTTTAGAGGAAATTAGCTAGGAATTAGCAGAGGAGAGCTCCGTTTAAGTTGCGGCCTAGGAATTCCCGAAGGTTCGGTGAGTAGCTAGGATTGCGCATTTTCCAAGCTGATGGAGTGAGTCGCAGAGGTTTGTGTAAAGGAAGCTAGCGAATGAAGTGAGAGAGAGAGAGGGATAGAAAGAAAGCACATCGGATAATGGTGATACGTTCTCTTTCAGTACCTCTCTCTATCCCCAGCGGGTCACAACACTATTAAACTACCGGCAGGGGCACCAAAATTGCATGTGTAGCTTGAAAGGAAATTAGGTCATCTGCTAGGACTTAGGAATTTCCGAAGGTCCAGCGAGTAGCTAGGATTGCGCATTTTCCTAGCTGATGGAGTGTATCTCAGAGGTTTGTGTAAAGGAAGCTAGCAAATTCAAAGAGAGATGGATAGATAGAAAGCAAGCACAAAAGGATAATGGTGATACGTTCTCTTTCAGTATCTCTTCTTTATCCCCAGCGGGTCATAACATGGGTTAATCTTCCGGCAGGGGCACCAAAATTGCAATCAAGAAATTCAAGCAATCGAAGGAGGGTGATGGGGTTTCTCCAACGGCGATCCGGGAGATCATGTTGTTGCGGGAGTGCTTACATGAGAACATTGTGAAACTCGTGAATGTGCATATCAACCATGGGGACATGTCATTGTACTTGGCATTTGATTATGCGGAACACGACCTGTATGAGATCATCCGTCATCACCGGGAGAAGTTGAGCTGCAATATCAACCCTTACACTGTGAAGTCACTGCTCTGGCAGATTCTGAATGGATTGAATTATCTTCACAGTAACTGGATTATACATCGGGATTTGAAGCCTTCCAATATTCTGGTTATGGGAGACGGTGAAGAACAGGGTGTGGTGAAGATTGGGGATTTTGGGCTCGCTCGTATCTTCCAAGCGCCGTTGAAGCCGTTGAGTGAGAATGGTGTTGTGGTGACTATATGGTATAGGGCTCCAGAGTTGCTACTTGGAATCAAACACTACACAAGTGCTGTGGACATGTGGGCAGTTGGCTGCATTTTTGCAGAATTACTGACCCTAAAACCTCTGTTTCAGGTACGTTTTTGTTAAGATGTTTTGAGTTGCCATTTTCCTCCCTAGGAAATTAGCATGCACTATTTTACAAGGTGGGCCGGTCTGTTGCTCAGTAGTAATGATGATGTTATCACACTGTCAACAGCATTGTTTAGCAGAAAGTGTTTATGCATTTATTTAGACGTCTTTTGCTGTAATGGAGTTGTAGTGTCTTCTACTGCATTTGAACATGAACCGATCGATTGATGTGGTGTTTCAGGGAATTGAAGATAAAAGCAACCCTAATCCATTCCAGTTGGATCAGTTGGACAAGATCTTCAAAGTTCTTGGCAATCCTACTCCAGAGAAGTGGCCAACCCTCACCACTCTTCCACATTGGCAGAACAACCGAAACCAGATTCAGTCACGAAAGTATGAAAATCCAGGCCTTTACAGCATTGTGCAGCTGCCACCAAAAAGCGCAGGTTTCGATCTGCTCTCGAGGATGCTTGAATATGATCCCACTAAGCGAATCACTGCAGCTCAAGCTCTAGAGCATGAGTACTTCCGAAATGAACCAATTCCAGGCCGCAATTCATTGGTGCCTGGCCTGCCTGGCCAAACTAGTGACAAGGTAAACAGAGCCACTTGTCTCTCTCTTTCTGTCGTTGTTGATGTATGGGTATTGTAATGCCTGTCAACTCGGCTTGATTTGATCAGGTTGTTTCTCTCCATCCTCCATCCTGTGCACATCTGCACTATTTGGACAACGTTCTTTTGGCATAATTTATATTGACTTGGAACCTCTTCTTCCTTTAAACAAATCCATACAGTTAAGCTTGTTGCTTCTGCTCTACCTTCCCATTCCCCTAAGGCCCGAATTCAGCTTTTGTTTCTCTGCTTTCTTGTCAAGTATTTCCTATTAACAGTGCTGAATATGGAAAATGCTGAAATCAAAGAGAACTAAGGTACATGTGCCTAATTTGGCTACTTCTCTTAATAAGACACCTATATTTAAGTGGTGAGTGGTTAGGTGTGGCTCCAAGAATGGATACCAAAAAGACGTGTTTAAAATAGATTGAACTGTGCACTCAAAATATGAGAGCCATGCTAGGCTCAGTAGGGAATATAATTGAGGGGGTCTATGTAAAGAGCACAGGAATCTTCACTTAGATAATGAATAAGATATTCTAATGAACTGTAAATATCATGAGGAAAGTGGCTGTAGCCTCAATTTCGATTTGCTAAATCTCGTACTAATCATGTGTTCCATATCCTAGGGGAAACAGGATAGTTGGAGAAAGTAATCATTTAAGACCCATCTATCTTACTTTGAATCGTGAGCAAGCACTGATGCTACCTGCTTGATACATCCAAGTTCCTGCTGTGTGTATGTATATGAATAGCAGGAGTCCCTGCTCTTAATGGTTTCTTGCAATCCAATGTTGTTTTCTGTAGGTGGTAAATTACCCTGCACGTCCTGTGGACTACTCAACAGACTTTGATGGCACGACTGCACCCCCTCCTCCTCAGATGCCCAACACCTCAAGTATGTCAGGGAGCTCTAGCCAAATGCACCAGTCAATGACCATGGGCATGCAGCAACACAGGGCCTCAAGCATGGGGAATAATTTAGGTGTTAACCAACAAGTCCCAATTCACGGAATGAACTCGAATAGCAACATGTTTGTTTCACGGGGAAACTCAAATGCTCTTCAACAACAGCAACAGCAGCAGCAGCAACAACAACAACAACAGCAGCAACAACAACAGCAGCAACAGCAATCCCAGCCACAGCAAGGCATGAGAAGGAAAGACCAGACAAACGTGGCATACCCTGGCCATTACCAACCCCCAAACAAGTCCAGGCGAATGTGATCCAGGGAGAATCTTGTAAGTGATGGTTTTTCCCGAGATGCTCAGAAAGGACTAGTAGAAGCTCTTACTATTCTGGGTTTCAGTTGCTTATTATGAGGCGTTGTGTACATAGAAGAGATGATGGTTACTTCTGTCAACCCATTCCACACTTAGATTGAAGGACAAGCCCTCAGCCCAGTCAACAGACATATTTCCAAGGGAATGTTTAAAGAAATAGTTGTTATGCAACATCGCCTAGTGGTGCTGGCAACACATTTACTGGGATTGACATGCACAAAGGGCTAAAATGAGATTATTCATTCTGATTACAGCACCTAGTAGAGTGCACTTTCTGTCTCTCCCAGACAGGAAGTACAGACTTTCTGTGCTCCTACATGGGAGGCAACAACTCTGTCAATTGTAGAAGTCAAGGTTGGAAGTATTGCAAGAACTCCTTCCAGTCACTTGGTTCTTTGGGGTGTGTTGGCCTTGCAGCTATTCATTCGGTCAACATAGAGACTTGCCTCGTAGACTTCAAGGCAAGCAATGTATGGTATCAGCAGTACCTGCCATAATTCATCTCAATATGAGGGTGATCAAACCTAGGTCTGAAGGTTCTTGCATGGTATATAGACCTGAATGGTATCCAAAACAAAAATGCCATCAAATATGCATACCCTACTGGTATCAAAGTATGTGATATCCTCAGGCTATAATACCTGAATGGAGTGAATGAAAGATGATATCAGACCAACACTATTCTCAACAAAGATCAGGGTTTACTTGTTTTAGGTGGCCTTCTTGTCATGTGCTCAACTATCAATATATTGGTTGTGTCAAGCAAGCATCTCTAGGTAAGCAACAGATAACTTAGTTGTTGCTCTTGCAAGCCACTGCACGTCCTAAGATTGGTGTCACGTCACCTAAGCTCGATTGCACTGTCACTGTCACCATCAACTTCCACAGGTGGGTAGACTTGGCTTGATATTGGATCATACAACCCTGGCCTTCAGAACCTAATTAGGTGGTCACATTTTAAGGTAAACTGTCGGTTCATGTCATAGGGTTTATATTTCATGTGCAACAAACTTATGATGAGTTTCACAGAGGGGAATGATTGTAATTTGAGATAGTCCTCGCACAGAAGAATCACACTGATTATCCCAATTAGTGCGTGTGGTACTAATACCCAAAATGCGCACTATTTTGCCAAGTCTCAAATTAGTGAGGGCTAAATTTTTTTTTACTAATTGATATTGAATTCATGAATACATGCTCATTTACCATACATTACAAGAAAATTAGAGCATGTAGAGTGATTTTTTTTAAAAGAAAAATTTAAAAACTACATGCAAACACATGCATTCAATAAATAGTGCTAGGATGAATAGCGCCAATACTTTCAATGAACAAATGTTGCTATGAATAATATTTTTAATGAATATGGTATGTGTGCCTATCACTGCGAAAAACCCCATGGTTGCGCAGCATGCACCTATGTCTGCGCATTCTTGTATTCCCCACCGTCGGATCTCGAAGTTCTTGGATCGCCGTCGGATCTTTGCACTTTTTGCCTTTTGTAGCGTTGAGTTGCGAGTGTTGTGTGGCGATGGCGATGGTGATTGTGTGACGTTTTGGTTGAGTATTCAAAGTGCTAGGGTTTCTACACCTTCTTTGCCAAGTAGCGGCAATCGAGGATGGGCTGAGCTTCTTTAAATTCTAAACCTGTGGTGCAACGTGAAGGAAACAGCGAGTTGGTCGAGGTTCTTAATGCAATTTATCTTCCATTTGCGTAGTTTGGGGCCTGCATTGTTACCGGGAGTTTTTTTCCGTGATGGTTTCTGAAGCCGAAGGTTGGAGGAGTACAGGTGCCAAGGACTTTGGTTGAGTTTCGTGGTTAGGGATTATACGTCGGTTTTTGAAGTTCCGGAAGTTTTATTCAGCCATGGAGGATTGTAGGACTAGACTCGCTGAAGACATTCCGGCAACATGATCAAGGCAAATGGTGTCACAGGTCGGGTGAAACGTCGCTCTTCGGTATGCGATTGATTCTGGCATCACTCTTTCCTTCACAATTGAATCAGACGTGTTTGTAGGTGCTTATACACTGTGGACAGAAAAAATATTTTTGCGTTCGAGAGCAGAGGAAGGATGTACTATAGTGGAGTGAAAATCAATGGTTGTGAAGCTCGCTTATATCGTCGAGCCATGACTTTCATTGGCCTTGTACACCTGGTATTAATTTTCTCCATAACCATACTATTTTAGAAAATCGAGCATTATTTTAGGAGGATCCTGTAGTTGAGAATTATTGTCTGGTGATCTGAGATTGTTATTGCAACAAGATCTGAATGCACATGAAAATGGCATTGTCGGATTGACAATACCTTTTCATTATGTTAGCATAGGAGAGCAGCTTGTAGATTCACAACAAAAAGAAATGCACTTCGATGGAACATCGTAGTCGACTGAAACCCTACCATACTCTATGCAGGATCCTGTAGCTAAGATTTATCGTCTGGTGAGTTGGGAATGTTTGTGCAACAAGATTGTTATTACAGAATGCACATGAAGTGGCAATACCGAATTAAGATACCAAGCCATTTTTGTAGTGTAGAAGAGCAGGTTGTAGATTCACAGCAAAGAGAACTTTCTCAACTACGTCCTCCTACATTGTGTGCTTTCGAGTGTTTCTTTGAGCTTTGAAGAACTGTATTGCTTCCTGTACTCACTTCCACAGCTTCTCGTAGGTTGCAAATATTCCGTGAATTTCATCTTCCCCTAGGCGCAAGCTGCTCCCCCTAGGCGGTTACTGGACAAAATTAGGTAAATAATTATTTTGAGGGGTTGTTGACTCAAGTGTTTAGAGTTAGGGACGGAAGTGAATTTCTTAATTGGTGAGATTATCCACTGCAGTGCATTAACCTGTGTTTATGGTTCATGGGTGTAGGTTGTTACCAACGGAACCTTAGCAAGGTAGTAAGATTGTTTTTTCTATCTGGGAGAAGGATGGCTGCAGACAAACCTGATGGTCGTTTTGATTCTGGCTGTAATGGAATTTACGGTTTCTATAAAGGCCTGAGCCGTCCAACTTGGAGTTTGAGCAGTGACTTGTTGTGTTCCAGGATTATGTTCCATTTTTTGAGCAGGATTATGTTCGTATGTAGTGTATCAAACACTAAATATCATATTTTGTGTAGGTATGGTGATTCAGTTCGATTGCAAACAAAATACCAGAGTTGTCATATGAGAGGCCGTCACATCCCATCTATATGTGATACGTGTAGTAGATATCTTGCAAGTGCACGTCACCCAAAGACTGGTTGTTGGTATTGAAGCAATTACACTACTTTGCTTTTTCATAAGCTCACCATATTTGGTGCAATGCATATGTAAAAAACACGTGTGAACATACTTTCAGTGTGCAAAGTTTTCATTTTTGATTGAGTTGGTTAAAATAATTTATTTGCCATTTAGATCATAGTGTGTGTGCGTCTTTGTATATTGTGCAGCGTATTTCGCAATCTGCACTCAAGTTTGAACATTTCACAAACACATCTGGCTACATTAAACTTCTGATAGATAGGCAAGCATTTTGATAGAAAGCTCGGATTATGAGTGTCAAGAAGCATCCTAAGTGTCAAGCACATGGTGTGCAATCATAGGGACATCATGCGCAAACATAGGTGATTTGACCTTTCAAAAGTAGCTTAAAACCTACCTCTTTGAATTCTTACATCGAGGTGTCATACATTTACAAAATTAAATTTTGAAAAAAAACTAATAAAATCAATTCATATCTTTCCAATTTTCATGTAATAAGTTCCAAGAATATCCCTAAATTGTGGTTTATACACGTGGCCGAGTCCTTAAATGCGCAATAATAGGTGCATCTACCCTAGTGCAAAGATGAACAATGCATCCTAGATCTTTTGGTGGCACTATATTCATAGTGTGAAGGAATTTAGTATCACCTTCACTAATTTCCCACGTGCACTATTAGCCCTACCCTCACTAATTGGGATAATCAGTGTAGTTACTTGCATAATAATAATAAAGAACGTCTGTGCTTTTACACTGGTGTGCTACATCCATTCACCCTCTCCTTGAATATAGTTACTTGCAAGTACACTGGACTGTAAATGAATGCACCTGTTGGTAGACCCTCCTTTCACATAAGATTCTGTAGTTGGGGTGCTCTTATTTGGCCTTTCAACCACAGCTATGATTGGGGAGAACTGGCAGTTAGTTACGGATTAACCGGTTGAGTTTGAGAAATAACCTGTTGAAGTTCAAGACTTCAGGAGAATTACGGATCGCTTTATGGAATATACCCGAATTTAATATAGAAAAACCGAAGGATGTCAACGTGTAACCAGTTGGACTTGCAAACAGTAGGATCTCAACCGGTTATGCCCAAAAATCTCCCCAATCACTGAACCACAGAACTTCATTGTTTGTAACCATCTGGATGGTTATATTGTGCGTAAGTGTCATAGTGTTATCATAGTCCAAATGTGACCCAGCCACTTAAAACTACGTATATTGTTGTTTTCATTTTCTATTAATGTATGGGTCAAATCTGTACACAACATTTCCTTAGAACTCTCACTGACCGTGAAATTGCACAAATTGATAGTGTTTTTGGATTTGTGAAATCTCAAAAAACAGGTACTGAGCAAAGTACAAATATGCCTTCAAATGTGTTGTTTACATGCGTTAGGTTATCTAAAACATGTATTCATGTATTAACCCTTCAAAGCCTGAGGTAGTTTAAAGCAGTTTTTAAGCTTTTGAAAAATTAAGTTTGTTGTGAAATATTGTTTCCAATGTGTTCTTGAGAACTATTACAAAAGAAAAGTTGTGGCTTTTGAGGCACCATTAAAGGATCACATTCATACAATTAGAAGTACAAAACAATTACTTTTGGTTTACCCGTAATGAATAATTTATGTTGGATTTACATAAAGAGGAAGGCATGCCTCCTCCTAGCCACTCATCCCAACCACTTTAATACCTGGTATATCATCAGAAATATAAACAATAATGTATTCAACAGCCCACTGGAAAGCACCGCTTCATTGGGTCACAACGTCAGCCACGCTCTGTGGGTACTCTGAAGTTTTGAATAAATTATGGTGACCATTTAGAAAGAAAAAGGAAGATTTGAAACTTCCACCTCTACTATGCATTAAAAATCCTGCAGTAGATCACAACTCTGCTGACCTCATAATGGGAGTGGCTAGTGAGTACGTGTGGAGCTCTAAAGTTGAAGCGAGCTCATGCAATTAACTGGCAATCTTGCCCACCACAACTTAACTACTCCAGAAATTGTTTACCTGACATGCCTCCTATTGCTTTCACTTGTGTCATGACATTTCTTGACTTAGGTGCAACATGGAATGGAGACCCACGAGATCTCATTGACTCCAACCTTGAAGCAGAACAATGTGGTTTACATCTACTCTACATGTTGAAGGTGTATTTGTCGTTGCCTTTGTCGAAGGTACAACACAGTCAGCAAGCAAACAGTAAGGGTAACAAGTGTCATGTTTCCCTCGTCTGCTGAAAAGCTGTTGAACCACTCTTGAAGCTTTGGTTTAGCATTTGGCAAGTTGTCGACAAACTTCACCTACAACCAACCAGCATGACACTCTCAAACTCAAGAGACACAACCTTGCACTACACTTAACAAAAAGAAGAGTAAAGCAACAGATGGGTAGAGAACAGATACTAATAGCTGAAATAATCAGCAGATATTACAAATATTTTCATGAATGATCAAGGCAAGTGGCCTTCTTCCAGCTCCAGGAGAAGAATTTGCCAAAAATTATACTTACAAGGTAGATGTGCCTAATCCGGTGCCTCGTCTTAAATTGACACCTATATTTGAGTGTGGATCTAAGAACAGACACCATTAAGACATGTGTTGAAAAGAGATCGGACTACATGCTCAAAAATAATTAATCATTCTAAACGCAATAGTCAACCATAACATTATTCAGATCCATAACAGTGTTCTGTGGGACTGATAGTATTTTGCGGAATATTCCATCATTCAGGCTGAATGTGAGGAATATTCTATAGAATATTGTCAATTCCGCATAACACTATCATGGATCTGAATAATGTTATGACATACAATCAAACCTGTATAAGTGTTACCCCTATAAGCGTTATAATTTCATATATGTTAAGAAAATTTTACTCCCCTACAAAAACACAATTGGTAAGACTAGTGAGTGCTATGTGTTAAGTGTTATAACATGCTCTACTCCCTTCTTTGTTAATTGCACCTCTATAAGTGTTAATTTTGAGAAAATCAAGGTAATAATAGATGAGGGCATACATTTTAAACATGTAATCACATTTATCACATTGTTGGAGGCACACGGGTGTTCTTTCGATCTCTATTGAGAGGGAGATAGAGGAAGCTAGGCGCTTGGTAGAGGTTGATGAAGTTGCTACTCTACTTCATCAACTGACGTCGTTGTCATCTGATAGTGAGGTGGGTGACGTGATGAATGCTCATGAATACCTCAATTATGAGATGGAGTTTGATTTAAACAACCCCTATGAACCTACCGATGAGGAGTTTTTGGATATGTATTCCTCATAACATCAAAAATTTGATATTGATGAGGTTATGGTTGATGTGGTAGAAGAAGTTGTAGGATTGAGTGTTGCTGAGCGTTCTCTAGAGATTTTGAAGAAATACTTTGAACAAAGACCAAATGATGCCCTATCACACATCATGAGCATTCAAGGACTCCAGAAGGAAGTTTCATCTCATCATTTGGAAGCTTCTCGTCAGACTACTATAGACTCTTTCTTTCGGTTAGTTTAGTTGGAAGAATCTCGTCAAGTTACTACTATATAGATTATTTCTTTCAATTAGTTTAGTTGAATTATGTATTATCATTTGTACTTTTATTTTTTATTTTTATAAAACGTTATGTTCTTCATTTTCGGAATTTTTAAGTGTTATTTCTATAAATGTTATTAATCATCGGTATGAATTCTATAAGTGTTACTTGTTATAATTCTATATATGCTATTTTTTTTTACTACTCCTGACCTGTAACATTTACAGAGGTTTGACTGTAATTGAGGGGACGTATATGATAATTAATAATTCAGAGAATATTCACTTTGACAATGAATAGGATATTCATACGAGATCCAGAAATTATGAGGAAAGTTGCTACAGGCACGATTTGGATTTGCTAATCATCAAGCACTAAATACTCGTTTCATATCCTACAAGAAGTGCATGAAAGGAGAAAAATGTCAATTTAAGACCCGCTTACCCTATCCTTAACCTCAAATGAATGGTAGGAACAGGTAAGGCACTTACAATGAAACTTTCACCATAGTGTTGCCGCAAGTAGAGCCCCACCAATGCAAAAGTGACAGGCAGCATGGCAGCTGGTTCAGTGTCCAGTGCTTGGTCATAAAAGCGTTTGGCAAGATGGAGATCCTTGGGAAGACCCAACCCATGCTCATACATGTAGCCTAGATTAAACATTGCCTGCGAGTTCTGCTGTAATTGTGCTCTTCTGTATGCTTTTTCTGCTCTGTCCAGATCTTTCTCTGCCCCCTGCATGCAACATTTAGAGTGAAAAACCAGAATCTAGTGTACTTGCCACAGTTTCTAACTAGTGTCTGGATGGTCTCTATTGTCATATCCTCTAACTGCAGACAGCTGTAAAACAATCGGCAGTGCAAGAAACTGTTATATCTAGGTATTAGCACCTGAATGTAGAGGCCTCTAACAAACCCAGAAACCAAAAGAAGTATTTCCAATACATCCTTGATTGATAGAGTTATTCATAAAGTCTCTCAAAAACTTATGTTTTGGTAGGGAGTTTCCCCCGCTTTTGACAGTTAATAACATTTGAGTGTGCAAGTAGTGCAGACCTTGGACAACTGGCCAACTAGCATCACCTAGCTAAATTTTCCGGGCCCCTATTTGTCACTTAGCTTTAGCTAGCTAGGTTCACCAAACCTAGGATTCTTACTTAGCTTTAGCTAGCTAACTTCTCCGGAACTCTCATTTTCACTTAGCTTCGACTAGCTAAAAAGTTGTGTGACATGCATATTCATTCTAAATCAAAGAGAAATCCATTCAAACAAAACCAAACAATATATATTTGGTTGTATTGCTCTCGGTTGGCTCTGTATTTTCATGTTGTTGCACAAAGAAATTGAAAGGCTTAAAATCAACACGTATAGTCGGCTTCCTCACTTTCGACTAGCACTGGTGATAGATCATCAACTTCATCATTGTCATTATCATCATCATCTTCTTCATTTTCATTATCATCGGAATCATCAATGTCATTTGACAATTTAGGACGAGATGGAATCAAGGTGTTCCAAATCAGAGATTCCTGGACATCTGATGGATTATTAGGAATTAGGCTCATGTTCAATTTCAAAAACATCATTGCTTCAATGAGTCCAAGTCTAAGAGATGACCGTTTGGGTGCAATCACATCATTCATTCCACCTAGATCACATTCAGATTCCAGCTAGTTATTAGCTAACTTCAGCTAGCTAACTTTCCTTTCCCGGATTATGGCACTTAGTTTTAGCTAGCTATTCTTTTGAGGCACCAAATTCTTGCATAGCTTTCGCTAGTTGGAGCTTTTAGCTAGCTAAATAGCTACCCACTTAGTTAGTTGTCCAAGGTTTGAAGTGGTGTCACAACCCCAATTTTGGTGCATTTAAGCAGAGGTGTTTGACTTTGGCCAAGAGATGGTTTTATAAAAATGAACTCCTTGTCAAACTTTTGAGTGCACCATTTTAGGTGCCTCCAAATGTTTGCCATTAAATTCATTTTTATATAACCGTCTCTTGGCCAAAGTCAAATGCATTCCCTACATTTCACTAAAATTGGGGGTTCCAACACCACTTGAAACACTCCTTAACCATTATAGATTGTCAAAAGTGGGGCAAAACTACCTACCAAAACATGAGTTTTTGAGAGACTTTACGACTACCTCTAACGCCATAATTGTTTACATCGAATGTTGAAATATGCTGTGAGGTTTTCAACCCACCTTTCCATAGTAGTATGCATCACCAATTAGCAATGCTGCATGCTCATTCCCTTGCTCTGAGGCATAGCACCACAAGGTATGGGATCGCTGATGTCGCTCTGCATCAGTACAAACACCAGACTTCCCTATGCAAACTCCCTCACTGTGGTACTTTTCTAAAATCCAGGCCGCATTGCTTTGAGCAGCTTCATAGCCGAGCTCCGCTGCTCGTGAATAGAGGAGGAGGGATTTACCAATTTCCCCCTTCAAATAGGAATCCAATGCCCATCTCATCAATGAACCCCATGGTCCTCGTTCTGCAACAATTTTGAATAGTGCTGCTGCCTGCAGGATCAAACCACTTAGAGAATAGCATGCAGGTTTTAAAAAAAAATTAAAACGTGACTACAAGAAGAATGTTTAAATACTTACTGTTGCTACATCCCTCTTCAAGCCTGGAATTCCTCTCTGTTGCATCTTAGCAAGCTGGTAAAAAGCCTTTGGATGCCCTTTATTTGCTGCTGCCAGAAAATGTTTGCAGGCCTCTTTCACATCCTTCTTCACACCCATACCTTTCAGGTATAAAACACCCATATTATAATGCCCATGTGAATCACCTGAATCTGCAGCTTTTTTGAAGTACTCCTTGGCCTGCTCAGCCAATCAAGCAGCCAAACCACAAAAGACCTGATTCAAATATCAGGTCAATACTAAATAATCTTCTCTTTTATGTCAAGCTCCCTCTTGGATCAGGCGTGGCCCACGCTTCAATAAACAAATATCAAAACCATTTTTTCATTTTGTGAATACATGTCCATCATAGTTGTTCTTGCAGTCAAAGATTTGGCAAAAGAAAAACCTAAATACAACCACATCTTACTAAAGGCCAACAGCAACTAAGTTTAGTCAACTCCACATGAAGGAATGTTGACAAAACTACACACTTCTTGCAACATCGCTTCATGTGGAATTTCCTCAATCTGCATACAGAGACACTTTTACCTTTGTGTGATTTTTTCCATCAGCAACTCCTTGGCCCTTGACATAAAGGTATCCAATACCATTAAGGGCTGCATAATGCTTCTGACGGGCTGCTTGCAGGAACCATTCATATGCTTGGGAGTAATTGCGTTCAACACCATATCCACGGGCATAAATCTCCCCAAGAAGCTCCATGGAACGCGAGTCGGACTTTTCCACTGCCTTCAATAGCCAGGCAAGAGCTTTGGTATGATCACGGCGTACCCCACGCAATCCAAAGTAATAGAATACCCCTAACCTGTACATTGCCTCTGGGTAGCCCTTGTGGGCCTGAAGCAATTTGCAAACAGTAAGCACAGATCTGCATTAAACTTCCAAAACGCCGCAAAAGAACCTCTGATGTGAACACAACAAGCCCTCAGAATACAGATTGCAGCTATTACAGACCACATCTGCTTGCTACAGAACAAACTTAGAAGTAATGCATTTACAAAACCATCTCTATCCTCAACACTTTCACACCCTAAAATCTGATCAATTTGAATTGTTCTAATCAAACTCATTGTATGGTTGAGTCAATCTCTGGAACTTTAGAACAATTGTACTGAAAAGCCAGCTAAGAGTTGGACACAAATTCAACCCCTCTTTAGAACCTGGATGTCAGGATACTTCCAGTTCCTGTCTTAAGGACACCAAAGGTTGAAAACATACTTGATACTCCAGGAACTGGAAATCGTCATCATCTTCTCCACGGAATTTTTTCAGAGCTTCTTTGCTTTCTTCAAACCCATCATTTAGTCGCACAGGTTCCATGAGTGGAGTGTCTTTAGAGCTGATGAAACTTGCCATGGCAGTTGCTGCCAAGTCAGCATACAACACAACTGCCTCCTCATGCATCTGCAGCAGGCCAGGGAGTGTACATAACAATCCTTGAGAACTTGGGACATGCTAATTTGCTACACACACTCCACACACACCTATGCAAAGCCATGAAGTAGGGTGGGCAACAGAGTTATCCTTTCACTCAATGGGACTTTTCGTCAAGAGTTGGTCCCCTCTGACTTTCCGTTGGTTGTTTTGCATACAATACCAATAATTCATTTTTCCCTTGTGGTGCATGCTTGGAGGTAGTGTTTGAATTTGAATGAAGGGCAACCTATTTCAGTTCATTGAGGGCCAGACTCATTTTGGCATGCCAAGAGCCCAAATGAGTTTGACCCTCAATGAACTGATATAGATTGTACTTTGTTCAAACCTCCACATTATCTCCAAGCTTTCACCGGATACTTACCGAACATGGAAGGTGTTGTATGCAAAACATTGAACTGAAGTCGTGTTGAGTTAGAGGATAACTTTAAGACATAAACATGTTTTGAGATATTGACCTCCATACCTGCAGCCTGGAGTAGCTGTAGGCTACTGCCATTTTGGACTGTGGGTTTCCTCCATTTGATGCAAAATGGTGGTATAGAAAAGCTTTTGAATCACTTTGTTCCATACCATAGCCAGATCCATACAGAAAAGCAAGAGTAGACTGTGCATGTGCATTTCCATGCTCTGCCTCTAACTTCAGAGATTGGATTGCTTCATCAAGCGCCTTAGGCTCTCCCTCACTACCGCTCTCCACCAACTTCCGCACAGCAGCCGTATACTGAATCCTTGCCACAGACAGCAACATATCAAACAAACTATTCACAGATAAGAGCACACCTTGTCTTTAATACTGAGTGTCTGAATTTTGTCAAAATCTGCTGAAACTTGTGTAGGCAGTTCTGACCAACATTAAAATAGATCACTTATGCCACAATGCCCAATAACTCTATAAGACATCAAGTGTATGCACATTCTAGTACCATCCTATAGAATAAAAAAAAACAGGATGAATATTCCTTGAGTAACCTCCAAACATAGTTTATATGTTTACTAATACAGACACAGAGATCAACTTAAATATATCAATTTGCTTCATTCAAATCTACTGAAAATGTTGACATACAATTATAACCGTATGATTAGGAAACAAAGTAATAGAGAACAATCAGTTTCACCATCTATAGCAATGAGCATCTTCCACCACTCCCTAATAACTTCAATCCCACAATCCTTCTTTCAAAGTCTGCAGGGCAGGGTGTGTGACAATGCAAGGCGTCGTGATAAAATTGTTCACATCGAATTAGTAGACAAGGATTCGATCCAAGCTATTGGGAAACAGTCGCTGTAAATGGTAAGCTTCTTCAGGGATCCCAGTATAACATATTAGGTTACACATTGCCACATGCTACGTTAATACATTGACGACTTGTAACATCTTGTTGAACCCTCAGATGATAGCCATACATATTATTATCAGTTGCACATATGACAACCAGCACTTAAGATGAGTTGCAAAAACTGAAGCCCTAAGCAGTTATCCAGAACTTCACTTGATAGAGATAATTCCCAAGTTGTATTTAATGAGCTCCATGTACATGTACTGAATAGCTGGTCTAAGAAAATCCTGATCTTGAATTTATACTGGGTCCTACAGGAACATGACATACCTGAGAAACTGCAGGTACAAAATTGACAGAAACAATGTAGGGGTAACCAGTTGGTACTGAGATGTACAAGTTAAACCTTGATGATGTATTCCTGAGATCACAGAATCGTGGGGTTTCACCTCTATTGCATACGGCACCCTGAGGTATTAAAGAATCCCAAGATTGTGCCAGATGAAGGGTTTAAGACTCTGTAGCTGATTATGTTCAGGGGACATTTATTATTCATTTGCAAAGGTGCATACATCCAAAATGCATGGCATTCTCCAGAGATTCACCTTGCATTGACCCAGGTTGTAAATTTCATTATAAATGACATAACTAACCTGGTCACCTCGATCATCCCTATCCTCGTTCTCAAGAATATGGCTCCACGACCCTGGGTCAAGATCCTCGTCCGTTTTCTCTTCCGTGTCTCCAAATTCATCCCATTCGACATTTGGCTCCTGGGAACCAGCACCCATTCCAAGACGACCCAATTTCTTATCAAGGCCATCCGAGAGCAAGAATTCCTCTGGGTTCGAGCCAACCTCCCGGTTGTCTTTGGTCATGTCGTCGTCCTCCCAAACGATGACAAAATTGCGAGCACATGATACGAGAGGAATCAAAATGAAGATGAATGCCACCAAAATCACAATGCATCGTGATGATGGATGCCCATACATACCCATCTCTGAATCACCCTAACTAACCAATGCAAAATTCGTTGCAAAAACACTCTTGGGGCTCACATACACTAATCTTCAAAACCCCAAAATCCAACACTCCGAAAAACCCATCACCTAATTTCCCAATCAATTTCAAATCATTCCCAGTACCCTACACTCCAATGTGACTCAATTCCAATAACCCACCCACCTCACTCATTTAAATTTCTCACCCATCCATCATCATTTTCTACCTACATTGCCCATTCCATCCAAATTTTGTAAAACCCATCAGACATAGAATCCAATATGGGGTTCTCCAACTAATGCTGTTGGTACATTTGGAGATTGTTAAATTTGGGGAGTTTGGCGTCTACTTCGGGGAGTTTTTGCCGCAACAGACACAGAGAACGATGGAAACAATGGCGCCTCTCTTTGCGCGTGTGTGTGTCTCTTTGGTCTTTTGCTTTTTTTGTTTCTTGCCCTGCCCAAACTGCCCATATTTTGGATGGGCAGGGGAGTGAAAGTGAGCTGTACCCAGCGTTCGAGTGCCTTTTCACATGCCACGTCATCAAACCAACCTTGGGCTTCATGGGAAGACCATGTGACTACATAACCCTGGACAATTTTTTTGTCCTACCCGGTAGGGCAAATAAAAAACTCCGCAGTCACTCCAATTGCAAGCCACTGCCAAGTCGCAAACGCAAAGATGATGAGGAGGAGGAGCAGGAAAGCCGACCAAGAAAGCGAACCCGTGTCATCAAGCACCTAGTGACTTCTCTTGTCAGACGTTCTGAAAGGAGGCGCGTTCGATGAGCAATTATTTTGAATGAATCATTTTGAAATTTTGCCCTACCGCGGATGTCTGGGTAGGGCAAATTTGTCGGAACAATGCCGCGTTGAAACGGCACTTTTGCGGAACTATTACATTGTGGGAAAAGACTATTTTAAGAATCCACCGGAAATTTGGGTGCAAAATGAGCAACTCTTCGATTTCTTTTCTTGCTGGGGTATCCAGAAGTCAGTCACTTTAGCACAAAAAGCGGTCTACTTTTGGTCCTTTTTTTTGCCCTACGGAGTTTCAATCCATGGATAACCATCAAGAGGAGAGTTCCGCAGCAAGTCATCCACCTCCTTGAGCTACATTGTTTTGTCTAATTAGTGTGGATCACACTAACTCCTAATTACCCATACTATTTTTTTCCTTATAATTTGAAGTGGCCCATTATAATTTTCAGTGTGAAACATTAGTGTGGGTTTTTTCATCTGCATATTTGGATGAAAATTTGAGGCAAAGCAAGTACTATAAATTTACTAATGTTATCAAAGGCAAGTACTATGAAATTAATGTGGGCCACACTAAATTCCAACCCATATGAATTTCCCACCCACAATAATTAGACAAAGCAATGTAGGTATCATTCATAACTAGTTTGCTCACGAATGTAAATTACATATTATGGATGAAATGTCATTTGCATGGATAAAAAATGCAAGAGAGTTGTTGGAAGTGAGCGATTGGTTATGTTAGCCATGGGGTCAACGTAAATGCGAGTCTCTTTGTCATTGGGTTTGTTGTGTTTTGTTTCATCATATATGGTAGATGTTTCTTAATCCAACACCAAGGTCTTAACTGGGCTTGTGAGACATTAAAGATGATTTTTTATTCTTTATTCTTTTTGGGTTGTTGAAATCATTTTTTGTCATTTTTTAGAGAAATAACTCTTATGGTAATAGCTTTACCCTTTTAGTGACATTCTTTGATTAAGGAAATATGTTCAAAATAGCATAAAGATGCAATAAAATATAATGTACAATACAACATAGAATTTTATGTAAGATATAATATTTTAAGCCATCAAATCTACACATGATGGGTTTTTCCTCCCCCATTCTTCAAACTATGTTTTATAAAGGCCAGTTTCAGGCTCAAGACACAATTTCATTATATCATGCCTTTATGTGAGTTTTTTTTAATATATACTTTACAATCAAAATTTGATACATGGATATATGCTAGGTATGGTAAGATGTTATAGTTAGATTTCAACCTTATGGATGTATTTAATGATAATGTATGTGTTGTGTAACAACTTTCATTTTTGTGTGAATGACATTTGAGCATTGAAAGTTGTTCATCTTAAGTCATCTTACCTTCAAGAAACAACCAATGACCTCTAAAGGTTAAGTGGTTGTTCACCTTCCAAAATCATATTCAGCCTAGAATGTGACCAAAACACCCTACCATGCAATGAATTTCATGTAGGAATGTAACACAATTTGAGATTGGATGCACCCGCCACACAAGTTTCTTAGATGGTATATTTGGGGTGAATGGGACGTGAATATACGACATGTGGCTCAACATGGGAGTGGTAGGGAGAGTAATTCAAGCAAGATGGGATAGTGGCAAATTTAGGATCTACCCGCTTAACATGGCAATGTAAGAAATGTGATACAAAAAGTGAACAATAATCTCATTTAATACAAGACTCCTACACACTATAAGATTGATTTTGAGGTGGTTTTCACTTAACAATCCAACATTGGTGGAACCCCTATGTGACATTAAAGGACCCAATGTATATATATATATATATATATGTATATACATATGGACATTATTCTAATCCATTTGCTAACCTAGGATTTTTTTGGAAAGTTTATGAAGATAATAAGAAACATGTGAAATCGACAAAAACCATGAGGGTGTCGCTTTAAGGACCACTTATCTGAAAAGACTTCAATCTCAGTTAGGTGTCCCCTTGTATCATATGTACCCCCACCACCACCAACCAACCAACCAACCATAGTTTACCATGGTGCTTCTTAATTGCGTCGCCATAGCGAACACCAAAATAAACTCCCATTTTGTTCTTTATTATTAAGAATCATTAGAAAATTACATAATCATTTAAAACAATTTAAAAACACAACTAACTAATGGAACACAATAATTATTACAAATACCAAGAAGAATTGTATACAACAGACAATGTGGCGGTGGTGAAGCCATGACCTCGTTGTTGCCTACCATTCTAAAATGGTAGGGGGACCATAATACCGTAACACCATAGCAGGTTCGCCACCTGGCGAACGAATATTTAATTTTTTTGAAAAAATAAGGTTCGCCTCTCAAAAACTGAATTTCTCAATTTTCGTTTTTTTAGCAAAAAATAAGTAAAAATGACCCTAAATAGCTTAGAAATAGCAAAATGTTTCAAAAACTAATTTATTCTATTTTCGTTTTTTTGTCTTCAGAATTTTCTAATTTGTACGTTTTTTATTTTTAGAATTATTTTAGGACGAACCTGCTATGGTACTACGGTAAAGTGATATGTTGTTATACATAGTTGCAAAGGGTTAGGACGACACGGTGTTGTGATGTGGGCCAGTTAGTATTTAAAACGTAGGCATTTACATGTGCTATTGCTATTCCAAGTACACATGTAGATGGATATTAGTATGATGTTGTATTAACTTTTGTTCTAATTAGTTATTTAGTTGAGAACCGGTCTTGAATTCAAGACCGGGAGTGTTTGGTAGGGAGGACTTGGTAGGGAGGACTTGAGGGTTAAAGGAAGGATAAGGTTTACCAGTGGTGGTGGCTGTCACCTAGCCGCTTAGGGTTCATTGATGCCCTAAACCTAATGGTTTCCTATTGGCTAAAGGATTAGGGAAGTTTAGGGTTTACCATTGGCAGCGGCAACATCCGTTATCTAGCCGCTTAGGGTTCTTTGATGCATGTAATAATAAAATGTTGACTTTTCAGCTCAATTCTCAAAAATGTGGAAACAAAGTCTTTAGTGAACTAGAAATTGCCTAAAAATACTAGTGAGAACAAGCAATAGTCTTGGGATATCGGAAAGAGGGATTAGTGAGGACAATAGTATGACATCAACCATGGTGGTTATTGATATATGACGAGACTCTTAGTGGGTTATATAGGAGTTGGGGAAACAGAAGAGAGCTCTCAAAGAGAGATGAGCAAGAAAGGCTCGGAGAGCCGAGGGAGACAAAAAAATTGTTTTACATCTCACCCTCCACGGAAAAACCAAACTGGTTAAAAATAGAAGCTGGGTTGACTTTGCTAAAAATCGTGTTTTATTGGTTGTTGCATTCTTGACGCCCTTTTGGACGCGTGGCTATGTTTAGCCAGTTTACTTTTTCCTTTGTTAGAAATCGAGTTTTATTGTTTTACTACATTCTTGATGCCCTTTTGGACGCATGCTATTTTTAACCAGTTTGGTTTTTCCGTGGAGGGTGAGACATACCAGAACTCTCTGAAATTACATAGAGTTATTTTTTCTTCAAATGTATTGGTCGGAATTGTGAAGTAATTTGATATAATTCCAGGGTGAATGAACTAGAATGTGTTTGAATTTGAGTTGCTTTTCTGTATCACCTTTGATTCAGGAGTTATTGTGTGAGGCAAAGTAAGATGGAAGTGGAGATTGTAGTAATAAGAAGATAAATTAGGTTCCATTTCACAAGTCTGTGGTCTCGGCATTATAAGTTGTTGGAGTAAGTGAGTTCTGCAGAGATCAGAATATGGATTTACCTACGCCCTAAGAGAACTGTGACATCATTAAATAAGTATGTGTGATTCTCCCGGTAGGATTGATATTTATTGAAGAAACCCGTGAGTTAATCCAAGGAATTCGTGACTGTTATGAGGTTATAGTCAAGTTCACATATGTGTTTGCTAAATGTAATTTGATTTGTTTCCCCAATAGAACATGAGTGAAGAATCTTTGTTATTTAAACTTGCAATATATGAAATGCTTGGATTAATATCGTTGCATACTATTGCCTGGTTATACTATTGAAATAAGTCGTCAAGGCAACGTGAAGAATTGCAAGGCTATTGTCTGCAAAAGATCGAATTTGATAGACGAAGCTTGGATCCCAGTAATAATTATCGAGAATTAACCCTTAAACGTCCAGGGGGGGGGGGTGAGAGGGCCTCTCCCATCAGCCTATGTTTACCCCATTTCAGACCTCCATATAATTCTTTTAGTGCGATCGACATATATATTTAGATATGGAATTTTGAGATACACATTTTGGGAATTTTTTTTTTGCAATTCCGACATGTTTTGACGCTATATTATGGTCAAATAGTTTAGGGTCAACGAGGCCCTGATAGGGCCTCTCCGACGTTTAAGGGTTAAACCAAGGAGTTAGGATTGGTAATGCTATGGTCTTATAAATATTGTGTGTGATTCACATGAACCTATAGCCTAACTCGGAAAGGGAAAGAAATCTGAAAGGAAATCAAAAAGTGCAAATTCGGATAGGCTTGGAATAATTATTTTACAGACAATTGCCTGATCAACGTCAAGTGCACATTGACTAATACTTGCCTTAATAAGATTTGAAACAAATACAATGAATTAATTGCGTATAAGTATATTTGATTTTGAGTGATAACAATTTTAAAGTAAAGAGACTTGGATAGTCGGGGAATTGAAATGTTGTATTGAGCAAACATTAAGTCTATGGTCTTGATAGTGTAAATGGAGAAATTGTTCCATTCTAACCTTTGACATAAAGTGAACCGTTAGTCTATTGAGGCTATTGACTACGAGGAGTTTTCAGGATGCTGAGAATACCAAAGGACGTGTTGGTCGTGAAATCGGTAATTATTGATTGCGAAGTAAAATCTCAGTTTGAATTAAGGGTAACTTAGAATTTTATCAACATTAAGAATTGACTATCTTAAATAATATTTGTGAGAATATTGAATGAAATTAATCAGTGAGTTCTTTGTTTTAAGGACTCATAACGTGAAATTGTAACACCAAATAAATAAGATAAATTCATGGATCATGTGAAAACATGTTAATGTGCATACATGGTATGACTTATTGTTAATAATTAAAGACTCATAATTAAAGAAACTTTGTTTCACTTGGCCAAGACCCGGTAAGAGATTATTGTCGGACCGCAAAATTAAAATCATATTTAATCAACAAAAACGGAACATCCTGCAAGGACGACTACATTGCAATTTCAAGTTACACTAAAAATGATTAATTAATACAAGATCATTGACAACACCAAAGTGCCCTTGGCTTTGGTAAAGAGACAAAAATGGGATACTTTATGCAAGACAATTGACTATGGTTGTGCCTATGCTTGTGCACCGCACTTGGTCCCATTAAAACGAACTCACTACCAAACTATTGTCCGGGTAATTAGAGTAAGGTGAGTGACTGTCACAATTGCATGTACTAACAAGGAGAGAATTATGACTTTTTATCCCTCACTCATGATCCAATTACTAGTCTAAACCCGAAATAAAGTGAAATAACCTTGTGTTTTCCCTAATAACCCTTATCTGAGATACCTAGATGATATACAAGTCACCTTTTAAGTCTTCCCTGAGTGTTTCCTTGGGTTTGTTTGTAACCAAAAAACTAAACTACAATGCCTAAATCCAAAGGTTTTCTATTGGCCGAAGGGGGCAAAATGGAAGAAATTTTAAAGGGTAGAGAAAGGATGGTGAGGCATTCTTGTGGGCATTTTTTGAGGGGTTTGAAGGGTTTGTGTTTAGAAAGCTTATGGGGTTGAGAGAGCAAGTGTTTCTAAATGCTTAGAGAAGTTGAGGGTTCTGAGGTTACTTGGAGGAGTAAAGGTATGCACTAGTCAAAGTGTTATATCTTCTATATTTGGTTCATAAAGAAGGTAGAATTTGAGTCTCGGATTTTGGTCTATTGTGCACGATAGAAGAATTATTTTCTTGCAATATTTTGAAAGAATATTCTCAATGAGGTAGGTCATTTGTATGCAAAGTTTGAAGGCGCGATTTGTGTTGGAGGAGGAATAATGAAGTGTTGAAGTAAAGGGGATCTAGAATTATTGGAGCTAAATAATTCTACTTTGAGGGTTTGATTTTTTGTAACTATTGTAGTTATGAATGTGAGATTTGGAAGGTGGCTTGGAAGATGTCTTGTCTCAATTGTGGTGAAATTTCAGCCGCATAAGTGTTATAGATTGAGAGTTATTGATCTTGATGCAACTGGATTTTTTAAGGAATTGTTGAGGGCAAATATTAGTTTGACTAAAAGTTACAACATGAGTTGTAGATTGTCTTGCTAGTCATGAAAAATGATATGTGAGTAGTATATGAGGTATGCAACTACCTTGCAAAGTTTTGTAGGTAGAACATGAAGAAGTTGAAGGTTATATGGAGTAAAGTTGACTAGGTCAACATTGAGAATACTATGTGATTGAATGAACTTGGGCAAGATTGAGGGATGGCTTTGGGGCAATCGAGGAACTAATACATGTGAGGAACAAACTTTGAGATTAGAAAGATCTACCACAACAAAGGACTCCATGTTTTTCAGGACAAATTATATTCTTCTTGACAACGTGCTTATAATAGTTTGTATACAATGGACAACGTGGTGGTGGTGAGGTCATCACCCCACCGTTTAAAAATCAGTCGTCCATCCACGATGGGATGTTGAGTAAGTGGTCCGGACATTATTTCACGTGCATGGGTGGAATAGGTCGGGACAACAAACTATATTCTTCTTGACAGTGGGCCTATAAAAGTTTGTATACAATGGACAATGTGGTGGTGGTGAGTTCATCATCCCACCGTTTCCAAAGCAATCGCCCATGCACGATGGGATGTTGAATAAACGGTCCAGACATTAATTCACGTGCATGGGTGCAATAGGTTGGGACAATAAAGGTCCACATTAGTATTAGCAAGGTAGCGGACCCATTCACGACTAGTTAAATAAATTTAGCATATTTGTGGTTTAGGTATGATCATAGAAAAAAATTCATGTGTAGAGAAATAGAAATAAGAAGCAATTTATATTTTTTCATGGTTTTTTTAAAATAGCCAAGTTATTATGAATTTTCTAAGTGGATGTTCTCTTTTACCTATACTTGTGATATAGGCTACCCTCATTCTGATCACCAATTGGTTAGAAAATCGAGATTGTTTGTTTCCCGCAATCAATAATTGCGGCACCTAAAACATGTTGACAATCTAAACCTAGTTATCAACTTAGCCACTGACATTTGACTAATTTGGATTTTGATCATGCCATGTCAACACTAGTCATAGATTATATTATATTGCATGAAAATACTTGAAGTTGGCCTAAGTAGTGAAATTGGGGTGGTGATCGGGAATGGATTAGCTACCTTACATGGGGTGACACCTTGCGCTAACCCCGAGATAACATGAATGGACACACCTATTTCTAGGTGATTGCAATGGTAACCACCATGGGAAACTATGATACGATATCTCCGTAGTGATGGAATGATCATGGACTTTCTGGTGCTCGTGGAATGTTCAAAACCCCTAAGAAAGCAATGTGCACATGGGTAACATTGCTAGACTTGGACCTAACATGGTGGGAGATATGAAATTTTGAGTAGTTTTAGTCTCCCAAAAATAGGATAATCAAGTGGACTTGAGTGAATTGTAGTGGAATTGAGTCAAATGTAGTTAAGAGCAAGAACTATAGAAGTTGAGAAGGAGAAAGACGAGAGATAGTCACAAGGATGAGAGGGAAGGATGAAGGTGTAATTTACTTGTTTTTGCTAGATGATATATATATAGTCATTTTGCAATAATGTGGAACTTCTATAGATTATTTTTACTAAATATTTATGAAAGTTTCTCAAGGGAGGTCCACTATTGGAAGCAGAAGTAATAATAAACTGAGGTGAAATGAGCTTGGTAAAATAATAAATAAATAAATAATAAAATGCCATGTATGTGTCAATTACATTGTAGTAAATTGGAACATGCTATCTTGTACATAAAACATTTCATATAATACATTGCACCACAACCTACCTATTCTATTAGAAAAAAGAATATTTGCATACAAGTGTATTCTATGCACTCAAGAGCAAAAGAAGAACTTTGGTCTCTTGGGGAGGCCGGAGTGAATAGAATGTATGTTCGTAAGATATCCATGGCCACGTCCTAAAGGACAATGACATGCTATTCCTCTGTTGACGTCGCATGCTAGGAGTGATGCAGCGCCGACCTCGGCTCTTTCATTCATTAAACATAAAAGCCACAAAGAGTACATTACATAGTCTTATTACTATGGGTAGAAAAATTAGCATGGGCCACTTAGTTCTTTAGTCCGGGTGGTATTAAAGAGGATCAAACCCATGGTTTTGTGTCTCTTTGAGGGACTTACGGATAACTCTAATGCACTTCCCAAGTTGGACAACAAAAAGCTTTGTTTCATAATTGTTACTTGAAGGTTGATACCAAATAATTTTGTCATTTGGTTTTTGTAGCAGCAATTGACTACGCCAAATATGGTTGGTAGTGAAATTAAGGGGGGGGGTAAAATGAGCCACTAGGGCCAAAGGCAACCGTTGGTGGGAGGACTAAAAGGTGCCAATAGCATGCAAACAAAGTGACTCTTCATTCACATTTGCCTCGATTGAGACAGGAGTTTCTACCTATCTATAGTAGATTAGTGATGATATTGGATTAGATAGGGTGGGACCACCTAAGTAAAGCAGGGCAAGCCCGGGGGGTGCATCTACACTTGATTTATGTATACACGTGTCCCTATTTAATTGGGGGCATGGTATTTACCTTCCTTCATTGAATATTTTCCACCCTTTAAGTAGCTAAATTTCTACTGGATGGTATTTTCTAACACCCTGTCATTATATATAAATTTTAGAGTCACATAATTATAATTATCCTATCTTATTCATAAGTAGTAGAAATTTCATGTGAACAATCTGCACATACATTACGCATACAATACACTATGCATACATTACACTACGCAAATTTTACTCTGCACATTACACATACAACCATCATACTATAAACTTTAGCATCCAACCAACATAGAAACAACATACATAGCAATAAAATAACTTCAACATACATAAGCTTCGACTCCGGTATATATAACAAATCAACACCAAAATACATAAACCCTCAACAACAATAAAGAACATTACACCTTCAACTTTAATATACACCTTCAAATATACACTTAGGAGTTGAACTTCAACATTACCAACAACGAACATTATATTGTAATTAACCGTCAAGTATTAAAACATACAAAGGACTTCAAAATTCCAACACCTTGAACCCGGCCAAAACATTTCTTGCACAAACATACACCCCCACATACATCCTCAATCCAACCATATATATGTACTAGGCCTACATTCAACAGTAGCATTGAAGTTCAACATTTAAATTCAACTTCAAGTGTTTATGGTCCAATAGTAGTGACTTTTGAAAATGATGTAACCTAGAGAGAGTAGGGAACATGCCAAAGAGTGTGAGTTGCAAATAAGATCCCCACACATATCTAGAGTGGGACACCAAGGGGAGAAGTATAACCAATAGGAGAAGATACAAGCAATGCCAACACACAAATTGATGAAATCTCTATGCGGGCATTCCTTCAAATACTTGAAAAAATGCACACTTTAGACATTTAAGGGGAAAAAATATAACATAATTGCAATAAATTCATATAGTGTGATTTATATGCTAATCATCCACACAATTTGAATCACCACCAAAACTGCCAAAAATGTCACTTGAAGGGTCGCATCTCACCTTTGCTCGGTAGCATACAACCCCACTCATGGGGCGACAATGATCACCAAATGGATCACAAGATCTGGACATGTCACTAGGTCCACAAGATTAAAAATAAAATAAAAATGTTGAAGTTATGACTAGGCTAGTTTTTTGCCACAAATTCATTAAGTGGAGCAACATCTACATGATCTAAGGAATACAAATTAGTGTTTGAATTAAAAGACATAGTCACCATGTAAATTATAGAGTCCAAATCAATCCATTTCTAATTGTTATGGTCATATTTAAATTTCAATTGATCAAATGCCTTAATAAACCATGACAACATGATCATGTAAGTGCCAGGTAAGGTTATTCCCTTTCTGCCCACTTGAGCTTATATGTTTTGCAAATTGTAATCGTAAGATTTTGAATTTTTAGTTCAAATATGAAATACGTGGAAATAAAGTCTCAAATGAACTAGAAATTTCCCAACAGTCCAGTGAGAACATGCAATAATCTTGAGATATCAAGTAGTAGGGATTGTAAGGGCCATAGTCTAATAGAAATGGGCAAGAACCTTCATACACAGGGAGGTCACTCCATTGTCAAGTTGAACACCACGTGCGTTTAGACAAAATCTATTTTTTTTAAAGGGCATCACCAAACTGGGTCAAAATTTTATCAAATTTTTTCATGAGTAGATATACACGATATCTATCACATAGTAAAAAATGGTAGCCAAATTTGATGATCTTTTTTTCTTATAAAACATACCGTTTCTAACTAGAATGACTCATAATTGAACTAAAAAATTACTACAAAAATGAAGATGACTAAAAATTTCAGAAAAATATACAAAAGATACTATCAAAGGTTATGTATATGTAGAAAAAATATCATAATTTTTGAAATTATCTATGGCATGTAATATAGGGGTAGCAAACTTTTAATGCACGTGGTGTTCAACTTGACAATGGAGTGACCTCCCCGGGCCTTCATATCTACATGTGTGTTGAAGAAGGTATAAAAGCCAGTAGTTTTAGTAGGAATGGGCCCAAACTTCAGTTTTTATGAATACCAAAACTTTGCCGGGATTTGTAACTTTTCACAGTAAATTAAATATCAAGTATCATTTGCGATTTGCAACATTTATGTGAGATGCATAGACGCCAGTCAATTGTCTGTGGAGCCAAGTAATTTAAAACTCATCTAAGGTGAATGTACTGGATTGTTTCAATTGTTGTTTGAATACAAGGACATAGTGCAATTGCATTCTTACTCGACTGTCAAGTAAGCAAGGAGTGATTCCTTGATTTCATTTTACATATTAATTTTTGAAATTTCAGCATGAAGCCATAGTTTGTATGCCTGAGATTCGGGATATGTTTTCCCTATAGTCTGTTGAGGGAAATTTTGAGCGATTTTTACTTACGGGAATAAGTCTAGAGTAATTGGGCTCACATCTCAATTAATTAACCTATCAAGGAGTGATTCCTTGAGTTTGACTATCATCTGGAGGTGAATGATTTAATGGTAGCCTGTGTGAATTAGGCTATGGTCTTGTTGAAATTAAATTGAGGTTGCAATTCATTATGTTGTGACTGGGAATTGTTAATATTATTATGTTTTGAAGCAGTGGAAAATTAACTCCAAGAAAAAGCTATTCTTCATAAGGGAAGAATTTTATGTGTCATCCTCGATATAGTAACTCTTGTGAGAGAGTTTTGTTTTAGCGCAAGAAGAAAGATTCCTTTGTTGTGAGACAATTGTCTGTGTATTGACAAATTCAGAGATTTAATACAGAAAATTAATATTGGATTGTAAAATTGATTTAATGTATGACCCGATCTTTAAGTGCAATTCAAAGTTCATTCTTGCAACTTAGTTGTTGGTTGTAACATATTTTAGAAAATTTAGAATATGAGTGAGCTAGATTCTTCGTCTATAAAGTGGAGGCTGGAAAAAATAATGAGTTACTTCTCCAGATCATCACTGGCCCAGATCAGATCATTTCAATTTCTAGAACAGATCACCATACATAGCTTTAGAGAGATCAACCACATATATACTGTCTAGAACATATTAGCACAGGTTTAGAACAGAACATGAAGAAGATGCTGGAAATACTTTGGTGACATGGCTTTCTGAAACTTGTAGATACATATTCTTTGTGAAGTAAAATGCTTTCAACAAGTTGCATGTCATGCATATTTGAAGCAACGAGCATGTCAAGTCTAGGCTAAATGGCTCAGCCAGTTCTTATGCTAGTACTTGCAACTCGGTTTGACTTAATGCAACCATCTAGAAGGCTCCTCCAGCTTCAAATTATAGACGTTAAGGTGTGTGGGTGTTATTTGGTTTGTTTTTCATGTTCTCCAACTTCTACCAATTCATTTACACAACAAACTTGTGTTGCATTAGCAAATTTACGATGAAATGTTTGCAAAAACCGGATTGAAAATTAGACATTCCCTAATGTAGTTGTAATTGTCGGAAGTGCATGTTTGTTAATTTCTTAATTGGATACATATGTCCTCCCAATTGTAAATACTATTGAGTGTAGAGTAGTTATCCATATTTGAAGACATAGTGCAATTTGTTTTAAACATGTGTCTTTATGATGTTTGTTTTGTGATCCTCACCAAACTCCATACCAATCCAATCTAGGGGTCCGATTAATAAAATGAGCCACTTAAGATCCATCTACCTTAGTGGTTACAAAGCAATGTGTCATAGTCATGCACAAAACAAATTTATGTTTTATTGTAAATATATTTTATAGGATGGGCCCATCAAATTTAGATGCAACCAAGTCAAGTTCTAAGGGACTTGCCACCCATTGGTTAGATGTGTGGATTATGATTTTATTGTCTCTTTTCTATGACCAATACTTTTATTCAAGACAAGGCGATGCAAAAGATCATCATTATGATAAACTAACCATTTCGTTTTATGAAGAGACAAAGATTCAATTGACAAAACAAACACTCAAAAATAAAATTAATAATTAACAAAAATACCGAAAAATCGTGCATAAGTTGTCAAAACTTCAGGTGGTACACGTTCAACTTGGATTTGGCATAAGGAATGTGATCAAATGTGGATAACTACACCAAAATGCTTTGGTCTACTATGATTACAAGAACGAGGTGAAGTGCCTTACACAAGGACAAATATTGATCTTGATCAATATGAGACATTGGATTTGAAACAGAACATTCTTACAAGTCCAGTACCGTACACATGACACCAACAAATCCTAAGGTGGAGGTTACTGATATCACACCTTATGTGGTAATTGCAAAATCTCCACATAAAACAACTTGCGAATTACCCAATGTGGAGGGTAAATCAAATTTCAAGCATAACAACAATCCTAACAAACCTATTACAGATTCTTTGAATAGATTTGTAGATGTTTATAAGTATTTAAAGGAAACCAAAATATTAATAGCTAAAAAACACCTAGGATTAGTTGTCCAAATGCATTATGAGAATCAAATATTTCAGCCACGGCTACACGAGCTAGATGTTTAAATTGGGCTAATAGATTATATATTTTGTTATACATTATATTTGTACACCATGTTATTATTTATGTTGTATATATAATGAATTGATTGATGATATCAAAGTTTTTATATGTAGTATGTATTTTTATGGTTAAATAAGGAATGATTTAAATAACAGATTGGATTATGTTTTCAAACATTAATAAGTACTCTACACTCAATAATAAACACAATTGAGAGGACCTATGTATCCAATTAAGGAATCAACAAACACGTACTTTCCGATAGCCACAACTAAATCAAGAGAGGTCCGGTTTTCAATCTTATTTCTACATATGTGTCGTCGTGAAATTTGCTAATGGAACTCGACTTTTGTTATATAAATATAATCATTAGAAGTTTGAAAACATGAAAATAGAACCAAATAACATCCACATACCTTGATTGGTTAATATCTTAGTGTTTCCAAGTCAAATTGGTTACATGTTCACATCTTTCCGTTATTTCTACTGTCGGTTCTTTTTATTTAATGATTACAATCTCATCCCTTAAGAGCATTTTCCACCCACAACTAGTGCATATCTTTATAATATGTTACCATATAGATAAAGTAGCATATATATATATAATTGACATATTCACATATGTAATAAATAAAACAAGGGAATTTGAAAATTCATGTCATAATATAATCAAATGAATTACAAAATGTATTTAGTCATTCAAATGAAATCTAACCATTTCTCTTAATTAATGTCGAATGACAATTACAGCAAGTCTAGGTGTTTTCTCAGTATTTGATCTTTTTGGAACCCTCAAATCATCAAAGTTTGGATGGGCATCCACTAATTTTCCACGTCAAAGTCGTTCATTATTCATCCTATAAAAGTTGCGTAGATTACAACACGCTATAATAATTTGGCCTGCATATGGGACAGTGAAATTAAGACACTTAAGAACTATCCAACTATTCTTCAAATGAGCAAAAACATTTTCAATTTTAACCCTATCCCTTGTAAATGCCTTGTCAAAAGTGTCTTTATACATATCACCATTGCCTCGATAAAAAAATGCCTTCATAATGTGGATCATCAACGAATAGGTAGAATCAACCGCAATGTAAGGTTGAACTAGTTGAGAGCCTAGTTGAAAGCTTGGTTCTTGCAAAATAGATCTCTTCCAAAAAATCCTTGTACAAAAATGAATTCCGAAAGTGAGTAGCTTTCGTGAGTTCTTCCAGGTGCCCTTAAACACACATCCCAAAACATAAGATTAGCATCACAAACACCTTGTAATAATATTGAATGATGATCATTCGGGTTCAATAATCATCATGGATTAAGTTCATAGGAGGTTTTTCAACTAATATGATGTGGGTGCCATTAATGGCCCCACAATATTTTCTAACCCAATCAAATTCTTGAAGTGTGCTATAATTGATACAATCTTTCACCTCAAGGAACACTAATGATTTTCTTTTGAGTTGGCCAAAACCTCTCTAACAATAAAAGTATATTTCCAAACCATACTTTTTCCAACACAATAAATGTTGACAAAGTGTCTATTGGAATATCCAAATGCTAACTTATGCAAGACCATAGCTATAGCATGATCAACCTCAATAGTTGCTCTATAATTGATAGTTTCACTTTGTAAAACAAATGATATTCTTGATATAACAACATGTAAACTCCAATGGTAGCCCAAATCAATAGGACCATTTTAGTGTTGTGTTCCATTCAAACGGATCCTTGCCTTGGTCTTGCAAAGTTGTTCGAGGATTAGAAATAGATAAAAAAAAATTGATTGGTGGAAGTTTGGCCACCAAGGGCATTGGCTGTATGATGGAGGGATGGGGGAATCTAGGGGGAGGTGGCCCCCATTCATTCATCCATCCACTAGGGACCAAGTAATGGGAATCCTCATTCCATGAGATTCATCATGAAATTCCATCCATCGCGTTGCCTTTGAGGGGTGCCCTATGCTATGTCCGAGGAGAACCGGCGGTTAGTTACAAATGAACCGGTTGAGTTTGAGAAATAACCGGTTGAAGTTGGAGACTTCAGCAGGATTACTGATCATTTTAGAGGAATCTATAGAATATACCTCAAATGAATAAAGCACAACCGGAAGATGTCAACATGTAACCGGCTGGATTTAGAATCACTAGGATCTTGACCGACTATGCCCAAAAACTTCCCGGGCACTGGCCCTACGCTGGCGCCTGTCCGCGGGCAGGAAGTGTTACCTCTAGCCTGCCCGGCAGGGCGACAACAAATAGACGGAAGTGGGGCCGGTGAGATCTTTTCCAACACTCTTCGTCTTCCTCGCTTTCCTGCGCTTGTTGCTCTCGCTCTCCTGGTCACGCGATCCCCCCCCTCCCCCCCTCTCTTTGCTTGCCTGCTCTCCGCCATCACCGATCCGTTGCGCTCAAGGCGATTCCTTCTCGAGTTGTTTCAACGAGCCTACCCTTTTCCTGTTTGGACATGCGACGCCGTTGCTAGAGCTTACCCTGGGTTGCCATACCCTCGTTTGTGCCCTCCCGCAGTTTCTCTACTCCGATTTCTCGTCTCTTGCTGACGATTTCTCACAGCCTGGTATTCAGATCGAAGAGGTGCTCCGATTTCGTGAGAGAGCTCAATTGGGGTTGCTGCTTGTTGTGCGGATTGGATCGAGGCTGTACGTTTGTGTTGCCTTCGTGCGGCTTTCGTGTACGTGACTGGGTTAGGAAGCTTGCATATCTATCACCTGCTGCTGGTACAATCTACTTTTGCGGTCCTCTCCTTCTTAATGTACTCATCCTACAGGTGGATGTGATTCGGTGCTCCTTTTTGGCGATTTAGTCTTGCCGCCGCTGCCTTGAGCATACTTATATCGAGGAATTGTGTCCGTTGCCTCCGCCTCTAGCCATTCTAGTGTTGCGTCTTTTCGCAGCTGCCGCTTCTTTTCTCTTCTCTTTGTCAAGCATTTGGTGTCTGGCAGGGAAGACATAAGTATATATTGCATCTGTTAGTCATTCATGGTGGTTCGAACCTCGCTTTCTTGTTGACTTTTTCAACGCTTATTTATAGAATTGCAATGTATTGTCAAATTGCAACGTCAAATTGCAATCTATTGTCTTAGAGCGTTCTCTCCTCTTCGAGGCCTTCTTCCATCTTCCTTTTGCGAGTTTAGTATGCTCGATTGTCCAGTAGATTTCCGTTAAGCATCCAAGCTCAGCGAAAGCCATCCTTGTGACTACTCAGAGGAGGCCTTTTTTTTTTAAAACTTTTTTGAGACCATGCGGCGTGGACCTCTAGACTCTCGTCGCCGCACTTGGTTAATCTTAGTAGAGCGGGTGGAAAATCATTTCCGCTGACGGGTTATGCAAGAATTGGCTCAATAAAGACTTGAACAATTCAAGCTCTATTAAGAAAGTTGTTCCTACAGCTTCTATCAGTTGTATATTGTGAGGAGTATGTAAGAAGGGGCAGAGGGTTGTGGAGGGGATAATCTGGGCTTGACAGTGTTTGAATTCAGCAAAAGGAACGGAGAAAGGTGCCGGTTTCCACAGTAGTGGAAACCGTTTCCAAGGAAAGATAGCGGTGTTTAAAGGGATGGTGGCATATGTGCCCCTTGCAACGCACACGAAGTTGAGACTTGCAGGGCCGCTTAGAGAGCAACTTCCTGGGTGAGCTGTGGCAGCCCCGGGTTATGCAGCTCTACTTGAATGGCATAATCGCGGTGGAGGAAATTACCACCACTCACGGTAAATTGTTTTTTGGATGACCTCACTCACAATAATCATAGTAAATAACAAAATAATGCTACAACTATCTCCGTCATTTTGGAGCAAAAGGGACATCAAAAGAAACTCTAATGGATCCATTGTAGCATACACTATGCTTTTAACAATTTTGTGCCCAACACATGATGAATTGAACATTTGAAAAGAGTCTTAAGGATGATGAAGAACTTGAGACAACTTGCTGATGAAGAACTTAGGGTGTGAGCAACTTGGCCTCCAGCCGAAGTGGCATTCCACATCCGGAAGTTGACGGAAAGTTTGGTGTGATCGGAGCATGAGTCTCCATTGCCAGGAGAGCTGTCCTTTGTGTAGAATCAGGGGACCTAGACGATCAAACGTGCTGTACTTAAATAAATTCAATCGTTGCGGAAACAGGTTGCGGTTGAGGAGTGGGAGAAGGAGTCACAAGCTTTTGGTTAGCCAAGTTGAAGAGCGGGCAGGACCAAGTGTGCCCTAGTAAGTCCGATCTCCTCCTCTCTTACAGAGTCATGCGATTTGTCTGTCAGTTTTACTTTCGCATCGCCACCATAGCCAAGGTCAACTTAACTTACTCACAAGCTACACTGTCTAAGTTTAGTTCTCTCTTTCATTCGACCTCCTCACTACCTTGTTTTCAAGCTAATCTGGAAAGCTGCCATGCGCACTTTGTTCATGCTAGTTGGCCGGATTTTGAGTACCCAGCAGTATGTTCAAACGCACTTCCTCATTTTCTCCACCATATCTGGGCGAGGGCCTTCAAGCTAGTTCATCCCCTCTCTCCGTAATATCAAGGATTCTGGTAGATGTAGCACTTTCAATAGCGGTGCCATCTACCTGTTTCTTAGATATTGGGGATAGGTGATGAACATCAGGTTCTTATTTAGTGACCCTCACACCTGCTATGCATCATACCTTCGTCGCTTTATGTTGAATCAAGGCATATGGACATTGAGGTTTGTGATAAGATGCACACCATCATCCACCTATTTGCTAGATATTGGACATAGGTGATGAACTTGAGAGTTCCTTTTTATCGACCCTCACACCAGCTATGCATCGGACCTTGGTTGCTTTATGTTGATTCAGTGCATAGATGTTTTGAGTCTCTACATATGGATGTAGAGGTTTGTGATGACATGATCCAAATGGGGTTAGAGAGGCTCACCCTCTGTAGCTCCCACTTAATTTATATTTGAGCAAGCCCTACTTCTGTTCGCTTCCTTACATCAGCTCCCACCACCTCATGTGCATCAAAGGAACTAGCCTTACAAACTCTACAATAATATTCGAAGTAGACAAGTACTGCAGCGAAATATTGTCAAGACGTACAAACTCGAAGTCCTTAGTTGCCCATAAAGCTGCACTCCTACCATTTTCATAATTTAAATCAATGTTGAATGAACATAAAACATTTGAATTGATTTTGAATCAGCCGTTGGGTAAATTTTGGATCACCCCTGTGAAGACATTGAGCCGTGAATGGTCTGTAACGACACTGATTCAACATTACATGCTGACCACTTGCATTTGTAATGATCACCCTGACCGAAGCATAGTCCAGATTCTAGACGAATTTTGCACAAGCTGCGAGGAGCGAATATGGCAAATTTTAATCCTTTTGGAGGTAGGGAAGAGATTCTCAGAGTATTCAAACCTAGGGCAGGTGCAAACATCTAACAATGTGTATGCTTTGTGTGCAGTGTCTTGGATACATTTCTTGCTTCAACAAATTACCAGATTTTGTGCCACCCAGGCTTCTCCCTTTTGTCTGGCGCTTTTCTACCATCTGTGGTTGAGCGATTCTTATACAGAATGAACACCTAAAGGATCCGTATCAACGGCTTGGTGTGTAATTCCTCACTAATGCAATGCGGACAAAAAATTGATTGCTTGCAATTATCTATACCATCATCTAGAAGTAATTCAATAAATCTGTTTCTCTGTTTCAACTACTTTTGATGACTTTTTGCTCTAGTAGATTAGGACGGATGGAATATCAGAAAAACAAAATGCCTCTTTGCAAAGATTCAACATTCAAGTTTTGTTTAGTTCGTCTGAACATCAATAAGCCCATTTCATTCTATTTAGAGGAACTTTGGCTCTCTTTTTAGACATGCATTTTCTCAGTTGTGGCAAAGTCTAGGGTTTTGGGTGGGGGAGCTCTTGGGTTAATTCTGATGTAGGTCCTTATCTGTGATCTGCAAGAATGCCAGTGGGTTGAGTTTAAAGTTGATCATGATGACGACTTGAGGGATAGTTCAAGAACTAATCGGGATTGATGAACGAGGTGGTTTTCTATCTTCTGAATAGCATATCACTTATATTCCATAGTATCATGGCAGTTTGAAGTTTCAATACTTTGGATCTCAAATTTGTGCCACATCAGCATTTGAAGATCTTTAATTCCTCATTTGACATGGAAATTTGTTGGCCTTGTAACTTGCACTTCATTGACATTCTTGATTGGAGTAGGGCTAGTACTATGCGTTGATTAGAATTGGTAATGCTTAATGGCATTTTAAAATCAAGTAATTTACATATTTATAGGATGGTAGAGAATGTAATGATCAAATTTCTCACTACAATGTACCAATAACGTGAACTTGATCTTTGTTTTTATATTTCTTGAAGAACTTGTTGTGTGGTAATAACTCCAATTTTCATCAGCATGAATGCAATATATGCAACTAAAAACCTTATCAACTTGATTGTGCATCTTTATTTAATCCAGAGAGTGTTGTAATCTTCCAATTTTGAAGACATTCTAGGTAATTTTATACCTCTCATCTTCATTGCATCCAAAGTCAATCTCCATTGGGGATGACGATATTGGGTTGATAATTGGGAGAAAAATAGGAATATACAATTATCAACTAAAATCATAAATCCCCAATCCCTAAATTTAGTTTATATGTTTCGATTTATTATTGGCTATAATGACAATTTGTATGTACTCATGTCAATGTATATTTTCATTGTGAGTTGTAGATTTTAGGTGGTTGTCACTATGACATTTTGTTACATGGATGTTTGCAGACGGAGTGACCACTTTTATATGCTTGGAACTACATAGATTACCCCTTCTTTGGACATTTGTTGGCGATCGAGACAATATGGTTTTCTAGCAAATATTTCATCATGGCGAAGCTTTTACAATTGTTTTTTGAGCAACTATCAAGGTTTTGGGATTTTATTGGCACTTGCTTTATGATGTTTTGGACATGTCGGCAAAGAGGAACCGTTTACAAATATGATGTTGGAGGTTTATTGCAATGGCAAAAGGAAGAAATACGTAGACTTGAAGGGATTGCAAATGGAAATGAAGTATTAAATAAGAAGCAATGTAAACATCTTCTCACCAAGCTTGAAAAAGTCGAAGAATATGTTCGTAAGATGATCACGTCGAGTAGTGAGGTCCAAGAGTTTGGTGTTGCACTTGAGGAGCTTTGTTGTATTACACAAAATTTGGGAGTTGTGATGAGTGAATGCGGAAATCCAAATCGGAGTCAAGCAATCGCATTCCAAATAAATAACAAGGAGGCTTTTCGAGAACTTGTGTGTGATTTGAGGTGTTGTTGGGATGTGATATATGAGATGCATTCAACAAGCCATCCAGGGTTGCATCCTATCATGTTTACCATTGATCTTGACATGCCCACCTTGAAAGAAATTGAGGACGACGAAGAAGTTCTTCAAGAAAGCCTCAATGATGGTAGCAACTATGAATGGAGGGAACATTTGCTGCAAAGATTGGGGGACTTGCAACTAGAAGGTGGAGAACTGGACGGTGTGGAGGTTCCAATTGTCATCGATTCATTGAAACCAAAACTTCTTAAACAAATTGGGGAAGGAGGATATGGTGTTGTGTACGAATCAATATGGTTGGGATTTAAATGTGCAACAAAGATTTTGCCAGCTTCAAATGGAATCCAAGATCTCCGCAAAGAGGTTGGTATTTTGGCAGGCTTGAGCCATCCGAATCTCATCAAATTCATTTATTGTGGAGTATACAAAGGGGGGAATGGCAACACTCTTGAGGATTTGTATTTGGTGATGGAGTTCATGGACATGAGCTTGAGTGGCATGTTGAAGAAGCAATCTAAACCGTTATCATATCTTCTTGCAATTGATATTATGCTTCAAATTGCAAGTGGCGTGTGTTATCTTCATGACATGCATGTTGCTCATCTTGATTTGAAGCCGGATAATGTGCTCATGAGACCCAATTGCATTGAGGGAAGAAAATTGAATCCTAGCCGTTTTTTGGTCAAGTTGGCTGACTATGGTACTTCCAACATTGAGGTTGAAAGCAAAGTTTTTGAGGAACAAAAGTGCCATCTTGTTGGTACAACTAAGTATATGGCACCGGAGATAATTCAAAAAAACCTTAAACCTCATGCAAGTCTATTTCAAGCTGATGTATGGTCCTTTGCCATGACATGTTCAGAGATTTTGTCACAAACTGCTCCATTTGGGAGCAATTTGGTGCAAACCAAAGACATTTTGAAAAAAATAAAGGAATTTGAGAGGCCAAAATTGCCAATGAATTGTGAAGAGCTTACGAGATTGATCGAGGAATGTTGGGAGGAGGATCCTTTAAAAAGGCCAACATTTTCGAAAATTTGTGACAAATTGATTGATTTGAAGAAAATGTATTTGAAAGGAACATATTTGGCAAGCCTACATCCCAAGTTTGAAAAGGATGGAGCCTCGCTCCAAAAGCAGTCAAGAATAAAGAAGGCAAAGGAGGTCAAGGAGAAACATGTTACAGAGGTACGAACCATTTTGGTGTTAAAATATTTTATAAACACCAAAATGGTCATATATATATATATATATATCTTTGAAGCTTGTCATTTCAATTGATTTGGATTAAATGTAGGTCTTTGAGGGTGTAATTTTGAATGAGATTTATGTTATTGCATGTGTTGTTTATGTAGGTGAATGAAGCAACAATGCAAGTGAACAACATGGTGGTTGGTCTTGAACGAAACCTTGCAAAAGTCAAGGATCGCCTCAAGGAAGTGAGGATTTTGGGTGTCATTGGCATGGGTGGAATCGGGAAAACTACATTGGCAAATGCCATATATCATGAATTGAAGTCCACATACAATGCATCTTATTTTGCCAAAGACTTGAAGAATAAAAGTGATTCCCTTGGAATTTTATGTGACATCTTAAAAGACTTTCAAAAAGATCCTGAAAGCTTGCCAACAAATTTGGTGGATGCACAAAACTTGTTGAAGCAATTTATGGTTGGTAAGAAGGTTCTCATAATATTGGATGATATAAGGGATCGTCATCAACTAGATGATCTTCTCCGTCGGGATATTTTGAGTGACAACGCGGGCATCACATTGATTATAACAACCCGCCATTGGGACAAGATTAAAGATTGTGTCGGGGAGAATGGCAAAATAGAGGTTGAGACATTGGATGAAAATGCAGCAAAGGAGCTTTTTATCCTTCATTCATGTGGGTCCGGAGGTTCTTTACCAATTGAATTTCGTGATATAGGAGGCAGGATAGTGGAAGCTTGCAATGGCTTGCCTTTAAGCCTAGGAGTATTGGGTGCATTTTTGCGGGATAAAAAGAGATTGCGAAGTTGGGAGCGAGCATTATGTAGACTGAAAAGGGGAAGATGTTTGGATGGTAACAAAGAATTTGAAGACACAAAGCTTTGGAGCACATTAAAGATAAGCTTTGATGGATTGGAAATGGAGGAAAAAAATATGTTTTTGGACATAGCATGCTTCTTTTGCAAGGACATGTGGCCTAAAGGCATGTCAATAGGTAGAGCCTTGCACGTGTGGACCATGAATGATCTCCCCCCAATAAAATCGTTCAATATGTTGATAGAGCGGTCATTGGTAAATGTTGACAAAGATGGACACATAGAAATGCACGACCAACTACGTGACATGGGACGAATGATTGTGGAAAAAGATGGAGAATACTTGGGCACTCGAGTTTGGAGCATTGACTTGATTTCTTCAACTCAATCTATAAGCAAGGTATGAATTCTAATGAACGATTTGTATCACAATGTTTGTTCCATGATGTCTTTGTAAAAGTCTATACAAACAGAACGAGTAATTTGACCTGGATTTTTTTGGACAGTTAGTTTCATGTTTATGATGGTCAAGATGTTTCTAATCATTTTAGATTCTTGTATAGTCTTTGCAATGATTCACTTCATTCCATCTTTCTGCAAAACAATATATGTTTCTATTCATACACTATTTGTTTTGATATAATATTTTGACATCTTGCAAAGCAGGGCACCAAGAAAGTTGAAGGTATATTGTACAAAAGATCGCGGTGCCATTTACAAGGTCGAAATTATTTTTTAGACTTGGATCTAAGCAATCTTCGACTGTTGACAATTCATGATCATACCAACAATGCATCAACCGATTTCCAACTATTCAAAGTTCTTCATTCACACAATCAAGAACATTTATATCAAATGAAGGGCATATTTATAAATGGTAACTTTCGACAATTGCCTGCGCAACTGTGGGAATTGCATTCTTTGAAAAGTTTTGATATAGAGGGACTGGAAGCTCTCGAAGCATTGCATGAGGGACTTGGACACTTGACTTCCTTGACACACTTGAATTTGAGTCAATGCCAGTGTTTGACAACATTACCGGAGGGACTTGGAAACCTCACTTCTTTGACGGAGCTTGATTTGTCGCATTGCTCAAGCTTGACAATGTTGCCGGGTGGATTTGGAAACCTCACTTCTATGAAGAAGCTTAATTTGGAGGGATGTTTTAGCTTGACAACGTTACCAGAGGGACTTGGAAACCTCACTTCTATGACGAAGCTTGATTTGTGGGCATGTGAAAGTTTGACAACGTTACCGCATGGACTTGGAAACCTCATTTGTTTGACGGAACTAAAGTTGAGGAGATGTTCAAACTTGATATCGTTACCGCAGGGACTTGGAAACCTCAGTTCCTTGAGGAAACTTGATGTTTCGAGGTGTTCAAACTTGACAACGTTACCGGAAGGACTTGGAAACCTCACTTCTTTGATGCAGCTTGGTTTGACGGAATGTCCAAGCCTGACAAAGTTACCAGAGGGACTTGGAAACCTCACTTCTTTGACGGAGCTTGATTTGTGGGAATGTTCAAGCTTAAAAACATTACCAAAGGGACTTGGAAACCTCACTTCTTTGACGGAGCTAGGTTTGAGAGAATGTTCAAGCTTGACAACGTTACCAGAGGGACTTGGAAACCTCACTTCCTTGACAAAACTTAATTTGACTGGATGTTCGAGCTTGACAACGTTACCGGAGGGACTTGGAAACCTCACTTCTTTGACGGAGCTAGGTTTGAGAGAATGTTCAAGCTTGACAACGTTATCAGAGGGACTTGGAAACCTCACTTCTTTGACGTTGCTTGATTTGTGGGGATGTCGGCATATAACAACATTACCGGAGGGACTTGGAAACCTCACTTCGATGATGCAGTTTGGTGTGACGAAATGTTCAAGCTTGATAACGTTACCGGAGGGACTTGGAAACCTCACTTCTTTGACGACGCTTTATTTGTGGGGATGTTCAAACTTGACAACGTTACCAGAGGGACTTGGAAACCTCATTTCTATGACGAAGATTTATTTGACGGGATGTTCAAGATTGACAACGTTACCGGAGGGACTTGGAAACATCACTTCTTTGACGGAGCTTGGTTTAAGAGAATGTTCAAGCTTGACAATGTTACCGGAGGGACTTGGAAACCTCACTTCTTTGACGTTGTTTGATTTGTGGGGATGTCGGCATTTGACCACATTACCGGAGGGACTTGGAAACCTCAATTCTTTGTGGAAGCTTGATTTGACGGGATGTTCAAGCTTGACAACGTTACCGGAAGGACTTGGAAACCTCCATTATTTGACGAAGCTTGATTTGTGGGGATGTTCAAGCTTGACAACATTACCGGAGGGATTTGGAAACCTCACTTCTTTGATAGAGCTTGATTTGACTGGATGTTCGAGCTTGACAACGTTACCACATGGACTTGGGAACCTGATTTCCTTGATGAAACTTGATTTGACGAGATGTTCAAGCTTGAGAACGTTACCGGAGGGACTTGGAAACCTCAATTCTATGTGGAAACTTAATTTGACAGAATGTTCAAGCTTGACAACATTACCGGAGGGACTTGGAACCCTCATTTCTTTGATGGAGCTTGATTTGTTCAAATGTTCAAGCTTGAGAACTTTACCGGAGGGATTTGGAAACCTCATTTCTTTGACGGAGCTTGATTTGTCGCATTGTTCAAGCTTGACAATGTTACCGGAGGGACTTGGAAACCTCGTTTATTTGATAGAGCTTAATTTGATGTTATGTTCAAGCTTGACGATATTACCGGAGGGACTTGGAAACCTCAATTCTTTGACGAAGCTTGATTTGTGGGGATGTTCAAGCTTGACAACATTACCGGAAGGACTTGGAAACCTCACTTCTTTGACGGAGCTTGATTTGTGGGGATGTTCAAGCTTGACAACATTACCGGAGGGACTTGGAAATCTTATTTCTTTGACGCATCTTAAATTGGGGGGAGGAGCAAGCTTGACAACGTTACCGAAGAGACTTAGAACACTCAGTTCTATCACAAAGGTTAATTCAAGGGAATGTTTAAACTTGAGAACGTTACCGAAGGGATTTGAAATCCTCACTTCTTTGACAAACCTTATGTTGACGGGATGTTCAAATTTGACAACGTTACCGGAGGGATCTCCAATCCTCACTTCTTTGACAGAGCTTGATATGTGGAAATGTTCAAGCTTGACAACGTTACCAAAGGGAGTTGGAAACCTCACTTCTTTGACGGAGCTTCATTTGTTTGGATGTTCAAGCTTGACAACGTTACCGGAAGGACTTGGAAACCTCATTTTTTTGACGAAGCTTAATTTGTGGGGATGTTCAAGCTTGAGAACGCTACCGGAGGGAATGGGAAACCTCACTTCTATGACGAAGCTTAATTTGTGGGGATGTTCAAGCTTAACAACGCTACCAGAGGGACTTGGAAACTTGACTTCTTTGACGGAGCTTGATTTGTGGGGATGTTCAAGCTTGACTACGTCACCGGAGGGACTTGGAAACCTCACTTCTTTGACGGAGCTTAATTTGACAGAATGTTCAAGCTTGATAATGTTACCGCAGGGACTTGGAAACCTCACTTTTTTGAGGGAGCTTGATTTGTGGGGATGTTCAAGCTTGACAACATTACCGGAGGGACTTGAAAACCTTATTTCTATGACAAAGCTTAATTTAACTGGATGTTCGAGCTTGAGAACGTTGCCGGAGGGACTTGGAAACCTCACCTCCTTGACAAAGCTTAATTTGACTGGATGTTCGAGCTTGACAATGTTACCGGAGGGATTTGGAAACCTCACTTCTTTGACGGAGCTTCATTTGTTTGGATGTTCAAGCTTGACAACATTGACGGAAGGACTTCGAAACCTCACTTCCTTCACGTAGCTTGATTTGTGGGGATGTTCAAGCTTGACGACATTATGGGAGGGACTTGGAAACCTCACTTCTATCCATGTCCTTAGGGCCTCATGATAGGGGATGCAAAAGAAAGCAAGGTGGAAAACCTGGGCACATGGTTGAAAAAACATTGCTTCAAATGAAAAAACACTAGGAAGCTAGACAACCAGTTGAGCTACAGTATTATGTAGCTCAATCCATGCTGCCTCCCAATTTTGACAAAATTACAATTTGCATTTTACCCCAACGCAATGAACACACTACATGTTTTTTTCCCCGTTTTTACCGAGATTATTACTGTTGCGTTCACTTTTTCTTTTTTACATTTTACTGTTGTGGCCCACATCCTCCAAGTGCCGCCCCGGCTTCCATGGGCCAGGGCGAACCAACCCATACATTGGTACCTTACCGGATGTCTAGTGATGTCACATTCGAATGAATCGGCCCTCAACCCCATAGGGGGCTTTTTCTATTGAAGCCACTTCATCCACGATATCTAGGATGGATGATTTTAAGTGAGTGCCATGAATCCCCAGCCGTTCGCCCTCCCCGGTAAGGTACCAATATACGGGTTGGTTCGCCCCAGCCGGCTTCCATGTGCCCAAGGCCAGGAGCCGGTGACTGATCTTGCGGAGATTCGATCCAGCGATCGACGTCAGCGAGCCATGCAACTCCATGCACAAACACAACGAGAGAGGAAGGAAGGGAAGAGGCGAAGCTCCGCCCTGGCATTCCGAGGCCGCAGGCGCCACCTTCCACTCTCCACCGGCCATCTCTCGTCGCATAAAACAATCCCAGCGGCCACCATTCGCGCCCACACTCACTCCCTCCTCTTCTCTCCCCGCTGCCTCCCTCCCTCGCTCGCACCCCGATCGTTTTCTTGCTGCATTTTGGTAGCGTCAATCCACAGGTACGTACCACACACGATCCCATCTACAACTGTATCGAATTAGCTGCACTCGGAGCTGGTGTGCATTTGGGCCGGATTGCAGGTGATCATTGGATTGGAGCGGTGGTCCTAAGCTGCTCATAAGTAGACTTGGATGGCATTTCCATTGTGAGAGGAAATCCCATGATTGGTAGGGCTTTGGATGTAGGCGTGGATGATGAGGTTGTGGGTGGGGTTCCTTGGAGGGTTTAAGGAAGAACGGGGAGGTTTGGGGTATTGCAGTTAATGGGGGGTAAGGCGTATTTTTATGTTGTGAGGCTTCTTTTTGGTACCCTTCTAGTGTAGGAAGTGTAGTGCGTTTCATATGGAGAGAGCACTTCTGTATCGATTTAGCTGCTTAGACCTGGATGGCATTCCATTCTGAGATGAATTCCACGTTGTCTGGGGCTCTGGTTGTGGGCATGATGAGGTTGTGGCGGTGACTCAGGGGGTTGGGAGGGTTTAAGAAGGATTGGCGAGGTTAGGGGTTTTGCAGTTAACGTGGGGTAACTTACGGCGTCTTTTTAAGTGGTGAGGCTTCTTGTTGGTGCTTTCATAGGGTAGGAAGTGCGTTCCTTATGGAGGGCATGCGCTTGATGCATCAAGTTACCCGCACTTAAATCGGTGGTCGTTATCTGGCCATTAGACTTCGATGGCATTGCATTCTGAGATGAATTCCATGTTGGGTGCGGCTTTGGTTGTGGGCATGATGATGTGGTTGTGGCAATGACTCGGGGTTTTGGGAGGGTTGAAGAAGGTTGTGGGATATTGCAGTTAATGTGGGGGCATGTCGTCGTTTTGTGTTGCGAGGCTTCTTTTAGGTACTTTAGGAAGTGGAAAGCACTTGATGTATCGAATTAGGTGCACTTTTATCGGTCACGGTCCTCATCTGCTAATTAGACTTGGTTGGGATCCCATTGTGAGATGAGTTCTGTGTTGGGTGGGGACTGGAGTTTGTATGCATGATGAGGTTATAGCGGTCACTCAGGGGTTTTGGTAGGGTTTAAGGAAGAATGGAGAGGTAGGGGATATTGCAGGTGTGTAGCAAGGGGTCTTTTTTTGTTTTGTGGGGTTTCTTTTTGGTCATGTAGAGGAGGATTTGCGTTTCTTATGGTGGGAGCCTGGTGTGCATGCATGGGAAAAGTATGCGAGTCAATAAATTTGTGACGAACTGGGATCTTCGGGTGATAATGCTACATAGCATGAGGAGTTGTCGTTTTCTTCTATATTTGTTCGGCATCCTTGTGCGTTCAATTGGGTTAGACTTTGCAGTTTAGTAGGGGTGATGGGATTGTTTCTGTAGTTTCTGAAAGTAGTCCCACGAGGGGATGTGCGGGGAAATTAGGGGAAGGTTTTTATAATTGTTGATCTGTGGTCATTAGTTGCTAACTAGAGGATCCGGTTCATGTTAACTGTAAAGGTGAAGAACAGCGGGAGGACAGCGCAATGGGACACGTCAGTGATGAAACAGTGCTCGGCATTGCCGCGAGGGATAACTCTGGACATCTTGCTCCCTTCCAATTCACGCGCAGGTACTACTCTACTAATTTCGTTTGTTTTCCTTCCTTGCCGGGTCGGTTGCTTCTTTGCTGTTGGCCTCTGCTCTGTCATACTATAGTAATTTTTTCGTTATCATACTAGGCTTGCTGACGCATCTGTCTATATGTAAACCAGTTTGTCGAGTGTATTTCTCAGAGATGTATTTCAATTTTGTCTTGCAGACCGACTGGACCAGACGATATAAGGTTCAAGGTCCTCTTCTGCGGCATCTGTCATTCTGACTTGCACCAAATTAAGAATGACTGGGGCGTGGCGAAATATCCTATGGTTCCCGGGTAATGATCATGTTCTTTACACCATGTGGCTAGACCTCCGGAGGTTATGTATGTGACAGAACAGTAAAGTTTCTCTGTAAATTGTAGCAATGCTATACGTTGAGGCTTGGCTTCGTTAGATCACTGGACGCTCTGTTGTGATTCAATGATCAGGTATATTTCCAGAGTTGTGGTGTGGTACCTGATTCTATGGTTATCGGAAATTGAAGTGGTTGGTTACAAATAATCCTCTTGTGGACCATTGTTTTATGATAATTGGTTTTGCAAGAAGTTCCAGCTGCATGAAGTGCAGCTGTCTCTTCACCTGTTGTTGACCTGATTCCTCTTTGGTAACATTTTCTTCCCTGCACCATGATGGACAGGCATGAGATCGTGGGAACGGTTACCGAAGTGGGCTCAGCAGTCACAAATTTCAAAGTGGGCGAAACTGTGGGAGTGGGATGTATGGTGCACTCGTGCCACGACTGCGACTCATGCGAGAAAGGTTTAGAGCAGTACTGCGAATCGATGGTCGGGACCTACAGTTGTGTGGACCTGGACGGTACAGTCACTCAAGGTGGCTACTCTGATGTTATGGTTGTGAACTACAAGTAAGTTGGTCTCCATGCATCCGGAGACTTGGAACTTTCATATCTTATTCCAACCCAAAACGTGGAATTCTTCAATATTTCTCTTGTCGACAGGTAGGCAGATTATGCTTGTTATTCTTGGAACACTAAGACTTCGATTCTGCGATTTTCTGCTGCACTAGGTTTTTGTTGCGTATTCCTGAGAATTTGGCCAAGGATGCAGCAGCACCTTTGCTGTGCGCTGGGATAACAGTGTGGAGCCCCATGAAGTACTTTGGAATGGATGTGAAGGGCGCTCGTTTTGGCTTGGTGGGGCTGGGAGGGTTAGGCCACATGGCTGTTCAGTTCGCTAAAGCATTTGGGATGCACGTCACCGTCTTCAGCACTTCGGCCCACAAGGAAAAGGAAGCTCGGGAAATTCTTGGTGTCGATGACTTCATCGTTACCAAAGATGCAAAAGCCATGCAGGTCAGTAATCATCTTGAACCCTCACTCAATCAACTGTCACTTAGCTTAGGTCATTTGTTGAGTTTGTAGGTACTTGTCTCTCATTTTTTCGGATTTCTTTGAATCGTTTTGTTCAGGCGATTGTAAAATGTTCGGAATCCCTTTTAAAATTCGATGGTAAACTTTGTTGTGTGTGAGTGGTGTGTGAATCTTGATTCATCTTGGCGTTGTGCGCGTAGGCTGCGGCAAAATCTATTGATTTCATCATCAATACTGTATCTGCTCAGCATTCACTTGACCCATTCCTCAGTGTGCTGAAGACAAATGGGAAGATGTGCCTAGTTGGCATTCCCGAGAAGCCACTGGAAGTTATGCCGGTTTTGCTCACTACTGGTAAGCTAAGATATCCATCTGCTGATCTCGTGCAAATAATAGCTCCTTCAATATCAGAAATCTTTACTTGTATATAAAAATTTCTAGGAGTTACATTGAACAACTGTTGTCATGGCTGTTGTAACGCAGTCCATGGTAAGATTGCGTGCACTTTCCATTGGGAAAGTACAAAGTCGAAGATCTTCGACTTTGTACCACCATTGTCAGGAGGCTAGAAACATATATATGGCTCCTGACAATGGTGGTACTAAATTCATGCTGTCATTAAAATTCATGCCTTGCGTCGTGTTCACATTTTCCTAGTACTTTATCGCCTGATTGAGTTGTGAGCTGTATGTAACTTACAGGTCGGCGACTTGTATCTGGGAGCCTAATCGGTGGAATCAGTGAAACACAAGAGATGCTGGATTTCTGTGGGGAGCACAACATCACTTGCATGATTGAGAAGATTCCAGCCTCTTATGTCAACACAGCCATGGAGCGACTCGCCAAGGCGGATGTCAAGTACCGCTTCGTCTTGGATATTGCAAACACTCTTCAAAAGTGAGTTTCGTATATTGCATTTTTCGGGTGCGCTTCCAGTGCTTAATGGTGCAGCTGGGCATGAGTAGATCGGTGACAGCTATATATGTGGAGTAGATTGCAAAGTGTTGGCCTGGTATCACACATTTTTTATATTACGCCGGTATCTACATATTCCCCTATATCAGCAGGAAATGGGTATTTGAGGAACTTTTGTTTGACACTTGTAGATTTATACAGCATTCAAGAAGCATGAAAACTGGGTCAACTGAAGGTAGTAAGAAATTGGGATTAGGATGTTATAACCCAAACATGGAGTCAGTGGGTGTAGAAAGATTCTTCCTTAAATTTTGTAATACTCACCAAATGTGAATATTTGAGAGGTATTATTATTTTGATACCCATGGTAGAGACTCTGTAATACCATTATTGATATTTAATACTGATATCTTGCACTCGCCTCCATACCGATCCAGCATTGGTGTGAATTTTGGAGACAATTGAATTAAGTTGCACTGTGTTTGTTTGAGTGACTGGCAGGAAGTTGGTTGTTCGTGGGCATCTGACCACAGGCTATTCTTGCCTTCTCAGTTGGTCCATCTGGAAATGAGGATATGTAGGTAGATGTTTTTGTTACTTGGAGAAATTTTGGGATGTGTGTTATTAGCAATTTTTGTTAACTTTTAAAGGTGGCCATGCAAATGGTTAATTACATTGGAGGTGGGTGTTTCTATCATCTGTGCAAAGATTTCTGTACAATCATTTGTCAGCCGCATGTACTGTCTTTCTGTTCGGGTTGAAATCCCTAATTCTTAGCCTTTGTGGAACCGAACCTTAAACCTCCCCCTACCAGCTTTTAGGGGGAGGTGGCTACTGGCTGGGGCAGCCCCCCAGAAATTTTTAGAAATTTTCTGAACCCAAACCGAAAACTGCTGCCCACCCCGCCCGACTTTGAAAAAAACGTTGCCCTTGCATTCTTGAAGGCCACTTGTCCAAAAATCACATATTGCGCTTCATCTTTAAGGTTCAAAATCCAATATATATGTGCATTTCCGGTTAGTAAGCAAAAAATTGATTAGGAATTCATTTTGAAAGTGAAACCATCAATAAAGTATGTAATTATTTTGGAAGTCAAAAACATTACAAAATCTTCATTAGCTTTGAGGTTATAATTTTTGTGACTTACCAATTGAAGGGGTCTTTGTCATTCTAAAATGAAACTTAAATTAGTGTGTTGATTTGTTAATATATACTTTATAATAGTTTAGGTAATGTCTATTACTTTCACAAGCATTCAATATACACATTCAAACTAATTAAGTGTGATTAAATGTATTCAAGCTTAATTAATTTTAAAATGCTCTTACTTGAATTAATTATGATGTAAATTCAGAAATGATAATTGATGTGCTTAATTACACTTGTTTAGGCTTCATCATGCTTAATTAGGTTTAATGTGCTTACTTCCACTTAATCAGGCTTATTTAGCTCAAATCTGTATGAATACATGTAAAAACTTAGGCCTTGCACTCAATTACCGTTAATTAGGCTTGATTGCATTTAATCACACTGAATTAGTTTGAATGCGTATGAATACTTGTGAAAGTAGAATGCATTACCTAAAAAATTATAAAATATACATACTAAATCAGCACACTAATCTAAGTTTCAGTTTAGAATGACAAAGACACTTTCAAATGGTAAGTCACAAAAATTATAACCTCAATGAGGATTTTGTAAAGTTTTTGACTTCCTAGTTAATTACATGATTTATTGACGGTTTCACTTTCAAAATGAAATCCCAGTCAATTTCTTATTTACTAACTAGAAGTGCACTCAATAATGGGATTTGTGGGATAATGGCCTTCAAGAAGCAAGGGTAATGTTTTTTTCAAAGTCAGGCGGAGCGGACAATAGTTTTCAGTCAGGTTCAAAAGATCTCAGAAAAAATTCTGAGGGGTTGCCCCAACCCATATCTACCTCCCCCTAAAAGCTCGTAGGTGGAGGTTTAATGTCCCCGTTGTTGTAGTTGAATGTCTGGATGAGGGTGTATGTGTCTATCAATAATTACTTTTTAATATAGTTGAGGAAAAGTTACAAGTTCTAGCTTTTGCAAGGAGTTATCATTGCAGATATACTCAGCAGGTTGTGGTGCAATTACAGTTATTTGTAATGTCCCTCAAAGAGATACAAAACCGTGGGTTTGATCCTTCTTTGGGAAAACTTCCTATTGAAAGCTCATCGTATATCAGAACCTATTTTGAAAGTTGGGTGAAAGTTTGGGACCTCCTTTTTCCACCTCAAATTTTTTGAGAATTTTAGGATCTAAAATAGGGTATGCAATGGGACCTGCAATTCTAGATCCCATATCAACCTATGCAAGGCTAACTTGGCCCACCCATCCTAGTAGGACAAGCTAGAAAGTTGGTAATTTCAATAACCGAACACCACTCGTTATGTATGGTAATTTAAGCATTAAGAAAACACGAGTGACAATGTATTGATTCTCATAAAACTCATGGTTTGGAACTAAATCCATGGTTTTACATACCTAGTTTACTTTACAAACAACTCTAAAGTGTTTGTAATGTTTGCTGGTCTTTTCAAATTTACACAATGTGCTCAACAACCCTAATGAAACAAGTTCTACTTTGTTCATGGTTTCTATTCATATCACTTCTACTTCCCATAAGAGGTGCCACATCATTGGAAAGATGAGTTTAGTCCAACAAAAACAAGTAAAATATTGTACTATCTACCCTCCCTTCCTTCCTTTAAATCTCTTCATGTAGTTGAAAGACTTGATGCCAAAAGGAAGATTACTTCCCCCTCCCCCACCCTTTAGAAAAATGTGTGCATCCCATTACCATAAAAATTTTAAGCACCATGCTCCCTCACCCTTTCTAAATAAAAGAGTTTCCATGTTCCATCAGGACCTTGCCATGGGACTAAAACTTAGACCGTCGTTTTTTGAGAATCACAAGTTTATTCCCGACCCTTGGCCATATTGATTCTCTTGCCTAGGGGAAGTGAGAGGTGGAGCTGAGCAATGTTATGACGATCCCTTGATGTTGTTTTCCAATGAAATGACAACTATGACTAAAAGGATTGTTCTCCTCAAATAATCCAAGGTGTGAAAACGAGTTCTCTTTCGGGATCAAAAGTACGTGCCCTAAAAATAAAATATTGGAAATAAATGTCTTCCTTCTCCTGTGCTTGTGGCTTGAATCATGGGTAGAATCTCCTTTCCTTTTGCTCTTCACCTTTCATTGGAATGAATTAGAACACCAAGTAATCTTCTTTCCCTACTAACCCTCCTCCCCCAACAAAGATTAGATATAAAGAAGTCATTGCCCCCGCACCATTCCAGTACAGAACCAAACACTTTTGTTGCTGTGTGGAATTGAATCTTCAGCAATTTTTTCTTTTCATACTTTCATCTCCCAACACTTCAGTTCAACTGCTACGCCAGTTATTGCCATTAATTTGGAGTTATAATTAGCTTTATCTACAACACTGAACTTGGAGCATACTACTTTCAAACTCATCATGAATTTGTGTGGATTATATTGACACATCATAAGTTTTTGAATACAGCAGTATCAACATTATTGGACCCCACACTACTTTTCCATGGTTTTGTAATAGAGCACTCCATGATAGGTAACATTCTGTACAGAGAGCCAAGTAAATGTTATCTTATATTGGGAGAAAGAAAGCAATGCAACCTCACGTTTACTGGAATTAAGGTCACTGACCCCCTTTATCCTTCAGTAATTATTCCCCTGTTTCTCTGTCGATCTTGATGTTGGTTCCCTTATGCAAACTTGATTCATTAGCACCCCTTCTACGCCAAATTGTTTTCAGAGAAGACCAGACTTACAAAATTAAAATATTCCACAGCCGCATGCCTCAAGTGCAAAAAGGAGAAATCTTCTTCAAGAGAGGAGATTGTTTTCTCCTCCACTTCTAGTGCCCACATCTTTTAAAACCCATCTATCATTAGGACCCCCTATTGGAAGTCATCAACCCTGATTCAAGAAATGTGACAAGTTTCCCACATGCTGTACCGTGTTGCACCACAATATCAGCATGCAGTATACAAAAACATCAGCAGTAAATATTGGTATTCAATATATTGATCTCCCCCAAAATGAAGAATGGCATATATGAAGTGTATATTACTTAAGTGGGCAGTCTTAACAAGTTGAAGAAGTGGAAGTGCTCTGGTTTCTCTCTCAGCAATCATATGCTAGCGCACGACACATGTGGCATAACTCCATTTGCTGTCAGCGTAGGAATTGAGCTTTGGCTGCTTCTTTGGTTCCTGTAACCAGAATCGATTGAAGAAAAAAAAAATCAGAAATAGCAATAAACACCATTTATCATATTTAGTGTCGCTTGCTATCCGGAGTACCATTGTGCTATAGCTATTTACTTACAGTGTAGGTATTTAATAGTAATTAAGCAGTGTATGTTCTATAATGTCCAAACAACATGTTCAACCTTCGTGGTCAAAAAATGAAACCTATAGCAAGAATTCATAGCATTGCGTACTTCCAGATAATGAGTGACACTAAAAACGATAGAAGGTGTACCGGACTGTCTTGTAACATATTTGTTTTTACTGTGAGCGCATTTACCTCATACTTCTAAGGCATTGCACCGTTGTTTGGTTTTAGTTTTATTTTTGGGTGATGTGGAAGAGGTTGACAACATCTGTAAGCTCTTTTAAAAGCACCACTGTTTTTAAGTTAGATGAGTTTATAATATAATTACTTAAAGATCTTGGCTTATGGCATGTATAGGGATCCTAAAACAAAGAAAACATTTACGTGAACACAGTAGCAAATTCAAATGAGGAACATAGCAGTTGAGCTAGATTTTGGAGCCGAGAGGAGAATCTTTTGAATTCATTAACCCGAAAGTGTCTGAGAGGCTCCAAAAAAAACGTGTATTTGAGCAAAATGTTCCATTTTTAGCTGGTTGTGTCAAAAGTGACTCTAGCTTAAAAGAAATCATTTATTAAGTGCAGTTTCTAAATCGGCTGCCTACCTAAATGATTTGGGTTCAAATACACAGACTGGGTGACCTTGCATACAAATACATATTAAATATTTTGATCATCAATGTCACATATAAGCCTTTTTGCTTAAATTTCCTCCTTCACACTAGATAACACGCTATAAAATGGTTCACAATATTAAAAACAATGATTTTAAGACTTGGTAAGGGCTTGTAGAAATTGTGTATATAGTTCGTACATTAAGCTCCTTGGACCATTAAGGGTTTGAGTGTTACTCATAGAAATTCTTTAATAGTTTTCTTTTGGATATGCACATTTCAGACTTGAATATGTAAACCATTTAAGACTAGTATTTGAATAAGGCATGTGTACCTTAAAGGTCTCTCTCGATTGAGTATTTAATTGACCTGCTTCACACACTTGGAAGCAATATGCTTCTGATCAGGACTTCACTGATGCAGTGTCAAGTAAACCTGAGTGAATGAGCACTGGGACAACAGTCAGGTCCCTTACCTGGATAGCGAGCTCATTGACTGGTCACGAGCTAATTCACAAATGCCAATTGGCCCTGCATTGCTCGAGTATGGGCTCAGTTTCCACCCGGTATTTATCCAATATTTCTTTTGATATACCTGACAGAGTCGCCCATGGACATGGAACTAATTAGTAGCTCCCTATTACAAATGAAAACACAAATTTACAATTTCTATCAGAAAGTGAAATAAGGTCTGTGTCCTCATTTTCAAGTACATGGGCAATCGAAACTCAGGAGATTGTCTGACATACGTACATTCCGAGTCAATAACATCATTTACTGCATCAAAAATTTCCTCATATAGGGCACACTGGATCTGTGCACAGATTTTCGGTAAAGCTCTGCGAGTAGAGGCAGTATCATCCAGTAAAAGGGAGACTTTGACTTCAGAACCTGAGAGAATCACCAATCAACCCATGTGTTGATAAAAGAGATCAGATACCAAGAGAAACAGAGAAAATGAATTACCCTCTCAAGTCACAAAGAAATATGTGAGGAGTCCTGGCAACTTTAAGCTAATACCAAATTGTGTCCCCCATATTGACCACACCATGTCCACTGGCACGTACATTCAGATTTTAGAAATATGTCGGAAATTTCCAACCACTTTTTGTACCCATCACGCCGGATCTCCATCTTATTCTCCTGCAAGGCATGAGCAATTTGTGCAGCCAAAACTTAAAGGATGCAATTTTGGCTACCAGAATACAAGCATGAGTTGGGAGAATTTTAACAAACTACTGTGTCTAGCAGTTTTGAGATAGAGTACAATTTCTTAAACCATGACCAAAGTAGGATGTCAGGTACTTAATTCAAGGTATAACAAGCATCTTAAGCAAGTTAGCCTGGTATCAAGAAAAGTGATCTTAAAATACATAGCATTGAGTAGATTGTTCACCTGGTTTTGTTCAGTCTTTTGGCCTCTGGCATCAATTCCTGAGACAACAACAACCAAGTAGAAACTAAAACAAACGGTTTATTATGTATCCAACTTTTACCCATTTTTCCAAGTTTGACAAAGTATATTACATTTGGTATGACCCGTCAATCTACTGATAATTTTTTATGTCCATCAACAAGTTCTTTGGCAGAAGTGATTTATCCTAAACTTTTGTCACTTATAATGGAGTCTCTTGCAGTTTCTTAGTGCTTAACATCTCTCAATCTAATAAAGTACTGCTGCTTTATATCTTTAATAACACTATGTTCCTGCATACGCCAACATTAACATTTCCAATGCCTCAAATCACAACTACTATATCAATCACAACTGCTATATAAGATACAACGAACTATGTAGGAGTAAATAGTCGATATCATAGATTTTTTAGACTTTTCCCCTCCAAGGATAATTATATTTCTCAAATGGCCAGTTATTCTCAAACGCCTAATTTGTTGAATCTTCTTTTTGAAGGCTTTAGTAAACGTCATCACATTAGTAGAACTAGTGTGTTGTCTCTCTAAAGTTGGTACATATAATTACACAGTACCTTCATTTGGATCTTCTTGGGTTTGAGAACAAGAACTCTGTGGATCCTTCTCCAATGAAGGTGGTAGTGGAAGCTTTTTCTTCAGCACAGGTTCTTCATGAGGTTGGGCGAGTAACCCAACATCAACATCAAACTTTGGCGAGCCTCCCTACATCCAATATCCAGCACGTAAATGGTCAATTTATTTGGCATACTTTGTGAATGCAGGTTGATATAGACTATGAGTGGATCAAGGGGTTTGGTTTCACAGAGGGTTTTAGTTTCTGTGACAAAGCCAAACTAGTTCATCTCGCCTGTCTTTGCACTTCCAGTCCCACCATCAACAACCCCATGGCAACACCGGTTGCCTCACCACCTACAGCAAAATAAATGTGATTGCTAACTTGGTGGTCAGTGTTGCTTACATGTTCTTCAATATGCTTTGTCATGTTGCTTACATGTTCTTCAGTTTGCTTTGTCATGCTGCATTCTCCTGTCAAGCACACATCCAAGCTAAGCATGAGCGATATTCCAGTAGATTAACCCTTAAAGGTCCGAAAGGCCCATTTGGGCCTCTAGGTGTCATATGCCACAGGATTAAGATTACTTATTAATGTTTTAGCTTGAATGTCAAATTTGACCTTCTCTAAAATTAGTTCATTTATCATATGCATCATTCAAATTGAAGCAAAAATGTATGTAACTTGTATTATAGGAAGATTTGATCTCCTATAAATCACCTAGACTTAAACACACACCACGTATATCTAGTCTATCACCCTTATCACATCTGACTTTACTTTTACTTTCATCTTTTTTATTAGTTTGTGCTAAGTATAGACTCAATATCCTGGACCAAACAAAAATTATATTGATGCTTGTTTGGGAGTTCATACAAATCGTCATGTATCATGTATATCCAGGGGGGGGGGGGGGGGGTTTAACAGGCATTCCACTAGAAAATGTGGTGCAATAAATATAGGGTCTCATTTAAAAGTTTCAAAGTACAAATTATTAAATTATTAAAAAAACTTAGGAAATTTCTTTTTAAGAATATGATAGGTATTTTCTAAGAACATCCACAAAATATGTGGAATATCCCATGAAGATGCGCATTTCTTCATGGCCCCCTTGGAAATACCCCATTATCACATGTGACCCTTTAAAGAGTTCACTCATATACGCAGGAGTTTAGTGCATACTAAAAGTTGAACCTGCAAACTAGGTAACATTGTGTATCCCACGAGTCACATCAACAGTGTAAACCTTAAGAGTACTAACAACACTTCTGGATTTTAGCCACCGCATGAATATTCCAATATTAAATTGGTTCCAAAAGATCTACTTCACCTCCAATAAACCTTGTATTTTATTGGAGAGTAAAGTAAACAACACCACAAATAAACATGACCATCCTTGCGAGTGCATTGAGTATGCCTTTACAACTTTCCCACCCAGTTCTCGACAACCAACCCTAACCAGAAGAATTAAGTGATTGAGTATAGTTTCTTCAAACATGACATTTTAATCTTGCACATGTCTAAACAAAACACATTATGATAAGAAAGCATTTCAAAACATGAACAACCCTCACCTGCAAGATGATTTTCATATCCGTGGTTGAGTTGTTCCAATGTAATGTTTCCGTTGTGTAGTGATCGAATATGATCCTGTATTTCAACACAAACAAACAGAGATCAGTAGGGATCATATCTTCCCTTCTTAACTGTCTAGCAGAATCATCTCCAATGAGTAGTCCAAATCCTGGCTAAATCAATCAAGTCTGAATCCTGGCTAAACAAGACATAAATTCGAGACTACCAATCAACAGGGTAAGTCATTCTCAAAATCAGCTCAGTCTCTCCAAAGTTTTTACAAACTAGAATAACCTGTAGTACAGAGTCTTCATGTCCATGGTTGAGTTGCTCCACTACATTGTTCTTGCTTCCCTTGTGTGATGGTCGATTGTGATCCTGTATTTCAACACAAACAAATAGTGGTCAGTAGGCATCATATCTTCCCTTATTTATTGTCAGAATCATCTCCGATGAGTAGTCTGAATCCTGCCTAAATCAATCAATTCCAAATCCTGGCTAAACTAGTTAACGAAGTAGATATAAAACTCGAGACTACCAGTCAATTGGGTAAGTCGTTCTCAAAATCAGCTCCATCTCTCCAAGGTATTTAGAAACTAAAATAACCTGTTTGTGTAGAGATCAAATATATATGAAGGACATATCCATCCAATAGTTCCAATAGTCTGTTCACATGATTGAATGGCTAAGGCCTACCTCCACTAAATGTCAAATGTCTACTTACAATTCTGTCTCATTCGATCCATCAATTGAACACAGAACCCAATGGATTGGGGAGGGCCAGAATTGTGCAGGCACCAGATAGATGCCTTAGCTCATTCACAAGTAGAGAAAAAAGATCACACTAATCTTGAAATGTATCCTCCACAGTGTAGAATCACCACCGCGGTGACCAAAGCAGGTGCTCGATCTGGTCTTTGTGAAGAGCCAGGCTTGGACTGCACTACAAAAATGCTTTAGGTACGGATTTCAAAGCTCTCGTGACACAGCCGACTGTTTGTCAAATTGCCAGCAAAGCGGCGAGACAGCCTCAATCAACAGATAGGCAGAAAAATTGTCACATGCCCATAGTAATGTGGATTCATCAACAGACGCTTCAGTGGATGGTGAATGTATGTCCGCACCGTTTAGTAACTGTACTTACGTCAATGCTAAAGAAGATAGTGAATCGCTTAACTATACTTGATGCTATAGCACATCAATTTGAATGTTGATGTATGCTTCCCCATGGCACATTGATTTGAATGCCACATACAATCGCATGTACAGTGTGGTACACTAAGCATGTGATATAGTGTGACCGACACTATCTATCATCGACCCACGCCGATCACTGGGTAGCAACTAGAGAGGGCGTCATATGACACTGGGTGCTACATGACAAGCCATGAAGACCACTCTAATTAACATGGCGCATCAATTCTAATGCCACACTAAATCAGATGTTTAGTGTAGTTGAACATGGAGAAAGCTTTCCTACATATAAACTAGGACAAGGCCGATTTTGCAGCGAAGGCTCACTCGAGAACAAAAGAATAGAACTCGGAATACTCACAACGACATTCGACCTCGGATTCTTAAACCTTAACAAAGTGAACGGACTTGACCTTCAAAATCTCGCCCTTGTATTCGTTCCACAGCTTTTCGGCCTCGTGAATGAAGCATTTCCTGAGCTCTTCCTTCCTGAGCTTTGGGTTCAAGGCTGGCCAATTGCACCTGGCCAACGACTCCTCCAACTCCTGCCGCAAGCGAGGCCCGTGCTCCTCCAGAACCTTCCGGCCGTTCTCGAAATTAAATGTGCTGTCGTTGTTGCCTTTAACGTAATTGACAAAGTCCGAGATGAAGGCTGCTTCTATTTCGTCTTTGGTGCGGTGGAAGAATTTGCCGTATTTCTCGCCCTGATACACAAAATGCCGTCTCTCCACGGCAAATCCGCCCGACTTCGACTTCTGCACTCCCACGTAAGGCGAGCTTCCTTTCCCGCCGGATGCCATTGCTCAACGGGATAGGTAGCCGCGCCTCGAGGAAACTCCCTGTTCTCTGTAAGAAAATCGAACAATCCACAACTGTAAAGAGCTATGATAATGGCTTAGCAGGTATTTGTACATTTGCAAGATTTTCCGGCTCAGACATGAAGAACCTTTGTCAAAGAGGCCTCAATGGGCCCGCTCCGAGAAGCCTTGGAACAAGACCAAGCTACTAGCAACATCAGTAATTCAAAACTCAAAACTCATCTTTCTGCAGGTATAATTTGTTCCTTCATTACAACACATGAAAGACCTCATCCTGGTTGTTTGAATTCTGTTTATGGTTTTGGTCTATTTGATTGACCAGAGGGGCGACCTATGGACACACTTCCATAATAAAGGCTCCTCTCCCTCAACTCACCGACACCGACACCGACACCGACCTAACAAATTTCAAAGAAATCAGCCGCTACCAAAGCACAAAGGAAACGACCCACAAAATCCGAAAGCCTCGAGAGTTCGTGTTTCACACAGAGCCATCGTCACACACCTTGAGAAAATTGAGCTCCACGATCGCGAGAGGTTGCAATACCCTCGCCCTGCGCGAGGTTGCAGCTCCCAAGCCTCACTCCAAAGAGCGTTGCCACGTAGGCATCCATGTCATACTTGGGACTTGGGACCCGTGTGAAGTGGAAGTCCCAACTTTCATGCTCTCAACGGCTGAGATTGCACAAATTGATCTCAAGTGACTTGGGCCTTAGGACTTGGAACCCCGTGTGAAGTGGTAAGTCCCAACTTCCATGCTCTCAACGGCTGAGATTGCACAGATTAACCTCAAGTGACTTGGGACTTAGGACTTGGGACCCGTGTGAAGTGGTAAGTCCCAACTTCCATGCTCTCAACGGCTGAGATTACACAGATTGACCTCAAGCGACTTGGGACTTACGACTTGGGACCCGTGTGAAGTAGTGGTAAGTCCCAACTTCCATGCTCTCAACGGCTGAGATTGCACAGATTGACCTCAAGCGACTTGGGACTTAGGACTTGGGACGCTTGTTAAGCAGCCCTAAGACTTCTTCACTTGCTGGCTTGCTCGCTGCCTTCCTGCCTTCGATCACTCCCCAAGTCTCGGAACTGGCTCTGCAGACACGGAGCGGCGGGCCCGCCATTCCGGAGTTCTTGCACTGGTTCCATTTGTCTAATGAGCTTTAGGCATTGGTTGAGGTAGATGGGTCCTAAATGGTTACTTTTCTCAACGAAGGTAGTGGGAGCTTAAGCCAACACTCCAAGCTATTGCACATACATATGGCTATGTGGTCGATATTCAAAATATATATGTATTCGTGGTAGTCTTTGGGCTAAACACAGGTATAAAGAAAATAAAATTAGCCTCAATTGAATATTTGATGAATTTTCAAAGTCAAAATCACTACACTAAATAGGATATTTAGTGTTTGATTATATTTAATGTTGTTACCACCCTACCTTGCTCAACACGGATTTTCAATTCTTCAACAATTAGTGTTAGAAGATGTGCTAGAAGATATGTTGGAATTCCCCTTTTATCATTGTTATATTATTTTTTTCATATCCTTACTAACACTAAATTCAAACATGTAACTTCCACATATTACCATAGTTGTTATTTAGTGTTTGAGTTTACATTTTATGTTACTTACTTTCATAGGGTTATTTATATTTAGTGTATGCGTTCGTATTTAGTGTATCAAACACTAATTATCCTATTTAGTGTAGCTTCCTTAATCTGATATCTAGGCCCCGTGTATGACAACCTTGCATATGATAAACGACCCCCACCACCATTGCCTAGAACCGACACAACATAGTTGGGTACTAGACCCAAGCTAGATCAAAGCCCAACTACTAACATTGCCCAAAGCCACGTGGCCACCTCCATGATCCCACCCGGTTCGGTTCCAAAACCGTCACCTTGCATCATGGGTACCAACCCCCTTCCATACCGGGTACTGACACCCTTACATCCCAAGTATCGACCCCCTTGCTTACCGGGCACCAACACCCTTGCATCATGGGTACCGACCCCCTTTGTGCTCCGTGGGCCTACCCCCTTGGCTTTGTGAATAGAATGGCCATAATAGGCACTGACAAGCCACCCTAAACCAACCTTGAACCTACCCGAGATAGAGTGGAGCTTGCTACATGTCCTATATGGAGGTAGTGGAGGCCAGTAGGAGGTGGCGCCACTAATGGCACCTAAACCCGTCACTCCATGGGCCCAGGCACTCCTTTTCTATGGGCAATGGTTCCATGTAGTAGAGTGTTGGCGATTGGGAGGCATTTATAGGTGTTGGTTTTGGGTGGGGTGTTGGTTTTAGCACCCTCCATCTTACATCGATTAATCAATGTGTGTGTGTTACTATTCAGAGTTATGCAATGCTATAATTATTTAAAGAGAATGTCATATTTTACCAAGCAAAGTCATTTATGTTCTATAATGTCCGAACAACCTATTGAACTTTTGTTTGTAAAAATCGAGTTAATCCTAAGTAAGAGGTTATTGCACTACATAACTCCGAATAGTATCATGCATTAATTGGGGTAATTAGTGTAGCCCACTTCTCCTAGGATATGAAACACATTAGTATGAGATCATTAGTAAATCCAAACTATGAGGTCATAGCCACTTTCCTCATGATTTTTGGAGCTCATATGAATATCTTATTTTTGTATCAAATTGAAGATTTTGTGTTCATTAAGTGGCCATATAATAGATGTCCCCAGTTTTGTTGATTGTAGAGTTTAGAATGGTTAGCATATTTTGAGCACATAGTAAGCACGTAGTCGAATTTCATTTAAACACGTGACTTTTTTATGATGATTTTTAGATCCACACCTAACCACGTACTACTCATTAGTGTTGTGTTTGATTAGGCACATCTACTGTAAGTAAATAGCATCAAGTAATGTCAAATGAATCATGGTGTTGATGTCAGTCATGACTCTCTCTCTCTCATAGAGGCCACTCCACTCTATTGTTCTAAGGAATTAACCTTTTTATACACTTTAATGTACTTCTACATTATTTATGGTATTTAGTGTCACGTACATTATTTTCAAAGGCTTACACTAATTTTCCTAAAGGCCTAGAAGTGCCACGTCTGCTAATTGTCAACATAACATTATTTGTAAGTATCTTTTTGAAGTGAATCACTTCTTACGGTATTTACAAATTGAAGTACTTGAGATGATAGTTACATTTTAGTATAAAAAAGGAAGATAATATTGAGCACACTAATGCCAAGTGTCATGTGTTAGACTAGTGGTCAACCTATCAACCATTATGTAACCTAGGCATAGGCCTCATAATAGGCAAGTGACATTATTAGATCGGTGACACTAAATACCATAAACCATGTAGTTCCATACAGTAAGTCTTTTGGCTTCATGGACTTCTTTTATCAAATTCATTTCATAGGGTCCAAGACCAAACAAACTCCAAAATCAAGCGATCCTCTTGCAACCCTATCCATATCTCTAGATATAATAGATGTTGTCACAACTGCTCTTGTAATGTAGTTGAAAACGAGACACACTTTGCATTGAAGTGTTCCCTATATAACTTCATTGAATTTAAGTTTCAAGTACTATTTGAGAATGTAGTATTAAGGACTTTCAAGTCTTTTTTTCCAATTGGGCCATCTAGTCGATATTAGCCTTTATCTCATGAAGGTTACCACACTCCGCCACTCTAGGTTATTAGCATGTTTGACACCATCTTGACTTGGGCCCAATCTTGAGTTCAAAAGTAAGGGCCATGACGAAGTGATTTGGACCGCTAAATCCCCACCTTCTCTTGTCAACAACTTGTGATGAAATATTGTCATGGATGATTGAAATTTGGATGAAAATTGCTTGGTAAGTGAGAGTAATTGCAACACTGTAAATCTATAATCCCCCAAAAGAATTTCAAGGAATGACAAATAATGTTGGGTTAGCATTTAGTGTTGGTGACACTATACCATGGTTTACAATTAGTATTGAGCAAGACATTTAGAATTGGTGACACTAAGGTAGAGGGTGCTTAAACCAACACTTTAAGTTATTGCACATACATATGGGTATGTGGTTGATATAAAAAAATATATTCATTTTAGCCTTTGGGCTAAACATAGGTATCAAGAAAGAAAAATTATTTTTAGTCTCAATTGAATATTTGATGAATATTCAAAGTCAAAACTACTAGCTTCTTTAAACCAATCCATAGGCCCCGTGTATGGCAACCTTGCATATGATGAGGACCTCCACCTTCATTGCCTAGAACCATCACAACATAGTTGGGTACTAGACCCAAACTACATCAAAGCCCAAGTAGTAATGGTATGCAAAGCCACACGGCTACCTCCATGATCCCACCCGGTTCGCTTGCAAAACCATCACCTTGCATCCTGGGAACTGACCCCCTTGCATCTCGGGAACCAACCCCCTTGCAGAACCAACCCCCTTGCATCCCGGGGAATGACCCTTTTGTGCTTTGTGGGCCTACCTCCTTGGCGTTGTGAATAGAATGGCTAGAATTGGTATTGACAAGCCACCCTAATCCCACCTTGAACCAACCCGAGATAGAGTGGAGCCCGTTACCTACCCTACATGGAAGTAGTGGAGGCCGCTATGAGGTGGCACCACTAATGGCACCTAAAACCGTCACTCCGTGGGCCCAGACACTCCTACACCACCGGGTAACGGTTCAAGGTTGTGGGGTGTTGGCAATTGGAAGACGTTTATAGGTGTTGGTTTTGGATGGGGTGTTGGATTTAGCACCCTCTACCTTACATAACGCTTTGGACTCGGGACTTGTGTGGGCATCCATGTCATCAGTGGTTCCTTTTGACGGGTCCGTCTGCATTTCATTTGACGGGCTACTTTTTTTTTTGCCTTTCAATGTGACGGGCAACATCAAAAACTACCTTTCAAATGACGGGTTGAGAAAATTTTCATCTTTCACACAAATTTGAAGATCAAATCATGTTTTTCAAATACAAATGTTAAGTATGAACTTCTTACATTCTTTAGTCCAAACTAAGAACTCTCCAATTTTTCATGTTGCGCCATAACTCAAATACCGCCCTCCAATCCATATTCTCCATCTCTATCCCGCATAATGATACCCGCATCAAAGCATCCAAAGTGTCCAACTTCAATGAAGTTCGCAAGTGGCTCTTGATAGCATTTTGTTTGGAAAATCCCCTTTCACAAATTGCAATACTTCAGGGAATGACAAGTATTTTTTGCCAAATTTTCATGAGATGTGGCCAATTGGTATACCACTCGTTGATGGCCCCACAAAATTGCCATGCCTCGTACAATGATTTGTTTTCACATTCATGCCTCAAAGTTTCTACAAACTCAAGCAACTCAGCTCTACTTGCATCGCTTTCAACCACTGTCAATCCAAATTTTACAATTAGTCTCTCCAACCATTGCTCTGACATAGTTATACGAATTTCTTCATCACTTGGATAATACTTTGGACTGAAAAGTTTCGATGCATTGAAAACAGGTAAATAAGGAAACCTTTCATTCAAGCTATCCACAACTGCTTGCACATACATAGCTCCCATCATCTTGCATTCTTCTAGTATGTCCTCCCGATCAAAATGATAACTAGTTCATAGTGTTTCCAAATCCAACCGGTTACATGATGTGATCATCCAATTGTTCTTTGCATATTCATAATTTCCTTACACGATATTTTCTCTCTACTACACCGTCACATGTACACCATAATAGCATCCAATGCCTGACTACTAGTTACATATAAAGCGGTTGAAGTTCAAGACTTCAAGAAAAGCCCCCAATTCAATAATTTTCAATTACCTCACGTCTACTCTTTTAATGAAAGCCTCTTCAATTATCACAATCACAAACTCAAAACAAACTCAACACAAACTCAAATTGGGTTTAGTTAGGTGTCACTTACAAGTGTAGAAGTTGACTCGTATCTCCTAAGTCACTATGAACTCAAAGCGTGACTTATATACTATGGGATACAACATTGTTTGCCCATATTTATGGGATATGGCTGACGGGCAATAGTTGAGGGTACCTTTATTTTGACGGGCTCATTTTTTTTTTGCCTTTCCATGTGATGGACACTTTTTCATTTTGCCTTTCTTTCGACGGGCAAGATTAATTTCAGCCTGTACTTGCCTTTCTTTTGGCTTGTGACGGGTGCAAAGGGAAGCCCTGCATGTCATACTTGGGACCCGTGTGAACGGCCCTTATTCTAGCCTAGGCCGAGTAAGAAGGAGTACGGGCCCTTGGCTCCAGCCTCCTGTCATATGACGCCACGTGGGGGGGTTACGTGGCGCCAGTGGTGAGTGCTAGGAAGGTGCGGACACAGCACATGGTTGGCGGATTCTGTTCAGCTGAAGTTTGACCAACGGTTTCGTGGAATAACTGCTATTTGACAAGCAACTGAAGGTTTGAACTATCGGCCAATCAGATTCCGTTAGGGCCACTTCACACACGAGACTGAGAGCCCGTGACCATTACACTTCAAGCACTCTCATTGGTGGAAAAGGCGGGGCCGGTCCAAGTTCGCTTCACACTACGCTTGAGGGACCAACGGAGTATGTGAATGCAAGATGGATGTAAAGTCTACATGGATTCCTACATGGCATCAAATGGATCATGTTTCATGGTCACTTGGACTATTTTCAAAACCCACCTCCTGGAGGTAGGCCTAACACAAAACCAGGAGACCATGGCACTCCAAATGCTTACAACCGTTGATTTATTCTATTTTTATCATGGTTGAGTACCCACATGAATAGAAATTCATTGAAATAGCATTTGGTTGAGGGCCCGGTCACACATGACTTCACATTACACTTGAGGGTCCGTGACCACACTACATGATTTTGGAGGTGTGTTGGGACGGCCTTTGGATACTTTCTTTGGGCTCTCACAATCACATGGTCACAGCTCTTGGCTCGTGTGTGGAGTGGCCCTTAGATGATGTAGGTAGCACCGTAGCACCCATATCCGGGGAGATTTGTTGGGCATAAGGTATGTCAATTTTCTTCGGTTCATTTTTCATGTTCTCCGAATTCTATTCTTTAGATTTATGTAACAAAACGTATGTTACATTAGCAAATCTACAATGGAGCATCGGAAAAATCGGACCTCCCCTCATTTAGTTATGGTTATCGGAAGTGCATGTTTGTTGATGTTTGTTAACTAAATACATGGGTCCTCCCAATTGTGTTCGCTATTGACTGTGGAATAGTCAATAAAATTTGAAGACGTAGTCCAATCTCTTTTAGACATGTGTCTTTAGGGTGATTATTCTTTGATCCTCACCTAACCTCACACCAATCAAATGTAGGCTAAGAAAAGTAACCAAATTACACCCGCATACCTTAATTGATCAAGATCCTATTGTTCCAAGTCCAATCGGTTACAGGTTGACAACTTCTTCTTTTTATTGTATTATTGGCACATATCCTATAAGTTCCTCTAAAATTGTTGGCATTGTTATATCTTGTAACTGGGTGTTTCAATTTCATGCATTATTGTGTAGAAAACTTGTATGTTTGTGTTGATTGGAGCGTATAGACTATCTGGTGTACAACCTTGTTATGGTGGCTATTCGGAGTCTATTTATGTGTTGATTTGCACATGCGGTTAGCAGATGTGGCCGTGTCAATTGCATTGTTTGGGCATAGTGTTGAGTTGGATTTGAATATGTAAGTGGCCAAAAGGTTGTTTCCGTGGTTGCCCATGCATTGAGCGTATCAAAATTTTAATGTTTGTGTGATTTGTGCATCAGATATGCCGGGGGCCTTCCATAAGTAGTTGGATAATTTATGGTTAATTAGGTCATTCAAGACCCACTTATCTACATATGGGTATTTGTTTTGGGCGATTGTTGGTTTGGTTGTTATGTGTTTTTTGTTCATGTATGTGTGTAGGTAATGAATTTCGCCTTCATATTTTGCTATTGGGATTTCATTAAGCCAATAGGGGCATGGTGTGTGCTATGTGGATGTGAGATTTTGTTTCCAATGATGACGGTGCATGCTCGGGCTTTTTGTATGGTTATTTTATGTGTAGACCATATGTTCTAGTTGGCTATAGTAATTTGTCGGGGTGGTTATATTGGGATGAGGATGTCTTATGTGATTATTTATTAGATAGATACTATTGAAGTTGTTTGTAAATATGAAGGTGTCCTGTGTATAGTGTTTTGTGTTGGCGAGGGCTATAAATATGGCATTTAATTCAACATTGAGTATGTTATGTATTACGGGATCATTGTTGGGGCTATACACTCTAGAATCGGCTATATTTCCGATGTCATATTTGTCCAAAGGCATGCATGAGCAACAAGAAGAAGAAGAAGAAGAAGAACTCTAGCCACGGTGGGCCAACATGATTTAAGAGTTTGTTGGGGATACTGCAGTGGAGTTGGCCACCTAGACCACAACCTTGTGTGCTAGCCTTAATGCCCCTTTTTGGGTGGTAAAGTCTATGTGACACGGGATGAGAGAGACCCATGTGGCTAAATTATGGCATGTATTAGGAGGTGTATGTGAGCCTCAGAATTGCCCCCAACGGCAAAAAAACTCACAATTGAGGTGTTTAAGCAAAAACATTAGATTAATAATAAAGAAAGTTATCCAAAAGACCATTTAGATTAAGGTGGGTTAGAAACAAAGACCCTACGAGGTTGGTTAGGTATATTTTACCCTTGAACAAGTAGGAAATTAGGAACCGAAGGGGTAAAAGAGAAATACCCTTTACCCGAATCGGAAATGTTAAAATAGTGGACTAATAAGTAGGTAGGTTAAGTTAGGAGCAACCAATTCAAGCAAGCAAAAATCAAACGGCGGCAAAAAAAAGTAATTCCGGAAGCGGCCAAGGAAGAAAAAAGAAGGTGACAACTACGAGTATAAGGGATTTTGCCAACTAGCACAAGGGGGCTATGTTGCCACCCTTGCCAACCAAAATTTAAGTTCAAATTAAAATGAAAAAAACCTTTCTTAGGGCTTGGACAAGTGGGTTCTAAGATGGCGTTCCCCTCCCATTCATCACCGAGCGCTTGGTTGCCACCGTTTAAGGGAAATGACCCATTGGCGAGCGAAAAAAAGAAAGGGCCCAATCCTTCATTGAAGGGGGATAAAAACCCCCTCTTCTACTCGTAAAAAAACTCCATCATTCATTTAGCACGGCGAAGCCCTCAAAAATTTTAGCTAAGAATAATCTTTCAATTTTTTCATTTCGTAGGGCAAAACCCTTAAAAATTCTAGTTAGGAAGAGCAAACATTCTCATTATTCCATTGTGGACGTAAGTTAGAAATCTTATAGTTAGATTTTTTTAGAGTAAGGTAGAATATTTTTGAACACACCACTAAATGGCTGCGCCATTTTCAATCGAATGTAGTGGAAGCAGAAATTATAATTTAGCTTTTAAATTTTGAATGAATCTAGCCTTTAAAGTTAGCTCTTCAACAAACATAGGCTCATTGAAATTAGAGTTAATGAGTAGAAGTTATGAGTGCTTAAATGAAGCTATCTCAGCCGCCTCCAAAATTATAAGCGCTGATTTTGTAAATTCATATAAAAAAGAAGAAACATGCAGCTGCTTCAATATTTAGAGGGGTTGTAGATGTTATTTTGAGGTTTTTAAAAAGTATAATCTTGTTGCAATCAAATTTAATGACTAAAAGTTATGAATGTTTGAAGGAAGGTATCTCAGTGCCTCCTAAATTATAAGCACTGACTTTGCAAGCGCATATCTAAAAGACAAAATATGAAATTGCTTTGATATTTGAATGAGCTATAGATCTTATTTTGAGATTTCTAAAAAATATGAGTTTGTCACAATCAAATTTAATGAATTAAAGTTATGAATGTTTGAATGAAGGTGTCTCAGTTGCCTTCAAAATGATAAGTGTTGATTTTGTAAGCTTATATCTAGGAGAAAAAACATACAGTTGGTTCAATATTTCGATGAGTTGTAGATCTTAATTTTAGGTTTCTAAAATGTATAAGCTTATTGAAATCTAAGTTAATGAGTGAAAGTTATAAGTGTTTGAATGAAGGTGTCTTAGCTGTCTCCAAAATAATAAGCGCTTACTTTATAAGCTCATATCTAGAAGAGTAAACGTGCAGTTACTTTGATATTTTGATGATTATAGGTCTTGTTATTAGCTTTTCAGATTGCTAAAAATTATTCCAATTGAAGCTTGTGAGCAAACATTGTGGCCGTTCAAGTGAAAGGGTATCTGCTGCATTACAAGAAGAGGTTTGTCCATCCAAGGTTGGAGGGTACGAGTTGGTGCCGTTGAAGCTCGTGGCTTGGAGTAGGGGTTCCGTACCAACCATCGCCAAGCCGGTAAACCGGTAAGCTCTTAAATTTTACACCCTTCAATTTAAGAATTGAGGAAGCATGATAAAGGTAAAATCCTAATCCAATCCAATTATCCATGTATGACTAGGGGGATATCAACCATCTAGCCGCCGAGGGGGATTCAAACCTCCATGTGTACGGAGCCTCTCGGTTAAGTGTTGTGGTAGTAGCTTTTCCATTCATAGCTCGTTCGTGTGTGGTGAAGCCAGGTGAATGACCGGCATGACCATTCTGTGTGTTGTAGGTGGTAAGGTAGGAGTAATGACCCACGAAATCACTATCATATTGTTGGCCCCAAGGGTTGGAGGTGATGGCCCCAACCCTTGAAGATTGTGCAACATATTGAACATACATGTTGCCTTATTCTCCGGTCCCATTAAGTTAAAATTTCGTGGTTAAACCGTGTTAAACTAATTAACAACCAACAAAATTCGGACAATCCCCGTGGACAAAAAACCAACCGGAAACTTAACTCGGAGGATTGATACTATTCCTTCGGCGGCAAAAATCGGAGGGTGGAAGTGTTAATCAACCTTCAAGAGACCCGCACATAGCCTTGATGGGTTCGGGTTAGGGTGTGCACCAAACATATAGGTGGTGATGTCATAATTTATAAATTTAATAACATAGGCTCTGTTCAAATCAACCATAAACTAAGAATGAAGGTTGAGAGGGTGGGACTTAATTAAGGTGCCTATGTTTAGATAATTTAATTTATAAGAGGTAAGGAATTAAATGTGGCCCAAGATAAGAGATAAGGTTATTTCATTTATGAGGATTAGGTTGTCTTTATCCCAAGACTAGTGCATCTACGCTTAGACTAGGATAGATTAGGCATTAGATTATGAAAATTGATGTAGTATTTTTACAAGTGGAAATTTATTGTTGCAGTATATAAATATTACAAATTGAATAAATCAGTTGCATTTTATTGTATAGGTATGTGTGTGTGTGACGGGGGGAGGTATAAGCCTCAGAATTGCCCCCAATGGCAAAGAGGCTCACAATTGAGGTTTTTTAGCAAAAATATTAGATTACAAATAAAGAAATTTAGCCAAAAAACCATTTAAATTAAGGTGGGTTAGAAAGAAAGACCCTATAAGATTGGTTAGGTGTGTTTTATCTTTGGGGTAAGAATCTTGAGCAAGTAGGAAATTAGAAATGAAGAGGATAAAAAAGAAATTTCTTTTACCCGAATTGAAAATATGAAAGGAGTGGGCTAGTAGGTAGGTAGGTTAAATTAGTAGCAACCAACTAAAGCAAGCATACTATTGATAAAAATCAAGCAACGGCAAAAATGAATAATTCTGGAAACGGCTAAGGAAGAAAAAATGAAGGCGACAACCACGTGCGTAAGGGATTTTGCCAACTAGGGCAAGGGGCCATGTGACCACCCTTGGTGACAAAAATTGAAGTTCAAATTAAAATAGAAAAACCTTTGTTAAGGCTTGGGCAAGTGGGTTGCAAAGTGGCGTTTTTTCCCCCCTCATTCACCACCGAAGGCTTGGTTGCCACCATTCAAGGGAAGAGACCCCTTGGTTAATGGGAGGAAAAAAGGGCCCAATCTTTTATTGAAGGGGGATAAAACCCCTCTTCTCCTTGCAATTCTCCTTCTAAATTTTTGTGTGTAAGGCGAAGCCCTCTAAAATTCTAGTTAAAAAAATTATGGCTTTAACTCTTCATTTTGTAAGGCAAAACCCTATAGAATTTTAATTAGGAAGAACAAATATTCTCATTCTTTCATTGTAGACATAAGTTAGAATGCTGGTAATTAGAATTTTTGTGAGTGAGGTAGTGTCGTTTTGAATACACCTCTAAGTAGCTGCGTCATTTTCATCCGAATATAGTACTCATCAAAATATTGAAGCAACTGCATATTTTCTCTTATATATATGAACTTATAAAGTCAGCGCTTATAATTTTAAAAGCAGCTGGGACACCTTCCCTCCAATACTCATAACTTTACCCATTAACTTTGATTTCAACAAGCGTATACATCATAGAATCCTTAAAACAAGATCTACAACTCCTTCAAATATTGAAGCAACTACATGTTTTATCTTATACATATGAGCTTACAAAATCAACGCTTATAATTTGAGAGGCAACAAAGATACTTTCACTCAACCACTTATAACTTCTACTCACTAACTTTGATTTTAATAAGCTTAAATTTCTTGGAAAGCTAACTTCAAGGGCAAGATTTACTTAAAATTTGAACACTAAATTATACATTATACGTCTTAGATCTTGTTTTAAGGTTTCCAAAAAGTATAAGCTTGTTGAAGTCAAAGTTAATGAATAAAAATTATGAGTGTTTGAATGAAGGTATTCCAGCTGCCTCTTAAATTATAAACACTGACTTTATAAGCTCATATTTTAAAAATAAAATATGCAGTCACTTTGATATTTGGATGAGTTATAGATCTTGTTGTTAGATCTTGTTAGCTTTTTAGAAATCTATAAATTATTCTATTTAAAGTTTGTAAACAAAAGTTGTGGGCATTCAAGTGAAAAAAGTGTTTACTGCCTTATAAGAAGAGGTTCGTCCATCCAAGGTGGGAGAGTACGAGTTGATGCTGTGGCGGCCGAAAGTGGGAATGGAGGTCGACGCTTGTGGCTTGGAGTAAGGCTTATGTACTAACCATCGTCAAACCAAGATGGGTGTCAACCGGTGAATTCTTAAATTCTAGATTGTTCAATTTAGGAATGGAGGGAATGCGGCAAACGTAAAATCCTAACTCCAACCCAACCATCCATGTAAGACTAGGGGGGCATCAACCACCTAGCCGCCGAGGTGGGATTCCAACTCCTATGTATGCGGAGCCTTTTGGTTAAATATTATGGTAGTAGTTTTTCCATTCATAGCTCGTTCGTGTGTAATGAAGTCGGGTTAATGACCGGCATGACCACTCTACGTGTTATAGGTGGTAAGGTGGGAGTAATGACCCATGAAACTACCATCATGTTGTTGGCCCCAATGGTTGGAGGTGATGGTCCCAACTCTTAAAGATTGTGCAACAGATTAAACACACATGTTGCCTTATTCTCTGGTCCTATTAAATTTAAATTTCGTGATCAAACCGTGTTAAACTAATTAACAACCAACAAAATTTGTACAATCCCAGTGGACAAGAAATCAACCGGGAATTTAATTCGGAGGATTGATACTACCCCCTCCGGCGGCAAAAATCAGAGGGTGTAAGTGTCAATCAACCTTTAAGAGACCTGCATAGGGCCTTGAAGGGTTCGGGTTAAGATGTACACCAAACAAGTAGATGGTGATGCCATAATTTATAAACTTAGTAATATAAGCTCTGTTCAATCAACTATAACTAAGACGGAAGTTTGAGAAGGTGAGACTTAATTAAGGTCCCCCTATTGAGAGAATTTAATTCATAAGAGGTAAGGAATTAGATGTGGTCCAATTGATTAAGCAAGTCCACTCGTTATCCTATCAAGTCGAGCAAAGAATAACTAAAAGCCACACACAGAAGGTGTAGGTTAGGTTATTTCATTTATGAGGGTTAGGTTGCCTTGATTCTAAGGCTGGTGCATTTGCACTTAGACTAGGATAGATTAGGCATTAGATTAGGAAAAATGATGTAGCCTAGATAATTACCTCAAGTACTTATAATCTAGGTACAATCTACCGAAGGAATACGACGCGATTACCAAATCCCTCCACAACCGAAGCATTCATGAAATATCATAACATCCAAGTTCGGCTTGGGCACCTGCCAAGGCAGGCCACCCTCACCGAAAGGCCAGTGTGGTACTTTTAGGCTCATTCGGAGGGGGGTGCCCAAAAGCACCACAAGGGGGAGGGGGTATGGTGGTTTCTAACTAGTCACATGTATTTGGTCTTAGTTTTGCATTGCATTTGCATGGTTATGTCATCAATGTGTAAGCACATTTGTGGGTTATATTTAAGGGCATGTATTGTATATAATGTGGTACGGAGGGGGAGTATGTGATTGTTGTGTATGACATTAATGGCTTTTGGGGATTGTGAGCCCAAAATGGTGCCCACATGTGTTGTTAACCCTTTGAAACTATTAGAAGTTATGTTTTTATGTTTTATGATTATTCACAAAAATATAAAAAGAGTAAGGCTTGAGTGAAGTTATGTTTAGACCTTAGGTTGATTAGAAGCTTAGAGGCATGAAGGAAGTTCTTTGGTTAGGTGAGTGTAGCATGTGGTGGACCAAGGGGAGCTCCTTGAGTTTAAATATTTGAATTGGGATCCATCTTGTTGGTTTAGGAGTTGAAGGCTTAGCGGATAGGATAAGAGCATACGAGGTAGGTGAGGATCGAGGGGCTTACTTGGCGGATCGGATAAGAGCCTACGAAGTAGAAGAGGATCGAGGGGCTTATCTTGAGCTTTGAGCGGTGCTCACCCCTTCCCTCCCCCGTTTGAATTAGGATCTATGTTGTTGGTTTAAGAATTGAAGGCTTAAAGGATAGGATGAGAGCCTACAAAGTAGGAGAGGATCGAGGGGCTTATCTTGAGCTTTGAGGGGTGGTCACCCCTTCCCTCCCCCTATTTATTCCTCTCTCTCACCTTCTTCACTCACTTGTGTTCCTATTCACTCTCTCTTTCCTTCGTGCTCTTTTGGCACCCCTTCCCTCCCCCTATATATTCCTCTCTCTCACCTTCTTCACTCACTTGTGTTCCTATTCACTCTCTCTTTCCTTCGTGCTCCTTTGGCACCCCTTCTCTCCCCCTATATATTCCTCTCTCTCACCTTCTTCACTCACTTGTGTTCCTATTCACTCTCTCTTTCCTTCGTGCTCCTTTGGCACCCCTTCCCTCCCCCTATATATTCCTCTCTCTCACCTTCTTCACTCACTTGTGTTCCTATTCACTCTCTTTTTCCTTCGTGCTCCTTTGGCACCCTTTCCCTCCCCCTATATATTCCTCTCTCTCACCTTCTTCACTCACTTGTGTTCCTATTCACTCTCTTTTTCCTTCGTGCTCCTTTGGCACCCCTTCCCTCCCCCTATATATTCCTCTCTCTCACCTTCTTCACTCACTTGTGTTCCTATTCACTCTCTCTTTCCTTTGTGCTCCTTGGCACCCCATGTGTTATAAGTGTGGGTGTGTGGGAAGCAAGAGAGGAGCACGTGTGTGTGCAAGGTTTCAAGGTGAAGAGCCAAGGTCAATTAGTTTTGAAGTTAGCTTTGCATTGTTAGATGTAGTGTTAGATTAAAAGCATTTAGAAACAAGTGCATAGCTCTAGTATTTAGACTTCTAGAAATTAGACTTCTAGTGTTGGGAATTATAGTATTTAGACTTATAGTACTTACTCTTATAGTATTTACTCTCATAGTATTTAGACTTGCGATATTTAGATTCATAGTTGCATTAAGGTGTGAACTTGGGAAGTTGTTGTGAGGGACTTGTGGAAGAGGAGGCGATGATAAGTTATATAAGTATTTTTCAACACTTGTATCAAAGACTTATGTGCCTCATGGAATCAACAAGCCATAGCCTCAGCGAGGTGTCATGCACTAGTGAAGAATCGTCAGCCAGGACCAAGTTGCAAGAGGGAAATCTTTGAGGGCATGCGTGGCAAAGGCGGTGGGGTGGACTCTTGAGAAAGCCAAGGATGTACCTATGCAAGAGAGTCACACTAATAAAATGTGATGACTTGAAGTAAGTTGTAAGTCCATCAAGGTAGAACGTACATTCCATGTTACTACAAGTTTTTATGTTACACATGTGATCTCCAAACCCATGACCCGGACTAGGACGCTTAAGGGTGGTGGGTTTGGCCTCACAGGGATATTCTCCATTTTTTGTAAATGTGATTTTGTATTATGGGGGCATGTTGTGTGTGTGGTTGGTTTTGACATGTGTTTAAATTCATTGGTAATCCAAGTAGATTCTTTGGTTTTGGACATAGACTATTTTGTATGTATTTTGGCCATTTGGATGAAGGGTTGTATCCTATTGTATTTGGTGGGATGGTGAGGATTGTGTGGATGTCTTTGTAATGAACTTGGTATTTTTTTTCATGGTTGTTTATGAATATGATTATGTTTGTGATGTCTGTAGAGGATAGAACATTAGATTGCTCGTAATCAATAAAACTGTAATGGAAAAGGCATAAGAAACAATAAAGTTAGAATAAGGCCATAACGCTAGTCCGAAGAAATATAAAAGTTATCCCATATTGTTTGTATGAACCAAAGAAAAAAAACAATAAATGACAAAGCAAGGAGAGCATAAGACCATCTCACTCCAAGCATTGTTCATATGCCTTTGTGTATATGTATATGCTTATGCAATCTCATCTCTAGTTTCATTGACTTCCAATAGGTTATGGGCCCATCATGCAAGTGAAGTGCCTAGAGATTTGATTGCTTTGAGGTTGCGGAGTAGATCTTAAGGGGTTGGTATTTTGGAGCTTTGGAGCGTTGGAGATATCCGAGGGCGCATTTGGTTGTTGTAAGTGTTTTTTTGTCTTTTGCTTTTGCTTGAATGTATGTTTGATGCAAGAGCATGTGACTTGAGTGTCTTGAGTGTTGAGAGGCTTACTTGAGAGGTCTGGAGGTGTTTAAGCCTCAAAAACATTTGACTTGAGTGTTTTAGGCGTTTAAGGGCTTATTTGAGAGATTTGAAGGTGTGTAGACTCCAATAATACATGATTTAAGAGGTTTGACTGTCGATTAGTTTATTTGAGAGGCTTGGAGATGTTTAGACTTCAAAAATATATGATTTTAGTATTTTAAGTGATTGAAAGTTTATTTGTGAGGTATGAGTGTTGTAAAGCTTGTTGAAACCATTCAAGGTGTTTTGAGTTGAAGAAAATACTGTTTGAATGCCTTGAGGTGTCGCAACCCTTGCTAGGTCCCCTTAACTATTTTGGTTATTTTTCCAACTCTAGCAAGGGTTACGAGTGCTAACTCTTCGCATTCCGCTATGCTAATGGTTAGCTCCCAATACCGCAGACCTTATAGTTTATAGGAGGGGAACTAACCCTCCTACTTTGCTTTTGGGACTCACCCCTTAATCGGTAACCAATTCTTAGATGTGGACTTCCATCCATGGAAGTCCAATCCTATGTTGATCATCGCGTTGCCGGAGCAACACTACAACAACCCGAGCCATACTAGACAACTATGCACTCACATTAGGCCAATGCCATGGAGGTCGTGTTGTTCGGCCCCAGGTGGGTGAGGCCACACCACCTCACCCATATAAGCCTCTAGGACTCTAGACAGGGCCCTTACCCCACCGTCAAGTAACCTTTTGTCTCTCTCCCAATATTTGGGACCAAGTAGACATTTTTCCTTAGCCGCTAGGGTTGGAAGCCCCCAGCACCTTCAGAACCCCATAATTTCTTCATATGATCATTGATGCTCACAATCGACCACTCCATCACAATTGGCCCCAAGTGTTGGGGGAGAGACAAAAGGTGGGGTAGGGGTCCTGCCTAGAGTCCTAGAGGCTTATATGGGTGAGGTGGTGTGGCCTCACCCACCCGGGGCCAAACGGCAAGGCCTCCATGGGCATTGGCCCAAGGTGAGGGCATAGTTGCCTAGTTTGTTTCGGGTTGATGTAGTGTTGCTCCGGGAACATGATGTGCAACATAAGATTGGACTTCCATGGATGGAAGTCCACATCTAAGAATTGGTTACCGATTAAGCGGTGAGTCCCGAAAATCAAGTAGGAGGTTTGGTCCCCCTCCTATGAAGTTTTGGGTCCGTGGTATTGGGCAGCTAACCTTTCGCATGGCAGTATGCGAAGGGTTAGCGCTCGTAACTCTTGCTAGAATGGAAAAATGGACCGAGTTAGCTAAGGGGAACTAGCAAGGGTTGCGACACTTGGTATCAGAGCAGGGTTCCAATATTTGAGCTAGCACTTTGAGGAAGAGATGGCTATCAAACGTGCGGGTTATGATGGTGAGCCCGAGGCTTCTAAAAGGTTGTGAGGCTCAAATTGGAACAAGGGCATAAGCACGCTACACTAGTACAAAAATGTTGTCACAAAACACATTTTCAGAGGAATGTTGCATTCAATCGGGTGTAGATTTCAAAGTAGCATCTCTTTGAGGGATAAAATGGAATAATCTGGTTGTAGATATAGATGAGCAATAATTTTTCTAGTTTCTATCAGTAAACTCCTCATGGTTTGACCGTGGTGAGTATATTTATATACCAGTGGTTTCTTGTCACACAGTATATTTTTTTTATGAAAAATACTTCGTTTTGTGGGTTTTAGGTTATATTTTTCTATGACTCTTTTGTGACATGTGTAATATATATTTATGAATCATATTTTGTTAAACAATTCCTACATTTGCAGTCCACTCAACGGTTAATGAAAGAAAATGGGGTTATTTTTGTAAGTGCTTAAAACATAGGAAATCAAAAAAATTTAATGCATTTTCACTTTTGCCCATACAAAACATAGAGAACACTACGTGGGCTTCTTGCATTTTTGTGCAACAAAAGCCTTTTCCTTCGAGATATCAAAGAATTGCTCCAAATTGGTGTCCAAAACATACTTTGATTTTTGCCCAAAGTGTACCAACCCTAGCGTGGTTCTACCCACAAGGATCATGTCCAAGTGGATTTCGACACCGCCATTGAGTCTAAAGACAATGGTGGGGATGATGGTGGATTTGGTGAGGAAATGGAGGAGTGCCTTGATAAGGCTCCCGCAAACCTTAAAGAGAATTTGGGGGGCTAGATTACCAAATGCACCCATGAGCTTGGAAAGTGGTGATGTTGGATTGAAATTCCAACTTAAAATGCTTGAGTTCATGGACTCAAGTGTGGCAAGCATGAGAGGATCCGACAAGAGAAATTGATTGAGTTTCTCATGATGCAAGGTGCTAGGCCTACTTCTTCAAGAAATAAGTTGGCCAAGGCAAGCATGCCAAGTATTTTCACGGGGCTTGGCAAGGCAAGAAAGGTGAATGAATTTGTGTTGGAAATGGATGTCCAAAGGCCGAGGTGGACGAAAGACCATGCGCTTGAGTGGTGGACTAGCAAGATAACGCAAGAGCCGAAGTGGTGGCAAATTTGACTTGGGTTGGCTTCATGGAGTTGTTTGTTGAGAGGTTCACGCCGGAATACCAAGAATTGTGTAAGGGAATGAACTTGGTGGAAATGAGGCACATGGGGTCTCTTAAGGCCTATGTGTGAGATTTTAACACCCAAATGAATGCTACACCTAAGATGGACGGGTTTGCTAAGAAATGCAAACCTTGTTGAAGTTTCTTAGGTAGGTTGCCAAAGTGGGTGGTGGACACCTTGTTCAAGTTCCCGATGTGGCGGGGACCATCAAGATTGCGAGAGCATTGAAACCAATGGACCCAAAAAGAAGTCGGGTGGCGCCTCACAACAAGGTGGCTTGAGCCGAGCTATGTCCCAAGGCAAAGAGCGTAAGAAGTTGGGCCATTGTACCAACACAAAGGGCAAGCCAAAGGTACAACTTCCAACAATGGTGGCACCTAAGGAGGAAAACCACCCAATGTTGGAAATAAAGAAGATAGCTTTGTGGTAACGAGGCAATTCATGTTTGTGCCACAGACGAAATGTTAGAAGGTGGCATTGTGGTACCAAAGCAATTCATGTTTGTGCCACAGACGGAATGTTAGGGTTTAGGCATTGCGGTACCAAGGCAACTCATGTTTGTGCCACGGACGGAATGTTAGAAGGTGGCATTGGGGTACCAAGGCAATTCATGTTTGTGCCGTAGGCCAAATGTTAGACGGTGGCTTTGTGGCCAAGGCTAGTAGCCTTAAGCCAAGGCCAAGTCTTTTGTACCTTGAGGCCCAAATGAATGAAAGAAAGGTCCCATGGGTTCACAAAGAGACAACTCACTCCTTTGTGAGCCGGAAGCCCACAATGTGTTCGGGCTTGCCGATTAGTAGCGTGGGCAAACCCATCAATGTACAGTTTGCAAAGGGCAAGCCGCATGAGACAAAGGAGGTGGCGTTGCATGTGACCTTGAAATGTGGGACATTGAAATTTGTGGAGATTTCACATTATATGAAATAGATGAGGTGCCTTCATTTTGGAGGACACCTCCTTTGAAACTCACATGGTGGATGTGAGGCGCAAGCCAGCGTGCTTGTGGTGTGCCGTGATGGCAAAGAGGTGAATTTGAAATTTGCAAGGACTCCTATGCTAGGAGTAGCCATGTTGAATTTGGTTTCAATGGACCAAATGAGAATTCAACAAATAATGGTGATGGTTCCATTGGAGCAACTCCCGAAATGAAGGGAACCTGACATGTAGGGTTTTGCCCTACTTGAAATTCAACATTGGATTCTAAACAAGTGCATTCTATCCCATGCAATGCTCCGGCACCTCACTCAAAGGATTGTGCATGTTATTATTTATGTACATGCCTTGTAGGAAATTTGTTATATTGTACATTTTGTTCCCTTTTAGGGTTAAAAAAAGGGGGGGTGATTTTGAACTCAAAATCAACATGCTCCAAGTGCAAAACTGATCTAAAAAATAACCAAAAAAAATTCTATGAAAGTGGCATGAAAAACGATAATGAGGTACTTACCACTTATGGTTGATGTTAATGACCATTAAAAGTATGGAGAAAGGGCGGATGTGGCCTATGATGGAGATGGCAGTGAGAATATTATTACTAGAGAAGGGGAATGAGTAGTTATAGGGGAACCAATTTAAAAGAGAAGTGTATGAGGCCTTTATGCTAGAGAAGGTGCCTAATACAAATCAGACACATTTTGCCACCTAAGTCAACATTACAATTTGGCACTACCGGGCCTCGCCGTAATGGCTTCATAGGTGGTCATTAGGGGAGGAATGGACTCAAAAGGTTGTTGCCCTTGTAATAACCAAAAAAATTAGATTCTTAATATCCCAAGCCCCGCAGTACTCAACCTTGCCGATGTGACTCTGGAAGTACATAGTGGAGGTCACGGCAACATCACAAGTACTAGAGGACTACACCATGACAAGTCCACACCCTAACGTGTCAATAGTTTAGTGGTTCCGGTTTCTAGTACCTTTGAGCCGAACCTCATTTTCATTTGAGTTTTGAAGACAAAATATTAGAGAAAACCATGTTTTGGGACCAAACTCGTGGGCACCTTTTGAGTTCATTCCTCCCCTAATGTGAATGCACCAAATATGGCGCCTTCTCTAGTACATAATGTCCACCTCTCACATGACAAGAATTATGGGAAATTGTACTTTACAAAATCCGTATATTTTAGTGCTAAATTTTTTGAAAAAAATCAATTTATCATGTAGAGATGTTTTTGAACTCTTCTATGCAAGGACTCTATGAATATCTTAAACTATGACACTTAAACTATACCACCTACACTATAACACTAACAATTTATAAAACTTTATGTTGCACTAGAATGCATTATAACTAATCATTGCCTAAGAGAGTTTGTACCCAGGAATAAGGATTTCCTTCATATCCTTCTAGTTCCCCTCCCCCTCACCCACAAGATAATTAGTTTCAACAATGTGAAAAATACTCTCAAATGCATTATTATATTTGGACAAGTCTTTAGTCCATGTTTACTTAATCTTTAAGGCCCTTGCCACGGGTTGAAGTAGGCACCCAAATAACTAGCAAGGTAGCCTCGGTAGGTATTTGGATGCACACTTCCTCCCAATGGCAAGGTGTCCAATCAAGACTAGACATCTCAACCTAACTATTACATTTAAATGGGAAGAATGTGGGTGTGGGGGTGAGTGGGTGAGGGAGAGGCCCTAACTTATTCAAACATGTTTTATTTCACCTCTTCTCTTTTGTTGGGTCCCTATCAAAACTTGATTCATTAGCACAATGCTAAGTATTGTATTTAGTGTCATATGGTATTTTTAATATGACATTCTGGTAACTTTCTAATGACATTTTAATGAATAAATTTTTGAATAATGTCATCCGACTTACTTTTAATTCATCCAAATGCCTTTAATTAAAAAAAAGTTTGGTTTATTCAGCATCGTAACGTTTACGTGATGAGAAATTATTGTCATGTATGATTGAAATTTGAATGAAAAATCACTTAATAAGTGATAATAATTGCAACATTGTCAATCTATAATGCCCAAAATAGTTCACAAGGAATGACAAATCATGTTGGATTTACAATTAGTGTTGGTGATATTACACATGCGGTTTACAATTAGTATTGAGCAAGACATATAGAATACGTGAGTCCACTAATTAAATACAATACTTAGTGTTGAACCCTACAATTGAATATAAGAGCAACTCCTCCCATTCCTCCCACATCCCCGGCCTCACTTGCTCGCACCGCCATCGTTTCTTGAAAAACATTCCAATCCGAAAAGGAGTTCCATGTTGGGTGGGGCTTTGGATGTGGGCATAATGATCCGGTTGTGGCGGTGACTACCGAATGGTTTTGGGAGGGTTTAAGGAAGAATGGTGAGGGTTTATAGGGCATGTTGGAGTTTATGTGGGGTTGGTGGTCATCTTCCTTGTATGTTTTGTGTGGCGTTTGTGTGCTTTTAGTTGGGTGAGGTTGCTTTATCGCGTTTAGTTGGGCGGAGCAATTGTTTGTGTAGTTTTGTGAAAGTCCCAGGAGGGAAATCTCCGTACAGGAATTAGTTAGAGAATTTTGTCTTCATTGCATGGATAGGCTTCTGGTCCAATATACTATGGAATGTTTTCAGTGGAGGGTCATAACATTACTTAGTGACGTGGGGCCTTAGAATAGAATAGTGAGATGTTGGGAGTTAAGTTTGAATCTGAGTCTCCCAGCGCAACTTTTTGAGCATCCCACTGTTATATTTTGAGAACCCATGGAATGAGAGTTGAACATTAAGTAATGTTATGGTAATCTTTCAAATTACTACAAAAAATATCCCAAATTTTAGTTTTTGCTACTATTCAGAGTTACACAGTGCTATAATTGCTATATAATGAGACTGTAATATTTTACCAAGCAAAGTCATTGATATTCCACAAGGTTTGAACAACCTATTGAACTTTTGTTAGTAAAAAGTGAACTCCTTAGTAAGACGTCATTGCATTGCGTAATTTTGAATATTAACACGTACTAATTGGGATAATCGATGTAAAGACTCATGATTGACAAACAAATATCTAATTCATCCAAGCATGCCTTACACATGGCACATCAGGTATGTGGTCTTATTGTGGGCATTTCCAGGATTATAACCATTGGATCGGCTTAGGAATTGTCTTCTCCAAAGGCACTAACAAGTTGAAACCTAGTATGATTATTTACAAATCTCTACGCCCAAGATGCTTTGGAAGGTGGTTGCCAACAAATTATGTGTGGCGGTTTGCAAACCAAATGGCCTGGATGACATCAAATGTACTTGAGAGTTGGATGATGAGCCTCAATGTACATTTCAAATCTCAAAAATAGAATGTACTTTTAATTATGAACAATTCTGCTACTCACTCCCTGAAGCACGTTGGTAGGGATAAATCACTTGGTTTTCCAACCTTGCAATTGAGCAATATTATTATTTCTTTCTTACCACCTAATGTTACAAGTGTTGTACAACCTTTGGATCAGGAAATAATTGCTTCATTCAAAGTTCAATATAAGAAGAAGCTTTTGGAATGGGTTTTCTCTCATTTTGATTCTTCTGCTACTCACCGGGACTTGAGGGAAGCAGTGCCTAATGTAAAGCAAGCTATTATGTGGTGCCCTCAAGTGTGGAGAAAGATGAATTCCCAATTCATACGAAATAATTAGAGGATTGTCCAAGATTTTACTTTTAGATTGGAGTGCCAATTTTGCCATAGATGATGAACGTGAGAAATCAAAAATGTAAGAAGCAATAGATGAATCGACAAGTCTTGTGTCCTTTTTGAATTGTGAAAGTGAAGAAACGCCCATTCAAGAATATGTGAAGAGGAAATCGTTGATGCAATATACAACATGGCTGAGTTGGTGGATCCGGTAAGGGGTAGAGAAATTCATTTGGATTTAGATTTGAATGAAGAGCCAATGGAAGGGAATGATGTGAATGACTAGTCAAGACCAATAGTCAAGTGTGACACTATGAGCATATTTCTTTAATAAAATTATTCTTTTATACTTATGTATCTTCATTGTGTATACAAGACATTTTACATCAAAATAGACCATTTTCTTGGAAAACCTCGATAGTACAACATTTGAGGCCAAAATGTCATATTACGCAGAATACGTCATGTGGATACTACAACACTTTCTTGTTGATGGCAAGTCGAGCACTCTCCTATCACACCGGAGCACATCATGCCATGATAGATCCATGGTCATTGGTAAACCACAAGACTTTGGAAATGGAGTCGACAAATTTTGATTGGATTTTCTGAACAAGAGTGCTTGCTTCTTGGAAAAAGCAAAAGCAGGCACAAAATTTTCTGTGGTTTGAACTGCGCTACCTTTCGCCCTATCTTCTCAAGATCAAATCTGTCTGTCTCGTGCGGGAGACTCTTGACATATCAATGCCGTAACGGAACTACGATGATCCCTCCCTTAAGAAACACAAGGTAGAATGGCTGCCGAATGTGATAGCCGTAGAAAGGTACAAATTCTCTCATAGCGGCCACAGACAGCACTAAATGTTGTTCTCTGTTCCACAACTAAGTTAGCACTCGATACCCCAGTGACTGGCCTGCCATGGCCAGTGTGGGGCTGATTGACATACTAAATCCTTGCTTGAGACCTGTTACCATCCCACCTCCGAGCTACATTAATTTAGTGTACAATGATGGTACCCACAAGCCTGACACCAACGTCGACTTGAGAAACACCACCAACCTCTACAGTGTATCTTACACATTTATACCCAGTTTTACTTTCCTCTCTAAACCTTGAAGTTACTACAGGCGGAACGAACCTTAGGAGTTCGAAGAGTCGAGTCTGCTTGGAAGCGTGATGAAACCTCGCGAGTTTTGTAAGTTTTCTAACCTGCTCAGAAGTAGGCCTTTGATGACAGGATGATATGGTTATTTGAGAGGGGTCTCCGTCATACGAATTCCAGCATGCTATTATACGACAGCAATACGCCCTCCTTGAAATTGTCGTCCTCGTCCACCAGATTCTTTTCTTCATCGTAGGAGAGGCGTGGAGCTGAAGAGCTCCTGCAAGCTTTGAACATACTTCTACCGCTTTTCTTTAACCGACCAGTACGTAATGAAAGCTTGTATGTGCTGCGACTAGGAGTACTGAAGGTCTCGGTTGGAACATCTGATACGGAATTGTTCTCTGGACTCAGGTGCCCTATTGGATCTGTTACAGTCTGGATTTCAGCTGTGTAGACAGGAAGTACATCTGGTTTCAATTTCCTTCCTCCCATGGACAGAAGATGTGGTGTGTTGTCATTTTGCGAGGGATCCAAAATGCGTAGCACCTGATTCACCCACATACTTCACTCAGTAAACCGACTACAAGTTGTTTTCTTGGTCTTAATGTAATTATTGATTTTCCCGTACTGTCCAAGCTTGAAGCATATCCATTTAGTTGTAAATTTGTTACGAGTTGCTACTTAAAATGCAGACCGGCAAATTCTAGACCTTAGATTGGTATCTACTTGGAAATTTAACCTGCAACTTTGAGTAGGCCACTTGTAAGGTAGTGAGTACCAGACTCGAATAAAGTGGTCATTCCTAGACATGTGATGACTTGCGAAGGAGCTAAAGAAGATACATAAGATTAGGGTTGGTTTAATTATCATGTCTGTCTAGAGCATCTCTACAGCCGTCCACTTTCACCTTTCCATTGCCTTTTAAAGGGATTCCACGTACAATTTGTCTTGCCTTCTACTGTAAATGGTTACAGGTTTTGCATTTAATTAAGCTTCGACAGGGGGGGCGGCCACAGGCCATTACACGGGTACCAGATCAGTTTGAATTACATTCGGATGTAATACGACACGACATCACTACTTATGTAGCTCTACTTGAAGTAAGGACAAAACTCACCTGAGTCATACGAGGTCGCATGCTAGGATCTCTCTTGATGCATTGTCTGGCTGCATGCATCATGCAGTGCATCTCAAACGGATCGTACTCCGAGACTTTCAGGCGAGGATCTACCAGTTCATCGTCATAGCTGTCCAACAACCCCCTTGCCTGCAAATGTTTAGTCAAAATTGATCAGAAACGGAATGAACTGAAATAGCTCACATGAACGGTTATTCTTGGTCCAACATAACAAAGAACCATACATTGACCTAAGATTTCAGAGAAGGACAGTTCTTTTTCATTTCGCTCCCACTCAATTGGGGACAAATAAATCGTAGAGCTAGAGTAGAGCTAGAGGAAATCCCAAAAAAAAGAGGTACTCTGGTAAAAGGCATGGTATCACCTACTCCAGGTTTAGATGAACCGCCCAGTATTGAAAGTGAGATCTAAAAATGCTTCAACGATTCACTCCTTTTAAGACATGGACTCCTCCGTTGGACAGACGGATACGATAATATTTAGTGTGATCATGCACTAACCCAGTCAGTCAGAAGTACGCCACCTCTCGCGTTTTGCTGATCAATAGCCTTCCGACCTGTTATAATTTCTAGTAGCACTACACCAAAAGCGTAGACGTCCGCCTTCTCTGTTATTTGCCCAGTTTCAGCATACTCCGGGGCAAGGTACCTACATTCACCCACATTCGTCATTGGTGGTCTTTTGAAGTTTGACAGGAATGATACCATATAATTTTGACCGATTCTATACGACCTTGCATTTGGATGCTACATCCCTGACACCAGAAAACCTACCCCTCGTTACGGTTACCATTCTTAGAATGACGACTAATTTCATACAATGCAGCAGAGATTTCATGGTTGGCCCCAAGATCCTCGAACAAGACGACTCACCCCAAAGTACCGAGGACACGAGTCACTTCTACCATTTCCCCGTCCATTTGCCGTCTCGCCAGCCCAAAATCCCCCACCATGGGCGTGAAGTCATGAGTAAGAAGGATGTTGTTAGGTCTCATGTCCCGGTGAACAATGCAGCCAACCCGACATTCCTCATGGAGGTAACGAAGGGCTCTGGCAGCACCTATAGCAATTTTCTGTCTGTTCTTCCACTGTAAACCTTCTTTGTTTTTGGCTGCAAAGACAAAATTCAAAAAATCCTTAACAACAGGTCTCCTACATTGTGACCAGAGATAGGAAAATGAAATGGAACATAGCCTTTGCAGAATGTGGACAAAGAGCTACTGATTGTTGCCAATTTGCACAAGATTCGTAGGTAAAGAACTAACACTCACCAGAGAGATGCGTGTCCAGAGACCCATTACATACATATTCATAAACCAAAAGTCGTTTTTGATCTTCAACGCAATAACCAATAAGCGTCACAAGATTGCGGTGTTGGGCACAACTTAGAGCCTCCACCTCAGCACAGAATTCTTGATCACCTTGTGAACTCGAAATCTTATGCTGTTTCACAGCCACTAATTGCCCTTCTGGCAGATTTCCTCTGTACACAGAACCATACCCGCCTTGGGCCAGATAATTATGGTAACTGAAGTTATCTGTTGCAACTTGCAACTCCAGGTACGAAAATTTCCTCACTGCCTTACCAAACTCTGGGGTCTTATGTTTGCAGATAGTGCAGAGCGGCGGAGCCAATGGGGCTGGCTTTCTGCTGAAGACTGTTCTTCTGAAACTTGATGATCTTTCGATTTTATTTGGGTCCCGTGGATTTGGCGCGTGGTTTGATCCTTTTCGTTGTACCTTGACAACTGGTGCTCCTCTTACAACTTGCTCGAATGCCTCCACGGTTTTCACATTCACCTTTTCCAGCTGCGAGTGATATTCCCTGCCATCCGCTTTGAGTAGTTCGTTAAGGTTATGTAGGGTCCAAGCATCAGCACGTCGAGGTTGCACTGAGATGGGACCTTGTCGTGCCGCAGCCTCGTTGAATGTAGGAGAGATGCCCGCAGAGGACCAAGGTTCAACCCTTTCCATATCTGCAAGCGCAGGAAAGCTTGGAGGAGTCGTGGGTTTGAAAGAGGAAATTGGAGAAGGGATTGTGGTCGTTGGGGGTCTCGTTGAAGATATCAGCGACTCCGTAGACTCGGTTACAGAGGAAGCAGCAGTACGTGAACCTTCGGACATTGACGAGGCACAAGGCTTGCCAGCTGCTATCTCTGTAACTTCCTCTCCTGAGGACATTGCCCCTATATCTGAGAGGGCAGACACCTTTGCTGACGTTTGGTCGGCAGAGGAAGAGTCGGAAGCAGGGCAGATGATTTCCGAGGATGGTGATGAACTCAGCTGCAACGACTCCTCGCGAGGATACAGACCTGCTTCGAAAAAAGATTTAATTTAGAAACCAGACGAGGAAAATCCCTACACGTTGTAAACTTAAGGCGACGAAGAGGCTCTTTAATAGTTGCGGACTATCAAGAGAAGGCTAGCAAGGGGCAAATAGACCGATCCTTCTAGCGGCGATGTCGATATTAGAAATACAATTTAGGAATAAGGAACTCCAATTATTTAGAGTCAATGCACTCCCTGCACCTCCATTTTCGACGGTGATCGCTGGACGAGGCAATACAATCAGCCCTTTGATCCGTGAATGTACTAAAGAAGAGGAAGTAGAATGTTCACATTGATCGAAGAGTCGAGAGTTTCAAGTAGAATATTTGTGGGCTCTACTTAAACGCTATAATTGAAGTACATCTTGTCAACAGAATGGCCAGTAAACCTTAATCTTCTAATTATGCAGATAAGTAGCTCAAGTTCCTCACCATAATCTGGACTTCCTTGGTCATACAGCCACTGCGCTACTGCGGATTTGTTCATGCTTCCAAGATTGTCGTATCTTGAACTAATTCCATGCTCCGAATTGTCCACCTCGATAACTTCAGCCTCACCTTGTAGACTCTGGAGGTCACCTTCCTCCGCGCAAGTCAAGAATGAGGATGCAATCGAACGTCGATTTGAACCAAAGTCAGCAGGGGCAGAGGCCGGACGTTCATGCTTGGGGCAGCCGGGTGAAGAAGATAGATTGAGTAGCATATCTGGGTGGAGTCCGGCCCGTAAAGGTTCCCAAAGATCAATGGTTTTCACACGTGTAACATAGCACGTAAGGTTGTCGATGTAATACTTCTTATCTTTCTTCATGCTCCTAAATAATGGCCACATTAAGAGTAAAAAAATTTAGTGTCATCCCTGTGACTGACCGGTCTCACCTCAAGAAACAAAAAAGAAAATTGGAGTCGTCTCATAAAACGTATCATTCTAACCCTACTCCCTATTCAACCTTAAGCTTCTATAACAGTTGCATTGAAAGTTTAATGTACGTGTGGATGTTGTGCAACCTTGTACAGGAAAGACACGTACTAGGACACTCATGCACAAAATCATACCTGTCGAGAATGACATGATGTGCACCGAAACTCTTGGCTTCTTCAACCGCAAGCACTTTCATGTCCCGGCTCAATTGAACGTCAATGTCAAGCTTCACCTGATTGGATAACCGACAAAGTTAAGTAGAATTTAGACCTTGGAATCGGACCGTAAAATTCTGCTAACAATTTGTAAACACAGTTGGATTTATTTGTGCAGTGTTACCCTACAATTCGACCCAATAAGTTCGCAGAATCATGACGTTCGCAGGTGTCAATCGTGAATTATCTTAATTGACGCACATCCAGCAAACAGCAAAAGAAGAAGGATTTTACCCCAAGTTTCTGACATTTCAAGTGGAGCTCTAGATTGCTTAGAAGTTGCTGCTTCTTGCTGGCAGCCTCGAATTCCAGCGCTGGGCGGTTCACTCCATTCCAGTTTTTCTCCACAGGACCTGATTTGTAACCCACTGCAAAATCTCACAACAGACAGGGAGCTACTATCAGTTATGCAGACAGCTGTAACAGTAGTTCTTCGAAGACTGAAGGAAATATCGATCTAGAATAAAGTCCATCTGGCTGGCAGGTGCCTAACGCAACACAATTGCTAGCTTTCACGGACAAGAAGTGAGCCTGTAAATTCTACATTCTTGAAATTTTGTCTGGATGTAAAACTACATGTCACTGCTAATGAAACCTAAGTTGCAACACCTTGCCGTCTTGGTCGGGCGTCGCCTCTAAAAAACCATAACTGGACTAAAGCATTCAATTCCTTCTTCCTCCCAGCGTCAAGTATGTTTCATATCTTCTTCTCAAGCGTCCACTCATTCCTCACACTGCTAGCAAGGTGGTCCGTTCATAAACAGCACTTTATGTAACTATAAACGGGAGTAACTTCTTAAGACTAGATGAGAATGAGAGTGTAAAAGGATGTGGATGCAACATTTCTTACGTTTCGAAAGACCGGCTTGAAATCCGCCCTTGGAGCTTGGATTGGAGTTCTGCTGAAGGATAGCCAGGAGCTTCACGTTGTCCCCTCGTTGAACAACGTGGTCAAGTGTCCACTCCATCGTTATAATAGCCGAGAGGTCCTTGGCGGGATCGACAACCACCAGGACTCGATGACAAGTGCTGTCAAGTTCATCACTCCAATTCACTTGCGCGGCTTCCTGTGAAGCTGCCTGCATACCTGAAATGTGTCTCCTGCTTTCAACGACTGCCATCTTGGTCAGGAATAATATCCTGAGAATCACAGCCCCCTTGATTGCAAGCTCCTTGATAGGAACGAAAAAGTGAAAGAATCTGATCTGCTCGGACTACAGGATTTGCCAAGAATCCGCACTTGGAAATGCCAGAACAGAAGTTCAATAGACTTTTTAAAGACAACTCAGAATTGTCTTAAGCCGTAGGAATGATCTTAAGTGATAGGTAGAGTGCCGGTATCACAATTGATATCCTTACTAGTCATTCTCCGAAACAAAAAACAAAAAGCACATCCACTGTGAGCGCACAAGACGCACATAGTACCATAAGCTTAAGGTCACTAGACTACGGGTGGCACGAGGTTCGCAGAGTGACATCAGTCAAACCAAGCGATTGCAATCATCAGGGACAATATATGCATCGCCTCGAAGCCTTTGGCCTCTTGATGATCTTTCTCAGAGTCGAATTCTAAGAAAGTAATGCTCGACGACACTAGGATTGAGAACTTGACACTAACTTCGAGTTTTGCAGATATAACTTAGTTTCCAGATCTGCCAGAGACGGAAATGTTTTGTTTACAGGTTTCCACAAAAGAACTATAAGCTGATATCTACAAATTCACTGCTTAGATTCCTTCTTCACGAGGTTTCTTGACACAATAAGGCGCTTAGCTAGGTATACCAAGCACTCGCTCATCCAACTCTCGGCCTCAGAGTCGGTAAAAACGTCCGAAAAAGTCGTGATACGAATACGAAAGCTGAACATACACTCTAAGCGCTTGCGGAGGCAACCTCAGACGACCGGTCAAAAAAGACTGCACCATTTCTTGCTCCGATCATCAAACCTCGATAGATTTCTTCCAACCTCCTTAAGCACTGTTTAAGCAAGCTCTAGAATCCGGCCTCAATCCATGTGCCGCTGTAGCAAGAAAGGTTCTCCCGGGCGGATCGAGCCCAAGTATGTTACTTAGAGTACAGGTCCCCCACGGAGCTGCCGTGGGAATCCGCACTTTAACCTCAGCGGCACCGCTAGTGGATGTGCCTCACGCATTGCTTTCCAGGAGCGCCTTTGCGCGCGCACGCCCTCCTCCCTTTCCTCCTCATGCCGTCGCCTCTCTCGGATCTCTCCCATTTCTCTCCTCCATCACCATCTCCATTTACATCTCCTCCAACTTCTCTCTACGATCTGTAATTTATTTGTTACATTGTCTTTCTAGGCAAGATATCTCCGATTTCTTAGCTTCTTTCTCTCTTCCTCTCGGATCTCTAGTCCCGTTCCTGATCTCCTCCAAGCTCTCTACTAACATTACATCATGTGAAGTAATAAGTAAATAAACATTGTGACATTGTCTCCAAGTTCTAAACTTCTTCTCTTCTTTCTCTCTTTCCGAATTCTAAGGTTCTTTCCATTTTCTTTGGTGTGCGGCTTCCTTGTCCTTGTTGCTGCTCTTGAGGATTCTGCTGCTGCTGCTGCAGCGACATCCTGCCCGGAATCTTCAGGAATCTTCTGAGGCTCAGCGGACGGGCAGAGGAGGTAAACATTGCGGTCTGCCCGCTGGCTCAGATCCAATCGTTTCGCGGATCGGACGGTGCAGCTGATCTCCACGTCAAGGGGTCCGACTCTCTAGAGCAGACAGACATTTCCAATAACTGGTCCGAGATGACCCTAAACTACCGGATGATGGTGGAGGGATACCCAAATCTCAAGGAAGAGGTTGGCGGTTCGAATCCCGGCTGTGAAATCTCCTCTCTACCTGACGGAAAACTTGCCAGGTGGTCAATTGCCTCCTGTGCTTTGGCGTTGGCCTGTCGGACTTCTGTCTCAAAAAAAACAATAAAAAACAAAAACATTTCCAATAACTTAACCCCTAATGTCCTTTGTGACCATAATTTGGTCGTGAGCAATTCGCTTCAAACCCATTTGACACTAGTTCGGATGGTTTTTTGACTGTTTCAACTTTTTTTTTGTTCATGTTCAAGTTTGCTATGTTATGCCATGTGGATAATTTTGATTGAACAGAGTTAGTTATTTTTGGATTAATTCAAATATGGGAGTGTGCTCTCAATTGGTTTACAGTGGAATCGGTTCACAAACCAAAACTTGACATTTGTCACCTCCGTAGTTTAGGGGCAACATATCCTAAGCATAATTTTTGTTGATCCCCATGTGCAAATGATTCCCAATTGATTTGAAAACTTGCATGACACTTCAAACACGACATATCTTAAATACCTACTGATGGGAATTTTTAGTTGGACATGTGGTGGTGGGTGTAAATCCACGTGGAAGGTGTGCAGTTGTGGCATTGTTGCCTCAAATTGCAAAGCTTCCCAAAAAATCATAAAGTAATGGTTTCAAGATGCGTGAGCTAGTTTGAGTAGGTACATTGCCTCTCTTTCAATTGAGGGTAACATTTTGTCAATTGGAGATGATTTGAGTGGAGGTTTGATCAAAAAAACCAACCCTATTTTAATTTTTAAATTGTTGCCCCTCAAGACCACTATTGACGTTCCTATTATAATGTCATGCATAATAGAACTCTAGCATTTAAAATGTGGATTGTGAGTAGTCATCTCTAGCTTGCAAACATCTATAAGGTCGGATTTCTCAAAAAAAGCTTTACATCTTCAACTACGGTCGTTGAAATTGATGTAACATTTTCTAGATGGGGGCATTCACGGTGGCCAGGGCGAACCGACCCATACATTGGTACCTTACCGGATGTCTAGTGATGTCACATTCGAATGAATCGGCCCTCAACCCCATAGGGGATCTTTTTGTATTGGAGCCACTTCATCCATGATATGTAGGATGATTGATTTTAACCCTTAAAAGATGTTGCCCTGCGACGTCAGAGCAGGTAGAATCCCCGTATGTAAGGGCATAGGTGCCGTATATGTTGATATACTTCGCTATAGAGGTCCGATGCAGATTCATGTGATTTTTTGCTCAAGTGGGCCCCGAAGTGTGCATGAGATTTGTGAAGTCCTCTCTTGAATTGGGTGTGATGTGAATTACCCACAAATTTCTAAGTGCGACCAGGTGCAGTTGGTTGTGGAAATTGTCCACGTACACGGATAGTATGTATACGATGTAGGGAGGGTGGGTGGACGTACGCTGGACGGGGGTTTGGGTACGTCCTTCATGGCTGGTGTGACGCGCGACAAGGGGTCACCCGGTGACTACGGTGACCGGGTCAGCCTGTATCCGCATATGACGCGGATCTGTGTGACCTCATGGACAGAGACTGGCTACGCGTGGACGAATGGGGAGCCTGTGTGAAGAGTGGGGTGACGTCTGTGCAAGGGACACAACAGGGGCCTCCCAACCGAATCAATGTCCTGGGATTGCGGCACTCTGTGTTTCGGTTGCAAGTAATGTGCAGACACGATGCACTCATAATGCGGAAACTATACAGAATTGTGCAAGAAAACACTGTACGGTTCCATGGGAAATGAGGGAATATATCCGTAGTGGCAATATAAAACTCGCGCAGACAGAGATGAGCCTAATGCCACAGAGCTTTGAGCGCTCAAAACAAGTTGGCAATTCGCATGAGTTCCACCGCGAACCCCCCCCCTCTGCGGTCTATGTACACAAACAGGTTCATGCATTGTGTGGGCGACAACGTCATGTGCAGCAGTTGACTGGTCCTACGCTGTAACTAACTATGACACAAAAAAACTCCTGGGATTGCACAGTCGACGAACACTTCTCCAACGGCAACAGGGATTCAGCTCCATCGACGTCCACCGTTCACACCTTCATCACGCAAAACTCGACAGGTCCTACCTTGGTGAACAACAGCGAATCGCCGCCCAGCCCGTTGTGAAGGAGCAAAAGGTCTGCTTCCCCCACGTCCTCGTAGCAGTCTTCACGGTACTCAACGACAGCGGCCCGTTCAAAATGTACCAGATCCCATCGAATTCTTCCAGTCCGTGAGTGCGCCAATACGCGGCTGGAACATCCTGCGCCCACATTCATAAAGTGCTCACGCTCTTATCGACTGTGCATTCCCCGAATGACGGACCCATCAGGACCTCAGTCCTCCTGACATGTCTAAAATTCACCAACGACTGAGGACTGGAAAGGGATTTAGGGTTCCAACTTACCATTTTGCTCGATGCGCACTGCTTGGTATGCGACTTCCTAAGTGTCTTCTGGAATTGAGGGCGAAGGGCCTCGCTAAGGACCTCGTTTAGGCGGAGCCGACTCGAAAAACAGGGGATATTCTTCATACCCTCGGGAGACTGACCATAGTCGCTGACATTGTAATTGGGCGCCACATCCTCCTGTGGAGAGGCCGCATGTGCGAGGGAAGTGCCACGGTGGATTCCGACCACAAGTCGGAGTTCATCCACGACCTCGAAAGTCAAGAATACGCCATAGCCAATGTCCTGATCGCGTATGAACTTCTGCCACCCCGCACCGACACTCACTGCAGACACTCCTGCGATCGTATCGGGGAAACGGCGGAACCTGACGGGCCACTCCTTCGCCAAGCTTATGGACGTGACCATTGCACAATCCTCTTCCGCGGGCCAACCTGACTCGGCACTGAATGTCGCCGGGATTTCCTGCTTTTCCCCAGCCCACGGTACGTCAGCCATGCGAACAACGACCCCCTACACTGGAAGCCCCTTGCTCTCACTACAAGCCCTTACCCGGGAGCTCCTGCACAGACGTCGAAGGCAATTGGACACGGAAGACTTGGACACCGAATGAAAGCAAACACGAACTAGTAACGCAAGACTTTGGGGAGACACTGCCACATACCAGTTTTTGGAGCGAGGCCGCAGAGTTCACTGTGAGAGCAAAATAACACGCGTTCGCTTCGTCCAGCTCCTGCTTCACCTCCTCGGCGCTCCATGTCTCGGCCATCGTGATCACGCGTTGGAACCCTGATGAGCGTGCAGCAGGCGACTCCCTCTGGCGAAGCTTGACCTCAGCAAACAGCCAATCCCCACGGACTCAGAGCACAAACCACGGGAGCCCGTATTACAAACTAAGGGATAGTTGGAGCTATGTATCAAACCAGAGACCCCGCATTGTGGTAATCAGCGTGCATTGGTTAGCAGGGGCAATCAATGCACTTATCCATATCAGATAGCTATTATGACCAAATCCTAATCGCGAACCACACCATCGACAGCCTAGTATCGCGTCCACCATCAATACTTCCACATGGACGGCAAAGCAATGATGAGGCAACCCTAATGACATCCCCTCTGGTACACATTGGGAGCGAGCGCCTCCCAAATCCCGCTCTGTCGTCCACCACGCATATATCCCAAACGTTATAGAGACTATTCGCGTGAGCCTAATGCTACAACTTCTTCCCCAAGCCCCCTATGGCGACACCCCAGAGCTGCTTGGCCCATCTTGCATATGCCGTCTCCGTAACAGCCTCCTGTGCGAGGATCCCCTCGCCCCCCGACCCCCACCTTACGTGAGCTTGTATCGGCAATCCTTGCTTGACTATGTTGGAAGCACTCGGACAGATATTGACTTCCACATAGACCATACTATCAGCGTGGCCACTCTGACCGTAACGGAGAAGCAACCCTAGAGCAAGGGACTGGGAGTGTAATATTCTTGATGAGCTGCAGCCCTGACAGTCACTGAACACCCCAACCAGTCACACAATTACGTACATCTTCCTGCCAATTAACCAAGCACATCCACTGTGATTGATATCCTGGCAGGCAACCATCCTCCCACAGTTGTCGAACATAATACCAAAAATTAAACAACCCAATTGGCCATGCAGCATTTACAATGTTCAGCATTTACAGGCAGTTATGGACATAAAATCTCTGGGACGTGGCAGAGGGAGGGTTGTGACGGTGAGTTCGGAAAATTGCGAGAAAAGAAGGTCATAATGAGATAGGGAAAACCGTCAATGATTCACTAGAGTCCGTCAGTGACTCTGAAATTGACCCATCTGACACCAGCAAGTCGCGTGAGGGAGTCCACAATCCAACACCATCGAGTCCAAAATTAACTGTGACGTTGCCCAACCGAGCACTGAGGCATATACTTCACCCTCAATGCATATATGGAACACCCAAACTGTTGGAACCCCCCTGATATTAGTTGTCATGAACCCTGGATCAGGAACGTCAGCCGCAGCTAACGCCAACCCCTCTTCAAGATGAGTTGACTCAGAGCGTGCGCCGGCGGAATCGGCGTGGACCCGATTGTCCAGTCTGGCTCTTTGCGGAGACCACGTCCACGCAGATGCCCACACACAATTCCGTGCACGTCCGTTCTGATGCTCCGTCCTGCGACAACAGAAGCACCTCCCCCCCATTCTTAGTTGCGACACATCTATGCCAGGGACTATATCCGCTCGTGGTGTGCCTGGTAACACGATTCCGGGCACATCCACTTATTTCCACAGGGCATGCAGAACCACTTCTGCACGCGTCCACATATCACACACATCCGCTTTAATTTGGACCGACACAGTGTGTGTACACGGTGGGGGTGTCTCGGTCTAGGTTCAGGAGGGACATGATCTCTTCGCCGTGCCTGAATTGCCTCTGCAGCGAGGTGCTTCCCCACATCTATCTTGAAGGCCAGATGGGAAGTAACAAGCAGGCCGAGGTCCTCCATTTGTTTCACCCATGTCACGTAGGAGTTAACCATTGTCTGGTCAACGATGAAGTGAAAAAATTTCACCCACCACTTGTGGCACCTAAGTTGCGATGAATAGTTGCCCCTCAGCTGATCCGTCACATCAACTCCGCGCATGTACTCCACGTACTGCCGATGCATGGGAGACGACGGCACCATCAACTGGCCTTGTAGTCCCGGGATCCGGCGTAAAACCTTGTTGTTCGGCTCCCAGGGGGCGGCTGCAGTGCTCAGCAGGGTCACAAGCTTCTTGTCCTGCCAAGACACAACGCCCATCTGTCGATGGACGTGATTCCATATCACCATGGATCCACGCACAGTTGAGTCGGGTTCCCGGTAGAGGCCAGCGGGCAGATTCTTGCTCGTGCGACGGACGGTGCCCGTGGCCCAAATCCCCTTGCACATGAGCTCATGGAATAAATTTACACTTGCAAAGAAATTGTCGATTACCAAACAGTGGCCACGGTTCTCGAGTCCTCTAACCATCCGCTCGACCACATGGTAGCCCAACCCGTGAGGGCCTGCCCCTGTTCCTTCTCCGAAGTAAACCTCCATCTGATAGACAAACCGGCTTTTTGAGCTCGCCAACAGCCACACCTTAATTCCAAACCTCACAGGCTTGTCCGGCATGAACTGCCTAATGAAGCAGTAACGCCCTTTGTAGGGGATGACACACTCGTCCACTGTGATCTCCCTCTCGAGATTATAAATTTCCTTTGAGACTTTCACAAACATCTCAACGAGCCACCTCGTCTTTGCAATCCTATCAAACCTCGGGTCAGTCACATCCCTCACTATAGTATTGTTATCCACTAGATGAAGACAGCGCATTATCTGCTCCCACCTGCCTAAAGTCATTATGGACGCGATAAGCTTACAATACAGGAAGGGTTGGCTACGCATCCAATATTGCCTCACGCTTGGGAGACGTTTGCATCCCATGAGAATACATATTCCCATCCACCCCCGAATATCGGAGCGTGTCACATCCACCCACTTCAGTCCCCCTTTTGTGCGTGGCAACTCATTCCCAACGGAAGGCAGGACTGCTCTGGCGTATCTGTTGGTCTCCAGTGCAATCCGGTCCACACAGTCATCATTCCAGTATAGCTCAAAAACTGCGTGCGGCAGAGGAACTCCTTCGGGTGTACATGACTTCAAGCCTGGTTCAGGCCCCGTGAAGTTGTCACGGCTTCTAACAAAGCCTACGCTGCTTGAACTCCAAGACGACTTCCTATAGTATTCAGCGAGTTGTGTGCTGTCCATGTGCACGGGTGTGAATGACCCAGGGCTCATGCACCACCGTTCGAGGCCTGCTCCACCAACTTCACCCGCATCTAAGTTGTCCACATCAAAATCCGAGTCCGAGCTCTCTATGGTGTCGTTCCACTCTGGGAGCCACTCTTCCCCACTAGAGTCCGCCGATAGTTGCCCCAATTCAACCGCATCGTCGGAGTGCAATGACGTGTTAGAGCACAACATATAGTCCGGTAACCCAAGACTTACCTGGGGAAAAGTAGCTTGGGCTGTCGAGTCTTGTGTGCCATCGACGCCCTCTGTGTCGGAGGGGGCATCGTAGTCTGCGATGGGGCAGCCCCCTGGCTGGTCTGCGATGTTTTCCACGTTGATGTTCTCAGAGACGCGTTCCGTAAGGCCTGGACCGGTCCCACTTCCCACCACGCTTGCAGATACTCCCACCGTCCCACCTGCACTGTAATCCGATACTTCCCCAGCAACCACAGGTTCGGAACAGGGAGGGGGGCTGAAGCAATGATTCCGTTTCCACCACCCGTATCCGTGGCCTCCTTCGCTCCCGTATGCACGCACAGTCGGCCCATCAGCTACTCGGACGTTTTCAATGTTGAGGTGGCACTCCGAGTCGTTTCCTCCCAGGTTGCACAGCACCATCCTCTCCCCAGTCGCAGCATGCACACCCTCCCCGATGACATCCCCTTGCGTCCAACTAGGTGTGTCTCCCGTGTGGAAGGAGGCTTCAGATAAAAATCTGTTCGGGACAAGCACGGCCCACCCAGTCCGCCTGGAACTCCACTGAACATACATCCCCTGGAACCGGTCCGGCATAACACCCACATCAAGAAGCACCGGCCTCTCCAACGCTCCGCCAGGATGTGTTGCGCCAAAACCAGTGTGCTTCAAAATAAGTGCTGAGCTCCTCCACGCGTCGTCCCGGAACACAGAGTCCCACAGGTTGACATTGATCGTATCCAGGCTTTCCCGTGAATGTTGCGAACCAGACCCAACAAAGTCATTGAGGCCCTCGTACCCTCCCAAATCAGCCAACACCCCACGTATTGTGTCGTCATTCAGCAGTTGCTGCTCGTACTCTGCCACTTGCGACGCCAAAGCCCGCGTGCGGACGCCATCAGTGAGGTTGGGCAGGACTGTTGGTGGCTTCCATGCACGCGGCTTCCTTGGCCTGGAGCGCACCAACTTCCTTTTCTCCTCCCTGGATTGTCTCCTGTGCGGACCCAGTTGTCCACCTGCGCAGTGTAGTAAGAGTCAGTCACAACCTCCAGCACAATACCATTTTGACAATTATGTGGAGTGCGTAATCGATCAGAGTTGGATGCCAACTCACGATGGGGTGTCGGTGTCGTATCGGGAGGCGGAGGTCCTAAGTCGTTTCCCGGATCGTTCAGCGGCATGGGCGTCTGTTGCGCGAGGACTGCCAGGCCGAATGTCGCCTCTGCACTCTTCTTCGATGTCGATCGCCGCTGTGTATTTGGCGTCGTATCCCCCCCCTCTGCGGTCGCCTTCCACTGTCATGTCTTCCTGAGTCGCTTTGAACCTCCCTTCGCACTTGCAAGAGGAATCTGCGTGTAGGGGACCACATCGACCTCCTCTGCCACATCCGCTGCAAGGCCCTGGAGCAACGGAGGAACAATGCACATATGCAGCGTCCCAACAGCCCAGCGCAAAGACGAAACACAATTGTGTGGACTTACCTTCCAAATCAGCCAGCGCAAAGCGGTCTGGTCCAGTAACAAACCCTCAGCGTGCAGCCCATCGCAAAGACGACAACCAATTATGTGGACTTACCTTCCAATTCAGTCAGCGCAAAGCGGTCTGGTTCACTGAACTATCCCTCAGCACAAACCATCGCAAAGACGACAAACAATTATGTGGACTTTCCTTCCACCTTAGTCCATGCAAAGCGGTCTGGTCCAGTAACAATCCCGCAGCACAATGACAAACGATCCTTACCTTCTTCGAATTGCACAACCGAGGATGCCTTGTCATCACAGTGGGGTCGACATTCTCTTTGCCACCTTCCTGGCCTATCGCGCACTGAGATAACCCCCATGCAACCGGTTACACAAGAACATAAGATTGGAACTGCGTAGCATGATCTGGCCACAATTTAAATTACACCAGGACAAACTCGTGAAGCAACAGATTACATGAAAATGCCACGCGAATGAGTAATTGACACACCATACCTTGCTCTTGATATGCCGTGGATGTCTCCGCACAGGTGCTGGGAGCGTGATTTCGGGTGCCGTCAGAGGAAGGCCCACTCCCGCTTGGGCGATATCCTGGGCACACAAGCCATGTCGTGGACCATATGTGTTCGTCTATTATTGACAGTGTCAATTGTGAAAGACACTCACACAGAAACCGGAAAACCGAATCAAATACCCCCCAGCGAACCAACATACCTGAAGTCCTCAGTGTGTTACATGACTATGTGACACACGCATTGAATGGATGGGCCCGTAGCCACTCCAGGAGGGTCAGTACACGGTGCGAGACATAAGGCGCCATGTTCGCACAGCTGATGGACGTACACACCGCAAAATGACACGGACTGGGAGCCTTAGGCTCACATGCCGACAGACGACCCTTGGACACACTTTCTTTTATGAATATTCTAACAACTGAATGAGCCCAGTGCAACTATCAAATGTTCTACTAGGTGTTTGAGGAATGAACAAGTAATGAATAAGTAATGAACAAGTAAGGACACTGAACGACACACCTTCAAGGATAATTGTTACATATTTGGAGGTTAGAACCATGTCCCTGAGCATACCATTGTGAACACAGAAACTCAGAAGGCACCTACAAATGAACAGCACTCGGAAACGATGTCGGAGATTCATGCAATCGATGCGCGCCATGAAGCCTCTTGACTTTCATGCAGCATATGGAGTCACTCACAAACATCCAGCATATCACAAGACATGGCATTGCAAACACAAACAGGCAATGCCAGCAGGCTGGAAAATTCTAGGGTGGATCATTCATCTCCAACACCCTTCACTTCAAAACCATGCGACCAGTGAAATAATAAAACTTGGATCCTCGGTCTCCAGAGCAACCGGCATTTATAAAAATGAACAGAGGTTCCACATCAATCAGAGCTGATCCGACACCATACAACAGAATCAATAACTCATTGACTGACCCAGCAACAATGCACATAAGGTCGGTCCCCGATAGCCGAAACAACCGTTAGCAATCCATCCTGAGCACCCGTTGCTCCCCCCCCTAAAGCCCAACCGTTAGGCATGGTCTCGATCCTATCCAGGGCGACTCACCTGCTGTGCGTCGATCGGCGTCGATGGCGACCAGTCCTGGAGCAGCACCGGCTGAGACCCTCCCCTCGCCATCCTCGCGAGGCGCTTCATCACTCGCACCGTGCGTTGGGAAAATGTGTTGTCGAAGAATGTCGGTCACGATGTCGGGGAACCTCCTCCGCTCACACCAGCCAAGTATGCGAGCGGCGTGTCTGTACCACAAGTATCGGCACCGTTCCTGGACGCCGAATTCGCCTCGACGATTCCAGCGGCTCGGGCGTGGCTGCGCGAGGAGTGTGTTCGCATCCAAGAGCTGCACCGCCCGTGATGCGCCTTCGGTGGAAACACCCTGCCCTGCGAACCACTTCTCCAATTCCCCCTCCAAAGAAACGCGCGTTGCGCTCTTGCAGCATCCACTAATTTCCATGTATACTCCTGGCACTCTCTTCGGCGAAATTGGGGATGCACAAACGGATCCACTCCTGACATAGAGCTGCTGTATAGGACAATCCGCAGCCATGAGAGCGTCCTGTTCCAAACACGGCACTCCATTTCCCCCCCAAACACAAATCAGGTACCCAAGACGTGGTGGTCACAATCGCAAGAGTCCACCACCAAACATCCAAATCGCCGTCAATCAGCAAGTCCGGATGGCCATCAACAATGCATAAAAAATTTCCACGAACCCTAATCCAGGAGTGGAGAAGGTGGAAGGCGAGGCAAACTGGAGGGAAGGCCATCGCGCTACCCTTGCCACACGCGCGTGTCCTTGAAACGACTGCAACCGGCCGGGGCGGTAACCAACGGCCTCTCCAGAATACGCTACGTCACCAGCCGGACGGTCCCCGCAGTACGCGGTCTTCTACCGTGTTGGCAAGCAATACGTAGGAATACACAGAAGACACTAGTTCTGTCGTCTCCGACATCGGTGGCTCGCTCCGAAAATCCCACAAAAAATCCCAGAAAGAGCAGTTAGATAGTGCTGACATATCTGCAGTTTGGACCAACAGCTAATTTATCGAATTGAGTTCACCAACAGCCCGGCAATGTGAACCGTAGACCAGTTTGGCCTGCAGCCTCTTTTAAGGGTTAAGTGAGTGCCACGAATCCCCAGCCGTTTGCCCTCCCCGGTAAGGTACCGATATACGGGTTGGTTCGCCCCAGCCCATTCACGGTTGGGGTACTACTTTTGGGTGTTTAACGGTTTAAGGACTTTTTTAGATAACTTTACATAGTCGGTGTGCTTAGATTTGTATTGTGGAGCATACTTTGGATCATACCTACATTTAGTATTCCATAATGAGTACACCGACAAAGTTAATTTACAAGGAATAGGGTTATCTAAGATATCATTTTGATTCCTTAACGGACATTTATGGTTGTTGTCATAAATGTTGACCTCATGATTAAGGAATGAAAAGGACAACAAAAATTAATTGAAATGATCCCAATTTTCTTCCTCACACTTATCGTTCAATTGTGTACCAATAGAACTAAAGTGTATTGCATACCAATTGTATAGCCTTACATATGACACCAAACATGGCTAAAATTACACAATAACATGGCTACATGAAAAGGGAACGTTTAGAATCAGAATTGGACATAATAAAAAATATGTATGGATACATAACACTTATACCAAGGCACTAGGATGCAAAACAGGAAATAATTCATCTCCGATGTACACTTCAATAATGAAATTGCCATTGATGTGGCCAAAACAAGTCCTATGACCTCTCTACAAGTTTTATGACCTATCTAATCATGTCATAAAGGATTGATCTATTATTAGACATTGTTTAATATCAAATAATATATTTCTTGATAAATCCTATGACCTATCTACTTGTCTATTTAAAATTTATTAATTAAATAATATTAAATCATAATAACGTCAAGATCCAATGCAACAAAGTCCTTAATTCCTTTGTCCCAAAAGTAGTACCCCAACCGTGAATGGCCCCATATAGAACTGTGGGAAGTTAGGGGTTAAGCAATTTTGCATAAGGGTAGTCCAAGTGTGATATGGGATTGATTTTTCACTAGTCTATAAATCGCATTCACAACGTTTAACAAAATAAATCACAATTTATTTCTAAGTTTTGGAATTTCTATAAATTTCCAAAGGCAAGATTCTCTCCCAACCCATATTCACAACATAGATTGAGCTTTTCCAATAACTAGGATACAAAAACTTGTGCACAATCAATGCCAATTTCAAGGACCATAAGATTTAGAACTAAAATTTAAATTATTTCTCAGTGGTTGTCCATAAACCCCTTCCGTCACTTTCATTACCACATGGCACAAGATATTTGGAAAGATTGAGGGTGGTTAGAAATCATGACCCTCTCCAACCCTCACTCTTTATAAGAGCCATAGATCTCCACAATGTAAGGGTCTCAATCTAGTTTAGGGTTTAGGGTTATGTATGATAACCGACTCGCCACTTCGTGGCTTGGCTGGTTATCTTATAAGGTAGAAATACCATAACCCGTGAAAATAAGGTGATTCGCATTGAAGATTTGGTCTGACAATCATGAGATAATTTTCCAAGATAGACGAGAAGGATTCATGAAGAATGCAAGTTGTTTCATAATTTTTTGCCCTGTACAAAAAAATGCTACAATTTTTCAAAGTGGAAAGTTGTCAAACCCCCTACTCGTTCACTAGATTCTCCCTACACCAAACACGGTAATCCGCATTTCCATACAGAACGTCGCCTAAATCGGTTACCTCATGAGTACATTAACACTTGACTCCCATAGGCTACACTAAGTGTACACGCATTGAAGTTGTTGCCGAGCCATGATCCGTTTCAGAAATGGCACTTCACCACCATGACGGCGGTCTAGTGCACGGCTAGAGGGTGGTTAACCGCTTATGGTATTTCTACCTTACCAATAAGAATGAAGAGAGTGTTGATTGGCTTTGCAATGACCATCTAGAAATTCTTGAACAAACTCAACCATAACTTGATATGGTGATGTGATCGATAAAACAAAGATTGCACAGTGCCACAACCTCTTACATTGAATGTGATTTTTTATCATCAAAATTTTGTTATACTCTAGAAGAGTGCATACCAATTAATTTTATTATACTCATAAAAAATTGCATCATCTTCAATATTTTAAAGGTTAATAATAGCACTATGTGACTCCAAACGGTGATCCACACTAGGTGAAATTGAAAAATGAAGTTCAAACATCCATTTGGAGGCTTGATTCTCTTAGAATGCCCAAGAGCTCATCATAGTCACTCCACATGGATCCATCAAGACGTTGTATAAGTGTTGTAAGCCCGACAAAAATTTATCAAAGCTTCAATATTCGAGCTCACAACATCTCCTCAATAACTTTAAGATATATAAGCAAGTGTGTCAATTGGATGAATAACCAATGTTTATTCCTCTTCTCCTTTACTCTATCTTAAAGGATGCATGGTTTGAACATAACATTATTCAAATCCATAACAATGTTTTATGGGACTATGAATATTCCACGGCATTTTCCTGGATATTTTCCACATACAGTTTAAATGTGGGAAATATTTCGTGGAATAATGTTAGTCCCACATAACATTGTTATGGATCTGAATAATGTTATGAAGACCAACTCGCCTAGTTCTCAAGAAGAATTGATAAGGGTCAATAATTGTTTAAACATGCCATTTTTTTCAATGACCCGTCTTGTGTAACTAGGGATATACCAAGTCCGGGTCTTGGATGTAGGCAATTTTTGGTGACCTTGGGCATTCGTAAACACTTTGATAAGTGGCAAGATATTTGGCATCTCACACGGGGAATCAACCCTTGGGCTAATTGGATTAAGAGAAACAATGCAAACTCTAATCAAGAACAATAGCATGAATCCAAGATTAAGTATCTAAGATGGGATGAGTGTGTCATTTATGGCAATACGGCGCGGGGGAGGGTGCTTAAATACAACAAGGCAAGCCCATTTTGTGAAAGAAGGTCTTCTTAAAGTCATGGGTTGTGGTGGGGATCCTATGCTACCACAACAAGTTTATGATGACTTGGAATTGGAAAAATGTAGGTAAATAACCCCTCACAAGCGGTGTAGTTTGTGGGTGGACCCTTGATGAATCACATTGTTTGCTTTATTTCATGGTCCCGCTTTTGGTATCACGCGGCATTGTAACACACTTGAGTCTAGGGTTCCGCCTCCCTTCCAAGTGGGTAAATCTTCTTGATTCTTTGGGTTGTTTTACACATGTGTCCAAGGGTTGTGAGAGAAAATGATTCAGAATTTCTCATGGTCGTGGCTAGTTGGCCAAATACCACGACCAAGAGAAATCCACATCACTTCATTAAAAGCCCTAATCGCATGACATAGTGTAGAGCATACTTAGACTAGGACATGGTGTTTTTAATAAAAAATAATAAGCATTAGAAATTACTACAAATATGAGTTGCTAGCTCTAGACAAATCTATAAATAAAGTACTACATTTTTTCTTCTTCTTATGTGGTCATTTTATTTTCCACTAAGACGACCTATTGGGTTCTCTTGCTACAAAATCCAAGTGACCACCAAACATTATCCATTTTTGAGCATGTAGAATTCTATGTTATTTTATCATCCATTTTTTGACATGCTCACCATGGTCACTTCTATTTGCGAATGACCTTGTACATAACAAAGTGGGACCGCCACCCATTTCTCAACCAACGAAAGATTTTAGAAAGCGGTGGTGGTTGCAATCATTGGTCACTTAGTATGCATATGCCCTTAATTCACTCTTGATGTTGGTTTTTGCCTTGCCGTGTGTCTACAATTATTATTATTATTATTATTATTAAATATCTCAAAATCTTGCACCCTTTGACGATCGGACGGAGATTATCCCACCCCACACTGCAATTGTCTTGTTTTGTGGCTCATCAACTTGCTTGAGTGACAAAGAGATTAGTAAAACATATGTTTTACTAATGTACAAGTGCATAGTAATGTAGCATAGTTAAACATATGGCATAGTAAAACATATGGCATATGTAATTTTAGTAATGTACAAGTGCATAGTAAAATAGCTTCTTAATTTCCATAAGGCTAGGATAAAGTTGTCCATCCCAACCATCCATTGCAACTCATGGTGAGAAATGCCTAAATAGATCAATATGGTTGCAAACCGGACGTTTTTGGTTGCCAATCCTCCCGAATCCACAACTGAAAACCTCCAGCTTGCATCCAAATCGATTTCATGATGTATTCAACAGCCACAAGTTGCAACAAATGGTTGGAATGAACATGTTTTTCCTCCTAGTGCAAGTTGCAATTAAAAAGGACACACATTGTGCGAATCGTACAACCGATAATTTCGTTAGTACGGGCACAACAAAACCCGGGGCTCGGCTCCTCACCTTTGACAATCGCTTCGAGGCATTGGAGTTTGTGATCACATGGACGGAGGGCTTGTACTAGGCTAGGCCTCCTTTTGCATTGACTTACACACTAAATAGGATCATGCCACCGTCACACAACTTTTTCGTGATGTCCGATGCCGACTAAAAACTCTTGTGGACTTTGACATGTTGGGGGGTGAGACTAAGTTAGACCTAGTTTATTGAAACCGTACAAGAGATACTTGTTAGTTAGTAGGCAAAGGAAGGGTTCTACCATACATGTTTATGGTAGCCACACTAAACAATTCTATTAGTGTGGGTAGAAAATTAGCGTGGAGATAATTAGTGCATGCCACACTAAATTCCTAGTCATGTGAGATCGAGGTGGGTCAAAGATGATGGGCCTTCCCTTAAGTCTTCTGACCACCACCTTACATGAAATAAAGCAATCACCTTACATCAAAAGTTGCATAAAGACGAGTGTTCACCCACATTGACTTTTTAAGGGAAAAACAACAAGTATTGTGGCCCACGCTAATTTTTTACTAGACAATTTAGCATTGGTTGAAAATTATCGGTAGTGGACTTACCAAAATATGTATGCTATAGGTTCTCTTCTTTGTCTTTTACCTCTAGCATAGTTTCCATGAAGTAGGTTCATCATCATCGGAGTCCACATAAGTCGGCTTGTCAAGTTGCAATGACTATCTATTGTTGAAGTCAATATTGGATCGGCTTACGTTGTCGGGGGCAATGCATAGAGGGGTGTGTGGACCGAGGTAAGTTAGGGCACGTCGCACCCCATTTGGAAAGAGTTATCGGATCCAAGGGAACGGCCACACTAACTACACTAAATAGGATATAGGATGTTTAGTGTTTGATACACTAAATACGAACGCATACACTAAATATCAATAACCCTATGAAAGTAAGTAACATTAAACATAAACTCAAACACTAAATATCAACTATGGTAATATGTGGAAGTTACATGTTTGGATTTAGTGCTAATAAGAATATGAAAAAAATGTCGTCGACTTCGGCAGACAAGAGATCAGCGAGCAAGAAGGTGGGGCACCACACCTAAAATCGCAAGTCTAGTGAAATCCATGCTTCACATGAAGGGAGGTGACAATAGGACAAATAGCAGCACATTTATGTCTAACACTAATTGTCAAGGAATTGAGAATTAGCGTTGAGCAGGGTAGGGTGGTAACAACATTAAATATAATCAAACACTAAATATCCTTTTTAGTGCAGTTGATGGTGGGTGTGTTGAAAAAATAAACTTAGTGGAGGGAGTCATTCAAACTTATAAGAGACCTTCTTGACATTACTTAAAAATTGCGGTAAGACATAACATTATTAAGTAGTGTGCGTTCGTTCGTGTGGGCCTTGAGAATTTAAACACGGGATGCCCCAACCTAGTGCAGATTCACACTTTATCTGAGTCTCCTTGCACTAGGTTGGGGCATCCCATGGCTATATTCTCAGGGCCCACATGAACAAACGCACGTTGCTTAATAATGTTATGGATATACAATGGCTCCTCTTAATAATATCATATGATAAATACCATGGGTGTGCATTAGCATGTAAGAAACATCAAAATTAGCCCCCCCCCCTACCAAAATAAGAACAAAAGACACGGGAACATCTCTTGTGCCCAAAACTGATGGAGATTTTACACGTCAACTAATGGTTCCCTGTGAGCCCAAAAGGGTGCCCACATTTAGTCTTAGACCCTTGAAACGTTAGTTGATGCACTTTGAAGTAGCATGTTACTTCACAAAAATATAAAAAGAGTGAAATGTTAGTCTTAGAAGTACCATGTTGTAAGAGGCTAGGATGTGAGTTGTTATTGTGTTTTTACCTTCGGAAGGATTTGAGTGAATGAGGATAGGTAAGGAGAACTTGGATTGAGTAGTTAGTGAGTAGGCTAGTACAAATGGATGGAGACAACCAAAGTGACTCAAGAGGCAAGTGCATTCGAATTGGGATGAATGGAGGATCACATGGAGCACACAAGTGGACCACCTCATCATGGCCACTTAATGGGGAAGGTCCAAGGAAGAATGCAAGGTGGAGGATAAGCAAATTCTCAAAGCACCAATCAAATCACGAGTTAAGCATCGTGGTTTGAATTAAGTGGTGAGCAACGATTTGGGAAAGTAAGGGGAGAAAGTTATGGCGGCGGAAAGCGAAGGAGGCTAAGTTTGGGTTGAAGCATCCCAAGTTTGGTAAAGTGTGGTAGGTAGAAAGCCAAGGCTAGTTAAATGTTCGAATTAGGATCCTTGTTGATCATTTGAGGGAGGAAGGCTTAGAAGATAGGATTGGCGCCTACTAAGTAGGAGGAAATCTCAAGGGCTTATCGTGAGCCTTGAGGGTGCTCACCCCCTCAAGCTTACTATATAATCCCTCATTCTTCCCTCACTCATCCTCTCTTTCCTTTGTGCTCCAAGGCACCCCACGAGTTATAAGTGTGGGTGTGGGAAGCCATATTGGAGCACATGTGTGTGCTTAGTTTTTAGTTTGAGAGCCAAGGCTTGTTAGCCTTGAAGAGGGCTTGACCTCTTGGTAGAATTAGTGTTGACGTGAAGGATTTTAAAGTTAATTCATGATTCCAATTTGTGGTACTTAAAGTTCATGTTTTGAATACACGTGGTTGCAAGTTCCATGTTTAAGAGTTGAGCACTTGAGGTTGTGATGAGTGCAAAAATATACTTGTGTGGATTAGTTAGTCTTAGTGAAGTTAGGAAATTCTCTCTCCCCCTCTCCTCTCTAGGATTTTAGGATTTTAGGATTAGAGAAGAATTGTGTGATTAGAAAGGGGTTGTTAGTAGAATTAGGAAAATTAGGTAGGAAGATTAGTTGAGGGCTTGAATAATTAGTGAGGTAGTTGGAGATTACAACTACAAAGTTGTGGGTTCATGAAGGAGCTGGGTTTATGAAGGAGCTGGGTTTGTTTAGTTAGAAAGTAAAGAGCTGGGTTTATGAAGGACCTGGGTTTGTTTAGTTAGAAGCTAAGGAGCTGGGTTCATGAAGGAGCTGGGTTTATGAAGGAGCTGGGTTTGTTTAGTTAGAAGCTAAGAAGCTGGGTTTATGAAGGAGCTGGGTTTATGAAGGAGCTAGGTTTATGTAATTAGAAAGTAAAGAGATGGGTTCATGAAGGAGCTTAGTAGATAGCCTACTTAATTAGCTCATAGACAAGTAGTTAGTGTTATGTGTGGCTTTCACAAGTAAATGTATTTGAGATTGACTATAGAGAATAGTATTTTTTAACACTTGCATCCTCTCTTTAAAAATAAACCACGTGCACAAATTAATGGAGAATGTGGAGCACTCTCGCGATGGCAAGACAAAGGAAGCAAAGACCAAAGTTAAATCCAAGACCACTTGAAGGGTGAACCTTGCACTATGGACTCATCCAAGTCCAAATCCAATACCGCGGAGGAATGTGAGCCCAAACCCACTACTCGGACTACGGACGCTTAAGGGTGGGGGGTTTGGCCTCACATAATTGGTGCGTCCGCCGGGAGCGAAGCGGAAGGTAGTTACAAGACTTGGAGGCGACTAGGAGACTTGGAGGCAACTAGGAAAAATTGGAGACACAAACTTGAGAGAAGGGAAGGAGCACCCGAAACTCGGTAAGTATTCTCTCTTTGGGTTACATTTGAATTCATTGTATTTCAACTATTCCTTGGAATGAATTGCATTGTCAATTACGCAAATTCATTTTTGAGGAAGGAGCGCGGCGAAGGTACGTCCTCAACCTTTTTGGGGATTTGCTAAGAACTTAAAAGGAACCTATAACCGAGTAGCTCATTAAAACATTAGAGGGTAAATTCACCTTAGGACATTGAACTTTGACACTCACCTCGGGGTGAGTCTCAAAGTTTTGGGAGTTGTCATTTCATGCTCTAGATTAAATTAATATTTCACAAAGTTTATGGTGTTGTTATATTGAGTCACGATTGAGGGGAGTGCTAACTCACAGGGGGATGCGATTGCTCAAGGTATGTTTATTTCTTCAAAGTGAACTCATTAACTAATTAAGGAATGTCTTTTGTACTCGTGATTGTTGTTATCCGTTGTAGAGGGTAATTCCTGAATTGTGGATGGTGTGAGAAGTTGAAGGGTGAAGCCTCGACTTTTAACATAATCTACTCGGAAGGTCACCCCCTCACAATCGGTATTGTGGTGAGTGTTAATTTGCGGGAAGGTGCGGAGGTGATGCTCCGACTTAACCAAAAAAATTAACATGAACATGCCTATCCCCTATTGGGATTCTTTCACCTAAGTGGGCTTGCAGGTTCTTTTCCTCACCTCCTAAAAAAATTATAACCACACCAAGACAAGTGAAAATATTAAGAGGGGAATTGCTAGGATTATGTGTGGTCAAGTGAGGGTCGATCGATTCTTATGGAATGCAAGGTAGGACTCGCTCACAAAAACCAAGTTTGATAGTAGGACTAGAGAAATCTACTCGAAAGAGGCGGTCCTCTAAAATCAGTGATAGATTAGAACAAGATAATGTTAGAATAGAGAGTTGTTTGAACGTCGAACCTAGGACTAGGTCAATTCTAGACACCTTAGAACTTGGAGCTCAACTTGAAGAGGAGATCACTCCTTCCAAATTGAGTGGTGAAACTTCTTCGGAAAATTACACACTTAGAGAAGAATTCCCGGTAGAAGTTGATAGGGGATTGTTGAATAGTTCACCGGTCACCATGGCCGAGGAACGGGGGATGGATCCACCACCCATACCCCCAATTCCGCCCATACCTCCTATACCTCCAATAGACCCATTGGTTAGGCCAAGAGGCCTACCAATTGTGGTTCCACAAAATTTAGCGGCGATGGATATGCCATCTCATCTCCCTAAATTTTATGGGACCAAGGATGAGGACCCCTCTCGGCACATGGAACGGTATATCGAACGGTTGGCTAGCTTCCTCATAACCGACCCGGGTTATTGGTTAGTGTGGTTTCCTACCACTCTAGAGGGGGAAGCCTATGAATGGTATCGGGATCATGCCGAGGGACATTTTAGGGGATGGGAACAATTACAAAGGGAGTTTCTTAACGAATTTAGGCCGGAAGTGGGTCAAAGTACCGCATTAAGGGCATTGTCGTCATTGAAGCAAGGAAGGGAGGAAGAAATTTCGGCTTACATTAGGAGGTTTGATTTAGTGTGCACTAGATTTGTGGGTACCATGCTCAACGACGACACGCTAAAGCAATTTTTCATTCAAGGGTTTTTTAAGTCCGGAACTATTAGGGGTGTTCTAGAAAGGAATCCCTTGACCTTGGCGGATGCCAAGCGTGCGGCTAGAGATATTGAAAACTTGGATAAAGATCACGAAAGGCTATGGAGAAGGGAGGATGAATTGATCCCACAATTCATCCCCATACGCCCTAGGGTGGTAGCGGTAGAACCCGCTAAGTATGAGAACCAAATTCCATATGCCATTGTGGACACCGGTCCCCGACCTTTAGCGGTTAGGGAACCGGCACCTCTTTTGGCACTACCGGCCCCTAGAACGGATCCACACTTGGAGGAGGTTGAGAGAAGACTAGGTGCTAGCCAACTAGGATTCCAAGAGGCTATGATAAAACAAATGCAAAGCCTCACGGATCAAATGTCATTAATGATCCGGAGTCAACAACCGGGGCCTCCACCCCCGGTTGAGTCGGGTAGGCATTCTTCCGGATTATGGTGTGTCCAATGTGGCCAACCGGGCCACACGCGTCAATTTTGTAGAAGTGGACAAAACCGTGACCAAAGAGGAAACGGTAACCCACCTCAACAAAATCAACGAGGTCAAGCGCCACCTCACTATGGAAATGGAAGCAATAGAGGACCACAACCTAGAGGGCAAGGTGGCCAAAATTTAGAGAAGAAGGAATTTCATCCCTTTTGTGGAAGGTGGCACGCTCAAGGACAATGTTGGTCCGAAGGTCAAGAGTTTAATTGTAGCAATTGTGGAGGAAGTCATCCCTCGGATACGTGTCGCCAACCGGACAAAATAATTAATGTCCCTTACCCGGTGGCTAATCCACAACAACAAGCAAGGGATAATATGCGAGGTGCTAGGCCACAAGGAGTACCGGCCAATGAACTTAGGCCACCTAACTTATACTATGACCATAGTAATGCTAGGCAAACTTTTCATCCACCGGCGGGCTTGCAAACTACAACCGGTTACATTCCAATACAAAATAGACAAGGAGTTCCACCTAATGGTAGTAACGGGAGACAAGCGCCTCCAACGGATCCGGGACCATCTAACTCCCAAGATGTTAGGTTCATGGATGGAGTGTTGGAGGCCACATGTGATGACATGCTTCCTCTCCCAACGAGAATTGGAGAGGAGCAAAGTCAATGGCCTCCTCACACCAATGCTATTACATATGAGTTAGTGAAGGGTAAGGGTGTGGTTGAAGAAGCACCTGCACTAGCGGTAACTACTAGGGCTAGGAGAGGGGATGCCCCGTTGGAGGTAGGAATAGGAGAGCAAGGAAATTACTCTTCGGATGAAGAGATTAATCTCTCCGAGTTGGATAGGGTAGCTAGAAGAGCTACTAAGGATGTGGAGAGGGAAAATATAATTTTACAAAATAGGGAGAGGACTAATGCGGTACATGACTTGGATAATAGCGATGTGGGTGAATGGGAAGGACCGGGGGTTCCCGTAGACGAATTCGACGTAGTGGGTAATTCTAAGGTGGAAAGATCTACCGGGTACGACTTGTGGGCGGACCTTAGTACACTCAAGGCGGATATTACTTTCGGCCAACTATTGGAAATTTCACCCACGGCAAGGAAAACATTAAAGGAGGGAATGCCGGTACACAAGAGGATGAGGAAGGTGAAAGCTAAAATAACCGCTAGGATCCAATCACAAGGTGGAAGAGACGTGAAAGCTATAGAAATAGAAGTTGTTATAGTAGATAAGGTGGTTCCTAATGTGCTAGTCGACGGAGGGAGTAGTCTAAATATACTACCGGAGGATACTATGAAAAAATTGGGACTTGGACTCACGGGGCCTTCACCTTTGGTCATAAATATGGCAAATCAAAGTTCGACTACGCCTTTGGGGATGATCAAGGATTGTAGAATGACTACGGGAGGCGAGGAGTACTTGGTCACCTTCCATGTCATTAAAATGCACTCCAACAAGGACACCTTCCCCATTTTGCTAGGTAGGCCTTGGTTGCGGATGGCGAATGCTATGGTCAATTGGGGTGGACCTAAACCATCCATCACTTATGGTCCGGAGGGTAATAGGGTCATAGTGTCCATTGGTTCATTAGAAGGATGGATGAAGAAGGAGATGTATTTGCCATTGGAGAAGGAAATTGATGACTTAAACGAGAATGAGATTGGCAAGGCATTGGTGGGAGTCGTCCATCCCGAAGGTCAAAGGGTTGTTATAGATTCGGGCTCGGGAAGTCTAGGTCCTAATTTTTACAATTATGGGGATAATGGGGATTATGCCCAATGGCTAAGGGAGTACCCCGAGTCCGAGGTTGATGTAATGGTTACATTTCACCAAGTAGGCTTAGGGAGTGAATTTCCTAGTGTTAGTTTAGGAGAGGGCTCATTGTTGGAGCCATGTGAGGTGCTCACCGAGGAAGAGTGGGTTAGCGGTGGGTTAACACCTTGGGTAGATGACGTGGAAGAGGGTGAGGTTAGTTTAATTCATGTAGATGGGACTCAAGAGGAGGATGTGATTATTGAGTCATCGAAATTGGAGGAGCCTTTACATTTCAAGACCACGTCTACGGGGATAGTTGTAGGTCAAGATGTGAAAGATTACCCCAATGTGCCTTCCGATTGGTATCGGAACAAAGAGGAACAAGCACATGTGTCGGAAGCGGATTGGCGGTACGTGGATGTGAAATTAAAGAATGGAAAAACCCGACAAATGAAGATGGGTTCCAAATTGGGGGAGAAAGAGGTTAGGGAGTATAGCAATTTGGTGGATGAGTTTAGTGATACTTTTGCATGGTCCTACGATGAGCTTAAGGGAATTCCTAGGGAAATGGTAGAGCACCGGATTCCTTTAATTCCGGGGGCGAGGCCAATTAGACAAAAGGAGAGGAGGATGAATCCTCAATTGCAATTGTTGGTGAAAGCGGAATTAGAAAGATTATTGAAGGCCGGGTTTATCAAGCCGGTGGAAATCACGGATTGGGTTTCTCCTATGGTCTTAGTAAAGAAAAAAAATGGGAAATTAAGGGTTTGTGTCGACTATAGGAAATTGAATTCGTGCACACAAAAGGATCACTTCCCCTTACCTTTTATCACCTTGTTGCTTGAGGAGGTTGGAGGTCATTCGCGATATACCTTTATGGATGGGTATGCGGGTTATAATCAAATTTCCATAGCCCTCCAAGATATCCATAAAACGGCTTTTACTACACCTTGGGGTACTTTTGTGTGGGTAGTGATGCCATTTGGGTTATGTAATGCCCCGGCTACTTTCCAACGATTAGTAATGTATATCTTCACCGACTTGTTGTTCAAATCCATGACCGTCTTTGTGGACGATTTTAGCACACAAAGTAATGTGGACGATCACCTACATTGTGTTAGGGAGGCATTGGTTAGGTGTAGGAAGATGAGGTTAGCATTGAACCCGGATAAGACATTTTTGGGAGTGAATAAGGGAGTGTTGTTGGGTTATGTTGTTAGTGAGAAAGGTAGAGAACCCGATCCGGATAAGATTGCGGCCATAAGCGACTTGGCAACTCCAACCAATTCCAAGGGGATCTCTAAGTTGTTAGGACATGTGGGATGGTACCGGGAACTTATTCCTAATTTTTCAAAGATAGCGGTGCCCATTACCCATTTGCTCAAAAAGGATGTCAAATTCGAGTGGACGGATGCTTGTCAAAAAGCCTTTGAGGAATTGCGGGATAGGTTGAGCACCTATCCGGTGTTGATACCACCCAATTGGGGTAAACCTTTTCACGTCTATTGTGATGCTAGTAATGTGGCAATAGGGAGTGCGCTTTGTCAAGCAACGGGAGAAAAAGAGAAGGATCAACCTATAGCTTATGCGAGTAAGCAATTGACCCCCGCCGAAAGAAACTACTCTACAACGGAGAGGGAGTGCCTAGCCATGGTGTTTTCCGTTAAAAAGTTTAGGCATTACCTCATGTGCAACCCGGTTGTATTTTTTGTTGACCACATGGCTATCAAGTATCTAGTTAACAAGGCGGAGTTAAGTGGTAGGTTAGCTAGGTGGGTTTTGTTATTAGAAGAATTCGACTACACGGTGGAATATAAACCGGGTCGTATGCATTTACAAGCGGACCACTTGTCTAGGTTGTCGGAGGAGATAGGAAAAAATCCGGTAAATGATATGTTAGTAGATGATAGCCTCTTTGTGGTCACTTCTACACCGGAGTGGTATGCGGGCATAGTGGAATTTCTAACAACCCACAAGTTGCCCAAAGAGTGGACAAAAGAAGAGAGAAGGAAGGTGAGGGTAAATAGTAGGCAATTTGTTGTAGTGGGCCATAGGTTGTTTAGAAGGGGGTCCGATGGTATTTTACGACGATGCGTGTCAAAAACGGAGGTTGAAGCGATTTTAATCGCTTGCCACGATAGCGCTTGCGGCGGTCACTTCTCGGGTCAACTCACCGGGCAAAAAATACTTAGAGCGGGCTACTTTTGGCCTACACTATTTAAGGACGCCCATGACTATGTAAGGAAATGCGACGCTTGCCAACGGTATGCCCGAAACGACCTTAGAATGGAGATGCCTTTACATGTATCATTACCCTTAATTCCTTTCGAAAAATGGGGCATCGACTATGTGGGTGAGGTCCATCCCCAATCTTCAAAAGGAATGAAATATATTGTGGTGGCAACCGAGTACCTCACCAAGTGGGCGGAAGCCAAAGCGGTGAAGACCGACACGGCGGAACACGCGGCAACATTTATGTACGAAAACATAATTTCGCGGTTCGGGGTGCCGAAGATCCTAGTAAGCGATAGGGGTACTCACTTTTTGAATGACTTGATTCGAGAGATGACAGAGAAATTTAAAATTGATCACCGGAATACTACTCCCTACCACCCACAAACCAATGGACAAACGGAAAGGGTTAACGGAATTTTGGTGAGTATACTACGCAAGACGGTTATAGACTCGAAGCGGGATTGGGATACGAAACTAACGGCGGCACTTTGGGCATACCGTACAACCTATAAGGTAACTACGCGTGCTACACCATTTTCCTTAGTCTATGGTCTTGAAGCGACACTACCAATCGAATATGAAGTCGAGTCACTTAGGGTGGCCGTGAGTACGAGACTTACCGAAAGTCAATCCTTACGAAATCGACTAACCGATTTGGAAGCACTTGACGAAGGGAGGAGAATGGCGGCTCAACATATTGAGGCAATCCAAAGAAGGAGAAAGATTACTTTCGATAAACGACATAAGAAAAGGGCCCTAACACCGGGAATGATGGTCATGATTCAAGACGCACGCAAGCTTGAATTTCCGGCGAAATTCGATGCGGTATGGTTAGGACCTTACCTTGTCTATGAGGTCTTTCCTAATAATTCAATTCAATTGGAAACGTTGAATGGTGAGCTCTTTCCTACCCGTACATCGGGAAGTAGATGTAAGGAGTACCGAGCTTGACTAGGCAACTTACCCTTGGAGCAAGAGATGTTTGGATTCATCCCCCGATGGTCGCCAATTATGTGAGCCCAAAAGGGTGCCCACATTTAGTCTTAGACCCTTGAAACGTTAGTTGATGCACTTTGAAGTAGCATGTTACTTCACAAAAATATAAAAAGAGTGAAATGTTAGTCTTAGAAGTACCATGTTGTAAGAGGCTAGGATGTGAGTTGTTATTGTGTTTTTACCTTCGGAAGGATTTGAGTGAATGAGGATAGGTAAGGAGAACTTGGATTGAGTAGTTAGTGAGTAGGCTAGTACAAATGGATGGAGACAACCAAAGTGACTCAAGAGGCAAGTGCATTCGAATTGGGATGAATGGAGGATCACATGGAGCACACAAGTGGACCACCTCATCATGGCCACTTAATGGGGAAGGTCCAAGGAAGAATGCAAGGTGGAGGATAAGCAAATTCTCAAAGCACCAATCAAATCACGAGTTAAGCATCGTGGTTTGAATTAAGTGGTGAGCAACGATTTGGGAAAGTAAGGGGAGAAAGTTATGGCGGCGGAAAGCGAAGGAGGCTAAGTTTGGGTTGAAGCATCCCAAGTTTGGTAAAGTGTGGTAGGTAGAAAGCCAAGGCTAGTTAAATGTTCGAATTAGGATCCTTGTTGATCATTTGAGGGAGGAAGGCTTAGAAGATAGGATTGGCGCCTACTAAGTAGGAGGAAATCTCAAGGGCTTATCGTGAGCCTTGAGGGTGCTCACCCCCTCAAGCTTACTATATAATCCCTCATTCTTCCCTCACTCATCCTCTCTTTCCTTTGTGCTCCAAGGCACCCCACGAGTTATAAGTGTGGGTGTGGGAAGCCATATTGGAGCACATGTGTGTGCTTAGTTTTTAGTTTGAGAGCCAAGGCTTGTTAGCCTTGAAGAGGGCTTGACCTCTTGGTAGAATTAGTGTTGACGTGAAGGATTTTAAAGTTAATTCATGATTCCAATTTGTGGTACTTAAAGTTCATGTTTTGAATACACGTGGTTGCAAGTTCCATGTTTAAGAGTTGAGCACTTGAGGTTGTGATGAGTGCAAAAATATACTTGTGTGGATTAGTTAGTCTTAGTGAAGTTAGGAAATTCTCTCTCCCCCTCTCCTCTCTAGGATTTTAGGATTTTAGGATTAGAGAAGAATTGTGTGATTAGAAAGGGGTTGTTAGTAGAATTAGGAAAATTAGGTAGGAAGATTAGTTGAGGGCTTGAATAATTAGTGAGGTAGTTGGAGATTACAACTACAAAGTTGTGGGTTCATGAAGGAGCTGGGTTTATGAAGGAGCTGGGTTTGTTTAGTTAGAAAGTAAAGAGCTGGGTTTATGAAGGACCTGGGTTTGTTTAGTTAGAAGCTAAGGAGCTGGGTTCATGAAGGAGCTGGGTTTATGAAGGAGCTGGGTTTGTTTAGTTAGAAGCTAAGAAGCTGGGTTTATGAAGGAGCTGGGTTTATGAAGGAGCTAGGTTTATGTAATTAGAAAGTAAAGAGATGGGTTCATGAAGGAGCTTAGTAGATAGCCTACTTAATTAGCTCATAGACAAGTAGTTAGTGTTATGTGTGGCTTTCACAAGTAAATGTATTTGAGATTGACTATAGAGAATAGTGTTTTTTAACACTTGCATCCTCTCTTTAAAAATAAACCACGTGCACAAATTAATGGAGAATGTGGAGCACTCTCGCGATGGCAAGACAAAGGAAGCAAAGACCAAAGTTAAATCCAAGACCACTTGAAGGGTGAACCTTGCACTATGGACTCATCCAAGTCCAAATCCAATACCGCGGAGGAATGTGAGCCCAAACCCACTACTCGGACTACGGACGCTTAAGGGTGGGGGGTTTGGCCTCACATTCCCTCCTCATGGAAATTATGAAAAGTGAGTCTCCCTCGTAACCGCATTTAGTGTAAAAGTTTGTACATTGTTGCCAAATCTCTTATCAAATAAAGTTATATGTAAAGTCTTTCAAAGAGGAATGAAACCGTGGGTTTCATCTTCTTTGAGAAAACCCTTCTATCAAGAGCTCGTTGTGTATCGGAGCCTATTTTTGAAGTTGGGTGAAGTTTTTCAGACCTCCTCTTTACACCCCTCAGACTTAGAGGTGATTTCAAGATCTAAAATAAGGCATGCACATGGACTTGTTGTTCTAAATCACGGATCAACCTATGCAAGGCTAGCTTGACCCACCCATCTTAGTAGGACAAGTTGGAAAACCAACTTGGAATAGCCCAACATCACTCTTTGTCTACAGTAATTTAAGCATTAGAAACGTGAAAGCCTTTGTGTTACTTCTCATACACTTAGTGTTCGGGTCTAAACCCATGGCTTCATCTGCTTTACTTTCACAAATATCTCTATTGATCGCCAAATTTGTCGCTTTTAAGAATGAAAATGGGGCATGTAAGGAATCGTGCCTAATAAATTAGAGACGTTGGTTCGAAATCTGCCAAATAGCCATGCATGTATTTTAAGCTAGACATGGGATAGATCCCACACTCGGAGTCAGATCCCCATGCATTGAATCATTTTGTGTCTATGTAGAGATCAAAGCACTGTCGCATAATTACACATTAAATAAGTTTTGTTCAAGAAATAGGCCGCAGGTGAATCATTCAATTTGGGCAGCTGAATCAGACACTTTGTAACTTAGTAATTTGATGTGTGTGTGTGTGTGTGTGTTAGAGCATCGCACCCTTGCTCTGAATCCACCACTCAGCAAAGGGCCAGTAGAGGGCTCCACAAGGGTTGAGTGACTCGCCAAAAAGAAAGACCCCCACTCTCGCTCCATAAATCTGCAGTCTGACTCCCGAATATCTGGGCCGGCTGAGCACTGAGGCACTGCAGGGGTCCCATGCGCTGAGATGGCTGGGGACGTGGCCGGGTGAACGGGGAGCTCTAGAGGCTGCGAGCTCGTCCGCATGCACTGTATCAGCGTTCGAACTCTTGCAGACTGTCTGTTTGCTCTTCCAGCAAACACTTCGAACATCGAAAAAAAAATAGAACGAAATCTCCCAAAAAACACCCGGCTTTTGGGCGCGCCCAGGAAACTCACAGACTCTGAAAAATGGCACGACATGGGAGTATTTTGGCGAGCCCGCTCTTCAAAGAGTCGTTGCCCGGGTTGCGGTGGGAGGGTCCATCATGCCCGGGCCCGCCAAAAGCCAGTGCGGCCGAGTATAGAGAGCAAGGGTGCGGATGCTCTTACTATTAAGATGATATTTGGAGTCCTAGTAATATAGACTCCGAGTTTCTTGTATGCAGTCGATTTCGGAAGTGATTGATGCTTGGCGATTCTCGAAGACACTATTAACCCTAAGTGTGCGGTTGATGTAAAATGACCTATCAAGGGTGAGAGTCTTGGCCGGGTGATCCCCCTAGAACTACATGCACTTAAACTAGCTATAAGTTTTCAACAACGATTGTCCCATTGACACTCTTCTTGGTTAGTTAATCAAGTAGCTTCACTTTTCTCGACACCTAGTTGAACAAGGATTTGATAGACTGGCCACACCGGGGGGTCCAGCCGGGGCCCGCACTGGCCGGGTTGACTGGGCCCCTGTTGGACCCCCCGGTGTGGAAGGTGTATGACACTTGGTATAGAAACAACATGCATTTGGAAGGCATCGTGGGGTCCATCACAATGGGAAACCTTGGACATGGGAAAGAACTTAGATTACCTTCACTTCAAGGATTTCTTAACTATGAATGTGTATCATACTTGAAACAACCATTGATACCACCCTAGTGTGAAATCATTGTTGCTTATTGCACGTCAAGTCATAGATTGGCCGGTGATCGACCCTCCTAGTATCTATGGATAAATGTTACGCCAATTATGTTACGAAAATGCAACTTGAAATGAGGCACTATTTGTGTTGGAGTGTCCTCTTTACAACTCCATTAGAGATAGGAACCATTACCTAGTTCAAAAATGCAATACTAGGTAGTTTCAAGTCTTTTCAAGACCATCGAGGCTACTATGATATTAGCCATTTGCCATTGGTAACTGGTTTGTAAGCCTTGTGGTGTCTACAAATACTCATTTGTTAGGAAGGCAAAACTATAGAGACCTATATATCATACATACATTCAAATTTTCTAATGATAAACAACTTGAGTATGGAAATAGCATCAAAGTCCCCAAATCAAAATATAGCGGGGACGATCCCTCTCTCACTCTATATATCTATATATCTATATATATCCTAGTAGCCTACTTCTTGTAGGATACATAACACGCAATTAGTGTGAGATGATTAGCAAATCCAAATTGTGCATGCAACTATTTTCCTCGTTTAGTTAAAAAAAAATACACATAGAATGGTTAACAAAATTTGAACAATGTATTCCAATATCTTTGAAGATTAGTTTTTTGGTGTTTGTTCTTAGATCCACCACACCAAACTGCACATTACTCAAATGTAGATGTCTATTTAAGGGCCACTTCACACATGAGACTGAGAGCCCGTGACCATTACACTTCAAGCACTCTCATTGGTGGAAAAGGCGGAGCCGGTCCAAGTTCACTTCACACTACGCTTGAGGGACCAACGGAGCATGTGAATGCAAGATGGATGTAAAGTCTACATGGCATTGAATGGATCGTGTTTCATGGTCACTTGGACTATTTTCAAAAACCACCTCTTGGAGGTATGGTATCCTAGCCTATGACCGAGAGCTACACATTGGTGAATTTTCATAATGACCTCTTCTATGGTAATGAACAATTTAAAAAATTTCATGCAAGGTAAAATGAAATATTTGTCTAAAAATTTGGAAATTTTTAAAATTAATTTTGAATTAAATATGAAAATTTAAAGATGTTCCCTAGGGTATCTTATGATAGACCTAAAGAAGTTTGACATCAATGCTAATACAACTTATGAGCATTCTATAATTATCCACAAGCAAGTAAGAGGTTGTAAGAAATCCAACATATAAGAACCGTAGACTGACTTTGACCTTACTATGTCAAGAGACATCCTAAACGAAGAACTAATCTCATCCAACACGTTGTGGCAAGGTCTCATGTGCCTTGAACCGAGACCTATGGGCCCTCCTTCCCCCTCTCTCTCCTCCCCTCTCTCTCTCTCTCTCCCTCCACGACATGATTTTGGAGGTGTGTTGGGACGGCCTTTGGACACTTTCTTTTGGGCTCTCACAATCTCATGGTCACGGCTCTTGGCTCGTGTGCAAAGTGGCCCTAAGATGACTTGGATCCGAGTTAGACCCGCATAGATATCTTAAATCTCATGCCGATGGAAATTACAAAGATACCGTGAAGGTCCCGGCCTTGGTGTGGAACTTGGTCAGCACCACAAGGACCTCCCTCGCATCCACCCGAACCGATATTTTAAGCCACTAATGATCATGTTCAATAGTAGTAGTAGTAGTAGTAGTAGTAGTAGTAGTAACTGTAGCGAGCATTCTTGTACAGTATCAGTAGACTCTATTAAGCAATCTCAGTTATTATATGATCTCGTTTGATTTCCTGATACTATGAGAATTACTGTAGTAGTGCACCGTTTATGGCATTTTAGTGTCACGTGTGTGATAGTGCCACTTACCGCGTTTTGAGGCACATGCTAGGTTACACTAACGATCAACAACTTCACCATTTAGTGTCGTCTCATGACACTTGGGTATTCAAGTATGCTTACTGATATCTTGGTATGAGGTTGTTCAATGATCTTAAGAGGTGTAAGGTAATAATAATGATAATAATATTGAATGATCACTACTGGTGCGCTAGACTAGGGATAGAATGATTCTTGTGTGGACCCAAAATGGCTAATTGTAAAAGTGGTGGTCCGAAAGGATGCAATGCTATGTGGTATGCAATGATTGGCCGGATAACTTTTGGGTGCCATTGAGTTAACCGTTTTGTGTGTATTCAAAATGCATAGTGGGATATTTTGATGCTCAAATTAGGGTACTAAGATAAAGTTATTAGGCAATAGCCCAAATATTGATTTTTTTTGTTAGGCATGCCCTTGAAGTAGGGTGCTAATGCCAAGTGTAACTTATGTACACTTTTAGTCAACTCGTAGACCATTGTGTAGCATATGCATACACCTCATAACACTATCGAACACACTCATGCCAAGATACAAGTAAGCACATTTGAATGCCCAGTGTCATGAGGTGACATTGGTTGTAAAGTTGTTGATCATTAGTGTAACCTAACATACGCCTCATAATAGGGTATAAGTGACACAATTACGCATGTAACACTAAATACCATAAACATTGTAGAGAGCTTCTAGACCAAGATCTGGAAAGAAAGTTGGGGAGACAACTACTTTAAATGTTACATATATTCCAAAAACCAACAAGAATAATATTACTTTAAGTTCCTCTCAAGCCCAAAACCTAAACCAATGATAGATTGTGCTTTAGAAGATTGGCCTCAACATCAACCACAACCACAACCACAACCACAAGAATGTGAATGAAAAAACATCATGATTGTGGTTGATAGAGTGGACAACCACAACACAACCACCTTTGTGATGTTAAACAACCCTTACCAGCAAGCCCACCGGCAATACATACCCAAGTCCAACATGGAGAGAGGGAATTATCATAAACAAGCGTGCCTCTCATTCATTGAACAAAGAAACCTAACACCCTATAGATTTGTTGCCGATTCATCTCAAATGACCCCAAGTAGACTAATTTGGGGTCTTTGAAGCTCATTCCGGTGTCATATCAACTAAAAAAACTAAAAACTTCCATGATGCATAATATTTCATAGCTTCAATGTTGGATGAATGAGAGGTATGCTCGTATACGACAATTACTCTCTCTTTGTCTAGCAAATTTTGTATGTGGGTCATTCATTAGGTTGATGCTAACAAACTCATAATCGACTGTAGATGTACATACTTAAGCTTTCGTAACTTAGATTTGTTGCCAATTCATCTCAAATGAGGTCAAAATAGACTATTGCGGGGTCTTTGAAGTTAATTCCAGTGTCAAATAAAATAAATCACTATGATGAATACTATTTCATGGCTTCTAATATGGATGGATGATATGTATGCTCGTATATGATACAATCTAACCTCCATAGTTTGACACTTGATTATATGACACTTTGACTATATGACATAATTATTGTTGACCAAAGATTATAGTGTTAATTTATCTCCATACTACGATTACGATGCTTGTAATATGATATCTTGTAGGTATGGTTTGTCATATAATATAGGTAATTAATGTGCATAATTGGTGGGATCCATATGCACTTCAAGGTTAATATGTGATTAGCATTTTGGAACATGCATGGGGAGTATAGGGAATGTTGTTAGCATCAAGGAACAATTGTGCACAATTGGGAACCTTGGGGAACGTTGTGAGCATATTTCTTCATCATGTATACAAAATGATATTTTAGGGTTGGTTCACCATAACATTATTCGACCAGGTGGGTCAGTTCCACGAGCCTGAAATATGTCAATTATATTATGTGGCCCCTCAAACAAATTGGGAATATTCATTTACTATTCATACATTCATGTTGAACTTGGAAATTTGGGTGGAGCTATACTCTTGGCAATATGTGTAGGAATTCATGTTCATCACAATAATATTATTCATAATAAACATTGTTCATCCCAATAGTATTTCTTAAATGTACTATTAATGGAAAACTATAAGGTGAAACTACCAACACTTCGCAATATTCTTACTATTCAAACCGACACTATTCATCATTCGTACCTACGTTAGTTTCTTCCCACGAAGACAATATAGTGGAGGCCCATGTTAGATGCTAAATATAGAACAGAACAAAACCATGCAGTTTTTCCGCTTTACTCAACTCTCAACACAGATCCCAAGCCTCACCTCCAAAAAAAGACCTCCACATAAGCATCCACGTCAGACTTGGGACTTAGGACTTGGGACACCATGTAAAGTAATAACTCCTGACTCCTATGTTTGTCAACGGTTGAGATTGTACGGATCGATCTCATGTGATCTCGGGACTCACAACTCGGGACAATAAAGTTATCCTTAAAGTCTCAGGATGCCGGGTGAAAGTCATGTTGCAGTCCCGAGTTGAGAGATCTATTCTATATTTACAAGGTTTGTTTTCTTGTGTCAGTAGACTAAAAATAATGACAGGGTCAATCTTTGGGAACCTTGAGTTGGGACCCTCGGGAGCTTTTGATCATGACTCCTTTGTTTCTAGAGGCACCCTACCCCCTTCTGAGCCAAATGTAGGCAGGCAACTGTGCTGGCAAGCTGCCGACTCTGCCAGGCAGTTGCGCTGGCAGGCTGCACCGGGCTAATTAAAGCTCCGGCAAAATGGGGCAGGCAAGCTCCTTAAGTTTACGTTGATCCACCTAAACTCAAGGTACAGGTCTAAAGTCAGGTCTCCCAAGGCTGAGATTTTAAGGATAACTTTAATGTGTGAACTGGCACACGTACATTAAAAATTGGCCGACTTCCTTGAAAAACCTATCTCTCCATAGTACGACACCCAAATGCCGTATGAACGATGTCTTAATAAAGAAGGAGAAAAAGCCCCGTTTCCTCGCTCGTCCTAGAATCTGAAGACAAATGGTTCAGGGCCCATGAAGACTGTGGATTTATAAAGCCGGGAGGTGCCGGCTTTATTTAGAACTTGAAGCCTATGTGTGTTTATATTAATGTTGGCCCGAATTGAGGGGGCGTGAGGGATTGGACCCCACGAGCTAGGAGAGGAGTGCCACCCATGAGGCCCCGTCATTCTAGGCTGCCCATTGGCTATACATACTGCAATGCTTTTAATAGCCACAACTTCCCGGTGAACTTGCGCAAAATGACAAATATATATCCGGGGTAAACGCATTAAAAAGTCCTCGGTAACCCATCCACGCTTGGGCACCTACGTATGTATAGAAATCCATAGTAGAAGTTTTGAGTGCGTTGACAACTATTTCAAGTGGCACGAGCGCTTATTAGGGCGGGTCGATTGCTTGCTTGCTTACCACTGTGTTTGGGGGTGGCTACCGAGGATTTGTGGTGTCTACTTTTTTACTTACATGCATAAACTCGTCCGTTAGGAAGGTGGAAACGCAACGAAATAGTAAAACAAACTAACCAAAGTCTTTCCTAAAAAACAGGTAAAGCTCCCTCAGTTATAGTGGAGGCGTCCGGCTATCCCAATGCCACCTACAAGAACTTGCCCCGGAGATTGTCAAGTAGGTTTTAGTCAAGTAGCTTTCACACGGCTGGGGCGAACCAACCCCTACATTCGTACCTTACCAGGGAGGGCGAACGGCTAGGGATTCGTGGCACTCACTTAAAATCAACCATCCTACATATCGTGGATGAAGTGGCTCCAATACAAAAAGACCCCCTATGAGGTTGAGGGCCGATTCATTCAAATGTGACATCACTAGACATCCGGTAAGGTACCAATGTATGGGTCGGTTCGCCCTCCCCCTTTCACACATGGTCATTGTTTTATCTACCAAGCAATGAATGTTGGATAGTTTTTGTCCCATCTCCAAATGCCTTACTACTCATCTATCTTACCATCGGTTTTTGTTAATGGAGTTCCTCGTGCCCTCATAGCTAAGACTTAAAGCAATCAATCACAAGGGCGGGAGTCGACACTTTTAAAGGTCCTACATTCGTGCCTCATGTCTAGGTACCGATTGGAGGGTCGGTGCTTGAAGCTTAAAGCCTCCACTTTTAAACCATGTCACATCATTTGCCAACTAGGCTCGGCACTAGATAATGTCGATGGTGTGAAGGCCGTGTTTTTAGAACCAACTTTTAGGCTTAGCTAAAGTCAGGTGGGGAGGGGGCATAACTTACATAGGCTTTATGACGTCCTTATTCACAACGGGAAACACGTGGCATCCCAACACCACCAAATTCCAATGTTTGATGCTCTCAAACATGCCGTCCTTGCTAAATATACGCATCATTATAGGAGGGAGGGAGAGGGAGTGAGATCACCTTGACCACTTATAACTTATGCATCTCAACTTCGATATTGAACTTGAAACAAAAATCTTCGCGATTCTCAGTTGCTAACTAGATAAGACAATCCTTGATGCATGCCAGTGCCCAAGATTGCATGTAGGAACTAGAAGTGCCCACAATAAGGCCACATACGTACTTTAGGTCACATGCACTTCCTCAACATTTTTCAGATGTATACCTAGGGTATACATGTGGAGCCTATGTGGGATTGCTACCAAGTTATTAGGCTCACACATGGTTGTGTGAAACCATCTTAATCCAATGACGCCGTGTAAAACCTGCTTCTTTAGATTAATGGTTGTTTCATCCCAACTCAATCTCACTAGACCACTTCGTGTTCTTTGATGTTGGTCTTGGAGTCAACTACATAAGAAGAATGCCCAAGCTATAAAGGCTTGTAGCATTTTCATCTTCAACCTACATGGTCGACACAAGTTTGTGGCATGCGGTTTGTTCCAATTTAGTTGGAGCTTCACAGTGTCCACCTAAACTCATGCATCATGGATGAAGGCACTTTGGACGAAGACAAACTTCATGTCATTTGAGTGTTGCAGTGATTTGGATTCCTCTACACTAATTCGGGGTCTTTGATGCCACTTGCATGACAATGTTTCATTACAAAACTGTTACGACATATAATATACCAAGCTGAAAGTGGGTGAACTAAGGTCAAGGAATCCATAGTCGACCAAGTCCATCTATCCGCTCACTAGGGTATACGTAACGCCAACATGGATGAGATCTATATATTCTTAGACGAAACGAAGTCAAGGTTTACGTGGCGGTGGCTTTATGTGATCGATTACCCTCACAAGAGTTTCGACAACTGTCGTAGCCAAGAACAAGCATTTAGACGGACGGTTACGGGTTCACCTGTAGATCGACCGTGTGTTCCCCTAAACTTTGCCGCTCCAACACTTGCAGCAATTTCCATATTCACGAGTTCAAAAAAAAGAAACTAAAAACTAAATTGCATCCTCCTTAGAACACATGCGAAGTCTCTTATTTTATTGGTTACATATGCCTCACCCTTAGAAGTAAGCTGGGAGGACAATACTTGTAACCCTATTCGTAAGAAGTGTCATTAGAAAGTTACCACGATGACATGAAATACCATATGACATTTTAGTGGGCTGGGGTGAAACAACCCGTACATTGGTTCCTTGGAGGCAAGGGTTTAGGCATCCCACAAGGAACGAGTGTATGGGTTGGTTCGCCCAAATCATTTTAGTGGTGTCACTACAGTACTACTGTAGTTAGGATTCTTAACTTCCGTGTAACTTAACTTAACTTATGCCCCCTCCCCACTTGACTTTAGCTAAGACTAAAAGTTGGTTCTAACAACCCGGCCTTCACACCATATACATTATCTAGTGCCGAGCCTAGTTGGCAAATGATGTGGCATGGCTTAAAAGTGGAGGTTTTAAGCCTCAAGCACCGACCCTCCCATCGGTACCTAGACATGAGGCAAGAATATAGGACCTTTAAAAGTGTCACCTCCCGCCCTTGTGATTGGTTGCTTTTTAGTCTTAGCTATGAGGGCACGAGGAGCTTTAGTAACAAAAACCGACGGTAAGATAGGTGAGCAGTACGGCATTTGGGGATGGGACAAAAAACAACCCAACATTTATTGCTTGGTAGATAAAACAATGAACATGTGTGAAAGCTACTTAACTAAAACCTACTTGAAAATCTCCGGAGCAAGTTCTTGTAGGTGCGTTGGGATAGCCGGATGCCTCCGCTATAGCCGAGGGAGCTGTACCCGGTTTTTAGGAAATACTTTGGGTCTTAGCTGAAGTCAAGTGGGAAGGGGGCATTAGGATTCTTAACTTCCGTGTAACTTAACTTAACTTAGTCTAATGAAAAGATAGTAGAAGAGCCTGATGAGTGTGAGGGAAATGGGGTTTACTTTACATACAACTAGGGGAGGGGCCAGCCAGCCAGCCAGCCAGCCAGGTGTTGTTGAACCTGCGGCAGCCTGACATGGCTCAAACCATTGCTGGTCGCCACTGCCCAACCCCTTGCTGCAGGATGGCCCCATCTCTCCCTCAGGAGCCTCCACAGCAAGTTAGTTGTGCATGTTACTTTTACTGTGTGTATAGATATTTGTATTTATATTTATATGACCTGGAGCAAAGACTGTTTGTTTTTTCTGGGCAGGAAATGTGCTCTCGCTCCCGCTTCTCGTGGCTCTCTGAGAGGGCCACTTCACACACGAGGCTGAGAGCCTGTGACCAGTACAATTCAAGCACTCTCGTTGGTGGAAAAGGCGGAGCCGGTCACACTACGCTTGAGGGACCAACGGAGTATGTGAATGCAAGATGGATGTAAAGTCTACGTGGATTCCTACGTGGCATCGACTGGATCGTGTTTTCATGGTCAGTTGGATTGTTTTCAAAAACCACTTCTTGGAGGTAGGCCTGACACAAAACTTGGAGACCATGGCACTCTGAATGCTCACAACTGTTGGTTTATTCTATTGTATCATGTGTGAGGACCCGCGTGAATAGAAATTCATTGAAATAGCATTCGGTTGAGGGCCTGGTCACACGTGACTTCACACTACACTTGAGGATCCGTGACCACACTACATGATTTTGGAGGTGTCTTGGGACGGCCTTTGGACACTTTCTTTTGGCCTCTCACAATTTCATGGTCACGGCTCTTGGCTCGTGTGTGAGGTGGGCCTTAGGTTGAGTTTCCATGTCGGCCGCTCGCCCACTGGATATTGGTGGGAAGAAGGACAAGCCCGCCCAAACATAGATGGAATCTAGTGAGGTAGGGTTTATATGGGCCAACTCACTAAATATGATATTTAGTGTCACCGGTTCTAATTGTCTTGCTCAATACTAATTGTAAACCGCGGTGTACTGTCACCAACACGAAATGTTAACCCAACATTAATTGTCATTCTTTGTAAAAATAATAATTTGGGGATTATAGATGTAGTGTTGTAATTATTGTTGCTTACCAATTGATTTTCGTCCAAATTACAATCACCCATGACAAATCTTTCATCACAAGTTGCCGACAAGAGAAGGTAGGGTTTTGGCCAATGGATGAACTCATCCATCATCCATGACAATAATTTTTCACTTATTCGTAAGAAGTGTCATCCAAAAAGTTACCACAATGACATAAACACCATGTGTAATGTAGCTACTCTCATCATTCTCAAACCTGGGTCCACCTACTAACCTCCTCCTCCTCCTCCTCTTAAACCCAATGTTCAAGCCTTTGGTGAACGACACTTGTAGGTTATAAAACGCTTTAGTGAACGCATGGAAGTCTAGCGATTTGTGTCCGTGGTCCTCCACATTCTAGTAGGCCACGAGAATGTGGTTAGTTGGTGGCTTGTGCTTATCTACATGTGAACACCTCGTACCCCCTATTATCTAGAATCTAGTGCTCGTGTGACCTACAAGGAAACTCACCCTTATCCACTTCACTTCAATTGAGCCCTGCCATGCACTCAAATAATAATACTGTACTACTATCATTCTTCATATACAGTCATACTACACCCGGCCTCCCCTCCTGAAATAATGGGACCATTTTATAGCTCACAGCTTGATTAGTGTACAAATTAGCCTCCTTATACCGCCCGATCACAGCTTGAGTAAGGGCCACTTCACACACGAGCCAAGAGCCGTGACCATGAAATTGTGAGAGCCCCAAAGAAAGTGTCCAAAGGCCGTCCCAACACACTTCCAAAATCATGTTGTGTGGTCACGGACCCTCAAGTGTAGTGTGAAGTCATATGTGACCGGGCCCTCAACCAAACGCTATTTCAATGGATTTCTATTCATGATGATTCTCACACATGATAAAATAGAATAAATCAACGGTTGTGAGCGTTCGGGGTGCCATGGTCTATTTGATGCCATGTGGACTTTACATCCATCTTGCATTCACATAATCCATTGGTCCCTCAAGCGTAGTGCGAAGCGAACTTGGACCGGCTCCACCTTTTCCACCAATGAGAGTGCTTGAAGTGTAATAGTCACGGGCTCTCAGTCTTGTGTGTGAAGTGGCCCTAAGGCTGCCAACCGAGCTGAGCATGATGGTTTTAATAATTTAAGGTTGGAGGGATTTGAACCCATGATCAATGTCGTCAAATTATCTGCTATCCTTCTTACATTACCTGTCAAATGCCCTAATGAAGATTCTAGAAGGTGAATCTTCAAAAGTTACTAAGCTTAAGATAAACCTGCAGTCATTGCCAACTGCGATGATCTAGAAGGTGAATATCCCAAACAACTGCTTTATATTAAGGTCGAGGGCATCTATAACTGATAAAAATAAGAGAGTTTGCATCTGCTTAGGAGGAGTAAATAGCGGGGAATTAGATTAAATATGATATTTAATGTCACTTACTATTTGGAATTATGCAATGCTATATCTATTTATTGCATATCTCATAGTCTACCGAAAAAGTGAAATTGGTAGTTTGGACAGTATAGAACATTGACATTTTTTCTCCGTAAAAATTACTTCAATAGTAAAAATATGTAGAATTGTGTAAATCCAAGTAGTCAGTGATACTAAATATCATATTTAGTGTAGTTTTCTTGCGAAGAGAAACAAATTCTAAGGAGAATGCAAAACAAATTAAAAATTCTCATGAATATGGAAATTGCTACAAAGTTTGAAGCGGTAAAGTAAGGGTAACTTATAGTTGATCTATAGGTTAACCCATAACTGTTCATCTAAATTCTAATGCTTGGCTACGACAGTTGTCAAAACTCTTATGAGGGTGATCAATCACAAGCCGACATCACATGAACCTTAACTATGTTCGCCTAAAAAGTATAGATCTCATCCATGTCGGCATTACATGACCATGTTGAGCATTTAAATGGACCTGGTCGACTATGGATTCCTCAACCTTGTGTGTGTGTGTGTGTGTGTTTAGTGTGGCATTGAAATCGGTTTGCCATGTTGATGAGAGAGAGAGAGAGAGAGAGGATTATCGCATATAAGTGTACCTTTTATTCATTCAACATAAAAGACTTGAAATAGTATGTAGTACGGAGGACATTATTTATGGTTGATTTGACACTGGAATCAACTATAAAGAACATGCATTAGTCCAGTCCAAGTTATTTGAGATAAATCGGTCCACAAACCTAGTAGGCGGTCAAGTTTTTCATGTTGGATGGATGAGAGGTACGTTGGTATACAATAACTCCCTCTTTCCTAATTAAAGTGGTCTTTGTGGCTTGTCGTGTAGAACCAAGTGTCATGTGACATCCTCTCTAGTTGTCCCCAACAATTGTTGCGGGTCAAACTGAATAAGGTATTAGCTAGTATAGTTTGACATGATTTGTGCAAGAGCATGAATGAAATTGAACCATAAATTGATTGTGTGGTGTGAAAGGGGCTATATGGTGTCACATAGGGTTTGAAACAACTGCACTATAACTATGGTTTAGTGTGGTCCACATTACTTTGTGTCAAACCACATAAGTAATCTTGCAATGAACAATTGGCAACCAAAGAAGGTGCCATGGGACACTTGTTTTAAGACAAGTCATGTTAGTCATTCTAATAACATGGCACCTCAATTTGAATGGCACACTATATCATAGATTAATGTAGGAATTGCTTAGTAATTGTAACGACATGCAATGGCTCTTGACATGTGTACGAGTTTTGATCCACCCTAAATTGCTATGTTTGCAAAGCAGGCACAAAGCCAAACGTTAACCTGTAGGCTCTAGTACCAATATAGGGTACATGTTCCCAGCGAATAAAATTGAAGGGCTGTACCCGTTATTCTGGGGTGTAGCCGTTCACTTTCCCTTCAACAGCTGGGCCAGCCGTTCAAAAGGGACCGGCAGAAATTCCAGGAAACCTTCAAAGGGAAGGGCATTTTTAAAACAACCGGTTCCTTGGGCCTTCATACCCTCGGGAGATCCGGCTAGCTCATTTCCCTGGAGGCTCCGGCTTGTGGATGATGCAGTCTTGCAGATACGCTCATACCGTCGGGAGAACCGTAGATACCCTCCCACACCCGGTAAGAACTACAGGCCGCTCTTATCCTTGGGGCCTGGGCGACGGGAGAATGTCAGTGACTCAGTGCAAAGTTCAGACTTTGAGGCTTGCGGTGCATTGGTGCAGAGCGGAAGAGCGTGCAGTGGAGCTGTCAGAATATGTGATCCAGTTTTCATGAATGATATACAGTGACGCAGGCAGGGAGCACATTCCATTGTGCATTTTTGAAAAAAATTGTAAATATGTGAAGGGCAATTTTTGAAATAACCCTTCATTTTGAAAGGCAAAATTTTAAGTAACCCTTCCCCATGAAATATGAGTAACCCTTCAAATTTTCTCGCTGCATGTTCTGAACACCTACCATCAGGGAGAGTGGAAACATCGATTTCTATGTAGAGCCCTGGAATCACTATTTTGAGTCAATTCAACACTTAACTCATAATTAGAGACGTCAAATCAATCCAATGTGCTCAGTTCAGTATAAATCAACAATGAAAATATAGGGTGCTCAAATTTAAACAACAACCTCAATGGTAGGTGTTCTATAAGAGAACAGAGAGTAGTACATTTGAATACAATTTAAAGGTGGTAAATGTTTTGGACCAAATGAATGTTTGAACATTCGAGGGTAAGTAATATTGTGATGATACTATGGTGCATGTGGATTCCGACCTACAATTTATGGGTGCACGAATTTCAACAACTATTAGAAGAATAAGCTATAGTGATTGTAGTGTGAACATGACAATGTAGTGTCACCCCTTATTGGCTCATGCAATAGTAACTTTGCAATCTACTACAATGGTTGAAGGTTGCACAAAACAATGTTATTCTATTATATTTTTGAGAATTTTAAAGGAATAAGGTGCATTCGTGATTACCACGACCACTTCGTCAGCTACAATATAAGGTGTACCTAGTTGAGGTGCTTGTGCTGTGTGTTTTTGTTTTGTTTTTTTTGTTTTTGGGTGAGCAAGTTCATCCTCGTTTTAAAGGCTAATTGTATTCAATTGCTAAGCTTTGACTCAGTGGGCATGTGGGATTTTTCCCAAAACAACATGAGTCTTTGGCAAAAGCTTAACATCTAATACCGCAAATATGTTGTACCATGACATGATTTGCTTCATTTGTTTTTGTAGAGATGCCAAGTTCTCAAAAATTCTTGATTTGCCCATGTTAGTGGTTGACCTTGATATGATCATCTTGTGGGTTTATTTGATGTTTGGCATGTGTGTGACTTGTCAACTATCCATGACAATGTTTCATCACAAGTTGCCGACAAGAGAAGGTAGGGTTTGGGCCAATGGATGAACTCATCCATCATCCATGACAGTATTCGTTCACTTATTCATAAGAAGTGTCATCCGAAAAGTTACCATAGCGACATGAAATACCGTATGACACTAAATATCATATTTAGTGTAGTATAAGAACTGGTACCAAAAGGTCCTATCAACCTGGCCACATTAATACCTAGGATTTAAAGTAAAATTCCACCCACACCAGGTCTTCAACTTAAAATTAGTGTGGCCACATAAATTGCTTTTGTAGGAATTTGCGATGGGTGATCATTTTATTTTATGTTGCTTCTTGCAAATGCTTCTTCTAACCACATGATGTAAGGTGTGTGTCAAAAGTCTTAAGGAAGACTTAGGGGTGAATGCATGGTTGAGTGGACCACTTTTCGTGTCACAGCCATTTTTCAGGATACCTCTTTGTATTGTAAGTTGAATTAAAAAAAATCTACCTAATAAATCCTTTTGAAACTTTGGGCATAGTTTGTTAACTTAAGTGTCTTTACAAATAAAATTTTGTCTTTAAATTTTGTTCTATAAATAAAGAATATGGGACTTTTAAAGTAAAAGTATGGACTATGGTCACCAGTAAATATTTTTATGAATGTAGCTTTTTCAATAAGTATATGATTACATTATTATGGTAGTGACTCACTATGTGTTGTAGTATAGATAGAATAGTTTGGAGCTAAAGCATTTTTTAATAATATTGCTATTAAAATGATAGTTATGGACTTTTGAAGAGGCTGAATGTGGTCATATTTTTGGAAGTCCATAATAGGTCCATAATAGAGGTTTGCGGCAAGTTTTTTTTTATGAGTGTTAAGATCTATAAGCTTTAGGTGGGCTTCTATTTAGAAATACTTAATTGTCTTTAGAATTATTTATATATTTAAAGCAAATTTTGATCAGTTTTTCAAAATATTATAACTAAATATAAAATGAAGGTATTACAATTTTTTCTTTTGATTTGAGTTTTATATGCTTCAAAGAGTGTGTGTAAAATAAATTTAAAAATAATCAATTGCATATACAAAAAATGGATATGGACTTCAAAAAATGGATATGGTCCGGTATTGGTCCACTCAACCATGCATCCACCCTTAGGGGAAGATCTTGGTTCTTGGGTCCACAATATTTTCACTATGACTAGACAATTAATAAAGTGGCTCACATTAATTTACTATCCACACTAACTATCACAATTTATTCATTGAAGTGTACCTATCACATAAGCGAAGTTTTGAGTAACCATCAAACTTGATCACATCCGCACAACTTAAAATACAAAGAGAAAATTAAATTATGGTCCTCCTTTTATAATAGAATTCATCATCATCACAAATCTCATTCTTTCGATGAGAAACTTAATATGATTGTTTGAAGTTGCATACCTTATGAGTTGATAAAATCTTGTAAGCGTAGCATGGCATTGAAATGATCAAAGTCTTGTGAGATGTGAGCACTTCATGAAGTATAAAGATAAATACTCGAGAAATTTTATGATCAAGATTTTGGAGGTGATAGACAATTTCAACAGATACGTCTGAGAATCAAAGCCAAGTTGCTAAGAATCAATGAATTTTGAGAAGATGCAAGTCATTTGAAATTAATAGGTTTAGGGCATTGAGGGTTAGCTTTCCGGAGGTTGTCGAATACATTACTTGTAAAATGGAGATGAAGATGTTGAACAGGTTGTCCAGGTTCAGGTTTCCATCTTTGCATACCCACTAAATGCAGGTTTGATTTGAAACAGTCGAAGATGCAGCCAAAGATTTCCAGTCTGAAATGATGCATTGCACTAGGAGCAGGAGCTCCTGTAGTGACTGTGAGAAGAGCCAGATTCTGCTATGTTTCAATGAGATGCGTCTGAACCAGTAAGTTGCAATTTGAAGCAGCTGTGCTGTTGTCTTGCATTTTCGTGAGCGAATTCAATGGTTGTGGAAATACTGGTTGTATTGGATAACTTTGCCCACCAATGTATTGCGAACTCCAAGCAATGGGCATGGGTTCAGCAAATCTATACCCATGGCAAGGTTTTGGATTTTGTGTGCATCTTAGAGGATTTTTGACTTGACAATTCCTTTTGCAGCAATCCCGTGTTGAAGGTTATATAGAGGCCATTGGGTGTACACACCTGCCTTTATGTATTCCTGGAAACAGGTTTCGCTGAAGTGGTAAATCTACCGTCCTTAAACCCTAAACCTTCAATCTTGGTTGATCCATATCACCCAGTTCTTGCAGTGTAATTGGGAGTGGCACTGTCCATAGAGGAATCATCCAACTATGGAGTGTTATCCCTGCTGAGAGGAGAGATTTCCACCACTTTATTATTTCTGGCTACCCAAGTATTATTATGAGGATGTCTATTGGTTATTTTTCGGATTTCTGTGAGGCAATTAGAGGTAATTGGATATACACACTTGCCTTTTACTCCTAGAAACAGTTTCCTGAATTGGTAATTCTACCGTTCTTAAACCCTAAAACCTATACCCTAAACCCTGAATCTTGGTTGATGCATTGCACCCGGTTCTTGCAGTGTAATGGGGAGTGGCACTGTGCATAGAGGAATCATCTTACTATGGAGTGTTATTCCTGCTGAGAGGGCAGATTGGTGCCAGCAATTTCCACCACTTCATAATTTCTGGCTACCCAAGTTTTTAAATGAGGATGTCTGATGGTTAACTTACTGACATGGCCAGGTTTTGGAAATTATGTGCATCTCCTTAATCTGACTTGATGCATCGCATCCAGTTTTTGTAGTGTAATTGAGAGTGCACTGCCCATATAGGAATCATGCTAACGGCGGAGTGTTATCTCTGCTGAGAAAACAGATTGGTGCCCGCGATGTCCACCGATCCAGATTTCTGGCTACCCAAGTATTTTAATAAGGGTTTCTGATGGTTAATTTTCGAATATGGCTAGATTTCGGAATTTGTGTGCATCTTAGAGGATTTTGACTTGAGAATCCCTTAAGTATGTGAAGGTCCCATGTTGAAGGTTGTATAGAGGCAATTGGATGCATGTACTTGCCTTTGAGTATTCCTGGAAACAGGTTGCATTGAAGTGTCGAATTTTACCGTTCTTAAACCTTAAACTGTAAACCTTGAAACCTTGAAAGTTCGATGCATTGCACCCAGTTCTTGCTTTGTAATTGAGAGTGCACAGTCCATAGAGGATTCATGCTAACGGTGGAGTGTTATATCTGTTGAGAGGACAGATTGGTGCCAGTGGTGTCCACCACTTCACCACGTCTGGCTACACAAGTATTTCAATGAGGATTTGTGATGGTTAATTATGTTTCGTTTTGAGTCTACAGTGAACTTGATGAATGGAGGGGTATAGGGCTCTATGCGATTGGCCATGGACAAATGAGGAAGGGTTGAATTTGCTGAAGCTGCAGATTCTGTTGGGAAGGAAGACAACAACCTATCATTGATTTAGGAGAGACTTTGCTGTGTCTTTATTTATTTTGATTTTCTGTTCCACGCTGTTCTCTGGCTGGAGAAGAATTCGAGTACGTTTGTAAATCTGTGAATTATGCGAACACCTGTTTATCAGGAGAGATTGAGGATGAGAATCAGTCCCCGTGCGAATTTCTCCTTGATCATCTGGACCTTGTCTCCTATAACATCATGGTGTCTCATCAGCCCTTGAACTTGAATATTACTCTAACCTAAGAAGTAGAAATTGAAGAGTGTGATGTGCTTGCTAGGCCCTTGCTAGGCCACAACTCACATCTAATTGGAACTTGTCACTTGGGTTGGTTCGAAGGATATAATGGTCTTTTGTCTAGCACTTTATGAATAACATAAAACTGAGTAATTTTGTTGTAAGTCGAGAATGCTGCTGCTTATTGCGGGGACACTTATACTTAACCTGCCAAATTTGTGTATTTGATGTGCAGTTCCTGCATACTAATATTTGTGTGGTCGATGTCTGATTTGCAGGTTCCGTTTGGAAAAGCTGCATTCATGCCCTGGGGGCTCATTTACACAAACAAGTTTTTGGTATGAAATTTGGTGTCTTCTCTCTGGAATAATGTGACCACCTGTAGTGGCGGATAAGAGCATCTCTACTTGCAAGCGGGCAATGCAATCATGACTGGAGCAAGTGTTTTGTTATTTCCATGTCCCTGGTGCAATTTCAATTAACTGTGTATTACTTTCTTGCTCTGGCAACTTTGGTACCATCTGCTGTATGCTATCAGTGATTTTCAAATACTGGAATTAGAATACCGTCTACTCTCTAGGCTCTGCTTGCATGGAATATAGTTGCTTTGATGAACACAATGTATATTATTACGTGGCTTTCATCAAGACTTAGGTTTCTGGAGTGACTTTGCAGGCTGATCTTGTTGAAATTAGGAATGAGTGTACAGGGCCACCTGTTAAGCCTGCTGTGGACGTTATGCAGAGTATTGACATTCATAAGGTGACGACGGTGACAATTTACACTAATTCATTTCTACCTTCTAGTCAAAGAAGGGCATCTATGATGATTGTCAAGACTTACTATGGCTTCAGTTTTTTGGTCTGCTTCAAGAGTCAGTGTGCATTGGTTTGAGGTAGTGAAATTCTGCTAAGCTTAAAAATCTGCAGTGCATAACGTGGAAGTTTATTAACATGGTACAGTATCACAATTTCTGAAATTTGAACAGTGAATGTTGACTCTTGATTATGTGCAATTCTTTCCTATTGAAGGGTGCCTTACGCCCTGGACCTCTACCTCCTACTTCTTGACACAAAACAATGCTACATCTCCCCTTGTAATATGTTCATCTGCTTGCTCTGACATCAGTTTGCATAAAATCTGCAAACCTCAACAGATCAGTCAAACATGCAACTTTTCCGGAAGTCGCTGTTACAGAAAAGGGAGTATATCTAGCTTCCAAAGGAGGCCTATGTAAGAATCCCAGAACACGGCTGAGAAGCTTGCTAATCTGCATTCAAGTCTTTGGATCGTCTGGGACATGTGCTGCGATATCTTCGAAATCTACAATTTGCCTTCGGTAGCACCTTCGACGGTGGCGTTCGGAACCTTTTGATCGAGCTCCGGGGGGGAAGCCGTCGCCGGATGTTGCTTCAAATTTTTGCTCCCATATCTCGCCCTCGAATATCCCAGAAACGCCCAATCCCAAAGATGCAAGGCAATGTAGGTGGTGATGCCGCCGATCAAGCCGTAAGCTATGGAGTACGTGAGCGGCATGAGGATGATGGTGATGAACGCGGGGACAGCTTCCCGCATATCCTCCCAGTTAATTTCGACGACCGATTTCATCATCATGACCCCGACGAGGACGAGCGAGGGGCCGACGGCCCATGGCGGAATCGACGCCAAGAGCGGTGTGAAAAACAGGGAGAGGAAGAAGTAGAAGGAAACGGTGATTGCCGTGAGGCCCGTGCGGCCGCCCTCGCGGATACCCGTGGAGGATTCGATAAACGTGGTGACGGGCGACGTCCCGAGCGTGGAGCCGACGATAATGGCCGTCGCATCGCTCATGAACGCAAAGTATTGGCCTGGGAAGTTGCCTTTAACATCCACAAAGCCTGCGAATTTCGCCATTGAGAAGAGCGTGCCGGTCGTGTCGAGGATGTCAATGTACAGGAACGTGATGAGCGCCACCCACAGCTGGCTTGTCCCAAACTGGCTAAAGCTCAACACCCCGGCCGTCTTCTCGATTTTGTGCACGCCTACTACCTTCTTGAAGTACTGGTATGAGGCTTCTCCTGCGTCCGTGTGAGGGAAATACGTCACCTGCAATGGTAACCCATATTTACAATTATGCTTGTATAAAGTTTCTCATGTGCAATTCGATGAAGACATGACAGTCAGTATGTAACGAGATTCCGACAACTTCTTAGGTAAGTGGGACGAATTCCGTAACTATCTACATGTACATGTATTTGCAAAATCTAAAACCTCAAAGCTGAATCTGAAACCAAGTGAGCTCGGGGGACCCAATTGCTCCCCTCCTCTTGTCTAGAGTGGGGCTCTCTCTTGACAAGCGTGCCTCGCCTCTTTTCATAAGGAACTCTAAGAAATCTACCACCTAAGGAAACATGTGGTGACGTGGACAGAACCTGTTGAATGGGCCTCCATACACCATTCACAAAGTTATGACAGTCATTACAACACATTATAGCTGCAGCAGTCAACGCTTGTGATGCTCAAGAATAAGAAAGGAGTCGTAGTGTGAAGGATAAGTGGATGATGCATGGCAGGAGCAACAACATACCCTTGTGTTGCGGAACCATGAGATACCCGTGACGAACACAATGCCATAGATCATGGCCCCCTTGACGTTTCGGATGAGGCAGTAGGCGATGATGAGGAATCCAACCACAGCTAGCCACAATGTTGGGTCCTCCATGCGATGCTTTGTGCACATGATTGCGCCAGATGTTGTCCCCCCTGTTACAATGCAACAATTAGAGTTCCAACCCCACAACCCTGAGGTTTCTTATGATCAAAATGGAGCTGTACAATGTTGCAATGTTTTATTCTAGGATTGCAATACTATTCATCTGCTGCTGGAATCTTTGATGAAATACGAAGGAGCATGTCAAGCCTAGACACAACATTACTGAGCTTCATAAGAGTTTCTGTGAGACCAGGACTCAAAAGGCACTTTGATGCAAGCATCAAAAGCCATGTAAGAAGAGAATATTGTGCAAATCTTAAGCCTTGATTTGAGTACTTGAGAATGCTTTGCATCTCAAGTTAGGGTCGTGTGGGAGTTAGACCCCTAATCTTCGAGATTTGTTCCTCGAGTCAACAATGAGCTCACAAGGCTTAAGAATGTTGTGGATGTTACTTTTCTAGGATTGCAATATTGATCGTTCACTGCTTGGAAATTTTGATGCTCTTTGATGTTTTTTGCTTGAGAACAAGGAGCATGTAAGGACGAGATGCTGTTCCCCCCGTGAGCAAGTATCGCAGCGAACATGACACCAACTGGATAATGTTTCATGGTCTCCAGATTTTGCGTCACTTCCATCTCCAGATTTCTTTGAGGTGGGACTTATAGCACACTCGCACAAGGCAAACGTCAAGGGCCCTCCTGCAAGTTGGGGACCCACCTTTTCGTGCACTTCAACGTCGGACAACCAAGAACGTTCGACGTCCGATTGCGGTGTTCTACACGGTTGTCGAATATTTTAAAACCATCCAACATTTGAGATGTTCAACGACTCTCAAACAGAATAAGATGAAAAGATCAAGTGGGTCTTCCTCGTCATAAATCACGGTTTGCGATTGGTGCTAAACTTTATTGGTTTCCTCATCTGAGTGTTAGTCATCACTTTCTACTTGAATACTTTACCCGAAACTTGGACGTTTCGGAACGTTGGGTGTGGCGTCTCTGAAACTTTTTGCGGCTCTTTGCGCTCGCACCCGCCAAACATGTGCGAGAAAATCTCGCAAACTTTAGATGAAATTTTATGAACTTGAAGGTCAGGGAATTGAAGCTCCGAGCGACTCATTCATACCTGGCATGAGGACGGTGCTGCCATTGACAGTGATAACGGGAGCAACCGACACTCGATACTCACTCGGACACCCTCCCAACGTCACCAACGTCGACCCGTCGAAAGCGATCAACCCCACGCCCTCGCTGGCCTGCAACCCGATGAAAGCCAAAAACAACCCGATACCCGCCGATGTCGAGATCCGCACGGGCTTCGGGATGAGCTTCGCGAGCTTGGTGCGGAACCCGAGTGCGGCGATGATCAGAAACAACACGCCCTCCACGAACACGGCCGCGAGTGCTGACTTGTAAGGCACATTCCCGGAGCCGTGGAACCCTACGACCGTGTAGGCGAAGTACGCATTTGTGCCCATACCGGGGGCCAACGCGAGGGGAAGGTTTGCGAACGCGCCCATGATCAAACACCCGATGAGGGCAGATGCGGCCGTGGCCACGATGAGGTCTTTCCGAACGGTGGTTAAGCATGCGGCGTAGCCCGAGTTGACAGGAGGGAACTTGCATGCTGGAGTGGGAGGGGTTAAGGTTAGCCCTGTCCCGGTGCACAACGATGGATCAACGATGCTTGGGTTGCTACATGTTGAGGTGCAATCCGCAACCGAGCAGGGGCCGCCGGAGTCCGTGAGGATGCTCGCGTTCACGGCCAAGATGTAGGCCATGGTGAGGAATGTTGCGGTGCCTGCACGAATCTCTTGGCTGAAGTGGGTGTTGCGCTCTTCAAGCTTGAAGTACTTGCCGAATGCGCTAACGGCGACTTTTGCATTCAAGGTTTCAACGCCCCTCGAGTAGCCGCGGTAGCCGCGGCGGAAGAGATTCGCCATGGCCGTGGGGTCAGTTGGCTGTTGATTATAATTTCAATTGCTGATCAATCTTGACACCAAAGAATCACAACAGGAGGATAAGTTTTACGTCTCCCTCAAAAGCATGGAAATCCAAATTGGTTGGGAAACCTCAAGAATGGTTGAGAAATAGTTTGAAAGTTTGCAGCTGCACATCAAGCTTGTGGCAGTCTCCAAAAATGCAGTAGGAAAAAATATCAAAGAACACACATAGCAGGAGCATGAGTTTTGCCTCTCCCTCAAAGCATGAGGAATCAATTGATCGAGAACATCAAGAATGGTTGAGAAATTAGTTTTAGAGTCTGAAGCTGCATCGCATCATCTCAAGCGTGTGGCGGTCTACGAAAAGGCAGAGTTGGAAACAATACCAATTTAAGAATACGTCCATGAAATGCACACACAACAGGAGCATGAGATTTGCATCCCTCTCAAAGCACAATCAAATTGGTCGAGAACACCCCCGTGTCTGAAACTATGTAGTAGTTGCTCCCTGGATTATTCACTTGCTGATCACTCTTCACATGACCAAAGAATTACAACAGGGACATGTGTTTTGCATGCATCTCCCTGGAAGCATGCAAAATGAAATGGGTCGAGAACACTCTGCACAATCAACCGTGTGGCGGTCTCCGAATTAATTGAAGTGGAAAATAAGCAAACCGAACCAAACCATCTGTTGAAATTACAGATGGCATGAGAATGCACATATCAATATGATCAGGCACTGCAGTCGAGGTTGTGTGTAGACAAGAAATCGTTATGTCAGTGTGTGAGGTCATACGTCTCTTGAAGGTAATTCATCAAGATCGGATGTGTGTGGGATATCTCTCTGCACACATCCTGCCTCGCAGATCTTCAAGCTTCAGAATCGGAAGAAGTAGCAGCCTGGTACCAATTCAAAAGTACTGATCAGGATCTGCAACCAGCGAAGGGCGCTGACTTTAATTTCTCCTAAGTTACCGACATGCGAACTTTGAATTTTTTTGTAAGAGTTTTTTTGGACTGATCCCCCGAAAGAAAGAAAGAAAGAAACACCGTAGGCCAGATCACCGAATGCAACCTTGACTACTTGTTCAGCATTAAGGCAAAGGGTTTACTCAAAAGTTAGTGTGAACTCGACCAACAGGTGGTATACGGAAGATTATCCCGGGATTGGAGCTGCAAGAAAACGTTCGTGGATCCCGGTCATAGAATTATGCTTCAGACTATCATCAGGAACGTTACTGATCTGGGGGAAGAATGTGGCCCGGGCCGAAATCTACTAGGGCGCTGTAATTCTCTCAGTCCTTCACATGGAAATCAGTTGCTTGTAAGTGGGGATAATATACTTTGGTTGCATCCAACCCACTCCGACTACCCCGTGACAAAAGATTATTACAGAAACACTGAACTGCAGCGGGGAGGATCTGAGAAAATATATATCAATCAGCAAGGAAGTTGATCTGTCACGGTCATGTACTGGTGATGAACTTTAAACCCACCCTAATGCAAGCCAAATCATTCAACAAAAGAGAAACAATAATCCTCCGGGTGAACAAATATATCACCCTGCCCAGAAGTAAAAACAAAAAGCTCAATCACCAGCCAGGCTCCAAGAACTAAATCCGCTAGCTCCCACTCAAACTCATGCTATCACAACCAAATTGTATCCAGAAAACGAAAGCAAGCAGGAATGGCACATAAAAGCCAACCCCTCCACAGTCAAACAGCCTGACATCATCATCCTAGCCAGAACTAAACCTCGTAAAAACTAAACTAACATCACAGCATCACACACACACACACTCTCTCTCTCACTCAAACTCAATCATCCAACCACCAAAAAACATAAATTTTCCCCTCTCAACTCAAGGTCACCTCTACCAACTACCCACAACTAACACACACCACACAACAGACTAGCTACTTTACACGCTAGAAAAATCCTCCTCTTCAAACCAAGCAGGCTAGCTAGAACTAAAACTATACCTCATGCAAACCAATGTAATACTCTGTCAATCACCACCATCTAAGAAAAATACTTTCGTTCCCATTGAACTACGCTTGATCACAACTACCAACTACCCACAAGGTTCCAAGCCACAAAAACTAGAAATCACACATGAAGCCAGCCAACCTCTCTCCAAAACCAGGATATTTATTCAACCGATTTCAACTAGGTTAGCAAACTTGCAAGCATCACACACATTGTCTACAACCTGCACCGACTGAAGGTCACCCACCTACCTGCAGCAGATTGTGCAGGAAAGGAAATTCACAACATCTGCAGCTTGGATGAGGCCATGAGGATGGTGGGCTCACCATAATAAGTATACACAAGTTGGATCTTCCAAGTGAAGTTAAAAACTCAAGGCTGTCAGCTTGCTAATTGTGGCCTTTGGGGAGGACGGAGGTGGCGGCTGGCGGCCTGTCTAGCGCTATTATTAACACTGGTTGCGAAGTAGGGCCTTTTCCCTTTGTTTTTAACATTTAGGGGACTATTCGATACTTCGCCTGGCTTGTGGCTTTGCCAGGTTGTTAGGGAATCCAGGGTTACATTAAGGCCAATCCCCTCCCTTCCCCCTCCCAGGGAGATTCTGTGTCAATAATATCCCCCTCTTTCTCTCCACTTTTAGAAGAATCTTGTTGAATCGGCAATTCAGGTGATTTAGAAGGATCCTAATAAGGTCAGTAGCTGGGTCTTGAATGGTTAGTTTTCTCTCCCCCAACTGCACTAAATACACCCTAAACTCCGTAGTATCAACCTCCGTAATGCCACTCACTCTCTATTATCCCGAAACCCTAGGGAACGGATGTGCGTAGTTCAAATCTCACTCCTTAGTGTCACCTTTCTCTCCCTTATATCACGAATTTTGTCATTAATGCAAGCCACCATAGAAGTCAACCCACACCCTTGCATTGCGCCATGTGTCAATATGCGGAGTGTCACCTTCTTATTCTCATTCTTCTTCTTCTTCTTATGCCACTTGTTGAATGTTAGTGCATGCATCTGCCACATCGCCCGGGAAGGCGAAGCGGAGTGGACCACACCACACCATTTTATATGTTGCACTTTGTGTTATTCCATAGTGTCACATGCTAGACTAATTCACTAGTATCACGCATCCATGTTAACACTACAAAACTCCGTAGTATCCCGTGCACTTTGGTTGCCACAGGTGTGATGCTACGGAGTTTAGAGTGTAGTCCTGTTACGGCATGTCTACATGAATGCCATGAGGCCATGGCTCTTCTCATTGATTGAGCGTGTCGTGGGCCGCCACTTTGGGTTTATGTGAGGGTAGTTTTGGACTACAACCCATAACATTTTCAGTGGATGAAAAAATCTACGTGGAATCCCACATGGTAAATATGGAAGATGTTGGCTGGGATTGTAGGGGAGTTTTCGGGACAACTCTTGAAGGGAGGCTGGGTGGAATGTGTGGCGGGAATTTGGGTTTACACTAATAAGGGTTTGTGACCTCTAAAAGACTTTGGGCTATAATCCATAGACTTCTCTATGATCTCGTCCATAAAACAGGGTCATTCAAGAGCAATGGCCCAATACCTTTGGTGTCAACACACCCTTAGTGTGAGGTACCATTTGGAGTTACACATTTCTATAACTATTTATTGAGAGTATGATTTTTCACCAAATAAGTTAGTGTTCATGTTCCTTGACGTGCATACTAGTTGTTTGTCTTATTTGAGTGGAAAATGATATTCTAAATATAATGTTACACCATCATGTTACAATTCCAAATGGTAACCCACACTAGTAGGACTATTTAGTATAGCTAACCACTTCTCCTGGGATTTGGATGAGCATGTGATTAGTAGTTACGAGACGGTTAGCAAATACAAATTGAGGTTGTGTAGCCACACTTCTCCGAATGATTTGTAGAGCTCGTATGAGTATCTAATTCATTGTTAGAGTGAAGGTTCTCATGCTCATGTTTTGGTCGTATAGGTCTCCCCCTTCCCAATTATGTTGACTCTTGAGGCTATGGTGGCTAGCATATTTTGAGCACGTAGTTCAATCTCTTTCAAACACGTGTCTTTTTGGTATTTGTTCTTAGAGTCACACCTAACCACATACCACTCAAATATAGGTGTCCAATAAAGATAAGGAACCGAATTAGGCATGCCTACTTAAAAGGAGGATTTTTTGTACATTGTTAAGCATTAGGAAGATTGTTCCTTCGTTATCCTTTGTTTCCTCTTATTCTGAGACAACAGGTGGACATGTGCATTGGACAAGATATTGCCATTGACCATGTGGTCCCATTTCATATCACTGTACATTTGCATTAGTGTGCCCCACACTATTAATCATCAACCCACATAATTGATCTTGCAATCACTACGTGACAACCATAGAAGGTGGCACATCCACATGTTGCTACATGACAAGTCACAGACGCCACTCTATTTAACATGGCACAAAAATGCCCATGCCAAATTGAGTAGATAGATAGATAGATAGATAGATTGTGTAAATTCTAGTGTTGAATCCCACTTAGTTCAAAGTTCCATGTGCCAATCTTTCCAATGAAGGAAATTAGACTTCACCTATGTTGTCAAAGATCTGGAGTCCGACTGGATGAAATGTTGTTGACCAAGCACTTCCATGACATGGAGTAGGGGGGTCAACATATATGAAAGAGAATAAGTTTGTCTTGTTATCAAACATGCAAGTTGAAATGTGGTTGTCATCTCATTATTCATTTTTTAATATTCCATAAGTGAGTAAAATAAACTTTACATCTTGAAATCTTAGAAAAATGAGAACAAATCCAAAATCTATGAACACTTTGGGGAGGGAATATCTTTGCAAGGATCAGCCTAGGGCAAAATCCGTAAAGTGTGAATCTTGCAACTTCAATTCCTCATACTATGCCATCATAAAACACAAGAGTTAAATACGACAATGACAAGCCCCCACCAACATGTTTATGCAAATCAAAATTAATTTTCAGTCCTAGAATAGAGAGGCGGTTAACTCCCTCTCCTCAAACTGCAACTTCTCCCTAGAATTATGTTGACCAATCATTCTCAATCTCCAAGTAAAAAGTATACAAACTTGTATACGGAGGGCAGTGTTCTAGATTGAAGTCTTCAATGCCCTTCAAACGCGATTTGGCCCTTCAAAGTATACCTCTCACAAAACAACCCTTCGGAACGCAACCCCAAATTGAAAATGAAGACATCACTTGAAGTCCCTCAATGTAATCTACCCGCCACAAGAACCAACAAGCGTAGGGCATTGTCACTACAAGAAGTGGAGTTAGATGGTTGATTCTTAATTCTTTAGATTGAACTAGAAACATGTACCATATAATTCATGCACAAGTTCAATATGAGTTTTGTACTTCATTTCTATATTCTTAGATTGGCGTCTTGGATTTGAACCAGCCCTTCAACTGAAGGACTGAAATTTGAAAGCCCTTCAAAATGAAACTCATATGAGGGCTTCAATCTTGAACACTGACGGAGGGCCATGGAGAGGGGGGGGGGTCCAAAATCTTGTCATCTAGTGGCCCTTTGCTAATTTGGCCGGCACATGGGAGTGTGTCTCTAATCCACACAACCCCGTTTGAGAAGGGATGGCCCGGATGGCTGGGGCGAACCAACCCATATATCCGTACCTTACTGGGGAGGGCGAACAGCTGGGGATTCGTGGCACTCACTTAAAATCAACCATCCTACATATCGTGGATGAAGTGGCTCCAATACAAAAAGACCCCCTATGAGGTTGAGGGCCGATTCATTCGAATGTGACATCACTAGACATCCGGTAAGGTACCAATGTATGGGTCGGTTTGCCCTAGCGGCCCGGATGGGGTCCGAGAACATATTTTTGACTGCGGTCAACTACAACTGTAGTAACCGCATGATGGAGTTTGTGGTCCCATGTACTAGACAATGCTAATAAGTCCCACCTTGATTTTTGGTAAAAGCGTTGTGATATATGAACGCAAGTGGACACCAGCCCGGCATTTTCCCAAAGTAGGTGCCCAGATTCGGGCTCAATTTAGGAATGGATGGCATTACTATAAAAAGTTCCTAGCAGATGGTGTATATTCGTTTTTCTAATAACCAGGTGGATTATTTTTTAATAGTATCCAAATGGCACTCATGGCCGCTTCACACTATGGCCAAAGGTCGAGAGGCCGTCGATTTTCACCAATCAAATTGCAAGAAATCAAGAATTCGGTCTCTTGACCCTTCATACTAGAGGCTAAAGTCTAAAGTCCATCGCTCTCCAAAATGTCTACATGGCGGTACTTTTGACCAATGCGACGGACTCTCGAAGGAAGTTTGGGTCGGACAAGATTGGAAACCCAAACTATGGTCGAGAGGCCGTCAACTTTTTTTCATAAAAAAATCAAATATTAACAAGATATTGGCCGTTAGATTGGAGGGGTTGTTTTGGGCAGGGAATAAAGTGTCTCTCTCTCTCTCTCTCTCGCGAAGCCACTTTTAAAAAAAAAATCTTGGCTCTATTATTTTTTCACAGGTAGGGAAAACCCTTAGTATTGTAGCCAACCGAATCTAATGGGGATGGAATTTTTTTTGGCTCCAAATTTTTATAAAGCATTTCAATCCTATTCAACTCAAGTTACATAGCAAATACTAGAAGAGAGGGATGTTCAAAGGGTAGAAGAGAGGGTTGTTCATGGAGAAGGGATTGTGAGATTGTAGGGTCTTCCAAAAAGAGAGCCGCTCCTAAGCAAAAGATTGCTCCAAAAAAAAACAGCTCTAAAACAAAAGGTAGCAAAGGTGGTGGTGAAAGTTGAAGGAGAAGGAGAGGAGGCAAATCGAATGTGGGAGGATTCGGAGGTGTTTCAACTCATTGCACTTAAGGGGAAGATGGAGCTTGAATTTCAAAGGAATAGCAAAAAAAACAAAAGTAAGATTTGTCTACCCTAACTATGAATTTAAAAAAAGATCGGATTGAGGATTGGGGCCAATTGGGGGCCTAAAGGCCTTCGTCTTCGCCGCACGCCAATCCCCGACTCTTAGGCTCATGCAAATTTTAAGTCACCATCAGGAATTGAGCCCTAGTCTCCCCCATTACAATAGAAAGAATTTGCCATCAATGGACATATTTTACGCCTATTTTTTTTAGTGATCCATTCTACCTTTCTTTTTCTTTTATAGCAACAACAATTTTTGTTTGAGGATCCAAACATGGGTTCTGATTGTTTTTCCAAGGCCATTTGTGACTCATCTTTCATAAATTTTTGTTCTTTTGGTTGTAGGAATTGACACATGGGTGGGATTTCATGCTAATATGATTGTGATGCTACCAAAATTTAACCGAACTGTTGTAGCCTGCTGTAAGAAATTCAAGACTACCTTCGATGCATACAAAAAAATAAAATGGAATTTGTGGGAATAAATAGCAGAAGGATAATTTTTATGATGCTCTAGACAAGTTGTATGTCGCGTACCTCTCCATGAGGAGTGCCCGAAACACCATGCGCACAAGGGGGACCCTGGAATGACACCTGGGACTTGTGGCGTTGTTGGTGAGAGGGCCCAAGTGATCCTAGTGTGGGTGAAGAACCCGGGCGTTGGAAACGCCTCCCACCCACAGAGACTAGGAGTCACAAGGGTAAGGCCATCAGCTATGCGTAGCTTATGACGTGCCAATTCTAGAATGCTCAAGAACACCTCAATGTATAATTTTGAAGTAAAAAACCTTGAACTTTTTCATAATCACAAGTCTCATTGTTTTCTATAAGATACTTGATAAGATTGACCAATTTTATAGAACAAAACTATAGGTTGTTGGGAATTTGCAACATGATATGATTTCAAGTGAACAAACTATCAAAGTCTCTCTTGAGATTTAGCCAATCAAGAGTAAGTAATGTTGAATTCTACAAATGAACCTTATGGTAGGACACCGGTGTCCCATAATATACCTATTAAACCCTAAAGCCCGTGTCGAGGTCAAAAATGGTCAGTTGAAGGCGATCAAAGCGGTGTTGAGATTATCTCAGTGTCCTATACACGCTCTAATGTTCGACGTTGGTTTTTATTTTCGATCACTTACAACCACAAAACCAATCATGAAGAAGGCTCCGATTTATTTGGGACATCGGGGTCCTGCTGTAAGGTTCAAATCTACATGAGTTTATATGTGGCACGAACCACCCAACCATGAGCTATGGAGAGGAGGCTTGAGTGCAATTAACAATTTAAGATGAGGAACAATGGATGACTGAATGCTCCCCTCCTCTCCACTTCTAGAGCTCCCCCCGTGCCTCAAAAGTTCTATGTATCTTAGCTTAGTTCAATTTACATAGAACCTTACACATTACACATACAATATTTTGAAAGTAGAGCACTCTTTCGGTTGACTAGTTCTTAATGTAGTCCTTTTTGCATGAGCATGTCTTAAATGGATGGTTTTTGTTGTTTGCTATAATTCTCAAGTTGGATTTTAGAAAGAGTTTTTATTTTTTGTTTTTTTTGGATTTGTGAAGGGGATATGAGACTTTAACCATAATCTATGGGATTCTCTCATCTCCCTTGTTGCCATAGTTTTTCGAAGTCAAAAGTACTAAAACCATAAACTGGCCAAATAATTCTTAATGTAGTCCTTTTCTACATGGACATGTCTTAAATGGATGGTTTTGTTGTTTTCTATAATTCTCAAGTTGGATTTTAAAGAGGTTTTATTTTTTTTCCCAATCCATGAATGTGATATAAGACTTTAACAATAATCTATGGAATTTCCTCATCTCCCTTGTTGCTGCTACAATTTTTTCAAAGTACTAAAACCATACAGTAACCAAGTATCTAATTAGTAGACTATCTTATCTCAAAAATACCATAAAAGTATTCTCAAATGTGACAATGATGATCAAAATACAATTTCTGTATTTGTATCTAAACACACTTAAACTATCTAAAATTTTTATTAGAATTGAGGTATTCAACTAATTCATAAGTTCCAATAGGATAAAATTAGGATAAAATGACAATAATGTTGCTAAAAAAATACATTTTTTTGCATGAAGAGGCCTAAGCGTTAATATTGTCAAACTCTTGGCTACTACTTGGAGCCATATCTGGTGAAATCGTTCCCGAAAATGTTTAAATATTCCAAATTATTTTGATTCTAAAATGGATTCAAGTTTTAAGTTTTAATTTTCAACAACTTTGTTGGAAGCGTTTCATAGCAATCCCTCTAAGGTACTAAGGCCTTAAAGTAACGCATGTCCAATAGTGACACTCACTTTGGGTCTCTAACATGAAGCTATAATAAATATGTTATTTACTGTCACCAACTCTAATTGTCTTGCTCAATACTAATTGTAAACCGCGGTGTAGTGTCACCAACACTAAATACTAACCCAACATTATTTGTCATTCCTTGTAAAAAAAATTATAAATTTCTAGTGTTGCAATTATTGTCACTTACCAAGTGACTTTTCATCCAATTTTCAATCGTCCATGGCAATATTTCAACACAAGTTGCTGGGAAGAGAAGGTAGGGTTTTGGCAAATAAATGAACTCACTCATCCATCATTCATAACAATACTTGTTCACTTATTCACAAGAAGTGTCATCCGAAAAGTTAGCACAGTGACATAAATTACCACATGACACTAATTATCATATTTAGTGTAGCTAGCTTGTTAATGCTTTGGCTTAGTTTTAATAGATTTCAATTCATGAAACCTGCACCATGGGGAGAGTGCAACAAACACCTTCCTATTAGTTTGCTGTTGACTTCATTTCTACTAGGTCCCACTAAACTAAATCTGGTTCAACAATGTTTTCCTATGATCTCCGCCTCAATGAAAAGGTTAAATCCTAACGGTAACCTTAATACTACTAGGATCTCAACTTTAAAGTGAGTGTCACAAAATTTCATAAGTTTTCACAAACCACCTGACAGCCATGTACTCGTTTATATTCAAAAGTTTCCATTTCCCTCATCCTTCAACACCAATGTTTACCATTAGGCTAACTCAGCCTAATCTATCAACATTACAAATGGATCAAAAATAGTTATAAAGTTTTTGTGATCTGGTTTTGTCCAAAAGTAATTTGCATGGGTAAGGAGTCAACCTCTTAAGTGAGTGCAACCTATTTGCACATATCAGTAAGAAATTCTAAGCAAATCGAATGAAATCTATGTCTTTGGGAATTTTTGCAACTTGAACTCGTTATACTTCCAACAGTCAGCATTACTTGTTCTTTCAAAGGGCAGATTCGTGTTCTGAAAATAACTATAAAATTGTTGAATTTATGCAGGTGTTGCGTAATTAGACTAACATTTGTCCACAGCTGATAGATTTTACTTGAAGATTTTTATCAGTGCAAAAATCACCAGCTACATTATCTACAAATCATGTATACTACATCCTGGATTTCTACTTTCCCTCTTTAGATTGTCGTCATTTCATAGAAACAATCACTTTCTATGAAGTTTCAGAGCAGGAACATCATGCTTGAAGAACTGAAATAGGAGTCAATTGTCTCTGTCGTTGAAAATTACTCAAAACTAATGTTACAAACTGTACCACCTTCTGAGCCTATGATTAGAACAAATACCGTAAAGGAAACTCTATTCCAACAACAAAAAGTTGTTTTCCCTAAAAATCATTCCTTCATTTACCAAGACCCACTTAAGGCCATGTGTGAACTACATTCCAGCAGTAGTTGAGATGAAAGTGCATAAACATCACACTTTAACTCATTAGCTGGAGTCAGCTACAATGCTAAAGAGAACAAGACATTAATCCGAAAATATATTTGATATACAGTTAAACTTCACATGGCGCAGACAAGATTCATATTTAAAATATACTTGAAGTTCATTTATCTGTTAAAATATTTTCTTATTCTGAACTTCAAGCATATTCTTCTAGGTGAATTCCTCATTGTGCAAGAAGTAATATTGAGATTTTGAGATTTCTACACAACGGTATAAATTATTATAAACCAGAGACCCTGACACTACTATTTCAACCCCCCAACATCCTCAGATCTTTGGAGGAGACTTGTTCACATCCTGGCTACTCTTCATCAGCACAGGATCGACCTTGAATAGCATGCTTCTGCCAGTGCACTGGAAAGGTCAGTTGCCACAAGTATCCTGGATCCAATATGGACATACCTAATCGCACTACAGACCACATCAGATAATTCAACTTGGGAACAGTGCAAAGTTCAAAAAGAAGACAACTAATTATAATTATCAACCAAAGCAGATAGGATGAAAATGAAACTAAATCATAAGGTCTCCCATGTCAAGTAGAAATCACCCTACCATTGCAACCCCCAAGAGTTGCCACAAGAGCTCCTCTCTCAAGTATATCAGCCCAATATCAACCATATACCTAATGATAACTCCTCAAAGCGCTGTATGCAAATTCGAAATAGACTGGACAGATATAGAGAATCTACAGACAGACATTTAGGGAAATGACTCCATCAACTCAACCAAAAAATGACTCCATCTGGACAAGAAACATTAAAAAATAAAAAAATAAACAATGAATGTGAAGAGTAGATGGAGCAACATAAACACATGTATACTGTCATACCCACCCCTACCTTTGGATGTGATATACATTTGTGTGACGTGCTCCGTGATGAACCGTTCCAGTCCATCAGGGAGCGGCAGCAGGAATAACACATTCACCGTCTCTGCCCAGATTGTCATCCTGTACAAATACCAGGATTTTGAGGCTTGACATCACTCTGCAATTACCAACTCGCTATAAAGCAACATTATTTCACAATCAACGAGCCAATTGATTTCAGTCAAAGGACAATCACAAACAAAATCAATTGTAAGGTGGAAAGAGGTCAGAAGTAACTCCTTCCGTGTTCACTTGAGGATTGAACCCAGTGCATGGCCCAATCTGTGCCACCATCACCAACCCACCCTTCCCCAATAGTCCAGAAACCCCCCAGACAAGACGGATTAGCAATTATGTTGGTATATCAAATACTGTAACTACCTCATGTCAAGAAAAATTACTAGGTATAGATTCTAAACTTTCATGAACTTGGTGAAGATAGAATGTAGAATATGGTCTTGAAAACACTTGGCACAAAACACGATGCCAGCATGTGCTAAACTTTTACAAACAATACTCCGGAAGCCTGTCCATGAAACACTGTCAAATAGGTAGGACACCTGTCAAGAACCTATAAACATAGGTTCAGCCACCCTTGATGTCATCCATAACAGAACAAGAAAATTTCTAAGTCAAAAACAACTCTTAAAACTATGTAAGCAACTATAGTTGTTGAAGGCACCACGTTAACGAATACCCAATTACAAAAGCAAAGACTTCCGAATAGTAATATATCTTGAGATATTTAGATTAAGATAGCCAACTATGCTTCTGTAAGTTTGTTCTTACTTTCAAAGTAACTGTACATAAAAGAGGCTTATAATCTTGCCCAGTATATATAAATGATATGGTCTCAATCTGATGTTCCCGCATCCTAGAGAAAAATAGCTAGTGAGGGTTCCCTACAACCGACACCTGAGTGGAACACATGTGATGTATATGCATCTTTGCATACCAGACATAAAATGGAGCTTACCAGCCCAGGCATATCAGTTCTTCAGATCGTATGTCATGGTCGAGACCACCTGTGCAGCAATTCACCACTTTTCCTTTCAGTCACTTTCACCCTCAACATGACACGTCCACATCCTTTTGAAGGAGGGTCGACTACTACACTAAACAGGATCATCAGTTTTCGCCACCTAAGGTCTAGCCAAAAAAGAACAAAATAAACTTGGAACTTACATGATGTCAAGCATCAGCAAGAAATCCCCGCACATCGCCTTGACATCCTTTTCTGTACACCTCGCGACCTCCTGAGCACCAGCCACTTTTTGCAGAAAGGCAGTAGAAGAAAACCACAAGAACAACCCAACCAAGTGATTTCTACTGTCATGTTTACAGAGTGCATCATCAAAGCTATCTTAGCCAAAACCCTGCTCATCTCAAATCACTGCACGGATCAGAGCTTGTTGATTCTGTATTTTCATCCACCACGCAGCTTTCACCTCCCTCTAATCTTTGCTTAAGATCATCGACCTCCAGTTGCATAAGAAATAATCGTTCTTTCAAAGTAAGATTCTCATCCTCCAACTGGGCTATGTGACCATCCTGTCTGGTCACCCGTTCTTCGAAATGGACCTTGTGTTCCCTCTGAGGAACAGGGTACTCCATCTCAAACCGGCTCACATCCCGGTCGATGCGCTGCTCAAGCTGCTGGAGACTATCTGCAGAAGAGACTGGTGACTGTTCGACATTATTACACATCATCTTATCATCATCAATACCATTGTCGACGACAGTGCTACCGCTTGATCGGTCATGGTCATGGTCATCTTCCGTGGGTCGGAGATGGATGAGGCCTGTCATAGAGCCATAACCGTAATCTTCATAATCCAAAATAGGCTCATTTGCACCCAAATTATAACTAGAACATGCAGGGGACATGAAAAACGAAGTAGGAGAGGACATGTGTGATGATGCTAGTAGACCCCCTGACCTTCGCACTTGCATGAGAAAAGAGCTGTCGTTGAAAGGGGCTCTAGGGACTGTCCTAGGTACACTCATCCTCCTCTTTGGATAGTACCTTCTAGTCTTCAAACGATTTTGTTTCTGTAAATCCTTTAACCTGGGTGGATCATAACCCTGACCATTACGCCCTTTCTCTCCCTTGTCGTAAGTCTTTTTGTACCTTTGAAAATTTCTCGACCCTTTGCCCCTCCACTTGCGGTTGTTGAAAGGAGCCACGACACCCGGTTGCACCACGGGGTACCCCATGTGGCAATTTGCAAATTCCATTTGCAGCAAAGCAAAGCTGTAGACTGCACACACGGCTGGCTACCTTGTTGATGACGCAGTTAACACCTCCACGTTCTTTACGAACCAATACAACACGATGTATGCAAGACCAGCAAACCAACAAATGCTAACGATCTCACAATACGCCTCTGCAATGAAGTAGCAAAGATTGCACACTCTCTCTCTCTCTCTCTCTCTCTCTCTCGACCTTTCTTATACTGAAGAAGTGGTTGCTGCACAACAACGTTGCGACTGCTTACTTGTCCAACTCAAGGCAACGGATAAACTTCCAAGTTTCGAGATGATTTCTCTTGAAATGCTCCGTAATATGAAAGGTGTGATAACACTTTAGAAGATGACTATTAACCCCAACACAAGGCAAGCACTCTCTTTATACGCGTTTAAAAACTTGCAAGACACTCAAAACGATGACAAGCAACCCTCGAGGGAGACGCAAAGAGCATGAACAGGTTTTTTTTTTTAAGGAACAAGTCAGTCACACAACTATGACGGTGTGCGACTAGGGTTTGACGGCATATTCAATTCACTGAACGGCCGGTCACGAAACTTATACCGAAAGGAAGGTCAGACAAAGTCTGGATGGGCAGGGGTAGAACGATGATGTTGCGGCGAAGGGTCGGATGGGGAGATGGGCAGATGATGGTGTTGGGGTTTGGAACTTTGGAGTACGCAGCACGGGAGCGACACAAAGAGCGGAGCAGGCAACGAGGAAGACGACGAGACCACCGCACCGCTTTCCTTGATATGGCCGCTCGGGGTCCACCACGGTTACGTGGCAACTGACGTGGCAACCTTACTTTCTCTATAACCCTATAGCCCAACCACATTAATAAGTGAAAGTTAACATACACACACACAATGGGCGCCCAATTCAACTTTGTTTTGTTTACCAAATTCATGTTCAAGCCCAAGAAGAAATGATGCTTACAAGAGACGAAGCAACCTATTTATGTATTTCGTAAAAGCAAAATATCTCAAGTCATAAAGAAAAAGTAAAAGCATGTCAAGGAATTATAAAGTAAAAAAATTGAAGGAAATTTATAATTATATTATTCAAAAAGTTAATAAAATTAAATTTTAAAAACAAACCTTTTAAGGTTTTAAGAAGATAAACAGGTCTGAAAGGCCTTATCCAGACCTAAATACGTCATATGGAGAGATTTAAGATGTCATGTTGTTATTTTTAAGCTTTAATTGTTATAAGTGATCATGTTTGAAATTAGTGCATTACCATATACATTATTATCATTTGGGGCATACAAATCTGGAAAATGGACGATTAAGGGCAACTGACCTCATATATGATCTAGAGTCAAATACATATCATGTATATCTAGTCACATGTGATTTTATTTTAATCCCATGGGGAAATTATAGTTTGGTGTCAAAGAAATTAAACCACGAAGCAATCCAACCTCTTAGATAACTTGACTTAAGTGACATTATTCTTAAGGACCACACTAACTATTGTATTTCACGTCACTATATATTTGAGTTGCACAACGCTATATATTTCTACTATTAACGTAATTTTTAACCAAGTAAAGATGTTCGTGTTCTATAATGTCCAAACAACCAATTCGACCTTTGTTGGCAAAATAAAATTGGGATATACAATAAATATTTATAGCAATGCGTAATTCCAAATAGTAGGCGGCAATAAACACAATATTTAGTGTAGTGTTTTACATGTTAAATGTCACCCATGTTATGAGATAAGACAAACTTTTCATGACATATTACAAAATCTACACTACATATGATATTTTGTGTCACCAACTCTAATTGTCTTGCTCAATACTATTTGTAAACCGCAGTATAGTGTCACCAACACTAAATACTAACCCAACATTATTTGTCATTCTTTTGTAAAAAAAATTGGGGGATTATAGATTTACAGTATTGCAATTACTGTCACCTACCAAGTGATTTTTCATCTAAATTTCAATCATCCGTGACAATATTTCATCACAAGTTGCTGAGAAGAGAAGCTAGGGTTTTGGCCAATGGATGAACTCATCCATCACCCATGACAGCTTTTGTTCACTTTTTCATAAGAAGCATCATCCGGAAAGTTACCATAGTGACATAAAATACCATATGATGTTAAACATCGTATTTAGTGCAGTTATCTTCTCCTAAAATGGGGACTTTGCAACTTACAATCCCTCAAAAACCACTTCCATGTAAGCGCATGCCAACAAGGATAGAAGTTGCTAGTTGCCCGTTGTCAAATATTCATGATACATGCCTTAGCTACTACGTAAGTGAAAAACCATCGGTTTAAAAACATCTCCCCTTCCCTACTGTAAGGTTCATTCACAATTACTTCTAAGGGCCACTTCACACTATGGCCGAAGGTCTAGAGGTTGTCGATTTCCACCAATCAGATTGCAAGAAACCAAGAATTCGGCATCTCGACCCTTCACACTAGAGGTCAAAGTCCAAAGGCCGTCCCAATTCAAAATGCCTACACGACAATACTTTTAGACCAAGGCAACAGACTCTCGAAGGAAGTTTGGGTCGAACAGGAATGGAAACCCAAACTATGATCAAGAGGCTGTCGATTTTTTTTCATGAAAAAAAATAAAAAAACTGACAAGATCTTGGGCGTTAGATTGGAGGGATTGTTTTGGACATGGAATAAAGTGAGATGATCCCTTCTTCCTTTGGACTTTGGACTTGGCCTTTAGAGGCCTCATCACACTATGGTTGTCCAAGTTGAGAGGCCGTGGGAGTTCATGGCCAAAGGTTGGGACTTTGGGCTTGGCTTTTGGAGGCTTCACACTGTGCCTAGCCGAAGGCTCCAATTCCTATATTTTATTGGCTATTTTCAGCCCATTTCTTTGGACTCTCAACAAAGTTTGGCCATTCAATCCCACGGCCTCTTGACTTGGACGGCCGTAGTGTGAAGCGGCCCTAAGTGCTTTTGAATGCGTGGACAAGACAATGGGTCAACAATTTTTATTAAGTCACGGACAAAAAAACAAAAGCTTAAAACATGGCACCTTCTTCATGGTTGACATTTATCTATTGAAAGGTAAGAGATACATATAAAGATTGTTTTCGGAATGATATGAACTTAAACACATGAAATCTTCATGTCTATGTACGAAATCTAAAGGTAGGTTTTCATGACAACGAAGTTTTTTAACACTTTTTAAGATGTTTTGCTTCTGTAGTTTCATATAAATTTGGACAAAAAACAATAACCAGTTTATAGTTTTCATTTATAAATAGATTCAAATCAGTAGCGCAAAGAAATGTATTTCAAAGTATATCGTATGAATACCGTAACACCATAGCAGGTTCGTTCATAAATAATTCCCAAAAAAAACTTAAAAAACAAAAATTACAGGCAAAGAGAAACAATTAACTCTCAAATTATACTGTGATAAAAACGAAAAGACAGAAAATCAGGGCCACCACTATGTCTACAACCTGGCAACATGTTCCACTCCCTCAACTTTCGGTGTTGAACGCCAAGCCCTGTGTCGCATAAGACCCTCTCTCACACAACACTCTCCATCTCTCATCTCGCATGTACTCATTCTTGTTGCAATGAGTCGGCGGCACGATTTCGAGAAAGTTTCGTGTTTCTCGTGGTTCTCTGTGGACATTTTGAAGTGATTGTTTGTTTGTTTTTAGCTTCAAGGCAAATGGAGGCAGGCTTTGGTGCAATGGCTCCGGGGAAGATGCAAGGAGGTAATTTCTAGTTCTTTTCAAAATGAGCCAATGGCACGGTTTGAGCGAGTGATGTGTTTCTTGTGATTATTTCAAGGAATTGATTGTTTATTAAGCTTCAAGGTAACGGATGGGAGGTGGGTTTTCGTGCAATGGCTTTGAATTAGATGTGATGAGGCGCTTCCCATATCTTTTTTGCAATGATTCAATGGCACGATGTGAGAAAATGCCGTGTTCCTGTGGTCCCTTGTGGATTTTGAAAGCAGTGGCAGTGGATGTGTCTCTTGTCTGGTCCATTAGGTCGCAAAGAGGTTGCCCATCCTTGCCAAGCTTCTTCACCTCCAATAACTGACTATGGCAGTGGATGTCCCTTCTTTGCAACCTCCTCTATCGTGGTTTATTGCTGTCACGATTTTCTTTGTAGCGCAATATTTAGGGTTTTTTTCAAGTGGTATTCATACCAAGATAGTAGGTATAACTGGCGTGAGTAAAAGCTAAAGTCCTGGATATTAATAGATGTCATCCTCATTGTGAGTTTCTTGTCAGAAATTTGAGTCAACCAGCTGCATATGGTCATGGGTCCTTCTGAAAAATGTTTGTTAGGGTTTTAAAGTTATTCCTTCAGCTGTGAATATGGTTGGCTTGTTTTGAGGCAAGCGAAAAATCCAGATGAAAATGTGTACATAACTAAAAGAGGTTGTCGGACAGTTCTGCAGTTGTTATCGAGAATCTGGCTCTAGATGATGAATTGCGAGGACATTGCAGGCACACTGGGTTTGTATTCGCAAAGTTGGAGGAAAGTGGTACAACTTCAACAGTTTGTATGCTGCCCCGGAGTTGTTGTCTGATTTTTACCTGTCAGCATACCTGGATACACTAGTGAGCAGCGGTTGGAGCATCTTTGTTGTTCAAGGAAAATTCCCTACTTCCAGCGATTGGGGTACTGAAGGAGTTTTTGGCCGATGGCTTACACCACAACAGGAATTACAACCCTTACACCGCAATTAGGATGAAATTTTTGCACATCTTTCCCACCCTAAACATGAATGATTTTTAATCCAATAAATGAGAAGACGAATTTCAAAAAAAAAATTGGAACGCGAACCTTATTTCCCCCAAAAAATTAAATATTCGTGCGGCAGGTGGCAAACCTGCTATGGTGTTACAATAACATTCGGACTCAACTATGTTTCAATTATTGCAACTGGATTGTTGTTCAGTTGATTGACATTTATTTCTTGAAAGTTTCTTTACATTAATTTATATCCTATTTTTTTCCTAACTGGGATGGAGTGGGAGGGCACCAACCACTGCTCCAACCAAGGCATCCCCACTTGCAAAAAAATTGATATAAAAAACACCTCCCAAATTCAAATTCATTTGCCTTTCATGTACCTACAAATCCAATAATTGCCCAACCTGCCCGATCAGAGGTAGCAGGTAGGTGCTCCGACTGGCTGGCTGCAAGGGGAGGGGGGTGCCTTGCAGCCAACCAATCGGAGCACCTGCGGGGTTTTGTCCCCAACCCCTTGGTTGGCCACTGCCTGCTCCGGGGGGGCTCCAAACCAAGGGGATTGGCTGGCTGAGACGTTGGTCCCCCCCGATGTGGCAGGGCTTTCACTAAGGCCATGCATTCAAAAGGGCTAAAGGACAAGCAACTATACTAGTAAACATACTAGGGCCAAAGGCTAAAGTGCAAACAAATAGTAAGTTCACCATGTCATGGAACTCACTAAAGCTAAGGATTAAGGTCAAAACACCAAAGTGGATGTGATGTCACCTTTGTCATGGCCCAATAAACAATCCACTTCAAAGGTACATTAAATAGTTCTATTGGTGTGGGTGGGAAATTGGCACGGAAATAACAAAAAGTTGACCACTTTTATTGTTTAGTAACACCTTACATGAAACAAAATAGTCATACTGCATCACAAGCAAATTCAAATAAAATACTCACTCACATCAATTCATCAATAGAAAAACAATTGATTGTGGTCCACACTAATTTTATTCTAGAGATGACATGGGCTCAAATCAACATGGTCCACATTAATTCTCATCATGAGAATTATACTTTTGAACTATGAAAATTTATTGTGCACTAATAAGACTCTAGCTCGGATGTAGTCGGACAAAACATTGGGGGTAAACTTTTCGGGATAAAGAACATTTTAGAGTAGACCACATTAATATAAGAGTAGCTTGGAATTGAGGTGGATAATATAGTGCGATCATGTGTCACCAACACATGTTTACCACTTGGCACTACAATAGAAATTCACCACGTCCAAGTCATTCATGCATGAAGTTGGTATTATCTTTGTGCCACCAATACTTTGCAGCAACAAAATCTTATTATCAAGTAGGTATTGAAAAGTCAACAATTTTAAACTAACACTTTCTCCATGTTGCACATTATTTTAGAGAGAGAGAGAGAGAGAGAGAGAGAGATGCTTCACCTCGATCATAACTGCAAGCTCATGTGTGAACCCAAAACAAATTTATTGAGCAAGGGTTAGATGCAACAAAATCATGTAATGGACATCCATACAACTTTACCCTTGACCACCCTTAATTGCTCCTAGGTGCATTCCAAGGGACGTGGAGCTTTCATACTTAATGTTGAGAGCGATCGAGCCCACTAGTAATCACCAATAATGTTTTTTTTTTTTCCAAAAATGATTGACCACTTGTATGTGGAAGCCAACTCCATGATGAAATTGTGGCAAGAAAAATCTCTTCATTTCAACAAAATTCGAGAAGATCCAAATGTCGCAAAGTTGAAGTTTTTGTCTTGGGTAAGTACACTAAATGTTGTATGATTTAGTGTGTCGTTAAAAATGTCGTGTCATGTTAATTAGAGTGGTCATTGTGACTTATAGCACCGAGTGTCATGTGAAACTACCCTCTCTAGTTGCCACCCAAGGAATGCAATACAATCAATGTGGGCTAATGATGAGTAGTGTGGAGCCACACTGAATCAAGTATTAGTGTAATGAATATCTAATTTTGTGACAATTTTAGACGGTGAGTGGATAAAGATCCTAGATGAATAGGTGCCTTAAGTACATAAGGTAGAGGGTGCTTAAACCAACACTTTAAGCTATTGCACATACATATGGGTATGTGGTTGATAATATATATATATATATATATATATATATATATATATATATATATATTCATATTAGCCTTTGGGCTAAACATAGGTATCAAGAAAGAAAAATTCTCAATTGAATATTTGATGAATATTCAAAGTCAAAACTACTAGCTTCCTTAAACCAATCCATAGGCCCCGTGTATGGCAACCTTGCATATGATGAGGACCCCCACCTTCATTGCCTAAAACCAACACAACATAGTTGTGTACTAGACCCAAACTACATCAAAGCCCAAGTAGTAATGGTATGCAAAGCCACACGGCTACCTCCATGATCCCACCCGGTTCACTTGCAAAACCATCACCTTGCATCCTAGGAACCGACCCCCTTGCATCCCGGGAACAGACCCCCTTGCATCCCAGGGAATGACCCTTTTGTGCTTTGTGAGCCTACCTCCTTGGCATCGTGAATAGAATGGCTAGAATAGGCATTGACAAGCCACCCTAATCCCACCTTGAACCAACCCGGGATAAAGTGGAGCCCGTTACCTACCCTACGTGGAAGTAGTGGAGGCCGCTATGAGGTGGCACCACTAATGGCACCTAAAACCGTCACTACATGGGCCCATACACTCCTACACCGCCGGGTAACGGTTCAAGGTTGTAGAGTGTTGGCAATTGGGAGGTGTTTATAGGTGTTGGTTTTGGATGGGGTGTTGGATTTAGCACCCTCTACCTTATTCTTTGTACATGGAGGGTTCCTAGACTCTCCACTTGACTACACAAATTAATTCAACCAATGAGGAGATAGAAGTGAACGGGAAGAAACATTAGTAAGAGAGAAAGGAAGGTGTTGCCATGCAATGATTTTTATCCGGCTATGCGTTGGTGATTTCAGGTTCTAAACATAGATATTAGAATATTCATTGGTTATTCCATGATTTTTGTGGACGAAATATCTAGAAATGTCCCTAAAAATCACAGATTTGGACATAATTGCTAATCGTTGGATGATTGCGTACACAATTTGGATGAAAATTTGTAAAATATCCATATGTGGCTTCGTCACTCCCATAGTTGTAGCCAATGCTCCTCTCTCGGAAAACTTGAAATTTCAAGTCACTCTTGGCAAGGGGGAAAGGAACAGACGTGATATTAAAACTGGGCCACTACCTCAAGGGTTTATCTAGGGTAGTAAGAAATGCTAGATGTTTGACAAGTGGCTGTCTCACCTTGAAGCTCAAGGTGGTGCTCGCCACCACAAACCTACATTCAAGCAATGCCTCTAGATTCTCTTGACAATGATATCTTCTTCGAGTTTCGGGTCACCAGGTGGGGGAGCTCAATCCTCTGGATGCATGTGACTTTGCATAGATTTCAGTGGAAATGGAAACTTTGACTTAGAAATTCCTCTGGAAATTGTAATAACATTCCCAACATTGTAATAACATACCATTGTTGGGCATGTTATTACAATTTTTTACATTATGACAGGCAATCTTGTGACTGTATGCAATTGTAATATTCACCTCTACCTGTGGGGGGGAGGAGGGGGATGGAAACTTCGACTTAGAAATTCCATGACATGTTAAGATATGATTCAAGTATTTCGAGCTGCAATTGCCTTCCTACACTGTGAAAGAGATAATCACCATAAGAATCAGATTACTCCAAGTACCCAAACACCAAAGCATCTGGAACAGGTGTGGTTATGTTCATTGAGTGGTTGGAAGTTGCCATTGTCATGTTGCCAAAATCGGCTTTCCACACAAAAACGGATGATGGTTTCCCAGTCAATATAGTAGTATTATTCAGCGTGTTCTATCAGGAATTTTAATAATTTGTGCTCAATGAAAAATTTGCAAATTTGGATAAAACGGCAACAGTATAAGGAAGATCTATATAATGCTTTTTTGTCAAATGTGCAGGACTCAGGGGTATGCTCCTATGATTGGGGAGAACCGGCAGTTAGTTACAGATGAACCGGTTGAGTTTTAGAAATAACCGGTTGAGTTCAAGACTGCAGGAAAATTACCGATCATTTTTGAGGAATTTATAGAATATACCCAAATTTAATAAAGGAAAACCTAAGGATGTCAACATGCAACCGGTTGGACTTGCAAACACTAGGATCTCAACCGATTATGCTCAAAAATCTCCCCAATCACTGGTATGCTCCATAAAACTGTATGCAGAATTTTGGAGCATAAAGGAGTAAGGTGAGATTATAATGAAAATCAGCAATCATGATGTCATTTCCTGGATGCGACAATTGGTGCATATGCAGAAATTGGTTTTGATGCTAAGTTCAAGCATATGCATTCTCTCATAATGAAATGGCAAAGGCTTCAATCCAAATGCCATGGCTAAATATGAGTATCCTGTACGCATGCATCAAAGAAGAGGGCTTTGGATTGGGTGAAGGAGGTTCACAGCCATGTCCTGGGAGCACATCTATAGTTCGATCTATACAATTTGAGCACACATGTAAGTCATGCAAAGAGTGGCAATGTTTGTGAGCAGCACTTCAACAATTCAAAACATATTCAACTTCATTGCCAAAAAAAGCAAGTTCAACTCTCATGTTCATCATTTGGATTTGACCACCTACAGTTATTAAAATCTTCAAGATCAGATTGGTGGAAATAAACAAATAACCAAGAGTGTCCATTCAAAGCATATGGAGAATAGTTACTGTATTGATGTGTACAAATAGGTATTCGCGACATGGACTAGGTAGGACTCCCCTGTTGACCTTTTGGAGCATCCGAGATGCTTGAAAACATATTGAAACACCCAGACCTGCACAATTTTTAAAAAAATGTTGCCATAGCACTTTCTACCAACTGAGTTCCCATCAGACACAGTCGAAAAAGGACCCCAAGACTAGCAGATCGATTAACAAGTGCTCGGTGGTTTGACACCAATAGCTTAATTTCAAATGAACTTCTGCAAGTGCACCCTATAATGACATCGCAAACAATTGCGATGAAATCTCTATAATACTGCCATTGACTCCTATTTCTCTTGGAAAGGCAACTAACAAGACATACAAGCTCTTCCGCAATGCAACACGAACAAGTACAACATCAAAGCCCAGAAACTGCATTCATAGATTCAACCTACACATATGCAATCTGGTAAATACGCAGCAAGGTCACTGTGGCAAATGCACACCTTGTCAATTTCAATCCAACTATTGCATTTTCAACATCATCAGGGGTGGCATCACTGACGCTACCACCAAATTCTACATCCAGGATCAGCTCCGAGCAATAACTTACAGATCCTTCTGTTGATCAAAGCCTCCGATGCGTAGTATAAATGCTGCAGAAATAAATCTGTGCCTTCCAATCATCATCAAAAAGCCCATTCTCCAGCTAACGATTTTGGGAATTGTGCAGCAGAACAAATTGAAGCGTAATTTCTGAGAACTTTTTCTGATGCAAGTGATTTCCACATGCAAATAGGCCTAAATATTGGGAGAGGCTGGATTCAACAAGCTTCCCACCATTCCCACTTAAAACTAAAAAATCTCTACAAAGAAAAAACCCTAGCATTAACTTGTTCTCAACACCAAGTTGGTATGGAGGCAAATTCCACTTTCTACATGGTTGGACATTTTGATGCTAGGATGAGAAGATAGATCCAGTAGCAAAGTTGTAAATGCTAAGTGAAGAAGATAAAGGTCGGGACTGAAAGGAGAAGTAAAACTAGAATGACAGACTCGAATGTAGGGTCCAGAAACAGATGGGTTCCACTACGAATCCTCTCTTACGTGGGAAAGAAGCTGGCTGGCATTGATGATGAGATGAATTGAATTGGTGAGCTTGCTTACAAGAAATGTGCAAGGCAAACTCACTCCATTACAACTGTGGCCCCCACCGTCTTCAGCTTCTCAATAATTTGCTCTGCCTCCTCCTTGCTCACTCCCGATTTCAATACGATTGGCGCCTTCTCCACCAGCTCCTTGGCTTCCTTCAACCCTAATGCGGTGAATGTGCGGACCTCCTTGATGATTTTGATCTTGGAGGCTGCATCGAATTTCTCTAGCTTCACATCGAAGGAAGTCTTCTCCACTTTCTTCTCCTCCTCCACGGGGGCACCGCCTGCACCACCCCCCATCATTCCCATCCCAGGCATCATCCCCATGGGCATCATGCCCATCCCCGTTGGCAACCCTAATTTTTTCTTCAACAAGGTTGTCAGATCCGACACTTCTAGCAGCGTCAGTGTCGAGATTTCCTCGACGATCCTTTGAATCTTCTCGGACGGAGGGGTCCTGGCCTCCGTGGGATCATAGTCAGGCTCCCTGGCTGCGGCACTGCTTAAAAACCTTGACGATCTCGCATTTGCCACAACCGGAGATTCATATTGACTACAAGACGGAGAAGGTCGCCCTGCTACGTGACGAATGGACTGTAACAAAGAAGACCTAGCTGTACAAGACCACAATCGACTCATTGCACCCCAAATTCTTTCCTCTAACGTTCGGCTCTCGTCTCAAAATCTCTCTAACACATGCCAACCATCAATGTGCCCTCATCATCCCCATCCTCTCTTCCGATAATTCTCCTTAAACCTCAGTCTAACATGCCAAGCCCTCTATACCCTAAACCCTAAAACCTAAAACCCTTATAAGGCTCTTGAACCCTACCAAATTTATAAAGCTACCAAAAAGTAAGATATACTGGACAGACCCTCAGATTTTGCGCAGAAGAGTCTACAAATGTGTTACGAGCCTCAAAGCTCCCTCATGGCAGAATCAACCAAAAGAAATGATGGAGTTCCAAAAGAAGGGTTGTTGCAGGGTTTTGTATCAAATGACACAGAGTGTGCCCGGTTTTTGAACAAGGTGCAAAAACTGAAGAGAAGAGGTGTGCGGGCAGTGAGCTACGATGGATTTTGAGCTATGGCGAACCACCGCATCGAATGCATGCACACACACCCCTAAACCTTGCCTTGCTCGCATCGAACTCTTCTCCTCCTCGTCTCTCTCTCTCGCGCTCGCGCGCGCGCGCCGCCAGACCCCCTTTCCTCAAGATTAATGAAGTAGTCGTAGATTCTAGATATTCCTACTGAATTTTGCAGAATTGAAGATCTGGATTCGAAAGTGTGTAGATTTGGGAGGGTCTCTTTCTAGCAGAATCCCTACCCTTCTAGGAAGTTGACCATTGGAGGGTCTGAAGGTCACAGCGCCACTAAAGTTTAGTAATGAGGAAATCATATTATGGTATCCTAGCCTATGACCGAGAGCTACACATTGGTGAATTTTCTTGATGACCTCTTCTGTGGTAATGAACGATTTAAAATTTTTCATGCAAGGTAAAATGAAATATTTTTCTATTTCAAAAATTTGGAATTTTTTAAAATTAATTTTGAATTACATATGATTTTTTAAAGATGTTCCCTAGGGTATCTTATGATAGACCTAAAGAAGACTATGTCAAGAGACATCCTAAACAAACAACTAATCTCATCCAACACGTTGTGGCAAGGTCTCATGTGCCTTGAACCGAGACCTATGGGCCTCAATGACAACCTTCCTCTCTCCCACCACACCTCTCATGTGCCTATGACCGAGACCTCCTTCCCCCTTCCCCCTCTTCCTCCTCCTCCTCCTCGGGAATGAGTCAACCTAGGGAACATTATTGTCTAATTTGTTCCCTAGAGCTCGGTTTAAGGTCAGGTGTCGGTAATAGGCTAGGATACCATAACGCTTAACTTAACTTAGGCTTGAGGAGTAAAGCATTCTCTAACATTTGTTATGTGTTACATATAGAATATTAACATCATTAACTAAGGGTTTATTGAGAATTCTCACAAAAAGAAGTTGTGATGCACCATCCAATTCATGAATAGGGAGATGTACTAGATAGCTACATTTTAGTTTAGTCATCTTCACAAATTGTTGATTCAAAATCAAAACTTAGGCATCATGGCAACCCGTATTTCTCAACAACCCTAAAACCAAGGAAAATAAATCTATTTCCGGTAGAAGTATAGTGAATAACCGAAGTGTATCCAAAATAGATGATCATTAGTGGTCAAGTTGGCTCAAACTTCTTTCCATTCATTGGCACCAACAAATTGATCACATCTCGAGGGGGTCACTCCCTTGTATTTAGTGGGAACATGTGAGAACACAAGGTGGTCTTACAAGATGGTCTTATATTGGAGAAGGTAAATATTATGGACCTTATTATTATGTAATTTTCTAACACACATTGTTTCTGAGGACTTTGTGGGTAGGTTAACTTGGTATTTATTCTTCTTTTACATGTACATATAGTAGTTATAAATTATAGTTTTTGTTGATGTCATGTATAGTCTAAGACTTACACGTACATGATCATCATTCATGCGTCAACACATCAACACAACATGCACACAATTTACTTCCTAGTATGCACTCTATTCATTCACAACATACACACATGGAAATGTTGATCAAATGCTTGTGTTTAAAAACACATGCAAATGCTTCCAAAATTTGTGTTTAAAAACACAATTGCATACATACATGTAGCATTAGAACACAAGCAACCAACACCAATCACAAAGTATGTTTAGGGTTTACACATTCATATATGAAGCAATTTTTGTCATTGTTCAAGTTCAAATGGTTCAAAACCACTCAATACACAACATCCAGTTTTATGTGCTCAAGATAGAAAGTTCAAACCCTGACTCTAACCCCAATGGTTCATACTATACAATTTGCCAAAACCTTTGCCTTAAATCCTACCCGAAACAATTCAACCAATAGTTGGAGGTTTGTACTTTTACATTTCCTCATACAAAACAATTTTGCAATTCACCTTCACATCATAGTAAGAATTACGTAGGGCAAATAACAACTACGAATTTGAATTGCTTTGATAAGCGGCAACTCTTCTTGAACCAACTCATATTTTGCACATATTGGTTTCTTACATACTTACTTGATGTCACCCACTACGACTCTCGACTATCTGCCAAATCCCCAACAAGACTTCACTTCTTTTGATTCAAGAACCCCAACTAGAGCAAAAAAATTGTTATCAACACTAGTTTCATTCATTGCACTTAGTATACGAATGCCTTTAATCACTCGTGCTTGATGGTCAAATGCGGTCAGGGCAATAAATTTCCCTTTAGAGGCTTGCAATTGGAGATGATCACTGAATTATACTCCCTTTCTTCGGAACTAATTTGGAATATGCATGTTAGACATGAAGCGATTTCAAAAAATTGGCAAAGAGGTTGTGGATTGTGTTCTTTGAATGATCTCCAGTGGTGGATCCAAACTCTCTACAACACTCCACACACCTCTACTACACCCACAAAATTATGGTCCGAAGACCTCAAATGCCATTGGTTATCCACCAAGGTTATTGGTTTCAAATATTTCTTAAGTTTTCCCTTGGCCAACAAATATCTAGCCATAACCTCGGCAATCACCAATTTGGACTTCATATTTCGTGCCACCATGGTCAATGCTCTCACCACTGACTCTAGAACCAACAAGTGAAGGTATTGGTTAGTCATAGTCCTCAAGAGGGGTAAGATTTTGGTTGATCCCAACTTTGAATCCCAAAAGCGTATATGTGTGGTTGACCTATATTTTGTTTTTGACTCCCAACAAACTCTAGAGTGCATAGCAGAGGAAAACAATTCTAATTTCAAAGACATTACAAAACTTGGCTTGTGACCAACAACCTCACTAAAACCGAGTGCCTTGAGTCACAGTTGGTATCACTCATATGAACGCCTCCTGCTAATGTTCCCCCCCCCCCTTCCTCTACGTCAACAATGCTCCCAAAGAAAAAGCGCAACAAGAATTCAAAATCCTAAATCCTACCCATATACCAAGCAAGCAAAAAATCGAAAGTAGGGAAGATGAAACTTAGAATGGGCGCACCTGAGTAGCGCAATTATGCATGTGCACCTATTGTCCAACCTTCAACAATCAACCATCAACATTTGCCAAGTTTGCAAGAGGGTGGGAGTTTGCACAAACATGAAAACTTCAAAGAGCTCTCACAAATCCTATCTGGAACTTACAAAGCCAAACATAATGCGCAAACCTATTGGGAGCCCTTCCCGCATCTAACTTGATAAATTGCATCCAACTATCGAGAGATATCCATGAGATGTCATCCAATGATGCTCATCCATAGTGTGGGGCCCTTAATTCCACATCCTACCAAACCCTATGGTATGTTAGTTTTAAAACTTCTCTAATAAGATCAATTTGTAAACACCCTGAGCTATTTATACCATGGAGTTCGATATATAACTTGAGCTTTGTTACAAGTACATGTTTCATAATTTGTAGGTTGCAACATTAAAATGAAACCTATATTTGTTCTCACGCAATTTTCTAAAACATGGGAGTGACCCCCCCCCCCGGGATCACATTCATTCAATTCCATATTATTTTTATTATTATCACTATAAACAAATGCATCACTATCACATTTTGTTATTCTGATGACAAACTCAAAATGATTGGCTTAAATTGCATGCTATAGTTTAGTCAAAAATTACAAACATGATATGATTATGGAAATAACTAGACTGTCAAAATATCTCTTGCAATGTTAGCATTTTGTAGGGTATGGAAAAAAAATTCATTCATAAAGTTTTATGATCAAGCTTTTAAAATCGATAGACAACTTCAATATCTTGCCTGGATTTAAATCTACCAAAAATTTCTTTATATGTTTGAAGAAGATCCCATAATCATAAGGTATCAATGCCTTAAAATAACACCTTCCTTCTGGTGACACCCATTTTTTCATCCTTAAGTTGTTAGCAAGTGAGTGCATTGGTGCAATTGAGCGACTCATTGTTATAAGCAAACAATCATATGTGGCATTAAGTACAAAATAGGACCACTTTGGCCATTCATAGTAGTTGTGTAAGAAGCATACCAGAACGCTTCAAGAAGTGCACCAACTTCGCCCAATCACAAAGGCTAATCAAGGATCTATCTGCTCAACGAGGTAATGTAAAAAGTGATCCACAAAGGGGGGGGGCAATACCTTCATTTCATAGAAGGTCCTTACCCGCAAATAAGGCTGATTTTGTGATGATTTTCACCTAGCAATCCAACACCGATGAACCCCCCTAGTAAAGAGTTTAAGGCTCGTTTCTTAAAATGACTTTGTGAATTTATGTAAGTTGCCTATGAATTGATTGTTTTTGGAATTTTTTTTACAAACTATATCTATTTGCTATTCTACGGGGGTTTTTTTTTTGTTTTTTTGTTTTAAGTTTTCCTAGAGCAACAAAACTTTCTTAAAGTGGCAGTTTTGGGCTCAACTACCTTAGGGCCACTTCACACACAAGCCAAGACCGAAGTTATGAGAGCCCAAAAGAAAGTGTCCAAAGGCCATCCCAAGACACCTCCAAAATCATGTAGTGTGGTCACGGACCCTCAAGTGTAGTGTGAAGTCATATGTGACCGGGCCTCAACCAAATGCTACTTCAATGAATTTCTATTCATGCGGGGGCCCACACGTGATAAAATAGAATAAATCACTGGTTGTGAGCATTCAAAGTGCCATGGTCTCCCGGTTTTGTGTTAGGCCTACCTCCAAGAGGTGGTTCTTGAAAATAGTCCAAGTGATGATGAAACACAATCCATTCGATGCCATGTAGGAATCCATGTAGACTTTACATCCATCTTGCATTCACATACTCCGTTGGTCCTCAAGTGCAGTGTGAAGCGAACTTGGACCGGCTCCGCCTTTTCCCATTATGAGACATTTGTGCAATTAGAAGTCAAGTTGGTTTCAAATAGACCAATTGTCAAGTTTTGCTTGACGAGATTAATAGTGGTGTTGCTTTGGAAGTCAAGAATAATGTTGAATTAGGTATCATCATTTTGTTAGCTAAAAGTGGGACCTCTAGGGTTTCGAGATGCATGTCAACCCCTTGTCAACTTCAATGGCACCTTCGCATGTTTTTCGATACATCATTCGAGACACCACATAGGATCTTCACAAGTTCCAATTAATGTGAACAATGGTGTACATATAAACATTATATTATAGGTGGCATTATTCTATTATATACAATATAAATGATAGATTAAATTAGATTTTAACCTTGAAATGGATGTAATTGTCTTATACTTTTATGAAATACACTGGATTTTGCAATGTTATGGTGAGTTCAATTGGTAAAAGGAATGTGTATGTTCAACCATTCGAGTATGGGAGTATTTTCATGGAGTTTGTGATATTAAAGGGTTTGTTTTGGGAATACATGTGGACTTAGACCAACTTGAAGATGAAGAAACACCATAATTCAAGCACGTGTCAACATCGGAGTCATTTTTTCTTCTTCCTCTTTTTTAGTGTACGTGCAACTTAAATGTGCTAACAACAAGAGATATAATTTGCATCGGAGGTTACATTACCAATTCTATATCAAGGGTCCATCAATATAACTGCATGTGCACAATTTCATTATGTCTAAAACTCGTGCATGCGTATAGATTTACTTCTTGCCTAGTTCCACTTGACCATTTGAAGACATTGACTAGCCCCAAAAAATTGCACATTCTTGTGGCCTCCACGAAATAAGATGATCAACACATTGTATGACTAGTCCAACATGCAAGGGTTTAAGGCTACGTTTATTGAAAAACACACACTACCACTTAACATCTCCATGCCAAGGACATATCAACATGTCAACATGTCAACATTTTGTATTTGTAATGTTTTGACATGGGGAGCCCTTTCAAGATGACGAGGATGGTGGAGATGGAGTTAGGGTGGGTTTCCATGTCCGTCATTGACCCACTAGATTCTAGATGATCATGGGTTGGATGTGTTCTCATGAAGCTAACAAAAGCAACCAGACAACCACATTGTGGTTGCTTTTCAGATCGTGGAGGGTTGTGACCATGGGCCACTAGATTTCCATGCACTCACTAAACTCATAAGATAACAATGGCTAGCTGGGCACATACAAACCATACCCAACTAGATTTCATTTACATTTGTCCTTATTTCCACTAGAATATGATGGGCTAGCAACATACATGAAAGCCCATCCTTAGGGTTGATTTAGACTACAGTGAAGAAGTGCACCGGTCAATCATAAATTTCAGCCCAAGTCAAAGTTATTTAAGGCAACGGTTGGTATGGCGGACAAGATGGGAAACAATAAAAAGAAATGCTTCGAGTTGGAGTTCTCCAGAGGCCAAGTTTCTTATCCAAGGTTTGAAGTTGCCCAAGAACCTTGATCACCATAGAACTCCCTTAGCAAAAAGTGTTCCCATGTTGGCAACCGCATCATTTTTTCATTCAGCTTGAAGTTCTCCACCAAAGAAGTCTTGGCCGTAGTGTAAACCCTGGCCGGTGAAGAACCCATTTCGGAGCCAATCATATTGCTCGATTCCCCTAAATTCCTCGACTGGTGCATTTCTTGACCGTAGTCTAAACCGGCTCTTAGTACGCCACAAGGCCTTCCATTGCCACTATGTAATGGGAAATGAAAGGGGGATGTGGTGGATGTGCCCTTTAGGACTACACACACGAATCCCATTGCAAGCTGTCCAAATCTGGTACCCAGGTGAGATACCCGGATGAAACCAGCCGGGTATCTACATTTCTCGCTCGCCTCGCGCGGGCCTTGGCTCTTCCGTGCCAGCTATGGCGATGGCCGTGCGTCCGCCAAACCCTCGCATTCTCTCTGGCAGCATAAAGCTTTCGCCATAGCCAGCCGATCCTCCCCCTCCTAACTCCCAACCACCACCTCCACTCCGTCACTCGCTCCTCTCTCCCTCTCCTTCAGCGTCTTCAAGAAATGCAGAAGAAAAAAAGCTCCACATGAGCAGCAAACAAACGTGATCGCTGGCCCAACTCGACATGGGGACGCACGCTTCCAACTCTCCCAGCCAGGATGTGGTCCTGGCCGATGATCCCAAGATGGCCTACACCGAGAAGGTAAATGCGCTCCTCTAAAAATTTCCCTGGTCTTTTTTCGGGAATTTTAGGAGCCTAATCAGTAGATCGAGTTTTGTGAACGTTTTTCCACGGAGCTTCTGATCTACCCTGGAGGCTTTAATGACAGGAAGACTCCTGCATTCGTGGAATATTTTTCATGTGGAATGAACAAATGGTTTATGGTACCATATCCAAGTTTCGAGCATCAGATCCATCATTTCTTTGTCACCCAGGGGGCATGGACATTTGATATTTTAGTAGACTATGGACATCGATCACTTCTTGTCAGCTCACAATGGCTGATTGGAGCTCTCTATTAGCACCCAAACTTGAAACATAATTACAGCCATCTTGAGCCGCTTGTTCTTAAGCAAGGAGCCTACATTTGCATATAGGATTCTTTCAAGCAAGGTTCTGGACTCTGGTTTTCGCCAAGAAATCTGTTTTTCGATCGTGATAATAACGTGTCTGTTTGTCTTCCTTTGTCTTTGTAAGTGGAGCACTGTGTCTTTAACTAACATGATGTTAGTGAATATCGATGTTTATCTTCTTTTCTCCAGCATTCTACGACACTGTTAGCAATATTCTTGCCATGACTCGGTGCCTTCTTTTGTAATTTTTGCTTAGTTTTTTCCATCCTTCAAACAGGTGGTTAGGTGCCTCCTTGTCACAGGCAATTGTTTCTTTTATGTAAATTCTCCTTCACTTAGTCGAACCTTCGCCTGCAATTGGCAGGGTCTTTCTGGATGGTTTGAGTCTTAGGTCGACAGCCCTGTTATCATGTTTTTTCACTCTGTCCGAAAGGTTTATGCATTTAGTGTTCAGGGTTGGCTCCTGTAATGTTGTCCCTTTTCTTTGGTCACATTCAATTGTGAGTGTTGCTGCTCACATTGCCTACAAGGATAATTGTTCAACATACAGCAATTCTTACACCAATTGGAATGCATGGAATAATCTCATATTGCAGTTTTACTTTCAAGAGTGCAGAAAGTGACTTTGTTCACATCAATTTGAGGGTCGAGAATATGGGGACAATGAGTTTGCACCGAACTCCAACGTCTTCATTAAAGTAGACATCTTTCAGCTGAGTCGCTGTTTGTGGTTTAATAAGTTCGCATGAATTTGTAGTAAAGACATGCCACGTAGATGTGATGCATTGCAGTTACTTCACCATGGAACCATCTCAATGATATATTTTTGTGCTGAAATAATTAATCTGGTCTATGTTTTTTTCCTTCAAAACTTCTTCACAACAAGTTGAGCAAAAGGTCTAGTTCTAGTATATTCTCCTTTTACAGCAGATGCAATAAACAGACTGCAATTCTTACCTGACACAAGCTAATGTTGCATTGCATTATGTTTTTCTTAAAGTTTTGGAGAGTCAATGCTGCAATGAACATGTTCTGCAATAAGAGTGCCTTCTACTTGTTATGGTGTATATACATTGGTTGTGTGTAAGTATTCATTTGTAATCAAATTTAACGTGTGCTGACCTCAGAACTAAAATTCATCCTGTTGGTTGCTTGTAAATTTTTTCCAAACCTTGATGGATATGTTTGTTGCTCGTGTTTTTTAATCAGGTTTTGGAGGAGAAGGAGCAAATGCTGAGAAAGTGAGTTGGCTATCATATTCTTCAGGAACATGTGGTTTAAAAATTAGAAGATTCATTATTTGGAAGAAGAAAAGCTAATTGTACATATTTCTATAGTCCTAGAGTTGCAACTGCTGGCACTGCAGGTAGTTCCATCTTAAAGAGTCTGTCTTCTCTTTAGCAGCAGTCATTTATTATCATCTAAAACTATCCCATCAGCATTTTTTGTATGTATGTTGATCATTGTGGACATTCAAGTAAGCTTGTTTATTCTGGCTGTCTTGTGTTTTTGTAGTACTAATATATGTAAATTTGGGTGGCCCTTGCAGGTACATTCAAGACAATTACTCAAAGATTCAAAATGTTGAAAGAGAGCTTGCGGGGCTGGCTATGGAAGTGAAGCTCACTGCTGGACCCAAGAAAGCAGGCATTTTTCACACTCCTTCTATCTCAGGATTCACTTATACTCAGTTCATTGTATGAAGAAGGTTGATGTAAATGGTTATGTACCTGTGCATGTTTTTGACATTCTGTATTTGATATGCAAGGTTGCAGCTCTCGAGCATCTTCGAAAATTGATTGAAGTGTCAACAGAGAAAATCAAGTCTGCAAGGGTGAAGGAGGAGCAAGCAAGAAAGGTAGATTGGTAATTACATAGGAGTGAGGACTTGGTGTGCATTTTCTTGGAGCCCGGTACTTTCCTAATGATTCATTGGTGCATGTGGTGACTTTCCTGTCACAACAAGTTTTGACGGATATCTATCACTAAGTGGGGGTTCCTATGTGGCTGCATCAGGTGTGGGAAGCAGCCCAAAAGATAGTTGAAGCAGAAGAGTTGCACAAGCAAAAACTTTGTGAAGACTTGAAGTGCCTGGTATGTCTCAACTCACTATTTTTTAGATACGGGGTTTCTCAACTCATGCTTGATATGATTATAAATGTCACTGCACTAAACTTCAGGTTCATTGACTTTTGAGCATGAACTAAACTCCTGAAAGACTTTCTAAAGCACCATGTGTTTGATATTCAGGTGGAACAAAGTGCAGAAGCCCAGTATACTCGACTACAGGAGTTAACAAACAGATTAGAAGCCTTAAATCCAGGTTTGCAGGGTGGTCCTACTCAGGTCCTTGCAGGTGGAATCCACTCAAGCTCTAGTAATGGCTTTACCCCACAGCAACAAGTTAGCCAGCCAGACAACATTGATGTAAGAACTCCATAGCAACAATGCCCTGCATTTGTGTTCTACTTTCTATGTAGGTGATCCATTTCTTTAGATCATATGAGGCATTGGAATAAAGTAGTTGTGTAAATGACTACAGAGGATAGTAAACAGTGTGCAAGGGATCTTGACAAAGTGGTTACTTAATTCTCTTTCTTAAACCTCTGGCATGATAGCGATTTTGTTAACTCCTCAAAGGTTTAAATTGAAAACGAGTTCAAAGTTGAATGTCTCAATGGGCTTATTTTGGGCTGAAAGCCACCCATCTTTTTCACCTAGTTGCTTGCATCACCTTTTGTTTTGTTAAGCATGTTTTGTTTGGATAGTGGACAAGAGCTTGATTCTTGATTTGCATAATGCTATGTGTTTGAGAGACGTCACCCATCATGGGATTATTCTGCAATCACTGCAGGCAGGTAGCAATGCAGCAGTGGATGGCAATAACGTTCCCACAGTTGCAGCCATTGTTGCTTCTATCAACTCATCTTCACCTGGCCCTCCAACCTCACCCGAACCCCAAGTCCACACAGCTGGGTTGGAGAAGGCACAGAATGGTGTTCATTCAACACGTCCTGTAGTTCGGGGTCAACATGTTCCAGTTCCCAGAGGGCGGGGTCGAGGTGCCACCAGAACCAAAGGGCCGCTGCAATTAGGGAGGTCCAAATCAGAGACCGACGAAGGGGGTTGGACAGGAGCTGGATTTGATGTTGAAGACCCCGCATCATGACCTGTGATCACCCTGTGAATGTACCAGCCTGTAACTTTTGATTATTTGCCTACTGGTACATTGCCTTTGTACACAAGGTCAGGAGATTGGCCTTTCATAGTCATAGAATGTTCGCGGGTTAGAAATGTTAACATTGACATAGTTTACATGGCTCTCTTTTCCCTTGACTAGTGTCTCAGTGCAATCTTGATAGAGCTTCGGATCACCATTAGGAACATTTTTTGGGCGCTTTGTAATATGCCACAGTAGATCTTGAAATAAAGAGCTTCATTTGCTCAGGTCTGCAAACTTGAGCCGAAGAGTGACATTTGTAGTTGTAGAGAGACCCCCGATAATTCACAATAGATCTTGACAATCTAATTCCCTTGACTTCAAACTTGAGTGGGAAATCATGAGCTTAGAATGATCCCTGGTCAACTTATGCATCTGAATCAGCTGAATCAGCTGAGCCCATTTCAGATCTGAGGATTATTTAGCAGGTTTCATATGAGGTATATGAAGAAAAATCCCTGGGCTTGTGCTGTATGTCTGTGGTAGGCTGATCACGTCATTTTCTACAATGCCACTTGGTAGGCATAGTTTTGCACTTCTCAGGAATTGTGGCACTTTGTGGTGTATCACTCAGCCAATTCTTTGTGTACCTGTGTTCCTTTCATTGTGCACCCATTAATCTCTCTACCTGGAACTGGTCATTTTTCTATCTTTGTGAACCTACGAAGTGATAGCGTATAGCAACTTGACAGAGAAACAGTATGAGTTAATGAATAGCGATTATAATGCTCTTAGCATTATCAGACATGTGGGTGCATGTCATCACCTAACTTCTGATGTGCTTGGACCCAGGTTATGTTCATTTTAACTACATAATAATATTGGCATTTTAAGGGTTTGACACATGTCTTATGCATATTGGTCAGGACTTCATTGAATCTCCTATGTGAATCAGCCTTCTGATACTCATTCTATAGTATTGAAAATGCACATTTGTTGATTTCTTAACTAAGTACATAGGGCCTCCCAATTGTATTCACTATTGAGTGTGAAGTGGTCAATAAAATTTGAAGACACAATCTAATCTCTTTTGAACTTGCATCTTTATGGTGCTCGCTCTTCGATCCTCACCTAACCATACACCAATCAAATATAGGTGTTTGATTAAGAAAAGTAGCCAAATAACACTTGCATACCTTACTTCATAAGGTAGATCAGTGAATGTGGATACCTCTAGCTCTGTGGAATCATCTAGCCGATGGATTCGAGCATTAGAAGCTTGAGCATGTTAGCAATGGCGAATCGAGACCAAAGAATTTGAAAATTTTGAAATCGGAGTTGAGGAAGTTGTTGATCTAGGCTCCAGAATAAAAGATTCACTACTTCCCAATGTTTGTGTATAGGGGGGAACTCTTTTATCACTAAATATTGTGTAAGTGGACAACATCATTAGCAAATTCTACATGGGTCATTTGCCAATGAAAACCAAGTTTAATGCCAATATTGGTCATGCCATGTCTCTAAAGTGGTCACATGTAAGATAAAATGTTGTTGAATTGTTTTTTCATTATAGAATATCCATAATACAAGTTGGTTGGCACCTCACAACCACATACCGCCTCTTAATTTTCCCCAGTTGCCGCCTCCTAATTTGCCCACCTTGAGCACAAAAATCAAGCACGTCATAGCTTGGTGGATATCACTCCTAATTATGGAGGCTAGTGGGTGTAGTTTGACTTTTGTGAAGGTGACTAACCTAAACACGGTAATCCGCATTTCCATACAGAACATCGTCTAAATCGGTTACCTCATGAGTACATTAACACTTGACTCCCATTGGCTACACTAAGTGTACACGCATTGAAGTTGCCGCCGAGCCATGATCGGTTTCAGAAATGGCACTTCACCATTATGACGGCGGTCTAGTGCACAGGTAGAGGGTGGTTAACCGCTTTGGGTATTTCTACCTTACTTGAAGCAACATCTCCATGCTCAATATTTGCGACAAGAAACAAATATGCACCATTTGTAAGTTGCATAAGAGTCTTATTGTCCTTCATAGAACCATCTTTACATAATTAGCTTCCTTCTCACTAGAGCCCGTTATAGAAGAAACTCGTACATGCAACGACTTGTCATCTAGCTCTAAATCATATATAATACCACCATCACCTTTGCTTCATCACCCCCCATAGAAGACGAGCTTTTCACTCCTAATTTTGGAGACAAGTCATACTCAAGGATACCATACATGTGGTGCTCCTTAAGATCTCTATGACCTCCAAGAAAATTTCAACTATGGATTGAGATACGAGTAGGACTCACATATCCAAGAATTTTTTCCGACTTTGACTATGGTTGAATCATATGATGGAACCCTATGAACCCGTTCTTCAACACCTTCAAATTTTGGATTGCAAACTTTCAAATAAATCCAACAAGTAAACTCTCAAACAAACTCTCAAGCAAACCTTCAGACAAACCCTACAAGCAAACTCTCAAGCACACTCTGAAAGGAGGAGTTGTTAGGGTGGAGTCAACGCAACCTGGAGTAGGGGCGGAGCCAAAGGGGGGGGGGGGCTCAACCCCTTGTGACATCACTAGTAGAAAACTATGCCAAAACGACTACACATTTTTCTTTTTCGTTTTGCGACTGCAATTTTAAATTTTTTTGGGTGTATATTACACTGTTGGAAATGTATTTTCAAGACCTTTCCAACGGTATATTACAAGCCCCCAAATTCCTAAAATTTAAGTTGGTAAAACCAAAAAACAAATCTGTGGTCGTTTAGCGATTGCAGAGCAAGCTGGTCAAAAGAACCGCAATGGGAAAACGATTGCGGTTCTTTTTCACAATGTTTTCTACTAGTGCATTAAAGGAAAGTCGGGCATTTGCTTACTATTGGCGATGATTGGATGGTCGATCTGATGATCATCTATATCGAAAAGACCATTACCAAAGCTTTGGATATTAATGACATTATCAAATTTTTTATGGGGATGTCAGCTCGATGAGTCCAAATCTCTCAATAAATAACCAAATTCGACCACCTATTGAAATTTGAAAATAAAATTTACATTGGATATTTCCGTATTCTAAAGTCAGCCCCCCCAAGTCAAAATCTTGGCTTCGCCCCTGACCTAGAGAAGAGTGGACAAACAAGAGCAGGTAGGGTTTTGGGCAATGGATGAACTTGAAGTTATTGTCCATCATCCATGAAAATATTTGTTCACTTATTCATAAGAAGTGTCATCCGGAAAGTTACCATATTGATATAAAATACCATATGACACTAAATATCATATTAAGTGTAGCTTCTCTCCTGTCGTGCCCTCTCTCATGAGCTATGTAAAGTCACCACATTTGAGCTTCCAGCTCTTTTCTACCTAGATTCCACCATTAATAAAAAGGCCACTTCTCAAAGGGCTTGAACTTAACCCCTAAATTCCTAAGCACCATTCTCCCCAAAATTGGTTTCAAATCATTGTTTCTAAGAGACATGATTTAGGACTCAATCTATAGATGTTTTCGAGCATCCAACTGTACAAATATGATATCGGCCTTTGTATGAGCTATTCAAAAAAACAACCGTCCACGTGGCAATATGAATGAGAAACTAGTACATATGTGAAGGTATTATGGGCAGGGTAGATGATTGAAAACAAACTTTAACCCTACTAACATCATCAAATGGATGATAGGAGGAGACCCAATTGGGATGAAACTTTTTGCATAAGATTTCCAACGAAATTGTGAACTTTTGAGGCTTGAAATTTGTATGTTTGCACCAAATGTGATTTTTTGAGAGCCCTTGCAATGTGTAGCACTCTGTTTTACATTCAATCTTACATAATATTTTTTAAATAACTTAAAAAGCTAGGATAACCTATAACCTATAGGGGATCAAGTTTTTATGCTATATGGATGAGAGGTACCTTCATATGCGATAATTCCCTCTCTCCATATTCCTCAAGTCATGTTCATATTGAAGTGCACGATACATGCAATCCTTTAACATCAAGTATAAAAAGGGTACATTGACTTTCCAAGGTCCATCTAAGTGTCCTTGCGTTGAAAGGCAAATGTGCCTAATTTGGTGTCTGCTCTTAAGTAAACACCTATATTTGAGTGTTGAATGGTTGGGTGTGAATCTAAGAACAGACAACAAAAAGACATGCGGTGAAGAGAGATTGGACTACATACTCAAAATTTGTTAACCATTCTAGACATAGTAATCCAACATAATTAGGGGGAGGATCTAAATAACAAAGCATTTTCACTTTGACAATGAAAAGGATATTCTTAATAACTCCAAAATTTATGAGGATAGTGTCTATGCATAACATTGCTTAGCTCATGATGTGTGCTCACTTGCCCGACCCCAAATTCAGTTTGGCTACATTGAGCTTCCGGCATCCACACTACTTATTCCGGCATCCCATTGAATATGGTAGAGGCTTGAGCAATGTTATGTGTACACAATTTGGATTTGGTAATCATTTCGCACTACACTAAATATGATATATAGTGTCACTATGGTACCTTTTTGGATGACACTTCTTACGAATAAGTGAACAAGTAGTGTCATGGATGGTGGATGAGTTCATCCATTGGCCAAAACCCTACCTTCTCTTGTCAGCAACTTGTGATGAAATATTGTCATGGATGATTGAAATTTGGATGAAAAATCACTTGGTAAGTGACAGCAATTGCAACACTGTAAATGTATAATCCCCCATAACATTTACAACGAATGGAAAATAATGTTGGGTTAACATTGAGTGTTGGTGGCACTATACCGTGGTTTACAAATAGTATTGAGCAAGACATTTAGAATTGGTGACACTAAATATCGTATTTATTGTAGTTGCGTGTATAATTTCCTACATGAAGTGGGTGCAGAGAGAAAAAGTGTCCTTTTACGACCCGCCTACCTTACTTTGAGGGTAACTAAGTTGGGAACACCCTTATCAGCCTGAGGGGGTTGAGTGAGCTGGAGCGTAACCCCTACTGAGGGCCAGTTTACACCATGGACCATAAAGTTGGACCATGGAAGATGGCCTTTTTCCATGGTCCGACTTCATGGTCCAACATCCATGGTCCAATTTCTTAAAGAATCAATTTACAAAGCCTTTGGATCCCTCACTAGGTGTCAACCAAATGTGGACCAAGACAATGACCATGCACCAAAAGTGAATGTGTTGATTGTTTTAATATATGTCCAAAAAGGGAAATTCTGAAAAAAAATTAAAGTTTGACCATTATATTATCTACTCTTGTCTTCATCTTCTCTTCCCCAAAAAACATTTTATTAAAAAAAAATCATAACATCATTTCTCTGCCATGGGCCCTTGCCTTTTTCTACTAGAGCACCTCTTTTGCCTCTCCCACCGCAAAACCCGTTGGACCATGTTAGCAGATAATGTAGGCCTTGAAATATGCCTTTTTGAGACCTCAAACTCCATGGTCACTTTGACATTTTTTCCTTGGTGTAAACCGGAGTTGTCCTGGGACGAGTTCAATAGCCAATCATAGATTTTACAGGGCCTTGGGACGACTTCATGGTCCATGGTGTAAACAACCCATGAGCTTTGTTTGGGGAACATTGGTGTGCATGTGGGGAACTCCGAGGGGAATGCTCTAACTCTCTAAAACCCCCATGGCCTATTCCTTAAAAAATGGTGCATCACTAGGCATTGTCATCGAAGGGGGGGGGGTTTTGGAGATATCAAGTGTCTCGCAAACTTGTATTGGAAGAATGATAGAGCTCTCAAAATGTCGGGATTGCACTCTCGACATACTCTGCAAAAACATATGTGGCCCTATTGTGGGCAGGGATGTGCAAATGGACGTGACGCAGCCTTTTTGTGTCACGTCGCATCACAAATGATGTCACGCCATCACATCGTGTCACGTTGGGGCGTGACGCGCACTGACGTGGTAAAAAAGTTACTATACCAATTTTTTGTAACTTTTTTGGACGATTGATGTAGTCGACTGCTACAAGCAGTCGACTTCAGAAAACAAAAATTAAAAAATTAAAAAAATCTATTAAAAAATAGAAACCGTTAGATCTTCTTGGATTGAAGATCTAACGGTCCATGATTTTTTTAGATTTTTTAGATTTTTTTTAAAGGTTTTCCTTGAAGTCGACTGCTTTTAGTAGTCGACCAACTAGCCGACTGCTAATTACAGTCGATTGGTCTTGGTCGACTGCAAAAGTAATTTTTTGCAGTCGACTTAGCAAACGACTGCAAATAGCAGTCGACCTAGAAATCGACTGCAAAAAAACAAAAAAAAAATTCCAAAAAAAATTCTGGATTGTCAGATCTTCTTGGCAAGAAGATCTGACGGTCCAGAATTTTTTTCAATTGTTTTTTTTGCAGTCGATTGCAAATAGCAGTCGAATAAGCAATTGACTGCCAAAAAAAATTCAAAAATTCAAAAAAAAATTCTGGACCGTCAGATCTTCTTGCCAAGAAGATCTGACGGTCCAGAATTTTTTTGGAATTTTTTAATTTTTTTTTTGCAGTCGATTTCTAGGCAGGGATGTACAAATGGACGTGACGCGGCCTAAACGCGTCACGTCGCGTCACGTCCAGGGTGTGACGCCAAACGGACGTTACTGTAGTAAAAAAAATTACTAATGGGATTTTTTTTTCAGATAAGTAATTATTTCGACATCAATACAGGCAGTCGTCTACCATGGTCGACTGCTATATAGGCAGTCGACCACTTAATCGACTGCTAACTCAGCAGTCGACTACAATGGTCGACTGCTAATGTAGCAGTCGACTAAGTGGTCGACTGCTATATAGGCAGTCGACCACTTAATCGACTGCTAACTTAGCAGTCGACCATTGTAGTCGACTGCTAACTTAGCAGTCGACTACAATGGTCGACTGCTAATGTAGCAGTCGACTAAGTGGTCGACTGCTATATAGGCAGTCGACCACTTAATCGACTGCTAACTTAGCAGTCGACTACAATGGTCGACTGCTATATAGGCAGTCGACCACTTAATCGACTGCTAACTTAGCAGTCGACTACAATGGTCGACTGCTAATGTAGCAGTCGACTAAGTGGTCGACTACTATATAGGCAGTCGACCACTTAATCGACTGCTAACTTAGCAGTCGACTACAATGGTCGACTGCAAATGTAGCAGTCGACCATGGTAGTCGACTGCCAATGTAGCAGTCGACTACCACCGTCGACTGCTATATAGGCAGTCGATTACCATGGTCGACTGCCATATAGGCAGTCGATTACCTTGGTCGACTGCCAATGTAGCAGTCGACTACCACCGTCAACTGCCTGTATAGCAGTCGACCATGGTAGTCGACTGCCAATGTAGCAGTCGACTATCTTCGTCGACGGCCAACATAGCAGTCGACCATGGTAGTCGACTGCTACATTGGCAGTCGACCATGGTTGATAGTCGACTGCTATGTTGCCGTCGACGAAGATAGTCGACTGCAGTTGTAGCAGTCGACCATTGCCGTCGACTGATACTATTAACAAACAAATGCAGTCAACATCATATGTTTGTTGGGTTAAATTTTAATGGTTTGGGTATAGTGGAATATGGATGGATGGAAGTAGTTTAGGAAAAATGTGATTAAAGCCAACAATGATATGTAGAAGAAGAAAAAAACCGCGTTGTATTAAAACAAGTATATCGTAAAGATATAAAAAATATACAAGGTTTAGGGTTTATCAATGATACACGCATACTACCTTAACCCCTACGATGTTGCCTAAAGAACTAAACAGACTAAACACTATCCTTAACCTCAGTTCTCCAGCAGTCTATCGGCTCATCCCACCCCACAAACGGCATCTGCATCCGTAGTTTGGCGATGGTCAATGAAATGCGGTTCGACACGTTCTCGCATGTCAATGCACTCAAAGTGACATCCCAAATTTTCCTTCCTTCATTGGCAAAGAGAATTCGGTCATCACCATCGTTGCAAAGTTGTCGAGCAATCATGCCGACCGCATAACACTCAGCCTCCGCGGTGTAATATACATCGGGATCATGGTGTCTCCTGTTTTGGATGTAAAACAGTTCCGGCGCCACCCAAAACTTCTCCTTCCTCAATTTTTCCTTCGCTTCTACGGTTTCCGCATGCCATAGCGATAGGACATCCTCACCCGAATGCGTTGCACATCCCCAATCGCACACCCCAATCTTGAGGCTCCCGTCCGATTCCCAATGCAACATAATGTTGTCAATGGATAGATCGTTGTGTTGCACATTTGCAGCGTGCAAAGCCTCCATGATCCATAACAATGCCCAAGCCAACTTTACCCTCTTCGCCCGGAACTTTTGGACTTGGTCATAGAGTTGCCATTCGGTTGCGTCCATTGTCAAAATGTTGGCATTTGGGCGGTGGGCTCTATCCCGAATGAACATCTCTCGTAGAGTGCCCCCGTTCCACCATAGTGTATAGCCCGCATTGGACACACTGTTGATTAACCAAAATTTGATGAAACCTAGATGCGTGCTCTTTAAAACGCATGCCTCCGCACTTACTTGGATACGAGCTTTTTGCCTATCCGACGTCTTTGGGGTCTTTTCAGCCACGTAATCTCCGGTGGAAGACGATCGTCGCCCTCGATCCTCACCTTCCTCACCTCCCCGTAACCCCCCACCTTCTTTATGCTCTTCAAACTCACGACATTTTCCGTATCGGGAATTCACAATAGTTGGCATGGGCCCGACACCCTTAGCCACTTCTCCAATTTCTCCGCCTTCCAAGGAATTATTTTGGAGGCCGTCTTGGACAATCCTTTGGCCACGGGATCCCACCACAAAAATATTTCCCGGATTCTTACAGCTCGAGGGCTCAACACCTCGCCTGTTTCGCCCTCCGGGAACATGTTCTCAACCAATTGCTTGAGGTTGAAAATACCATTTTGGGCCTTATTCTTCACCCATGAATCGAACCCCGCAAGATTCCTATCACCGCTAAACTCGGGGCCATCCACTTCCTGTCGAATAGCAACCTCCATGTCCCTTTTAATTATCTCAACCCTTTTGTGTTTCGGCTGCTCCAAAAAACGGAATTTGATGCCGGCCTCCCCATTCCTCAAATACCAGTCAACTATGGCTTGGTGGACCTTTGCTGTATAGCATCCGAGAATTTTACCCTTGGTTTCCCGCTCCTACTCGACGACCCTGAGGCCGCGGAAGCCCCTCCTTGGCTGCTCGTAGGGGCACCGGCATTTGGGCGGACGGGAACGGTAGTATCTGAACGGGGGGTAATATTGGCTCCCGTTCCCGAAGCACTTCCTGATCCCACATCGGAATGTCGTTGCCGCTTAGGGGGCCGTTTGTGCACCCTGCCGGGTGCATCCGGCTCGTCCTCCGGCATCCTCCAACTTCGATCCTCCATCGTGTTTAAAAACACGCTATTATTGTGTTCACAAACACAACTCAAATGTGTTCACAAACACGGCCGTATTCACACCGCTCCACCGCAAAAAATCGGATCCAAAATTGGCAAGAGTTTGCACCCTAAACCAATCTTCCAACCGCCCCCTAGGCCCTCTCAAAACATTAGGCAAAGGATGCTAGGCATGCTTAGTCCCAATGTCCCGCTTGAGGAGGGGTGGTTGAAAAATGATGTCAATGAGGCCTCCCCACTTATATATATAGGTTGGGTGGGCCTCACACCGACGGTACGACCGGACGCCGCGCCCCTGGATCCTGACCGTTGGACCGTGCATCATCCAACGGCCAGGATGGATGCGACGATTGGTCGACTGCTATACGGCAGTCGACCATCCAGTCGACTGCCAGATAGCAGTCGACTCTGGATAAGGCAGTCGACAATTAGCAGTCGACCGCGGCGTCGACTACTATGTGGCAGTCGACGTGTGGGCCGACTGCATTTAGCAGTCGACTGCGGGGGTCGACTGCCATGTCGACTGCTAGTTTGCAGTCGACCCTGGAAGTCGACTGCCACGTCGACTGCCAAACAGCAGTCGACCCCCGATGTCGACTGCGAATGGCAGTCGACGTGGCAGTCGACCGCCATGTCGACTGCGAATGGCAGTCGACGGGCAGTCGACCGCCATGTCGACTGCTAGTTTGCAGTCGACCCCGGAAGTCGACTGCCACGTCGACTGCCAAGCAGCAGTCGACCCCCGATGTCGACTGCGAATGGCAGTCGACGTGGCGGTCGACTGCCATGTCGACTGCTAGTTTGCAGTCGACCCTGGAAGTCGACTGCCACGTCGACTGCCAAGCAGCAGTCGACCCCCTATGTCGACTTCGAATGGCAGTCGACGGGCAGTCGACCGCCATGTCGACTGCTAGTTTGCAGTCGACCCCGGAAGTCGACTGCCACGTCGACTTCCAAGCAGCAGTCGACCCCCGATGTCGATTGCGAATGGCAGTCGACGTGGCGGTCGACTGCCATGTCGACTGCTAGTTTGCAGTCGACCCTGGAAGTCGACTGCCACGTCGACTGCCAAGCAGCAGTCGACCCCCTATGTCGACTGCGAATGGCAGTCGACGTGGCAGTCGACCGCCATGTCGACTGCTAGTTTGCAGTCGACCCTGGAATTCGACTGCCACGTCGACTGCCAAGCAGCAGTCGACCCCCGAAGTCCGCTGCGAATGGCAGACATTGGACCTCCCCCCTCCAAACATAAACAAATTGCTTTTGCAATGGATCCTATAGCAGATTACTCTAAACACTTTTAATATCATAGCATCTTTTATATTTAGTGCACGTTCAAGCGTCGGGACTATAAAGGGTTCACCGCTCATTAGCATTCATCATTCCCCCTCGCTCTAGTTGGCCTTGATTGCCTTTTGGCATTCGTTGCAAGTGGAGAGAGGTAGTAGGTTATATTGGGATGGGCACGCGAAACGAATGGAAGCCTTGGTTTGTGCCCAAGGAGTGGACTCCAACGTCCAAGAAGGTCGAGTGCAAATTTTGCGCGTTGGAATTAGTTTATAGGAAGGACCGCATGGTTGCCCATTTGGGATACCAAAAAAATGACGGCAAGATGCGGGGGGTGGCATTGTGTCAACGTCAAGGGCCGATTGTAAAGTCTTTATTTTCGAGGTGCGGCGGATCGTGGCCGCCAATTCCGGATGACTTTGTGGACGAGTGCGTTGAGGACGGGGGAGAAGCTGTGGTCGGGTCCCAACAACAAGCGTCATGCGGTGCATTGTCGAACACGAACGGAAGCCAAACCGCTCCACCATCGCCCGCACCGTCAGTGGCAAGGGAGTTGGTGTCCGGGACGACTCCCGAACCCCACCGACGTTCCCAACGGCAAATGAGACTGAAAGAAGGGTTGCAAAATTCGACAAAACGAGACTTGGATACAAAATGGTCGCAAGCCTTTTATGAGGCTAATATCCCCATTAGTATTGTCCGCCATCCCGCGTTCATCCAGGCCGTTAAGGCAACCGCCGAGGCTAGAATTATGTACAAACCCCCAACATACTATGCAATGCGCAAGAGTTTACTTGACGATGCACGGTTCAATACACAATAAATCGTGGAGTTGAAGACAACATCATCCATCCACAAATATGGGTGCACTATTTGTTCGGACGGATGGGAGAATGTTGTCCACCGCCCTTTGATGAACGTCATGCAAATTTGTCCGGCGGGCGATGTGTTCCTTGGTTCCATCGACACCACCGGTAGCACAAAGGATGCCGCCTACGTGGCCACCGAGGTCAAACGCTACATCGTTGGAGTGGACCCCACAAAGGTTGTTCAAGTTTGCTTCGATAATGCGGCGGCCATGAAAACCGCGGCGAGCAATATTAGCCGGGAATGGCCACACATATATTGGCAAGGGTGTGCGGCGCATTATTTGAACTTGTTGTTGAAGGATTGGGGTAAACAACGATGGGCGAAGGACGTCGTAGACAAGGCGAAGGACATTGTCAAATACATCGGGGCCCACCAATGTCCGACGGCGGTCTTTCTCACCTACTCGCCCAATTTGGGCTTGAAGATGCCCGGGTCCACACGATTCGCCACCAACTTCCTCATGATTGACCGGCTTCTAAAGGTGAGACATGCTTTGGAACAAACGGTTATTCATCCCGATTGGACCGCCTACGTGAACAAATTAAATAGAGGAGGCGATGATCGAAGGAGAAGTGCAATGGAGGCACGTCAAATCAAGACAACGGTTAATGACGATAGTTTTTGGACAAGTTGCGATAATTACCGCCACATGTCGGAGGAGGTGTTGAAAGCATTGAGAGTGTTTGATGGCGTTGAACCGGCAATGGGCAAGGCTTGGTTTACCATGAAGAACTTGGAGAAACATGTGCTTAGCCTAAGGAATCATCCTTTCAACCTAGCACACAACCTCGCTACCTTGGCCGAAGAAGATTTCTACAGCCGGTGGCGTATGATGACCACGGACCTACACCATGCCGGTGCAATCTTGAATCCTTATTTATTGGACGACAACGTCGTCCACGAAGACGCGGCCGTTAAATCCGGATTCTTGGACGCCATGAGGAGGTTGACCACGGGCAAGGACGGTCATTACGGTCGGATTGTGGCCGAATTTCAAGCATTCAAAGAGCGTAGGGGCGCGTTCGCCAATATGCCCCTAGCCATGGAAGCCAACATCCCACCCCACGAGTGGTGGGACCTCGTGGGCGAAGGTGGCACCCACTTGGCCCCTTTGGCAAAGCGAATATTGGCCCAAGTGTGCTCCTCTTCGTCTTGCGAAAGGAATTGGAGTAGTTATTCGTTTGTGCACAACAAGACTAGAAACCGGTTGAGTTCGGCGAGGGCCGAAAATTTGGTGTACATTTATACCAATTCACGGTTGGCACGGGAGAGGGTTGATCGGGACTCGGCCGCATGGTATCTAGTGAACATGATGTCCGAAGACTCCGACTATTCGGCCGACGAGGATATAAATGGTGACCCCCCCCGCGGGACCCGGCGGGGATTCCTCGGGGCCTTCGGACAACGAGAGCGATGGGGGACATGGTGGAGGGAATCTGGGCCTTGACAACCACAATGATCCGTTTGCATACGATGGACTTGACGCCGAGGACGATGGTGATCTTCACATGTGGGCCAACATAGCCGGTCGGGAGTTTCTCTCTACTACGCATGTGCGTCCCGCTACGCCGACAACTACAATACCCGATGTACCGGTAGACATTCAACCCGTAGTGGATGAAGATGTAGTGGCCGAACCACATGTGGATGAAGCTCTTGAAGCGGCTCCGAACCGGATGGACATGGACGAAGTCCCACCACATGCTTTCCCCATTCATCCACCGACGGATGTTGTGCCCACTCCTATTGTGCCGACAACATATGCACAACCCATGCAAACTACACCACCCTTTCCCGAGCCCCACGGAGAGGGCACGTCCAATGTTGTCCTTAACACTAGTCCATTGCGAGGTATTGGGCAATGCCCGGCCGTTGCGCGAGCACCGGAATCCGACTCGGATGACACATTGGCGCAACACATTGCGCGTCGGGCCCCAACAATACCACGCATGGGCTCCCGGTTGGTTGGTGCCACCATCGGCATGCGCGCCCCATGCCCCACACCGGCTAGGCCACCCCCTAATATTGCATTGACAAACTTTGGTCGGACCACGAGAGGTCAAAAAAGAAAACGACAAAGGGATGTGCGAGAATGGAGGACTACCGGGGCCACCCCACTTGCACGTCCACAAACTGACGGCGTTATGGATGCAACGGGTTCAAGACCAATGGTATCGATTAGAATGCCAAGGGTTGGCACACGGCTTAGTCGAATTCCCGGCCCGGCAATTGATGGCCACGAGTCCGACGCCCGAACAGATGACAATGCCAGCACGGACGATGAATCCGGCGTAGGCGAAGCTCCCGATGATAGTGATTACCAAGCACCGCCCCCAAGGGTAGCTGTGGGAGGGCCACGCAGGACAAGGAATTCTATTCCTCAAGACAACGATAATGCCCCTTCATGAATGAATATTTATAGTAATGTCAAATGTCCTATGGTGTTCAATGGGTTTAGTTGTATTGGTGATCAATTTTTGTAATAACTATTTTTGGGTATGTTTGTTGAAAAAATAATGTGAATTTCAAATTTGTATGTTGGATGTTGACTAGAAATTGAGCCTACATGTATGATGTAGGGTTTAGGAAATGAATGTCCAATGTGCACTAAGGTTAGGACTCAGGAGTAGGACACATGGAAATGATTTGTAATGCCAATAGGCCCTATGTAGTGTTGCATTTTTTATTCTATAGGTCGGAGGCGGCATTATAAAATAATTTTAAGAATATTTAAGACTACTTTTATGTTTTTATTATTGAAAATCATCGAAGACATCAATCCGTGAGGTCCTTTATGGCAAATCATTGTCGAAAACATTCCCCTCTTCTAGGATTAGGTCATCGAGCTCTGCTCCGCCCAAATATTGATCCAAGAATGATGACATTGTAAATGCAGACCACCATTCACGACTTGTCCGATGTGCCATGTGGGGCGTTATGTATTCCAATATTTGCCAATTTGTGTGGCAAATTGGCAATGCTCAAGGCTCAAACATTGCCATTGAGTTTGAATGTACTAATGCTATATGGTAATATGGAACAATTGTCAAAGTTGAGCGTGTCTATATTTGCCCTATTGCCATGGATTGGCTATAGTCGTGAACTTATAATAAAAAAAATTTAAAAATGCCGTAGAAATTTGTCGAGGATTTTAAAATGCATTTTAAATGTGTATTTTAAGATAAAGTAAAAATAAATGCACCTCTAGCCCTATGTCATGTGGGAGGATGAAATGAATGTCCAATGTGCACTAAGGTTAGGAGTAGGACATATGGAATTGATTTGTAATGCCAATAGGCCCTATGTCATGGGCGAGGATGGAATTAATGTCCACACACACACACATATATATATATATATTGCAAATACCCCCAAATATATATATATATATATATTGCACATACATCCATATATATAGCGCATACATATAGAACATACGGTATACCGGGAACCCACATATATATTGCACATACACATACATATTGCAATTTGCACGTACACCCATACATGTTAGACATACATATTGCACACGGGTGTAGCTAATAAGGAAGTTATCATTTGTTTAAATAGCGATCCACTTTTATTTCACATTACGGATCATATCTTTTACATAGTGCGATTATATCCACTAGGCCTAAACACATATACAATGTGTTTGCTAGGATTAAATCGGCGAACTATATAGAACATGAACCGCTACATCTACATAGAAAAATTATAATGTCAATAGTCGCTCCGAAGGACAAATCCAAAAGTTGGTGCATCGACGATATTCGGCAGAACGTTTGTCGACTTGAAGCCAATATTCTCCATTCTCCACAAGCATATCCCGCAAGTATTCAAGTTCCATTATGAAAATATCGTTGAGCCGAGCATGCTGAACTTGCCATCGAATTGGGATGGCAATGCGTTGCGTATGGCTGAACATGAAGAGGTTCAGTCGGAACGCTCGCAACAATTCGGCGAGCTCCGAAGTCCCTCTCACGCCCCTAAATCGATGCCCCATTGGTATGTCTACGTCCCAAATCGACATACGCAACGCATTGTAGACTTCTCCCATACCAAAATGTTCCCGCCAAGCTTTGTTACTCCCATGTATTTAAAAATACATATGAGAGTTAAAAAATTCGCCCTCACTTCACACCCCCGCCCATACTCTCCTCGGTGATATGGCTCCAAAATAGGCTCTAGGACCTTCGGCAATATGTGCTCCCCCACAATTTCCGCGGTCAATCCGGGTAAAATGGTCGACGGTGCCATGTTTGGCACAACCCTGAAATAGCAGCTTCTCCGCTCCTTCTCCCTTTGTTCTCCGTTTGCAAAGCTTGCTAAAACAGGCTATGGCCAATGGAGAACTTGGGAATGAGGGAAATGGGAGGTTGGATTGCTATATATATGCATCTTTTGTCATGATTGTATGCATTTAATGCATGATTTGACTAAGCTAACGCTCTTCCCAAACCCTAACGCCTAATTTCGACTGCTGGGCAGCAGTCGATTCGCATATTCGACTGCTGGGCAGCAGTCGACTGTGGATGGTCGACTGCTACACAGCAGTCGACTGATAACATCGACTGCTGGAAGGCAGTCGACTGTGGATGAATGACTGCCTTCCAGCAGTCGACCATCTTAGTCGACTGCTAGGAAGCAGTCGATTTTATCAGTCGACTGCTGTGTAGCAGTCGACCAGCCACAGTCGACTGCTGGGCATTTATCAATCGACTGCTGCCCAGCAGTCGATTTACATAGTCGACTGCTATGAAGCAGTCGATTTGCATAGTCGACTGCTGTGTAGCAGTCGACCATCCACAGTCGACTGCTGTGTAGCAGTCGACCATCCACAGTCGACTGTTGTGCAGCAGTCGACTATGCAAATCGACTGCTACAAGGCAGTCGACTGTGGATGGTCGACTGCTACACAACAGTCGACTGCCTTGCAGCTTAATTTAGACAACTAATTAGACACACCCGTAACCCAACCTGCCAAATCATTGGATGCCACCCGAGGGCCCACACTGCGATATCCCTATAAAATCAAGTGTGCTACCTACCATGAGGCCACCTTGCCTCGTAGTGATTTTGAGGACCTTGTATGCGTCGCGTACATTGCCCAAGATCAACTACGGTGTGGGCAATCCATAGGATTGCGATGGCTGGGAGTGGCAAGATACGGGATGCGGGTGGTTCGTCAAGAAGTATGTATTACAATCCCCGACACGCATGGGGCTTGCCGGACGAACCGGACGAATTTACACCCGAGGTGGTTGCAGAGAACACTCGAAATGAGGACGATTTGCGCAGTGTTTTACGTCCGATTCAAGGGTTCACTGAATTCTATTGGGTTCGACTGCCTAGGAGACAAGTTGATCGTCACCACCGCGGATACTTGGACGCCCAAGAAAGGCCCGCATGCCGCATCGGTTACAAGGAAAAACTTTTCCCATGGCACTTGTTTCAGGACCTTAGCGACGTTCTCACGAAGGGAAAAAATCAATTGTATTTTCGAAAAAACTATGGGACCTTGTGGAGGTTCTACCAAACCATAAAACACTCGGTGCATGACGCAATTCATTGGGGGTTCAACCGGTGCACCGCGCACCAAAAGGAATACCGGGTGTATAGAGAGTACACACTTAGGTCGTCAATGTAAGATTTGCCCACGAATATGGTGAGAGCGTAGTATCAAGTTTGTACTTGCACGTATACTTACGTATGTTGGTAAGTTGGAAATGCGCAATATATGAATTCCCAGCAATATTGCGGTGATGTTTTCCGCTTGGTGTGAACTTATAATCATGCCACATGGAATCATTGTCACAGTTATTTGCATCGATACGTGTTTGATTCAAGTGCAAATGCATGTAGATGCAAAGTCCATGGTTTAATTGGATGTTTGTGGCAACCGATTGTGTGGGCAAACATAAGAAATGATCATTGTGCGACACTTGTACATTACTCCCAAAATTGATAGTGAACAATAATTCACTTATAAACATTTCCAAAATCATGGTTTTTCCCGCATTGTGTACAATTGAGTATCAAATAATGCCTCCTAGTCCAACGCCTATCTCACAAACACTAGCCAACATTCCTAATCCGGCTCCGAATCACTATCCAATGCAATGGGGGGTCCACGGCTTGAGCTTGCACCGTTCAGATTTGGTGGCCGTAGTGTCCGGCGCCTCGCCTCACGCCTGCTCTCGGTGATGGGCCATAGTTCTTGCGCCGCAGTCTCCCGGTCAGCTTGTGCACGAGCGCGCGCGCGGTCTCCAATGTGCAACCCCCTCGCGGCATTCGGATGGCGCAGGACGTCTTGCATGGTGGGGCTAGAGGCCCCGTCACGGATGTCCAAAAGGCCGTTGACGTATTTCCACTCATTCATCCGGATTTGGACGTCCACCTCATTGAAGCTACCCTCTTGTGTAACGGCCTCCTGCCTCTCCAGATCGGCCTCAAAACTTGTTGTGTCCAACACGTGTTCCACATCCCAAGTTGTTTCCTCGCCCGGGACCGGTTCCCGTGGTAATACCCCCACTGTCACATTGCCGTTGGAGTCATACACGTATCCGTGGGGGTGAGGACCTGGGACGTATTCACCCGTCTCTCCGGCATGCCCACCCACAACACGGTACAAAAATGCCCTCAAACCTACGGCCTGAGGAGAGGAGCCGGGGTAAAACTCATGAGCAACCCTTGTGTACATTTCAGGCGTGAAGTTTGTCGGGTAGCCTCGCAGGTCCTTCAAATACCTCCGTGCACGCCAGCTATAAGCAGGAGGATCGCCGTATTCTGCGGGCGGCACACCATGGATTATTGTGTATTCAAAATCGGGAGGCATTCCCCATTGCACTCCGAATTGCTCGTACAACCTTCGATGCAGAGGGGCTTGGCACGTAGGACAACGGCGTGTTTGCAACATGTGTGGCAACAAACAATTCGGGTGGACCATGTGACCGCACGACCCAACGATCCATGCGCCTTCGGGTCCCCAAGGATTGGAACAAATGGGGCACATGCTCCCGTCCTTGATCCAATCGGGGACGCATGGCCACAACAAGGCTGGTCTGGCCGGGGGTATCACGATGCGGGATGATACTGCGGTATCCCATTGGAATTCATCCTCGGGCCTCTTGGTCCACGCAATACTGGGGTAATGGTCGTCATCGACCGGGAGGTTCTCAGGATACATGAAATCCAATGGCGGCCACGAGGTAAAAAGAAGCCGTCGTTCGGGCCACTGTTCGCCGTGGTCCCTATAGTGTGTCAGCTCGTCCATCAATGCCCTCTCACGCGTGGCGAACATGATAGTGGCTGTGACCATGCCCATGTAGTCGTCCTCCAACAACCGGTTCCAGGTTCCTCCTAATGACCCGGTCGTAATCAACCCTCATTGCCTCCAAGTTTGTTGTGGGCGACGGCTCCCGCCCTTGTCCATCACTACCAGACATTGCTTGCGGCAGTTGTGGCGCATCAGCCCTCGCAAGTTCAAGGTCGGTCAAACGTGCAATCTCGGCCTTCAACCCTTGGACCTCCCCGGCGTGTGCACGTCGGACCATCTCCAATTCCCGTTCGTGGTCAGATTTGCATTTTGCCAACTCCGCCCTCAATGCCTCCACAACGTCGTTGTCGGCAACTACCAGTGGTGGGGATGGCACCGCCGATGCCATCTCCACATCAACGGGCGAAGATGGAGGACAAACCAACCGGGAACCATGTGGCGGTGTCACGTGGACCCTTTGTCGCCGGCTAGGTGGTTCAACCGGCAACCCTATGACAATGTTGTGCTCGTCCATGTTTGACTCGGCGGCCGGTGGAATCCCCACAATTTGATGATCTGGTCCCGCAAGGAAATCAAAATAAGATCGGACCTTCAAAGGATTCATTGGAGTTTGCCATGCCAATGGAATCGGACGGCCAACGTTCCGTCCTAGCACGGCACTTGGTATGACCGTGACCCGGCGTGCCTGCCTCAAGTCCGGGCTCGTGCGGGGTATGGTGGACCAGTCGATATCCACTCCCAAAATTACCTCCGCGTAGACCATTTGGCATAACCACATTAGCATATGCCCGCGATCAAATTCCCTCGGTGCACCCCACAAGAAATCCCACACCTCCTTGCACCGTTCTCCAAATATTTGATGGCTCACCTCCCTCCATATGCCATAGCGTTGTCTAGACATCCGTTCAGCATTCGCGCTAGGAACGAACATCCTCGTCAAATGGGTCCACTCTACGTACCTTCGGACTGTGCTATACAACCACATGCCCCTCTCATTTTGCCAGCCGGGATTGGCGAGAATGTTCGGGTCCCGCGCCACTTCCAAATTGATTGGTTGCGGCCTGCCCCTCGGCGCATTGCCGCGTCTTCTAGCGCCTGCCGACCCCGGTCTCACTTGCGGAGTCCCCCCCGGGTCCAAATCCCCGCCACGTGGAGGTTCCGGCGGCAAGTTATCTTCGTCTGCCATCGTTGCCCCTAACCCCTAGCTTTGTATGCCTACTATAAATTAAACCTAATATGGTAGCACTTCCAAAATAAGCGCCACCACCCACAATTTTTTTCCCAATCCACTAAAACCAAATTAAGGCCGTTCAAAGTTCAAACTACATAATTAGATTTAAACCACTTTCAAAATAAGTGTTCACATATAACAATTTCCGGTATGGTTCAAACTAACCGCAATGGGGTACAATGTAGACCGTATGTAGGTGGGTTGCAATACACACGTTAGGCAATAACAGTATATCGTATGCACCGTATACGTATTTCAGTACGTATGTCCACCTGTAGCCCTCCAGCTCACCTCTATCTCCAAATGGCAAGGGCTGATTAACAACCTAGGCCCAAATGGAGGGAGGTGGGAGTGAGGGAATGAGGGAAGTGGGGTCCATATATACCCCAAGGAGGCGTCCTTTCGATTAGACGCCCCCTGGACCAACCCATGGACGCCACGTGCCCATGGGTGTCTCTACGCGACTGCTCGTGAGCAGTCGCACCCCTTCGTCGACTGCTATTAGCAGTCGACCATGGGGTGCGACTGCTCACCAGCAGTCGCAACCCATTCAAGTCGACTGCTGATAGCAGTCGACCATAAGGTGCGACTGCTCACCAGCAGTCGTCCGCACTTTGTCGATTGCTATTAGCAGTCGACTTGGGTTGTCGACTGCAGTTGGGCAGTCGACTGTCTTTGTCGACTTCTAATAGCAGTCGACTTGAAGGGCAGACGACTGCTTGTAAGCAGTCGCATCCCTTCGTCGACTGCTATTAGCAGTCGACGAAGGGGTGCGACTGCCCACTAGCAGTCGTCTGCCCTTCTTCGTCAACTGCTAATAGCAGTCGACGAAGGGGTGCGACTGCCCACCAGCAGTCGTCCGCACTTTGTCGACTGTCGTCAGCAGTCGACACACCTATACGACTGCCCTTTAGCAGTCGATTCAGTGTGTCGATTGCCTAGTAGCAGTCGCTGTAACTCGTCGACTGCCCACTAGCAGTCGACACTGTTGACGACAGTTTACCCTGTGTGACGACAGGGTAAACTGTTTTACCCCCCCCAAACGGACGTGACGTTTTCAGGTCTGCCGTCACGTCGCTGTCACAGGACGTGACGCGACGTGACGTGTAATCCCTGCTTCTAGGTCGATTGCTATTTGCAGTCGACTTAGCAGTCGACCAGGGGGTTGACCGCGTCAGTTTACCCCTGGGGTAACTGCCGGATTTACCCCCCTTGGACGTGACGTTTTTTGGTCAGCCGTCACGTCGCTGTCACAAAATGTGACGTGACGTGCAATCCCTGATTGTGGGCATTTCCAACTCCACATACAATCACGATAGTAAGATTGGATTAAAAAAAATGGTTCATCCTGTTAGCAATTGTAAACATGTCAACTTAGACTCGTACATGGAATTAAGATACAAAATTCAAAAGAGGTCAAGGTGAAGATTTTTTTAATTTTTTTATAAATTTCTAAGTGATCACATAGCCCCCCCCCATTGTGCTAAGTATTGAACCTAGAATGATGTCTACAAGTCTTTAATGTCTGTACCTAGCTCCAAACCTTGTCATATACCACTCAAATGTAGACGTCACATTAAGAAGAGAACAACCACATAAGGCCCACACAAGCTACTTGCGAAATGAAAGAGTTACAATTTTGGCATGTAGGTCACTAAAGGTCTTTGGGTATTATTCGTTTCGCTTTTCATGTCCTCCAACTTCTACCAATTCGATTTACACAATGTAACGAGTATTGCATTAGAGCAAATCTATGATGAAGCATCAACAACAATCGGATGAAACGTTGGACCTCCCTTGATTTAGTTATCAAAAGTGCATGTTTGTTGACTCCTTTAATTGATACATAAGTTCTCCCAGTTGCGTTGATGAGGTCCAGTTAACCGCTCACTAGGGCACATGTAATGTTGGCATGGGTGAAATATGTTGTTGGTCTATGTTGTTTAGGCGAGCGGAGTTAATGTTATGTGGTGGCGGCGGCTTGTGAGTGGTTACTCTCATAAGAGTTTTGACACAATCGTAGCCAAGAACTAGCATTCAGATGAGCGGCTATGGGTTAACCTATAGATAACACTATATTCGTTAAATTGAGACTTTTTGGGCATTTTGAGACATTCACATAAATAAGAACAAGGATAAATGGAACACATATTGGAGAAAGTTGTAAGATTGGAACACTTTGAAGCGGGTGTTCATACCAAGAAGCCCATTAATAACTCATATTTGTGATGGTTTAGGGTGGGCAATCTAAACCTGAGACCATATTGAACAGGTAATCTCAAAACATTCATATTATTGCACAGAAAATATGAGAGCTTGTATGAATATGGTTTAGGTAGGGCAATCCAAACCGTAGACCATATTGAAGGGGCAATCCCCTAACACTTATATTATTGCAAGTACCATATACAATGTATGGCATGAGAAACTGAATAGCATAGTAATGGCACAAATCCATTGGATAGTGCGGCCTAAAATCATCCCGCCTACATGCAATGTCTACGCCCTACAATGGCCTATCTAGGCTGGGAGACCGCATCTTTTTCTTTTGCCGCCGCTTGTTTAGCTCGCATCGCCTCAACATTTCTGAGAATCTCTGGCCCTCGACTATAGCCGAGTTTTGGATGCGGGCCCACCATAACACATTTTGGATTGTGTCGACCGCCCGAATTATAAGACGAGGAATTCGAATACGACGACGTAGACTGTCCGGCATATCGGCGCATGGCGTAGTGACGCTCCAGCTCAATGGACGCATTGGCCCGCGGAGGTTTGGGGCTGGACGCAACCTGGAAGTCATCAAAGAAAACCAAAAAAAACACGGGTTAGTTTGAGGAGAAAGACCCAAACATATATATATTGCACGCCCCACTTAAGGGAGAGGGATTGTAATGTATTGTGGGCGATCACCTTGGCAGTAGGGGCGCTCGCGTCCGAGTTGGATAGGACGGGGAAAGCGTCGCGCAAAGGGACATGCAGGGGTCCACTCTTTGCAGGCCGAGCGCCCATCGCCAGTCGTCGTCAGGGTGCAACGGCGCCGCCGGGGCGAGAGGGGGACGTCCGGACGCAGCCGCGCTTTGTGCCCTTGAGTGGCGACGGAGACGGAGACTGCCGGAACATTTGCTTGGGCGGGGGGCTATCGACGACGCCGGCGTCAATAGGCTCCTTGGAGTAGTCAATGGTTGAAGCGGCGTCATAAACGGTCTCATAGAAGAAGCTCCCCAAGTTTGAGTCACTGACGATGTCAATGGAGGGCTCCAAACGCTGGCGCCAAAATGGAAACAAAACAAAACAGAACCCAAAGGGAAGAGGGAGAGATAGAGCATGTGAAAATCAAGATACATATGAAGAATATATTACACAAAGTGGGGGCGCCCCCACACACAAACACACAAACACACAAACACACATGTACTCTCTCAAATGAGCTTGTTAAATTTCGCGTGGGAGAACAACTCTCTGTACAAATGGTCTCGTGGATCCAAGTATCTCTCGCCTATGGGATTACTCCTAACAAACTGGTTTACGGGCAGCCCGCTACCGCAGAGCGTCTGCAAGTACTTAACAAGGTCTAACAAAAATCGGTCCCGGACCTTCTCGATCGTCCACGTAGGGCAAACAATGAAGTTGGCCGTCGGGTTCAATAAGTTCTTGGAAGCGCTGTCGTCCACCATGAGCGTGTTCTCGCGGGTGGGACGGACGTTGTAGGGGACGCCTATCAAGGACGGTCGCTGGTCCCAAAAAATCGGCTTCAAGACCTTGAGATATTGGGGGGACGCGGGGTTGTTTGGTTTTTTGACGACTTTGCCGTCCGGTGTGTACAATATTCTACACGCTTCCTGTGCTAGGACCAAGCAGGGGGGCTCGAAGCCCTTGAGGATGAACTCCACGACCGCATTGGTGTTCTCGGCCGTCATGGAGCTCCACACGACCACCCACCATTTGTTTTGGGCGATCTGCAGGAAGCGTCGAAGCCACGGGCGGAGGTGCACTAGCTTTGTCTTAATGTGCGTGGGCGGCCCGTCGTAGTTCGCGTCCTCAGGCTTGCAAAAGGGCACCGTGGGGACCCTGGGACAATGGACGCACTGGACGAGGACCCCGTTAAGGTCTAACACCAGGAATCGTTCCTTCCGCAGCGCGCGCAGGGCGGGCAGAACCGGGGGCGCCGCCGCGCTGCCCTCTCCGCTCCTGGGAGAAGAACGTTGGGGAGCCGCTACGCTATGCTCCGAGCCCTGCGGGGACGATCGAGAGAAAACGGGGGCGACTTATGTCATGCTATGTCCAAACGAAGAATTAAGGAAATTTATTTGCACTCGGTGCATACACAAAACCATTTGATTCATTGGCCGGGGGGGAACAAGGGATACAAGAGAGGCAAGAGCATACAATATACATTCAAACGCAAGATACAAATATATGGGAGTAAACAATGGTGATTTTATATTATACAATGCTCCATGTACATTTTGATATTGGGGGAGAGCCGCGTTGAACGATGCGTTCAAACTAGCCTAAGTCTACATCTAACAAAATTTGAATGACGAGACCGCCGTGATGAGGACTTCGTCGCAAGCCGGGGTGGGGGGGGGGCCGAAACGGATGGTCGGGGGGGTGACGAAAGGGGGGGGTGACGGGGTGCGGGGATGGGGTGGGGCGAAGAAGGGGGGGCGGGTGGGTCAGTTCCTCCTAGCTAGGGGACACGACCAAGGCAAGAAGACAAACACCCAGGGAGTTTGGGTCGAGCGACCCAAACTGAGTGGGGTCAGTGCATTACCTCGCCTTGGTCGTGCCTTGACGCCGTTGACGCCGCCAACGCGTGCGCTTCCCCAATTGCGTCACCACCGCCTGGTCCGGCGACGTCAGCAGCAACCTGCTCCTGCAAAGGCTGACTGTCAGGCCTTTGTCCCAACCAAACCTCCGCATGCGCATCATGCATTGGTTCATCGACTGGGTTAGGAGTAGAGGTATCACCAGGCCCTTGCGGGCCTTCAACATCTAGCATGGGCTCGTCCACCGGGGCCGTCGCTGAGACGGGGTTTGGGTCGGCCGACCCAAACCCTCCTACTTCGAGCGGATCTCTGGCTGGCGGTGCAAGGGCGGCAGTGTTTGGGTCGGACGACCTAAACATGTGGGGGTCGTCCTGTTGGTGGTGTGGGGGCACGAGGATGGGAGGCCGAAGCGGGGGGGGCCCCAAGGGACTTGAAGCTCCGGGGACGCGCCAAAGGCTGGGGTCGTCCACCTGCTGGACGGGCGCGTACGGGCGGGCTTGCGGCTGCAGCATAGGGCCGAAGCTGAAGGACTGCTGCGGTGCGGGCGGCGGGTTGATATTCTGGGGAGGGAAGCCGGCGGGCAAGTGCGGAAATGCACTCGGGGGAGCCATCACCAACCCCTGCGCCAACATGCCCTGAATCACTTGCGTGATCAGGTCCGCGCTAGACGGAGGTTGGGCCATCGCCCTTTGCCGCTCCTGCTCCAAGAGGAGAGCCCTCAACTCCGCGACTTCGTTGCGGACCGAGGGTTCCTCGGCGGCAGCCTTCTCCAGCCGGACGCGCTGCTCCTCGTCCCTCCGCATCTTTTCATTAGCCTCGTCCACAGTGAGGACTTCGGGTTTCACCCTCACCATGCCGGCAAACGCTGTGGGGGAGGGGGGATCCGACCTGAGCCGTTTGGCGAGCTCCATGTCGTCCTCGTCCTCGCTGCTAATGGCGATGGTCTCTTCCACCGCGTAGTCGCCGTAGAGCTTCTAACACTATATTCGTTAAATTGAGACTTTCTCTAGTCTCAAATTAATATATGGATCCAACAACATGAAGGCGTCCGAAACTATATTGTGAACAATGTCAAAAATATTATATGTTCTAACATCCCAAACCTATAATGTTAGGACATGAGCACATATGGTAGACCACTTGACAACAACAAAAACACATTGGGTAGAGCACTCCAAACACAATTCACCCAAAAAACATATAACCTACTTTCTATTATTAGCATGGTCCATAAAATATAGGGTTTCCAACATACAAAGTGCATGTAATAAATGCATATTTCTTCAAACAATATAGTATTGGGGCGTTCGACCCAAACAATATAACATTGGGACGTTCAACCCAAACAATATAACATTGGGGCGTTCAACCCAAACCCTACTCCAATTTTGATGAGCACACATATGTGTAATATATATTGCTAGAATTATATCTGAAACTATTCGACCCAAACTCTACCCCAATTTTGATGAGCACACATGTGGGAGCACACGGACACCAAAAGTTCCGGATAGGCGCTTTTCAGTGCCTAATCCGGTCTGTCCGGATGATCCGAGTATCGTCCAGGGATTCTGTGAAGTGCAGGATGTCAAGGACCCTCTTTTCCTGCTCGAAAGTCGACCACCGGCCGGATCTGCTTTCCGGATCCGGATGGCCCTTTGGAAGTCCTTATCCCGGGACTTGCCTTCCGGATTGAACCTCTACCAATAAGTCTTACTCCTACATAACTCTCTCCTCAATATCTACCTACCTATATCCTACCTCCAATGATGATTGGGTTCATCCGGCGAAGACGTCCCTGTATGGTCATAATCCGGATTCTCTCACAACCAGTCCGGATCGGCCTAATCTTTCCTGGCAGGTCACACAGAAAACCCGGATGGTGAACCGGAACTACAACGACAGAAAGGTCAAGCTTCGGCCGGAGATCTGTCAATCCGGGATAACTGGGCGATCCGTGCCACTTTCCGGATTGCCCCGCCCAAGGACAGTGAGACCTCTTCAGAAGATCGGATGGCGTAAGTCCGGCACCTCCGGATCCTACCCAGTCCTAACGACGGCTATCTCACATGGACGTTACCCAGGCATCCGGAATAATGAGGTTTCCTTCCCACTACACGCCGGAGAGATCCTCCGGACCGGAATCCTAACCGTTCTGGTTTCTCTCCTCCTTCCGACAGACCGATCCGGCTACAGCGAACTTAGGCTCTACTGAGTCTGAGATAACTGGGCGATCCGTACCACTTTCCGGATTGTCCCGCCCAAGGACAGTGAGACCTCTTCAGAAGATCGGATGGCGTAAGTCCGGCACCTCCCTGATCTTACCCAGTCCTAACAACGGCTATCTCACATGGGCGTTACCCAGACATCCGGAATAATGAGGTTTCCTTCCCACTACACTCAGAAAGGAGCCATAGTACTGCAATCGGATCCGATCCGGGTTTCCTCTCCTTTGTTCTATCCGTACTTCCTACTCATTCATTCCCTCTAGATCTGCAACATTCTCCTAACAGTCCGTGCACAAAACAAGTCAGAATAGATTGAGAACTAGAGCTTTATTGAGTGGGAAGCAACACAATACAACAATGGAGAAGGGAACCCTTCTCCTGTCCCTTATTCAGCCTTAAGTAGAGGCTGTAATCCCTAACTGATGGTGGCGGCGAAGTTGGCCGCCCTCAGAAAACCCCTAACTGCGAGAAATCCGGAACTTCGCCCTTTGCGGAAATTCCGGATCTCGATCCGCTTTTTGCGCTGACAGAATTTTGAATTACAAGTTCGCCAAAAGTCAAAATCTGCCTATTCCTGCTTTTTCCTAATTCTGATCTAACTACAGCTGTCTGCCTAAGCCTACCCTAGCTGGTGCGATGCTTCTTCGAAGCCGTCTCGTCCTTGGTGTGACTCGCGGGTCCGCTGATGGCGGAGGAACCTCCCCCGGGGGTCAAAAGTCGACGCTCTTGCAGCCTCGTAAATACCCTTCGCATGTTTGGGGAAGGGGCGATCTCCTCCTCAGAGTCTCCTGCAGTGGACGGATCCTCCTCCGATCCGTCACCCGATCCGGATCGCGCTGGTCTGGAAGCCTTCTTCGTCTTCCGAGGGCGCTGGACGGCTGAGGGATCGCCTCCGGTGGTTCCCTCCCTGTTTCGGCCGGTGGAAGCTGAAGTCGCTCGTGGACCTCTGGCGGACACTGCTCGTGAGGGTGCAGGCGCCCACTGCTCCACGATCATGCACTCCGGAGCAGGTGATGGAGCGGCCGGCGACATGGGTGCCTTACCCCGATCCGGAGACTTCGTCCGATCCGGCGTCCTCATCCGTGCTGGAGTCCTGGCCCTCTCCGGTGTTCTGGACCGAGCTGATGTCCTGCCCCGATCCGGATTTGGTGATTGCCCTCGTCCTGACCTAGCCGACCGTTCTGTGCTCTTCCGTCGAACCTGGGAGGAATGTGTCCGTTGCGGAACAGGGGTCTTCTCCCGATCCGGAATTCTTCCGGATTCCGGTGGTTGGGGAGTTCCGGCTGGCTGACTGGGTCCCACACCTGTTGGAGAGGCCTGAACTAACTCCACCTCCCCTACCACTTCGTACAAGGTGCCCGTTGGCGATCCGGGTGGGCCCGGATAAAGTACCCGCCTGGGGGTCCCACCTGAGGGCAGGAGCTTCTGGATTTCCTTGAGCAGGTCCTTCATCGAGCGGGAGTACTTTACTAGGATCTGCAGTGTTTGACGGGCAGAAGACGGATCCGCTGACTCCATCAATTGGTCATAGAGGTGCGCCTTGTTGACGACCTCTCCCGGATGACCCACCAACTCCCGGACCCGGCTCAGGACTACTGCTTGCTCTGCCTGGTGCTTCCGGATCTCCTCGCTCTTCTGGGTGAGCTCCCGGGTCATAGCAGCCACCTGTGCTGTGAGCTGTGCCTTTTCCGTCTCCAGGGTCTCCACCTGTTTCCGGTCCGTCCGCTTGGCCAATTCCCGGAGGATATTTCCGGGTCCACAGTGGTCCAAGGCCCGGTTCACTCCTCGAATGATGTGCTCCATCCGGAAATATTGTTCCTGGAGTGCCGTCAACTCTCCCCGGACGCGCTTGAAGGGGGATTCCGGAAACTCAAACGTGGAGAGGTCGATGTCTCTCCAGGGCACTTCCCGGCTGGTACCGGCTTCCTGTCGTGGTGGTGGTGAGACTGGCTTCCGGACTTTTGGAGGGGACGGAGCGGAAGGCGGTTCCGGAACCGCTGTGTCACTGGAATCTTCCGTTCCGGCTTCTGCAACCCCTGCTTCCGGATCGATCCTGTACGCCACCTCGTCCTCTGCAATCGTCAGCATATCCTCTTCCGCTTCATTGATGCAGCCCTGGTGCTGGTAGAGATGGAGGATGTAGGGAGAGAGATAGGAGGGTTTCCGGCCAATGTGGGGGATGGACTTCTCTACGTATTCCTGGATTAAGCGACCCCAATTTACAGCTCGGACCCCTGACATTGCTCCAAACAGGGTATTGGCCATGGTGATGCTAAGGCGTTTAGGCTTTTCCGGACTAAGGATGGGCAGGATGAATTCTATGACTCTCCGCTCTCGGTGATTCCGGCAATTCCCAGGGTGGAATCCGTCTTTTGGGTCCGGCTCCGTTCGGAATTTCCCTAAATAAAAATTATCCCTGCGGCTAGCCCAACCCTCACCCTTTCCTCGCGGAAATCCGTAAACTGCAGCCCATACCTCTGATGTCCACTTTTCCGGATCCTGCCGAACTGTCCTAAACCATTGGTTGCCCCTCTCGAACAAGAATTCCCGCAAAGTGGCCTCCGCCCGGAGATTCCAGGGCTTGGAGAGCAATCCCTCACAACCCATCCGGCTAAGATCCTCTACCAGCTCGTTTAATTCTGATTCTCTCGTTGGGACGGCTGGTGATACGGGTTTCACTGGAATGGGGACCTGCTCCCTCTCATCTCCCTCTCTTGCTTCCGGCATTTTACGTCGCGGCACAAAGCTCTCAACAATACCCGGATTCTTCCCTCCGGAACTCTGCCCGCTAACCACTACAGAATCCCAGCAATCCAACTGCTGGTGACTCGAAAAAGCAACTCACCACTCGTTCTCTCAACAATGCCGCTCGCGCAAATGGCCCGGAGAAGGAGAAAAACTCGTTTAAGTACTTTCCCTCTCTCCCAACGGGTCTGGTTCCTCAACCGTCTCCTTGTAACCGTTCGGATTCCGTTTGTAACCGTTTAACGGTCCGGACGCTCCGGACCGGACCGTTCCCAAACGGTCTTCTCAGGCTAATTTCCGGTCCGGCCAAAGTATCCGTTTTAACCATTTTAACGCGTAAGGCGGATGCCTAGAACCTTATTTTCTAAAACAACTAACCTACCCTAGGAAACCCTACTTTAATAACAATCTCAGGGTATTATCCGGATATTAACCCGGTTCGGAGGCAAATCCGTACTTCCGTGGATTTTCGGACTCCCACAACACATATGTTGAATATATATTGCACGAATTATATTTGAAACTATAATCATGCTAACATAATCCTACGGAACTTCTCATTCAACGTGGGTTTCTTCTTGTGCGATCCGAGCAAGGTTGTCTTTTGCGAAGGTTATATACTTCTGAGGGATGGACACCGATCCGCTTTGATTTTTCCGTGGTCTCCACGCTATGAATATGGAATCTGTATCAACCCAAGATGGACCATGCTCAGAATCCACCTTCCACCGAAAGTTATGGTTGGTATCCCAGCCTGTATAATGCCAAACCACATCTTCATTTCTTGCTGTGGGTTTGTAATACTCCACTTGTATTTGTCGAAAATGTGCGCTGGAAGTTGTAAAGTTTGGTTTAGACAATGCTCTTGCCACCCACACCGGCTTCGCATATGTCTCATCCCCAGGACGTAAAATAAGCATGTAACCTTCATCACAATCAACCGCAATGCGAAAAGATGGTGGAGGACGTTCTCTAGCGGGCCCAACATAATGGTCGTCCGTATCGAATTCTTCACGAACCTCTCCGTTTTCCAACATGCACGAATCCGAAGCTTGTACATCGACACGAGTTTGTGGCCAAAACCCGTGCCTCAACGTATCAGGGCTATCTTGGTGGAGGTCTGCTAAGGCGGCACGAACACGTGTCCAATAATGTATCCAACTCCCGTAACGATGCCATGCTGATCCACCAACATCCGATACCTTCAAACTCTCCCAATATTGTATGAAGCCAGATATTCCCTTCAAAATATCCTCCAAATTCTTCATGGCTATTGGCTTGCAAGGCTTGGGCTCTCCAGCCGGTAACATCGTCTTCCCATCCGCATCCAAACGCCATACAAGGAGACCCTCCGGTGGACTCCAGTCTTGTGACGTGCACAACAATTTGTATTGCATAGCGGGTTTACCATCATTGCGCATGTAGAAGCGGAATTGTTGTGCCTTGGTATGCCCGATCAATCGGTGAGCCCCACTTCGAATATAAGGTAATATAAAGGCTTTAAAGTCTGGCACCTCCTCGATCATATGGGGGATGACGGGAACGTTTTCCAAATCCATGTATGACTTCATCAACAATGGGATTGTTGGAAAATCCTCCTCTCGCAATTTCATGCTCCACCGCCCAAACGATGCATCAATGTCATCGTGTGTGTGGCCTACCAAAAGGAAAGACACAAAAACCTCCTTGAAAATGCCTTTCGCAACCAACAATGACCAATATGCAAATACATATCTACTTTTATTGTCCTTTGCACAATTATCCAATTGCACACGCAAAGTGGGGGGCAACTTCTTCGCTACCACAGGTTCACTGGGCGGATCTGGCAACGAATGCAAACACACATCTTTTCCATCCAACACCGCCTCATACAAAGGAGTTGAACCCGTGTCTTCAAATAACAATCCCGAAGAATAGGCCGGCGGTTTCTCCAGATCACGTAGAAGCCTTGCAAATGACCCTATAGTGTGGTTTGAATCCGCTGGATATAAATCAAGAGCATAATGAGCGTACTTGACATCACCGTGTCCATGCGCAATCATTCCTGCGATGGCAACTCAATGCAATTAATATCTGAATAGAAATAAACCATTTCAAGTGAATCCATGTTGTCAAGTACATCATGGTAAAATAAACAATACAACAATTACGGTAACTGACGACAATTTTCGGTCTTCACCTGTAACCGATACATGCAGCTTGAAAAATCCATCCGTGGCCTTAATCCGATTTGCAAAACATGGGGAGGCTGTTTTGGCATGGTCCATTTTGTCATGGATGACCGTAAGAACCTCCAAGGGCCTGGATATTGACAACGCTCTATTTGTGTAGTAATCATTCCGGTGTGCCTCTTGCATGTTTACATGCTTGAAATAGTTCAATTGATGCGCAACATATGATTCTGTTCCCATCGTGTGTGCATCCCGAAGGCGCTTCAACTTCTCACAATTTGAGCACCGAGCAAATTTGTCCCCTCGTCGTTTAGTAATGTATTCGTTAAATTTTGCTTTCTTGATTGCGCTCAATTTTGACAATGAAATTGGATCCAACCCAACCTTCTCGCCAACAGCATTTACGTCGAGCAATATATCTTTCCATTTTGTGCCTGTGGGAAGAACTTTCTCCACAACCTTCTCACCGGTTGTGAGTGTGCGTGTTTTGTGCGGCATTGCATCAGCAAGGGGGACAATGATAGTCGCTAGAGTGGCCGTTGCTTGCCTTGTTGCTTCTCGTGGTTTCTTCAAACCCACGTTCCCGTGGTGTCGGGACCGGCGGCCTTCCTTAGCATAAGTCGCTTGTCTATAAAAGTCCGCTTTTGACACCCCGTGAATGGTGTACCATGCCTTACAACACACATCTATGCTTTCAATGGTGATGACCTTGCGCCCCGTACCATTCTCATGTATAGCCCTATGGACATCAAGTTTTTTTGTGGATCTTAGACGAAAATCTCCAAGCCACATTTCTTCGCGGATGGCTTTCAATTTATCCCTCGAAAACAATTGGCAGCAACGATGCACACAACAATCCTTTGTGGCAACTTCACGAATGGACTCCTCACCAAGCAACCTTTGACGTTTACAATCGGTTGCCGACGGAGTAGGACGTGCCAATGTCTCGTACTTTCTTAGACCCTTGCGTGGCCGCATGTTGGATTGCAGTTCCTTTTCGAGTTCCATGTGACGTTGCTCATGGTCACGCAAGCTCACTCCATCAATCGTGACATTCCTCAATGGCCACCTGCGGAGGGAGAACCTATGAGTGGGATCCACCTCGGAATGAACGAGTGACTCCAATATGACAATGCCAACGTCCTCGGTGCCAAGGGGGTGTTCATCAATGCAATCTTGTGGATGGGTGTTACGACAAATCCCCTCCGCCACAGCAACCCCACTTTCATTTAGAAGTAAGACATCCTCATTCACCCATGAAGCTCTCGAAAGCCCTGCACACTCCACAATGGGAGTGTGCGGCACGGAAGGTGTAGGTATAGCCAGTTGTTCTTCATCGGAACTCCCATCCATGATAGCCTCCCCAACAATGTCTAGCTCGTCCTCAGATGCAGACGGAGAAGTGCCCATGTCTTCAAATGATGAATACCCTCTGTCAGTATACCCATCCATTGTACCTACACAAATGAACACAAAACCTTGTAAAAATTTGACAAAAACAATAGGGTTAAATACAGGCATTGGTTTGGGTCGAGCGACCCAAACCTTTAGAGGCATTGGTTTGGGTCGAGCGACCCAAACCTTTAGAGGCATTGGTTTGGGTCGAGCGACCCAAACCCTTAGAGGCATTGGTTTGGGTCGAGCGACCCAAACCCTTAGAGGCACTGGTTTGGGTCGAGCGACCCAAACCCTCACAGCCATTGGTTTGGGTCGAGCGACCCAAACCCTTAGAGGCACTGGTTTGGGTCGAGCGACCCAAACCCTCACAGCCATTGGTTTGAGTCGAGCGACCCAAACCCTTAGAGGCACTGGTTTGGGTCGAGCGACCCAAACCCTCACAGCCATTGGTTTGGGTCGAGCGACCCAAACCCTTCAGCTGGTTTCGGTCGAGCGACCCAAACCCTCCGTGATTTACGCCTACAATTGCGGAAATAATCCATATCCGCCTCCCTGTACACTATCTGTAGTAAATCACACCGTGCATGGCTGTTGAAATTGGGTACTCAGCAAAGGACGTTTAGACAAACCTTGCAATGCAGCAGTACTTGAGAGACCTTTCTACCGTTTCACAATGGGGAGATGAGGAAAAAGGACCGAAGTTTAGGGGGCTTGGAACTTTATACTGCCTGCCTCCGCCTTGGCCTGCCCCTTTGGATCCCTTTCCCGCCCGAACCTAAACCCTAATCCTTTATTCAAACCTTCTGACGGACATTCCCGCCTCTTGTTGTAAATAGATCTTCCATATTTAGAGGGCCTCTTCGTGGCCCCAAGCATGAAATGACCTTGGAGAACTAACCGCCTAATTCCGCTATTAAATAACTAAACAAAATATGAAGTCAGTGTTTGATTAATTGTAGTGTTCTTACAACCCTACCATGGTCAACATTAATTTTCAATTCGTTTCATTCCTTACTAACACTCAGTTCATACATGTATACGGTATTCCACATATTATTAGAACTGATATTTATTGTTTGAGATTGCATTTAATGCTTCTTACTTTCTTATGGTTATTGATATTTTGTGTATGTGGTTGTGTTTAATGTATCAAACAGTAAATATCATTCTTTTTGAAGTTGTGTATTCCATCTATAGTTTTAATTGATTTGGCTTGCGAATAAAATGTAGCCAACTTTATAATTTTGTTTAAACAAGTGTTTGATGAAAAACCTAATCATATATTGTTCTATCTAGTCAATGAAAGTTGATATGAACATGTCCACAAAATCATGGTTGTGTGTCCTAGTGTCACTACACTAAATAAGATATATATTAGTGTTAGCTACATTATATACAAATGCATCTACGACATACCAATACCATTATGAAAGTAATTAACATTAAATGTAAACCGAAGCACTCAATGTTAAATATAAACGTAATATGTTTGAATATGGTGTTAGTAGAAAATAAAATAAAAAACAAAGATCTTAGAAGATCTCCAATATGAGATGACATGAAAGGTGGCAACCATCGGCAGGAAAATGGTGTATGCTTTTGGAAACCTATGTAGAAGGCATAAATGTGAATCCCATCACACATGAACCTTTCAACTTCCATCTTTCAATGGTAACTGAACCTATCATGATGCCCACTTCAATTGCAAGCTAGACATACAAGTTTGAATTGTATGTCCCAACAATAATTTAACACAACATGAAAACTAACCAACATTCAGTTTCATAATAATATAGTGTTTGTTGTGATATCTAGTATATACATTTGTACTTAAAACCACGTACGTCTTGGCCCCCTCATTTGACCTATGCGCCATTCATTTATGCCTTCGGGTTCAACAAGTCATGTTCATTAACCCTACCCTAAACCCTAAACCCTAAAACCCTAAACCCTAAACCCTCGTAGTTGTTAAGGGTTGCTTTCATATAGAACACCATGTACTGTACTTTGTGCCTCATTTCCTAATATGATATCTTGTTTAATATATGTGGAGGGATCATCCAACAACAGAGTGATTGCTTAAATGGCTTCATATAATGCCGAACTCCACATATTTGTACAAATATGACTTCATATTTGTGTAAATGGTGCTTCTCTCATTTACTATCACTATATTTGTTCATTTTGGACTTTCTCTTGTCTCAACTTTGTATAATATGACCTTTTAATGTGGTTTGATATGAACACCCGCTTCGAAATATGTGCATCTTATAAATATGTACTATTCTAAATAAGTATGTTAATGTTTGATGCTATAAATTGAACAACATCTCTGTTGCTTTGGGCAAACAATAATGATATTAAGGTGTCAAGACTTAATATTGCATAGTTCCATATGCGCTAACCATTACAATACATAACTCTAAACCATTCATTGTGTAAACGGTTACCATACTTGTAATTTTCGATCTTGTGATTGCCTATGAGGATTGCAATATAGTTATCAAATACTCCTCTTAGAATAGTATGTATCACCCTCAACCCATTCCATATGTGTAGATTACCACAATTATAACACAAATTACGGATTCGTTCTATGATATTAGCAAATCCAATGAGGGACCATTAAATTAAAAACCATTTTAATTAGAGTTGGCAAATGTGTTCATTTTGTGGAGTACCTTATGTATAATGCTTTTTGAGTATCCTAATTCATGGTACAATCCACCATCTCAAGCTAGAGCCATGTCCTCTACCAACAACCATCGTATATAATTGCAATACATAACTCTAAACCATTCAATGTGTAAATGGTTGCTATAATTATATTATACCATCATGGACTTCCCTATGACGATTGCAATATAATTATCAAATACTCCTCTTAGTATGCAGTCCACCCTCAATAAATGTTACACCTATAAGTGTTAACCCTCTTTAAAATTAATGTTAACTCTCTTCTACTCCCCACATATTGCACACTATAAATGTTAAACGTGTTAACTATTAACAAAATGGTACTCCCGTCTTTGTAACTTTGACTCTATAAATGTAAACTATTGAAATACAACCATACTATTCCATTTTATAATGACTTGCGATCTAGTTTTGGTGTCATTCGAAGGTACATGCAATCACGTTTTTGTTTTGTGTCCAAATATGTGGGTTTATGGTGTAGATTGAGAAATATTTGCAAGTTGGGCATGCATATGAATCTCACCAAAGAACCATAATTGATCCATACTTCACCCGTGATTTGTGAACTTGATATTCAATAAAGTTTTGTTGGTTTTGCAATTGTATGAATAGTATTCTCCCACAAGGACTCTTCACAATTGCTTATATTTATTAATGTCAAGATTTTTATTACTCAAAAAGTAATTTCATAATTGTTAATTGTTAACTTTGATCCACTCCCGAGGGTTAACATTTATAGAGGGTAGATTATAGTATGTATCATTATCGATTCATTCCATATGTGTAGATTACTAAAATTATAAAACTAATACAGTTTCAATGTTTGATTCTAGCAAATCTTACGGGGGACCATTAAAATAAAAACCATCATTATTCGAGTTGGCGGAGGTGTTACATTTGTGCAGTACCTTAGGCTATAACCATTATTGAGTGTCCTCAATAATGGTTTGGGATAGGTGGCTAAAGGACACCCACTTGCGAGGCTTATGGACCGTCGATGGGCCAGAGGCGCTCCAATGGCCCAGATTGGGTATGCGTTTGGGGCATGGAGCGCCGCCGCTCCACGTGGCGGCCATGCGTCCATCGAACACGAAAGGCCGGACCCATTCCCGAATGGGTCCCACCCTTTCGTGTCTTTTTCCCCTCCCACATTCTCTAACCCCTTCCCTCCGCTCCTTCTTTCTCTCTCTCACCTCCGCGCCAAGCTTCCACCCTTTCCCCGACGCATCTTCCCTCTCCCCTTCTCCTTTCTCTCCTTCTCTCCTTGTAGCGCCGCCCTCGCTAAGCGGCGCTTTTCCTCATTGTTGTTCTCTCTGATTCTTCTCCTCTTCTCCTATACCTCCCTTTGGTCCATTGAGAGTGAAGCATTGAGTGTATTGTGTGCACATTGAGTGTATTGAGTGCGCATTGAGTGTATTGTGTGCATTAAGAGTGTAGCATGCGGTTTGTAGTTTTGTTTTTGTATCAAAGCGTTTGCTTTGAATCAACAGAATGTCTTTGTGTTTGTGAATTGAGTGCATTATTTCTGGTGTGTGAGTTTCAGGTGTTTGAGTTTCAGGGTTACATTGTTTGTGAGCAATCAGTGTATATTCGCATAGCTTGTTTGTGAGTGATTGTTCAAGCTTTATTGTGAAAGCTTGATTGTGAAAGCTTGATTGTGATTGATTGTGAAGAGTGAGAAGTTTGTTCCTGAGTGTTTGTGAGAACTACATCAGTTGTCCAGTTCCTTTTTAGTTTTGGAGAAATTATAGTTGTTCAGAGCGTTTTCAGTTTTCCAGATTCAAGCCTTTCTACAATCAGCAAGTAAGACCAGCTTGTTGGAACAGCTTCCAACAGCAGGTTCTTCATTAGGTTGCAAAGAAAGGTATTTTCTTAACCCAACTCATTTAGTGTTTCGCAGCATCTACAATGCATAAGCATTGTATATGCTGCGCAAACACATTGTAGAGAACTCATTATTCATAACAGTTTGGAGAGACGACTCAAACCTCACTCTCAAAACTCTTAAGCCCACTCTAAATATAGTATATGTTGCATAATTAACAATGTTAATGGTTTCGGTCGGTCGACCGAAACCAGCTGCAGGGTTTGGGTCGAGCGACCCAAACCCTGCAGCTGGTTTCGTTCGACCGACCCAAACTAACTGCAGCTGGTTTGGGTCGGACGACCCAAACCCTTGAGCTGGTTTCGGTCGAACGACCAAAACCAGCAGCGCAGTTTGGGTCGCTCGGCCCAAACTCTGCAGCTAGTTTCGGTCGATCGACCGAAACCAGCAGCACTGTTTGGGCTGAACAATCCACACTAATCTGCAGGTTTCGGTCGAGCGACCGAAACCAGCTGCAGAGTTTGGGTCGAGCGACTCAAACTATTGACAATTTTAGACCCATAAAAGCAAACTCCAGAAGAGTATGGGTCGCTCGACCCAAACCTCATGACGAGTTTGGGTGGAACGACCCAAAGTCCCAATCACATGCTACATGATAATATATAAAAGGACTAGATGCCATAGATAACTTATATATAAGGACACAAAGTTTGGGTCGAGCGACCCAAACTATGCGTGTTTTTCTGCTATCTATAACAAAATATTTTAATCTTACAGAAGACAACTCATACATCTAAAAAACAACGAAATATCTAACCTCTATCACATTACACGATATCTTTGAGTGAGTAATTGTTACTAAAAACACAAATGTGCTCAAAAGAGGGTTAATAGTTTGGGTCGCCCGACCGAAACTAACATATCTACCTCTCCTTGCAGATGCCTCCCAAGAAAAGACCTGGAGAACGATGGTTGGAGCTGGCACCATTCGAGATAGTCGAGGAGTACGAGACACCGACGGATGAGTCCTACGTGCCAAAGGAGGACATTCTCGTCGCATGGTCTTTTTCTGTGGTCAAGGCAGCCCAATTCAAAATTTTGCTCGCCCTCAAAGTCGGCACAGAAGAGTCTTTCACATGGGCTCTTGTGACAGGATGGGAGGTTTCATCGGTCCAGGCTCTAGGAGGACATGTGGACATCATCCTGGAGAATTCATCCCAACAAACCGCGCATGTATTCATGAAGGACGTCGCCCAGCCGTTTGATCCTGCGTACTTGAGGGAGCAGTGCGCGGAGCCGGAGGTCATCAAACCGGAGGCCATCTTCGTGGATGGAGCCACTTCAATCACCAAGATTGCCACGAGATTCACAAAGCTGAAGCAGGCAATCAACGCGATCAACAAGGAGGCGCAAAGCAAGTCAAAACCTGCTGTCGCGATGAGGCGCAAATCAACTGTCGAAGAGGGCGCAGGGTCGTCAAGACCTCAAACATTGAGGAAGCCCCGTCCGGTACCCGCTGACTCCAGGAGAACAACTCCTACAGCAACCCCGGCGGATAGCGAGGCACCAACGCCATCCCAAAGCCTGCAGACTACACCGTCCAAGAGACAAAGAGAGTCGTCCTCTGCCATGACAGAGGAGCCTGTTTCGCCTGAGCTGAAAATGCCTAAGGCCGGAGAAGAGGTGGAGCCGGAGGAGATCACGAAGATCAATGAGACCTTCAAGACAAAGTGCTTACAATACTTTTTTATGGGCAGGGAGTTCATGTTTAAGGTGAACATCTCCCAATGCCACCTTGCTCCCCCGGAGATGTGCGTTCGTGCGAAGGAAGACGCATATGTGGAATGGCTTCTCACCAAGATGCTTGGAGACCAGTTCAAGTTCGACAAGCAGACTCTTGTTCTCATGCCTCAGGGGCACAAGAAAATGCCCACACCAGATATGTGGGACACCATAGCAAAAGGCGATTTTTGGCTGATTGACGGTCAGCACAGTGTCGAGGCAGCTAAGAAACTGCAAACCAAGACCAATTGGGATGACCCCAATCGGCTAAAGGAGAAAGTGAAGGTATGGGACGCGCTAGTCGTTTGGTCTGACGACGAAACGCGGCTCAGCGACATATCCCGCTATTTCAACAAAACGAATAAGTTGCGGCCATACCAGGCATCGTGGATTCGCAACATCATGGCCTCGCGGGAGGTGTGGGAGTTCTACGGAAGACCTCAAAGAGAAAGGGAGAATGCGAAAGCCAAGAATCCCAAGTGGGAGGTGAGATTTCCTAGGCACCCCATAGTTTGGGTCGAGCGACCGAAACTGCTACATAGTTTCGGTCGCTCGACCCAAACTTCTGGATTTCTTCTTCATATTTCTGCTTCATATTTCCTCTGTAAGTGGACAGTCCATACTCTTAACTAATACAGATTCTGTGCTCTTATGCAGCAATTCAAGTACCACATGATCAACAAGTTCTCTTCGATCGACAATTCAAGCCGCAAGCAGAAGAAGTACAAAGAGCTGAGAGGAGAGATCTACTTGATCACATCAGCCGATGCGGTTTGGCAGAAATGGAAGACCCTGTTCGAGAGGTACGAGACCGGGGATCTTATCGATCCCGACACGCTCGAGAAGTACAACAAGGTCCCCAAATTCAAACCGCTGAGACCTCTTCTGAGAGAGTTCTTCAGAAGTCTGCAGGGTCTTATGGAGTCCGAGATCGAGAAGGCGGCAACCCACATGTTGCACAACAAGAAGACTGCAAAAAGACTTTGGGACCATCCGAAAATCGTCTTCACCAAACCGAAGTCCTTTGTTCCTTCGTGCTACACATTGAAGGAGTGGGCAGAATATAGGAAGAAGAAGACGACAATCGTCGAGGAGCTGCACAAGCTAGTTCCCGAAAAACTAATATTCAAGGGGGACGAGATGAACGAGGTGAACTGGAGAGCGTTCAAGGCTGAATACAACTTCACCAGTGCATCAATGGCGGCTCTGATGAGGGAGGCGGGAGAAGACTTTCTGAAGTCAAAAATAGTGAAGAACAACAAGAACCTGCCTCTTCCCGCCCACACCATGCTTGCCTTCTCCAACTTCATAAAGGAGAAGAGGATTGTTAGTTTCGAAGGAGACGCGTTTTTCAACCCTGTCTCCTTCAAGCCACTCAAAATCCAGGGGTGGCCGGGCGTTGAATCCAGGAAGCAAATACGAGTAAACGCTGCGGAACGGTTCCCCTTTGGCCTAATAGACTTCCGCAATATTCCTGGCCATGAGTTTGAGGGCACAATGAGCACACCCTTCTACGGGGAGTTCATGCCTAAGTTCTTGGACTATGCCAGCCCCAGGCTCAGGGAGGTTGATGTCTGGTTGTGGATAGTAGAGGACAGGCGAGCAGAGCAGGTGTTTGAACTTGTTCAGAAGTTGCAGCCTGACTACGCGGTGTCCAAGTCGCACTACGTTCCTGCACCGGCGGAGGGGGTGTACACAACACTCAAGGACAAGAAAACTAAAGTCCTGAGCTTGTTGTGTTTGTACTTTGTTTTCAAAGCAAACCTGTTGAAGGACCCCAGCCACCCCCTAACCCGAATGGAGAAACTGTTCCAAGTTCGGGACGGCATGGGTGCAAGCAAGTCATTGTACGACGAGGCGAAGTATGCAATGTACCCTGCGGACGAGTTGCGGATGGAATTCTATCTGCGAATAATGAGGGCTCTGACGAGGAGAGGGGACGCTATATTCAACATCTTCGGCGGCACCAAACCCATCTTCGTTGGCATGGTGAGCTCTCTCGCACTATTTGATGAGCTAGTTTGGGTCGAGCGACCCAAACTATGAGCACTCCTAGTTTCGGTCGCTCGACCCAAACTATAAGCACTCCATGCTTTCCTGTTTGCATTGATATTTTGAGCTTTCGATAATATTGTATGCCATCTAACATATCAAGTGTGGTTATGCAGATGCTGGGCCTGAATGTCTACAGCTATGTGGACGCCTCTGACCTGCAATTCTACAAGAACCAGAGATCATTGGCCAAGAAGATGGACATATTGGACTGGATTCCTGGGAGCTACGCCGAGGAGACTGTGGAAGGGGGTGAGAGCCCACAGGATAGGGCTAGGCGTGTCAACCCAGCCGAGTTGGCCATCATGGTTCCTTATGTAGCACCAGAGCCTCTGGTCCAAGTGCATCCAGGTCAGTCTTCTCGAGGGCCTCGTGACGAGGAGGGGGAGGAGGAGGAAGAGGGAGAAGAGCCTAGGCAGGAAGGCGAGGTTGAAGAAGGGGCAACGGGCTTCACTCAAGAATCTGAAGCCCCTCAACGAAAGAAGGCAATGCGGGTTGCAACTCCGCAGAGTAAGTTGGTGCCCGTCCTCACAGTGGACGATGCGCGCGACATGTACTCGAGGGATGCGACTGAGGTTTTCAGGGAGAGGAGGAAGATCAAGGGCAAGAAACTCTATAGCGACTATGCTGTAGAGGAGACAATTGCCATCAGCAGCGAGGACGAGGACGACATGGAGCTCGCGAAACGGCTCAGGTCGGACCCTCCCTCTCCCGGTGCCTTCGCAGGGATGGTGAGGGTGAAGCCCAAGGTTCTCACCGTCCAAGAGGCGAACGAGAAGATGTTGAGGGAGGAAGAGCAGCGCATCCGCTTGCAAAGGGCCGCTGCCGAAGAACCCTCGGTGCGGAACGAAGTTGCAGAGCTGAGGGCGATGTTGTTGGAGCAACAACGTCAACGAGCGATGGCGCAACCACCGCCTAGCATTGACATGATCACGCAAGTGATCCAAGGCATGTGGGCGCAGGGCATGATGATGGCCCCCCCGGGCTCGTTTCCACACTTGCCCCCCAACTTCCCTCCTCAGAGCATACCTCCACCGTCGGGTTCGCAAGGGTCATTCAGCTTCCAGCACATGGTTGGACCCCACGTGCATCCTTATGCACCGGTCCAACAAGTAGATGACCCCAACCTCTGGCGCCAGGCCGGGTCTTCTAGACCCCTTACCCCCCCACCACTACGGCCGCCACTGGTCCTGCCACCCCCTCATCAGCAGGACGACCCGCACATGTTTGGGTCGTCCGACCCAAACCCAGCCCCCCTCGCAATGCAACAAGGCCCACCTCAGGATGGGGGGGAGTTTGGGTCGGACGACCGAAACCCCGTGGCCGCTCAGTCCTCAGTGGACCAGCATGGGTCTGACAAAGACTCACCCATGCCAGATGTTGAAGGTCCCCAAGGGCCTGGTGATACCTCTACACCTATCCCAATCGATGAACCTATGCATGCTGCACATGCGGAGGTTGGGTTAGGTGAAGGGCCTGACACTGAACGCTTGCAGGAGAGGGGTGCTGACAACGTCGGAGAAGGCGTTGGCGAGAGAGGAGGACCGGCGGTGGCGGTGGAGCCTTCCATGGCGTCCAGGCATGACCAGGGCGAGGTAATACACTGAGACCTCCCCAGTTTCGGTCGCCCGACCCAAACTCCTGGTCCTTTGTCTTGTTGCCCTTGGTCATGTCTTCCTTAGCTAGGAGGAACTGCCCCCACCCAGGTCCACCCCGCTGTCGAATCCCTTCACCCCCGTTCCTTTTCTGCCACGCTCGCAACCGTCGCCCCGGCCCCCGCGATTTTATTCGGAACATGGAGGCGCGCACACAATTTTGTAGATTGTCTTAGGATAGTTTGAGCGGCTCGTTCAACGCGGCTTCGCCCCCCCCCCCCCCACTGGGGATTTTGTACATAGAGCATTGTAACAATAAAATTATCTTTTGTGCCATTATGATTGTATTCGTGTTCAAATGCATATTGTGTCCTCTTGCCCCCCTTCCCCCCCTTTGGATTTGTATGGCCACCTATGTATAGTGGTTCTTGTATTTTGCACATAAATATATATACGTATTTTTCTCTAATTGGACATAGAATGACATAGTCTTCCCCCGCCTTATCTCGCTCGTCTTCACAGGGATCGGAGCTTAGCGTCGCGGCTCCCCGCCGGTCCTCTCCAAGAAGCGAGGAGGGTAGCGCGATGGCCCCACCCCCTTTACCCGCGCGGCCTTTGCAACCTAAGACCCGTTTCGTCGTACTAGACCTCAACGGGGTCTTGGTGCAATGCGTGTATTGTCCAAGGGTCCCCACGGTCCCCTACTGCAAGCCCGAAGACGCGAATTACGATGGGCCGCCCACGTACATCAAGAGCAAGCTCGTCCACCTACGGCCGGGTCTTCGGCGCTTCCTACAGACCATCCAAAGAAAATGGTGGGTGGTCGTGTGGAGCTCCATGACGGCCGAGAACACCAATGCGGTCGTGGAGTTCATTTTCAAGGGCATCGAGCCCCCCTGCTTAGTCCTAGCACAGGATGCATGTAAAACATTGTACACACCGGACCGCAAGACTGTAAAGAAACCGAACAACCCCGCGTCCCCCCAATACCTCAAGATCCTTAGACTAGCTTTGTGGGACCAGCGGCCGTCTTTGATAGGCGTCCCCTACGACGTCCGTCCCACCCGCGAGAACACTCTCATGGTGGACGACAGCGCTGCCAAAAACGTTTTGAACCCTACGGCCAGCTTCATAGTCTGCCCTACGTGGACGATCGAGAAAGTCCGGGACAAATTTTTGTTAGACCTTGGTAAATACCTGCTAGAGCTCACGGGTAGTGGAATGGAGGTACAGGACTATCTTAGGCATAATCCCTTCGGCGAGAGGCGCTTGGAACCTCAAGACCATTTGTACAATGAGTTGGTCACTCACGCGAAATATAACAAGCTCCTTTGACTTGTCTATTATGTTTGTATGTATGTATGTGCGTGCGTTCACAAACTTTTGTGTAAATTATATGCTTCACATGTATCTCGATTTTCACACGCTCTATCTCTCCCTCTTCCCTTGGGTTTTGTTTTGTCCCCATTTTGGCGCCAGCCCTTGGAGCCCTCTATTGATGTCGTCAGTGAGTCGAACTTGGAAAGCTTCATCTACGAGACCGTTTACGACGCCGCGTCTACCATCGACTACTCAAAGGAGCCTCTCGATGCCGGTGTCGTCGATAGCCCCCCGCCCAAGCAAATCTTCCGACAATCGCCGTCCCCGTCACCGCTCAAGGGCGTCGATCGCGACTCTGTCCGTCCGTCTCCCACTAAACCAACTGGGGGTATTACACCTCAACGGCGGCTATGTATGGACGCGCGACCTACGAAGAGCGCATCCCTACCTACTCCCTCGCGGGACGCCTTGCCTTCACCCGCGAATTCGGACGCAAATGCCCGTCGTGCCAAGGTAAGGCCCCCCTTCCCATTGGTGTACCATACGTTACAATCGTTCTATCCTTAAGCGATTTGTGCGACATGTTTAGGTCTTTCTACCCAAACTAACACATGTTCGCGTGTTTTCTAAAATCGGTGGCAGGTACCTAAACCTCCGCGGTCGCTCGAGGCCATTGCGCTGGAGCGAGAGTACGCCATGATGAGGAACTCCAGACAATCTACTTCATCGGTTTCGAATTCCTCCTCCTATAGTTCGGGCGGTCGACGGAACCCTACATGTATTATGGTAGACTCGCATCCAAAGCACGGCTACAGTCGCGGAAATGAGATTTTCCGGAACATTGCGGCGATGCGAGCAAAAGAAGCGGCGGCAAAAGAGAAAGATGCAGTCTCCAAGTCTAGATAGCCATCGTATTTGTAGCGTTGCACGTGGACGGGATAATCTTAGACGATACTATCCAATGCATTTGTGGCATTGGCATGCTATTCAACTTACATGCCATATGTTGTATATTCTATTTGCAATAATATGAGTGTTATAAGATTTCCCTTCAATACGGTCTATGGTTTGGGTTCCCCTACCCAAACTATCACAAATATCAATTACCATATTTTGCATGCAATATTACATTTTACTTGCAATACGGTCTATGGTTTGGGTTCCCCTACCCAAACTATCACAAATATCAATTACCATATTTTGCATGCAATATTACATTTTACTTGCAATACGGTCTATGGTTTGGGTTCCCCTACCCAAACCATCACAAATATGAGTTATTAATGGAATTCTTGGTATGAACACCCGCTTGAAAGTGTTGGCAACCAATATGTGTTCCATTTTATCCTTGTTCTTATGTTTGTAAAAGTCTCAAAATACCCGAAAAATCTCAATTTAACGAATATAGTGTTTTCTTCCCCTTCAGCCTCCTCCTCTCCCTGAACGCGGCGGTCGCGTCCCTGGAGTACATGTCCCTCGCGTCGTCCACAGTAAGGACGGGCACCAGCTTACTTTGCCACCCGCATAGCCTTCTTTCGTTGGGGGGCTTCAGATTCCTGCGTGAACCCCGTTGCCCCTTCCTCCACCTCGCCCTCCGCCTTGGGGTCCTCTTCTTCCTCTTCTTCGTCCTCTCCCGCTTCATCACCTGGGCCCCATGACGAGGTGCCAGGATGCAATTCCACCAGGGGTTCGGGAATTGCGACGGGGGCCTGAGTAACGAACTCCTCCGGGTTGGTCCGCCTCGCCCTATCCAAAGGGTTTTCGCCCCCTTCAACAATCTCCTCGGCGTAGCTTCCGGGGATCCAATCGAGGATGTCCATTTTTCTCGCCAACGCTTTCTGCGTTCTGTAGAAAAGAACATCGGCGTCATCTATGTACGAATAGATGGTCAACCCCAACATCTGCACATTCCCAGATCGCTTGCATTAGATTTACACCAAATCTAAAGAAAATGAAAACAAAAACATCGGCATCCATCTTATAAAAACACTGCATAGTTTGGGTCGAGCGACCCAAATTACACACTGACTAGTCTGGATGGAGCAACCCAACCTACACAATGCCTAGTTTGGGTCGCTCGACCCAAAGTTGGCTTTGTGTAGATAGCGTTGCTCCACTCAGGCAAGGCAGTGTGTAGTCTGGGGCGCTCGACCCAGAGTACACAAAGCAACCCAGACTAGACACTGCCTGGTCTGGATGGAACAACCTAACTTACACAATGCCTAGTTTGGGTCGCTCGACCCAAAGTAGGCTTTGTGTAGGTTGCTCCACTCAACCCAGGCAGTGTCTAGTCTGGGGGTCGCTCGACCCAGACTACACACTGATTAGTCTGAGTGGAGCAACCCAACCTACACAATGCCTAGTTTGGGTCGAGCGACCCAAACTAGGCATTGTGTAGGTTGGGTTGCTCCACTCAGACCAGGCAGTGTCTAGTCTGGGGGTCGCTCGACCCAGACTACACACTGATTAGTCTGAGTGGAGCAACCCAACCTACACAATGCCTAGTTTGGGTCGCTCGACCCAAAGTAGGTTTTGTGTAGATTGCGTTGCTCCACTCAGACCAGTCAGTGTGTAGTCTGGGTTGCTCGACCCAGAGTACACAAAGCAACCCAGACTACACACTGCCTGGTCTGGATGGAGCAACCCAACTTACACAATGCCTAGTTTGGATCACTCGACCCAAAGTAGGCTTTGTGTAGGTTGGGTTGCTCCACTCACACCAGGCAGTGTCTAGTCTGGGGGTCGGTCGACCCAGACTACACACTCACTAGTCTGGATGGAGCAACCGAACCTACACAAAGCCAAGTTTGGGTCGAGCGACCCAAACTAGGCATTGTGTAGATTGCGTTGCTCCACTCAGACCAGGCAGTGTGTAGTCTGGGTCGACCGACCCAGACTACACAAAGCAACCCAGACTACACACTGCCTGGTCTGGATGGAGCAACCCAACCTACACAATGCCTAGTTTGGGTCGCTCGACCCAAACTTGGCTTTGTGTAGATTAGGTTGCTCCACTCTGAGCAAGCAGAGTGTAGTTTGGGTCGCTCGACCCAAACTGTCGACAATTTATTTAAAGCTACTTACCATAGCAGAAAAAATTGGTTTGGAGCCCCCGAAGACGTTGAAGATGCAGTCCCCTCTCTTCGTGAGGGTCCTCATCATCCGCAGGTAGAACTCCATCCGCAGCTCATCCGCGGGGTAGTTGGCGTACTTCGCCTCGTCGTACAAGCTCATGTTGGTACCCAACCCTTCTAGGACTTGGAAAAGTTTTTCCATCCGGCCTATGGGATGGTTTGGCACCTTCAGCAGCTCAGCTTTGTACACGAAGTACAAGCACAGCACGTTGACGACCTTCGTCTTCTTGTCTTTCAAAGTGCTGTACGCCCCCTCCGCCGGTGCAGCAACGTAGTGCGATTTCGAGACGGCGTACTCTGGCTGCAATTTCCGCACGATCCCGTACACCTGCTCCGCCCTCCTGTCCTCGACAATCCACAACCAGATGTCGACCTCCCGGAATTTGGGGCTGTTGTAGTCCACGAACTTTGACATGAATGGCTCGTAAAACGGGGTGCTCATTGTCCCCTCGAATGAGCTTCCAGGGATGTTTCTGAAGTCTATCATTCCGAAGGGGAAGCGGTCCCCGACTTTCGACCTGATGGCCTTCCTGGCATCAGACCCCAGCCAGCTGTCACCAAAAATCCTCCACCCTTCGATTTCGTCCTAGCCCGAGTGGAAAAATTTATAATGACATGTAGAGACTTCTCTCTTTGTAACCCAATATATAATTCCAATCTACCCTTGGAATATACACAACTTGATTAACACCACACTATGTAGTTTTACATTCCTTAATGTCGGACAAGGTTATATCCTTAGCCTTTTCTAATGTCCACCCGGCCGCTTTGGCCACGCATGCCTTCAAAGATATCCCTCTTGTGAATCGAGTCCTTGCCGTCGACTCCACACTACTACATGAGTTCTCGCTTATTGATTCCGTGCTATCACATGTCATCGTGGTTGATTCCGTATTGGTACATGACACTTCGCTTGTGGATTCCATGAGCACATAGGCTTTAAATACAAGTATTAAAAAATACTTATATACTTATCCTTGCCCTTCCTTCTCTAAGTTCTTCTTGATGTAAATCTCTATCAATGTGTTCCTACTAAACTTCAGAATAGTATAACTCCCACCCAACTTATGTTCTTCAAGTGAAATTTGGTACACTTGTTAAGTATCTTATCAAAAATCTCCACACCAAATTTTGGCACAAACAGAGTTCATATGCAAAAGTTATGCATGAAATTCTAACTCTAACTACTTAGTATGAATGCTGTGATAAAGCATCGGGTCATTAAAACTCTAATAACTTCCAACTCCTACGTCCAATCAATCTAAAATTTTGACACAAGATAGATATATAAGTTCAAAAGGTAGTATCAAATTTTGGTATCCATATCTATAACCCTCTAAGAGATACATATTTTCAAACCTTGCTGCTTTGTTCCTAGACACCCTCCCCTTCAACTTTTAATAACTCTTTCATCCCAATGACTGAAGGTCTCAAATTTTTACCACAACTCCCATACTTTATAATAAACAATCCCTCAAATTTTCATACCCATTGAACACTCTGATCATCCATAATTGACAAATCTCTCACTATAAAGTTCTGCTCAAGTTCATAACTAATAAAACACTACAAGTAATGCACCTAATACAATCTAGTCACTCTAAATGCCACAAGTTTAAACAAGTTTGAACTCTCTCACTTCAATATGAATCTCAATGCAACAAGTTGAAGTTTACAATCAAACTCCAAATTCCTTAAACCCAATCTACTTCTAACAAGAGGTCAATCCCTCTTCAAGGCTAAATAGCCTTGGCTCTTCTCCTAAGAACTAAGCACACACATGTGCTCCTATCTTGCTTCCCACACACCCACACTTATAACCCGTGGGGTGCTTAAGGAGCACGAAGGAAAGAGAGGATGAGTGAGGGAAGAATGAGGGATTATATAGTGAGTTGAGAGGGAGAGAGGGCATGAGGTAAGGATAGGGTGAGAGGATTAGAGCCTCCAATCACAACCCCTTAACCTTCTCCTTCTAAGTAGGGACTCATCCCATCCACAAGGCTCACGATAAGCCTTCGAAATCTCCTCCTACTTTGTAGGCTCTCATCTAATCTCCTAAGCCTTCCTCCCTCAAATGATCAACAAAGATCCTAATTCAAACATTTAACTAACCTTGGCTTTCTACCTACCACACTTTACCAAGGTATGTCCTCATACTACTTAAATCCACTCCACACAAGCCTAATGCTTCAAACTTAGCTTTCTTCAAGCTTCACTCTTTTTATATTTTTGTGAATAATCATAAATCAACAAAACACTACTTGTAATGTTTTACAAGTGTTAACAACACATGTGGACATCAATTTGGGCTCACATTATTGGCGACCATCTGGGACCGGCTCCTAGAATGTCTTGCTTGAAGTCAAATGTCTTCATGTGTGGAATTGCTTGCACCTACTTCCGGCCGTTCGTGTCGGGAAGCTTTGTCCATTGAGTGTCTTCAATTGTACCGAGTTGTTAGGAAAGGTATTCGCCACAATGTAAGGACCTAACCAAACCGCATCAAATTTGCCCGGAAAATCCTTTTTCTTCCCATCTTGGAGCATAACCAACATTCCTCGTTCTAATGCCCTCTTTTTGTGACGCTTGTCAAAGATAACCTTCCTTCGCCTTTGAATTGCTTCCATGTGTTGAGCGGCCCTCCGCCTCTTCTCATCCAACTCCTCTAGATCCCCGAGCCTATTTCTCAAAGACTCATTGTTGTTGAGGCGTGTCCCTATTGCAACCCTCAATGACTCCCCTCAAATTCAATAGGGAGTGTAGCCTCAATACCGTAAACCAAAGAAAACGGAGTAGCTTGTGTTGTCACTTTGTAAGTCGTCCGATAAGCCCACAAAGCCGCGTTTAACTTGACGTCCCAATCTCTCTTTGAGTCGATGACCGTCTTGCGTAAAATGCCCACTAGAATCCCGTTCACCCGCTCCGTTTGACCATTAGTTTGAGGGTGATAGGGAGTAGTCTTCCTATGGTCGATCTTAAACCTCTGAGTCATCTCTGAAATGAGGTCATTAAGAAAATGTGTACCTCTATCACTAACTAGAATCTTTGGGACTCCAAACCTAGTAATGATCAGGGTTGTCTATCCCGCCGTTGTGACGGTGTCGTGTCGTGACGGACCCCTCCGTCACGACACAATAGGGTCCACGTAGGGTCAACATAGGGGGAGCCGACTAGGGTGGGTAAAATACTTACCTTCTTGCCAAGGTGGCGTCCTATGTGGCAGAAAACGTCGACGTGGATGTGCATATTTCCCCTGCCACGTAGACCATTTTGCCATTGTGTTTATCATTGTGTTAAAATCAAAGTAATAAAATATTACTAAGGAGGGTGTGGGGCGGACGGGGGCGGACGGGTGGGGCGGACGGGGAAGGGGGGTGGTGCGGACGGGGAAGGGGGGTGGAGCGGACGGACGGGGGGGGTGGTGCGGACGGTGGATGGGGGTGGAGCGGACGGACGGGGGTGTGGAGCGGACAGGGGAGGGGGGGGGTGGGGCGGACGGACGGGGGTGGAGCGGACGGGAGAGGGGGGGGGGTGGGGCGGACGGAGGAGGGGAGGGGCGGACGGAGGAGGGGGATGGAGCGGACGGGGGAGGGGGGTGGAGCGGACGGGAGAGGGGGGGGGGTGGGGCGGACGGAGGAGGGGAGGGGCGGACGGAGGAGGGGGATGGAGCGGACGGGGGAGGGGGGTGGAGCGGACGGGAGAGGGGGGGGTGGGGCGTCCCACCCGTCCCACCCGTCCGCCCCGCGTTCCCTCCCGTCCGCTACCCTCCGTCCGCCACACGTTCCCCACCGTCCGCTCCTCGTTCCCTCCCGTCCGCCCCACGTTCCTCTCCCGTCCGCACGCGTTCCCTCACGTCCGCTCCACGTTCCCTCACGTCCGCTCCACGTTCCCTCCGTCCGCCACACGTTCCCCGTCGTCCGTACCCCGTTCCCATCCTGTCCGCACCCGTTCCCTCCCGTCCGCCCCGCGTTCCCCCCGTCCGCCCCGCGTTCCCTCCGTCCGCTCGGAGTTCCCCTACGTCCGCTCCGCGTTCCCTCCCGTCCGCTTTCCGATTCCTTCCGTCCGCCCGCGTTCCCTATCGAGTTCCCTTCACGTCCGCTCCACGTTCCCTCCGTCCGCCACGTTCCCTCCGTCCGCCCGTTCCCCTCCCGTCCGCGCCTCGTTCCCTCCCGTCCGCCCGAGTTCCCTATCGCGTTCCCCACCCGTCTGCTCCTCGTTCCCTCCGTCCGCCCCCACGTTCCCTCCGTCCGCCCCCTAGTTCCCGCATGTCCGCCCCTAGTTCCCACGTTCCCCATACGTCGTTTTCGTACCCTAAACCCTAATTCCGACCGGGATCCCATAATGATTGGGCTCCTCGTTGCCTATATAAAGCCGTGAGGCTTTAGTTCCTACCACTTTCCTCTCCTCCCACCACATAGGGACCCGAGACCTTGTTGCGTCCCAAAGGACAGCATCACCGCGCGGGTCTCAAGGGGTTTGGGAGGGCAGGGCAAATTGTGGGGGAACCCTCGCAATTTTTTTTTCAGATTCACTCGCTCCCGTGATTTTTATCACGAGAGATTTTCACACTCACTTATTCACGTGATTTTTATCACGACTCATTTTCAGATTCACTCACTCACGTGATTTTTATCATGATGGAGGGGGAGGGCATTGCTCCTTACGAGAACGAGGATTTGAGGGTGCACCATGCTTGGCTCGTAGGCAATGCATCGGCGAATACTGCCGAGGGTACGGGAAGCGATCCTGGAAGTGGAAGTACTGCAGCACGTCCACCACGTCCAGATCCCTTTCAGTTTGACGAAGAGTTCTTGGCTGTTGGTCATTCGGGAGGCAACCAAACACGGGGAAGCCGTGGAACACGTGGGAGTCGGGGAAACAGTGGACATAGAGGGAGAACTGGAAGGGGACCAAGCTCAGGCAGTTCCACAGAAATACATGCACCGGCTCGTTCGGAGAACGTGCCACCACAATCTCCGACACGGCGGACATCAAGACCGGAGAGCCCTGCACGTGATGTACCTCAGGGTTCGGAGCAGACTGAAAGACGGGGATTAAAACGCCCAGCAGTTTCGGAAGGGACGGAGGACGGGTCCGCGGCATCGGGTTCGCAATCAAAGAAAAGGAAACATAGAGGCAAACGCGACCCGCGGACCGATGAGGCTCGAAATCATTGCAGGATCGTGTTGTTGGATTGGTTTAGAAGTAACAGCATGGTTTATTTGGAGAAAAAATACCTCAATGATGGTACAAAGGGTTTAGAGTTGGCGAGGAACGAGTTGATGCTTATTCTCACGGAAGCCACGTCTGGACCGGAGTTTGAGGAAGCTAGGGGCATGAGCGATTGGAACACATGGATTGAAAAACAAGCTGTGGAAGCAATCTACAATCCAACGATGTCATATGAGGCTATGCATCCTGGAGAGGGAAGTAGTGGTGGGAGGAGGTCCGAGCTGTACATTAAGCTAGAGAATTGGAAAAGAGGCGTAATAGCAGCAAAAGGCACATCCGCCCGCAACCTTCCCGTTTTTATTGACAGGCAGCTGGCAGACAACATTGCCACTCAGGGCCGGCAGGGTGTCAAATGGTTGCCTAGGAATGTGGAGATCAAACCCTTGGATAGGGAAATCTTCCAAGGGACCTTCGGAGTGGTGCGGAGAGTCACAATTCATGGAGCATCATTCATCCCTAACTGGATAGAGTGGGCTGGGAAGACCATGAAGGCCACGAATAGTCTGGAGAACCGAAATGAGCGTTCGGTTGAAGCATTGGCATGCCCAGTAGATCATCCTGAGATAATCAAGCTACAATACCTCCACCCAAAAACATACGAATCCTATTCGATGTGGTGGAATGGAGGCTCCTTGAAGAACATGAGGGTCTATGACCACCAAGTTCCGGAAACCCACGAGCGCACAATCCTTCAAATGCCTGGGGCAGACTTTGAAGCACGGAAACGGTTGGTTGTATATCGAAGGCATCGAGCTTATTTGGCATGGGCTCTAATGTGCATTGTGGATGTAGTGCACAAGCATGACGTGTTGCACAATGACCTTAATCCCAACAATGTCATGCTGCATTTCCCACAAGACCGTGAGAACACGGTTTTCATTGGTGTGTGTGATTGGGGGATGGCATCATGGGGAGATGAAGACGCACCCTCCAACTATGGAAAAGAATCAGTGGATGAGATGAACAAGCACCGCATAAAATACAACTGTGATGGTCCAGAATTATTCCATGTACGAGGGCAGCGTGGAACATCTACCTCTCCGGTGAGGATGGCTTGGAAACATAGGCACACGTTTCTCTCGGAGTCCTTCTCAGTGGGTGCTTTGGCAAAGAAGATTTATGCCAGGGATTCGACTTCCTCGTTGTTTCAGCTAAACAGTGATCCAAATGGCTTGAAGATGCGGTTTGAGATAGCATTGGATGCATTGACGAAGCCCAATCCAGCGGAAAGGTCAACCATCACACACGTAGTGAACATGTTGAAGTCGCCTCCATACAACATGGTTAACCCGACAATGTGCTTCCGTGACACTGCAAAATAGTTTTTTTTTGTTTTCTTTGCAGCAATTTTGGATCATACCAATTTTGTAACCGTTGGAGATGTAAATAAAGCCATCATTTTTTCATACACAACTTGTATATTGTATGAGATTTATGGATCTTAGTGCAATGTTCATACTCCATGAGGATTTTTGCTTCATAATCGAGAAGAAGTCTATGGGAGACTAACCAAGGTTCTCGCCTCTCGTGAGGCCACATCATTCTTTCACATCGTTGTTATCACATCCATGTGCTAAGTTCAAGTTAACTATAGTTGTTCGTGATATGTCTTGCCAAAATGCAATTACCTATATTTATTCTAATTTTGGTATGCCACAAAATGTAGTCAACTATAGTTATATCTAGTTAACTAAAGTTGAGCACAATGTTGCAATAGTTATATCGGTTGTACACGTGATCCTAAACATCTCTAAAAGTTCTTTCTTGTACTCCACACATATTGCACACATACTTCACAATTGCTTATATTTATATTTATATAATTCACAATCACTTTTTTTTGGAAGTTTGGACATAGTCTCGGTTTTTTGGCTCTCAAAAATTCATATGAAGTCCAAAAAATGAGTTCTTGGTATCCATGGATAGGTAATGAAGTCCTCTACAAGAATATGCAATAAAAGTCCTCTACATAATAGTCCCCCCATCCACATAATAAAGTACACTAAAATAGCAATAATCAACTAAGGGTGAACGTAAAGTGGTTAAAAAAATTTCTCTTGGAACTGAGAAGTGGATGCATAGTTTCATATTGCTTTGTGCTTGTTTATCTCAACAGAAACTGTTCGGTTGGTGAATTAAAAATAAATAAATAAATCATAGAAGTGGTACAACATATTATACAAGTCATAACTTTATTATTGCGACAACGTTACAAATGCCCTTTATTAATCATATACATGAACAAACCATGCAAACTATAATATTCCACTTCATTCCGTCATCCCAACCTCGTAGATGCTCCTGGCTTCCGGCGAGGCTCCATTTTTGGAAAAGGATTCGGCTGAAGTAAATCAAAATAGCTAATCGTTCGGTCTTTCATCCGTTCCTTCAATGGTAGCCGATGAGGCGACAATCCTCTCCTCTTCTTATGAATAGACATAGTCTTTGAAGATTCCCCCGCTACCTTGACTATTTCAATGTCGATTGAAGTCTCCTCCACATCCACATCCACATCCACATCCCCGGGCTTCTCCAAAATATCCGCACACAAATCAATTAGATCATTTAGATCTCCACCCACGCATTGTGTGTGGTCCTTCTCCACCGCATCGATCTCAAAGTTGTCTGCATATCGTCGTTGTTCCTCCGCCGCCCTCATCCTCCAAGCTTGTGTAGATTGTGAGAAGGGAGTTTTGACATACTCATCACGAAATCGATCCCTAGCACTTCTCTCATCTCTCTCACGCTCGGGTGTTGCATTGAATGGAATATGGGGATCGTCTAAATTGTGTATCTCCTCATCGCATTCTACACCCTCAAACATGACTCTCCCCTTTCCCATCCTATCCATGATACTCTACCTTCGTTATATGTATGAGTCTCAATGATCTACTTATATATTGACCTCTAAGGACTTGATGACCATGACCAATAATTGATGTAATCCAATATGTAGAGGATCCAATTCTCGTTAGTAAGATAAAGTCAACGCAATCGGAATAAAAATAAAGTTGGTTAGGTTAAAAATGTACACTTTTGAAAAAATCTTCCGACATCCGCATTGGAAACCTCTTTGATACCTCTTTGAACTTTCCATATTTGATTAGTTATCCACTCATTCAACAAATCACCAATTTGTGCTTCAATCATAGTGGTTCATATGGTTTCATAACCGATGTCACCCATCCGAATGCACTTTCCTTCAATAAATCATTAATTTGTGCTTCAACCTTAGTGGTTCATATGGTTTCATAACCGATGTCACCCATCCGAATGCACTTTCCTTCAATAAATCATTAATTTGTGCTTCAACCTTAGTGGTTCATATGGTTTCATAACCGATGTCACCCATCCGAATGCACTTTCCTTCAATAAATCATTAATTTGTGCTTCAACCTTAGTGGTTCATATGGTTTCATAACCGATGTCACCCATCCGAATGCACTTTCCTTCAATAAATCATTAATTTGTGCTTCAACCTTAGTGGTTCATATGGTTTCATAACCGATGTCACCCATCCGAATGCACTTTCCTTCAATAAATCATTAATTTGTGCTTCAACCTTAGTGGTTCATATGGTTTCATAACCGATGTCACCCATCCGAATGCACTTTCCTTCAATAAATCATTAATTTGTGCTTCAACCTTAGTGGTTCATAAACCCTAAACCCTAAACCCCTAAACCCTAAACCCTACGTCATTCCAAATTACTACCACATATGTGCCATTGATTTGTTCTCACACTCATGTAGAAGTGTTTCCATACATGGTTTGAGGGTTTAGGTTCCTAGCTTTCCAACGAACCCACCTGCTTTTTTTTTCGATGCCTACATTTTTTTCATTATAATAATCAATCATTGACAAGATCTTGGCCGTTAGATTGGAGGGGTTATTTTGAGCAAGTAATAAAGTGGCATGCTCCTTTGAGTTTGGACTTTTGGGCTTGGCCTTTGGAGGCTTCACACTATGCCCAACTAAGGCTACCCTTACTATATTTTATTGGCTATTTAGGGTTCATTTCTTTGGACTCTCAACAAAGTTGGGCCGCTCAATCGCACTTTGATCCACTCCCGAGGGTTAACATTTATAGATGGTGACTATAGTGTCCGTTTTTTGGCTCTAAAAAATTCATATGAAGTCCAATTCATATGTGGTCGCAATTCTACGCTGTTCCCCTGCCGCCCCGTTCCCTCCCGTCCGCTAATCGTTCCATCTTTCATCCGTTCCCCCCCGTCCGGTCCACGTTCCCCACCCGTCCGCCCCGTTCCCCTCCCGTCCGCGCCACGTTCCCTCCGTCCACTCCTCGTTCCCCACCGTCCGCTCCTCGTTCCCATCCGTCCGCTCAGCGTTCCCCACCCGTCCGCCCCGCGTTCCCTCCGTCCGCTCCTCGTTCCCCACCGTCCGCTCCTCGTTCCCACCCGTCCGCTCAGCGTTCCCCACCCGTCCGCCCCGCGTTCCCTCCCGTCCGCGAACATGGAGCGGACGGGAGGGGAACAGGGGGCGGACGGGGGGAACTGACGGCAGGGGAACGCGGAGCGGACGTAGGGAACGCAGAGCGGACGGCAGGGGAACGCGGAGCGGACGGAAGGGGAACGCGGAGCGGACGGCATGGGAACACGGAGCGGACGGCAGGGGAACGGTGGCGCGGACGGGAGGGAACGCGGGGCGGACGGGTGGGGAACAAGGAGCGGATGGGTGGGAACGAGGAGCGGACGGGTGGGAACGAGGAGCGGACGGGTGGGAACGAGGAGCGGACGGGATGGGAACGAGGAGCGGACGGGATGGGAACGCTGGAGCGTATGGAGAGGAGCGTACGGAGGGGAGCGTGGGAGCGGACGGGGGGGAACGCTGGGGGCGGACGGGAGGGAACGGGTGCGGACGGGGGGGAACGCTGGGGGCGGACGGGAGGGAACGGGTGCGGACGGGGGGGGACTCTGGGGCGGACGGGCGGGAACGGGTGCGGACGGGTGCGAACGGGTGCGAACGGGTGCGAACGGGTGCGAACGGGTGCGAACGGGTGGGGACGCGGGAGCGGATGGAGGGGCGGACGGGGGTATATAAGTGGAGGGGACCACTTACATACCTTACTCCACTCCTTCTGGGTGCCCAGACAACCCTCCTCTAACACAGAGTGCGGGGTAGCGGGGCTCTCGGAGGAGTTAAGGATCCCTTTTTTGGGATCCTTTTACACTACTTTTGGCAGATCCACGTGGCCGTTATTTGGCATATTCCTTGTGACGCGCCCAGTCAACTGGCCTCTGCGTGAGCGCCGGTAGCGGGGTGCTCGAAGGGTGTGCCGAATAGTTGAACTTTAATTTTTAGGGACATTTTTGAACTAATTCCACAGCAACACTATTTTGAAGTGTATGCTTGGATATTTTGTAGCACTATTATGAAGTGCAATTAGTATTTTAAAAAGTAGAGTTCTAGATTAGAATTAGAAACTCCAATTTGGGTGGAATTAGAATTAGAAACTCCAATTTTCAGACATGGCAAGTGGAGGAACTGGAGACATGGCAAGTGCAAGTGGAGGATCTAGTTCTGGGTGTTCCAGAGGACATGGACGCAAGGCCGCTGATTTGGAGTGGAATGTTTACGATGATCCCTCCCAAAAAGCCAGGGTAGGTTGGGAGAATGTACCACAACCGTGGTCAGCGAAGACTACAATGCAGTACGTGGGCTTCCCTCACTTTGATCGGTTGTGGCCAAGACATTGTCACGAGCGACATTGCAAGGCCGTCAATGCGAGCTATACGCAGCTTGAAGACGTGGAGGCAAAATGGAGATTCCTAACGATACTTAGATTTATCTCCAATTTGGATAGATGGCCCAAGAGTGCAATTCCAAAGTCGGTGGCGTGTATGATGTATGCGGAGCACGTGTTGCGAGTTAGGGTGGATTGGTCAAGTTTGGGTGCTCTGCATGATCAAAAATTTGGGGGTATTGGAATTGCATTCACTAAATGCACAGTTCCGGATATTCCATACACTCCCGTTCCGGAGTGGTTCAGGAAGAATCCTAAACTAGTGGATGAGCCTGGGGCACCAATTCCAGAAGGTCGGGAACCAAAAAAACCACGTACTCGCAAACGACCAACCAATGACGTGGAGATGGCCATCGAGGAGGCGTTTGAGCATATGGATGAGGAGGGCATGGAGGTAAATGTCGATGTGGTTAACGAGCTGGTTAACCAGGTGGTTAACGGGACGACACTTGTATGTGAGCGTAGAGCGGAGAGCGGAGAGCGGAGAGCGGAGATTTGGAGAGCGGAGAGCGTAGAAGATATAATAATAGCAAACTTGAAATGCCAAAAAAAGACATTTGTAAATATAGACTGGAATATACCTGGAATATTCTTGAATCTGCCAAATATAGTAAAAAAAAAGGACCTATTTCCGTGGAGGGTAAAGGCCCGGAATTTGGAATGGTCTCATTAAGTTTGGAAACCGTGAGGTGGTTGAATTATTAAAACCAAGGATGATCACAAGAAAAAATCAATGAAAATTGATTTTCGGAGATTGGTATAATTGAAGAATGAGTCAATCAAAATACAAAGGAATCAAAATAATTAACTTCCTTTGTTTGGATTCATCACTTTTCTCTTTGTCTTATATGTGAGTCAACTCTATAGCTTGGACTTTAGCAATTATTGTGTGTGGCCGAATAGATTATATATTGGACTCTTACCCAACATCATTGTATATACACTTGCATACAATGGGTGATGAAAGAGATATGTTTGCTGGATTAGGATGGGAGAAGGAAATAAGGAGTCTAGCAGATCCTCATATTCCGGTTAATTTATCGCCGGAATTTTCGTTTGCTGCTGGAAATCGAAGTAGTGATGACTATGACCTGACTCCATTTTCGCAGTCTACACAAGCATGGAGGTGGAGGACGCGGGAGGAGCAAAAACAACGCGAGCAAAAAGAAAAGAGGCAAGAAGATGTGCCGGAGAAGGACGCTGATTTGGATGAAGACAAATCGAACGAGACGGAGGAGGAGGTGAAGGTTATAGGGGAATCTTCGAAGTCTCTTTCATTTCGCGAACGGATGAGGGGAATGACGCCGCATCATCTTCCGCTAAAGGAACGAATGAAAGATAAGACAGTTTCTTATATGGATTTGCTTCGACCGGGTCCACCTCCCTCGGATTCATCCAAGAAGTATGCAAAACGGAAATAGAGTTGATAGACATAGGAAGCATTGTAATCATACCTTTAGTATATCAATAAATTATTGCAATTGGTTTCGGCGGTGACGGTTCTTGGAAAGGAGGGATCTGGAAGAGATAAGAGTACCCAAAATGTAGTGAACCATGAAAGGGACATGGTTGAAAGAGGTGTGTCCAAATTCGATGACTCGAATTTGGCCACACCTCTTTCAACCATGCTCCTTTCATAGTTCACTACATTTTGTGTACTCTATGCGGAGTAGAGCTACAGATGAAGAGTCACTTCAATGCGCTGGAGGCCGAAGAGAAACGTCATGTATCTTAAATTGTTGATGCTTGAATGTGTATCCAGATAATTTAGGCAGTCTTGTAAATATATATTTTCTGCCTAAGCTGGTAGGAAGCATTGTAATACACAATTTTGAAGTAAATAAAAATAATCATTGAGATTATACCTTTATTATATCAATCAATTATTGCTTCACAAGATGTCCAGAAATGGACACAAATATCATAGCCTAATGTAGTGCTAGGCTGAGAGGAATTCTAGGAAGTTGAATGTGTCAAGAGACCTCCCTCCATGATGAGTTTGACCTCATTGAAGCTAAATGTCGAGGCGTGTATGAACAAATTTACATCCGCATCCAAATTAGAAACCTTGACGTAGATGTAATACAGATGCTTACAATTCATATAAGAATTCCGTTTGCGGCCGAACTTGGAAATCATATCCAAGAAGTATGGGCAGTTGCATTCTGGAAGAGAACTCACTGTGACTTGGTAGATGGGTGGCTGCGGTTCTGACTTGGACTGCAGTGTGATAATGCAACCAAATCCCGGTTGAGGGATCATAGTTAACTTGAGAACAGTAGCATGCATAGCTTCAGCAGATGCCACCATCTGCCTCTGCTTTGCGGAAGGAGCGCTACTGGATCGCCGAACAAGTTTGGACAATCTTGTCGTAGGGATGGCGTCGGGGTTTTCTGGAACACGGATTCGAGACATATCCAGCGGGGTCGCAGAGTTGGTGAAGAGTCGAGACGGTGTGATGCGCTCCTTTGGTGGGAGTTGAAAACCTGCGTTCTCAAGCGCGAAGATCTCCGAGCGGGTGAGGTTGGTACCAATCTTCACGGGCCAGATTGGGGGGATAGGAGGCTTCTGGTCATTAGCAGAGAACGGCATGACCCATTTCCGACGAGGGCCCTTGACGCAACGCTCGATGTCGTCTGGGCAAAAGACAAAGTCTGTGCGCTTCATAGATTGGAGTTTGTAATGATGCCACATACCGGTGTAGGTGGGCGCAGGGACGCTCTTGTTATTGGTGACGATTCTTGCGGTGCATTTTTTTTTCGTGCCCGCATGATTAGCCCAACAAGACTTTCCAGAGGTATAGGGTATGCGGGCAATATGCCAAAGAGAGACATCTACTTTGGTTTCTTGCACTGCGGTGACACGCTGGAAACCAAGTCCTGCAGGTGAAGGCACTTGAACCTCTTGTACAGAGGGGGAAGACTCCTCAATGATAGTAGGCAGTGTTTCAGGTTGAGAGCGAGTGACTCGCTTAGCAGGGGGAGGGCGAGAGAAGTTCACTGTATCGGGACGGTGGGTCTCGCCATCATCACCAATTGGAGTGTCGGGTCTTCGCTTCTGCGATCCAAACACCTCGGCGCCCTCAAGGTGGGGATCGCGAGTGCAAAACTCTTCCCCACCGGGCATTTCAAGCAAGACCTTCTGCAACACTGTCGGGTCGCCAGTACGCTGAGCTCGACGTTGAGCACCTCTCAGCTTTAGTTCTTCTTTGCTTGGACCATCACCGCCACTTCCACCTTTAAGGAATTGGTAGTATGCCACAACCTGTAAGAAGGCGCGAATGTAGTCGTCAACCGTAGCCACGTATAAATCTCCACCCTTGTTGCCGGAGGCTTGAAGCCACTTGTTGTGGACAGACTCCGCAAGATTGCAGGACGGCATCTCGGCCAACTGGTCTTGGGTTAAAACCTTTTCCTGAATGGACAAATCAAGTATTAATATAAATGTACAGAGAGGAAAACGAAGCCAAGAAAAACCAATAATGAATTATGACGGAGATGTACCAATTCCATGAAACCACCCCATTGAAGGTAGCGGAAGTGCCAGAAAGCAAGCCAGAGCTGAAGATGCTTGAGACCGTCTTCACTTGTACAATTGGATGAAGCCCACCAAGCTTTGATAGCTAGGTACCTAGTCTCCGCCTCTTGCATAGATGAGGCATTTCGATATTGAAGGCAAAGGTGTCTATGTTGGTCTTGCAACTCATGCTTTATATACGATTTCGTATGTTTCTCGAGCGATTGTTTCCAATGAAAAAAACAAGTGCGCTCACGACCCTCCATTGGAACTTTGGGATCTCCAGAACCATACACAGTGCGAACAGCGTTCCAATTGGCTTGGGCACTGTCGGCCATGAAGCCTATAAAGTTTGGATGTGGGATACCGTGGCGGGCCATGACGTGGTTGAGGTTCTGCCAGAAGAGAACTTGGGCATCCTTATCCTCCGATTGGAAATCACAGCATGAAATGGTCATGACCCGTTGATAAGTCCCATCGTATACATGAGCGGCCATGGTGGTCCACCCTTTGACCCGCTTCACGTGATCGGACATCATCCACGCATTCTCGAGGTCCCCCCCCGGTTGCATCCGACGAACCAAATCCACACCACTTCCAGGACCAACCTCGGACATCTTGAAGACGAACACCTTGTCTGTATCGTCACCTTGTCCTGGGAATTGGTTGCGTTGGACGTAAGCCCAATTGCTAACGCCCCGGAGCTTTGCGATGCCATCCATAACCCCGAACCTCCTCAAATATTTGAAGGAGGTAACCTTAGAGCGAAGGTTGGGGGAATTTAACTCTCTACAACTTTCGAACACAGGTTCGAGCTCTTTCAAGGAGAGGAGACGTTGCGTGACATTATCGCCAGAAAGAAGGAACTCACCAACAATGTCCTTGCTGGCTTCAAGCACGATCTTGCTGTGAGTGGCTTGAGGCATACGCTCAACATGCTCCTCGATAAGTGCATTGATACGCTTCCGACTGTCTCTGCAGTCTCCAACCTTCACTGGGTGTTGATGAGTACCGATATGAATGCAGGCTCTTTGAGAAGACTCCTTCCCATGGACGTAGAAGATTTTGGCATCGCACAGAGCAATGCATTTGGGGGGTTGTTTGCAGATCCTGCAGACAAGAGTAGATCGGGATGGCACAATGCCAGAGAGAGGGAAAGGATCTTTAGTGAAACCCTCAAATTCCGTGTCATTAACCTTAGAGGTACGATGGGCGCGTTGAAGGTAATCACAACTAGGGTTTTGGCATTGGAGGTGGCCAACACAGGCAGAGGAACGAAAAGCAAGGCCAACGTCGTTGGTAATGTTGGTGGTTTGAGTCTTGGTCCAAACATGGCCATCATATTGCTTGTCCATGCCGTCCAACGACTTGGCTCTCGATTGAGATGAAGAGAATTCAGCGGCAGGGAGGACAAATAACTGGGTACCATCGAAACGAGGGGGGAGGTGATTAACCTCTTGGATTTTGAGTTTATCGTAATCCAATTTCTTGAGGACATTCTTACAACCAGGCATAGAACCAAGACGACGAAGACATTGAACAATAGGTTGAGGAGGTTCGGACGCAGACGGTACAGAAGGAGTGGAAGGAAAAGAGGGAGAAAGAGAAGGCGTTACAAAGGAAGCAGAAGGAAAGAAAGAAGGGGAATCATGGAAAACAGCCTTCTGCAATGATACATCATCATTCGAAGAATCAGACAAGTCTATAACGTCGTCTAAACCGGGCTCTGTCTTGACACTTATTACCGGCGGGGTGCTAAAGTCAGCAGTCGACGATCGAAGAGGAGCAAGGATTTTTGTTGACTCTCCCAGCTGAGAATCTGGCCAGCCACAAACCCTATACTTTCCCGGGCCAAGCTCCCACACTACATTGCCATTGTCAGTTACCTTGGAGGTCTCATGGAAGGTATGAATAAGCAATCCAGTATCAGGATGGGAGATCTCACGTTCTACCCATATTGTACTTGCCTGCAAAGAGAACCTAATGCTAAGATGAAGGCATGAGACAACAGCAATACCTGCTGCATCAATAGGGAACAGAATAGGGACCCCGATGCCATTGGAACGAAGCTCGGCCATCTCAGAGACGGGAGGAATAATTGAGGTGGAAGCCATGAAGGCAGACAATGAAAACGTAAAGGAACAAAAATTTGAAGATCCATAAAGAAGGAGAATGGTGATAACGATGAGGTTATAAAGAAATAAGCATAATTAGCAGAGAGAGACAAACTTGTCAGGCATACTAAAAAAAGATAGCCCTAATTAGGAACACGGTTGGGCGATAGTGAAGCGCGCCTAACATCGGGAGTTATCGCAATTATATACGGAGAGGAATGAGATTGCCCACTTTCTTTCCAATGTTTGAGGTTGATGCGGTGAGGTTGTGGAAAGGAAATAGAGCGAGTAGGTTTGAATCACGGGAGGGTTGAACACATGAAGGAAATAGGGAATTCACAACCTCCGACAGCGGAACCATCTAAGAAAAAGAAGAGGAGGCGAACGTCTACACATTACACCGACAAGAAGAGAAACAGGGTGAGGACACAGAAGACACAGGCAAGGAAGGCGCCAATCGAGGGCCGTGGGATGCCTGAGGATTTGAGCGAAAGCATAAAAGACCTGCGGAAACCTTCGTGGAGGCTAGATTGTGAAATTCCGCCTTTTCACTTATCACCAATTGTAGAAGAGGCGGACGGAAGTAAACCGCGGTCAATGGCAGAAGGGGAGGAGTTGGGAATTGACAGCATCCAAGAAGATTCACGCGAACACACGAACTCTAGCAGTGTCGTACGTATTCTTGGGATCTACAAATATTCTGTTGATTTAGCACATAATGAAAATGGTAGTACAAATTCAACGCTGAATTTACTTTTTTTTAAGTATTCGGGTTTCTTATCATTGTTATAACCATTGGGACGCTGGTAAATATAGGCGGATGGGGAAAGTGGAGATAGTGGAAATATCCACGAAGAAAACAACGAGGAGGTAGCACAAGAAATTGAGAAGGGGTTAGATGAGCGAGAACCGGTGTCGGGACAGCCAACAATTCAAGGAAGAGAAAATATGAAGGCGTCCAAGAGGAAAGTGGCAAAGGAAGAGCTCAGATCGAATTTGATGGGAGACCGAGAAAGAGAGGAGGGAGGAGACTTAGGAACTGAAACCCTCGTTCAAGATAATGTGACACATGCTCCAAGAATTCTGCGAAGCAAGGCGGGCGGAACACAACCAACATCAAGGCGAGGGCGTGGACGCGGGAGAGGAATGGCAGAGGTAAACCTCGGCGATTCGAGGAGCACTCCACTAACGCCGCCAGGGGACGGGACATCTGAAGACAGTGGAGCCGATGTCGGGGCAACAGTGGAGGGCATACTTCAAAATCTGGTAAGGCGTCGGCTACATGGAATGTCCACTTAACATACTGACGGCGATGTATTGTTTTGGGTTTAGGAGGATTTGAGATGTAGGGTTTCAAGCAAATGAGAGGGATTATGCGTTCTCAAACACCAATGAATGTTCCAGTGGCATGCTGTCGGCCATCCAGTTTGGCATGCTCTAGGCCAATCACCTTATTTACTTGCGGCCACTCCTCTAGACTTATTCGCGGCCATTCCACTAGATTTACTTTCGGCCATTGCGCTATACTTAGTCTTGGCCAATCCAAGTAGGGTTTGGGTGAGAGAATGTGTTAGAACAACCAAAAAGGTAGGTGCATGGAGGAATACTTTCGGCCTTTGGTTAGGCTAGTGGATAAGGAGCATTCGGATGAGAAGGACAGTTGGAGGTGCTCTCGGCCATCTCAAGTTTGAGGTGCTCCCAGCCATTTCAGGTTTTGAGGCACTCTCGGCCATTTCAGGTTATACTAGGATATGTGTATGAATGTGCAAAGAGGCGAGGCCTCATTCTAGAGTGCAAAATTTGATTTCAGAATATTGAATATATGTTTGGATTTGAGGCACTCTCGGCCATTTCAGATTATGCTAGGGTATGTGAACGAGTTGTGGGAAGAGGCCTCGGATCCGAGGCCTCATTCTAGAGTGCACAAACTGATTTCTTAACGGGGGCTAATATGATGATTTTGAGGCCCTCTCGGCCATTTCACGTTATGCTAGGGTATTTGTATGACTTGTGGGAAGAGGCCTCGGATCCGAGGCCTCATTCTAGAGTGCACAAACTGATTTCTTAAGGGGGGCCAATATGATGATTTTGAGGCCCCCTCGGCCATTTCAGGTTATGCTAGGGTATTTGTATGAATGTGGGAAGAGGCCTCGGATCCGAGGCCTCATTCTAGAGTGCACAAACTGATTTCTTAAGGGGGGCCAATATGATGATTTTGAGGCCCTCTCGGCCATTTCAGGTTCTGATAGGCTAAGTGTATGACTTGTGGGAAGAGGCCTCGGATCCGAGGCCTCATTCTAGAGTGCACAATCTGATTTCTTAAGGGGGGCCAATATGATGATTTTGAGGCCCTCTCGGCCATTTCAGGTTCTGATAGGCTAAGTGTATGACTTGTGGGAAGAGGCCTCGGATCCGAGGCCTCATTCTAGAGTGCACAATCTGATTTCTTAAGGGGGGCCAATATGATGATTTTGAGGCCCTCTCGGCCATTTCAGGTTCTTATAGGCTAAGTGTATGACTTGTGGGAAGAGGCCTCGGATCCGAGGCCTCATTCTAGAGTGCACAAACTGATTTCTTAAGGGGGGCCAATATGATGATTTTGAGGCCCTCTCGGCCATTTCAGGTTCTGATAGGCTAAGTGTATGACTTGTGGGAAGAGGCCTCGGATCCGAGGCCTCATTCTAGAGTGCACAATCTGATTTCTTAAGGGGGGCTAATATGATGATTTTGAGGCCCCCTCGGCCATTTCAGGTTCTGATAGGCTAAGTGTATGACTTGTGGGAAGAGGCCTCGGATCCGAGGCCTCATTCTAGAGTGCACAAACTGATTTCTTAAGGGGGCCAATATGATGATTTTAAGGCCCTCTCGGCCATTTCAGGTTCTGATAGGCTAAGTGTATGACTTGTGGGAAGAGGCCTCGGATCCGAGGCCTCATTCTAGAGTGCACAAACTGATTTCTTAAGGGGGGCCAATATGATGATTTTGAGGCCCTCTCGGCCATTTCAGGTTCTGATAGGCTAAGTGTATGACTTGTGGGAAGAGGCCTCGGATCCGAGGCCTCATTCTAGAGGGCACAATCTGATTTCTTAAGGGGGGCTAATATGATGATTTTGAGGCCCCCTCGGCCATTTCAGGTTATGCTAGGGTATTTGTATGAGTTGTGGGAAGAGGCCTCGGATCCGAGGCCTCATTCTAGAGTGCACAATCTGATTTCTTAAGGGGGGCGAATATGATGATTTTGAGGCCCTCTCGGCCATTTCAGGTTCTTATAGGCTAAGTGTATGACTTGTGGGAAGAGGCCTCGGATCCGAGGCCTCATTCTAGAGTGCACAAACTGATTTCTTAAGGGGGCCAATATGATGATTTTGAGGCCCTCTCGGCCATTTCAGGTTCTGATAGGCTAAGTGTATGACTTGTGGGAAGAGGCCTCGGATCCGAGGCCTCATTCTAGAGTGCACAATCTGATTTCTTAAGGGGGGCTAATATGATGATTTTGAGGCCCCCTCGGCCATTTCAGGTTCTGATAGGCTAAGTGTATGACTTGTGGGAAGAGATCTCGGATCCGAGGCCTCATTCTAGAGTGCACAAACTGATTTCTTAAGGGGGGCCAATATGATGATTTTGAGGCCCTCTCGGCCATTTCAGGTTCTGATAGGCTAAGTGTATGACTTGTGGGAAGAGGCCTCGGATCCGAGGCCTCATTCTAGAGTGCACAATCTGATTTCTTAAGGGGGGCCAATATGATGATTTTGAGGCCCTCTCGGCCATTTCAGGTTCTGATAGGCTAAGTGTATGACTTGTGGGAAGAGGCCTCGGATCCGAGGCCTCATTCTAGAGTGCACAATCTGATTTCTTAAGGGGGGCCAATATGATGATTTTGAGGCCCTCTCGGCCATTTCAGGTTCTTATAGGCTAAGTGTATGACTTGTGGGAAGAGGCCTCGGATCCGAGGCCTCATTCTAGAGTGCACAAACTGATTTCTTAAGGGGGGCCAATATGATGATTTTGAGGCACTCTCGGCCATTTCAGGTTCTGATAGGCTAAGTGTATGACTTGTGGGAAGAGGCCTCGGATCCGAGGCCTCATTCTAGAGTGCACAATCTGATTTCTTAAGGGGGGCTAATATGATGATTTTGAGGCCCCCTCGGCCATTTCAGGTTCTGATAGGCTAAGTGTATGACTTGTGGGAAGAGGCCTCGGATCCGAGGCCTCATTCTAGAGTGCACAAACTGATTTCTTAAGGGGGGCTAATATGATGATTTTGAGGCCCCCTCGGCCATTTCAGGTTATGCTAGGGTATTTGTATGAATGTGGGAAGAGGCCTCGGATCCGAGGCCTCATTCTAGAGTGCACAAACTGATTTCTTAAGGGGGGCCAATATGATGATTTTGAGGCCCTCTCGGCCATTTCAGGTTCTGATAGGCTAAGTGTATGACTTGTGGGAAGAGGCCTCGGATCCGAGGCCTCATTCTAGAGTGCACAATCTGATTTCTTAAGGGGGGCCAATATGATGATTTTGAGGCCCTCTCGGCCATTTCAGGTTCTGATAGGCTAAGTGTATGACTTGTGGGAAGAGGCCTCGGATCCGAGGCCTCATTCTAGAGTGCACAAACTGATTTCTTAAGGGGGGCCAATATGATGATTTTGAGGCCCTCTCGGCCATTTCAGGTTCTGATAGGCTAAGTGTATGACTTGTGGGAAGAGGCCTCGGATCCGAGGCCTCATTCTAGAGTGCACAATCTGATTTCTTAAGGGGGGCCAATATGATGATTTTGAGGCCCTCTCGGCCATTTCAGGTTCTTATAGGCTAAGTGTATGACTTGTGGGAAGAGGCCTCGGATCCGAGGCCTCATTCTAGAGTGCACAAACTGATTTCTTAAGGGGGGCCAATATGATGATTTTGAGGCCCTCTCGGCCATTTCAGGTTCTGATAGGCTAAGTGTATGACTTGTGGGAAGAGGCCTCGGATCCGAGGCCTCATTCTAGAGTGCACAATCTGATTTCTTAAGGGGGGCCAATATGATGATTTTGAGGCCCTCTCGGCCATTTCAGGTTCTGATAGGCTAAGTGTATGACTTGTGGGAAGAGGCCTCGGATCCGAGGCCTCATTCTAGAGTGCACAAACTGATTTCTTAAGGGGGGCCAATATGATGATTTTGAGGCCCTCTCTGCCATTTCAGGTTCTGATAGGCTAAGTGTATGGCTTGTGGGAAGAGGCCTCGGATCCGAGGCCTCATTCTAGAGGGCACAATCTGATTTCTTAAGGGGGGCTAATATGATGATTTTGAGGCCCCCTCGGCCATTTCAGGTTATGCTAGGGTATTTGTATGAATGTGGGAAGAGGCCTCGGATCCGAGGCCTCATTCTAGAGTGCACAATCTGATTTCTTAAGGGGGGCTAATATGATGATTTTGAGGCCCCCTCGGCCATTTCAGGTTATGCTAGGGTATTTGTATGAATGTGGGAAGAGGCCTCGGATCCGAGGCCTCATTCTAGAGTGCACAAACTGATTTCTTAAGGGGGGCGAATATGATGATTTTGAGGCCCTCTCGGCCATTTCAGGTTCTGATAGGCTAAGTGTATGACTTGTGGGAAGAGGCCTCGGATCCGAGGCCTCATTCTAGAGTGCACAATCTGATTTCTTAAGGGGGGCCAATATGATGATTTTGAAGCCCTCTCGGCCATTTCAGGTTCTGATAGGCTAAGTGTATGACTTGTGGGAAGAGGCCTCGGATCCGAGGCCTCATTCTAGAGGGCACAATCTGATTTCTTAAGGGGGGCTAATATGATGATTTTGAGGCCCCCTCGGCCATTTCAGGTTATGCTAGGGTATTTGTATGAATGTGGGAAGAGGCCTCGGATCCGAGGCCTCATTCTAGAGTGCACAATCTGATTTCTTAAGGGGGGCTAATATGATGATTTTGAGGCCCCCTCGGCCATTTCAGGTTATGCTAGGGTATTTGTATGAATGTGGGAAGAGGCCTCGGATCCGAGGCCTCATTCTAGAGTGCACAATCTGATTTCTTAAGGGGGGCCAATATGATGATTTTGAAGCCCTCTCGGCCATTTCAGGTTCTGATAGGCTAAGTGTATGGCTTGTGGGAAGAGGCCTCGGATCCGAGGCCTCATTCTAGAGGGCACAATCTGATTTCTTAAGGGGGGCTAATATGATGATTTTGAGGCCCCCTCGGCCATTTCAGGTTATGCTAGGGTATTTGTATGAATGTGGGAAGAGGCCTCGGATCCGAGGCCTCATTCTAGAGTGCACAAACTGATTTCTTAAGGGGGGCCAATATGATGATTTTGAGGCCCTCTCGGCCATTTCAGGTTCTGATAGGCTAAGTGTATGACTTGTGGGAAGAGGCCTCGGATCCGAGGCCTCATTCTAGAGTGCACAATCTGATTTTTTAAGGGGGGCTAATATGATGATTTTGAGGCCCCCTCGGCCATTTCAGGTTATGCTAGGGTATTTGTATGAATGTGGGAAGAGGCCTCGGATCCGAGGCCTCATTCTAGAGTGTACAAACTGATTTCTTAAGGGGGGCCAATATGATGATTTTGAGGCCCTCTCGGCCATTTCAGGTTCTGATAGGCTAAGTGTATGACTTGTGGGAAGAGGCCTCGGATCCGAGGCCTCATTCTAGAGTGCACAATCTGATTTCTTAAGGGGGGCTAATATGATGATTTTGAGGCCCCCTCGGCCATTTCAGGTTATGCTAGGGTATTTGTATGAATGTGGGAAGAGGCCTCGGATCCGAGGCCTCATTCTAGAGTGCACAAACTGATTTCTTAAGGGGGGCCAATATGATGATTTTGAGGCCCTCTCGGCCATTTCAGGTTCTGATAGGCTAAGTGTATGACTTGTGGGAAGAGGCCTCGGATCCGAGGCCTCATTCTAGAGTGCACAAACTGATTTCTTAAGGGGGCCAATATGATGATTTTGAGGCCCTCTCGGCCATTTCAGGTTCTGATAGGCTAAGTGTATGACTTGTGGGAAGAGGCCTCGGATCCGAGGCCTCATTCTAGAGTGCACAAACTGATTTCTTAAGGGGGGCCAATATGATGATTTTGAGGCACTCTCGGCCATTTCAGGTTCTGATAGGCTAAGTGTATGACTTGTGGGAAGAGGCCTCGGATCCGAGGCCTCATTCTAGAGTGCACAATCTGATTTCTTAAGGGGGGCTAATATGATGATTTTGAGGCCCCCTCGGCCATTTCAGGTTATGCTAGGGTATTTGTATGAGTTGTGGGAAGAGGCCTCGGATCCGAGGCCTCATTCTAGAGTGCACAAACTGATTTCTTAACGGGGGCTAATATGATGATTTTGAGGCCCTCTCGGCCATTTCAGGTTATGCTAGGGTATTTGTATGAGTTGTGGGAAGAGGCCTCGGATCCGAGGCCTCATTCTAGAGTGCACAAACTGATTTGATATTTTCGAGTCTATGGTGTGTGGAAGGAGGTTTGGGTTTTTGTTTTTTTATGGTCACTAAAATATTGACCTTGCTTTTTGAAATTCTCATTCTCTTCATGTTCTTAGGAAATGGACTCTTCACAAGGCGCTCAATCGCAACCCGAATTTGGAGAGGATGTTGTTGTTGAGGCTCCGTTGGTTGAAGTTGAAGCCGTCCAGGTGGATGCTTTTAATTCAGAAGGCGAAATGCAAGTAGAGGTAAGTTGGATGGTTGTTGAGTGATGTGTTTAGCAAATTTCTTGTGTTCAAGCATTCTTAGCATTCATTTCTTGTTTGTGATTTTGTTAGGCTCTCCCAATGAGTGACGATGCTGTGCAAGCTGTTTCCGACACCGATCCTGTTGTGTGTGAACTTGAGCTTCGGAAATCACAAAAGGAAGATTCCGTTGGTGTTATCCAACGCCTCCGGATTAAGCCAACGGGTAAGTCCCGTTTATCCATTCCTTTGTGCCGCTTGAGAGCCCTCCCTCTTGTCCGTCCTATCAGTGAGGTTGAGGTGCAGCGCTTGGAATGTGAGTTTGTAATGGGATACCGAGAGGGTGATCGAGTTCTTTACGTTTCTATTTTCAACGATGTTCCCGTGGACCTTCCCATTCCCCCTGGCATCATGGCCTCTTGGAGCCCCCTTTGGCAAGAGGCCTCCGCAGAATTTGATACCAAGCTCAAGCTGGATCCGGATCTCGCACATTTCGCGGGGAAGATGTTCTTCGTTTGGGAAGGCAATCATCGTCTCACTGCTTGGTGGAGGCATGTCAATAACCACCACCCCGATGAAAAGAGTTGGCATATCTCGGTGGACTGCATAATTGTTGACCCTAGAGGCTACACTGGTGTATTCCTCAATGCCATGAGCGACATTAATTGGTAAACTCACTCACTTATTCATTCATTTTGCATTTTTTATTCAATTTTTTTGCATTATTTTCAGTGCAACTTCCTCACATACTTTGTCTCAGGTCAACCGAGCATGATTATGTCAAAGCAAATATTCCGGCCAAGCTTCTTCGAATCCGCACTTTTGGAAGGTTAGAATTGTCCACCTTCAAGGATCTCATATCGCCAGCTGACTACAAAGCATGCGAGAAAATAAAGGAGAGTCGCCCAACTTGGTACACCTTGACAGCTGATGTGTTCGTTAAGTTTCTTTACAAGGTATGGTTTTGTGCATTCAATCATTTATAGCTTCCAACATAGACAATCTCCTTTAATATAAACTCACCAAGTTCTATCTCGCAGAGAGACATTTCAGCTCAAGCAGACATTGCAGTGAGGCATTACCGTGAGACGACACCAGTTGCAGAGAGATCAGCCACTGAGATTTGGAATGTTATGACCAAAGCCCAAGAGAGAACAATTAAGAGTATTCGGGCCCGTTCTTTTGAGAAGTACATATCCGTTGCACACCCTGACAATGGAGATGATTTCTTTCATGAGGTACTGTCTTCATCTCAAATCACTCTAGAATCCAACTCATCCCATTCAAGCATTGACTCTCTTTATCTCAAATCATTTTTTCTTCGTGCACAGATTGACCGCCATTTTAATGAGTTCTCGTCGACGGACATGACAATTGAAAAATTACAAAAAATTGTCACATGTCCGGTCGAAGCTTCGTTCAAAGCTAAGTGGCTTCATTGGTGGAACGCCCCTCTTCCTGAAAGGTTAGATAACAAGTTCCCCGTCGACAAGCCTTTGAGGGAGAGGGCTTTGGACGACTGGCTACACAAGGCGTCCTTTTGGGCTCAGGTAAATCCCTTTCTCGGCCTTCTTTGATTTCATTTTCCTTTATTGGAGTTATCTCGTATCTAATCATCTCCCTCTGCAGTTGGAGAAGGAAGTCGCGGTTGAAATTGAGACCTTAGAGGAAAGCCTCTCCGTGGACATTGATTGGGACGCATCAGAAACTATCCTTCGCCCTCGTGAATACGTTGATCACTGGCGGATTATCCTTTGGGACAAGGCCTTCAAGCCTTACCTCGGCGATAAACCTAACATCGGCTTTGCCAAAGGTGATAACCTCTTGGAGTTCGAGGAGGGGTCACTCGCTGTCAAGCGTGTGGCGTATCGGTAATATATCTATCATCTTCTCGCACCTATCCTTATTCTCATTTCTTGCTCTTTTTCTTGTTTTTCTTACTTTCTTGTTTTGTCATGTAGGTATATTATGAGAGAGTTGGTTGAGAAAAATGCATTGGCCTCGTCTTCCTTGCCGGAGTACCTCTCGGACTGGGTGAATGTTTATTCTAGCCTTTGTGTGTACACGTCAGCGCAAACAAGCAAGTTCTCCGAATTGCACTTGCAGGGTGGTGGATGGTACTTGGATTGTGCTGCAGGATTCGTCCCCGGGGAAGAGAAGGCTTTGTTTGCTAGCCTAGTGGGTAGTGCTCCGGATGATAACATTCTCAGCTTGGACGAGCCTGATATCGTTGAGCTTCCCCCTCCTCCTCCTAAGGCACCAAGAGGAAAGGGCAAAGCAAAGAAGTCTGCCACTCAAGCATCTTCCCAAGTTCTCACTCGGTCAGCTTCCAAGACCCCGGTTGAGCCACCCACTCTCCCACACAGTCCATCTTTCGCTCCATCCGTTGCTCCCTCTCTTGCTCCCTCTCTTACTCCATCTGCATTTCGTCCACAACCTCTTGACACTCCATCTCACAGTGGCACTTCTCTGCTCTCTTTGCCTCGCAAGAGGAAAGCTGCTCTCTTGGATACCACTGCCACCTCTTCGGATTCTCCTAACACGCTTTCTCTCATCGAAAATGTTGACATGGTTCAACTAATGCTCGATTCCGATGTTGCCGGAGGTCCCCTCCCCCCATATACCCGCATCCAAGAGTTCATTGCCAAGGTTTGTTTACTTACCTTTGTCAATTCTCCATTTTATTTCCTTTTTGGTTTTCTTTGTTTTTGCATCCTTGTTCTCATGAAGCTTCATTCGCAGGTTGGGGCTGGTCGTTCCCGTGTTAACACGTCGAATTCAGCTCACAAGTGCCTCGACTTGCTCTTTGCCGATATTCCCGAGAACTTGCCTGTGCCCAACATCTCCACAGATGTTCCTGTTTGGAACAAGCTCCACGAATCATACTATGAGTGTTTGTTTGCATTTGCGAAATCTAACCTCTATGACCATGGTGTCCTTGTCCTTGCCCATTGTGCGAGTGCCAAAGTTTCTAAGAGTATTTTCGATTGGGCACACACTTATGACTTCTACGTCGCGGAAGATTGGTTTGGAATGAATGATTTGGACCTCCAATCTCCCGTTGTTCCCTCTGGAGTGGTAAGCTACTCTCCCTCTCTTCCGCTTCCGTCTTGCATTTCATTTCAATTTCAATTCAATCTCAATCCCATTTCATTTCAATTCATTTTCCTTTTGATTGTTGCAGACTCGGAAGTTCAGCATCAAGGTTCTTGTTCGTGTTAACTCCGTTCTTAGAGTTCGGGAGGAGGCCATGCAGGAATATGGTTACAACCTCCAGCGAGATGGATGGTTGAATACCTTCACCGATGAAAAGAGCCAGGCCATGCGCAGTGATGGGGTACCTTGGCGAGGTGCCCGTGAGAAACATCCTGTTTTTTTTTCCATCCTTCTTGCTACTCTCACCGACAAGAATGATGTCATTATGGACTGGCAATGTGGTGTAGGTACGCCTTCTTTTTCAACTTCATCCTTACTTTGATTTTTCCGTTGTTTGTCCTTAACTTGTTTCAATACTAACTTTTTGCATCTCTTTGCATTAGGTGGTTCAATTACAGCATGTCGATCCCTTGAGCGGCATATTGTGGCCCTTGAGAGTGACCCCCTCATTTTCAATGCACTCCTACTCCCTATGCGCGATCCCCAACCTGCGCGTATATCTCGCTCAGTTGCATCTCCATCTACATCTATCTTTGATCCTCCTCAAAAGATGACCAAGAGAGCATTCGGATTCCTTTGTGCGTAAGTTTGCTTTCTAGATTTTGCCTTGTTTGCCTTAATTTCAAGTTCTCATTTTCTAGTGTCATCATGTTCCTAATCCTTTTGCTTGGATGTTTAGAGAGCCAGCGGATGTCGCAGTCATTCGTGGGGACATGTTTTCAAGTCCTCCGAAGCCGTTTGAGCTTCCCCCGTATGCTAGTGCAATGGCGAATTGCTTTGCGAAGGCTGACTCCCCACCTCCTCCTCGCGTTCGTCATTTCTCGCGTGGAACACGCAATCTTTTCTTGTTAGAAGCAAATGAGGGTGAGGAGAGTGATAGGGAATGTTCTCCAAGCCCTTAGTTTTTCATTTTGGTTTTGGAGATTATAACTCCGTTTGTTCTTGTTTTCCGGCTATAATAAAAGTTATGTGTTGGTTTTATTGTTGATATCTGGCGCAAGTTTCATTCTTTCTCTCCGCCATTTCATATTCCTAATGTCAACCCGCATTGCATTCTTCATGTTTTCATCATCGTTTGTATCTCTTCTCTTGTACTCAATTGTACTCGGATCCAATGCCTCTTCCCACACCACATACGCATTACCCAATACCAAAAGGACATAAAACATTCAAAAATGAACAAAACATATTAAGTTTACAATCCCATCCCTGGACTCATGCTACTGAATGCTAATCCTAATACAAGGCATACTACAGAAGTGGCATAGAGCAATCGATTCTGATGAAAACATTTTAAGTTTTCAACACAATGCCTGCACCCAAAAATGAGGCCTCGGATCCGAGGCCTCTTCCCACACCACATAGTAACGCATTACCCAATACTAAAAAGACATAAAACATTCAAAAATGAACAATACATTTTAAATTTTCAATCCCATCCCTGGTCTCATGCTACTGAATGCTACTCCTCATACAAGGCATACTACAAAAAATTGCTGAGAGCATTCAAATATGATGAAATCATATTAAGTTTTCAAGCCCATGCCTCGAAAAAAAAGTGAGGCCTCTTCCAAATGCCCCTCATTATGCCAGGCCTTTATAGATTGCAAATTTTTACTTCTTTGCCTCGATTTCAGGGTAGGCCTCGATTTGAGGGTTGGCCTCGATTTCAGGGAGGCCTCGATTTCAGGGTAGGCCACACTCTCTGTTCTAATTTATATATTTAAAGTGTGTGTTTCTGATGTTTGTTTTTGTTATGTGAATGAGGGTGTAGGCCACATTCTTGGTTTGGATTCAGGTATTGAATCCAAGTGCTTGTGAATGTTGTTTTGGTTTGTTAGGGAAGAGGATAGGCCAGCATTTTAGGATCTAGTATTGCATCTAAGATGTTGAATGCATTTGATTTGGATTGTAATCTTTTCTTTTGGAATCTGGTTTTGCACCTAAGTGTTTAAATGTATTGGAATTGCATTAGGCTTTTGTTTAGGAAATTGGTAGTTTCAACTTGCAATCTGGTTTTGCACCTAAGAGTTTACATGTATTCGAATTGTATTAGGCTTTTGTTTAGGAATTTGGTAGTTTCAATTTGCAATCTGGTTTTGCACCTAAGAGTTTACATGTATTCGAATTGTATTAGGCTTTTGTTTAGGAATTTGGTAGTTTCAATTTGCAATCTGGTTTTGCATCTAAGAGGTTGTATGTATTGGCTTTGGGTTGAAATCTTTTGTTTAGGAGTTTGGTAGTTTCAATTTGCAATCTGGTTTTGCATCTAAGAGGTTGAATGTATTGGCTTTGGGTTGAAATCTTTTGTTTAGGAATTTGGTTGTTTCAATTTGTAATCAGGTTTTGCATCTAAGAGGTTGAATGTTTTGGATTCAGGTTAGGCTTTTGTTTTGGAATTTGGTTGTTTCAATTTGCCATCTCAGCATATTCAAGATGCCGTGGGTGGGTAAGTTCCTTGGGCCCTTAGCCTACATTTTTAATTTGATTTCTGCTGGATAATGTAGCCACATTATTTGTGTGCAAGCCACATTTGAATTCTGTTGGTTTATTCTTATGTTATTATATTCAGGTTGTGTGTTTCAATGTGACTCAGGTAACGCAAAAACGCGCCGATTCGTCGTCATTGTGCCCCACGTATTGGAGCTGGACCTAGATGTACAGTTGTCCGTATTAGTTCCGAACTTAGTGGTGGGTGCTACAAAGGATTATACGAGCCGGGAGAAGGCGTTTGACACCAAACGCCGTTTGTTGGTGATCGGCAAATTACGACTATGTTGCAAAGCATGGAAGGACATTGTCGATACCAGTGTGGAGTACCATGCGCTTCGTTTGGCGGCGCATGAGTTTAGGATGGGTCCACATGCTCTCCCAGAGTTGTGTTTGCCACGCGAACACAACCTGGTAAAACTTTTTAAATTGAACCTCATGTTGTTTTCGCAGAGCCGCCACGTCACCTCAACAATTTCCAAGAGGATTTTGCGGTCGGAGTTGGCGGAGTTGTCTTTGCGTAATTTGGCTAGGCTTAGAGATGAATTAGAAAGTTGTTATGGTGCAACGGAGTTTTATGGCATGTTTTTTGGATCTTTTTACCCATATTGGACATGCCCCGCAGATAGGGTGTAGATGGCCCTAAACTAGACTATATAGCTACTTGAACTAACTACACATTTTTGTAAGTCTTCATGTTGGATACATTTTGTTGACCAATAAATTATTTTTTGTGTATGGTATTTTGATTTTCATTTGTTGATGTTAGCCCTAATCAAATATATTACATTTTAAACATATACTAAAAGATGTTTAATAACAAATGCAATCTTCCACGCCTATAGGATCCATTGGTTTCTCAAACAATTCTAAGTTATACTGTCCACGGGAATGGGGTTCCTTTCCAAAAAATGTAATTGAAAATATCTCTAATTCCACGGAAATAGGTACTGCTTCTCCTAAAATTACCTAACAAAATCTAAATTTTCCGCTCTCCAATCTCCGCTCTCCGCTCTCCGCTCTCTGCTCTACGCTCACATACTTGAGTTTCCCGTGGTTAACGAGGCCCTAAACGAGGTAAACCCTCGTCAACTTGGTGCGGACATGATGGAGAGCAGAATGGAGGCATTGCGCCAGCAACATGCCGAGGAAATTCGTGAGTATAAAGCAAGGATTCTCGAGCTGGAAAATCGACTTGCAACACTTACGATGGGGGAGGCTGGCAGTTCAAGTAGTACACCAATTAACATCCAGTCTTTGGAAGCAGAGAGGGATACAGCTTTACAAGAGGCCATGATTGCAAAGTCACAAGCAACGGACGTATGTACGAGGAATGAAGTAATGCAAGGAAAGATGGAGGCTTTGCAAAAGGAGGTGGTGGACATGCAACAACAACTTCAAGTGGTCAATGAAGTGGTTGTCGATCACGAATCCAAGATTGGCACACTGGAGGAGCAGAATGCAAGGTTGAGGAAATTTCTATCGGATGCGATCGTGGAGCGAACCAATATGAGGACAGGGACATTGCTTTCTATGGCCAAGGCTCGTCAATATGAAGCTGAATTTGAGAGCATCCAGCGAGAATGGAACCGCAATCATAGATTGCGGAACTTGATGCTCACGTCATGGCCAGATCAAGAACATATGTACCTTAGTAGGTGGGATGATGAGGATGACTTGAAATTGCCTAACGGGAGCTTGGATTGGCGGCAACTGATCGACTCCGATCACCATTGGGATGTGACCCAAGTGCATGAATATCCATACAGCATGAGGGGTGAGTTGTTATGGCCGGGTCCACATCCAATGGTCTTCGACGGATCCGTGTGTGGGATTTGCGGCAGTCCATTTGGCCCAGAGGGATGCTTTCAAGTTGGATCGTGTGGGGGCCAATTCCATCCACAATGTCTGATAGTGACAATGATCAAGAGACGGCAATGTCCCCATTGCAGATCACCCTTCCACCCTCGTTTGTACCTCCAATTTGGCCTTCGGGATTACATGCCTAAGGACTGGGTGGTAAGGCCAACGGACTATCCCTTCAACCTTTGCGAGTTTGATGGGACTTCTGTTGAATGGAATTGGTTATTCAATCGTGCAACGGTTGAACTTTGGAACGATAACAAAGATGGCGAATGGACACAAAATCCACGTCAAATTTTGTATGTTGCAGACGAGTTGTTTCCCAACAAGCCCCCAAACCATGGCATGAAAAGATTTTTGTACCAAACTTTTGGTTGGCATTGGGATGCGACAACCATGCAATTACGGAGAGGCATTCAACCTCCTTTTTACAATGCAAGTGGTGAACTATCAATATCGGAGCATGAGTTGGAAGAAGATGCACATGAGATGCCCATGGAACGGGATTCCCATTTTGAAGCGCACTTAGAGCAGTCGTACCACAAACACAGAACGCAGTTGGAGGCAGTTGAAGCACTCTTGAATAGAGTTACGGATGATGCGGTATTGAGATGGCTAAATGGGGGGCCTAGACCACGTAATGCCACTCCACTGTCTCTTGGAAGTCGTTCATATCTCACCCGTGAAACCACGCGAATGATGGAAGCCGGGGAATCATCACAAGCACGACGAGGATCTACTTCAGCTGCAATAGACCTCGATTCAGATTCGGATTAGGCATTTTTGTAGCATGTTTAGAAAGTTGTATAGGAACGGAGGAAGACTTTGTACACATTGAACATATTTCATGTTCAAAGAATATGTAATATAAAGAGGAGTTACCGACAAGTTGTCATTTCTAAGATCGTGTAAAAGATAGCATATGGATGTCACATGTTTTAATGTTATTCGAAACTTTTAAAAACTCACTTGAATATTTGTAATTCATATGATAGTCTAACCAAAAGTACTATTGACTACATAGTCAATATTGAATATCACATAAAGATATAATTATATAAATATGCAATAAATAATTTTAAAAAACATGCAATAAATAATTTTATTACTATAATAAAATGATACAACTTCGAACGTAACGTTCGCTTTGTGGTCTAAATGTCTTACCGAAGGCCCTAAGGTTGTAACTTGTATCAATTTTGACGGAAGTAATAAATTATGGGAGTACGTGGGAGCACCGAAAGAACACATTTGTGCAAAACCATTACGTTCGAATCCGTACTGTAGGATCATTTGCTTCGACACATCTTGGGTCCTCTTCAGACTCGTCTGTGCTGAAATCATCATCCGTTTGGGGAGTCGCGCTTCGAAGATGCAACTCTCGGTCACGTTGTGAGAAAATTATCCTCTTGGTCGGCCGGGAGCCATCTGCATCCTGTATGCCATTTTCATCTAGATGTGGTCTACCCTCATCTTCATTGTAGTCTTCAGCAGTAAACGGAAGCGATCGTCCCTGATACCTCTTCCTAGTACGTTTGACACCTCTCGTAGTTCTCTGGCGCCCTCCACCCGTACCACGACTTGAGTGCACTTCATCTCTACTTCCATCTATAAAAGCATCCCCCGTTGTACTTCCGCCTCCAACTCCAAGACCACCTCTTCCATTGGATTGACTGTGTGGAAGTGAAACAGACGCGGGTGGAATTGCAATTGGTATGTTCTCAACAACATGTCGTCGTACAGAAGGACGACGTGGCGCCTCTATAGTAACATTTCTTGAAACATTGTGCATAGCAACCAAAGTAGCACCCACCGCAGTTGCACGTGAAACACCCAATCTAGAAGTATTGGCAATACTTCGAGTGAGAGGACGATGTTGACCTTGTGCATGCAATTGCACCGTAGAGGTGGATGCAATCCTTTGAAGAGCACGGAATCGAGTTGTAGGCATTTCAGGAACATTGGGCGTTGGATCTTCTATACGATGGTTGGATATGAGGGAGGCATCCATGGATTCAGAATGTACTCGGGTTGGAAGTGGATCATGTTGAACGTGCGTTGGCTCATTTACGGGTAGTACATTGTCGCCTTCACCAAATGAAAGAGAATCGCTCCGATGTTGCAAGGAATCTACTTCAATTCCCACATTCTCACTTGCCCCCATAGCAACATTATGGTCAGATGGAAACCCTTCTCCAGTGTGGAGAGTTTCAACATGCGGTCTTCCAATAGACCCCTCATGATCGTCATGCATTCCGTCGTTATGTTGGGGGACATCCGGTTCATCAAACTCAAACACCCCAAGGTTTCCATCACTACCATTGCCATCCTCATCTTCTGAACCATGATTCTCGGAATCGAGGTCATCCAAATCAAAGTCGATGTCATCAACATTGTTGTCTTCATCATTTCCAGCCCTATCAGTTGGATCCACGTCATCTTCGTTGTCATCTTCTTCGTCAAGGTCATCGTCAGAATGGACCTCATTCAATTCGTACCATTGAGCAGGTCTTGGGCCCCTCCGATGTCGAATGAGCCTACTATTGGTATATATGTAGATGAGGTCCTCAGCACGACTATGCTTCAAGCGATTGCGACTCTTGTTGTGAACGTATGAGTACATGCTCCAATTGCGTTCACATGCGGATGCGGAACATACTTGTGCAAGGATACGTCTTGCTATTGTTTGGAGGGCTTTAGCTCCACCTCCCATTGCATCCCACCATTCATGGAGAGGTGCGGCATGCACGCTCGGGTCAGTAGAATCAGCAAAAGGCCCTCGATTTTCAAGAAAATCTTGGTACTGGTGGAGGATTTGGACATAAGTGTCCTCATCTTGAGCAAGCCTGCGAAGAACTCGATTTAGGATTGTCCTCGAATTGTCATCCTCATGGAGTGGGGCCCAACCACGTAGAAGCGGATTTAACATCGCTCCAGCCCAGTGTAGATCATTCAACATCAACCTCCATCTATTTTGAAACGTTACCATAGCATTTGCAGCAAGCTCAGGGCTTAAGCGAAATGGAGGTTTACTGAATCCACGAATATGGGTTTGTAAATCATGCATGACCCTCCAAGCCATTCCCATTGCAGGCGCCTTGCCGTCAAATACACGAAGAGCTTTAACAACCGGGATCACCATATACAAGAAATTTTCGCACGTGTTCCAGAATCCATCAGAACGTATAAAGCTTCGCACAACAGAGCCCTTCATGTAAGAGGTGCCAGATCTCCTCCTCATATCACGCATTAGAGTGATCCAATCCTCATCAACCACCATTCTTTCCAAAGCATTGCGTACTTGGAGAAGACGTTCAATCATGATGAAGTTCGTAGCAAAACGGGTCTCTACAGGTAGGCGGAGTGAGAGATTTGGTGACAACCTCCGGAATATAGCTTGAGAAGCATGATGGTTTTTAACAAATACACAAATATGGCGGGATTTTTTTACCAAATTTTTCACCCATTCCTCCTTCCCCCAATCTTCTAAGAGGAGATCTAGGCAATGTGCAGCACATCCTTGAAAATATAGATCGGGATTTGCTCGAATCAAGTCGCGAGCAGCGGAGGCCATAACTGGGGCATTGTCGGTGCAAACTTGGACCACATTATGTCGACCAACCTTTTCCACAAATGGTTGAATTTGAGCAGCAACGTAGACATGATCCTTGTGATTTCCCGTGGTGTCAATGGTACCCAAGAAAACGTCTCCCTTTGTGCCACATTGAAGAACGTTTAGGAGAGGTCGGTTTTGCACGTTGTCCCATCCATCACAACATATTGTAACACCGTATTTTTCAACGGAATTCCCCAGCTTCTCCTTCACTTGCCTATCTAGGTCAACCTTTATATCAGTTAACAACTTCGTACGGATGGCATTGTACGATGGTGGTGTGTAGGCTGGCATTCGATGACGGGCAGTTTCACGCACAGCATGAACAAATGCAGGATGTCTCACAATGTTGAAAGGAATGTTAGCTTCATAAAAAGCCGTTGCCCATGCTCTATCGAGGAGTTGTTTTGTTGACACATTGAACCCCTCCGTTATGTTGAGTTGACGTAGTTCACGAGGAGGAGTGCCATATATCACAACATCAGAATGTTGAGTGGTTTGGGACATAAGCAAAGGCTCTGTTTCACTAATTACGGAGCCCGCTATAATAGGCTCCAAAGGTACAATATCTGCCACCAGAGAGTCCTCATTTACAATGCCTACATGTAAGGGCACAATGCCTCCGCAATGTTCAAACAAGGCCCTAATATGCGGGGGTACCATCCTACATGTGGAAACATCAGAAGCACCCCCTACATGAGGTCTATAACCAAGGTGGGCCAACATTCTATCTCCTCGGTAAGATATGACGAACGGGCAAAACCTACATTTAACCTGCCTTTGTGATTTACCGGGAACCCTCCCCTTATCCTCGTACCAATGATCCCATGCATCGTTTCGGCGTGGCATGACTTCAACAAAACCTGCAAATACAAACAAGTTAGAGCAAGTCACTTTGATCGCATACTAGGTCCTGTTCAAGAGTGCCACGAGGGCAACCCTAATTCACAGACACTAGATTGGACAAAGTATACTCTGCATTCGGGTCTCACGCATTCAATCCTCACTCCTCAAAGGAGAATCAAAAGACTTGAGACACACTATGTCAGTGGAGGCAAAAATGGCACCTTGCACCCTCAATTTATAGTGTTCGAATCGGACGGGGGAGCGGACGGAAGGGGTGGGAGCGGACGGGGGTGCGGACGGGGGAGCGGACGGAGGGGGGGGGAGCGGACGGGGGGGCGGACGGGGGAGCGGACGGAGGGGGGGGCGGACGGAGGGGGGGGAGCGGACGGGGGGGGGGGGGGGGGCGGACGGGGGGGGCGGACGGTGGAGCGGACGGGTGAGCGGACGGAGGTGGGGGGAGCGGACGGGGGAGTGGACGGGGGGGCGGACGGGGGGGCGGACGGGGGAGCGGACGGAGGGGGGGGGAGCGGACGGGGGGGGGGGGCGGACGGGGGAGCGGACGGGTTGGGAGCGGGGCGGGGGACGTGGGCAGACGGAGGTTGGGAACGGGAGCGGACGGGGTGGAACGGGGATTGGGAACGAGGGCGGACGGGTGGGAACGGGGATTGGGAACGGGGACAGACGGGGGGGCGGACGGGCGCTAGTAGAATTTTCCCCACTTTCCCTTTACTTTGCTGACATGTCGTCACACGTGGACAATGTAAATCCTACGTGTCCGAAATTGGGTAATGTAATTACACAAAAAAATCGGTAAAATTCAAGTCCGGCAGGATAAAGACAGCATCCGGCATAATCCGGCATAATGTCGTGACGGATACGTGTCGTGACGGCACGACATTATGCCGGGATAAGCCTCCGTCACGACACAATAGACAACCCTGGTAATGATATTTTCATACATAAATGTGGCGGCATGTGCGGCCGTGTCGGTTTTTACCGCCTTGGCTTCCGCCCATTTAGTCAAGTACTCGGTAGCTACAACAATGTATGCCATCCCTCTCGAAGAGTGGGGATGGACCTCCCCTACATAATCTATTCCCCATTTCTCAAAGGGAACTAGTGGTAATGAAATGTGCAATGGCATCTCCATCCTAAGGTCATTTCGAGCGTACCTTTGGCAAGCATCACACCTTCTAACATAGTCGTGTGAATCCTGAAACAATGTAGGCCAAAAGTAACCTGCTCTAAGGATTTTCTGGCCGGTAAGTTGACCAGAAAAATGCCCTCCACAAGCACTATCATGACAAGCCTCTAGAATATCCGGAACCTCTACTTGCGATACACATCTTCTCAAGATGGTGTCCGCTCCTCTCCTAAACAATCTATTGCCTATCACTGCAAAGTGCCTACTATTGACTCTAACCTTTCTTTTCTCCTCTTTCGTCCATTCGGTTGGTAATTGTTGAGTGGTCAAGAACTCTACAATTCCGGCATACCAATCCGGTGTGGACGTGACTACAAACAATCTATCATCCATGAGGCTATCATCTATTGGCGTAATAACTTCCAACTCCTACGTCCAATCAATCTAAAATTTTGACACAAGATAGATATATAAGTTCAAAAGGTAGTGTCAAATTTTGGTATCCATATCTATAACCCTCTAAGAGATACATATTTTCAAACCTTGCTGCTTTGTTCCTAGACACCCTCCCCTTCAACTTTTAATAACTCTTTCATCCCAATGACTGAAGCTCTCAAATTTTTACCACAACTCCCATACTTTATAATAAACAATCCCTCAAATTTTCATACCCATTGAACACTCTGATCATCCATAATTGACAAATCTCTCACTATAAAGTTCTGCTCAAGTTCATAACTAATAAAACACTACAAGTAATGCACCTAATACAATCTAGTCACTCTAAATGCCACAAGTTTAAACAAGTTTGAACTCTCTCACTTCAATATGAATCTCAATGCAACAAGTTGAAGTTTACAATCAAACTCCAAATTCCTTAAACCCAATCTACTTCTAACAAGAGGTCAATCCCTCTTCAAGGCTAAATAGCCTTGGCTCTTCTCCTAAGAACTAAGCACACACATGTGCTCCTATCTTGCTTCCCACACACCCACACTTATAACCCGTGGGGTGCTTAAGGAGCACGAAGGAAAGAGAGGATGAGTGAGGAAAGAATGAGGGATTATATAGTGAGTTGAGAGGGAGAGAGGGCATGAGGTAAGGATAGGGTGAGAGGATTAGAGCCTCCAATCACAACCCCTTAACCTTCTCCTTCTAAGTAGGGACTCATCCCATCCACAAGGCTCACGATAAGCCTTCGAAATCTCCTCCTACTTTGTAGGCTCTCATCTAATCTCCTAAGCCTTCCTCCCTCAAATGATCAACAAAGATCCTAATTCAAACATTTAACTAACCTTGGCTTTCTACCTACCACACTTTACCAAGGTATGTCCTCATACTACTTAAATCCACTCCACACAAGCCTAATGCTTCAAACTTAGTTTTCTTCAAGCTTCACTCTTTTTATATTTTTGTGAATAATCATAAATCAACAAAACACTACTTGTAATGTTTTACAAGTGTTAACAACACATGTGGACATCAATTTGGGCTCACACCAGCCTTGGATCTTTAGAGGGTCGAGGGTGACCAAGTTGAAATGCGCGTCGCCCTCGAAACTGACGATCTGCTTCTCCTTTACGAAGTTGGAGAAGGCACGCGCGGAGTGCTCGGGAAGCGCCCGGTTCTTCCCCCCCTTTACGAGCTTCGACCTGAGGAAGTCGTCTCCCGCCTCCCTCATGAGTGCCGCCATAGACGCACTGGTGAACTTATACTCGGCTTTGAATGCCCTCCAGTGCGCCTCGTGAACCTCTCCATCCACGATGAGCTTCTTCTCAGGAACTAACTTGTGCAGCTCCTGGACGATGGTCGTCTTCTTCTTCCTGTTCTCCGTCCATTCCTTCATGGTGTAGCATGAAGGGACGAAGCATTTGGGCTTGCTGAAGACGATCTTCGGGTGGACCCAACATCTCTTCACCGTCGGCTGCATGTGCAGGATGTGGGATGCCGCCTTCCCCATCTCTGCCTCCGACAGCCCTTGAAGAGTTCTGAAGAACTCCCTTACGAGAGGCTTCATCTGCTTGAACCGCGATGCCTGGTTGAAGAGCATGCCAGTGTCGGGGTCGATTAGCTCACCCGCCTCATGCTTTTCAAATACACTCCTCCATTTCATCCAAATGAAATCGGAAGCTGTGATTAAATAAATCTCCCCTCTTAGATCGTTGTATTTCTTCTGCTTTTGACTAGCATTGTCAATTGAAGAGAATTTATTTATCATCTGGTATTTGAAATCCTGTATTTCCCCAAAACAAACCATTTGAATGCGTGTTAGATATGTACATGTGATTTCCAAGACATATCATGAACAATAACTGCAACAAGAGTTTGGGTCGATCGACCCAAACTAAAAAACGAGGCTGCAAACAAGAGTTTGGGTCGATCGACCCAAACAATACTCACCTCCCACTTTGGATTCTTGTCCTTGGCGTTCTCCCTCTCTTTGGGAGTCCTGCCATAGAACTCCCACACCTCCCGTGAGGCCATGATATTCCTTATCCAGGAAGCTTGGTAGGCCCTCTTCTTGTTCCCCATGTTGAAGTATCGGGAGATGTCGCTGAGCCTGGTCTCGTCGTCGGACCACACCACCAATGCCTTCCAGACCTTCAGCTTTTCCTTCTGATGGTTGGGATCATCCCACTCGGTCATCAGTTGGATTTTCTTTGATGCCTCCACACTGTGCTGGCCGTCTATCAGCCAAAAATCGCCTTTCTGAATTGTAGGCCATATTTCAGGGGTAGGCATTTTCTTCTGTCCCTGGGGCATGACTACAATTGTTTGCCTGTCGTCTTTGAATTGTTCGCTGACGATCTGCGCAATTATCCAGTCGACGTAGGCGTCTTCTTTTGCCTGGACGCACTTTTCTGGTGGCGCTAGATGGCACTGGCTGATGTTGACATCGAACTTGAAATCTCTACCCATGAGGAAACAATGGGAGCATTTGGACGTGAAATTGTTCACGATTTTCTGGATCTCCCCCGCATCCACCTCTTGCCCGGGCTTTGGCATGCGCAGCTCAGGTGAAACTGGCTCCTCGGTCATCACAGATGACTCTCTCGCCCTTTTCGATGGTGTTGTTTGGCGGCTGGCAGAAGGCGTAGGCGTCTCGCTATCCACCGGTGTCTCTGAGGGAGTCGTCCGTCTTGAGTCAGACGGTACTGGTCGCGGCTTCCTCACCGTTTGAGGCCTTGACGACCCTGCACCCTCCTCAGTTGTTGCTTTCCGCCTCGCAGGTTGCTGACTTTTTGTTTTGCTCTGAATGGCCTTATTCAGCACGGTGATTGCATGTTTTAATTTTGTAAACCGGCTAGAGACCTTGGTGTTCGATATACTGCTATCGATAAATATCGACTCCGGTTTGATGACGTCTGGCTCAACGCAGGACTCCTTTACGTAGATTGCGTCGAACGGCTCGGAGAACTGGTGCATGAACATATGGACATTTTGCACCGCGGAGTTCTCTAGGATGACGTCCACGTAGTCACCAAGCGACTGGACCGATGTCACCTCCCACCCCGTGACTGTGGCCCATGTATGGTTCTCCATGGTGCCAACTTTCAATACAAATATCATTTTGTATTGCGAGGCTTTGACCACTTGAATTGACCAAGCGAGGATAAGATTGTCCTTTGGAACATAGGAGTCATCCTGTGGTGTTTCGTGCTCCTGCCATAACATGTCTGGCGCAAGCATGAACCACCTTTCACCGGGTCTTTTCTTTGGGGCCATCTGTAAGGAAAGAATAAACCATGTTAGTTTCGGTCGTTCGACCCAAACTTCTTCAAGCTTAATGGATAGTTTAAACTTCTTCAAGCTTAATGTTAGTTTTGGTCGTTCGACCCAAACTTCTTTCAATTGATTTAAGGGAAATTTAATGGATTGGCACATATATTTTGGTGGATTGTGCACTGTTATATGTGAACATCATTTGTATGGTGATATGGTATTTTGTTATTTTTTGGGTGGATTTTCATTTTATATTGTGTTTAACATCATGGATTTATTGATAAGATAATAATTTAGAGGTTGGGTTTGGGTCGACCGACCCAAACATGATGATGTGTTTAGGCCGAGCGTACCAAATAGGAGGCTGGGTTAAGGTCGACCGACCCAAACATCAGGCTGGGTTTGGGTCGAGCGACCCAATCATCATGACGGGTTTGGGTCGAGCGACCCAAACATTAGGCTGGGTTTGGGTCGAGCGACCCAAACATCATGCCGTGTTTGGGTCGAGCGACCCAAACATGAGGATGTTTTTGGGCCGAGCGTTCCAAATAGGAGGCTGGGTTTAGGTCGACCGACCCAAACAGCAGGACGTGTTTGGGTCGTCTCCCCAAACTGTTCTATTTAATATATATTTTAAAGGTTGGCACAGAGCATATACAATGCTTATGCGTTGTGTATGCTACAGCACCATGAATTAATTAATACATGTTGGGTATAACAAAAGATATTACCTTTTAAAGCTGTTGTTGCAAAAACTGTGGAGTAGAGCTGGTGTTCTTCGTCCAGTAACACACAAACAGCTGAATGTGATTCGGACACACGCTAAACTCCCAAACAACTACTAAAGCTTTCAAATAATTCTTATTTCTCTCAAATAAAGCCTGAATCTCTCATACAACTCTTGAGGCTTTCAACGCACTTTTGAATCTCTCAAAACAACAACTGAATCTCTCAAAACAACAGCTGAATCTCTCAAAACAACAGCTGAATCTCTCAAACAACAACTGAATCACTCCAACAACAACTGAAGCTCTCAAATCACTTCTATATGTCTCAAACACCTCCTGATTATCTTATAGAACTCCTGAATCTCACAAGCACTCCAAATACAATACAAACTCCAAAAGAGAAATAATCTACAAACACATGAACTTCGCAAGCATTCGCTAAAGCTCCCACACAATGCTCGAAAACCCTTCAACAATCTTCGACTAACTTCCTCCGTAGGTTTTTGTTCTATTGGAAACACCTCCTAGCTTCTAAGATTAAGAGCAAGAGAAGGGACGGAAGGAGAAGAAACACTAGGCGGGAGAGAGAGAAGGAATCAAATGCCGCCCTGAATAGCCACGGCGCTTCGCGAAAGTGGCGCTTCGTGAAAGCGGCGCTTCGTGAAAGCGGCGCTTCGTGAAAGCGGCGCTTCGTGAAAGCGGCGCTTCGTGAAAGCGGCGCTTCGTGAAAGCGGCGCTTCAGGAGAGGCGGCGCTTCCAAGAGACACGCGGAGCGAATGCTTGGCGCGGAGAGAGAGAGAAAGGAGGAGAAACTGTGGCGGCTGGGGTTTTGTTTGCCTCGGGAATTGGGTGCCCACAGGATTAGGGCACCAACGGAAATAGGGTTACGGGGAACCCTAAATCCTAAACCCTAACTCTAACCCCTTAGCGGGCATTAGTTATTTGAAGACACTCTGGAGTACCCTTAGGTGCTACATCAAATGCGGTATTCTACAAGACTAACCATTTATACAACTAATGCATTTTTACAACGTAACTTTATGCTAAAACTAATACTTAACCCCTACTTACATGACACCATGCCCTAAATTTTCCAAACAAGTTGAAGTCATTTGTTTCTCTTTTGTTTGAGCACGTTAGAAAAATAATACAATTGCGTGACATTTAACGATGTAATCATTGACTTTTAGACTTTACCAATGATGCCAACAACTCACACAATATTCAATGAATAAGAAATATAACCCCCACCCCCCAACATGAAATTCGGAAATTTAGAATACTTCAGTGTGGAGCCTAAATGAATGCCTTCCCCAAGTGCATTTTGTAAGGATTTTGAATTGCATGATCCTTATTTCAAAATTCTAACATGCTCAAGTTTTTAGTAAATCCCTTATATATTCACTTTGATGAATCACATAGTCGCCAATAAACCATTGATGATCATATATTTACTTGGAATGTGATATAAAAGTAAATCGGTCTTGTATTTATTGGTCTTGTATTTATTCAATTGCCATTTCATGTTGTGGATGTTATTAGGGTCCAACTTTGGATGTTTTGCTCACTTTGACGAATCACATAGTCGCCAATAAACCATGGTTCATGATATATTTGTGGGAGTCCGAAAATCCACGGAAGTACGGATTGGCCTCCGAACCGGGTTAATATCCGGATAATACCCTGAGATTGTTATTAAAGTAGGGTTTCCTAGGGTAGGTTAGTTGTTTTAGAAAATAAGGTTCTAGGCATCCGCCTTACGCGTTAAAATGGTTAAAACGGAGACTTTGACCAGGCCGGAAATTAGCTTGGGAAGACCGTTTGGGAACGATCCGGTCTGGAGTGTCCGGACCGTTAAAACGGTTACCACTTAACCTTAGGTGGAGGTGTCCGGAATCAGTGGGCCAGCAGGTCAGACAGGTGTCCGGAATCAATGGGCCAGCAGGCCAGACAGGTGTCCGGAATCAGTGGGCCAGCAGGTCAGACAGGTGTCCGGAATCAGTGGGCCAGCAGGTCAGACAGGTCCGGAATCAGTGGGCCAGCAGGCCAGACAGGTGTCCGGAATCAGTGGGCCAGCAGGCCAATCCAAGGTGGGACGGCTTCGAAGAAGCATCGCACCAGCTAGGGTAGGCTTAGGCAGGCAGCTGTAGTTAGATCAGAATTAGGAAAAAGCAGGAATAGGCAGATTTTGACTTTTGGCGAACTTGTAATTCAAAATTCTGTCAGCGCAAAAAACGGATCGAGATCCGGAATTTCCGCAAAGGGCGAAGTTCCGGATTTCTCGCAGTTAGGGGTTTTCTGAGGGCGGCCAACTTCGCCGCCACCATCAGTTAGGGATTACAGCCTCTACTTAAGGCTGAATAAGGGGCAGGAGAAGGGTTCCCTTCTCCATTGTTGTATTGTGTTGCTTCCCACTCAATAAAGCTCTAGTTCTCAATCTATTCTGACTTGTTTTGTGCACGGACTGTTAGGAGAATGTTGCAGATCTAGAGGGAATGAATGAGTAGGAAGTACGGATAGAACAAAGGAGAGGAAACCCGGATCGGATCCGATTGCAGTACTATGGCTCCTTTCTGAGTGTAGTGGGAAGGAAACCTCATTATTCCGGATGTCTGGGTAACGCCCATGTGAGATAGCCGTTGTTAGGACTGGGTAAGATCAGGGAGGTGCCGGACTTACGCCATCCGATCTTCTGAAGAGGTCTCACTGTCCTTGGGCGGGACAATCCGGAAAGTGGTACGGATCGCCCAGTTATCTCAGACTCAGTAGAGCCTAAGTTCGCTGTAGCCGGATCGGTCTGTCGGAAGGAGGAGAGAAACCAGAACGGTTAGGATTCCGGTCCGGAGGATCTCTCCGGCGTGTAGTGGGAAGGAAACCTCATTATTCCGGATGCCTGGGTAACGTCCATGTGAGATAGCCGTCGTTAGGACTGGGTAGGATCCGGAGGTGCCGGACTTACGCCATCCGATCTTCTGAAGAGGTCTCACTGTCCTTGGGCGGGGCAATCCGGAAAGTGGCACGGATCGCCCAGTTATCCCGGATTGACAGATCTCCGGCCGAAGCTTGACCTTTCTGTCGTTGTAGTTCCGGTTCACCATCCGGGTTTTCTGTGTGACCTGCCAGGAAAGATTAGGCCGATCCGGACTGGTTGTGAGAGAATCCGGATTATGACCATACAGGGACGTCTTCGCCGGATGAACCCAATCATCATTGGAGGTAGGATATAGGTAGGTAGATATTGAGGAGAGAGTTATGTAGGAGTAAGACTTATTGGTAGAGGTTCAATCCGGAAGGCAAGTCCCGGGATAAGGACTTCCAAAGGGCCATCCGGATCCGGAAAGCAGATCCGGCCGGTGGTCGACTTTCGAGCAGGAAAAGAGGGTCCTTGACATCCTGCACTTCACAGAATCCCTGGACGATACTCGGATCATCCGGACAGACCGGATTAGGCACTGAAAAGCGCCTATCCGGAACTTTTGGTGTCCGTGTGCTCCCACACGTTTTTGGCGCCGCTGCCGGGGATTCTAAAGCTGTAGGGGGGAGTGACACTCTGGACCTGCTGTTGCAAACGGTCGCAAGGCGGATTCCGTTCAGCAATGTGCTTGTAGCGGGGATGAGCGGATCCCAGCAAGGTGGTACATGGCAACGGAGATCCACCCGGCTAGAAAAGAAAAGAGGGGACGTGATAGTGCATGATCTACCAAGCACTAACTTGAGGTTGGAAGGGGACATCATCGTGATATCTGTGGAAGAGCCAACCCCGACCAGATCCGATCCGGCAGGAGGTGCCGGATTGTTTACACCAGGAGGAGCAGAAGGGACCAGAGCGGATTCCGAAGAAGAAGAAATTTCCGACGGTCCGATGGCTCCCTCTACCCGACTCAAGTACAGTCGATTCCGGGGAGACGGAAGTCAGGATGTGGACGACTGGTACTGCGAGTTCGAATCGATCGCCAATGCCAACGAGGAGGATCCGGAAGCCAAAAGACGGATCTTCCAAGGGTTGCTGAAGGGCGAGGCATTGCAATGGTACCAAGATGTACCAGATGCAACCAGGGATAGCTGGGCGGAGTTCGTCCCACTATTCGTGAAGACCTTCCGGGAAGCGGGAGGTGAGGCAAGTGCTCTGGGACGGCTGAGCCGGATGACAATGAAGCCGGCGGAATCAGTCCGGAAGTACAGTCAGAGGGTGAAGGCTCTGATTCAGAAACTAACGACTGAGATCGCCCAGAGCGTGCAAGTGGAGTGGTATGTGGCAGGTTTTCCGGAAAAGATGGGTTTTCAGATCCGTCAGACCCGGCCGGCCACTCTTCGGGAGGCGATGGAAGCAGCGCAAAACTACGAGAATTCGGCGCAGTCCCTCCGGAAGTCACTCAAACAAGCAGAGGGGAAGGGGAGAAGACACCGCCGGAGAAGGCGGAAGTACATCTCCACCTCTGAATCAAGCTCCAGCAGTAAATCAGAGGTTACGACCTCTGAATCCTCTAGTTCCGCCGAGGAACCCGCCAGCAGTTCGAGAATCCGGAATCGCCATTCCGGAAACAGCAAAGAGCGGAAGGGGAAGGAGCTAATAAAGGTCAAAGTTGAGGAGGATGACTCCCGGAAGATGATGAGGAACATCCAGGAGACCCTGGCCGCCATTCAGGTGAATCTGGCGGAAAACCGGAAGCCGAGGAAGATCGTCCCGACTAGTCGAGCAAATGTCTGGTGCGCCCGGTGTGGTGAAGCTGGACATTTTCCGCCGGAATGCAGTCGACCTCCCCAGAAACAAATCCATTACGTGCATCCGGAGGAGGACGTCTTCTACACCTTTCCGGAAGAAGACGAGGACGAGGAGGAACAGGCCCCGGTCTACCAGGTACAGTCAACCTATGGACGAGGAAGAGCACCAACGCCATTCGGGCGAGCTCCAACGGGACCGCGGATGGCACAGGCCGGATCGGATCGGAGCTTCCGGCAGTCAGGCTATCCCAGCCGCCCTCTGGGATATTGCTTTAACTGCGGAAGTCCGGATCACTATTCCACCAGCTGCCCGTATCCGAGACAAGGTCAGGGAGCCCCACGGATTCTTCCGTGCCAGAATTGCCAGGAGTACGGACATTCCGCCCTCCAGTGCCTCAAACCGGTCCAGGCGAGAGCGGTCTTCAAACAGGTGGAGGTTCCACCCCGGGAGCAGACGGGACTCAACTACGGCCACACAACCGGAACGGAGAATCCGGAAAAATGACAGGGCGAGGTGGAGTTACCCAGGGGAGTCGACGACCCCGTTTTCAGGGTAACCTTGCGTAGTTCCACCAAAAACCGCCCTGAGATAGCTGATAGCAGTAGGGATAGAAGGAGTAGGCATAGAAGTAATAGGAAGAAGGTAGTTTCAGATCCGGATTCCAGTGATGCTACCCCCATTCCGGAAAGTCCTAACCCTCACCACAGGGCAGAAGCCGGAAGTGGGGTAGACCAACACCGGATTCCGGTAGATATTAGTGAGGAAATAAGGAGAGAGATGGCAGAATCCGGATCGCCACCGATCCGGCCAACGGTTAGGTTTGACGACGTTCCGGTTATCATTCCGCCCGCCATCATGGTAGACGAGTACGACATCATAAAGGATATCAAGTCGCAGAAGGCCAACGTCACCATTGGGCAGCTACTCCATGATAACGTGAATTACCAGAAGGTAATCCGGGAAGCCTGGAGTAACAGGCAGAAGAGACGGACGAAGTTACCGGCCGTTGCCACTAACTTTCTCCAAGTAGAAGACCACGGAGCTCCGGAGCTAACGGTGGTAGTCAAAGGATGCACCATTCCCCGTGTTCCGGTTGATGGCGGATCCGGAGTCAACCTGATGTTGGAAGACACAGCCTTTGACCTCGGCTACACCTCCTTCGAAGCGACGGATCAGGTGCTCCGGATGGCGGATCAGGTGCTCCGGATGGCGGATCAGTCCCGCGTACTTCCAGTTGGACGGCTTTCCCAAGTTCCGACCTTGATCGGGGAAGTCACCTACCTGCTGAATTACGTGGTCATTCGGGTGAATTCCGGAAGGCCCTTTCCGATGTTGTTGGGCCGGCCGTGGTTGTACCTGGCCGGAGTACTGGTGGACTGGGGAGCCAAGGAATTCGTACTAGGAAAGACCAGGCAAAGGATTCCCTGGAAACTAGACGAGTACCAAGGCGAAACCAGCGAATCAGACGGATACACGACGGACTGGTCCGATCCGGAAGGAGAGGAGGACGCGTTGAGTTACTTCATCGATCCCTTTGTGGAAAGTACGGAAGCCGACTTCGAGTTCCCACTTCCGGTTGACGAGCTAGCCCATCCGGAAGAAGGCGAAGACTGGAAGAAGGAGAAACCGGAAACCGGAGCGGAGGATCGATCTTTGGGGGAGATCAACGTACCCCTGTCATCCGGTTGGATCCGGAAGCAACTAGCGGAAGGCGGAATCCTTCCAGTGGGATTAGAGACGGAAAGTACCGGCTTGCAGTGGAGCACTTTCCGGAAACAGGGAGAAGAGCAGGAGCCGGACCGGATCAAGAACATAGTCAGCCCGTCTGACTATGAGAAGGTGGAAGTGGAACCTGGGAGGATCTTCTGGGTGAGGAAGTCTATGAGCACGACGGAGAGGGCGAGCTACATGGAGCTCCTAAAGGAATACTTAGACGTATTCGCATGGGGGCCGGCTGACTTACAAGGCATCCCTCCCGAACTCGGCCAACACCACATCGACCTCGTTGACGGATCCGCCCCGGTAAGGCAAAGGCAGTACCGGTTGAATCCGAAGTATTCGTTGATGGTGAAAGAGGAAATTGACAGCCTTCTGAAGGCTGGCTTCATCTATCCGGTGAGCAACTCCGAATGGGTCTCCCCCATCGTCGTCGTACCAAAGAAGGTCGGGGCGGATGGTAAAGTGAAGATCCGGGTTTGCCAAGACTTCCGGAAGTTGAACGCAGCTACGAAAAAAGACTATTTCCCTCTACCCTTCACGGATATCATTCTAGATCATGTCTCCGGACATGAGTGCTATAGCTTCCTAGACGGATTTTCCGGATACAACCAGGTCTTCATCCGGAAAGGAGACCAACTAAAGACGACTTTCACCACCGAGTGGGGAACGTTCGCCTTTAACCGGATGCCCTTCGGACTGTGCAACGCTCCCGGTACGTTCCAAAGGCTCATGATGGATATCTTTAAGGATTTCTTAAGACACTTCTTAGAAGTATTTATAGATGACTTTGCAGTTTTCAGCTTACGGATGGAACACCACCAGTTCCTCCGGAAGACCTTTCAACGATGCCGAGAAACCGGATTAAAGCTACACCCGGGAAAATGCTTCCTAGGGATGGAATCCGGGGTCCTACTAGGACATGTCGTCAGTAACCAAGGATTAGAAGTAGACTCGGACAAAGTCAGGGCTATTCTAGCTCTCTTAGCCCCCACGACGGTCCGGGAAGTCCGGGGATTCCTTGGGTGCGTGGGATACTACCGGAGATTCATAATCAGCTATGCTAAGGTAGCCACGCCCCTGACGGAACTTCTAAAAAGGGAAACGGACTTCGTCTGGACGGATCGGAGACAGCAGGCATTTGAGGAGCTAAAGAAAGCTTTGACTACGGCACCGATTTTATCTCCGCCGGATTGGGAGCGAGAGTTCCACGTCACCCTCGACGCTTCCGGATGGTGCCTCGGGGCCATACTATGGCAATGTGGGGAGGACCGAAGGGAAAAACCCATTTACTATGCCAGCCGGCAGATGAGTCCTGCGGAGCGGAATTACACCACCACGGAGAGAGAAGCACTGGCCGTGGTGTACGCCTGTAAAAAGTTCCGGCATTATCTACTGGGTTACCGGATCGTGTTTCACACGGATCACAACTCCTTGAAGTACCTGGTGAATAAGCCGGATCTTTCCGGACGAATTGCACGGTGGATTCTTCTACTCCAGGAGTTCAATTATGAAGTTGTGGTCAAACCCGGAAAAGCCAACTCCAATGCAGACTACCTGTCGCGTCAGAGAGGCCCGGAAGCGGTCTCAGATATTGTGTCACTATTTCCGGATGAGTTTCCGGATGAGGTTCCGGAGAAGTTCCCGGAAGAAGCGCCAGTCTTCCACCTCTCCGGAAGAGAGCCTTCCGAGTTTGAAGATATCATTGGATATCTTACAGGTAAGAGGTACCCAACCGGATTGTCGCGAGAGGAGAAGATAGTGTTCCAGACCAAGGTAGCTCCCTTCACCTTGATCAAAGGGGTCCTTTTCCGGATGGGGCCGGATGACCAACTTAGGCGCTGTCTCGAGAAGTCGGAGAGGAAACATGTCGTGAGGGCGCTGCATTCGGGTCCGTCAGGAGGACACTTTGCAGCCGTCACCACGATCAACCGAATCCGGTCATCCGGATACTGGTGGCCGTACATCAACCGAGATGTGAAGGAGTACATAGGAAGATGTGACCAGTGCCAACGTACCGGAGCACCATCATTCCGCAATCACTGGCCGTTAACACCCATCATACCATTAGCGCCGTTCGAAAAGTGGGGAATCGATTTCATCGGTCCCATCGATCCTATAAGTGCACGGAGGAGAAGGTACATCATCCTTGCCACTGATTATGCTACTAAGTGGGTGGAGGCCCGCGCCACCGTGAAAAACGATGCTTTGACGGCGGCATCATTTCTCTTCGAGGAGATTATGATGCGATTCGGACATCCGCTCGAGTTGGTAAGTGACCGCGGGAAGCACTTCCTCAATGATGTTATTCTCAACATCACTTCCAAGTACTTGATCAAGCACCGGAAGACGACGCCGTACAATCCAAAAGCCAACGGGCTGACGGAGAGGGCTAACGGAATCGTCGGCAAAATTTTGAACAAAATGGTTTCCGCCCACAAGATGGATTGGGACCGGAAACTGCCTTCGGCCGTCCACGCCTACAACACCTCCGAGAAGAAGACCACTGGACAAAGTCCTTTCTTCCTGGTGTTCGGGCAGGAGGCGGTGCATGGGGTAGAACTGGAGGTAGAAACCTTACGGGTTATGGCCTACCGGAAGGGGTACTGTACGAAAAATCCGGGATACCGGATTATTGCCCTTCAAGACTTAGAAGAAGTCCGAACCGAGGCACTCCGGCGGACTGTTTCCGTCCAGGCCAAGAGGAAGGAAAAATTTGATTCGAAACTGCCCCAGAGCCACGGAATTCAGCAGGGCGGACTGGTATTACTTTATGATAACCGGCACGAACAGTTCCCGGGCAAACTGCACACCCGGTGGATGGGTCTGTACCGGGTAACGGAAATGTTTGAGAACGGATCACTCCAGCTGGAGGACCTGCAAGGGAACTGGTTGGGGACGAGAGTGAATGGTTCCAGAGTTAAACAGTACCGACCGGAGGTTCCGACCGAGGAAGAGGACGATACCCACGCAGACGACGAGTCTACACCGGGTCTGTCCTAAAACCAGGTACGGCTCAAGCGAGTTTGTTCGCGGGGACTCTCACATTTGAAAGTGGGGTAATGTGGGAGTCCGAAAATCCACGGAAGTACGGATTGGCCTCCGAACCGGGTTAATATCCGGATAATACCCTGAGATTGTTATTAAAGTAGGGTTTCCTAGGGTAGGTTAGTTGTTTTAGAAAATAAGGTTCTAGGCATCCGCCTTACGCGTTAAAATGGTTAAAACGGAGACTTTGACCAGGCCGGAAATTAGCTTGGGAAGACCGTTTGGGAACGATCCGGTCTGGAGTGTCCGGACCGTTAAAACGGTTACCACTTGACCTTAGGTGGAGGTGTCCGGAATCAGTGGGCCAGCAGGTCAGACAGGTGTCCGGAATCAATGGGCCAGCAGGCCAGACAGGTGTCCGGAATCAGTGGGCCAGCAGGTCAGACAGGTGTCCGGAATCAGTGGGCCAGCAGGTCAGACAGGTCCGGAATCAGTGGGCCAGCAGGCCAGACAGGTGTCCGGAATCAGTGGGCCAGCAGGCCAATCCAAGGTGGGACGGCTTCGAAGAAGCATCGCACCAGCTAGGGTAGGCTTAGGCAGGCAGCTGTAGTTAGATCAGAATTAGGAAAAAGCAGGAATAGGCAGATTTTGACTTTTGGCGAACTTGTAATTCAAAATTCTGTCAGCGCAAAAAACGGATCGAGATCCGGAATTTCCGCAAAGGGCGAAGTTCCGGATTTCTCGCAGTTAGGGGTTTTCTGAGGGCGGCCAACTTCGCCGCCACCATCAGTTAGGGATTACAGCCTCTACTTAAGGCTGAATAAGGGGCAGGAGAAGGGTTCCCTTCTCCATTGTTGTATTGTGTTGCTTCCCACTCAATAAAGCTCTAGTTCTCAATCTATTCTGACTTGTTTTGTGCACGGACTGTTAGGAGAATGTTGCAGATCTAGAGGGAATGAATGAGTAGGAAGTACGGATAGAACAAAGGAGAGGAAACCCGGATCGGATCCGATTGCAGTACTATGGCTCCTTTCTGAGTGTAGTGGGAAGGAAACCTCATTATTCCGGATGTCTGGGTAACGCCCATGTGAGATAGCCGTTGTTAGGACTGGGTAAGATCAGGGAGGTGCCGGACTTACGCCATCCGATCTTCTGAAGAGGTCTCACTGTCCTTGGGCGGGACAATCCGGAAAGTGGTACGGATCGCCCAGTTATCTCAGACTCAGTAGAGCCTAAGTTCGCTGTAGCCGGATCGGTCTGTCGGAAGGAGGAGAGAAACCAGAACGGTTAGGATTCCGGTCCGGAGGATCTCTCCGGCGTGTAGTGGGAAGGAAACCTCATTATTCCGGATGCCTGGGTAACGTCCATGTGAGATAGCCGTCGTTAGGACTGGGTAGGATCCGGAGGTGCCGGACTTACGCCATCCGATCTTCTGAAGAGGTCTCACTGTCCTTGGGCGGGGCAATCCGGAAAGTGGCACGGATCGCCCAGTTATCCCGGATTGACAGATCTCCGGCCAAAGCTTGACCTTTCTGTCGTTGTAGTTCCGGTTCACCATCCGGGTTTTCTGTGTGACCTGCCAGGAAAGATTAGGCCGATCCGGACTGGTTGTGAGAGAATCCGGATTATGACCATACAGGGACGTCTTCGCCGGATGAACCCAATCATCATTGGAGGTAGGATATAGGTAGGTAGATATTGAGGAGAGAGTTATGTAGGAGTAAGACTTATTGGTAGAGGTTCAATCCGGAAGGCAAGTCCCGGGATAAGGACTTCCAAAGGGCCATCCGGATCCGGAAAGCAGATCCGGCCGGTGGTCGACTTTCGAGCAGGAAAAGAGGGTCCTTGACATCCTGCACTTCACAGAATCCCTGGACGATACTCGGATCATCCGGACAGACCGGATTAGGCACTGAAAAGCGCCTATCCGGAACTTTTGGTGTCCGTGTGCTCCCACAATATTTAATATATGGAATGTGAAATAAAAGTAAATCGGAGAAGCACAACATCAAATGAAGCCATTCACGCAATCATGTTCTTATTCAATGTCCCCTCCACGTATATTACATAATGGCGCAAGATATAATAGATGTTGTTTGTATATGGAGGCATCAGTGAACAACTACGATATTTGGTGTTCAGGGTTTAGGGTTTAGGGGGTAAGGGGTTAGGGTTATAACATATTAATCTATCCAATATTAACGGGTAACATTCAATTTGTGCATTTTGGTGAGAAGAGTCCAGACCTTGGATAGTTGGCCAACTTGCATCACCATGCTAAATTTTTCGGGCCCCTATTTGTCACTTAGCTTTAGCTAGCTAGGTTCACTGAACCTAGGATTCCTACTTAGCTTTAGCTAGCTAAATTTTTCGGAACTCTCATTTTCACTTAGCTTCAACTAGCTAGAAAGTTGTGTGACATGCATATTCATTCTAAACCAAAGAGAAATCCATTCAAACCAAACCAAACAATATATATTTGGTTGTATTGCTCGTGGTTGCCTCTCTATTTTCATGTTGGTGCACAAGGAAACTTGAATTTTTTAAATCCACACGTATACATTGGCTTCCTCACTTTCAACTGGCATTGGTGCTACATTGCTCATTATATATATACAAGTGAGCCCAACCATGAGCTTGACTAACCTACCTAGAAGATTGTTCCTATTATAAGCTTGACTAACTAATCTAGAAGATTGTTCCTAATTAAATGCCCACTTAGGGTGAGCGGCTAACACTAATGATCTTACTAGATTCTCCTATGTGACTATTGACTATTAGGAACAGTGAAGACCGTGCCATGTGTATTGAGATTTCTACACAAACATCTCAATGTAAAAATTGAGAGTTTCCAAAAGAATTAGCTTGGAAATGGCCTACAGAAAATTGATTGCAGATACCATAATCGAAACCTAAACTGTAGCCATGGGACAACTAACTAAGTGGGTGTCAAGTTGGACAACAAGGTTTTTGCTATATGGGATCCCCCCTAATATTAAAAAAAAATGTATGTTTTACATTCCAACTAGCTATTAGCTAGCTTTAGCTAGCTACCTTTCCTCGCCCAGATTATGGCACTTAGTTTTAGCTAGCTATTCTTTTGAGGCACCAAATTCCTACGTAGCTTTAGCTAGTTGGAGCTTTTAGCTAACTAAATAGCTGGCCACTTAGTTAGTTGTCCAAGGTTTGGAAGAGTCTTATAGGAAGGTTATGGTAAAGACAATCTTGATTATGTTAATATGTTATTTGGGACGTTTAAACGTGATACACTGATAGTTCTTGTATTTATTCAAATGTCATTTTATGTTGTGGATGTTATTAGGGTCCAACTTTGGATGTTTTGCTCACTTTGATGAATCACATAGTTGCCAATAAACCATGGTTCATGATATATCTAATATATGGAATGTGATATAAAAGTAAATCGGAGAAGCACAACATCAAATGAAGCCATTCACGCAATCATGTTCTTATTCAATGTCCCCTCCACGTATATTACATAATGGCGCAAGATATAATAGATGTTGTTTGTATATGAAGAAGAGTCTAATAGGAAGGTTAGAGTAAATACAATCTTGATCGTGTTAATATGTTATTTGGGACGTTTGAACATGATATACTAATTGGTCTTGTGTTTATTCAATACACATTTCATGTTGTGGATGTTATAAGGGTTTAGGGTCCAACTTTGGATGTTTTGCTCACACACATTAGTAAACTTGAAGTGAACTTGAGGATAGATTCAAATATCATTGAAAGATTCAACTAAAAAACGACATTGGTGGTTAGTATCCCCTTAACGACGTCCACATACGTTCGTCATTGCCACACTTGCATGCGAGAGAATAGAGCAATGTTGTATGCAATCATTATATAATTCCTCATGCGAGGATCTTAATAACTACTTTAACTATTGTATTTAGTGACTCTTACCATAAGGCGTTACACAATGTTTAGACTTCTTTTGTCTACATATTGGTTAAAATATACCGTAATGTTTGAGATCAAGTAGATTAGTATCATGATTTAATATGTATATGATGCATTAGAGTGACATTCTAGAAGTCTTTAATATAAATCACTTATCCCAAACCTTTTCTCCTCATGACACTTGGAAAAATACATGTGGCCGCCACCCTTCCTTCCAATGGTGCATGTCATATCCACACAAAACAATATGAAACGGATTAAATATCCACATTACTTTCAATAGACATTCTCAACACACACAAAGTCAGATGACGGTTGGGGTATCCAAGAGCTAGGTTAGATTCGCATTTTTTTATAATTAACAAAAGGCGGGGAATTCTGTCAGGAGGTTTGAAAATAACCTATGCAGGAGAACTAGGCGGGAAAGGCATCCAATGAGGAAGTTGGGGAAGCGGAGGTGGATAGTATAAAGGGGCGCACCCCCTAGAAGTCGGTTCTTTTTGCTCTTCTCCCACTCCTGAAATCGTAGGGAGAACTCTCAGTCGGAGCTGTACTTCAAGGTTCGTGCACGCTGCCGTTCATGAGCAGCTATCCACAGCATGCAACCCCACTGTGAACTTCGGAATGAGCTCAAATTCATCCCACCTCGCAATTTCCGCCGCATTATACGCCGGATTCTGCGGTGGGTTTGGGTCGGTCGACCCAAACCCATACCCCATTGTGGGCGGATTTAGTATGACCCTGAGGAGGTTTGGGTCGGTCGACCCAAACCCCTACACTAGTGTTGGCGGTTTTTAGTATGACCCTTCTAAAGTTTGGGTCGGTCGACCCAAACACCTGCCCTAGTGTGGGCGGTTTTTAGTTTGACCCTGATAGACCCAAACCCATCCCCACAGTGTGGGCAGGGTTCTGGATGACCATGATCCCATCCCGCCAAAAGGTTTGAGTCGGTCGACTCAAACCCATCCCCACATTGCGGATGGGCTCTGGATGCCCATGAACACATCCCGCCAAAAGGTTTGGGTCGCTCGACTCAAACCCATCCCCACATTGTGGATGGGCTCTGGATGACCATGAACCCGTCCCGCCAAAAGGTTTGGGTCGCTCGACCCAAACCCATCCCCACAGTGTGGGTGCTCTCTGTGATGAGCTTACACCCATCCTGCGCCAACAAGGTTTGGGTCGCTCGACCCAAACCCATCCCCACATTGTGAATGGGCTCTGGATGACCATGAACCCATCCCCCCAAAAGGTTTGGGTCGCTCGACCCAAACCCATCCCCACATTGTGAATGGGCTCTGGATGACCATGAACCCATCCCCCCAAAAGGTTTGGGTCGCTCGACCCAAGCCCATCCCCACATTGTGGATGGGCTCTGGAAGACCATGAACCCATCCTGCCACAAGGTTTGGGCCGCTCGACCCAAAGCCATCCCCACAGTGTGGATGGGCTCTGGATGACAGTGTGTCCGCTGGACAACCCAAACCTTTGCAAACCCAATGGCATAGCTGTCATATGAACATGTATGAGCACTGAGTATTTGCAATTTTGATTATATAAGCTGGTTTTTGTATTCTTCGTTTGGAATCTACAATTTTTGTGATTTTTTTGACAAGGTGGTATGTTCATGTGTGTAGGCACAATGGATGGGTTTAGTGAAAGAGGGGATTGGTCATCTGAAGACATGGCCACTTGGCCATCTGCATCTGAGGATGAGCTAGACATTGTCGGGGAGGCTACTATGGATGACAGTCCAGATGAAGATCATTTGGATTTACCTTCGCCTTCCGTACCGCACTGTCCCATTGTTGAATGTTCGGGACTTTCAAGGGCCTCGTGGCTGAATTTGGAGGTGGTACTCGTTAATGATAGTGGAGTTGCTGTGGCGGATGGTATTTGTCGTAACACCCATCCACAAGATTGCATTGATGAGAACCCACTTGGCACAGAGGACGTTGGGGTTGTCATATTGGAGTCACTCATTCATTCCGAGGTGGATCCCACTCATAGGTTCTCCCTCCGCAGGTGGCCATTGAGGAATGTCACGATTGATGGAGTTAGCTTGCGTGACCATGAGCGACAATACATGCAAAACCAAATGGAGCTCCAAGCAAACATTCGGCCCCGCAAAGGCTTACGAAAGTACGAGACATTGGCACGTCCTACTCCCTCTGCAACTGATTGTAAACGCCAAAGGTTGCTCGGCGAGGAGTCCATTAGAGAAGTTGCCACAAAGGATTGTTGTGTGCATCGTTGTTGCCAATTGTTTCCAAGGGATAAATTGAAGGCCATCCGCGAAGAAATGTGGCTTGGAGATTTCCGTCTAAGATCCACCAAAAAACTTGATGTCCATAGGGCGATACATGTGAATGGGACGGGTCGCAAGGTCATCACCATTGAAAGCATAGACGTGTGTTGTAAGGCATGGTACACCATTCACGGTGTGTCAAAAGCGGACTTTTATAGACAAGCTGCTTATGCCAAGGAAGGCCGCCGTTTCCGTCACCATGGGAACGTGGGTTTAAAGAAACCCAGGGAAGCAACAAGGCAAGCAACGGCCACTCTGGCGACCATCATCGTCCCCCTTGCCGATGCAATGCCACACAAAACACGCACACTCACAACCGGGGAAAAGGTTGTGGAGAAAGTTCTTCCCACAGGCATAAAATGGAAAGACATATTGTTGGACGTGAATGCAGTTGGCGAGAAGGTCGGTTTGGAGACAATTTCATTGTCAAAATTGAGTGCAATCAAGAAAGCAAACTTTAGCGAATACATTACAAAAAGACGAGGGGACAAATTTGCCCGTTGCTCTAATTGCGAGAAGTTGAAGCGCCTTCGCGATGCACACACGATGGGCACCGAGTCATATGCGGCACATCAATTGAACTATTTCAAGCATGTAAACATGCAAGAGGCACACCGTAATGATTACTACACAAATAGAGCTTTGTCCATCTCCAGGCCCTTGGAGGTTCTTACGGTCATCCATGACAAAATGGATCATGCCAAAACAGCCTCCCCATGTTTTGCAAATCGAATCAAGGCCACGGATGGACTTTTTAAGCTGCCTGTATCGGTTACAGGTGAATTTGGAAACAATGTCATCGCATACCCTAAATGTTGTGGTGTTTTATTACGTGATGTGCTTGAAAACATGGATTCCCTCAAATTGGTTTATTTATTCATAGATACTAATCACATTGGGTTGGCATTGCAGGAATGATTGCACATGGACATGGGGATGTCAAGTTTGCTCATTATGCTCTTGATTTGTATCCAGCGGATTCAAACCACACGATAGGGTCATTCGCAAGGCTTTTACGTGATTTGGAGAAACCGCCGGCCTATTCTTCAGGATTGTTATTTGAAAATACGGGTTCAACACCTTTATATGAAGCGGTGTTAGATGGAAAAGATGTATGCTTGCATTCGTTGTCAGAGCCACCCAGTGAACCCGTGATTGCCAAGAAGTTGCCCCCCACTTTGCGTGTCCAATTGGACAATTGTGCCAAGGACAATAAAAGTAGATATGTATTTGCATATTGGTCGTTGTTGGTTGCGAAAGGCATTTTCAAGGAGGTTTTTGTGTCCTTCCTACTGGTAGGCCACACGCACGATGATATTGATGCATCTTTTGGGCGGTGGAGCATGAAGTTGCGGGAGGAGGATTTTCCAACAATCCCCTTATTGATGAAGTCGTACATGGATTTGGAAAACGTTCCCGTCATCCCCCATATGATTGAGGAGGTGCCAGACTTTAAGGCATTTATAGAACCTTATATTCGAAGCGGAGCTCACCGATTGATCGGGCATACGAAGGCACAACAATTCCGCTTCTACATGCGTGACGATGGTGTACCCGCCATGCAATACAAGTTGTTGTGCACGACACAAGACTGGAGCCCGCCGGAAGGTCTCCTTGTGTGGCGCGTGGATGCGGATGGAAAGACGATGTTACCGGATGGAGAGCCCAGGCCTTGCAAGCCAATACCCATGAAGAATTTGGAGGATATTTTGAAAGGTATATCAGGCTTCATACAATATTGGGAGAGTTTGAAGATAGCGGATGTTGGTGGATCATGTTGGCATCGTTACGGGAGTTGGATACATTATTGGACACGTGTTTGTGCCGCCTTGGCAGACCTACACCAAGATAGCCCTCATACTTTGAGGCACGGGTTTTGGCCACAAACTCGTGTCGAAGTACAAGCTTCGGAGGCTTGCCTTTTGGAAAATGGAGAGGTTCGTGAGGAGTTTGATGTGGACGACCATTACGTTGGGCCTGCTAGTCAACGTCCCCCACCTTCATTCCGCATTGCGGTGGATTGTCATGAAGGTTATATGCTCATTTTGCGTCCTGGAGATGAGACATATGCGAAGCCAGTGTGGGTGGCAAGAGCTTTGTCTAAACCAAATTTTGCAACTTCCAGCCCTCATTTTCGACAAATACAAGTGGAGTACTACAGACCGACAGCACGGAACGAAGATGTGATTCGGCATTATACAGGCTGGGATACAAACCATAATTTTCGGTGGAAGGTGGATTCTGAGCACGGTCCATCTTGGGTGGATACAGATTCCATATTCATAGCATGGAAACCACGGAAAAATCATAGTGGATCAGTGTCCATCCCTCAAAAGTACATAACTTTTGCAAAAGACAACCTTGCTCGGATCACACAAGAAGCAACCCACGTTGAATGAGAGAGTTGGTAGGATTGTGTAAGCATGATTATAGTTTCATATGTAATTCTAGCAATATATATTACTCATATGTGTGCTCTTCAAAATTGGGGTAGAGTTTGGGTTGAACTTACGAATGCTATATTGTTTGGGGATGGATGAATATCCATTTACTATATTTCAAAACAAATGTGAAGTTCATCTTATTATTAAGTTTGGGACTAAATTGTCCATTGAAGAAATATGCATTTATTACATGCACTTCGTATGTTGCAATGTCTATATTTTATTGACCATGCTAATAATAGAAATCATTTTATATGTTTTTTGGGTGAATTTTGTTTGGAGTGCTCTACCCAATGTGTTTTTGTTGATGAAGTTGGTGTCGAGTGCTCTACCATATGTGCTTATGTCCGCACATCATAGATTTGGGGTATTAGAAAATATAATATATTTGAGATTGTTGACAATATAGTTTTGGGCATCTTCATGTTGTTTGATCCATATATTAATTTGAGACTAGAGAAAGTCTCAATTTAACGAATATAGTGTTTGATTGACAATGTTCTCGGCAGTAAACTTTACCGCTTCAAAATTTGTAGCATCTTCCAGGAAATAAGTTAAAAAAACATTTGCAAGCTATTAGTCCTGCGAAATAGATGCAAGCTCTCTTACGTTATCGCTTATATTGTTCTTTGATCCTCGCGGAACCACACACCGATCAAATATAGGTTTCAGATGAAGAAAAGTAACCGAATAAGACCCATACAATACCGCGTATTGTGACGTTGGGTGCTGCTGCTGCTGATGTGCTTGAAACTCCAAGAGAAGAGAACCATTGAATCCGGGAGCTGCTTCTCTCCATGTCATAGAGTTTGTCATCCGCCAACAAGCTTTCCAAATGGCTCAAGAAACGTCCGAGTTTAGCCCATGACTCCTCCCCACCGCTTTCCACATGGATTTGGCCCACTTGTATGCAAGCTGGGCATTGGTAAAGGCCCGACACACCTGCATGGCCACCCCCTCATGACTCGCCACCTCAACCGACTGACTAGGAGGCGGCGCCTCGTTCCCAAACCAAACCGTTTAAGTATCTCGGACTCAGCCCAGTCATTTGCCCATATGTATAGTATACACACACATGCATACGTCAATTCCTCATGTCTAGGGATTCGTGGTGTCTACGTAAACGCATCTGTTGGCACGGTGCAAACGCAACAAACTGTTGTGTTGTCTGGAAACAACTATTTTAAGATCATTTGACTCCGGAAACGGCATCAGAGGCCCCGAATTAGTCTGGTGGAGTCCAGTGGAGTCCAGTTGGAATGGATCGGCGCTCAACCTTGTAGGGGATTTGTTTTTACTACAACCCCTTCATCAATGATGGATGGGTTGACATAGACGCTACGAACTCCGAGCCAGGAGTTCCATAGGGGGGTCACCTTAGTGTAAAATCTTGCATATATGTGCGATATTGAACATATTCTAAGCTGGGGGGGGGTATTAAATGTTTTGTCATACATTTTGAGGACCCTATAATTACGTGATATTGGAATTCAAGCCTTTTGATGGGATGGTGTGTTAATGATACAATGTCAAAGCTTTTATATCCATAACCGTATATTTATATTAAGAAATAAAAAATCTTGAAAGTAGGGCTAACTAAAAGATAGCAATGAAAATTGCTTTTGGTATACATTTATTGATGAGATGTAGTGTAAAAGTTGCATCACATTTGGTTTAAGTATGAACCAATAAGGTCTAGCATGCACATAGACAACTTAACCTCGAGCATAAATTTTTTTTTGCTAGACACTCAAATTTCTTCCCACCTCTAAATGCCTCCGATGGGTTGAACACATGTCACTCCATCCAAGCTCTGAGATGAAATCATGGAGGAAACCAAGTAGAGGAGCATCCCAACTGCCAGTACACTCTTGTGAAGTGAACATATCTCAGGTTGAACACTGTTCATTTTACAAGAGTGACCTAGCATAAGAAAAATATGATTCTCAAAAAATTCCCAAGATTCTTGACACTAGAAGTGCAACACCCTAGAGCTGAGTAGTGTTATGTGTGCCCACTGAGCTCTACTAAGCTCTACTAAGACGACCGATAGGGAACAGAACCAAGCGTGAATGAGGAGAGCCAGTTAGAGACTCTATATGAGACAAGTCTAAGGTAGAAATACCATAACCCGTTAAAATAAGGTGATTCGCATTGAAGATCTGGTCTGACAATCATGAGATAATTTTCCAAGATAGACGAGAAGGATTCATGAAGAATGCAAGTTGTTTCGTATTTTTTTGCCTTGTACAAAAAATTCCACAATTTTTCAAAGTGGAAAGTTTGTCCAACCCACTTCCCGTTCACTATGTACTCCGCATTTCGATACAGAACATCACCTAAACCGGTTAATCATGAGTACATTAGACCTTGCCTCCCATTGGCTACATTGCATTGAAGTTGCCGCCGAGCCATGCTCCATTTAAGACATGGCACTTCACCATTATGAGGCGGTCTAGTGCACCACTAGTGGGTGGTTAACGGGTTATGGTATTTCTACCTTATAAGAAAGAATGAAGTATATCTATCTTCTGATTGAGCAGACGTGACCCAACAAACCCGTGTTGGAAAATTTGGCGTGTCCACTTCTCCTGCTTTGATCTACAGCTGGACGCATGCAAGAAAGAAACCGAAAACGGTTTTGGAGGTTGGGCTATCCTGATTACTAAGGTAGAAATACCAAAACCTGTGAAAATAATGTGATTCGCATTGAAGATATGGTCTTACAATCGTGAGATAATTTCCCAAGATAGACGAGAAGGATTCATGAAGAATGCAAGTTGTTTCATATTTTTCTGCCCTGTACAAAAAATGCTACAATTTTTCAAAGTGGAAAGTTGTCAAACCCCCTACTCGTTCATTAGATTCTCCCTACACTAAACACGGTAATCCGCATTTCCAAACAGAACATCGCCTAAATCGGTTACCTCATGAGTACATTAACACTTGCCTCCCATTGGCTACACTAAGTGTACACGCATTGAAGTTGCCGCCGAGCCATGATCCGTTTCAGAAATGGCACTTCACCATTATGACGGCGGTCTAGTGCACGGCTAGAGGGTGGTTAACCGCTTATGGTATTTCTACCTTATGTCAAATCCTGCAGAAATTCAGCCATTACTGTGCTATTCACAACCTGCCACACTAATTATGCTTTCATGTGAAATCTAGACAGTATGTCATCCGTATAGCAACCACAGTAAACCAATAAGTATTTTGTTTATTGTGGCAACAAACATTCAAATAGTGTGGAATGTTGATAAAATTAGTGTGGGGCAATCTAATTACACATATCATTATAGTGTGGATTCCTAAATAGTGTGATATCATATCCTTAGGGTTGCCTAGCGATTTAGTGAGTTTTTCTTTTAGTGTAATAAAGTGACTCAATAGATACTTGTTGTTTGCATGAGTCGATGTTGTGTGGGTTTCTGTCATCATTGTTTGGCCACCATTCCTTGCACACATGTATCATCATTCTTTCCAAACGGTCACCGGGACACTTTTTCCTTTGTCTAGTGTGGGTTGTTAAGTGATGTGCCAACATATTAGGGTGGATCACTTTAATTGAGGTTCTTTGGGACCTAAAGTGGTTTATTAAAATAGTTGTTGTCCACATGAGTCATTCCGCACGTGGTTTCTAATTTTTGGGGAGTATTGGCCCCATGTTAGGGTGTCGACTCTCCACTTTGGAACAATTGTTTTTAAATTACTTTTGATATTTCCAATGAATTGATGATTTGTTATTCCACAACAAGGAGCAACATGATTGGAAAGGGACAATCGAATAGAATCCATTGACCTAACATTTAAGTAAATATGGACAAAAAACTTGTCCAAAAATAACAATGGCATCTTTAGAGAATATTCTTTCATTTTCGAGACATGCACTTTGCATAATTGGAAACCCTTATTCCTAGAAAGCCAACTATTTGGGCCTTATATTAAGAATAAAAAATAGATTTATTTGGTAGCCAACTTTTGGGCCCCCTACTAGACGTTTTAGAACCTCTAGCAGATGTTATATTCTACTAAGAAAGTAGTCAACACCAGAGAGAGAGAGAGATACACGACGCCGACCTTTGTGAGATGGCAGGTCAAATGAGGGACCCTTCACCTTGATCATAATTGCTAGTTGATATGTAAACCCAAGGCGGGTTTACATGACATGGCTATGGGAGTCAACACTCTAAGATACCAAGTTTTGTTTTATAATAAAAACATGGAGGCACCTATTTGGAGTTCTAAATGTTTGTATATATTGTTTTAAAAATGAACAGTTCCAACCTCTAATGAGATTTTATTGCTGATGGCACCTACATATAATACTTGTTTTTCCTACTCGGTCTTTATTATACATACTTATAGAAGCAGTGTGGTGAAATACTACTTGAAGATATGTATGTGTCTGCAATTGAAATGTGTCTACAATTACAAGAATGCAATTCACATCTAGCAAATTAGATTATGACATTTCTATCATAGGGTTCTGTTGATAAAAGTGCACATATTGAATTTGATTATGTACAAAATTGACACAAAAGTCTAGATTCACTGAAAACCACCCGTTGATAAGATTTGTGTTTGAATTAGAAAAAAATTGCATTTCCAAATGTCACTTTTGGGTTTGAGCAAGGTAAAGTGGACTAGAAAGTGGGTTGAGCTTACCATTTCATTCATGATTTTTTTTAACATAAAAAAACATGAAAGTTATGTTGATATTAGAGTTATCCATTAATTCAACTGGAGTTTTGGTCGGGAGTTGGTTGTTTTGCATACAATACTTCCCATGTTGGGTAGGTTTTTGGTACATTGCTTGGAGTCGGTGTGGAGGTTTGAACACAAAACTTTTCTATATTAGTTCATTGAAGGCCAAACTCAATTTGACATGCCAAGAGGTGCCGGATGCTTTATCTAAAAGGTTAAGGTGGCACCCTCAATTATCTACTAATGAACATTTGACCAGTTTTTGAAGGAAAAAACAATACATATATAGTACATGGAAATATAATTGAAATGCACATGTATGCTGCTAGACATTCGTTTAGATGTTACTTTCCAAAGATGGTGACCCTTGCGTGTCCTACAAGTAGTTGCCACCCCAAGTGCAATTGTTGTGGTTGTGACTTGTTTATATATGATAAGGTAGGTGTTCCTTATGTGGCTACTCTTCTTTACCAAGTGGTTATAATTGAGTTTCATTTGGAAAGCCTTGCAATAAATAATAGACACCAAAAGATATGTGTTACAATGGCATTGAACATGGTTCTCATAATATAGACACCTATCTAGATTTCACTAGTGAACACAACCAAGGTAGAAAAACAAAAAACGATGAGTGGCCACTATTGGTGTAGTAGACTACGCGTGAAATGATTCTTGTGTGGATCCAAAATGGCTAATTATAAAAGTGGTGGCCTAAAAAGGTTGCAGTGATAGGTGGGGTACAATGATTGGTTGGATACGTGTTGTTTCACACCACTTGCGATCACTTTTGGGTGCCATTGAGTTAGTTGTTTTGTGTGCATTCATACGCAGAGTAGAATGTTTGATGCTCAAATTAGGGGGACTCTATTATACAAGTAGGGGGTTTGACTTACTTGCCTCTTTGGGAAAATGTAACATATATTTACATGGAATAAAACTATGAAACAACTTGCATTCCTCATCATTTCCTCTACTCCATCTTTGAAAAATATTGCAAAAATTCGAAGCCACTCTTTCTAGCCGAATCAACTTATTTTCACCATTAGTATTTCTACCTTACTAGGACAACCTATAGGTTTAGTAAAAGAGATTCAATAGATTATTCACTTTGACCTCAACTTTGCAATTCTACTTTGATTTTTAAAACTGGAAGTGACAATTTTAGGTATGATGCGCAGTTGCTAACAGAATAAGTGAATTCCCAAGTAGATCCAATGGCCAGGTTTGTTTGTGGAGTTGGAAATGCCCATAAAAAGGCCACATGCTTTACTTAGGGCCACTTTTTACTAGCCCTTGACCCGTAATATACAAATTATGTGATTTGGTCGAGAAGCTGGAGATGGTTCAAAGTTCACTTTACACTACATCCATGAGGGCCTGAGGGACCAAAGAAATTTGAATGGGTGAAAATTTACATGCTGTCCTACATGACACCAAGTGGATAATATTTCATGGTCTATTGGATACTATGCTAGGCCCATCATAAAGAGGTTGGTGTAACACAAGATTGGGGGTTGTGCCCGGGGAAGTCACTCCATTGGTCAAGTTGACGCCATGTGCGATAAAAGTGAATCTACTTTTTCTAAAGGCATCACCAAAATGGGTCAAATTTTATCAAATTTTTTCCTCTAGTAGATATATATGGTATCTATTACATAGTAAAAAATGGTAACCAAATTTGGTGATCTCTTTTTTGTATAAAACATACCGTTTCTAACTAGAATGACGCAGAATTGAACTAAAACAATTACTACAAAAAATGAAGATGACTAAAAATTTCGAAAAAATATAAAAAAGATATTATCAATGGTTTTGTATCTCTAGTAAAAATATCATCATTTTAAAAATTATTTATGACATATAATATAGGGGTAGCAAACTTTTATTGCACGTAGTGGCCTAATGTGCATGGAGTGACTTCCCCGGGGGGTTGTGGCAAGCAATGAAATTGCTGTTGGCTCCTAGAAATATTATATTTCCATGGTGGGTCCCGAATTGCATACTATTTTGGATTAACCATAAAATATGTTGTAGTCCCTCAACAAGGTTCGCTTCTACTGTATACTAAGCTTGAAGGCCCATCAATTGCAAATTTGGACTTCTATTTCTCATGGTACGGCCTTAGTCACAACTCTTTGTCTATGCGTAAAGCAATCCTTAAGGTAGATGAGCTCAAAAGCAACACATCCCAAAAAAATTGCAATTTCAAGCAAGTTTAATGGTTTGGAAATTTTTGAAATAAAACTCCATGGATTTGCAAACTATGAAGAGTCTATAGAGAAAATCTCAAAAAAAAAAAACTCAAAATTCATGCACAACTTATAGAAATTCTTGAAATCGTTTTAAGAAATGAGCTGTTTACTATCCACTTTGGGGAGGGGGGGGGGATTTTGTTAATGTTGGATTGTTAGGTGAGAATCGTCACAAAATCAACCTTATTGCAAGTGAGAGTCTTCTATCAAAATGAAGTGTTGTCCCCCTTTCGTGTAGCACTTCTTACACCGCCTCATTGAGTGACTAGTTCCTAGATTCATCATTGTGAAATCTTGACCAAAGTTGGTGCTCTTCTTAAAGCATTCTTACATCCTTCTTACACCATCAATATGATAGGCCAATGTTGTGCTATTTTGTACTTAATGCTGCATACGATTAGTTGCTTTTAGCAATGGCTTAAATGGCTTCCTGAGTGGCACCATTGTACTCACTTGTTGACGGTTTAGATATGAAAGATAAGAGGTGTTGCCAAAACGATGGTGCAAAAAACCAGCACTTTCAATGCAGTAAAGGCAACTTGGCAAGGGAAAATTACTGGGCGCCGCCCCCCACCGATGCTCTCGTGACCTTTTGTTCACAGTTCGCCGCGCGGGCTGAAATAGAAGCTCACACAGCTACGGATAGCTGGTGGATTGACATGTGTAAGTAACTTAGGCCAACAATTGAACTGCAATTGAACCATTTCCTCCTCTAGTATACTTAACTTACACTTTGTCGACGTCAAGGTGGGATCAGTCCTTCGATTGTTGCCAATTCTAATCTCCCTCTTGCATGACGCTAGCTGGGTGAAGAAGCTTGAGTAATCCATCAGACACTGGAGGTTACTGGGTGCTCATTAGTTTGCGCAGACTTAAAAAGGGACCACGAATCATCACCTCTCACAGATCGCTCGACGGAATGAGAAACCTGAAATGAATGATGGTCTCGCTCACGATCTTGAGGAGATTTTAGGAAGAAAGTTGAGTACCTTATGGGTGGATGCATGATGAGGTTGCACTAGATCAAACACTCAGGATTCCCTGCAGCAGATTACTGATGGCTGTGGAAGGTTGCAATTTGCAAGTCTTGAGGAGGTTCAAGGGTGATGAATTCTGAGTTTAGGTAGACATTTATATATTTGTCGCCATTCTGTAAAGCTGTTGGTTGTTGCAGGTCTTTTAGCAGGGGCTAACTTGTGAGATCTGGGGGTTAGACTGATATTCAGCGAAAGCAAGTTACCATAGGTCGTTAGTGCAGGCCTGCAGTTCTATATTGATCGGATTGATCAACTAGCAACCTCCATAGGATCCAGGTTGGTGGTGATGATCCTGGATAGAATATTATGCACAAAGTATGAAACCAAGGTCTACTGCAACTTCACTTAGAAAACCTGGTGTGGTCATCCCATTGTCATTCACTCACTCACTTTTTACTGTTTTTTTAAGCTAGTGCTACGTGTGTTGCGATTTCAAGAGTTCGATCGAGCATTTCAACTACTCCTACAGTTACTTTCTGCTCCAGGGCCGGATATTGGCCATGTTAATTGTCCTGAGGTGGCAATTATCTGTAGTACTCGCAGAGGTCACCGTCTTTAGAACTTGGTTTGGAACTGCCACCACACCATTTCTAAGAAGCTTTTTTGTGGAGCTACTTTTGCATTATAAGAATTTTCAAGACTACAGATTCTAAGAAACTATATTGATTTTCTTAGAAGTGAAAATCAACACCTACCAGAGGGTGGATTCTGGATGGTGCGTGACTCCTGTTTTAGAAAAATCGCTTTTAATTAGTTCTAAAACTTGGAATTGAAAATGTAAACCTTTATCTAATTCAAACACCAACCGTTTATTGAATGAACGGATTCCTCTCAATGCCTCTCAATCCCAAGCACGTTTCTCCTCTCTGTGCAAGACCGAACCCATTGATCCATTAGAAATATTAGTGCAAGCGAGTTAGAAGCAACTGTTCTAGAAGGAAAGGGAGAGTTGCCACCCTAATTAAGTGCAAAACCAAAATGAAAACGAATGTCACATAACTTAGACTAGCATTTAGGTTCGTGCATTGGTGCCAGGAGAACAATCAGGCTTACTCTTCAAGACTAGGGAATTACCCATGCCACTACACTCAAACAGGATTCAGTCGTAGCCACATCATAATCTCCTCCAACATGGATCCGAATCCCAGGCTCTAAAGTCATAAGCGCCAAAGTCGCAGAAAAAGTCGCAGAAACCTTACAAAGGCCTGCATAATTTAGGGCTTAGAGTACCAAGTAGTTGGGCCGCTATACTACCTTCTTCAGGGACTTGAACCGCAATTAATTATTCGTCATGGGCATACACTTGCAAGAGGACTCCGAAGCCGAAGAATCAGTCGGGCCCAGTGACAACAAGTCGGCGAGCCTATGGCCACAGAGTTTCGGCCGAACGATGGACATTTACTCGCGCTCCACGTCGCAACGAAGCCAACTCAACGCCGAAGATCAATGCCGTCCAGGATCTGGTTCAGGATTCCTGCAGGAATCCAGTAATAATTGCAGCAGCAGTGCCTCCTCGACTCATGAACCAGAGAAAATCATCCGGGAGCCGCTGCTGTGGAATGATAATCATTGTGCAGCAGCCAACGATGGTGATTTGGAGACTGCAAATCAAGTATGTGGGAGTAATTCGGAGGCAGATGGGAGCTCCTTTTCCCAGGCTTTGTTTAACGGCATGAATGTCCTTGCAGGTAAGCTAATCTAAACCAAGGTATGTGGGTGGGCGTTATTCCATTAGTTTTCTTATTGTTCTTCAACAGAAACCAGATTGGAAATCAGACCTCCCTTGCTTGCTTGCTTGCTTGCTTGCTTGCTTGCTTAAGGGCATGTTTGTTGATTCCTCAACTGAACTCCACATAGGTCCTCCCAATTTTGTTCCTTCTTGAAAACAAAGATTTGAAGTAGCATATGATTTAGTGAGGGTGACTGCGAAGTAGCCAAGTAAAGTGCTCATTTGTGCCAAACGAATGAGACGTCATACATCTCTGTAGCAACATAACATTATCTAGTAGGTGAGGCCGGGAATAAGTCACATAGTATTCAGGAACTACCATGGTTATTCTCTTACCAACATTGTTAGCCGAGATTCACCTTGATAAACTCGAGTGAAACATTGTCACTAAATATTATTAGAATGGAACGGTTGATAGTAGCTGAATAATGTTATGGAGACGGGCTTGACTTATTTAATGGATATACCGCTAAAGACGCTATTGAGAGTGGAATAGTTAATAAAATTAGAAGACGCAGTCTAATCTCTTGTAAACATGTGTCTTTATGGTGTTTGTTCCTTGGTCCTCACGTAACCACACACAAATATATATATATATATAGAGGTGGCCGATTAAGGAAAGTAAGCGAATTAGAGACGTCTGACTTACCTTAGGATGAATCACTCTAGTTTTCTCTCACTGGTTGGCAACTCTCCCTTTGTGTTTCTAAATCACTTTTGATGCTTCTCATGGATTCATGATTTTGTCACAACACAAAGAGGAGAAACATCATGATTTTGGGAAAGAGGGTGATAACTTTGACTCCCTTTTTTGTTGCTAAGGTAGAAATGCCTAAAATTGGTTACTTATCTTAATCGGATGTCCACCTATATTTGAGTGGGATGTGGTTTGGTGTTGCTCCAAGAATGGATAAGAAAAAGACATGTGTTCAAAAAAGATTGGAGTGCGTGCTCAAAATATGATTACGATTCTAAGTTGAATAGTCAACATAATTAGGGGGGGTGACCTATATGACAATTTAATGAGCACGAGAATCTTCACTTCATTACTAAGGAATTCATATAAGATATTCATGTATGAGCTCCGAAAATTGTAAGGAAAGTTGCTACCACCATGGTTTGGATTTGCTAACCATTTTGTACTAATCGCATGTTTCATATCCCAAGAGAAGTGGGCTTGTCGAAAAAGAGTAACCATTAAGAATCATCTACCTTAAGTCACTTTTGATGCTTCTCATGGATTGATGATTTATTACAACACAAAGAGGAGAAACATCTTGCTTGGAATCAATCAAAAATGTAGTAATTTCATCTCTTGCCTTAAAGATGGTGCCCAGTAGTCCTGCACTGTGAATTGAGACAGCTCGTCTTTGGCCAATGTTGAATAGAAGTATGCATTCTTTACAAACAGAAAGCAGGTGGCACAAATGGAACACAAATGCAGTGGAATTTCAGCGTAATTGGAGCCTTAGGGCCTCATTAGAGCCGTTCCGGGTTTGGGTTTCTCAGATGACCTCAATTCTTTCACGAGTGATCTACTACTCTAAAATTACAGATTGCTGGTTTAATATGTTGAGTCTCTATCACCAGGCCATTAAGTTATGTTTTTGGATTCATGTCCACTTTGTAAGTGCATGGTGTGGTGCATTCTTCACCCCAATCATGCTATTGTTTAAATCCGCTATGGTCCACCCGATCGTTGTGGGAGTCATGGGGTTAACCAGTCATCTCAGAAGTTATAATGACAGTAACATTGATGTTTCTCTTGTACACCAGCGTGGATGGGGAGCCTGTTCTTCCTTATCTTGATCATGTTTTTATGAAGTGCCAAGGTAGGGTTATTTCGTTCCTTTCGGAAGGTGGGTTCTTTTGTACATCATAATCAAGTTTTGCAGGAGTGGATAGCAGGTGTGGCCATGGATTGATTGCGTTGTTTGGGCATAGTGTGCAGTTTAGGTTTGGATGGGTGAGTGGCTGAAAGATGTTTTTTCGGTGTTTGCCCATGTATTTTAACGTACCAGAATTCTAGTATTTGTTTGATTTGTGCATCAAAGATGTCGGGGGCTTTCCAAAAGTAGTTGGATAGTTTATGGTTGATTAGGTTGTTGATGACCCATTTATCTGCATATGGGTATTTGGTTGAGCGAGAGTTAGTTATAAAAATTTGTTGCTTTTGTTTATGTGGTATGTAGATTTTGGATTTCTCCTTTTTGTTCTCATGTTGGGATTCCATTGAGTCAGTATGGTGTGCTATGTGGATGGGCGGTGTGGGGCTAGGTTTGTTTAGGGTGGTTCCGTCATCTACTAGTCGGTTTGCGATTTTGTTTCCTATGATGCCAGGGTGTACTCTGACTTTTTGTAATGTTATCTTGTGTGGAGACCACATGATTTGGTTAACTATAGTTGCTATGAGTAGTTTGGCGGGGTGGTTGTGTTGGGGGGAGGCCCAGTGTCTTACAATGTGATTATTTATTAAGTAGATGCTATTGAGGCTATATGTGAGGATGAAGATATCATGTGTATAGTGTTTTGTGTTGGATATGGCTATGAGTATAGCATTTGGTTCAACTCATAGTATGTTTTGTAGTCCAAGGAGTCTTTTTGCAATTCAAAGGTCAAATGTTATATGGGCCATATACATTGGAACTAGCAGTATTTCCAATGCCATGTTCGTCTAGGGAGATGACTGAGCCGATGGTGTTGACGCACATATGCATTGTGTATTTGAGGGGATGAGTTCAATGTAGTGTGTTGGGGAAGGGGGTGGGGGGGTGTGGTTGTTGGAAGTGTTCTTGGTGGCTCTTGAAGTGTACTTGGGGGCATTGCTTGTATGTGGTTGGCTTTAATGTGTGCATTCTAGAGTTCAAGTATGTTGGTTGTGAGTGCGTTCAAGATTTTTTGGTAGCATGGATAAATTCTTCGGTTATAGATACATATATCAAGGAGCTTGACAAGCTTAGTAGAGGATTCGGAATCACAGTTTGGGTTGTTATGAATAATCCACCTCATAATTGGGGGGTTGAGTCTCTAGTTCTTGAAGCATTGCCAATGTTCTTGAAACATTGTTACCCATGGATCCCCACCTTCAAGATGGTGCGCAATAGTCTTTGTTGAATGGATATATAATTTAACATTGGAACCAACCTTTCAATGATCGTATGTGCATTCTATCCGGTGCACCCTACCACCTAATGGTAGTCCACCCAATTATAGTGGGGGCATGCGGGTGAATTGGACATTTTCAATCAACCATGTGGGAATCTAGGGGCTTGCCCTTGGGGGAGAAGGATGCTAGCCCGCTTGTCAACGCATGTTCAAGGTGTTCAAGAGCCTTTGGGGTCCTTTAATTCTCGTAATGTCCATTTCGGGATTACATATAACCTTAGACATCACAGTTCACGTTGGTGCCAAAATCAGAGTCATGTTTCTTTCTATGTGCATTCTAATGAACTATCTCTTATCATAGACGTACCTAATTCCAACATAGCAAGAGTATGGACACCTACATTTGAGTGGTCTGTAGTTAGGTGCGGATCTAAGAATGAACACCAAAAACTAAGAGAAATCAGACTACATGCTCAGAATATGCTAACCATTCCAAACGCAACAGTCACCATAATTGGGGGGAGGGGGAAAGGGCTACACGACCACTTAATGAGCACGAGGAATCTTCACTCTGATAATGAACAAGATATTCATATGAGCTGCTCCAGAAACTATGAGGCAAATGGCTACGGGCACTATTTGGATCATCTTGTACTCATCGCGTCACTGATTCAATATCCGATGTTCGGTACCTTCTTAAGATTGTGCATTCAGACGAAAAATTCCGTCAAATTCCTTGTGTGCTGCAATTCAGGTGTTGGCATCCTGTCGACGCCCTATGCCGCCGCCCAGGGCGGGTGGTTGGGCCTCACCCTCCTCCTCGCGTTCGCCGTCACCTGCTGCTACACCGCCATCCTCCTCCGCCGGTGCATGGACTCCTCCGCCACCATCCACAGCTACCCGGACGTCGGCGAGGCCGCATTTGGGAGATGGGGCCGCTGGGTCACCTCGATCATGCTCTACTTGGAGCTGTACGCGGTGGCGATCGAGTTCCTCATCCTCGAGGGGGACAATCTGGCACAGTTGTTCCCGGCCGCCGCCATCTCCATCCACCAGCCCTTCGTCAACATCGCCCTGGACCCGAAGAAGGTGTTTGTGGTCGCGTCCGCACTGGCCATGCTCCCCACCGTGTGGCTCCGGGAGCTCCGCGTCTTGTCATATGTCTCCGCGGGCGGGGTCGTGGCGTCGGGGCTCCTCGTCGCGGCCGTGGGCTGGGTCGGGGCGTTCGAGGGCGTCGGGTTCCGTCATCGGGGCGCCTTGCTCAACTTGCGAGGCTTGCCGGTAGCAGTGGGACTGTATAGCTTCTGCTACTGCGGCCACGCCGTCTTCCCTAGCATCTACGGCTCCATGCGCCATCGCCAGCAATTCACCAAGGTTAGTTTTGCATGTCAGCACCCGCACACGGTGTTCGGGGACATTTTTGGGCAATATCGCTCGAGATCCTAGATTGTTTCCAAGTCCAACCGATTACATGTTGACATCTTTCAGTTTGTCTTTACTGTATTATTGGGGTGTATCCCATAAATTCTTCTAAACTGATCGGTAATTTTCCTCTAGTCTTCACCGTCAACCGGATATTTCTCAAACTCAACCGGTTCATCTGTAACTACACTAAATATGATATTTAGTGCCACCAATTCTAATTGTTTTGCTCAGTACTAATTGTAAACCACGCTATAGTGTCACCAACACTATATGTTAACTCAACATTATTTGTCATTCCTTGAAATTTTTTTGGGGGAATTATAGATTTACAGTGTTGCAACTACGCAATTACTGTCGCTTACCAAATGATTTTTCAACCAAATTTCAATCATCCATGACAATATTTCATCACAAGTTGCTGCCAAGAGAAAGGTAGTGTTTTGGCCAATGGATGAACTCATCCATCATCCATGACAATATTTGTTCACTTATTAATAAGAAGCGTCATCCAGAAAGTTACCATAGTGACATAAAATACCATATGACACTAGATAACATATTTAGTGTAGCAAAATATGTGTAGCAGCTGGAACTTCCTGTCCCTTGACCACACATAAGGGATTTGGGCGAACCAACCCATAGACTCGTTCCTTGTTGGATAACTAAACCCTTGCCTCCAAGGAACCAATGTACAGGTTGTTTCGCCCCAACCCACATAAGGTAGGTGGGTCTTAGATCATGGTTACTTTTTTCCCACTAGCCACTTCTCCTAGGATATGAAGCATGCCATTAGTACAAGATGATTACCAACTTCAGATCAAGGTTGTAGCCACTTTCCTCATAAATGTTGGAGCTCATAAATGAACATTTTAGTCAGTATCAAAGTGAAGATTCACGTGCTCATTGAACAGTCATATGGGTCCTCTCAATTATGTTACCTATTGAGTCTAGAATGGTTATCATATTTTGAGCACATAATCCAATCTCTTTTAAACACTTGTCTTGTTTGACATCCGTTCAACGATTCACCAAGGTTCATTCTATTTTCACCACATGTAAGGTAGGTGGATCTTAACTGCTTATTTTTTCCCGACTAGCCCACTTCTCCTTGGATATGAAACATGTGATTAGTACAAGATGGTTACCAAATCTAAATCAAGGTTGTAGCCACTTTCCTTATAAGATTTTGGAGTTCATATATGAATATCTTATTCATTATCAAAGTGAATATTCGTGTGCTCATTAAGTGGTCATATAGGTCCCCAAATTATCCTCACTATTGAGCCAAAAATGGTTATCATATTTTGAGCATGTAAACCAATCTCTTTCAAACACTGTCTTGTTTGGCATCCATTCTTGGAGCCATAAGACTAGATCACATACACTCGAATACAGGTGTCCGAATTAGGCATCATGTCTACCTTATGAGATGCTGATGATTTTGATATTGAATTTGATTTGAATACCTGACGTCCGGAGAGCTTCGATTCTTGTTTTTGCAGGTTCTGGTGATCTGCTTCATCTTGTGCACGCTGATGTATGGCGGCATTGCGGTGATGGGCTACCTCATGTTTGGTGACAACCTCGAATCCCAAATCACTCTGAACCTACCCCGAGAGGCTCCAGCATCTCATTTTGCAATCTGGGTAACACTCGTGAATCCTTTTGCGAAATATGCCCTCACACTCACACCCTTGGCGGTGGCATTGGAAGAGTTTTTGCCCCATTCTATGTCGTGCTCGAGGAAAGCCATTGAATTTTGGGGCAGGATCTTGAGGACTTTGCTCGTAATTAGCACGGTGACAGTTGCCCTCACAGTCCCCTTCTTTGGCCTCCTCATGGCATTCATTGGCTCCTTCCTGAGCGCAGCCGTGTCCATCCATCTGCCTTGCTTTTGCTACTTGGCAATCTTTGGGCGGCAGTTGTCAAGATGGGAGACAGTGCTCGTGGTGGCCATTCTTATTCTCGGGGTTTTTGTCGGGATCGTGGGGACGTATTTCTCAGTCATGGCAATTGTAGATAAGTATGATATTGAACCAAAAATTATATGAAGAACGCTACCTATGGCTCTATTAATGTGAGCACTTCCAACTCCCAGAACTGGAATAGAGATGCAGAACTTATGAGAGTCCGAGGTGAATTCTCTTACTCTTTAACTGATCAGATTAGCCCTCCTGATTGTTTCAATAGGTGTTGGGTATGTCCAGCTCATTTAATTGAGATCACCCCCCATTTGGGTGCTATATTCAACATTGTAGTGCTTAGTGTTCAAAGCTGGAATCAGTTCAATATGAAGAAAACAATAGTAATTTTGTGTAACAGTGTTGAGGAAATTAATTCCAAACTTATGGACTGGATTCAAGTCAGGTTTTCTCATACCCAATTCACATTCTTTTTCAATTGATGTCAATGATTTCAATCAGGATCATTTGTTACATGTCTGGACAACTTGAGGAATCAGTACACATATCTCAAGGAGCCATGAGTTATTTCTCTGCAGCCACTTCTTGTAGGATATGAAACACACAATTAGTGTGAGATAATTAGCAAACCAAAATCACGCTTGTAACAATTTGCCTCACCAATTTTTAGACTCATATGAATACCTTATTCATTATCAAAGTGAAGATTCTCCTCCACATTATGTGGTCATATAGGTCCTTCCAATCATGATGACTATAGAGCCGAGAATAATTAATCATATTTTGAGCACAATGCTCGATATCTTTTAAGCACATGTCTTTCTGGTGTCTGTTCTTAGATTCACATCTCAGCACATCCCACTCTTATATAGTGTCCAGATTGTTGCTATGTTTGATTCAGGCAGATCTACCTTATGATAAGTGAAGTATGCATTTATTTGGGCCACCTCCATGACCAAAACGAGAAGATGTACACTCCAAAGACATTTTAGTGCAACAGGAATAAGTCAAAACAACTCCGAAATCCAAAGACATGTCCTACAATTGCAGTCCAAATGAATGCTGCTTGGTTGTCATTCCTCTAAAAACTCTTCCTGTACTGAGGGCAATCAGAACATTCACCTCAACACGCGAGGGCTGAATGCAGAGAGACTGAACGCTCTTCCTATGGTTAGGAAAGTTCTACATTACAAACTCCACAGATGCTAAAAGAAAAAGTCAGCTAGAACTCCTGTGGCCTCTGAAGTGCTTGCAGGATGTGACATGACACACCCAAATCATTAAACTGTAGCCAAGTAATACAATCACTGCAGTACTCACTACTCACCTGAAATATCTTCAATCCTATCCGATACATTTGCACAGGAATGTCCCTGTACATATATGCTTGGGTGATACTTGAATTGAAGTGGAGCAACTCAACATGGTTCGACTTCTCAAGATGCATTCTACATGACATTCTCAAGAACATCACACTCCTAACAATTGAAGTGTCTCCTTGAAAAGATATTTGAACAGAATGATACAAGCTCACACTGGAGCATCACAAATAGCTAGAACAGAGGAATGGGAATTAATATTCCTTGTCCCAGATGTGAACTCCAAATTGCTATTTGAGATGTGAAATTACTACGAAGCACTGGTAGCCACATTTTCCATATAAGAACGTCAAGGAATCTAGAATTTCCATACATTTGAGACCTGCGTTGCAAAAAGACAATGGCACTCAAGTGCACAACCATCGTCATTGAAAATGAAAACTGGCTAATTGCAATTCTCAGGCATCACCAAGTATGGTATAGCAACTTTTAACACTAGACTCTCCGTACAGGATCAGCTCCAAAGAAACAATTTACTGGTGAATGTCCTTCTATTGATCAGCCGAGAAGAGCAAATGTTAAACATATATACTTCAGTCACTATTAAACTGTCCCACCTCCCACTGAGAAATCTCATAACTGTTGCTGAAATGTGCAGCAGAGCATCATAAGAAAATATCTCATCTTTTCTGATGCTTGTGAAATCTACATGCAATAGACCTCTGTAATGTGATGAAAAAGATTCAATACGATGATCATACTAGACCCTCTTAGCACTCAAAAAGCTTCTCAAAATCGTTACAATTGACATAATCTCAACATTGAGAGGGTGCGGATACAAAGGCATTTTCTACATGATTTGATATTCGATGCTGGGATGAAAATATAGATCCAGTATCAAAATTGCAAATGCTGAATGAACAGCCTTGAAAAGAAAGATGGTCATTTAAAGAGAAGAAAACTACAATGTGAAACGCGAATGGTGCAGAGAGAGCTAGGGAAACAAATTGATTTCACTACATGTCCTCTTGAGAGGCAAAGTAGCTGGCGCATTGCAAAACCCTGCAGGGTGAGATGAATTGGTGAGCTTGCTCACAAGAAATGTGCACGCTGCTAACTAACCAGACTCACTCCATTACCACTGTAGCTCCCACCGTCTTCAGCTTCTCAATAATTTGCTCTGCCTCCTCCTTGCTCACTCCCGATTTCAATACGATTGGCGCCTTCTCCACCAGCTCCTTGGCTTCCTTCAGCCCTAATGCGGTGAATGTGCGGACCTCCTTGATGATTTTGATCTTCGAGGCTGCATCAAATTTCTCCAGCTTCACATCGAAGGAAGTCTTCTCCACTTTCTTCTCCTCCTCCACAGCGGCACCGCCTGCACCACCCCCCATCATTCCCATCCCAGGCATCATCCCCATGGGCATCATGCCCATCCCCGTTGGCAACCCTAATTTTTTCTTCAACAAGGTTGTCAGATCCGACACTTCCAGCAGCGTCAGTGTCGATATTTCCTCGGCAAGCCTTTGAATCTTCTCGGATGGAGGGGTCCTGGCCTCCGTGGGGTCATAGTCAGGCTCCCTGGCTGCGGAACTGCTTAACAACCTTGACGATCTCTTCGTATGTGCTATAACCGGAGATTCATATTGACTAAAAGAGGGGGTAGGTCGCCCTGCTACATGACGAATGGACCGAAACAGAGAGGACCTGGCTGGACTAGACAAAAATCGACTCATTGCACCCCCAAATTCTCTACCTTTACCTCCCTTCTCCAAAATCTCATGTGCATGCCAATGACTACTAAACCCTCACCATCCCCATCATATCCTTTCTCCCAACGGTTCTCCGATTTCTCTCTTCCCACACAACTGTCCTCTGAACTCTCAGTCTGACATGGCCACAGGAGAGGAGCCCTAAACCCTAAACCTTAAACCCTGAACTCTGAACCCTGAGAAGTCTTGAAACCTTGGCAAACCCCACCGCTGCAAAAGCCACTTGAGGAGATAAAACCTCAAAGTCCAGACACAGAGGTGGCTACAAAGCCGTCAAGAACCTCAAAGCTCCCTCATGGTAGGTGTAATCACCCGAAACAGAGGTTGTATTGGCAGAAAGTGATGATGATGCCAAATGAAATGGGACCGAAAAAATCTGCCCGATTCTCGAACAAACTACGAGGAGAGGTGTGCGGGCAGTGAGCTACCATGGATTGCGAGGTGTGAAGAGCCACCGCACCAGATGCATCGACACACACACACCTAAACCTGCCTTCCTCGCTCGCACTCCTCTTTTCTTCTTCGTGTGTCTCTCTCACTCTCGCGCCGCCAGACCCCCTTCCTGAAGAATACCAAAGTACTGGTAGATTCTCTATCATCTTAACTAGAAACGAAGATTCAGAACATGATGTGCAGGATACATGGATCTCAAGCCCCACTCCTGAAGATTATGGAAGAACTCGTAGATTTTCTGTACTCCTCCTAGATTCAACATGTGCAGAAGATTCAGCGCATTATGTACATATCGTATAGTCTCAACCCCCTATTCCCTAGATGTTCCCTTGTTGGGATTCGTGACGTGGTAGCCATAGGAGGAGTTTCAATGTGAGATGTAACCTTGTCTGGACACTCTTTTGTTCATGTTCTAGAGGTCCAATGTGTCGCAATTCCAATGTTTGGTTCATAGGACACAAGCAAAGTTCAAGGCAGGTGTTGATAAAAGCTCGACTTCAGTTCACCTCAGTAACTATATAACGACCACTAGTTACTGCCAATTACTGAATGTAAAAGAGCCTCGGTAGGCTCACCCAATATATATATATATATATATATACATACCACCCTCACAAGTGGAGTGAATAATTTTTCATTGATTGTATTGTCTTTATCCTCTTGCTTGTTTCTTCTCACAACCTTGTCACAACACGTTATAAGCATGATTGCTGATCCATCTCCCACTCTAAGCGCAAGCAAGTTAGTTTTTTTTTTTTTTTGTTTTTTTGCTTGAGTGACCATGGTTGCGTCCGCCTCGGAAATTCTGTCGGACAAGAAGAAGGCTCCACGCTTGAAGCCGTTGTTATTTGGAGCATTGGAGGCTGACGGTAGCAACTATATGAGGTGGAGCATCAATGCCAAGACGCTACTGACTACTGAGGAGTGGGAAGGCGCTTTGATTTCTCCAACACCGGAGCACATATCGACCGCAGCAAAGAGTTGGGCGCTGGTTCTTCTCCGAAGACACTTGGACATTGTACTCCAGGAGCAATACATCTAGATTGATGATCCGGCAGAACTATGGAAGCAACTCGCAGCCAGGTTCCAACATGAGAAAATTATTTTTCTCCCACAAGCATGTAATGATTGGTGGCGCTTCGAGTCCTAGATTTCACCAACTTGGTTTCTTTCAACGCCGAGTTGCACCGAATCGTTGCTCAACTGCGCCTATGTGGGGAGACTGTCACCGAACGGGAACTAATTGATAAGACTCTCCAAACTTTTCCCTTTGCTTTTGCCTTGTTAGCTCAGCAATATCGCAACATGAGATTTACAACACACTCGGAACTAATGTCCTACTTGCTACTGGCCGAAAAGGAATAACATTTGCTCTTGAAGAATGAGGAACGCAAACCGGCCAAGGAGGTGAACACCACGGAGCTACCAACGAGGAGACCCCAGGGCAGCAGGCAGTCGCAGCAACAGCAGTCGAACCGTCCATATCCATCCAAATCCAAAGATAAGTCTTCTGATTATTCCTCTAGCTCCTAATCTCGGTCAGATACTCGCAAATGCCACAAGTGCGGTCGCTCTGGTCACTTGCAACGAGATTGTCGGGGCACCAAATGTAGCAAGTGTGGTCGTTTTGGTCATGAATCTAAAGACTGTCGAACTTGTGAATGTCAAAAGTGTGGTAGATCCGGTCATGTTTCTCGAGACTGTAGGGCCGGTGAGTATGTAGTCAAGATGTACAAGGGGCTGCAACAGCTAAGGAAAGGTTAGAGAGAGTCACACTCCTTGGATGCTCCATCCCTAGATGGAACTGACCTCTGTCATGGTATGCGGCGTCGGTGGCCACACCGCATCCGAAGGGATTTCATCCATTTAGATATGGATGGATGAAACCCTTGGAGTGGTGGAGATGCTCCTAGGTGAGGAGTCTCCTCCTTGGCTTGGCATTCTTGCCAAGTCAAGTCTTGTGAGTGAGTGTGTGGAGAGAGCTTGTGTGAGGTGAATGTTGCATAATCTTGCAATGGAATCTTGAGTTCTTCTCCCCTTACTTACACTCTTGGATTCTTCCGTGGTGGAGTGAGAGATAACTTGACTTGTGTGCATATTTGAAGAAAGAACTAGAGCTCATAGTAGTCTTTGACTGTCTTCCTTCTCACTTGGCAAGAATGCTTCATTTTTTTATTTTTCCTTATTTTCTTCTTTCTTCTTGAGATATAACACGCAAGGGAGCGCGTGGGGGCCAGGAGAGGCGAAGTTCCGAAGTGTGGGAGCGGAGAAAGCCGCAGATTGTTGAAGCAACAAGAAGAAGAATATTTTTGTTGTGAATATCACATCAAGTTGAAATGTAATGAGAAATCATTGATTTTGCCATAGAATTTCGTGTTATTTGCTCGCATTCAAGATTGAATTCGCCACATTGAACTTTGAAATCGGATTTGTGACCTTGAGGGGGGGAGAAATCTGATTCAAAAAATAAATTTTTTTCAAAAAAAAGGGGGGAGCAAGGCCCAGCTCCGGCCCCTGGCCTGCTCTGCTGCTTGTTGTGCCTGGGCGGCGGCCGGCGGCAGGGCGCGGCAGCCCGGCGGCAACTGGCAGCCAGCCAGGGTTGCTGCGGCCAGCGCAGCTGCAGCCCAACGCAGCTGGCAGCGCTGCAGGTTGCAGTTTTTTTTTTTTTTTAAATTTTGATTTTTGATTTTTGATTTGATTTTGATTTCGTGTTTTAATTAATTAGGGAATTAATTAATTAAAAACCGGAATTTTTTAATTTAAATTAATTAATTTGTTTATTTATTTTTATGTTTCATTTTCAACTTCGTTTTTTCTTTTTCTTTTCTCTCTAAGAGGTTAATTTCTTGGGGTTGAGAGAACGAAATTTGGAAGAGACTTTGTTCTCATTAATCAACAACAATAAGAACCCGAAAATCTTATGACACATTAAGGTACTTGGGATTTCTTTTAGGGGTTGTGTTGCACGAAATTTCCGAGGGGGATACCATTAGAGATTGGATGGCATTGGGAATTTCCGTTCGGCTTAAAATAAATTATTATTAAGGTCGAATTATGTTTGTTAACACATATTCCCGGCATTGTTGTGAGGAGAGATGTTTGGATGTAATGAGAAGATGAGAGATGTGTCATTTTCTTTTCCCGGCAATAGGGGGCCCTTGTTTTTTCGCGCCAATCGCAAGCGGGTGCCGGTTGGCCACGGTTAATTTCCATTTCTGCTTCAGTGTTGTTTGGGGAAGAGGATCCAGTGCAGTATTTGCATTGTTTTCTATATTTTGTTGTGATACCTTCCCCCGTGGCGAGCTGTGGTGCTGGGAGTTTCCAACATTGCTCCATTTTGTGTTGTATTAGTTTGTGATAGGGTTTTGTGGGGGTGAGGTCGGAGTAATGACCGACGGGACCCTTGTGTGTGCATCAAGTGGGCGGTGCTTGTTTTCCCTTATGGGGAGGCTGGATTGATCACCAGCAGACCATAAGTTTGGTAGTTTGCAGGTGCAGGTTGTCTTTTACCTTTCTTTGACCCTTTACCTTGATACTACATCAGTTTGGGTTGTTGACTCTAGTAACCAGACACATTGCGGGTTTATGGTTACAACTCGGAGTTTACATTATCGCTCTCCGTCTCCGACAGCATCAGAAGGTCGATCCTCGGACCTCTCGAATGTCGAACCAGTGGCAGCATCCGACGAGGCTTTTTAGCCTACTTCGGCGTGGGAGACTGCCACTTGGTCTCACGTCCTCTGGGTGGGATCCTTCGACTAGATGGAGGAGGAGACGCGAGGCGGCATCCGAGACCGATTTTTCGGTCGAGCGGGGACCATTTCTTTGCAAGATTGGAAAATTCGGTTCATGACGTGGATGAGGGAGAAGCGTCAACGCAATAGCAGTTTCAATGACTGGTATGCGTTCAAGCTTTTGCCCCAGCATTTGGAGCACGAGGCGCTCTAGACTTATGAGCAGTGGAGGGATGCTCATTGGATGGAGTTGCGCCAGGTGGAGCGGTACTGGGAGACTTGGGTGGAATTGGTATCTGCGTTGAAGGAAGGCGCAGCTTCCAGTTCAATGGCCGCTCCTGTGGTGAAGCCGAAGCAAGCCGAGGACGTTGTCGTGGTGGATGTGGTGGGAAGTTTCCCCGGTGAGCCTAGAGATAAGGCTCCCGCGCCCGCATCCGCGAGCACGTCGAGCCCGATTCTTCCACTCTCCCGGTATGCTCAGGCTACCCAGGCGGCACTAGCCTCTTTAGGGGCTCCGCCAATTTGTGATCCTCTGCACGAATTCCAACTCCATTTGGAGGAGGAATATGAAGGTTTCCGTCGGGATCAGATGCAGCGGATCCAAGACTTTAGGCGGGAGAAAGACGACATACCTCGTACTATGTATACGAGATTGGCGAGATTTGCCAGGAAATCTGGAGGTGTTTTCGCGGAGAAATAGTTGGTGAAGGTATTTTTGTCAAAGATTGACAAACGCCTTCTTGACTTAGCGCTGCCCAAGATCATCATGGATTATGGCGGTCGAACAACACTCTCAGAGGCATTTTCCATTGTAGAGCAGTGTGATCATGTTGTGTGTCAGCACGATGTCACTGACTTGGTGTCCTTGCTAGTGGATTCTAGCAAATCCCGGAAGACTTCGGTCGCGGTTGCAGGATTGGCAGAGGCAGAGGTGGACAAGATCTTGTATTGTTGATCGTGTGGGCAGGCGGGCCACGCTAAGAAGGATTGCCCTTCGAAGCCAAAGTAGACCCATACCGTGAATAATCCAAAGCGGAAGCCAGATTTTCCCGCTAAGGATTCCACGAAGGAGGCTGGTAAACATTTACCGAATCAGTTGAGATGTTCCCACTGTGGGCGGAACAATCATGCGGTGGAAAACTGCTTCGCTCTCCATCCAGAGAAACATCCTTCTTCCGATCGGGAAAAGGCGTCAGAGGCGAAGATTGGCGCCTTGGAGGAGAGGTTCAAGAATTTGGCGTTATCTGGCCAAATTTTGGAATCACCGGCTCAATCCGGAGCCCAGGCTAGCTCTTCCACTCCGGATTATTATATGTTCGGAGCTTCAGGAGAGGTGATGAGTTCAGCGGCCGTGACACGTGCTCAAACCGTGCCACGAACCACACCTCCGGCCACAGGGGAGTCTGTGGCAAGCTTATGAGCTCGGGACAATGGTCCCGCAGATCAGATTGGACAGGCACGGCTACCATTGTCTTCTGGATTGGCCGATGCTGTCCAATCTATCAGTGGTCGCAATTCGAACATTAAGGCTCCGAATCCGGCGACCGACATGGTGCACACGTTGGCATCAAAGGTGTTGCACACACCTTTGTTCACAGCGATGGAGTTGTCGTCGCCAGAATTCCAGCATGCTAAGATTTTCCACTTAGCAGGTAGAATTTTGGAAGGGAAGGCATCCTCATCTTCTTTGACCGTGGCTCAGGCCACCACGGACATCCATGTCTCTGAAGATCCCGAGGAAGTGGCCAAACGGCGAGCGAGGTTTGCCGCGGAAACCATTGCGTCTTTTGATGCACACACCTCGGATGATAGAAAACCGGCCATCTCTTATGACTTACCGGAATCTGCGGGAGCAGTTTATTTATCCAATGTCGCTGCTCGACCTGCTTGTGAGCGCCGCGGCATTCGACCCGGTGTCGTGCGTATGGTAAATGACACCGGCATTTTGGTGGTCAGTCGGACTGGGGGCAATACCATTCGGGTTGCTCCCCGTTGTGTGATGATGGATTCAGGGGCACAACCGGTTATGATCGGTAAGAGGCTTGCCCAAGAGTTGGGGTTGGCGGCCGAGGACTTGGCTCCATGTCTATTCACCATTGTCACATCCATCGGCCACGTGGAGCGGGCCACGGGTTATACTCGGGAGCCATTACAGCTTAGCTTTCAAATGAAGCCTGGAGATCCACCCGAACCTCTTCTTCTCAAGTGTGCGGTGACAGATGCGACCAACTACGACATATTAGTTGGTCAGCAAGCACTATACCCCCTTGGTTTTGGTTTGGACAACTGGATTGAGGAGGTTTGGATCCGACCAGGTTGGTCGGCTGGGGACGGCCGCAGGGAACTTATTCTTGTGGCATTCGCGGCGGCCGCGACCATAGCACCATTATCCATGGTTTTTAGATGTGGTGCTATTGTGGATACATTGCCTTATGGTTCCGCATTGTTGGAGGAATCATTGGCATTCATGGGGAGTACGGACGATCAACGGGATATAGCACCTAAGGGTGCATTGGTGCGCCATCCCAAAGATCCTCCTCCTCCCTGGCGCGATTCCGCCGAGCTATTCCGGAGGTGTGAGGACATTGTCCTCTCTCTCGGTTCTACGACACCGGTCATATCGGATGCCGCATCGGCATTGGCACATCCCATTTTATGGCGGCCGCCAAACGAGGGGATTACTTTGGTGGAATTGTTTGGGGCATCGGGATAGGATTGGCGGCCGTGTTGGAAACTGGCCTCACCGTTCGACAGTACATCTATGTCGACAACAATCCTATCTCCATTCGTGTGGCGCGTCACCATTTACACTAGTTGATGGTGGTGTACCCACAGCAGCTCCACCCGACTGCCATTCGTGGGTGTTTTGGACGTCTTCCTCATGATATTACGCAAGGAAGACTTATGAAGGTTGGGTCCCGTGGATTTGGTGATTGCGGGATGGCCATGCCAGGGCCACTCACGTGCGGGAGTGGGCCGATGTTTAGAGGATCCCAGGTCTAGCCTTTTCTGGACCTCATCCGGCTCATGCAGTGGTGGTTTGTCCACCAACATTTTATTCCAGGGTACATATTCGAAAATGTACCTTTGTTGGGGGACTCTCGGGACAAGGTGTTGGAAGGCCGACATTATGTTTGTCAACACCTTGAAGATCCCATTTTTGTGGATGCCGCGAGCCTCGGTTTTTATTCCTACCAGCCTCGGTGGATTTGGACCAACCTCGCACCGCTATCCACTTTAGCTGCAGTATTTTCTGCAGTGCCTCCACCTTTGGATAAAAAGGTGGATGACATCTTGGATCCACACCGGACCTCTTTGCCGGTTGTTCGAGATGATTTACCTCCGTTGGCATTGGTCAACAAAGTGGAGGCACCACGGAGGGCCTTTCCCACCTTTATGACTTTCCCACAGTCATTCGCATTCCGCGATCAGGGACCGGGTATGGTGTGGGATGCACACACAAGAACCCATTGCGAACCCTGTGCCAACGAACGGGAGCGTGCTATGGGATTCCGGACCGGAACCACAGCAGCTCCTGGCCTTTCTGAGGGCCAACGGCGGTTCGTGTTGGGCCAAACTATAGATTTTAACACCATGGTGTGGACTGTTGGTTTATGCTTTGCATTGCAACGGCATCATGGTGACCAGTTGTTGTCTCTGGGGGCAGAAGACTCTGGTCAGGGGGCACAGCGGTTCACATCCATGGAGGAGGGAATTGAGGCCATGGTTGGAGAAGCCGAACGAATCTCTCGATTCGAGCAGTAGGTGATGGAGGAGCTTCGAGCTCAAAAGGCTTATACTGTTTTGGCTTCTTCGCCTCCGGTGGTGGCTTCATCATCACATATTGGTGGTGATGAAGGGAGGCCAGACTCGACTATTGGCATTGAGGTTGGGGGCATGGTTAATGTCCCCTCCTCTGAGTAGCAGTTAGAGTCCGTGCCAGCACCAGATGGTTCCCCTTTGGTGGAGAGGGAGACCACAAAGTTCGATGATTGGCCATTGGAGTTAGGCCCTCATCTCATTGGTGTTGAGACACGGAAGGTACGAGCATTCATTCACTCGTACCGTAGATGTTTTGTTTTTAGCCTTTAGGATCTTGAAGGCTACGAAGGAAAACCCATCCACATTCAGTTGGAGGACGACCATCCTATTTTTCAGAGACCTTATAGGCTCAGTGCTCCCGAGAGGATTGGTGTCCAAGCTCGTTGCCGAGAGCTCTTGGCGGCAAGGCTAATTGAACTTTCCAACGGGGAGTATGCTTGTGCTACGGTTATGCCATCGAAGAAGGATATCTTTGGCAATTGGACGGAGAAGCGGATGTGCGGGGATTACCGTCCAGTTAACTAGAAAACCAAGTCGGATCGGTATCCCATGCCAATCCCGGAGGAATTGTTCGATGCCATCGGATTTTCTCGAGTCTTCAGCACCTTGGACTTGAGATCCGGTTATCACCAGCTCCCATTACTTGTGGGAGATTGGGTGAAAACTGCATTCTGGGGAATTGATCAAGATGGGAAGGATCAACTTTACCATTGGAAGTTTCTTCCATTTGGCCTGAAGAATGCACCTGCTGAGTTTCAGAGAATGATGGACCAGGTCCTCTCTGGCTTGCCCTTTGCTCGGTGTTACATAGACGATGTGATCATCTTCAGCAGAACACCACATGAGCATGTGAGACATTTGCAAGCCGTTTTTTAACGGTTGCAACGGTGGGGATTGCATTTGCACCATGGCAAGTGCAAATTTTTCCATAATCAACTGGCATATCTAGGTCATATGATTGTTCCAGGAGGTCTTGGGATGCAGCAAGCTAAGGTGGACGCCTTGCAGAAGATCCCGACACCAGTCGATGTGCCGAGACTTCGTGCTTTCTTGGGCTTGGCGAATTACTACCGGCGATTCGTCAAGAACTTTAGCTTGCTTGCCAAGCCGCTCACCATTCTCATGAGCAAGGACCAACCTTGGACTTGGGGTCGTGAGCAACAGCAGGCATTTGAAATATTGAAGCAGAGACTGGGTACAGCTCCAGTGCTTCGACGTCATGATGTTTCCAAATCTTTCCAGTTGCATACGGACTAGAGTTCATTGGGTTTGGAAGCAGTTTTCACTCAAAATGATGATTTTGGCCGGGAGTATGTTGTTGCTTATGCTTCGCGAAGCAACAACAGTGCAGAGGCCAATTATTCGTCCTATAAGGGAGAAGCTTTGGCGGCGGTATGGGCTATTGCCCATTTTCGGCCATATCTCTATGGTCAACATTTTACTTTGGTGACTGACCATCAGCCTTTACAGTGGCTCATGGAGTCGGATAAGCTTACTGGCAAGCTCGCTAGGTGGGCTTTATTGCTCCAGGAGTACGACTTTGAGGTGGTAAACCGTGCCGGTGTTACCAACCTGGATGCGGATGGACTCTCACGCAATCCAAGTCCTTCAGACGATGACTTGACTGGGGCCAGGTGACATGGAGATTGTGATCGAGAGGCGGTTCCAGGTTGGCACGCAGCTGCCTACCTCATTTTATTTTCTAGCTCTGCTGCTGAGGTTCCGATACAGGGCTCGGATGATGAGACTGATCGACCTCAAGTTATTGCGGATATATGGGAGGATCTTCCCGTATTGCATAAGCTTCAGCAGGGAACCTTTCTTTTGTCCATCTCAGCGATGGAAAGGGATAGGATTGGACATCGAATAACAAGGTTCCATTGGGAGAACGGTTTGTTATTTCGATTGTGGTCGGATGGGACAAGGCATATCGTTCCTAGACCGGATCAGAGGGCCTCCTTGGTGCGGCAAGTGCACGAGGAACTTGGCCATTTTGGCGTACGCAGGACACATTCGATGTTGCGTAGCCAATATTGGTGGACCGGCATGTATCAGCAAGTTGCTGCTTATGTCGGGAGGTGTGAAGTTTGCGACCGGGTCAGATCTAGCTTCAACACCTTGTCACCCAAATTACAGCCCTTACCTATCATGGGACTAGGCTACCATTGGTCACTTGACTTTGCAGGACCGTTGGTTGTCACACCACGTGGAGCAAAGTATGTGTTGGTGATGGTGGAGCATTTCAGCAAGTGGATTGAGCTTGTCGCTCTATCCCAAAACTCGGCAGAGTTGGCCGCGGCGACCTTTTTGGATCGTGTGTTGGCACGTTTTGGAGCACCGGCTGAGGTATTGACGGACCAAGGGAGGGAGTTCCTCGGTGCTTTTGAGGAGTTGTGCACTAAGGCCCTTAAAGATCATTGCACCACCTCGCGGGATCATCCAGAGGCGGATGGCTTGGCTGAACAGGTTGTTCAGACAACCAAGCGTGGCTTGAAGAAGTATGGATTAGTTCGGGGGAGCCATCGGGATTGGGACCTTATGTTGCCTTGGATTGCTATGGGCTATCGATTTAGTAGGCATGCCTCTTTGGCATCCTACAACCCATATCAGTTGTTGTATGGACATGAACCCATGCTCCCGAGTTCTATTCGGGAAAAGCTAGCTCCTGTTGTGGACTTGGATGACCCAAACATTTGGGCAGAGTGTTTGCAGGGGCGGGCTCAATTTCTCCAAAGGGCCATGCCTAGCTATGGCCATGGAGAATTTGTTCATTGCTCAGCACCGTGATACACTGCGTTATGCATGCATTCGCAGTGGTGCTTACCGACCTCAGTTGCGGAGATTCCGGCAAGGGGATTATGTTTATCTCCAACGTGAGGCGCCTACGACATTGGATGTCAAGGCGGGGCGTACTATCCTTTGGGTGAAGGAGTTGTTGCCGAGTGGTTTGTTATTGTTGGAAGACAAGGATGGCAGGGAATGTCGCGAGCATTCCAAAAACTGTGCCCCATGTCACCTACCTATTGAAGGTACAGTTCATCCTGAACTGGCCGTTATGCTAGAGGGCCTTCCAAGTTTCGTGTGCGGGGAGAAGGAAGGAGCGGCTACTATGCTCTTGTGTGATGAGTGTCAACGTGGTTGGCACATGGCATGCTTAGGGCCACCCCTGACTTCTCTACCATCTGGACAGTGGAGTTGTCCTCGTTGTCGAGAATCTTCGGTACCTGGTACTTCCACCAGTCGTACTCAATGATCATGTGTGGCTTTCATCGTGTTTTGCTTGCCCAAGTGGAATATGAGGAATTATGGCTTAAGAACGCTATCGAACGCGAGGCAGTAGAATTAATTCTTTGAAATCTGATGGCCAAACATCAGAGGCGATTAAGGATGGGGCTCACATTGCACCCAGCCTACAGTTCCTTGGAACGAGGTTCACCACTTTAGTTAGTAGCGGAGCCATCCTTCATTATCCATACCCTTTGGATTGGCATTGGTCCTCGCTGCTTGGCGGGGCGCCATAGTCAGCTGAGGGGGGCATGCGAAGGCATGTTGTGTATGTATGGCTTTGCTATGTTTTAGTGTTATTTGTTAGTGGTGGTTGGTACTCGAGCTGCAGTGATACACGATCATTATTTACACGACAGCTGTCACGGTATGCGGCGTCGGTGGCCACACCGCATCCGGAGGGATTTCATCCATTTAGATATGGATGGATGAAACCCTTGGAGTGGTGGAGATGCTCCTAGGTAAGGAGTCTCCTCCTTGGCTTGACATTCTTGCCAAGTCAAGCCTTGTGAGTGAGTGTGTGGAAAGAGCTTGTATGAGGTGAATGTTGCATGATTTCGCAATGGAATCTTGAGTTCTTCTCCCCTTACTTACACTCTTGGATTCTTCCGTGGTGGAGTGAGAGATAACTTGACTTGTGTGCATATTTGAAGAGAGAACTAGAGCTCATAGTAGTCTTTGACTCTCTTCCTTCTCTGTGAAGGCGTGTTGTGTATGTATGGCTTTGCTATGTTTTAGTGTTATTTGTTAGTGGTGGTTGGTACTCGAGCTGCAGTGACACACGATCGTTATTTACACGACACCTCGATAACTACATGACAATCATGGATAAGTACTCCGGGGCCCAGCCAATTATCACGTCAGTTTATAGCACATCTAGCAAGTCACAGGCAGATGAGGACATAGTCTTGTTGGATAGTGGATCCACTCATACGATCCTACGCGATCCAAAATACTTCAACTTTTCGAGACATGATTCCGAAGTCTGGCGGACCTGTGAGCTAAGCACAGCAGCTCGAAGACAGATGTTCAGATTCCGTGAGGGCCAGGCACGTGTCACACTACCTGGAGGCGCCACCCTCATTTGTGACCATGCCATGTACGCGCCGGCGGCTAATCGAAGCCTGATCAGCTTTTGAGACCTCCGGGCGAATGGTATTCACGTCCTGACCTCGATCAAGGACGGTGAGGAGACACTTGAGCTTTGGCAAGAGCAGATTTGCCTTGCCACCGCACGATGCAGAGCAAGTGGCCTGTATAAGCTTGTACTCTCCCGTCTGCCTAGCGGACATAAAACTATTCCACCTAGTGGAGGCTCAGCATACTCGGTGATTGCTCCAAGTAAGACCAGCTTGTGGCATGGACGCATGGGTCACCTAGAAGCCACGATGTTCATGAGGATGTTGCCCCTGCTTACAGGCCATGAGGTTTGTATCAGCGATGCAAACAAGGTTGGAGCGTGTGATGCTTGTGCCCAAGGAAAGCTAACCAGAGATTGTGGGCTATGCAGACGTAGGATACAAGTCCGATGTGCTAACCGGCAAGTCTCAAACCGGTTACATTTTCCTTCACAACAACGCCCCAATTTCGTGGAAGTCTGTCAAGCAGATAGTCACCGCTACTTCCACGAACCACTCCGAAATCATCACCTTTCACGAAGCAACTCGTGAGGCTATTTGGCTCTGGAACATTCACAAGCTCATCACGGATCAATGCGGCCTGCGCATAAAACCCACCCCAACCATCCTCTTCGAGGATAACGCAGCAGTCGTGGCGCAGGTAGGAGCTGGATTTATCAAGAGTGACCGGACCAAGCATATCGAGCCTCAAATCTTCACCTTCACTCAGGAGCTAATCACCAGCGGGCAGCTTGAAGTACAGAAAATTGAATCCGCACACAACATTGCCGACCTCCTCACCAAGGCTCTCCCGGCCTACACCCACCGCCGCCTTGTCCAACAAGCTGGAATGAAGTTCCTACATGAGTTGTTGCCCTAGGTACACTCTTTTCTAGATTCTGAAATTTTTCCTTGACCCAAGGTTTTTTACTCATAACTAGTTTTTAACGAGATCCTAGTGATTGAGGAGGAGTATTTGGCACCATTGGCACCCGAGTGCAATCACTAGCATTCAAAAATTTCTTTAGTAGTAACCAAATGCTTGAGGAGGAGTGTTGAGTAAAAGTTCGACTTCAGTTCACCTCAGTAACTATATAGCGACCACTAGTTACTGCCAATTACTGAATGTAAAAGAGCCTCGGTAGGCTCACCCAATATATATATATATATACATACTACCCTCACAAGTGGAGACACAGTTGTGAATAATTTTTCATTGATTGTATTGTCTTTATCCTCTTGCTTGTTTCTTCTCACAACCTTGTCACAACAGCAGGTGACAAGATAACCTCCCATGACCTAGATTGGAGGTGTCAGTACACACCATTGTCATTCCATATTTTCTAATCGGGCCCCACCACTTGCCACATCTAGCGGCGGATGATTTACCCTTGTTGATTTGCAAACCTTGGCTCATTTGATGTGAAGGATGTGAGTTTGGGCTTTTTTGAATGGGGCACTAAAGTAATGCGAGTGGTTTAAATGGACATTTTGAGCTTTGCACCCACTAATTAGAGGATATGAAACATGGAACTAAGTAGTGCAAGATGATGAAGATATGACATGGATGTTACTTGGTTTGTTTTCCATGTTCTCCAACTTTGGTTGATTAGATTCACATATTAAAACTAGTGGTGCATTTGCAAAACTACAATGAAGTATCAAAAAATGGATTGAAAATCGGATACATTCTTAGTTGTACCCACAACACACCTTGCTTCTTTTTGTTTGGACACAATCAAAGAGTCTACTAAGAGTCCATCACAATATGTAGGCAATAGGTGAGAGGATTTGGGCCATTGAAGGGGGCTCTCAAGTTTTATGTTTAAACGGTTTATCCAATGAGAGGGGCAAATGAAAAAAAACAACTTAGATTTGGGAGTGAGGTAAGCTAAGATATCAGCAATGAGCAGTAACACATGAATAATGAGCGGTAACACGTGAGCAATGTTTCTAAATTTAGTAAATGGGCACGGTTTTAGGATACATATCCTAAAATTGGTTCTTGCATTTTTCAAATTTTCAATTGTAAAGTACTCACATTATGATTAAAGAAAAGTGAAGGGAGCCTTTTACTATGGATACTTTCAAAAACATCAACCCATTGCTCATTTTTATATAACAATCCACACCAATACATGTTACAAACTGAAATCATAAACATGCGGTTGAACACAACACTTGGAATAATATTCACAATTTACAACACTTGCAAATTCAAGTAGTTGCATGACCTTCTTGTAGGAGTACGTTGGAGCATGAATGAACTTGTCACTATCGTAATTCACCTTGCATAGAAATTTGAACACATCATATAGATGTTTGGAGTACACCCATTTCCCTTTTGTTCCCAAAGACTAAGATGACATTTTTGTGAAGTCAGGGCATGTGCAATGCGGTATGCCGCCAATTTTGACACAATATGCAATGTCCTCCTTGGAGACAATGTTGTTAAGCACTCCAAATCTTGGATATGGAATGGCAATTACTCTCACCACATATAGATAGATAAATAAATAAATAGATAATTAAATAGACAAATAGATAGATAGAAACACCGCCCTCGATTGGAGGCAAGCATGAATGAAGAGTCAGTTCGCCTACGCGTTACTACCACCTTTCAGTGGTAGATTCTATGTAACTCACCAAGTAAATGTAACCAATAACTTTTCCCGGCTAGGGATGAGAGAGATTGGTGGGTTTCAAGTTTGCGTTTGTTAAGGATGATGGTAGAGAGGGAGCGAATGGTGGTAGTGTGTAATTGGGTTTGCATTCTTTTCAAGTGGCGGGGAGGAAGTTTAAAGCAATCGGTAAGGGTTTTGACGGTGGAAGTGTGAATTCTTCCTCGTTGGCTAGCAATTAGGACAATAAGTGGTTGATTTTTCCAACTGCAAGTAGTGATGGTGGCAATGAGTGGGGTATGTTTTTCAATATTCATTTGTGCTATTAATTATGGGAAGCAATCATGGCATTATGTGAATTCGATGTAGTGGAGTTTGATGTTGGTAACTTGGTAGTGGGTTGGTTGGGGAAGGGATCGTGGGTTTGGAGGCCTTCGATGAGAAGAATGTCTGGATAGAAACAAGATGGACAAATGCATGGGGTAGTGGGACCAATGCATAGGAGTAGCCACTGTGGGATGGTCTTGTCACTAGGGGTAGTAGAGGAAGATGTACAATTAATGAGGCATCGAGTCTAGTGATGGGGTGGGTAGGAAATCTCAAATGTGTTCCATGCCCTTGTTATGCTTGTCCGTGTGCAAGCCCTTACGGATAGGGTAGGTGCAATTTGCAAGAACGTAGGGCCATGTGTCAAGGCTAGAGTTTTTTTTTGGGGGGGCATAGTGAGCAAAATGGGGAAGGATATTTTTTGGGCAAGAAGAAGTGCTTGCGACAGTTGCCCATGTATTGAGCATTGCAAAATTTGAGTGTTTGGGTGATGTGGGAATCCAGGATGGTGGAGTTGTTCCAAAAGATGTTGGAGAGATTGTGGTCCAATGAGGTGTTATTTGTCCATTTGTGAAGGGTTGGGTGGCAGGGGGTGACTTCTCAGTTGAGGTGTTGTGTGCAGAAAAGGGGGAGTTGTGTGTCAAGGTTTCGGATGGGGCCTTTCCAAAAGTTTTTACTATGTAGGTAGTGGGGGTAGGGGTGGTAAATGTAACTGGCTTTGCCATTGGATGCATAGGGGGAACCTTGGCACCGGACTTGGGGAAGGTGTCAACCACGTCATTGCCTTGGATGCTCATGTGGGATCAAACTTTGAGGATATGTATCGGAAGGGGGTGAGATTGTATTTGTTTGACGATGTCATGTAGAAGAAATTTGTCGGGGTGGTTTTTGTGGGCCGTGGGGGAGTGTTTGTAACTCCCACCATATGATAACCATCCATGAATCCGACGCTCTTCCATTTGTTTTTATGATCTACAGTCAATGCTACTAGATTGCAGCTCATTGTTATTTCAACATTAGGCCAACGGGCTCACATTCATGCCGGTACCTAGCTACGGGCGTTATTTTTATTTATTTTATTTATTTGTAGCTCACTGTCTTTCCAAACTTGGAAGTTGGATGAACATCCAGGTTTAGTGGTGCACGAAAATTTGTTTGAGAGATTGGGAGCGTCACAATTGTGAAAAACCTATGCCAAGGATAGAAAGCCTCCCTATGTTGCAATCAAAACTCGATGTTTTCAAACGTCAATACCTCCTACCTTGAGAGATTAGTATCTATCTTTATTGGCCATGTATTGTGTACTACATGCCAATCCAGCAAGTATTTCTTCTTGTTGCCACTTACACAACGCTTGATGTCAACATGGAAAAACCACAAACTTGTACTCCACATTGTTGGTGGAACGGTATGCCTTCTCCAATCCTTTGTACGTGGGAACATGGGTGCCGTGTTTGCCGGTTCCAACTTTGGCATGCACAAAGTCCTTGCATTGGCTTGCATTGCCCAACATCTTTTGGCAAAGTTGGGTGGCAATCTTGCAATGTGCCAATCGGAAGAAAGACAATTAGTCCCTAAAACTGATATGGTATGTGGGAAGAAGGACAATTAGTCTCTAACACCGATGTGGTATGTGCCACATCATGTTTTGCACAATTCAACGACTCTTCTATGCATGCCTTTGTAGCCCTAGTGTTAGGACGAGTAATTGAGTACTTCACTTTATTGGGTCAATGTGAATTGTAATCCACATTTGTGGCAGATCAAACTTCCGTTTGGTGGATCCAAAGATCTCAGACCCCTCCAAAGCACAATCATCCACTATCGCTTCATACAAACAAATCATCTTGTTTCCGGACTACTTAAGTCACATGTTGTGCACTATCACTGCAATATTAGATGTTGGCATTTTTACATGTTCATCTATAATCATATCATGCAAACATTACACAAATCATAGTAGATTGTGTGTGTGTGTGTGTGTGTGTGTGTGTGTATATATATATCATGAATATTAAAAAATAAAAAACATTACAAAATACATAATGGCGATGCACTTACAAAACTTATATGACCACTCCATTGCCTATAATGGAAATACCATAACCCCAACCACTTTGAGAGGCCGAGAATGTCTTCTTCTTTGGCAGTTTCAAATAACAACCACCATGAACATATGACATGATATTTAGTTTATGTTTCGTCCATTGTTTTGTGTCTTTGTAATCTTTGCATAGTTGCTTACAGTGACTCACAAAAGTACTTGGCCGCTACCTGTGATCGTGAAAATTGGACAAAAGCTCTTAGACTAGTGAGAAATAATAAGCAAGATTTTTCATAGATACCATACAAGTTGTCAAGAACATTTTATCAAAAATTTGTGAAAAAAAAATCGAAATGGTAAAAAGAAATTGAAAGAAGTATGCAGAAAGCATGGCCAAGAACTTATGTTGATTAAGTAGGAAATCATGATAACACAAAGAAAACTCAAAATGAAAAGCTAGTAAGTAGCAAATGCTACATATGTACAACAACTACATGTCTACCAACGTGTGTATCCACCCTTAGCTGCAAGAAGATCAACCACCCTTGTTGGCATTGTGCGGATTAGCTTCTACACAAATTCTACTTCAATGTTTTGCCAAACAACCTGGATCTTCTCCCACAAGTCATCTCTACTTTTGGGTGAATCACCAAACAATCGTAAGCGTCTATCTACTTCATTCCACAAATGTTCGATAGGATTTAGGTCAGGAGATTGTGGTGGCCACTCCATCACAGAGAAATCATGTTGACCTAGCCATCGTTGTAGAAGACCATATGTATGCTTCGGGTCGTTATCATGCTGAAAAATCACTTTTGCCTCATCAAGACCTTGTCTCTCAATAGTACCCAACAATTGCAAATGTAAAATGTCAAGATAAACTTGCGAATTCATAGTGCCATCAATGCGATGAAGGTTTCCTACACCTGCCCAACTCCTGCATCCCCATACTATGATGCTACCTCCACCATGTTTAACCGGTCCGTATGTTGCACATGACAATCACGAAGAGGCTCTGTAGGATTTCTCCAACACCATTGACGGCCATCTGAACCAAAAACATTGAACTTGGACTCATCTGACCAAATGACATGACTCCAGTTTTCTACATCACAGTCCTGTGAAACCTTTGCCCACTGTAAATACTTCTGCCTATGCCTCTTTGTCAACAATGGTTTCTTCTTCTTCACTCTAGCACTAAGCCCTTGCCTATGAAAACTTCTACAGACAGTCTCATCAGACAAACAAAGACCTTGAGCTTTTAAACTACGACCTACAGGTGTCGCAATCCCTAATTTCGACTGATTGAGAGTCCTCACAACAAGCTTCTCATCCCGAATGCTCAAAAGACGTGGTCTCCCAGATCTTGGACGATCAGACACCTCCCCATTTTCTCTTAACCGAACTAGTATGTGGCCAACTGTGCTATGAGGAATGTGAAGATGGCCGGCTATGAAACGTTGTGAAAATCCTTGCTCACTCAATACTATGACTTGGAAACGCTCATGAAAACTTGTTTTCTTCATTGTGACCGCTAGAAATGTGAAGAATCTCAACTTAAGACTATTGGAAGCTCTCAAAGATCTATACACTCAATGGAAACACAAGTGGAAGAAGAAGTCACTATTGTCAACATATGTAGTTGGCCACCCTTGAGATTATTTGAACCACTCCCACAAAAATGTACCACTTGGATTACCCAAAGGAAGCCACCTAATACTGCATTAAATGATGTTGATTAACCCTAATTAATTTGGGAGGCAGCTTCATTAACCTCTCTCTACAATTGCATGCCAAATGGATTCACAAGTAGTGGCCAAGTACTTTTGTGAGTCATTGTATGTTGAAACTGCAAATATGCCTTGATATGCTTTTGCATCACCTTATTCAAGCACTACGACCAATGAAAAATACAAGTACCCACTATTGGCATACTTGGATTACCTTCACCATATATCTTTCTTACCACATTCCAATTTACTTGAGCATTGTCTGCCATCAAACCCTTGAAATTCACATTTGGCAATCATTCTCCACCATGACCAAATTCAAAATTTTCCAAAAAAATAATTTGAGCCGCATCATCTTCAAGTTGCATATTACAACACACAATGGTCAACACCTTGCATTACTTGCTATCATACACATGACATGCTAGGGTAGTCTAGTCTTTCAGACATTTGACGTGGTCAAATATTATCCATGAATTCCGCATATTTCCTCCCAATTGCATATGCTTAATAAGATCCACACAACTCCTAGAAGATCTATTAACATTTTGAAAACAAGTATTTTATCTTTGGATTGTTTTGGGATTTTTTTGTCATAGATGTACTTGAAGCTTAAATGGTCTTTGAATGCCTTGATATTGCCCATCATATCCATTCCGCTACGAACAAAACGGTTTGAGCCGACATGAAGTTATGACAATTTAAAAAGATAAGAGTATTAAATTTATCAAGGACGAACATGCCAAGAAATGTCCATCATCATCTAATAGAGATTTGAGGAAGTACTCTATAAGAAATTGTTTGTTTGTTGTTAACACTATAGTATAATTTTTTATGGTGGGTATTTTCATGACCTTATTGGCAACACACTGGTAAACTATGTCAAGTGACTCACGACATGTACCATTTGATACATGATGTTCATGAACATCAAGATGTATACAAGCCCTCAACTTTCCAGGGGATGTGGTGTGGACATATATTATGTGAACATAACACTATGCAATACACACTAGTATGGAACAACATATTTTACATTCCAATCTTGATTTTTTGGGGACATCAATTTTGATTAAAAGTGGGATAGAAGTTGATCCAATCCATTTGGTTTAGTTGTGGACATCCATTATGATACATATAATCATGGTATTTATTTTTGCATTGCATATGACTGATACAAAAAAATGTCTGAAGGAGAGTCCAAAATCATTTTGGACATTTATTATTTTGTTATGCACTAAGGGTGTCTATCGTACATCTTATCCATGTTATCTATTGAATGGCCATACACATTAAGTATATCCATAGACACTAGGGGTAATACAAATAAAACATCATCTTAAGAAGACAATGACAAATATTTGATATTGTGCACATTAATACTATCAAAATCAATTATTGTAATAGCATATTTAGACCTTCCTCTAGATTTTGTCAATTTCAATGCATCGACAATACTCTAGCATAAAGACAATAAAGAAGGGTGAATAGATGGACGTTGAGATAGACATCCATGGCGAGCATGTAGAATGGACCATAAGGGGTTTTATTAACATCCACAAAAACCAAAAGTAGAGTGGGAATCCTAGTTCTATAAGAAAAAATTGATGTATAAAAAAATCAACAGCATGGCAAACATCATCATCCGAATCCGATTGCACTAGAACATTATTGTTACTCGATTTTATCTAGACAGTAGCATATTAGGCACTTAGACAATGGATGTGCGATACTCGTTTGTTGGCTTTGTCTGTAAGACAAAGACTATGCATCAACTTCTCCGCAAATTTCCTAACCACTTTGCGTTCACACTTGGACGTTACTGGTTCACACTATTTTTGATCCAATTTAGGGATGAATGTTGGGAGCTACTGGTTGAAAGTTGGGAGCTACGAGTTACGTGAGGTGCAAGTTAGGGTTTTTGGTTGAACATTGGGAGCAAGTTAGGGTTTCTTGTTGGTCTCTTGGGGTGTTGGAACTTGGCCCTTTCATGTCTTCTCCCTGCTCATCATTCCAAAGGTGGTTACATAAATATGTTGATAATATAGTAGAAATGCAAAAATATAGAGTTTGGTGACTTAGAAAAAGAAAATAAATTTTTTTATGGTGTATATGTATTTGATGATATCTCGTAAATTTTTTAAGTTTAAGACGAGAAAAGAACCAAAGATAGTAGGATGATTTAAGAAGATGAAACAACACTGATGATGAACACAAACAGATAAAGCCAAAGACAAATTTCATAGCGTAAGTATTCACTTTAAACTTCTTATGTTTTAATGTTCAAGTAAATTAAAGTGATAGGATATCATAGCAATTGTAATAACAAATTGTATATCTACAACTGATAGGCATTTGCAATAATTTAAAGAATAATTGGGTGTGTTGGCATCAAAATCGATATTCTAGAAATTGAACATAATAAATCTAGGAATTGAAATGAAAAAGTCTTTGTGATAACACTTGGAGTATTGGTGGCATGGCAAATACCTCTGGACACAAAGTTTGAAAACACTTGGAGTATTGCCATTGCCACCAATACCATATAAATCAAAATTATGAGTAGTTTGAAAATTGGCATTGCTGCTAATATTTTAGGAATAAAAATTTATTCAAATATTTGGGGTATTGGTGGCATTGCCAATATCCTTGTAATATAAAATAATAAGTATGTATTAATTCAAAAAATTATGACATTTTTTATTCAAATATTCTTTCGGGACCAATTTTCATTTAAAAAATTATCATTCAAACGGACTTCTTCATGCAATAAACTTCACTTGTAAAAAAGTATGCATAAGAACCAGAAAACCCTAAGTTAAATTGTTTTTTTTACACCTTAAGAGACGGAGAGATGAGAAGAGGGACGAAGAGAAAAGAGTAGCCAACTAGCAAAGGCAATATGCAACTTTGTATGTCCATAGCAATTCAAAATTTTGATTAAAAAATATACGAAATAAAACCATAGTCATTGTTGTTTATTCAAAAATTTATTCTTATAAAGTGTTTTCATATGATTTGATCTTTCAGGATCAAAAATTTGTTAAATTCACCTTTTGTTGTTTTGTAAATTAATTTCAACAGATTGTCATTTTTTATTTTTAAAATTTATTTATTGCAGATGAAAACTATTGATTATTCGCAACACTTGGCTTACAATAGCAAGTTGCAAAATAATTCATTGGAGTTTAATTTTCATTCAACTTTTTCTCATGTAAAAGCAAATGTAATTTTATCTTATTTTATTCTGGATTCAAAATTAGTGATTGAGAAACTACAGTTTAACCATCTTCAAAGTCAAGGTTTTTCATTATTTTATCTCGTTAGTCTCAATGTCTTTGGTTTGGCCACTTTAATATAAAATGTTTTAAAATTAAAAAATATTTTATTCATGGGTATAAATTTAGAATTTTAGTACTTTATATATCATTAAGTAACAATCATATAAAATTTCAAGATATGACCTTAAAAATAAAATATTTTAAGGTATATATATTGGAAAAAATAATTGATAATTTTGATAATTTTTGAAATAAAATGGGGACTTTAAAAATTTGTGGGCAAGATGTTTTGTATTTAGGATAAAATCATCATTTACAAGGGTGAAGGTCAGTTATCGGCAAGGTTTATTTTAGAAAGATAAATTTGTATATTTTAGTGGACTCCATTTTGTTAAATCCATCCTCAAATATTGTTGTGATTTTCATTGCAATACATAACTTAAAGATATATGTTTTCCTATGTATTTGTAATATTTTATAATATTTTATTTTATTTATTATTATATATATTGTATTCAATTCTTTATTGAATTTATATTTGTTGTTTCAATCATGTTGATCGAGTGGTGTGGAAGAAAAATATTTGGTAATGATAGTTTCATATGAAACTTACACTATATAAATAATTCAAAAATAAATCCCAATGATGTTTTAATGACACATTTTTGTATTGTTTGGATGTCAATAAGTTTTTGAAGCTCTCAATAGGCAAGCTTCCAATAACTTGCGTCCGATACAGTTGATGAACAAGATTGGTCTTCACATGCATACTCGCCTAAGTCGTCCCACCGCCATTCACCCAACGTTGTAGCCGCAACCCGGCCATGTCATCAACTACTAGGACCCATGTCGCCCATGCTGCTCTCCATACCATTAATTGTGCTATTTGTCAACCCATGATGTGACATGTCATGTCATTTCTGGAACTTTTTAAATATTTAGGATGTTTTAGGTGGAATGGTAAGCAAAGGTGGAAATTGTGGAATGATGGCATAGCTACACCATCACCATGTTGTCCATTGTATAGTAGATCTTTAAATGGTTGCCCTTTCTCCAAGTGATCAAAGCAACTACAATGTACGATCCACTATTTGAAATATGAAAACTCATGTCTTTAGGGCTTAACTTCTAGTGGGTTTTTTAACAGGTAATGTAAATAAGGAGATGAAGTAGAGAGACTTGTAGATCAACCTATTACTATCTCAGCAAGTCCTTGCTTTTCAATTCTAAGGTAGACGTGCCTAGATCAAACACAACAATAATCTAGACACCTATATTTGAGCGATATGTGATTAAGCGTGGATCTAAAAACTGGGCACCAAACTTAGTATGTAGTTTAGAAGAGATTGGACTACATGCTCAAAAATATGTTGACCATTCTAGGCTGAATAGTCAACATGATTGGGGGTACCTATGTGACCACTTAATAAGACATGAGACTCTTCACTTTGATAACCAAATAAGATATTCATACGAGCTCCGAAAATTATGAGGCAAATAGCTACGGGCACGATTTGGATTTGCTATTCATCTTGCACTAATTGGGTGTTTCATATCCTAAGAGAAGTGAGTGCAGAAAGGAAAGCATTCATCCTTCCATCCTTCCTTACGGATACAATACGCACTTCCAGTCTGACAGCAGAGTCGATGGCAGGGGCTAAACATGGAAAATAATAATCTTGCAACGCTCGAAGCCAAACTTCGGTCGATGTGGCTGCTGGAAATTCAGTTTTAGTAAGAGCTCCTCTGACTTTAGGAGCTCAATCGGTTCTGTACAATGCGTTCAGGATGTACGTTTCAATTGCAGCTTAGTACTTCGCATTCAAGAATGTCATTGGTTGCTTCACTCGACATGTATGTTCAAGTTTGAGGCAGAACACAATCAATCTTATACCGTGATCTAAGTCCAGCTTCTCGCCTTCTGATACTATTGTGAATGAGGTGGAAAGGCTTTTAGAGGATTTACTTATGGAAGCTAGGATTCATGCCTTGTTTGGTCTGTGCTGTACATCCTATTTCACTCCAGTAGGTGAATGTGGGTATTCCTGTGTTCTCGCAGTGGCAGTTTTTTTCCTCATTTGATTGCATTTAGGAAGGCAATTACAGAGTCTTTGAAGGATTCGTGCTTGAACGGAGAGGTTAAGGTTAACTTTTTGCTTGAAATTGGTAGTGGTATTTACATTGTGCCTCGACAAAGTGCAAAGGACATGACTAATTAGTATTTTCTACAATGGAAGGTTAGCCTCTGCCTTCTTGGACGAGGGGAGATACTTATGCTTTGCAAATTCTTAAGAGAATTTCAGTCTTGAATGTGAAATGTACTTGGTTGTAATTTGAGAGTAGTCTGTGTGTGGTGTGCTGCCATTTCCAAAGACGAGTTTTACATGACAATACTCTTCAAATTAAGTGTTAATTTTTCTTGTCATGATTTGCAAGACAGTTAGGCAGGTCCTTAATGGCCGACCTAACCTAGCACGGCAAGATATGGCAAGACATTGACAAAATTCTCTCCTTAGGGTTAAGCTTCACGTTCTACAATTGATGCTAGGCTTTGAGATTTGAAAGTGTTGTTGTAGCAAGTGGTATGGTAGCAGTTGACAACACATTGCTGAATTGCAGCTTCAAAAAATCCTGGAAATGGACCCCTGGAGGTACCTTACTCGACCTACATCAGACTCTGGGTGTTTACATTCTCACAGGTATTTCTACATATCACTTCTTCCGAATCTTGAACTTAACATAAACTCAAAGTCCTTCTTCCCTCTTTCTCACCCTCCTATCTTTGATCAGACACGCAGAGTGGTTGGCTGAAGGAAGTTCTTTGCATTGGAACCTTGTTTTTTCTATGTCACTTAGGGCTTTCCTTTGCATGGCTTGTACAAGCAGATCCAGGATAATGCAGGAAGTCATGATTTGCAGCTGGGCACTGGACATTGATTTGTAAGTCACCGTTTGCTCTCTCTTTTTGCCCTGAACCTTTCACTTGAGTGATAAAAGTCCCTGTAAACTTAACTTCAAACAAACACTAAGTATATGATCTGGAAGGGACCAAAATCAAACTTCCAGGAAAATCCTCCAAAACAGGTTCTTAGTTTCTCAAACAATATCTGTCTCCCTCAAACTGATTCATGACATTTTAATGATTCCTCTAATGAGAGGATTTTGGAGTAGCAGTCAGCAAATGCTGGTGTTGGTGACCCGGCAGATCCATCTCAATGGCCAGAGGTTGAGGGTTCAGTAAAGTTACACCATGAAAATTTTCCTCAATCCATGTACATATCGTTTATTCTTCTATAGAAAGGAACCCATCTCTTTTTTGGCTGTTGTCGTAATGCAACTGCATTTAAATCTTCTGGTGAGAAGAGAGTCATAATATCTGTTTGTAACCACATTTGTGATTCACTACTCATATTATTTGGTAAGTTAGTTAATGGCTCAGAACCTGGATTCGATATGGAGTACGGAGCTCTGTTCTAGGGACTTCACAATGACTGTCAATCACTTTAGTCTCAAACTTCTAAAAGCGATGAATCAATTTGGCTGGAAGTATAATATTGAGGCTCCTTACAGGCCATCATATATCAAGTCAACACACTACTTATTCAGGTGTAGAGAAGTATAGTTAGTGGCTTTACTTATATTAACGCCTAAAGGACTGGGGGTCTGTCTTTACAGGATAAGTTACATGATGATTTCTACAAACCCCCAACAAGTATTGAACCAATGTTTTATTTGGTGTAGAATATTGAAGCCAAATCTAGCCCAACCTATTGAAAAGAGGAAGTGAAAATAGAGTCATATGTGACAATGGTGATTGGATATGCGTGGTATGTATTTGAGTCTTGGTCATTTATCTGAGCTCATTGGATCTCCCTAGAATCCAATTCACATATATGTATGCTTCGATTGGAATGATGTATATGATAAATGAGATAATTTTAGATATGGCCACTTTTGGAATTTTTAGCTCAAAAAACTTATCCGTCCATATGACACCTTTAGGCTCCAAATGATGTTCTAATCATACCAAATTGAAAGTGCATTTTCTGTAGGTGAATTAGTCTCCCACAATGACTTTCATGGTGGGCCATCACTGTCCAACCTATATGACGGCGCCGGAGATGGTCATAACCTGCACTCCACGTTTGGACACGCGTTGGATGGTGTGGGGTCCACCACCAAACCTTGTGGTCTATCTACGTGGCCCAGCTTTCCTTGCCCACAACTGTTTTTAGCCGTTGGGGAGATAGGGCATCTAGGCGAGTAATTGTACATCACAACAAAAATGTTGAGCAAGCCGAGATGTTGGTGTGAACAACTTGGCATCCGGCCATGGTGGCATCCCCAACTAATTCACATCCGGAAGTTGACGGAAAGTTGGTGCGATCTGGGCATGAGCCTCTCAGAGACGCAGACCTTTGGAGGTTAGTGGTTATCTGAAGTAACAGATAGACAAATGTATAGGCTTGCAGATTCTCTCATTATAGTTTTTTTCTGATGGGAAAACTGGCTCTAGAAATAACCCTCACAGTTTGCTCTACATATTGCATTTAACATGTTACTGTAGTGCAGGTTGCGACTCTACATAAAGATCTGAAAGCCAACAACGATGCTTGGCATGGCATGGTTGATTCATGGGGTGATAATCCCAACTGGGTATACGATTGGCGCTTACAGGTGAGACTTCTGATTTACATTCAAATTCTTCTCCGGTTAGGCCTTCTCAAGTGCTAGCTGCCAGGAAACAGCGATATTGTTTCCAATTTGAAACATCTGTACTCACTATTAGGCATAAACTTACCTAGAACAAAGGCGTCTTGGAATGTCTCAGCACATAATTTGTACAAGGGGTGAAGGTGAGTCGATTAGTTGATAGACATTTCCTAAATGTCTGTATCAAATTCTACTGTCTTCAGCTTCTGTATGCAGCTTGTGTTCTTTATATATGTGCACCTGTGGCCAGGAATGACAGATGAACAGGTAACTGTCTGTTGATTTCTGTAAACTTTTTACGATGTAAGGTATTGTGGGTGTTATTCGGTTCGTTTTCATGTTCTCAACTTATACAGATTAGATTTACACAATGAAGCTGGTGTTGCATTAGCAAATCCATGATGAAGCTCCCCTACTTTAGTTATGGTTATTGGAAGTGCATGTTGGTTGAATCCTTGACTGAATACATCGATCCTCCCAATTGTGTTCACTATTTGAGTCTGGTTTGAAGACGTAGTCCAGTCTTTATGGTGTTTGTCCTTTGAGCCTCACCTAACCACACACAAAATCAAATATAGGTGTCCGATTAAGGAAAGTGTCCAAATAACACCGGCATATCTCAACTAATTCACTACAGAAAGGAACTGGAGATTCACTTCAAGTGATGGGATATGAACTCATACAAGTGTGAATAAAGAGAGATAGGGCTACTCTCGGAATCTCTCTGTTTCCTGGGATGCTGGTCCTTATCAATGTTCAAGTCTGTAAATGTACATTTTGATAGTGTTCCTACTCACATGTGTGTTTGTTGGGGTTTTCTTCAGGTGGCAGATTTCTAGATAGATGCCTGCCTATTTGCCAGCACTACACAGCCAAGGACCCAACGGTTGAACAGATAGGAGCACAGGTTGAAAATCGATCTCAATGAAGACTAAAACCCCCTTGGCTAGCTGCATTCATGCTGACTTACATTCCATTCTGATGTATTTTTCTTTGTTAAAATTTTTGTAGTGATTTCATTTGACCCTGAAGTTCCAAATAGGTCCCGTTGCTTGAAAATTGCTGCTATAACCTACAATGTCCACTGCAAATAGACATACAAGCAGATTTCGACATTACAACACCTTCGAACCAGTAGCTTTACAAGCGGCATTAATCAATCGACAGAAGGTGGGATGCAGGTGCAGGGTTTCACTAAAGCACGCTAAGAGTTCCAAAACGGAAAAGTTGTCGGACGTGGCTTAATCCTAACCTTCATCAACAACATCATCAAGTGTACAAGGGACTAATCACCTAGTCTGGATGCATCACAAGCTGCAGGAGTCTTCTCCACATATTTAGCGCCGAATTTTAGAACCATCTCCAGGTCCCCAAATCGGAGATGGAATTGTATGTACATGGAAGACGTTATAAGGAAATGACGACGATGAAGACTTTACGAGATTGGGTTGAGGGTTTTGTGCTCGGCCACTTGATCCTGTTTGCATGAAGTTGAACACCGTTTGGACTCTCCCAGTTTTTGTTGCCTTATTGGTTCTCTCGTGGTGGGTGGGGTCTTCTTCAATCACCTGGGGATTTTTCGTTCATGGCAGTAATTTTGGATCAGTTCTCGACTCTTCAGATGTAATGTACCATGCCCACCTGCAAGAGGCGGGTGTGGGGGATGTTGAGCGTGTGCAGGCTGCTGCGGAAGTTGCGACGGAGGAAGTCGTAGAAGATGTTGATGAGGAACTTGCGGAAGAAGTTAGAGTCGGGGGATGCGCGCAGCTCGGTGTGCCCAAGGATGTACACGATGCCGTTGCGTCGCGACGAGTTCAAGTGGTTGACGGCGTCGTGCATCGAGTCGTCCACCATCCTGGCGGCCACCCTATCCAAGGCGGCCCCGCCTGTCACGAACGACGGGTTATGGTCGATCTCGCCATTCAGGGGGACTGTGTCGTCGACACGCATGTTGTTGTTGTTCGCGCGCAGATTGCCGAGCGCCTCTGCGCGGATGAACTCAATGATGGCCGCCATCAGGAGTTCCTCGAACTCCGCGCCGTTCTGCGGGTCCTTGTAGCCGTAGCGCACCGCGCATTTGTACATTGAGTGGGTTGGAGGGCCGACGCGGCGCAGAAGGATGCGCTCCTCCTGCGATACGTGGGGCACCGGGAGACGCTTCACGGTGACAAACACGAGCGTCGAATGGGTGGCCGAGTTCTCAATCAGGTGCTGAAAGATGGCCGGCACACCCTGCCATCCATCCACAATATCAACAGCGTGTAAACTCTCAAGCAGAATTCAAGGTTTTGGACTGTGATACGAGAGATTTCACCAATACAATTCAACCATCCATCAACAACATCAACAGCGTGTAAGCCCTCAAGCACAATTCAAGTTTTTGGACTTTCTCCAAGTGGTGATTCAAGAGATTTCGGCAACACATATCAACCATGCATCAACAGCATGTTAACTCTCAAGCAGAATTCAAGGTTTTGGACTTTATCCAGATGGTGATACGGGAGATTTCAGCAACACACCCATCCACATCAACAACATGTAAACTCTCAAGCAGAATGCGAGGTTTTGAACTTCCTCCAGGTGGGTGATTCAAGAGACCTCAGCAACACAATTCAACCATCTCCAGGTATTCGACGAAAAAGTTCTTTGACTCTCTTGGCGGAGAAGTGTTGAAATCTTTCTCTGAAGGGCGATGAGTATGTGAAACTCTTAGCAGGCAGCAACACGATAATCTTCATACATACTCTCGGCATTTAAAGATTTGAACATTGTCCAGGTGGTAATTTAAGAGATCAGCAACACAGTTCAACCATATCCAAATAATATTTAACGAGAGATTTCTCTTGATTCACTTGATGGATTAAATGTTGTGACCTTTCTGTGAGGAGTGACCATGAGTATGAGTACTTCTTAGCATCCTGGCCTTATTGGGTAGATCAACAGCCAAGAATTTTTGCACATACCTGATTGAGTTCTGTGTAGATGAGGCCAACACCAGGGATGCGAGTGTCCAACTTGGGGCCCAGATTATTGAGCCAGTCGAGGGATAGCTTGTGGTTGACCTCATACTGATATGCCTCCTTGCGCCCGTAGTACCATGTGCCCATGAGGGTGATGAAGCCGGCCACAAACGCCAACGGCAGCCATCCGTATTGCGGCACTTTGTACAGCGTGGAGGAGAAATAGATGAGCTCCACTGACCCGAAACATATCAAGAAGCTGAGTGCCAGCCACAGTCGGGTTTGCCACACCATGATCATGATGAGCGTCAGGAACACAGTTGTCACCGACATCACTGCCACCACCGCGATTCCTGAGACATCACCATGGCAATGGTACTTGTCAGAACTTGACAGTAGAGAAAAAACTTGTTTTTGCAAGAGTTTTGCAAAATAGACATTAATCATGTTGGTGGCTCCCTTAACATTAGCACTAGTAACCCTTTCCCATGCCAACTAGATCTATCCAAAAGGAGAGAAATACAAGGTATTCACATCATGAGAAAAATGATATATTCCCGACCGCATGGCTCAAGTGCAAACTTGTGATGATTGCAGTAGTGCAAAGGAGGAGTACTCTTGAAGAAGGCTGCTCTGTTATATGTGCAGACAACCACCTTCTATACTCTACCATTCGAGTGTTGTGGAGATCAACCTACTTAAGAGTCATTTCCCTATTTGCAATGGGCAGTTTACCACATGCTGGTTCATGCTCACCTCCAAGTTGCGCTTCCTACATGGTTCATATGATTGTATGATCCAAGGGTGGCTGAAACCCAAGGCCTTAAACCGGATCCCAAGGGAACTTCAAGGTTAAGTTACCTCAGGGCGGAATAGTACTGGGATGGGTAACCTTCCTAGCACTTGGTTTTCAATGCACCCTACCACCTATGGTCCACCCAATCATAATGGGAGTATCTGGGTGACCAAATGTTTTCAACCAACCATGTGGGAACCGAGGGGCTTGCCCATAGGGGATACAAGTGTGAGCCGGCTGGTCCACGCCCATTCCAGGTGTTTGCCTTCAAAGGAGGCAGTAGTCTTTGGGGGGCTTCTATTCTCGTAATGCCCGTTTCGGGATTACATATAGACTTAGACCAACTTGAAAAATGAAGCAACACCATAATTTACACCGGTGGACATCAGAGTCGTCTTTCTTTCTTTCTAAATAAACCAACGACCAATTATAGGAGATTGTTCCTCCCCTTCTATTGCCCCCGTTCCAAATAAAATTATCAAAATATGGGACCCCTATTACAAACCCGTCACCTGACTTCTCTGATGAACAAATGGGTTATATGTATGTGGGTGAATAGCGTACCATAAGCATTGCCGATGTTGGTTGTGGTGCGGAGAGCAAGAGTAACAATGATGCACAGAATCATGAGGATCCAGTTGATCTCGGGGATGTAGATCTGACCCTCGTACTTGCTAGACGTGTGGATGACTTTGCACCTTGGGAAGCATCCCAGCGCCATAGATTGGTCCACAATGCAGAACACGGCGGAGATCATAGCTTGGCTGGCAATCACTGCAGCTGCTGTTGCTACAACAAACATCGGCCAGTACACAGGAGCTGCATACATCACCACAGCAAACATTCATCTGGGAATGTCAACCAACTGCCTTGAAGAACGTCATGAAGAGTAAGTATCTCCAAGTATTAACCACAAGAAATCTTGGCTTTTAATTTGGTTTGCTTAGTAGGAGAGTTTGTGCATAGTATTAGTGAGAGAGATTGCTGACTTGGTATGGACTTGTAGAACGTGACAGACACGAGGTCGGGGTGTTTGATGATGAATGCCGCCTGCCCTATGTATGCTAGCAACAGGCAAGGGTATACCAGAAACGTGAAGGAGAGCTGCAAAACCAATGGAGCAGATAACAATGAGTAACAGACTACTGAAGTCTTGGGATAACACAATTTTGGAAGCAGTGGTCATATGAATCAGAGAAGAGAATACAAGTTGAGGCATTGTAGTGTACAAACTCTGAGAACCAGTACCAACCTGAATGGATGAGACCGCAAAGTGACCAAGATCAGCAAACATTGCCTCCGTCCCTGCAATACACTCAAGGGAGCAACACCTGTGTGAGATGTTTTGGAGAAAGGAACCAACGGAGTTCTCAAAATAGATAGGATTTTTTCTATTTTCAAGCTGGTAGTGCGCAAAACACCTGATAGTCTTGCATTAACCTCAAAATCATAACACTGCTCAGCAAAACACTGTTTGATGTCTTTCTATACTAGGTAAAACCTCCTCTCTCCCTTTGCAACAAAATACAGTCTGAAAATTATCAAGATTCAGCATCCCAACACTTATAATCTGGAACTTCAACGCATCTACTCATATTAATTTCCAGGGACTTGGAACATGTGTACTTAGTTCAATTATGTTATTTGCATTCAGTAGAGTAGTAACTGGGAGGGTTTCAGGTTCTCAGTCACCAATTGGTGGTCAAAATGAAGATGTACCTGTAATGGCAAGCACGATGCCTCCGAGTGAGATCCAACCATTCATCTTGTTGTTCTTGAAGAAGAGGTAGATGTAGTAGGGGTTGAAGGCTTTGAACACACTAGGGTCCCATTTGGCGATGTTGTACACTCCAATCAAGGCAATGCAGATGAACCAGACACAAATGCATGGGGCAAACGTGTAGCCCACTTTGTCCGTTCCGAATCGCTGGAAACAAAACAACAGGAACAAAATGACAACCGATACCCATACCACCACGTCTGCAAGATCCACCATTTCCACTTTTGATCAGCTCAAATACAAGCCTGTGAGAATATGGACTAAACATGTTATCCCTTTACAGATTAAATTTGAAAGTACTCTTCGATTAGCAGACGTGCCTCCCACATGTGTACCTACACTAGATAACTGATTTAATGAGGCACTGAAATTGATGTGCCATGTTAATTAGAGTGTAGCCTCCATGACTTGTCCTGTAGGACTAAGTGCCACATGCCACCTTCTCTGGTTCCCACCCAGTGATTGCAACATCAAATATGTGAGTCAATGATGATGAATAGTCTAGACCACGCTAAATCACATGTATATGTAGTTGGGATCAGCAGACTCACCTTGGGAAAGTGTTGGAGTGTTCACTTGGATTCCCGAGATGGCCGACAGCACTGAAGGCATCAACACCAATAAAGTAGTAATAGTCAATTGCTTCAGACTAGTCTGCAAATATTGTTCAAAATTTTCAAGCAAGCTATTCAATGGGCGTTTTTAATGCACGAAGTGACCAACCTGAGATGGAGGGGGTGAGGACACCATCACCAATGACACAGCAAGTGCCAACAAGAGCAACAGTGAGCAAGAGGTTCTGCATAAACCGGCTGCCCTCCAAAAAATCTCTCACTGCCGCCGCTCGCCGGGCAGGCCGAGCTTTTTGGAGGTCAAGCTGGTATGCAGACAGATTTCGATCCTCCGGGCCCTGGTTTGTTGCCAGGCTGATCCTTGCATGCCGACATATCAATGAGTACAACGCAAATGTCCCACCTGCATGCAATCACAGATCAGTGTTTTGTAGATTGGCACCTGTGTATAAGGTTAGTGGGCCTAAAACAGACACTTTTTCAATTAGCCCACTTCTCCTAGGATGTTCTTGATAAAAAAAAACACCTCAAATTCTCAGAACCCTTGGAATTTAGCTAACTTACTGTGTGGAAGATCCACATGATTAAGATGGTAATGAAATACCATTCGGTTCTTCACGCTATACTTGGAAGGCCGCAACCGCACAAAATTCAATATTAAATTCCATGGTAGGGCCTTCGGATGAGTTTTAATGGCCCGCAAAATTTCATCATCACAGTAACGCTTAGTAATAATATTATGAAGTTGAAAAGAAGAAGTGCTACAGGCTTTGAATGGAAGCCCCAGTAAATGGCAGCAGTAACTTAAACTGTCCTAAGGGGATTAAGAGAATTATCACATACAAGCATACCTCTCATTCATCCAACATAAATGCCCTGAAGTAATGTGCAGCCTGGAGATTGCTATTTTTAGTTGATTTGACATCGAAATTCACTTTAAAGTTCTCAGTTTAGTCTATTCCAAGTCATTTGAGATGAATCGGCCACAAACCTATAGGGGGTGAAGTTTTTATGTTGAATGGATGAGAGGTACGCTCCAATGTGAAAATTCCCTCTCTCCATCCTAAGGTAGCAAAATTGCTTGTATTTTTCGACCTGCACGCATAATGGTGTAACAACTGCCCTGCTGTTTGTCTCCAACATAGACTCACTGTAATTGAGGTCTCCGTGAAGGTGTTTGCTCACCTTGTCCTTCGTCGTTGGCTTTGAGAACAATGAAGCAGTACTTGATGAGGGGGATGAGCGTGATAGTGTAGATGATGAGCGACAGGGTCCCCAAGATGTCATCTTCGAGGGCGGGGATGGTGTTTCCTGACGAATCCGTCTGGTTCAAAACAAAGGTGCTGGCATACACGTAGAGCGGTGATGTCCCCACATCACCATACACAACCCCAATGCTCTGAAACGCAAGCAGCAGGATCTTTCTTGTCGACAGTTTCTGCATCAAACCCACAATGTCGAGTCCAACACTGTCAGCAACTACAAATCCCACGGAAACCGAGGCTTGCGCGGTCTGCCCCCAATTAAATATGCAAGTCGCAGTATCAACATGGTGAGATGTCGACATATTTTTCCTCTTACAACAAAGCAATTGTCCTCACTGACTTGCATCGTTTTATTTGCTTCTGCCCACATTCTTCCTCTGTTCAATAGAGCTATCCTTTGATTCAATGAGACTTTTCGTCGGGAGGTGGTCTCTATTTATTTCCATTGTTTTTTATTTGATACAATATCATGGCGGCTGTGTATATTTCGGTTTTGGTTTTTTAACTGCTTGCTCCAGTTTCTGAAAGGATCCGCTGTTATAAGTTCTGCAATTTCTGCAGAAAATGACTTCATCGAATTGATGGCGCTATGAATGTCAGAGAAGGTCTGGTAAAGGGCTTTTGATCCTTCACCGCTACGAAATCTCAACTACCTAATACACAGAACGTCTATACGGCCATCTAGTTGATAAACAAAAATTGATGTGGTTCAGTTGAATACATTGCATCTGAAGGACAAACTTTTGCCGAAACCCTTCATGGAAGTATCCTCAAAAGCCCCATCGAAATCAGAATTACCCCTTCACCAACAGTTTCACGAAAGTTTTCCCCATACTGATCAACTCTCCAATCCCTTCGGTACAGAAAAACGACTATGTGCTCCAACTACCAGAGGAGAGCTTCGAAATATAGAACAGCGAAATTTTCTCAAATCAAAACTGTGTTTCCAATTGAGCAGACGTCATATTCCAACCAAAACGATCACCTTACGCAATATAGCCTCTAAGTTAAGCCCTCTCAAGTTTGACCTAAGGGTGTACATTCCCCCAGAGCTTGCGGACCCTCACACTCATTAACTATTAAAACCCTTCACCACGTAGATTTTCTACATGCTCCAACTACCGGAGGAGAGCATCGAAATATAGAACCAAGGAATTTCCTCAACTCAGATCAAGTCATATTCCAACTACAAACAAACCTCCCTGGGTATCTAACTGCTTTTGGACTGTAACAATCTGATGCCGGATCACCTCCATTACTTCCTGATCAAGACACCCAGGCCAGGAAGAATGAGGGTAGAATTAGCCCTCATTCTTCAGGCTAGCTTCGGTATCCTTTTATCATGTTACACGGCCTTCTAAGCACTCTCAAGTTGGACGCTTGAAGGGCGTGCATTTTCACCTGGAGCTTGAGTTGCTCTGAATCCACCAAAAGCTCACAGACAGACAGACAGACAGACAGACAGCAGCCCCTTCACATACTGATCGACTCTCAAAACCCTTCGCTACAAAAAAATTATTATATCCTCCAACTATCAGAGGAGAGGAGAATCAAAATAAAGAACCACGAAATTTTCCTCAAGTCAAAGTAATGTTTGCTGTGCATTTAATTCTGGACACAAATAATCTGATATCGGATAACAACTTTACGCAATATGGCTTCTATAGGCCACCCTCAAGTTTGACCCAAAGCTGACATTTTCGCAAAGGCGCCAGAGTTGCTCAACACAGACTGCAGAAAGAGGGTGATATCCATAGAAGTAAGAAATCTCCTCAAATTAAAATTACGTTTGCAATTGACACCGACATCATATTCCAATAGAACATGAAACCTGCCATCTAAATTCTGGACAGGAACAATCTGATGGAGCAACGATCACGGACTTCCTAAGCACGACACTCACCCTGTCACCCCATGACACCGGCATGCTATCTACACGGCTGGCCTCCACATCCAGCGAGTCCACTCGCCGCAACGGCTTCCTCAGCGGCTTGGACGAATCAGGAGGCGAGTCTTCCCCTGTTGCTGCTGCTTCGGTGGTCGCCATGGCGATCGAGGGGATCAGAGACGACGACGATGATGATATTGGCAGACTCTTCGGAGCTGATCAACAACAAGTCTGGAAGGCTAACTTGGATCCAGGCCCCCTCGGCACTTCTTATAGTGGTGGATCGATCGATCGATTGGACGACGACCATCAGACCATTACTTAAAGTTAAACCCTGCAATTCCTCCTCGCTTCGAGCCTCCCTTCTCGCTCCCGGCCTGCCTAGGCTACTCACCAACCATGATGCACATCACAAATTTTTTGTGCACGTGAAATATAGTAGTAAACTAAAAGATTCTTGGGTTGACTTTGATTGTAAAGAATCCTCCCTAACTTTAATTCTTCTAAATTCAAAGTACCTCGGACACTCCAATCACCTGGCTGCCGCTCCGTTGTCACTTCCACAAAAGTTGCAGGTTAATTCCTGCAGGAACAAAGGTGTGCTAAAATGAGTTTGGCCCCCGCATGAAGCTATATAGAGTGTTCCTCGTCCAAACCTCCACGCCGACTTTAAAGCATGCACCAAAAACTTACCAAAACATGGGAAGTTTATATGCAAAACAACCAACTCTCAACCAAAACTGAGTTCGGCTAAGTTAACCCTAAACTCTTAAGCACCATTCTCTTCAAAATTGGTCTCAAATCATTGTTCCTAAGAGACATGATTTAGGACTCAATCTATAGGTGTTTTTGAGCATCCAACTGTACGGATATGATATTGGCTTTTGTATGAGCTATTCAAAAAAATGTCAACTGTCCACATGGCAATGTGAATGAGAATCTAGTACATATGTGAAGGTATAATAGGTGGGGTAGATGATTGAAAACAAACTTTAACCCTACCGACATCATCAAATGGATGACAGTATGAGACCCAATTGGGATGAAACTTTTTGCATAAGATTTCCAACGAAATTGTGAACTTTTGAGGCTTGAAATTTGTATGTTTGCACCAAATGTGATTTTTTGAGAACCCTTGCAATGTGTAGCACTCCATTTTACATCCAATCTTACATAATATTTTTCAAGTAACTTCAAAAACTCCAATTACCAATCTCAACAATAGATATCTTAATCATAAAATAAATTAAATCCTTGCAAATTTTTCATAGCTTTCCAAGTACGTATGGGTGTTGTTTTGCTATTTGACACATTTCCTAGTGTATCATGAGATTAAGTCCAAATCCAATGAATTTGGGGCGCTTAATGACTTTGAAAAATTCACAAGGCTAAGGTTTAGTCCAAACCCCAATGAAGTTGGGACATTGGATGCAAAATGAAATTCATTAATTATGACAAAAATTTCACCTCCATCTTAAAAAAAGTCAAAGGTCTTATTTGAAACAAAAACCATCAAAAATTGGTCATTTTGGGTCTCTCAAGGATTTAGGGATTAAAGGATAACTTGACCTCGGGGAGATCACTCCATTGTTAAGTTGAACACCACGTGCGAGCAAAGTTTGCTACCCCTATATTACATGCCATAAATAATTTTAAATTTTATGATATTTTTTCTACATACACACAACCATTGATGGTATCTTTTGTATATTTTTTTTGTAATTTTTAGTCATCTTCATTTTTGTAGCAATTTTTTAGTTCAATTCTGCGTCATTCTAGTTAGAAATGGTATGTTTTATCAAAAAAAAATCATCAAATTTAGTCACCATTTTTTACTATGTAACAGGTACCATTTATATCTACTCATGAAAAAAAATTGATAAAATTGTGACCCATTTTGGTGATGCTTTTTACATTTTTTACATTTTTTACATGTAAAATGATCGCACGTGGTTGTTCAACTTTACAATGGAGTGATCTCCCCGAGAACTTGACCAATATCCTAACAACAAGCCTTGAATGGTCACGTTCAAATGGAGGTGGTTTTTTTGTCACCAAGAATATGGAAGGAAATCATCAAAACTCTAGTCGTTTGCTCGGGGGGACACTTCACTATACTTTGTGTGAACACGTATGTTAAAGGGGTAGTTAATGTAGGGGTATTATGTCTAGATGTTAGATTTGAACACACCGTTTAATTATATAATTCCCTAATATGGTGTATTATTATGATGCCTTACTATAGTTATAACTCACATAAGATTTTTTTTTCAACCCTATGTTCATTATAAAAAATTAGCTCACCCTAATTTGTGTTTAAGGATTGCCTATGTTCATTACAAAATTCATTTGACATGCAATGAGAACTAGCATGAACAAGCATCACCACAAATCAATAACAATGCAAACAATCATCACCACCATGAGAATCAATGAACTATGAACTTGAATTACTAGCATGAACTACAACAATTTTTGTGTTTAGAAACACAAGTCTGTGCACTGCAGTCACAAGCAGACCAACAAATTTAGAACTTTAGGGTCCAAGGTTTAGGGTGAACAAAGTTGGCTGCAATCTATTGCTGAGAGAACAGAGTCTAAACAACATTGTTGTTTTCCAAAATCAACACTTTAGTCTGTTGCACACAAGTGGAAGGAAGAACTTCAGAAACAAACTATCATTCTATCAAAATCCCTATGCTATATTATATCTAAAATCTTGATAAATTTCAATACTTAGTATACCCCAATATTATTTATAATATGGATTTTCAATTTAAATAGTCCATAGTTATATCCAATAATTTTCTAAATTTTATTGCTCATGAATAAAACACACCCTACATTTTAACGCACCATGTTTACTAATTTTCCTAAGTGTCCCCCCCGAGGTCGTTTGCAATCAACAGTGAGTAATTAGGTCCCCCTATTACACTATTATTAGTTATGTACACTTTATAAGGTGAAGGGCCATCCACACAGAACGTGAGCTCAAGCTTGAAAGTTTGGTGGGTTATGAGCCTTTATGTGGGTCTAACTTGATGGTGCAGCTTGACTCCTTATTTTGGATTGATTTTCAAGTTCAAGCTTAAAGTTATAGTCATTGAAGATGAATTTGACTACAAGTTGAAGTTTTGGTTTGAACTTTGACAATCAATCCAACTTAAGTTGAAACCAACCTTGAGACAAAGTTTTGTCATCTTAGGCACATGTAAAGGCTCGAGACTTTTATCTTGACCCACCAAACTTGCAAGCTTGTGTGAGGTTAGCTAACAACTTGAATTAGCTAACAACTCCAAGTTGAGAAAACATAACATCGTTTAGTTAATATCGGCCATTCCATTCTAATACTATTCAATGACAATGCTTCACTCGTTTTTCATGTTGAACCTATTTACCAACAAGCATTTGTAATGTATAAGTCTTGCACCTTACATGACGTATTCCCAGCCCCACCCAACTTGGTCACTTAACTTAATAATATTATGAAATCAAACTTGTAATTTTGGAAACTTAAAATTTGAATTTGACAAGATTCCATCCAAAGCTTGACCAATCTTGAAGCTCTTGGTAGTTTGAACAAGTATAAAGTGGTCATGCTCGAACCGAGATATTAAAGAGGTCATAGTACCAAAGTTTAAGTGAAGGGAGAATGCACTCAAAGAATGCTTCAAAGTTGAAAGTCCATTGGCATGGACCCCACAAAACGGGAGCTCGAACTCTCATCATTTCGAGGGACTTTTATCAGGTCACGGCTTAGCTTATTTAGGATACCTGTACTTATTGGATCATCCTCGGAAAATATCCTCACTCCAAGAAATTAAACTCTAGCCATTGATTCCCACTCAACTTACATAAGGAAAGAAAATGTAAGGTAGATATATGGAAAGCGGTGAAAATAAGCCGATTCAACTAGAACGAGTGGCTTGAAATTTTGTACAATATTTTTAAGAGATGGAGAAGAGGAAATGATGAGGAATGCAAGTTGTTTCGTAATTTTATTCCTTGTAAATATTTAGTTACATTTTTTTTAAAGAGGCAAGTAAGTCAAACCCCCTACTTGTACAATAGAGTCTACCTAATCTTACCATCAAAATATCCTACTCTGCATACAAAGACAAACAAAACGGTTAACTTAATGGTACCCAAAAGTGATGGCAAGTGGTGTGAAACAACACCTATCCGGTCAATCATTGCATCCCATCTAGCAGTGCATCCTTTTGGGGCCACCACTTTTCCAATTAGCCATTTTGGGTCCGCACAAGAATCATTCTACCCCTAGTCTAGTGCACCAGTAGTGGTCATTCACTGTTTTAGGTATTTCTACCTTATAGTAGCTAACTTAGTAATAGGTAGACATAAAAGTAACAAGTGGAGTTGCTACTGTATGTATAAATAAGTTAAGTCAAGCAACTTCAGCCTGCCTGCCACTGAATCCTCCCTCCTTTTTTGGCCAGCAACGTAGGGCCACTTCACACACGAGCCAAGAGCCGTGACCATGAAATTGTGAGAGCCCAAAGGAAAGTGTCCAAAGGCCGTCCCAAGGCACCTCCAAAATCATGTAGTGTGGTCACGGACCCTCGAGTGTAGTGTGTGAAGTCATATGCGACCGGGCCCTCAACCAAATGTTGCTTCAATAAATTTCTATTCATGCGGGTCCTCACACATGATAAAATACAATAAATCAACAGTTGTGAGCGTTTGGAGTGCCATGCTCTCCCGGTTTTGTGTTAGGCCTGCCTCCGAGAGGTGGTTTTTGAAAATAGTCCAAGCGACCATGAAACATGATCCATTCGATGCCATGTAAGAATCCATGTAGACTTTACATCCATCTTGCCTTTACATAGTTCGATGGTCCCTCAAGCATAGTGTGAAGCGAACTTGGACCGGCTCCGCCTTTTCCACCAATGAGAGTGCTTGAAGTGTAATGGTCACGGGCTCTCAGTCTCGTGTGTGAAGTGGCCCTTAAGACTTGTGTTGCAAGTTGGGTCGAGCAGAAACCTAGACCCAACTGTCAACCAAAGTCCCGCTAATATTTTTGCATAAAATAATCAAGATCCGACTCTAATGATAATTAATCATATTTTAGTGATTACTTGCGGCTCACAAGTTGGGACTTGCTAACCTGAGTGGGACTTGGGACTTGGGACTTGAAACCCAGTGTGTGAAGCGGCCCTTAGAAGTTAGAGAGTCTTTGGCTGATGAGAATTGCCTGTTCGCGGGGCCTGGTCACGTGCGATTGGATATTCCTCCTATCTCACGGCGACCGCTCTAGCCCAGCTCGCCGGCCGATGAGTGGTAGCAACTTATGCAGACAGTGCTCGCAGCTATTTACAAGTCCACAGTGCTCCGGAGATGTGGGGCCAAGCCGATTCTTCACAGGCCCAATTGGTATGCAACGATTCCCAGGAAACAGTCGACACATATCATTGCCCCTGAAATACAGAGGCGCGGCCCAGCAGAAAGGAGTGGAGTAATGAGCTTTTTAGCCACCTCCTTTGCGGAATGATCCGACGCACACTTGTGTGTGTGTAGTGTAGATGGCACTCATCAACACGCATCAACAGCGCGCCCGGCGGAGAGCAATATTCTGGGGAGGCTCGTTGACAAGAGCCTCCCCAACCTCAAACCACCTGGCGTAGGCGGTGATCGATCGAAACATGCACAGGGGATATCTAGGGTGGGCGTAGATGTAGCACCTGTCCCAAGCGGCGCCATCTACAATGGGCATAGATTATGGACAAAGATAGGCGGGGCGGTGACCTTCAGCGACCTTGTGGTGAAGACGTCGTCCATCCTGAATACTTGCGGACGCTGAGCGCCTCCCCACCACCAATCCCAAATAAGCTTAAGGCCGCTTCACACACGAGACTGAAGGCCCGTGACCATGTAATTGTATGAGGTCCCAATATTCTCATCAACATGCCATATTATTAACATGGCTGCCAGAATTTGTGTCAAGCTTACCTATTGGAGGCAAGTATGATGCAAATTCCGGCATACCGTGAGACATTATAAATAGTTTGCAATGTAGGAATTCATGTAGACTTTCATCCCTGATTCTTTTCTCTAAGAATTTGGATGGTCTCGACCTTTTTGACCAATGAGAGATTTCATAATGCAATGGTCATGGGCCTTCAGTCTCGTGTGTGAAGTGGCCCTTATGGACCTGTCACGGTATGCAGCGTCGGTGGCCACATCGCATCCGAAGGGATTTCATCCATTTAGATATGGATGGATGAAACCCTTGGAGTGGTGGAGATGCTCCTAGGTGAGGAGTCTCCTCCTTGGCTTGGCATTCTTGCCAAGTTAAGCCTTGTGAGTGAATGTGTGGAGAGAGCTTGTGTGAGGTGAATGTTGCATGATTTTGCAATAGAATCTTGAGTTTTTCTCCCCTTTACTTACACTCTTGGATTTTCCCGTGGTGGAGTGAGAGATAACTTGACTTGTGTGCATATTTGAAGAGAGAACTAGAGCTCATAGTAGTCTTTGACTCTCTTCCTTCTCACTTGGCAAGAATGCTTCATTTTTTTATTTTCTTCTATTTTCTTCTTTCTTCTTGAGGTATAACACGCAAGGAAGTGCGTGGGAGCAAGGAGTGACGGAGTTCCGGAGTTTTGGAGCGGAGAAAATCACGGATTGTTGAAGCAACAAAAAGAAAAAAAATTTCTTTTTGTGATAATGTCACATCAAGGTGAATTTTGATGAGGATTTGTTGATTTTTCCACGGAATTTCATGTCATTTGTTCGCATTTAAGCTTGAATTCGCTCCATGTAGCTTTGAGAGCGAATTCATGATCTTAAACGGAGGAAATTTGATTGCAAACTAGTTGTTTGAAATAAATGTTGAAATTATTAGATTAAAATTATTTTTAGATTTTTATTTTTGTGATTTATTTTAAATTCATGTACAAGACTTTAAGATCTAACTACTGCCACTTACCACGCTCGATTCCGAGCTTGTCGCAATTAATTATGATTTTTGGAAGTTAGGCTTCCAAAACTGAAACTCTGCAAAACCCCCTGGAATTGCAGAGTGCAGAGAATATTTTCAACTTAAATGGAATATTTTTGGTTTTTGAAGCTTCCGGTGTCCGATTTAGGTGGTCCTTAGGTGTTTTTTGAGTAGGAAAACACGAGGAACACTATAATGACGTTAGATTTTTCATTTAAAATTGGGTTTCTTAAAATTTTCATTTCTTTTAAGTTTTTGAGACTTTTTGAAAGGAATGGAAATTGGGGGTGATGTGGATATGAACTACATGTGCACGTGATCTAAGAGGGGGTGTCATTTGAGATTGTGTGGCTTCTGGAATTTCCGTTCGGCCTAAAATAAATTATTATTAAGGTCGAATTGTGTTTGTTAACACATATTTCCGGCATTGTTGTGAGGAGAGATGTTTGGGTGTAATGAGAACATGAGAGATGTGTCATTTTCTTTTCCCGGTAACAAGGGGCCCTTATTTTTTACCACCAACCGCAGGCGGGTGCCGGTTGGCCGCGGTTAATTTCCATTCATGCTTCAGTGTTGTTTGGAGAAAAGGATCCAGTGCAGTATTTGCATTGTTTTCTATATTTTGTTGTGGTATCTTCCCCCGTGGCGAGCTGTGGTGCTGGGAGTTTCCAGCATTGCTCCATTTTGTGTGTGTACTAGTTTGTGATAGGGTTTTGTGGGGGTGAGGTCGGAGTAGTGACCGACGGGACCCTTGTGTGTGCACCAAGTGGGCGGTGCTTGTTTTCCCTTATGGTGAGGCTGGATTGATCACCAGCAGACCATAAGTTTGGTGGTTTTGTAGGTGCAAGTTGTCTCTTACCTTTCTTTGATCTTTTATCTTGATACTACATTGGATTGGGTTGTTGGCTCTAGTAACCAGACCCATTGCGGGTTTATGGTTACAACTCGGAGTCAACACTATCGCTCTCCGTCTCCGGAAGCATCGGAAATTCGATCTTCGGACCTCTCGGACGTCAAACCAGTGGCAGCACCCGACGAGGCTTTTCAGCCTACTTCGGCGTAGGGGATTGTCACTTGGTCTCGCGTCCTTTGGGTAGGATCCTTCGACGAGATGGAGGAGGAGACGCAACGCGGCATCCGGGACCGATTTTCCGGTCGAGCGGGGATCATTTCTCTGCAAGATTGGAAAATTCGGTTCATGACGTGGATGAGGGAGAAGCGTCAACGCAACACCAGTTTCAATGACTGGTATGCGTTCGAGCTTCTGTCCCAGCATTTGAAGCACGAGGCACTCCAGACTTATGAGCAGTGGAGGGATGCTCATTGGATGGAGCTGCGCCAGGTGGAGCGGTATTAGGAGACTCGGGTGGAGTTGGTATCCGCGTTGAAGGAAGGCGCAGCTTCCAGTTCATTGGCCGCTCCTGTGGTGAAACCGGAGCAAGCCGAGGGCGTCGTTGTAGTGGATGTGGAGGGGAGTTTCCCTAGTGAGCCTAGTCGAGCCCGATCTTGCCGCTCTCCCGGTATGCCCAGGCTACCCAGGCGGCATTAGCCTCTTTAGGGGCTCCGCCCAACTTTGATCATCTGCATGAATTCCAACTCCATTTGGAGGAGGAATATGGAGGTTTCCGTCGGGATCAGATGCAGCGGATCCAAGACTTCAAGCGGGAGAAGGACGACACACCTCGTACCATGTACATGAGGTTGGCGAGGTTTGCCAGAGAATCTGGAGGTGTTTTCGCGGAGAGTCAGTTGGTGAAGGTGTTTTTGTCAAAGATTGACAAATGCCTTCTTGACTTAGCGCTGCCCAAGATCATCATGGATTATGACGGTCGGGCAACACTTGCAGAGGCATTTGCCATTGTGGAGCAGTGTGATCGTGCTTTGTGTCAGCACGATGCCACTGACTTGGTGTCCTTGCTAGTGGATTCTAGCAAATCCTGGAAAACGTCAATCGCGGCTGCAGCATTGGCAGAGGCGGAGGTGGACAAGACCTTATATTGTTGGTCTTTTGGGCGGTCGGGCCATGCTAAGAAGGATTGTCCTTCAATGCAAAAGAAGGCCCAAACCGCGGAGAAGCCGAAACGCAAGGCAGTTGTTCCCGCGCATGATTCGGCGAAGGAGGCTGTCAAGCCTCAACCGAAACAGTTGAGGTGTTCTCACTGCGGACGGAACAATCACGCGGTGGACAACTGTTTCGCTCTCCATCCAGAAAAACGTCCTTCTTCTAATCGGGAAAAGGCGTTGGAGGCGAAGATTGGCGCCTTGGAGGAGAGGTTCAAGAATTTGGCGTCATCTGGCCAAATCGTGGAACCACCGGCTCCATCCGTAGCTCAGGCTAGCTCTTCCACTCCGGATTACTATATGTTCGGAGCTTCAGGAGAGGTGATGAGTTCGGCGGCCGTGACACGTGCTCAAACCGTGCCACGAACCACACCTCCGGCCACATGGGAGTCTGTGGCAAGCTTACGAGCTCGGGACAATGGTCCCGCAGATCAGATTGGACAGGCACGGCTACCTTTGTCTTTTGGATTGGCCGATGCTGTCCAATCTGTCAGTGGTCGCAATTCGAGCATTGAGGCTCCGAATCCGACGACCGACATGGTGCACACGTTGGCATCGAAGGTGTTGCACACACCTTTCTTCACAGCGATGGAGTTGTCGTCGCCAGAATTCCAGCCTGCTAAGGTTTTCCACTTAGCAGGTAGAATTTTGGAAGGGAAGACATCCGCACCATCTTTGACCGTGGCTCAGGCTACCACGGACATTCCTATCTTTGAAGATCCCGAGGAAGTGGCCAAACGGCGAGCGAGGCTTGCCGCGGAGACCATTGCATCTTTTGACGCACACACCTCGGATGATAGAGGACCGGCCATCTCTTATGACTTACCGGAATCCGCGGGAGCAGCTTATCTATCCAATGTCGCCGCTTGACCTGCTCGTGAGCGCCGCGGAATTTGACCCGGTGTCGTGCGTATGGTAAATGACACCGGCATTTTGGTGGTCAGCCGGACTCGGGGCAATGCCACTCGGGTTGCTCCCCGTTGTGTGATGATGGATTCAGGGGCACAACCGGTTATGATCGGCAAGAGACTTGCCCAAGAGTTGGGGTTGGCGTCTGAGGACTTGGCTCCATGTCCATTTACCATTGTCACATCCATCGGCCACGTGGAGCGGGCCACGGGTTATACTCGGGAGCCATTACAGCTTAGCTTCCGAGTGAAGCCTGGAGATCCACCCGCACCTCTTCTTCTTAGGTGTGCGGTGACAGATGCGACCAACTACGACATCTTAGTTGGTCAGCAAGCACTATACCCCCTTGGTTTTGGTTTGGACAACTGGACTGAAGAGGCTTGGATCCAACCAGGTTGGTCGGCTGGGGACGGCCGCAGGGAACTTATTCCTGTGGCATTCGCGGCGGCCGCGACCATAGCACCATTATCCATGGTTTTTGGATGTGGTGCTATTGTGGATACATTGCCTTATGGTTCCGCATTGTTGGAGGAATCATTGGCATTCATGGGGAGTACGGACAATTCACGGGATATAGCACCTAAGGGTGCATTGGTGCGCCATCCCAAAGATCCTCTTCCTCCCTGGCGCGATTCCGCCGAGCTATTCCGGAGATGTGAGGACATTGTCCTCTCTCTCGGTCCTACGACACCGGTCATACTGGATGCCCCATCGGCGTTGGCACATCCCATTTTATGGCGTCCGCCAGACGAGGGGATTACTTTGGTGGAACTGTTTGGGGGCATCGGGACAGGATTGGCAGCCGTGTTGGAGGCCGGCCTTACCGTTCGACAGTACATCTATGTCGACAACAATCCTATCTCCATTCGTGTGGCGCGTCACCATTTACACCAGTTGATGGTGTTGTATCCACAGAAGCTCCACCCGACTGCCATTCGTGGGTGTTTTGGACGTCTTCCTCGTGATGTTACACTTATCAGCGAGGAGGACTTACGAAGGTTGGGTCCCGTGGATTTGGTGATTGCGGGATGGCCATGCCAGGGCCACTCACGTGCGGGAGCGGGCCGAGGTTTAGAGGATCCCAGGTCTAGCCTTTTCTGGGATCTCATCCGGCTCATGCAGTGGTGGTTTGCCCACCAACTTTTTCCTCCAGGGTACATATTCGAGAATGTACCTTTGTTGGGAGACTCTCGGGACAAGGTGTTGGAAGGCCGAAAGTATGTTTGCCAACACCTTGGAGATCCCATTTTTGTGGATGCCGCGAGCCTCGGTTCTTATTCCCACCGGCCTCAGTGGATTTTGGACCAACTTCGCACCGCAATCCACTTTAGCTGCAGCATTTTCTGCAGTGCCTCCACCTTTGGATCAAAAGGTGGATGACATCTTGGATCCACACCGGACCTCTTTGCCGGTTGTTCGAGATGATCTACCCCCGTTGGCATTGGTCAACAACGTGGGGGTACTACGGAGGGCCTTTCCCACCTTTATGACTTGCCCACAGTCATTCGCATTCCGCGATCAGGGACCGGGTATGGTGTGGGATGCACACACAAGAACCCATTGCGAACCATGTGCCGACGAACGGGAGCGTGCTATGGGATTCCGGACCGGAACCACAGCAGCTCTTGGCCTTTCTGAGGGCCAACGGCGGTTCGTGTTGGGCCAAGCTATGGATCTTAACACCATGGTATGGACTATTGGTTTATGCCTTGCATTGCAACGACATCATGGTGACCAGTTGTTGTCTCTGGGGGCAGAGTACTCTGGTCAGGGAGCACAGCGGTCCACATCCATGGAGGAGGGAATTGAGGCCATGGTTGGAGAAACCGAACGAATCTCTCGATTCAAGCAGCAGGTGATGGAGGAGCTTCGCGCTCAACGGGTTTATACTCGCTTTGGTTTCGTCTCCGGTGGTGGCTTCATCATCACATATTGGTGGTGATGACGGGAGGCCAAACTCTACTGCTGGCATCGAAGTTGGGGGCATGGTTAATGTCCCCTCCTCTGAGTAGCAGTTAGAGTCCGTGCCAGCACCAGGTGGTTCCCCGTTGGTGGAGAGGGAGACCACAAAGTTCGATGATTGGCCATTGGAGTTAGGCCCTCATCTCACTGGTGCTGAGACGCGGAAGGTACGAGCATTCATTCGCTCGTATCGTAGATGTTTTGCTTTTAGCCTTCAGGATCTTGAAGGCTACAAAGGAAAACCCATCCAGATTCAGTTGAGAACTGATCGGGTGAAAACTGCATTCTGGGGAGTTGATTAAGATGGGAAGGATCAACTTTACCATTGGAAATTTCTTCCATTTGGCCTAAAGAATGCACATGTTGAATTTCAGAGAGTGATGGATCAGGTCCTCTCTGGCTTGCCCTTTGCTCGGTGTTACATAGACGATGTGATCATCTTCAGCAGGACATTACAAGAGCATGTGAGGCATTTGCAAGCTGTTTTTGAACAGTTGCAGCGGTGGGGATTGCGCTTGCACCATGGCAAGTGCAAGTTTTTCCATGACCGACTAGCATATCTGGGTCATATGATTGTTCCAGGAGGTCTTGGGGTGCAGCAAACTAAGGTGGACGCCTTGCAGAAGATTCCGGCACCGGTCGATGTGCCGAGACTTCGTGCGTTCTTGGGTTTGGCGAATTACTACCGGCGATTCGTCAAGAACTTTAGCTTGATTGCCAAGCCGCTAACCATTCTCACGAGCAAAGACCAACCTTGGACTTGGGGTCGTGAGCAACAGCAAGCATTTGAAACATTGAAACAGAGACTGGGTACAGCTCCAGTGCTTCGACGTCCTGATGTTTCCAAATCTTTCCAGCTCCATACGGACTGGAGTTCATTGGGTTTGGGAGCAGTTCTCACTCAGAAAGATGATTTTGGTCGGGAGTATGTTGTTGCTTATGCTTCGCGAAGCAATAACAGTGCGGATGCCAATTATTCGTCCTATGAGGGAGAAGCTTTAGCGGCGGTATGGGCTATTGCTCATTTCCGACCATATCTCTATGGTCAGCGCTTCACTTTGGTGACTGATCATCAACCTTTACGATGGCTCATGGAGTCGGATAAGCTTACTGGCAAGCTCGCCAGGTGGGCTTTATTGCTCCAGGAGTACAACTTTGAGGTGGTGCACCGTGCCGGTGTTACCAATCTGGATGCGGATGGACTCTCACGCAATCCAAGTCCTTCAGACGAGGACTTGACCGGAGCCAGGTGGCATGGAGATTGTGATCGAGAGGCGGTTCCAGGTTGGCATGCAGTTGTTTACCTCACTTTATTTTCTAGCTCTGCTGCTGAGGTTCCGATACAGGGCTCGGATGATGAGACTGATCGACCTCAAGTTATTGCGGATATATGGGAGGATCTTCCCGTATTGCATAAGCTTCAGCAGGGGACCTTTCCTTTGCCCATCTCAGCGATGGAAAGGGATAGGATTGGACATCGAATAACAAGGTTCCGTTGGGAGAACGGTTTGTTATTTCGATTGTGGTCGGATGGGACAAGGCGGATTGTTCCTAGACCGGATCAGAGGGCCTCCTTAGTGCGACAAGTGCACGAGGAACTTGGCCATTTTGGCGTACGCAGGACACATTCGATGTTGCGCAGCCAATATTGGTGGACCGGCATGTATCAGCATGTTGCTGCTTATGTCGGGAGGTGTGAAGTTTGTGACCGGGTCAGGTCTAGTTTCAACACCTTGTCACCCAAATTACAGCCTTTACCTATCATGGGACTAGGCTACCGTTGGTCACTCGACTTTGCAGGACCGTTGGTTGTCACACCACGTGGAGCAAAGTACGTGTTGGTGATGGTGGAGCATTTCAGCAAGTGGATTGAGCTTGTCGCTCTACCCCAAAACTCGGCAGAGTTGGCCGCGACAGCCTTTTTGGATCGTGTGTTGGCACGTTTTGGAGCATCGGCTGAGGTATTGACGGACCAAGGGAGGGAGTTCCTCGGTGCTTTTGAGGAGTTATGTACTAAGGCCCTTATAGATCACCGCACCACCTCGTGGGATCATCCGGAGGCGGATGGCTTGGCTGAACGGGTTGTTCAAACAACCAAGCGTGGCTTGAGGAAGTATGGATTACTTCGGGGGAGCCATCGGGATTGGGACCTTATGTTGCCTTGGATTGCTATGGGCTACCGATTTAGTAGGCATGCCTCTTTGGCGTCCTACAGCCCATATCAGTTGTTGTATGGGCGTGAGCCCATACTCCCGAGTTCTATTCGGGAGAAATTAGCTCCTGTTATGGACTTGGATGACCCAAACATTTGGGCAGAGTGTTTGCAGGAGCGGGCTCAATTCTTCCAAAGGGCCATGCCTATGGCCATGGAGAATTTGTCCATTGCTCAGCACCGTGATACACTGCGTTATGCACGCATTCGCAGTGGTGTTTACCGACCTCAGTTGCGGAGATTCCGATAGGGGGATTATGTTTATCTCCAATGTGAGGCGCCTACGACATTGGATGTCAAGGCGGGGCGTACTATCCTTCGGGTGAAGGAGTTGTTGCCGAGTGGTTTGTTATTGTTGGAAGGCAAGGATGGCCGGGAATGTCGTGAGCATTTCAAAAACTGTGCCCCATGTCACCTACCCATTGAGGGTACAGTTCATCCTGAACTGGCCGTCATGCCAGAGGGTCTTCCATGTTTTGTGTGCGGCTAGAAGAAAGGAGCGGCTACTATGCTCTTGTGTGATCAGTGTCAACGTGGTTGGCACATGGCATGCCTGAGGCCACCCTTGACTTCTCTACCATCTGGACAGTGGAGTTGTCCTCGCTGTTGAAGATCTTCGGTACTTGGTATTTCTACCAGTCGTGCTCAATGATCTTGTGTGGCTTTCATCGTGTTTTGCTTGCCCAAGTGGAATGTGAGGAGTTATGGCTTACGGACGCGATCGAACGCGAGGCGGTAGAATTAATTCTTTGGAATCTGATGGCCAAACATCATAGGCGATTAAGGATGGGGCTCACATTGCATCCAGCCTACAGTTCCTTGGAACGAGGTTCACCACTTTAGTTAGTAGCGGAGCCATCCTTCATTATCCATACCCTTTAGATTGGCTTTGGTCCTCGCTGCTTGGCGGGGCGCCATAGTCATCTGAGGGGGGGCATGTGAAGGCGTGTTGTGTATGTATGACTTTGCTATGTTTTAGTGTTATTTGTTAGTGGTGGTTGGTACTCGAGCTGTAGTGACACACGATCGTTATTTACACGACAGTTGTCACGGTATGCGGCGTCGGTGGCCACACCGCATCCGGAGGGATTTCATCCATTTAGATATGGATGGATGAAACCCTTGGAGTGGTGGAGATGCTCCTAGGTGAGGAGTCTCCTCCTTGGCTTGGCATTCTTGCCAAGTCAAGCCTTGTGAGTGAGTGTGTGGAGAGAGCTTGTGTGAGGTGAATGTTGCATGATTTTGCAATGGAATCTTGAGTTCTTCTCCCCTTTACTTACACTCTTGGAGTCTCCCGTGGTGGAGTGAGAGATAACTTGACTTGTGTGCATATTTGAAGAGAGAACTAGAGCTCATAGTAGTCTTTGACTCTCTTCCTTCTGTGAAGGCGTGTTGTGTATGTATGGCTTTGCTATATTTTAGTGTTATTTGTTAGTGGTGGTTGGTACTCGAGCTGTAGTGATACACGATCGTTATTTACACGACAGACCGCTTTTACATGAGAGGTCCGCAAGGCTTTCAAAATCCAAAGCCCAATTCACACGAAATATTGACTCGGGCCTCCAAAAGGGAGGAAGCTTTGACATGGCCCCGTTTGGGAAGCAAATCAGGTTCCCTCGTTTCGGGCCGTGTCCCCATTGCACGCTCATGGTTACTCTTGTATGTACAAGGCTAACATGGTAGCATTTATGTTGGTGACTCAAACATTGAAGCCACGTTTTTATGTTTTAATAATTTTTAACATTTCATGGATTTCGACACATTCAGAGAGTAACAAAACATTAATTGCATGGGCATATTAGCAAATCCAATCAAGGCACATGAGACTTGAGCTTGTTATTTTTGTATATTTTACCAATTCATTGAAATGAAGACTTTATACTAGTTGACTCATAAAGAGTAAAAGTTATGATATGTACATTTTTAGACTTGCATTTGTACACGATGTACTCTATAATCCATTTTAGGCCACAACGAATGACAAGTGCACTGACCTTATACTCCTCTCCTATATCTACCACATGACTTATCTTAAGATCACGTTGCTTATCAGATGACAAGCCCCTGAGACATAACATTATTCATATCCATAGTTTGAATGTGGGGAATATTATGTGGAATAATGTCAGTCCCACAAAACATTGTTATGGATTTGAATAATATTATGGATCAAATTACAACTTCTGGAAACTTTAATAATTGGTCACTCATCCAAGTGGAGGGGCACTTCCCAACACTTTTATCTCCAACACAAGGGACATTTCATCCATAATCTATGGTTTACATTCACGCAGTGTTCAAGATTGAAGTCTTCAATGCCCTTCAAACGCGATTTGGCCCTTCAAAATATACCTCTCTCAAAACAACCCTTCAAAATGCAACCCCAGATTGAAAATGAAGACGTCACTTGAAGTCCTCAACATAATTTGCCCGCCACAAGAACCAACAAGCGTAGGGCATTGTCACTACAAGAAGTGGAGTTAGATGGTTGATTCTTCATTCTTCGCATTGTACTAGAAACATGTACCATATAATTCATGCACAAGTTTAATATGAGTTTTGTATTTCATTCCTATATTCTTGGATTGACGTCTTGGATTTGAATGAGCCCTTCAACTGAAGGGTTGAAATTTGAGAGCCCTTCAAAATGAAACTCATATGAGGGCTTCAATCTTGAACACTGCATTCACGGATGAGGGAGTCGGCGAGGGTCTCACTACCGGCACAACCGGTCATCCAGTCTCCTCTCGCTTGTTCCTTAGTCTATAATTACAACCTTCCACCAATGACAAAGTGGGCATGCAACTTGCGGAATAGTGGGAGGCCAAAGCAAACCAGCCGCCACTTCTCATCCCTTGAAGGGGGAGGGACCTTTGTAGGGCCCCTAGGAAGCTCATCACCAGTAGTATCCAGAATCTAGGAGAGGGGTAGATGGCGCCACTTGTGAAATCGCTGCATCTACCATAATCTTGGACACTGAGACATGGGGCCCTAGGGCTACCCCGGCCCTTTGATGCGTTGGTTACTAATGAGCTTTCCAAATGGAGGAGATTCCCGGGAATATTCTTCATGAGGATTCTTCTCCCAACATGAATTTCCTAGAAACACACATGAATCTTGACTTGCAACAATGTAGTATGTTAGTCTCCATACGGTTTTAACGGTTGGGGCTAGAGATCGTGCCATTTGGGTAGGTCCTAGCCAGCCAAGCCATGACCCCATCATGGGGGAAGGGGGGTGTCAGGGTTGGGGCCCACAATATGGCACCCTTGGGCAGCCCAGCCTGGTTTCCAAAAAAAAATTTACGCTTGTATTTTTTAAGGCCGTTTCTTCATAAATCCCATATTGAGTGCACTTCATCTTGAAGGCCCAAAATTCAATACATGTGTCCCGTTCCCCTTAGTAGACAAGCAATTGACTGGGTTCTCATTTTTGAAGTGTAACCGTCAATGAAATGAAATGAAGTTTATTTAAAAGCCCAAGAAGCCGAAAGCATGGAAATGAATGTCAATAAAGCATGTAATAAACTTGGAAGTAAAAAATATTACAAAATCACCATTAGCATTGAGGTTATAATTTGAAAGGGTCTTTTGTCATTCTAAAATGAAACTTATATTTAGTTGGTTCATTTTATAATATTTTAGTTCATGCCCTTTACTTTCACAAGTATTAATACATGTTCAAACTAATTAAGCTAAATAAATGCAGTTAAGTGTATCAAGCCTAATTATATCTAAAATGCGCTTACTTGAATTAATTATGATTTATTACATTCGATCGCGTTTAATTAGTTCAAATATGTATGAATACTCGTGAAAGTTGAAGGTATTAACTAAACTAAACAAACTAAATATAAGTTTCATTTTAGAATGACAAAAGACCCTTTCAAATAGTAAGTTACATACATTATAATATAACACTCAATGCTAATGAGGAATTTGTAATATTTTTTACTTCCAAGTTCATTGCATGCTTTGTAGACATTCATTTACATGCTTTTGATTTCACTTTGGGAATGAAATCCCAGTCAATTGATTGTTTACTAAGGGGAAGGGAACATATATATTGAATTTTGGGCCTTCAAGGTGAAGTGCAATCAATATGGAATTTGTGGAGAAACAACCTTCAAGAATGCAAGGGCGGATTTTTCTTAGAATCGGATGGGGCAACCAACAATTGTCGGTCGGGATCAAAAAAATGAAAAAATGAAAAAAATGAAAAAATGAAATTAGCAGGGTTGCCCGTGGGTGCCCCCTTCCCCTGCAATGGGGTTATGGCTCAGCTAACTGAGGCATGCCCAAATGGCATGAGCTCAACCCCAACCACCTGTACCAATGTTGGACTTGCATCGTCTTTTTTTGGGACACCATTCATGTATCTCTTAATGAAAATTGCACATTTCTTGATACTAGTAGGGTATGTGTACTTGATAGTGTTTTTTTTGCCCTAATATCATTTGAGTCCATTCAACCTAAAAACCTTGTAGCTACAAGCCTTATGTTGGGAGGTTGAATTGGTTATGTTCATGGACTAGATTACTAATGTATTGGGGTGATACTACACTATTTATGGTATGTAGTGTCACTTACCCTATTTTGAGGCATGTCCTAGGTTACACTAATGACCAACAACTTCATCATTTAGTGTCACCTCATGACACTTTGGCATCCAAGCCGCCATACTAATGTCTTGGCATGTTGAATAGTGGTACGAGGTGTATGCCTACATTACACAATGGTCTACAAATCGACTAAAGTGTACATAAATAACACTTGGCATCAATATGCTCAAGAACATCGTCCTCTTGCATATTAAAATGTAAACATCTGACACTTGCCATTAGTTTGCTCTTCCCCTTGCATATTAAAACACACAAAACTATGACCTAAAGTATCCCATTGTGCTACGCAAAATGTCCCAAAATATATTAATTTTCACTTAAAAAGCTACTTATGTTGACAAATAGTATCATATTGGCAATCAGTGAACGTGACCCTATGAGACCTCTAGGCATAGTTTAGACCTCTAGACATAGTTTAGGGCCCTTCACAGATAGTGTACATGACAATGAACACCATAAACGGGTTACATAGTTATCATAAAGTTTTCTAACCTAGATTGTTACGGTGTCTCTCTAGGAAGTCTCAATAGTGTATGTAACACTGAGGGGCTGATCACACCGGCCAATTCTGACACCATCCATCGGCATCTCCGATTGTAATAGTGCGAAAAGTGGTGGGCCAACATCTATTTCTCAACATAATCCCCAACAATTTTACGGCTAGAACTGGACAAAAAGTTTGGTGTGATCGGGGCATGAGTACCATGTATTACAAAAGGCTCGATTGTCATAAGTTTAAAAGTTAGATTGTTACAGTGTCTAAGGTAGAATACCTAAAGCAGTGAATGACCACTATAGTAGTGGTGCACTAGACTAGGGGTAAAGTGCGGACCCAAAATGGCTAATTGGAAAAGTGGTGGCCCGATAAGGATGCACTGCTAGATGGGATGCAATGATTGGCCGGATAGGTGTTGTTTCACACCACTTGCGATCACTTTTGGGTGCCATTAAGTTAACCATTTTGTGTGTCTTTGTATGTAGAGTATGATATTTTGATGTTTAGATTAGGGAGACTCTATTGTACACGTAGGGGGTTTGACTTACTTGCCTCTTTGAAAAAATGTAACTAATCATTTACAAGGAACAAAATTACAAAACAACTTGCATTCCTCATCATTTCCTCTTCTCCATCTCTAAAAAATATTGCACAAAATTTCAAGCCACTCATTCTAGCCAAATCCGCGCATTTTCACCGCTTTTAGGTATTTCTACCTCAGTAAGCCGCGAAAGGTACCGCTTGTGAAAAAGTGGCTTGGAGGTAATATCATGGCTGGGGCGAACCAACCCCTATATTCGTACCTTACCGGGGAGGGCGAACGGCTAGGGATTCGTGGCACTCACTTAAAATCAACCATCCTACATATCGTGGATGAAGTGGCTCCAATACAAAAAGACCCCCTATGAGGTTGAGGGCCGATTCATTCAAATGTGACATCACTAGACATCCGGTAAGGTACCAATGTATGGGTCGGTTCGCCCTGGCCGTAATATCATTTGGACCACTTTCCATTCACAACAGTTGCTATATGGCAAGCTGCCAGCTGCTGGAGAGGCACATTTGTTGTGGGATTTCGGCGGAGTTGGTGAGTCAGAACTTATAATTTCCACATCCAAATGCCGGACTTACGGTCACTAACTTATAAGAGCTCCATACAATGTATGGGCCAAGTTCCATGTACCGGTCCCAGTCCATTTTTTAAATGGGTGAGAAACGGGTGACATCATCCAAAAAATGGGTGATGTCACCCGTTTTTTGGAAGGGTACTTCTATGTGGGGTGCCGGTTTATTGGGATTTCCTACTTTCTAACTAAATTTGGTGAATGATAAGACATGACACTTTATGAAGGTGACCGGCAATGGAGGTCCTCCTCAAAAGAAAGGACTTGAAGAACAAAGTGGCCTTTAGTACCCGAGGGTGTACCCCAGGTGACCGGCCGATCCGGTCACCATAGCTTTCTAACCGGCACATGTCCTTCATGTTACCGTTAGGACCGCCGGTCCTTTGGCACCGTTTCTTCCACAACACAAAATGTGGGACACCCATCCATGGGGGGTACCGGTCCTTGGGTGAGAGGGATGGGCACATGGCACCACCCTCTTTTCACTGGCCCACCCATTTATTTCAAAAAAAATGGACCGGGACCGGTACATGGAACTTGGCCCTATGTAGGAGTCACTCGAGTCTCGGAATTCTAAGACCACCCAGCTAAGTGGCGGGCATGGCATAAAAACATAGAAAAGAAAAGAAGTTTTTTTTATGTGAATTTGAGTTTGTTGGCCCTATCACGTTCAAGAGTTTTTTTGGTACAAGATGGGGTTTATTGTCTACCTTTGTGGTTTGTGGGTCCGGTTTATGTAATATGTTTGGTTGGACAGATCATTCTTAAGGGAGGAGTACATGTATTTGTTTATTATGCGATGTTCATTTGTTTAAGCCGAGGTATGGGAGGTATTTCATAGCTATATAGTGTACGATTTTCATGGATTTCTTGATTGATGATGTGGGTATATGTAGGCTTCCTAGTTGGTCAATGGTGTCCATGAGTACGGCTCTTCTTACTCATGTGGTGATGACCAGTAGTGATAGGCACAACAAAAAGGGTAGGTTCACATTAGGGTCCGGTGGGTCCAAGAAACTTGCCAAAGGTCCATAACACCTTGCTTTCGGACTCGAGATTGGTTTCTAGAGTATTTTGGGTGGAGTATTTTCTAGAGTTGGGAACAACAGTGTTTGGTGGAAAAGTGGTCCACATTAGTGTCACTTCATTCCTCATATGTCTAGACTTTGATCATGATGTAAACTCTTTGGGTCCCAAAAAAATCTATTGACCAATAAGATCATTCAGTTTTGTAGTTTCTTTGATCTTGGACCTTGGTGTAAGCCCACTTTAAGTGTGCCTCTTGGAACCCCATGGAATTTAAACTTAAAGTGAGTTTATAATAGAATCCAATGCCAAAGAAACTTCAAAATTGAGCAACCCCATGTTGATCGAGAGAAAAAAGTTAGACCCAAAGAGTTCACACCAGGGTCCAAATTTATTATACATATTGAATTGGAGTTAATGCAGAACCACTTTCCCACCAACCCAAGGAAACAATCTTCCTAGTTCAAGTAACAAATCTTCAAGCTTGGGTCCAATCTCAAGTCCGAAAGTAGTTGTTCCATCAATGGTCTTTAGTATAGAACGGCCACACGATACAATTCAAATCGGATAAAACATGCAAGTATCACTGATTGAATGAAAATGCCCATTCTTGAGATCCAAGGGTGATGGTTTGGTAATCATACAATGAACATGCCCAGACTTTGGTTCCACAAGGTGAAGTTGCATCACAAACTTTCATAGGGAAAATTTATCACATTAAAACAAACCAAGCATCGAAATAACATCATAATATACCATGAATGAATTTTCTTTATTAATTGTATTCATAACATATTCTCATAGATTATGTGTCACAGTATGTTATTGCATTGCCAAAAGAAATTGGTAGTACTAATAGCACAATCATGTTATAACTAATATTTAGATTATTCGGACTTTTTGACCAATTCCGGATTAAATTGTTACATCGTGTGCCTACTTTAATATCTCCGCTATGGTGTCAGATGTTTGCGTGTGTCGTGTCCATCGTCTTTCAATGTATCATCACCTACACAATGGCTACATGACAAGTACAAATAACAACACTTGAAATATTGGTGTTCGCATTTCCAAAAAGTGCTTGCTTATTTTCAAAGTCATTGAAAGCTCGAGTTTGCCTAAATTCTAGTTCTATACATCACTAGGTGTAGTTTCGATAGAAGTATTACATGATGTTTTCATAAAGTTGGGAGTTTGTGATGAGACTCAAACATACTCGTGAATGTGAAAGTTTGGTGTGTCCTAGACTTCGTTGGGCCTTTCATAGAGAGATTACCTTGGCTATACCCAAATCTTGTGTGGGTCAAGGTATGCCCAAAAGACTTCATTAGAAATTTGCATGCTCAAATGGGTGCAAGCACGGTCAAGTGGACAACTCCTAAACCTTGTGTAGGTTTAAGTGATAGTGATTCAAAACTATATACTAACTTTGAATATTGTGAGAAAATTCATAAACGATTCAAAAATACATTGATTTACAAAGCCAATGAATTTATTTCGACAAAAAATAAAGAAAAATTCAAGAAAAATCTACAAATTTTAGAAGATGGTGCAAATGGTGTGCAAGTAGGTGATATTAAATAAGTAATTGTCTAAATTATGTTTTAAATATGATAACAAATACATTAAGTTGATGTTTTTTGACAATATTTTGTGATGATGCCCTCGAGTTTATAATGAATTCAAGGAATATGAAAAAAATCCAACTTTAAAATATTCAAAGTCTTGAAGTTTGCATCCAAAACCAGGTATCCAAATAACACAAAATGGGCATTTGAAATATGTTTTTTTTTATTGCAGTCTTGCAAATTTAAGCACCAATCTCAGATATCAAGATTGTAAATTATCGTAATTTGTTTTTTGAACCACATCCAAGAACAATGGTTTATAGTGGTAAAATTTGCCTCAAAATTTGTGTTGTTTGTCGTGAATGAACACTCCAATTTACTACAGAACTTGAAAGTCCTGGTATAATACAAATTCAGAATTACGTAGAGCTCACCACTATGTCATGCCTCCTAAAGAGTGGCATATGCCACCCTTTGCCACTTTTAGCTTAAAAGTGGCATCGGTGGATTTAATGTTTTGTTTGCGCTCAAATTTTGGTTAGGCGATCGTGCTGCTTACTATGGAAGATATCCTCCAACGCCATGTTGATGAGTGAAGTTCGATTCACGTTCTTCTCCCATGTGAGAATGGAAACACTAGAAGAAAACTATGCCCCAAAAAACCGCAGTTGAAATCGGTTGCGGTTCTTTTGACCAGCCTGATCTACAGTTGCTAAACGACTACATTTTTTTGTTTTTTGTTTTGCGACTATATTTTAAAAATTTCAGGATGTGTAATATACCATTGGAAATATCTTCAAAATACCTTTCCAATAGTATATTACACGCCCCCAAAAATTTTAATTTTCAATTGCTAAACGAAAAGCAGTAGCACACGCACACACAACAAGTGCGATAAAGTTAAAAGTGGCACAAGGTGACACTATGACGGGCATCTGCCACTTTTTAGAAGGCATGCACTATGTCCATCTCTAATTTTGATTGTCATCTACTTAATTAATTACCTTATTTGATGGCAACATTGCCACGCTCAAATGGGACCCAAACCATTGGAGGTGGGTGAGGGGTTTTTGCTTTCTTAATTATGCCACGAAGATGGGCAGAGACGAACTCATTAAATCTACTCTCTAAATCTAGAGCATGCCAACAAAGACTTTTGAACGAGCTATGTGAGTTTTACACTTCTTTTAGCCTTGAAGTCGATTCATCTAAGACTAAAATCATGTGATTTGGCCGCAACAAAAGGAAATTAAACCAAGAGGCATTTTACCTAGACAAGGACTCACTTGAGATAACTCATGAATACAAACACATATGGGTTTGATTTTGATTCACATGGATAGTTTGAGCCATCTAGTAAAAGACGAAGAATTGCATGTATGAAAGCCTCGATGGGCACTTTACGGAAAGAAGTAGTAGTTGGAGTCACGTGTTGGGAACTCGAATCCCATCTATTCAAGACTTTGGTGCTTCCAACTTTCCCATATGACACTGAACTTTGGGGAGGTGACTTGAAAAAACTCTCATTGGAAGGTTTTCAAGAAAGGCATGAAGATGCATATGATATCTCACATCAAAGTGCGTTCTTTGACAACATATCATATTTTGTTGGCTGAATTTGGAGAACTTCCCATAGAATTACACACTCTCAAGCTCACTATAGGTTTTCAACAACGGCTTGCCCACGTATCCCCCTCTTGGTTAGTCAGTAAAGCAACCTCACTTTTCAGACACCTTGCACAAATCGACAACCATGTGGAAGACATCATGGGGTCTATTTTGATGGGACACCCGTGACAACCCAACCACATCTAAAATAACATACGATGATATAAAGGAGGCCTTTCTTGCTGAAGAATGGAACTCTTTCCATCTCTCATAGAAGAAACTAGGTTACCTCCACCTCAAGGATATTCTCAAATACGAATATGAATTATACTTGAAGCAACCATTGACACCACCACAACCCAAAATCATTGTTGCTTACTGCACCTCGAACCATAGATTAACTATTGAAATTGGACGATGGACAACTATCCTATCTCTAGAGTTACTAAAATATGCCATTGTTGCTCCTATAATGCAAATGAAAATGAAGCACATCTCATATTGGAACATCCCCTATATAAGCCAATCAGAGACAAGTTTCCATCGTTATTTGAGAATGTAGTCCTAAGGAGCCTCAAGTCTTGCTTTCAATTGGACCACCAACATTGATTATTAGCCTCTATCTCACGGAGGCTACCACACTCCGCCACTCTAGAGAATTAGTTGGTTTGAGGCCATCATGATGTATTTTTAGTCCCATTTGTTTTTTCGGCTTCTTGGACTTTTAATTTCATTTCGTTTCGTTTCATTAACATGTTTTTTGACACGTCCCGGGTTGCAGACAAGTGGCAAGGCTACCTCCCTAGTAACTACCGATCCTACCGGTCACATGTTTGGGACTCAACACAATCTGGCAAAGAGGCTGCATTTATATGGTCCATTTGGCAAAAGGTGGTCGCAATCAATGAACGGCGAGCATGTATCGCCCATGTTTCCATATCCAAGCAATACATTTTTTGCCTTTCCAACACTAGTGAATTAATTGAGCATAGGATTTGGGATTGCATCCAAGCCCAGAGAGCATGGTGGTGGGTGACTTTCATCATGCACAAACTTTGTGGGGTTAGAACAGGCAACTATGATAGTTTCCATTGGAAACAAGCTCTCTTTGGGGAAAGGATCCCTATAGACTTTGTTAAGAAAATCAAGATTTGGCACCTCCTTCACAACATCATGCTTTGGACGATTTGGATTGAATGTAATGATTTGGTGTTCAACCAAAAACAATGGCATGAATTCGAGGTTAAACACCTTATTTGTGATGACCTCACTATGTATGCCAAGGTGGTTTGGGCCAGGATAGTTAACTATGTAGAGATTAGTGCCTACTTGGTCAAAGCTCTCCTTAAAGGGCTTGACCAAAACTTGGGGGGCTAGGAATATCCTTTGTAAACATGATAGGATGAAAGTCACTTGAAATTGGAAATGTCAACATATGTACATAGTTTGATACTTTGGTTTGTTACTTGGTGGCTTGGGGATGGTCCTCGGCTAGGTGGCTTGGCAAGTTGTCTATGGTGGATCCTTGTTACTTGGTTGTTTGTTACTCTTTACGTGATGATGTGACGCGTCCAAGGGGCTCCACCTCCCCTTGAAGTGCCGTGAATTCCTTGGTTTCTAATGCATTGACATTGGCTTTTGGCTTTATGTCTTTGAAGAATAATAATTAAAACACACACACACACACACACACACACATGCAACAACAACAACAACAACAACAACAACTCAATCGTAATTAAAATGAGGGCCACTTTTACACTAGGCCTTGAAAGCCCTTGACATGTGATACACAAATTATGTGATTGGTTGAAAAGTTGGAGACAGTCCATGTTTACTTTATAGTAGACCTTGAAGGGTTGAGGGACCAAAGAAATTCAAATGGATGAAAAATCTACATGACATCCTACATGATAACAAGTGGATTATTTAGGCCCATCAATACAAGGTGGGCCTAATGCACAACTACGGGTTGTTGCAATCAATTAAATTGCCATTGGCTCCTAAAACCATGTGGCCATGATGGGATCTAAACCAGAACATATGTTGTGGTACCTCAACATGGTCCAGTTACACTTTACACTAAGCTTGAGGACCCATCAATACAAACTCATATTTCTATTTCCCACATTACTGCCTTTGGATGATTTTTGAAGAGCCCTTATATTTTCATGGTCAAGTCTCTTGGCCTATGTGTACAACCATGAGTTCTATTTCATCTGTACTAGTGCCATAATGTAGTTTCCGCGTGGGATTCAAAGGAGGCCTCAACCAATGTAGGAATAACATGTAGCAAAATTTGAGGGGCAATAATTAATGTATGTTGAAATAGAGAGCCATCTATGCTAATAGAACGGTGCAAAGAGTTTATTAATTTTCATCCACACTATGTCAAAAGCCACCTAGTCATAGCTCAACTAAGTTAGGGACATAGCAACTAAGTCTAGTTTTGTCCTCCATAAGTTTGACCACCTAATGTACAGTTTCACTAGGTACTATATAAAATTATTAAGCAATGTGCATTTGTTCACGTGGGCCTTGAGAATATAACCATGGATGCCCCAACCTAGTGCAAGGAGACTCAAATAAAGTCTATACTTTTAGGGCCCACATGAATGAACACACATTGCTTATTGATGTTATGTACTCTTCTTAGCCAATTTGGCATTGAAAATATATACCTTCATTCAAATTATCAGGAGTTGTTATTACATTAGATTGGGCCACTCAAAATGTCGAGCCAAAAAGTGAATCATTGTGCACATTCACAATCTTGCGGTGAGTCTATAGTGGAATATTATGGCCACTACTTAACCCTTCTTCATTAGAGTTATTTGTAAAGTAAAGCAGACGAAACCATGGGTTTTTAGTCCCGAACCCCAAGTTTATGAGAATTGACACAATGTCACCTAAGTTTTGTAAATGCTTAAATTACCATACACAAAAAGCGGTGTTGGGCTATTCAAAACCGGCTTCCTAGCTTGTCCTACTAGGATGGGTGGGCCAAGCTAGCTAGCCTTGCATAGACCGATCCAAAATTTAGGACAGTGGGTCCATGCGCATGCCCTATTTTAGATCCCATATTTCTTTCAAAGTTTGAGAGGTGGAAAGAGGAGGTCCCAAAAGTTTCACCTAACTTTCAAAATAGGCTTCAATACACGATGAGCTAAAGAGCTCTTAGTAGAAAGTTTTCTCAAAGAAAGATCAAACCCACGGTTTCATCTCCTTTGAGGAGACTTAACATATAACTCTGTTGCCTGAGCCTATTTCCATTATATGGTCAACTATATCTTGCACCCTCAATACCATTATTCATTCTTGTTGTTAAAGGAGGTTAGTAGACAGTAATTTTTAGCAATATCAGGTTGAAGTGGCTTTTAAGTTACTTTTGGTAGTAGTATCAGAAATAGCAATTAGGGATAAGATTGTGCCGTAGTTGCAGATAAGGAGTAGAAAAGTAGTGGATAGGGTAGTCCCAGTGAGTGGTTAGTATGGATTTAAAGAGATGAGGAGAAAGTACTTAAGGAGAGAGTTGTCTCTCTCTCTCTCCCTCTCTCTCATTCTTAAGGAATGTGTACTAGGATTTATATATATAGAGTATTGGATTGCTTGAGTAAGATACTGTTGAATCTGATGTAAGGAACTTGTGGTTTTCTTATAGTGGTAGTTGCCTTACCTCTGGTAATTGTTTGTTGTATGAAAGAGAAGTTGGCAATGGACTACTTATGTTGGCAAAAGAGTCGTTTACAAGTAGCTAACGCATGGTTGGGGTATCTTCAGAGAAGTCTTGTGGGACAGTAGTACCAGATGTATACACTGAATGAGGGGAATGGTATTCTCTTAGCCGAGTTTTCATACTACAACATTGAGTCCTGGTAGAAGAATGGATTGTACACTGACTATGAGAGTGGTAGTATAAGAGAGAAACAGTTCAGGAGTACTAATAAGGAGTTCGGTAGGATGTATAATCCACCCTAGTAATAGGTCAAGTAATACTCTAACAGTAATACGGGTATAAAAACCGGTTAAACCCATATGTGAAGGGGGGTAAAGGGGAAAACTCGTGGTAGGATGTTAGAACTCATGTAACCACATTATTGGGGGTAGTACGGCTAAACCGGTAGATATCAGGAAACCCGGTTAGGAACCCGGTAGTGAAACCGGTAGATTCCCAGGGAACCTGGTTATGAACCCGGTAGAGAAACCGGTAGATCCCTAGGAAACCCGGTTGAGAACCAGGTAGGAAACTTGGTAGATCTCCCGAGAATTCGGTAGGAGAACCCGGTAGGGGTACTAGTCGACTCGACTGGCATAGGGGGTGTACCACCCGTAAGACCAGTAGAAGAGTGGTATACCCTAGAGAGGCAGGGAGAGAAGAAGGATGTATGGAGTGAGACTTCCAATAGGAACGGTAGCAGGCGGGACCTTAGGATGCCGGTAAGGAATACTGGACTAAGTCTGTTCGCGTACCGGTAAGGTACTACCGGAAGTAGGGTGGTACCGATGGAAAGTAGAGAGGAAATCCTTTAACATTTGGCGACCATGCAGTGGTTTGACAATGGACCACGGACTGGGTTCCGGTAATCTTTCCTCGTCATGACACAGGGCAATCTGTTCTCACTTACAAAGGTACTTCTGGACCAACACCAACCTGCAGCTCTTATATCATTCATCCCCATTATCGCCATCGTAGATAACGGTTGCCACTGGGTATTGGCAAATACCTCTTATACCGACTGAGTTAGGTACTCTGCGAGTAAACCCTTCATAGAAGGAAAACTTTGCGGTTAACAACTGGCACTCCACGGCTACGATCAACGATCAAATGGCGGTGATGACAAGGGGGCTACGGCAGCGTTTGGCTACAGTCTTGGAAACTGATCTCGTATCTGAAACAGAACAAACTCATCCTCAAGCGGGACAACCGGACAAAGAAACATATTGGCGTCACGTTGACGGACCAACTCCCTCAACAGACGGCGATCAGAATTCTACACACCCATGGAAGGAATGGAACTTCAACGCACCTATCCCAGCGGCAACAACAACGGATTCTCCTCTTCTGTACATGCTTGACAAATCAAGCCACATGGAGGAAAGACGCATCAGGAAGGAGAAGAACATAAATGACATCCACGATAACGACGAGGTCAGCATCGTCAATTCTCTTGGAGGCAGCATCGGTCAGGGTCGACCAGTAGATTCAGCTCACCCCGACCCAGTGATGCATGCTACAACACCCTTCATCACAATTTCATCAACATACGACCATACCAGCACCCCAGAGGTCAGTATGAGTTTTAGTAGTGAAGAGGATGATAATCAGATAGCTTCACAGCATTCCGGTCAACAACCTATACACCCTACACGGCATCCTCCACCACCCTGGTTTACTATGGAAGACTTGTCTACTCAAGAACCCTCTCGTGGCGTTTCTTCCAGAGTTCAACAACTTCGGCAACTTCACGAATTCCAAACGATGGCGCCGCCTACGGCGACCATTCCTACAGAGCAACGCCATGTAAGATTTTTTACTCTTCCAAATCTATGGGACGATGAATTCAGTTCTCACCATGCCCCCCCATATTGCACATACTGCAATCTTCCGGGTCATAGAGATACTGAGTGTTATTTTGTCAGATCCCTCCTAAATGATCATCATCTAGGTACCAAGTCGTTTCCTCACAACGACTCTTCAAAAATCCCTACTACAATTGTTCCAACTACCTCCATTATTCCAAACCCACCGATCATTCATTTCTCTAATCCTTATTATACACCCCCTGTGATCCCATACAGTTCCCCACATTCTCTCCCAGGTGGTAGATACGGTTTTCAAGGGGGGATGGATAGGTCGTCATACTATCCGAATGAGAGGTATATGGGAACCATAGCTTCTCACCAAAGGGGAGAATACAATGTCCAAGGGGACAATCCAAAAGTAGCACGAAAAACGGAAAAAGGGAAGAACACGTATAGTAAGGACACCGTGCCATCACAATCACATGGATATGAATCGATGGGCGTAGAAGGAGTGAGACATTATCCAAACAGGGGACAAAACGAGGATCAGCGAAGTTTTCCAGGATTGGAGAGGAACATGGAACAACAATATACAAGAAACAAAACGGTAGCAGACACAGGAGGCGGTAGAAGAGGACCACCTATCGAACCACCAGGAAAAGGACCACCAGAGGGAGGATCGGATGATGATCAAAAGGATATGGGAAGAAGAGGAGCCCAACGGAAGGAGAAGGGGACTTCGCGAGATCGAGAGGACGAATTCAGACGAGGACAAGGAAGACCACCTGCTGGACCACCGGATAGAGGACCGGGAGGTGATGACGGGGAAGAAGATGACGACAACAAGAATGACACACCACCTTGGATGCGAACCGGTTATTTTCCACCATGGTACACCACAATGCCGCCACCGGTTCCGGTAACACCTACGTCCTTACCATCTCGTAAATCATTGCCATATCCACTGTATCAGTCGGGGGCAGATCCAGACGCTCATATTAGAGTGTTTAGGAAAGCTATCAAAGCAAATCGTGAAACAGAGGATGAAGAGATGATAAATCTGTTCTGTTATATATTGAGGGACAAAGAGTCAGAATGGGGAGAGAATTTTTTGAACAATTACCCAGATAGTAATTTCGAATTATTGACAAAAGCGTTTTGTAAACGCTATAGGAAAGTGCAAACAGATGAACAAGTCTATATGGCTCTCCGAAACATTAAACAAGGGGAGACAGAAACGGTAGAGTCTTATTTTGAAAGGTTAGTGAAATTGGCAAACTGTTTGCAAGACCCGCCACAGGACGCATTCCTAACTACAATTTTCAGAACGGGGTTGAAATCATATTTACGGCTACTTACAGCTAGGGAAAAGGGCTCGTTAGTAACCTTGAAAGAAGCGGCAGTATTATGCGAAGAAAATACTACAGATTTGGATGGGCATAAAATCATTAGTGCCTTTCAACCGGAGGAGAAGAGAAAACAAATCTTAAAACCCAATGAGGAGGTGTGTGCTTGCTGCAAACGGAAGGGACACACCATGGAAAAGTGTTTTTTCAATCCAGAGAATCCGTTAAATAGACTAAAGGAAAAAACCACGGTAGCGGTTAATGAGGTAGCGGCACAGTATAATCGAGGGATACCGGCAAGACCTCCCTTTAGGCAGAACGACAGGCCTTTACCTTGCTACATTTGTGGTAGGACAGAACATAAGGTGTATTTTTGCCCTTACAAGGACGAGGCTCAGGCCATGTTCAGAAATAGGCAAACCCAACCACCGCAGCAGGAACCTAGGAATCCGCCTAGAATGGAAGAGGCAAATGTTAACATGGTTCTAGCGGTAACCACTCGAAGCAAAGTGAACGAGGAGGTAGCGTTCAAGGAGAAGGAACCCTTGAAGATAAAATCCCCGGAAGATTGGAAAAATGAAGAGCAATTGAAGAATGATTTCATTCAAACCATTCATCAACTTCAGGACACACCAGTAGTCAGCCAATCCACGGAATGGATAGGGCTCCCTAAGATGGAATCACCCAAGGTAATCTTGCAAGCCCCGTCTACTGAACTGAAGAATGTATTGATGGATTTGGGATCCCAGGTCTTGGATAGTAAGTATACGCTGACATTGAAGCAATTGATGCAATTAGCTCCCGCACTGCGTGAATACTTAACAGCCCCAGGTACGTCACGTCAACAAAATACAGAACGACTTTCTGAAAGTGTTGTAGCTGCGGTAGCCATTGATCATCAAATGGCAGTCATACCGGTTCAAGTTGGGAGAAACACTGTGGAAGATGTTCTTCTGGATGGAGGATCAGGTGTGAACATTATCACGGAGGATTTACGAAAACGGTTAGGATTACCAGCCCCAAAACCTGCACCTTACAATTTAAGAATGGCAGATCAAACTACCACTAAACCGGTAGGGTTGTTCAGAGATGTTCGCATAGGTATCCATGGCATACCTTACACGGTGACATTTACCGTCATGAATAGTAGTGTGGTTGATGATTCCTATTCAATGTTGTTAGGAAGGCCATGGCTACGGAATGCTAAGGTTTTCCATGATTGGGGTAACAACATGGTGACCATTGAAGGGAATGGCACTACTCGGGTGATCCCAGTAACCAAGAAATTAAGACTTAATACCAGGAGACCGGAGGTGCTCATTTGCTATGACTTCCAGGAAGGGGTGACGGACGAGGAAGAAGATACCATGTTTGAAACCGAACCTCAATTGTTTTGGATTGGCACTGTTACTCTACCCTGCTTATTGGATCATGAATCATCGAAAAACTACCCAAGCCATTTTTCACAGCCAATCCTAGGGGACATTGGTGTGGATGATACACCAGCACACGAAAGGGTTAAAAACCTGAAGATTGCAGGCTGGACGTTACCGGAAACAGAGCAGATTCGGCAAATCAACTTGGGAACAGAAGAAGAGCCCAAGTGTGTCAAATTGAATGCAGCTCTGGAACCAAGGTACGCAAAAGAGGCTGAGGAATTATTAAGAGAATTCAAGGACGTTTTTGCATGGTCTTATCAGGAACTCAAGGGCATTCCATCTTACATTGCAGAACATAGGATCGAGTTGGATACCTTGATACCACCAGCTCATCAAGCACGCTACAGAATGAACCCCAATTATGCAGCCATAGTCAAACAGGACATTGACAAACTATTGGCAGCAGGATTCATTGAGCCAATAAAGGAAGCCACGTGGTTGTCCCCCATTGTGGTAGTTCCAAAGAAGAATGGGAAACTACGAATATGTGTTGATTTCCGGAAATTGAACGCCGCGATTAAGAAGGATCCTTATCCTCTTCCGTTTACCGATGAAGTCTTGGACCAGGTAGCTGGACACGATGCAATTTCCATTTGCGATGGATACTCAGGATACTACCAGATCAAAATCAAGAAGCAAGATCGTCGCCATACAGCGTTCATAACCGAATGGAGAGCCTTTTCGTGGATCAATATGCCATTTGGCTTAACTGGAACACCATCAACATACCAACGCGCTGTGGACACCGTTTTCAAAGAATTTCTCAACAAATTCATGAAAATCTTCTTAGACGACTTCAGCATCTACAGCGACATGAATTCCCATTTGGAGAAACTGAGGCAATGTTTCGAAGCATGCCGACAGTCAGGTATCAGCCTCAATCCGGAGAAAAGTTTATTTTTTGTATTCTCTGGTATTATGTTGGGATACATCGTCTCGAAGGAAGGAAAAATGCCCGATCCAAGAAAGGTGGAAGCATTAGTATCGATGCCAGCACCTAAAAACCCTCATGATATTCAAGTTTTTAACGGAATTGCTCAATTCTACCGTTGCTTCATCAAGAACTTCGCGTTCATCATGGCTCCAATTACCAAGCTGATGCGGCAGGCCGAAGAGTTCAAGTGGACCGAAGAATGTCAGACGGCTTTCGATCACATCAAATCCCGGTATGTCAATGCCCCAATACTAATAGTACCGCATTGGGAATTAGAGTTCCACGTTCATACGGATGCTTCTAATTTAGCAGTAGGAGCTATCCTAGCACAAACTGTTAGTGGAAAATGTGATCAACCCATAGCTTACGCCTCTAGACTGTTGAATAAGGCAGAATGAAACTACACAAGTACCGAGAGGGAAGCTTTAGCTATGGTTTATGCGTTGCATAAATTTCGCCATTACCTACTGGCAAACAAGTTTGTATTTTATGTAGACCACATGGCCTTGGTACACCTTGTCAACAAACCACAGGTTTCAGGACGAATTGCTAGATGGTTACTTCTCTTTCTAGAGTACGACTTTACGGTTGTATACAAACCCGGTAGAACCCACACGGTAGCTGACGGTTTAACACGCTTAGCAAAATCTGAACCTCCAATAGGCGTTCCGGATCAACCTACGGATGCCACACTTTTCACGATATCCGTTCCATGGGACACAGATCTCAGAACGTACTTAGCTACCAGAGAGTACCCACCTCATTTATCAGAAGAGCAAAAGCGTCGATTAACACTTCAAAGTTTTCGTTTCTTTCTGAAGGACGGGGTTTTGTTTAAGCAAGGGCAAGATCTGATACCAAGGCGAGTTCTTGATCCAAGGGAAGCTAGAGCGGTACTGGAACTGCTACACAAGGGGGTAGGTGGCGGACATTTGGCATCCCACATCTCGATACGCAAAATTTTGGATGCCGGCTACTGGTGGCCTACATTACACAAAGATACTATTGAGTACTGCCGTAGCTGTGGCGAATGTCAAAAAACGGGAGGCCTGAATACTCGATCGATGGCCCAGTTAATTACGAACTTGCCAGTGGAACCATTCATGAAATGGGGTTTGGATTTTGTGGGACCAATTAAACCGGTAGGCAGATATACCGGCAATAAGTATATCCTGGTCGCAACAGATTACGCGACCAAGTGGGTTGAGGCCAAGGCATTACGAACAAACACGGCGGTGGTCACCGCCCGCTTCATATACGAAAACATTCTGACCCGTTTCGGTTGTCCTCTGTATCTGGTAAGTGATCAAGGGACTCATTTCATCAACGAGGCAATTCAGTACCTCACGGACCATTACCTGATAAAACACCGTACATCCACAACTTACTATCCTCAAGGTAATGGCCAAGCAGAATCTTCCAACAAGTTTATTGGCACATTGCTCACTAAACTTATTAGTGACCTTCGCAACGACTGGGACGAACACTTGTCCACGGTACTGTTTGCATACCGAACTTCTTTCAAGGTAGCTACCGGTTTCTCACCCTTTCAGCTGGTCTATGGGATGACTCCGTTAATGCCTACCGAGTACATTCTGCCTACAGTGGACAGGAATCGGGAGGAACAACCAGCGCGAATCATACAAGCAAGGCACCGACAATTGGAACTGCTGGACGAATCAAGAGAACAAGCTCGACAAACTCAGACTCATCGACACTGGGAGCGAGCACTTTGGAGTCAGGATCACTACCGGCCTAAGCAATTTCAACTCGGAGATAGAGTCCTGTGGTTCCCCAAAGGCGCGAAGGACCATCCCGGTAAGTTTAAACAACGGTGGCATGGTCCATTTCGTGTGCAGTATGTCTTACCAAATAACACTGTACTGCTGGTGAATGAAGAGACTTTTGACCCTAAACCGGTGCTGGTAAACATTAACAAACTGAAACCCTATAGGGTCTTGGAGACATCATCCAACGGAGTGGATGAGCAGTACCCGGTAGACAAAGGAGGTACCGGTAATCTAAGTGAAACAAGTAGCAAAACCAGTAGCAAAGTTAACCTCGACCCGGTTACCCGGGACCTAGAAAGAGGTAGTAGGGATAGCAATGGTAATAATGACGACACCATTACCCTAGACCTAGCAAGAGGTAGTGGGGGTAACAATCATAACAAAGACGGCTTCCCAGACGTGGCCAGCATGGGTGATAGGCAAGAAAAAATAGATAATATACACGTCAGAAGCCTAAAAAACTTTAGCCGTCATAATAGCACGGAATATGAAGAGGCAACCCACAACGGCGGCGGAACTAATTTTGTTGAAGCGACGTCAGTTAGTTGTCTCATTATCACGGCAGTTATGACGAGATATGAGGGGGAAAGACCCTCAGATGATCTATTTAAACCGTTCATTTTTGCAAGCACACAACGCAAGAAGTGTAAGGAAAGGGCGAAGCGCTGCAAAAATTTCAAACGCCATTCAAACCTTCATATTTTAGCAACAGAAGCAGCAAGAAAAATGGCAGGAGAGGACGAGAGAATTATAGTCAGCGGAAGTGAGCAGAGCGGAGAGGAAGTAGTGTTGGATAGGCGGTTGAGAAGGCCGCAGAGGCAAACCAACACACCGCCACAACCGCTACAGATGATAAGGCCAGCAACGCCGAAGAACTACGTTATTCCTGAGGAGTTCGAGATAAGGATGATGCGGAAGTTTCATCAGTGGGCAGCGATGGCAGAGGAGGATGAGTGTGCCAAGAAGGTAGGATTAGATGGGTTCAAGCATATCAGGTGGGGAAACCTGAGGAGGGATTTGGTTATAGATTTTATTAAAGGATTAGACTTATCGTTCGATAAGAAATCCATTACATCGATAGTGAAGGGGAAGATAATCACGATCAACCAGGAGTTGATAGTAGAATTTTTGGGATTACCGCACAATTTTAGCAGCACGCAGATTCCAGGGTTTGCAGCAGATGAATGGGGCGAACAGGTATCGCACATTTCGGGAGCAAACTCACTGACCAGGGAGGGATGGTCAGTTATCAAGTTCGCGGGACCTTACATTCTGAGGATCTACGCTATTTTACAGGCGATAGTATTCAAGAAGAAGCTCACATATGCAGCTCATAATTTAGTGAAGTGCGTGTGTTTAGCAGAAGGGATGGGTAGGGAATTCAATTGGGCGGCGATTCTCTACCGGAATTTAGTGAAGGAATTAGAAAGGTTGTGCACACCGGTAAGAGTTAGGACAGGAGCGGAAACATGACAACCCGTTTTGGTGGCCGCCCATGTGATTGATGTGCTCCTGCGGAAATGGTTTCCGGTTACCATTTCAACACCACCCTTGTCAATCAGTGGACCAGGGCAGAGTTCGAGAGCCATCCAGGCCACGGAAGGACCGGCAGACGATGATGAAGAAACGGAGGAGGAATCGAAAGGTGAGAAGCAAAGAAGGAGAGAAGCTGCCAGGATAGCATTACGGGGGAAGAGGAAGACAACCGAAGGCGAGAGTTCGAGGGGACAGAGGAAGAAGAAGAAAGCAAGCCCCGCTCCCATCGCGCAGATGCCACCCTCAACCACTCCGGTGAAGGAAAGCCCGGGGAAGGGGAAGCAGATGGTGGTTCACAAGACACCACCTTCGGGGACGAGGAAACCGCTATTCGAATCATCGGGATCGAATAGAGCAGCATTCCATTTGCAACGACGCTACCGTGTGAGCGGTGAGCAGAAAAAGTCAACGCTTTCCAATTATAGTAATAAAATTTCCAAATATAGAAAATATAAATAGAAAAAATCGTGGGACCTCTTTTTTTAGTAAAAATGATGGACCTATTTCCGTGCAAATTTTGAGGGCTTTCAGGACAGAGACTTGGTTTTAGGGTACCTTTCAGAGAGACTAGTTGACATGATTTACTTAAACCAGGGAACTTTTGACTGTCCATATTATGGTGAGAGCCGGTTAATCATAGGCTATGGTCACAACGTAAGAGAAAATTCTAAGTCAAAAAATTCAAGCATTCAAGCATTCAAGCAAAGTAGCAAAACTCGTACCATTCAATAACATCTAAAACTACTGTTGGAAGGAGAGACCCATAAATATTTAGAAACCTTTATAGATATTTAAAAACGAATAAAATTCACATCATGTAGATAATGATAGGTGTGATATATCAGCAATATTTTCGGAAAACGTGCACTCATACTATAGTATATTCAACGCAATAATACTTAGCGACAACTTATAAATAAGGGGGGGCAGCCTAGCTCCTATAGGTATCCACGCTAAGGTCCCACATGCTTCATGATGCCACTTTCGAGGAGGTGCTTCACTTCATTGAAATTAAGGCTCGGAGCATGGATGAAAGTGTTTTGGTATTGATCCAAGTTGCAGGTCACACGGAAGATCATGAATGCTACGATGTGAGCGGTGAGCGGTGAGCAGATCTCGTGAGCAGAAAATCCAAATTTAAAACTCCATTTAACGAAAGTTAGGACCCCTATGACCGTGGATTTTGCACATATTTCAAGTTTAATTTTGGAATTATGAGGCCGATATTTATGGAGTGCCTAATTTTTAGGACCAAAAGTTTCTAAAAACTACCAACGAGGCCCTATGGCCGTGGGAAAATTCAGTGTGGTTGAGAAGATGGTGGACCTATGGGAAGAGGCCTCGGATCCGAGGCCTCTTAGTTGTGGGTAGGTTATGCTTGAAAATCAAAATGTTATGTATATTTGAGTTGGCTACTTGTCTTTGCATTTGGCCATTTCTTGTATGTTCTAGCATGAGGAGGACCTATAGGAAGAGGCCTCGGAACCGAGGCCTCTTAGTTGTGGGTAGGTTATGCTTGAAAATCAAAATGTTATGTATATTTGAGTTGGCTACTTGTCTTTGCATTTGGCCATTTCTTGTATGTTCTAGCATGAGGAGGAGGTTTGGAAAGAGGCCTGGGATCCGAGGCCTCTTTCTTGTGGGTAGGATATGCTTGAGAAATCAAAATGTTAGGTGTATTTGGTTTGGCTACTTGTCTTTAGATTGTCTACTAGTTGACGACCACAAAAGTGTAGTGTTATTTGAGAACAACGACAAGATGCATTCAACAAGACAATTGGAATATTAAAAACCACACCACACTTTATAAATCCAAATACCAATCAATCAAACCAAAAATCAATCAACAATGAGGTTGTCACTACTAGATTCCCTACTTCCAAAGATACTCCCCTCATGGCCGCCCTCATCTGAAGTGGAATCTAAGGTATGGCATTCATTATCCACCTCTGCAAGAAGCTCGAAGAAGTCTAAGGCACGGGGGTCATAACGTGGAGATGGGGTACTAGCTTTGCTAGGAGAAGGTTGTGCCGCTAGTACCATCGCCATATCATGGGCATAGATTGGCAAAGTGAATCCCTTGGTAGGCGTACCAAACACATCTGCTCCAAGGCCAAGTCTGAAAACAAGCATGAAAATTGTAAGAAAGAGGATGGAAAGTGTAAAAGCTGAGTGGACAAGGAAAAGAAGCAACTTAGAAGGTCATCATACTCACTTACTGCGAGGACTCTGGCCTCGATCGCTTCAAGGCCGGCGGCCTCTTCTGCGTGCCTTGTGAAGCCTGCGTGGAAACAACAACAATGGATGGAGCCTTCACCGGATGTTTAACACTCTGAAGTGGCTTAAGGACACGGTTGAAGATGTCCTCGTCCTCCTCGAGAGCAACGATATGGCGCCCAAGTTGCCTGCATGCATGGACAGAAGTCCCTGTTGCAGAGGAATGGTTAGCAAACATAAATAAAAGCAAAGGTAGAAAATGAAAACCAAGATATGATGGCAAGTGAAGTAGGACATACCAACGCCTGCATTAACGTCAACCACGACCTGCCCAATGTCAGTAGTTGCCATGATCAAGGAGGACATGAAAGAAATATCTTTCTCACGGGGACCACGCCAAGCTTTGGAGCCATCCATGAGAGGGGTTGTGGTATAATTCATAATGGCATCATCCATGTCCAGCTCAATGCCAAGAGCCTTGAGCTCATTGGCATCGCGAAGGCGAAATGACGAGTGCCGGGGCTGCTTATCAAGGTCGGATCCAATTGTTTTCGTGGCACGAACAAGTAGCACAATTTGGAAGAGGTTAGTGGTCTTGTCCACATGTTTAGCTGAATGAAGGCGAAGACGGTTGACTCCCAACCACTCCTTAAAGATGGTGAAGCCAAAAGCAGCGAAGTGGTCTTGAATGCTCTCCTTGAAGTCACCATTGTCATCTGGATGAAAGAGGAGGAGAGCTCCATCGTCATGCAGGATCTCATCCGCAAAATCCCAAAGGCAGATTCGCCACTTCTCCAAGTAATCCGGCAACGAATCAACTTCCACGTCTCCATCAAGCCCACCCAATGCAGTAAGTATATCGGGTAACTCCTTGACCGCAGCATCCTCTAGCTGTGAACAAATTCGAGGCCAAATCAGATTTCACAAAAATTGAAGCTATATGGCCTCTTTTCAGACCCCTTACAGGCACGCTCAAACATATGTGAGGACCCGAGTACTGAAACTAAGTTCCTGTCGGATCCGACATACCCCCCCCCCTTGCCTCAAATCACAAATCACGCCCCTTACAAGCCTCACCCTTCAAAGAATTAAGCTATATGGCCTTAAATCAGACCAATTATAAGCCTGCCCCAATCTTAGAAATCAAAAAATAAAGCTATATGGCCTCTTTTCAGACCCCTTACAAACATGCCAGAATCCAACAAATTACAAAATGTAAACATATGTGAGGTCCTGAGTTGAGAACCTAAGGGCCTGTCGGATCCGACATACCCCCCCCTTGCCCCAAATCACAAATCACACCCCTTACAAGCCTGCCCCAATCTTAGAAATCAGAGATTAAAGCTATATGGCCTCTTTTCAGACCCCTTACAAGCATGCCCCTTCAGAGAATTCTCAAATAATTAAGCTATATGGTCTCAAATCAGGACCCCTTATAAGCCTACCCCAATCTTAGAAAATAAAAAATAAAGCTATATGGCTTATTTTCAGACCCCTTAAAGGCACTCCCAAAACCCGAAAATAAAAAATCTAAACCTACATGGCCTCAAATCATACCCCCAACAAGCATACCCCTTACGAGAATGTTTAAAAAGCTAAAGCTACACAACCTCAAATCAGACCCCTTACAAGCCTGCCCCAATCTTAGAATTCAAAAATTAAAGCTATGTGGCCTCTTTTCATACCCCTTACAAGCATACCCCTTCAGAGAATTCTCAAATAATTTAGCTATATGGCCTGAAATCAGAACCCCTTATAAGCCTGCACCAATCTTAAAAATCAAAAACTAAAGATATATGGCCTCAAATCAGACCCCTTAAGAGCATGCCCGAATCCAACAAATTACAAAATGTAAACATATGTGAGGACCCGAGTACTGAAACTAAGGTTCTGTCGGATCCGACAAACCCCCCCCCCCCCCCCTTGCCTCAAATCTCAAATCACACCCCTTACAAGACTCACCCTTCAAAGAATTCCCAAATATTAAAGATATATGGCCTCAAATCAGACCACTTATAACCCTGCCCCAATCTTAGAAAACAAAAAATAAAGCTATGTGGCCTCTTTTCAGACCCCTTACAATCATGCTGAAAACAGATATATCTGCTGAAACAGAGGAGAAGCAGTCAAAAGACTTGCAAACATGAAAGCAGTCAAATCAGACCCCTAACAAGCATACTCCACTCCGAGAATTCTCAAAAATTAAAGCTAGATGGCCTCATATCAGGCCCCTCACAAGCATGCCCGAATCTAAAAAATAAAAAATCTAAACCTTCATGGCCTCCAATCAGACCCCTAAGAAGCCTGCCCCTTCAGAGAATTCTCAAAAATTGAAGCTATATGGCCTTAAATCAGACCCATTACAAGAGTGCCCGAATCTCATAAATCAAAAATCAAAGCTATATGGCCTCAAATTGGACCCCTTACAAGCATGCCTCAATACCACAAATCACAATCCTAAGCCTACATGGCCTCATATTAGGCCCCATAGAGGCACGGCCAAATCTCAAAAATGCACAAAATTATAACAAATGTGAGGTCCCGAGATGTGAGCCCAAGGGCCTGTCGGATCCAACATCCCCCCCTTGCCTCAAATCAGACCCCTAACAAAGCCTGCCCCTATCTTAGAAATCAAAAATGTAGCTATAAGACCTCTTTTCGGACCCCTAAAAGGTACGCCAAATAGCCAATAATCAGAGAATTAATATATATGTGAGGTCCCGATCTATCAACAAAGGGGCCTGTCGGATCCGACAGTACCCCTTTGCTTCAAATTAGACCCCTTACTCCATACAATAATCCCAGAATTCGTAGAAATAAACCTCAATGGCCTCACATCAGACCCATTATTGACACGCCCATATATTAAAAATGCAAAAATTAAAACATTTGTGAGGTCCCGAGCTTTCAACCCAAGGGCATGTCGGATCCGACAGACCTCCCTTCCCCCAACTGAAACCTCTAACAAGCTTGCCTTAAACTTAGAAATCAAAAAAATAAAGCTTTATGGCATCTTCTCGGACCCTTTAGAAGCATACCCCACGTTCAAAAATCAAAAGTCTACACCTACATGGCCTCACATCGGGACCCTTACAAGGATGCCCCAATCCCAGAAATCACAATCCTAAGCCTACATGGCCCCATATTAGGCCACATAGAGGCTCGGCCAAATCTCAAAAATCACAAAATTATAACAATTGTGAGGTCCCGACATGTCAGCCCAAGGGCCTGTCGGATCCGACAACCCCCCCTTGCCTCAAATCAGACCTCTACCTACAAGACCCCAATCCCAAAACTCCCAAAATTTCAACCTAAATGGCCTCAAAGCAGAGCCTCCCGAATCTCAAAATTCTGAAATTTATACCAAATGTGAGGTCCCCAGTTCTGAACCAAAGGGCCTGTCGGATCCGACAACCCCCCCTTGCCTCAAATCAGACCTCTACCTACAAGACCCCAATCCCAAAACTCCCAAAATTTCAACCTAAATGGCCTCAAAGCAGAGCCTCCCGAATCTCAAAATTTTGAAATTTATACCAAATGTGAGGTCCCCAGTTCTGAACCAAAGGGCCTGTCGGATCCGACAACCCCCCCTTGCCTCAAATCAGACCTCTACCTACAAGACCCCAATCCCAAAACTCCCAAAATTTCAACCTAAATGGCCTCAAAGCAGAGCCTCCCGAATCTCAAAATTCTGAAATTTATACCACATGTGAGGTCCCGAGATGTGAGCCCAAGGGCCTGTCGGATCCGACAACCCCCCCTTGCCTCAAATCAGACCTCTACCTACAAGACCCCAATCCCAAAACTCCCAAAATTTCAACCTAAATGGCCTCAAAGCAGAGCCTCCCGAATCTCAAAATTTTGAAATTTATACCAAATGTGAGGTCCCCAGTTCTGAACCAAAGGGCCTGTCGGATCCGACAACCCCCCCTTGCCTCAAATCAGACCTCTACCTACAAGACCCCAATCCCAAAACTCCCAAAATTTCAACCTAAATGGCCTCAAAGCAGAGCCTCCCGAATCTCAAAATTTTGAAATTTATACCAAATGTGAGGTCCCCAGTTCTGAACCAAAGGGCCTGTCGGATCCGACAACCCCCCCTTGCCTCAAATCAGACCTCTACCTACAAGACCCCAATCCCAAAACTCCCAAAATTTCAACCTAAATGGCCTCAAAGCAGAGCCTCCCGAATCTCAAAATTCTGAAATTTATACCAAATGTGAGGTCCCGAGATGTGAGCCCAAGGGCCTGTCGGATCCGACAACCCCCCCTTGCCTCAAATCAGACCTCTACCTACAAGACCCCAATCCCAAAACTCCCAAAATTTCAACCTAAATGGCCTCAAAGCAGAGCCTCCCGAATCTCAAAATTTTGAAATTTATACCAAATGTGAGGTCCCCAGTTCTGAACCAAAGGGCCTGTCGGATCCGACAACCCCCCCTTGCCTCAAATCAGACCTCTACCTACAAGACCCCAATCCCAAAACTCCCAAAATTTCAACCTAAATGGCCTCAAAGCAGAGCCTCCCGAATCTCAAAATTTTGAAATTTATACCAAATGTGAGGTCCCCAGTTCTGAACCAAAGGGCCTGTCGGATCCGACAACCCCCCCTTGCCTCAAATCAGACCTCTACCTACAAGACCCCAATCCCAAAACTCCCAAAATTTCAACCTAAATGGCCTCAAAGCAGAGCCTCCCGAATCTCAAAATTCTGAAATTTATACCAAATGTGAGGTCCCCAGTTCTGAACCAAAGGGCCTGTCGGATCCGACAACCCCCCCTTGCCTCAAATCAGACCTCTACCTACAAGACCCCAATCCCAAAACTCCCAAAATTTCAACCTAAATGGCCTCAAAGCAGAGCCTCCCGAATCTCAAAATTTTGAAATTTATACCAAATGTGAGGTCCCCAGTTCTGAACCAAAGGGCCTGTCGGATCCGACAACCCCCCCTTGCCTCAAATCAGACCTCTACCTACAAGACCCCAATCCCAAAACTCCCAAAATTTCAACCTAAATGGCCTCAAAGCAGAGCCTCCCGAATCTCAAAATTCTGAAATTTATACCAAATGTGAGGTCCCCAATTCTGGATCAAAGGGCCTGTCGGATCCGACACCCCCCCCCCCTTGCCTCAAATCAGACCTATAACTATAAGACCCCAATCCTAAAATTCCCAAAATTTCAACCTAAATGGCCTCAAATCAGAGCCTTCAGAAGCATACCCCACTACTTGAATTCGGAAATCTAAACCTACATGGCATCTTACTAGGCCCCTCTCAGGCACTCCCCAATCTCAAAAATCTGAAATTTATACCAAATGTGAGGTCCCCAGTTCTGAACCAAAGGGCCTGTCGGATCCGACAGCCCCCCCCCCCGCTTCACTGAGGCGCTGTGAACGGGCCTTGTGTGGTCGCGGGCATGGTGGATCCGGGCCGTTGATCCACCAAGGCCCATCCAAGGGCCTTAGTGGTCCTAGGTGGCGGGGGGCGGGGGGTGATGCTTGCCACCAAGGTGGGTGGGGGCGGGGGTGGTGTTTGCCACCAAGGCGGGGTGGGGCCGTGGGCCTCATGTCTTTTTTCGGGGAGGCCAGCTTTAGGGTCTTGTCGGGGCTAGGTGGCTAAGCGGGCTCGGTGGCTAGGCGGATTAGGCAGCTAGGTAGGCTTATTTTCTAAGTGGCTTGGCCTACTTACTAAATAACTATTTGGTTAGGCTTACTTAATAGGTGGCTAGGCCCACTTACTAAATAACTAGTTGCTTAGGCTTACTTACTACGTGGCTAGGCCCACTAACTAAATAACTAGTTGCTTAGGCTTACTTACTACGTGGCTAGGCCCACTTACTAAATAACTAGTTGTTTAGGCTTACTTACTAGGTGGCTAGGCCCACTTACTAAATAACTAGTTGCTTAGGCATACTTACTAGGTGGCTAGTAAGTAAGCCTAAGCAACTAGTTATTTAGTAAGTGGGCCTAGCCACCTATTAAGTAAGCCTAACCAAGTAGTTATTTAGTAAGTAGGCCAAGTCACTTAGAAAATAAGCCTACCTAGCTGCCTAATCCGCCTAGCCACCGAGCCCGCTTAGCCACCTAGCCCCGACAAGACCCTAAAGCTGGCCTCCCCGAAAAAAGACATGAGGCCCACGGCCCCACCCCGCCTTGGTGGCAAACACCACCCCCGCCCCCACCCACCTTGGTGGCAAGCACCACCCCCCGCCCCCCGCCACCTAGGACCACTAAGGCCCTTGGATGGGCCTTGGTGGATCAACGGCCCGGATCCACCATGCCCGCGACCACTCAAGGCCCGTTCACAGCGCCTCAGTGACGCGGGGGGGGGGGCTGTCGGATCCGACAGGCCCTTTGGTTCAGAACTGGGGACCTCACATTTGGTATAAATTTCAGATTTTTGAGATTGGGGAGTGCCTGAGAGGGGCCTAGTAAGATGCCATGTAGGTTTAGATTTCTGAATTCAAGTAGTGGGGTATGCTTATGAAGGCTCTGATTTGAGGCCATTTAGGTTGAAATTTTGGGAATTTTAGGATTGGGGTCTTGTAGTTAGAGGTCTGATTTGAGGCAAGGGGGGGTGTCGGATCCGACACGCCCTTTGATCCAGAATTGGGGACCTCACATTTGGTATAAATTTCAGATTTTTGAGATTGGGGAGTGCCTGAGAGGGGTCCGATTTGTCTCCATATAGGCTTAGGATTGTGATTTCTGGGATTGGGGCATCCTTGTAAGGGTCCCGATGTGAGGCCATGTAGGTGTAGACTTTTGATTTCTGAACGTGGGGTATGCTTCTAAGGGGTCCGAGAAGATGCCATAAAGCTTTATTTTTTTGATTTCTAAGTTTAAGGCAGGCTTGCTAGAGGTTTCAGTTGGGGGAAGGGGGGTCTGTCGGATCCGACATGCCCTTGGGTTGAAAGCTCGGGACCTCACAAATGTTTTAATTTTTGCATTTTTAATATATGGGCGTGTCAGTAAGGGGTCTGATGTGAGGCCATTGAGGTTTATTTCTACGAATTCTGGGATTATTGTATGGAGTAAGGGGTCTAATTTGAAGCAAAGGGGAACTGTCGGATCCGACAGGCCCCTTTGTTGATAGATCGGGACCTCACATATATATTAATTCTCTGATTATTGGCTATTTGGCGTACCTTTTAGGGATCCGAAAAGAGGTCTTATAGCTATTATTTTTGATTTCTAAGATAGGGGCAGGCTTTGTTAGGGGTCTGATATGAGGCAAGGGGGGGGGGGGTGTCGGATCCGACATGCCCTTGGGCTCACATCTCGGGACCTCACATTTGTTATAATTTTGTGCATTTTTGAGATTTGGCCGTGCCTCTATGGGGCCTAATATGAGGCCATGTAGGCTTAGGATTGTGATTTGTGGTATTGAGGCATGCTTGTAAGGGGTCCAATTTGAGGCCATATAGCTTTGATTTTTGATATATGAGATTCGGGCACTCTTGTAATGGGTCTGATTTAAGGCCATATAGCTTCAATTTTTGAGAATTCTCGGAGTGGGGTATGCTTGTTAGGGGTCTAATTGGCGGCCATGTAGGTTTAGATTTCTGAATTCTAGTAGAGGGGCATGCTTGTAAGGGGTAGTTAGGGGTCTGATTTGAGGCAAGGGGGGGATGTCGGATCCGACAGGCCCTTGGGCTCACATGTCGGGACCTCACAATTGTTATAATTTTGTGATTTTTGAGATTTGGCCGAGCCTCTATGTGGCCTAATATGGGGCCATGTAGGCTTAGGATTGTGATTTCTGGGATTGAGGCATGCTTGTGAGGGGTCCAATTTGAGGCCATATAGCTTTGATTTATGGGATTCGGGCACTCTTGTAAGGGGTCTGATTTAAGGCCATATAGCTTCAATTTTTGAGAATTCTCTGAAGGGGCAGGCTTCTTAGGGGTCTGATTGGAGGCCATGAAGGTTTAGATTTTTTATTTTTTAGATTCGGGCATGCTTGTGAGGGGCCTGATATGAGGCCATCTAGCTTTAATTTTTGAGAATTCTCGGAGTGGAGTATGCTTGTTAGGGGTCTGATTTGACTGCTTTCATGTTTGCAAGTCTTTTGACTGCTTCTCCTCTGTTTCAGCAGATATATCTGTTTTCAGCATGATTGTAAGGGGTCTGAAAAGAGGCCACATAGCTTTATTTTTTGTTTTCTAAGATTGGGGCAGGGTTATAAGTGGTCTGATTTGAGGCCATATATCTTTAATATTTGGGAATTCTTTGAAGGGTGAGTCTTGTAAGGGGTGTGATTTGAGATTTGAGGCAAGGGGGGGGGTTTGTCGGATCCGACAGAACCTTAGTTTCAGTACTCGGGTCCTCACATATGTTTACATTTTGTAATTTGTTGGATTCGGGCATGCTCTTAAGGGGTCTGATTTGAGGCCATATATCTTTAGTTTTTGATTTTTAAGATTGGTGCAGGCTTATAAGGGGTTCTGATTTCAGGCCATATAGCTAAATTATTTGAGAATTCTCTGAAGGGGCATGCTTGTAAGGGGTATGAAAAGAGGCCACATAGCTTTAATTTTTGAATTCTAAGATTGGGGCAGGCTTGTAAGGGGTATGATTTGAGGTTGTGTAGCTTTAGCTTTTTAAACATTCTCGTAAGGGGTATGCTTGTTGGGGGTATGATTTGAGGCCATGTAGGTTTAGATTTTTTATTTTCGGGTTTTGGGAGTGCCTTTAAGGGGTCTGAAAATAAGCCATATAGCTTTATTTTTTATTTTCTAAGATTGGGGTAGGCTTATAAGGGGTCCTGATTTGAGACCATATAGCTTAATTATTTGAGAATTCTCTGAAGGGGCATGCTTGTAAGGGGTCTGAAAAGAGGCCATATAGCTTTAATCTCTGATTTCTAAGATTGGGGCAGGCTTGTAAGGGGTGTGATTTGTGATTTGGGGCAAGGGGGGGGGTATGTCGGATCCGACAGGCCCTTAGGTTCTCAACTCGGGACCTCACATATGTTTACATTTTGTAATTTGTTGGATTCTGGCATGTTTGTAAGGGGTCTGAAAAGAGGCCATATAGCTTTATTTTTTGATTTCTAAGATTGGGGCAGGCTTATAATTGGTCTGATTTAAGGCCATATAGCTTAATTCTTTGAAGGGTGAGGCTTGTAAGGGGCGTGATTTGTGATTTGAGGCAAGGGGGGGGGGTATGTCGGGTACGCCTACTTGAAGGGTGAACGGTCTGGCACTGGCCCAGGAAAAGAAGAACTCCGCCTTCGTGCTGCACAACGATCCGGTGATGCCAAGAGAATTGTTGCAGCCCTCGAGCACATGCCTGGAGCAGAGCATTGGTGCACCTGCAAACCCTAACTCGAAGGAGAGGAGGTCTTTGGCACCACCAAGCGCAAACTTGATATGTCCCCTGGTTCTGATCAAGATTCACATAGACCCGACAAGGTCAGCTTCTCTCATCCACGAATGAGCACTAGGTCAACCAAGGCACGCACTGATTCTGCCACACCATCATACCTGCCCCTCACACAATCTCCTAAGAAATCGATTCCACAACGGGTCACCCACGTCAATAACATTCAGGAGACCCACTGCGATGTCTCCAAGTGGCACATTTTTAGACTGCCCAAGACTTCCGCCAAGGCCTGCTTCGCCATGCAAGCTCGCACAAAGACCAAGTGCACCCAGAAGATCGTTCGGCATGGTAAAAGTACTCCAGCTCCTACGTACACCGGCTACATGCGCGACTACAAGAAGAACAAGGAATTCTTGACACAGTTCTCCTTCTGCAACGACGACATTGAGAGATGTGTCAAAGGCACTAGGAGGAAGTGGATGCAGCACCGTCCGGATGTCCCGGACGTATGGCCTGTCCTCATTGGGACAAACCTCACTCTCCAGGAGGTTTTGGCCCTTGAAGAAGGGGGATTCCAACTTCAGCAGCGTCAAAATGTGTCACCCAGAAGACTCTTCGGCGACTCCTCCAATGTTGCTTCATCCATGGCCGAACTCCCTACCCCGGCCCAAGCCGATCAATACCCTACGCTGAGGTTTGGAAAAAAGATCCGGTGCAGTAACAACGGACCATGCATCCAACAACGCAACAAATGGGAGTCAACCCTCAACGTCGACGGTCAAATCACCTCCGTCACAATGATACCTCACCTAGGGATCGAGTGCATCATTCTGTTCCAATCCCGAAAGAAGGCTAAGGTTGAAGAGTACCGTATCACTATCAACACCTTCCCGTCGTGTACGTGCCCGGATTTCGTGGAGATGTCAGCAAGAGCACTTGGGAAGCGGCGCCCTTGGGTGAACTGCAAGCACTTGTACTTCATCTTCCGTGTGACCTGCAACTTGGATCAATACCAAGACACTTTCATCCATGCTTCGAGCCTTAGTTTCAATGAAGTGAAGCACCTCCTCGAAAGTGGCATCATGAAGCATGTGGGACCTTAGCGTGGATACCTATAGGAGCTAGGCTGCCCCCCCTTATTTATAAGTTGTCGCTAAGTATTATTGCGTTGAATATACTATAGTATGAGTGCACGTTTCCGAAAATATCGCTGATATATCAGACCTATCATTATCTACATGATGTGAATTGTATTCGTTTTTAAATATGTATAAAGGTTTCTAAATATTTATGGGTCTCTCCTTCCAACAGTAGTTTTAGATGTTATTGAATGGTACGAGTTTTGCTACTTTGCTTGAATGCTTGAATGCTTGAATTTTTTGACTTAGAATTTTCTCTTACGTTATGACCATAGCCTATGATTAACCAGCTCTCACCATAATATGGACAGTCAAAAGTTCCCTGGTTTACGTAAATCATGTCAATTAGTCTCTCTGAAAGGTACCCTAAAACCAAGTCTCTGTCCTGAAAGCCCTCAAAATTTGCACGGAAATAGGTCCATCATTTTTACTAAAAAAAGAGATCCCACGATTTTTCTATTTATATTTTCTAAATTTGGAAATTTTATTACTATAATTGGAAAGCGTTGACTTTTTTTTGCTCACCGTGAGCAGATTTTCTGCTCACCGCTCACCGCTCGCGTCCCACCGCTCACACGGTAGCGTCGTTGGGGCTGACGTGAGGGCTGGGATGGGTTTTTTTTTAAATTTCTAGCTAATGTGCTTGTGGGAGAGGGCTTAAGGGGCCTTAGAGGTTGTCTTTTTGTTGAAATAGATTTGATTTTGATTATGGGCTCGGGTTGATGTGAGGGTTTGTATGGTTGTATTCTGTGAGATTTCTAGTTAGGGTTCAAATGAAAGAGCTGTGAAGGGGGGCTTGAGAGGTTAGTTCTGGTTGAAGAAGATTTGATTTTGATTATGGGTGAGGGCTGATGTGAGGGCTTGTATGGTTGTATTATGTGAATTTTTTGGTTAGGGTGCAAATGAGAGAGCTGTGAAGGGGGGTTGAGAGGTTAGCTCTGGTTGAAGAAGATTTGATTTTGCTTATGGGTGAGGGCTGATGTGAGGGCTTGTATGGTTTTTTTTCTGGAATTTATGGTTAGTTGCTAATGAGAGAGCTTTGAAGGGGGGCTTGAGAGGTTAGATCTGGTTGAAATAGATTTGATTTTGATTATGGGCTCGGGCTGATGTGAGGGCTTGTATGGTTGTATTCTGTGAGATTTTTAGTTAGGGTTCAAATGAGAGAGCTTTGAAGGGGGGCTTAGAGGCTTCGAATTTGTTGAAATTGATTTGATTTTGGTTATGGATGAGGGCTGAGGTGAGGGCTTGTATGGTTTAATTTTTGAATTTCAGGTTAAGGTGCTAGTGGGAGAACTCCAAAGGGAGGGCCCTGGGCCTCTGTCGGATCCGACAGCCCCAGGGTAGCCACCTTGGGGACCTCTCAAGATATTGTTTTTGCTTCAATTTGGGCTGAGGTGAGGGCTGACGTGAGGGCTGGGATGTTTTCTTTTTCAAATTTTCTAGCTAAGGTGCTTGTGGGGAAGGGGTTAGCGGGGGTTAGATGTATTCATTTTATTGAAATCGATTTGATTTTGCATATGGGCTCGGGCTTGTATGGTTGTATATTGTGAAATTTCTGGTTAGGGGGCTAATGAGAGAGGTTTGAAGGGGGGCTTAGAGGCTTGTCTTTTGTTGAAATTTATTTGATTTTGGATATGGATGAGGGCTGAGGTGAGGGCTTGTATGGTTTTAATTTTTGAATTTCTGGTTAGGGGGCTAATGAGAGAGGTTTGAAGGGGGGCTTAGAGGCTTGTTTTTAGTTGAAATTGATTTGATTTTGGATATGGATGAGGGCTGAGGTGAAGGCTTGTATGGTTTTAATTTTTGAATTTCTGGTTAGGGGGCTAATGAGAGAGGTTTGAAGGGGGGGCTTAGAGGCTTGTTTTTAGTTGAAATTGATTTGATTTTGGATATGGATGAGGGCTGAGGTGAAGGCTTGTATGGTTTTAATTTTTGAATTTCTGGTTAGGGGGCTAATGAGAGAAGTTTGAAGGGGGGCTTAGAGGTTTGTTTTTTGTTAAATTTGATTTGATTTTGCTTTGCAAAAGGGCTGATGCGTGGGCTCGTATGGTTTTAATTTTTGAATTTCTGGTTAAGGTGCTAGTGGGAGAGCTCCAAAGGGAGGGCCCTAGGCCTCTGTCGGATCCGACAGCCCATTGGTGGCCACCTTGGGGACCTCTCAAGATATATTTTTTTGCTTCAATTTGGTATGGATGAGGGCTGAGGTGAGGGCTTGTATGGTTTTAATTTCTGAATTTCCTAGCTAAGGTGCTTGTGGGAGAGCTCCAAAGGGAGGGCCCTAGGCCTCTGTCGGATCCGACAGCCCATTGGAAGCCATCTCGGGGACCTCTCAATTTATTTATTTTGTTTCAATTTGGTCTCAGGTGAGGGCTGAGGTGAGGGCTTGTATGGTTTTTTTTCCAAATTTTTTAGCTAATGTGCTTGTGGGAGAGGGCTTAGTGGGCTTAGAGGTTTGTTGTTTGTTGAATTTGATTTGATTTTGCTTATGGTTGAGGGCTATTGTGAGGGCTTTTTGGGTTGTATTTTGTGAAATCTCGGGTTAGGGTGCTAATGAGAGAGGTTTGAAGGGGGCCTAAGAGGTTAATTTTTAGTTGAAATTGATTTGATTTTGCTTTGAGAAAGGGCTTATGTGTGGGCTTGTTTTGTTTTATTTCGTGAATTTTCTGGTTAGGGGGCTAGTGGGAGAAGGCTTAGGGGGGCTTTGAGGTTTTCTTTTTGTTGAAATAGATTTGATTTAGCTTATGGGCTCGGGCAGATGTGAGGGCTTGGATGGTTTTTTTTCTGGAATTTCTGGTTAAGGTGCTAGTGGGAGAGCTTTGAAGGGGGCTTAGAGGTTTGCTTTGGTTGAAATTGATTTGCCTTTGCTTATGGGTGAGGGCGGGTATGGTTTTTTTTAAATTTTCTAGCTAGTGTGCTAGTGGGAGCGGGCTGAAGTGATGGCTTGAGAGGTTTGTTTTAGTTGCAAATGATTTGACTTTGCTTTTGGGAGATGTCAAATGGGTTCCCACTTCGGAACCTTTTAAAGTGGTCATTCTTATGCATATTTTGTTCATTTGGATGGTCCTCACCTTTGTAACTAATTGCTTCTCAGGAGATCATTGAGATGGTGGGGGATGGAGAGTCTTTGGATGTTGGGGTTCGCAATGGTGCTAAGTCATCCCTTAGTGTTGAGGAGCATAAGGAGCAAGGGTCTCCATTGTCACTTGCTGAAAATATTGGGCTTACACCAGGTAGTAGAAAACCCCATACACCCGGGATGCCACTCTGCGGCTCACCTGCAGAATCGGATGTCGGTGTTCGTGCAATGGAGTATCGGATTCGCCACAATTTAAAGAAAGATAGCTTCTCAGTTGTTGAGGGCATGAGGATACAACCGGTAGAAAAGTCCTCTATGAGAATCCCCCTCTGCAGGTTGATTCACATGCCATTGGTTCGCCCAACCCTCCGCAGCGACGTTACAAAGCTCATGGCGGCATTTCAATTTGGATACCGAGCTGGGTCTGCCACTTTGTACGTGTCTACTACAAATGAGTCTGGAGATAATCGATTCATTTCTGCGAAAGACAGGCGTGAATGGGGAGAGCTTTGGGTTGCAGAAAATGATAAGTTTGAGTCTTTTCTACGCGCGGATAAGGACTTGATGAGCCTCAGTGGATGTATGTTCTTCGTGTATGATGGTAACCACCGCTTGCTTGCTTGGAAGGAGTGTATCGAATCAGATCACAAGGACGATGCACTCTGGTATGAGAAGCATGGTTGCCCAGAATGTGTTGTCCTCGACACAACGGGTGGGCGTGGGGACGTCCTTAACGCAATGCACGACATCAACAAGTAAGTATGTTAGTTTTTCAAATTGTTTTTTCCTTCATTTTTTGATTGGCATCTAATGGCATTTGTCTCAACCGCAACAGGGCTAACCAGACCGCTCACGTTAAAACTAGCCTCGTACACACTCTACACCGCATTCAAAAATACGGTTCGTATGATCTTAGCTACTACCAGCCATTATTGACCGAGGAGCAATTCCAAGCATGCAAGAGCAGAGGCCCCAAGAGCCCTTGGTACCCGCTGACCCAAGACCTTATGGTGTCCTTCATTTTCAATGTAAGTCACTCCAAATTCCTCAACCTTCTACTTCGCATTCATTACTCTTAGTCATGATCTTACAATTTCGAATATATGTTCAGCAAGAGATAGCCGATGCGGTAGATGAGGCAGCCCAAATCTACAAGGAGGAAGTTCCTCCAGAGGAGCAATCTGGGAACGGGTTGGGTGAGGTATTGGACGGTGTGATTAAGAAGACGACTGAGGAACTTGGGCACAAGTTTAACAAACAACAATCAATCGCAAACCCCGCCCTTGGAAAACAGTTCCTAGAGGAGGTACGTTTTGGTTGAATTAAATTTGAATGTCCTTATGGGAAAGGTCCTTATTGTTGAGGGCTATTGTGAGGGCTTGTATGGTTGTATTTTGTGGAATTTCAGGTTGGGGGGCTAATGAGAGAGCTTTGAAGGGGCGCTTAGAGGCTTCGAATTTGTTGAAATTGATTTGATTTTGGTTATGGATGAGGGTTGAGGTAAGGGCTTGTATGGTTTTAATTTTTGAATTTATGGTTAGGGGGCTAATGAGAGAGGTTTGAAGGGGGGCTTAGAGGTTTGTTTTTTGTTAAATTTGATTTGATTTTGCTTTGCGAAAGGGCTAATGCGTGGGCTCGTATGGTTTTAATTTTTGAATTTCTGGTTAAGGTGCTAGTGGGAGAGCTCCAAAGGGAGGGCCCTGGGCCTCTGTCGGATCCGACAGCCCCAGGGTAGCCACCTTGGGGACCTCTCATGTTATTTTTTTTGCTTCAATTTGGTCTGAGGTGAGGGCTGACGTGAGGGCTGGGATGGTTTTTTTTTCGCATTTTCTAGCTAAGGTGCTTGTGGGGGAGGGCTTAGGGGGGCTTAGAGGTATTCATTTTGTTGAAATCGATTTGATTTAGCTTATTGTTGAGGGCTATTGTGAGGGCTTGTATGGTTGTATTTTGAGAAATTTCTGGTTAGGGTGCTATTGAGAGAGGTTTGAAGGGGGCCTAAGAGGTTAGTTTTTAGTTGAAATAGATTTGATTTGAATGTGCTTATGGGAGAGGTCTCAAGTGAGGGCTTACTGCTAGCATTCTTTGCAGCACTTTCTGAGAATATATTCTCAAATTTACTTCGCCTTCTTTTTTGATTGCAAGTGTTTCAGATTACTAGGCATTATAGCGCCCACCATTCTCAAAAGATTGAGATGACATTGGAGAAATTGCAACTTATTGCCACAGCTGCAGTGGAGCCAGAGTATAAAGTCCGTTGGTTAAAGTGGTGGAACAGTGGAAGTTTCAATCGTGAAGCTATCCGGTTTCCCAAAAGTCCTGCAAGCGAGGATACCTTGAAACCTTGGCTCAATAAAGCTGCGTTTTGGGCAGGGGTACGTCTATACTCCTTATCCATCCTTACCTTTCAACTCTTCCTATTGTGCCAATTCTTATCTTGGCCTTGAATTTATCCACACCTAGAGGATGCCGCGGTCAAGGAGTTACCCGATATACTTAATGCCTTGGGTGGGCTTGACGGAGACGTGGAAGTTGATTCATTGCCGGATTACTTTGAGAAGTGGCGAATCTGTCTCTGGGATAAGGCGTTCATTGGTCACTTCTCAGGGTCAGATATCTACGGAAAGGGGACGTGGTGGAAGGATGTCAAAGGCGCTGACAACATTGTCAAGCGCTTAATCTGTAGGTACGTTAGTTGGAAAATCTTGTGTTCACCTCATTTATTTTAAACCATGTCACCAAAAATCCTCCACCCTTCGATTTCGTCCTAGCCCGAGTGGAAAAGTTTATAATGACATGTAGAGACTTCTCTCTTTGTAACCCAATATATAATTCCAATCTACCCTTGGAATATACACAACTTGATTAACACCACACTATGTAGTTTTACATTCTTTAATGTCGGGCAAGGTTATATCCTTAGCCTTTTCTAATGTCCACCCGGCCGCTTTGGCCACGCATGCCTTCAAAGATATCCCTCTTGTGAATCGATTCCTTGCCGTCGACTCCACACTACTACATGAGTTCTCGCTTATTGATTCCGTGCTTTCACATGTCATCGTGGTTGATTCCGTATTGGTACATGACACTTTGCTTGTGGATTCCATGAGCACATAGGCTTTAAATACAAGTATTAAAAAATACTTATATACTTATCCTTGCCCTTCCTTCTCTAAGTTCTTCTTGATGTAAATCTCTATCAATGTCTTCCTACTAAACTTCAGAATAGTATAACTCCCACCCAACTTATGTTTTTCAAGTGAAATTTGGTACACTTATTAAGTACCTTATAAAAAATCTCCACACCAAATTTTGGCACAAACAGAGTTCATATGCAAAAGTTATGCATGAAATTCTAACTCTAACTACTTAGTATGAATGCTGTGATAAAGCATCGGGTCATTAAAACTCTAATAACTTCCAACTCCTACGTCCAATCAATCTAAAATTTTGACACAAGATAGATATATAAGTTCAAAAGGTAGTGTCAAATTTTGGTATCCATATCTATAACCCTCTAAGAGATACATATTTTCAAACTTTGCTGCTTTGTTCCTAGACACCCTCCCCTTCAACTTTTAATAACTCTTTCATCCCGATGACTGAAGGTCTCAAATTTTTACCACAACTCCCATACTTTATAATAAACAATCCCTCAAATTTTCATACCCATTGAACACTCTGATCATCCATAATTGACAAATCTCTCACTATAAAGTTCTGCTCAAGTACATAACTAATAAAACACTACAAGTAATGCACCTAGTACAATCTAGTCACTCTAAATGCCACAAGTTTAAACAAGTTTGAACTCTCTCACTTCAATATGAATCTCAATGCAACAAATTGAAATTTACAATCAAACTCCAAATTCCTTAAACCCAATCTACTTCTAACAAGAGGTCAATCCCTCTTCAAGGCTAAATAGCCTTGGCTCTTCTCCTAAGAACTAAGCACATACATGTGCTCCTATCTTGCTTCCCACACACCCACACTTATAACCCGTGGGGTGCTTAAGGAGCACGAAGGAAAGAGAGGATGAATGAGGGAAGAATGAGGGATTATATAGTGAGTTGAGAGGGAGAGAGGGCATGAGATAAGGATAGGGTGAGAGGATTAGAGCCTCCAATCACAACCCTTTAACCTTCTCCTTCTAAGTAGGGACTCATCCCATCCACAAGGCTCTCGATAAGCCTTCGAAATCTCCTCCTACTTTGTAGGCTCTCATCTAATTTCCTAAGCCTTCCTCCCTCAAATAATCAACAAAGATCCTAATTCAAACATTTAACTAACCTTGGCTTTCTACCTACCACACTTTACCAAGGTATGTCCTCATACTACTTAAATCCACTCCACACAAGCCTAATGCTTCAAACTTAGCTTTCTTCAAGCTTCACTCTTTTTATATTTTTGTGAATAATCATAAATCAACAAAACACTACTTGTAATGTTTTACAAATGTTAACAACACATGTGGACATCAATTTGGGCTCACAAACCATTTGTTTTCTAAGTTGCTAATTGGCCTCGCTCCTTCGTTGTCAAGGTACATCAAGCACGAGCTCTTCAAGAAGAAGGCTTTGAAGAAGCTCCCTCCGTTTCTTGATGCATGGTCTGATTCCTCTTCACCTACCTTCATATTTTCCCCGGCTCAAAAGCGCAACTTCTCCCTCCCGCATCTCCGCGAGTGTTGTTGGTACTTGGAATGTAAGAGGACGTGGCAACCGGATGAGGAGGCGGAGTTGAAGGTTCGGCTCTCCGGTGGAGAGCCTTCCCTGCCTCCTGCTCAAAGCGATGAGGTTGTTCTCCTTGACAGTCAACTTCCGGAGGCGGATGAGGTTGTTGCGACTGTCGATGAGGCCAACACACAGAAGTCCAAGAGGAGGAAGCGTGCAACTCAAGACGAATCATCACTCAAGAAGCGCGCGAGGAAGCTCACGACTGTGGAGGATGATCCCCCTCCCCCTGCTTCACATGAGGCGGCAGTTGCATCTACTCCATCTCTTAGTGAAGTTCCTACTCTATCCAGGCCACCTCCTCCGCCCATTCTTTCATCTGCTAGGCGTCCTCCCGTTGTTTTAGAATGCATCTTGAATGCCTCTATCCTTCATCAACGTCGTCATTTTCAGGAGGTTTCCAACTTCATTCTTTCTCTTCCACCCTCCTATCCGCGGAAAGCTCTAGGCGTTGCGAGGTCAGATGTGGGCATGGCTGATCTTGTCATTGCCGACATCCCGGAGAACCTGCCTGTACCCAATGTCTCCGATCCTTCCTATAGTGTACCTTCCTGGAATGCATTGGATACCGATTTTCTAGGTGAGCTCTTCGATTTTGCGGATGAGATCATGCATGACGATGGAGCTCTCCTCCTCTTTCATGCAGATGACAATGGTGACTTCAAAGAGAGCATTCAAGACCACTTCGCTGCTTTTGGGTTCACGATCTTTAAGGAGTGGCTGGGAGTCAACCGTCTTCGCCTTCATTCAGCTAAACATGTGGACAAGACCACCAACCTCTTCCATGTTGTCTTACTTGTTCGTGCCACCAAAACAATTGGATCCGACCTTGATAAGCGGCCCCGGCACTCGTCATTCCGCCTTCGCGATGCCAATGAGCTCAAGGCTCTTGGCATTGAGCTCGATATGGATGATGCGATTATGAATTATACCGTAACTCCTCTCATGGACGGCTCCAAAGCTTGGCGTGGTCCCCGGGAGAAAGATATTTTTTTCATGTCCTCCTTGATAATGGCCACTACGGACATTGGACAGGTTGTGGTGGACGTTAATGCGGGCGTTGGTATGTCCTACTTCACTTGCCACCATATCCAAGTTTTCAATTTCTAAGTTTTTTTTTTTTCCTTTGCTAACATTTCCTCCGCAACAGGGACTTCTATCCATGCATGCAGGCAGCTTGGGCGCCATATCGTTGCTCTTGAGGAGGATGAGGACACCTTCAACCGTGTCCTTAAGCCACTTAAGAGTGTTAAGCCTGCGGTGAAGGCTCCATCCATTGTTGTTGTTTCACGCAGGCTTCACAAGGCACGCAGAAGAGGCCGCCGGCCTTGAAGCGATCGAGGCCAAAGTCCTCGCAGTAAGTGAGTATGATGACCTTCTAAGTTGCTTCTTTTCCTTGTCCACTTAGCTTTTACATTTTCCATCCTTTTTCTTACAATTTTCATGCTTGTTTTCAGACTTGGCCTTGGAGCGGATGTGTTTGGTACGCCTACCAAGGGATTCTCTTTGCCAATCTATGCCCATGATATGGCGATGGTACTAGCGGCACAACCTTCTCCTAGCAAAGCTAGTACCCCGTCTCCACGTTATGACCCCCGTGCCTTAGACTTCTTCGATGTTCTTGCAGAGGTGGATAATGAATGCCATACCTTAGATTCCTCTTCAGATGAGGGCGGCCATGAGGGGAGTATCTTTGGAAGTAGGGAATCTAGTAGTGACAACGTCATTGTTGATTGATTTTTGGTTTGATTGATTGGTATTTGGATTTATAAAGTGTGGTGTGGTTTTCAATATTCCAATTATCTTGTTGAATGCATCTTGTCGTTGTTCTCAAATAACACTACACTTTTGTGGTCGTCAACTAGTATACAATCTAAAGACAAGTAGCCAAACCAAATACACATAACATTTTGATTTCTCAAGCATATCCTACCCACAAAAAAGAGGCCTCGGATCCGAGGCCTCTTTCCAAACCTCCTCCTCATGCTAGAACATACAAGAAATGGCCAAATGCAAAGACAAGTAGCCAACTCAAATATACATAACATTTTGATTTTCAAGCATAACCTACCCACAACTAAGAGGCCTCGGTTCCGAGGCCTCTTCCTATAGGTCCTCCTCATGCTAGAACATACAAGAAATGGCCAAATGCAAAGACAAGTAGCCAACTCAAATATACATAACATTTTGATTTTCAAGCATAACCTACCCACAACTAAGAGGCCTCGGATCCGAGGCCTCTTCCCATAGGTCCACCATCTTCTCAACCACACTGAATTTTCCCACGGCCATAGGGCCTCGTTGGTAGTTTTTAGAAACTTTTGGTCTTAAAAATTAGGCACTCCATAAATATCGGCCTCATAATTCCAAAATTAAACTTGAAATATGTGCAAAATCCACGGTCATAGGGGTCCTAACTTTCGTTAAATGGAGTTTTAAATTTGGATTTTCTGCTCACGAGATCTGCTCACCGCTCACCGCTCACATCGTAGCATTCCTGATTCCATTTGGAGCCGCCAAGCGAGTTGGTACCGGAAGCAGCCCTAGAACAACTGGACAAGGTCTTAGGGTCGTTAAACCGGTATCAGAAGGTGGTCCAAAATGTGAGCACGGCCACAAGGGAACTTAGGGAGAAGCTGGAATTGGAGACAGCCCTAAGAATGTCGGCCGAAGAAGCTCGGGATCGTTTTCGCAACGATCAGAAGGAAGCAATCGACAATGCCTGCCGAGATATCAAGAAGAAGGCTGATCGGGATATGGCAGGGATGAATAAGGAGGTCGTGAAGCTGCAGCAACAATTGGCCCATCGAGATAGGTTGCTGGAACAAGCTCGAGGATCCGAAGAGCAACTCAAAAGGGTCATCAATGCACGAGAAGCGGAGAGGAGGACGCTGGTAGGGCAAATGGCTGCATTAAACAGGGATGCAGACCTTGCAGAAGCGACAAGGTTGGCGGTGGAAAGGGAGAAGGATTATTGGAGGTCGCAAACAGAAAGTCTCCAAACAGCGTTGCAGGCGGCGAATCAGCAAGCTACAACTCGGGAGGCTCAATTAGGCAACCTCGAAACCGCCAATCAGAACCAGTAACGGGCAATTCAAATGCTGAACACTCGATTGACGGAGAGTGAAGCTACATTAGCTGAAGCGGTGGGCAATACAGATGGATTTCGAGCGCGTATCGCGGAGCTGGAGGAAGAATTATGAGCAAGCGCGAGGCGATGTTCGAAATCGCCAGCGGAAGGGCAGACCCAGCTCGAGATGCAAAGGGAGATCGACTGTCTGCGGGATAGGATTAGGCAGTTAGAGGAACTTGAGAGCGTGAGGGTATTGTGCAAAAACCGCTTAGAGGAATTCCACGAAGTAGTTCAGAATTATACTACTTTGTTGGCCAGGCAATTAGTGGTAGAAATGAGTGGGGAAAGGAAGAAGAAAGCTCGGGAGATTGAAGATAGTTACACTGAAATCTACCGGGAGCTTTTTGATTCCTTTAAAAGGGATGAAGCGGAGTATGTTTGTCAACTAAGAGAGTACCGCTTAGCATTACCGGGGTTCGAAATGCCTGAAGCACCTCTTTCCGACCAGGAAGAATCAGATGATGAAGTAGCAGGTGACGGAGCTGGTCCATCGAATTCCGCACCACCCGCTGTGAGGCCAAACCCCCCACCCTTAAGCGTCCGTAGTCCGAGTAGTGGGTTTGGGCTCACATTCCTCCGCGGTATTGGATTTGGACTTGGATGAGTCCATAGTGCAAGGTTCACCCTTCAAGTGGTCTTGGATTTAACTCCTTCATAAACCCAACTCCTTCATGAACCCAACTCCTTAGCTTCTAACTAAATAAACCCAACTCCTTCATAAACCCAGCTCCTTCATGAACCCAGCTCCTTAGCTTCTAACTAAACAAACCCAGGTCCTTCATAAACCCAGCTCTTTTACTTTCTAACTAAACAAACCCTGCTCCTTCATAAACCCAGCTCCTTCATGAACCCAGCTCCTTCATAAACCCAGCTCCTTCATGAACCCACAACTTTGTAGTTGTAATCCCCAACTACCTCACTAATTATTCAAGCCCTTAACTAATCTTCCTACCTAATTTTCCTAATTCTACTAACAACCCCTTTCTAATCACACAATTCTTCTCTAATCCTAAAATCCTAAAATCCTAGAGAGGAGAGGGGGAGAGAGAATTTCCTAACTTCACTAAGACTAACGAATCCACACAAGTATATTTTTGCACTCATCACAACCTCAAGTGCTCAACTCTTAAACATGGAACTTGCAACCACGTGTATTCAAAACATGAACTTTAAGTACCACAAATTGGAATCATGAATTAACTTTAAAATCCTTCACGTCAACACTAATTCTACCAAGAGGTCAAGCCCTCTTCAAGGCTAACAAGCCTTGGCTCTCAAACTAAAAACTAAGCACACACATGTGCTCCAATATGGCTTCCCACACCCACACTTATAACTCGTGGGGTGCCTTGGAGCACAAAGGAAAGAGAAGATGAGTGAGGGAAGAATGAGGGATTATATAGTAAGCTTGAGGGGGTGAGCACCCTCAAGGCTCACGATAAGCCCTTGAGATTTCCTCCTACTTAGTAGGCGCCAATCCTATCTTCTAAGCCTTCCTCCCTCAAATGATCAACAAGGATCCTAATTCGAACATTTAACTAGCCTTGGCTTTCTACCTACCACACTTTACCAAACTTGGGATGCTTCAACCCAAACTTAGCCTCCTTCGCTTTCCGCCGCCATAACTTTCTCCCCTTACTTTCCCAAATCGTCGCTCACCACTTAATTCAAACCACGATGCTTAACTCGTGATTTGATTGGTGCTTTGAGAATTTGCTTATCCTCCACCTTGCATTCTTCCTTGGACCTTCCCCATTAAGTGGCCATGATGAGGTGGTCCACTTGTGCGCTCCATGTGATCCTCCATTCATCCCAATTCGAATGCACTTGCCTCTTGAGTCACTTTGGTTGTCTCCATCCATTTGTACTAGCCTACTAACTACTCAATCCAAGTTCTCCTTACCTATCCTCATTCACTCAAATCCTTCCGAAGGTAAAAACACAATAACAACTCAGATCCTAGCCTCTTACAACATGGTACTTCTAAGACTAACATTTCACTCTTTTTATATTTTTGTGAAGTAACATGCTACTTCAAAGTGCATCAACTAACGTTTCAAGGGTCTAAGACTAAATGTGGGCACCCTTTTGGGCTCACATAATTGGCGACCATCGGGGGATGAATCCAAACATCTCTTGCTCCAAGGGTAAGTTGCCTAGTCAAGCTCGGTACTCCTTACATCTACTTCCCGATGTACGGGTAGGAAAGAGCTCACCATTCAACGTTTCCAATTGAATTGAATTATTAGGAAAGACCTCATAGACAAGGTAAGGTCCTAACCATACCGCATCGAATTTCGCCGGAAATTCAAGCTTTCGTGCGTCTTGAATCATGACCATCATTCCCGGTGTTAGGGCCCTTCTCTTATGTCGTTTGTCGAAAGTAATCTTTCTCCTTCTTTGGATTGCCTCAATATGTTGAGCCGCCATTCTCCTCCCTTCGTCAAATGCTTCCAAATCGGTTAGTCGATTTCGTAAGGATTGACTTTCGGTAAGTCTCGTACTCACGGCCACCCTAAGTGACTCGACTTCATATTCGATTGGTAGTGTCGCTTCAAGACCATAGACTAAGGAAAATGGTGTAGCACGCGTAGTTACCTTATAGGTTGTACGGTATGCCCAAAGTGCCGCCGTTAGTTTCGTATCCCAATCCCGCTTCGAGTCTATAACCGTTTTGCGTAGTATACTCACCAAAATTCCGTTAACCCTTTCCGTTTGTCCATTGGTTTGTGGGTGGTAGGGAGTAGTCTTCCGGTGATCAATTTTAAATTTCTCTGTCATCTCTCGAATCAAGTCATTCAAAAAGTGAGTACCCCTATCGCTTACTAGGATCTTCGGCACCCCGAACCGCGAAATTATGTTTTCGTACATAAATGTTGCCGCGTGTTCCGCCGTGTCGGTCTTCACCGCTTTGGCTTCCGCCCACTTGGTGAGGTACTCGGTTGCCACCACAATATATTTCATTCCTTTTGAAGATTGGGGATGGACCTCACCCACATAGTCGATGCCCCATTTTTCGAAAGGAATTAAGGGTAATGATACATGTAAAGGCATCTCCATTCTAAGGTCGTTTCGGGCATACCGTTGGCAAGCGTCGCATTTCCTTACATAGTCATGGGCGTCCTTAAATAGTGTAGGCCAAAAGTAGCCCGCTCTAAGTATTTTTTGCCCGGTGAGTTGACCCGAGAAGTGACCGCCGCAAGCGCTATCGTGGCAAGCGATTAAAATCGCTTCAACCTCCGTTTTTGACACGCATCGTCGTAAAATACCATCGGACCCCCTTCTAAACAACCTATGGCCCACTACAACAAATTGCCTACTATTTACCCTCACCTTCCTTCTCTCTTCTTTTGTCCACTCTTTGGGCAACTTGTGGGTTGTTAGAAATTCCACTATGCCCGCATACCACTCCGGTGTAGAAGTGACCACAAAGAGGCTATCATCTACTAACATATCATTTACCGGATTTTTTCCTATCTCCTCCGACAACCTAGACAAGTGGTCCGCTTGTAAATGCATACGACCCGGTTTATATTCCACCGTGTAGTCGAATTCTTCTAATAACAAAACCCACCTAGCTAACCTACCACTTAACTCCGCCTTGTTAACTAGATACTTGATAGCCATGTGGTCAACAAAAAATACAACCGGGTTGCACATGAGGTAATGCCTAAACTTTTTAACGGAAAACACCATGGCTAGGCACTCCCTCTCCGTTGTAGAGTAGTTTCTTTCGGCGGGGGTCAATTGCTTACTCGCATAAGCTATAGGTTGATCCTTCTCTTTTTCTCCCGTTGCTTGACAAAGCGCACTCCCTATTGCCACATTACTAGCATCACAATAGACGTGAAAAGGTTTACCCCAATTGGGTGGTATCAACACCGGATAGGTGCTCAACCTATCCCGCAATTCCTCAAAGGCTTTTTGACAAGCATCTGTCCACTCGAATTTGACATCCTTTTTGAGCAAATGGGTAATGGGCACCGCTATCTTTGAAAAATTAGGAATAAGTTCCCGGTACCATCCCACATGTCCTAATAACTTAGAGATCCCCTTGGAATTGGTTGGAGTTGCCAAGTCGCTTATGGCCGCAATCTTATCCGGATCGGGTTCTCTACCTTTCTCACTAACAACATAACCCAACAACACTCCCTTATTCACTCCCAAAAATGTGAGGAGGCCATTGACTTTGCTCCTCTCCAATTCTCGTTGGGAGAGGAAGCATGTCATCACATGTGGCCTCCAACACTCCATCCATGAACCTAACATCTTGGGAGTTAGATGGTCCCGGATCCGTTGGAGGCGCTTGTCTCCCGTTACTACCATTAGGTGGAACTCCTTGTCTATTTTGTATTGGAATGTAACCGGTTGTAGTTTGCAAGCCCGCCGGTGGATGAAAAGTTTGCCTAGCATTACTATGGTCATAGTATAAGTTAGGTGGCCTAAGTTCATTGGCCGGTACTCCTTGTGGCCTAGCACCTCGCATATTATCCCTTGCTTGTTGTTGTGGATTAGCCACCGGGTAAGGGACATTAATTATTTTGTCCGGTTGGCGACACGTATCCGAGGGATGACTTCCTCCATAATTGCTACAATTAAACTCTTGACCTTCGGACCAACATTGTCCTTGAGCGTGCCACCTTCCACAAAAGGGATGAAATTCCTTCTTCTCTAAATTTTGGCCACCTTGCCCTCTAGGTTGTGGTCCTCTATTGCTTCCATTTCCATAGTGAGGTGGCGCTTGACCTCGTTGATTTTGTTGAGGTGGGTTACCGTTTCCTCTTTGGTCACGGTTTTGTCCACTTCTACAAAATTGACGCGTGTGGCCCGGTTGGCCACATTGGACACACCATAATCCGGAAGAATGCCTACCCGACTCAACCGGGGGTGGAGGCCCCGGTTGTTGACTCCGGATCATTAATGACATTTGATCCGTGAGGCTTTGCATTTGTTTTATCATAGCCTCTTGGAATCCTAGTTGGCTAGCACCTAGTCTTCTCTCAACCTCCTCCAAGTGTGGATCCGTTCTAGGGGCCGGTAGTGCCAAAAGAGGTGCCGGTTCCCTAACCGCTAAAGGTCGGGGGCCGGTGTCCACAATGGCATATGGAATTTGGTTCTCATACTTAGCGGGTTCTACCGCTACCACCCTAGGGCGTATGGGGATGAATTGTGGGATCAATTCATCCTCCCTTCTCCATAGCCTTTCGTGATCTTTATCCAAGTTTTCAATATCTCTAGCCGCACGCTTGGCATCCGCCAAGGTCAAGGGATTCCTTTCTAGAACACCCCTAATAGTTCCGGACTTAAAAAACCCTTGAATGAAAAATTGCTTTAGCGTGTCGTCGTTGAGCATGGTACCCACAAATCTAGTGCACACTAAATCAAACCTCCTAATGTAAGCCGAAATTTCTTCCTCCCTTCCTTGCTTCAATGACGACAATGCCCTTAATGCGGTACTTTGACCCACTTCCGGCCTAAATTCGTTAAGAAACTCCCTTTGTAATTGTTCCCATCCCCTAAAATGTCCCTCGGCATGATCCCGATACCATTCATAGGCTTCCCCCTCTAGAGTGGTAGGAAACCACACTAACCAATAACCCGGGTTGGTTATGAGGAAGCTAGCCAACCGTTCGATATACCGTTCCATGTGCCGAGAGGGGTCCTCATCCTTGGTCCCATAAAATTTAGGGAGATGAGATGGCATATCCATCGCCGCTAAATTTTGTGGAACCACAATTGGTAGGCCTCTTGGCCTAACCAATGGGTCTATTGGAGGTATAGGAGGTATGGGCGGAATTGGGGGTATGGGTGGTGGATCCATCCCCCGTTCCTCGGCCATGGTGACCGGTGAACTATTCAACAATCCCCTATCAACTTCTACCGGGAATTCTTCTCTAAGTGTGTAATTTTCCGAAGAAGTTTCACCACTCAATTTGGAGGGAGTGATCTCCTCTTCAAGTTGAGCTCCAAGTTCTAAGGTGTCTAGAATTGACCTAGTCCTAGGTTCGACGTTCAAACAACTCTCTATTCTAACATTATCTTGTTCTAATCTATCACTGATTTTAGAGGACCGCCTCTTTCGAGTAGATTTCTCTAGTCCTACTATCAAACTTGGTTTTTGTGAGCGAGTCCTACCTTGCATTCCATAAGAATCGATCGACCCTCACTTGACCACACATAATCCTAGCAATTCCCCTCTTAATATTTTCACTTGTCTTGGTGTGGTTATAATTTTTTTAGGAGGTGAGGAAAAGAACCTGCAAGCCCACTTAGGTGAAAGAATCCCAATAGGGGATAGGCATGTTCATGTTAATTTTTTGGTTAAGTCGGAGCATCACCTCCGCACCTTCCCGCAAATTAACACTCACCACAATACCGATTGTGAGGGGGTGACCTTCCGAGTAGATTATGTTAAAAGTCGAGGCTTCACCCTTCAACTTCTCACACCATCCACAATTCGGGAATTACCCTCTACAACGGATAACAACAATCACGAGTACAAAAGGCATTCCTTAATTAGTTAATGAGTTCACTTTGAAGAAATAAACATACCTTGAGCAATCGCATCCCCCTGTGAGTTAGCACTCCCCTCAATCGTGACTCAATGTAACAACACCATAAACTTTGTGAAATATTAATTTAATCTAGAGCATGAAATGACAACTCCCAAAACTTTGAGACTCACCCCGAGGTGAGTGTCAAAGTTCAATGTCCTAAGGTGAATTTACCCTCTAATGTTTTAATGAGCTACTCGGTTATAGGTTCCTTTTAAGTTCTTAGCAAATCCCCAAAAAGGTTGAGGACGTACCTTCGCCGCGCTCCTTCCTCAAAAATGAATTTGCGTAATTGACAATGCAATTCATTCCAAGGAATAGTTGAAATACAATGAATTCAAATGTAACCCAAAGAGAGAATACTTACCGAGTTTCGGGTGCTCCTTCCCTTCTCTCAAGTTTGTGTCTCCAATTTTTCCTAGTTGCCTCCAAGTCTCCTAGTTGCCTCCAAGTCTCCTAGTCGCCTCCAAGTCTTGTAACTACCTTCCGCTTCGCTCCCGGCGGACGCACCAATTATGTGAGGCCAAACCCCCCACCCTTAAGCGTCCGTAGTCCGAGTAGTGGGTTTGGGCTCACATTCCTCCGCGGTATTGGATTTGGACTTGGATGAGTCCATAGTGCAAGGTTCACCCTTCAAGTGGTCTTGGATTTAACTCCTTCATAAACCCAACTCCTTCATGAACCCAACTCCTTAGCTTCTAACTAAATAAACCCAGCTCCTTCATAAACCCAGCTCCTTCATGAACCCAGCTCCTTAGCTTCTAACTAAACAAACCCAGGTCCTTCATAAACCCAGCTCTTTTACTTTCTAACTAAACAAACCCTGCTCCTTCATAAATCCAGCTCCTTCATAAACCCAGCTCCTTCATAAACCCAGCTCCTTCATGAACCCACAACTTTGTAGTTGTAATCCCCAACTACCTCACTAATTATTCAAGCCCTTAACTAATCTTCCTACCTAATTTTCCTAATTCTACTAACAACCCCTTTCTAATCACACAATTCTTCTCTAATCCTAAAATCCTAAAATCCTAAAATCCTAGAGAGGAGAGGGGGAGAGAGAATTTCCTAACTTCACTAAGACTAACGAATCCACACAAGTATATTTTTGCACTCATCACAACCTCAAGTGCTCAACTCTTAAACATGGAACTTGCAACCACGTGTATTCAAAACATGAACTTTAAGTACCACAAATTGGAATCATGAATTAACTTTAAAATCCTTCACGTCAACACTAATTCTACCAAGAGGTCAAGCCCTCTTCAAGGCTAACAAGCCTTGGCTCTCAAACTAAAAACTAAGCACACACATGTGCTCCAATATGGCTTCCCACACCCACACTTATAACTCGTGGGGTGCCTTGGAGCACAAAGGAAAGAGAAGATGAGTGAGGGAAGAATGAGGGATTATATAGTAAGCTTGAGGGGGTGAGCACCCTCAAGGCTCACGATAAGCCCTTGAGATTTCCTCCTACTTAGTAGGCGCCAATCCTATCTTCTAAGCCTTCCTCCCTCAAATGATCAACAAGGATCCTAATTCGAACATTTAACTAGCCTTGGCTTTCTACCTACCACACTTTACCAAACTTGGGATGCTTCAACCCAAACTTAGCCTCCTTCGCTTTCCGCCGCCATAACTTTCTCCCCTTACTTTCCCAAATCGTCGCTCACCACTTAATTCAAACCACGATGCTTAACTCGTGATTTGATTGGTGCTTTGAGAATTTGCTTATCCTCCACCTTGCATTCTTCCTTGGACCTTCCCCATTAAGTGGCCATGATGAGGTGGTCCACTTGTGCGCTCCATGTGATCCTCCATTCATCCCAATTCGAATGCACTTGCCTCTTGAGTCACTTTGGTTGTCTCCATCCATTTGTACTAGCCTACTCACTAACTACTCAATCCAAGTTCTCCTTACCTATCCTCATTCACTCAAATCCTTCCGAAGGTAAAAACATAATAACAACTCACATCCTAGCCTCTTACAACATGGTACTTCTAAGACTAACATTTCACTCTTTTTATATTTTTGTGAAGTAACATGCTACTTCAAAGTGCATCAACTAACGTTTCAAGGGTCTAAGACTAAATGTGGGCACCCTTTTGGGCTCACACCCGCCCCAACTAATCCTACACCTTCCTCACCACCGGTTTGACCTCGAAGCAGAAGTCGAAGTCAACCGAGGAGCTCTCCTCGTTCTTCTAGAGCAGACCGTCGCAGTCGGAGCAAGACAAAATCTCCTCCTCCTCGACCAACAGAAACTCGGAGCCCCAGCCAGCCCCGAAGCCCGAGACCACCTTCTCAAGGTAGAAGTCAAGAGCGGCAATCGAGTCCGGTAGCAGCCACGGAAGAAGACAATTCACTCGATCCAGAAGAAGACCCAGCAATTCGACCTCCGGTGGGTGATAGGACGTCACGATCACGATCAGGGACGCCGGGACCTCGACATGGGTCACCATCCCACTATGGCAGGGGACCCACCGTGGTATCAACCGTAGATCAGGGCACGTCGACAAATCCCAGACAATGAGAGGACTGCCGAGTCTTCAGGAGCGCCTCCAAGCCGGTCTTCCCAGCATAGGCATTAGGTAACCGGTAGAAAGAACTTAGAAATTCCGGGGGCGGAATTTAGATTAGAAGGGGGGCAATGTTAAAGGAGGTTAGTAGACAGTAATTTTTAGCAATATCAGGTTGAAGTGGCTTTTAAGTTACTTTTGGTAGTAGTATCAGAAATAGCAATTAGGGATAAGATTGTGCCGTAGTTGCAGATAAGGAGTAGAAAAGTAGTGGATAGGGTAGTCCCAGTGAGTGGTTAGTATGGATTTAAAGAGATGAGGAGAAAGTACTTAAGGAGAGAGTTGTCTCTCTCTCTCCCTCTCTCTCATTCTTAAGGAATGTGTACTAGGATTTATATATATAGAGTATTGGATTGCTTGAGTAAGATACTGTTGAATCTGATGTAAGGAACTTGTGGTTTTCTTATAGTGGTAGTTGCCTTACCTCTGGTAATTGTTTGTTGTATGAAAGAGAAGTTGGCAATGGACTACTTATGTTGGCAAAAGAGTCGTTTACAAGTAGCTAATGCATGGTTGGGGTATCTTCAGAGAAGTCTTGTGGGACAGTAGTACCAGATGTATACACTGAATGAGGGGAATGGTATTCTCTTAGCCGAGTTTTCATACTACAACATTGAGTCCTGGTAGAAGAATGGATTGTACACTGACTATGAGAGTGGTAGTATAAGAGAGAAACAGTTCAGGAGTACTAATAAGGAGTTCGGTAGGATGTATAATCCACCCTAGTAATAGGTCAAGTAATACTCTAACAGTAATACGGGTATAAAAACCGGTTAAACCCATATGTGAAGGGGGGTAAAGGGGAAAACTCGTGGTAGGATGTTAGAACTCATGTAACCACATTATTGGGGGTAGTACGGCTAAACCGGTAGATCTCAGGAAACCCGGTTAGGAACCCGGTAGTGAAACCGGTAGATTCCCAGGGAACCTGGTTATGAACCCGGTAGAGAAACCGGTAGATCCCTAGGAAACCCGGTTGAGAACCAGGTAGGAAACTTGGTAGATCTCCCGAGAATTCGGTAGGAGAACCCAGTAGGGGTACTAGTCGACTCGACTGGCATAGGGGGTGTACCACCCGTAAAAGCAGTAGAAGAGTGGTATACCCCAGAGAGGCAGGGAGAGAAGAAGGATGTATGGAGTGAGACTTCCAACATGAACGGTAGCAGGCGGGACCTTAGGATGCCGGTAAGGAATACTGGACTAAGTCTGTTCGCGTACCGGTAAGGTACTACCGGAAGTAGGGTGGTACTGATGGAAAGTAGAGAGGAAATCCTTTAACACTTGTCAATAATTATTCTTTTTGTAATTTTCTATGACAAGCTAAAGCATAACGTATAGTTCAATCAAAATCTTAGATCTATAAAACTTACAAATTCAATAGAATGATTACTTTGTAGAAATTTTCATATAAGTAAAGTGACATAGAAAGCACATTCCATTTCATCAGTAAAGCTTGACCAACAAAAAGGCCGCATGAGCAACCTCATGCAATTAAGTGTTTAGAACACAAGAAAAGACTCACACACAAGGCTGAATGCCCATAACCATGGCAATGTAAGAGCTTTTATTGGTCAAAAAGGCGGCTACCATCCAAGTTCACTTTCACACTAGGAGGTGAAGGTCTAAAGGTCCAAAGAAAAGTTTGTGGATGAAAAGTCTACATGGAGTCCTACACGGCAGGTTGTGGACAAGGGTGCATGGTGTGTCGGAATTTGTGTCAAGCCCACCTCCAAGAGGTGGGCTTGACGCAAATTCCGGCAGACCATGATTTTTTATAATTTTTTCCAACAAGACATATTCCAGGACAGACAAACACCACCAAGTGAATCTCTTAAATTGATAGAGTTTGAGACATAATATATTAAACCAAACCCTCCCCTCTTTTTCCGACAACAAAATATGCAATGGTCCCGCAACATGGTCCATTCTCATGTCACACTATGCTTGAGGGCCCGTGACTACATAAAACGGCTTTCCCAATACCCATGGTACGGCCTTTGGATGAGAGTCAAGGATCCTCACCATTACAAGGTCATGGCTCTTGGCTCATGTGTGAAGTGACCCTCATACTTCAACATATGACTCTATCATACTTGGAAAAGGTTCCCACATATGGCTTGACACATAAGCCTACATTGTGGCTTGTTTGCATGGTGACCGTTACTTCCAATGATGAGATCCCCTTAAAATATTCCAGAAAATTTCAGATAAAGAAAATTCTACAGGGGGTGCTGAAACATTTGCAAGACAATTCCATGCAGTCTAATATAACCAAGTATATTCTACTTTCAGCATCATGCTCTCTTCCCTTCTTCCCTTGAAGGGTGTATGTTTGACAAAGTTTTTGCAAGATTTTCACTTTTGACACGCAAAAACTTGCCCAAAAAAAAAATGCACGTCAATTGACACGCACAATTTAGAAGTTGACACGTATTGTGACTAAGGTAGAGGGTGCTTAAACCAACACTTTAAGCTATTGCACATACATATGGGTATGTGGTTGATATAAAAAAAATATTTTCATATTAGCCTTTGGGCTAAACATAGGTATCAAGAAAGAAAGAAAAAAATTAGTCTCAATTGAATATTTGATGAATATTCAAAGTCAAAAGTACTAGCTTCCTTAAACCAATCCATAGGCCCCGTGTATGGCAACCTTGCATATGATGAGGACCCCCACCTTCATTGCCTAGAACCAACACAACATAGTTGGGTACTAGACCCAAACTACATCAAAGTCCAAGTAGTAATGGTATGCAAAGCCACACGGCTACCTCCATGATCCCACCCGGTTCGCTTGCAAAACCATCACCTTGCATCTTGGGAACTGACCCCCTTGCATCCCGGGAACCAACCCCCTTGTATCCCGGGGAATGACCCTTTTGTGCTTTGTGAGCCTACCTCCTTGGTGTTGTGAATAGAATGGCTAGAATAGGCATTGACAAGCCACCCTAATCCCACCTTGAACCAACCCGAGATAGAGTGGAGCCCGTTACCTACCCTACGTGGAAGTAGTGGAGGCCGCTATGAGGTGGCACCACTAATGGCACCTAAAACCGTCACTCCGTGGGCCCATACACTCCTACACCGCCGGGTAACGGTTCAAGGTTGTAGAGTGTTGGCAATTGGGAGGCGTTTATAGGTGTTGGTTTTGGATGGGGTGTTGGATTTAGCACCCTCTACCTTACATACATTGCATAGGCAAACGACTATTTATTTGCACTCAACAACCTAGGACAACTAGGTTTAATCTACCGAGGATTAGCCAAACACGTGGCTGTGAAATACAACAGATCTCTACACCTCCCTAAACTACATTACCAAGCATGCTCAAGATCTCCCATTGCCCGCACCATGTTCTTACTAGTGAAAGAGTATGAATACACATAAATACTACCCACAAAGAATTTCCCCATCAAACAAACCCCAACAGAACTAACCTTGAAAACCTCACCTCAATATTCTTCATTCTCCCAAGAACAAAAGAAAAACACCACAAAATACCTCAACAAACTATACATATACGTCATCACCACTACCGTAGCTCTCTAGCAGCTTGGGCACCTTTCTGCCTAATAATTAATTAAAGTGCAAAAGTAAGTTAGGTAGCCCAAAAAAATTCTAAAATTGGGCAGATTCAAAAAACAATTTAAAATAAGTTAGACATTCATCCAAGTCATTCCTATAATTCATGGATGGTTTTCCTAATTTCATCTATGGCGGCTACGATTAACCTAAATACTTCCCTTAACCAACATTCTTTGTATGTCATGGTTTTGCTTTGTGTGAGAGTTATACGGAGTGGTCTTTGTGAGAGACTATGTCACTTGCATTATTGTGATTTTAGGCACTCTTTGAATGTTATTTCTTTTTTTGGACACTCAACGGAATTAATTTCCCATAAATTTAGGCATCTTCAAAATTAATTATTTTCTGCCCAAGCTACTAGAGAGCTACAGTATTACCACAATTCAAAACCCTTCCACCCAACACATCCTATCCCCACATGAATTCAAGGAAAAATTCAAAGTTGCCCCAAAACTTATCAAAGACGCCATGCATCAAGCCAACACACTATTCCCACCCCAAAACCACCCACCAACCACCCTCCTGCCACAAGAAAATATACAAATTGAACACACCACCCACGACAACCAACGTGACTCAACCAATAATATACAAATACAAGCCATCATTAATACCAAAATTATCACCCATAAAGACAAATGGGGAGCCCAAGCCACCAATAAATCTTCCTCTTTGGAATTCTATATGTGTGATTATCTTAATTTTATTGAATCTTCCTTGTTGTTATTGCATCAACATCGTTATTGAATATGGATTTTCAACATGCATAGTTTGTGCATCATTGATATTGAAGGTGGTTTGCATATTTGAAAATTCAGACCCTTGTAATGTTGAGGAGAAAATTAGAGGTTATTTTTCAAAGGAATTCAAATGAATAATCTTATGATTGCATGGTGATAGGGCACATTGTTGTAAATAAAATGTTTGTTTTTTATGGGGAAAGGATGCAAGAATCCACAGTAATAGGCTCCCATAATGGTGCCTCATAATAAACCACACTCACATAACATCGCTCTACGCTTTGGGCTCTAAGCTCTATGCTCACATCTTTGCATTCCTCATATGCACACCAATTTTTTTTTGAATTCAACCTTAAACAATGGCAACATGAAAGTTCTTAGGATTTTTATTTGCCTGAATTCGTACATGGGATTCAAGGATATGGAGTGTCCAACCTACACAGTAAGTCATACACATCACAATAGTTTTTATGTAGTTATTTTGATGTTCTTTGTATTATATAAAGTCTAAACACAATTTATTATTTTTTGCAGACTCTGGCATTTATGGCTCATGTCTTGGTAAGGCATTTTACTACCACAAAATCCACGAGACAACTGAAATCCACGTTTTTTGGTACTTGTTTGAAAAAAAAAACTTGCTTTTCAATTTTGTAGATGAGAAAAACATGTTTCTTCAGAAATCGGAAAGACCTTTGAGGGGGCCATATCAAAAATTGCCACGTTTTTTTCAAGACCTCATTGAATTGTTTACACCAACAAATGGACGTATTGTTGATTTGACATGTTCCACTGGAGCTTCTATCTTGGCAACCTGCGGACATGGCAAACATCTTCTTGCATTCGAGGGTGATAATGACATGTTTGGGCACATATTGAAACCACTTTTAGAAAAGGTTCCGAAAGAGGGGTCATCTAAGGAGAATATTCAAGATCTTACGGGAGAAGATGATGACCTATAAGATGAGGAGATGCTTGAATTTTAGTGTGAATAAGTTTTAATACAATAATTGTTGATTCAATTTATCCATTTCATTAAATTCAATAGTTCATTTTTATTACTTCAAATTTATTTACATATTTGATCGATTTGTTTTCATGAATACGATAGGATAGAGGAAATGTCTCCCATTTTGGGCACATAGAGAATTCCTACGAAGTCCAAGCCGTAGCCCGCATCTCCCATCATATGCTGAGAATGTTGCAATTGCAATGTTAAATATCGAAGATTCATATCCAAATGAAGAATCTTGCTATAGTTCCAAAATCAATTCGAAATGTGTAGGTGTTCAAATATATATAGTTGACGAGGCAAAAGATAGTAACATGTCTAGTGCTACTAGCGATGAATAAATATTTGGATTTCATGTTGTCTATCCTCCCCACCCTCTTAGCACTCCCCCCTTCAATGAATAGAAACACTAAACATTATGATCGGCGGGTTTTGGATTTCATAGATTTAGAGGCCAGTTCATGTTCAGGATCCATCACAACAAGTTCTAGTGATGGTTACTTCTTTGGTAGCACTTGTTCAAATACCATAACCGAGATTTTTATTTTTGTCATCATTTTTTTAATATACTTACATTTATATCTCGGAGTTACACATGTTTTCTATCCATTTTTATTTTCCTTGCATTTTCTATGTTTGTATTGTATTATTGACTTATTGCAAAATTAAGTATTTCTTGTAATATCTTGTGTTTTATTTTTCAAGTTGGTCTTACTATGAATGTCAATGATAGAACTTTATTATTATCATGTCATAAGGGATGCAATACAATTGTTAAAATCTCTATATGATACATATATATATGCTCATTGTCATTTTCACTTCTCAATGTTCATTTCTCACTACTCATAATCTAGAATTATGCTGTTTATTCTCCCCACCCTTCTTATTTTTTAACCCTACAATTGTGCCAAAATACCATGGTTATAGGATACCAGTGGGCCTATTACCAAATATTTTTCCAACCTCACTGCTCACGTGTTACCGCTCACCACTCACTGCTCACCGCTCACAAGATAGCACTCCCCGAGTCTAAGCTATCTTCGCATATGTGTACTAAGAGAGCCAAAAGGCTCTAGAACCATCCTTATATACTTCAAAACAACTACCTACTAGGTGGGTCAACTTGGTAGGTTGCCACCCTGTCAAAACGCTGCAACTAGCTGTCCTAACGCGTTTTTGCCCTCTGTCCAGTTCATGACCAGCTGGCACACTGTCATAAAAAACAGTCAACTAGTAAAAGACTCGCAATGGCATTTTAATAACTTTGGACCTACAAATCATTTTCTGACCAACTAAGTTACTAAGACCAAATAATTACTACCACTGAACAAACAATTCAGTCGTAAAACAGTATAAAACCAACTAGTGGACGTCCTAACAACTAGTTGTATTAAGGATAGATATGACGTCAACTAGTAAAATGGCATTTTTTGCCCTTATGACAATCTGTGAAACAGAGTGCTAAATCCTACCTTAACAACCGCCTCCTAATTTGCCCACCTCCGGCACAAAAATGAATTGTCATAGCTTAGTGGATAGCACTCCTCATCATGGAGGATGGTGGATGTAGTTTGACTTTTACGAAGATGATTAAGGGTGAGTTTCCATGTTGGCCCCTTGCCCACCATATTCTAGTGTGAATAAGGACAAACCAACCCAAATTTAGAGGGAATATGGTGGGGTAGGGTTCGTATGTGCCAACTAGCTACATCCATCTTCTCAATATATGGGCCCACCTACTAACCTCCTCCACCGAGTTACCAAGGATGGAGTTCTACACCACCATTGGTTATCTTGAGTTTTCAATGGGTCTTATTCTTTCAGGATTGGCACTTGTAGGTTGAAGATTCTTTAGTGGTCACATGAAAGTCTAGGGACCCGTGTCCACTACCCTCCACATTCTAGCGGACCGCCAAAATATGGTTGGATGGTGGCTTGTGTTTTACTAACATGAGAACACCTTCGATCTACTGTGAAGACCTCACCGAGGTTTGAGAATGAGAGGCAACAAATTACAAGCCCCCCAGAGGGGCACCCGGACCTGGGCTCCCTTCACACTAACAGAGAGACAACCGAGTCGGCTAAAGGCCAAGAGTGGCAGCCCAGTGGATCGCCCGAAGGAGTGAGCCGTGGGCGGAAAAAAACCCCAAACTGAGGCTGGGACGTGCGACGACTGCGCCACAGTAAATAGAAAGGAAACGCAAAACCCACACCCCCAGGTGGGAAGAAAAGAAAGGGGAGGGGGGGGGGGAGCAAAAGGCCTCGGCCTTCCTTCACCTGAAAAACGAGTTGTTGTCTTGGGCCAATAAACACATGTATGTTTGGAATCCGTTCTTAGATCCACAACTTACCATACACCCCTAACATAGAGGTGTTCAATTAAGAAGAATAATTGAATTAGGCACATTTGTCTTAGTGTGGGTTAGACGTAAATTGATTCATATTTGCCCAAAAGTGCCACATGTTGTCTTGGGTCCGATTGGTTGGAATACTCGAGGTTTGAACCTCCTAACTCTAAATTCCCAAGAAGCCAAAAAGTGGTTGCAAGTGTCTTTCAAAGATCTTTTTTCAAGGCCAAATATTGTTTTTTTAAGTTCTCATTTTGCAGTTGGACCTACCAAAGTTCTACATTGTATTGAGCAAATTGATTGTAATTATGAATGAACCAAGAAGAAGAAGAACTCCAGTCCCTATAGAGGGGCTGGAGTGAATAGAGTGTCTGTTCGTAGAACATCCTTGGCCATACCCCAGGGTAGTGGCGTTGGGTGTAATACTACTTCACCCTTTGCAGGGAGTAGACACTATGTAAGTACCTGGTGGCTTTACCGGTTTAACCAGTAAAATGGGCAGTGGGGAGGGGGAGAGTGTGTTGGATTTTTAGAGATTTATATATGGTTTTGTAAGTCATTGACAGGTTGTCTATTTTCTATCCTTCTTTTGTGAATTAGTATTGAGTGTGCATATTGTGTGGCGATTATGTTAATTTGTCTAAATGTGTTCTGAATTTGTGATGTAGGGAATTTAAGTTTTGTCTCTAATTCTGTCATCAAAGGGATGTGTGTTGTGGCTCTAGCACCGGATGCTAGTACTATGAGTGAAGCTGTATTCCATCCTCTTGCTTTGATATTGTTAATGAGTGGTTGATATTTGGCGGTTTTTCTTTCTAATGTTTATGCGGAGAACCTATCATTGCAATATGTGAACTCTATGAATTGGATGGTGATTTCCGATGTAGGTGTTGTTGGTGGTGGGGAGTTGTAGGGGTGTCCTATAGAAACCTATAGACACATACAAACATGCACACCCCACGCCATATGTCACCAAAAATCCTCCACCCTTCGATTTCGTCCTAGCCCGAGTGGAAAAGTTTATAATGACATGTAGAGACTTCTCTCTTTGTAACCCAATATATAATTCCAATCTACCCTTGGAATATACACAACTTGATTAACACCACACTATGTAGTTTTACATTCCTTAATGTCGGACAAGGTTATATCCTTAGCCTTTTCTAATGTCCACCCGGCCGCTTTGGCTACGCATGCCTTCAAAGATATCCCTCTTGTGAATCGAGTCCTTGCCGTCGACTCCACACTACTACATGAGTTCTCGCTTATTGATTCTGTACTATCACATGTCATCGTGGTTGATTCCGTATTGGTACATGACACTTCGCTTGTGGATTCCATGAGCACATAGGCTTTAAATACAAGTATTAAAAAATACTTATATACTTATCCTTGCCCTTCCTTCTCTAAGTTCTTCTTGATGTAAATCTCTATCAATGTCTTCCTACTAAACTTCAGAATAGTATAACTCCCACCCAACTTATGTTCTTCAAGTGAAATTTGGTACACTTGTTAAGTACCTTATAAAAAATCTCCACACCAAATTTTGGCACAAATAAAGTTCATATGCAAAAGTTATGCATGAAATTCTAACTCTAACTACTTAGTATGAATGCTGTGATAAAGCATCCGGTCATTAAAACTCTAATAACTTCCAACTCCTACGTCCAATCAATTTAAAATTTTGACACAAGATAGATATATAAGTTCAAAAGGTAGTGTCAAATTTTGGTATCCATATCTATAACCCTCTAAGAGATACATATTTTCAAACCTTGCTGCTTTGTTCCTAGACACCCTCCCCTTCAACTTTTAATAACTCTTTCATCCCAATGACTGAAGGTCTCAAATTTTTACCACAACTCCCATACTTTATAATAAACAATCCCTCAAATTTTCATACCCATTGAACACTCTGATCATCCATAATTGACAAATCTCTCACTATAAAGTTCTGCTCAAGTTCATAACTAATAAAACACTACAAATAATGCACCTAGTACAATCTAGTCACTCTAAATGCCACAAGTTTAAACAAGTTTGAACTCTCTCACTTCAATATGAATCTCAATGCAACAAGTTGAAATTCCTTAAACCCAATCTACTTCTAACAAGAGGTCAATCCCTCTTCAAGGCTAAATAGCCTTGGCTCTTCTCCTAAGAACTAAGCACACACATGTGCTCCTATCTTGCTTCCCACACACCCACACTTATAACCCGTGGGGTGCTTAAGGAGCACGAAAGAAAGAGAGGATGAATGAGGGAAGAATGAAGGATTATATAGTGAGTTAAGAGGGAGAGAGGGCATGAGGTAAGGATAGGGTGAGAGGATTAGAGCCTCCAATCACAACCCTTTAACCTTCTCCTTCTAAGTAGGGACTCATCCCATCCACAAGGCTCTCGATAAGCCTTCGAAATCTCCTCCTACTTTGTAGGCTCTCATCTAATCTCCTAAGCCTTCCTCCCTCAAATGATCAACAAAGATCCTAATTCAAACATTTAACTAACCTTGGCTTTCTACCTACCACACTTTACCAAGGTATGTCCTCATACTACTTAAATCCACTCCACACAAGCCTAATGCTTCAAACTTAGCTTTCTTCAAGCTTCACTCTTTTTATATTTTTGTGAATAATCATAAATCAACAAAACACTACTTGTAATGTTTTACAAGTGTTAACAACACATGTGGGCATCAATTTGGGCTCACACCATACTACCTCCAAAAAGATTGGTGGCATTCAATGCAAGAAACACCAGATAAAGGTCCCATCCGACATCTTGGTAAATACATTACTAAACATGACAAAAAACACAACCTCTCCATTTTAGCAACCCAAACACATCAATTACATAAATGGCTTGATAACAAATATATTGACAAAACATTATCAAATGATTTTTGGAACAATCCGGCTATCACAGATAAACAAAAAACATGCCTAATAAAATTCAGAATCGGACAATATATGGGACATGCTAGGAAACAACTCTTCTTTGGCAGAAATGCATACCCATCCCACACATGCCCCATTTGCAATTGTCATGCCCCATTTGCAATTGTCATGTGAATTGTCTAATTCGCATCCTATTTTGGCAAATTTGTGTGCTTGTTTGTTGCCACTAATGTTCGTATGGGCTTTGACTTTATGAAGTGTGGTGGTTTGTGTGCGAGTTTGCAACATCTTAATGATAGATTCAAGTATTGTTTTGTCTGGGTGGTTGTTGTGTAGGGTTGGGTGTTTTGTTTGTGTGTTTAGGAGGTATAAAACATTTAGACAATCTGTAAAGATGTGCGCCGGTTCATTCCGGTATGTGGTGGTTAGGAGGCGGAGGGTGTGGTGTATAGCCATCAATTCTGCTCTTAGTATATTTTGGAGTCCGGGTAGTCTTTCTGTGATTTTGAGGTTTTTAAAAGGGTTATATATACCGTATCCCACTTTTTCTCTTTTCCAATGTCCTCGGTATGAATGAACCACTATTTATTGAGGACCTTAGTATGCATGGTTGGAACCCTTCAATGCTTCCTTTGTTGCAAAACTTAACGTTTGAGGAAAGAAATAAGGTTAGTGACATGAATATTTTTGGTTTCTTCCACCAAGGTAATCTAAAAACTCTCATTATTAGCCAATCTAATCAATCTATCAAGTGAGTTTGATGTACTGGGACTTGTTATTTTGAAAGATAAATGTTTCTAAAGTCATTTGATGGAGATCAAGGACAATGATCTGTATGTGTATAGTCTTTGAATAACTCTTTACAACTTTTTTCTTACTATCAACTCCAAACAAGGTCTCCATATCATATTTCACAATACATCTTTGATTCAAATTGTACCATTAAACATTTAGGGTTTGACAGATAATGTAGGAATTGAGCTTTGGCAAAGACGTGCAACAACCATTCCACACACACCTTGATTCATGTGCAAGCATGTCGCATGTACCCCTCATGTCTAATTACATGTATTGTTTCATTTTTTTGCCAAATAAAATGTCACATGTCATCGTGTGATTGGTTGGAACCTTTCCAAATGTGACTTGGAAATTGAATATAGATGGGATGGGCAAATTTGGATCTATGGTAGTGTCTTGTGTCAAGCTTGTGTCCAGTTTTGCATCCAAAAAATAAATAAAAATAAAAGGATGACATTAACCCTTAAAGGTCTAAAGGCCTCAATATATGACCCACATGCACAAATTTTACAAGTGCTAACCAATTTTGGTAAATTATTTAGTACAATGCCTTATATCAAGGCGAGAGTAAAAATATAGTCACATGCAACAATGATGACCAATATATCAAGTATGTATTTGCAATCAAAACACTCCTATAATGTTTTTGAATATGAATTTTCAATTTCATGAAGGGATTCAAGCATTTTAAGAATTTTTTTAATGAATGGATTGATTTTAGACTTGAGAGGGCCTCTCGACGCTGAGGAGTTAAAGAGGCAATTTCTACATATTTGAAAAGAAACCTAACATTGTTAAAACCTAGATAATCCTGAAATTTATCCATAATAAAAAAATTATCAGCGAGGTTAAAGTTTGTACTTGCTAAAACCCCGACACGATTCTGATGCCCATTTGCTAAAAAACATGACTGGTCCAGGATGACACCTTCTCCACAGTGGCTGCAATCTCAACGACATGTATACTGGTCACTTAAAAGTGTCAAATTAATGCCATTTTTGTGTGGAAAAATATCATGTTTCCTTCTAGTGCGTGATTCATACATGTGCGTGGCTCATTAAAGTGTTGATTAGGGGTAATTAAGAGGTAGATTAGCATGTGAGGGTGATTCATACATGTGTTTTAGGGCTGATTAAAGTGTTGATTAGGAAGTGATTAAGAGGTGGATTAGTGTGCGAGGGTGATTCATACATGTATTTTGAGGGCATGTTAAGGTGTTGATTAGAGAGTGATTAAAAGCCTATTTGCATTCAAGGGTGATTAAGGCATATACTATGAGGAGGGATTAATGTGTTGCTTAAGGGTGATTAAGAGGTGGATTAGCGTACAAAGATAATTAAGGCATATACTTTGAGGGATTAAAGTGTTGATTAGAGGTGATTAAGAGGTGGATTAGCATGCAAAGATAAGTAAGGCATATACTTTGAAGAATTAAGGTGTTGATTAGAGGTGATTAAGAGGTGGATGAAGATCCAAGGATGATTAAGGAGAAGTGATTAAGGATATATCATTTATTAGATTATGTGCTTAAGGTGAAGCAATCAAGGCCACACAAATTATTTTTTCTAATATTAAGCGGTCTAGTGTTATTATTTGTTCTTATTAGCTATTATCTTTTTTATTGGCATTCATTATTTCTTATTGTATTTCTCATTCAGGTAATGTTTTTTAACCATCTTAATCCCATCTTTAAGTAGATTTATGGTTTGGCATGGATAGTTTTCATTTCAAGTGTATGTTGCATCTTGAACCCATATAAATATATTAAGATCTAACTCTTTAATCAATAATTGTATTGTTCTCCCTCTTTAGTATGACACGTTTGGGAAACACAAAAAATTGAATTATCGAGGTGTCGTCTTCTCATTAATATGACAAATGGCATAAAGTTGTTGTATCATCAAGGGAATACAAAAACATAAGTAATATGAATTTTAAACATATATACAACAAGTTTAAGCAATATAGATGGTATGAAATAATAACTTATAATTCCAATACCATATAATTCCAATACCAATAACTTATAATTCCAAATACAAATATTCTCAAGAACTCTTAAAATAAGAGTCCAAAGATCTATGGTGTTGCCAAGTTAGCAACTATCATCTTATCCAAATTTCCTACTAACTTTTGAAAACTATTAATTTCATTAACACCAAAATATAGAGAATTCTCTAATAAGAAACTAGACAACAATGATGCATGACGTTTAGCAACATACTAGGCAAAAGGCCACTCTAACCCTAACCATGTCCATTATGCACTAGTAACCCTAATTCTCATTAAGTTCCCAATGGTAAGTGAAGTTCCCAAGTAGTTCCCAAGTGAAAATGAATGTATTTTAGATGTACATCACATAGATGAAAATAATTTTAGCATTAATTACCTCTTTAATATGACAAAACGGAGATTCTAAAATGTCGCATTATCGAGTGTCGTAATCATGTAAAAGAGGTAGTTTTGAACTAAAAAGTTTGGTCGCACAAAAATTAGTCGTAATATCCAGGGATTACACGTCACGTCGTGTCACGTCGCGTCATGTCCTGTGACAGCGACGTGACGACAGACCTGAAAACGTCACGTCCGTTTAGGGGGGGTAAAACAATTTACCCTGTCGTCACACAGGGTAAACTGTCGTCAACAGTGTCGACTGCTAGTGGGCAGTTGACGAGTTACAGCGACTGCTACTAGGCAGTCGACACACTGAATCGACTGCTCAAGGACAGTCGTATAGGGGTGTCGACTGCTGACGGCAGTCGAATTTCCATGTCGACTGCTCAAGAGCAATCGACTATCATAACTAGTCGACTGCTATTAGCAGTCGACTTGGGTTGTCGACTGCTCTTGAGCAGTCGACATGGAAATTCGACTGCTATTAGTAGTCGACGACAGGCGGGCGACTGCTTGTGAGCAGTCGTCTGCCCTTTAAGTCGACTGCTATTAGCAGTCGACTTGGACTATCGACTGCCCAACTGCAGTCGACAACCCAAGTCGACTGCTAATAGCAGTCGACAAAGTGCGGACGACTGTTGGTGGGCAGTCGCACCCCTTCGTCGACTGCTATCAGCAGTCGACTTGAATGGGGTGCGACTGCTCGTGAGCAGTCGCGTAGAGACACCCATGGACACGTGGCGTCCATGGGTTGGTCCAGGGGGCGTCTAATCGAAAGGACGCCTCCTTGGGGTATATATGGACCCCACTTCCCTCATTCCCTCACTCCCACCTCCCTCCATTTGGGCCTAGGTTGTTAATCAGCCCTTGCCATTAGGAGATAAAGGTGAGCTAGAGGGCTATAGGTGGACATACGTATTGAAATACATATACGTACATACGATATACTGTAACTGCCTAATGTGTGTATTGCAACCCATATATATACGGTCTACATTGTACCCCATTGTGGTTATTTTGAACCATACCGGAAACTGTTATATGTGAACACTTATTTTCAAAGTGGTTTACATCTAATTATGGGTGGTGGCGCTTATTTTGGAAGTGCTACCATATTAGGTTTACTTTATAATAGGCATACAAAGCTAGGGGTTAGGGGCAACGATGGCAGACGAAGATAACTTGCCGCCGGAACCTCCACGTGGCGGGGATTTGGATCCGGGGGGGACTCCGCAATCGACACCGGGGTCGGTAGGCGCTAGAAGACGCGGCAATGCACTGAGGGGCAGGCCGCAACCAATCAATTTGGAGGTGGCACGGGACCCGAACATTCTCGCCAATCCCGGCTGGCAAAATGAGAGGGGCATGTGGCTGTATAGCACGGTCCGAAGGTACGTAGAGTGGACCCATTTGACGAGGATGTTTGTTCCTAGCGCGAATGCTGAACGGATGTCTAGACAACGCTATGGCATATGGAGGGAGGTGAGCCATCAAATATTTGGAGAACGGTGCAAGGAGGTGTGGGATTTCTTGTGGGGTGCACCGAGGGAATTTGATCGCGGGCATATGCTAATGTGGTTATGCCAAATGGTCTACGCGGAGGTAATTTTGGGAGTGGATATCGACTGGTCCACCATACCCCGCACGAGCGTGGACTTGAGGCAGGCACACCGGGTCGCGGTCATACCAAGTGCCGTGCTAGGCCGGAACGCTGGCCGTCCGATTCCATTGGCATGGCAAACTCCAATGAATCCTCCGACAGTCCGATCTTATTTTGATTTCCTTGCGGGAACAAATCATCAAATTGTGGGGACTCCACCGGCCGCCGAGTCAAACATGGACGAGCACAACATTGCCATAGGGTTGCCGGTTGAACCACCTAGCTGGCGACAAAGGGTCCACGTGACACCGCCACATGGTACCCGGTTGGTTTGTCCTCCATCTTCGCCCGTTGACGTGGAGATGGCATCGGCGGTGCCAACCCCACCACTGGTAGTTGCCGACAACGACGTTGTGGAGGCGTTGAGGGCGGAGATGGCAAAATGCAAATCTGACCACGAATGGGAATTGGAGATGGTCCGACGTGCACACGCCGAGGAGGTCCAAGGGTTGAAGGCCGAGATTGCACGTTTGACCAACCTTGAACTTGCGAGGGCTGATGCGCCACAAATGCCACAAGCAATGTCTGGTAGTGATGGACAAGGGCGGGAGCCGTCGCCCACAACAAACTTGGAGGCAATGAGGGTTGATTACGACCGGGTCATTAGGAGGAACCGGTTGTTGGAGGACGACTACATGGGCATGGTCATAGCCACTATCATGTTCGCCACGCGTGAGAGGGCATTGATGGACGAGCTGACCCACTATAAGGACCACGGCGAACAATGGCCCGAACGACGGCTTCTTTTCACCTCGTGGCCGCCATTGGATTTCATGTATCCTGAGAACCTCCTGGTCGATGACGACCATTACCCCAGTATTGCGTGGACCAAGAGACCCGAGGATGAATTCCAATGGGATACCGCAGTATCATCCCGCATCGTGATACCCCCGGCCAAACCAGCCTTGTTGTGGCCATGCGTCCCCGATTGGATCAAGGACGGGAGCATGTGCCCCATTTGTTCCAATCCTTGGGGACCCGAAGGCGCATGGATCGTGGGGTCGTGCGGTCACATGGTCCACCCGAATTGTTTGTTGCCACTGTGAGGCCAAACCCCCCACCCTTAAGCGTCCGTAGTCCGAGTAGTGGGTTTGGGCTCACATTCCTCCGCGGTATTGGATTTGGACTTGGATGAGTCCATAGTGCAAGGTTCACCCTTCAAGTGGTCTTGGATTTAACTTTGGTCTTTGCTTCCTTTGTCTTGCCATCGCGAGAGTGCTCCACATTCTCCATTAATTTGTGCACGTGGTTTATTTTTAAAGAGAGGATGCAAGTGTTAAAAACACTATTCTCTATAGTCAATCTCAAATACATTTACTTGTGAAAGCCACACATAACACTAACTAGCATAATGTAACTAACTACTTGTCTATGAGCTAATTAAGTAGGCTATCTACTAAGCTCCTTCATGAACCCATCTCTTTACTTTCTAATTACATAAACCTAGCTCCTTCATAAACCCAACTCCTTCATGAACCCAACTCCTTAGCTTCTAACTAAATAAACCCAGCTCCTTCGTAAACCCAGCTTCTTAGCTTCTAACTAAACAAACCCAGCTCCTTTATAAACCCAGCTCCTTCATAAACCCAGCTCCTTCATAAACCCAGCTCCTTCATGAACCCACAACTTTGTAGTTGTAATCCCCAACTACCTCACTAATTATTCAAGCCCTTAACTAATCTTCCTACCTAATTTTCCTAATTCTACTAACAACCCCTTTCTAATCACACAATTCTTCTCTAATCCTAAAATCCTAAAATCCTAGAGAGGAGAGGGGGAGAGAGAATTTCCTAACTTCACTAAGACTAACGAATCCACACAAGTATATTTTTGCACTCATCACAACCTCAAGTGCTCAACTCTTAAACATGGAACTTGCAACCACGTGTATTCAAAACATGAACTTTAAGTACCACAAATTGGAATCATGAATTAACTTTAAAATCCTTCACGTCAACACTAATTCTACCAAGAGGTCAAGCCCTCTTCAAGGCTAACAAGCCTTGGCTCTCAAACTAAAAACTAAGCACACACATGTGCTCCAATATGGCTTCCCACACCCACACTTATAACTCGTGGGGTGCCTTGGAGCACAAAGGAAAGAGAAGATGAGTGAGGGAAGAATGAGGGATTATATAGTAAGCTTGAGGGGGTGAGCACCCTCAAGGCTCACGATAAGCCCTTGAGATTTCCTCCTACTTAGTAGGCGCCAATCCTATCTTCTAAGCCTTCCTCCCTCAAATGATCAACAAGGATCCTAATTCGAACATTTAACTAGCCTTGGCTTTCTACCTACCACACTTTACCAAACTTGGGATGCTTCAACCCAAACTTAGCCTCCTTCGCTTTCCGCCGCCATAACTTTCTCCCCTTACTTTCCCAAATCGTCGCTCACCACTTAATTCAAACCACGATGCTTAACTCGTGATTTGATTGGTGCTTTGAGAATTTGCTTATCCTCCACCTTGCATTCTTCCTTGGACCTTCCCCATTAAGTGGCCATGATGAGGTGGTCCACTTGTGCGCTCCATGTGATCCTCCATTCATCCCAATTCGAATGCACTTGCCTCTTGAGTCACTTTGGTTGTCTCCATCCATTTGTACTAGCCTACTAACTACTCAATCCAAGTTCTCCTTACCTATCCTCATTCACTCAAATCCTTCCGAAGGTAAAAACACAATAACAACTCAGATCCTAGCCTCTTACAACATGGTACTTCTAAGACTAACATTTCACTCTTTTTATATTTTTGTGAAGTAACATGCTACTTCAAAGTGCATCAACTAACGTTTCAAGGGTCTAAGACTAAATGTGGGCACCCTTTTGGGCTCACATAATTGGCGACCATCGGGGGATGAATCCAAACATCTCTTGCTCCAAGGGTAAGTTGCCTAGTCAAGCTCGGTACTCCTTACATCTACTTCCCGATGTACGGGTAGGAAAGAGCTCACCATTCAACGTTTCCAATTGAATTGAATTATTAGGAAAGACCTCATAGACAAGGTAAGGTCCTAACCATACCGCATCGAATTTCGCCGGAAATTCAAGCTTTCGTGCGTCTTGAATCATGACCATCATTCCCGGTGTTAGGGCCCTTCTCTTATGTCGTTTGTCGAAAGTAATCTTTCTCCTTCTTTGGATTGCCTCAATATGTTGAGCCGCCATTCTCCTCCCTTCGTCAAATGCTTCCAAATCGGTTAGTCGATTTCGTAAGGATTGACTTTCGGTAAGTCTCGTACTCACGGCCACCCTAAGTGACTCGACTTCATATTCGATTGGTAGTGTCGCTTCAAGACCATAGACTAAGGAAAATGGTGTAGCACGCGTAGTTACCTTATAGGTTGTACGGTATGCCCAAAGTGCCGCCGTTAGTTTCGTATCCCAATCCCGCTTCGAGTCTATAACCGTCTTGCGTAGTATACTCACCAAAATTCCGTTAACCCTTTCCGTTTGTCCATTGGTTTGTGGGTGGTAGGGAGTAGTCTTCCGGTGATCAATTTTAAATTTCTCTGTCATCTCTCGAATCAAGTCATTCAAAAAGTGAGTACCCCTATCGCTTACTAGGATCTTCGGCACCCCGAACCGCGAAATTATGTTTTCGTACATAAATGTTGCCGCGTGTTCCGCCGTGTCGGTCTTCACCGCTTTGGCTTCCGCCCACTTGGTGAGGTACTCGGTTGCCACCACAATATATTTCATTCCTTTTGAAGATTGGGGATGGACCTCACCCACATAGTCGATGCCCCATTTTTCGAAAGGAATTAAGGGTAATGATACATGTAAAGGCATCTCCATTCTAAGGTCGTTTCGGGCATACCGTTGGCAAGCGTCGCATTTCCTTACATAGTCATGGGCGTCCTTAAATAGTGTAGGCCAAAAGTAGCCCGCTCTAAGTATTTTTTGCCCGGTGAGTTGACCCGAGAAGTGACCGCCGCAAGCGCTATCGTGGCAAGCGATTAAAATCGCTTCAACCTCCGTTTTTGACACGCATCGTCGTAAAATACCATCGGACCCCCTTCTAAACAACCTATGGCCCACTACAACAAATTGCCTACTATTTACCCTCACCTTCCTTCTCTCTTCTTTTGTCCACTCTTTGGGCAACTTGTGGGTTGTTAGAAATTCCACTATGCCCGCATACCACTCCGGTGTAGAAGTGACCACAAAGAGGCTATCATCTACTAACATATCATTTACCGGATTTTTTCCTATCTCCTCCGACAACCTAGACAAGTGGTCCGCTTGTAAATGCATACGACCCGGTTTATATTCCACCGTGTAGTCGAATTCTTCTAATAACAAAACCCACCTAGCTAACCTACCACTTAACTCCGCCTTGTTAACTAGATACTTGATAGCCATGTGGTCAACAAAAAATACAACCGGGTTGCACATGAGGTAATGCCTAAACTTTTTAACGGAAAACACCATGGCTAGGCACTCCCTCTCCGTTGTAGAGTAGTTTCTTTCGGCGGGGGTCAATTGCTTACTCGCATAAGCTATAGGTTGATCCTTCTCTTTTTCTCCCGTTGCTTGACAAAGCGCACTCCCTATTGCCACATTACTAGCATCACAATAGACGTGAAAAGGTTTACCCCAATTGGGTGGTATCAACACCGGATAGGTGCTCAACCTATCCCGCAATTCCTCAAAGGCTTTTTGACAAGCATCTGTCCACTCGAATTTGACATCCTTTTTGAGCAAATGGGTAATGGGCACCGCTATCTTTGAAAAATTAGGAATAAGTTCCCGGTACCATCCCACATGTCCTAATAACTTAGAGATCCCCTTGGAATTGGTTGGAGTTGCCAAGTCGCTTATGGCCGCAATCTTATCCGGATCGGGTTCTCTACCTTTCTCACTAACAACATAACCCAACAACACTCCCTTATTCACTCCCAAAAATGTCTTATCCGGGTTCAATGCTAACCTCATCTTCCTACACCTAACCAATGCCTCCCTAACACAATGTAGGTGATCGTCCACATTACTTTGTGTGCTAAAATCGTCCACAAAGACGGTCATGGATTTGAACAACAAGTCGGTGAAGATATACATTACTAATCGTTGGAAAGTAGCCGGGGCATTACATAACCCAAATGGCATCACTACCCACACAAAAGTACCCCAAGGTGTAGTAAAAGCCGTTTTATGGATATCTTGGAGGGCTATGGAAATTTGATTATAACCCGCATACCCATCCATAAAGGTATATCGCGAATGACCTCCAACCTCCTCAAGCAACAAGGTGATAAAAGGTAAGGGGAAGTGATCCTTTTGTGTGCACGAATTCAATTTCCTATAGTCGACACAAACCCTTAATTTCCCATTTTTTTTCTTTACTAAGACCATAGGAGAAACCCAATCCGTGATTTCCACCGGCTTGATAAACCCGGCCTTCAATAACCTTTCTAATTCCGCTTTCACCAACAATTGCAATTGAGGATTCATCCTCCTCTCCTTTTGTCTAATTGGCCTCGCCCCCGGAATTAAAGGAATCCGGTGCTCTACCATTTCCCTAGGAATTCCCTTAAGCTCATCGTAGGACCATGCAAAAGTATCACTAAACTCATCCACCAAATTGCTATACTCCCTAACCTCTTTCTCCCCCAATTTGGAACCCATCTTCATTTGTCGGGTTTTTCCATTCTTTAATTTCACATCCACGTACCGCCAATCCGCTTCCGACACATGTGCTTGTTCCTCTTTGTTCCGATACCAATCGGAAGGCACATTGGGGTAATCTTTCACATCTTGACCTACAACTATCCCCGTAGACGTGGTCTTGAAATGTAAAGGCTCCTCCAATTTCGATGACTCAATAATCACATCCTCCTCTTGAGTCCCATCTACATGAATTAAACTAACCTCACCCTCTTCCACGTCATCTACCCAAGGTGTTAACCCACCGCTAACCCACTCTTCCTCGGTGAGCACCTCACATGGCTCCAACAATGAGCCCTCTCCTAAACTAACACTAGGAAATTCACTCCCTAAGCCTACTTGGTGAAATGTAACCATTACATCAACCTCGGACTCGGGGTACTCCCTTAGCCATTGGGCATAATCCCCATTATCCCCATAATTGTAAAAATTAGGACCTAGACTTCCCGAGCCCGAATCTATAACAACCCTTTGACCTTCGGGATGGACGACTCCCACCAATGCCTTGCCAATCTCATTCTCGTTTAAGTCATCAATTTCCTTCTCCAATGGCAAATACATCTCCTTCTTCATCCATCCTTCTAATGAACCAATGGACACTATGACCCTATTACCCTCCGGACCATAAGTGATGGATGGTTTAGGTCCACCCCAATTGACCATAGCATTCGCCATCCGCAACCAAGGCCTACCTAGCAAAATGGGGAAGGTGTCCTTGTTGGAGTGCATTTTAATGACATGGAAGGTGACCAAGTACTCCTCACCTCCCGTAGTCATTCTACAATCCTTGATCATCCCCAAAGGCGTAGTCGAACTTTGATTTGCCATATTTATGACCAAAGGTGAAGGCCCCGTGAGTCCAAGTCCCAATTTTTTCATAGTATCCTCCGGTAGTATATTTAGACTACTCCCTCCGTCGACTAGCACATTAGGAACCACCTTATCTACTATAACAACTTCTATTTCTATAGCTTTCACGTCTCTTCCACCTTGTGATTGGATCCTAGCGGCTATTTTAGCTTTCACCTTCCTCATCCTCTTGTGTACCGGCATTCCCTCCTTTAATGTTTTCCTTGCCGTGGGTGAAATTTCCAATAGTTGGCCGAAAGTAATATCCGCCTTGAGTGTACTAAGGTCCGCCCACAAGTCGTACCCGGTAGATCTTTCCACCTTAGAATTACCCACTACGTCGAATTCGTCTACGGGAACCCCCGGTCCTTCCCATTCACCCACATCGCTATTATCCAAGTCATGTACCGCATTAGTCCTCTCCCTATTTTGTAAAATTATATTTTCCCTCTCCACATCCTTAGTAGCTCTTCTAGCTACCCTATCCAACTCGGAGAGATTAATCTCTTCATCCGAAGAGTAATTTCCTTGCTCTCCTATTCCTACCTCCAACGGGGCATCCCCTCTCCTAGCCCTAGTAGTTACCGCTAGTGCAGGTGCTTCTTCAACCACACCCTTACCCTTCACTAACTCATATGTAATAGCATTGGTGTGAGGAGGCCATTGACTTTGCTCCTCTCCAATTCTCGTTGGGAGAGGAAGCATGTCATCACATGTGGCCTCCAACACTCCATCCATGAACCTAACATCTTGGGAGTTAGATGGTCCCGGATCCGTTGGAGGCGCTTGTCTCCCGTTACTACCATTAGGTGGAACTCCTTGTCTATTTTGTATTGGAATGTAACCGGTTGTAGTTTGCAAGCCCGCCGGTGGATGAAAAGTTTGCCTAGCATTACTATGGTCATAGTATAAGTTAGGTGGCCTAAGTTCATTGGCCGGTACTCCTTGTGGCCTAGCACCTCGCATATTATCCCTTGCTTGTTGTTGTGGATTAGCCACCGGGTAAGGGACATTAATTATTTTGTCCGGTTGGCGACACGTATCCGAGGGATGACTTCCTCCACAATTGCTACAATTAAACTCTTGACCTTCGGACCAACATTGTCCTTGAGCGTGCCACCTTCCACAAAAGGGATGAAATTCCTTCTTCTCTAAATTTTGGCCACCTTGCCCTCTAGGTTGTGGTCCTCTATTGCTTCCATTTCCATAGTGAGGTGGCGCTTGACCTCGTTGATTTTGTTGAGGTGGGTTACCGTTTCCTCTTTGGTCACGGTTTTGTCCACTTCTACAAAATTGACGCGTGTGGCCCGGTTGGCCACATTGGACACACCATAATCCGGAAGAATGCCTACCCGACTCAACCGGGGGTGGAGGCCCCGGTTGTTGACTCCGGATCATTAATGACATTTGATCCGTGAGGCTTTGCATTTGTTTTATCATAGCCTCTTGGAATCCTAGTTGGCTAGCACCTAGTCTTCTCTCAACCTCCTCCAAGTGTGGATCCGTTCTAGGGGCCGGTAGTGCCAAAAGAGGTGCCGGTTCCCTAACCGCTAAAGGTCGGGGGCCGGTGTCCACAATGGCATATGGAATTTGGTTCTCATACTTAGCGGGTTCTACCGCTACCACCCTAGGGCGTATGGGGATGAATTGTGGGATCAATTCATCCTCCCTTCTCCATAGCCTTTCGTGATCTTTATCCAAGTTTTCAATATCTCTAGCCGCACGCTTGGCATCCGCCAAGGTCAAGGGATTCCTTTCTAGAACACCCCTAATAGTTCCGGACTTAAAAAACCCTTGAATGAAAAATTGCTTTAGCGTGTCGTCGTTGAGCATGGTACCCACAAATCTAGTGCACACTAAATCAAACCTCCTAATGTAAGCCGAAATTTCTTCCTCCCTTCCTTGCTTCAATGACGACAATGCCCTTAATGCGGTACTTTGACCCACTTCCGGCCTAAATTCGTTAAGAAACTCCCTTTGTAATTGTTCCCATCCCCTAAAATGTCCCTCGGCATGATCCCGATACCATTCATAGGCTTCCCCCTCTAGAGTGGTAGGAAACCACACTAACCAATAACCCGGGTTGGTTATGAGGAAGCTAGCCAACCGTTCGATATACCGTTCCATGTGCCGAGAGGGGTCCTCATCCTTGGTCCCATAAAATTTAGGGAGATGAGATGGCATATCCATCGCCGCTAAATTTTGTGGAACCACAATTGGTAGGCCTCTTGGCCTAACCAATGGGTCTATTGGAGGTATAGGAGGTATGGGCGGAATTGGGGGTATGGGTGGTGGATCCATCCCCCGTTCCTCGGCCATGGTGACCGGTGAACTATTCAACAATCCCCTATCAACTTCTACCGGGAATTCTTCTCTAAGTGTGTAATTTTCCGAAGAAGTTTCACCACTCAATTTGGAGGGAGTGATCTCCTCTTCAAGTTGAGCTCCAAGTTCTAAGGTGTCTAGAATTGACCTAGTCCTAGGTTCGACGTTCAAACAACTCTCTATTCTAACATTATCTTGTTCTAATCTATCACTGATTTTAGAGGACCGCCTCTTTCGAGTAGATTTCTCTAGTCCTACTATCAAACTTGGTTTTTGTGAGCGAGTCCTACCTTGCATTCCATAAGAATCGATCGACCCTCACTTGACCACACATAATCCTAGCAATTCCCCTCTTAATATTTTCACTTGTCTTGGTGTGGTTATAATTTTTTTAGGAGGTGAGGAAAAGAACCTGCAAGCCCACTTAGGTGAAAGAATCCCAATAGGGGATAGGCATGTTCATGTTAATTTTTTGGTTAAGTCGGAGCATCACCTCCGCACCTTCCCGCAAATTAACACTCACCACAATACCGATTGTGAGGGGGTGACCTTCCGAGTAGATTATGTTAAAAGTCGAGGCTTCACCCTTCAACTTCTCACACCATCCACAATTCGGGAATTACCCTCTACAACGGATAACAACAATCACGAGTACAAAAGGCATTCCTTAATTAGTTAATGAGTTCACTTTGAAGAAATAAACATACCTTGAGCAATCGCATCCCCCTGTGAGTTAGCACTCCCCTCAATCGTGACTCAATGTAACAACACCATAAACTTTGTGAAATATTAATTTAATCTAGAGCATGAAATGACAACTCCCAAAACTTTGAGACTCACCCCGAGGTGAGTGTCAAAGTTCAATGTCCTAAGGTGAATTTACCCTCTAATGTTTTAATGAGCTACTCGGTTATAGGTTCCTTTTAAGTTCTTAGCAAATCCCCAAAAAGGTTGAGGACGTACCTTCGCCGCGCTCCTTCCTCAAAAATGAATTTGCGTAATTGACAATGCAATTCATTCCAAGGAATAGTTGAAATACAATGAATTCAAATGTAACCCAAAGAGAGAATACTTACCGAGTTTCGGGTGCTCCTTCCCTTCTCTCAAGTTTTGAGGCCGATATGGAGAGGCAGGAGGCCGTTACACAAGAGGGTAGCTTCAATGAGGTGGACGTCCAAATCCGGATGAATGAGTGGAAATACGTCAACGGCCTTTTGGACATCCGTGACGGGGCCTCTAGCCCCACCATGCAAGACGTCCTGCGCCATTCGAATGCCGCGAGGGGGTTGCACATTGGAGACCGCGCGCGCGCTCGTGCACAAGCTGACCGGGAGACTACGGCGCAAGAACTATGGGCCATCACCGAGAGCAGGCTTGAGGCGAGGCGCCGGACACTACGGCCACCAAATCTGAACGGTGCAAGCTCAAGCCGCGGACCCCCCATTCCATTGGATAGTGATTCGGAGCCGGATTAGGAATGTTGGCTAGTGTTTGTGAGATAGGCGTTGGACTAGGAGGCATTATTTGATACTCAATTGTACACAATGCGGGAAAAACCATGATTTTGGAAATGTTTATAAGTGAATTATTGTTCACTATCAATTTTGGGAGTAATGTACAAGTGTCGCACAATGATCATTTCTTATGTTTGCCCATACAATCGGTTGCCACCAACATTTAATTAAACCATGGACTTTGCATCTACATGCATTTGCACTTGAATCAAACACGTATCGATGCAAATAACTGTGACAATGATTCCATGTGGCATGATTATAAGTTCACACCAAGCGGAAAACATCACCGCAATATTGCCGGGAATTCATATATTGCGCATTTCCAACTTAACAACATACGTAAGTATACGTGCAAGTACAAACTTGATACTACGCTCTCACCATATTCGTGGGCAAATCTTACATTGACGACCTAAGTGTGTATTCTCTATACACCCGGTATTCCTTTTGGTGCGCGGTGCACCGGTTGAACCCCCAATGAATTGCGTCATGCACCGAGTGTTTTATGGTTTGGTAGAACCTCCACAAGGTCCCATAGTTTTTCCGAAAATACAATTGATTTTTCCCCTTCGTGAGAACGTCGCTAAGGTCCTGAAACAAGTGCCATGGGAAAAGTTTTTCCTTGTAACCGATGCGGCATGCGGGCCTTTCTTGGGCGTCCAAGTATCCGCGGTGGTGACGATCAACTTGTCTCCTAGGCAGTCGAACCCAATAGAATTCAGTGAACCCTTGAATCGGACGTAAAACATTACGCAAATCGTCCTCATTTCGTGTGTTCTCTGCAACCACCTCGGGTGTAAATTCGTCCGGTTCGTCCGGCAAGCCCCATGCGTGTCGGGGATTGTAATACATACTTCTTGACGAACCACCCGCATCCCGTATCTTGCCACTCCCAGCCATCACAATCCTATGGATTGCCCACACCGTAGTTGATCTTGGGCAATGTATGCAACGCATACAAGGTCCTCAAAATCACTACGAGGCAAGGTGGCCTCATGGTGGGTAGCACACTTGATTTTATAGGGATATCGCAGTGTGGGCCCTCAGGTGGCATCCAATGAGTTGGCAGGTTGGGTTAGGCAGTGCCTAATTATTTATCTAAATTAAGCTGCAAGGTAGTCGACTACTGTGTAGCAGTCAACCATCCACAGTCGACTGCCTTGTAGCAGTCGATTTGCATAGTCGACTGTTGCACAGTAGTCGACTGTGGATGGTCGACTGCTACACAGCAATCGACTGTGGATGGTCGACTGCTACACAACAGCCGACTATGCAAATCGACTGCTTCATAGCAGTCGACTATGTAAATCAATTGCTATAAGGCAGTCGACTATGTAAATCGACTGCTATAAGGCAGTCGATTATATCAGTCGACTGCTGGGCAGCAGTCGATTGATAAATGCCCAGCAGTCGACTGTAGCTGGTCGACTGCTACACAACTGTGAGGCCAAACCCACCACCCTCAAGCGTCCTAGTCCGAGTGATGGGTTGGGAGATCACATGTATAGCCTAAAACTTGTAGTAACATGAACTGTACGTTCCACCTTGATGGACTCACAACTTACTTCAAGTCATGCCATTTTATTAATGTGATCCTCTTGCATAAGTACATCGTTGGTTTTTTCAAGAGTCCACCCCACTGCCTTTGTCACGCATGCCCTCAAGGACTTCCCCTTTGCGAGCTTAGTCCTGGCTGACGATTCTTCGCTAGTGCATGACACCTCGTTGAGGCCTTGGCTTGTTGATTCCATGAGGCACGTTAGTCTTTAATACAAGTGTTAAAAAACACTTCTATGACTTGTCATCGCCTTCTTGTCCATGATTTCCTCACAACTCTTTTACAAGTTCACACCTTAATGCGACCACTAACCAACTAGCTTGACCCAACTAGCCTAACAATCTAGTCTAACTAACTAACCTAACTAACTAGCCTCTTAACTAGACTAACTACGAACCCAGCTTAAACTCGTCATAACTTACTTGGCCGAACCCGGCTTAGGCCAAACAGTAGCAGAGCTTAGCCAAACAGTAGCAGAGTTCGGCCCAACAGTAGCAGTGCTTCGGCCCCACAGTAGCAGAGTTCGGCCCAACAGTAGTGAGCTTAGGCCAAACAGTAGCGAGCTTAGGCAAACAGTAGCAAAGCTTGGCCAAACAGTAGCAGAGTTCGGCCCAATAGTAGCAGAGTTCGGCCCAACAGTAGCAGTGCTTCGGCCCCAACAGTAGCGAACTTAGGCAAACAGTAGCAAAGCTTGGCCAAACAGTAGCAGTGCTTCGGCCCCAACAGTAACAGTGCTTCGGCCCCAACAGTAGCAGAGTTCGGCCCAACAGTAGCAGTGCTTCGGCCCCACAGTAACAGTGCTTCGGCCACAACAGTAGCAGTGCTTCGGCCCCACAGTAACAGTGCTTCGGCCCCAACAGTAGCAGTGCTTCGGCCCCAACAATAGCAGAGTTCGGCCCAACAGTAGCAGTGCTTCGGCCTAACCCGGCTTAAAATCCACAAAATCAAGTACTAATAATCCCATATAAATCTAAATGCTATAAATCTAGATACCATGAGTCTAAACACTATAAATCTAAATATTATAACACTAAATGCTAGAAATTGAACACTATGAGCTAAGCTCTTGTTTCTAAGTGCCTTAAATCCGAGACCACATCCAACAATGTGAAGCTAACTTCGAGACTACTTGACCTTGGTTCTTCACATTGAAACCTTGCACACACACGTGCTCCTCTCTTGCTTCCCATGCACCAACACTTATATCACATGGGGTGCCAAGGAGCACGAAGGAAAGAGAGAGAGGGAGAGGGGAGAGTGAGGATTATATAGTGAGGTGAAAGGGAGTAGGTGAGCACCCCCAAGGCTCAAGATAACCCTTTTGATATTTTCCTACTTTATAGGCTCTCATCCTATCCTTTAAGCCTTCAACTCTTAAACCAACAACATAGATCCTAATTCAAACATTTAACTCAAGGAGCCACCCTTGGTTCACCACACACAATACTCTCCTAACTAAGGAACTTTCTTCACACCGCTAAACTTCTAATCAACCTAAAGTCTAAACATAACTTCGCTCAAGCCTCACTCTTTTTATATTTTTGTCAATAATCATAAAACATCAAAACATTATTTCTACTAGTTTCAAAGGGTTAAGAACACATGTGGGCACCATTTTGGGCTCACATTATTGGCGACCATCGGGGGATAGATCCCGAATCTCTTGCTCCGAAGGTAAGTGCCGACTCACGCTTTGTACTCCTTACATCTACTCCCTGAAGTGCGGGTAGGAAAGAGTTCACCGTTCAAAGTCTCCAATTGGAGTGAGTTGTTAGGAAAAATTGCTTGCACAAGGTAAGGCCCTAACCATACCGTATCAAATTTTGCAAGAAATTCAAGCTTCCTTGCGTCTTGGATCATTACCATCATTCCCGGTTGAAATGCCCTTTTCTTATGCCTTTTGTTGAAGATGATTTTTCTTCGACGTTGAATCGCCTCGATATGTTGAGCTGCCATTCGCCTTCTCTCATCAAGCTCCTCCAAGTCGGTCAATCTATTTTTCAACGATTGACACTCGGTAAGGCGTGAGCCTACGGCCACCCGAAGAGACTCCACTTCATACTCAATTGGAAGTGTGGCTTCCAAACCATACACTAAGGAGAAAGGAGTGGCTTGGGTAGTTACTTTGTAAGTTGTCCGATAAGCCCACAATGCTGCCGTCAACTTCGTGTCCCAATCTCTCTTAGAGTCTATCACCGTCTTGCGTAGGATACTTACCAAAATACCATTTACCCTCTCCGTTTGACCATTTGTTTGGGGGTGATAAGGTGTAGTCTTCCTATGATCAATTTGGAACTTGTTCGTCATTTCTTGAATCAAGGAATTTAGGAAATGGGTCCCTCTATCACTCACCAAAATCTTGGGCATTCCAAACCTTGAGATGCTGTTCTCATACATAAACGTCGCCGCATGCGCTGCCGTATCGGTCTTGACGGCCTTAGCCTCCGCCCACTTGGTGAGGTACTCGGTGGCAACTCATCAATAACCGTGATTTTGTCAGGGTCCGGTTCTTTCCCCTTCTCGCTCACCACATAACCCAAAAGAACTCCCTTGTGGACGCCCAAGAATGTTTTATCCGGGTTTAAGGCCAATTGCATCTTCCTACACCTAATCAAAGCCTCTCGCACACACCCTATATGTTGACTAGCATTTGATTGAGTGCTAAAATCGTCGATGAACACCGTCATGCATTTGTGCAACAAGTCGGTAAAGATGTACATGACAAGTCTTTGAAACGTGGCCGGAGCATTACATAACCCAAATGGCATGACCACCCAAACAAATGTGCCCCATGGGGTAGTGAAAGTCGTCTTGTGGATATCTTGTAATGCTATGGCGATTTGGTTATATCCCGCATAACCATCCATGAATGTGTAGCGAGCATGACCTTCTACCTCCTCTAGAAGGAGAGTGATGAATGGTAAAGGAAAGTGATCCTTTTGTGTGCAAGCATTTAGTTTCCTATAATCCACACACACCCGCAACTTTCCATTCTTTTTCTTCACCAACACCATTGGAGAGACCCAATCCGTAATCTCGACGGGCTTGATAAACCCGGCATTCAACAATCTCTCTAACTCCGCTTTAATCAACAATTGTAGCCGTGGGTTCATCCTTCTCTCATTTGCCTAATGGGCCTAGCACCCGGAATCAAAGGAATGCGATGCTCCACCATCTCTCTAGGGATCCCCTTAAGCTCATCATATGACCAAGCAAAAGTATCACTAAACTCATCCACCAAATCGCTATATTCCTTGATTTCTTCCTCCCCCAATTGAGACCCTATTTTCATTCGTCTCACTTTGCCATTCTTTGTAGTAACATCTACATACTTCCAATCTCCTTCGGTAACATGAACTTGCTCATCCTTGTTCCTATACCAATCCGCCGGTACGTGCGGATAATCCTTGATATCTTGTCCAACCATAATTCCCGTTGACGTAGTCTTGAAGTGTAAAGGTTCCTCCAACTTCTCCATCTCCATGATAGCATCCTCATCTTGAGTCCCATCCACATGTACTAAACTTACGTCACACTCTTCCATACTATCTACCCAAGGTATCAATCCTCCTAAAATCCATTCTTCCTCGGTGAGCACCTCACATGGTTCTAACAAGGAATATTCTTCACTCCTTGAACTAAGAATCTCATCACTCAAACATGCATGGTGGGACGTCACCATTATATCAACATCGATACGTGTTTGATTAAAGTGCAAATGCATGTAGATGCAAAGTCCATGGTTTAATTAAATGTTGGTGGCAACCGATTGTGTGGGCAAACATAAGAAATGATCATTGTGCGACACTTGTACATTACTCCCAAAATTGATAGTGAACAATAATTCACTTATAAACATTTCCAAAATCATGGTTTTCCCGCATTGTGTACAATTGAGTATCAAATAATGCCTCCTAGTCCAACGCCTATCTCACAAACACTAGCCAACATTCCTAATCCGGCTCCGAATCACTATCCAATGGAATTGGGGGTCCGCGGCTTGAGCATGCACCGTTCAAAATTGGTGGCTGTAGTGTCCGGCGCCTGGCCTCACGCCTGCTCTCGGTGATGGCCCATAGTTCTTACGCCGCAGTCTCCCGGTCAGCTTGTGCACGAGCGCGCGCGCGGTCTCCAATGTGCAACCCCCTCGCGGCATTCGAATGGCGCAGGACGTCTTGCATGGTGGGGCTAGAGGCCCCGTCACGGATGTCCAAAAGGCCGTTGACGTATTTCCACTCATTCATCCGGATTTGGACGTCCACCTCATTGAAGCTACCCTCTTGTGTAACGGCCTCCTGCCTCTCCATATCGGCCTCAAAACTTGTTGTGTCCAATACGTGTTCCACATCCCAAGTTGTTTCCTCGCCCGGGACCGGTTCCCGTGGCAATACCCCCACTGTCACATTGCCGTTGGAGTCATACACGTATCCGTGGGGGTGAGGACCTGGGACGTATTCACCCGTCTCTCCGGCGTGCCCACCCACAACACGGTACAAAAATACCCTCAACCCTACGGCCTGAGGAGAGGAGCCGGGGTAAAAATCATGAGCAACCCTTGTGTACATTTCAGGCGTGAAGTTTGTCGGATAGCCTCGGAGGTCCTTCACATACCTCCGTGCATGCCAGCTATAAGCAGCAGGATCACCGTATTCTGCGGGCGGCACACCATGGATTATTGTGTACTCAAAATCGGGAGGCATTCCCCATTGCACTCCGAATTGCTCGTACAACCTTCGATGCAGAGGGGCTTTGCACGAAGGACAACGGCGTGTTTGCAACATGTGTGGCAACAAACAATTCGGGTGGACCATGTGACCGCACGTCCCAATGATCCATGCGACTTCGGGTCCCCAAGGATTGGAACAAATGGGGCACATGCTCCCGTCCTTGATTCAATCGGGGACGCATGGCCACAACAAGGCTGGTTTGGCCGGGGGTATCACGATGCAGGATGATACTGCGGTATCCCATTGGAATTCATCCTCGGGTCTCTTGGTCCACGCAATACTGGGGTAATGGTCGTCATCGACCAGGAGGTTCTCAGGATACATGAAATCCAATGGCGGCCACGAGGTGAAAAGAAGCCGTCGTTCGGGCCATTGTTCGCCGTGGTCCCTATAGTGGGTCAGCTCGTCCATCAATGCCCTCTCACGCGTGGCGAACATGATAGTGGCTGTGACCATGCCCATGTAGTCGTCCTCCAACAACCGGTTCCTCCTAATGACCCGGTCGTAATCAACCCTCATTGCCTCCAAGTTTGTTGTGGGCGACGGCTCCCGCCCTTGTCCATCACTACCAGACATTGCTTGTGGCATTTGTGGCGCATCAGCCCTCGCAAGTTCAAGGTTGGTCAAACGTGCAATCTCGGCCTTCAACCCTTGGACCTCCTCGGCGTGTGCACGTCGGACCATCTCCAATTCCCGTTCGTGGTCAGATTTGCATTTTGCCATCTCCGCCCTCAACGCCTCCACAACGTCGTTGTCGGCAACTACCAGTGGTGGGGTTGGCACCGCCGATGCCATCTCCACGTCAACGGGCGAAGATGGAGGACAAACCAACCGGGTACCATGTGGCGGTGTCACGTTGACCCTTTGTCGCCGGCTAGGTGGTTCAACCGGCAACCCTATGACAATGTTGTGCTCGTCCATGTTTGACTCGGCGGCCGGTGGAGTCCCCACAATTTGATGATTTGGTCCCGCAAGGAAATCAAAATAAGATCGGACTGTCGGAGGATTCATTGGAGTTTGCCATGCCAATGGAATCGGACGGCCAGCGTTCCGGCCTAGCACGGCACTTGGTATGACCGCGACCCGGCGTGCCTGCCTCAAGTCCACGCTCATGCGGGGTATGGTGGACCAGTCGATATCCACTCCCAAAATTACCTCCGCGTAGACCATTTGGCATAACCACATTAGCATATGCCCGCGATCAAATTCCCTCGGTGCACCCCACAAGAAATCCCACACCTCCTTGCACCGTTCTCCAAATATTTGATGGCTCACCTCCCTCCATATGCCATAGCGTTGTCTAGACATCCGTTCAACATTTGCGTTAGGAACGAACATCCTCGTCAAATGGGTCCACTCTACGTACCTTCGGACCGTGCTATACAGCCACGTGCCCCTCTCATTTTGCCAGCCGGGATTGGCGAGAATGTTCGGGTCCCGCGCCACCTCCAAATTGATTGGTTGCGGCCTGCCCCTCGGTGCATTGCCGCGTCTTCTAGCGCCTGCCGACCCCGGTGTCGATTGCGGAGTCCCCCCGGATCCAAATCCCCGCCACGTGGAGGTTCCGGCGGCAAGTTATCTTCGTCTGCCATCGTTGCCCCTAACCCCTAGCTTTGTATGCCTACTATAAAGTAAACCTAATATGGTAGCACTTCCAAAATAAGCGCCACCACCCACAATTTTTTTTCCAATCCGCTAAAACCAAATTAAGGCTGTTCAAAGTTCAAACTACATAATTAAATGTAAATCACTTTCTAAATAAGTGTTCACATATTACAATTTCCGGTATGGTTCAAAACGATACGCCGATAACCGCGATGGGGTATAATGTAGACCGTATGTAGGTGGGTCGCAGTACATTATAGACATTAGACAGGTATAGTATACCGTATGTACCGTATACGTATTTCAGTACGTATGTCCACCTGTAGCCCTCCAGCTCACCTCTATCTCCTAATGGCAAGGGCTGATTAACAACCTGGGCCCAAATGGAGGGAAGTGGGAGTGAGGGAATGAGGGAAGTGGGGTCCATATATACCCCATGGAGGCGTCCTTTCGATTAGACGCCCCCTGGACCAACCCATGGACGCCACATGTCCATGGGTGTCTCTACGCGACTGCTCACGAGCAGTCATCTGCCATTCAAGTCGACTGCTAATAGTAGTCGACCATAGGGTGCGTCTGTCCACGAGCAGTCGTTTGCCATTCAAGTCGACTGCTAATAGCAGTCGACCATAGGGTGCGACTGCCCACCAACAGTCGTCCGCACTTTGTTGACTGCTATTAACAGTCGACTTGGGTTGTCAACTGCAGTTGGGCAGCCGATTTGAAGGGCAGACGACAACCTGGAAGCAGTCGCATCTCTTCGTCGACTGCTAATTGCAGTCGACGAAGGGGTGCGACTGCTCACGAGCAGTCGTCTGCCATTCAAGTCAACTGCTAATAGCAGTCGACCATAGGGTGCGACTGCCCACCAGCAGTCGTCCGCACTTTGTCGACTGCTATTAGTAGTCGACTTGAATTGTCGACTGCAGTTGGGCAGTCGACAGTCCAAGTCAACTGCTAATAGCAGTCGACTTGAAGGGCAAACGACTACTAATAGCACTCGATTTGAAGGGCAGACGACTGCTCACAAGCAGTCGCCCGCCTGTCATCGACTGCTAATAGCAGTCGAATTTCCATGTCGACTGCCTAAGAGCCGTCGACAACCCTATACGACTGCCCTTGAGCAGTCGATTCAGTGTGTCGACTGCCTAGTAGTAGTCGCTCTAACTCGTCGACTGCCCACTAGCAGTCGACACTGTTGACAACAGTTTACCCTGTGGTAAACTGTTTTACCCCCCCCCCTAAACGGACGTGACGTTTTCAGGTTTGTCGTCACGTCGCTGTCACAGTACGTGACGCGACGTGACGTGTAATCCCTGAGCTCGACAGGCAGTCTCCACTCTGGAGGAGTGAATGATCATTGGTGCTTGCCTGCCTTTCGGGAGAGGTCCACCCATGTAGCAGGAGAAGTCATGAAGTTCGGTGTCAGTAGATGAGGTTCTTGTCGTTCCGACGGAGGTCTACTGTGCCCAAGGTGGGGTGGTGCAAGTAAGTAAAGAGCAGGGACAGGAGATTCACGCCGTCCACATTTGTCTTAGCCGGGCAGGGAACCAATTATGGAAGAATGATAGCGTGAGGGTAGTACTAGTCGGTAGCCACTAACCGGCAGCCAATCTTGGGATTCTAAGCGATGAAGGTTATGTTGGGTATCTAGGTTGTCAGGCTTGTGATGGCTTAGGCGGCTGCGTCCTCTGTCACTTGTGCGTGCTTGGTGAAATTGCAAGGGTGGTAGTGAGAGGGTGAGGACGAAGGTGAAAGGAATTGATGCAAGTGCTCTCAGTTTTGGTAAGGTTGTTGAGGGAAATTGAGAGCATTGTGACGCAAGGCTTAGCTTATGTCTGGTGAAGCAACTGCTTCTCGGTAGAGAGTGACCGGCAACCGTGTTGGTTGACCTGCGTCGTTCAAGGATTAGGTGGTTGAGTAAGAACCGGGAACTGCACCGCTGACAGTCTAGCAGCGAGTACTCCACGGAATGAACCAATTGAGCTTGGAGCAGAGAGGAGTCGTAGCGTAACCATCGTGACTGGGAAATGCAGTGAGACATATTGCATTGCTGCGGTTAAAGATTAAAGTTGAGGGGGGGCTGTAGCTGTTAGGGGAACTGTGATGAAGCTGGAACAAAGGAGGTCAAAGGATTCTCACTGGGGATGGTGCACATGTCCACATTCACTCATTCTGCTGGGTGCAGTAGCTTGTTGAGGTGGGAGCTGGGGCTGTAGTGTCATAGCTTCACCAAGTGAGAGAAGAGAGCAGACAACACGTTGTGGAGTCATAGGAGGAAGGGCAGTGTTGGCTTTGCGTCCAGTAGAGAAACAGTAGGAAGTCTCTGTTACTGTTGCTACCAGTGGTTGTGTGCGTGCGTCGATTGCAGGTGGTCTCTTGTAGTGCACCAGTGCCAAAAATTGGGCAGCAGAAGTGGAAGGCGAGGAAGAGAGCATTGACTGAACGAGGTGGACAACAAGGAGCTGAACGCGGCCCATGATGCCCCGATTGCCACTCAATCACTGGGCATTGGTTAAAGAGCCTGGGATGGTGTGAGGGTAGTAGGAGTAGCTTTGTGAGTGGTGGGGTGATGCAGATGCACCACAATCAAGGGCAGCGGGTGAGGGCAGTGCACTGTCGAGTAGGACAGGGTGTGAAGGCTTGATATTGAGTAATGTTGTGGTGCAATAATGGGCTGCGGGATAGAAATAGCTCAAAGATTTAGGTTGGTACGAGTGCAATGTAACTAAGCTTAGGGTTGCATAGGCAATTGCAAGCAAATTCAATAGCTATTGTATGAACTCAGCATTTATGAATGCTCACATGTTTTTAATGAAAAGGTGTTATACACACCTCTCCACATTCAATTCAATGGGATGCAAACACATGCATGATTAACTAGCTAGTGAATGTCGTAAGAGGATTCCCCACCTGGACTAGGATGCAATTAAAGGAGGGGATGATTCTTTCTGACAGGAGGGCTATGAAAAAAAACATACATAGTGAAAAATTATATCTATTGCAATAGCTTATTTGGATGCATTACCCCGGAGCCCTTCGCAGAGAGTGGCTAGCAACGGGGCCATCATTACCAATTGTGGCCTCACATACCGATCCGACAACTTATACGTACCACTCAAATGTGTCATTAAGAACCACACATGTAGACAATTCAATAGATCAAATATCTACATTGAAGATGACATGCACTCCAGACAATTAAGGAGCGACCTTAAGTCGATTTCAAATTAACAATGTAGGAATGGAAACCTTACCTCCGATGGTGAAGGTATAATTTCCAACCTTACATATGCATTTAATTGAAAATTATATCTTATAGAACCCTAGTTGAACTAAAAGGGAAGGTATGCTAGATTAATTTATATTATTTTTATAATTTTATTTTAGACAATTAGAATAAAAATGGCTATTAAAAAATAACCATTTGAAACCCATCTACCTTAATGGAAGTCTAAACCCATTGTAAATCTAAATGGGTAGTTGAGATTACCATTTGTAGTAACTTAACCGCATTTTATACTAACTTATTGGTAATCAATTGTGAAAACGCAGGTTGGTACCCAAGGTCAAGGTTGTTGCCAAGGGTGTAGGCCCATTAAGCCAAAGGGGTGGGTTTATGGTACGAAGGGGGTTGGATATGTCATGTAGGTATAATGATTAAAGTGTAGGGCCCAGTTGGTAGACTTGGTAGGCCGGTATCTCGGCACGCATCCACTAGGCTCAACTCATAGGTTGATTTAAAGCCTTGCATAGTGGGGGCTTAATGAGAACATTAAGTTCGGTTCCCGGTATAAGTTAGGCCTAGTATGTATTTGGTAAAGGTTGAGATTACAGAATAAATGAGCTGGTCCTCGGGTTCTTCATTCACTTTGTTTGTCTGGCCTAGCTAGTGGAATTAGAAAGCTACTAGTTTTGATTTTGAAAATTTATAAAATATTATATTTCCACTAATTTTTTTTGCTTTGTGTGAGCCCAATTTGGTGCTCACATGTGTGTTTCATCTCAAGAAGTTCATGAAATCTTTACTTTGTCATTTATTCAACTACTCAAAAATGTAAAAGAGAAGAAGGCTTTTATGCTAGGATTAAAGTTAAGGTTGAAGATGGTAGGGGAAGCGGTGTTGAAATTGAGGCTTAAGGGATTAGTGGGGGTGTTGGTTGATGATTAATTTGAATTTGAGTAGCTATATTAGGATTTTGGTGGTGATGGGTGAGGTTTTGTGGCCTTGTGCTTGGTTAATTGTTCGTTATGGGCTGAGTGTGGGTCAGTTTTAGGTAGAGGGATTGCTCCCTTGGGGGGGATTTGCTGCTGATTTTGTGGATCAAAGAGTGTGGCCCCTGTTTCATCTGAGAGGGCTCACTCTTGAGAAGGAGAGAGGAGGCTGCTAGAGGGCCGAGGGCCAGGAGGGGAGACCAGCAAGAGTGGAGGCAGTATGCCGAAGGCCCAGGAATTCGAAGTCTGACAATGCTAGCGCAAGGGCGATGGCCAAGGGCCTGATAAGTCATAATTCAGGTTAGGAAGCAAGGGCGAGGGTCGAGAGCCAGGGGCCTTCCGAATCGGAGTTCGGTCCAGGAAGCGAGCTTGCCGAAGGACAAAGCGGTACACTGAAGGCCCAGGAATTCAAAGTCTGAGAATGCTAGCGCAAGGGCGATGGCCAAGGGCCTGATAAGTCAGAATTCAGGTTAGGAAGCAAGGGTGAGGGCCAAGAGCCAGGGCCTTCCGAATCGGAGTTCGGTCCAGGAAGCGAGCTTGCCGAAGGGCAAGGCGGTACACTGAAAGCCCAGGAATTCAAAGTCTGAGAGTGCGCGGAGAGGCTGCTGAGGAGCAAGGCAGGCTGCCGAAGGGCGAGGTCAGCTGGCCGAGGCCAAAGATGCATAATTCAATAATGCGGAAGACAGTTGGCCAAGGGGCCAGGGGTGTAGAGTTGGGAGATGGCTGAGGGCCAGGAAGGGAGTAACAGGGTTGACTATAAGGCCAGGGGCCCTTGGTTAGGTGGCAGTACTGAGGAGGAATGGTTAGGCAATGTAACTAAGTGGATGTTAACGAACTCTAATGTGAGACATGATACCTTAGGGCACCAACGACTAGATTAGGTAGTGGGATTATGTGTTGATTAGGTAAGAAAATTAGAAGAGAAAGAGTAGGATGGTGTGGTGTGGTGTGATGATTGACATAGGTGCATAAGTATTTCTTAATACTACTGCCCTTGGAAATAAATAAAAAGAGTGTGTTTGTATTTGAATTCATTAAAACTGGAATGTGGAATCTCCAAGACCAAGAATCGATAAATACATGTAAGCCATAGGCTTCCACCTGGACCACAGACGCATAAGGGTGGGGGTTTATGGCTGACACTTTGAGATTATTTTGGATCGAAATACTAATATAATTTTTTAAATGTTTTTTACAGTGACATAGCCACGTATACCCGCAATGGCTTAAAGTGTTGGTTTAAGCACCCTCTACCTTAGTGCAATTGTGATTGTGCTTGCGGGGCAATTTTCTTGGTGCTAGTTTTTAGTTCCCGGTTTTCTAAAGACCTAGATTACAATTTGACGGCAATTGTTTGCCTAGTAAGTGGATTTGATAAGGAAGTATTCCTCTAAGGTAGAAATACCATAACCCGTTAACTACCCAATAGTGGTGCACTAGACCGCCTCATAATGGTAAAGTGCCATGTGTCGTGTAAATAACAATCGTGTGTCACTGCAGCTCGAGTACCAACCACCACTAACAAATAACACTAAAACATAGCAAAGCCACACATACACAACACGCCTTCACAGAGAAGGAAGAGAGTCAAAGACTACTATGAGCTCTAGTTCTCTCTTCAAATATGCACACAAGTCAAGTTATCTCTCACTCCACCACGGGAGAATCCAAGAGTGTAAGTAAGGGGAGAAGAACTCAAGATTCCATTGCAAAATCATGCAACATTCACCTCACACAAGCTCTCTCCATACACTTACTCACAAGGCTTGACTTGGCAAAAATGCCAAGCCAAGGAGGAGACTCCTCACCTAGGAGCATCTCCACCACTCCAAGGGTTTCATCCATCCATATCTAAATGGATGAAATCCCTCTGGATGCGGTGTGGCCACCGACGCCGCATACCGTGACAGCTGTCGTGTAAATAACGATCGTGTGTCACTGCAGCTCGAGTACCAACCACCACTAACAAATAACACTAAAACATAGCAAAGCCACACATACACAACACGCCTTCACATGCCCCCCCTCAGCTGACTATGGCGCCCCGCCAAGCAGCGAGGACCAATGCCAATCCAAAGGGTATGGATAATGAAGGATGGCTCCGCTACTAACTAAAGTGGTGAACCTCGTCCAAAGGAACTGTAGGTTGGGTGCAATGTGAGCCCCATCCTTAATCGCCTCTAATGTTTGGCCATCAGATTCCAAAAAATTAATTTCACCGCCTCGCGTTCGATCGCGTTCCTAAGCCATAACTCCTCATATTCCATTTGGGCAAGCAAAACACGGTGAAAGCCACACAGGATCATGGAGTACGACTGGTGAAAGCACCAGGTACCAAAGATCCTCGACAGCGAGGACAACTCCACTGTCCAGATGGTAGAGAAGTCAGGGGTGGCCTCAAGCATGCCATGTGCCAACCACGTTGACACTCATCACACAAGAGCATAGTAACCGCTCCTTTCTTCTCCCCACACACAAAACATGGAAGGCCCTCTGGCACAACGGCTAGTTCAGGATGAACTGTACCCTCAATAGGTAGGTGACATGGGACACAGTTTTTGGAATGCTCACGACATTCCCTGCCATCCTTGCCTTCCAACAATAACAAACCACTCGGCAACACTTCCTTCACCCGAAGGATAGTACGCCCCGCCCTGACATCCAATGTCGTAGGCGCCTCACGTTGGAGATAAACATAATCACCCTGTCGGAATCTCCGCAACTGAGGTCGGTAAGCACCACTGCGAATGTGTGCATAACGCAATGTGTCACGGTGCTAAGCAATGGACAAATTCTCTATGGCCATAAGCATGGCCCTCTGAAAGAATTGAGCCCGCTCCTGCAAACACTCTGCCCAAATGTTTGGGTCATCCAAGTCCACAACAGGAGCTAGCTTTTCCCGAATAGAATTCGGGAGCATGGGCTCATGTCCATACAATAACTGATATGGGTTGTAGGACGCCAAAGAGGCATGCCTACTAAATTGGTAGCCCATAGCAATCCAAGGCAACATAAGGTCCCAATCCCGATGGCTCCCCCGAAGTAATCCATATTTCCTCAAGCCACGCTTGGTTGTCTGAACAACCCGTTCAGCCAAGCCATCCGCCTCCGGATGATCCCGCGAGGTGGTGCGGTGATCTATAAGGGCCTTAGTACACAATTCCTCAAAAGCACCGAGGAACTCCCTCCCATGGTCCGTCAATACCTCAACCGGTGCTCCAAAACGTGCCAACACACGATCCAAAAAGGCTGCCACGGCCAACTCTGCCGAGTTTTGGGGTAAAGCGACAAGCTCAATCCACTTGCTGAAATGTTCCACCATCACCAACACGTACTTTGCTCCACGTGGTGTGACAACCAACGGTCCTGCAAAGTCGAGTGACCAACGGTAGCCTAGTCCCATGATAGGTAAAGGCTGTAATTTGGGTGTCAAGGTGTTGAAGCTAGACCTGACCCGGTCGCAAACTTCACACCTCCCGACATAAGCAGCAACCTGCTGATACATGTCGGTCCACCAATATTGGCTATGCAACATCGAATGTGTCTTGCGTACGCCAAAATGGCCAAGTTCCTCGTGCACTTGCCGCACTAAGGAGGCCTTCTGATCCGGTCTAGGAACAATCCGCCTTGTCCCATCCGACCACAATCGAAATAACAAACCGTTCTCCCAACGGAACCTTGTTATTCGATGTCCAATCCTATCCCTTTCCATCGCTGAGATGGACAAAGGAAAGGTTCCCTGCTGAAGCTTATGCAATACGGGAAGATCCTCCCATATATCCGCAATAGCCTGAGGTCGATCAGTCTCATCATCCGAGCCCTGTATCGGAACCTCAGCAGCAGAGCTAGAAAATAAAGTGAGGTAGGCAGCTGCATGCCAACCTGGAACCGCCTCTCGATCACAATTCCCATGCCACCTGGCTCCGGTCAAGTCCTCGTCTGAAGGACTTGGATTGCGTGAGAGTCCATCCGCATCCAGGTTGGTAACACCGGCACGGTGTACCACCTCAAAGTCGTACTCCTAGAGCAATAAAGCCCACCTGGCGAGCTTGCCAGTAAGCTTATCCGACTCTATGAGCCACCGTAAAGGCTGATGATCAGTCACTAAAGTGAAGCGCTGACCATAGAGATATGGTCGGAAATGAGCAATAGCCCATACCACCGCCAAAACTTCTCCCTCATAGGACGAATAATTGGCCTCCGCACTGTTATTGCTTCGCAAAGCATAAGCAACAACATACTCCCGACCAAAATCATCTTTCTAAGTGAGAACTGCTCCCAAACCCAATGAACTCCAGTCCGTATGCAACTGGAAAGATTTGGAAACATCAAGACGTCGAAGCACTAATGCTGTACCCAGTCTTTGCTTCAATGTCTCAAATGCCTGCTATTGCTCACGACCCCAAGTCCAAGGTTGGTCCTTGCTCGTGAGAATGGTCAGCAGCTTGGCAATCAAGCTAAAGTTCTTGACGAATCGCCGGTAGTAATTCGCCAAACCCAAGAACGCACGAAGTCTCGGCACATCGACCGGTGCCGGAATCTTCTACAAGGCGTCCACCTTAGCTTATTGCATTCCAAGACCTCCTGGAACAATCATATGACCCAGATATGCCATTCGGTCATGGAAAAACTTGCACTTGTCGTGGTGCAAGCACAATCCCCACCATTGCAACCGTTCAAAAACGGCTTGCAGATGCCTCACATGCTCTTGTAGTGTCATGCCGAAGATGATCACATCGTCTATGTAACACCGAACAAAGGGCAAGCCAGAGAGAACCTGGTCCATCACTTTTTGAAACTCAGCAGGTGCATTCTTCAGGCCAAATAGAAGAAACTTCCAATGGTAAAGTTGATCCTTCCCATCTTGATCAACTCCCCAGAATGCAGTTTTCACCCGATCTCCCACAAGTAATGGGAGCTAGTGATAGCCGGATCTCAAGTCCAAGGTGCTGAAGATTCGAGAAAATCTGATGGCATCGAACAATTCCTCCGGGATTGGCATGGGATACCGATCCGATTTGGTTTTCCGGTTAACTGGACGGTAATCCCCGCACATCCGCTTCTCCGTCCAATTGCCAAAGATATCCTTCTTCGATGGCATAACCGTAGCACAAGCATACTCCCCGTTGGAAAGTTCGATTAGCCTTGCCGCCAAGAGCTCTCAGCAACGAGCTTGGACACCAATCCTCTCGGGAGCACTGAGCCTATAAGGTCTCCGAAAAATAGGATGGTCGTCCTCCAACTGAATGTGGATGGGTTTTCCTTTGTAGCCTTCAAGATCTTAAAGGCTAAAAGCAAAACACCTACGGTACGAACGAATGAATGTTCGTACCTTCCGTGTCTCAGCACCAGTAAGATGAGGGCCTAACTCCAATGGCCAATTATCAAACTCTGTGGTCTCCCTCATTTGTCTAAATGACTAGCTTATATAAGTTGACATATTTAAAATAAACATGAACCTAGATAAGCTAGATTCAACATTTGTATGTTCTTGTAATCGACCCATTGAATATTCTTGTTGCAATGGCTTTGATTCCTTGTCTAGGGATGCCCCCCACAAGGAGATATAGAATGTTATGGAGCTCAGATCACTATTTGACGCTTGTGCAACGGTACGTAGGATTTGTGGACCTTCGTGGGAATTTGGTCAATCATCTCTTGAGTTGAAAAAAATACCACAATTATTTGTCACAAGTGAAAAACAACAAAGATGATGATGAGATTGAATGGAATCATCAACAATGCTCATGAGAGTCACGGAGTTATTCCTATATGTACCTTATGAAACTATTGTGGCACTTTCTTAGTTTGATGCATCATAAAATACCGTGTTTTGTGATCATCACATGGGGTTTAGAAAAATAGGCTTAAATTTCCATTTATTGCGATTTGTCTTAGATACCAACAACGGATCACAAACACACAGTAATAAGAGTGAATTGTTTGGATCTTGCACAAGAAAAATTGAAAGAAAACGTCGTTTTGCTTCCTGCATGAATAGGGACCAAATAATTTGGATCTTGCAACCAATTCTTCTCAGGTAAGCTATGTTGCCCTATTGCCACTCTCAACTTCACATATAAATGTGGTCGTTGGATCAAATTGGGAATTCTCTCATTCAATTGCGAATCATGAAGACTGTCATGTCAAGTTTTGAAATTGGAGTAGAGATGTGAAGTTATACGAGAATTCTTCTTTCTTCTCAACCCCTAATGTCCTACGCAACCATAATATGGCCGTGAGTAGTTCGTTCAGACCCCTTTGACACTAGTTCGAATGGTTTTCTGACTATTTCAACTACCCCACTTGTTCATGTTCACGTATGTTATATTTTGCTACGTGAATAATTTTGATTCCACAAAGTTAGCTACTTTTGGATTAATTCAAATATGGGAGTGTGCTCTCAACCGGGTTACAGTGGAACCGGTCCACAAACTAAAACTTGACATTTGTCACCTCTGCATTTTAGGGGCAACATATCCTAAAATGTATTCTTCTTTTTTGATCCCTATGTGCAAATGATTCCCAATTGAATTGAAAATTTGCATGACACTCAAACGCAACATATCTTAGACATCTATTGTTGGAATTTTTAGTTGGACATGTGTTGGTGGGTGTAAATCCATGTGGAAGGTGCGTAGTTGTGGCACCATTGCTTGCGAGATTATTGTAAGCATAATTCATGGCAATTAAAGACTATGCAATTTCTCAAAGACAATACCCTGGACTTTGTCCTAACTATTGAGTCATTGACTACTCGCCAAGCTATTGAGCGTCACGATTGAAGTAGAGCATGAAAGTAGAGGGAAAGGAGCCCACATATATGACAGAAACACACACAATAGAGAAAACACAAATGGACCATAAGAATGTGACTTGAACATGATTAAGAAGGAATGAAGGGGCAAAAAACCATGGATTGTTATTAAAAGCTTTAATCCAATGTGACATGAATTCCTATAGACATAAGCTCATTAAGCCCTAAGATTAGTAACTTGGTTTGTTTCCTTGGGTTTATTTTTAAATGATAGCAAAAACCTAATTACATTTTGGTGCCGCTATCGAGGAAGGTTGTGGTCGTCTTTCAAGATTAAGTTGGGAATGGTAGGTGTCAAATTGTTCACAATGAGCGTGAAAAATAAACGGATGTAGAGGTTATGCGAATAGAGATAAGGACCATGGTAGTGGAAATCAATTTTACCAACAACCATGTGTGCCTATCCTTATCCCTAAAGCTACCACTAGACGTTACAGGGTTCAATTAACAACTAATTTAGTCGTGAACAATGACACTGGACTTTGTCAAGTCCTATCTACCATTGCATATAATCAAATAAGTCAAGTTCTCCAATCCCTCAAGTAATGTTGTCAAGCTCCCATACATAGACAAATCCAATGTTATCAAAGAAATCAAGTTTCCTAACCCCCGCCCCGGTAATGTTGTCAAGCTCTTAAACCCAGACAAATTCAACGTTGTCAAAGAGGTCAAGTTCCCGAATCCCTTCTGTAATGTTGTCAATCTCCAACACTCATACAATTCCAGTGTTGTCAAAGAAGTTGAGTTCCCCAATCCCTCTGGTAATGTCGTCAAGCTCAAACATTCATTCAAATCCAATGTTGTCAAAGAAGTCAAGATCCCCAATCCCTCTTGTAATATTGTCAAGCTCTCACAATTAGACAAATACAACTTTGTCAAAGAAGTCAAGTTCCTCAATCCCTCCACTAATGTTGTCAACCTCGAACACCTTGACAAATCCAATGTTGTCAAAGAAGTGAAGTTCTCCAATCCCTCCGGTAATGTTGTCAAGCTCAAACAACCAAACAAATTCAATGATGTCAAAGAAGTCAAGTTTTCCAATAACTCCGGTAATGTTTTCAAGCTTTGACACCCAGACAAATTCAATGTTCTCAAAGAATTCAAGTTTTGCAATCCCTTCGGAAATATCGTCAAGCTTGAACATTCCTCCAAATCCAATGTTGTTCAAGAAGTCCAGTTCCCCAATTCCTTCGGTAATGTTGTCAAGCTCGAACACCCAAACATTTTTAATATTGTCAAAGAAGACAAGTTTCCAATCTCTACAACAATGTTGTCAAGCTTCCACAGATAGACAAATCCAATGTTATCAAAAAAAGTCAAATACCCCAATCCCTCTGATAATGTTGTCAAGTTCTGATAGTAAGACTAATTCAATATTGTCAAAGAAGCCAAGTTCCCCAATCCCTCCGGTAATATCGTCAAGCTCAGACAGTAAGACAAATTTAATGTCATCAAAGAAGTCAAGTTCCCCAATCCCTCCGGTAATATCGTCAAGCTCAGACAGTAAGACAAATTTAATGTCGTCAAAGAAGTCAAGTTCCCCAATCCCTTCGGTAATGTCGTCAAGCTCGAACATTCTTCCAAATTCAATGTTGTCAAAGATCTCAAGTTCCCCAATCCCTCCGGTAATGTCGTCAAGCTCGAACACCAAGGCAAATTTAATGTTGTCAAAGAAGTCAAGTTTCCCAATCCCTTTGGTAATGTCGTCAAGCTTGAACATTCTTCCAAATTCAATGTTGTCAAAGAAGTTAAGTTTCCCAATCCCTCCGGTAATGTCGTCAAGCTCGAACACTGAGGCCAATTAAATGTTGTCAAAAATGTCAATTTCCCCAATCCCTCTGGCAATGTCGTCAAGCTCGAACACCGAGACAAATTTAATGTTATCAAGGAGGTCAAGTTCCCCAATCCCTCCGGTAATGTCGTCAAACTCGAACACTGAGACAAATTTCATGTTGTCAAGGAAGTCAAGTTCCCCAATCCCTCCGGTAATGTCGTCAAGCTCGAACATTCTTCCAAATTCAATGTTGTCAAAGATCTCAAGTTCCCCAATCCCTCCGGTAATGTCGTCAAGCTCGAACACCAAGGCAAATTTAATGTTGTCAAAGAAGTCAAGTTTCCCAATCCCTTCGGTAATGTCGTCAAGCTTGAACATTCTTCCAAATTCAATGTTGTCAAAGAAGTCAAGTTCCCCAATCCCTCCGGTAATGTTGTCAAGCTCGAACACTGAGGCCAATTAAACGTTGTCAAAGAAGTCAAGTTCCCCAATCCCTCCGGCAATGTCGTCAAGCTCGAACACCGAGACAAATTTAATGTTGTCAAGGAAGTCAAGTTCCCCAATCCCTCCGATAATGTCGTCAAGCTCGAACACTGAGACAAATTTAATGTTGTCAAGGAAGTCAAGTTCCCCAATCCCTCCGATAATGTCGTCAAACTCGAACACCAAGGCAAATTCAATGTTGTCAAAGAAGTCAAGTTCCCCAATCCCTTCGGTAATGTCCTCAAGCTCGAACACTGAGGCAAATTCAATGTTCTCAAAGAAGTCAACTTCCCCAATCCCTCCGGTAATATCATCAAGCTCCGACAGTAAGACAAATTGAATGTTGTCAAAGAAGTCAAGTTCCCCAATCCCTCCGGTAATGTCGTCAAGCTCGAACATTCTTCCAAATTCAATGTTGTCAAAGATCTCAAGTTCCCCAATCCTTCCGGTAATGTCGTCAAGCTCGAACACCAAGGCAAATTTAATGTTGTCAAAGAAGTCAAGTTTCCCAATCCCTTCGGTAATGTCGTCAAGCTTGAACATTCTTCCAAATTCAATGTTGTCAAAGAAGTCAAGTTCCCCAATCCCTCCGGTAATGTTGTCAAGCTCGAACACTGAGGCCAATTAAACGTTGTCAAAGAAGTCAAGTTCCCCAATCCCTCCGGCAATGTCGTCAAGCTCGAACACCGAGACAAATTTAATGTTGTCAAGGAAGTCAAGTTCCCCAATCCCTCCGATAATGTCGTCAAGCTCGAACACTGAGACAAATTTAATGTTGTCAAGGAAGTCAAGTTCCCCAATCCCTCCGATAATGTCGTCAAACTCGAACACCAAGGCAAATTCAATGTTGTCAAAGAAGTCAAGTTCCCCAATCCCTCCGGTAATGTCCTCAAGCTCGAACACTGAGGCAAATTCAATGTTCTCAAAGAAGTCAACTTCCCCAATCCCTCCGGTAATATCATCAAGCTCCGACAGTAAGACAAATTGAATGTTGTCAAAGAAGTCAAGTTCCCCAATCCCTCCGGTAATGTCGTCAAGCTCGAACATTCTTCCAAATTCAATGTTGTCAAAGATCTCAAGTTCCCCAATCCCTCCGGTAATGTCGTCAAGCTCGAACACCAAGGCAAATTTAATGTTGTCAAAGAAGTCAAGTTTCCCAATCCCTCCGGTAATGTCGTCAAGTTCGAACACCGAGGCCAATTCAATGTTGTCAAAGAAGTCAAGTTCCCCAATCCCTCCGGTAATGTCGTCAAGCTCCGACAGTGAGACAAATTGAATGTTGTCAAAGAAGTCAAGTTCCCCAATCCATCCGGTAATGTAGTCAAGCTCGAACACCAAGAAAAATCCAATGTTGTCAAAGAAGTCAAGTTCCCCATTCCATCCGGTAATGTCGTCAAGCTCGAATACCGAGACAAATTTAATGTTGTCAAGGAAGTCAAGTTCCCCAATCCCTCCAGTAATGTCGTCAAGCTCCCACAAAAAGATAAATTCAATGTTGTCAAAGAAGTCAAGTTCCCCAATCCCTCCGATAATATCGTCAAGCTCCGACAGTAAGACAAATTCAATGTTGTCAAAGATCTCAAGTTCCCCAATCCCTCCGGTAATGTCGTCAAGCTCGAGCACCAAGACAAATCCAATGTTGTCAAAGAAATCAAGTTTTCCAATCCCTCTGGTAATGTCGTCAAGCTCGAACACCAAAGCAAATTCAATGTTCTCAAAAAAATCAAATTCCCCAATGCCTCCGGTAATGTCGTCAAGCTCGAACACCCAGGCAAATTCAATGTTGTCAAAGAAGTCAAGTTCCCCAATCCATCCGGTAATGTTGTCAAGCTCGAACACCGAGACAAATTTAATGTTGTCAAGGAAATCAAGTTCCCCAATCCCTCTAGTAATATCGTCAAGCTCCCACAGAAAGACAAATTCAATGTTGTCAAGGAAGTCCAGTTTCCCAATCCCTCCGGTAATGTCGTCAAGCTGGAACACTGAGACAAATTTAATGTTGTCAAGGAAGTCAAGTTCCCCAATCCATCCGGTAATGTCGTTAAGCTCGAACACCAAGGCAAATTCAATTTTGTCAAAGAAGTCAAGTTCCCCAAACTCTCCGGTAATGTCATCAAGCTCGAACACCGAGGCAAATTCAATGTTGTCAAAGAAGTCAAGTTCCCCAAACTCTCCGGTAATGTCATCAAGCTCGAACACCGAGGCAAATTCAATGTTGTCAAAGAAGTCAAGTTCCCCAATCTCTCCGGTAATGTCATCAAGCTCGAACACCGAGGCAAATTCAATGTTGTCAAAAAAATCAAGTTCCCCAATCCCTCCGGTAATATCGTCAAGCTCCGACAGTAAGACAAATTTAATGTCGTCAAAGAAGTCAAGTTCCCCAATCCCTCCGGTAATGTTGTCAAGTTCGAACATTCTTCCAACTTCAATGTTGTCAAAGATCTCAAGTTCCCCAATCCCTTCGGCAATGTTGTCAAGCTTGAACATTCTTCCAAATTCAATATTGTCAAAGAAGTCAAGTTTCCCAATCCCTCCGGTAATGTCGTCAAGCTCGAACACCGAGGCCAATGCAATGTTGTCAAAGAAGTCAAGTTTCCCAATCCCTCCGGTAATGTCGTCAAGCTTGAACATTCTTCCAAATTCAATGTTGTCAAAGATCTCAAGTTCCCCAATCCCTCCGGTAATGTCGTCAAGCTCGAACACTGAAGCAAATTCAATGTTGTCAAAGAAGTCAAGTTCCCCAATCCCTCCGGTAATGTCATCAAGCTCGAACACCAAGGCAAATTCAATGTTGTCAAAGAAGTCAAGTTTCCCAATCCCTCCGGTAATATCGTCAACCTCCAACAGTAAGACAAATTTAATGTCGTCAGAGAAGTCAAGTTCCCTAATCCCTCTGGTAATGTCGTCAATCTCGAACACCGAGACAAATTTAATGTTGTCAAGGAAATCAAGTTCCCCAATCCCTCTGGTAATGTCGTCAAGCTCCCACAGAAAAACAAATTCAATCTTGTCAAGGAAGTCAAGTTCCCCAATCCCTCCGGTAATGTCGTCAAGCTCGAACACCGAGGCAAATTCAATGTTGTCAAAGAAGTCAAGTTCTCCAATCCTTCCGGTAATGTCATCAAGCTCGAACATTCTTCCAAATTCAATGTCATCAAAGAAGTCAAGTTCCCCAACCCCTCCGGTAATGTCGTCAAGCTCGAACATTCATTCAAATCCAATGTTATCAAAGAAGTCAAGATCCCCAATCCCTCTTGTAATATTGTCAAGCTCGAACACCGAGACAAATCCAATGTTGTCAAAGAAGTCAAGTTCCTCAATTCCTCCGGTAGTGTCGTCAATCCTTCACCTATCAATAGTCGAATGGAGCTTACATCAACGTCTTTTGTGCGTGTGGAATTGTCCCTAAGCCATTGTGAAATTTCTTCATCTATATAAATTGCTTCTAATTTCTTGTAGTTCTGGGATCCCAATGCACCACAAAATGTCAAAATTATGTTTCGCTCATTAGAGTGGTAACAAAATTCAACTGTTGTGTTTAGATAACATGGGAAAACCATTTCAATGCATATTACACAAGTGTCAAATATCAAATTTAAACAACTTCAAGGAGAGGCAAACGTTCACCAACATATTTGTACTTGCATTTTACAAAAATCCACCTTATTAAGTTCTTTCATTTGCACCATACCTTGTCATGTGCCGATCCAATTCGTAAAGGAATCATGTTTAGTTTCCAAATTCGAGTGCCCAAATATTCCTTGTATGTCTCGACAATCATACGTCCCATGTCACGTAGTTGGTCGTGCATTTCTAGATTCCCTTGTCCATTTATCTTAACCAAGGATTTGTCCACCAATATATCAAGCATATGATTTCGGGAGCCTCCATAGTTGGTACATATACGAAAATCTCTTTCTTTCCACATGCGTATGGTTAAGAAGCATGCTAGATCCAAAAACATGTTTTTCTCATCGTTTTCCAATCCATCAAAACTAATCCTCAAGGTATTCCAAAGCCCCTCATCCCCATCCAAATGCCTACCCCTTTTCATCCTTTGCAAAGCCCGTTCCCAACTTCGAATCCTCTCCTTTCCCCGTAAGAATGCACCCATCACTTTCAAGCTCAAAGGCAAGCCGTTACATTTTTTTATAATTTTGTCGCGCAGATCAAAGAGTTGTGGTGACAATTGAGCTCCATCCACAAAAACGTAAGAATCAAAGAGTTTTTTTGCTTCATGTTCTTCTAACTTGTCAACATCTATCCTACCATGCGCGTCCACACAATTCTCAAGTAAAGCCCAACCACGGGTTGTTATAATAATTTTGGTGCCATTGTTGACACAAGAAACATCTGCTGGTATCATTTCACGCACTTGAGCTGCATCTTTGGGATCATCCAATACTAGAAGGACTTTCTTTGTAGCCAACAACTCCCTCATTATCTTCTGTGCATCCACCAATGTCCAAGTGGATTCTTCCTTCTTTCCAAACTTTTGTAAAATTTCGCATAAGATTTCAAGTGAATTTCTACTTCTCAAATTTTCAATAAAACACGATGCATCGTATGTGGACCTCACATCATCAAATATGGCCTTAGCCAAGGTGGTTTTCCCTATTCCACCCATACCAATGAGACCCAAAATATTCCCTCCTTTAAGGTGGTTTCTCACCTTTGCAAGATTGCTTCCAAGACCAACCACAACTTCATCTCGTGTTTTCCCAACATCCACCTATATGAAGAAATTCACATACCATGTCAATTGGACCAAGAAGTGTACACTATGATAGGAGATTCGAAAACGCACAATAAATATAAATATTGTGAATCTTTTCTAAAAGGTATTACAAAACATGTTTTAAAAACTTCAACAATTTGTTCCAAAAGAATCAATAAAAGAATAATGTACATACAATTGAAGATGGTGGAAGCAACTCAAATTGAAGAAGAAAAAAATTGCGTGGCCAAGAATGTTTCCACAAATTAGGCTTTGAATACATTAATTTGATTGATTAAGTTTTCTTTTCGATGGAGCCCTCCAATTCATCATGAACCCAAGAACAATTTTGAAAATTAGTTCATCTCCAAAAATTATATGTAAGGTCATGAATTTTGCTTCTAGGACTGAATGTAGTCATTAGTTTGCGGACATATTTTTCGTCATAAATTTTGAAGATAGCATTTTGATATTGTAAATTGAATACTTGTAACAATGATAGAGGGCTATGTAAAACCAAAATCTACTTGGAAGACTCTTTGGTGCTACTTTATAGCCTTTGACCAAGAGATTTGTGATCTCAACATTCATGACCCATCTATTGGTCCAGTTGACCATGCTTGCACCATATCCTATGTTTTGGTTCAATTATCATGTCTTCAACTCCAAGCAAATTAAATTATTTATAACAATTTTAAAATGACATCTAAAAAATACACAATAAGCATATTGTAATGGAATGTGTTCTTACCTTCTTGGGAGCAGAGACATTCATCTGGTTAGAGGCCTTTTCCAGGTGGGTGCTTGGGAAACAAGTCCATCCTTTGAATATATTCCAACCTTTGAACTGCGGTAAATCATTTGAATATATTCCAACCATGAACTTCTTCTTCAAGGTTGCAAGCCTCTTACAAATGTTAGAAAATGTTGGCCTTTGTAAAGGATCCTCAATCCAACATTCTTCGATCAACATGGTAAGCTCCTCACAATTGATAGGTAGCTTAGGCCTCCAACAATCTTTTATTTTTTGCAAGATATCCTCTTTATTCTGTGTGTCTAAAAACGGTTCCTTCAAAGAAAGGATCTCTGAACATGTCATACCAAATGACCATACATCAGCTGCAAAAGGACATGCCATATTTGAACGTGATTTTTTTTTGTTGTTATTCATCTCAGGTGCCATGTAATTTGATGTACCGATAGTAAACTCTTGTAATTCCGGTTTGCTTTGAACCTCCATTTGGGAAGTATCATAATCTGTCAATTTCACAAAATCATAGCCAATATTTCCCTTGAGTTTTGCAAGTCTTAACACCGAGCTTAGAAGCACATTGTTTGGCTTTAGATCAAGATGGGCAACATGCATGTCATGAAGATAACACATGCCCCTTGCAATTTCATGCATAATATCAATTGCAACAAGATATGGTAAAAGCGTCTTCTGCTTATTCACCATATCACTCAAGCTCATCTCCATGCACTCCATTACTAGAAACAATTTTCTTGAGACATTGTTCGATCCATCCACATTTCCCTCCTGAGTTTCATTGAGTCTTCCACAACAAATGAATTTCACAAGGTTTGGATGCCCCAAGCATGCTAAAATGCCAGCTTCTTTGCGAAAGTTGGGGAGAACTCCTAACATTTTTGTTGCACTTTCAAGTCCCAACCAAGTTGATTTGTGCACCTCGCCTCCCGCTCCACATCCTATTCGTTTCAAGATTATAGGCTTTGCGACATCATCTGGAATTTCCAAGGCATCCAATTCTCCACCTTTCACTTGTGGCAATTCAAATTTCAATCTCCTCAATAAATATTTTGCCAATTCATAGTCCTTTGAATCATTGGGCACCGATTCAAGTCGTTTCTCAAGCCTTTCCACCATGGCTTTTTCATCACTTTCAATCTCATCATAAGTGGTCACACTAAAATCAATACATGGGATACTAAAATTTTGTGAATCCGAATAGATAGCCGAATACTTTTCGCATATTGCATCCCAAAAACACTGCAAATCATCCACAAGTTCTCGAAAGGCCTCTCTATTGTTCATTTGGAATGTCACTGCATCCCACCATTCTTGTTTCCCACAATCGTGGACCAATATTCTTACTTTGCGAGTAATGCGACGTAACTCCCCAAGCACAAGCCCAAATTTATTGGTCGTCTCCTTAGCGGATGTGATCATCTCATTCACACTAAACACAACTTGATCAAGCTTCTCCACAAGATTTTTGCATTGTTTCTCATTCAACACTTGCTCCGCCTTGAGAACCTCTTGAAGTTTGGTTACTTCCTCCCTTCGACATTTCAAAATATCTCCAAGCTCATTGCTTTGTTTTTGTCCTTTTCCTACAAATGTCCCAAACTTTACGAACCAAATACTTATGAAACCCCAAATCATGCGAACGAATTGCAAAGTCTTGGCCATGACAAAACAAAACTTATTCGCCAAAACAATCCACCAATACACAATTGGCTAGTTTGCACACCACAACTTTGTAAGTGAATAACGATTGTCCTAATCTGCAATAACAAAATTTGAACAAGGTAGATTTAGCTCCAAATTTGATGATGAAAAAGAATACAATCTCAATAGTAAATTTCTTATTATAATCTCAAGAATGAATGTCATGGTAGTTGCACAACTACAAAACCACGCAAAAGACATTGTTTACTATCAATTACCATTTGGAGTTACAAAATACTATAATCTTCACAAACAAAATGTAAATAGATCACATATACATAATATTGCAAGGATGTACGTGATACACATTGCCAATGAATAGTTTTAGCAAAGCAACTATCAAGTGCGCCTTGCCAACCAATGCTATGACTTTTGGGACCTAAATGGGGCTAATCTAGTTTTTTCTTGGTCAATCGCCCGAAGCAACTACAAAGTGGAAATAAGTTCTCTATACATTATATATACTGACGAAATAAATAAAACGGCACTCCATGACAATTCTCTTGTGCTACAAATTACACTACATACCATATTAGGTTTTGATGATTCTCATCACCAAAACAATTAATGCAAATATTCCAAATACTACTCACCACCAACAAAAGCAAACTACTCCCAAACTCCCCAGCTAGCTCAAACAAAAAAAATGAAAAATTCTGAACACAATAATAAAACCTAAAATCACTTATGCCTACTATGCCGGCCCCTTCTCCAAACCCAACATCAAAAAATTAAACCAAATACTCGATAAACTAACCAAAAAATCTGCAACATGCCCAAAAGCACAACCAACATCCTCACCCACCTAAACAACAAACACTTCAACATCAACACAACCTCCCCCCTCCACAACTACCTACATAATATCAGACAAAAATTCATACAAGGCATCAATGATGCAGGGCAACTAGAAAGCATCTACCAAACACTCATCAAACACATCACTGCCGAATATGGAGGATCGCTACACCTACACTCCATCACTAAAATAAACACACCAAACGCCTCATGAAAAATATACATCAAAGCACCATAGAACACCTCACTGACCTCATATTGAACAAAACAAAACTAGACAACAAACAAACACCCATGTCCCCCTCATAATTACCACCACTCCTAACTACGTTTTCCCTTCCCCCCTACTTGGAAACATAATGGACCCTCCTTTTGCAAAAAAAGGCACAGACACTTTGAACTACATCATGGCAACCATGATCAATCTAATGCCAACGGCTCAAATCCACGCCGGTGTAAAGCCGCACATGCATCTCTTTTCTTTTCTTTCTAAATCCTTCTCATTCCTCAATGCCATAATGGATGTCTTTTGGCTCTAAGTAGCTTTGTAAAAGTATTCTAAAATCATTGAGAAAAAATCCCACACTTTGCTATGTGATCAATTGTGTCTCCATGCACTTTAAATTATGGTTGTGTACTTGTTATCAAGCATTGAAACTTGATAAGTTTATTGCATTCTCCAAGCTGCATTTCTATTGGTAAAAGAGAAGAGCACAAGCCTTCATGATGAAAATGACAACAAATATGTCTACATGAACAGTCAAATGCTTGTATATTTAAAGGTTGAACAACAAGTCAACACAATAATCTTTCTTAAGCATGCAATTTGAATGCTCCAAGGACAAATATTTAATTAGAATGTTGTGATATGTCAAATGTATGCTATGCATATACCATACGAAAGATCTAGACTTTCAAGAGTCATAAGGCACCCATCAGAACCTTAACCCCCTCTAGAATAGCCATGGAAGTTCTAAAAAGGAAAATCAAAATTGTTACATGTATTGATTTTACTTTTATATAAGTACATTCATTTTTGTATGGGGACCTCAACCATGCCCTTAAAAATAGGCTTATATTGATTGCCCAAGTTACTTGAAATCTTCAACTTTGTAAATTTGCTCATCTACACATAATTTCTAAGGAACTATTGGAAGATTTGGGTACATATAAATGGCCTAGACAGAGATACATATCTTCTCGCCGATGTCAAATATGACCAAATTTTCACTTCCTCTTTGTAGTAAGAGGTGTCGAATACATTTCCACTCTCAAAGAGCAAGTTGAAAGGTGACTTCAATATTTATGGAAGAATTGTACAAACTATTTCGTAGTCCGATGATCATATGCACAACTTTCTCTTGAATCTAGAGAATGGCAATTATTGAAGGACATAAGCATTAGGTAATACCATCCATGTCAAGCCAAAAATGTCCATTGCAAGAAATTGCAAGCAACACTTGGTTGATACGATGATGCTTTTCAACCTATGATGCTCGAGCATTGTCTTAAGTCAACATATATGCAAAATCCTCATCAATTCGTTACGTTTGAGAAGAGAGAAAAGGGAGATAATTCAAACCTTAATAAAGCATCACAAATTCTCCCTCTTGCACTTCCAAAAACTTGATGAAAGCTGCAAGAATGAGGAATAGGTTATTAAGAGCAATGAGCACGAAAGATCAATATCCGGAGTGCCATGAAAATGAACATGATCATCATAATCCACCAAGCTCTTTAGTGGAGACAATAATAAAGCCAACAATGGTCAAATCATCCATATTACTACCGACAAAAACCTCCCACCTCACCAATGCAAAATAGTCTTAGTAGTAAGTGCTCCCAAAATAACAAAACTAATTAAGATATGTGTACAAAAGAGTCCCAAATTTCATAGGCTAACCAGCTAGACCAACAAATATTGAATGAAGGTCGCCCATGCATGAAGCCAAAGTATTACCGTTTTCTTTGAGCACTAGGTGAATATATGACAAGCTACTGCAAGTTCTCCTTCACTTCAGATAAGAACAATTGGAAGGGATAAACAAGACAATGAACGGGGAGAACCGAATGCTAGTTACAGATGAACCAATTGAGTTTCAGGAGTAACCAGTTGAAGTTCAAGACTTCAGAAGAATTACCCATCATTCTAGAGGAATCTATGGAATTAATAACGAACCCCCAAAAGATCACAACATGTAACTGATTGGACTTGGAAACACTAGGATTTTGATTGGTTATGTCCAAAAATCTCCCCAGCTATTGATACGAGAACTTGCAAATGTGGGACAGTCCTCATGGGAATGATTTGACTTAGCAGCCTGAATTGTGTATATATATATATATATATATATATATATGAAGTCCAACAAATCCAACACTGGAGCACATGATCAGATAAATATTAGACTAAACCTACCTTGCATACCCTTCACAGGTTACAGTTTGATAACTTCCTTGCACACTAGAAAAATACATAAAGACAATTCACCTACTCCAAATCTTCCAGAACAACAAATACTATTTAGATTTGAAAAGGTTGAATCCACCACCTAAAGCTGTTTTGGAACATATCCAATCAAGAGTGACATTTTGGTCTAATTGCCTAGGATCAACTTTTGCTCACCCCAATCCGCATCAAATTGAATTGAACGAAAACCTCTCTAAAAATTTCAAATAAAATAAAATAAAAGGGGGTAGAAGCACTACATTTAGCCTTGGAAACAAAAGTCTAAATATTCAAATTAAAGAATTCCTATTGGACACCAGTTTAACCAAGTGAACCTTGGGGACGAAGCCCCACTTGCAAGTGAAGTTGCTTCAACGTATGGATACTTTATGTTGTGAGTAGGGAAAAATTGACTCCCAACCATACACGTCACCGAAATATTTTTGCACAAGCATGGAAGGAGGTCACCAAATAGGTTGGATGCTTGAGAAATGGAAGGTGGTTGAGTGCGCACATAGAGAGCATCTCTTTCAAGGGGACTCCTTTGCACTACACTTGCAACTATCACAAGTTTGCACTGGAACCATGTGACGGCGAATACTTCACATTTGTTATGACAAGGATCTCTTGTTCTTTTGTCCTTTAATTTGCTAAACCATTGTGACATGAGAAAGGGGTAGTAGTGCTCGTCAATTGTGGTTTGATTATAGGGGCACCCAACTAGCGAAGCCTAATATATCATGTCCATGTTCCTGAACATCATCATATTTTGACAATGGTAAAGGAAACATAGCACTCGGACCTCATATAAGCAGACAGAGCCATACGGTGTAACAAGTCCGGTCGCTCTTTGCAACTAACCTAAATTACTCAGGTATGAGGTGTTGTTTGGTTACTTTTCTTAATCAGGTCCCTGTATTTGAATGGTTTCTGGTTCAATGAGGATCAGAAACCAATGCCACAAAGACACATGTTGAAAAGAGATCTACTACTTCCTCATATTATGAACCACTCCGCACTCAACAGTGAACATAATTGGAAGCTGGACCCATGTATTCAGTTGAGAAATCAACAAACATGCACTTCTGATAACCAGTGCTGAATCAAGGGAGGTCCATTTTCAGTCCAATTTGTGCTCATGCTTCCTCCTAGATTTTCTATTGCAACACAAGTTCCATTATGTAAATCTAAGCGGTAGAAGTTGGAGAACATGAAAAACGAACTGAATAACACCCACATACTTTACTCCCATTGAGGCGACATCTCTACGTCCTCTAATATCTCCTCCACTCAGTTAATTCCACTGTCCCGTTTCCAAACATAGCACACGCTCTGGAGTCTGGACCCCTATCCAACAATTAAGACTGTTGTGCAGCAAGATGAGGCAAAACCTTCCCTACTCTCCTCCACTTTCTCCAACCCATTCCAATGTCTTAATCTACCGGCAACCAAGACCGCAGAGTAGGATTGGAGAAAATTGTGCACAATACGAGAGTGCCACAAGAGAGGCCATGGCCAGGATCTGGATCGGAGAAGTTGGCAGGCAGGCTGCCAAAAAGTTCGATCTGAAGGAAGCCAAATTTGACTTTCTATTAACATATAAGAACGATATTTAAGGAGTACTCTTGTGGCCCCTGGAATATAAGAGACTCACCCTGGATGCAAATAATCTCCTGCACATGCATGAAGGGAGTCAGGGATCAAAGCCCCCACCAGTATCCACGGCTACCAAAATCATCCAACAGCCATTCAGACTTTGCAAACCCTACTTGCTCTGCTGCATAGAGTTTACAAGGTAGATCACCCAGAACCAAACAGGCAGAGAGGAATGGGGTCCCCTCCGTAGCACTCTGCCCTAGTATTTTCCAAAAACAACCGTTACCCGAAATTAGCTGCATTTCAGAACCATGCGGCAGATATAACGTCACACTCACAGATTCAAGCAATCTAAGATATGGTATCAAAATCCAGGCATACCAGCATACATTTGAGGTAAGCCAACATAAAATCGTGCAGTTTGGGAGTGTCTGGAGTCCCTGACACAAACACAACATTTGTGCGGTTAAGGGGCGAAGCTCTCAATAGAGGCCATTCCAAGTTCTCATCAAATGTATTGAGAGACCTAAGGACAGCCTGCGAAAGACTCGCCAACCACGAGAACAGGAACAGTTCGTTTGCGATGGAGATTTGCGATTGGGATGTGCAGCTTCCCACCATAGCCATGTCTATAAAATTCAAACTTCCATGCTTGCCCTTTCGCAAGTTACAACAATTGAAGTGTTACTCACATCTCCATAGCCGGAGTCGATGGTAGACATTAGCGAAATAGGTTTGAAGGGTAGGGTTCTATACAAACAAATTTGTCGGGCCCCTAGGCTAATCGAGCCTAGATCATCAGCACTAGTACCCCTCACTGCTGCCAATAAGGTATAGCCAAAGGAAGAAAAAACAGGGCACAAAACTAAACTGTCGGTACAGGTCCTCGTGCACTCACAGTTCCGGTCGATAATAAGCACTCACAAACGCGAACTTCTCACATGTTAAACTGTATACATAACAGAAACACAGATCAATACTTACAAGTTGCTGCGACCGATTCTTCACAAGTCTCAGTTGTCTGCACAGATCTCTATTCCGCATGTGGCAACTCCTCCCGCCCCAGCCAGCAATAATGATCCCCACGGTCAGCTCCGACCAATGGTTACTATGCAACATCCATCGTCCACGGAGGACCTGCAAGCATCGAAAACCTGGGGGAAGAGATTTCGGTAACTAGCTCAGATTTGAGCACCTTGCAAAGGCTTCTCCGAAATCGTTCTCCTGCACACAGATGGAAGAGCACCCAAGTGGAAGGCGTGACCGGAACTGATAGCTGCAAAAATGGGCCTTCCCTTCGCGCGCTTGGACTGTAGACCAAACCCCGGGCGTTACGTCCTGACACCTACAATAATAGAGCAAGCCCAGTAACTTCCTGCGTCCGGAAACGGAAAGTGGGCTCCGTCCGGGATGCAGGAGCGGTGCAGGAGCGGATGCAGGTAAGTCAACCACCCACCCTGCATCCCTTACCACCGACAGGTAATTGATTACCTGGAATTTTTCCCGACTTTCCTTGACTCGACTCGACTAGGAGCTGCCGGTAAAAACTGTACAATCAGTAATTAAACAAGAAATGGTTACCTTAAATAAAAAGATAATCAGAAATAGTGATTCTGTACATATTAATTAGTTTATAATCATAATAGGCTATAATCAGAAAATATTAATCAGGAATAGGCTATTAAATAGGTTGTAATAAGAAATAGTAATTAATTACGCACATATTAATTAAATAATAAGGTAATATGAATAACTAGTCATTAGTAATAGTGATTTATATGCATATTACTTAGATAATAATTTTTTATATAATTAATTATATAACCAGAAAGTTGTATAATTGGATAATATATAACCAAAATATATATATAAGCAGATACTTATATAAAATATGTAGATGATTTGTATTACATATTATTAGTATCATTATATATTTAAACATAGTATAAATGTAGTCCATATTCATCTTTGAATAATTTAAATTTATTACTAAGTAAATTGATAAAAGCATCGATCGTTAGTGTCATCAATTCTATTTGTTTTGCGCAAGAGTCAATACTAATTGTAAAGGACCCATGTGGTGTCACTAACACGAAATGTCAAACTAACAGTTTTTGGCATTATACATTCATAATGTTGCAATTACTATCACTTACTAAATGATTTTCGATCCAAATTTCAATCATCCATGACAATATTTCATTACTTAATCACATACCACTCGACTATAGGTGTATAGATTATTACGATCACATGTTTACATGCATATAGGCTAAGATAAATATTTATTGTAAAAAAATAAGATTTATGCGATTCTAAACACAAATAATTGCATAGGTTCCTAACATAGTCTAATCACCCTAAACACGCCTAAAAGTCATAAATTCCCCCTCAAATTCCATAAATGTTCTATGAGGTCGTTCCTTAATTGAAAATGCTGATCTTTGTTTTGAATTTCAACTTGTCCTTGGAGATACTCTTCAAAGTTAAGATTTCGATGTGTATTTTCAACACGCACAGGCTCTAAAATAGCCGATAGATTATGATCTTTTTCATCCTCGATGATCATATTATGCATGATGCAACATGCAATTACCACATTCTCAATATCACACAAACCCTACAAATGACTTGGTTGTTGTAGAATTGACCATCTCGCTTTGAGCACCCCAAAACACCTCTCCACATCTTTTATGGCTGCTTCATGTTTGTTGGCAAAGTGTTTTCTTTTCTCACCTTGTGGATCTTTTATAGATTACACAAATATTGACCACTTTGGATATATGCCATCTGCTAGTAGATAATATTTAGAATACCGTCGAGAGTTTACATCAAAGGATATATCGTCATACTCCCCAGATAGAAAATTTCTTACCAAGGGACTTCTTTGTAGAACATTGATGTCATTGTTGGATCCCGCAGTTCCAAAAAATGCATGCCAAATCCAAAGAGATTGGTCTGCTATTTCTTCCAAAATAATAGACATGTTGCCATCTTTGTCTAAATATTGTCCATTCCATGCTACTGGACAATTCTTCCATTGGTAATGCATGCAATCTATTGAGCCAAACATACCTGGCCAACCTTTTGCTTTCTTGATTGACATTTGTTTTTTCAAATCTTCTCGTGTGGGTTGTCGTAAGTATTGTTTTTCATAAACGGCACGAATAGCCCTCACAAACCGCTTCATACTCTCCATGACTGTATTTTTTGCTGCTCTTGTGTATTCATCTGTTGCATCAGAGGGCACACCATATCCTATCATACGAATAGCAGCTACGCATTTTTGGATACTTGACAAGCCAATTGGACATCATCATACACAGGATTGTCGCAAAAATAATCTCTCATTATTATCTCATGATGTACTAATCTACCTCTCTTGCGATATGCTAGTCGACCAGGCACAGACCCTCCCCGTTTTTTAGGCAACGGTTGCACGTCAATCAAATCTTCCAACAAACTATAAGCCATTGACAATTCATGGTCATCAACATCATCTTCTAAAATTCTTGTGAATCGTTCTCTTGATTGTCTATGAAATACATCCATTTTCAAAAACTTGAACATACAAACTCACACACAATTAACGAAAACATGTCTCATTATCAATTATACATTGCAATAATTGCATAATTTTACATTTGTAAAAGTTGGTTGTTATTTTTGAATGAAATATAGTTATATAAAGAAAAATAAAATAAAAGCAAATTATATTTTTATTTTATAATATACTAAAGTAAAAATATACATTTTGACTTTTTGTCCAAATTTTGTATAAATAGTGGATACAAGGAATTATGAAACTCCTTGTCGCAAAATATCATTCCCAAGTATATAAAATGGAAAGTGTACATGATTCTAGTGGAAATGTTGACAAATCGTTTCGATCCAAAAAAATTGGCCCATGTGAGGATATTCAATTGTATAGGAGTCATGTACTGTACATATTTCGCAAGATCCTATACAAGGCATCAACCAAACCTCGGCCACATTTTTGCAAAGGGTGGCCGATCATTTTAATTCAATGGATGTCAATAACTGCAAGAGAACTCCAAAGTCCTTGGAGTCTAGGTGGGGACTAATACAAAGAGAGTGCAGTATATATAATGGATATTATTTGAATGTAAAAGCATTAAACAAATCATGCACTACGGAGGAGGACATACAACAAAAGGCGCAAGTGATGTACAAAGAAGCGCAAAAGACGATTTTTGATAAAGCTGGAAATCCTAAGGATAAGCAACCATTTAGATTTATGCATTGTTGGTTGTATTTGAAGGACTATCCACAATGGTTTTACAGAGATCCAGCAAGAGGGGTACAAAACACTCCCAATAAGCGCAGAGTTGTTGATATAGATTTGACTGTGGATGAAGGTCAAGCGGGGCAAGGCTCGGGTGGAAGTCCAAGTGGCGAATTACAACGACCGGAAGGACAAAAAAGTGCAAAAACAGCAAGGCTCAACCAAGATCTACATATGGCTGCATTGAAAAGTGCAGTAGAGGCATTCAAACTTATGAGTGAGTCGTCTGCGGAGAAGTCCAGAGTACTAAAGGATGCTAATGATGATGCATTGTTCAGTCGTCCCGGGCGACAACCTGATACGATATCTGAAGCATATTTCAAATTAATAGAAGAACAAGCTTATTTGGAGCGGCAAAAATACGTGATGAAATTGCGGAAAGAACTCCCATGTTTAGCCCAAATACCTCCAGTGATTACTATAGATGAAGAAGAAGCGGAGGAAGAAGAGGAGGAAGAAGGAGGTCTAGGAAGAAATTCTAGCCTATATGGCACACTTGATTTGAATGCCGATGCGGGTGGCTCTTAGATAGGACGGTTTAATATGTAATGTTTTTATTCTGATACTCAAATAATCATATTCATTTTTTTCTTCTATATATTGTGGGCTAAGTTTAACATTAAGTGTGTGGATATTCATTTATTGCTCCAATGAATATTAAAATTTGATGGATTGTTAATATTAAATGCTAAATTTAGTCCAAACTAAACTCTAATAAAAATTATCCCTTTATGCATTAACTAAAGTAATATTAAATAACTCAAAGCAAACAATGTTTATTCAGTTCAAAATATGATCAATATGTCAATTATTCATAAATAAGTTATTCGAGAAAATCAGTTAATTCGAGAATTAGTTAATTCCAAAATCAGTTAATTCGAGAAAATCAGTTAATTAGAAAATCAGTTAATTCGTAAATAAGTTCTTTGAGAAAATCAATTAATGCGTAATAAGTAGCAAGACAGAGAATTAATTTACCCTAAACTACCCCTGTACTAGAAGCCAAGCACTACGAAGTTGGCAGCTGGCTTGTCTTATCTGACAAATACCCTTAATGATGGGCATCTTATTCAAATAGCAGACTCCTTGCATAAGTCGACGTTATGCAAGGAGGGCGTCAGTTCTTGCTTAAATTTTCATCCGAATTTACAGTTAACAGGGACCACTGGGCCACATTCCTAGATCTGCATATGCATCACGGATGAAAAAATGCAGATGCATTTGCGGATCCAGGGCCACTGGGCTTGCCCTTAGATCTCCACCTAAGCACACATCACTGTAGGTCATGCACTAGAAAGCTACATTCCTAGTGTCTAACGTGGAAGTGTTCAATCTTCAACATGGTTTTCCACTTGATTCGGTGCTATTAATAGCCTACCCACACTTATTGGTGAAGGCTATGGAATACTATATGCACGGCTACATGGCTGTGTAGGCCCTGCACCGACCCCATCAACGCCCTGGCTCGATCGCCTTTGCTGACGCATCCTCACGCTCGTGGTCGCAAGATGGCGCCGGCGGTTGCGGGATGGCGCTCGCGGTTGCTACATCCAGAAAGTACCAAGGACAAAATGACGGGTGGACACCGGCCATAGCAAGTGAACCTAGGACATCCTGCAAGGACGGGCTTGAGGGTCCTGCCCGGGAAAAAATTGGTGGAGTGGTGAAAAATTTTGTGGTCCCTGTCATCGCGCCCATCCCAACCCCCAGATAGCACAAGAACCCGCCAGAACTCGACATAGTGATTGTTCCAGCCGATGGTTGCATTTAATTGAAAGGTTGATATTTTCCCAATCTCTAGTAAGCACTTGGTCAGGCGAATAACATCAAGATTTTCTTTCCCTATTTCCATTTAGGCTAAAAGAGGTCGACTACATGCTTGAAAGATACAAATCAATATAAAGTGAGAAGTAGAAGCGGATCCATCTCCTCATCGAAACAGAACAGTGCATCAAATCAGAAGTCTCGCAAATTCTCTGAAGTTGTGTATTTTATTCCATACTACACCAATTTTAGGTTCACCCAAATTCCTCAAAGCCAATCTATCGGTCTCTCAAATTCCTCTGATCACCTTTCAATCAAGCCCTCCGGCCGGTTGTTGTATCCATATCCACAAATCCTCTTGCATCCATCCACTTTTTGCTTTGTGGATTGATGCGGATGCGCAGGTTGCCATATCCTTACCCTCATTTAGGGAAAACTTCAATGATTTCATGTTTTCTTGCAAAAAACCATGGTCAAGAACTCATCAATTCAAATAGCAGTGCCCTATTCACCTCCACCAATCTTCCTCTTCTCCCAAACTTCGACTAGATTCTTGTGCTCACTCCTGCATTGCAATCTCAACCTTCCAGGGCGAATGCAACTTCATCAATCTTCTTCTTGTAAGTTTGTATGTGAGGTAGATGGGCCTTATTTGGTTACGTTTGTTGATTTCTAACTTACAATACTTGGATTCATGAGGTTGAAGTTTATGTACATCTGCACACATGTAGATGAAGAAGCTAGGATCAACCCTGGAAAGTCTTTGAACTCGAATCGAATTGTTATGCATTTTTAAAGTCCACTGACAGCGAGCCATAAGAAGACCACATAGGTGCCCTTGAATTTTGTTGACTACATTGAGCCTAGAATGTTAACAAAGTTTGAGCACATAGTCCAATCTCTTTTGAACATGTGTCATTTTGGTGTTTGTTCTTAGATCTGCACCTAACCATCCTCCACTCAAATGTAGGTGCCTCATTAAGATAGGTGACCGAATTAGGCCCACTTATCTTAGTCATAATGTTTCTGCTTATGACGTGGACTTGGCTCCTTGAAAGCCTGCAAGCTGTGATCTCAAGTTTATCCTACTCAAGGGTCAGTGTTTTCTTCACACTGCAAGAACATGATTTTGCCTCCTTATACCATTGATTGTTCCATCGATGTCATGTTTAGGGACCCGAAGTTGCACCTCTAGTTTTCAATGTCAATGAAAACAGTTTCTTTATCCATGTAGAGAATGCAGATGACATCAAAACCATAGCGCCCTAATATTGTGGTACCTTATCAATTTAGCAGGCACTTTGCTTGCCGAAATCGATTTTAATTCATGTCACAACCACTTTTCACAACTTGTTAACAAATAATCAATTGACACGTGGCACCATCCACTCGTGAAAATAATTATTCTGACACATTTTGTGCCAAAACTAACAGGCACGGATCCAGTAAAGTGACAACTATTCTCTACCAATGATGGGCAGCAAAAATAGTGAAGCAAACAGATGTAGTTGCTATTCGTGAAGAAGTATTAAACCCACGATTTGGACTTGATGAACAAGAATTCAAGAATAAATTACAACCGAGGAAAGGAATTAAATTCACAACCCAGGACAATCCATATAAGCTCCACCTCTGCACTTCTGGTAGGTTTGGACTGGGAAATAGCGTAGGATACTGGAGACAAGTTGCAAGTTCATCATTTTTTTGGTACCGCAAACCATTAGAATTGTTGGTGACCTACACTAGTAAGAAAAGGGGATCTTTGAGGACACGCCCCATTTGAAGTATGTCCACCCAGTAGTCTCTGTGTATGGGGAGATTGTGGGCAAAATTGGTCAAGATCCACGTGTTTTCAAATCCAATCGGAAACATGTCGATATCTTTGGGGTTTTCTTTATTAACACAAGGTATATCCAATAAAATGCTCTAAAACGATCAACGAAACACCTAAAGTCTTGAACTTGAACTGGCTATATCTCAAACTCAACCAACTCATCTACAGCTAGTGGTTGGCTCTCCATGTTTGCAACCTAGGACCTATCGAAAAGATCACATTTGGTGTCAAATGTTCGTTAAATTGATCAATCTGACATAAATTGTGATGGTTTTGACTGGTCCTATATGACAATGTGTCAAATGGGTCCCACATGGACCGTGTTGGAATGTCCCCTTTTCCTACCAATGCAAGAAGATAGAAGAAGCAAAGAGCTTGTGAATCAACGTCAGTATATATTTGTCATGTCATACAGGTGAAGGTTTGAGCTTTGAACCGAGTGATGTTAATAATCTACCAATTTCCAATGTGGTAGGTAAGCTCTGAAATCCTTCAATCTACCCATAGGTATGTAGTCCTTATACATGTGCACATTTTCTCATTGTATCGAGATTTCACATAGAGCTGATTGTCTCTTGAATTGATGTGTGCCATATCCAAGACACGGGGTTTAGGATTCAACCACAAAGTTGTAAACCAGTGCACTTAATATACATCATGTGGGGCTAAATTTCTCAAGTAACATAACATGCCCTATGACTCACTATTCAATTTGAAGGCATGTCATGGAAGTGCCAAAAATCCTTTCAATGATGCTCCCGAGTATCATTGGATTGGAGTGGTAAGAATGATTTGATAATTGGGCAGTTTGCCTTGCTTACATGTACCTCTCAGGGATGGAGATATCTCCCCATATGGCTGTCACAAATTTCAATGTAGGCTTAAGGATTCAAGGGTCTGGGATGTGTACTCCTGAAGAGGAAAATGACTTTGTAACTTGTGCAAGGTGTTATATGGATCTGATCAAACAGGGAGATCTAACATCAAATTTCAGATCAGTCCAATGTGTTTTCTGATTTTGTAGCATTCTTGTGAAAGCCCTGCCATAATAATCAGATATGAAAATCTCAATTATTTGGGCACTCTCTTTTGCAGGTTCTGTGGTGGTGGACTTTGGGTGTGGCTCTTTCACGCTGTCCCTCCCCCTTGCATGCCTCTTTCTAGATCTTTAACTTGGCCTGCAAGTTATCTAGTCCTCACCTAGGTTGACATTTGTGACTTTGTTTTGAGACTTCGGGTGGAGTTCATTGTCTCTTCAATTGATACTTGCCGCATTCAAGTCACAGGGTTTAGGGTTTAGGGTTCAACCACGAAATTGGTAACTAACTGTATGACACATTTAAGGAGACGGGGCTTTATGCAACATAACTTGGCCTATGATTCTGCTCTAACCTTTCAGAAATTCCTTGTAATGATGATCCTGAGTATCATTGAATTGGAGTGATAGGAACAAAATGAAGATAGGGCATTCCGCCTTGCTGACATGTAACTCTCAGGGTGGAAATATATCCTCATATATCTATCACAAACACTAGTCTAGGCTTGAAGGATTCAAGGTTAAATGATTGCAAGTGGGTCTAGTCCAGGCTTCAAATGTACATTGTTCATGTACCAAAATGGGCTGAGGAGGGCGAAGGCCAATACATATATTCTTTGCAGCATTGTTATGCAACGATAAAGTCAATGAACTGGGCTATGAACCTCAATCACAACACCTTCAAAATGTAGCCACACTTCCAACACACTTTAACAACTCTTCGAATGGGGCTCTTGTAGCTGGGCCATTGGCGTCAGTCAGATGAGGCCATACCCCTCGCAATTTGTCATTGCCATGCTCAATTTCCGCACCATCAGTGCCTTGTTGTTGTACAGTGGCATGTACAGAGTGTTGAAACATGTGGCTGACGTTGGCAACTTCTCCTGGGATCATTCCGGCTTCCCAATAATCCTTATCGTTGCATAGTGGAAGTACCGAGAGTTAGTGATGAAGAAGAGGTTTTGGAGCTCGCCGATGGGCAGGCCACGTGCGCATGCCTCGAATCGAATCTGCATTTCACCACTTACATGTGACGTGTCAACATTGTGGTTCATTCCGCAGATTAGCCCAACAAAGACATCATACATTTATAAAAGACATTGGCTTATGAATGTAATTACTTGCACGGCCTTCTTCATGTTCACGTACACGCAAGTGCCCAAGAAATCTTCCACATCGAGCCCCAAGTCCATTCCAAAAACGGGCTTATAAAATTGTGGCGAGCCCCGGAATTTCTCTTTTGTCTGCAAGATCTGGATCTTCTTCTGAAGAAGTGTCAGGTCTTGCGACTCCACGATGTTGTCAATGTAGAATGTGAATCATGTATTCAAAGCCTCCCCTGTTGTCGCACAGTCTAGGAACAACCACTTGTACACATGTGTCTTCCTCAATCCCTCAATGGCTTCAACGAATCCATGCCCTAGTTCTAACTTCATGATTGCCCAAGCCAGCTCCGGGCAGTCTTGCACTGTCACTGATTCCAGGGCCCTCTGCTATGCATCTACGTCATCTACCATGAGTTGTTTGAATGCATTATGAACTGCAGGCTTGTAGGCAATGAAGTTTGCATCCCATGAACTCAGGGTCAGGGTCATCTAAGCTCGGAGGGTTGCAACCACATTCTACCTATGTTAATGGAATACAACACCACATGCCACCATCAAATGGGTAGAAGAATCCCAACTATTCCACACATACAACATAGCTTTGGAGCACAATTTACTCCTACTCAACAATTTCACACAAAACCACCACAAGGAAAAAAACAATAGTATCCTATAACTCATGCATTAACTTCTCCCAATCCAAAGACCGAGGATCATCCAACCAATCATTGAGGCAACACACCTAACACTAACCATCGAGGAATGCAACCCGGACAAAGACATAGTAGCATACAAACCCACCATACAAATCCAAAGACCAAAATCCAACATGTCCGACCACATATGAACCTACACTACCACCATCCCATCCTTGAGGCTCCAATGGTTGTGAGACAAGTTCACCCAAAACAAAACACAACATATGACCAATTTCCTACAACCACCCCAAAAGACTTCGCCACCGAAATCTTATGGCTCACCCAACGCTACATCACAATCCTCCCCAAGAAAAAGCCCCAAAAAACATAACACCCACAACAACCACCAAACATTCTAGCCATCAATAATAACCACAATAATCAATGCCTACCAAATAACATATTGTACCTACTCCTAGCCCTTCACATGCCCAATTAAACTCACGAACTACAACTCACCACCCTCTTGCAACGTACATTTGGCTCAATCAGATTGACAAAATCCTGAAAACGGACATGTACTAGAGTAGCCCACCCACCATACCAAAACTCCATCACATAAGCCATCCATTGGGCAAGAATGGTGGCCGAAGAAGACCCCAGTACAACCACCATAATTATAGGACACCACAAAGATCACAAACTCAAAACAATACACGAAGATGAACACATTGCCATCACCATTCTACTACACACCATTGAATGTAATCCCACATCCAAATGCCCCAAATACCTACACCATTGTGAATGTCAATACACATCCATAATATGTATCCACAACCAAAGACAACCCCCCTCCCTAGAAATCAACAAATGATCAACAATCTCTCACACAACATATATGAACTCTACAACGCCCCATGTGGGACCAACCTCATCCAAAACGCACCCATAGAGTACAAAGCCAAGTTTACAAAATCATGGCACACAACCTCCCCCCCAATACTATGAGTCAACCCCCCTATCAAATACATTTAACCACCCAACGATGTATCTACACTGACGGCTCCTTCGTACCGCCAAACAAACATGGCATTGGCAACATCATAGGCTCTGGAGTGAATAGCCTAAAGAATGACCTTTGCATTGCAAAGAGACTCCTTGATCCCCCAAATATCCTATGGGCATAATTATATGCCTTCGTCATTGCCCTCGCAACTACAAAAAGGAAAAAGAAAAAAAAACAACCACAAAACACATTCACATTTATTGATAACCTCAACAACATATGCCTCATTAGCAACCACATAAGACACCATCATCCCAACACAACCACTCTGGCAAACTACTCATCTTAGCCATAGTTCACCAAATTCTATGGGCCAAACACAACATAACAATACAAAAAGTCAAATCATGTATTGGCATTACATGTAGTAAAATAGCGGACCAACTCACAAATGAATGACCTACTTGCAACAAACCCACCCCCACACCCTACATACGCACACACCATATCCTACTGGCTCAATGGAGTATTAGCCAACGAACACAATGGGGAATTATGCAACCTACAAACCTACGTAAACAAATCCCATTGAGAACAAGAACTTTGAATTGTGCAAAACAAATTCACATACATTAATAAATGGGTCTCTAATGGCCAAATTCACCATAAGCTATCAAACCACTTTTGAGAAGCCAAAGGTGCCTCAAATGTGCAAATAACACAAACATGTAAATTCCTATACGCCCAATACATGGGAAACCTCTAGAAAAACTTCTTGCCAACCATCCACCCAAACCCAAATTGTACACTATGCCCAAATCACGGAATTGACATGTGGCCACACCTCCTATTCATATGCATATACCGTTGTCGTGCGAGAAATGGTTTAATATGTAAATATAGTGTAGAATGGTTTGAGAGTAGGGTTTAAAGAAAACAAAAATAAAACAAAATAATAATAATAATAATAATAATAATAAGAGTATAAACAAAAGGGAAGGGAGAGATCAGAGGAATGAAGGGGGAAGAGAAAGATCTGTGGTTATAACCACGTAATTTGGAGTCTCTGCGTCTTCTCACATGCTCAGGGGGTAGGTGGCGCCAACTAGTAGTTACCTTCCTAGTTTTCACCAGCAGTACCAAGTCACGTGGCCATTCGCCCGCTCATACGAGTTCAAAGGGTTTCGAACACGGACCAGTGCTATGGCACTTGAAGCACTTTACCAGTTGGGCTTCCGCGGCTTGGCGTTTATTAGAGCATGCTGAAGGGATTTATATCCCATCCATTGTTTATACATTGTTTTTTTTAAATTTTGTTTGAGTGAATTTTGATTGGAAGAAATAATCACACTTTTGGGGAAGCTTCAAGATGACGCTTTCTTGCTAGAAAGTATTTATGTTATTAGAGGAAGGACCATTTCAGAGCTTCACCAATTTTATGTAGTTATTTTGATTTTATTTGAACATGTCGAATTGGAGAGTTCTTTCCGAAAGTCAAGATGAAGAACTTCATCCAGAGCTTGAGCTAGATTTTTCTCTATCTCAACTGCCGATTCGTACTCTTTTGCCACCTAGTATTGCATCATTGCACGAGCGTCCACAAGAAGAAGCTGGACCTTCTCGGCCGTCAAAGCAACCTCGTGTGGAGCAGCGGTGGCACGGAAACCTTCAACAAGATGCTCGTGCATTGGTGATTTTGTTGCAGGTTGGATGTGTTGAACATGACACTCGAGATGTGACGTTTGGAGGAATTTCTGAAGGCTTAAATAATGATCAATACTCTTGCTGTTTTAGGCCTATCAAAGGAAGTCGAGGCCATCAACGTTGACTTGAAGGTCCAGTTAATTCATTGTCTAAGGCTGATCGTCCGGACTACATTGTAGTTATTTTTCGACGCATTCTCAAGTTCTTGCAGTTGGAGTAGAATTCATTTTGGAATTATTTTCAACATCTTTTTAAACATTTCTTTGATGTTATGAGTTTAATTTTAATGTTTTCAAACTTCATCTTGTGTATTTGAAGTTTGGTAAATAAAAGGTAGACATAGTTTACCATTTAGGTTGACTTTTGATGCCTTATGGCTAAGATAAGGGAATGACAAAGATTAAAGGATAGATAAGAATGAAGTAAGCCTATAGGGGTTAGCCAATGACTAGTTGGAGCCCATGTGACATAGGTTTGGGCTAGTGTTGATTTTGATGAGGAGGCTAAGGGGTCGGCCCCTCTCTCCGCAAAGAGGTGTGGAGTTTAGGTATGTGTGTGTGTGTGTGGAGAGGGAGATCTCAGTATGTACTTGAAATTTTTCAATGAAAATTTGAGAGTTGGTACATCTTGTCGGTGTGGTTCTGAAATGCTATAGCACGCTTCATTCGGACTTTGTATGTGATTTCTATGAGTGTTAGAGTAAAATTGTGTTTGTTGTAAAGAAATTTAGAAGACCATGACTTCAAAAGCTTGTAGAAATTTATGTATAGTGTTTTATTTATGAAATTTGAGTGAGTGAAATGTTATTGTATCAGCTCTTTATAGAGCTTTAAAATTATTGATTTAGAGTTTTGAAGAGAGAGTTATGGCTTTCAAGGCAAGAGGGTATTAAGCTGCCAACTAGATTCAACAATAAAAGTGTGTACCAACTTCAACAGAGCATAGAAAATATTTGGTAAGGATTCTGAAAATGAATTTTGGAGAGAACATGTGTGATGTTGTTAGCTTTCCAGAAAGCTATCACTTGGCATTAGCAAAGTTTATATGAAACCAGAACGTCCTATGAAGTGAAGGGAGGTGCAACTAACAATGAATTTGGGAGTATGATCTTTGACAAGCTATGAAACTTGGACAGTATTTTACTAACCTTTAATATCTATTTTATTTTGTTAAGTACTTTGATAGCTTTCCAAAATGCTAAAACACTCTTGATTTGGAGTATTTATGTTATTTTGGTGGTTCTCCAAAGTTTGGCTACAATTTTAGAGAGAGATCCGGGATTTTAAAGATATGTGTAAAACTTATATGGGTTTGTATATATGATATATTCAAAGATGAATATTTCTTACATTATCTTAGTCTCTCATATCTTATGCCAAAACTAATTGCAGCCAGAAATCCAATATTTTTCCAAAGCAAAGACTTCTCTACCCAACACCGTACCCGGTCATCATGGTCGGCACAAATTAAATAAAAAAATAGAAGTTGAAAAAAATCGGAAATTATTGGAGAAGAGAGTTGAAAAGAAAAGTTATTCATTGAAGAACATGCCAAATATTACAAAATTGAGCCAACTTCATGTAGTAAAATCCCAAAATACTGCATACCGTAGCATCATAACTAGTTCGTGCAAAAATATATATATTTTTTAAAACCGGATATTATGAGCCCGAATTTTTTGTTGTTTGCAGAGCAAATTGAATTAACCCCTGAAGAGCTTGTGGCCAAAATCATGGCAAACCCAGAGGTTGCAATGGCGTTTTAGGATCCAATAGTAACACATACAAAGGACCACTCATTGAGATTAGGTTAAATACACCAAGGCCGCCACAAAAGGGTGCAAAAAATTAGAAATCTTTCATTGTTGTGAACTAGCCTTGTATTAAAGCGCCTAATCTTCTACAAATATTTTTTGAAATTGTTGAATTTTTTTATTAATTTATTTTTACCATGCCTAACCCACTTTCTCCACTTTAATTAATTATTGGGCATGAGATGTTGACCCTGATGGCCGAGTACGGTAATCCCCTTATTAAAGGCCGACGCATAGCTTGACATAACCAAGCCATCCATCAAATAGCTCGTACATTTCAAACCAACAAACACACCATATATTATATACTCATAAACATAGGAAACCAACATTCCCATTCTCAAGACATCACAATCCCATAATGGGTGCTACAATGCACGTGCCCCATTGATGCATGCAATTGCACATTTTTGCCAACCCTTGACATTCTATGTATCCTCAGTACCCCAATGGATAGCCAACCCCCCATAATCCCAACATCACCAAATGCCATATGATTCATAGGATTCACTTATTGCCACAACATATTTCCCAATGTTGCCATAAAAGAAAAAACCAACAAGTATAACCCCCTCATCCAAACACTAAAGCTAATGGATGAAATGTTAACCCCCTTATCACCATCACAACAAGAGTATCTGGTGCTACCCACAAACAATCCATAGAACGCTAGAAAATATCAAAATACCTAAAAACAGAGTAAAAAAACTCATGAAACACATCCATCGAACCGCTATTAAATACCTCACATACCTAATACTTAACAAAAGAAAACTACACTAAATATGATATTTAGTGTCACTATGGTAACTTATGACATTGTCATGGCCAAAACCCTACCTTCTTTTGTCAGCAACTTGTGATGAAATATTGTCATGGATGATTGAACTTGGATGAAAAATCACTTTGTAAGTGACAGTAATTGCAACATTATAAATCTATAACCCCCCCCCCAAAATTACAAGGAATGACAAATAATGTTGGGTTAATATTTAGTGTTGGTGGCACTATACCACGGTTTATAATTAGTATTGAGCAAGACAATTAGAATCGGTCACACTAAATATCATATTTAGTGTAGACAACAACCAAAAACCGGTAGACCCCCTAAGCCCTCCCTCCCTCTCCCTCCCCCCCAAAAGAATAAAAGACAAAAAGAAAAGAAGACATTGCCCCTCTAACATATTATACATTTTATTTGCATGGAGCCCACCTTTTGAAAGGAAGGAAGTATCCCTACCTTGATGCTTGGTAACTTAGGGCCACTTCACACACAAGCCAAGGGCTAGGGTGAACCAGCACCTACACTCGTATCCTTTGGGGATGAAGGCCTCGCGGATGACATTCAAAAGTTCATCCTTCGTTATGGGAAAGCTCCCCCCTTAGAAAGCCTATCTTTATGGCATGGGAAATATAGGACCTACTCGAGTTGGCATCCAAAGCCCGTATTAGGTTAACTACAAGTCATGCATGAATCAACAATTAATATTGTCCCCTTTAATTTAGATAAAGATGGAGCATTCTATGACGTCTTACTTTTATTTCAAAATATTTATAAGTGATGAAGGTTTGAGAGCCCTATATTTAGGGCAAGAGCAAGATATGACATCACATCTTCATCGTACATCTAACAGCCATAAATGATGAGACAAATGTTCACTATCTATACATATATCTTGATTAGGGTTTAGGGTTTCAAACATATATAAGAGCCCACCTCTCATTCTTATACTCGTCTACAACGAGTTTTCACAAGAGGTATGCAACGAAATTGTTTCTTCTAATCTTATATTTTCTTGCATTTGCAATAAAGATGGAGCATTCTATGATGTCTTACTTTGATTTCAAATTACTTCTAAGTGGTGAAGGTTTCAAAGCCCTATATTTATGACAAAAACAAGATATGAACATCACAAATTCATCGTACATAACAGCCATAAATGATGCGACAAATGTTCTCTATCTATACATCTATCTTGATTAGGGTTTAGAGTTTCAAACATATATAAGAGCCCGCATCTCATTCTTATACTCGTCTACATCAAGTTTCACAAGAGGTATGCAACGAACTGTTTCTTCTAATATTATATTTTTTTGCATTTGTGAGGATTTGATGATATTTTCAAATAGAGTGAAATTTATAACATGCCGCTATTTCGGATTTTATCAAACTTTTGTTTTTTTGTCATGTATAGCACATAAAATCAGAAGTATTATTAGGCATCATCAAGTTTAAGGTTACATGCTATCAAGTATAGCATGTGGTAACAACATGATTGAAATTCAAATAAAGTTTATGTTTTTTTGTAACATATAAAATTATATAGAATTAGTCTTTTGTTGTAAATATTCATGTTTGGTATTGGATGTGTTTATAGATTTGCAATCATGGGGAGGAAGAAAACTACTCTCAATATCCAATATCCAACATCAACCCCTATCAAATTTGAAGATCTTCAATGGACTGAAAAAACAAGGTAAGGATTTGAGGATTCTTGTTTAGTCATCTTTGCTTTCATTTTGTAGGAGCGTGTTTTGGATTTTATAGATGGTCAAGGCTTGGAATTTGAGGGTAAAGTGCGATAGAATATTGAGAAGACTATTGTAGGAGAAGAAAATATTTGACATCCGCAGATTGATTCTTTCATTACTCATACATACTACGGGTGTGCATATGGACCAGAAGATAATAGATTTGATCATTTACATAAACGTTCTATCAAAAGAGGTTGTCTTGCTCGGTTTTCAGTGAAACAATTGTATAAATATCCAGATGTAGCAAAGATTGCATACTATGTTCTTGAACATAAGATATTAGATGGGTCAATAGCACATGGCCCCAAAGATCCGGACTCTACCTCTAGAAAGTCTCAATTTGAACCTCGTATTAGTAAACAACTAGTTGTTTGGCTTAAAGACCAATTAGATAAAGGTTATATTTCAAAGTATATTTATGAAATCCATAAGAAAATTTGGATTTAAAGAGTTAAACATGGATAACAAATGACAAAAGATGATTTTCTTTATTTGTAAAATATTCGTTATTATGAATAAAGATAACGAATGGGTGTTTGGCATCGACACAAGAATGATGCATTGAGTGTTCAAATATGGGCTTTAGAAAATAAAGACTCAATTTTTTTCTCACAAGAAAAAGATGATGTAGTTGGATATCCATTTACCTTGGGTATTCAAATACAATGGCAATTCGAGGCCATGTTGAAGTGGGGAAACGATGGAGATATATCGATGGACGCTACATTTGGTATCAACCATATGAAGTATCATTTATTCACATTACTTGTTTTTTATCATGTTCGTCACGGAGTACCGATAGCTTGGATCATTACCTCAAGACAGAAAGAAAATGATTTGATACAATGGTTGACGGCTTTGTGATTGAAAGCCATCAATGTTATACCCCAATGGTGACCAAGTTGTTTTATTATAGATGATGCAATTCATGAATGCAATGCTATCAAGTAAGTCTTACATTTATTTCCTCTCAAATTTTAATTATTTCTATGACATCAAATTTTTATTTTCTTAACGATTATGATTATGGATTGTACCTATGATTGTGAAATATGAATTATGATCATATTTAAGATTGTGGATTGTGATTATGTTTATGGTTGGAAATTATGAGTTTGTCAGATTAATATTATTCCGTCAAGTATAGTATACGAAATCAGAGTTATTGTAAGAGTTTGACAGATTATTGTTGATATATCAGGTATAGCATATAAAATTTTCTTAACATTTTATATTGGTCATGTAGATTTGTTTGGCGAGATGAAAATGTTTCTGTTTTTCTTTGTGCATGGCACATTTTGAAAAATTGGAAGAAAACTACGATAACCAAAATAAAAGACGTTGCAATTCGAAATGCAACTTTTAATCTTTGCCGAGTATTCATGTATGCCCAATTACAACATAAAGAAGAATCATAGTCGTTTTATAATCGCATCATCGCATGTGCGAAACAAGTTTGGAAACACGGAGGTGTCATGCTTCAAGAGTTTGCTGCATATTTTTCTATGCATTATTTTCCTATTATATGTAATCTTCAATCATTATGATTTAAATGTTCATTACTAAAATATATTTTATGTTTTTTGATCAAATTATAATATATATTATAATGTATGTTGAATACTAACATTTATTATCAAACGGTCTTCTTGTAGATCTTTGGACAATAGGTACGCGAAGGGTACCACATTCAAACATGGATACTCAATCTAGTATAGAGTCTTACCATGGTGCATTGAAAAGATGGTTAAATGCAGATGTGCGGGGACTACGGGGTCGGACAATAGATTGGCTACTATGACGCCTTTCGAATCCGGTCTCCAATCATTACATCTATTTGATGGAGCGAAAATTCAACGGTTTTGTTATAAATAAAGTTGTCGAAGATATACTTCGAAAGAGTATTATCAAGGCTAGAGATATTTTGTCTACTCACACTATTTCATCGACACATCTAGGCGGAAGTTGGAAGGTCAAATCTCTTGATACCAAATTTTTTATGAGGTTGATCGACCATATTCTAAATTCGCATGTTGTTCATGCCCGTGGGGTTACGCGGAAACTTTTGTAAGCATCAATGTGTCATTATATTACAAAATACCGATATTTCTGAAAAAAAAAATTCTAGAGTATTGTGGAACATATTATGGAACAAAAAGAAGAAGTTTGATGGCTATGTTTGAGGCTTCCATTCCCGAAGATTTTTTTAATATGATGAAAATGAAGAAGTTGATGATAATGAAGTAGTTTCATTTGATGCCGATGTTTTGGAAGACGAAGTTGCAAATATGAATATGTCCCAACCACTTACGCAGGAGGGTACCCTACGCCAAGTGTAAGGAAGAATCCTCCCCACCCTTGTGTGCGTCCTAGTCCGGGTGAGGAGTTTCTTCCCACATTTCTAACTAATCACCACAACACATGCTTGCATTCACATTACTTGGAAGTAGATGGGTGTGTATGACACCTTTTCTTTATTAAAGCACTCAAGTGTTAACAAATACTTGGGTGGGTCCTTAGGTACAAAAGGCACTCATCATGTAAGTGAAGAGGCGGCCTCACCGGCTCACATTCCTCCCCCTCCAAGTATCTTACTAATGCCTAACCACCACAATATCCTACCCTACCATTTCATGTGCCAACAATGTCACCTTGTAAGGCGGCACAACACAATCCCAAGCCCTTCACACTTCTTTAGTAGCCTAATCCCTCCCCTCCATTAGCTGCTTTCCCTGGGCTTTCACCCTTCCCCCATCTCCTCATCCACAATCCCCTGCAGTGATGCAAGCCTACCTCGTGTCCGACTTCAGCCGACTCCAGATAACGAGGACATTTATGAGTCTTGAGGGAACCCAATCCCCGCTCAATGCCTTCGAATCAGGTTGAAGGAGTTCCTCGCAACCAGCCTGTTGCCGGACACCAGCTGCACTGAGTTACCCTGCACTCTCCATCACGGTCTGGGTGATCCTCCCAATGTGCAGTGACCCGATGGTGTGGCAGAAGGGACCTCCTCTCCTACAATTGCAACTTCTACAGCCAACTCTGTAATGCTCCTCAAGCACCAGCTTCTCGGTTCATGTGGTAGCTACACCTGCACCACTGCACCCAACAGACAACCCCAACAAAAGAAAAGAACACCCACATTCCATTTTTCCGCAATCCCACTGCCTTAACCTCACCTCCACTCAGTCTCAGTCCTCTCGTGAAGAATGCAGCTCTCAATCTGCAGTGACAATAATAATAATAAAAACAAGGGGCAAGGCTGTAGCCCAGCATCCCACTCGGCCAGTCTTTATGCCACCCTTAGTGAAAGGGAGTTCAACACCAGTGATTGGCAAATCCCGCAGTTGTTGATGCTCTTAGTTGCCAAACCAAAAAGTCCTACCTGCCTGACTTCGACAAAATTTAAAAGTCGACACTTAATCTGCTGTACCGTGGGAGAAGGAAGGCGGGAGGATTCTCCCTCCAGCGAATGCACTCATCCAAGAGGAAGAACATCAAGAACCCACCCTCTGCTTGTCTACGAACTTTGTGAAATGTTTGCCTTCACTCTGCAGTCACCCCAGAAAGAGATGAATACCTCTGCCGTCATCGCTCCCAATGAGCAAAATTGCACTTTACCAAAGAGGAGACAACCTCTACCACCCGGGTCACCCCCTCGAGCAGTCAATTCTCGTCGTCATCACCGACAGAACCCCACCTGAAACCCACAAGGAGGAGCTAGAGTATCACCAGAATAAGCAAAACACGCCTCCACCCCAATGGAAGTAAACTTGCCTCCTCTGATTCATCATTCGACTCTCCTTGGCGCCACAGCCTCTCTCTCTCACTCTCTCCAAATCAGTTCTCACTATTAAAACAAGAACAACCCTGCAACCCCCGCAGCCACATCGGCTAACCACCCTCGTCTCTGAATCGTCGATCCATCACCCAACCTCGGCTCTCACGGCCACCCAGTACTTCCAGAAGTCTTAAGTCAACAATTCGATCAACCACAAGAAGCTCCACATGCATCTACTGGAGATTACGAGGACCCTGAATGTTGCAGGTGTTGACGGTAAATTGACAGTTGAGCCTTCTGCCCCCAAGCTTAAAGTAATTCACTATTGAGATCAATCCGGAACTGCCTGGTAGTCATGCCAGGCTGCAATGGGCAATCCCGCAGTTCGATGACGTAGATCACAACATGCTAGTAGTCTAACCCCTCATCCTAAAGTTATGTGACACTCAAGGCCGAGTGAGAGTGTAAGCACCCTGAAGGAAGAAACCAATATAAACAAGCAGAAGAGCAAGACAACTTCCCTGTGGTCGGTAATGTTGTCCGTCATAACCATTCCTCATGCAACCATCTTCGGCGGCGGGAACCGAGCTTGGATTGCGCCTGGAGCTAAGAGAAAGGGCTTCGCCACAAGATCCAGAGTCCATCCTCGTACCGCTTCCCATGTCCTAGCGGTGCATGGCCTCCGACATCCTGACCGTCCTTCTGGAGCCGCGCATTTAGTTTCCTCGGATGCTACTGCCCAACCAAACACCACCACTCTGCTCCCATCCAAGCCACAGCCACGACAGGAAACGCGAGGAGATTCCTTCCTCCTCACTCCCACACGGGAAAATGGGCTCCGATCTCCTCCTTGCAAGCCACATGCAAGGTTCTATTGCGGGGACGTGCCCTCGGCTTGCACACCAGGTTATCCAACCAGTACCAGCAGGAAGCGTCCTCGCCGAGTGGGCCACTGCCGCCCCGTAGCTAGAATTGGGCACTCGCCTCTCCTCCCCTAGCTCGATCTCAAGCCCTGCACTGAATCTCAACACTGCAATACCTCACATTTCTCTTGTCACTAGATTCATGTCTAACGCTCAAGAACCTGAAGTGTTCAGATCCCTTCACCTGACTGCTTGTTGTTTTCCCCTCTTCGATCTGCTCTCTCTAAGAAAAATATCTCCACTTCCTTTCTTATTTATCCTTCATATTACCACTTCATCAATCGTGAGAACTATCCCTACTCCTTGCTACAACCGCCTTGCAACATCCCTCGCTCTCCAGTGCAGCAGGGCTTCCGTTTGCTCTCTGGAGTCTCTCCCCTTGTGTGTAATGAGCCTCTCGGACAAGACTCTGGAGACCCCTCCGGCTTGCTCTTTTTTTTCCGCTGCCCGACATCTTACCGGGCGGCCCGGGAAAAAACGAGCAAAGCACACTTGACTTCTTCTCCCTTCTCCTTTTCCCTTACAACTCGCATTTTCACCTTCTAGCTTCACACTATCTCGATTTAACTCCACTTAAGATTACTTCAAGTTAATCTTAAGTTTCTTTGGCCCTTTAAGTGGTTCTCAAGCTTTTAATTCACTTTCCACGGTGAATAACATAATTCTTAGGTTAACAGCTCATGTGAGCAAGATTTAAGGCTCACACCAAGTTGATGACGTACTTGCTGCAATCAAATCCGAGTGCGAAGAAGGAGGTCAACAACTCGCTCAACACATTCATGCGATACTTACCCGAATTTTGACGGACATTCATAAAATACGAATTCAAGGAGAAGCGGGTGATTTGCACCCGAATATGGTGTTCTAACAAATAGATAAAGACACACCAAATACGGTGCAAAGAATGAAGGATTTTCATGAGTCTTATATGACTTCATACAAAAAACGAAAGTTTCAATGATATTTTTGTTTTTAATATAAATTTATTTTAAAATTATATTTTTTCAATTTCATTTTGTATGTATTTTTAAGAGATGTGTTATCTTATTAATAATAATAAAATAGTGGATTTTTGGAAAATTTATGATTTAATTTGTCTACTTTTTGAAGATTTGAGGATTAGTTTTGACGATCACTTATTGTAGTTTTGATTTTATATGCTATACCTAACAGAACAATAATATTCAATCAATCACATCTGATCTCATATGCTATACCTGACAAATTCACAATAATCTGACAAACTCTTACATTAAATCTGATTTCATATGCTATACTTGACATAATAACATTGATCTGACAAACTTATCATACAAGTAGCACATACAACTCCATAGTATTGAAAGTTTGAGAACCATGACTAGCCCTAAAATCCATAGAATTTGGTTTCAAAGTTCTTGGTGATAATATCAAGGTGTTCTATTTAAAAGTGTGACATTATGTCATATAAATTTTGTCCGATTCATTGCAAGTATGACGATCAAAATGGAAAACCTCAATTTCTTTGGAACACCCCCGGAAGTTGCAATGTTCATGGCTCTTTCGGCGGGCATATTATATTGAGGACTTTAAGTGACGTCTTCATTTTCAATTTGGAGTTGTGATTTCAAGGGTTGTTTAAAGCAAAATATATTTTCAAGAGCCGAATTGTGCTCGAACGGCATTGAAGACTACATTCTTGAACATTGGCCATGCACCTAGGTAGCCTTTAGTACTTAGCAATCAAACTTACCTTTAAACAATATGGATATTCATAAAAAACTTTCGTCTTTCATAACAAAATATATAAAAAATTGAAAGCGCAAAATTATTTGAATCGAACCCCAAAAATAACATACCGAATTTTAAATCCTAAACCCTATAACTACATTAGCCACTACTTGCATCATCATCACTATTATAAATCTCCTCCATCAATTCGGGATTTCGAGCCGCGTAGCTTGCACAAGCTTGTGCAATGCGTTGTTCTCGTTCGGGAGCCTTCGCTTCATAATGAATGCGGTGTGCATTCACTATAGATGCTATATAGTTCTCACGGCCCATCTCCAATCTACACATAAAAGTAAAAAAAATAAGATACAAAACATTTTTTGTGCAAATCAAATCATAAAATAATTATAAACAAAAAAAAATTAAAAACTTACAATCTCGTGTGCTCCATTTTTTTGTTCCACTGAAGAAGCTCGTCCACAAATTCTTCGCGCGAATCTTCGCGTTCTTTCCATGTTACCTTTCCCCAAGCTTGTTTCAAAGGCTTGACACCAATAATACCTTTCGTCGATCTCAAGTATTCCGCAAATTTAGTCCCCGTGATAAGCTTGTTGAAGCGCATCGGAGAAATGTGATGGCCCCATTCTTGGATGCCCAAGAATCGATCCAAAACCGGATCCAACATCAATGCCAAAACGGGTTTCTCCTTATTTTTGTGAACAACACTAGAAGAATCCTTGTCCATTCCAACCATGGTATCAATGACTCATTGTCCTAAACAACTTATTAAATGACTATCACGCCTACCCAATTCACATGTTGTGACATGTCCAACATGGCCGTCATTTTTAAGTCATTTAAATGACTCAAGATGAACTCTGTTGAAGACCTTACAACAAACTCATTTTCCGTCTACCATGTATCATCCACTCCATCCATTCGTGTATGACGTGGATAGAAGATTATGACTTGGCTAATTATTAGTCATTCTTTGGTTGTCATTTAATGACTGCGTTTACACTATAGCTTTGTATTAGCATTCATTTATGACGTGGCATTTATGTCCTCTGAATGATGTGGAAATTAAGGAAATATTGAGTTCACATTATTCTCAACAATAATGACGTGTCACAAGAATGACTAGATTGACCACCGTCAACAACTTTATCAAATTCAATAAGTTGAGGTGGCAAAATACCCGCTACACCCTAGACCCTATATTGGTTGTATGAGAGTCATTTTCATGTTACTCTTGTAAACGTGGCATCAAATTATGTACACACTATGACAAGTCAATATTAACATGCTACCTTATTGCATAATCATTTTAATTTTTTGTTAAGGTTTTTCCTACTACGTTAAGGGCCTCCAAATGAGACAAAACTTCTTGAGCATACTATTAGTATACATGTGAACATGCTATGAGACGATCACATTTAGATTCCCTAATTAAGTGAGCCAATCCTCAATTGGGGTTTCTAATTATAGTAAATAGGGTAGATTTAGGGTGTGGGAGTGTTGTGTGTGCCACACAATGTATGTTTAGAGTTTCATCCAAATCCGGATTGATTTGGATGAGGTTTGAGCCTCCTAATCAAACAAATATCCATTGCCCGGTGTCATGAAGCAAATTTTTACATGATATAAAAAAATATGGTATTGTTATTTTGATTTGCTTTCATAGAAATGAATGTAATAGGGAAAGTTAGGAGTGATCGCCTAGTTGTCTAGAGTTAGTTGTGTAAAGTTAGAGAGTTTTTTAAAGTTAGATAGTTGTCTAGAGTTAGTTGTTTAAAGTTATAAAGCTAGTTGTTTAGAGTTAGAAAGTTGTCTTAAGTTAACTATTTAGTTGTCTAAAGTGTGAGTAGATATATAAAAGGGGGGGGGGAGTCTTCCTCTCCCAACGTATTTTCTCTCTCATTTGCTCTCGCCCATGTTTCCTTCCAAAGTTTTGATTTCTCCCATCATTGGCTTATGCTAGTTGCAGCTAGAAACCCCGTGTTTTCCCTCAGCAAACTTCTCTACACAATACCGGCAATAAATATAGTTTAGTATATAATAGTTTTATTTTGCATCGTAGTATCTACATATGCAATTTTCCCTCCCAAATGAAATTCAAATATAGTCATTAATGAGTGCTCCTACATTCTTATATATGTGCCACGTAAGTAATGTTAGGGTTAGATATAGTGTTGTCACAATAAAGTCATAGTTTGGACATAGTTGACTCATAGTGTAGTCATACATGGCTAGTGGAAATTGTAAGTCATTGTTGGGAATCAGAAATGTTTAGACAATCACATGTGGCATAAGAGCTTCCAATTTTTTGCAACATCTTGGTTAGGGTGAGTTTCACTATAGTTATTAAAACCCCTACTTGCATAGGACTCTGTATGAGTCATTGTCTGTGCACGTGGATTGACACGTGGCAAATTTAGACATAGCTTAGTCATTCATTTGAGCCATGTGTAATGGTTGCCAACCAACATACTCGAGTATGATGACGTGGCTTGCCATGTTGGCAAGTGACATACACAAGGATCAGACGTGGGCGGTGGAGATTTCGTCTCTCTCCTTCACTCTCGGGAGCACCCAAAACCCACCTCCCTTTCTAACCCTATCAGTTTCTTATCTCCACGCTTGCTTTGTAGAAAGGCCTAGTGTGTGCATACTGCTGCACATTGTGTACTTAGGAGCGCCCAAAACCACCTCCCTTTCTAACCCTATTAGTTTCTTATCTCCACACTTGCTTTGTAGAAAGGCCTAATGTGTGCATACTGCCGCACATTGTGTACTTAGGAGCGCCCAAAACCCACCTCCCTTTCTAACCCTATTAGTTTCTTATCTCCACGCTTGCTTTGAAGAAAGGCCAAGTGTGTGCATACTGCCACAGACGGATGCTTGTCCAATGGCGCCAAGGTTTGGATTATTGATGTAGACGTTGAATGTAGTCTGAAGTCGACACGAGATGTGGGAGTGCCTTGGTTTTCACAACAATATGCAACATTTTAAGCTACCGGTAAACTCTTTTGGAATCGACTTGGACCTTCAACGCTTTTGGGATTTTTGGAGAATTATTTGATGTGTATTTGTGTATCATGTTGAACCAGCTCTGTGACGATGGAGACTCTAGAAGTACCTGCTGGACGATACATGGTGAAAAGGATACAGATGGCAGGTGAAAATGTGTACATTGTTTTAAATACCATTGTTGATTTTACCCTTGGTATTGTGAACACGCATTTGATTAACTACTTCGTTCAGATGAATGTACGTAATGTGGACCTAATGTGATGACAGTATGACTGCTCTTAAACAATCACTCTTTGCGCTTCCTGTCCTTCTGAATTTTAATAGAATAAAAATTGAACTCTTCTCTGGGGAACCAAATGTGATTTATGAATAGCATCAGATTTAAAGAACATTGACGTTCTCATTGTTTCAAGTGGTAGTCACTCACAAGTGGCCTAATGGTTGAGGCTAACTCTGGCTGTGCTGTAGGAAAAGCAACAAGCATTTAGCTGGAACGTCTAAACGGTTTAAGTTAAGGTAAGGGTCTTTGCAACATTTCTCAAATACCTAAGTTTTAGTTGATGTCCTGAGTCCTTAAAAAAAATGTTTGTTTCACTCCAACAAATACAACACTATCAAGGATGTGGTCAGCATGGATCTTGTATTAGCATGGTCAATGTGTTGTTCATGTTGGCTGTTACATGCTAAAGTAATGGAAGCTGTGTTCTAGGTTATTTGTTGCAGCAGATCAGTCTTAATCGAAGCATGTCACTGTCCTGAGCAGAGTTTTAAGAAAAGCCTTATTTGTTTCAGCTTGATCTGCTGGCCCCTGTAAGTCACCATTTGATCATGTGCTAGTTGACCTAAAAGGGGAGTTCACAAAACTGGTCCATTCTGAACTTGTCTTCTGTGTAGATAACAAATTTCTGTTTCGGCATGGCAATGCAGAGAATACAGGATGCGAAAAGGTTTAGCTCAATTGCTGTATGAGAATAAATGTGGAGCTTAAGAATATGAGATTTAAGTCCATCCCAAGGTGAAATTTGAGTTGACTTTTCTCATTGGGATGTTGTGCTTATGAATCTAAGATGGTCCCACCAAATATTTGAAGTACGATTGCACAGGATGTGAATGCTCTATTTACCGCTTTCTCCTAAAGCTTGTTTTCTCTGGGACCTGCTCAATCTCTCAAGATTAAGGTGTCCAATGATACAGCATTGGATGGGAGTATATCTAAGTACAGCCATGGTGGTTCAGATTACCACCTAACTTAACAAGTACACCTACGCAGTATGCAAATTGGAATTCAGCAGCACAGATTTACCAGCTTTCCGTTATCTTTGTTTCTCACTAGTACCTGCTCAATTGCTCAAAGTTAAGGTGCCCAATAAACAAGGGTTGTGGATATATCTGAAGTTGGCATTCCAATTGTAGTAGCTGGGATAAAAGAGAAGGTCGTCTGAAGGTCTGTGCTCCTTTTGAGGATATTGTGTTTCTTTGGAATAAAAAGCAGGGTCAATGTTAAGGTACGTGGTCTGCAATCTGCATGGTGTTTGTTGACAGTAACATTCTACAGCAGTGAAGCTAGACTACAAACATGAGCAATTGGATGACACATGTGTGGGACTGACACACGTGTGCCTCACTCATGCCTTGCCAAGTGACACGAATTTATAAGTGACACTTCAGAGCCATAGGAAGTGTGTTGTGCAGAAATCTCTAGTGGGTGCCTACAGCGACATGGTTGCAGAGGAGTCAGATGAGACCAAGACAGAGGATGACTACATTCCAGGTAAGTCCCTAAACCTGGGTGTATGGGGTCTAAATCTCATTTCAAGTTTCTCATTGTGAGTATTTCAACATGTGTAGATTCATGGTGGGCTCCGAGCTATATTTTATGCGGCGCTTATGTCTGCCGGACCTTAGAGCCTTGCATTATGATGATGATGTCTCTGTTTGTATTGTAGCATTGCCCTAACCTCATTAGCAGGGGATATTGGTCGCATATTATATTATTCGAGTGTTACATACGATCTTTGGGGCTAGCCGGAACATCATCCTGATTTAGAGATCTGCCCTTCTTAGTAAGTGGCAGACCCTTCCAGTGGAGACAACTTGAATTGTAGTTGTTGCTGCTACCATTTGTAACTCAGAAGGGTTGGTTGGTTGGTTTTGTTTACAACTAAATCAAGTTCAAATTCATATTCTGTTGTGAGGAATTGGGTGGTTACTTAAGTTTTCTTTTTCTCACCATTTCTAACTCATCGTGTCCGCCATTTCTAGGCTCCACTTTCCACATCGCGTGCACATCGGATTACACCTCGTGATCCGGCCGGCTTCAAGAATTCGGTGAGTTTTTGCATATGAAGGATCGGGGATGGCAATTGGGGGTGCTCAGCTAATTGTGCAGGAAATTGTGTAATATGTTTATAGGCGCCCATAAAATGCTTCATTGGACTCTCTTGGAGAGCATATTTTGGCCATGGCCGATTTGGAGCTTTTGATCTAGATTCTATATAAGTTGGATTTTTTTGTCTTAAATGAGTTGGGCGGACATTCTAGTGTCAGAGCATGTTTGTCTCTTTCCTATGAACTTCTTCCTTTGGTGGGGTATCTATCTTTCATGGTACAACTTTTGACTGCTGAATGAAAAGCTTCAGGGGAGTGAATTCGTTGGGTAGATTAGAATCAGAGGGGTTGCATCTTTCCTGGCCTTTTCTTATCACGCCATATTGAGTGGGACATAACTTCAAATTTGTTGATTATGGTCAAAGAGGAAGGACTCCAGGTAGGGAAGTGAACACTTCCCAATTTGCAATGCAATTCATGTCACCTTTTAAGATGAACATTTGCAGGAACTAAAACTTCTATCGCATTTTGCAATTTGTGGCTGCTCTGACCAGGGATCATCTGTTTGTTTGTTTGTGTTTGTGCTAGGGACTGATTTGAGAAGAAGCTACCACTAGGTTTTTCCCATATCTGCGATCGGTCAAAATTAGGGCAAAATCATTGAAGTAGCTCTGCCTTGCTCTGCTCTGGACTGTTGTGCAGGTAGGAACTTGGAGACAGTTGATGATGTTCACTAGCCAATGTTTGTTGAAAAATACTAGACAGAGCCTATATATCTTGAATATTTGAATGCATGGATTCTTTATATGAGCTCTCGAGCAATGTCCAGGGAGATTTTTGGGCATAACCAGTTGAGATCCCAATGTTTCCAAGTCCAACCGGTTTTACATGTTGACATCTATATGTTTCTCTTTATTAATCTGAGGTGTGTTCTGTAAATTCCTCTAAAAGGATCGGTAGTTTTCCTGAAGCCTCTAACTTCAACCGGTTATTTCCCAAAATCAACCGTTTCAACTAGCAACCGGTTCTCCCTGTTCATTGCTCTCGAGATACAACTGCATAAAATGTTTGCAACTTCTTGCTTTGCTTGCTACGATTAATGAACTGTAAATGTTGCAATGACAACTAACTGCCTAATGCACGATTCCTGACTAATGTGTGATCCTAGAACTAGTTGGCGAGAATCCGTAAATTTCAAATTATTTTTGAAGCTTTATGAAGTTTCTCTAGGGAAGGAGCTTCGAACAAGGACGGTGAAAGCAGTGGACAACACATTGAATGAAGGGCCCAATGTGCACCGGGTGAATATTTTACTACAATTTGATTGATTTATAGGTTGTGAAGTTTGTATTAGTGTTTGTTGCATAATTTCCAAGTTGGTAGACATGTAGCATGTTGGGCAGTGGTGCCATGGGTTTACGATGTGTGCTTAATATATGTTGAAGTTGTTGCATGTTGTGGATGTTGGGCTGGGGCAGTTTACTATTGGCCAAGTTGTGCACTTGATGAATTTCAAGAGTCCGCGGCAGATAGTGGCATCAGGAATGATTAGTGGTGTGGGGGGGGTAGATAAATTTCATTTCAAACCAATTCCCCAATTTTTCTATAAGGTTGATGTTACACATGCTCAAGTAGGTGATGCCCCTCTCATGCATCCACATCCAGGAGGGGATCAATTTAAGGTAGCTGATGTGATAGGTGGCAGTGTGTTATGGAGCCAGAAGCATTTGAAGGCATAGTTGTATTTGAGCATAATGATCATGTCTAGAACATACTACATTAAAGGGGTTAGGATTGCCAGAAGATACTCAATGGAATGTTGCAATGTATAAGTGCACATTCCCAAAGCATTTTTGATGAGTTAGGTGGCATTTATTGTATGAATCAATGTAATCATAAATGAAATGTTTTGAGTCGTTGAATTGATGCGTCAAAGGACCATGTGTACACGTGTCAAGTAGAACACCATATATGCGACTAATAAATGAATATTGACGTTTACATGTAGTCATACTTTCAGTGATGTGTGTTGTAGTTGAACTCCAACATTCCAATAATTATTTGACATTTGACATGTACCCAATGTAATCAATGACTACTCTATGACTCTAATGAAATCCACATGGCACTTATCGGACCACTTGATGATACGTGGCAACATTACTAACTGGCATGTGGACAAATCACCAAACACGATGTGGCATCGCAGATCACGGCATGACCGCCACGCGTATGCTATATGGCAAACGAACACATACCTTCATCTGAAGAATGACTACGCATTTTCACACGTGACATTATTTGTATGGAATGGGTTGGCCACATGTACGTATGGAATTATGACATGTGGCACAAACTCACATTTCAAAATACTAATTGTAGTAATTTCATGGGTGATGTGGCATACTATTTGTGTCCACGTAATATTAACAAGGGGTATGACGTGGATGCCACATCGTCGAATGCCCTGCCACATGGGTGGTGATGTGGATGCCACATCGTCAAATGCCTGTCACATGGATAGTGACGTGGAAGCCACATCGTCGAATGCCTGCCACATGGATAGTGACAATGATGCCATCAGGTATGCCTACGTGGCAGGTGGCTACCACGTCAGAGCCACATGACATTTGGATGAAGTTGACGTGGTATCCATGTCATGTCCACAACAACTATGTGTCCGTTACAACTTGTCCATAATAACTAAAATATATATAGTCATTCTAGTCCTTTACGACAAGTTTTAGAGTTATAAACATAGTTGTTGATTGCCGAAATTCTTCTAGTGCAACCTCCAACGAGTTCAAGGTTTTCCAAGCCTTCGTTGCTTCTTTAAACCATTTTCTCTCGTATTGGTTAAGTTCCTTTTGTTTTCTTGCCATTTCATCGCTCAAGACTAAAGCATTATATTTCTTGTAGTTTTGGATGCGTGATTTACCAATAATATTTTTAGAACGCCCTGAATTATTCCAAGCTACATGTAAGTTATGCAAAAGCATATGCTTACGGAAATGATTATTTGCCCCATATCCTTTAGATTTGCAATCCTCAACCAAATACAAATACTTGTCTTCTTGTGTTGAAAATGTCCAATGCTCCCTACCGACTGCAAGTGGGAGGTTGTTGGAATTCTCCACTAGGTTGGCAGGAGTAGATGAAGCCATCTGGAAACACAAACATAGAAATGAATTTTGTATGATTGAAATGAAATACGATGATCATTTTCATAGTTAGTGACATGAAATGAAAAACTTGACATCAATCTCACTACTGTATACTGATATTGAATTCTATACGTGACACGATAGTCAAAAACTTGACACAAATTTTATCATATTATGCTGATTTTTAATGCAATACGCGACAGTATTTAAAAACCTGACACAAAAAAAATCCTTCACATTCTGGACAAGTGCTAAAAAATGAAAGCATTGAGATGCCACGAGTCTTGCAACCCTAAATCAAGCAATGAATCGCAGCAAGTACTACAAAAAGAATCACTTTACTTATATTTCACCAAGTACAAACATTCAATTTGGAAAGGGTTAAGAGATCTACAATTCGATCATTGTAGAGGAAATGTTAGAAGCTACCCCATTTTAATCAAGGAAAACCACAGGATGTGAACATGTAACCGGTTGGACTTGCAAATACTAAGATCTCAGCCGGTTATGCCCAAAAATCTCCCCAATCACTAATGTTGTCATCTTCCGGTTTTGACCCCAGTTTCAACAAATTTAACTTCCTAAAAGGCCCTAAGAGAATTCCAATGCAACACAAGCCAAACATCCTAAACCAAACTAGTACACTCCTACCCTCGGGGGATGAACACAATCAACATTCCCATGGTAGCTCATATTGAAAAATAAATCATTCAGATGAAAAGCCTTCCAATCTCCTACCAACTGAAACTGAAGCTAAAAGTCTAGGCGGAAGCAATCGCTACGAGGGCCTCATGGAGCGATGATTTGTGGACAAATTGCTTGGGCGAGCATGGACCCCTCAATTAGCATGACTGATTAGTAGCACTGCTAAGACATTGCGTTCCATTATTCATCATAGCACATTCAGGGTTGCTACAACAACCATGGTATCCCACTCAACACAAGAAACATCTATAGCAGAAATCACACCCACATGACACAAGTCCATGGCCTACATCCTTGATTTCAACAATACTCACAATCAATACCCCATGTCTATATGACGAAACCCCGCATTACAATCACAAAGCAGTGAAAAATCATCCATGAACACCTCTCTACATCAATCCAATGGAACCCATAGATCACTTCTAAAAGACGCATGAATGTGGCCAAAGGCTCAGGACAAAAGACATTTTTATTGAAACAATAAGATGCAATACTATCATGTTGGAAGAATGAAAAGTAATCAGGCACAATCTTACCATATGTGCTCCCAATCTAGAAATACTCTCGTGTTCAAATAAAAATAGTCCTATGTCTAACAAGCAAATTCTTGCTAAACCAAATAGCAAAAAAACACCAAGCTTACCTTGTTGGTTCCCTGTTCTTTTGTCAGTTATAATCGCTACTTCAAGAACATTGCCATGCTCAACAAACATTGGCTGCACCTATTCAACATTCATAACAGTTTGCACCCAAGGAGTCAGTGTAGGGAAGGAATTTTTCATGATGATAACCAAATATTTGAATCAAGTACATTGTAGTCGAGTGTAAAATACATCTGCTAAGATTAATCAGGTTGAACCTATTAAGCATGCTCACAATGAAAGTAATGTATGCATCTTTGCATCAACTACATATGTGGAATGAAGTATTCCACAAACAGACACCACCAGCTCCCTGCAGGAGATTCAAAAAGTTCAATAACTAACCTCCTCTTGTGTAATAGTTCGAGGCACATATCCAACAAATAGTTTGACAAAACTAGCATCACCAGAATCTACAAGAGAAGAGCATACGAGAATTAGAGATGAGAATTAGAAGAGACAATTAGTTGATGATGCTGCTTAATGACATCCCTCAGCTCCACACTGCCTGAACACATTGATAGGAAGAATACACTGTTTGAAATAATTCCCCTACACCCAGAGTTTTTTTTGGAAGTGTTGATGCTAAAAACAATTGCACCCGGAGGCTTTGTGGGTTTCAGGGATTATTCTTATAGCTTAAACACAGAGATGGATGGTTACTCCCAAACATTTGAGTAGCAGAATCAAGTAGGCCATTTGTTACTATAGATTAGACCTTAAACCCTGCCCAAAACCAAAAACTGACTCAGAACACAACACCCCTAAAACACTCCCATTCTAAGATATTCAAGCAGTTCCAATTTATCCTGAAAGCCACCAAATCCCTCCGCACTGTTACTGCTCATTTTTCCCAAGTCCTGCACTCGGTGACACTTCCTTCTCTGATGTTGTCAGTTTCTCTAAGAAAGCTAAATGGGATCTGCCAATCTTGCTCCCTTTAGCTAACTTATGCAAGAACTTAAGCTATGGAGGAGTTTTAGTTATGGATTCCAACTTCCCAAGGGTTCAAGAAACTTGAAAGAATTGCTGACGAATTTAGATAAGTTCAGCCCAAATTTCGGTCTCAAGCTGCAACAACAATGAGGATTGACGATAATTCTCGCTGCAAATTGCCTTGAGCTTTCAATCAGCTTGGCTTTGCAAATTGACAGAGCTTCACCTTCATATACTGCCAGCAGTAGCAGAAACAAGAAACAATCAAGTGGCGAAAAACAATGACAGAGCTTCACCCTCATATACTTGCAGCTTGGAATTCTCCAAAGATTAACAACCCACAAACCCACAAACACAATTGTACTCACGAAGTTGATGCAAGCAAGCTTGCAAGTGTGGAAGAAGAAATCCTAACCCCAAACTATCGCAACCCTTGCTAGGCCCCATTGCTAACTCGGTCCATTTTTCGATTCTAGCAAGAGTTACGAGCGCTAACCCTTCACATACCGCCATGCGAAAGGTTAGCTTCCCAATACCGCGGACCCAACACTTTATAAGAGGGGGACCAAACCTCCTACTTAGTTTTCGGGACTCACCGTTTAATCAGTAACCAATCTTAAGATGTGGACTTCCATCCATGGAAGTCCAATCTTATATTGCACATCGTGTTGCCGGAGCAACACTACAACAACCTGAGCCATACTAGGCAACTATGCCCTCACAATGGGCCAATGCCCTTGGAGGCCTTGCCGTTCGGCCTCGGGTGGGTGAGGCCACACCACCTCACCCATATAAGCCTCTAGGACTCTAGGCAGGACCCCTACCCCACCGTCAAGTAACCATTTGTCTCTCCCCCAACTCTTGGGGCGAAGTAGACATTTTCCCTTAGCCGTTGGGCCTAGAAGGCCCCAGCAGCTTCAGAACCCCATAACTTCCTCATATAATCTTCGATTCTAACAACCGACCACTTCATCGTGATCTACATTTCACGTAGATCACGATGGACTACTCACTTGCCCCATTCGGGCAAGTACAGAGGAAGTTATGCCACTTTAAAGGTTCGCAGTCCCGGGAGCCACTCCCAGGCCACTGCTGGTCCAGGGCACTGTCCCGGGACAGCACCCCACTCAACTTGCCATATCTTCTAGCTAACACCTCCAAATGAGGTGTTCTAAAGCATTGTAGAATCGGCACGCCATAAGCTACGCATAACTTATGGCCTCGCCCTCATGCCTCCTAGTCTCCGTGGGTGGGAGGCGTTCCCAACGCCCGGGGCCCTCACCCACACTAGGATCACTTGGGCCCTCTCACCAACGGCGTTACAAGTCCCGGGTGTCACTCCGGGGTCCCCTTGTGCCCAAGGTGTTTCGGGCAATCCTTATGGAGAGGTACGCGACACAAACCCTTGATTCATGCATAGCTTATAGCTAATCTAATACATGCTTTGGTAGCCGACTACATGTAGGTCCTATATTTCCCATGCCATAAAGACAGGCTTTCTAAGGGGGGGGCTTTCCCATAAAGAAGGATGAAGTTTTCAGTGTCATCCGCGAGGCCTTCATCCCCAAAGGGTACGAGTGTAGGTGCTGGTTCACCCTAGCCCAAGCCAAGAGCCGTGACCATGAAATTGCAAGAACCCAAAATAAAGTGTCCAAAGGCCATCCCAAGACACCTCCAAAATCATGCAGTGTGGTCACGGACCCTCAAGTATAATGTGAAGTCACATGTGACCAAGCCCTCAACCAAATGCTATTTCAGCGAATGTCTAGTCATGGGGGTCCTCACACATGATAAAATAGAATAAATCAACGGTTGTGAGTGTTTGGAGTGTCATGGTCTTCCGATTTTGTGTTAGGCCTACCTCCAAAAAGTGGTTTTGGAAAATAATCCAAGTGACTATGAAACATGATCCATTTGATGCCATGTAAAAATCCAGGCAGACTTTACATCCATCTTGCATTCACATACTCTGTTGGTCCCTCAATCGTAGTGTGAAGCGAACTTGGACGGGATCTATCTTTTCCACCAATGAAAGTGCTTGGAGTGTAATAGTCACGGGCTCTCAGTCTCGTGTGTGAAGTGGCCCTTAAAACATGATCAAGACAAGGAAAAAGGGCTCAATCACGTCGGTACAAATAGAAGCACTGATATTATTTTTATTTTTATTTTATTTATCTTTGAAAGTGTGGTCCACCCTAAGAAATTCCGGGTGGAGGGCATAATCTCAACCTGATGGAATTTACGGGAGCCCCACGCAGACGCTGGTTTTGAGTTATTTCAAACGGGTTATTGTCCCGCCAATTCTTCCTCTTGTCTGTCGTTCTTCTTTCTCTCGCTCCGTCTCCCTCGGGCTGCTTTGGCCATGGCTTGGGCCACGAAAATGGCCGCACCTTCGTTCCCGTGCACATCATGCTTCACCTAGACTCCCCGAAATACTGACAGTGTGTTCGCCATTCAGTTCTCGTCCTTTTGAAATCGTCAGGGTGCGCAACAACACCGCAGAGACAGGTCGAACGCCATGTCGAACAGAACACCGCTCAAAACGAGGGTTCAGTCCCCCGGGCACCATCTGCTCACGCCCAACGACGATGACTACGAGAGAGCGCAGGTGCGGAAAGCCAGAGCGGCAGCGTTGCGGCGTAAGTCAGGCATCGGGGCTGAAATAGCCGCAGCTGGATCCGGACAGGCTACCCCGTCGCAGGACGATATCGGCGTTCTAAGTAGGGAGCATATTTTGGAGCTCCACAACAATTGTATCAAGCTTGCTGCAGAAAATGTACGTGTCCACCTTGCGCACGCTTGCAATTTTATTCATACCTATGCTGCAGTTGCTTGAAGGCGCTGCTGTCTCTAGTTGTCATTCCGACGATTGCGTTTGTTCGTGCAAGTTTTTCATCTTCTCGCGCGCATTTGTGCACTGTGAATGCGTCCAGTGTCTATGTTTTGCAAGTCGACGAGTTTGTAAAACATTATTGTTCTGGCTTTGAAGTTTTTGACAAACATGCAAAGATTGAAGACTATCGATCGGGCCTTGTGATGCATCCTGAACCAATGAAGTTTCCTGCCTCGGGCAAGAGTGTTTGGGAAAAATTAGGTTGAAATGTACGTGTTCGCCATGAGCAGGCTTGCAATTTATTCGTACGTTTGCCCCAGTTTCTTCTAGGCGCTTTTCTGTCTCTAGCTGCCATTCCAACAGTTGGATATATTCCGCAGTTTTTCATCCTCACATGCAATTGTGCACTGTGAATGCTTCCAGTGTCTATGTTTGCAATTGGCACGAGTGGAAAGGCATATAAACTTTGGCATTTAGCATGAGCAAGTCGGCAAGCTTGTAAGCATTGTCGATCTGGATTTGAATCTTTTAGCAAATGAATAACTACCGTAGGTAATAAGCAGGTTTGTCACTTTGTACCGAAATACTAAATATTTGAAGTGACACCTAAGATTTTGAAAAGTGACACATGTCACTTTGCTAAAATTTTGAATTAATGCTCTCTCTCTCTCTCTCTCTCTCTATATATATATATATATATATACACGTGCGGTCGAACCTGGGTCACCTATGGTATTAAGACTATTGACTGGCCATGTGACACATCCTGTGCCAAAGAAAATTCCTTCCTCGGGCAGGAATGTTATCGAAAATGAGGTGGTGATTTTACTGGTAAGAAATAAGCAATTGTCGGAGGGAAAGGTCAGTCACTTCAAAAGGATACAGTAACTGGAGATTAGTAGTGGAACAGTCCCTGGTCAGAATACACATATCGAAGGCATTCTATGCTAAAATCAAACTGGTCGAGTGATCTCCACTTGGAGAACCTGAGTACGTCGGGAGTGACTGTTCTTGAGCGAGGAATTAATCACTTAGAGCGTGAGGACTACATTACTCTTCCTCTTGTAATTCCTACCACAGTAAAGGAATCTATATCTGGATTCTAAATATTGAATGAGCTGTATATCACTTCCCCATTAACTTAAACTGTTTCAATTCCTTCGGATTTGCAGAAAATCACTCAGCGCAACACGTGGGACCTCAAGCTGATCGATCATCTCAGTGCACTGGTCCAAGGAGATGACGACGAAGACGATCAAACGAACTTCCAAAAGGCATAATATCTCTTTCAATTCGTTCCAAATTAATACGACATTCCGCACTGAAATTTTCTGCTGTGGATTTATATGGTGGCAAAGACTAAAGAAGTACTGTACATCTTATGGTTTATATTTACTAGCACGGCGTATGTTTACTGGCATGGCGAAGAAGTATTGTACTCTTAGAATGACCTTGCCCTGTGAAGACTTATGTAGAAGTGTTTCTAGGCTGACTACTAAAGAGCGACAGTGCTTAAGATCTTAAAAATTGAATCACAGCGCAGACCTTAGATTTCTTGGTGAAATGCTGAATACATGTCACATGTCATCTTCGACAGGCTAGTTGCACACTGGAAGCAGGTGTTAAAATCTACTCTACCAGGGTGGATTCTGTGCACTCGGAAACATATAAAGTTCTTGGAGGTCTGAATCGCACTGCTGGGGATGACAACAGCAATGGTGAGTAGATTTTATTTTGTTCATTGTATGCCGCTTGAATACTGAGAATTTGTAGGTTGGCACACATGGAATTATATCCTTGATACTAATGCTATCCTGATAGTTAATCCTGGTAATTAGGGATCTACCTTGATTTTGAACCTTTTGCTAAGACAGATAGAATCTAATAGCGAAGTTTTGTGCATCTTTCAGTTTTATCAATTACTATTACATATTAAGCAACGGTAAGTTGTTCATTATGGAGATTGTAGTTCATTTTCCGCATCGAATTGATCATACCACTTCTTATTATCTGCTGAATCTTGCCGAACAGTCGCATGTTGGATCGAAAAGTTATTGCACTTATAGAGTGTGAAATATTTCCACACAGAATGCTGGGAGAATAGAGCATCACTAACTTGGACATGTGTGCGATGTTGATTGTCCTTAATGTTGATTAATGCCAGATATCCCATCATGTTTCTTGCTCATTGTACAGACCAACATGGAGACAAGGAGGGTGAAGAAGGTGAACATAATGAAGAGGAGCATAAGAAGAGTTCCAGCAAAAAAGTAATCTAAGCAGTGTTGCACAGCGAGATATTTTGAGCTGTTTGAAGCTTCTTTGGGAAGGATGGACCCTGTTAGAGTGGAAATTGATCGCAACCACAATTCTATTGCTTCTCACCTCCACCCTCTGTTGTCACGCAGATAACTTCCCAATAAATCGCCCTGTTACCCATGTTAACCTCAAATAACTTGGCAAAGAATTCCATTTGTACTCATTCTGATGACAGCTGATGCTGCCTTCCCTCTGCTGTTACTTTTGATTGTAGTGTAGCATCTTGAGAATGAATGTTGCATCATAGGAACAGATTGAGGGAGGCAGCATCCTTGTGCTGATGAAAGACATTTGTTCTGTTCAGCATGGGATCAGCTCAAGTACTCTGGAGGCTTCCTTTGACACCCTCAATGTCAAAAAGTTTGATGGTAAGAAGCTTTTCTACACATTCTGTGCACGTAGGAGACATTGCTTGACGAGGCATTATGAAATTACAGTATTTATGTGATGGAATAGAAGATAACAGGATGTAGCTTTTAATTATTAGGATCAAATTTAACCATGCAACTTGTGGTTTGTGCAGTGGCATTTACAGTGGACCCACTTTTCCAGCAAACATCTGCTCAATTTGATGAAGGTGGAGCCAAAGGCCTTCTACTAAACACTCTCAGTGTATACCAGGGCTGTGAGATAGTGTTCGACTCTTGGGAGGTACCTGAGAAGAGCATGAAGATTCAACCTAAGAATGATGCTGAGCGAAATGCCTTCATCAGTTTATCCTTTATGAAAGGTAGGAAAAATTGAAAGTTGTTCTTGCCAATTGTCTAATTTTTGAGGGCATCCTTTGACAACAGCTTCTCGTTGGTGATAATTCCCTACTAAACAAATCTTTTGGCTCTTCAACAATTCCTATTTGGAAGCATACCAAAGATTCTTGGAATCCCAATGGGGATCGACATGCTGCTGGTTGATAAATTCCTTGTTCGAAAACCTCAACACTTCAAATTATGTTCATCAGGATTTCAACAAATTTGCAAACTGAGCAAAAACTTGATATTGATGGCAGAATCCATGAAAATCATAGAAACTCGATGTCAAACTGTCTCTTCACTTGAGGTCCATACTTCTGGATTCCGAGACTCAATTTCTTAGAATATAATTTCCCCATATTTACCTTGCCAAAAGCGTGAACATGACATTGCTTGCTACCAAGTGATGAATGCGTACTAATTGTACCAGCTTTGTATTTCGTTTCCTGCAATTTCCATGTCCAAGTTACTTACAAGACTCATTTGAACAGACAGTATTGATGGAATGATGGATAACCTGCTCAAGGAGATGGAAATATCACCGTCTTTGAAGGAGATTCTGAAAATGCTAGATGATCCATATCGAGCAACAACAGAGACAGAAGCTGCTGCTAGACAATCTTCTGGCGTTTTGGAGAAGGAAGATACAGTATCACCTTGGCAGGATGGGAATACAGGTGAAGAAGATGAGGAATTTAGCGAAGTTTTTGATACTGCAGATCCAAACGTGTATGAGGATGACAATGACTTTGGTGGAGGGTTTGAGACAGGGGGTGATAGCCCTGGTATGAATACATGGAATGACTTGAATCCGGGACTGGAGGATGAGGAGGCAAGTCTACCACTCTTTTCCATCACTTGCTCTCCTTGCCTTTCATGTGGTCAAACCTATGATTTTAGCAACTCTTGCAAACATGTAAATTCTTGCTAAGTAATTTTGGAACTGGAAACAGAGTAATTCCTTAGTGTCCTTTTCTATGTTGATTCTCGTATATTAATGTGTGCTTATGACTGACCTAGTTCATAGAACCACCCAACCTACTATCTATGCCCAGTATATAGCACATATGGATACCATGTACTTTAAAGAGCATCACTTGGTAAAATGTTAACAAAAGAATACATCAAAAAGAATAAATTTTAAAAGTATTGTTCATTGATGATACTATTTTGTGTATTGCCATGATATCGTGTGCCTGGTAGTATCATGCTTTGCTCTAAGTTTACTGACACCAATATTGAGTCACAAAATGTTGTGTCATATTTATGCACATTGTGGATCTGGAATGGTTTCCTTTCAGGGAGTTTTGGGTGATGGGGAACTTGAAGACCCTGAGGATGGAACAATGATGAGTCAGCGCACAGTTGACTGGATCACCTCTGGCCTCAGTGTAGGAGATAAGTCAAACGCATGGGCTGGTCCCGAGCACTGGAAGTACAGGAAACCAAGAGGTAATGGATGGTATCCTTAGTTGTTGCTTCTAACAATGAATTTAACAGTGCATGTCAGACCTCCTACTGCTCAGGGTGTCTTTGGAAATACAGTAACTTGGCATGCTGTATACTTATTTGATCTGATGTTCTGAAATAGGCAGATTTGAGTGTTTGCAGACTCGCAACAGAGTGGAGGGAATGGAGAAGATGATGACATGGAGACCATGAAAAAGAAGAGGAAAAAGCGTCAACCTTTTGTCTTTGACTTTGAAAATCCGCCTGACATTGACATGTCTATTTTCAACCAATCTGAAGATCCACGATCAACTCTGCTTGTGCAGCGTAGAGACTCTGTCAACACTCTGCTCCCTGAAGATGTGCATTATGAAGCTCTGAATCTTGTGCACCTTTTCCTTCGGCCATTTGTGATGGTATCGCTCTTAATCATTACATCTGTTTTTCGATCTTTCTCTGGAGCACTGGAAATTCAATGTAAGGCCAGCTAAATGTTTTGCAACACTGTAGTCTTCACAAGTTTGACACACTGCTATCCGTCCCTCTGTGCAGTTATTTAAAACTCCAGTATTTCTGGGTATTAATCTTTACTGGTTCTTTTTGCAGTGTATTCGTAAGCGAGGTGCTCGAAAAGCAGGTGCGTACATCAGTTGTAGCCAACTGATACTTAATTCATGTATAGAGCCACCTCTGGAAGAGGCAGTACCCTTAGGTTGAAGCGGTTCTCATTTTTGCAAGCCCTTGGGCTTGTGTCATATATACATATTATGTTGCACTGGTGGTTAACCTCAATCCTGCTGTTTCTTTTGCACTAATGATGCATGTGCCATATGCAGATGGACAAAGAGGAAGGGACTCCTTCCAGGACTTCGGCAATGACTCTGGCAACGAAGGTGGAATGGGAGACTTTGTGGGTTTTGATGGAGATTGGGCTGGTGAAGATGGTGCTAATGATACACAGGATCCCTTCAGCAATGATCTTGTTGCTGCGCCTCGAAAGGTATCTACCATTCCATACAGCCAGTTTGTCTACATTATTGTGACTTGTAGACCTGACTCGTCTCCTAATATTTTTCATACAGGATGTATTTAAACGATTTCCTTGCAATGCAGGTTCAGAAAATTGATGTCAATTATGACAAAACTTCAAAGCAAGTTGATGTGCGTATATTGAAAGAAACACTATGGTCCCGCCTTCAACACATCCAAAAAGCTCCTGATATTGTAAGTAGTTCCTTGCTGTATGACGTGCAGTTATTGTTGGTGGTCTGACCAGTGAATGTCTCAAGTATGGGGCTTTAGGGTTTAGTTTGGTAATTAGATTCTGACTGTTAAAAGAGTTTTAGTAAGACATCTCAGGGCATGTCAGTGGCTTCATCACAGTGAATCAACCATATTTTGAGAAAAGCTAATGCATAATGAACTTTGGCTATTTGAGGATCTTATATAAGTCACCAATTAACAGAAATTATGCTGCATTATTTCATTTTAAAGTTACTAATGGAGCATACCATGACACAGGAGGAGGTTGACAAGGATACAACAGGTATCCCCTTTCAAAGGCTTCTAAATATTCTTCCAGAAGATTGTGCAGCAGCGGCAAGAGAGGACATATCTGTGCCTTTGTGTTTTATTTGCCTGTTGCATTTGGCAAATGAGCATAATCTGCGCATCACAGATTGCTCAACAATGGATGATCTCCGTATATTTGAAGGTTGATGGTTGCAGTAGCAGGGTCAGACCTGAGGATTGCAGCTTGTAACCCCCAGTTGCAGTGCATTTTCAGCTGTGTTAATTTTCTCCTTTGTGATTCTTGTGACTGCACAAGGGATTTTGATTTACCCTTTTGGGTAGTGTATAAATACTCAGATTTTATTCAATAAAATTTTGATGAAATATCATGCATACAAGAAACCTTATGATATTTGAATATCAACTTCTTGTGAGCTTTGGCTGACATAAACGGGTAGTGATCTAATTTATCAAGAAACTGAAGATGGGTTTCTAATAAGGTGCTGACGGAATTTATCTGTTCTGAATTATTACAAGAAGCTGAGATTGGGAGCGGATGTTTGTTCTGCGCACTGGAGTAAACATTTCACCAGCTCCTCAATTCCTACTATGCCTTTCCAGAGTCAGAGGTCCCCAAGGCCTACCTGTTTTGTAAACTGGCTTAACTACAGTCTGTCCTTAGATTTTTTATATTATTGTCTTGACCTAATCTTGGCTAGGCACTTTTGATGATTTTACCATAGCAGGTAACAGTGGATACTTATAATTCAAATACAGTCAAGACTCTATAAATGTTACAAGTCGGGAGTAGCAAAAAAATAACATATATAGAATTATAACAAGTAACACTTATAGAATTCATACCGATGATTAATAACATTTATAGAAATAACACTCAAAATTCCAAAAATGAAGAACATAACGTTTTATAAAAATAAAAAATGAAAGTACAAATGATAATACATAATTCAACTAAACTAATTGAAAGAAATAATTTATATAGTAGTAACTTGACGAGATTCTTCCAACTAAACTAACCGAAAGAAAGAGTCTATAGTAGTTTGACGAGAAGCTTCCAAATGATGAGATGAAACTTCCTTCTGGAGTCCTTGAATGCTCTTGATGTGTGATAGGGCATCATTGGTCTTTGTTCAAAGTATTTCTTCAAAGTCTCTAGAGAATGGTCAACAACACTCAATCCTACAACTTCTTCTACCACATCAACCATAACCTCATCAACATCAATTTCTGGATGTTATGAGGAATACATATCCAAAAACTCCTCATCAGTAGGTTCATAGGGGTTGTTTAAATCAAACTCCATCTCATAATTGAGGTATTCATGAGCATTCATCACCTCACCCACCTGACTATTAGATGACAACAACGTCAATTGATGAAGTAGAGTAGCAACTTCATCAACCTCTACCAAGCGCCTAGCTTCCTTTATCTCCCTCTCAATAGAGATCGAAAGAACACCCGCCTGATTGTTGACCCTGATTGTTGCGCCTGAAAGATGCTATATCAAGTATTGTAAGCCCCAACTAGCAAACTGGCACCCAACAAGCACCCCAACTCCCAAACCTTCTCTGTCTGCCATCTCCTCTCCCAAATTGCTTGAAAGTGCACAAGGAGGAAGTATCTCTAAATAAGAGAGAATATTTGACTTTGTTTGCAAAGAATATGGGATAAATGTGATTACATGTTTAAAATGTATGCTCTCATATATTATTACCTTGATTTTCTCAAAATTAACACTTATAGAGGTGCAATTAACACAGAAGGGAGTAGAGCATGTTATAACACTTAACACATAACACTTACTAGTCTTACCAATTGTGTTTTTGTAGGGGAGTAAAATTTTCTTAACATATATGAAATTATAACGCTTATAGGGGTAACACTTATAGAGTCTTGACTGTAGGTATATCATAACTGATGATGTTTCCTCTCTTAAGGAGGACAGTTTTTTGAATTATATGTTTGGTAATCAGTCGTACACGTTGTTTGGAGTGTGTCCGCACTGTAATCTTGTGTTAGTCACCACTAGAGCTGGCCCTCCGTTTCAAAATCAATGTCCAAACTTCATACATAACTTAGCTTATGTGGATGCAGGCCGATCCGGCGATGACAATTTATACATGGATGGAGAGTCTGCAGAGAGTGCTCACTAAAATATTGTAGGGTTAGATGCCCTGTTTGGCTAAACGAAGACCTTTCTACGGTGGACCGCGGAATCAACGGTCAATGGAGGGACTGATTTTTATGAAAGCCAGTGCGTAGGCGTATGGCATTGGGTCCATCGCCTGCTGGTGGGCCATCATAGCAGCATCGCGCAGGGTATGGTACAATTGCAAAAACCTCCCGTATACCTCCGAGTATCTTCTTCTTGCTGCTTTGCAGCTTGAAATTCCAACAAGCTGCGCTAGGCTGCTGTGCTCCACCCCTTTACTGATTCCTGTACACGTGTCATGCTCTGCACAGGGCTCAGAGACGCATGCCACGTGGTAGGTAGAGAGGGCTCATTTGTTTGTCTGAGGGAATGAAGCTTGCTTATCATATCAAGTGCAACCATCGTATCATCAACGCGCCATTGATCCCTTCCATTGTAAGGCCAATCGACCATCCAGAAAGCGCTGGAATCTTACGACGCGGACATTTGTTTTCATCCATGTTCCAACAGTGATTCCGTGATCAATAGATGGTTGTGTTGTAATCGTAGATTGAAGCCCCCTAAAAAGTACCAGAAGGGGGACATATAACTTTGTGAGATCTCTTGAGGATACTTTTGTTCCTCCGATTGCTTCTTCTCCGCTGTTTATTGCCTTCCCTCGAACTTGTACAACGCTCAGAGAATTTCCATGTTGTCGTAATCTACATTCTTTTTTATTAGAGGCTTCTGGCTTCCAGTGATCAACACTTGCGGAGCGATTTTTCTGAATTTGATCGGGACACTAGTGTTTTGTGCAGCATTGCTGATAGCAGGTACCATGCTCATAGTTCGAGGGCTTTCTGCCTCTCGTTTTCAGTTCAATTTGTTGCATTTTGGGTCGCGCTGGCTTCAGTGGCCCTTGAAGATTCGAATTTTTTTCGCATCTAAAGTTGGGTGAAAAGTTTCGTGGTTCAAATATCTGCTCATATCACGCTGCTTGGGTATTTAGAAATTTGCCGATACCATCTGTCAGTCGCAGAGGGTTTTGGGTGAGTTGCCTCTATGCATCGAGTGCAAGATCACATTGCGTACCTTTGGCTTCTCAAAATTTTAGTTTGATAATTCCACCCTTAAAACAGCTGCTTGTGGTTCCTCTCCATCGTCTCCGGACCGGTCAAATATTTGCGGACAGTATTTTATTGTTACGGTGAGTTAACCTCAATCTGTTTTTGTGGTTCTTGTCAGACACATTTTAATTGCGGGCAGACGCATTGGCTTGAGATGGTGACAACCATTGCATCGCCATCACCTGCATTGCGAAGTCCTGCACACTTGTCTTCATCGCGACGTATAGCGCCAACCACGCGGGCCTCCTGTATAACGGAAGTAAAAGTGGACACAACCTCTAAATGGAATCATTTACTCAGTATCTCTGATTTCAGACGGCGGTCGGCACTCATTGGCGGTGGTCTTGCAAGGAAAGGGACATCGATCATGGCGTCGAGTGTCTCAATGCAGAATACTGAGGAGATGGAAGGGCACGCTGGTGGCACTGTGCGCATCAAAATTCATTACAGCAGGTGAATATGGACACCGGCCACAGATAACCCATTGTACAACTAGATTGTGAGATTCAAAATATAACCTTAAGAGTTACCAGAACCTGTGGTGATCCTTATAAGTGAATTATTGTCATCCTCCGGAGGTTCTGTTGGCAGGTGTGGCATCGAACCTTCACTTTCACTCACCTCCTCATGATTGTCCTTCTGCCAACTATTTGATTACGAACAGCTGCTCAGGTGATCCGATTCAAACGCCACCGAAATGTCTGTAGGCTGTTCACTGACTGGTCCCTTTCATTATCGTGTGGGTTCATGGTTGTAGGAAGAATGGTGCCTACGAGAACTGGGGTCTGCACATTTGGGGCGATGCGAAGTCGCCAACTCCGTGGGACCATCCCTTGGCCCCAGTTGGATCAGATGAGTATGGGGTGTTCTGGGAAGTGGATGCCAAATTGGATGGCGATCTACATTTTGTAGTACACCAAGGAGATGCCAAGGTTGAGCCCCAAAATCTTTGCCCAAGAACTCCGCTGGATTTTTGAATTCGAAACCCTCAAACCTTGGCATCGTACATGAGGGAATCTTTGTAATCGATCCTCCAAAAGCTCTTTTTTGAGTACTAATAATAAGGAATTTGGTCGCAGGATTGCGGAGGAATGGTGTTGAGTATCAAAGATTCAGAGATTTGGCTAGTCTCGGGAAGGCCAACACTGTTCACCGAAAAGCCTGACATTGCATCCCTTCCTCAGGTTCGGCAGGACATGTGTTTGCATTAATGCCAATTTTGGCTCTTTCTTTAAGTGCATGTCAAGCTGTCACTAATCAGACGAAAGAGTTGCAATTTCCATAGCTGTTTGGTCATTGCGCAATTCTTGCCGAGTCTATACCTGTGCTGAGTATTTGTGAACCTATGCTCAAAGATTAGGTGCTAATAATAAACAGGTGCAGTTTTCGTGCGATTCTACAAGATGTCAATTAGGCAGATAACCAGTTTGCAATCTTTGAATCTGAGACTCTGAGTTGAAGTGGCCAGAAAAATTGGACTTCAACATTGATCTATCTCATTCTCTACTGGTTTTTGTCCAGATATTGGCAAAACAACTAGTTCCGATGGCAAGATTCTTGTGTAAGCCGTTTTTAAATTGGCTACTGGATGGTACTTTGTTGACAGGGTGACCTTGGAACATCTCGAGCACTCTGGATAGCAGAGGACTTGATTGCATGGAAAGCTGATATAGAAGACCCCCAATTTTATCTTCATGCGAGTGAAACTGCCAACTTAAAAGTTACTGCCAAGGGTGTGGAAGGTCTGTCTCCATCACACTGCCCAACTCCTTTCATGGCTTATGAAACGACACTTATTCAAAGGATCAATACTACCATCGAAATTGTTCACGGAGATATTTCTTATTGTTATTTTTAGAACATTTGATCAACCTTATTCTCTGCTGGTTGACCTATCCAGGGGCGGATGTTGCTGTGAAACTAGAAGAGGAACCAAGCGGTCTTCCTCTCAAGGTAATTACAGAGTATATGTTATGTTCACCTGTTTCAATGTATTGTTTAAAACCTTGGATGCCATTTGACAACAAAGCAGGAGTTTGGCATAGCTTTGAAGAGAAAAGTTGGATTTCAGTTCTTGGTTCTGACCACAACACCATTGAAGTTCTCACTTTCATTTCTCCCTCCTTTGGCAGGTGTTGAAAAAGTTTCCCCATTGGGCAGGGTATCATTGTCTGCGGTTACCTGCAGGTTCCAATGCCAAGAAATTGGTCAAGTCTCAATTAGCATTGGCTGCCATCGATGGTAAGATGATTGCCCCTTTAACAAGTAGAGGATCATCTGTCTTAATTGTATTCTACACCTCGACTTTAGCCAAGCTTTGTTAGGCTTGCTATCTTTATGGCTCCAATTGATGTGCACTTTGGGGTGTTGTATGAACAGCGGCAGGAGCACCTGTTGATGCAACAGGTGTCCAACTTCCAGGTGTGTTGGACGACATGTTCTCTTATGATGGTCCTCTTGGTGCAAATGCGACTGAAGATGGTGTTGCACTTCATGTCTGGGCACCCACTGCACAGGTATGATCCGCTGTGCCCTTTTATAAAATTCAAGGGTTCTTGGAAGTTTATATTTTGTTGACTTTGAGTTGGATGTAAACTGACAGTTATGAAATTATGTTGATTCCAATACCATGTTGCAAGTGCCAATTATAGATACCTGTGATTTTACAGTATTCAATTAATATTGTGGGATTGACACACTTTGGGAGTTGTAGCAGGTGAGAGAAACCAAAAAATCTTAGTGCCCAATAGCTATGCATATTCAATTTCGTTCCACATTATTGGAGTAGGGAAAGTCTCGAGAACGTAGAGGCTGCAAATAAGTACACACGCTTCACTACTTTAAGCAGCTCTTTCTTCGTTTCTGTCTTTCATAGTAGGTGGAACTCAATGTCCTTCCTCAGAAATGCATCATGAATCTTAATTGCACTAATAATTGATTATGCTTACATTATCCTGTTACTCGCTGTAGAAGTTTGGGTGGAACTGACTTATGAGAGGGAGGGTGTTGCAGAATGTGCATTTGGTGTTATATTCCACACCCACAGGTGGGGAGCCTGATGAGAAGGTGCAGCTTCAAGAAGAAAATGGTGTGTGGTTTACAGAAGGACCAAGTGCTTGGAAGGGAAAGTACTACCTTTATGAAGTTACAGTCTTCCATCCAGTAACCCAACAAATTGAGACATCTCTTGCAAATGATCCTTACTCTCGAGGGTAAGCACACTATGCTTCCACTTAAGCGAGTTTTTATTAAATACTCCTATAAGGAACTGTTATTCTTATTCTAATCCTAGCCCTCACTGTACCATCGATGTTTTTGAACACTTCTAACAATACATCACAGCTTTGGAAGGTTGGGATTGACACTTTAACAGCCTTAGAGTATTTTCATTTAGAAAAATTGAGGAACTTCACTGGACTGCTTAAGGTCAACATGAAGTAATCATCGTTTCTCACTCCTGTTCTTGTTCCATACTATCTGATGCTCATCATGGCAAGCAGAATAACCTGCTGTTTGTTTGCCACCACGTTTGCAAATGTAGCAACACCTTTTTTTTTCTGATTGAGTAATACTATGTGGACTGTGCAGGCTCTCTGTCAATGGAGAACGATCTCTCATAATTGACATGGCAGATGAGCAAATTGCCCCAGAAGGCTGGGCAACACTTGCAAATGAGAAGCCAGAACTTGAATGTTTCAACGACATTGCCATTTATGAGCTGCACATCAGAGATTTCAGGTGCAGATGATAGATTTATTCCTTAGGGACAGCTGTGATGAGATAGGACTTCTCGTTAAATCATCTATCTTTGCATCCAAACAACAGGTATTTGTGAATTTTCTAATATGTGCGTGTTCTCATCCAGCATATCAGATAAGACTGTTGACCCTGTTGTAGCTGGAGGTTACCTGGCATTTGCACAAAAGGTACACTCTGTTCCCCTGGTCAAGTTGTCATGTTTTGTAGGTTCAAAGGTAGTGGCATTGTGCAACATCCATATCAAAATATGCATGGAAGCCACAACTGACAATATACAGGCCATATTTGGATAGGACTCTGCAGGAGTTGCACATTTGAAGAGGCTTGCTGAGGCAGGGTTGACCCACATTCACTTGTTGCCATGCTTTGACTTCTCAAGTATTGATGAGAGAAAGGAGACCTGGAAATCCGTAGGTAAGTTCATGTAGCATCAATTGGTTGTTGGCAAGTCAATGTTCTGACATCATTTTCCTTATTCAACCATAATTCTGTGTTAAGGAAATCTTTGTGTTGTCCAACTCTTGACTGGAGTTGTCTACACTTGCATAATGTATACAAGCCAATCCGGTTTGTTATGTCTTATTTAATGCCAATAAGAGCCTCTGGCTGTGATCCATGGATCGGTTGCTTCCAGCTTTTAGGATTTCAATTCAAATCAATATATGTCGTCATCATTAATTCTTTTAAACTTGAGAGGGAGATGGTACTACTTGGGATTTTCAGACCATCTTTCTAACAAGCAATATACTGTTTCTGTCTTGCTAGATGTGGAGAAGTTGGCTGCATGTGCACCTGACTCAGAAGAGCAACAGGCTGCTGTAGTAGAAATTCAGGACGAAGATGCATTCAATTGGGGGTAATATATCTGATCACTCCTCTATGTTTCTATAGAGCAATTTTTTAGTCATCACAAAGCATGAGTCGATGACTTCTCACATTCAGCAGGATGAGGTCAGTCGCATTGTTGAGAAGACTTTAGAGGTGACATGGCAGCACATGGTTCCCACTACATGGAATATGGACAGGTTGTGCCAAAAAATGGTATCTCTCCATACCTTTTTGTAATCTTATGCCATTATCTTTGAGAGGCAGATAGAGTAAATGAACATCATAATCAATCACCCTGCAAATTTTCAAGGCTCCAGAATCTTAGAAAAGATGTGGTTTGTGTAGATATGACCCAGTACATTATGGTGTTCCAGAAGGTAGCTATGCAACAGACCCTAATGGGGAAACACGCACAATAGAGTTTCGGACAATGGTGCAAGTAAGTGTCTCTTAATTGTTCTTACCCTGCCTAAATCATGATGGAATGATGTGCTATCATGCCTTCTTTTATGAGCTATCCTCCTATTCGATATCTCTAGATCATCTAGCTTAACTCGGTGGTCCCCATAAAATGCCATTCCACTGTTCCCCTATATCTGAAAGTGCCTCTTGTGCAGTTAGTGTAAATTTGACATAGGCAGTGTGCTGATTATTCGGGTTATTTCTGGACAGTGCTCAATCTGAGCTGCATTTGATGTCTCATATATTGGTATTCCTGGCTGAGTTTAACCTCAAAGTGCTACATATCACAGGCTCTCAACAGGATGGGATTGCGAGTGGTGCTTGATGTTGTATACAATCATCTTCATGGAAGTGGACCTTCAGGCTACCACTCCTGTCTGGATAAGGTACAGTAGGAATTTCTGAGTATCATGATGTATTTAATGTTCTTCCAAGTTACAGTACAGCTTGAGAGAGTGTTTAAATGTAGTTCTTTGGAATACTGGTAAAAGTCACCGTTCTGACAGGGTCCTACAACCTGAAGATAAACTATCTCGTTCTGATCTGTTCTGTTCACCAGTCGTTGCAAGTGCAAACCTGTATTATTTCTCATATTTGATTGTGCATCAGATTTTTCATTCGTCTTTCACCTGAACAGTGGATGTATGTGAGTGACGTGGATTATAAATAGTTCACTTCTGACTGTAGTTAAATCATGTAATTCCCAAGGTGCATTCTGCTACTAAAGGTTTAATGTTCTTACCATACTATATGAGTGGCATCTGAATAAGGAACTCTCACAGGTTGTGCCAGGTTATTATCTTCGGCTTAACAAGGATGGAGCCATTGAGAACAGCACATGCATGAACAACACAGCCAGTGAGCACTATATGATGGACCGCCTTATTGTTGATGATCTGAAGCATTGGGCTGTCAATTACAAGGTCAATTCCTTTCACAATTTCCTCAAGAGTATGATTACCAGCAGCAGTGTTCTACACTTTCAACAAATGATGTCTGACTCCTTTATTTTCTTTTTGCATGAGAGAAGCAGTGCGAGAAGCCATTAGTGGACTTTGAAAAAAGAGTAGAAATGTTACTGCAGAGTTGACCCCTGTAACCAAACAGCTTTGACGTGTCTGGACTTTCAGGTGGATGGCTTCCGATTTGACCTCATGGGACATCTTATGAAACATACCATGGTAATTAGTCTCATTTATGGCCACTCAAATTCTATGTTGGTTTCAAACACTCATCAAAACTCTGTTTTCAGATTACTTGGTGATTGGCAATCTGCCCTTGCTGATATTTTTATTGCCAAAGATTAATGCAATGATGGATGTATGCTTGGATATAGCTGCGAGCAAAGGAAGTTCTTAGGAGCTTGACTGTAGAGAAAGACGGTGTGGATGGTTCAAAAATTTACATGTAAGCACAGCATACTCTCCTTTTACATACTAAAACCAAACTACAGGATGAGATCCACATATGGAAACTTGTTAGTGAGACCTGCAAAGTTATATGGATGTGTGATATTTGTGGGCATATAGTGTACTACTATGTGCTTCGGACAGAGCTGAAATGGTAAATGGAAACAAATAGTGCTCCCCAAGTTAGTATTATCCTCCATTCTTGCAGCACTTGTCCTAGAAATTCTTTATTTTTCTGATCAGATCGAGTTCCCTTGACAAATACAGTTTCCTTGTCTCAAACCATGCACATGTTTCTGGTGGTGCAGTTATGGTGAAGGATGGGACTTTGGAGAAGTAGCCAACAATGCACGAGGTGTCAATGCTGTGCAACGGAATTTGGCTGGGACAGGCATTGGCAGGTTAGATTGCACCAGAAATTAACAAATACTAAAATTTCTGCCTCTATGTGTCTATGACTAGACATGAGACAAACGTTTTTTAATTTTTAAAATGTTGGTTTTGTGCAGCTTCAATGATAGGGTGCGGGACACAGCCATTGGCGGCTCCCCATTTGGAGATCCCTTGCAGCAAGGTCTTCTGACTGGTCTAGCCCTCCAGGTAATGCGTCCCATGTACTAGTTATCCTAGTTGTCAGCCAATGGCGTTCTAGCCATCAACACGTATTTATATTCTAGCAGGACTAAAGATTCTTTCAATTTGAATGTGCCTATGGAACTTGGAGATCATGTACTGCTGAAATAGACAGAGGACGTTTTCTCTAATGGTCTTTGATTGCATTTTATTTTCTAATTATAGTCATAACTTGGGAATTCAGCCAAACGCGTTGTTTCAAGGTGGAGAGAAAGCCATGCATAACACCCTTGCAGCAACTACAGATTGGGTTCAGGTAAGGGTTCTTGTCATCTTATATTTCTCTCTTACTGGCCTCAAGATGGCCTCTTATTGTTAAGGCATCACCAACTATGAAATTACAGCCTTTGAATATCTAGAATAGTGTATACTGATTTATTTGCAACGTGGCTATGAAACAGCTAGGATTGGCTGCTAACTTGAAAGACTACGTATTTGTGTCCCACAAAGGCGATGAGGTATTCTTAATATACTCAATCCTGCAATATATTCTGCTGCCTCTCTTCCTCACTTCTCACCTGAAATCACCACTCTTCCCTTGAATTATGGTTCAATCTAGATAGGTCTTAAAGATTTGCTTCAATTGAAGTGATTTTGGTGTTTTACACGATGTAAGGAGTCAATAATCAATTTGTGCAGGTCAAAGGGGTTGAGGTTCTAACTCATGACAATATACCAGTTGCATATGCTGCCAGTCCTGAGGAGCTGGTATGTAATAACTTCTCAGAATCTCAATCTTTCTCTAGTACCAGAACTCAGTTTGATGCTATAGAAGCTCAAGATGACCTGCCATCTACAGTCTCACAGTTTTTGTATATTGCACCACCACTGGAAGAAGTTGCATTTCACATATGCCCAAAATTGAATGCTCTTTTGGATGTGATCAGGTGAATTACGTTTCAGCTCACGATAATGAGAGTTTGTTTGATATTATCATGCTTAAGGTAAAGTATCCCTTGTATGAAAATCTGTTGAAACATCCTGAGGCAGGTGTTGTTAAATTTATATTGTACTCATCATTTGTCTGTCATTGGTTCAATTCAGTGAGCACAATTACGGCCCTGGTGTATCTCACACATACAAAACAGTGGAGTGAGTGATGTCTTATGTAAATATCTTATAACGATCTCAATTAATCCCAACAACTATTGCCCCACGTCTCATTTCATGTGATCAGCCTAGCACTATCTTGAGATTTAGAACTGCAACTTTAGGTCCTGACTTCAAAGAATGGCGTGCAGAGTGCAGCCATGGTTACTCTTGAAGAAAGGTGTCGCATCAATCATTTGGCGACCAGTATTGTTGCTCTTGCCCAGGTGCATCTTCTATGCAATATTCGATCTCCATCTGATTCAGTACAATCCTTGTCTTGTAGCTTGACAGAATTGCCACAGGTCATGTATATGTGTTCCGATTGATAAATGTACAGGTGTGTATCTGTGCAGGGAATCCCTTTCTTCCATGCAGGAGACGACATGTTGCGCTCCAAGTCCCTGGACCGTGATTCGTACAACTCGGGAGATTGGTTTAACAGGTAATATATCGAAGTCAGTCGTTCATTAATATTTGTATTGAACAACTTTGGATGCTTTCCATATACAACTTCAGATTCACATTGCACTGATCTCATTTTGTTCATCTGGTCCAAATATAGGTTGGACTTCTCATATGAGACAAATAACTGGGGCGTGGGCCTACCTCCAAAGGGCAAGAACGGTGAAAAATGGCCACTGTCAGTATCTCTCGTCCTACTCATTAATCTAGGCTTCTTTACCTTGCAATAGTACAACCCAACTTGAATGAAGAGATCTGACTTTTGTTTTAAGTATTGGCAAATCTTTGGTTTTCCTACAGGTCGGTATTACACTTAGCAAAAGGCCATAATGAAACCATATGGATTTTTTGTATGAGCTGGTTAAACAGGAGTGGAAGCACCCACAATCTTTAAATGCTCTTGGAAGAAATTATGTGTTCATTTACCTGCTGCATAGTTTCACATGTAGAAATAATGGGCAAGATGTGCATGGTAGAGTAATGATCTGTCTTTCGTCTGACAGCATGCGGGAGTTGCTATCAAATCCGGCATTAAAGCCCAGCAAGGAGCACATCCTTGCGGCTGTAGAAAACTTTCAGGAGCTTCTGCGTATACGGTTCTCATCACCCTTGTTCCGGTTGAAGACTGCCAATGCTATTCAGGTACTGATAAAGGAACATCATGTTGGTTATAAATAAGGGGACTTCAGAAGGTCAAATATAGATGTTACTTAAATAATTCGAGTCCAATATTCAAAGAAACCAGGATACTGATGTGTTGGCGGGAACTGACAAAGTGATAAGTTCTAATGATCAGAACAGCATTTTAGGGAACAATAGAGCTTTGAGGCCAGCCAACAACCATGAGAAACATTTAAATAACCTAGATATATCACTTCCCAATTATACAATCGACTTGTATAGGCTGCACTCTACTTTGACACTTACTACTTTTTAATTCTATGATGTTGAAATTCTCCAGGCAAGACTGAAATTTCACAACACTGGACCCATGAGCATTCCAGGAGTCATTATTTTCAGCATTTCTGATGGCGATGAAGGGAAACCTGGTCTATCTCAACTTGATTCCAAGTAAGTTCTCAATTTGAAGTTCAAGTTCAAACTTTAAGTAATGGTACATGCAATCTGTTTCTTCCATGCCAAAAATCGATGTGTTTTTCTTAAGCAGTGAGCAATGATTTTGGTTTATACACACCGAGTCTGAAAGAGGTGCTGATGATAACAGAAATACCTATGATCATTTCATGGATATCTCTTCTGCAGCTAGTAGTTCTTCTGGTCTTTTGAGTTATAGTGTTTGTTGTTTATAGGTCTAACTTATTTTCCTCCATTATGTAGCATTTGACATCACACTACCAACAGGGATGTTTGAGCAAGGTGCAGTTGGTGCATATACTAATCTGGCGTAAAGATTATATGAACCTACATGCTGTCATTCTGCAGGTTCAGAAGGATTGCTGTGGTGATCAATGCAAGACCAACAAAACTTAGTACAGAGGTGGAGGCTTTGAAGTATCTCCCTCTCACACTGCACCCTGTTCAGGTATGCAAAGTAGCTGAATTTGTGGCAAACCTGGGACTCAACATATGGGTGGGTTAACAATAGGGCCTAAGACCAAAGAATTTTTTTGGACCCAAGGAGTTTACACTAGGTTCGAGTCCAAAGTATAAATAAAATAAAACGACTCTTCTGCCAAATCTTGTCAGTCCAAGCTTTAGAAAAATACTTTCTAGTATGAGAAACCAATCTTCAAGCTTGGGTCCAGTTTTTAGTCCGAATGTAAGGTCCATTTGAGGAGTGTTTTGGATTCAAAGTTTCTTGAACCTGAATGAAAACCCACAGTAAGACCTCCCTATATAAGCAGCTTGTTGACAGTACATTTGATAGCTTGCAGCAGGGTTCCATGCATCAGACCATTTTTGTAACGCTTGTTTCTGTCTTTTCAGGCTACCTCACATGATGAAGTTGTACAAGAATCGAAGTTTGAGCCGAAAACTGCAGTCTTTGAGGTCCCAGCTCGAACAACAGCAGTGTTTGTTGAATTGCGGTGACCGGTGCATCCCGCGATTCCTGAGAATAAGTTGATCTTTACCCCTCCCCATGATACTACTTTCACACAGCCAGTATTGAGTTGTGTGAATTTTCAGCCATCAACTTCCATGAATTGTGAAGGATGTTGGATGCTATACGGGGTTCTTGTGAACTCCAACAAAATGTTGTTGCAGCCATGCTGCAACCTGTTTTATAGGATCCTTTGTCTTCAAGCGGCTGAAACAAAAAACAATTTTGCATAATAAAAATCTGCTCATGGCGTGGTACGAGGAGGTCAGATCAGTACTCCTAAATTTCAAAGTACCAATACCGATATTCTGTATCCTCAAACCAATTAGTGGTAACAGCATCAGTGATCCATGTTCAGGATTTGTGTTCTAGGTATATTGTGGTGTATTTATATTGTGACTAATGCTAATTAGAAAGACCATCAGAATTAGTATTTACGTGACTCACAATAAATTCTAGGTCACATTATTCTTGAAAGCAAAGATATAGTGTGCGTTTCTTATAAAGATAACATTCATAGTTTTCTTAGGAACCGTTTGTTGACACAGTCGAACATATAATGGTAACTTAACAGCTACTTGAGATTCTCAAAAAACATGTGTAGATTCCAGTATTAAGGTGTAGTTTGTGATTTTACCACTAACCACTAATCATGGCCCTATAGCTTGCATCATGAAGTAACTTCAAAATCAAAGATGTAAGCTTCAGCACTACATTAATTTTGTGTAAGGTAGATGTGTCTTAGACGGATACTTACTCTCTCCGGATCCACTTTTTTGTAGGATAAGGAACACAATATTAGTGCAAGATGGTTAGCAAATCCAAATCGCGCCTGTAGCCATTTGCCTCATAATTTCGGAGCTCATATGAATACCTTATTCATTGTCAAAGTGGAGATTTTTGTGCTCATTAAGTGGTCATATAGGTCCTTGGAATATGTTTGCTATTCAGCCTACAGAGGTTAGCATATTTTGAACACATAGTCTAATGTCTGTTGAACAGATTATTTTGGGAGACTGTTGTTAGAGCCACACCTTACCAGATACCACTTAAAGAGAGTCTAGATATTGGTATGTTGGAATTAGGCACATCTACCTTATTGTGTACCATTGTTAAGCTTAGAAGTTGTGGTAGTTGTGTTAACCCCTAAAGGACCACATGAAGAGTGAAGTAGAATTTGCAACAATTGGGGACATTAAAGTGGGTGTTAGTTTAGGGTTTTTTAGATAATCCTTACAAACTGAATATACAGTAACTAGTAGTAGTAATGAGGGCATTGATCTCTTGTTCTCTTAGCATTTGAAAGCGTTTTGATTGTCGAGATTAGGTTGCGAAAACCCGATGACAGAATGTTTCAAGGGATGTCCGAATCTACACTAATAGTCCTAATAGTGTGGGTTACCATTTGGAGCTACGCATTGCTATAACAATAGTGCGAGTATTGTTTTTGTATTCAAATAACATTAGTTAGTATGCACATTGAAGAACATGATATAGCTCAACATGATATAACATGGTGAGAATTGATAATGTTGTTTAAAAATCATAGCAACACTCCAAATGGTAAACCACACTAATAGGACTATTTAGTGTAGATTTTGGCTTGTATTAGAGTTATCCGTTAACTAAACCCCAGTTTAGTAGGGAGTTGGTTGCTTTGCATGCAAAGACTTTCCATGTTCGGTAAGTTTAGGGTGCATGCTTGGAATCAATGCGGAGGCTTGAATCCGGGACATTCCATATTGGTTCATTGGGTGCCAAAACGAGTTTTGGCATGCCTTACCTTGCCAAAACGAGTTTGGCACCCAATGAACCAATATGGAATGTCCCGGATTCAAGCCTCCGCATTGATTCCAAGCATGCACCCTAAACTTACCGAACATGGAAAGTCTTTGCATGCAAAGCAACCAACTCCCTACTAAACTGGGGTTTAGTTAACGGATAACTCTATTGCCTTCTTGATGGTTGCATAAATTTGTTGACGCAACATCTTGCCTTCTAGACTTGATGTGAGTTCAAGCCATATACCCAAAAACATAATTATTTTTGGAGTTTATTTACTAAAGGTTGCCATGACGCTTCACCCAACCATTGATGATGATTTAGGTAGCAGGGAAAATATACCAAATAATATTGGAATAGTTATTTTAAATTTGATGGTTTATATTGTCAAATTAGTAGTAATTCTAATTTGATTGTTTATTTGAATATTGACATGTACCATGAGGGAGGAGAGAAACTAACATGTGAGTGGTGAGCAATGAGCGTTAAGCAATAACATGTGAGCAATGAGCATCATTTGCAAACCTACATGAATTCTAGAAGCATAATCTAGAGCATGCTCCATACATGATATGTGGTTGCATTTTTTGGGTGCTGAATCTAATAACAATATTAAAAATCATTTCCAAACCCTTCTGCCAAGCTTATGGTTGTTGATTTTTAAAGTAGAATAAGGCATCCATTAGGCATGCATTAGGTTAATTGCACTTTATTTGAACTCTCCACTCATCTTATTATAAACAAAGATGTTGCTACTTATGCCGAAATACCACAGGCACATGACATGATATTATTCAGTTGCTATCAGCTAGTCCATTCTAATAATATCTAGTGACTTGAATATTCAGTGTTTCCCCTAAATCTCAGTTGTTTCTAGCACCTTACATGACATATTCCCGGCCCCACCCAACCTGATCACTCAACTAAATAATGTTATGGATACTAGTGGGTGTATTTCCAAATATTTTTCTTCCCTTACCACTCACATGATAGCACTCCCCAATTTGGGGGCTTGGGGGCAAGGGAGGGAGGTTTATGTCCATTATGGACATGTTTGTGAGTGAGCAAAATATTTGTAACTATCTGTAGATGACCATGGTTATTTTCTACCATATTCAAGAAAGGTTTCCAATGCTTCAAGTTACAAATCATAGGATGGTTGCAACGTCTCTAGATGTGAAGGTTTGAAAGGTTGCAACGATTTGATGTACTTTAAAGGTTGTTCAGGTTACAAAGGGTTCATGGTTCTTGGTTACGAAGCTTCCTTGGGTAACTTAGACTTGGTTGATATTGTAAGAACATCCCTAAACAAGTGCATCTTTCAACACTCCCTTACCTAAATTATTCAATGAAGGATGTCGGTTGAGGTCGCAATAGTGTTGTATGCTTACATACAACTTTTCTTACAAACTTGCACTCCACATCAAGACGATATTCCCCTCCTTTCCTAAAATCATCTATGCAATTCCATGGAATATATGCAATATCACTTATGGCGTCCCCTCCCACATAACTACCTTGAATACAAAAGCTCCGGCTCCATTCAATGGACATGTGATCGAATGGTCTTGGAAGAGGGACCTACACTGCATTTTTCATGTCCTCAACGAGAGGTGTCCATGTTGAAATTGTGATGACATGGCCACCAGTCCAACTAGGCACTTTAAAGATATGGAAAATATTGCTTGAGTATTTAGTTAACAGAAATGATTAATCTGTTACAACCCTAGTTTGTTACAACCCATGCTTGACTGTTACAGCTAGTGTTCTTAAAGGCATGAAGCTCAAATGCTTCTCTTGTACTCTCATTGATTATGCAATCAAAATACTAAGTCTCTCTGCAGTGAAACATCGCGTGTACAATGCATCTGAGTTTATTGTCTTTCTTTTATATCTCCAACAGGTTATGGGCCCACGCCTACACTGTATTCTTTTTGCAAGATACAATGCTTCCGAGGTCTAGCCACAGAAGTTAATATAGAAAAACTGTCCAAAGCTTTTATGTAGTATTTTCGCTTGTGGTGCGGTGAGTGTGGATGTCAAAGATCGTTGTCACCTTCTTTCTTTCTTTTTCTCTCTCAAACTTCCTCTGTGTCCAACCATATTCTTTTTAAAATTTTCTCAGATCCTTGCCTGTATTTTTCACTTCTTCCGAAATGGATGAAGGGATTGCTGAGAGACCTCCTCACGTACGCCCTGTGCCAATACAGGAAGAGGAAATTCTGGACGGGTCTATCCGTAGTCAGACCCCGCCTCCTGTCACGCAACTTTCCAGACATGATTTGGGAAATCTGACAAACATTGAGAAGCTTTCAGGGGAAAATTTTCCAATTTGGAAATTTCAAATGTGCATCCTACTACGTGCTCGAAAGATGCTAGGGGTAGTAGATGGATCAACACTGAGAGAATCTTTTGCAGACGACGAAGATTGGCTTGACAAAGACGCTGCATGTCAATCTTTCTTGATTTCTGCTATAGATAGCAAGCTTATGCATAGACTCATGAATTGTCACATTGCTAACCAAATGTGGCGCCGCTTGTGCATAGTACATGAACAGAATGCCACAAAAAATGTTCAAATGCTGCAGCAACAGTTTTTTGACATGCAGATGAAGCAAGATGCTGCAGTGGTCGATCACATCAGCTGTATTGAGCAGCTTGCGCACCAGTTGAACAACTTGGGTGAGACCATATCGGACCAAGCAGTGATCTGTAAGATCTTGAGCACGCTTCCGCCGCGCTTCCGTCATCTGCATTCTGCATGGGACAGCGTCCCACGCAACGAGCAAACCATTGAGTCACTGACACTGCGACTACTTAAGGAGGAGAGTCGTAACAGAGTCCAGGAGTTCATGGAAAACGAAGAAGAAAAAGCCTTTTTCTCTAGCCGCGGCCAAGGATCAAGTTCCAGCCGGAGACTTCTTTCAGCAGAAGAAAAGCGAAAGCATATTGCCAAAATCACAGAGCTCAAGAAGAAGACCAAGTGTCGTAGGTGCGGAAAGCAAGGCCATTGGGAGCGCGAATGCCCAGACAACAAGAGGGTCAACGACACTGACAATTCCAATGAGCAAACGAGCGGAAAACGAGTTGAAACCAGGAAGAGTGAAGCCCATGCAGTCATCACCGAGGATTTTGATGAGGGCGACAGTTCAGCTTTCATGGTCCACGCGAACGAGAATTCCGATGATGATGCGTGGTATATGGATGGGGGAGCCACTGATCACATGACCGATCGATTGGAGTGGTTTGCCTCTTTCAAACCTATACCACACGGACGTTGGCCTGTCATGATTGCAGACAATCGGCGCCTTTGGGTTCGAGGAGTAGGACGCATCAAAATCCAGTGCAAACTTGATGGACTCTGGAAACCATGCAACATTCACCGTGTACTTTACGTCCCCGAACTACGAAAGAATCTCTTTTCGGTGGGACAAGCAGCCGACAAAGGCTTCATCACAACCTATACACGACGAACTTGTTTCCTCACCAGCAATGAAGGACGAGGCAAGGTTGTCCTCATGGGTACCCGGGTCGACAAGCTCTATAAATTGGCGATCATTGTCGATCACCCCACCACTACTGCTCACATCGTCACCACACCTGACCCAAATCTGCGAAGACGAGCACAAAGACAAGGTGAGACACCTACACGACAACTGACTCTATGGCACCAGCGTTTCGGTCATGTAAACCATGCAATGCTTGTGCATATGCACACACACAACACTGTCCAAGGCATGAGTCTGCCACAACATACGCTGCCAGACACTCCATGTGAAGGATGTGCGATTGGGAAGAGTGCCCGCCGGCCTTTTCCAAAAGAACGATCATCACCAAGAGCTGCACAACCCGGACTTTTCTTCCACGCAGATGTTTGTGGCCCCATGAGTCAAGAATCATTAGGACAAGCACGCTACTTCGTCCTTTTTAAAGATGACTTCTCTGGATACCGTTTTGTTTACTGCATACGACACAAGTCAGACGTCGTGGATTGTTTCAAAGCTCTCTGCAAGCTCGTCCCACAGCAAACTGGAAATCGCATTCAAAAACTAAGAAGTGACCGAGGAGGAGAATTTTTGGGCAGCGATTTCGTGAAGTTCTTAGCCGACTTAGGCATTCAACATGAACTTACCAGCCCCCACACTCCAGAGCAGAATGGGAGTGCAGAGCGTGAGAACAGAACCTTGGTCGAATGTGTACGCACAATGCTGCATACCAAGCAGCTCAGCCTACGCCTGTGGGGAGAAGCAGTCCAAACGGCAGCCTATCTCCTAAACCGCACTGCTTCTCGCACAAGATCACACAAAACTCCTCATGAGCTTTGGACAGGCCATGTTCCTATGGTCTCTCATCTCCGTGTGTTTGGGTGCATTGCGTATGCTCACATTCCAAAGGTGAACAGACAAAAGTTGGATCCCAAGAGCATCAAAACTATTTTTGTTGGGTACTGCACCGATACCAAGGCGTATCGTCTTTGGGATGCCAAGCGACGGAAAATGCTTGTAAGTCGTGACGTCATCTTTGATGAACTTTCTATTCCTAACCAGACCACGCCTGAAGTTTTCTCAGGTTTATTCTCTTTCCAAGATCTCGCAACGCCTGGTGTGACAGCCACTACACACGGTGACTTGCAGTTAACTCCACCACAAAATGCGGCTCCCATCAACATGTCAGCTGCAGCCTTGGATCCCACTGGACCACGTGATTGGCCATCCAAACACAGTCTCTGCAGCCACAAATCTTGGTGCCCCTGCCAGCTTGTCCAGTTCGTGCCCGCTCACCTCGCCCTACGCGTGTCCGTAGCGCACCATCCCACTTGAGGGATTTCGTCGTGCCTCCCTCGTTTGCGGGCCTGGTAACAAGCTCCTATATTCCTGCCGATCCAAACACCTACGCTGAGGCTATTTCCAGTCATGAATCCTCTGAATGGTGTGCCGCGATGGAGGCTGAATATGATTCTTTAATCAAGAATGGCACTTGGCGCCTTGTGCCACTGCCACATGATCGTAAACCTGTGAAGTGCAAGTGGGTTTACCGAGTCAAAACAAACTCCGATGGATCTGTGGCCAAGTTTAAAGCTCGCCTTGTTGCAAAAGGCTTCACGCAACAACACGGCGTAGACTACGACCAAACTTTCAGTCCTGTAGTAAAATACGAATCTATCAGGACCGTTCTTGCTATTGCAGCTCAGCAAAAAATGAAAATTGTGCAGTTTGATATTCAAACTGCTTTTCTCCATGGTTTCCTCGATACCATTATCTATATGGTGCAGCCCCAAGGGTTTGAAGTCAGTTGCTCCACCGACTCTCCACTTGTTTGCATGTTGGTCAAGAGCCTATACGGTCTTAAGCAGTCTGGCCGCATCTGGAACAAAACTTTCGATGATTTCCTCATAAAGTTTGACCTCGCCCCTACTGAAGCTGATCCTTGCGTATACATTTCCCAGGCAGAGCCGCAACTTATTGTTACACTTTTTGTCGACGATGGCCTTGCATGCTGCTCATCACCAGACCGCCTTGAGGAGCTTGTGCACTATATGGAGGCTCATTTTGCGATCACTCGCTCTTGTGCAAACCTCTATGTTGGCCTACATATTTGCCAGCTACCAGCAGAAGGACGTATTTTTGTTCACCAAGCCATCTACCTGCGGCGCATACTAGCTCGTTTTGGGTTCACCGATTGCACCCCTCTCAGCACTCCTGCCGATCCCAACATCAAGCTCGACTTCAGTAGCGAACCGTTCCAGCCCCCGTTCATTTACTCTGCTGCTGTGGGATGCTTACTATTTGCTCAAACGCTTAGTCGTCCTGACATCAGCTACGCCGTCAGTACAGTGGCCCAATTCTCAGCAAACCCGCAGCGCTCACATTACCAAGCTGTCACTCGCATCTTTCGTTACCTTGCAGGTACTCTTAATCTTGCTCTTTGCTTTGGAAACCATGACGGTCCTCTTTTCCTCGAAGGATACGGGGACGCTGATTATGCAGGCGATATTACAGATCGAAAATCTCGCACCGGCACAATTCTGCTACTTACTAGTGCTCCAGTGGCATGGTGTAGTCGAAAGCAAAATTGTGTGGCCACGTCCACCACGGAATCTGAGTATATTGCAGCCGGCTCCACAACCAAAGACATCATCTGGCATCGCCGACTGCTTTCCAACTTACGGTATACACAACCCCACGCCACTCGGCTATTCTCGGATAACCAGAGTGCTATCCGTCTCGTTCACAATCCGGAGTTCCACCGTCGAATGAAACACATTGATATTGTGTATCACTTCCTACGGGAGCACCAACGACTTGGAGATATCGATATCCAATACATTCCAACTTCTGAACAGTTGGCCGACTTATTCACCAAGGCCCTACCAGTTGATCGGTTCACTCTGCTTCGATCTTCTATTGGCCTGCTTCCCTTACCTACCACCTTCATCACTGGATGAATTGTCATCACTCATTCTAGAGCCCGCTAGTATCTAGATTTTGCAGATATAGTGGTCTCAGGGAGGGTGTTGAAATTGTGATGACATGGCCACCGGTCCAACTAGGCACTTTAAAGATATGGAAAATACTGCTTGAGTATTTAGTTAACAGAAATGATTAATCTGTTACAACCCTAGTTTGTTACAACCCATGCTTGACTGTTACAGCTAGTGTTCTTAAAGGCATGAAGCTCAAACGCTTCTCTTGTACTCTCATTGATTATGCAATCAAAATACTAAGTCTCTCTGCAGTGAAACATCGCGTGTACAAGGCATCTGAGTTTATTGTCTTTCTTTTATATCTCCAACACCATCTCAACCTGTACAAGTTAGCATATGTTAGAACATTGTTGTGATTTTGTATCGCCATCATTGGCCACTACACACACAACCTCCATAGAACCCTCAGAACCACATACTACTTACAAAAGAGATACAAATCCTAGATTCAAATTGAGTGTTGCAAATCACATATCTACATGTAGGAATACAAAATTCTAGCTTCAAATGAAGAAATACTCAAATCAAAAGACGAATGTGCTCAATTTTGGAGTTCTGGGTAATGGAATTTGAACATGTAGGGAGGCCACCCCATCATTTTCTCACAACATACATGCATAGGTGCTTGGAATTGCTAGAATGTCACCCACAAACACACTACCACACCATTGCAGAACTAAATATCCACAAAACTATAGAAGCACAAAATCACACTTTTCATTTGCACAAGTGTTCAAATCCACACAATCCCATCCTCAAAAATTCCAAAAATATACCATCACAAAACTACAAGTCTACATATCCACATGTGTGCACAACCAGGAATATTGAAGAGATTTGGAATATTTACATTCTCGGGTTACAAAATTGTAGGAGAATTGCAGCATCCGTCTCATGCGACTATAGGCATTCACACTTGCAACTTCTACAAACTTCCATTAGTGCATTGAAACTCATGGCAGAGTTAGCTGTGGATTAAAGTTTAATGGATATAGATTAAGGTTGTTCAAATTTCCGATCCTTGGGTATGGGAGGTGGGCATGTACTCATTATTCATGTCATGTATTATGCATGATAATTTCTAATGGTCATGTGCTTTGATGTTTTGTAATTGCCTATGGTTTCTTATGCCATGCCATTCTTTTCTTCACCATATTTTATTTTATACTTTAGGTTCTCATTTGCTATAACTCAAATAGTTCATAGCCACGCACATGGACAACCAATAGTAATTTAGAATATTTGATTTTTTTGTCGTTGAATACTACACTCAAAGATGGATTTTGAGAGTGAAAACCATGAGATTGTAACTATGAAAGGCCCCTAACCTAAACCCCAAATCACTTAACTGTGGAGCATTGTAACCATTTTTTACATAAGTAATTGTGTGCAATGACGTCACTAGTTGTAACCGATGACCTTCCTTAACCTTGCGTTGCGTTGCAAGGGGGTGGAACATAAAATATTGGATGAGCATAACAAATTGACTGCATGTAATCGTGCTTGGACCTTAACCCTTAAATGGATGTAACCGCGGAGGGTGTATCCTAGCACCATGTAATTGTGGAGCGTTTGTAATCATGGGGTTTCATGTAACCGTTGGGGACCACATAACCAAGTGTAAATGTGGGATTGCATAACATGGCGCTAGAAGACCTGGTATCTTGTAACCCGACGACCCACTGTAACCATGCGTGATAGGTTCCATGGAGGCTCACGAAAACATGGAAGGTTAAGTTACAAGGGTCGTTCACAGTCTGGGGAGATCCTAACAACAAAAAATTGAAGCCAATGGCAAGATATAATTTATCTATTAAAATTAAAAATTAAAAAAACCCATGGGAAAGAAGGCCGAGAAGGAAGCCTCCGTAAGGCAAAGAACGTCACGGTAGACGAAAAAGGCTCCTTTCCAACAATTAAATTTCATGACCTAGATAATGTGAGGGTATCACCCATGTGCCTTATTAAGAAGAGTGACACCCATAACACCTGTGTGCCTTATTGAATGCCCAAGTTTCCTTGTTGTTGATGGATGACCAGAACATCATAACCGCATTCTCTTCCACAGATGATCTTCATCCATCCATCTATCCATCAGCACATCCACGCATCCATCTATGTATGGCTGAGGTGGCATGGAGGGAGGAGATTGGCGGAGAGGATGAAAAGCGGGATCGAGTAAGTTTAGAGTCCAAGAGCTCCTAAAAGCAAGCACTCCACATTTCCCATCAAGTGGAATCCAAACCTCCACAAAAACAAAATTTAATAAAGAGAGCAATGGCCCTTGGGGCTCTTGGCAAATTCAAGTTATGAAGAGACACGAACCCACATGCTTTGTGCTCCACATATGCCCCTCTTCCCACCATTACCGTAAGCCCAAAAGCTGCCACTCCCACTCAACAAACTCCATCATTGTATGGATGGCCATGATATATGATACCTCATAAGTCATCACTCGGAGTAATTCAACCATTTTGAGAAGTAGTAGTAGTCTTTTGGGGGGGAGGGGTGGTGAATCTTGAGAATCTCTCTCTTTTTGGTATTTAAGGTATGTGGGCTTTATGTTGTCACTCTCTTTAATTGGACACACATGGTTTTAGTGGCACATGATGAGGTCCGTTTAAAGTTTAGTGTTCACATGATGAATTATTCACAATCTTGTCGGTTGTTCCAACAATTATGCACTATTTAAAGTAATAATGACCCTTCCTCATTTTTGAGCTTGAGAATATCTCGTTTTGACTTTTAAGTTATGTGGGTAGTGTGTGGTCGCTCACTTTAATTGGACACTTATGGTTTTAGTGGCACATGGCAAGGGTTTGTACTTATGAATGGACCCCAAAAACTCATAACATTAATCAGTGGCCATTGTTTGGTAACAATCGAACCCCAGGGGGACAAACAGTTTATTGTTCGCATTACGAATTAGTCACAATTTTGTTGGTTGTTACAGGCAATTGTGTAATGTTGTGCATAGTTTCTTAAATTAGTAATAGCTCTTCCTCAATTTTGAAATCAACATGGAAAGTACAAAAATTCAAATATTGTGATGTTTATGTAACACATGGGGGGTTCGGTGTGAGGCCCATCAAACCCCAATTTGAAGAATGTTATACTTGTACTTGAACCATTTTAATCATTTAAACAAGTAGTATTCCACATTGGGGGGGTGCTTTTATGTTTTAAGATTTTTATTTTTTTTGCATTTAAGGTATGCGGGTCTTATGTGGCCACTCTTTATTTGGACACTTATATTTTGAATGGTTCTTGTATGGCACAGTTTATAGTTGTGAATGAACACCAAAACAAATTTGATAAGTTGTAGTCAATGTGGGGGGCTTTTGAATCATGAGAATCTTTGTTTTCTTGGCATATACCGTATGTGGGCCTTATGTACGTAGTCACTCTCTTTAATCGAACACTTATTTTTAAAGGGGGTCCTATATAGCAAGGTTAACAATTATGAATAGACACCAAAAAGACACGTGAAGTTGGACTATGTGTTCTTAATATGATAACCATATAGGTTCAAATGGTAACACATAGGAAAGAATCTCTATGAATGCTTAAAAAGAAAGGGAATTTTCACATTGACCTCTCATGATTTTTGTATCTCAATTTCAAAATTGAAAGTTGGAATGACAATCTTTGTGATTCACAGTTGCTAGCTAGACAAGAGAATTGCCGATCTATCCAACATTTATAAATGTATGTGGAGTTGGAAGTGGCGAATCTGTTGGTTCCTTCCCAACTCCACATACATTTATAAATGTTGGATAGATCGGCAATTCTCTTGTCTAGCTAGCAACTGTGAATCACAAAGATTGTCATTCCAACTTTCAATTTTGAAATTGAGATACAAAAATCATGAGAGGTCAATGTGAAAATTCCCTTTCTTTTTAAGCATTCATAGAGATTCTTTCCTATGTGTTACCATTTGAACCTATATGGTTATCATATTAAGAACACATAGTCCAACTTCACGTGTCTTTTTGGTGTCTATTCATAATTGTTAACCTTGCTATATAGGACCCCCTTTAAAAATAAGTGTTCGATTAAAGAGAGTGACTACGTACATAAGGCCCACATACGGTATATGCCAAGAAAACAAAGATTCTCATGATTCAAAAGCCCCCCACATTGACTACAACTTATCAAATTTGTTTTGGTGTTCATTCACAACTATAAACTGTGCCATACAAGAACCATTCAAAATATAAGTGTCCAAATAAAGAGTGGCCACATAAGACCCGCATACCTTAAATGCAAAAAAAATAAAAATCTTAAAACAATCTAAACTTACATATTTGTCCCAAAACGTTTTTGTGGCACAGGCATCGATTTTCGGAGGGGACCAACCTTATATATTTACATTTCTTCAGTTTGCTGAATTTTAGGCAACAATTTGTCCTTATAAGCAATGTCTAGGAAGATTTTTGGGCGTAATTGGTCAAAATCCTAGTGTTTCCACATCCAACTGGTTACATGTTGTGATCTTTCGGGTTTTTTTTTGTTAATTTGAGGCCGCAAAGGAGTTTGGGCCTCAGGGCTACTTCAAACACAAGCCAAGAGTTATGACCATGTAATTGTGAGAGCCCAAAAGAAAGTGTCCAAAGGCCGTCCCAATACACCTTCAAAATCATGTAGAGTGGTCACGGATCTTCAAGTGTAGTGTGAAGTCATATATGACCAGACCCTCAACCAAATGTTATTTCAATGAATTTCTATTCATGCGGGTCTTCACAAATGATAAAATAGAATAAATCAATAGTTGTGAGCATTCGGAGTGCCATGGTATCGCAACCCTTGCTAGCATCCCTTAACTATCTTAACCATTTTTCAATTCTAGTAAGTGTCACGAGCACTAACCCTTCGCATTCCACCCATGCGTAGATGCCGATGGACTCCTCACTTGCCCCATTTGGGCAAGTATTGAGGAAGTTATGGCTTTTCTAACCTCTGCAGTTCTAGGCACCACTCTCAGGTCATTGTTGTCCCAGGGCAATGTCCCTAGGCAACGCCCTAACTCAAATTGTCATATCTCCTAGCTCACACCTCCGATTGAGGTCTTCTTGAGCATTCTAGAATTTGGTTGCCATAAGCTACTCATAGCTCATGGCCTTAGCCTCGTGACTCCTATTCTTTGTGGGTGGGAGGCGTTCCCAACGCCCGGAGCCCTCACCCACACTAGGATCGCTTGGGCCCTCTCACCAATGGCGCCACAAGTCCCGGGTGTCACTTCGAGGTCCCCATTGTGCTCATGGTATTGCGGGCACTCCTCATGGAGAGGTGCACGACACATGGTCTCTTGGTTTCGTGTTATGCCTACTTCCACGAGGTGGTTCTTGAAAATAGTCCAGGTGGCCATGAATATGATCCATTTGATGCCATGTAGGAATCCACGTAGACTTTACATCCATCTTGCATTCAATTACTCCATTGGTCCCTCAAGTGTAGTGTGAAGCGAATTTGGACTGATGAGTGCTTGAATGAGAATGCAATTCCACCTTTTTCAACAATGAGAGTGCTTGAAGTGTAATGGTCATGGGCTCTCAGTCTCGTGTGTGAAACGGCCCTCAGTCCCGCGTTTGGAACGTCACACAACCCCCCGATTCAACCCTCTGCATTTGCTTTCCGCACCAGATCTTCGTGTGCTCTTATGTGAAGAGGGATCAAAGCTTTGATGTGAGTTAGCTGATTGAGGTTATATGAGGGTTTAGATCAAAGCTTCGATGAGGGTGATTAGAATTTGCGACAGGATCGAGGGTGATTAGAGCTTCACCTGATCAAGGGATCGAGTTAGCATCAAGGGGGCTTCAACGAAGAGAGTTGATCGAGCTGATAGAGTTTGGTGATTAGAGCTTCACCTTAGTATTAGAGTTTGTTGGACCATACATTGAGCGATTGAGGGAGCTCAGCTGACTAAGTTAGCATCGAGGGGGCTTCAACAAAGGGAGTTGATTGAGCTGATAGATTTCAGTGATTAGAATCGATTTCTTCGTATTGAAGGTTATTAGAGTTCATTGCAGCATAGATCAAATGATTGAGGGAGCTCAATTGACCAAGTTAGCATCAAGGGGGCTTCAACGAAGGCGGTTGATCAAGCTCATAGAGTTCGGTGATTAGAGCTGATCGGGGCTTCAACGGAGGAAGTTGATCGAGGGAGCCATTGAGGGGTCTTCAAAACGAAAGGAACCATGGAAGGGGCTTCAAAATGAATGGACCTAATCGAGCTCATAGAATTCGGTAATTAGAGTTGATTGGGATTCAACAAATGGAGCTGATTGAGGGAGCCATTGAGAGGGCTTCAATGAAGGCAGTTGATCGAAGGAGCCTTTGAGGGGGCTTCCATGAAGGCAACTGATCGAGGGAGCCTTCGAACGAGTTTCAACGAAGGGAGTTGATCGAGGTTTACATCAAGGGGGGTTCACCAAAGGGAGCTAATTCAAAAGAGCTGATTGAGTTGCTGCAACATTCAAGTCTGGCTGTGAAAAATCAAGGGAGCTAGAGGGAGATCGATCTTCATGCGCCAAGGTTAGTTGCCGTCGCTCAGGTACGTGCTTCCCGTTATTGCATGGTTCTTCGGCATGCTTGCAACTATGAGAGGTTGGGAGAATTTTTTGTGTATTTGCATACCCACTCATGGCCAACTTAGGGTTGTGATGCTATGAGAAATTAGAAACATCGAGGATCAACTCCTTTTGGAGTGTTTTGTTGTTAGGGTTTAGGTTAACACGCATATGTGGACATGATATTTCCACGTGCAGCTCCTTTGAAATTTGATTTGGATAAATCAACCCCATGTGTGGTTGTGGGCTCTAGATTTAGAATATAATTGTATAAGCTCCACATATGGCTTTAGCAAATAGTTTGACACATACCTATACAATAATTTCCCGCTTAAGTACGCATCCTGGTTAAGTGCGCAAATTTTTTGACAAAAATCAAGGTTCATACTTTATTGTTTGAACATGTCATGCAGACTCATTTGCCGCGAATGTATTAATTTTTTACGCTTAACATTCAATGTCAATTTGTTAACATTTCGTTGAAACGTCTCAAAAGATTGTCACTATTCATCATACATTTGTCCAGCTTTTGTTTGAACATCGGAGCAAAGCAATAGGTCGTCGAAGTTGAGGACAGTGTTGTATAGAGCTTCAAAGCCTTTGAAGTCTATAGCACTTTCAGATTCGGTCAAGTGGGTTGCCTCACGTTTCATCCGTTTCCTATTGCGATTCATCGAATCAGAGGGTCTAGAAAGTGATATGAGTAAAGCACGCACGTACCAACTAAGTGCGCACCAATGCCTCCGGTTCAAAGTACGTACTTAAGCAGGAGATTATTGTACTATATGAGCACCATGTGTGGCTTTTGTGAATGCAACTTTGTGTTATGATTCAAATGGGAATTTTTATCACTTTCCACTTATTCCATTTCTAGCTTCATGTGTAGCTATTGTGAAAAAAAATTATATGTGTTGAAATGGGAATTCTCCATGTGTAATTGGTGTGGCTATTGAGTATGTTTGCAAGCAGGATCATGCATTGGACTTTGTGTATGATGACTTTGGTAAATATGCAATTGGAACACTTCATGTCCAATTGATGCCACCCAAGCTCCATTGTAATGAGATCAGCTCCTTCTTAATCTTGATCATGCAACTTCCATTCGGAACATCAATTGAGGGTCTCATAATGATACCAACTCCTTCTAATACCAGTCTTCTATCATTTTGGTGTGTTCACTTTGCCTCATAATCACATAGTCAATATCATTCATCGAGATGGGATATTGCTTGGTTTTGTCATGCATATGTTGATGGATATTACTCCATAATAGGCTCCATGTCTTGGGATTCTATCAACCCCATTATGGAGTTTTTTTAGTCTATGGATTGGGATTCTATCACCCCCATTGTGGAGACAACCTTACCCATTAGGTACACCTTGGAGGATCAAATTGTCTTGTACATTCCTGGCCTCCCCAACGATCTTATAGTGCACAACAGTCCTCGCTTTATTGGAGCCATGCAACCTTCTCAAACGGACCTAGGCTTTGGACGTGGATGTCATGTGGGCTCTTAGCAGGATTAACCATGAGTGGGAGATGGTTAATAGGGTTGTCACCTAATTTCACCCTTTCCAGGTCATACACAACCGATTGAAGAGGTTTTGTGGTCAACAATACTATGTTTGGTTTTGAAAACAAAGTTTTTAGGAAATTTGATTGGTACCTTGATCATTCTAATACGGAAACCAAGTTGGGCCATAGTTTTTGGTGTACGTCCTTGTGGCTCCGTTCACATTACTGACCATTTGTGAATTGACTCATCTTAGGGGGTCTTGAAGGATGTGCACAATGGTGAAGGTGACCCCCAAAAAAATTGATGATTGTTAGTATTACTACCTACCAATGACAAGGGTTTGTATGTCACCATTAAAGCGGACAATAACTATTTTGACCTAGCGGCATAGGTTAATAGGTTCAGCAACATATGTGTTTAGTTTTTCATTTGTCAAATGCAATAAGAATAATGTTGATACACTTGTGTGGTAGGATGGCATGGGATATATTTCAATTGGTTGCGGCTTCAATGACCGGATTCCGTATCAAGTGCCAAAAAATCTTAGGGGGAGTCACTCTCTCTTGTGTCATGTAACCACGTGCGTACAAAGGGTATTTTCATGGGGGCTATTTACGTCTTCATTTGGATTCCAGGGGACCCTTTAAGTAGAAAAAAAAAACAACTTCACCAAATATTCAGCACCCTATAGGTAATTATAAAAGAAAACCTAGACTATTTCAAATGATGTTAAATTACTTATAAAATTTTGATTTACTCGTTCCATACAAAGGCAAACTTAAGACTCCAATATGGCATGGTGTATATCCACTTTGCTATATATTGGTGAAAGAAGAGTGTACATATCACAACCCAGCCGCTCAATTTTCATCCATTTTGCATGTATTATATGTGAATATACTCATTCTATTTTTTTTAAATCCTCTATTATTTTTGTCATACTAATTTCTTTCTACCTCAAACCTAAAGTGGGGGTTTCTCCTTATGCTAAATTATATATAATCACATGTTTCGCAATTTAAGTAGGCTATGGTAGATCCAAAGTTTTTTATATTTTTTCTTGCCAATGAATAAAAAACACCCTTAGTTGTTCTCACGTGGTTTTTACTTTTCAGCTGGTCACCCCCCCCCCCCCGGCGGCGCCCCGAGCAAAAGATGCTTGGGAGGATTATGATGAGAACACAAGGAACATTGTTGATGCAGTGATTAGGGAGTTAGTGACATGTGATGATTTCTATTGGATGGTCCAAAATGAGAGTAGCATCCAATGGGAGGAGAGGTTGGGTGGTGAAGGCATAAATGGTGCTAGTATGCACGAGCGTGATCATCTCTATTATGACTTCCTTTGTTGTGCATTGTATGGGCATTCTTTAGGGCCCTCCATTTAGTTTAATGCGATTGCCATGATGTCAAGAAGACTTTCATGCCCAATTACAAGGACCTTTATGATTTTATATTTCCCTAGAGGATGAGTTGGCTTATGAGATCAATCTAGGTGCAGACCATGTAGAGTGGGGTGTCGTGGTTAGGTCGTACAACTACTATACCAAAAATCTTAGAGGTGATTGTTTCTTCTAATACAAATTGATACAACTTTTGATGTAATTGTTACATTTGGACTTTTTGTAAACTATTGTGTTAATTTGGTTGTATTGTGCACATGTAGAAAATGGAGTGGTGTGGGCTTTCCCAAATGGACTATGGTGGCACTCCATTTGAGCAACTTATGCATATCCCAGGCTATGTTGGCGGCAACGCCATGGATGGGACATCGGATGACAAAGATCTTGTCATCTTGGAGAATCTTTCATGGAAGGGAGAGGACGAGTGTGAGGCGGAAGAATTAGACCAAGAGTAGGTCCCTGTGGGTATGAGATTAGGTGCTAACTATAGCAAGAAACCTCCCAAGGAGAAGGATCCACGTGGAATCCGAGGAACTAAATAATATTGGTTGGAACTTACAACCTACATTTGGCAAATTCTATAATGGACTCAAGAAGGAGGTCACAGAACTAGTTCCAATTGTTGTGTGAAAGAAAGTGTCTATAACTTACATTCAAGAGTTCCCCCATAACTTCTTGCAAGAAGGATACTTTGAACAAGAGGCTGAGAAATGTAATTAAAGAGATACAAACTCGAAATATGAATGATGCAAGTGATAGAGCTTGTTTACAGAGTGACATGGTTTTGGAAAAATTGTGGTAGACTAATAGTTACACTAGCAGGAATGTGTTGAAATGAGGCCACCAATAACGGGCTATTGTTCAACAAACAAATGATGCATCACCGATGTCGGTTGATACATATGGTAGTGCATCGGCTTGCCAGTCAACACCAGAATCTCCAATAAGCTTTGTGCTACTACTTCTAATTGATGCAACTCCATTGACACCGATGGTGGCAATGGCCATAATCAAACCCACAAGCAAAAACAGAGAGTTTGTCAACTCAAGCAAGAAGTATGGTTGCCATGACGAAGATATTAGAGTCATCATGTGAGACTAGGGACAACTTGCTAGCGGATGGACATAGTATAAGCAATGCAGAAGCTACTAGTGTGGAGATGTTTAACATAAAGCAAGTGGTAGACCCGGGGGTGCACTCCATTGTCAAGTTGAACACCACGTGTGATAAAAAAAAATATACTTTTTACATAAAGCATCATCAAAATGGGTCAAAATTTTATCAATTGTTTTTCATGAGTAGATAAAATTGGTATCTACTACATAGTAAAAAAATAGTAACAAAATTTGATGATCTGTTTTTTTAATAAAACATACCGTTTCTAACTAGAATGATGCAGAATTGAACTAAAAAAATTACTACAAAAAATGAAGATGACTAAAACATTCAAAAAAATATACAAAAGATACCATCAATGGTTATGTATATGTAGAAAAAAATTCATAATTTTAAAATTTATCTATGGCATATAATAGAGGGTAGCAAACCATTATCGCACGTGGTTATGAAACGTAAGGGGTGTGATCGCCCCGTGGTGGTAGAGATGGAAGTGTTGAGTGAGGAAGGTGAAAAAATGAAAGTGGGACTTGTTGAAAATTGTGTGAGGTGAGGTTAGTTTCATGTGTTGTATGGTTTGCATGAGTGGATTTTAAGTGTATGTACTAGTTAGTTGGGTTGACTTGATTTCTTATGTCTTGTTAATGCATATTTGTGTGCCACATTTTATTACGAAGTAATTCTCGTGCCCATATTTTGGATGCTCATATGAATGACTTGAGCTTATGCAAGTTGATTGGCTTGAGGCCATGTGACTTGAGCTTATGTGAGTGGATGGTTGGAGGCTATGTCATTCAAACGATTTGAAATGATGTTTGACAAGATGTGAGAATCAATGTTGTAACCCACTTTAAGAAATCTTTGTTGTGTTCACAACTTGGACACTAACAACTTTAAGTGCAACACTAAATTGAGAGGAGCCAGTAATCTCCTTCCCACCCATGCTCATGCTCATTGACTATATGGGCTCCAACAACCTTGTTGGCGAAATCCATATGCCTCCGATAAAGAATGTTGGTCAAGAGTGGAGTGGCTCGAAATAGGTGATTGTCTTTGTCCTTTGTAGGATTGCATCGTTTCATGAGTTGTCAAAACTTGCGATTCAACCCTCCAATATCCCATTCGACCCGAACATGCAACCTGGCATGCATCTTATTGTAAGTAGTCAAGACATCTTCATCAATATCCGGGGGCCGCTCCACTTGGTCGATCCTTCACATTATGGACATGTTCTCACCTTGATATATGGGGTCCACCAAGAAGGTACTCAAAATATGCCTCCGTGTGGGTAAAGTGATCGCACCACTTTGTGTAGAGATTGGGATTCTGAAGAATCATGACATCATGAAACAAACCTGGAAATCCCTAGATCCAAGTGAAGAAATAAACCCTCATGAGAAACAACAACCATGTGGTTCATGCAATACATGTTTTTACCACTTGGAGTGCAGAGGGTTATTCAAAGGGTGGTGAATCTCTACAAGTGTAACATCTATGATACCAATGCAACCTGGGAAATGAGGGTTTAAAGTACCCAATCGACACCCCTCAACTTTGTCCGGCCATGATGTTGCATGTGCAATAGATCCATTGGTGCATGAAGCAGTGAAGAGGGCAACATCATACATTCCAACGGAAAGACTCATATGTTACCACATTATCATGTTTCATATACATGATGAAGTCGAGCAAGCATTGCTTAGGTGTAAGTTTCATAGGTCTCCTGGACATAACCCTAACTCCTCTGGTAGAATGAGCATCATCATGGATAGTAGGACACACAAGAGAACACAATTTCATCAAACTATTCAATGGAAAAATTAGTGAGAACCTTGAACAAAGGAGGTACCAATCTCGCCGTTGCAAGGATGTTATTCACACCAATGTTGTGGTTGACAATAGTCTAACCTCTTCCTCCAGTTCGTTGGAATTGAAATTCTATCAAATTAGTACATGTCATCATTATCGTGAACACAATCAAGATGTCCTCCTCCAACTCGAGTAAAATCTCCTCATTGTTGTCCATATGAGAGCTACCATCCAATTCCACATAAGGTGCAAACCCCATGATCAATGTTAAATTTTGACTCCAACTTTGTGTTGGACAAGGGGATGAGCTTGTGTAGGAAGAAAGAAATTATGTGTTGTTTTGCTAGTGTGCAAAGCCTTGGAGCTCGTGGGAACCACTCGGGAACAAAACCGCAGATTGGAAAATGCTAGTGCGACGAACGGAACGGTTGGGAACCAACAAAGACCATGGGAACGTGTTGCAGAGTAAACAAGATGGCACCTCATTTTAACTAATCCTTGCAACATGGTGACATGGTGGTGAGCTTATTTTGTCCAACAAGTTGACCCATACCTTTTATGTTTAAACCTTAATAAGTTGGATAGAGGAGCTAACTAACCACAGTTCATCCCAGTGTTCAAGATTGAAGCCCTCATATGAGTTTCATTTTGAAGGGCTATCAAATTTCAGCCCTTCAAATGAAGGGCTGGTTCAAATCCAAGACGTCAATCCAAGAATATAGAAATGAAATAGAAAACTCATATTCTACTTGTGCATGAATTATATGGTATATGTTTCCAGTACAATGTGAAGGATTAAGAATCGACTATCTAACTCCATTTCTTGTAGTGACAATGCCCTACGCTTGTTGGTTCTTGTGGCAGGTAGATTATATTGAGGACTTCAAGTGACGTCTTCGTTTTCAATATGGAGTTGTGTTTTGAAGGGTTGTTTTGAGAGAGGTATATTTTGAAGGGCCAAATCACGTTTGAAGGGCATTGAAGACTTCAATCTTGAACACTGGTTCATCCTCACAATTTAAGGATAACCCTAATGTGTCTAACAGCTGGTGTGATGATGGAACGAGTGAATTTAGGTCTCATGCAAAACTCACCTCTCAAAGTAGCAAGAGGTTCAGCTATAATTGCCACCAAGACCGCATTTATGTGACATGGCTAAAGTGGAAGATTCATGGTGTTATGTAATTAGAAATATTGATGGATGATTGAATATTCTAACTATATGTATCAGTGTGTAAGCAGAGGATGACGGGAGCTAGACAACTCCTAGTTGAAGATGGATGGACTGGAGTTAGACAACTCCAGATTGACAACATGTGCACTAGAGTTAGACAGCTCCGTATTTAGTGCATTGGAATTAGACCATTCCAAATTGAGACCATGTGCATATGAGTTAGACAGCTCTCGATGAGGTGCACCGGACCTAGACCACTCCGTATCTAAAAAGATAAATGATATCCATTGGAGCTAGACAACTCTCAATGGATAGATAAGTCTAGTTGGAATTAGACAGTTCCAACTAGAAGAAATGATGGATGAATCTAGTTGGAATTAGACAGTTCCAACTAGAAGAAAGAATGGATGAATCTAGTTGGAATTAGATAGTTCCAACTAGAAGAAAGGATGGATGAATCAAGTTGGAATTAGACAGTTCCAACTTGAAGAATGGAGGGATGAATCCAGCTGGAATTAGACAGTTCCAACTGGAGGAATGTGATTGAGCCGGAAGATGGAAGAAGGTTCTAGAAGAACCAAAGATATAAAGAACCAAAGATGAAAGATTCATAGTAGAACTAAAAGATAGAGCTATGAATAGAATACTTTTACTATATGTGAAAATAGTAAGTAAAAGTAATACCTTTGGTATATAAGAAAGCTCGGGGGAGGAGAGAGGATCTTTTGTCTCTCTCCTATGGTCGGGTGGTTGAGCTTAGACCAAGACTTACTTGGTCCATGATTGTAATCGACGCTATAAGGAAAATAAAGAGAGTTCTTCAAATCATCAGTTTCGATTGAAAATTGTTGTTGCGAAAGTTGGTAGCAAATCTGTGGAGGTTTGTTACGCATGGCATTGATGTAGAATTGCCTAACAAACCATTTGGTCCACATGTGACTTTCATGGGGATGGTCCTCCCAGCACTTCCGTTTTGCAATAAGATTTTTATTTGATTTTGGTTAATTTTCTCTCACACACCTTGTAGTCTCCATGAATATGGTCTTGTTGCATAGAGTTCAATCTAAAAATGAAAATGACACAACATTCAATGGCAACTACTCCATAAACTTCAATGGCAATGCAAGCAAGACTCCAAAATAAGTAGGATGATCACTCAATGCAAACCTAAAGACCATGTACTTGCCTTAACCCTAAGGGCCACTTCACACATGAGACTAAAGGCCCGTGATCATTGCAATCTAAGATCTCTCATTGGTCAAAAAGGCCAAGACCATCCAAGCTCAGTTCACACTAGAAGGTGAAGGCCTAAGGGTCCAAAGAAATTATCATGGATGAAAAGTTTGCATGGATTCCGACATGGCAAACTATAAAGAATGTTTCACGGTCTGTTGGAATTTGCATCAAGCCCACCATTTTTCCCAAGAGATAGGCATGACACAAAATGGGACTGGCACAAATTCCAACAGACCATAATAGTAAAACACTTGGTACGGACTTTGGATGAGACTTGAGGGCCCTCCCAATTACATGGTCTTGGCCCTGGGGTTTTGTGTGAAGTGGCCTAGCATGCGCCTGGTCTCACCTAGCCCGCAAAAGAGTTCCAAACTTTCAAAGTGTAACAATGTAAGGTTCCCACAATGGACAAAAACTTCGTAATCGAATGTCTACATCTAACTTAGAAAGTATGATGCGTGTTGCTATAGAAGGCCCAGACAATGATTTTGATGACATTGCTCTAGATCTTTGGAAGGATGCTACTAAGTTTCGCTATTTGTATAGCAATCCAAGCGCTATTTGTTTGGGGCATCAAATGATGCACTTGAGGAAGTACCCTAAACCTTAAACTTTTTGAATTATGCAACCTTTTCATGACCAAATCCAATTGCTTCTATGAAGAACTGGGGGATCCTTGGCCTTCAACCGGTGAAGGCATTGCTAGGTTCAATTCATGCCAAGGATATTAACTCTTCAAATTTAAAGTTTTGAACATGCCTTTCTTTTCACTTATTTAAGATTTTGTACTAAGAAATGATTTCTAATAACTTTTCATACATTTTTTAAACAATTAGTGCCGATATGAATTCCATTTAATTGGATATTGGCCAATGAAAATATGAAAATGTAGGCAATTGGCCGATTGATTTTACAAAAGACCGGCTCTTGCCGATGTAAATTGGAAAAAATCCGACCCTTTGTATCAACTACCGGCAATTAGCCACTAAGGCTTCAAAAACTTCCCGAACTCTGGAGGGACCGACGGAGTATGTGAATGCAAGATGGATGTAAAGTCCGCATGGATTCCTACATGGCATCAAATGGATCATGTTTCATAGTCACTTGGACTATTTTCACAAAACCACCTCTTGGAGGTAGGCCTAACACAAAACCAGGAGACCATGGCACTCCGAACGCTCACAACCGTTGGTTTATTCTATTTTATCATGTGTGAGGACCCGCATGAATAGACATTCATTGAAATAGCATTTGGTTGAGGGCGCGGTCACATATGACTTCACACTACACTTGAGGGCCCGTGACCACACTACATGATTTTGGAGGTCTCTTGGGATGGCAATTGGACACTTTCTTTTGGGCTCTCACAAGTTTGTGGTCACGGCTCTTGGCTCGAGTGTGAAGTGGCCCTAAAGAGAGAACACTCAATTGGTATGAACATGCTAAAAACATTCAAGGGCTAGGATTGGCGTTTCCTTGTCGCTAGAGTCATCCCTTATTCATGCCAACCTAGTGTCATGTTGTCTCTTATAAGTGTTTGTGTTGAATTAAAGTCTAACATTTTTGCAATTTTATCAGTTCTTCTGATAAAGGGGAATTATTAATAATAGAAACAAATGGAGTGGGTTGGTGTATAGAGACAAAGCGCTAGCCTGACAAATGTTGCACATTTTACATATGTATTTGCACACGTGACATTAATAGTGGCAAGAGGGTCTTGGCATGTGATACTTGCTGCGCAAAGAATCGCAGCTCAATGAATGGGGAGAGCCGACTGCTAACACTAAACATATGATATTTAGTGTCACCATTTCTAATTGTCTTGCTCAATACTAAATTGTAAACCGCGGTATAGAATCGCCAACACTAAATGTTAACCCAACATTGTTTGTCGTTCCTTCGTAAATTCTATCGGGGATTATAGATTTACAGTGTTACAATTACTGTCACTTACCAAGTGATTTTTCATCCAAACTTCAACCATCCACGACAATATTTCATCACAAGTTGCTAACACGAGAAGGTAGAGTTTTGGCCAACGGATGAACTCATCCATCATTCATGACAATTGTTGCTCACTTACCATAGCACCATAGTTGGTTTGTGCACCTCAAAACAAATATTTATTTATTTATTTGGAAAATAAGGTTCGTTAGCTAAAAATATAATTTTTGAAATTTCGTCTCTTTCCTAATAGTTGGGGCCAGGTAATCGTTTTCTCGAAGCCACTTAGGGATGGGAGCGTTGTTGCTAGCGCTGAAGCGGGTCGGGTTATCTCATAGACTAGCAAGGCCTCCATTCCGTCATCCGTGTCCCGATGTTATCCAGTCTTAATCCTAGATTGAATTCGGATTGAGGGTTTTAAATCCTCTAAAGCATTCGACGGTTTCCGTTCGCCAAGCTAGCCCCACGCAACCCTGTACAAAATCCTCATTGAAGAGGGAAATGTGATGCTCCCCCAGATCTGTATCCCATGCATCAATGTTAGTTGATGTGCATCTCTCGCATTTTGACCTAAATGTTCTCCTCGTATAGTAAAAATGCTAGCCACGGCCAGGCCATGAAGGCCTGTCAAGCAACCTTCCTTCCTCCCGGACTTGGGATCGATTTTGGTCCCGCGGTGGCTAGGTTCGGTCGGTAGAGCCGCCTCCACATGTATAATTTTTCACTTATTTGTTTGACTAGGCTCATAATTTCCGGTTTTTTTAATGGTTTTTTGCTTGGGAATTAATTCTTGCATGAACCGGCTATGGTGCTATGGTATTCATAAGAAGTGTCATCCCAAAAGTTACCATAGTGACACTAGAGAATCTTAGTTCTTGTTTTCACGATGGAGAGAGGGAATTATATACAAATTGTATACAAATGCACATCTTATTCATCCAACATTAAAGCTCCGAAATAATATGCATCCCAAAGGCTACTTTTTAAAGTTGATTTGACACCAAAATTAGCATTAAAGACCCCAAATAAGTTTTCTCAAGGTTGTTTGAGATGAACCTGCAACAAACTTATAGGAGGTGAAGTTTTTATCTTGGATGAATGAGAGGTACGTTTGTATACAATAATTCCCTCTCATCCTTCATGATGGCCTTCATTATAGCTTTGCAAAATTATAGTGATATTGTGAGTGTAGAGCCATAAAACTTGAAAAAATGGAGATGAACTCTCAAGTTTTAGGGAATGAAGACCTAACGTTTAAGTGCAAGTGGACCACTGCTCTAGTGTTTGGTATGGCGGATGTTAACCCTTCCCCTACAAGCTTTTTTGGCGGGAGATTTCTCACGATAGGATAAGGGCAAGCCGTGCAAAGCGCATCCTGCAGGCAACCCCCAAACGACTTTTTTGAACTCAACCCAAAAAAGTGTTGCCTGCCCCGCCTGACTTTTGAGAAAAGATGCCCATGCATTCTTGAAGGCCACCTTGTCCACAATTCCCATATCAAGTGCACCTCACCGTCTAGGCCCAAAATCCAACATATATGCCCACTCCCACTAAGTAATTAAGCAATTGACTAGGAGTTCATTCTTGAAGTGAAACCTGTCAATAAAGCATGTAATTCAATTGGAAGCTAAAAATATGGAAAAATCCTCATCAGCAATAAGGCGATAATGTTTGTGACTTACCATTTGAAAAGGCCTTTGTCATTTTCATATTGAGCTTAAATATTGTGCTAATTTCAGCCATTCCATTTTTAATATTCAAGCAATGCCTTCTCCTTGTACACATTCGAATTAATTAAGCTTAATCAAGTGTAATTAAATGATCATTGATACAACTTGGTGGCAGGCAAGAAGATGTTTCAATGTCTGAAATTTGAGAGGGTAGCTTCTGCAACACGGTCTAGAGTGGGATTGTGGAAGACACACAACTACCATAGCAACCCCCAAATATCCACCAACCAATAAATAATTAGGATTACAAACGAATAAATGCCAACAATGGCTAAGGAACTGTCACAACTTACGGTAGGGGCTAGTGGCTATAGGATACAACTTTCCTGCCAAGTAACTCACACAACAAATGTCAAGTCACTCACATCACAATACAATGCTCGTACAAGGCCATCAGGGATCGAACCCATACCACTAAACATGTGATGCTACAATGAACCATTGAGAAGTCTTATGACTCGGTGGCCACCTCACAAAGAAAAATGATCATATACCCCTACAACACCACAACCACACCAACCCCACTACTACAAAGATCATCTAGTCGCTCAGTTCCCATGGTCACTTTGATCACCCTAGTTACTATAATGCCCACCCCGAGAGGGGTTAGTAGTTATGCACCACTGATATCATGTCCAGTGGACATAACACCAAGGGTGGGTCGAACGGGCATTTTAATCACGTTGATCCCACTAAGATCAACGTTTCTTCTCACTCTGGGATTGTGGACATTGCCTAATCAAAAAATTGCACAGCTAACTCGGGCTACCTATTGATTGATTAGGATAGTTAGGGCACACAATTTGAGAGTTTAATCATAATTTGCCAACACATAACATCACTAAGCATCTACATGGTACTCTCCTTCCATAGAAAGAGGCTATGATTGAAAAACTATGATAATTTTCAACTGGTTGTTGAAAATTCATAGTACATAGCCTAAGTGCTCCCCATAAATGGGGAATCCCGAAATTAAAGGGAAATTATGCTCGTATGATACACAGTCCCATGGAATGGAACACAACTAAGGAGTCGTGTAATGCTATGCATCTCATGGCTCTCAAAGGGAAAAAAAAACTATAGTTATTATTCTAGTGTGACTTCCATTGTCAACTTTTTCAGTTTTCTCATGGAGAGGTTACTTTCTTGAAGACATGAGCCTAAGGAATTGTGACATGACAAAGGTTGTCGCACCAATGTTCGCAATGACATGATTTGACTATGTGATGGAGTGTAGGACTTCAAACAAACCAAACACAATCTTCTGAAAATTAAGCTCGATATTAAGTCATTTATATGTTTAGACTATGGAGAGAACTACGAGGCAAATAGAAAGAGGAATATATTTTTAGGAAACATCTCACATTTTAATAGTATTTTGAATAGAAAACGCCCTTTCACATGTTGCAGTACTCACATATTGGCACTTAGCAATCTCAGCAAGAATCAGAAGGTTAGAATACTTCACTTTCAAAGATGGAGACCAAGAAATTGATGTCCATACATCTGCAAAAGTAAGATCCATCCACTCTGTACTTCCTTGTACCTTGAAAGCAAAAAACTCTTGCTTACACAATGTTGCATTCACCAACGGCGGAAGGACTTGATCTCCTTGCATTTTTTGTACACCGTATTGCTGCAACAACCTATCCAACTCCACAACACCCCAAGAAGCCAAACCTACTTGTCTACGAGGCATGTGTAAAGGATTAAGAATTTTGAAACAATCTATAATGTCGTTATCAACAAATCTTGCCTGCCTCTAAAGCACTACAAACCGCTTCAGAATAAGTTTTTTGAAAGTCCAAAGCACTCTCTAAGCACCTGGCCTGCATCCCTCGACTTGCCGTTCGAAGCCCTAACCACTTAGATATCCATGCTCACGACCGGGAGGGCATCGGTTACCATTTCCAGGGTATCGGCCAATATTTGAATACTTCTTCCGGCTGAAATCCGGTAACTCACAAGAAGAATCGGCTACATTTCCAGGAAATTGTCTAGTCCATTGGCTAATTGCCGGAGGATTGAATTTACTGTCGGATTGGCATCCGATGGTTGGAAATTTGGACCGGCCATGAGGCAAAATCCATCAGCTGATAATGAACTAGCCGTTGGTTTTCCCCGACCATTGGGTCCCTCAAGCATAGTGTAAAGCGAAGTTGGACCGGCTCCGCCTTTTCCGCCAATGAGAGTGCTTGAAGTGTAATGGTCACGGGCTCTCAGTCTCGTGTGTGAAGTGGCCCTTATACTGGATAACATGAAACATTCATCAAACTCTTTTTCAAGTTACTTTGTGTGGGTATTGAGAAGAACAACCTTGCAAGAGAGTAACAAACTACCAACATCTACCAGAACGTCATATTACAATTTATATTCACATTGTACAATATCAACATATTGCATGTACAAGAAGTCCAAATCGGGTTCCAAAAGCATGTAGAGATTAAATTGAATGAGATGGCCATTGCATAATGAAGGAGTCCAACCAAGATTGTCATGTTCAAATAAGAAGATAGTTGGTCGAGTTCATGGAGCTACAAGACAATTGCTAAAGCCGGAATGTCATGGTACGTTACTCATAATTGTGCATTTAGTAAAACTAGATTGCTATGACATTTTTGTGTTGTTAAGTTCTAACACTACCTTATAGTATCAAAGTTACTACTACTACTACTACTACTACGCTTTTTCATCGGTGAAGAGACGTCATTGGACCACGTGTCCGCCTACCACCATGTACTAGAATTTGGGAGCTCTAATCCAAAGCAATCTTGTTGGTCCTAAGTTAGATATTCACAAGTTTCACTTTCGGAGTAAGAGATACTCAACACTTTCACCATATTGGTGTAAGAAACCAAAGTATGTTGTGAAGAACAAAAATTGCAACCATTTTAACGATAGTAAACCAAGGCCACCGAGACTAGACAACACCATGAAGTCATTGCTTCATGTAAGTGTATAACATCTAGCACCAAGAAGGAAGGAAGAGGATTTGAACCTCATACATTCAAGCTTTGAAAGAGTGACTACATCTATTCTTCGAGCTCTTAGCCACGAGCACTTTTTCCATATATGCAACATATGTCGCGATGTGAATCATTTTGTAGTCTACCTTTGTTGATTGTTTATTTATTTTTGGTTGCCATAGAGTCTTGTCGTAGATTTTATTTACTACCAACAAAGGTGTACTTGGTTGTTTGGACATAGATGTTCATAAGGGCCACTTCACACACGAGCCAAGAGCCGTGACCATGAAATTGTGAGAACCCAAAAGAAAGTGTCCAAAGGCCGTCCCAAGGCACTTCCAAAATCATGTTGTGTGGTCACGGATCCTCAAGTGTAGTGCGAAGCCATATGTGACCGAGCCCTCAGCCAAATGCTATTTCAATTAATTTCTATTCATGCGGGTCCTCACACATGATAAAATAGAATAAATCAACGGTTGTGAGCATTCGGAGTGCCACAATCTCCTGGTTTTGTGTTAGGCCTACCTCCCTCGGGGGGGGTAGTCATTGGTTGGAGTAGCAATATACGTGCGAACAAATGATAGGGTATTTTAAAAACATGGGGGCTAAAATTATAAATGGACTTAAGAGTAATATAGGGTATCAAAAATGGCATTGGACATCTTTAAAGTACTATAGGGTATGGAATAATAGGTAATTTGGAATTATAAGTAATGCAAGCCATTTTTCTATTAACCCAAAGTAGAAATTGACATAATGATAGCATGTGAAAAAAAAAAAAATTGGAAGTAATACCCCCCTATAAAATAGTGGTTGTTCGCACCTATATCCTTAACTTTTTAACACACTGCCCCCCCCCCCCCGAGCTACCTCCAAGAGGTGGTTTTTGAAAATAGTCCAAGTGACCATGAAACATGATCCATTTAATGCCATGTAGGACTCCATGTGGACTTTACATCCATCTTGTATTCACTTACTCCGTTGGTCCCTCAAGCGTAGTGTGAAGCGAACTTGGACCGGCTCCGCCTTTTCCACCAATGAGAGTGCTTGAAGTGTAATGATCATGGGCTCTCAGTCTCGTGTGTGAAGTGGCCCTAATAAACTGTACTTGGTGAGAGAATACATTCTAAGTAAAATAGTATAGCATGGGGGTAACTTTGAATAGTAAGTGATAGTAAATATCACTAACAAATGGCTAATGGATCACAAGGAAAATGACTAAGGCATCGATTCATATATGCCACACCATTTACGGTGCTTAGTGTCACTTAGTATTCATAGTCACACAATGCTGTATTGTTTTTCTCACTAAGATGTAAGTTTCTACCAAATACGGTTGTCGGTGTTTTGCAATGTCTAAAGAACGTATTTAACCTTTGTTGGTAGAATTTGAGATTATATTAAGAAAAGTTAAAGCATTGTGTGATTCCAAATACTAAGTGACATTAAATATAATAAACGGCGTAACTATTTTGCAATACTCCCGTGTTTAGTGTCCTAAGGTAGAAATACCATAACCCGTTAACCACCCACTAGCAGTGCACTAGACCGCCTCATAACGATGAAGTGCCATGTCTTAAATGAAGCATGGCTCGGCGGCAACTTCAATGCAGTGTAGCCAATGGGAGGCAAGCTCTAATGTACTCATGATTAACCGGTTTAGGTGATGTTTTGTATCGAAATGCGGAGTACCTAGTGAACGGGAAGTGGGTTGGATAAACTTTCCACTTTGAAAAATTGTGGAATTTTTTGTACAAGGCAGAAAAATACGAAACAACTTGCATTCTTCATGAATCCTTCTCGTCTATCTTGAAAAATTATCTCATGATTGTCAGACCAGATCTTCAATGCGAATCACCTTATTTTAACGGGTTATGGTATTTCTACCTTAGTAGAAGTGGGTGCGATGCTAAGAGTGTATGTTTTAAGCCCACTCACCTTAGTACATTATCATTACGAACTCCCCCTCACCATATGGTCAAAGTTTGTGTTGTAAAGCATGTAGTTTGTCTTCTAGTGGGTCAAATGAGACGGGGGATGTTACACAAGGTTGTAAACTTATCCTATAATAGTGATGATGATTATGGTCAATACTCATGTTTTTACCAATTGAAATTTACTCCGGAGTAAAACCAAAAAAATGAGTATATTGATAAATGCTCACAATACTCATGATACAAACACATAAGCATGTATTATGTGGACCAATGGCGAGGGTGCAACCACTTGAATGCTTATAGAGCATGAAGATATGTAAAACCTAGTTTGGACTCACTTCGAGAGAAATGACAAGAATTTTTGTGTCTCTTGTATGTTATTGACACATCAAAGACAAGAAGACCATTTACACTTAAAAGCTAAATATCTCATTCCAATCATTGCAACCATAAAATGTCTACTAGGTCGGGATGACACTCATCACTATAGGACAATAACCACCGGTGATATGGCACTTTTAGTGTCACAACTATGCTTTGCTTGCGGAGGCATTGTCTTTCCGCCAAAACCATCCCACCTTGGGAAGACTTGGGAAATAGCGTTGCTTAACATGCCCATATTCCTCCACACCATTTATGGTATTTAGTGTCACACACACTATTTGCAAAGGGCCTAAATTAGATGCCTACAGGTTTCAAAGTGTCACATTCGCTAATTGCCAATATGATCTTATTTGTCAACATAAGCAATTTTTTTAAGTGGAGAATTTATTACATTTTGGCATTTAGCGTAGCACATTGGGATACTTGAGATGATATTTTCTCAATAGGGTTGCGTTTTAGTATGAAAGGGAAGGTATTATCGAGCATACTAATGCCAAGTGTCTTTTGTGTACACTTTAAGCAGCTTGTAGACCATTTTGTAGCATAGGCATACACCTCACACCACTATTGAACATAATCATGCCAAGACGTTGGTAAGCGCACTTGAATGTCAAGTGTCAAGAGGTGACACTAATGGCGAAGTTGTTGATCATATTGTAACCTAGCAGACGCCTCAAAACATGGTACATAATAATATTATACATGTGACACTACATACCCTAAACGGTGTAGTGGAGCTCAAACCCCAAGTAACCCAATCCTGCATTGTTGCTAAACAAATACCATGGAGTGTTGTCTAGTTCCACAAAAAATAATGTTTTTTTTAAAACAATTTTACCGTGTGAGACAAACCCACACCCAACTTATGTGTACATGAGTGGTTTAACTCCTCCTCTTCACTTTATCCCTCCTCTTTCTATCCTTACATTTCCATCTATTCTACCACAACTACTACAAATGTGAAGAACATGCTCAATTCAACCCTAATGTTGAAATATAAAATATAGAATGTACATGTATAGAACATGCCCAAAATGACGGCTGAAACTTTAGCGCTTGAGCACTTCAGAGTTCATCACAAAGGGCTTAAGCCATCTCCCACTTTAGGTCGTCAATAGAATTATGCTTCTCTAAGCTTGTTTTGGGCACATGTCAAATATGGGTTGCTTTGAGAGATTTATTCTATAGAAACATATTTCTCAAGTGCTCAAACATGAATGGTAAATAAGTACATGCATTTATTCAACAACAAAATTTTTTTTTCAAATTCTTGGGTCCATTTCAATTCTAATTGGACCTATCCACATTTACTTGCCTCGATACCAAAATGCATGTAGAAAGAATACAAAATGCACTAGAAAGCACTTAACTCATGGACATGCATTATGTCATCAATGTTGTGACTGATCCATACTATCGGTTCTCATTGCCGATATCTCGCAATGCACATCCCTTAACATCACCGAGATGGGGCCAGGGTGTGCTTTGTAGCAATGGGGAAGAAAGGAAATTGGGTTTATTGCAAACACCTTAAATATGTGTTCAAATTTCTATCAAGGTGGACTTAAATAATGACAAAAATCTACTTACGCCCCAACCTAAACCTACAACAAGGTCATGAGATTTCTTGAGCTTGCCAAAGTTGTGGAGCACTTGTAGGATTGTTTTCTTATGTCGTTCCATATATCTTTGATTGCCAATAGATGAAATTATATGTTTGTATTCAACATACAACAACAACATTCAAATGTGCCTAAATAATCTATTGGGTAATGTTGGGCCGACATTATTTGTAATTATAAAAATTTCATTGGTGGCATTATGTATTCAGATGAAGTCAACATCTGCCTCTCATGACCTAAGGTAACTGCACCTATTGTGGGGACTTTGGCAAGTTTGGATACTTAGGGTGATCCAATTTAAATGTTGAATATCTCGTTGAATTTGCAACTCAAAAACTTGAATTGATTATATCATGTCTAAATTTCTTACAAAATCCTAAGTAAAATGTCCCACAACCCGTTGTGGTCACGTAGTATGTCCATTCATGCTATCTATCTTGGGCATGCCCCATCTTTTTGTGTAGGAGAAAGTGCTTCTTGATTAACCTATATGTGGACACATTGAATGGCAACGGACAAACGGACCTACACCTATTTCCCCAATGGCAAGCCCATGGTTGCCAAATGGTTGGTTAAAAAGCATTGGTTCATGATTCACTTGGATACCTCCACTATGAGTCGGTGAACCATAGTGGTAGGCTGCCCTAGAAATTCAAGTGTTAAGAAGGACACTCGCCCTAATGGTTTCCAGATTGTGGACGGCTTAACCTTTAAAGGACATGGGGTCTCAATATACAACCATACAGTCAAACCTCTATAAATGTTACAGGTTGGGAGTAGCAAAAAAATAACATATATAGAATTATAACAAATAACACTTATAGAATTCATACCGATGATTAATAACATTTGTAGAAATAACACTTAAAATTTCCGAAAATGAAGAACATAACGTTTTATAAAAATAAAAATGAAAGTACAAATGATAATACACAATTCAACTAAACTAATGGAAAGAAATAATCTATATAGTAGTAACTTGACGAGATTCTTCCAACTAAACTAACCAAAAAAGAGAGTCTATAGTAGTCTGACGAGAAACTTCCAAATGATGAGATGAAACTTCCTTATGGAGTCCTTGAATGCTCATGATGTGTGATAGGGTATCATTTGGTCTTTGTTCAAAGTATTTATTCAAAGTCTCTAGAGAACGCTCAGCAACACTCAATCCTACAACTTCTTCTACCACATCAACCATAACCTCATCAACATCAATTTCTCGATGTTATGAGGAATACATATCCAAAAACTCCTCGTCGGTAGGTTCATAGGGGTTGTTTAAATCAAACTCCATCTCATAATTGAGGTATTCATGAGCATTCATCACATCACCCACCTCACTATCAGATAACAACAACGCAAGTTGATGAAGTAGAGTAGCAACTTCATCAACCTCTACCAAGCACCTAGCTTCCTCTATCTCCCTCTCAATAAAGATCGAAAGAACACCCGTGTGCCTCCAACAATTTTGAATTGTCGATGTGGTAACTCCCTTGAAAGTGCACAAGGAGGAAGGATCTCTAAATAAGAGAGAATATTTGACTTGTTCGCAAAGAATATGGGATAAATGTGATTACATGTTTAAAATGTATGCTCTCATATATTATTACCTTGATTTTCTCAAAATTAACACTTATAGAGGTGCAATTAACAAAGAAGGGAGTAGATCGTGTTATAACACTTAACACATAACACTCACTAGTCTTACCAATTGCGTTTTTGTAGGGGAGTAAAATTTTCTTAACATATATGAAATTATAATGCTTATAGGGGTAACACTTATAGAGGATTGACTGTATACACAATTTACATGGGCTTCACCAAGTTCATATATCAAATGGCATATAATTAAGTGTTTGAATTATACATTATCGTATGTCAAGGAGAAAATAAGAATATACTCATACTAGACATTGATGATCAAAATACAATGTATGTATTTGCATCCAAGGACACACAAGCTGCGTTTTTTTTAACTTAAACGTTCAATAACATTAAAATAATTTAACTTGTTCAAATAGTGCACTTAAAAAAAAGTTGATTTAGATAAGTTCACTTTTAACCTAATTAACTAAAAATGAAAGTATGTGGCCCGAATACTCTATTTTTTGCTTGGAGAGGCCTAGTTTGGACCTCTTAGACAGTTAGAGGTTAACCTTGGAGCTCCTAGCATTTTGATGGACACAAGGTTGGATCCAAGCTTTCAATGTGCATACAAAACTCTTAAGATTGTCAACAAGTGCATGTTCTAAATCCACCAAATATAATAAGATCTTCTGCATAAAATCAAAATAGTGACGTTGCATAGAAAGTCGCCCATTGAGTGCATAACAATTACGAGACTTTGAGAGACATTGCTCACATTTTCTGAAGTTCTGGATTTAAGACAAAACGGGAACCGTGACAAAGGGCCTTTGAGCCCACTTTGATTGTAAGTAAGGTAGGCACAACCCTTATTTCGGTTACTTTTCTTATTATAACACCTATATTTGAGTGGTACACCTTAACCTCCGTAATGTCACTCCCTCTCTTATATCCCAAAAACCCTACGGAAATGGATGTGTTTAGTTTAAATCTCCCTCCTTGTTGTCATGTTTCCTTCTCATATATCTCAGATTTTGACATTAAAATAATCTACAAAAGAATTCAAACCACGCGCTCGCACACATCACGTTGTCAACATTGTCATTATTTCATTATTGCAATGTTGACTTTGTGTTATTCCATGATGTCACATGCTACACTGATTCTCTATATCACGCATCCATGTTAACACTGCAAACCTCCTTAATATCACGTGCACTTTGGTGGCCACAAGTATGATATTAGGGAGTTTAGAGTGTATGTGGTTTAGCGTGCCTACAAGAACAAATACCAAAAAAGTTGTCTGTAAACGAGATTGGACTGCGTGCTCAAAATATAATAATCATTCTAAGCTCAATAGTCAACATAATTGGAAAGACCTACATGAATATTTAATGAGCACAAGAATCCACTTAAGACCTATCTATCTTATTGTGTATCTTTCCAATCATGATAATGAAAGCTTCAAATGTACCCTTTCTATTTTATAAAAAATCAAAAGAAAAGACCTAAAACGACTCATCAACAAGGTAAAACAAAAAACACAATGATCATGTATGTTGCACCTTGGCAAGAAACTTGACTTAGTGGAGGTTTAGATGGGGGTCCATAGTCCAAGAACATAGGGACCGATTTGAAGCAATTATTTGAGGCAAATTGAACCCTTGAACCAAACCCTCCCTTGGACCCAATGTTTGGGGAGGATTTTGGACATAACTGGTCAAGATCCTCGTGTTTCTAAGTCCAATTGGTTAAGATCCTAGTGTTTCCAAGTCCAACTGGTTACATGTTGACATCTGCTGGGTTTTATTCATTTATTAATTTGAGGTATATTCTCTCAAATCCTTTGAAATGATCCATAACCTTCATGAAGTCTTGAACTTCAACTGGTTAATTCTCAAGTTCAAAATGGTTCATGTGTAACTAGCGGCTGGTTCTCCCCGGTCATTGCTTGGACCTTACCTTCCAATACGATTCTCTAAAACATGACCTCTTCTTTGAGCTGCATTTCTTGGTTCAGACCAATAAAGTTTCCCTCCAAAATGATGTCACGTAGGAGACACCTCACTTTGCCTCTTCTTGCTCTTGGGCCCTCGTCTAAAGGCCCGAATTTACCCCTCTTGACAAATAGGATTAAGAGGAAATTTTATCGGCGAATATTAATTGTCCAAATTTGTATTGGAATCCACTCAATAAGTATAGGGAGTGTGTGTGCAGGCTGATTAGCCGAGGCCCAATGCAATTTTGAGCCAAGAATTTGTGTCCAGATTCTGTGCAAGATTCCTTCAGTCGGTGCCGCACCTCCCCCAAACATTTGATGGGTTTTCCACATTTGACCCATTTTCTAGCACCAGACTTAGAGAGAAAAGAGCAAGCAATTGAGGTTGAGGAAGGTCGTCTGGAAATTGGGCATTTCAATAGATTTTGTGGGTTTCCATTCTATCCCAAATTCTGGCCTCACTGTCAGCGAAAGGAAAGGAAAGGAAAGGAAAGGAAAGAGACAAAGTCAGGTAGGAGGAGTTGTATGATTTTGGGTTCCAATTTCGCTGTTGTCAGTTGTAAGAAGAGTTTGTCGGTTTTGGACATCGCCGGGAGTTCCTTTATAAGAGACGGAGGAATTGAGGTTGGGTGTGGGAGGAATTGCTAGAGGTTTTGTTTGGGTGGGAGATTTGGGGGTGAGTGGGAGAGATGGAAGGGAGAGAAGCGGTGACGATGGAGATGCGGGAGACGGAGGTGAAACAGCAGGAGGTGGAGGATTTTTCGAAGCAGCAGGAGGCAATTCCAAGCAGGATTGTCCAAGATAGAGAAGATGATGATGTTGTGCCTCCGCCTACGAATCCAATGGTTTCAGCTCTGCTCACGGACATGTACCAGCTTACCATGGCCTACGCATACTGGAAAGCTGGGAAACACAGAGATCTGGCAGTGTAAGCATAAATTCCGTCCTTGTCATCCTCCCAGGCTCTTTTTGTTTCCCAGCATCTGTTGGTTTGTATGGGGTTTGAGGTTTATTGGAAGCAAGTGTCTCTCCTGTGGCCCACATTGCGATGGGGATATGACCAAATTGTTTTGTGGGAGTTTTTTCTTTGATCGGATGGTGTTGATGCTCTTATCTTAATTCTGGGCAAACATCCGAGGTTTTCAGGAGTTAGTCCGGCTTTGATTTCATTGTCGGTATATATGTCTCTGTACTTGGGTTTTGCTATTCTGGCGAAGGGGATGGTCTTCTTCCTCAAGTGACAGTCACATTCCTCTTGAGGTTCTGTTTTAGGTTTTCTTGTTCTGATAAGAATTTGTCAAATAGCTTTGAAATCAATCTCACTGCCCTAGGATAGAATGTCGACATCAACTATGATAAACCTAGACTGAAATTTTGGATCATTTCAATCTAGAATTGTGCTCTGGAGACCATTTGTATTGACACTCCCAAGCATGAGAATAGCTGATGTTTCTAGTTGAGCCTTGGCTTTTATGCAGGTTTGATTTGTTGTTTCGGAAGAATCCATTTGGGGGAGAGTATACAGTTTTTGCAGGATTAGAAGAGTGTGTACGATTTGCTGCCAATTTCAAATTCATGGATGAAGACATAGATTATCTGCGCAGTATCTTGCCTCCCACTTGTGAGGTCAGACTTCTCTTCCTAAGTACAGAGTGCCTTTACTTTCAAATTTTAAAACTCTGCTAATTCAGCTTGTTGTGAACTATTGGTGCAATGGTGTAATGCTTGGGTTACCCATTTTTTGTCGATTTCACCTGCAATTTGGGTAGAGCTTTAAACCCTGTGTGAATTTCTATGATAGTTGGGAGTAGAGGCGGTGTTTGTAAGGTGGCGGTTGCAATATGTAGCTGAAATGCTGGCAATGTGACTGATCAATTGTTTTCTGTTGATGTTGAACCCGGGTTTATACACAAGTTTTCTCTTTCTATGTGAAAAGACAACTTTGTATTCCCCAACCCCTCCTTTCTGGAATAGAATATGAGGTTTAAAACCCAACTCAAAGCTGAGCATGACGGGTGTTCTCACGAGTGTGCAGGAGGATTTCTATGTTTTCTTGAAGAGTGTGGATTGTTCAGAGGTTGAGATCTATGCTATGCCAGAGGGATCCGTGGTGTTTCCCCGCGTTCCTTTGATGCGTGTTGAAGGGCCTCTGTTGGTGAGCTTCTTCTCATTGTTTGCTCATGACACCATTCAAAACACATGTCAACAAACAGGTTTAGTTTTTGAATTTGACTTCACTCAAGAAATTCTTTAGAAGAATTGATCTCATTCTCATCACGTATGCAATATGAATGTGCAGAAAGTTGAAGGAGAGGTGCAGTAGCTAAGTATAGGTCTGATCATGTTTTTATTAGTTTCTTGTATAGTTCCTGGATTGCAAGAAAAAATGTCAGGATTGGTTCAACACAGAGGATCAGATCATTTATTTTGTGCCAATACCATGGGTTAGATTTAATCAACCTTGTTTGCTTGATGGAAATGGTTGCAGGTAGCACAGCTGCTGGAAACCACATTCCTGACAATGGTGAATTATGCTTCTTTGGTAGCCACAAATGCAGCACGACATCGGCGTGTTGCGGGGAAGGATAAGGTGTTGTTGGAGTTCGGATTGAGGCGAGCTCAGGAAAGTGTTCTCCTACTTTGACAAATTTCTTGCAGCACAACTATTCTGCTTGTCCAATTCCAGGCCACTGGAAACTTTGCTACCAAACCAACAAAAAACGTCCTTTCTTTATGTACAGGGGCCAGACGGAGGCATAAGTGCATCCAAATATTGCTATCTTGGAGGATTTGATGCTACTAGGTGAGCATGCTCCATACTTTTGAATGAAGTTTAAATCGCAAGCTTATTGTTCATTAGTCTCACATGATTATTGAAGGCATGTCATGGATATCAGAAAGTAAGGCTTATAGTAAGGCATTCGTGGGTTGTACAACACTAATTGGAGTTATCTTAGCACTCGAGGATGTTCATATCTGAAGCTGAAGAGACAAAATGATGTCGACCATATAATGGAAATTATCCAATTATCACATTAGAAACTTGTCAAATGTCCACTATACTTTCGAAGTATTTGGGTCTATAATGGATTGTATGATTTGACATTAAGCATATTGTTTGTAGCAATCTTGATGCTGGTCGAAGATTTGGAATTCCTGTTCGTGGGACTCACTCTCACGCATTTGTCAGCTCATACATGGTACATTCTTTAGTTTGTCTGTGTAATGCCATGTAATGCTCACCTGATTCCTTAGTTTCTGTAATCTATCCTTGTTTTATTACCTTCCTTGCTCTAACAGGCCTGTTTTAAATATGATGCAGAGCTTTGATGAGATCACAGAAAGGTCTCTTCCTTATGCAAAAGGTGGCAACACTTGTGAGGACTTTGTCCATCTGACACAAAAGTGGCTTGGTCGCATGCAGGTAAAGAAAGGTGTTTATAAAAAAGTACTAAAAACTAGATTTCGAATGTTGAGGTTACAGATTTATAATTACAGGGTCAGTACTTATGTTTGTATAAAATTCTTCATCTCAAGTGCACATTTGTAAGGTCTTGTGTCAATAACTAGAGGAGTAATACATTATTTAAGCCAGTGTAGATACTTCTCTGTACAGTGGTGGTAAGATTCACCAAGTAGGCAAGAAATTCAAATGTTCTCAAGTTCATCATCCTACTTTTGGAAACTCTGCCAGTGGTGACCATTGTAGTGGACATTGTAGAAGGTGTTGAAACCCTGCTCAACCACTGCCTGAAGTGGAACCCAGGCACTTCATGAAATGTCTGCTTCAATAAGAGTAAGAAGTTTGTAAGAAATTTGGTGAAGATTTGTGTGGCCAGTTTATTGTCGTGTAGAGTAATTTTGAATAATTGGGAGATACAAATTGCTAACAGCACATCACAAGTGTGCAATGTGATGCAGGAGGTGACAGCATTGAGGGACTTCTTTCATGAGACCAATCACAGTGAACTAGCAGCTTTCACCTCTTATGCCCTTGCATTTCCTACTGCATTTCAAGCTCTTGTGGATACATATGATGTATGGATCATGAACTTGTTAACCTCCTCTCCTGTTTAAGATCTGGTCAAGAATTCTTTAAGTATTTACACCTCCAATAGTTGCAAGTGCACAAAGTTGAGGATCGTTATACTGTAATATAGTTTGACATGAAGTCTGCGATTTTACAATGCAGGTCATGAAGAGTGGTGTTCCAAATTTCTGTGCTGTAGCTCTAGCACTCCATGAACTTGGGTATTTTCTTATTTTCTCCCCTAGGGCCTGTTATATGGATAATGTTACCCCACCTTATGTGTGTCATCAGTGTTGATATACCCTTTCTTGTGAATTAGAACCAGATACAGAGATGCTTTGTTCTCACTTTCCATGTGGACAGGAGATTGAAATGAATACAGATATACCAGAGCTTCTCAAAATACTCTTTCACCATATTTAAAACGACACTGGCTCTGCAAGTTGGTGATAAGGGGAGCCCATTTGCAGATTCTTGAAGTCATGTTGTCTTGACTTATAGCAATTGATTTGATTTTGTGTGCAGCTACAAGGCACTTGGGATTAGATTGGACTCTGGTGATCTTTCGTACTTTTCCATTGAAGCCCGAAGATTTTTCCAAGCAGTGGAGAAAGAGTTCCGAGTTGAGGGATTTGGGAAATTAGTGATAGTAGCCAGTAACGACATTAATGAAGAAACTTTGGATGCTTTAAATAAACAGGTTTCTGAACATATTCTTGGCTCTTTTTCAAAGTTTCAGCTGTACATTAGAGTTATCCGCTCACTAAACCCCAGTTTAGTAGGGAGTTGGTTGCTTTGCATGCAAAGACTTTCCATGTTAGGAAAGTTTAAGGTGCATGCTTGGAATCAATGCGGAGGCTTGAATCCGGGACATTCCATATTGGTTCATTGGGTGCCAAACTCGTTTTGGCAAGGTAAGCCTTGCCAAAACGAGTTTGGCACCCAATGAACCAATATGGAATGTCCCGGATTCAAGCCTCCGCATTGATTCCAAGCATGCACCTTAAACTTTCCGAACATGGAAAGTCTTTGCATGCAAAGCAACCAACTCCCTACTAAACTGGGGTTTAGTTAGCGGATAACTCTATTGTGCACATTTAGTATCCTGGCAGTTTGACATTTTGCATATCTTATTGCTGAAGGGTGGTCAATTCTTTATAAAATTGATTTATTTTTCCACATACAACTTACAAACATAGACTTAGTGTCATTTGATTTATGACTAAGAATGAAGGAGAGGGGTATAGAAAGGAAAAACTGATCAGAAATGAAGTAATTGCTAGTAGTAAGGATTTTTCACGATTCAGTGGTTTATATAGAATCTATTTTTCTGTAATAACGTGTTCACAATCCGTTGGTACATTTTCAGTTAATGACTTTACAAATCCTCATTTCTCCTAACTATGTCTTCCTACATGTCTTGTTTGACCAAGTGTCAAATTCTGTTGTTGTGTTCCCATTTAGAGATGGATTCCTGCTATTGCAAATTGAAGGATTCCTTCTAGTGGCAGATTGTTCCTTCCAATCTTTACTTATGAACTCTTTATGCTTGGTGTTATTTACAGGGTCATGAGGTGGACGCCTTTGGCATTGGAACACATCTTGTCACGTGCTTCTCCCAACCAGCACTGGGTTGTGTATACAAACTGGTAGAAATTAGTGGCCAACCACGAATAAAATTGTCTGAAGACTTAGCCAAGGTGAGGAACCTTACTGGTTTGAAGGAAGTTGTGATTGATCTTGTCATGCTTTTAAGAAGATTCACTGTGGTTCACATTTTTACTGATTAATTGCATTTTTTGGGGGTGGCAAGGTCACAATCCCTTGCAAGAAGCAGGTCTTCAGGCTGTATGGTAAGGAAGGTGTTGCTTTGGTGGATCTCTTGATTGGACAGAACGAACCAGCTCCCAAGGTACTTGATGAGCTCTTCTGATTGGTGCGTCTATTTATTGAATATAGAAGTTTTCGTTAGGTTAAGGTAAACGAAGTCACCCTAGTTGGGCTGGGTTTGAGCAGGCCGGTGAGCGGATTTTGTGCCGGCATCCTTTCAGTGAATCAAAACGTGCATACGTTGTGCCCACTCGCGTAGAGGCTCTTTACAAGTGCTGGTGGGGTGGCAAGTCTGGTAAGTTGAGCCCAACCTTTTCCACTTCTTTCAAATATATTCCTTCAAACCCAAAGCTGGAGGATAGTGGGAGCATTGAGTTTGGTATAGTTAAGTGGGCTTGAAATTGACACTTGTACCTCTGCATCCACTTCTCCTATGATCTTAAAACACACGATTAGGACAAGATGACTAGCAAATCCAAATCAAGGCTGTCCTCATAGTTTCTGAGAGCTAGTAAGAATATCTTATTCATTATCAAAAGTAAAGATTTTCTCTTTGCAAAAGATCATATAGGTCTTCCCAATTATGTTGACAGTTGAACCCATATCAGTCAAAAAATTTGAGCTCATTGAAACATATGTCTTTATGGTGTTTGTTCTTGAATCCACCCCCAAGCACACACCACTTAAATATAGGTGTCTGATTAAGATAAGTAACCGAATTTGGCCTGCTTACCTAACATAGGATCATCGTGCCTGACATCTGTGTTACACCCGGGATTTTTGTACAGGAAAAAGGGAGCACTTACCCTCATTGGGAGAACTTAGAAAACACTGCCTGCAGCAGCTGGCTGCAATGCGCACAGATCACATGCGATCTTTAAACCCTACCCCTTACAAGGTCCTTTCTTCCTCCTCCATTGATTTTATTTCACTTCATTTTTGTTGTGTGTTCTTCATTTGTTAGGACTTGCATCTTTTTTTCTCATTTTTTAAGTTCCTTGTCTATTCTCCTGGTGGGTGAGAGCAAATTATAGGTCAACTGCAAATTTTAAGCCCCCCTTGTCAATGCAATCCTTAGGATGAGCAATTCAACACTATGCAAGAAATCTCATGGACTGATAATCCCATAGAGTCCCCCATCCCCCCACCCAATTTCGTCAGCAAAGATGTTCCAATTTCCTCTGCTCATGTAAGGGTTCTGTTCTTAATTCTTTCATTTCTGCCAAACACTGAGAAATCCTTTTAAACAGATCACTTTTACTGACTTTTTTGAGTTGTGGGTTGGGTTACAGGTGAGTGTCAGTGGGAAGCTATATGATTTCATTCACTTTTTGTGGCTCAACGAAGCTCCTGTGGGTGAACTACAGTAGTAGAACGAGTTTCAACACAGACTTCTTACAATGTAGGTTGTTTTGTGTGTCTGTAGTTGCCAATTGTTCACACACCACACCTATATATTCCTTTTCTTGATCAATGGAATCGTGGTTTATCTCGCACTTCATTCTGTGTCTTGAATGTAGAAATATTATTTTTTCCCTGTTTGTGAACTTGATTATGTAGAACTTGAATCCAGTTGAAATTCTTCACCATGTCTCAACGTATTTTTATGTGAAAGCAATGCTTGACAGTAATGAGGGACATTCTTCTGTGTTCATTTGTTTCTATTTCAATCAAAATACTGTAATATTTGTCTCCAACACCACTCTGAATAGTACTTTAGGAGTGAGTCTGGTTCATCACCAGAGTGATGGAGTGTTTATTTGTTTGGATGATAATATTTTGTAAGGCTTATTTGAAAATTTACAAAAATTTCACCATCAATTCAAAAATGTATTGAAACAAGGAATATCATGTAAAGCTGATGGAGATAGCATGACATCGCACTTGATTTGTTGCTCTAAGGTCAAAGGTTGAATTTCCCAAATTTTTGTTGGCATGGCTCCAAGATTTAGCATGTTTCCATTATTTTTTGAAAACATTACTTGAATAGTAACGAACTACACTGACTATCTCGTTTTATAGATGTGGTACTGATTCCCAAAACATGCACTATTTTGCCAAATCTCAAAATTAGTGGGAGACTGAAAATTTATTTAGAGTGATACTAAATACATGAATACATGCTCATTTACCATACATTTCAAGAAAATTAGTGCATGCTCTAAGGTGCTTTGAAGCTTGAGGTCGCAACTCTAAGAATCACTCTCGATGGTGTAGTAGCAACAACTTTAGACGACGTGAAATGGTATGGTAGCATTGCTACTCATCAAAAGCTAGCAAAAACAATGGCAAAAACACTTTGAGCATGATTTTTTGGCCCAAAATCATAGATCTTTTATTGGCACTAATTTCATGGTGTTAAGAAATTCAGTATCATCTTCATGAATTTTCCACATGCACTATTAGCCAACCCTCACTAAAGGGGATAATCAATGTAGTCTCATTAGTATGGTATCCTGAATCAATTTGAGTTTCCAAGCCAATAATGTCATAGTTCACCTATGCATTATTTGTCACAAAGCAAGGGCTTTGGATTTGTGGCAGTCATATATTGGAACCCATTAAAAATCCACACCCTAAGGTTTATGGTTGGTCATTTGAACTTAATCTCACCAAACTAATCCGGGGTCTTTGATGTGAATTTTGGGGTTCAATATGGTAAAGAACAAATTCCGAGTTGCCTAAGGGATACCCAATGTTTTCACCTTCAATCACATTGTTGCCATAAACTCCTGGCCCAAACAAAACCCATTTCTTGTACAAGGGTCTACTTTCAAATGTAGCAAATAACACCCAAGTACCTTCTTTGCACCATAACATTACTTGTTGAGTGTGAATGCACCCTTTCTTGATTACAACCCTCCAAGCTGGCCGTAGTATGCAAGGTGTAGCCCCATATAGGCCCAACAAAACCTTGTACAAGCCTACCTAGGCCCTGATAATGTTATTAGAGCCAAAAAAACCCGGCACTCTGCACCTTAACATTCTCAATTAGCAAGTGGCCTTCTGCTCCCACCGCGCATTTGCCAATTCGCAATCATGTCATACAAAAAGTACTCATCCTAATTGGTGAGGGAAAAGGGGATCGATTGGAATAAGAGGGGAATAATTCCAATAGGATTCTTGGACCCATAGTGCAATCCCCACAACTGAGTAATGTTAAGACTCCAAAAGTAGTAACATTTTCAATCTTTAATCCCTAATGTCTAAAGGGACCATAAAGTGGTCTCTCATAGACCTCAATTAGGGCTTATAGACCTAATGTTCAGATCCTTGTTCCAAGGCTTGAGGGAAGGGTTGGGGACCACTTTTTGATAATATGCTCGTTTTCGTTTAGACATCTCGAGTGGATGTTTGACAATTTTTTGAATGTACAAAAATTTATCATAATAGAAAAGTAATGCAACATATATGACTTCTTTGCATGATTTCTTTACAACCTCATGCCACCTTCCATATTCGATCAACTATGTCAAATTTCAATAGATTTATTGCATCATATAATCATCTTTTGAAGATCAATGGTTTAAACTTGGACAATGTACAACAATATTTCCTTAGCTATAATATATTAGTTGGAATTCAAGAATGGTGAAACCATGCGGTTTCAAAAAGCAAGAGAACCCTACACCAAAACACCCCATGCACCCAAGAGTGGGCCAAAAGATGACAATACACATTGAACATTCATCATCTCAAACTCAAGTGTCAAACTTGAATATCTTGTACAACACAGTTCTTCCGAGCCCAATCATCATCTCTTTGAGAAACTCTAAGTGCATTGAACTTTATGTTGAATTTTTTATGAAAACAAAATGCTCATAGCAAGGTCATCCCATGGAACAAGCAGTATGGGAAGCGAAGAACACTGCATTTTCAAGGGCCAAAAAGATACCCGCTGCATGGTGCAAGCATAAATTCCCCAACCAATGTAGATTTCAAGCTCACCCAAATCGTGAAAAACAAACCATACTCCATGCATGGATCCCTATCACAACAACGCACGAAAAGGAAATTGCACGTTTTCTTCTAAAAATGTAACACCGTATAGTGCGTCATGCTTGAAACACACTTATTAGCCAACTCACATGGAGTTTGATCCGAATACTTTATGGATATGTTGATGCTAATGCGAGTGAGAGTGCTGAAAAACAAATAACTAAAAATAGATCATGCTCCACCCCTTATTTAGAAAAGAAACAAACCACAAAAAATAAAAGAGATGAGTCACTATGATATTTGTCATATATCCGTCGCCTAAGAGATTCGAACTCTTGCGGGGAAACCCCATGTACTTAGCAGGCACACGCCTTAACCACTCGGCCAAAGCGACTCAGGATGTCTAAGTATCGCTTCTCTTTACACTTATTTGTTTTCAAACCATCTCGAGAAACCTATTTTCCCTTGGCATATGGAGGGACCCAACAGCTAAACCCTACTAAGTTAGAAGAGGCTGGAGAAACCCACGTAATTCTTGTAGGAAGAATTCCAGGCTCAAGTTCTACTTCACGTTCTTGAGATTGGACTGCAAATCTGTTGGCGCAGCAAATCTAAAACTTTAGACGCCGTTGGAACTCACACAAGCCATACCCATGCCTCGGGAAGTGTGAGATAGCTTTTGAGAACTTAAAGCACCCTAAACTGAAGAAACACACGAAGAGTTTGTGTGGGAAGGAATCTGAGTTTGCTGTCGTTGCGGCGTCTTGGGCACCGTCTTCGCCATAGCCAAGTGAGAAGATGGAGGTGGGAAGCGGTGCGCCAGCGGCGTCGCCGTCTCCGGACCCGTCCGCGTTGTGGAGGCGGGTGATGAGTGCGGAGGCAACCGCCGCCCTGGAGGAAGGGATTCGCCTGTGCTTCAACCGCTGGACGGCCTTGCAGCTCGCGGTGGAGAATGAATGGGGCGGCCGAAGCTCTCGACAGAAGGTTCAGAAGCTGCAAGCAGACGTCCTGACGTTCTTCGTGCATTCCAGAGGTGAATCTTCACACTTATATTGCAATCCTTTCCACACCGCAATGTGCACGGCTTGCAGGAGGATTTAGGGTTAAGGGTTTCGGTATTGCATAATTAGAGCAAGGCCACCCCGACCTCAACCTCACCAAAATAATTCAATACCGGATGACAACATAGGTTGGGGAAGGGCCACATTCCCACCCCGACCTTAAAACCTCAATAGGATTGAGGTTGACCTCAATACCCGAATATCTCAATATCTGATGACAATATAGGTTGAGGTCGGAGACACTCCCACCCTTACCTCTACCCCGATATCGCAATATTGGATGACAATAGAGATTGAGATTGGAATGTTCCCACCCCAACCTGAATAGCCTCCTATTCAAGCTGGAAGGGGCCATTGAGGCCGATCTCAATCCTATCGAGGTTTTGAGGTTGGTTGAGGTTGGGGTGGGAATGTCTCCAACCTCAACCTATATTGTTATCCAATATTGAGATATCGGGGCATTGAGGTTGGGGCAGGAATGCGGCACTTCCCCAACATATATTGTCATTTGGTATTGAGGTTGAGTTGCAGATTACTTGTTGAATTACTTGTTCCAGGAATTGCATGCAGTTAGGCCTTTTAAAAGCACTGATGGTAAATAATTGTGAGTTTTGCAGCGCAGAAGTATATTGATGAGCTGGAGCAGCTGTTGGATGACAACTTGATTCAGCTTCTCAACTTGGAAGCAGAGGATGAGAGCATTCAGGAGGTACTTACTCTCCAGCCAATACCTCTCGTCTTTAAAAGAAACAATTAAGCTGTATGAACTGCATTCTGGCCATCACCGATGATTATAGCCTCATGTACAATTTGCTAAGCAATTTAAGGTATTGTAGGTTGCAGAGCAATTGATGGTCCTTCATGAAGAGTGCGCCCAAGGAAATTATGAGACTGTTCTCCGCCTGCAAGCTGCTGCAAGCCTAAGCAAGCCTGCGGTTGCTGGGAGCCAGCAGGTGCACTGAGTTTTTTTCTTAATAGCCCTTAAACCTCAATATGTTCCTACTTTCAACCAAATCTTGTATCTGTAGTCACCTGCACCTATGGCCCATCAGAATTCATACAGGAGCTCGTCATTAGGTTGTGGTGTCTATTTGAAAACATGTAAAGGCAGTAATGAAGTTGCTGAAGGTTTGCCGGCATAGTCATGTCAGTAGAATCACATAACTAAAAAAGCAATTTAGTATGCCATGTTATTTTGGGTGCCAATAACTAAAATTGGTGTGCCACGTTATTTAGATTGGGCTTTGTGACTTGTATATCAACCTTGTGCTACATGACAAGTGCTGTATAACACGCTCTCTATTTGCCACCCAGGGATTGCAATGGGTCGATTGGGCCACACTAAATCAGATCTTGGGTTAAGTTTCTAATTACTTTGTTTCTGAATTCAGGTGCCAAATGAGAATGGTGATGATTCAGATAGTGATGATGATCTGACTGAAGGCGAAGATGACAGCCTTCCAACTCCCTCAGGGCAGCAAGCCATGAGTATGGATGTTGAACCTTCTGGTGTACAAACCAGGGCGGCTTCTCAAAGAGATCCAAGGGTTCAGACTTTGACAGAAGAAGAAATGGCTGATGGTTGGCAGGCAGCACCAACTAAAAGCAGGCGACGAGGTGGGTAGAGATTGTTTCAGGGAAGCCCATATTTAATTATTATCATTTTTCCTTGCAAGCAGATCTTATACCTTATTAAGGATAGCTTCTGTGTCGAACACACAGACTGCACCTAGGTTCAGTATAGCACTTCCAATACAGCCACAAGGAAATGATTTTGCAATGCAGCTCCTTGACATGCCACAGGTTCTGGACGGTGTTAAGGAGGAATCTCCGCTTCCTGAGTAAAGGAGCATTGTGGTAGCAAGTGTCAACAATCATTCTGAAAAGTGGAGCAGGAACTTCCTGCAACATCTGAATAGCAAATTGAGTTCTACAAGCAAAATGCATGGGTGTCTGCTTTCTCAAACATGCACACTGCTGCTTTTTTGTTGCTTTTTATCTGTATGCATTGAATGCCTTTGCCAATGTGCTTCATGGTGTTTATAGATGTGGCAGAGATGATTTATAGTGATCAGGCGGTTTGCATTCTTCCCTGAAATTGAATCAACTATCTTATTTCTTTATGCTACGAATGAAACTTCCATTGCCACAAACAATTTAAAACCAGAAAATCATCCAAATGCCAAACAGAGAAGCGCCAGACTCTCAAGATCTCACCAACCAACCCATACTGACTACCAAACGCCAGGCTACAACCCAAACTCATCTTGAATTGACTGAGATTGTAGTTCTGGGTGATCCTAACACCTTTCCCTGAATAGGTAAATATTCTAGCTCCCCATTTGTTCTATAACTTAGCACAACAAATCCAGAGAATCCGCCACAGTTTCTTCAAGGCAGAGCAATCATAACAGTTCGGCTGCCACACTGTACATCCCATTTTTGTGAGTGTCCACCAGACCATGACGAAGACAACATCTTGTAACCCTCAGAGCAATAAGGTATGTGCATGAATGTAGCAGTGCACAAGTAGTGTAGGAGAGTCCTTGGTATTTTGTGGCATTTCCAACTCCATTTTCACAGCAATTTTGGCCATTGGATCAGATGAGGAATTGTCTTCTCTAGTTAGCGATTTCAAATTGCTACGATTGTCATTTCAACTTTCAGAGTCATAAATGATTTGCCGAAGCTATGAGCCATGAAAGTGAAGATTATCTCTCTCTGATTGATCACACAAATAGTGATCGGGGAGATTTTTGGGCATAATCAGTTGAGATCCTAGTGTTTGCAAGTCCAACCGGTTACATGTTGACATCCTCCGGTTTTCCTTTATTAAATTGAGGTATATTCTATAAATTCCTCTAAAATGATCTGTAATTTTCCTGCAGTTTTGAACTTCAACCAGTTATTTCTCAAACTCAACCGGTTCATCTGTAACTAACTGCCGGTTCTCCCCGATCATTGCACACAAACCCTTCCAATTGTGTTGAATATTGAACCCATAGTGGTGTTTATATTTTGAGCATACATTCCAATCTCATCATAAAATTTCTCAGCTCTTTGCTGAGTGTCTGTGGATCCAGGAATTTTCCAACCATGATGCCGCTTATGTTTTGGGAAGAGCCAAGAATTCCACTTGTTTAGGTTGTCTACTATTCATGTTTATGTCAGTGTGACCGGAAATTGTGGCATGCAAGCATGACACATACAAGGTCCACTCAATTTTGTTAGCAACGGAACACCATTTTCATGGCAAGGTTGGTAGGCCCTTCCAGTCCTTAAAGAATATTTTATTCTTTGCCACCTGTCCATGTCCTGATATAGTTATTTTATTTTATATCTCCCTCCCACATGAAAAAGAGAGTTTGACTTAGATGCTTAGTAATGCTATGATCATATGTTCTTGAACATATTCTTTCTTAACTACAAACCACGCAAATATAGGTGATCAATTAAGAAAACTGACCACATAAGCTTCACATACCTTATCACTTGATGTTTGAACCACGAGCAGGTGTTCATCAACCAGACAAAAATCCAAGGCTTTGCATATCCCTTGATTGATTGGGTATGCACTTTACCTCATTCCCCTACTTCATTCTTCAAATTGGAGACCTTCTCCATCCGTTACCAAATCAAGTTCAACGATTTTGGGATTATGGTGATTATAGAGTGTGCACCCTTTAACCATGCACGTGTGCTTTAGATGCATTGTATAGGCTACGGGAAACAAAAAGGTTTAAACCCTTTAAACAAAAAGACATAAATGAGAGCTAAGAAGAGGATCATGCTAGTGGGCAAACATAACATTACTTAAGTGATGAGTTGTGTTCAACTACCTTGAATTCAAACTGAAGTAATGGGATTCCGACATCCAGAGTCTTTATTCTCGAGTGTATTGTTGGGCCCATGAACACAACTCATCAACTGAGTAATATTACAGTGTTAATATAAACATGCACAAGCACCTTCACTCTACATGTGTAAAGTTGTCAGTTGGATCATAATCATAAGGACACCTTCCCCATCCCCACCTTCCTCGTACCTCTTAAGTGAAGGAACCTCAATTGCGGACATAAAGGCCCATCCCCACCTAGCTTTACCAAATAACCAAAGTTTTTTCTAAAATCCGGGTAAAGCGCTCTCGGCTAGGGCAGAGGCACCCCAGCTATCCCGGTGCACCTACAAGAACTTGCTCTGGAGATTTTTGAGTAGGTTCTAGTTAAGTAGCTTTCACACACGTTCATTGTTTTAGCTATGAAGAAATTGACACATTGGATAGTTTTTGAAGCAAGGCCAAATGCCTTAGGTAGATGGGGCTAATGTGGACGCCTCTAGCTTTGTGGAATCATCCAGCTGATGGATTCGAGCATTGGAAGTCTAAGCATGTTAGCAATTACATATCAAGACCAAAGAATTTGAAATTATTGAAATCAAAGTTGAGGAACGTGTTGATTTAGGCTCCAAAATCAAAGATTCTCTACTTCCCAATGTGGTGTTATAAGGGGGAACTATTTCATCGTTCAATGTTGTGTAAGTGGACAACATCATTAGCGGGCTATACATGGGTCATTTGCCAATCCAAGTTTCATGCCAATATTGGTTGTGACATGTCTCTAAAGTCGTCACATGTAAGATAAAATGTTGCCGAATTATTTTTTCATTCTAGAGATCCCACAGTACAAGTTGTTTGGCACCTCACAACCACATGCCGCCTCTTTAACCTACCTACCTCATGCACAAAAATCAAGCATGTCATAGCTCGGTGGATAGCACTCCTCATTGTGGAGGATGGTGGGTGTAGTTTGACTTTTGCGAAGGTGACTAAGGGTGAGTTTCCAAGTAGGCCTCTCACCGACCATATTCTAGTGTGAATAAGGACAAACCCACCCAAATGTAGAGGGGATTTGGTGGGATAGGGTTTGTATGTGCCAACTACAGTAGCTACTCCCATTTTCTTAAATATGGGGCCCACCTACTAACCTCCTCCTCCAAGTTACCAAGGATGGAGTACTAGACCAACATTGGTTCAATTGAGTCTACAACGGGTCCTAATCATTTCAACAAGCCACCATCCAACCACATTCTAGTGGTCCATTAGAATGTGGAGGGCCGTGGATACATGCCGTTAGATTTTCATGCATCCACTAAAGAATTTATAACCTACATCGAACATCTCCGAACCTCTATTATCTAGAATCTAGTTGACAAGCGGCCTACATGGAAGCTTACCCTAACCCAAATATCATCAAGGTGGTGGCTAAATCGCCGTGTATTTTCACCCACCAAATTAAAACCGCCGATTAGGAGCCAAAAACAAGTGTCCTATTAAAGAAGCTAATTGAATTACCCACATCTACCTTATCACTCATCTACTTTACCATAGGTTTTTATTAATGAAGCTTCTCGCACCCTCATAGCCAAACCTAAGAACAACCAATCACAAGGGTCAGAGGCCACACTTTTTAAAGGTCCTAAATTCTTGCTTCCTCTCTAGGTACCGGTGGAAGTGTCGATGTTTGAGGTTTAAAACACCCACGTTTACACCATGCCATACCAGTTGCCAACTAGTCTCGGGACTAGATAACATTTATTCTTTTTAGCTTTAAGGCTAAGTCTGGATTTGCTAAAGTCAAGTGGGAAGGGAGCATAAACATAGTATACTGATGATCCAGATTAGTGCACGTTACTATTTGGAGTTACAAAGTGCTCTAACTATTTAATCAGAATGCATATTTTACGAAGCACAGTCAATCATATTCTATGAATGTCCGAACAACCTTTCGAACTCTCATTAGTAGAAGTTGAACTCTTCTTAGTAGAAAAATTGATCTCCCACTTAATAGAAATTGAACTCCTCATTAAGACATTGCACTGTCAAATATCTGAATAGTATCATGCACTAATCAGGATAATCGGCGTAGTCTGAAGTTGCAATATCAACTGAGAAGAGGCTTTTGTGCTGCGCCTTTATGCTAGCATATCTGCAAACTTGATAGACACATACTTCCAAGAGGACGACCTGTATGTGCCCATGACGTGCATTCCCCAAACTTTGCATCTGTGCACCTGCCACATCAATTTACCTTTATACCCACCATTCCGGAAAAATGGGACACGGCACCGCAGTCACCAACAGGGCTACACTGCATTTACAGATATTTTACAATACAGGACTACACTGATTTGTCCAAGTAGTGTCGGTTACCATTCGGAGTTACTTACAGCTATAATTATTTACCGACAATAATGTTTTTTACCAACTAAGTTCCACAAATTTGTTTGGTGTGTATATTAACTACTTCTGCTAAAGGGTAACCACATGACACTTGGTATGATATTACAGCAACTCATCACTACAAACGATAACCCACGGTAATTAGGTAAAACAATGTTATAGAAGTAAATTTTTTGATCATAGTTTTGGTAAATATTGAAGTGCAAGGTTTATAATAATAACATTCCAATAGAAAAAAAGTTCCCGCTTATGAATCTTACATATTGTGTAGGTCTTGTATGTACAAACAGCCACATGTCCAGGCACTCGCCGAATCTAAAAATACATCCTAGTTTCAAAACATAATACTGTATAGCCTACAACTATAGACTACCTCGACTTTGCCAGAACTACTTAATAAACTATTAAAGAATCCAGCGTCTTCTTTCCAACTGGTGTAAAAAGATCCAACCTTCTCATATGCTTCTTGTCAGCGAAAGTTAAACCACTACACCACATTCCCAGGCGGACCCAATCATTCTGGCAAACACCACCGGTTGGAATGTGCTGCAACTAAACCCGACACTTCAGGAAAACAAACCATTAGCCTCCAGTGATAATAGAACTGATCAAAAACAAGGTTATTTCAAAATAAAAATGGTCCAATGTTTCGGAGTTCACATTCCGCTTTTCTGGCAGTTATTCTCGCAATATATATTAAGGACACGACTACATGCATACTATTCACATTTAGCAATGGTACCTAACCGAATAGATATTTCAAACCAACATTTCCGCCATTAAAATAGGCGACAAAGCGCTGCCGCGGCGACATGTTAGCTAGCAATATTGTAGAATACATCGATAGGCATTGGTTTCATGATAAAATTTAAAAATTGCTTACATATTATTTGAACGGTTTATGTAGCAAAACTTCATAACACTAGATTACATACACAAATTAGTTTGGCCTATGAAGTACAAAATAACGTACTGCCCAAATTTACAAAACATGCTGACAATTATAATTTTCAACCAATGTTTTATCGATGAACGGCCACAACAAGCAATACAACAGACAAAGTACACAAGAGGTCATCGTTAACGACCCCAAAAACAACCACATGATGAGTTCAAAAGTACGCCATGCATCAGTAAAATTGAGTTTCGCCATCATACAAGTGACAGAAAAGCGATCAACGCCCAAGTTTCTCAGAACTATCCCAAGTACATATAGTACAAGTGAAAGGGGGCTTCTAGAGCAACAATGCACATTATTCTACACCTGAAACCATCGATTCACCAGGAGACCAAAATTTGAGTGCGAAGACGCCATAACAAGAACAGATCATTACGAGCTCGAGGCAAAAAAGTATCATAGAGTAGCACAGGCGGTTATCCTACTTTCGGAACAGCGAAGGATGGTACCCTTGCTCTATATGCAGGGAGCGCATACCAATCAAAACAATAACACGAAACATCAAGAACAAGAACGGCAAGTCGCCACGAACTCAAACCAGCCATGGCAGGCTGATTTGTAAGGCGGTCAAAAGTATCAGGTGGCTTCTTTTCCAGTGGAACAGTTGCAGCATCTCTCCAAACCCATAGGGTGTCATCCATCCTTCGGTATCACCAACCAATTAGCAACCAGCTCTGCGGTCCTCTTCTCTTCCCAGCGCGTCACCAAAACCAAAGCCGATGCCAATGAAAGCACTAAACTCCATGTCCAAGCTCTGTCACAAGAGCCACCAGAGGCTTCTACTACCGCCAGTGTACGAGGGTATTCTTCTAGTACTGGCTGTCGCGGTCGTTCCTCCAGCTTCCGGAACCGGAGCTTCCACGGCCGCCTCCACCGTAGCCTCCGCCGCCACCTCCTCCGTATCCTCCTCCCCGGCCTCCCCCGCCATAACCACCACTGCGGTCGCTATCGTATGACCGGCCACCGTATGACCGCTCGCCATTTCCACCGCTTCCATAGCTTCCGCCTCCTCCTCCGCCACTTCTGTAGCCTCCTCCTCCTCCTCCTCCACCACCACCGCCCTGGCGGGACTGGGCTTGGTTCACAGTGATGTTCCTGCCGTCGAGCTCCTTGCCGTTCATCTCCTTGATGGCAGAGTTCATGGCGTTCTCATCAGCAAAGGTGACGAAGCCAAACCCTCGAGATCTCCCTGTCTCGCGGTCTGAGATCACCTTGCTCTGCACAACCTCGCCGAACTGCCTGAAGGCATCCTCCAGACGGCTATCAGTTGTGGCCCAGGCAAGGCCTCCAACAAAGCACCTGTACTCTTCTCCCATGTTGATGGAGTTAAAAAACACACACGAAACCTTGAGAAAAGCTTCGAGAAAAGACACAAGCTTCACGGAACAACGAACTAAGAACCGAGTAACCAAAGTAACCGAGTAACCAAAGTAACCAAGTAACCAAGAGGCTCAGGGGAGACCCTAGAGACCTCGGAAGAGAAGAGAACCAAACGGGACCGAAGGAAGAGCACTGAGGCTGCACAGGCAGCGGTCGAGAATATGAGGAAGACGAGCAGCAAACCCTACCCCGCACCAACCGACGGTCGTTGGCTACTCTCAGCGGTCACTAGCAACTACCGCTGGTAACCTTCATTTACCCGGGCGAATATCCGGAAGTATAATAACCAAGCCTGGTGGCGTGGCATCATCTACGCTGTCGATCTCCACGACCGATCATCTTCTGGATATCCGAACCGTCGAATGTCGTGCTTGGGATCTGGGCCGTCTGTCTGTTAACGCATCCTGGTGTTGTCCTGGCCCTAAATGCACCGCCGCCGGTCGCCCGTGACTGGCTGACGGGGTGACCTGGTTCACCAGGTGGAGTCCCCTGCTAGCCGGTGAGAGTGTCTCCGCTGGGGCTCGATTCTCAAAGCGGGGCTGGGACCGGTTACCGGTGATATCGGGTGGTAACACGGGTTCCGAGAAATCTCGGCACGTGCGGCGCGGGCGCAGATTGTTCGTCGGGGGATCTATAAATTTAGAAGATAGTTTGGGGTGATCGTGGTCGTAGAATCTGACGAGTCGGATTGATCTGCCCTGTCTGCACAAATCAGCGCATTTTGAAGATTTCGACCCCCTTCCTGTCTGAATGGGATTCGTACATTCCTCATAATACAACCCACTCAAGTGCTAACCCTCTCTTTTAACTCAGGTCCGGATCTGACCCACTACAGACCCCAAATGGCGCTACTTGTGGGGCCTCTGATTAGGTGACCAGTCCGGCCCAAGTTGTGGACCAACCCAATAATCCAAGTTGTGGATTAAGAGAGCTAGCTAACATATGAGGTAGCTAACCTATATGAGAGCTAATCTATCTCACTGTCGCATCACCTAGTCAAATTTAATGTTTAAATAAAAGTTATCAAGTCCCAACTTCATAACATTATTTAGATCTATAACAGTGTTTTGTGGGACCAACAATATTTTATAGAATATTCCTCATATTTTGTCTGAATGGTGGAATATTCTATAGAATATTGTCAGTCCCACATAACAATGTTATGGATCTGAATAATGTTATGTTTTGAGCCTCAAGAAACCATTAAAATTATGGTTAACCTTCGTGGAAGTTGGATCTTCATTACTTTATGCAAAATTATTCACGGGACTTGTGCTGAGAGTTGGGTCTAGGTTCCTGCTCGACCCAACTCTCACACAAGCCCCAAGCCTCGCCTCCAAAAAGTATGGACGAGAAGTCCACTTGTATGTGATGGTTCACTCTCTCCATGATAACTTTACGTTTTCTCAACACTAAGGGTCCAACCGCACCACCTAGTTAAGAGAATTAGCTAACATATGAGTTAGTGAGGATTAGCTAACTAATATCATGGTTGTACCACCTAGCTAGGAGAATTAGCCAACAATATGAGTTAGTGAAATCATTTACCATAGATGGCTTTCTATTCCAACACAAACTAATTAATTTCCCCTCAGAAATTGCCATGTGTCATGCTCACATTTGCCACAACCCACTTGTATCCCACGTAGAAACTACATTTTTGCACATGTAAAGATGAAATAGGAAACCCTCCATGTGCAAGCTAAATGATTGCATGGCCACACATCCCAACTACCACTAACCAAAGTGTTGGCAATTTTTATGAGACTTAAGGTTGACCGACCAATAGTTTGCTCAACTTGCCCATGCTTTGAACATGACACTAATTATGATACATTTTGATTTTGTGGCCCACACCATTTGTGTTTCATTATGATTAAATTATACTATGTTATATTATATACATTTTAAGAATGTTTTAAATGTTTTAAAATCATTGTAACACTATTTATAATTTAAAATATATGTTGATTTAGGGCGGTGTGAGAAATAGTATGGTCCACATCGTAGCATAACAAAGAAAAGATAGGGAAGATGAAAGGCATGCATTCAAAGCAAAAACTTCAGCTACTCATTTGTAAAAAGTTAGTTAGCATTAGGGGTATGGATAAGGTACAATGAGTTATGGATGAGTAAATAAGCAATTGATTGGGATTTTGTTTTCGAAGTGAAATTGTCAATAAAGCATGTAATTAACTTGGAAGTCAAAAATATTACAAAACCCTCATTAGCACCGAGGTTATAATTTTTGTGACTTACCATTGAAAGGGTCTTTATCATTCTAAAATGTAACTAAAATTAGTTTTTATATTTCTAATATGTCTATTTTATGATAGTTTAATTAATACCTTCTACCTTCACAAAGTATTCATACACATACAAACTAATTAAGTGTGATTAAATGTAAATAAATGTAAAGGATTCATTAGGATGTATTAGACTTAAGTACATTTAATCACACTTTATTACTTTGAATGTGTATGAATACTTTGTGAAAGTAGAAGGTATCAACTAAACTATTATAAAATAAACATACTAAAAGTAAAACACTAATCTTAGCTATATGAATGTCAATACGGTAAGTGGCATTAATTGACGGTTTCACTTTTAAAATGAAATGCCAATCGATTGCTTATTTACTCCATGGAAGTGAACATATATATTGGATTTTGGATCTCGAAGATGAAATACATTCAATATGTGTTACATGGACAAGCGGCCTACAAGAATGCAAGGGCAATTTTATTTTTCGAAGTCGGGCGGAGCGGGCAGGGAGCATGGGCTTCATCCGGGCAGTGGAGGAGTCGTGCCCAGGGTGGGCCCAGCCTTGGGCAGATGTGATCTAGCCCAGGGCCCTAATATGTACCTAACTCTCTGAATTAGGCAATGCGGACACAATATAAGTAGGTTGAGTGGCTACTTGCTCCAACTGGAGCCTTAACCGGGATGTTTGGCTAGACCCTAAGATGTGCAAGGCTACAAGTTAACGGACTCGTCAAAGAATGCACACACATTTAAGCTTGCCACGTGTATGAACATTTGTGCACTTCAAAGCAATGGCAGCTTTTCAACACAAATGGGATGATGATTTACAATGGACGTTTGAGTCGCTTGTGGCAATTCAAAGTGAACAATTTTGTTTTTTCTTGTTTGATTAGAGGTGCCGCCTCGAATGGAATATTGTCCCGCAAGTCCCACATTGTTGATTTTTCTCCATTCAACATGCGAGTGGTGTTTTTGCTTTTTTAGATACCAACATGCATGACCAACTTACAACCACGTTTGTGCTTTTCATGACGCAAAAAGTGGATGTCCACTTTGGACCCTTATATAAAGAAGGCTTTAGTGTGATATGTGGAGCCCATAACATTACCCAGTTGATGAGTTGTGTTTAGTTGCTATGATTTCAAATTTAATATGAAGCAGTTGGATTCTGGCATCCATAGTCTTTATTTTCGAATGCACCACTGGTCCCATGAACACAACGCATCAAATGAGTAATGGTATGCCTCCTCTTCCTCAAAGTTTCGTGTGTCATTTAAAAGGCGAACCATTTCTAGAATTACTAATGGCAACTCAATTTCTTTATAATACATGGATGCATACTGCATCGAGACCTCGTTTTAGTACACATCATGACCTCTGTAATGTCACCATGTGTAATGTGAATCCCTCTTTTAATTCCCAAAACCACATGGAACAATTGTGCTCAGTTTGAATATCCCTCCTCGTTGTCACCGCTCCCTCCCATATATCCCAAATTTTGACCTTAAAAACAATCCACCAAAGAATTCAAACCACATGCTCGCACGCATCACGTTGTCATTATTGCAATGTTGACTTTGTGTTCTTCCACAATGTCACGTGCTACATTGATTCTCTATTATCATGCATCCATGTTAACACTATAGACCTCCGTAATATCATGTGCACTTTGGTTGCCACATGCATGATATTAAGGAGGTTAGAGTGTAGTTGGGTCAAGGGTGATTAACGAAGTTAGAAACCCAAGGACCCACCACCGCTAAAATGTCAAATGGATATGAGTCAACATCGTCCTCCTACCGTCTTCAATACAACAATGACAACATTCAACTCGGTGTCCAATCTTTCCGTAGGGAGAACCTTCGGAGCAAAACACGGGCTAAAGATAACGTAGTGTCTTTGGAAACTCGTCCATTGGAAAGGTGAAACCGTAGTAAACAATAACTTAGCCACCTAGTTTAAGAAAAAATTAAGATGTTTTGACTCTAGAAACACTCATAACATTGTTCAGATCCATAACATCGTTCTAAATGTGGAAAATATCATGGAATATTTGGAATATTGTCAATCCCACGGAACACTGTTATGGATCTGAATAATGTTAGATTCTAAATCAATTTGAAGGATTCATGTTGCAACAAATCGAACATGGGACTAAAACCAATTTTGCAAATTCTTGCATTGTAAATACATATGTTTACGAGAACGTTCATTGTAACCTGAACGTCATGTTGTTGTGTTGGTTTTGGGTGATCCACCAATAAAACTTTGAACCCTTGTAATATTCGCATGCAAAATATGACCAAGCCGAACTTTGGTGGACCCATGCAAAAAGTATTTTTACATGATCCAATAGTAAAATCTATGCTCCTCGCTCAAAATGAAGTCCTTTGCACCGCCCTAGGACCATCTAGAGAATCTCTCTCTCTCTTAGGCTGGCCACATCGGCCGGATGGCTGGGCCAGCCAGCCCCGTCCAGTGGGCCCCAGGGTTTGCGACGGCCAGCCAGGCCGCTAGCCGCTAGCCGCTAGGCGGGGCCTGGCCCTTGGATGGATGGTTGTAAGGCCCCTCCACTGCAGTTGTCCAACAGGGGGAAGCTACCCGGCTGGGCCATCTGGGCAACACCAACACCAACACCAACATTTTTTTCCAAATTTTAATATAAATTCTATTATATATAGAGATATTAGATGTATTAGGGTTTAGATACAAGAGATAAGAAATATTAATTTTAAGATGTAAGATATATTAGATTTAGGATTATAACATATAATATATAGGGTTTAGGGTTTAAAGATATTGTCAGTAAGTGTGAATCATTATATATATATATATATATATATATATATTATTGAGCCAAAAACCAAGATACAATTTGACTTTCCTCATTCCTACTATTAATCTACCCCGAATATCCTTAACTAATGCCGAACTAACGGGGATGATCTCTCCGTAATGTTTCCAACATGAATTTAAAATCTTCGGCCCTCTTAGCCAACCTTTCCTCAGCCTCAATTCGTTGTTGGTTCATCCTCTCTTCCACCTCAATTCGTTGTTGTACTACCCATCGGTTCATCCTCTCATCCGCCTCAATTTGTTGTTGTACTGCCCTTTCTTGTGCAAGCACGTTCATTTGAGCGATTTGTAGACTTACTTGTATCTGAGCCTCGAGTTTGGCATCCTCTTTTGCTCCATACAATAAACCAAAATTCATAAGTGCATTTGCCATATACTGCGATTCACTATCAAAAGTTTTTCGCTTCTCTCCAACTCTAGCACCAGTCACATGTTCGTCCGCTGGAGCAGTCGTGGATGGAGGATCATTTGCGGCCGTAGATGCTAGTTCCTCTGGCTCTTCCAACTCTTCATCGAAGCCCTCTGCTGCATTCACATCGACAATCATTGGCATCTGAGATGGAGTTGGAATTCCCCCTCCTCTACCTTCCATCGTTGTTTACAAACAACAACAAAACAACTACATAAAATCAATGACGATTGCAATAGAAACAAACGTGCAAAAAATTTAATCCACATAAAGTCAAATACAATTAGAGGAAAACAAATGACACAATGCGCACCCTTATATACTTGATGATTTATATATTTTTTACTTTATCTTTTAATTATAGCAATTTTAATTTTAACTTTTAGTATGTGATAGTCCAAACCCTAAATATAGTGACTTTTACTTTTGACTTCAAATTTTACTATATAGTGTATACATTTAGTAATATATATTTTAGTGAGTGCAATAGCATATAGTGTGGTCCCAATAATCTTAAACCCACTCGTCAATAATTAATAACCTACCGACATGCCAGGCAGGTTGATTTTCATGCCAGGCAGGGGCATCAAACCATGCTGGCCAAATGATGGTTTAGGGTGGACGCCAAGCTGCCACACCGGGGCAGCCGGGTGGCTTTTTCAACAGCCACCCTGGGCGGCTAGTTGGGCCCGCCTTCGACCGGTGGCCAGGCTATCTCTCTTACTCTCTCACTCTTTTTACTATATTCTCTTCATTCATCAAGGATGGGTTTACGTAGACACCAAGAAATTCGAACCCAAAAACATGGAGGAAGTTGTTACCACGTGGCCCACCACGTATTTGGGAAATGTGACATGGGTGAAGTTGAAAATGCAACACCTACTTAGGATATGATAAGACTTTTGGTGACCTACTACGGACTCGATCTTGGGAAGGGATAAAAGGAATTCATGCATCCACTACGGGAATTGGGACCAATTATTCCCGTTCCTTTATTTAGTGTTTTTGGCGAACTTGTAAGTAGTGACGGTGCACCATACCGTGCCACCTCGTTAATATTCCCTTCTTTGTTTGTCTTCATCATTGAAGCGCAATGGAGGCAGACTTTTTCAAGATTCTCCTCAAGACTTATGCTTTTTTGAAGCTACAATAAATAGTCCTTTTATAGAGTCCATGCTATTCCTCATAATGAGAATTAGTGTGGGGCACATTAATTTTCAAGCCACGCCGAATATATAGTAGAATATTAGTGTGGGCCATACTAACTGTTTTCTTACGAAATTAACGTGCGTGATTATTTTATTTTGTGATATTTTTGTTCTACAAGTAATATGCAATGTGTCGGTCGGAAGTCTTTACAAAGACTCAGGTGAAGACCCAGAGTCTCGGACCCATATTAATTCCACTTTGACTATGAAACTTAGTGTGACCCATGTTGATTTCCACCCACACTAATAGGACTATTTAGTGGAGCTTCAATTTGTTGCACAAATATGTATGTGTGTAATGAGCTATTCACTTAGGTGAATGTCAACTAACCCGATTTTGGGTGAATGACCAAACAAAGGACATGCAAACGTTCACTAACTTAGAAAAGGGATTAACCTAGAGCCACTTTACACATGGACCGAGAGTTATGATGATAATGAAAATATAAGGGCCATGGAAACTCATCCAAAGGCCATACCAAGGGAAGTAGAAATTGATGGGCTGACAATCTAATACCATGGCCATAGTAGGACTAGTGACTAGCCCACACTAGTGGGAGAGTTTCCATCTCGATAGGATGTATTGTTTTGTATGCATTGGCAAAACTACAATACATTTCAGTGAGGGAGGTTATTGTGAGTAGGACGAAAAATCCAATAGGTAGCAATAAATTTCGGAAAGAGATGCACTTTCCCTATCAAGAGGGACTCCTCCTACTACTCGTGACCAACGACTGGTCCTGGTGCGGGCATGGCATTAGTGTAAAGTGAAAGTGGACCATGTCGAGGGACCACAACATATTTTATGGACGATCCAAGATTGTACGTAGTCCGGGACCTCACCATGACAATAAAATGAATATGGGAGTCCACGAGAGTTTAATTGCTTGCCACGGTTTGTGGTTTTGCATTAGACTCACATTTAAAAAAAAATCTCATGCAGTATCATGTGGATTATGAAATATTAGCCCATTTGACATCATGTAGAATGTCATGTAGATTTTTCATTCATTCAATTTTTTTGGTCCCTCATGCCCTTAGGGTCTAAGGTAGAGATACCATAAACCGTAAACTACCCTCTACCTGTGCAATAGACTTCCGTCAGAATAGTGAAGTGCCATTTCTGAAACTGATAATTACGAGGCTGGCAACTTGATATGCGTATACAATCAGTTTAGCCAAATTTAGTCATGTTTGACTATCATCAATCACAGTGTAATGTACTCATGAGTTAACCGGTTTAGGTGATGTTTTGTGTGGAAATAAGCATTGCCATGTTCGGTTTAGGGAGAATCTAGTGAACGAGTAGGGGGTCTGACAAACTTTCCACTTTGAAAAATTGTAAATTTTGTTTACAGGGAATAAAAATATGTAACAACTTGCATTCTTCATGAATCCTTCTCTTCTATCTTGGAAAATTATCTCATGATTTTAAGACCATGTCTTCAATGTGAATCACCTTATTTTCACGGTTTATGGTATCCCTACCTTAGTGTAAAGTGAACTTCGACCATCTCCAATTTCTTGATCAATCACATAATTTGTGTATCATGGCTCAAGGGCCCTCAAGCCCGAGTGTAAAGTGGCCCGTACTGCTCATGTTTTGTTTGATTGGAACACATTGACGATTCAATTGCTTAAAGATGATAACAACTACGATGTGCTTACATAATATATTGAAATTTCTCCAAAAGTATTTGTACCCATCCCTCTTGGAGAATTTTTCTTTTTTCATTTGGGAAGGAAACCGAAGTGAATCCGTAAAGCCCAAAGAGAGTCCCTTGTTGCAATGAAGTTTTTGCATTTGTTACGTGTACCAATAAAACTAAAAAGGAAAACCCCAAAGAGGAGCTCCAAATTAGGCCACAATTGATGTGTTGATGTACTTCACAAAACCCACTAAATAGAAAACACATGAATATTGATTGTATGTGGTAAGGATGTTATTGTTTTAAGCCATAGAACGAGAATTGGTGACCTCAATTGACAATTAAAGAGTGGGAGTTGTCCGCCTCTCTATCCATGATAAAAATTTGAATTTAACTATATAAAAAATAATTGATATTCATAAGCTTGTTAGAGTGAGCCCAAGCAATATATATATAAAAGTTTTTGAGATAATTTGTTTTTCTTACCAAAAGCATCAACGTCAACATCGTAGCCAAGTTTAATGAGAAATATGAATAAACCCCTTTGTGTTGTGATGGGTGTTAATCTGTCCATGCAACTTCAAAAGGTCCCATTTTAGGTTTTAGATTTGGCACGAGCCCTTTCAACTTTAAGGTGTCAAAAACTTCTTGTGGATTGCACCATGGACGTTGGAATTGAGATAGAAAGTCGTGTGGAGGGTTACTAATTTAATGGCAATGGCCGCCGCGTACCAACCATGTTACTTCTTCGAGCATAGAATATGCCCTAAAGGACCAATTTCAAGGGAATGGATGAATGAGTTTAGGGTATATGGGTGCCCATCGTCACGATAAAAAAATCATCCAAGACCTTGTGGCCACTTATTTCATCCCAAAACCCCAAATGCTCCATAGTCCATCAAAATAATGGGGTAAGTAACTTGTCCTTGCTTCGAGAAAGCTTGTAAGAACGATGATGTCTACCTCGGGCCACAATTGTTCAAATTACCCCGCAAAACCATGCCATCTTCTTAGCAAGCAATATATAGTGAAATCGTGAAAGCAAATTGCTCACGTTTTCGGTTTGATGGAGTCAACTCTATAGGTTTAATGTGTTTATTTATTTACAAAGAGCAGTAGGTACCACGAATAGCCAATGTCCAATACGACTATGGCAAAGAGTGCATTCAACACGAGTCTCGGCTCTCAAGGTCAATAACCTTAGAACCAATTAGCTTTTGTGAATTAGTAACAAAATCCTTCCGATGTTAGCCTCAAAGTTCCTTTAGTTGATTTTTCCCAAACATATGTAATTGCGGATGAGGTAGGTCACTCATGTTGATGAACCTAAAATAGATAATCAAATAAAATGAAAACAAAAATGAATACTAGTCATGTTTAGGAAGATTTTTTATTTTTTTTGGAGACAGAAGGCCGACAGGCCAGCGCCAAAGCACAGGAGGCAGTTGACCACCTGGCAAGTTTCTGTCAAGTAGAGAGGAGATTTCATAGCCGGGAATCGAACCGCCAACCTCTTCCTTGAGATATGGGTATCTCTCCACCTCGGGGAGATCACTCCATTGTAGAGTTGAACACTACGTGCGAACAAAGTTTGCTACCCCTATATTACATGTCATAAATAATTTTAAATTTTACGATATTTTTTCTACATATACACAACCATTGATGGTATCTTTTGTATATTTTTTTGAAATTTTTAGTCATATTCATTAATTGTAGCAAATTTTTTAGTTCAATTTTGCGTCATTCTAGTTAGAAACGGTATGTTTTATTAAAAAAACAAATCATCAAATTTAGTCACCATTTTTTACTATGTAACATGTACCATTTATATCTACTCATGAAAAAAATTTGATAAAATTGTGACCCAATTTGGTGATGATTTTTACATTTTTTACATTTTTTACATCTAAAATGATCGCACGTGGTTGTTCAACTCTACAATGGAGTGATCTCCCCGAGCTCTCCACCACCATCCAGTAGTTTAGGGTCGTCTTGAACTGTTTAGGAAGAACGTTGATGGCAAGAAGGTCTTTATCCACATGAGATCGGCGAGTATTAAACCAATAACAAAGTTGTTTCTAATCATGGTGCCTAAAATTTTGGGGGTAGAATGGACTTTTCTCGCAGGAACTATGCGCAAGCTTGGTGTTTCTCAACAACGGATTGCTTGGACTTGTGTGATTTGTGTCAATTCTTGGTCCAAGGTCAGATCAATTGCATATGTTCTTTGCGGATGACATAACATTATTCATATCCATAATAGTGTTATGTGGGACTGACAATATTCTTAGATATTCCCAACATTAAGTTTGAATGTGGGGAATATCCAAGAATACTACGTGGAATACTGTCAGTCCCACGTAACATTGTTATGAATCTGAATAATGTTACGGAGGACTCCGCTTTTAACCAACATAGCCAAAGCTTACATAGAATATAAGCCCGTCAATGTGAATCACACACTATAAGATATTTTAGATCACCACCAAAAACTTACTACACATCTATCTAGATTTTATAGTCATCAATGTGAAAGCGGTTTGTATGTAGGTTACTTGCATTTAGTCCCCCCAATGGGTAGATTATCACTTGTAGGATTTGGCCATTTGGAGAAGCAAATGTGCACATGCCCAAGAATGCATTTGACAATTGTTTGCTTCATTGTATGTTATTAGGGATTCCCTCGCAACTTACACGAGGACCAATTGGAATGAATTGACCCTCAACGTGCATGACTCTTGATTCTATCGGAGCCCTTCATCCCAATGGCTCACATGAAGCTCCGACTGAATTCAACCCCATAAATGTTTGTATGTTTCAAGTAAGGGCCACTTCACACACAAGACTGAAGGCCCGTGTCCATTGCAATCTAAGAGCTCTCATTGGTCGAAAGGGCGGAGACCGTCCAAGTTCACTTCACACACGAAGGTGAAGGCCTAAAGACCCAAAGAAGACTTCATGGATGAAAAGTCTACATGGAGTCCAACATGGCATACTATGGACAAGGTTTCATGGTCTCCCGGAATTTTCGTCAAACCCACCTCTAAGAGGTGGGTCTGACGCAAATTCTGGGAGACCTTGACTTTTTTAATATTTTTTCCAGCATGACAGAAATCATAACAAATTCGGGATAGATTCCATGACATATTCCAAGACAAACAAACACCACCAAGTGATTCTCTTAAATTGATAGAGTTTGAGACATATTATATTAAACCAAATCCTCCCTTTTTTTCCACCAACAAAATATGCAATGGTCCGCAACATGGTCCACTCTCACTTCACACTATGCTTGAGGGCATATGACTCCATAAAACAACTTTCCCAACACCCATCATACGGCATTTGGATGAGAGTCAAGGGTCCTCACCGTTACAATGTCACGGCTCTTGGCTCATGTGTGAAGTGGCCCTAAGAATACCCCACCACCACCACCGCACATACTAAAAACATAACAAAAAGTTGGTGGTCAATATATTTAATCGGAATGTTGTAGGCTAGAACAAGGACTCCAAAACGCATTTTGGTACTCCCTCCGTCCCAAAATGATTGTCCTACCTCCTGGATTTTTTTTGTCCCAAAATGATTGTCCGGTTTATCTGCCCAGCTAGAAATATTTTCACGCAAAACTTTCATCATCAAGAAGTCTTTCAACACCACAACTTCGGGGGGGGGGGGGGGCGTTTTAAAGTAGTTGTTGTTTTCTATTTTAAGAGTCATACTTACAACTACTCCGTCAATGGTTAGCAGGCCTTAGGGCCACTTCACACATGAGCCAAGAGCCGTGACCTTGTAACGGTGAGGACCCTTGACTCTCATCCAAAGGCCATACCATGCGTGTTGGGAAAGCTATTTTATGTAGTCACAGGCCCTCAAGCATAGTGTGAAGTGAGGATGGACCATGTTGCGGGACCATTGCATATTTTGTTGGTGGAAAAAGAGGGGAGGATTTGGTTTAATATAATATGTCTCAAACTCTATCAATTTACTTTGTGGTGTTTGTATGTCTTGGAATCTATCCTAGAATATGCCTTGAAAATTGTCATGCTAGAAAAATATTAAAAAAATCATGGTCTCCCGGAATTTGCATTAGGCCCGCCTCCAAGAGGTGGGCCTGACACAAATTATGGGAGACCATGAAACCTTATCCATAGTCTGCCATGTAGGACTCCATGTAGACTTTTTATCCATGAAGTCTTCTTTGGGCCTTTAGGCCTTCACCTTCGTGTGTGAAGTGAATTTGGACGGTCTCCGGCCTTTTGACCAATGAGAGCTCTTAGATTGCAATGGTCACATGCCTTCAGTTTTGTTTGTGAAGTGGCCCTTAATCTCACCAAAGTTAGGAACACGGACGATCATTTTGGAACGAAGGGAGTACCATATTATCTAAAAAAAAGTGATTTGTGACTTTGAACGGACCACCCCATTGTCCTAGGACGAATGCTTGATTGGCCGATTCTTTCTGTCCACACATGACAACCAATTTCATTATATAAAACTTACGGTAGATGCCAATTGGTCGTGATTCCAATCCCCGACTTATGTAATACTTCCACATCACATTTGAAGCCACCCCATGACACTACTTGGGAAGGAGGGCCAACATTGCATCAAAATGTGTTGGACTTTGGAATCATGATCTCTTGGCATCCTAGGTTGATGTGCCTAATTCCAACATCACAAATCTTTGGACACTTATCACTTGAGTGGTATGTCGTTGGGTGGTGGATCTAAGAACGGATACCCAAAAAACAACGTGTTTAAACAACATTGGATTACGTGCTCATAACATGCTAACCGCATTAGGCTCAATAGTCAACACGATCAGGGGTCTATATGATCACTTAACAAGCAGGAGAATGCTAGCTTTGTTAATGAATAAGATGTTACTATGAGCTTCGAACAATACGAGGCAAATGGCTACATGCACGATTTGGATTTGCCAACCATTTCGCATTGATCAAGGTGTTAGTATCCTACGAGAAGTGTGTGCCAAGAGGAAAGTACCCAAATAACACACGTCTAGTTTTATCGATCTTAGTATCTTTTTTACATTTGGTTGTGGTGTGGGGTGTGTCCTGCTCGTGAAGAAGAACACCGTGGCTAGTAAGTTAGTAGAAAGACATGTGTTTGAACAAGATTGGACAACATGCTCAAAATATGTTAACCATTGTAGGCTCGACAGTCAACACGACTGGGGGACCTATATGACCCGCTTAACGGGCACGAGAATGTTCACTATGTTAATGAATAAAATATCAATACGAGCTTCGAACATTACGAGGCAATTGTCTACATGCATGGTTTGGATTTGCTAATCATCCTACACTAATTGTGTGTTTCGTATCCTACAAGAAGTGGGTGCCGACCGAAAAGTACCCAAATAACACACGTCTGCTTTAACTACTCTTATTATTTTATGCATTTTGGTTGTGGTGTGGGGTTGTGCCCTCCTTGTGAAGACCGAGAACATCATGGCCGGTAAGTTAGGGTCGTGTCAATGTCATGTCATGTTGATCCATTTGCGGGTTGTGCGGTTTTCTCGTGTTCGTTCCCGCTTCCCTAGAGAATATTTTTTTAAAGCATTGAAAAGGAACGGAAGTATGTAGGCAAATTCTTTGTGTGTGCATTGCAACTTCTCATCCATCTCAGTTGATCCAATATCGGGACACGTGTCCAATTAAACAAGCCATTTTGGGGATGGAAGGAGATTTGAAGATGACATCAGCCGAAGACTGGCGTTGAATAAAACCTTAAGCATCAAGTCATCAACTACACTAAATATCTGACTTAGTGTGGCCCACACTATCTTAATCGTCTTGCAATCAATAGGTGGCAACTATGCTTACTCAGGGTCGGTTTAGACTACGGTGAAGAAGTGCACCGGCCAGTCAAAAGTTTCAGTCTAAGACAAGGTTATTTGATGCAATGGTTGGTATGGTGGACAAGATGGAAAAAGAATTACAAAACTGTCTGAAGTTGGAGTTCTTGGAGGCCAAGTTTCTTGTTTGTGGGTTTGGGATTGCCCTAGAAACTTGACCTTCAGAGAACTCCCCTAGCAAAAAGTGTTGCCATGTTGGCAGTCATGTCAATTTTTCATCCATACCTCAAGTTCTCCACCAGAGAAGTCTTGCCCATAGCGAAAAACCCCAGCCAGAGAGGAACCCATTTCGTAGCCAATCATATTGCTCCATTCCCTTATAATTCTTGACCAATGCACTTCTTCGTCATAGTCTAAACATGCCCTTGGAGAGGGGTCATGTGATGCTTGGTGCAACATGACAAGTCATGAGGACCACTCTATTTTTAATGAACACACCAAATTCAGTGTCGCACTAAATCAAACAATTAGCATGGTCATGTCTCTATATATTAAATACAAATACAACTACATTTGAATTGTGTTGTCATCATTTATAATGATTGGATCTATAAATGAAACCCACAAATTTTATTTTTCTTATATAAATGTCCACTCTCGACAAGCTAAATGCACCCACAAGGAGGAAAGAAACGAAAAGAAAACATCATTGTCATACCGATGTGAATGTGAGCTTGTTGACCTTGTTTTTATTCAAAAGTCCCCTTGCTATATGATAGGATTTATTGCCTACCTTGCATGCAAATGATTACTATGTAGTATCACAATACATTTGCTGCAATTTATGTGAAGGAAAGCATTCCCAAAACATGTATATTTGGAAAAATTGCATGGTCAAAAACCTATATTATATGTTGGTTATGTAAAATTTAGAGCATGATGTGAATCTAAGGTTAAGTTGTTGGCGGTGTTTGATTGATGACATGTGCTAGAGTTTAATTAAGCATCGTAAATAACAATCTTAGCGATATTTAAAAAGGGGAATGTACCCTAATCGTAAGACGAGGATGTCCTGATCATTCAATTTAAGGCATGAGGACCTTGTGTGGTCACTCTTCTCAATCATACACTTAATATTTGAGTGGTATATGACAGGGCTTGTTGTTAATCACAAACACTTAACACAACAACATGTTATATGAAAACTAGAATATGTGCTCAAAATACATACACCATTCTAGGTTCGATTTGAGTGCTTAGTTGTGTTTGATAATAGACGCAATTGAGAAGTCTTCATGTAATCACTTAAATAGAAAGATATTCATGACTTTGACCTCTTATAACATTTACATCTCAAGTATGAAATTTAAAAGGACAATTGGCGTTATTCACATTTGCTTATGTAGTCGAGAGTGTTCCTGATATGTGGCAATGGTCTAAATTGATCGTGGAGTTGGAAGTGCCCATGATCGGGCCACCTCCCGGGTTGATGTTCCTATGTGGATTGCACTTGGTATTTCCTAGTTGATGGAAGTTGGTGTAAGTATTATCATTCAACACACAATCTTCCCAAAAGCTTATCCAAGGCCCTTACTATTGTGGGGAAATGGGAGCAAGTGATTGATGAACGGGCACTACACCCTAAACTCCGTAATATCAACCTCCATAATGTCACTCACTCTCTAATATCCCGAAACCCTAGGGAACGGATGTTTGTAGTTCAAATCTCACTCCTTATTGTCACATTTATCTCCCTTATATCACGAATTTTTGTCATTAATGCAAACCACCAAAGAAGTCAACCCACACCCTCGCATTGCGCCATGTGTCAATATGTGGAGTGTCACCTTCTTATTCTTATTTTTCTTCTTCTTCTCATGCCACTAGTTGAATGTTGGCGCATGCATATGCCACATCGCCCGGGAAGGCCAAGCGGAGTGGACCACACCACACCATTAAAATGTTGCACTTTGTGTTATTCCATAGTGTCACATACTACACTAATTCTATAGTATCACGCATCCATGTTAACACTACATAACTCCGTAATATCACGTGCACATTGGTTGCCACAAAGTGTGATACTACGGAGTTTAGAGTGTACCTTGCATTTCAGTAATCAACCTTGTTGGTTGCCACAAATTTCAACAAATGAACGGGGAGAACCAACCACTAGTATATTTTATTTTTTACTCTTATTTTTATTTTTATTTTGTAGGGCACAAATTGAAAAATAAATTGCAAGAAAGGAACCAAGTACAACCACCTTTGAAGAACCAATGCAAAACCAAGGGGAAATTGAGAAATAATGTCCATCCGGGGTCTAACCTTCCACGTGACGACTAAGTTGCTACATGTCACAATGAGACCTTTGACCCCCCCCCCACATTGAATCGAATTCATTAAGAACATCTTGGTAAGCAATGTCCGGGGTTTTTTCCAAGTCCGAGAGAGTCCGTTGCCGCTCAATCCTACCATAGTCTTGCAAAGTGTCCCAAATAACTTGATGTGTTTTCTCAAATGGGCCATTGAAAAGCATTAAAAACCATATCATTCCGTTGGCGTCATTTAATCCACATGAGACCACTCTTTAAGAAGAACCAAATGCGACTAAAACGCTTTAGTGTCTTGCACAAAGGCTGATCAAAGAGGCATTGCATCATTGAAAAGGATTTCCAGGGGCCAAAGTAACCTCTTTTGGCAAAAAGTTGCCACAAGATGTTAGCAGTAGACCGCCGCACTTGTTGAGCAAGTGGGCAACTGAATAACATGTGCTTCATTGATTCCGCTGACTACGAGCCACAATGAGGACAACTCTTGTCAATCTCCGCCAAAATTCTCCCACACCATTCATTCACCGCCGATGCCTTGTGGATAACCGAACAAAGAAATGCAACCTCTTTTTGTGCCTTAGCCAAATGATATTCCATCTAAGAGAAGTGGATGGGGGAATTTCATTTCGCCACTTATGTGGAATCGATTTCTTAAGAACCTCTTGGGTAGTAATCCATTTCCTCCCCATCTTGGTAGAGTAAGCAAACAAGGGAGTAACCTCCAGGCAACACCATCGTGTAGGGTCAAAGAAAAGTTGATAAAGTTTCCCAAAGAACAGGTTGAGTTGGGTCTGGGCACTTCCACATGTCAGTCTATCCACCATGACACGTGACACCCATCATGAGAAAGCCGTTGGTGGTGTCGCATTCTTAGTATCTCAATATGTTCATATAGAGAATAAGAGCCCTTCCCATGGTAATACCAAAGTATACACCTTGGTATTCCATCCTCCACCAGAGATTAAGTTGCAAAATATCCATTGTAATTGATGGAGAGGTACGCTACCGTTCTCTCGCCATCACCTTCCAAGACCGAGAAATGTGATGCCAAACTTTGGACCCACCTTTGGTAGAGAAGTAAGGGGAGAACAACCAAAGAGAGGAAGGACCCCCACAAACCGTGATAAGAATGTTGCAACTGCATAATGCGGTACCTCAATATAACTTGCAGGTTAGACTGGCCAAGAAGGAGTGCTTGAATGGTCCATTTGCTCATAAAAGCTCTCATAGGATCATCCGACGAAGTAAGACTAAGTCCACCGACTTTCTTTGGCATCGTACAATCGTTTGAGTCGCACAGTAATCAACCCTAATGGTTGCCACAAATTTCAACAAATGAACTGGTTGATTTTGAGAAATAACCGGTTGAAGTTCAAGACTTCAAGAAAATTACCAATCGTTTTAGAGAAATCTATGAAATATACTTCAAAGTAATAAAAGAAAACTGAAAGATCACAACGTGGAACCGGTTGGGCTTGGAAACACTAGGATCTTGACCGATTATGCCCAAAATCCTCCCCGGACACATGACTCAACCGTCGAATGGCCAACCTCCTCCTAACTAATTAACTACTTAACACTTCATTCGACCTAGGATATCTCAGGATCCCAGTCTAGTCAACATCGGGCCCGAGCATGCTCGAATGTACATAGGGGCTACATGTGAGCATGTGATGTGGCGGATAAACGTGGCCCCTAAATCATGAGGTCAGTTGGGCCCGCTTGGCTGCCTTTGGCAAGGCTTCTCGGACCAGGTACAAAAGCGGGCCATGGTTCATGCATCGGTCATGGTGCTCCGTGAGCTTATTACGGCCTCGCCTACTTATTAGGTCTCTCTCTCTCTCTCCTGGGCCCCAAACCAATTTCGCTAGGTACAGTGGATTAGTAAACAATTTGCCTCCTCTAATAGGTTTGGGTTAAGTTTCATGGCAATTACACTCTAACTTTCCCAATATCACGCCTATGGCAACCAAAGTACACATGATATTAAGGAGGTCTGCAGTGTGAACATGGATGCATGATAATAGAGAAATAGTGTAGCATATGACATCATGGAACATCACAAAGTCAACATTACAATAACGACAGTAAATGATAATGGTGACAACGTGATGCGTGCGAGTGTGTGGTTTGGATTTGTTTGGTGGATTCTTTTTTATGCCAAAATCCATGATATATGAAAGGCAAGTTTTACAACAAGAAGGGAGAACTTTGATCCCTAGGGTTTCAGGATATAGAGAGGGAGTGGCATTATGGAGGGTGACATTATGGAGGTTAGGGTGCATCATAGGAGTGTTTTAGGAGGGAGGGGATTACTGTATACAAGCATACCTCTCATCCATCCAACATAAAAACTTCGACCCCCTACAGTCAAGACTCTATAAGTGTTACCCCTATAAGCGTTACAACTTCATATATGTTAAGAAAATTTTACTCCCCTACAAAAACACAATTGGTAAGACTAGTGAGTGTTATGTGTTAAGTGTTATAACATGCTCAACTCCCTTCTTTGTTAATTGCACCTCTGTAAGTGTTAATTTTGAGAAAATCAAGGTAATAATATATGAGAGCATACATTTTAAACATGTAATCACATTTATCCCATATTCTTTGTTAACAATTCAAAATTGTTGGAGGCACACGGGTGTTCTTTCAATCTCTATTGAGAGGGAGATAGAGGAAGCTAGGCGCTTGGTAGAGGTTGATGAAGTTGCTACTCTACTTCATCAACTAACGTTGTTGTCATCTGATAGTGAGGTGGGTGACGTGTTGAATGCTCATGAATACCTCAATTATGAGATGGAGTTTGATTTAAACAACCCCTATGAACCTACCGATGAGGAGTTTTTGGATATGTATTCCTCATAACATCAAGAAATTGATGTTGATGAGGTTATCGTTGATGTGGTAGAAGAAATTGTAGGATTGAGTGTTGCTGAGCGTTCTCTAGAGACTTTGAAGAAATACTTTGAACAAAGACCAAATGATACCCTATCACACATCATGAGCATTCAAGGGACTGCAAAAGGAAGTTTCATCTCATCATTTGGAAGCTTCTCATCAAACTACTATAGACTTTTTTTTTCGGTTAGTTTAGTTGGAAGAATCTCGTCAAGTTACTACTATATAGATTATTTCTTTCAATTAGTTTAGTTGAATTATGTATTATCATTTGTACTTTTATTTTTATTTTTATAAAACGTTATGTTCTTCATTTTCAGAAATTTTAAGTGTTATTTCTATAAATGTTATTAATCATCGGTATGAATTCTATAAGTGTTACTTGTTATAATTCTATATATGTTATTTTTTTGCTACTCCCGACATGTAACATTTATAGAATCTGGACTGTATAGGTTTGTAGTCAATTCATCTCAAGTGACTTGGATTAGACAAATTCGGGGTCTTTAAAGACACATTGACTTTAAAAAATAGCTTCCGAGCAACCGCTATCCAGGGCTTGTATGTTGGATGAATGAGGGGCACACTCGCATGCAATCTCTCTCTCTAACATTTGATAACATGGACATATTTTATTTAATAGAACTACCCTCAAATCAAGAGATGCTCTCCATTTAGTTTGGTGGGATCCAATTGAAATCCGTAACAAAACCAAACACACACACATACATTTGAGAGGGATAAGCATAAATTGCATCACCCATGGTACATTGGTTGTCACGAAATGGAATCCCATTGGTTTGTGGTTGAATTTTTCCCTATCGGATATGCGTGGGGGGAGTGGGGGAGTCAACTCAAAGAGCAAGACATTTTGCATGTGGCCATTTTGTGGACATTGTCATCTCCGCTAGCAAGTTTGGCCATTAGATCGGATTGAGAATCACCTCCTACAATTAGTATCATCAATGCAAACTTCATAATCATGGTTGAGATACAAAAGCTACAAGAGGTCAATGTACGTACTCTCTATGTATTTGAGTGATCGTATAAGCCCTCCTAGTTCTCTTAATTATTGAATCTACAATGGCTAACATGTCCAATATCATTATAGCATGTCTATCGTTCTAATTATGAGAGAGGTCATCCACCGGAAAGGTCAAAACGTTGTAAACTATCATACGAATTGGGGATGCATATTTTAGATACTTTAATTTTGAAAGTAGCATTAGAGACCCCAAATTAGTCCAGTAGGATTTCATTAGATTGAATCGGTCCTCAACTTGTAGGGGACTTGTTGTGAGAGAGGGAATTGTTGCATACGAGTGTACCTCTCATTCAGCCAACATAAAACACTTAACCCCCCACCCCACCCCATCCCTATAGGTTTGGGGCCGAGCCGTCTCATATGACTCGGACTAGATAACTGCATAATATTTGAAGTTGATGTTGGTGTTTGATTAACTAATACACAATAATATATAGATTACATGCTACTTTATAGTTTCTACTTTGGTTGAATGAGAAATGCACTCGTATGTGATAGTTCCCTCTCTTTGACTAGATTTTACTAGAGCCCCTCATCCACAATGGATGAGTTTACATAGACGCCACAAAGCCCCAAGCCGACTTAGAAGACTGACCGCACAAGCCCCCAACAAACCCACCTTGACTGTGCTTAGACTTTCATTTTCTTCCACCCCATAATGACCCCCTTCATACTAGGGCTGGCACCACGCGGTTTTTTACAGTTGGGCTTTTCATAGTTTTGTTAAAAAAACCCAATCATCTAAGGTCTGGCAAAATCCGGTTTTATTCGGTTTTATTCAGGTTTTTTGCATTAAATCCAAAAACCTAATGCATCGGCTGGAAAAAGTTGGGGTTTTTCCATCCTTGATGATAACTGCCGGTTGGAATACACATGACATCAACTAGAATAAAACCATGGTTTTATTTGCAAACATAAGGTTTTTTGTATTAAAACCAAAAACCCAATGCATCGGCCGGAAAAAGTTGGGGTTTTCCACCCTTGCTTCATACACGATGGATGAGTTTACATGGACACCACAAAGCCGAGCCGATTAAGAAGACTTGGCCACAAAGGCCCACCGCCACTAGCCTTGGCAAGCGGCCGTGGCCGTGCCAAGCTTAACTTATTATATAGAGTTCCATAATTCGTCGGCCACTGTACTGAACGGTCAATAGTAGTAAAGAATCGGCTCCGCTTTATTAACATACTAGTAGCCAAAACTAGAATTTCCCCGCGACTCATGCATCACTAGAAGGTAGGGAATCATGTAATCCTTGTGGAGGCCCGGTGGGGCCCGGTGGGGCCCGGGCCCACTATGTCGGAGAGGTGTACGAGTGCTTGGAGCCCTACGCTAGCTAGCTACGGGGCCCGCCCGGCGGGCCCGGATGGGATTGGCGCTCGACATGCAATGGAGGAGTCCGCCGGGGCCGATATTTTGGGAGATTCCCGGGACAAGCGGATGAATGACGGGGGGAGGGGACAAAGGAAGGTCCCCCCGGTACTCTGTCTGTAAGTTACATCCACCGTGACAAATAATGTCGGGTCATCATCATCATTTGGTTCCATGCGTGATGTCCCAAACCTCGGGATTTGGTGACTGCCGAGATGTACGCGGCGTGTGGATTTTGAAGGTCATGATAGTGGGGGAGAATCTACACGTCGGGAGCATTTTGGTTTCATGCATGTTTCGAAACCCGTAGAATGCCGCCAAATGTACGTGTGTTGGTGGTTATGCGAGATGTGGAAGTGGGGTGGGGATCGTTTAGGACGGGTATGGGCACGGTTCTTAAGTGATGGGGTTTGTTGGTCACTTATTGTTATGACGACTGGGACGCCGTCCTTTGTTCAAGCATGCAAAATCTACATGAAATCTTGCATGGGATTACATAGTGGATAATGCAAACCAGGATTGGTGGGGGGTTGGGGGAAATGACTACACTGTTTTTTGCATTTAGTGTTGTAAACAGTAATTACGAACCACAACACTAAATGCCATGTTCAGATTTTTACATGTCCACAATTAGTGTTATAATACTTTTTATGTTTTTTGTTTTGTTGCCACATGGTTGCACCATCTCCACTACTAGAAGGTGGCAGCATAAGAAACATTATTTGTCGAGTGGTTGGTCAAGAATGTTGCAGGTAAATGACTAGTAACAACATTAAATGCCACACAACACTAAATGCAAAAAACAGTGTAGTTCCCACGTATTTGAAATCGTTGGACAGGACGGATCGGAAGTTCACAATCAATTATTATTGTTCATTAAGTGGATAGCAGTAAGATAGAAATACCATAACCCGTGAAAATAAGCTGATTCAGCTAGAACGAGTGGCTTGAAATTTTGTGCAATATTTTTCAAAGATGGAGAAGAGGAAATGATGAGGAATGCAAGTTGTTTCGTAATTTCATTCCTTGTAAATAATTAGTTACATATTTTCAAAGAGGCAGGTAAGTCACACCCCCTACTTGTACAATAGAGTCTCCCTAACCTAAACATCAAAATATTCTACTCCGCATACAAAGACACGCAAAACGGTTAACTTAATGGCACCCAAAAGTGATCGCAAGTGGTGTGAAACAACACCTATCCGGCCAATCATTGCATCCCATCTAGCAGTGCATCCTTTTCGGGCCACCACTTTTCCAATTAGCCATTTTGAAGAACCACTCTGCCCCTAGTCTAGTGCACAACTAGTGGTCATTAACCGCTTTAGGTATTTCTACCTTAGGTGGCATTCGGTATCACTTGGTTTTTTTATAGGCACCTAATTGTTTATAATATCCATGTTTTTATTGTCCATTATGAAAAAACTTAGGGTGGATTTACATTACGATCTAAGTTCAAGAATCTCAGGGCCACTTCACACACGAGCCAAGAGCCGTGACCATGAAGTTGTGGGAGCCCAAAAGAGAGTGTCCAAATGCCGTCCCGACACACCTCCAAAATCATGTAGCGTGGTCAAGGACCCTCAAGTGTAGTGTGAAGCCATATGTGACCGGCCCCTCAACCAAATGCTATTTCAATGAATTTCTATTCATGTGGGTCCTCACACATGATAAAATAGAATAAATCAATGGTTGTGAGCGTTCAGAGTGCCATGGTCTCCCGGTTTTGTGTTAGGCCTACCTCCAAGAGGTGGTTTTTAAAAATAGTCCAAGTGACCATGAAACATGATCCATTAGATGCCATGTAGGAATCCATGTAGACTCTACATCCATCTTGCATTCACACACTCCGTTGGTCCCTCAAGCGTAGTGTGAAGCAAACTTGGACCGGCTCCACCTTGTCCACCAATGAGAGTGCTTGAAGTGCAATGGTCACGGGCTCTCAGTCTCATGTGTGAAGTGGCCCTCAGGATCCCAATCACCCTATTTGACTGAACCTTAGTTTCTCGCTCAAGGTTGGACCCAAGCTTGAATACGAGTTTCTCAAATTAGGATGAGTCTTTGTGTGAGTGGTGACTGATGAGGCGGGGAAAGTAGTTGGTGCCACACTATCGACACTGCATTGTTACTTTATTTTGGACTCGTGTTCTTAGTGTAAACTCCATGGGTCTAAACTTTTGCTCTTGACCAATAGGATCAATCAAATTTGATGATTTGGGTCTTTTACCCTAGTGTAAACACACCCTTCGAAGCTTTCCCACATCGTGAAGCTTTGCCATCAACTGAGGTTGAATAATGCACCCTACAACACCCACAAAGGGATGGAAGCCTTCATGTGTTGCATATGAGCATGCTTTCCACCCATCATTCAAATTATAAACATACCCCACATGGATTTGTGGTCAATTCCTTTCCTTTTTGTTTTTTTGTATACTAATTCCGGGCCTTTGAAGTTGTTCATGTGTCAAATTATCCTAACTTTAAATGCTCAAGAAGCCCAAATGTGCCCAAATGTGTGTGTGTTTTGTGGGTTTTGTTGATTGAATTCAATCTATATTTGTTGACATTCTAGACCTTGGGGTTTTCTCAAACTTTCACCGGTTGGGGTTTCAATGGTATTTTGTTTCTCCAACTAATTGGTCTAGGGGGGTTAGGATGTGAACCATTGGGGGGGGGCATATCTCCCTCTCATTTTGAAATTTATGCACCAATTTTTGTTCCACTTTGTTTCATGTTATCCATGCCACATCTACTGTTGAAGTCTTAATTATTGTTGATATGACAATGTCCAATTGCCATAGCAAGGGCCCTCCAAAATATTTGGGGAGTTAAAGGTTGCTTATGATTTTTATTCTAACCACCTTGCTAAATGGTGTATTACTAAAATAAAATAACTTTAAAAAGCACGAATCTCAATAAGATATTAGATGAAAAAATCTTCCTTATTTTGACACCTCATCACATAAACCTTACAATATTTTAGCTAGAGATACTTGGACGGCTTGAAATTTGCATGATACTTACACATTGTAAACATCTATATGGTTGTATTTGGTGATAAAGTTCGTGGAGAGAAAAAAGATAGAAATTTAGCTATTGATTGAGTGACCTTCAAGGCCATGTTGGCGTGGCCAATATGTAGGCATTTAGGGAACCTTAGAACATGAAACTCATACCTGCATATTACATCACAACATTGTGAATGTTGATTGAAGAGTATTGTCTCATGCAATAATTCCCTCTTGTTGTCCCATGGCAATACATTGTTTAATCCATGTGAGTATGTAACAACATTTTTATTTGATTATAAGAGATTCTATCTTCTAATATCACACTTGTCTGTACATAGAAATGATGCCAACCTTGAGTTGACATGAATGAGAGATGCTTCATCATTGATTATAATCACAAACTCAAATGTGAACCAATAGATCTTACAATTGTATAAATCTTTGTGATTGAGAACCCACTCGTCATTAATATTGCTACACCTTTTGGTGGTGGGTAAATTTTAGTACCAATCGTACATATTATTTGTAGCAACTATCCGACCTAACTTTCATGATGATTGTTGATTGTTAATGAAAGAGAAACAAAGCATAACTTGATGTTATCGCCGGCATGGATTGTGGTGTTGCTTCATTTATGGGTGGGTCTTATTTTATTTGTGATATCGGCATTACAAAAATAAGAGGGAGCTCAAAGATAAGTACTCAAGGCCAGTTTATACCAGTGACCAATGACTATGACCATCGATTTTTGAAATTTCTCATTGGTCGAGAAATGACTGGAAGTCCCATTTTGTTTTAAACCCGGTCGCACGGGGGTTTCACTCCATGGTCAAGTTGAACACCGCGTGTGGCCAAAAAAATAATACTTTTGGTAAGTTGTATCACCAAAATGGGTCAAAATTTTATCAATTTTTTTTCATGGGTAGATATAGATGGTATCTATTACATAGTAAAAAATGGTAACCAAGTTTGATGATTTGTTTTTTTAATAAAACATACAGTTTCTAACTAGGATGACACAGAATTGAACTAAAATAATTACTACAAAAATGAAGATGACTAAAAATTTCAAAAAAATATACAAAAGATATTATCAATGGTTATGTATATGCAGAAAAAAATCTCATAATTTTTAAATTTATCTATTCCATGTAATATAGGGGTAGCAAACTTTGGCCGCACGTGGTGTTCAACTTGACATGGAGTGAACCCCCCGTGCCCGGTCGCCTAAAATAGAATTAACCATGACCAATGACTATGACCATCGATTTTTGAAATCTCTCATTGGTCGAGAAACGACTGGAAGTCCCATTTTGTTTTAAACAAGGTCACCTAAAATAGAAGTAACCATGGGTGAGGATGTCAAAAAATGAAAGAGAAGTGACATGAAAGTGATTTGGAACTTACATGTCTAGAGATGGATGATGTATGGTGGTCACCGTGATTTTGTGACGAGATAACTCAAATAGATTTTCTTAGTATAAAAGAGGGGTGACCATGTCATAAGAAATGTTTTGTATAAAACATATTTATAGATATACAAGTTTTAGTCCTTTTATTCTAAATGTTTCTTTATTTGTTATGTACATTAAAAATAACACAACCCCGTCTAGTGTATAACATGTGGCCAAGGCTTTAATAATGTGATGTGAATTTCTCTTGGACATGGTCACCGGACCCGCCAATCATGACCATGATAAATCTTAAATGATGAATTAATATGTCTCACAATCAATGTAAAAAAGGCCCTTAACACATCTTTCAAAGGTGATCATCTGGAACATGCAAATGACAAGTCAACTTACACCGATTTGGGCGAACCAACCCATACACTGGTTCCTTGTTGGATGCCTAAACCCTTGCCTCCAGGGAACCAATGTACGGGTTGTTTCGCCCCATCCACTTACACCCATGTGTTCCAATGGCAAGCCCCCATACATTCACTCGGTCGGGGATAGAAAAGTTATTCATTCATTTACTTTAACAATGACTTAGTGGGATGTGACAATAAGGTGTTTCAAAAAAATGAGTTGTTGGGGAGGACACACACCTCAGCACTATTCCAACCTTAGGCAACGTAGACTTAGGGCCGGTTCACATGGGGCTCCAAGTCCCACTCATGTTAGCAAGTCCCAACATAGAGGCAAAGTCCCAACTTTTCAGCCTCAAGCAACTGTTAAAATATGGTTAATTATCATTAAAGTCGGATCTTGATTATTTTATGCCAAACTATTAATGGGACTTGTGTTGAGAGTTGGGTCCAGCTTTATGCCCAACCCAACTCTCAACACAAGTCCCAAGCCTCACCTCCAAAAAATGTTGCCATGTCGGCGTCCATGTCATACTTGGGACTTAGGACTTGGGACCATGTGTGAAGTCGTAAGTTTCAACTCCCATGCTCTCAACGGCTAAGATTGCACGGATTGACCTCAAGTGACTTGGGACCCAATGTGAACTGGCCCTTAGTGCTCCCATGGGATCCTTGGTTTGGCCTTAGATTTAAGCCTATGTGTCTTATTGTTTACCTAACCACCAAGTAACCATCCATCCATTGTAAACATCAATGTTTGGTGGGTGCTCGTTGATTGGAATTTGCAAAAGTGTTACCGTAACACCATAGCAGGTTCGCCACCTGGCGAACGAATATTTAATTTTTTTGAAAAAATAAGGTTCGCCTCTCAAAAATTGAATTTCTCAATTTTCGTTTTTTAGCAAAAAATAAGTAAAAATGACCCTAAATAGCTTAGAAATAGAAAAATATTTCAAAAACTAATTTATTCTATTTTCGTTTTTTTGTCTTCAGAATTTTCTAATTTGTACGTTTTTTATTTTTAGAATTATTTTAGGACGAACCTGCTATGGTACTACGGTAGTAACCTTAATTTGCTTCGCTACATGATGCACATCACATATCAAACAATTCACTTTATTTCATAGTATTACATAGTAGAGGATAACCACGCTAATTATCCCATTTAGTGTGTGTTGCTATTTGGACTTACACAATGCACTAACGTCTTACTCATGAGTCCAATAGACATTATAAAACACAAATGACTTTGCTTGTTATAGCATTGCATATCTCCGAGTAGTAACAAACACTAATTTGGATAATCAGTGTAATGATAAGACTATATGACCTTGTAGTGTTTCCAAAATTTCAATCATTAACTCCTTGTACTATAACACCACGTGTGGCAAGGCAAAGGATTTGTGGTAACTTTGCAAGTGGAAGGTGAATATATTGGGAATCCCTTGTTGTTCATAATTATTTTCATGCAATTTGATCCTATAATTAGCATAAGAGGCTTTGAATCAATGTAGCAATGTCAAGTTGGAATTAATAAGCCGTAACCGATAGGGGCAAGTTTTTATTGGATCCCTTTACATGATTGACAGTGGTCTTATATCGTGTTGTAAAATATGTGCCATGTTGTGGGCATTTATAGCTCCACTTGCATGTACGATTGTTGGACCCACTTAGAACTTTTCTCATACACTTAGCCATTGCATATCATGAGGATTGCCGCCTCAAGTTTCCTACTTAGAACAAAGATACAAGAACTACAAGAGTTCAAAGTGAAGATTCTTGTGCTTTTTAAAGGTTCACATAGTTCCCTCTTGACTGCACCTATAATCATGTCTATTTTTATAGCACGAGATCCAATATCATGTAACACATGTTGATTGTCGTCCATTCTTAGAGCGTTCCCTCTGGTCCTCCAAGACCAGTCATACTAAGGGGGTTCGAAACCAATGATTGGAGAGCTCAGTGTGGTGTTGGTCCCAATTGTGGTTTTTATCTCCCAATGGTATTTGTTGACCGACATGAGTGTTTGGCAATATGTGCCGAGTGACCACCTTCCTTTGGCTAGGAGCGCCAACGTGCATGCTAGTTATTTCCAAAGCATGCAACAATACCAAAGTTGGGCCAGACCATCATTTGGCACACAAAAACTATGAAAAATATCATAGATTCACCTCCTTGTTGCCAACGTTAGGATGCTCTCAGGGGACATGTCAATACTGAACCTGGGAACCAATTGTGATTGGCGTTTGAGCACCCAGTGGGAACGCATTAACTATGAGCCTTGCCATATACGTTCAAATATTGACATATGCTTAAAGGAGAGTGACCATATACATTATTATACCGAAGGAAATGTGAAGATTGTGTTGTGTTGAGCTCATTCCTTTACATTTAGACTAAGGGCCACTTCACACATGAGAGTGAGAGCCCGTGACCATTACACTTCAAGCACTCTCATTGGTGGAAAAGGCAGAGCTGGTCCAAGTTTGCTTCACACACACTTGAGGGACCAACAGAGTATTTGAATGCGAGAGGGATGTAAAGTCCACATGGATTCCTACATGGCATCAAATGGATCATGTTTCATGGTCACTTGCACTATTTTCAAAAACCATCTCTTGGAGGTAGGCCTAACACAAAACCGGGAGACCATGGCACTCCGAATGCTCACAACCATTGATTTATTCTATTTTATCATGTGTGAGGACCTTCATGAATAGAATCCATTGAAATAGCGTTTGGTTGAGGGCCTGGTCACATATGACTTCACACTACACTTGGGGACCCGTGACCACATTACATGATTTTGGAGGTGTCTTGAGACGGCCTTTGGACACTTTCTTTTAGGCTCTCTCAATTTCATGGTCACGGCTCTTGGCTCGTGTGTGAAGTGGCCCTTATTATACCGAAGGAAATGTGAAGATTGTGTTGTGTTGATCTCTTGCCTTTACATTTAGACTAAGTTAGGTCCCAAGATAGACGAACAAAGACATCGTACACACACACCATGCGTCTCACTGCCTGACACTTTTTGTGATGGCCCAAGGTGACACGGACTGGGAATTGTAAGGCAACCACATGCTTTCTATGTTATTGTGCATTCTTTTGTCACTTGGTTCTTGTACAGTCACCACTGCAAATTGATAAGAACCTCCATTTAACAGGCTCACTACACTGTTCATGGTATTTTGTGTCACGGACACTATTGACAAACAACATAACATTATTCAGATCCATAGCAGTGTTCTATGGGACTGACAGTATTCTGCGGAATATTCCCTGATATCAGTCTGAATGTGGGAAATATTAGGGAATATTCCGCAGAATACTGTCAGTCCCATAGAACATTGCTATGGATCTGAATAATGTTATGAACCTAAACTAGATGCTTAGAGGTTTCAAAGTGTCACCGATTGTCACATGATATTATTCGTCCAAGTGGTCGGAGACGACCCTAAACTATTGGATGATGGTGGCGAGATACCCAAATTTCAAGGAAGAGGTTGGCGGTTCGATTCCTGGCTATGAAATCTCCTCTCTACTTGACAAAAACTTGCCAGGTGGTCAACTGCCTCATGTGCTTTGGTGCTGGCCTATCGGCCTTTTGTTTCAAAAGAAAAAGAAAAGATATTATTTATCTAAAGAAGTAGCCTTCTGAAGTGAAGAAATCTTTACAACCTGATATTTGGTGTAGCACATTGGGATACTTGAGATGACAGTTTTGCATTTTAGTATGCGAGGGGAACTTATTACTGAGCATACTCGTAGCAAGTGTCACGTGTTTATATTTTTAGTATGTAAGAGGAAGATATTCTTGATCATGCAAATGTCGAGTGTCATTTGTGTACACTTTTGGTCAACTTGTAGACCGTTGTGTAACATAGGCATACACCTCATAACACTATTGAAAATACTCATGCGAAGATATTGGTCAGCGCACGTGAACACCAAGTGTCATGGGGTGACACTACTAATAAAGTTGTTGGTCATTAGTGTAACCTAGCATATGCCTCAAAATAGGGTAAGTGACACTATTACGCATGTGATACTAAATTTCATAAACAATGTAACGTGAATAACACTAATTTGTCACTATTGTAATATTAGTTGTAACATTAGACCAAAATAAATGTAGAGAATGACTCACTACAATAAAGTAGCGATAAATTATACTTACACAACTCCACATCCCTACACATGTCAGTAAGTGAAATTGATGTTGGTCTCCATAAACTAGAATCGTAAGTCAACACAATAAGTTGCACTCGTCAGAACGACACATGAATGAGCCTATTTAGTGTTATATATATATAGATAGATAGAGTCCTCCACATTGACATTCAATTTGAATGTGGGGAATCCGGGAATACTACGTGGGATATTCTTAGTCCCACAGAACAAGCGTGTGTATCTGAATAATGTTATGCATGCACTCAAGGGACTTTCTTATTTAGTCATTGAGAAGTAGATACAGAATGTTGATGTCACCTTGGTGTTGTCTTCTCTTAAGTAGGTGGTATATTTTATGTGGATTCATGGCCAGACCTTTAGTTTTCCTCTTTTATGTTACAAGGTGGAAAGGGTGGCAAGTCTATCCAAGATTGATATTCTTGAAGAAAAAAATTATGTCATAGATTTTCGCTACGGGGACCACGTGATTTTTGCTACACCGTTTATGGTATTTAGTGACACGTACACATTTTGCGAAGGGCCTAAACTAGGTGCATAGAGGTCTCAAAGTGTCACGCCCGCTAATTGTCAATATGATTCCAATTGTCAACATACAACAAATAATTTCTTTAAGTGAAAAAAAATCTTACAAGGTGAATTCACAATAACACGAGCCAACCCCGCCAAGTTATAACGACTCTTGATGAGTGCTTAGAAAAAAATATCTTCAATTTATGTAGATATTAGAAAAATTTAAGGACATTTTGCGACATATTTTGAACATTTTAGCACATTTTAGTCGTTATTAAGGACTGGTTACGACCATATTTTAGTCCTTTTGGAGTACCAATAACTTCCCAAACATCGTCAAACTTTAGTATATTGTATAATGACATATATTATATGTAGTTACTAATTTGTATTGCATTATCAATTCATATGATAAGATTATTGCTTAACAATCCGTTAAATTAACCACTGGTTACAGTTTCTGTGGGTCGTGTTATTGTGAATGCACCCTACACTATGATATTTAGAGCAGTACATTGGGATACGTCATATGATAGTCTTACATTTTAGGATGCAAAGGGAAGATATTTTTGAGCGTACAATGGCAAGTGTCATGTGTTTACATTTTAGTATGCAAAAAGGAAGATATTCTTGAGCATACTAATGGCAAGCGTCATTTGTGTACACTTTAGTCAACTTGTAGACCATTATGTAACATAGGTATGCACACATAAAACTATTGAACATGCTCATGCCAAGTGTCATGAGGTGACAATTATGGTGAAGTTGTTAATGATGAATGCAACCTAGCATACGCCTCAAGATAGGTAAGTTATGCATGTGACACTATAGTAGAGGTGGCTATTCCCGACCAAGACCCCATCGGCAATCTATAGGGTACCGGATTTTCGATAAGGTTGGGATTGAATTTTGATCAAGTCGGAACCAATGGTCTGAATAAATGACACATATCTTGGTTTTGAGTACTAAAGTGAGGAGGAAAGAGTGGTTAAAATGAGCAGTTATGGAAGACTCTAGACATTGGTAATATGTTTGGGCCACCTTTTGGCTTCAAAAACTCACAATAATTCCAGTTTAAGAAATAATAATTCCAAACAAATTGTAGTCCTCTTGATTTCTATCTTCCTACACAAGAAAAAATTGCACTACCTTATACTTCTCTAGATGTAGTGGAGAATCTACTAGTGATCGGATTTGGACGCCTCTCCTCTAAATACCATAAACGGTGTAGTCCTCTTTCACTAGGTTGGTCTACGATCTATGAAGGTGGCAGACTCTACATCCACATTTACATAATTTATGACCATGTAGTGGACAAGATTCAAGACCATGTGAATCTTGTAGAGCCTTGACGATATCACGATTCCCTAAATATCCATCCATCCATCCATTTGTATATGCATATATATAAACATTACCAACTATGAATAAGGAGGCTCTTAAGAAAGCAAGTGACCACTTTTTGGTCACTCTACTCTTTAGAGGTTAAAGTACCCATAGTGAAATGATGTCAAATTGAAGAGAGGTACGACAACTTTCAAGAAGTCATCGTGGAAAACGAAACCTTGTCACCAAAAGCTCTAGGTAGGGGTTGCTGAATGGACATCGCATATGTATGTGTGTGTGTATATATATGCCCATAACATTACTCAACACCTTGGATGTGTTCCATAAGACCATGTATTGGATGGGCATAATTCTCCTTTTGTTCCGGGATTTTTGTTTTGTTTTGGTGTGTGGAGAGGGGGGGGGGGAGACTTATCATGTGTATTTTGAAGTTGTTGATATACAACTGGTTTTTGAGAAGTTTTTAACTCCAATCTCTTTCTTTGGGAAGTAAGTATCGTCTAGTTACTCAATCTTGTTACGTTCCTTGGATAGATAGTGTCGCGTATCTCTCCGTGAGGAGTGCCCGAACACCATGGGCACAAGGGAGACTTATCATGTGTATTTTGAAGTTGTTGATACACAACTGGTTTTTAGAAGTTTTTAATTCCAATCTCTTTCTTTGGGAAGTAAGTATCGTCTAGTTACTCAGTCTTGTTACGTTCCTTGGATAGATAGTGTCGCGTATCTCTCCGTGAGGAGTGCCCGAACACCATGGGCACAAGGGGGACCCCGGAGTGACACCCGGGACTTGTGGTGCCGTTGGTGAGAGGGCCCAAGTGATCCTAGTGTGGGTGAGGGCCCCGGGCGTTGGGAACGTCTCCCACCCATGGAGACTAAGAGGCATGAGGGTAAGGCCATAAGCTATACGTAGCTTATGGCATGCCGATTTAGAATGCTCAAGAACACCTCAATCGGAGGTGTGAGCTAGGAGATATGGCAATTTGAGTGGGGCGTTGTCTCGGGACATCGCCCTGGTACAGCAGTGGCCTGGGATTGACTCCTGAGACTGCAAAGCTTTGAACAAGCATAACTTTCTCAATACTTGCCCGTATGGGGCAAGTGAGTAGTCCATCAGCATCTACGTGAAATGTAGATGATGATGGAGTGGTCGATTGTTAACATCAGAGTTCATATGAAGAAGTTATGGGGTTCTGAAGCTGCTGGGGGCTTCCAGCTCCAACGGCTAAGGAAAAATGCCTACTTGGCCCCAAGTGTTGGGAGAGAGACAAAAGGTTACTTGACGGTGGGGTAGGGGCCCTGCCTAGCGTCCTAAAGGCTTATATGGATGAGGTGGTGTGGCCGAATCCACCCGAGGTCGAACAACACGACCTCCATGGGCATTGGCCCAACGTAAGGGCATAGTTGCCTAGTATGGCTCGGGTTGTTGTAGTGTTGCTCCGGCAACGCGATGATCAACTTAGGATTGGACTTCCCTGGATGGAAATCCACTTCTAAGAATTAGGTACCGATTAAGGGGTGAGTTCCAAATGGAAGAGTATCAAGGTTGGTCCCCTTCCTATGGACTAGGAAGGTCCGCAATATGGGGAGCTAACCATTCGCATGGTGGAATGCGGAGGGTTAGCACTCGTGACCCTTGCTAAAAAATGGAAAAATGACCAAGATTGTTAAGGGGAGTTAGCGAAGATTGCGATAGATAGAGTCATAAGTAAAATAAGGTAGAGATAGAAAGAAAAAGAAAGAACGTTAGAGTCTTTTACCTTGACATACGATGTTGTTCACCGCCTCTTTCTCATTTCCCCACGAGTATGAGAGTGGGGGCGGACTAGTATCTATTTTCATAGGCGGACCGTGTAGTTATTGTTAGGGCTATGTGTTTTATATTAGTTTTGGATTTAGTGTTAGTAAGTATGTTTAGTCAAGTGGGACCGGGGTTTATTTCTTTTCTAATTTCTTTTTGTTTAGGATTACGTGTGTTAGGTACCTTATAGCAATTTGGAAGAGGAATTCCATTAGTTTATGGATTTTGGAGTTGGAATTTGTAGGTCTTGGAGGAGTTTAACAAATTGTTGTATGTACAATGCCCCTTATACCTGCTGTGATTATAAAGGGATTATCCACCTTAGTTGGGATATGAGTGGGTGGAGAATGATGTATTTATCAAGTTTACGATTGGTGGCTTCTGCGGGAAATCTATTGTTGTAGTAAGTGAATTCAATTATTTGTGCTTTGAGGTTTGGGTTGGGTGTGAAAGGTGGTTTATATATAGGTGGGGCTCCTAAGATGCATAATATATCGGGTCTAAGTTGAGTTGGGCATTTACATCTAGGTAGATAGCATGTGCATGGGAGTAGTCATGAGGGTGTGTTGTCAAGTGTGCAGTCTTTAATGTTACCGACGTAGATTAGGGTTAAACAATGGGTTGTGGGGTGGGCTAGTAGTGTGTTTACTAGTGCGTGTACTGCTTTATTGTGTCGGTTTGTCCTTAGATTGTTTATGTCTTTAATAGTGCAACATGATAGTAGGTGGAGGCATGTGTGATTTTGGTGGGATGTGCATAGGTTACATGTTAGATATATGTCTTGTTTGAGAGTTTTGTTTTGTTTTGTTTGTTGTTGTTGTTGTTGTTGTTGTTAGTTCCCAACGTATCTTCCATATCTAAATTTGAGGGTTTGTGTTATTTGCGCATTGGTAATCCAAGGGGGATCCAAATAGATTTGCCCATTTTATGTGTATGTTTGTGTTGGAGAGCCATTTGTCTATACATGGTATTGTATTTTTTGCATGGAAGATGAGTGCGCTTATGTACTCTTTTTCTATATAGTTTTTGAGGTTGAGGATTGAACCGTCATGTTGTGTGGATGTCAGAGGGATAGATGGCCAATATGGTTCCTCATGGCCGATGAGGTGGAAATGGGTCTCTACAATGCGAAGTTGTTCTGCTCCTTGTTTGGCCAATTTATCAGCATCGTCGTTTCGAACGATGTTTGTGTGGGCTCTAACTTTACGAATGGTGATATTAAGGTGGGAGGTTTTTAGCGTATTTAATATCCAAGTTATGAGGAGCTTATCTAGGTGGTTATATTTGGAGGATGAGTTTCTTATGTGGTGGAGGAGAAGATATATGTTGTTGAGGCTATATGTGAATATGAATGTATCTGTTGGGAGCATTTTGGTGTTGTAGAAGGTAGAGCATTAGATTGCTCGTAGTCCATAAAAAAAAAGGCATGAGAAAGAATAAGGTTTGAATAAGGCTACCATGCTAGTCCGAAGAGGGATAAGAATTATCCCATATTGTTTGTATGAACCAATGAAGAGAAAAAAAACAATAAAAGACAAAGCAAAGAGAGCATGAGATCATCTCACTCCAAGCATTGTTCATATGCCTTTGTATAGGTGTCTATGTTTGTGCAATCTTATCTCCTATTGATTCCAATAGATTATGGGCCCACCATGCAAGTGAAGTGCCTGGAGATTTGATTGCATTTGAATTTGTGGAGTGGATCTTGAGGAGTTGGCACTTCGGAGCGTTGAAGGTGTTCGAGGGCGTATTTTGTTGTTGTAAGTATTTATTTGTTTATTTTTTTTTTGTTGGAATGTATGTTTGATGCAAGAACATGTGATTGATTTCTTGAGTGTTGTGACCATATATCCGAACGTACGATACATCATTTAAGAGCGAGGCCACTAAAATCATTGACAAATTTAATGAAGGAAAGTTCAATCTTTGGAAGTTCAAAATCAAAATGTTGTTGGCATCCATGGATCTTTGGGATATTGTGGACGGATCCGAGAAACCTCCACCTTCCAATGCAGATCCCAAAGTGTTGAAAGAGTATCAAAGATGCGTCAAAAAGGCAATGTCCATCATTAACCTCAACTTGGCAGACAACCACCTTGCGTACATCAAGAGTTGCAAAAGAACCCTAGAGGCGTGAAAGACCCTTTGCAACATTCACAAGACGAAGAGTTTGTCCAATATTTTTTTCATTCGCCGTAAGTTTTTGACGTATAAGATGCAAGAGGGCGATGACTTGTTGGACTACGTCAATAAGATCAAAGTGCTCGCAGATCAACTCGCTTGTTTGGAGGTACCCGTGAGAGACGAAGACATTGTCATGACCTTGCTTGAGAGTTTGTTGGCATCATTCGAATATTTGATTACCACCATAGAGATAATACCGATGAAGGAACTTACGATGCAATACGTGATAACGTGTTTGATGCACGAGATGTCGAAGCGCAAAGAGATGAAGCCCCAAGGTGATGATGCTACCATGGTGTTGCGACAAGGCAAAGGTAGCAACTCATTTCCGCACCAAAGTGCAAAATCGTGTTTTTATCATGGCAAACCGGGCCACGTTGCGCGTTTTTGCTACAAAGCAAAAAAACAAAGAGCGAAAACAAACGAAGAATGTGAAGGACGATGATGACTACACATTTGTAATGTATCATGAAATATATTCCAAGAACATGTGCAAGTGGATCATGGATTCGGGAGCTTCCAATGACTTCACATAAGGCCGCATTTGACACGTATGAGGTAATAACTCCACGCAATATGCATTTGAGTGATAATAACATTGTCCAAGCTATATGAATGGGATCCATTGTCGTGGAAGCAATTTTGGAAGGTAAAATTAACCAAATTTGTAACAAAAATATGCTCCACCGAAATTGTATGCCAATTTGCTCTCACTGAGCAAACTTGTGTCAAATGGTTTGAAGGTCTAATTCAATCTAAATGAATGCATTGCCAAATTTTGTGATTGTGAAGGCATTGCGATTGCGTTACACGAATGCAATTTGTACGAAATCAATTTTGTGAAGGTACATGAAACGGAAATGATAAACTTGGTGCAATCTCCAACGGAAAATGATGCACTCAAATTTTGGCACCGTTGCCTTGGTCATTTGAACGTGAATGATGTTTATACCCTCCAAAATATGATGAGTGGTATGAACCTTGGCAAATTTATTTGCCGCACATCCTCGTTGCTTTGTGAAGCATGCATCGAAGACAAACAACATAGGGTTGCATTTCCAAACAAAGGGGGAGGAGGCGAGTGACCAAGCCTTTGGAAATCATGCATTTAGACGTATGTGGCCCCATGAGGACTACATCTATAGGCGGAATAATGTATTTTGTAACTTTTATTGATGATTTTTTAAGGAATGTATGGATGTATGTGTTAAAATTCAAAGGCGATTGTTTTGAAAAGTTTAAGGAGTTCAAAGCATTTGTAGAAACACAATTGGAGTACAAAATCAAAATATTTTGGTCTGATAATGGCATGAAATTCTTTTTTAAGGCATTCAACCATTTTGTGAAGGATTATGGTATTGAGAAACAAAGGTCTATCCAATATACGCCTCAACAAAATGGAATAGCAAAGCGTGCGAATCGCACCATCATGGAGATGGCAAGGAACATGCTTCATGCTCAAAACCTCGATAAATCGTTTTGAATGAAAGTGATGGTCTATGCGGTTTACACACAAATCCGTTGCCCAACAAGGACGTTAGATTCCATTACGCTCAAGAAAACGTAGAACGGAAGGAGGCCTTGCATTGCACACATACATGTGTTTGGGTGTGTTGCCTAAGCAATGGTGTCGGATGAACAAAGGAGTAAGCTTGATGCAAATGACACAAAATATTTATTTATGGGTTATTGTGAGGGGACTAAGGCCTATAGGCTTATGTATTTACAAACTAAAAAAATAAAAAATAAATAGAGATACGGTATTCATGGAGGATGTCCTGAGCGTTGGAAACGCTTTGGAGATGCATCCAAATGGGAGGAATGAAGGCCCTACGGCAGTTGTTATGGACGAATCTTCCAAACCATCTTTATGTGATGATAGCGACGAGTAAGTGGGAGATTACTTGGTTGCAAATGAAGAGGCAATCGAAATTTCCACGGAGAATGATGGACGCGTTGAGAGATTCAACAAGAATGAAAGATATCTTAAGAGGGAGCGGCGTCCGCCTAGAGAGTGGTGGAAGAATTACATTCTACCCCAACACGGCGAAGAACGGCCAATGTGGCATTGTTAGATGATTCTTTGAATTTGTGCGAAGCGTTGAGATCCGAAGATTCGAGCAAGTGGGAGGCCACAATGCAAGAGGAGTACGACTCGTCATGGCTAATGGTACATGGAAATTGACCAACTTTCCAAATGATCGCAAAAATGTAGTATGCAAATATGTGTTCCGCACCAAGAATGATGCATTGGATAAAATTGTTAGATATAAGACACGGTTAATAGCAAAGGGATATTTTCAAGTGGCCGGAGTGGATTTTAATGAGACCTTTGCTTCCGTGACCAAGTTTATTACCATTAGATGCATTCTCGCATTAGGAGCGGCCATGGATTCGGAGATCCACCAAATGGATGTAAAAACGGTATTTTTTAATGGAATATTGGAGGTGGAGGTTTATATGGATCAATCCGAGGGTTTCGTACAAAAGGGAAAAAACAATTTGGTGTGCAAACTCAAGAAAGTTTTGTATGGGCTTAAGCAATCGCCGAGGACATGGTACCACCATATTGACTCATTTGTCCATTAACCTTGGCTTTTGTAGAAGCCAAGTGGATCATTTGTTACATGTCAAACAAACATGTGAGTATTTGTTGGTGGCAATTCTCTACGTGGATGATTTGATCATATTGGCAAGCAATGTAACCCAATTGAAGTGACTCAAATCGAAGTTTGAGAAGGAATTTGAGATGAGCAATCCCGGAAAGTTGTATTATTACCTAAGAGTAGAATTTGAAAGGAATAGAGAAGTCCGTAACATTACAATGAATCAAAGAATCTATATTGAAGAGGTCCTCAAGCATTTTAACATGTAAGAATGCAAACCGGTTGGAACTCCATTTTATATGAATTTAAAATTGTTAAAACTTTTGGATGAGAAACTTATAAATGTGCAAAGGAAAATGGAAGGTGTTCCATACCAGGCCGGAGTAGGATCTCTCATGTATGAAATGGTGGCCACAAGGTGAATACAGTGAGCCAATTCATGTCAAAGGCCGGTCCACCGTAGTGGATGGCTGTAAAACGTATCGTAAGGTATTTAAAGGGCACTTTGGACTTCAAATTATACCTCAGAGGCAAGGATATTATCTTGAGAGGTTTTTACGAAGCGGATTGGGCGGAAGATGCGAACGATTGGCGATCCACCACAAGGTACGTGTTTTTTGTTGGCGTTGGAGTCATTTCGTAAAAATGCAAAAAACAACCAACCGTTGCATTGTCTATGATGGAGGCAGAGTACATGGCTACTAGCCATTGTACTAAGGAAGCAGTTTGGCTTAGGCAAAGTTTTGGCGGATGTGGGATATGTGTAAGAGGACCGATATCCATCATGTGTGACAATCAAAGATGTATAACATTTGCAAAGAATCCCACACACCATTCTCGCACCAAACATATCGATGTACAACATCACTTCATTAGAGAGAAATTAGAAAACCAAGAGATATGTTTGAAGTACTGTCCAACGGAGGATATAATAGTGGACGTGCTAACCAAAACACTTGCAAAGGATAGACATCAAACATTAACAAAGGCAATGGCATTAGAAGCCTTTGACTACTTGCCAAGTGGAAGTGTAGAAGGTAGAGCATTAGATTGCTCGTAGTCAATAAAGAAAGAGGCATGAGGAATAATAAGATTAAAATAAGACTAGCATACTAGTGAGGGACTGACCTTCGTCATGCACCACGTCAAAGACCGAGGCTTCACCCTCTCATCTTCAACATGATCCGATGACTAGGGAATTACCCTCTACAACGGATAACAACAAAAAAAATTACTAAAATCCTTCTTTAATTAATTATCAAATTCACTTTGAAGAATGTCATACCTCAAGCAATTCGTCCTCCCCTGCAAGTTAGCGCTCACTCTCGACCGTGACTCAATTGAACACCAATCCTATCAATTATCAAATAGAGACTTCTAACTCTAACAACGTGGAATTTGCAACACCCTAACTTTGAAACTCACCCCAAGGTAAGCATCAAAGTTCACTCTTCCTAAAATTAATTATCCCTCTAAAATTTAGTGAACTAATGGTCGCACTATTAATGTTATGTCCTTATGCCATCCCAAGAGGGTTTAGGACCGTACCTCAAGCCGCGCTCCTTCCTCAAACCAAAAATGCTCAAATGAAATTGCAATACATTCCAAAAAAAAGAAATTCAACTATCCTAACCAAACAACAAAAATCAAAACCAAGTGAGATACTTACCGTGCATCAAGTGCTCCTTCCTCACCCTCAAGTTCGTGCCTCCAAGCTTCTAACCTCCTAATCCCGCTTCGCTCCCGGCGGACGCACCATTTATGTCAGCCATAAACCCCCACCCTTATGCGTCTGTAGTCCGAGTGAGAGTCTATGGCTCACATGTCTTTATCATTCCCTAGCCTCGGAAACTCCACACTCATGATCTAATGAATTTAAATGTGTGGTGACTATTGCCACTCCGAGCGAGTAATAATCCCACAAGATTGGCCGGAGGGGTGTTCTACTCTACTGCCTTCCAAGCAATGACCTTCTAATATGTAGCATGTAGGACGTTCATGTAGAACACCAACCTAGAGTGTTGTGCATAGTTTAATACAGAACATAATGTAGACTGTAATGCAGAACATGTAATGTAGAACATAAGTACAAAGCATAATGCAGAGGATTAACGCAGAGTTTAATGCGAGAATATAATGCAGAACATGATGCAGAGTGTAATGCAGAACACTAGTACACAGGGGCTAATGCAGAATAAAAGTGCAGAGTTTGATGCAGAACATAATGCAGAACACCAGCACATAGTTTAATGCAGAACATAGTGCAGAGTGTAATGCAGGACAGCAGTACAGAGTTTGATGCAGAGTAAAAACTAGTTCAGAGCCTAAATAAGAGGATTAATGTATAATAGAATGTAGAGTTTGATGCAGAACACTAGTTCATGGCCTAATACTAGAAATTAATGCGAAATGAAATGCAAAAGACTAATGCATAGACTAAGGATGAGACTAATGGAAGAAGAGATGAGATAATAACTTATACCATTACCAACTCGTGATATCAAAGCTAATGTGACTTAGGCAATAACATAACTCTTCAATAGGGTTCAAAAATCCTTTTGTTCAACACTCATAGGGTTCACAAACCCCTTGTCCTACATTCATCTTCCTATCCTTCTACAAATTCCTTGCTCTCACTACTTAGAAATGAGGGAGAGAGTAAGCAATCCCAAATAACAAGTGAAGTGATCCTAGTGAGAGAGGTTCTAGTGGAAGAGATCCTAATGCAAGAGATCCTAATGTATGTGTGCTCCTAATGCATGAGAGGAGAGGTCCTAGAGTGAGAGAGGTCCTAGTGTGTGAGAGACAAATGAGAGAGGAGAGAATGAGCCTTCGTGCTCTCCTCTATAGGACTACCCCCTCCAACAACAAAGCATTCTTCACCGTAGATCAAGCCCTACCTACATCTAATGGTTGGCATCCACGGCCGTCACCACCCTAACCCTTGATCAAAACTCCTAGATCCAACGGTTGGCATCCACGGCCGTCACAACCCTAGCCGCCCTTCTCCAACCCCTAGATCCAACGGTCTCCTTTCGCCAACCGTTAGATCCAATGGCCTTCATCCGTTCCAACTTCATCCGTTTGGCGTCCATTTCCATTCGTCGTCGTCCATTCGTCTCCGTTCGTCGTCGTTCTCCATCCGACGATGTCCAACGCTGTCCTTCATTCGTCTGACGCTGTTCTGTATTCGTTCAACCCTGTTCTGCATTCATTCGACGATGTTCTGCATTCGTTCGACCATGTCATACGATGTTCTACGCTGTCTTTTCTCCACGTTTCTTCACACTAACACTTGACCTATGTCTAATTTCAAAACCAATAACTCCCCTCCTACTTAGAATGCGAACCTTAACCCAACCGCGAGCGGTTTGGTTAATCTACGCGAGTAAATAGAATGTTTCTAAAAGATAATTGAGAGGGTTCAACGCACACGCGCGTAGTAACTTTTTCTCGGTATCCACCTACGGATTATTCCTGCTTTACTACTAGCTCAACTTTGGGATAGCACCGGTCAATATAACCACCCGGATTTGAACCCGGGTTGGTCCAGACCTAATACCAGTCTCTTAGACCACTCGCATCCACAGGCGGATGTCTCAAAATCTAACAACAACGTATATATTGACCATTCAAACTAATTAACTTCCTTGTTCTTGTAGGCAGTGAGCCTAAAGTCAAACAGTGAGCGGTTTGAGTGGCTCACACTAACCAACCCACTAATTCCTCTAACTCCAATCCCCACACAACACTTGCTCATCACTTCAAACTAAATCTTAAATCTAAACACAAAAGCTTCACTCTTTTTATAATTTTGAGTAATTGAAGAACTATCAAAGTCAAGTTTTACAGAACTTAAGGGTTAACACCACATGTGAGCACCATTTTGGGCTTACAGTAGTGTATAAGTTTCCTCCCTAATACCTTCATTTTTGTACACCTTAGTTTTAGATTTCTCTCACTATTGATCTACTACACTTTAGATATACATAACTCTCAACTAGCTCACTTTCTTCATGTGAAACTTGGTACACTTATAAAACACTTTACTAAAAATTTATAGATAAAAAATTAACACTAATAGAGCCCTAACCAAGACGTTGTGTATGATTTACTAACTCTAACTTCCTAGCATCAACGTTGTCTTATAAAATCCGGTTACTAAAACTCTCATAACTTATAACCTTTAAGTCCAATGGACCTCAAATTTTGACACACAATAGATAAATAAGGTAAAAAAATATTATCAAATTCTTGTAGCCATAGCCATAATAATCTTCAAGATCCATATTTTCAAACTTTGTTCTTTTAGCTGTCTTTGTTTCTAGATACCTTTCACTTCAATTTTCCATAATTTTTTTACGCAAAGATTAAAACTTCCAAATTTTGTACACAAATCTCAAATCTTATAAGGAATACCCTCTCAAATTTTCATACCAATTGAACATTCCAATCATCTACAATCCATGAAATTCTTCTTCCTAAAGTTTTATTTTTTTAATAACCAAAAAAATGATTCAAATAGTGTATTTAGTGCAACCTATTCACTCTAAAATTTTTACTCTTACATCCTCAAGTATAGTGAAGTTTCTTAAACACTTCTCTATCTCAAATACTCAATCATCCTCTAAATCCCACATAACTACCAACTCTAAATGCCAACTCCAATGCCTCGACACCCTTCTTTCATCCTTAAATTCTCTTCTCCCTTGTCCCTTCGGCCAATAAGAAACCATTGGTGTGAGAATTTTTAGAACCCCTAAGCGGCTAACCAATAGAAAACCATTGGGGTTATGGCTTCTAGGACCCTTAAGCGGCTAAGTAACGACCACCGCCGGTAAACCCTAACCATCCCAAGTCCTACCTATCAAGTCTTATCTACCAAATCTTTTCCACTAAGTTTTTTCTACCAAGTTCTTCCGGTTTTGAACTCAAAACCGGTTCTCAAATTAAACAACTAATTAGAACATCATATTAATCTCTACTTTAAAAATAATAATAACATATATAAATACTTATGTTTTAACTAGTAGCCGGCCTACATCACGATAGCGGAGAAGGACAATGTTTTAGTATATTGCAAAGCAAAGAATGAGATAATAAGTATAGGAATTACATATGGTTGTTGAAGCGGGTTGGTTGGATTGTTTATCCAATCATCATATGTGGTGGTAATAATTATAGTGGAGTAGTTGAAAGGAAAGGTGATATCTATGGAGTCAAGATGGATGTTGAAGGTTTTTTTAGTATGTATAAGGATCTAGTGGTTGGTGATCTAGAGCACGCTTGGTATTTTAATTGTGGGAGATGTTCAACTCTATCATAATTGTTGGCTATTTTTTGGTAGATCTGGCCTAATGGGCTTGGGTCATTGAATATCTATGTGAATTGTTTGCTAAGTGTAGTGGCATATCTTGAGAATACTTCAATGCTGAATGTTTTGCATGGTAGCTGGGCAAGGATGTTAAGGGAGTCTAAGGGGATGTTACATATGGATTTTGTGAGCTTGATGAGGAGTTTATCCAATTTTTTGATGTTTAGGACAGAAAAAAGGGCGGCATAGAAGGCATATTCAATGCCCGGGCAAATGATTGTGTTGAGGATCTTTATCTTTTGTTGTAGTGATACGGATGTTAGTAGTAAAGCCGTGCTTTGTTTTCTTTTCTTTTCTTTTTGCTCTAGTGATTTCTTTTTGTATGGCCTATTTTAGAGATGGGATTAGTCGTATTCCTAGGTATGTGTATGGTTCGATTTGTGAGAGGATGGGGAGTTGTTGTTGTTTATAGTTAATATTTTGGGCTTTTAGGTATGTGGTAAATGCAAGGGGTTGTAGTTTTGATTTGTTGGGGCATCCTATGACTGTGCATTTGTTTATGCCTAGTTCTACGTGTGCCAAGTCAAAGTATTGTCCTAGTTTGTTGAGTTGGGGTTTGTATGTGTTTTATATTGTCGGTGAGGATGGCTAGGTCGTCAGTGTAGGCTGTGGTTGTGATATTATTTGGTGAGGTGCTAAAGTGATATCCTAGTTGATCTTTCACTAACCATCTAAACATGGGTTCTAAGAAGATGATGAATAAATATGGGCCCGAGGTATCTCCTTAGATGGTTCCACGGCTGATTTGAATGGATGTTGTTGTTGTAAAGTGTGCAGCTTAGAAGGAGGTGCTTGATTCTGCGAAATAAGGTAGAAATATACACATGTCACCATATGTCTATGTAGCATGTATGAGAGGTGGAGCCAATGTACAACAAATTTAAGGCCCCTCATTGATGACCTTGAGAATGTGCCATATGTTCCGAATGTGTGGATGTACATTGTTACAAAAGGGAGTACCACTTGAGTGCTAATGGATGGCGGTGACAAAATCGAGACACTTTGGCTGAAGTGGTTGTTCAGTTGAGTGCAAGTGTCGGTTTGATCAAGCTTAACCTAGAATAGGCTTTGTAATATTGTCAGACCATTTACCACTTTTAGTGAAGGTGCTTGGTGCCACACTAACTTATACCTCATTATAGTTGTACTTGGGATGTCTATCTTTGTATGCACATTTGTTTTGGGTAGTGGGCTTACAACTTTGTGAGATCCATTGGAATCTTCCCACAAAAAACCTTAACAAATATGTGTATACCATGTTCAATTTTTAGTTGGGCATCACCACGTCAAATTGAGCATACGTTAATGGGATATGGATCCAAAAATGTTGAGGTAGCTTTTGCATTACTCCAAGCATGTGCTAGTATCATGTTGCACTTAAGCCTCATATTGCCTTGAAATGGGATCGAAATGAAAATATGATGGTCAACTCATGACAAAGCAAACATGAACGAAGAGCACCTTTGCCCGTGAGCTATTGCCTTGCATTATTGTTGGGTTCCCAAAGCACTTTAGTGAAGGTGCTTAATGTCACACTAACTTGGGATCTCATCAAAGCATCTCTACCGTGGTCACCACATCTCCCTCCAACGATGTTTTCAAGGGAGCGGAGGCATAACGATCACCACTGCATTTCATCACATCTCCGCTTCCACTAGGGTGCAAGCATGGTAAAGTGGACAACTCTTGTTCCTTGCTTAGTGTTAAGTGAACATGATTCAAAATTGTACACTAACTTTGAATTTTGTGAAGAAAAAATCTAGACAATTAAAAAACATATCGATATACAAAGCCAAGTAATTTTTGATGAAAAAACAATTCCAAGAAAGGCTACGTATTTTAGAAGACAATGCAAGTGGTGTGCAAGTAGGTGATATTGAACAAACAATTGTTTAAAATTTATTTTAAATATGATATAACCACATTAAATTGGTGGTTTTTGACAAGTTTTTGTGATGATGCCCTCAATTGGATAATGCATTCAAGGAACATGAAAATATTTAAGGTCATGCAATCTACATTCAAAACCAGATTCAACCATTTGCTTTTGAGCATCACTTTTAATGATGAGTTTTGAAGATCTCAACTTGATATTCTACATTGGATTATTTAACATAACAATAGAGGTTATCATGAAAAAATCTAATTTAAACAACACTTTGCTACTACTTTTAGGCCTTTGACCAAAAAAATTATGGTTTTAGTATACCGGAGCAATATTTTGGTCCACTTTACCATGCTTGCACCCACTAGTTAGTGTCAATTAATGGCACCAAAATGAAGAAGGGACTCTATTTCATTTGGGAACAATATAGTGGCTCATCTACCATAGTCAACCATTTTTTCAATCCTAGAAAGAACTCTTCTCATAAGGTTCATCCTTAATATTAAACTTTATATGGTGATTTTTTTTTCCATATTGATACATGCCTATTATTTTCTTACACATTATGGGCTATTAAATATCTCATTCGGGGTATCTTGGGGGAGGTCACTCCATTGTCAAGTTGAACACCACGTGCGTTAAAACAAAATCTACTTTTTCTAAGTTGCATCACTGAAATGGGTCAAAATTTTATCATTTTTTTCATGAGTAGATATACATGGTATCTATTACATAGCAAAAAATGGTAACCAAATTTGATGATCTTTTTTATAAAAAAATACCGTTTCTAACTAGAATAACGCAAAATTGAACTAAAACAATTACTACAAAAATGAAGATGACTAAAAATTTCAAAAATATATACAAAAGATATTATCAGTGATTATGTATATGTAGAAAAAAAATATCATAGTTTTTAAAATTATCTATGGCATATAATATAGGGGTAGCAAACTTTTAACGCACTTCTCTTTACATCCTTGTATTTTTTCAAATGAGTAGTAGGCATACTTAAGCTCACTAATGCCTTTACACATATGTGTATGTAGAATATAGTACTCATCTTTTTGGTTAGGCGATGTTGCATCTAATTGAACATAAGTTATAGCACCATCACACCTTGTAAACTTGCAAGCACTAACTCAAAGGGGTGTTGAATTGGGTAACTTTAGTTTAGAGGAGAAAAGTCCCTTTATATGTTCACATGTTCACTGTATATAATTACTTCAAATTGTGGGTCTCAAGATCATATAAATATCTTACAATACAAAAGGCTTTACTTAAAACCTAGAGTTCAAGCTAATACCATGTCGTTTAAGATTTGCTACTTCGTATGAAACAATGTCACTATAAGACCTTCTGGAAGCTCTCGCATTACTATGTCCTTAATAGTACTAAGGTCAAACATCGCTCCAATATCCTATATGATATCTATAACATCTATATTTAATTAGCAATATATCACATGCAAAAAAATACTACTCCAACAAACTTGCAAAGGTACTAGTTATGCTATATTATCTCATTTCAAACCTTTTTATATATAAATATTGTAACATAAATCTTCTATTTGATCAAAGATTATGAGATTCTGATAGTTCACCCCCCTACGAAGGTGTTGAATCTCTCCCCTATAAGTTGCATATTACAAGAGGTGAAAGAGTCTAGAGAGACAAAAACATCTGTAAATTGTTGAGAACGAGAACGTACGAACTTTGCCTCCTTTGGTAAAATTCACCTCTGAATCGTTTAAATGCGTGGGAACGTGTGGTCTCGCTCTTAGTCGGGAATGGATCCCAAAGTGTTGGGGCACCTTTTGCACTTCTCAAAGCCCAAAACGGGTTGTTAGCGAAGGTGCTCGGTGCCACACTATACCTATGACATAAGTTGTTGTGCTCATGGTGTGCCTCTCTCTTTGTATGCATGTTTCGGATACTTAGTAGGCCTACGTATAACTTCGTGAGACCTATTGGAATCTTTCCCAAAAAATACCTTTTACAAGAAAGAAGATACTCGTCTTTTGAGGAGTCGAGCATCGTCACATGAAGCTCAACATAAGTTAATAAGGTGGTGTGGGGATTCGGTAGTGAATCCAAAAATGTCCGGAGGGTACCTTTTGCCCTAACTTCTCGAAGCCCGAAATGGGTTGTGCTTGAGCAATCAATCCTTGTCCGAAGTACATCTTGTCAAAGTGGTCGGTTGGGAAGTCTGCCTATAGTACCCGTACTTCCTCCGTCACCATTAGGGCCGTGCATTGTACTTCGCTCTTAAGTTACCGAGGGTGTGGCAATCAATGTGGTTGAGAGGATAAGCCCGAGAAAAAAAATGTTTACTCTAAGCTAGCAAGGATAAGGATAGGCGACCTTAACGCCACCGATCATGGTCGGAAACCTAAGTTACGTGAAACTTTAAGTGCCTCGACGAAGAAGAGAATGAAAAAACTTATTGCGCTAGATGTTGGAGTTAGTGGCACACTAGCCAGGTGAATCTCTTCATTTTCAAGATTCGAAGGGTTTATTGAAAGTTTTGGGTGTTGTAATGTTTCATCTTTGTATAACTAAGATCTGTCCATTTTGTTGTGATCCGTTTGCACGTGACTTGTTTATGCACAATTTGCTCCTTACTCCCCAAACAAGAGCATACACTAGGAATTAGCTGAAAGTTTTTGAATTTTTTTCGTAAACTTTGAATGAGAGAAAATCGTCAATATTTTTTTGTAATACTAAAGAAATCAATGCTCTCTAGTTTTGGGAAACTTCTTGATTTTGAAATCCAATATACTAAATACAACACAACCATGAATCAAATCGGTTCCTAACAACAAATTCCCAACAACTTCCATCATCCAATATGTAACATAGTTCTGTCACAAATTTATCAATCAAAAAGCATGTGTATGTTATGGAATTACACAAAATGGCACTACCAACATCTTAGCAAATGAAGGCACCACAAAAGATTAGACACCCCCATCCCATGTGTGCGCCTTGCTCGCACCATACCTTATAATATACCCTCTCCCCCAATCAGCCAACTTAAAGAGCATGATTATGAACCTATGAAACTTCATTAACCAACAACACACAAAATTAACTAGAGAAAATTTAAATTTATGTCAATACATCAAACATTTGATATACAATGACCAAATAAACCCCATGATATCCACCCACTTTTGGAACACCACACAAACCTTGAGATTGGATTTGCCCATTATACAAGCAACCACATGAAAACTCATTTGTGCCAAATAGTGACAATAATCCCAATTGCACACTATGCTAGAGTAATGACAAAGACATGTGGTCCACCTCCTCTCCATGTGCAACCATGGACACCTTAAAGGCCTAAGAAGTGCAAGACACAGTGTCAATACTCACCAAATCACGAACATCCTTGAATCATGTAGCCACACCATACATTTCATATTCATAAATGCAAGTTGTGAGCCACTTTTTTGGCCATAGCCTAGCCGAAGTGGGCAATTTTCAACTTTTGTTTGCTTTCATCTAGTGTTTGGTTGTTAGAATTTCATTCCTACTAGGATCAGAAGGCTATTGCTGTGATAAGTTGGTTATTGCTGGTAACGACCTTCTCCTTCCTCCTGACTCAATGAGGAAGACATAGGCTATTTGCATATGTAAAAATATGGCACAGTGTCAATGTAGAAGCAATAGGATGTTGTATCACCGAAACTCTGAGAAAGAGTTTGGGTGCATAGATATTAGGCTAGTCCCAAGTGAGATGCTTGAGAACATAAAACTTAGGCAAACAAAGCTGAGTGATCTAGACTCTAAAACTTCTTGACAATTTTGATATCGAGAGTGAATGAATGGTTTGATGGGCAATTATCTTGATGTGTTTGAAGTGGCATATTGATTGTTGATTGTGTGTATTTTGAAGTGTAGGAGAGAGGTTGTATGTGGGAGAATAGTGGCTATCGCCTTGAGTATGGACCAATGGACTGTGAGGATTAAGAGCCAATTAATCAATGATTGGGATAATTATAGCTAAGTATAAGAGAGTAAGTGTCGGTGATAGGCCAAGGAAAAGTGAGTATAGGTGATAAATTGGTAGAGTAAAGTATGATAAGACATGATGTCAACCAATGTTATGGTTAAGAGTGTTATTAAAAGTGCAATTGTCCAAGAAAATTTTGTATGTCAGTGAGAGCAAGAAAGATGAAGGTCGTGAGAGTGTCTAATTTTGAGGAAATAACCTTCAAGCATTAACATGAGCAGATCAAATCATAAAATGTTAGGAGTCATTAGAGTCCAAGAAGAGCAATTGACTCCAATGAGAGAAGGAGAGAAGCAACTCTTCGAGACTTAGAATAACCTAGATAAATTCATGGGCAACGAACATGAGTAATGAGTCAATTTTGAGAGGCAAACAATGAAGGAATGCACCTCCCAGTTTGAGAGAAGAAATGAGTGAAAGCCAATGGCTAGTAAGAGAGTGATAATTTTGAGAGGGAGCGAGGAGTAATTGCTTGAGAAGGGCGATAGCCTTTGAAAACCAAAGGAAGTTAGTTGATAAGCTTAATATGAAGAATTAGTAAGCCCAAGAAGGGTAATGGCCTAGTAAAGATTGAATATGGACATGACTAGTGGAAAGTCGAGAGGAAGTTGACTCCCATAGGTAGAGAGAAAGTCAATAGCCTAGTGAGGACGAGAGAATCTAGTGAAGCCTTGGATGGGCACATATGAGATTAGAGATAGCCAAATGAAAGGCCATAGCCATGCCTTGGACTCGGAGATAGCCAAACGAATGAAAATCACTAGGTACCACATAGTAAGAATGTTACTAAGATATAGCCTAGTAGGTCTATTGCACCTTGTCAAGAAAAACAGAGAGTATACGAGGATGGTGAGACTTACAGTGACTTTGGTAGGCTATAGGTTGCCAAAGACATTACCTTGGTAGAGAAAACACTTTATTTGTTGGAGTAGTTTTGTATCCAATGTCGTTTATTTGAGCACACGAGACAACCTAAATCATATAATAAAGGATATAGCCTATCTTGTTGAGGCATTGTTAATGTATTAACTTGTGTGGATGATTCTTGAGACAAGTTGCCAAGTCCACTGAAGATGAAGGTGGTGATTAGAGGTGTGAAGATTTGCATGATGGTTATAAGCACGGGGGGGTCACTCCATTGTCGAGTGAATACCACGTGCGAGACAATTTTGCTACCCTATATTATATGCCTTAGACAATTTTTAAAATTATGATTTTTTTTCTACATATACATAACCATTGATAATATCTTTTGAATATTTTTTTGAAATTTTTAGTCATCTTCATATTTTGTAGTAATTGTTTTAGCTCAATTCTGCGTCATTTTAGTTAGAAACGGTATGTTTTATTAAAAAAACAGATAATCAAATTTGGTTACCATTTTTTACTATGTAATAGATACCGTGTATATCTACACATGAAAAAAAATTGATAAAATTTTGACTCATTTTGGTGGTGTTTTTAGGAAAAAGTATATTTTTTTGTCTCGCACGTGGTATTCTACTTGACAATGGAGTGACCCCCCCGTGGTTATAAGTTGATTAAGAGAACCTAACTTTGATTTTATTGCAAGCATAATTCATGGCAATTAAAGACTATGCAATTACTCAAAATACATTACCCCAGTGTGAGCCCAATTTGGTGCCCACATGTGGTTTTAACCACACAAGTGCATTAAAACGTGACTTTGACATTTCTGCAGTTATTCACAATTATAAAGAGAGTGAAGCTTCTGTGTTTGATTTAAGATTAAGTTTAAAATGTTAGTGTGAGTGTTGTGTTGGAATTTAGGCTTAGGAGATCAGGGAGTGATTAGTTACTCATTAAGCTATTATTTTAGTCGAGTGGGTTAGAACTTGGAAGGATGCTTAATGTACTCGGGGTTCAGCCGTGTTTATTATTCATTTTAGGATGGGCAAGAGTCAACTTAGGGAGTTCCTGGTTATCCGCCAGGATTGGGTTGCAGGGTTTTTCGGATCAAGGCTGCTGGCCGGAACTGGGAGGAAGAGAGAAGAGGCTCTCGAGACAGGAGAAGGTTGTGAGTGAAGGTGGAGGCAGCTGGAGGAAGGAGAGCGAAGTTTGAATCTGCTGGTTTTTGAGTGAAGGTTCCGAATCCAGGCTTCAGAGCGAAGTGAGGCTGTTGGTTTTTGAGTGAAGGTTTTGAATCCAGGAAGGAGAGCGAAGTTTGAAGCTGCTATTTTTTTAGTGAAGGTTCTGAATTCAGGAAGGAGAGCGAAGCTTGAAGCTGCTGGTTTTTGAATGAAGGTTCTGAATCCAGGAAGGAGAGCGAAGCTTGAAGCTGCTGGTTTTTTAGTGAAGGTTCTGAATCCAGGAAAGAGGGCGAAGTGAAGCTGCTGGTTTTGAGTGAAGGTGGAGGCTACGGCCGAGGGCACATGCAGCTGCCACGGCATGGAATCCAGGTTTTTGAGTAAAGGATGGGCAGATTGCTGAAGGTGCAGGCAGCTGCCGAGGAATACAGACTTGGCACAATGTGGCAACGTGGCAATGCACAAGGGAGAACCAGTAGGTAGTTAGGCAAGTGAAATTCAAAGAACCTCTAAGTGTGAAGGGGTGCCTTATATAGCTAGTGATTAGGCTAATTAGTGCCTAGCATATAAAATATGTAGGAAACTAGAGTAGGAGTAAATGTGAGTGTGAATGGGTGTGATGTGTACCATGGGTGCATGAGCATTTTTCAATGCTAATGCTCTGTGAGTTTAATAAAAAGAGTGTGTTTTGTGTTTGAATTCATTGGAGTATGAATGAGGAGTTTCCAAGGCCAAGAGTTAACAAAGACATGTGAGCCATAGACTCCTGCTCGGATTACAGATGCAAAGGGTGGGGGTTTATGGCTGACACCCAGACATTATCTTAACTATGAGCCAATGACTACTTGCCGAGCTTTTGAGATTCACGATTGACATAAAAGATGTAATTAGAGTGATAGGAAACCACAAACATAGTACATAACCACACACAACTGATGAATCATCAAGGAACTGTATAAGTGTGAATTAAGTTATATTAAGAAAGAACGAAGGAGTAAAAGATGTAGATTGTTGTTATAAACCTTAATCCAATGTGACATTAATCCTTATTAACCTTCCCTCAAACCTTGTACCCCCGGTTGTTTGCCTTGTGTTAGTTTAAGTGATAGCAAAAACCTAACTACACAAGTTCACACGTCAAATACCTAACTAAAATTAAGGTAATTTTGGACGAAACATGTGGTTCACATCATCTTCCAAATCCCCTGAATATTATGACTTCTTTCTATCAGAAGTCAATAGGACTAAAGATGAGAATGCACAAGCAAGAGCACATACTCAAACGCATATGAACAATGCTTGGGATGAGATGGTCTCATGCTATCCTTGCTTTGCCTTTTATTGTTTTTTTAATTTTCCTTGGTTCATCCAAACGATATGGGATAACTCTTATCCCTCTCGGACCAACGTTGTGGCCTTATTCTAACCTTATTGTTTCTCATGCCTCTTCCATTACATTTCTATTGACTACGAGCAATCTAATGCTCTACCTTCTACATCTCTTTCTAGTATTATATTTTTATTGATTACGAGCAATCTAATGCTCCACCTTCAACACTCCCACTTTGCATCAAAGGTTTGTAATACTATTGAATTTTTTAGTTTCTCAACCTTATATAATAAACATCGAATATTGTCCATAAGTTTTCATATATTATGCCTAATTGCTTCATTCGAACTCAAAAAAACTTCCAATATTGTCACATTGGCTTGTTCGTCACTATGTAGAGGCAAAATGTGGTTCTTCTACCATTCTCCAAGTGGTTGCCGCTCCTTCGTGAGGTATCGCCGCTCCTCCATGAATCCTTCAACAATAATATCGTCGTTTGCCAGTCCTTCACGTGCCTCTTAAATTGCAACTCCATTACCTCCCACTTCCTCGTTGCCATTCACGAAATGTCCACCTCCATCGAACAATGGTGATTTGGAAGATTCATTCACTACTACCAGCACCGTAGGGCCTTCATTTCTCTCACTTGGACGCATGTCCAAATTATTCTAATGCTCCCACTATCTTCCATAATCACAATACCTCTACTTTTTATGATTTTTTTGTTTCCAAACACATCAACATGTACGCCTACATACCTTCCTAATATCCAAAAAATATACATTTGATTTCTTTTGCATCGAGCTTGCCTTTTTTTGGTCCACAACCATTGCATAAACAATGCTTCCGAACATGTGCATGTGTGCAATGTAAGGCCTCCTCCTGCTCCACGTTTCTTTGGGCGTAACGAAGTGCAAAGCCTTTGTCGGACATTGATTTAGTGTATAAACCGCATTTGCCACCGCTTCCACCCAAAGTGATTTCTCGAGCTTTTGAGCTTTGAGCATTCACGTTGTCATTGTGACAACGGTTCAATTTGTACACTCCGTTGTTCCAATGTCTTAAGGCGTGCTCTCAATGTCGTATTCCATCAAAAGAACTTCAAAATCTTTGGAAATGAAATCCCCTCCACTCATCCACCAAAATGCCTTGAATTCATGTTCCGATTGCATTTCTACAAATGCTCGGAACTTTTTAGACCTATCAAACCATTTTCCATTGGATTTTATCATATAAATCCATATCTTCCTAAAAAAACCATCAACAAAAGTATCAAAATGTTTTCCCCCTCCCATGGACATGTTTTTCATGGGGCCACAAACACCCAAATGCACAATTTTTAAGGGTTTTTTTATTTGCCTCTCCGCATCGTTGCCCAATTTTGCCACATATTGCTTATCCTTTGTGCATGTTTTGCAAACCAATGTACAAGTGGGACGAGAGGTTTAATTCAAGTTCAAGCCCCTCACCATGCTTTAGAGTGCATAAACGTTTTTTTGCATTCAAATGACAATGTCGGCAATGCCAAAGCTCCGCCGGATCGCCTCCCACACATGAACGTACAAAGTTGGCCGCATCCGCTCCACATCTGTTCCACATACCTTCGTGAAGGCCATTTGGTACAAATTCCCTTTGCGTCGAGCTATTACACCTACGTCACCGTTCGCACCTCCCATAATGCATTCGTTCATGAGAAATTGCATCTTCAATCCGTTCAACAAAAACTTGCTCAACGAGAGTACGTTTGTTTGCAACTTCAGCATGTGAAGCACATCCGTGATGCGGACTTTATTTCTAATGCATTTTGTTTCAATTCTAACGACAATGGACCCATTCCGATGGCTTCGGCCACGCTATCATCACCTAAATGTGCGTTGCGTGAAGAAATTACCTCGTAGGTGTCAAATGCCGTTCTATGCAAAGTCATGCTCTTTGTGGCTCCCGAATCCTTGATTCATTTGCAAACGCTCCTCGAATGTGCTCCGTATTGCGTTGCAAATGCGAATTTGTTCTTGTCCTTCACATTTTTGGCATACATTTTTTTTTGTTTTTTGCTTTATAGCAAAACTGTGCAATGTGGCCCAGTTTATTGCAATAGAAACATGTTCTTACACCTTGCCAAGAAGGTGGATTGTCCGTTTTACTTTGACGCAAAACCATCGCTGCGTCTTCACTTTAGTGCTTTTTTTCTTTGCATTTTGACATCTTGTGCATCAAATGTGCCGTTACGTACTCCATCATCGACATCGTCTCCAAGGTGGTGATCGAATATTCATATCAAGCCGGTAAACTCTCAAGCAAAGTCATGACCATGTCTTTTTCTTGCAATGGTACCTCCAAATACGCAAGCTGATTTGTAAGTGCTTTGACCTTATTGACGTGGTCCATCAAGCCATCGCCCTCTTGCATTTTGTAAGTAAAGAACTTGCGACAAACGAAAATGATGTTGGACAAATTCTTTGTTTCGTGAATGTTGCAAATGATCATTCGTGCCTCTGCGGATGTTTTACAACTTTTAATGTGCAAAATTGGTTGTTTGCCAAGTTGAGGCTGATGATGGACATGGCCTTCTTGACACGCCTTTGGTATTTATTCAACACTTTGGGATCCGCATTGGAAGGTGGAGCCTTCTTGGATCCGTCCACAATGTCCTAAAGGTCCATGGAAGCCCAAACCATCTCCATTTTGAATTTCCAAAGGTTGAATTTTTCTCTGTGGAACTTGTCCATGACTCTAGTTCCTTTGCTCTTAAGATATGTCATCTTCTGCTCAAAGAATGAATTTGTACGCTCAAAATTTGCAAATCAATATTTAGTGTTTTTAAATGAGTCGTCTTCTCTCCGAATGCATTTGAAACTCTCAAAACAATCAATTATGCTCCTCTTGACCTCAAATGTGCTTTCAAATACTGAAATTACCCAAAACACTCAAATATGCTCATCTTGAGCTCAAATTTCTAGCTTATCCCTCACATGTCCTTTCATACACTTAAATCCCTCAAGACACTCAAGTTTGCTTCTCTTGAACTCAAATGACTAGCCTATCTCTCAAGTAAGCGTTTCAACACTTAAATGACCCAAGTCAAATCATTTCAAGCTCCAAATATGTTCAATGCCCTCAAAAAAATCCTCAGACACTCAAACCACATTCAAATACCCCCTCGCTCTCTAAGTGTATCCTTGCAACTCAATGCATGTCAATAGCACCCTTTCAATCTCCAATGAACCCTCGTGCCTTCAAACTTCAATCTCAAACAAATGCATTCTCTCTCAAAAGTGCCCTTTACACTCTCCAATCACTTAAATAAGATGTTTTTGATCTCAAGTCACATTCAATGCATTCATATAAGTCTTTCCACACTCAAGGCACTCAAACAACACTTGCTTCAACTTGAAACACCTTGAATGGTTTCAAATAAGCCTTACAACAATCAAGCCTCACATATAAGCCTTAAACCACCCAAGAGAATCAAGTCATATGCTTTCAAAGTGTAAACACCTCCAAAGCTCTCAAATAAACTCCTCAACATTCAAGCCTCTCAAGTTAGATGCTTTTGGATTCTTAACAACTTCAATGCTCTCACATAAACTCCTCAACACTCGAGCCTACTCTTGAGTCTAAACACCTTCAATGATCTCGTATAAACCCTTGAACACTCAAAACACTCAAATCACTCAAATCATATGTTTTTGAAATCTAAACACCTCCAAACCTCTCAAATAAACTTTTCAACACTCGAGCCTATCAAGTCATGTATTCTTGGAATCTAAACACCTTCAAAGCTCTCAAATAAGCCCTTAAATGTTCAGAACACTCAAGTCACATCATCCAAGGACAACTCATGCCTAGATCTTCTTAATAAACTAGAGTTTATCCTAACACATTAACTCACAATTTGTCATCCCCCATAATTACCTAATTGATTAGAACTTTATTATCATCATCTTCAATTGGTAAAAAAAATTCACTAATCTCAACTTCTACAAATTCACAAATAAGACTATGGTCCTTATCTTAATTGTAATCACACATTTAATATCATGATCCTTCATGCTCTTCACCTTTCAAAAGCTTCAACAAAAGTCAAGTAGTCTTTATCTCATACTAATCTTTGACCTTCTCTCTTCCTAACGCTTCATATGCCTCTCACAAGACTTACTGCTACTCAAATGGCTCCTTTCTCAGGTAACCCCAACTTCTTTGTATCACATGGTAACTCCTTCTCAATCAACAATAGTGTCTCTCTCTCTCTCTCTCTCTCTCTCTCATTTGTCTTGTTGAACAATTTCTTAACTCTATCTCAGCCGCTCAGGACCTTCCCCTCAAAGTGCCTCAAGACTATGGTTTAGTCATATTCTTCATTCCTAATTAATCACTTAGTCGCCACTTTCGGCCAATAGTTTATGTATGCTCTTAACATATCAAGTTCAATCCGATGCTTGTCAATAGTTTCATCTATTTATATTTAGGTTAACCCTATCTAACTCTTCCTCTCTTCAATGTGAAAGACTTCCTAACTCTCAAACGATGGTTTCGTAATGATGTTGATTTCCCAAAGCATATTGTTCAAATTCATCTCACTTTGCTCTGACATAGGGAGATTCCTCATCACCTCAACTCCTTCTTGAATTTGGTTTCTACATATTGAGTCTCTTTGTTTCATTCTTTAACTCATAGGGTAGTTTTGTCGGGATCATTTGTAGAGGATCTAAAAATTTACTTCAAATTTTGATACCAACTTTTGGGTGCTGAAAGTGTTGAATATTTAAAGTTGCATAAGCACATTGACTTCTATTTTTGGGGGACAACATCCGGGTGAAAAGGTCCCAATTACCCACACTATTTTTTTTAATATTGTAATTTAAAGTGCCCCACTGTAATTTCATGTGTAAAAAATTAGTGTGAGTTTTTTTCGTCTGCATATTTAGTTGAAAATTTAAAGCAAGGCAAGTACTGTAAAATGTGTAATGTTAACCAAGGCAAGTACTATAAAATTAATGTGGACCATATTAAATTCGAACCACATGAATTTCCCACCCACACTAATTATACAAGAACATTGTAGTATTGGTAAGTTTGTGCTTTATTTTGGACTAAGAAAATGTGGAATTGTATCTTCATGCATTTGAATCATCTCAAATGATCCAAGGAACAATGTGGTTCCAAAATTCACATCGCCCACATGATGGGGAGATACTGTAGCTCTCTAGCAGCTTGGGCACTTTTCTGCCTAATAATTAATTAAAGTGCGAAAGTAAGTTAGGCAACCCAAAAAATAATATTCTAAAATTGGGCAAATTCAAAAAGCAATTTAAAATACATTAAACATTCATCCAAATCATTTCTATAATTCATGGATGGTTTTCCTAATTTCATCTATGGTGGCTACGATTAACCTAAACACTTCCCTTAACCAACATTCCTTACCTTAAAGTTTGTCTTTTACTTGTATGTTAGGGTTTGGCTTGGCAACAAATTATGCTTTGATTTGATGCTAGTTTGTTGGATTCTAGTGAATGTCACTTGCATTATTGTGATTTTAGGCACTCTTTGAATGTTATTTCTCTTTTTTTGGGCACTCAACGAAATTAATTTCCCAAAAATTTAGGCACCTCTAAAATTAATTATTTTCTGCCCAAGCTACTAGAGAACTATGGTATTCACCATGTAGATCAAAATCGGGTACACTAAAGACTCAAATCGAACGTCACTCAAAATATGCGTAGTTACATTTATCTCAATTTTTTCTTGTTGAGTCTATGTGATGGTAGAAATATATTTGATTCTTGATCCTGGGCATTAAATTTGTCATACGGAGGTGATCTAGCGCGCACTTGATGTGATGAAATACATTGCAAGTCAATCAAAGAATAAGTTGTAGAGTTTTGCAACAAATGGTATGATTTGTTGTACGTGGTAGTTGCAACTGAAGGCTCAACGATGCTCAATTGCAACCTGGGTACGCAACTCCCGTATTATATGGCCCTGATTATAATCACTTATGCATTTTTAGTCCAATCTCGAGTGATATAATTTGTTTTAATGTAGGAAATTCTTGTAGCCCTAAGCTTCTAACAAGGAATCCAAAAATGTAGTTGTATATAGGAAATTAATATTCTTTGAAACACATAATTGCATTAAAAATCTAATTATATGATTTAAAAAAATACCATAGGCCAAACTACCCAACTTTTGGGGATTTTTAATAAAAAAAATTAAGATTTTTTAATTATAAATAAAACATTGCCAATGACTTTTTCATTTTAATTGGAGGAAACTACTCATGTGGATCATTTAAAATTAGACGCTCTACAAGGATAAAAAAAAAGGTGTTTCAATTATATACATTGTGGAGATTTCTTTTATAAGTTAAATATGCAACCCAACCTTTTCTACATCTCATTTTATTTAATTTGGTCTTCACCCAACTTTTTGATCCTTTTATTTTTGTATAGTTTGATATAATTTTTACAAAAGTTGTCCTCTAAGCCGTTCTAATATTGATGCCCCCTGCATATAATATGAGAGTTGCGTACTAGGGAACTGCAAGAGTGAAGGGAAGCTTGGAGACTTTTTTTTAAAGAGTGTTGATGAACTTGTAGGCGTTTGTGACAACAATGTTAATTGTGGTGGTCATCGAGTGCATTAGTATGTCAAGCTAATAAAGAACCACATTGCCTCTTCATGCATTTGATTTTTCTCATGCAATGGGTGACAATTTGGCTTTGAAGAATCACTCACTAGTGTGCGTCTATATTGGTCATGTAGTTTATAGTAGGTGCTTCATAGAATCCTATCAAATGAGTTGAAGATGCTAAGTGATTAAAAAATTAGGGCCACTTCACACATGAGCCAAGAGCCATGACCATGAAATTGTGAGAGCCCAAAAGAAAATGTCCAAAGACCGTCCCAAGACACCTCCAAAATCATGAATCCTCAAGTGTAGTGTGAAGCCATATGTGACTGGGCCCTCAACCAAATGCTATTTCAATGAATTTCTATTCATGCGGGGTGTGAGGCCAAACCCACCACCCTTAAGCGTCCTAGTCCGGGTGATGGGTTTGGAGATCACATGTGTAACATAAAAACTTGTAGTAACATGGAATGTACGTTCTACCTTGATGGACTTACAACTTACTTCAAGTCATGAAATTTTATTAGTGTGACTCTCTTGCATAGGTACATCCTTGGCTTTCTCAAGAGTCCACCCCACCGTCTTTGCCACGCATGCCCTCAAAGATTTCCCTCTTGCAAACTTGGTCCTGGTTGACGATTCTTCACTAGTGCATGACACCTCGCTGAGGCTATGACTTGTTGATTCCATGAGGCACATAAGTCTTTAATACAAGTGTTGAAAAACACTTATATAACTTATCATCGCCTCCTCTTCCACAAGTCCCTCACAACAACTTCCCAAGTTCACACCTTAATGTAACTATGAATCTAAATATCGCAAGTTTAAATACTATGAGAATAAATACTATAAGAGTAAGTACTATAAGTCTAAATACTATAATTCCCAACACTAGAAGTCTAAATTTTAGAAGTCTAAATACTAGAGCTATGCACTTGTTTCTAAATGCTTTTAATCTAACACTACATCTAACAATGCAAAGCTAACTTCAAGACTAATTGACCTTGGCTCTTCACCTTGAAACCTTGCACACACACGTGCCCCTCTCTTGCTTCCCACACACCCACACTTATAACACATGGGGTGCCAATTATTAATGCTAGTCTCTTGAATAGGTAGAGCATTGGCCTTCAAGTCTCTACAAGTATCTTCAAGTCCCTACAAGTCTCTATGAATTCTACTAATTCCACTAACCTTCTACTAATTCCCACACAACTCTAACTCTAACACTCAATTCTATAAGAGGAACGACAAGAGGGAGAGAGAGAGAAGGAGAGGGGAAGGGAGAGGGTGAGCACCCCTCAAAGGGGTGCCAAAGGAGCACGAAGGAAAGAGAGAGTGAATAGGAACACAAGTGAGTGAAGAAGGTGAGAGAGAGGAATATATAGGGGGAGGGAAGGGGTGAGCACCCCTCAAAGCTCAAGATAAGCCCCTCGATCCTCTCTTACTTTGTAGGCTCTCATCCTATCCTTTAAGCCTTCAACTCTTAAACCAACAACATAGATCCTAATTCAAACGGGGGAGGGAAGGGGTGAGCACCCCTCAAAGCTCAAGATAAGCCCCTCGATCCTCTCCTACTTTGTAGGCTCTCATCCTATCCTTTAAGCCTTCAACTCTTAAACCAACAACATAGATCCTAATTCAAACGGGGGAGGGGGAGAGAGAGAGAGAGAAAGGGAGGAAAGGGCATCCAACCACAACCCTTTAAACTTTCTCCTACTTAGTAGGACCTTATCCTATCCACTAACTCCTCACCCTCTAAACCAACAAGAACATGTTCTAATTCAAACATTTAAACCCAAGGCCCTTCCCCTTGCCTCATCAAACACTACTCCTCTAATCAAAACACTCCCTAATGCCACTAATCCTCTACTTAACCACACAAAATGGCTTAAGGCCTAAACCTAAATCCACACTAAGCCTCACTCTTTTTATACTTTTGATTGTTTCAATAACACTCCAATTGCAATTCTAAGTAGATCCTAAACATAAAACAAATATGAGCAACCATTTTAGGCTCATACGGGGGCTCACACATGATAGAATAGAATAAATCAACGGTTGTGAGCGTTCGGAGTGCCATGGTCTCCTGGTTTTGTGTTACGCCTACCTCTACGAGATGGTTTTTGAAAACAATCCAAGTGACCATGAAACACGATCCATTCGATGCCATGTAGGAATCCATGTAGACTTTACATCCATCTTACATTCACACATTCCGTTGGTCCCTCAAGCATAGCGTGAAGCGAACTTGGACCGGCTCCGCCTTTTCCACCAATTAGAGTGTTTGAAGTGTAGTGGTTGCGGGCTCTCAGTCTCGTGTGTGAAGTGGCCCTTAATCTCAAGTCCTTGCTGACTACACTATAAGGTTCTGGCTTTGAGGTTGTGGAAAAGTTGTGGGGGCATGTGGTAGAATGGGTGAGGGAGAGGAAAGAGGGTTTGGTTTTGGTTGTGAGGATGGAGCTAGAGGATGGATGATGTTTTGAAGAGGATGTAGAGTAATTTAGTGTAAGATAAGGTTGTGGCCTTTATATCTTGTACATGTTTTTTTTTTATGTTTTAATGAAAAGGCTAGAGTTTTCCAGAGAATGTTTCACAATACACATGTTTGCTTCAAGCCCATAACATTATTTAGATCCATAACAGTGTTATGTGGGATTGACATGTGTAGTTAGTTTTTTGCTATCTCTTAAAAACAACAACCCAGGGAACTAGGTCACAGGGAAGACTGAGCTAGTGTCTATAAGGGTTAATGTCACATTGGATTAAGGATTACAATAACATTTTGTAGTAATTCCCACTTTACTCTCTTCAATATTAAATTATCCCGCTTTTAATGGTTCATTTGTGATGGTTCTGTAGTGAGTGATTTCCGTCCTATCTCAGGGAATTCTCTATCACTCTATGTCTTTGACCTATTCAGTTGTGAAGCTCAATAGCTTGGCAAGTGGTCCTTGGCAATTCGTCAGAACAAAGTCTGGGGTAATGTCTTTTTGTAACCGCATAGTCTTGAAAATGCCATGAACATAACTTGCAACATTCCTTAATTAATTTCTCATTTAACAACTTACAATTATCATGCATGTCTTCACAACACCAAAGTCACCACCTTCATCTTCAATCATCTGGTGACTCATCTCAAGCAATCATCCACACGTTAATATGAAATCAATACATCAACAGCTAGGCGATATCCTTTACTTAAGGCTTTAGTCTGTGCTAATCTAATAATGGCATGCGGATGGTAAAATCTTACTCCAATATGGTAATTTCTCCTTCTTGGGAAGGTAATGTCTCGATAGCCTATAGCCTGCCATTAGCCCTTCCATATCTTGTGCACAGGCAATGGTCCTATCTCTCTTTCTCTCTCTCTCTCAGTTTCTCTAATCTCTCGGCTAGTAGCCAGTGGGGTATCACCACTTGCCTTGGCTATAGCCTCTCAATGTATCTCTGTCTTCTCTCCCTATAAGGCTATTGCCCTCAAAAAATGGCTACTGGCCATTGCCCATGGTTCTCTCAACCCTCTCTTCAAGACTACGGCTTTCTTCTCTCCTTAATTGCCTAATTGCCTACGCTGTCTGCTCTCGGCTAATTGCCCTCAGGCTTGGCCATCGACTTTCGCTCACTGTCCTCTTTGATCCTTCTCTCAAGATTATGGCCTTTCTCACTCCTCACTCCGGCTAATCGCCTGCACCCGCTTATCTCAGGCTAAGTGTCTCCGGTGAAGATTATTGCCTCTATTACTCCTATCTTGCCTTCCTATCGACAGGCTCTTTAATGTCCGTCAACTTCCCTCGTAGGGTATTTCATCTTGCCACTCTCTGGCTTCTCTCATAATATTGCCTCACATATTTCTTTGTCATTGCACGACCTTCAGAGTATTTCCACGCTTCAGACATCTTCCTTTCCAAGTTACTTCTAAGATATTACGACTCTCCACCCCTGGCCTAGGTACATTTCTCTATCTGCTCAATATTACTTGCTCAAACTTTACTCACTCAATTGCTGATACAACATAAGACCACTTGCCCTGATTTACATCCACACTGACAAGTTTTAGATCACAACTTCACATACAAACAGATAACCACACAATTTGATTTCTCTTCCAAAAACAACTTAGACAATTGCTCATACAATTCCCAGTCTTTACTTATCAAAGTTTCTAAGACATATCAGAGTTCGAATCGCTCGACTCTCAGTCTATGGCTAATCCCTACAAGCCTCACGCTCTGGGATACGACTATGGCCTGACTCAATCACTGAGTCTCGGACCTCCTAGACTATTGCTAAAGCTAACTTTGAGACTATGTTGGATTTCTACAAAATGGTAATAGCATGTCTCTGCCTTCGGCAGCCTCCTCCTTATCGGGTTGGGGAAGGGAGAGAGTTGGTTAGACTCTGTAACCACTTCCGAACGGCAATTGCCTCAGCTTCTTGCTCTGGATGGCTTCCAACCGCCAATTGCCGGATGAAAATCATTAAATTTTGAAGATAGCCCAATTCGGACAGGCGATGGCCAAAAAATGGTTTTACAACATGATTCTATAGAATATTCCCCTATATTCAATTTGAATGTGGGGGAATATTCTATAGAATCATGTCAGTCCCACATAACATTGTTATAGATCTAAATAATGTTATGCCATGCCTTGAATCATTGGCAATTTTTAGCCATTCAATACAAGTACTAAAAGACTGTACAACATATCATACGAGTGTTGCTATTGGCACAATATGTACAATTTGAATATTGTGCTATGCATATTCTTGCAAAAACATAAATGTCCAATTATTCTTGCACATATAATTCTACCCCAAAAAAATTTACCTTACCATTGCTTATGGTATGTATTTTTAGATATTCCATACCATGACCCTACTAGTATCACTTAAAGGTGACACCAATCCAACATTGGTTAGTACATTGTTGATGTATAAATTTTATGAACTTTCAATGTATGTAGGTGATTGGAGCTATTTTCAAGGCCCATCTACTAGCATTCAAGCTATAGTAACACATTAAGGCTTATTTCTAGATCTACAAGCACAAGATTGATTACATGGTAGTAGACCCCTTGACAAGAATGCAAAGCATGAAATCCACGTTAATAAGGTTTGTTTTTCGAATGTCAAATGTCCCCTTGCATTCCATTTATAGCCAACTATTCGTTTGTTTATGGAATATATTCTCATAATTGGAAACTTGTATCTCATGTTCTTGCTTACTGCTCACATGTGACTGGTCACCGCTCACATGCTAGCTTCCCTCTAGTGGTTAGGCCTATCAACTATCTTTGAGTAGTTGTAGCCTCCACTTCTTTCTCTGAATGAGAAATTAACTGCCAATTCTTGGATGAAAGACATCTATTTTGAGACTAGCCCGCTCTGTTTAGATGACAACCAAAAGTTGTAGTTTATAATTTGGTTTTAAAAATCTCTTGCCAGTACCAAATATTGGAGGTCATGGGGAAAATTATTCACTTGTTACTCAACATGCTAGATGATAACCTTTGTGCCACAATGAGTCAAAAAAATGCCAAGAATGTGTGTTCTAGGTTGTAAGTATTTTAGGGGTTGGCTTTTACAAGCATGTATTAATATTAATTTCTATGAGTATTCTTGATTGTGGAAGAAGAATATATAGTTGCATGCCATGACCCATCCATGCACCATCCATGCACTTTGCACTCGTGCATATAATTGCATGTCCATGTCATCTCACAACGCCCATTCTACATGTTGCCATCAACAACTAGCTATCTTGGAATTGGGAATCATCATTGACACATGTCCATAGTCTACTATATAGCAAATATTGTATGATAAATCCTTTGATAAACATGGATAAGAAATAGTTCTTAAAGACTATATAGTATAAAGCATAAATTTAGGACAATATATTGATTGTGTGCTTCTTGGCCAACCATCTTGGATTCCAAAACAAAATTTCCATGTTAGATTTGAATGAGTGTCTCCTTGGAGGGGGGGGGGTTTGCAAAGTATAATGTGTTCGTACCACGAGCTAAACATTAATATTTTCAAGGGGCTACAAGTGATACACATAGTTTTATATCCTTCCATAACTTTGATGAAGGTTCATATGATATTCTATGTGTATTCTCCAAAACAATCTAGTGGACCCTAATTACTTCAAAACTAGATTGTGATGATAGGGTCCAAAGATGGTATAGGACCCTATACTTTGTTCCATGTACACTTTATAATACCTCCCAAGTGGCCCCTCTAAGAGTGTAAGGATTGATTGTGATAAACATTGAAGATGATTCCTTATTTCAAGTCGGTATCAAAAGCACATTTGGACATACAAGCAAAACAAGGCAACTTAATCTCATGGTCGTAACGAGGCGGTTGTTTCGATATGCAAAATTTGGTCACCGTGGACCACATAGGCAAGCTTTTGAGAGGATCTTTCGGGGGGAGGAGGCCTTGGAAAATGGAGAGCCAAGGAGATGCTTGGGGTACGGTAACTAAGAGGCTATGGAAAAAGAGCAATTGTAGCCATTTTGCAATCAACATCTATTTTGGCGATGTACATACAAAGGTCTTGGGAATTGAAGGTGCTTTTAGTTTCTCCCAATGATACCGGGTCCATATGGCCTAGAGTTCCGTGTTATTACCATCCCGTGAGAGAGAGAGAGAGAGAGTACATATTGGTCCACACTACCATAGGCGAATATATGGTCCGGCACAAAATAATCCCGATAATTGTGGAAAATTTAAGTAAGACTATTTTATTTAAAAAAACATTTTTGGTTTCAAATTGCTGATACACGGCAATAGTATCATTTTAGACAAGGTTATGTAGATGTTTGTTTGTGAATGATTTAAGGATAATCGGTAGAGATGAAGCCAATCTTGTTGTCAAGGTCATCTCGACTCATTTGGAAAAAAAACATTGGTCTACATGAAATTGCAAGATGATGTAGAATTTGGTTTATGTTGAGAGAAGTTAGGATATGTATGGTGAGTAATGAGTAATATCTTATGAACAATGAGTGGCAACATGCAAGCACGGAACTCAAAACATTGAAATTCCCACGGTATAAGGTTTGTAATGTAGATTTTACAATTGGTTTCATGAATGTCTTACATAATATGGAGTATATATTATATGTTCACACACGAAGAGTGCCTATTACCATGCACCATGAAATCTCTCTTCATTCCAATGTAAGTTGATGTTGCAGCAACATCCAAGGATGACATGTTTTGGCATTGCAATTAACTCTTACAGAAACCTACTCTAAGAAGTGACACTTGAACTCCTAGAGTATATTGCTTTGATTATGTATACAAAATAGAAGGAACTGGAAAACAGTTGACATTCTTTGGATACATGTTCATATTTCACTTTGTATTGAGAAAGTTCTTGAAGTTTCGTTGAGCCTTGGAATGACAAATATCGCTTTATGGATCAACACATATGAGCTTTTGGGAGTAAAAGACAAATATGGATGAAATGAACTCTTATTGTGAGAAACCTTAAGGGAATTTGTGGGTACACTTACCTCAGATAAATTTAGCTCCCTATTTATTTGTACAAAACTACGTGAAACATTACCTCTCCCTTGTGTATACTTTGTGAGCCAACCTCTCGTAACAAACCCTTTTGAATACCCACATAGTGCCCTATAGGCTACATACAGTGCCACCGCCCACTGCCAACCCCCCCAACCCCAGGCACCCCCTAATATTTTTAATTGTTTGCTTAGGGTGGTATAGGAGGGTTTCATCTAGTTCCATATGTTTGTTTATGGTGTGCATGGAAGTTCAAGTGGCCTTAGCTACTAGATTGAAATGTATGCTCTATATCATCATAAATTATATTAGCTTATCTTATACAATAAGTCTTCTATACGGCAAAGTCAAGGGAAGCTTAGACATGAGCGATGAGCGGTAAGTGAGTAGTCAACAGTAACATGTGAACAACGAGATGTAACATGTGAGTGATGATGATAAATATAGCAAACTTTCATAGGTTTAGGGGCCATATCCTATAATCGGTATCAAAATAAATGAATATATCAAAGTGTATAGCAATAGCATTTTGAAAAATCACAAGTGAAAGGGGCCTATTACCATGGATCATTGGAAAAACTTTTGGTTGATTGTTGGTATTCAATTTAACAATAAAAAACATTGAATGTCATAACTTGACATTTTGAAACGTTAGGATGAACACACCACTACCACAACACATCACAACACTACTTGAATATTCAACAACATTAACAAAATCAAGTAGTTGCATGACCTCAATGTACATATACATTGGAGCGTGCATGAACTTGTCGTTTTTGTAATCCACCTTGCATAGAAATATGGATACATAGATAGATGTTTGCAATACACCCATTTCCCTATCTTTCCTAAAATTTGAGATGACGTTGTGGTGAAGTCTGGGCATCTAGATCGTGGACCATGGTATGCGCCAATTGTAACACAACAAGAATTGTTTGTTTTTGAGAGGATATTGATAATCATTTCAAATCCTGGATATGGAATGGCAATGACTCCCACCACATAGTATCCCTTTATGAGTTTGGCACTCTCCCATTTATTTTTGTGATCCTCTATTAGTGTTGCTAGATTTCAACGCAATGTTTTTGAAAATCTAGAATATGGGTGGGCAATGGGTTTGGTGGCACACATAAATGCATGCAATGGACTGGCACTATTGGAATTGTCGACAACTTGCGATGTGGTGAAAATGGCTCCCTCTGTTGCAATTGGAACCATGCATCCTCAAATGCCAACACCTCTTTCCTTGTGAGATTTGTTCCTACTTTGATAGGTCGCTTGCAAATTCAATTGAAAATTCAATTGCAAAGAAGAACCAACAACAACCACCTCGGGAGAACCAGCGCAACCTGAGGGGAAATCAAGAAATAATGCTCATCTCAATTTAGACTTGTCATGTACTGGTTGGTAATCTTGCAATGTGCCACTAGAGAGGATGGCAATCAATATCTAAAACCAACGTAGTACGAGCGATATCATTCTTTGCAAATTCAATGACTTTTCTATGCATGTTATGTTTGCCCTAGTGTTTGGATAAAAAATAAAGTAGTTCACTATGTCGGGTCAGTGATAGTCGCAATTGTCACCGGGTGGCAAGTTGTTGTGACCCTTATTAGCTCCCCTTAACTTATTTTCACCGTTTTGCAACTCTAGCAGGTGTTACAAGTGCTAACCCTGCATACTTGGCAACTTCACCCCCACGTTGGGCCAACACCCGTGGAGGTCGTGATGTTCTGCAGTGAGCGGGGTCGATCGGCAAAGCCACCTTCCCATTTAAACCTCCATGACTTTGTGAAAGGCCCCTACCCCACCGTCAAGTAACCTTTTGTCACTCTCCTAAGAGTTGGGGCCAGGTAGACGTTTTCCCTTAGCCATTGGGGCTGGAGCCCCCCATCAGCTTCAAACCTCCATAACTTTGTTGTTTGATCTCCAATTCCATCAAGCAACTAGTCCATCGACATCCACTCTTTGCGTAGATGCCAATACACCCCCCACTTGCCCCATTCAGGCAAGTATTGTGGGAGTTATGGCTATCCTAACCTCGGCAGTTTTGGGCGCCATTTCCGGGTCATTGTTGTTCCACCACAACGCCCCCTTAAGTGTTGGGCGCTGTCCTTAGGCAACGCCCCACTCAAATTGCCATATCTCCTAGCCCACACCTCTGTTTGGGGAGTATTATAGAATCCAGATGCTTATGGCCTTACCCTTGTGACTCTTAGTCTCTGTAGGTGGGAGGCGTTCTCAACGCCCGGGGCCCTCACCCACACTAGGATCACTTGGGCCCTCTCACCTATGGCGCCACAAGCCCCAGGTGTCCCCCTTGTGCCAATGTTGTTGTGGGCACTCCTCATGGAGAGGTGCGTGACACAAGTTGAGTTTCCTTTTGGTAGAACCAAAAAAAATTGAGCCCTCCAAAGCATAATTCATGGTGTTGAGATCCTCTACACCTAGATAAGACTTCATGGCTTTCGCCAATAGTTTTGAATCTCTACACCTAGTAGGAACCTTCAGTTTGAACGACGCCGAATTGGAGCCTTTGCTAATGGACCCCCCACTCAACTATGACCTATAATTCACAATTTGCATGAAGGCTCTGATCAAAATGCCCACTTTGGCTTTGTACAAGCATATCACCTTGTTGTCAGTGTAGGGTAGAGAGGGTTTTGCTATGGGAAAACTTAGAGTTTCTAGCTACAATTAGTGTAAGCCCAAGGTATGGAAAAAATCATAGTGCAAATAATTGTTTTTTGCCATTAAATTGATAACTTTATGTGTCTATTAAAAAAAACAACTTGTGTAGAGATTTAAATCCTTAAAAGTAATGTCAACACTCAAGTTCCGAATGATACAAATGGACAACTATTCCAAATATTATGTACTATGACTTTCTAGAAAGCCAACACAAAGATATACAAAATATAAAAGATTCAAAGGAAAATAGTTTATCATTTATTATATATGTTGTGTTGAAGTTGAGGCTTCAAAATTCAATGGTAGTTGAATACCTCTCTGCTTTAGAAGCCATAACGTTTTCATAAAAACTCCAAATGAAGTGCACTATGAAATTTAAAAAACCCAACTCCATTATCTATGCTTCCTAAAAAACTTACTTGATAACTTCATTTTGTCCGGTTCTAAAGCTCCTTAAAAACGGAATTTCTAAATCTAGTGGCGATTTTACACCCTCACACTTCCATATCCATAACCTTTACATCTTATATCCAAACTAAGAGTTTGATGGATTTTTAGAAAGCTATATACATAATTTAAGTACTCCTAAAATATGAGAACAATCCAACAATTTTCTATATTTCCACAAGCAATTTGTCGCGCATCTCTCTATGAGGAGTGCCCGCAACACCATGGGCACTCGGAGTTCTATATGTGTGAGAAAAAAAAACAAGTTTTGCAAGTTAGAAGTAGGAGTCATTGAAATTAAGCCACTTTGCATGCATCAAATCTATGTGTATATGCATTAGAGCATCTCCTATTGAACATAGTTTGGCACTTCCACTAATTGCATGATTTTCACTTGACATTTGCTTTTTGATATTTGGCACCTCAATTTTAACACTGGCAATTAAAATTGCATAACAAGACCTAGGACGAGTGACGGTGACCTTTAGTATGTGTTGCTACAAAACAATTTAGCCCCTAAAAAGCCCGGGATGTGCCCTATCAAAATACCACATTTATGCATCTACGATCGAGAGATCCTTGAAATTCCTAGATATGCGTTTCAAAAGGAAGCCCCGTTCCTCCAATTGAGTGGTCATAGGTTTGGGGTTGGTGTTTTCTTAAGGTACCTTTAACAAAACAATGAAGCACTTACATCTATTATACCTAGTCACTTTTTTGCACTTCAAAATGTCCCTTTGATTGGATCCATAAGGTGAGCAACTTGGGCATTTGAAAACTCAACAAATGGAATAGGATCATGGGGTCCCTAAGTGCCAAGTACATTGAGTACAATCCACATCATTGAAAGTGATGTTGATAAATTGGTGAGGGTTACCATGCCACTAACTTAACCCCTAACTTCTCAAGCAACCGTTGTTTGGTTGATGGATGGTTTCTTCCGTACATTGACCCCACCTAACTCATTCATTTGCAATCAAATTAACTATCACCATCCAGCCAACACGGATATTTGTTCATAAACACACGAGTTGTGCAATTTGATTATGATTAGAATGTGTAAGAAAAATGTCAAAGTGGGAAGTGGTCATGTTGGTGTTGTGTTGGGAGCTCATGTGAGGGTGTTGACTCCAATCAATAGTTGCCACTCTAATGCAAACTTGCATAAACATCAACGATGTTCATTTTGATAAAAATAAAGCATTGTTCGATATTCATGTAAAAACAACCTTTGTGCTCACATTGGCCATTCAATTTGACTTTCGGACACTCTTTAATTTTTAAGGAATTCTTTGCATATGTATAGTTAGAAATATGGGACAATTTGCACACTCCAAGTGCAAGGTGGTCAACCTATTGTGGTTTACACATTTTGGCATGAGAATTTGTCGAGGTGCTCAACTATTGAGTTGTTCCCATCTACTGGATCACACAAGCATTCCTTCTTATTTTCTAGGTGAATTTGATTGGTCATAGGTCTTTTTTTTCTTGTGGGGGGGGGATAATACATAAAACATGGCAATTTCAATGTGCACCCCTTCCTTCAATTGTTATACTCCAAACATCCAAAGAATTATTCATGCCCATTCCCCCCCCCCTCAAAATAGCTCACCTCCCATGGTTCAAGATCCTACAGATGAATTTCATTTTAACGTCAAGACTTGTCCATGAAAATTCCACAACCAACATTGAGCAAATTGCACTCAGAACACCCCTTTCATAGGCTTGAGAAATTAAGGAGAGAGGGAATTATCATATACGAGTGTCCCTCTCATCCATCCAACACAAAACTTTGGCCCTCCTATAGGTTTGTTGCCAATTCATCTCAAATGACCTTGAATAGACTAATTCGGGGTCTTTGAACTAATTCCGACATCAAATCAACTAAAAATTGTAATTTTTGGAATGCATACTATTTCAAGGCCTTGATATTGGATGAATGAGAGGTATGAGCATGTACAATAATCCCTCACTCCGGAAGAGAGGGGATTATCGCATACAAGCATATGTCTCATCCATCCAACATAAAAACTTGACCCCCCCCCATATAGATTTGTTGCTGATTCATCTCAAATGACATTGCGTACACTAATTCGGGGTCTTTAGAACCATATCCAAAGTCAAATCAACCAAAAAATGCAACTTCTGACTACATATTATTTCAAGGCATTTATGTTGAATGAATGAGAGGTATGTTTGTATACAATAAAAAAGTGAGAGCGTAGCTTCTCATCCATCCAACATAAAAACTTTGGGTTTGTGAGGGGTTCAGTTTGTTGGGTCACACTAATAACGCAAGAGCTAAGCTAGTGTGAGCTCATGCAATCATGGCATGATGGAGCGGACCGGCACCGGAATCTTGCCCATTCGTAGATTTCGGATTTGTCTCTTCTTCCGCCTCGTCCTCGGACAAATATGTTGATGCCATGCAACAAAATCCTTTGTGTCACGGACTCTCTCTCTCATGGGCTCCAAAAGCCGAAGTTATTATATACAACACCGGGATATTTTATTGGGAATTGGGGGAGTGACGCGTGCCCCCTCCAATCGGAGCCGGATTGGCACACTACTTTATATCATTGCCATGCGTGTCGTTTGGGTTGGAAAACATCATGCCAACATAAAGCGGGAAAATTAGGTAACTTAATGGCACTCTTTCCCAACAACTACTCTACTCCTCCTCCTCCTCCTCCTCCTTGGTCCTACGGCCACTAAAACTTATGATTGAAGTATCCACCCTTTGCAATGTCACGAGAGAATGACCTCATAGTGGAGCCATACCTACTACACTGATAAGGTAGACGTGTGTTATTTGGATATTTTTTTCTCTTTAGGTTTGAGGAGGATCCTAAACTACCGGGTGATAGTGGAGATGTACCCATTTTTGAATGGAGTGGTCGGCGGTTCGATTCCTGCTACGAAACCTTCTCTCTACTTGACGGAAAAATACTAGCTAGGTAGGTAGGAAGCCAAGAGCCCACCCACTGCAAGGTAGCAATAAACCCCACCCTGCACCAAAAGGATTCTTGAGCAGGGTAGGGCAAACGGACTCAAATTCACATCGGATTGGCCGCCGTTGGTTATTTATTTATATTTCTCTTTGCACTCACTTCTCGTAGGATATGAACTACACAATGAAGCTAAAGGTCCTTCTCCACGTGATGATGAATAGAGGGGTTTTAGCCAGAAGGAGAGTTTTATATGTTATGTACTCCAACGTACTAAGTAGAAATGCTTGTTGATATTAGGTGGTTGTCCATGTGGCAACATTTAATGCTTGGTTTTAGTTCAAGCAATTGTTGACCCTGCCCTTAGTTTTATGCAGTAGTAGCCTAAACCCTTGATACCCATTGGCCGACAACGTAATACTTGAAATTTTATATAAAGTCGGCCTCACCATGTTGTTTGCTAAAAACCACAACCCAATATTACACCTAGAGTGAATGGGCTTTATCCGGTCAATGGTCTTATCTGACGACCTATATTTGAGTGGTGTGTGGTTAGATGTGGATCTAAGAATGGACAACAAAAAGAAACGTGTTTGAAAGAGATTTAGATCTACACTTAACCACCTACCACTCAAATATAGGTATCTACATGATTGTTATGTTGGAAAAGAACATATAGTGGTTAATTCAAGGGCAAATTGTGCAACGCCGGACGCTAAAGAACCCCTATCGAGCTCTGTCCGGCGTGACAGAGGTTGGTGGGGCCCACCACCACCTCTGCCCCCCGAAACTTTTCGCATCCCTGCCCACGTGGTTCGGGCAACGTTGCCCGACATCTCTGCCATTGTCCTTCACTAGGATTGAAGGCCGCTTGTCCATATAACCCATATTGACTGCACTTCATCTTCAAGGTTCAAAATCCAATATATATGTTCACTTCCATTGAGTAAATAAGCAATTGATTGGGATTTTCTTTTCCAAGTGAAACCGTCAATATAACATGTAATTAACTTCAAAGTCTAAAACATTACAAATTTGAATTACCACTTAGGTTATATTTATTATGACTTTCCATTGAAAGGGGCTTTGTCATTCTAAATTGGAACTAAAATTAATGTTTTCTTTTTAGTGTGTCATGCAAAATCTGTGTTATGCAAAAAATGTGTCATGCAAAATGTGTCTGAAAACATGACACATTTATCAGGCAGTTTTTGCATGACACATTTTTTGGAGAGTTTTTGCATGACACATTTTACAGACAGTTTTTGCATGACACATTTTTTAAACAGTTTTTGCATGACATATTTTGCAGACAGTTTTTGCATGACACATTTTTTAAACAGTTTTTGCATGACACATTTTGCAGACAGTTTTTGTATGACACATTTTTTTAACTATTTTTACATGACAAATTTTTCAGACAAATTTTGCATGACACATTTTCTGCATAACACAGATTTTGCATGACACACTATCCTTCGAGCCATGGACCTCCTCCGAGCATTGGGAACGTTCCCTTCTCCTTTCCCATCGGTTCTCAACCACATTTGCTAATATGTTATGCAAACGATATCCGTGGATGTGTTATGCACTTAAATATGTAGAATGTGTTATGCATCGAAATCCCTGGAATATGTTATGCGCCAGTCCTAGATCTACAAATGTGTTATGCACTAAATCTAGATTTACAAATGTGTCATGCGTCATATTTAGATTTACAAATGTGTCATGTACTAGATCCAGATTTACGAATGTGTTATGCACCGGATCCATATTTACAAATGTGTCATGTGTCTTATTTAGATTTACAAATGTGTCATGCGTCATATTTAGATTTACAAATGTGTCATGCATCATATTCAGATTTACAAATGTGTCATGTACTAGATCCAGATTTACGAATGTGTTATGCACCGGATCCATATTTACAACTGTGTCATGCGTCTTATTTAGATTTACAAATGTGTCATGCGTCATATTTAGATTTACAAATGTGTTATGTGTCAAATTCAAATTTGTAATGTTTTAGACTTTGAAATTAATTACATGTTATATTGACGGTTTCACTTGGAAAAGAAAATCCCAATCAATTGCTTATTACTCAATGGAAGTGAATATATATATTGGATTTTGGACATTGAAGATGAAGTGCAGTCAATATGGGTTACATGGACAAACGGCCTTCAATCCTAGTGAAGGACAATGGCAGAGATGTCGGGCAACGTTGCCCGAACCGCGTGGGCAGGGACGCGAAAAGTTTTGGGAGGCAGAGGTGGCGGTGGGCCCCACTAGCCTTTGTCACGCCGGACAGAGCTCGATAGGGATTCTTTAGCGTCCGGCATTGCGCAACGATTCATGGGCAAGGTTATGTTAGGTAGATGGGTCATGGCATGCCAAAACGAGTTTGGTACCCAATGAACCAATATGGAATGTCCCTCTTTCAAGCCTCCGCATTGATTCCAATCATGTACCCTAAACTTACCGAACATGGAAAGTTATGCATGCGAAACAACCAACTCCCTACTAAAACTCCGGTTGAATTAAAGGATAACTCTATTATGGTAATATAATTTCACAATAGTATGGAAGATCGATTTAGCGTGGGTCAGCCTAATTGCACATTCATTCAATCTAAACAGTAAGTTAGCGACACTTCAAAAATAAATTCGTTTCGTTCATTCGCAAGCCAATTGATTTTCTTCTAGTAAGCCCCATACCGGGGTAACTTAGCTGAATTTGGTACTAAACTAACCCCTAACCATCTAAGAATCCGAAGAATGGTTACATGAGCCTTTTCAAAAATGGTTTCCTCATGGTAAAGTGATTTTTTTGTAGTAGTTATTTTCCATTGCACTTGGTAATAAAGTCTCACATTATATGTGGTGCTTTTGGACACTCCCTTCTGAGGGAGCCTAAAACTACCGCACAAGCCCTTTGGTGAAGGTGGCTTGCCTTGGCATGTGCCCAAGTTGAACCCGGGTGTTATGATATTTAATGAATATTTTGGTTTTTGTGGAGGGATTTGATAATCGCGTTGTGTCATTCCGGTAGGTTGTGCCTAGATTATAAGTACCTAAGGTAATTATCAATTTCTCTAACCTAATGTCTAATCTATCATAGTCTACGCGCAGACGCACCAACCTTGAAATCAAGGCAATCTAACCCTAATGAATAAAATAACCTTAGCTCTTACCTTGGCCATATCTAATTCCTTACTTTTTATGAATTAAACTTTCTAAAGGGAGGACCTTGATTAAGTCCTACCCTCTCAACCTTCCTTCGTAGTTATGGTTGATTGAATAAAGCTTAAGTTACTAAGTTCATAAATTATGGCATCCCCACCTACATGTTTGGTGCACGCCCTAATCCGAACCCTTCAAGGCCCTGTGCGAGTCTCTTGAAGGTTGATTGATACTTACACCCTCCGATCTTTACCTCCGGAAGGGTAGTGTCAATCCTCCGAGTTAAGTTTCCGGTTGATTTTTTACCCACGGGGGTTGTACGAAATTTGTTGGTTATTAATTAGTTTAACACGGTTTGACCACGAAAATTCAACTTAATGGCACCGGAGAATAAAGCAACATGTGTGTTCAACATGTTGTATAATCTTCAAGGGTTTGGGCTATCACCTTCAACCTTTGGGGCCAACAACATGATGGTGGTTTCATGGGTCATTACTCCCACCTTACCACCTATAAATATGCAGAGTGGTCATGCTGGTGATTAACCCAATTTTACCACACATGAACGAGCTAGAAATAGAAGCTACTATCACAACACTTAACCGAGAGGCTCCACACACATGGGAGTTGGAATCTCCCCTCAGCGGCTAGGTGGATGATGCCCCCCTAGCCTTACATGGATAGTTGGATTGGGTTTAGAATTCACCTTTGTCGCGCTCCCTCCATTCCTAAATTGGAAGGTGTAGGGTAAAAAATTTACCGGTTGACTTCCATCTTGGTTTAGTAATGGTTGGTGTATCCTTTGCAAGTGGTTTGATTAGTACGTCCGCTATCATGTCTTCCGTTGGACAATACTTCAAACGTATCCTTGGTTTTTTAGATTCTTTCTAATAAAATGATATTGTACATTGATATATTTGGTGCGAAAATGATATATGAGAGTTTTTGCCAGTGCTATATATGACATCAAATAGTAACAAAGATAGTGGATCTAGAAGCCTTTGACTATTCGCAAAGTGAGAATGTAGAAGATAGAACATTAAATTGTTTATAGTCAATAGAAATATAATGGAAAAGACATAAGAAAATAACTTATAACCACACATATGCAAAACATGTAAGAATAACTGAAATACAAACTATAAATTCCCATGGGCATTCGCTTGTGGAGGCTCCCAACCGGGGGTTGGAATCTCCTACGGACGTTCATCCGTGGGGGCTCTTAACCGGGTGCCGGAGTCTCCCACGGGCGTTCGCCCGTGGGGGCTTCCAACCTTGGATGGACGAACATCTTCTCGTAAGGCAGCAGACATCTCTTCACTTAAACGGCCACAATTTTTGCTCACAAGCTTCAATTGAATAATTGTTAGTAATCTGGAAAGTTAATAACAAGACCTATGCCTCATCCAAATATCAAAATAATTGTATATTTCTTCTTTTAGATATGAACTTCCAAAATCAGCTCTTATGATTTAGGAGACAGCTGAGGCACCTTCACTCAAACATTCATAACTTTTACTCACCAACTCTGATTCTAACAAACTTAGGCTTTTTGGAAAGCTAATCTAAAGGAATAGATTCTCTTAAACCTGAAGGCTAAATTATAATTTTTGAGTCCACTATACTTGATTGGAAGTAACACGGCTATTTAGGGGTGTGTTCAAAATACACTATCTTCTCTACATAGTTCTGATTATAAGAATTCTAACTTATATCTATAATGAATGAATGAAATTGCTTGATCTTTTTAACTAAAATTCTAGAGGGCTTCGCCCTTTGAAATGAAGAATTTGAGAGATTATTCTCTAACTGGAATTGAAGAGGGTTTCATCCTATAAATTGAAAAAATAAAATAAAAATTCCTAGCTAAAATTTGAGAGGGTTTCGCCCTTTAAAATGAAAATGGAGAGAGAATAAAAAGAGAAGAGGGAGTTTTTATTACCCTTTAATGAAGAGTTGGACCCCTTCTCCCTTCCGTTCAACTGAGGGGTCCCGTCCCTCGAACGGGGGAACCAAACCCTCGGTGATGAATGAAGGGGAGGAACACCACCTCCCACCCCACTTGTCCAAGCCTTTAAAAAGGCTTTTTCATTTCGGTTTTAATGTCATTTTTGGTTGGCAACGGTGGCAATATGGTCCCTTGCCCTAGTTGGTAATATCCCTTATATTTATAGTTGTCACCTCTTTTTTCATCTTTGGTTGCCTCCAGAATTTTTTTTTGCCGCCGCTTGACTTTTGCTTGCTTAAATCGGTTGCTCCTAACTTAACCTATCTACTTACTAACCCACTACCTTAACATTTCCGATTCGGGTAAAGGGCATTTCCCTTTTAACTCTTCGGTTTCTAATTTCCTACTTGCCCAAGGTTCTTACTCCAAGGGTAAAACATCCATAGCTGGACTTGTAAGGTCTTTCTTTCTAACCTACCTTAATCTAAATGGCTTTTGGGCCAAATTTTCCTATTACAAATCTAATGATTTTGCTAAAAATCCTCCATTGTGAGCCAAATTGCCGTTGGGGGCAATTTTGAGGCTCACATTATATCAAACAAACCAATTGGAATCATTTGTTTACAACTTCTTCTTCTTTGTCTTTATGTATATATGTATATATATATATATATAGAGAGAGAGAGATTTTATTTTGATGAGAGCAACAAGGTTAGTGACATGACTATTTTTGGTCTCTCCCACCAAATTATGAAATTGAAAATGATAGTCAATTCACTTAAATATCAACTAATTTTTATTTCTTTTGAAAATGTGGTGTTCTTTGATCATTCAATGTTGTATAAGTGGACAACATCATTAGCATATTCTACATGGGTTGTTTTGCCAATGAAAACTAGGTTTAATGGCAATGTTGGTTGTGTCATGTCTCTAAAGTGATCACATGTGAGATAAAATGTTGTCGAATTGGCTTATCATTATAGAATACACGCAATACAAGTTGGTTGGCATCTGTGAGCCCAAAATGGTGCCCACATATGTTCTTAAGTCTTTGAGACCATTAAAAGTTATGTTTTAACGGTTATTAATTATTCACAAAAATATAAAAAGAGTGAAGTGTGATGTGGATTAAGTTTAGACATTAGGGGATGTTGTGTGATTGTCTCAAGGTTTAAGTTCAATGAGGTAATGCCTTGACTAGGTGAGTATGGAGTAAGGTGAGGCGAGAGGGGATCCGTGGGTTAAATGCCCACATTAGGATCCACCTTGTTAGTTTAGGAATGGAAGAGCCTTGTGGATGGGATGATGTGAGCCAAATATGATGCTCACATGTGGTGTTAACCCTTAAGTTCCGTAAAACTTGACTTTGACAATTGTTAAAGTACTCAAAATCATAAAAAAAGTGAAGTTTTGGTGTTTTAATTTAGGATTTAGTTTGAAGTGATGAGCGGTTGTTGTGTGGGTTTGGTGCTAGAGGAAGTTAGTGAGTAGTAATTATCCTTGGGCAAGTTGTTAGTATGAAGGAAGACAACGAATGACAACGGGCGAACGGGACGAACGGAGACAAACGGATGATGACATCAAGCGGAGGAGATTAGAGCGGATGACGGCCGCGGATGCCAACCGTTGGATCTTGGAGTTTGATCAAGGGTTAGGATGGTGGAGGCCGTGGATGCCAACCATTAGATGTAGGTATGGCTTGATCTACGGTGGTGAATGCTTGGTGGTTGGAGGGGGTAGTCCCATGGAGGAGAGCACGGAGGCTCATTCTCTCCTCTCTCATTCTCCACTCACACTTGGACCTCTCTCTCACACACTAGGGTCTTTTGGGTAGTCTAGGTTGTAAGGGGCATAACTTCCGAGTAGGAGAAGATATTTTGTTGAAATTTAGAGGGTTAGTAAACAATTTGTTCATATGAACATGGTCAAAATTTGAGGATGTTTGGAGTAATGGAGCAGCAGTTATGACATTCTGAACTTTGCCTACATTTTCGAGCTGAAATGGCCATAACTCTTGGACAGAGGCTTGGAATTGCATGAAATTTTGAGGGATGCTTTGTTCTTAGGTTTTCTAGTTGTGGTCCAAATTTCAAGTCATTCCGAGTAGATGAGAAGGAGATATATCATTTTGAAGTGTTTTCAAGAGTTGCAGACTAAAATGGTCATAACTCCTGGACAGAGGCTTGGAAACGCATGAAATTTTGAAGGATGTTTTGTTCTTAGGTTTTCTAGTTGTGGTACAAATTTCAAGTCATTCCAAGTAAATGGGAAGGAGATATAGCATTCTGAAGTGTTTTCAAGAGTTGTCGACTAAGAAAGCCATTTTGGAATGATACATTGAGTTACTAAGGAAGGAGTTTGCTAAGTGTCATCAATACTATTCCACTCGGGCTAGGACGCAATCAAAGGGTTGTCACCAAAAATCCTCCACCCTTCGATTTCGTCCTAGCCCGAGTGGAAAAGTTTATAATGACATGTAGAGACTTCTCTCTTTGTAACCCAATATATAATTCCAATCTACCCTTGGAATATACACAACTTGATTAACACCACACTATGTAGTTTTACATTCCTTAATATCGGGCAAAGTTATATCCTTAGCCTTTTGTAATGTCCACCCGGCCGCTTTGGCCACGCATGCCTTCAAAGATATCCCTCTTGTGAATCGAGTCCTTGCCGTTGACTCCACACTACTACATGAGTTCTCGCTTATTGATTCCGTCCTATCACATGTCATCGTGGTTGATTCCGTATTGGTACATGACACTTCGCTTGTGGATTCCATGAGCACATAGGCTTTAAATACAAGTATTAAAAAATACTTATATACTTATCCTTGCCCTTCCTTCTCTAAGTTCTTCTTGATGTAAATCTCTATCAATGTCTTCCTACTAAACTTCAGAATAGTATAACTCCCACCCAACTTATGTTCTTCAAGTGAAATTTAATACACTTGTTAAGTACCTTATCAAAAATATCCACACCAAATTTTGGCACAAACAGAGTTCATATGCAAAAGTTATGCATAAAATTCTAACTCTAATTACTTAGTATGAATGCTGTGATAAAACATCCGGTCATTAAAACTCTAATAACTTCCAACTCCTACGTCCAATCAATCTAAAATTTTGACACAAAATAGATATATAAGTTCAAAAGGTAGTGTCAAATTTTGGTATCCATATCTATAACCCTCTAAGAGATACATATTTTCAAACCTTGCTGCTTTGTTCCTAGACACCCTCCCCTTCAACTTTTAATAACTCTTTCATCCCAATGACTGAAGCTCTCAAATTTTAACCACAACTCCCATACTTTATAATAAACAATCCCTCAAATTTTCATACCCATTGAACACTTTGATCATCCATAATTGACAAATCTTTCATTATAAAGTTCTGCTTAAGTTCATAACTAATAAAACACTACAAATAATGCACCTAGTACAATCTAGTCACTCTAAATGCCACAAGTTTGAACTCTCTCACTTCAATATGAATCTCAATGCAACAAGTTGAAGTTTATAATCAAACTCCAAATTCCTTAAACCCAATCTACTTCTAACAAGAGGTCAATCCCTTTTCAAGGCTAAATAGCCTTGGCTCTTCTCCTAAGAACTAAGCACACACATGTGCTCCTATCTTGCTTCCCACACACCCACACTTATAACACGTGGGGTGCTTAAGGAGCACGAAGGAAAGAGAGGATGAGTGAGGGAAGAATGAGGGATTATATAGTGAGTTGAGAGGGAGAGAGGGCATGAGGTAAGGATAGGGTGAGAGGATTAGAGCCTCCAATCACAACCCCTTAACCTTCTCCTTCTAAGTAGGGACTGTAGTAGTAATTTTTTTGATTTTTTGCTTATAATTTGAACCAAGTGGAAATAGAGATTATATCTACCTGCATATTACCTAAATAGTTTAGTATGAACGGTCAATGGACTTGTGAGATTAGAAACAGTTGCTAGTAAGGACAATAGTCTGTGTGGCCAAGGTAGTTATGAGGCCTCAGCTGTTTTTCGTGGGATAGGAAGGAGACGAAGACATTATTATTATCTCTGGAAAAAGTTGAGCAAGGCTAAGAGAGCCTACGCTGAGTGAGGTGCAATTGAGTTTACAGATTTTTTGAAGTCGTCCATAGCTACTTCTTTTTGGATATTTTCTGGTTGAATATGTGAGAACGTCTATAGTAATTCCAGGGGGCTCGGACTGGATTACAATATTCTCTGAATTAACTGTGTGTTGCTTCTTTTGTGTCAAAACTTTTGTATTAGGCTATACAATTGAGAGATGTGATATCTTGTAATTACAGAGTAATTTTCCGAGTCGAATTTCCAAGTCTATCGTCTGCTGGTTACCCGTGATTAAAGTACTTCAGTCTGTGGGAATTATGTATCTGGTTGAGGTATAAGGTCTATAATCGGGGGAAGCTTGTATGAGTGTTAGCATGTACGTGTATGTTGTCTAATACCTGCCTCGACTCGATTATGTAAGAGGCTGATTTAAGTGCAGTGTGTCGTAATCAGAGTTGAATTTGGTTGCTTCTCGAGAGATTTGGAGTGATGATGAGTAATCAGGAAGGAGACTGTCTGGCAAGGTTGATAGTGTTTACAGAAAAATTACCGGTCTATGGCCTTGTTGTTATGTGGATTACTGAATATCATTGAGTTTTCTTCTCGAGAGAAAATGGACAGAGGTTCTTGTTACTTTTAACTACATATATTGAAATGCTGAATATAATATTGTTGCACACCTTGGCGGTGATATAAATTAGCAAGATCAGTTGATGGAGCCTGTTAATTGATTACGGACGCAGTTTATTTACGAAAACAGTAATAAGTTTACTGCAGAATTTCAGTCGGCTGTAATACTTACTTTAACTGATGAATCAATTTGAATGATGACGAGACAATTGTCTGTAATAGTGACGGCCATATTAACTCGTCTTAGATTTTGATAATAAATTCTCGGAACTAAGCCAGAGAATTCGGGCTGATGAGTTTTTGTTTTGCATATGCTGATAATAACTTGTATGCTTTGATCGCCTACCTGAGAGAGGAATGTAAGGTGAGACGGAGTAGGAAGTGAGAGTCTGGTTATACTTAAGTATGGAATTACAGACCATAGCCTACCCTATTGAACTGTGATCTTTTAATGATTGATGTACTCCATTATACCTTTGCAGTAAATTGTTATTCTCAAATCTGTAATGAGTTAATTCTGCATTAATGAAACTCGAAGTTGAGACAATGAATTAAAAATGCGCAAATTAAATTAATCCTTCGAGGTCATGAGTAATAAGTCAATAGGTTCGAATTGTATTACCTCGCTTGTTTGCACAAGGATTAAGTCGATTGTCGTTGTAGTGTAAATGGAGAAACTGCTCCTAACCTTTGGTGGATTGTGAAGAGACGACAAGGTAAGACCATTGACTGCGAAGTGTTTCCAGTGCTCGGAGTAGCCGAAAAGACGTGCTGTTCACGTGATTGGTAAGTGTACTTACTAATTGTCATTTAAAAGGAATTAAGCTACCTTTGCTCTTTACCATTCTTAATAATTGAAGGGCTTGAACCTTCATTGCAACAATGAAATAGATTAATGAATTAAATGGATTAATGGATTAATTTTGAGTTTTAAGAAGATGGAATTGGAATCTTGGTTAAATGGAATGAGCTCATGAGTGATGTGATAAAATGTTAACGCGCATACGTGGTTTTGGACTTATGGTCTTGAGGAAAGAGATTATGCTTACTTTGGCCGATACCAGGTAAAAAGACAATTGTCGGACTGCATAATTAAACTTGAATTTAATGAAAGAAGACTGACCATCCTGAAAGGATTACCGCACTGACTTTTCAAGTTACATTAAATGAGATTAATGAAAGAAAGACAATTGACTAGTCCGAGGTGCCCTTGGCCTCGGTAAAGAGACAAAAATGGGTCACTATTGCAAGACTATTGACTATGGCTATGCCTATGCTTGTGCACCGCACTTGGTCCAATTAAAATGAACTCACTGCCAGTCTATTGCTTGGGAGATTAGTGTGAGGTGTGAGACTGTCACATTTGCATGTACTGACATGGAGTGGTTTTTAGAAGTTTTTATCCCTTACCCATGAGCCAATTGTCAGTCCTTATCCTAATTAAAGTGAATTAACCTTGTGTTTTTCCTAATAAATCTTATCTAAGACACCTAGATGTTATATAAATCACCTTTTGAGTCTTCCCTGATTGTTTCCTTGGGTTTGTTTGTCAACCAAAATCTCTACTACAGGGACTCATCCCATCCACAAGGCTCACGATAAGCCCTCGAACTCTCCTCTTACTTTGTAGGCTCTCATCTTATCTCCTAAGCCTTCCTCCCTCAATTGATCAACAAAGATCCTAATTCAAACATTTAACTAACCTTGGCTTTCTACCTACCACACTTTACCAAGGTATGTTCTCATACTACTTAAATCGACTTCACACAAGCCTAATGCTTCAAACTTAGCTTTCTTCAAGCTTCACTCTTTTTATATTTTTGTGAATAATCATAAATCAACAAAACACCACTTATAATGTTTTACAAGTGTTAACAACACATGTGAGCATCAATTTGGGCTCACAAGGGTGGAGTAATTTTGGTGACAGATGAGTCCCTATTTAGAAGGAGAATGTTAAGGGATTGTGATTGGAGGCTCTAATCCTCTCACCCTATCCTTACCTCATGCCCTCTCTCCCTCTCAACTCACTATATAAGCCCTCATTCTTCCTTCTCTCTTCCTCTTTCCTTCGTGCTCCTTGGCACCCCACGTGTTATAAGTGTGGGTGTGTAGAAAGCAAGATAGGAGCACGTGTGTGTGCATGGTTTTAGGGTGAAGAGCCAAAACTAGTTAGCCTTGAGGTGGGCTTGACTTCTTGTTAGGAGTAGCTTAGGTTGGAAGAATTTAGAGTGTGATTTATAGTCTTCAAATTGTAGTACTTGGATTCATGATATCCATACTTATAATTATTTAGACTTACAAGGTTATGTTTGTGAAACATTGGATCATTTAGTTTTGTTGGACTTACAAAGTTATATTATTGAAGTAGGTGAGCTTGTGTGTGTGTGAAGTAAGAGAGAGGCACGTATGTATGCGAGGTTATAAGGTGAAGAGTCAAGATCAATTAGTCTTGAAGATTAGCCTTACATTATTAGATGTGGTTTAGACTTAAGACATTCATTATTGCATATTCATGTAGAGGACTTCATTACCTATCCATAGATACCAAGAACTCATTTTTTGGATTTCATATGAATTTTTGAGACCCAAAAAACCGAGACTATGTCCAAACTTCCAAAAAATAGTGAAAAAGTGCAGATTAAAAGGAAACAGCGTAGAATTGCGACCATATACTTTTTGGCAGTAGAAATATTATTGCATATTCATGTAGAGGACTTCATTACCTATCCATGGATATCAAGAACTCATTTTTTGGACTTCATATGAATTTTTGAGAGCCAAAAAACCGAGACTATGTCCAAACTTCCAGAAAAATATTGACACACTCTTATAGTTTTTGACTTATGATGTTTAGACTTAAAGTGTTGGATTCATTAGGTAGGAAGGGATGTGTGTGACTTTTGAATGTATTGGTGATTGACTATTGAGGTAAGTGTTTTTAAACACTCGCACTCTTTTGGTTGAAATAATTATGCATTGAACTACCGAGGAGGGAGTTATTATGTGTCAGTCCAACATTTCACACTCGGGCTAGGACGAAATCAAGGGTGAGGGACTTTGGGTGACTCCCGGCGGACGCACCATTTATGTCACCCACATCTAATAATGTAAGACTAATCTTCAAGACTAATTGATCTTGACTCTTCACCTTATAACCTCGCATACCTACGTACCTCTCTCTTACTTCACACACACACAAGCTCACCTACTTCAATAATGTAACTTTGTAAGTCCAACAAAACTAAATGATCCAATGTTTCACAAACATAACCTTGTGAGTCTAAATAATTATAAGTATGGATATCATGAATCCAAGTACTACAATTTGAAGACTATAAATCACACTCTAAATTCTTCCAACCTAAGCTACTCCTAACAAGAAGTCAAGCCCACCTCAAGGCTAACTAGTTTTGGCTCTTCACCCTAAAACCATGCACACACACGTGCTCCTATCTTGCTTTCTACACACCCACACTTATAACACGTGGGGTGTCAAGGAGCACGAAGGAAAGAGGAAGAGAGAAGGAAGAATGAGGGCTTATATAGTGAGTTGAGAGGGAGAGAGGGCATGAGGTAAGGATAGGGTGAGAGGATTAGAGCCTCCAATCACAACCCCTTAACCTTCTCCTTCTAAGTAGGGACTCATCCCATCCACAAGGCTCTTCCATTCCTAAACCAACAAGGTGGATCCTAATGTGGGCATTTAACCCACGGATCCCCTCTCGCCTCACCTTACTCCATACTCACCTAGTCAAGGTATTACCTCATTGAACTTAAACCTTGAGACAATCACACAACACCCCCTAATGTCTAAACTTAATCCACACCACACTTCACTCTTTTTATATTTTTGTGAATAATTAATAACCGTTAAAATATAACTTCTAATGGTCTCAAAGACTTAAGAACATATGTGGGCACCATTTTGGGCTCACAGCATCTCACAACCACATGTCGCCTCCTACTTTGCCCAAGGTACCACCTCTGAATTTGTTCACCTCATGCACAAAAATGAAGCGTGTCATAGCTCGGTGGATAACACTCCTAATTATGGAGGATGGTGGGTGTAGTTCCAAATATCATCATCAAGGTGGCAGCTAAATCACCATGTATTACTCCCACGCCGAATTTGAGCAATTGTACCACCAATTAGAAGCCAAAAGTAGGTGTCCCATTATGGAAGCTAACCAATTTAGCCTCATCTACCTTAGAGCTTCATGATGTTAGTGTAAACTCATCCATTGGGAAAATATAGTGGACTATTCTATAGCCTTCAAGATTTTATTGATTTGGACATTTTGACTTTGGAAATGACACCAAAGACCTCGGGTTAATCCAATACAAGACATGTTCGGCCCTCAACCTATAGGGATTTTGTTTTCAAACATACACAACTGTAACTATAAGATATTACATAGTATGCGTATTACTTAATATCGTGGTATATTTAACCTTTTTGTTTCTAAATGGTGTCCCAATGTTGCATGTTGGACCATCCTTGACTTGTAGGGGTTTCGACCTTACTTTCACCAACTATTTTCTTAATCAACCATTTATCATGCACAAGTCAACACACATGCAAAATACAATCATGTAGAAGCACCTATTGTGGACACTTTGAACATTACAGTCCCTCACCTAACTCATACAATTATCCAGTATTCTACTTGGATAACAATTACATTATGACCATAACAACATGAAGATCATGTGAATAAGAGCATACCCGTTAAATGTTCAAAGTCGCAAACCTCGGTTTACCCCCCCCCCCTCCTCCCCAAAGTGAAGAGTGTTGATTGTGGACATTTTGTCTCTTTCAACCAATGAGTAGTGTTTCTAGTCTTTAGACAAACATACATAATGTTCATGTTGAAGTATGTCCTTATCCACTTTGGGAAAAGAAAAGAAAGAAAAAAATGCATTGAATCGGGATCACTAACGGAATTGGGCATTTCTACCCTATACCTCAATTTTAACAAAATTGGAGAAGACCCAATGGTCGTGACATTGAAATTCTTAAGTTGAGGCAACTTAGCCAAAGATAAAACTCAAAATTTGGAGGTTGGACTTTTTCTTTTTCTTTTTTCCTTTTTCTTCCAAGATTGAATGTAGCCACGAGAACGCATAACTTGTGAGGTATGGGTAGTACTTAAATGGACCATTCTTCTATTTAAAGGATAAAGAATGGACAATATCTACTATATGTAAACGCATGGGAAGGAAGACAAATTCCGTGTAGATGGATGGGCATCCGGTTCTCGATAAGACACGTAGAGATGACAATGGAGGATTTCAAAAATGGAACATGTTGGGTCAAACAAACCGTGGGAAGCGGCAAGTCATTCATTTTCCTTGAACCCGATAAGGCACGTGGACCTCAACCATTCAACAACCAAAACTTATTCGGACATGTATGTTGGTGCACATAATCATGCGGCGTAGCCTAGTAGGAGAATAATGTAAGTTCTTTTGTAATATTTTTAGGGTGAGGTCCAAATATGCAAGCTCATTGGCTCCCTTAGATGGAGCAAAATCAAGCACATAGCATTTTTCAGCCATGTGGGTCGGTTCCATGACCCTGGAATATGTCAATTATATCATGTGTGCCCCTTGAATAATATGGGAATATTTGTTCACTATTCATACATTCGAACTAAACTTGAAAATTTGGGTGGAGTTATAATCCCGACACTATGTGCAAGAATTATTGCTCATCCCTAGAATATTCATAGGAAACATTGTTTATCCCATTATTATTCCCTATAGTGACTATTAATAGAAACACTATTCATAATTTCTTACTATTCATGCCGGCACGATTCATTATTTGTACCATCGTTATTTTCTTCCTATTTTCTAAGTTTCTTCTCATGAAGGTAAGATAGTGGAGACCCATGTCATATGCTAAATATAGAATTAAATGCAAGTATGCAGCTGAATAATGTTATGCATTTGGTACACACATGAGACTTAACCCCTAAAGGACCAGGCGTCCAATTTTGGACGTTTTCGGTATTTTTGTGTAGGCCAGAACTTAGAGATCTGCACCGATGTGAATGAAAATAATTGCAATGGATGCGCAATGGACAGAGAAATGCAACCCAGAAAAAAAGATTAAAAAAAAACGATAATTTGGTGTTTGTAAATGTGATGTAAATGTTCAAAATGCACTATTTGGACTATACAACTGCCCAAAACTGTTCAAAGTATCCAATGAACTTGCGGCATGGTCGAATCTTGCGCAACCTTTATGTGGCCCCATTTTTTATTATGTAAAGGATGCGATGTATGGGGGGAGGGGGGGGGGCACGTACATAGAGGGGGTATATAATGACACCGTAGCCATGAAAGAGGGTGGTATGGGGCATGCAATATTGAGAATGAAATATATAAATGGTTGTGGGCCACGGTACGAAAGGGTGGGATAAGAATCTCCATTGTCCACACCCTTTTTCCTTGTATGCCCGCCATCCACAACTTCCTAAGTAGTTTAAATTGCATTTAAATTCAAGAATGACATCATAAATTTGCAAAAAAATTATGCATACCCTTATTGGTTTTTGTTGCATACATCCACCGTACGGATTTCAATGTAGTTTTATACATGTATATTATTTAAACAATCGCAATATTTTCATTATTTTGTAGTTGTATATAAAGCAAGGCCCATATAGCCAGCAAATTAGATTGAAATGACAGTTTGTCAGCACTAATAGTTGCCCAAGTCCGCGACTTTCAGTGTTGTTGCAAAATGTTTCCTAAAAAAAGAATATAATAATGGCAAGACATGTTCAAAGTGGTCAGGCAATGTTCGGGCAACTCAAGAATATCATCGAACCATCGAAAGACATATCAATCTTAATGGACGAAATTTACATAAATGGATGGATATTTTTCCCTATCGTACTTGATAAAGCTAACAACCATTCCATAAGGTTGGAAACCATCAAATGTTTGCCACGCTCTATGCACCATCCCATACATGACAATGGCTCGAATTTCCTTCAGATCCGTTCAAATCATGCTTGGTCCTTTAGGGGTTAAGTAACATGGCCATTGGCAAGGCCAGTAAGCATCTTGATTTTGGGGTAAAAACAATGGGGCTAAAGGGCTTGACTTTCATGGCGCATGACATCCAAGTGAACTTATTCATATTGGATGAAACGGCTCTAATGAAAACAAGACCCTAGGCTAGGGGCAAAAGTGAATAGTTGTATACAAGAGTACCTCTCGTTTGTAAGTCCATTAATGTTGCAAATTTTTCTTTTTAATAGGTTTATGGTTGATTCATTTCAAATGTGCTTTATAGTAGAGGCACCTATTCCTGACTAGGACCCCATTAGCAATCTACAGAGTGCCGGAATAACCACTCCTTGGTCTAATACCCTGCAATGAGTTATTGACTCTACATTGGCTTGTGTAAAATGAGAACTTATCTTATTCATGCACACTTGAAAGGCAAATTAGAATAACTATGATGAAATGTGTCCATTGTTTTAAGAATATATGACGTTTATTTTTTGAATTATTTTGTGCTAGACCAACTATCAACCTACAAATAGATCAATTTGTGATATTAAAAGTCAATCTTAGTGTCAAATTATATCTAGAAAACCTCCAACCTACATACTATTTCATGGTGTTTAAAAAAAAAAAAAGGTTGCGGGTTGTATCATTACAATTGGAGGAATTGAACCCACTTTGAAATTCCAACAAGTGAATCGAATCATGACCAATAAAGGTTCCACCCATTGTAACGTTGGAAGGCATGCATCCACACACAAGCCAGATACAAAACCAATAACCCCACATGTTAGGGCCACATATATAACATTATTAAGCAACTAGATGATGGTCTCTTTCCAAAGAATGAGTCTGCAATTAAAAAACTCCACAATGTACAACCTGAATGCTCCCCATAATATGGGAATCCCATGATTAAAGGAGAATTATTCTCACTTGATCCTTGGTCCCACAAAATGCAACCAAGGAGGTGAGTAATAACTTGTGACCAAGTAGATATCATATTCTTTTGGTACCACTCATGTATATATACTAACTATATTTGTAAATTTTTGATACTGGTCAACATGGCACAACTCTTTGAGAATAGTTTTGATTTCATACCATTTGGATCTAAATACCATGCAAGAGCCTTCATACTTAGGTAAGATTATTCCAGTAACAATATGATATAGGGATGGTATTGACTCAAATAATGACTTGGATGTACAAAGATTCTCTCATCTCGTGATTGCTAATGGGATTTTGCACTCAATTCTTGCTCCATCAACTACACTAAAATATACCAATTAGTGAGGGTGGTACTAATTCAAGTCACACACACAATCTAGCCAAATCTCAAAGTTATGGAGGGCTAAAGTTGCTACTAAGTCACATTAAATTCATGACTATGGTAAATTCTATGCTCACTTACCATAGATTTCAAGAAAATTAGTGCATGCTTGTGATTAGTGCGTGCCACATGCTTGTCAATGAATAATGCCAAGTGCCAATACTTTAGTGAATAATGCCAAGTGTTGGTACTATAAGTGAATAATGCCAAGTGCCAAGATGAACAATGCTTCCTAGTGTTAGATCTACGATCTTTGGGTGGCACCAATTCATAGCGTCAAGGGATTTAGTATCGGGTGCAAGCATGGTAAAGTGGACAACTCTTGATCCTTGCTAAGGTTTAAGTGAAAGTGATCCAAAACAATATACTAACTTTGAATTTTATGAAATAAAAATTCATAAACATTTAGAAAACATATGAATCTACAAAGCCAAGCAATTTATGTTCACAAAAAACAATTTCAAACAACGTATATGTATTTTAGAAGACGGTGCAAGTGGTGATGCAAGTGGGTGTCATTGAAAAGATAATTGTCAAAAACTTGTTTAAAATACAATTACATTACATTAAATTGATGAATTTTTGAAAAAAAAATTACGATGACCTCAAGTTTATAATGAATTCAAGGAATATGAAAAGAAATTCCAAGTTCAAAATATTTAAGGTCATGAAATTTACGTTCAAAACTATATTTAGTCAGTTGCTTTTACGCGTCACTTTTGATGATAGGTTTTGAAGATCTCATATTGATATTCTATATTTGAGTACCTAACTTAACAATAGAGGTCATCATGAAAAATAATCTATTTTAAACAACATTTTTCTACTATTTATAGGCGTCTGACCAAGAAAATCATGGCTTTCATATACCGGAGCACTTTTTTGGTCCACTTTACTATGCTTGCACCCTATCACAATCACTAATTTCCCACACTCACTAATTGGTATATTTAGGGTAGTAACCTGTCATTGGTTAAGTCCAATCCATATCAAAACATCCTCTAAGTTGGCTCTTCACCCCTCATTTATTTGGCATGTACACTAGTGTTGGTGCATTACCCTAGGGTGTGTGGGTGTTATGTGGTTTGTATTTCAAGTTCTCCAAGTTACAATGATTAGATCTACACAATGAAACTTGTGTTGCATTGGGAAATCTATAATAAAGCAACAGCAAGAATTGGATTGAAAATAAGATCTCATCTTATTTAGTTATGGTTATTGAAAGTGCACGAATGTTGATTTGTTGACTAAATACATAGGGATCCCAATTGTGTTCACTATTGAGTGTGGAGCAGTAAATAAAAATTGAAGATGTTATCCAATCTTTTATAAACATGGCGTCTTTATGGCGTTTGTTTATTTATTCTCACTTAGGGGCTATTTACACCATGGACCATGAAGTCGTCCTAAGGCCCTGTAAAATCTGTGATTGCCTGTTAAACTCATCCCGAGACCACTTTGGTTTACACCAAGGAAAAAATGTTAGAGTGACCATGGAGTTCGAGGTCCCCAAAAGACATATTTTAAGGCCTACATTATCCACTAACATGGTCCAACAAGTTTTGCGGTGAGAGAGGCCAAAGAGGTGTTTTGGTAAAAAAAAGAAAAGGCAAGGGCCCATGGTAGAGAAATACTATTATAATAAAATTTTAATGAAATTATTTTGGTGAAGAGAAGATGAAGAGAAGAGAAGAGAAGAAAAATAATGGTCAAACTTGATTTTTTTTCAAAACTGTCATTTTTGGACATATATTAAAAAAATCAACACAATCACTTTTCTGGTGCATGGTCATTCCTCTTGATCCACATTCGGTTTACACCTAGAGAGGGGCCCAAAGACTTTGTAAATTGATTTTTTAAGAAATTGGACCACGGAAGTTGGACCATGAAGTCGGACCATGTAAAAAGGCCATCTTCCATGGTCCGAATTCATGGTCCATGGTGTGAACCGGCCCTTAACCACATACCAATCAAATACCGTAGCTGTCTAGCAGCTTGGGCACAAAAATAAGAAAATTTGAAGGTGCCTAAATTTATGGGAAATTAAATTCGTTGAGTGTCCAAAAAAAACAATCAAAGAGTGCCTAAAATCACAATAATGCCTAAAACCCTGACATACACGTAAACAACAAACTTTAGGGTAAGGAATGTTGGTTAAGGGAAGCATTTAGGTTAATCGTAGCCGCCATAGATGAAACAGGAAAACCATCCATGAATTATAAAAATGACTTGGATAAATGTCTAACTTACTTAAATTACTTTTTGAATGTACCCAATTTTAGAATATTGCTTTCGAGGTTGCCTAACTTACTTTTGCACTGTAATTAATTATTAGGCAGAAAGGTGCCCAAGTTGCTAGAGAGCTATCGTATAGGGGTCCAATTAAGGAATGCAACCATCTGCATAGGTCAACACCCCTTATAAAACCGACCCGTTGGGAACTATGATCAGGGAGAACCGGCAGTTAGTTACAAATGAGCCGGTTGAGTTTGAGAAATAACCGGTTGAAGTTCAAGACTTCAGGAGAATTACTGATCATTTTAGAGGAATTTATAGAATAATATACCTCAAATTAATATAGTTAACCGAAGGATGTCAACATGTAACCGGTTGGACTTGCAAACACTGGGATCTCAACCGATTATGCCCAAAAATCTCCCCGATCACTGGTTGGGAAAAGCAGAGGCCATTTACACGTTATAACATGCCCACGCATAATAAATGATAGTTTGGTAATGGTGCTTCCCGTTGAGTCAGATCTGGGGGGATACATGGGTATCCACTCAGGTTGCAACTCTTCCTGAGATATGGAAGGGAAGCACAGTAGGTGAAGAGACAACATTCTCGCCGCAGCACGGAAATCCTCGCTGCTCTTTTGATCAGCTTGCATCAAGCTTTTCACCTCCACCATCATCCAGTTTCAAACTCCAATCTGGTGACATGGATCAAAAAAAAGATCACAGGGATGATTTAGACATGTTCTTTATCAAAACCCAGAACTCTTCAGTTAAGGGAAAAAATTGTATGGTTATGGCAAAAAAATCTGTGCCACGAAGGAGAAATATCTCTCAAAAAATCTCCTGGGATCAGGTGAACAGACAAGCTTAGATGTTCTCCTTAGAGCAATGGATGCACTTCCTTGAGCTGAATTTTGTAGAGGAGAAATGGTTATGTGTGCATGAGAATATGCAGATGGGCTGATTTGTCAAATTGTGTGAAGAGGAACTTGACATAAGAGTTATGAAGAAGCCAGGTTCTGACGAGGGTGGACTGCTGTGGCCACATTAATCATGGGTAGCAATTTCCCCACTTGACTTTGGGTGAATTTCCACCATCTGGTTTTGAGACAGATTAGAATGAGATATAACCTGACAGTATGATTAAATGTGATCTCATGGCATGAGCTATGGTTCACATCTGGACATGGAGATTGACAGTGTTGGCATTCACAGATAAATTTCAGTATCATGGATTTAAGAGATAGAGAGGGAATCCTCTGGTTTTTTCTACAGAAGAGTGTCCTATTTCCTTTGGCATGATTGGCTTTGATTCTTGTTCATCGTGTCGTGGTTCCTCTTCTCTCCAGTTTAAGCAGCAGAGTTTTATAGTAATAATAATATATCTCTTTCAATCAACAGCGGATCATAGGTGGAGGTACTACACCACAAATGACGAGTATGGGAAGTTCTATGACTCTATTCGCAGAGAGGTGGGCACTTCCTTTCCCACCTGACTCAAATCCTAATCTCCCATGCATGTAAGTCATGTGGATTTTGGAAGCATTCTTCTCTAGGAACCTGTGAATTTCAACAAGACATTCTCCTTAAGTCTTGTGAGCTTGCTCCCTTCCTATTTAGACCCAAGGAACAAGTCTCCAAGAAAGGTGGGGGGTTCTAGATTTCAGTTTCTTAGAAGTAAATGCCGAGAATAGTCAGGTGGCAAGCTCCCATTAGTCGTTACCCATTCTGAGCCAATTCAATAATTAAAGCCTTCATACATTGTCAGATTAAGCCTCAAAATTGTGCAGTACCATGGTACATAGTTCCTGATTCTTGCATCAAAGTGCCTTTGATTCCCAGTCCCACAGAATTCTCTTATGAAGCTTTAAAATAACGTTAACAAGCTCAACATTTTAGTGGTGCATCACCAAATCACAAAGCAAATTACAAAAGATCACTAAGGAGCAGAAAAAAGCAGGATGAGGTTGATGGCAGAAATTAGGGAATTCTTTTCAAACATTGAAGTTGTAGCACAATGCGACAGCCTACTCTAGCTAGGTGCTTCACAATAGTCATGGTCACATTTGCCCAACGCGGGGATACTAAGCTTTGGAATTGATCTCAAACTCTAAATTCTTTCTACAAAACAAAAACTTAATGCTGTATAAATTTAAAAAACAATGTCTTTTCTTGTGTCGACAGGTTAATAGGGATGACCAGGCGCACAGAAAGTGCACCCAAAAGGTGCATGAACTCAGCGAGGAACTCCGAGAGGCAAAAGCATGCTTGGAGATGGTCACCCTCGGAGGACCCCTGGCCATCAAGAGGCTCTGTGGCTCGAGGGGTGAGCACTCATGTTGTGCATTGACCATGGCCACGTTTTGTTGAGTCAAATCTCGATTGAATGTAGAATGTTGAATGTTGCAATGAGTATATACTTGAGTTAAGTCAAGAAACACCTGAAGGAAGTGAAAGCGTCACTGTTGATTAAGGAAAGCTAATACAGAGTGTATTGAATACGAACAAGGTAGGGCCTTGGGAAATCAATGCCTGAATGGCTAAGTTTTTCATTTATCTAGATGTGCCCATCCATCTCTGTGAGATAACTGAGGCCCCCTTTGACACAATGGAGCTTAACCCCTTTAAGATGTTGGGTTCTGGAGATACGTTGTGTCGTGAGGCGTATTTTTGCAATATGTGAAGTACGTATCTGATTTAGCATACGGTCTGGAGGTTGTTTCGGCGTCGGATAATTAGTGTAGATGGATACTGTAGTGCTAAAGACGACGCAGAAGTTCGGAGAGCATTGTTTGTTGTGCAAAAAAAACCACAAATAAAAAACGGGGAGGGTGTGCGGCGCGGTGGTCCGATGTATTCAGTGCTCTATACGGGCCAAGTATATGTAGGGAATGTATCCGAGGACGACTGTACAGTCGGTGCATCACCGGGAGGTACAGGTTCACACGCCGGAAGTGTGACCGGCTATGGCTGTCCATGTTCGGGTTCACGTATCTGAACATGTACCTCGTCACCGTAGACAAGTATGGGGCCAGAATACGTAGAAACCTCACTTCGGATGAATGTGCACTCTACACCGTGGATCTTAATTTTTTTTAAATCATGATAATTCTCCCCTACCCCATGCCAACAAATTTCGCCTTTACCGTATTTGCAAAAACCATTCGATTCATACCTGAAATTGAAGAATACAGAACTTCGAGGCCATTCCTGGCCTCAACATCTTAAAGGGGTTAAGAAGGATCCTTCTCATTTGGGGTGAGAAGGGAAATATAGCATACAAGCGCATCACCCAACAAAAGAAGCCTTGAAATAGCATGTATATTGATTTCACCTATTTACTATCATAGGGTGAAAGTTAGGGTGGGTAGCAAATAATGTGGCCCATTGTAATTTACTCGGTTGGATCTGTCCGGGCCCAACCTGTTGCACTCATGCATATGAATTGATTTGGCACCTGAAAATATGTAGTTGAAAGTTGTCTTCATCCCCCCTCCCCCTGCTCCACTGGTTCTTCCCCCAAGGTCCCTACCCCCTTGTCCTTAAACACCTATACCTACTCATGTCTCCCCCACCCTACTGGGCTTTAAGTCATGCCATACCCCCATACCCCCCCTCCCCCTAGGCCCATACCCACCTTGGAATGTCATTGACTGCAACAACCTTCTAGTCAAAATCCTAAGCCACCTCGTGGAGGGTACTTAGGAGGTTCAAGCTCTTGTTTTGGGCTTGCATGCATCATTATTAAATTGCAAGCTTGTCATGAATTATGTTTTGTTGAGTACCAATCCATCTCTTGACATCTCATGTTGAGCAGCACCACCTTACACCTACTCAAACTATTGAAAGCTTGAATGACGATTGGTCAAGCTCTCAATAGTTTGACCTTTATATGAAAGCTTGTCAAATCCAAGTACCATACTCATGAATTTGCAAGGTCATGCTTTCAACTCTCGCTCTGGTGGAAAAGGGCCTTAAACAAGGTTCCAAGGTGTTGTGATACACATAGATATTGGATGTTGAAGGGGCAAACATGAATGAAGAACCTCTTGGATATAGTCTACAATCTTTTAGATACCGGCTTGATACAAGTCCTTGGATACATCATGGATCAATAAATAGGTCATACACTGAGCCCCTTGGTATGCAATTAAGGTATGCAGTCATTTTTTTCAATCGGGCCCCTATATTTGATTGGTGTGGGGTTAGGTGAGGATCAAAGAACAAACACCATAAAGACACACATTGGAAAGAGATCGAACTACATCTTCAAATCCTATTAATTCTCCACACTCAATAGTGAACATAATTGGGAGGACCTATGTCTTCGAACAAGAAATCAACAAACATGTGTTTTCGATAACCATAAGTAAATCAGGGGAGGTCCGGCTTTCAAGCTGAATTTTGCTGATACTTCATCGTGGATTTGCTAATGCAACACAAGGTTTGTTTGTTTCAATCGAATTGGTAGAAGTTGGAGACCATGAAATACAAACCAAAATAACAGCCATATTACCTTCCTTCAAGGCTAACACGGTGTTGTAACTTGTGTGATGTGGTGAAGGCATCCCATGCAAGAGAGGAGCGGCGGGGTTGCCCATGTCGCCACGAATGGGAGACTGCCACTGCGACGAGAAGCCGCCCACAATTTGTGACAACCCGTATCGCTCGGTGAACACCATACAGTTCAATGGTGGAATGAAACATGAGCCTCAGTTTCTCGAGGATCACATCAAGTGCTACCACCCACGGCTTGTGAAGCGCTTGGCTCCCAAAATCGACTTCCGACATTTGCGACCCAACTCTGCGAGGTAATTAATTAACTCCACGAGTCTCCAAAGATGTGTTGCACCTCGTGGCATCATAATGCACTCCTGGGGTTCCATTTCCAAGGTGTGCCAATGCACTGATTCCAATGCATTATGCAGTGTAATGTGCCAACCCTAGTGCATTCCATATGAAAGTAAAAATGCGCTGAGATCCTGGAAAGAGGGAATTGTCATATACAAGTGCACCTTTCATCCACCCAACATAGACCTCCTGTAGGTTTGTTTCCGATTCATCTCAATGACCTCAGAGACACTAATTCAGGGTCTTTGAACAGAAATCAACAAATGTCAAATCAATGGAAAAGAGTCATCTCCGGGTTGCATACTGTTGATTTGAGAGCTTTTATGTTAGAGGAATGAGAGGTGCTCTTGTATACAATAGTTCCTTCTCTCCAGGGCTCCTGCCTTCGATAGTAACTAAGGTCCCAACAACACTGGATGGTGTCGGGACCTTCTGACACCAATCTAGAGAGAGAGAGAGAGAGTGTGTGTGTGTGTGCAAGAGTGTTAGTTTTTCTTTTCTTTTCTCTTCTGGAGTTTAGCATAAGAGCAGCAACATGCGTTCTAACCATGAACGCAATGTCGCCCTTCCCTTCTACTTTCCGGTCAGGTTCATCAACAATGCGCTCCTGCATTTCAGAGGCTATTTTAAATGAGAAGCAACATGTTTCTTAAAATCCAGTCTTGTGCTTGTGAGATCGATAGCATTGGCGGTTCCCTAGTACGTGTAGATGCCACTAAGTTACATGTGTTCCTTTCTATGACTGTTGTTCGTTTGCCACCACGCCTCCCTGCACCTCCACCAGGCCTGCAATCTGTGTGGCCCGGCCTTCACATGTCAAAGAGCACTTGGGAAAGTGAATTACCGTATACCAATGTGCCTAAGGTAGACGTGCCTAAATCCAACATAGCAATAATCTAGACACATGTATTTGAGTGGTATACATGTGGATACGTGTGGTAAACAAAAGCTCTGACTACGTGCTCAAAATATGCTAACCATTTTAGGTTCAAAAGCCAACATAAGTGGGGGTTGGGTTGGGGGGAACCTATATGACCATTCAAAGAGCATGAGAATCTTCAGTTTAATAATGAATAAGATATTCATATGAGCTCTGACAATTATGAGGAGAATGGCTTGATTTGGAATTGCTAATTATCTTACAAGTTTATTTAAATGTGTCATATCCTGCAAGAAGTGGGTGTAGAGAGAAAACTATCCAAATAACACACGGCTACCTGAGTCATTCCTTTAACATTATGTCAAGTTATCATGGCAACTAGTTGCACTGAATTTAGCTTGAGAATACACTATTTAAGAATGTAGTTTTAGGGAGTGCCAAGTCTTTCTTCAATTGGATCATCAAGCCGATATTAGCCCCTCTATCTCGTGGAGGCTATTGCACTCCGCCACTCTAGTGAATCAACTAGTTTGACACCATCTTGATGCACTTTTAGTCCCCATAATAAGCCTCTTGACTTCCCGGGCTCTGAGATCGATTTCATTTCATTGAAAGCAGTGTCCGGGGAGACTTTTGAACATAACCGGTCGAGATCTTAGTGTTTCCAAGTCCAACCAATTACAGTTGTGATCTTTTAGATTTTCTTTATTAGTTTGAGGTATATTTCATAGATTCCTCTAAAATGATGGGTAGTTTTCCCGAAGTCTTGAATTTCAACCGGTCATCTCTCAAACTGAACCGGCTCATCTTTAACTAGCAGCCAGTTCTCCCCGTTCATTGATTACAAGTAGGTCCAATTTTTTGCACCAAATTTGAATGGCAGGGGCCAGTCACAGGGTGCGCTGGAGGGATGCATCCCCCCAATAAGTCGATATTAGGGCCGCTTCACACTACGGCCGTCCAAGTCGAGAGGCCGTGGGATTGAGTGGCCAAACTTTGTTGAGAGTCCAAAGAAATGGGCTGAAAATAGCCAATAAAATATAGTAAGTGGAGCCTTTGGCCGGGGATAGTGTGAAGCCTCCAAGGGCCAAGCCCAAAGTCCAAACCATTGGCCATGAACTCCCACGGCCTCTCGACTTGGACGGCCATAGTGTGAAGCTTCCAAAGGCCGAGCCCAAAGTCCAAACCCAAAGGAGCATTCCACTTTATTCCTTGCTGAAAATAACCCCTCCAATCTATCGGCCAGGATCTTGTCAGTGATTGATTTTTTAATGAAAAAAAACCGACGGCCTCTCGACCATAGTTTGGGTTTCTATTCCCGTCCGACCCAAACTTCCTTCGAGAGTCCGTCGCCTTCTTCAAAAAGTAATCATTTTAAATTGCGACGGCTTTTGGACTTTGGCCATAGTGTGAAGGGTGGAGAGGCCCAACTCTTGGTTTCTTGCAATTTGATTGGTGGAAATCGACGGCCTCTCGACCTTCGGCCATAGTGTGAAGCGCCCCTTAGCCTCTCTAACTTATCTCACAAGGCTTTAACCGCACTCAGCCACTCTAGCGACTCAGTCAATTTGACACCATCTTGATGTATTTTTAGTCTCATAAGGCTCACGACTTCCCAGACTTTAAAATTGATTTCATTTCATTTCGTTTCATTGAATTGAGCATGGGTTTTGTGGTTGCACCGAATTTTTGGATGGTAGGGGGTAGTCGCATGGTGCAATGGAGGGGTGCATGCCACAACTAGGGCGGGGGATGACACACCGGTCGCGAGGGGGTGGAGGCAACCATTCGGAGGGTTGCACACCAATGTCGGGCAGCAGAAGCAGAAGGATGTTGCCTGCGGTTGTCACTCCTCCTACTCTCCCCCCGAGCCAACGCTACAACTTCTACAAATACTACGGTATCAAATATATACCCCCCATAAAACTCTGACTACTACACTTAAATTATGGTAAAATATTGTGGGCCACACTATAAACAAGGAAACCACCAACACCAAACACATCAGGGATATATATTTTGTGGATGCACGCTACATGTATTGTAACTCACAATATGCATCGTCCGAGGTCTATGTTGTAGATTACAACATTTACTAGTGGATGCAGCATTGTAGTGTGCATTTGTGAAACTTCCAACAAAGTGAGACCCAATTTATGTTCGTCCTAATTGAGTGGTTTTGAAATTAAGATTTGATTATTTATTTTACTTTCAAAAATGAACTTCAACAAAATTGAGATTTTCTCTTAAACTTCCAATGTGAGGTGAGGACAAGTGGGGGACGAACGGGAGCTTGCCACTCAGGATTCTTTCCTAGAAATGAGGATCCCTATTCTTGGAAATTAGTTTCTTGAGGCTAAAATAGAAAGGGAAACAACTCACAAGGCTTAAAAGCGTTAAGGTAGGTGTGCTTGATGCGGTTACCTAATTCAATTGGACACCTATATCTGAGTGGAATGTGGTTTGGTGTGACTCCAAAAACAAATATAAAAAAGCCATGTGTTTAAAAGAAACTGGACTATGTGCGCAAAATATGACAACCATTCTAAACTCAACAACCAACATAATTTGAGGAACCTATATGACCATTGCATGAGCAAGAGAATCTTCATTTTGATAATGAATAAGATATTCTTACGAGCTCCAGAAATTATGAAGTGGATATGACCTTCATTTAAATTTGCTAACCGTCTCGTACTAATCGTGTGTTCCATATCCTAGGAGGAGGGAGATAGTCGGAAAAATTATAACCATTGTAAGACCCATCTGCCTTATGGCAAGTCTACATTGGAAAAATCTCTTACAAACTCCGAAACTAAACCATGCCGCCGGTCCCTTGATTGAACAGGTTTTGCAGGTCAAGGTGCCAAGACAAGTAAAGGCTGGCACACCAGGGTGTGATTGAGATCATTTAAGCAAGCACATCCAAGCACTCTCATGGCTCTCTGAAAGATCTGGCTCCCATCGGTTACCTCCACACTCGTCAAATCATCTGTGGCAAGTGCATGCCTGCAACTGTCCACAAGTTTGTGTGGGCTCAGGAGGAGGAATGTGTGTGTGTGTGTGTGCACGTGCCAGAGGGAGATTGATTTTTGAAACTAATCCTTAATTTCCTGATCTCAGAAGCAAAGCACTCTAAGCACTTGCACATGAAATGAGCACAAAAATTTCAAGTGTTGGGTTGCTGATTTTTAGGTGCCCGGGAAGGTTGAAGCTATAATGTATGGAGTCCTCGTGCGAGAGTTTGTGCCTATTGTTGGTTATGTCACGGAGGCATTTGGCCACGCCATGCCTCCGCATGAAATGGCTTCAGGCTTCAGATTCTCAAACACCCTCCTTTCCTAGCTTTGGGGTTCGATGTCAGCAATGTGACTCGGCCCCTGGTATGGAAGATTGTAAAATTGGGTGCATGATTTGTAGTCCACACCTCCCATGCCGAAAAAAAAAATTAGCAAAAAGAAACAAAGACCAGGAGTCTTCGTCATGATAAGAGCAAATGATCCCTTGCCACATGGCTCAACAGCAAACTTGTGATTGCATTAGTCTAAAAGGAAAGTCCTCTTCAAGAAGGTGTCTAGTCCCTTATTGTTTGTGTGCAAACAATCACCAGTCTTCCATTTCGCAAGCATCTAAGTGTTGTGATTAGGGTGGATTTTCATGTCCATCGTTGACCCACTAGATTCTAGATGATAGTAGGTCGGATGTGTTCTCATGAAGTTAACAAAAGAAACCCAACAACGAGATTTTGGTTGCCTTTCAAAATGTGGAGGACCGTGACCATGGGCCATTAGACTTCCATGCGCCCACGAAACACATACAATAATAGTGGTTGGTTGGCACATATGAACCCTACCCCACCAAAATCTCATCTATATTTGTTCTTATTCTCACCAGAGTTTGGTGGGCAAGCAACATACATGGAAACCCATCCTTTCTAACCCACTTGCTAACCACCTTCTATTCTCAAGCATTCAAGTGTCATGGTGACTAACCTACTTGAGAGCTATTTTTCCTACTCGCTATGTTCAAGTTCGCTTTCAAGTGGCGTTTCCTCTCCATGTTTCACCTGGTTAAATGAACTCGAAAACTGCAGGAAGGAGTGTGTTGTCTTACTGAGTTCCAGGTCAGCAGTATCAGCTACAAATTTGCTGTTCTTGGAGATTTTGGCAAGGCCTAAAAGTCTCCTTCAAGAGAATCATATTGTATATACTGATGAGCATGGCACGCTCATCAGAGTGACAGGAAAATTAGGTTGTCAGAACAAATATGAACATCCAAATTTCATTTCGAATTTCATATTGCTGCAGTATAAACATCAATAAGAATGATGAGAAATGATCTACTTTCAGATCTCATATAGTGAATCATAGCTCCTCGGTTCTGGATATAGATCCCGATTATGCAAACACAAACTATTGTTACAGAGCCACCTTCACCTTTAAAATACCCTTCTAACAACATGCCCACAAATAGATAGAATGGAATTAATCCACTTAGCGAATTCACATTTCAGTGTATAAGCAATTACTGCTGTTTTCTCATTTTGCAAAGAGCCAAATTCTCACATTTAAATATGAGCTCTCTATATAAATGTATCTACAATCCAACAATTTATTACCTATCGGCTCCGTGTTCATGAATAGATGAGTCTATTATCAGTACCATCATACTGATGTACTTGAACCCACAACCTCACTCTTCTGATGGTGTAAGTACATCAGTTCTTTCTCCTGAAGATTACACCATTGATTGAGCAAGTGAAAAGTTACTCGTACATGTATTTTATGGTGTACTTTTCGAGTGAGCCCGAATCAAGCTGAATCCTCTGTTCCAGATTCTGGCGATCATCTGATGAAGTGATGCAAGCTGATCTGCAAGTTTTGGGTGGTGCACATAAACCCAATTTCTGCAAAGACATTATCCTCACACATTAATTATGATCTGTGAATAATAAGGACCAACAAGACCTGGCCCTTTCAGTAGGCTTTCAGTACTTCAAAAAGCTGTGGTCTCTAATTTAATGTGATGTAAGTTATACTTACAAGCTCAGATGCAACTCAAGACCTGCAAAATCTTACAAACCGTAGCATCCACCTCCTGACACACAGTGGAGTTAGATCATGCTGATGTCTGAGTAGTTGGTACATTTGCTGGAGTAAATGCACATCAAACGCAGAGTGGCAGGTCCAGTGTCCACAGAGCCCTACATTGGGTGCCCATACCCATGCCCATGCCCAAACCAACCCATGCCCATGGGTTTTGGGTGGGCATGGGTGGGCAAGGGTTCGATATTATTGGGCATGGTGGGCATGGGTGGGCAAGGGTGGGCATGGGCATGGGTGGGCCAAGACTTGGTGTAGGCGGGTAATGCACATTACACAATTTTTGAATACATTGGCAGCAAGTTTAATAGCATGGGTGGGCATGGGTGGGCACGGGTCATGCTATGGGTGGGCATGGGTGGGCATAGGTCGTTGTTGATGGGTATGGGTGGGTATGGGTACAAATTCGAAGGAAAATGTTGGGCTCTGGTGTCCAGCTATGAATGGGGACATCTGACCACTAAGTTTTTTGAGTTTGAGAAAATAACTGGTTTACGTTTAAGACATCAGGAAAATGCCAATCATTTAAGTGAAATCTATACAATATACCTTAAATTCATGAAGAAAAACCAAAAGATATCAACACATTACCGGTTGGACTTGGAGACACTTGGATCTCGACCGATTGTGCCCAAAATCTCCCCCAACACCAGTGTCTGGGGAGATTTTGAGCCAATCGGTCAAGATTGAAGTTTGTGTATTCAATATCTCTATGTAATTTAGAGTCTAACTGAGAGTTAAATAGCTTAGCTTGGGACTGTGAAGGTATGTGAAGGAACATGAAGCATATTAGATAGTCGCTGGTAAATGGACAAGGACAAAAGGAAAAGGAGGAGAAGGAGAAGAGCGTCGGTGCTAAATGAGCACTGACACAAATGGAGCCCATTTGCTTTAAAGACTGATGAATTAGAGATGAATCATAGCACTCCAAGGGAACAAAATTGTCTCATCACTTAGAATCATGAGCTAGGTAATGCTTGTGAGTCCAACCTTCGAGCCACAGTAGCAACAAGGTAGGTATTGGGTGCCTACTACAATTGATGGTAAGGTGACACGTATTCATTACTAGACGCAAGTTAGTGGTTGGGCCATGGCAGGGTCATCAATTATAGAGCGATAATGTGTCTCCTCATATTCAAGGGTCCAAGCACAGTGAAGTAAACAATTTTTGATACTTGATGCCGTCAATAACAAGTGGAGGAAAGTAGGTAATTAGTGAGGAAGTGGGTGTTAATGGCTCGGTATTGGTTGATGGAGGAGTCACTAATGAGTGATTAAGGGCGCCAGATGTGGATGGATGAAATGTGGAATTGCGGCCTCATTTAGAGTGAATTCGTGGATGGATGGGAGGCCAACAAGTGGGGTTCGTTGAAACCCTAGGTTGGAGCCATTCTCCACATCCACTCCCTCTGACTAGCTCTTGCTACCCAAACTTCGCCATGCCGCCGGGCTACATTGAGATCTAGTGTCCTTGCAATGTTTGAATCATGGAGGGTTGGCCATTTGGACCATTGTGGAGAATGGAAGAATACATCATGTGCGATTTCTAACCTTGCACTCATGTTTTTTCAATATGTAAGGTTTCTTCTTTGTTGGTGGTTCTTGTCATCCTCTCTTGTGATGAAGGCAACAAATCTACCATAAAAAAGACGAGGTTTGCTTTCCATTGCATGCTTATAAATTTGGAGAGTAGGAGGCTAGTTCTACATTGTTTGGAAGCGTTTTCTAGATTCGCAAGCATTTGCAGCATACTCCATAGCTAGGGTTCAATATTGGTAGTGGAACTTGGAGATAGGGTTTCAAATTTTACAACTATGAGTTTCTTCCTCATGTATGGCAATTTGTGTACACATAGTTAGAGGCTAGAGAGAGGGTTTTATTCCAAGCAATTGAGATCTAAGGAACTTGGGGTTGAACTTGCAAGGAACTTGGGCTTCAACTTGATCTTGCAAAAGTGAGTGTATTTGGTGATGAAAAAGGGTTTATGAAAGAGTAACAAGTTGATCCTACATGTGTTTGGAAGCCTCTTCCAATTTTGCAACACTTGAGGCATTTTCCATAGCTAGCGTTTATTGTTGGAAATGGGGACTTGGAGAGAGGGTTCGGATTTAAAGCTATGGGCTTCTTCCTCATGTATGGCAATTTGTGTGTAGATATTGAGAGGCTGGAAAGAGGGCAGTGATCCAAGCAATTGATTTCTAAGGAACTTGGGATTTACCTTGGGTTGGAACTTGCAAAGAACTTTGGCTTCAACTTGATCTTGGAAAAAATGGAGTGTACATTGGCGAGTATGGAGTCCTTGATGTCATAGTACGGCCTTTTGATTATAAGCAACTATTGGACTTGCAATTCATTTAATGTCATAGTACATCAAGTACGGGAGAGTACTATGGCAAGAACCCATGCCTCTTGAAGGAGGTGAGTGACATATGAAGCCATTATTTCTGATCTAGAGCATTGCTTGCAAGTAATTTAGTAGACCTGACCATTTACTATGATGTTCAATGGTTACAGCCCCTAACCATCTTCATATCTTGCATCATCTATGCAACATTAAGCCACAACAACACGTAGGACTAGCATCTCACTCTGCCACAAACCCTTTCTAATTGCAAGTACAAACCTCAGTAGTGCAAATCAAGTTGAAGACCAAGTTCAAGCCCAAGTTCCTTGCAATATCAAACTCAAGTTGAAGGCCATTGACTTCCTTGCAAGTTCAACCCAAAGTTCCTTGGAACCTCAACTACTTGATCAAAACTCTATGTCAAGCTCTAACTATGTACAAACAAGTTGTCATAGAAGAAGAAGAACCTCAATGCTCTAAAGTTTAAACTTTACCTCCAAGATCCCACTTACAAGACAAAACCCTAGGTATTCAAAATACGCATAAGTGATGCAAATTGGATAAAAACTTCTACACACATGTAGTATGTGAGGCCAAACCACCCACCCTTAAGCGTCCTAGTCCGGGTGAGGGAATGGATATCACATTCATGTTTCCCCAACTTCATTTGACCAAATTCATGAGAATCCATTACATCTCCCATCAATCATTGCACACCAATCCATTCCATGATAATATTACAAGCGTTGACAAACGCTCTTCTCTACTATCACAAGCCTACACACTCTATTGCGACCCCAACATTACTCCCATCCGAGTTCACCCATTACTCCAACAATCTAATGCCTCTTGTTCCCCTAGTTTGCTAATGAACTAATTTTATAAATTAATATTAAATAATGGCTTAATTAACTAGCCATCACCTAATCTAGTGTAGTACTATGGGCTCCCCTCCTTATACCACCTCGGTCTACCCTGTTAGGCCTCTAACTAAATCCTTCGAGGCCTAACATAAACAGTCCAGCCACAGTTACCAGCTACTGCCTCTCGCAGCCACAGTCCAGCTGCTGCCTCTCGCAGCCACAGTTACCAGCTGCTGCCTTCGCAGCCACAGTCCAGCCATAGTTACCAGCTGCTGCCTCTCGCAGCCACAGTCCAGCAACCATTCCCAGCCGCTGCCTTTGTTACCCTTAGTATAGTTGCCGTCTAAGCTCCCTCTAATCAACTATATTCTCTACCACACTACACAACACACACACACACACACACACGAAGAGAGAGAGAGAAAAAATGAGAGAGAAAGTGAGAGAAGGAGAGAGGGAGGAGGAGGAGGAGGAGGAGAGTGAGAGGATGAGGAGGAGAGGGCACCCAAGACCACAAACCCCTTAACCTTCTCCTACTTAGTAGGACCTTATCCTATCCACTAAATCCTCACTCTCTAAACCAACAAGAACATGTTCTAATTCAAACATTTAAATCCAAGGCCTTTCCCCTTGCTTCATCAAACACTACACTCTTAACCAAAACACTCCCTAATGCCACTAAGCTTCTAATTAACCACACAAAATGGCTTAAGGCCTAAACCTAAATCCACACTAAACCTCACTCTTTTTATACTTTTAATTGTTTCAATAACATTCCAAATGCAATTCTAAGTAGATCCTAAACATAAAACAAATATGAGCAACCATTTTGGGCTCATATAGTACCAGCACCTTGAACCTTTAACAAACCAAAAATACCATAGCCAAGCATTCCCTCTCCGTGGTAGAATAATTCCTCTCGGCCGGTGTCAATTGTTTGTGTGAGCCCAAATTGATGCCCACATGTGTTGTTAACATTTGTAAAACATTACAAGTAGTGTTTTGTTGATTTATGATTATTCACAAAAATATAAAAAGAGTGAAGCTTGAAGAAAGCTAAATTTGAAGCATTAGGCTTGTGTGGAGTGGATTTAAGTAGTATGAGGACATACCTTGGTAAAGTGTGGTAGGTAGAAAGCCAAGGTTAGTTAAATGTTTGAATTAGGATCTTTGTTGATCATTTGAGGGAAGAAGGCTTAGGAGATAAGATGAGAGCCTACAAAGTAGGAGGAGATTTCGAAGGCTTATCGTGAGCCTTGAGGGTGCTCACCCCCTCAAACTCACTATATAATCCCTCATTCTTCCCTCACTCATCCTCTCTTTCCTTCGTGCTCCTTGGTACCCCACGTGTTATAAGTGTGGGTGTATGGAAACAAGATAGGAGTACATGTGTGTGCATGGTTTTGAAGTTAGGAACCAAGGCTAGTTGGCCTTGAAGAGGGCTTGACCTCTTGTTAGCATTAGTTTGGGTGTGAATGATTTTAATATAATTTATGACTTCAAGTTGTAGTACTTGAGTTCATATTTCTTGGGTATATGTGTTTGCTAAGTGTCATCATAACTATTCCACTCGGGCTAGGAGGAAATCGAAGGGTGGAGTACTTTTGGTGACACGTTGCCGGAACACGAGTTGGTAAATGAGAGGGTCCTTTGAGTAGTCTAGGTTGTAAGGGGCATAACTTCCGAGCAGAAGAAGATATTTCGTTGAAATTTAGAGGGTTAGTAAACAACTTGTTTATATGAACATGGTCAAAATCTGAGAATGTTTGGAGTATTGGAGCAGCAGTTATGACATTCTGAACTTTGCCTACATTTTCGAGTTGAAATGGGCATAACTCCTGGACAGAGGCTTGGAAACGCATGAAATTTTGAGCGATGCTTTGTTCTTAGGTTTCCTAGTTGTGGTATAAATTTCAAGTCATTCCGAATAGATGAGAAGGAGATATATCATTCTGAAGTGATTTCAAGAGTTGCAGACTAAAAAGGCCATAACATTTTGGCAGAAAATGAAAATAGTTTGAAATTTCAGGGGGTCATAAACAATTAGTTTTTGTGATTGCTCCCAAAATTTGAAGTTCTTTGGAGCCCGTGGGAGGAAATTATGACATTCTGAAATCTGGGTAGATTGACACACTGAAATGGGCATAACTCATGGACAGAGGTTTGGAAACGCATGAAATTTTGAGGGATGCTTTGTTCTTAGGTTTCCTAGTTGTGGTACAAATTTGAAGTCATTCCGAGTAGATGAGAAGGAGATATATCATTCTGAAGTGTTTTCAAGAGTTGCAGACTAAAAAGGCCATAACGTTCTGGCAGAAAATGAAAATAGTTTGAAATTTCAGGGGATCATAAACAATTAGTTTTTGTGATTGCTCCCAAAATTTGAAGTTCTTTGGAGCCCGTGGGAGGAAATTATGACATTCTGAAATCTGGGTAGACTGACACACTAAAATGGTCATAACTGTCGGACAAAAAATGGGATAGGCTCACAAATTGGTGAGATGTTTTTTGCTTTGTCTCCCTAGTTACAAATCAAATTTCAGGACATTCTGAGAAGTAATGGGAAAGTTACACTATTCTGAAATTTGTTCTGGATGTAGCCTTGGGGGTTAAATCATAAGTCATTAACGTTGTGTATATTCCAAAGGCATATTGGAATGATACATTGAGTTACTAAGAAAGGAGTTTGCTAAGTGTCATCAATACTATTCCACTCGGGCTAGGACGAAATCGAAGGGTGGAGTACTTTTGGTGACAGTTTGCTAGCATAGGCAACGGGGTGGTCTTTACCGTTTTCACCCGTGGATTGACACAAAGCACTACCGACCGCTACATTGCTAGCATCACAATATACATGAAAAGACTTATCCCAATCGGGTGGCCTCAATACCGGATAAGTGCTCAACTTATCCCTCAACTCCTCAAAAGCCTTTTGGCAAGCATCGGTCCACTCAAATCTAACATCCTTCTTGAGCAAGTGAGTAATAGGAACCGCTATTTTAGAGAAGTTAGGAATCAACTCCCTATACCAACCCACATGTCCTAACAACTTGGCTATACCCTTGGCATTGGTGGGAGTGGGCAACTCATCAATAACCGTGATTTTGTCGGGATCCGGTTCCCTTCCCTTCTCGCCCACCACATAACCCAAAAGAACTCCCTTGTGAACGCCCAAGAATGTTTTGTCCGGGTTCAAAGCCAATTGCATCTTCCTACATCTAATCAAAGCCTCTCGCACACACCCTATATGTTGATTATTATTTGATTGAGTGTTAAAATCGTCAATGAACACGGTCATGGATTTGTATAACAAGTCGGTGAAGATGTACATGACAAGCCTTTGAAACGTGGCCGGGACGTTACATAACCCAAATGGCATGACCACCCAAACAAATGTGCCCCATGGAGTAGTAAAAGCCGTTTTGTGAATATCTTGTAATGCTATGGCGATTTGGTTATATCCCGCATAGCCATCCATGAATGTGTAGCGAGCATGCCCTCCTACCTCTTCTAAAAGGAGAGTGATGAATGGTAAAGGAAAATGATCCTTTTGAATGCAAGCATTTAGCTTTCTATAATCCACACACACCCTCAATTTTCCATTCTTTTTCTTCGCCAATACCATCGGGGAGACCCAATCCGTAATCTCGACGGGCTTAATAAACCCGGCATTCAACAACCTCTCTAACTCCTCTTTGACCAACAATTGTAGTCGTGGGTTCATTCTTCTCTCCTTTTGCCTAATCGGCCTAGCACCCGGAATCAAAGGAATGCGATGCTCCACCATCTCCCTAGGAATACCTTTAAGCTCATTGTATGACCATGCAAAGGTATCACTAAACTCGTCCACCAAATCGCTATATTCCTTGATCTCTTCCTCCCCTAATTGAGATACCATCTTCATTTGTCTCACCTTGCCATTCTTTGTCGTCACATCTACATACTTTCAATCTCCTTCGGTAACATGAACTTGCTCATCTTTGTTCCTATACCAATCCGTCGGTACGTGCGGATAATCCTTGACATCTTGTCCAACCACAATTCCCGTTGACGTAGTCTTGAAGTGTAAAGGTTCCTCCAACTTCTCCATCTCCATGATAGCATCCTCATATTGAGTCCCATCCACGTGTACTAAACTTACGTCACTCTCTTCCATACTATCTACCCAAGGTGTTAATCCTCCTCTAATCCATTCCTCTTCGGTAAGCACCTCGTATGACTCCAACAAGGAATATTCCTCCTCCCTTGAACTAAGAATCTCATCACTCAAACATGCATGGTGGGACGTCGCCATTATATCAAACTCCGACTCGGAATACTCTCTCAACCATAGTGCATGCTCCCCATCATCCCCATAATTGTAAAAACTAGGACCTAGACTACCCGAATGAATTACTCCTACCAATGCCTCATCATTCTTGCCATCCTTCTTGGCATCACATTCATCTTCCGAAGATGACACAATCTCTTGTCTAATCCAACCACCTAACGACCCTATGGGGACTTTGACCCTATTGTCCTCCGGACCATAAGTAATGGATGGCTTAACTCCTCCCCAATCCACTATGGCATCCGCCATTCTCAACCAAGGCCTACCTAACAAGATGGGAAATGTATCCTTGTTAGAATGCATTTTTATGACATGAAAGGTGACTACATACTTCTCCCCTCCGATGTTAATCCTACAATCTTTAATCATTCCTAAAGGCACGGCCGGACTTTGATTCACCATATTGATGATGAAAGGTGACGGATCCGTAAGACTAAGACCTAACCTCTTCATGGTATGCTCCGGTAAGATGTTTAGTCCGCTACCTCCATCCACTAACACATTAGGAACCACCTTGTCCACCACCATAACCTCAATCTCAATTGGTTTGACATCCCGTCTTGCTCCTTTCGTTTGAACAATAGCCGACATCCTAGGCTTAACCTTCCTAGTCCTCCTAGTCACCGGCATTCCTTCCTTGAGAGTCTTCCTAGCCACGGGTGAAATCTCCAACAATTGTCCAAAGGTAATATCGGCCTTAAGTGAGCTAAGATCGGCCCACAAATCGTAGCCACTCGACTTCTTCACTTTGGCATTGCCAACACCATCAAACTCATCCAAGAGAATTCCCGGTCCTTCCCATTCTCCCATCTCACTACCCTCCAAATCATGAATGACATTAGGCCCCTCTCTATCATGAAGAATCACATTCTCCTTCTCTAACTCCCTAGTGGTCCTCATAGCTACTCTAGCTACCCTATCCAATTCGGAAAGATTAGGAGCCTCATCCGAAGAATACTCCTCTTGACCTTCTACTTCTACCTCTAATGGGGCCTTCCCTCTCCTAGCTCTAGTGGTAACCGCTAATGCCGGTGTCTCATGAATAACCTCATCTCCTAGACTCTTCAACTCATAGGTGATGACATTGGTGTGTGGAGGCCATTGACCTTGTCCCTCTCCACTATCCATTTGGAGAGGAAGAGTGTCATCATGATGTGACTCCACTACACCATCCATAAACCTCACATCTTGAGAATTAGACGGACCCGGATCCGTAGGGGGAGCTTGTCGCCTATTGTCGAAGTTTTGTGGACCCCCTTGCCTACCTTGTATCGGAATGTAACCATTCGCCATTTGCAATCCCGCCGGTGGATGAAAAGTTTGTCTCGCATTACCATGGTCGTAATACAAATTCGGTGGCCTAAGCTCATTCGGTGGTCCACCTTGTGGTCTAGCTCCCCTCATGTTGTCCTTCGTTTGTTGTTGTGGATTGGCCACTGGGTAAGTCGCACTAATAACCTTATCCGGTTGACGACATTCGTCCGAAGGATGGTTTCCCCCACAATTACTACAACCATGACCTTGTCCCTCGGACCAACATTGACGTTGTGTATGCCACCTCCCACAAAATGGATGGAACTCCCTCTTCTCCACGTTTTGACCACCTTGACCTCTAGGAGGAGGTCCCCTATTGTTGTCTTGTCCATATTGTTGTTGTCCTTGACCTCGTTGGTTTTGTGAAGGTGGACCACCATTTCCTCTTTGATCACGGTTTTGTCCACTTCTACAAAATTGACGAGTGTGGCCCGGTTGGCCACATTGAACACACCACAACCCCGATGCATGTCTACCCGACTCAACCGGAGGAGGAGAACCCGGTTGTTGGCTCTTGATCATCAAAGACATTTGATCCGTAAGACTTTGCATTTGTTTAATCATGGCCTCTTGAAATTCCAATTGACTAGCACCCAATCTTCTCTCCACTTCATCAATGTGAGGATCCGCTCTAGGGGCCGGTAGTGCTAGAAGTGGTGTCGGTTCTCTAACCGCTAAAGGACGTGGGCCGGTGTCAACAATGGCATAAGGAACTTGACTCTCATACTTGACCGGCTCCCCCACCATCAACCTCGGTCGAATGGGAATGAATTGTGGTATCAATTCATCTTCCCTTCTCCACAACCTCTTATGGTCTTTATCCAAAGTCTCCATCTCTCTAGCCGCCCGTTTGGCATCCGCCAATGTTTGAGGATTCCTCTCAAGAACACCCTTAATTGTCCCCGACTTAAAGAATCCTTTGAATAAAAAATTGCTTTAGTGTGTCATCATTGAGCATGGTGCCCACAAATCTCGTACACACTAAATCAAACCTCCTAATGTAGGCCGAAATCTCCTCTTTCCTATCTTGCTTCAACGAAGCCAATGCCCTCAAAGCCGTGCTTTGACCAATCTCCGGTCAAAACTCATTCAAAAACTCCCTTTGCAATTGTTCCCATCCTTTAAAATGTCCCTCGGCATGGTCTCTATACCACTCATAAGCCTCACCCTCTAAAGTAGTAGGAAACCATACCAACCAATATCCCGGATTGGTAACAAGAGAACTAGCCAACCTCTCGATGTATCTCTCCATATGCCTAGAAGGATCCTCATCCTTGGTTCCATAAAACTTAGGGAGGTGGGATGGCATATCCACCGCGTGTAAGTTTTGTGGAACCACAATTGGTAAACCTCTCGGTCTAACCAATGGATCAATGGGGTCCTCCTCCGGAATAGGACCCTCATCATCCCATTGTCGTGCCATGTCAACCGGTGGATTCTCTCCTATGTCTCTATCAATGTGTATCGGAATCTCTTCCCTAGACGTATAAGCATCCGAAGATATCTCACCAATCGATTTAGAGGGAGTTACCTCTTTCTCCACTCTAATCCCCCCTTCTAATGTCTCTAGCAATGGACTAAAACTAGGCTCAACATTTAAACAACTTTCTAATCTAACATCAACTTCTTCTACAACATCACTAATCCTAGATGATGTCCTCCTACGTCTAGATCTCTCTAATCCTAATGTCAAGTTTGGTTTTTGGGATCGAGTCTTACCTTGCATTCCCCAAAGAATCGATCAACCCTCACTTGACCAATCATACTCCACACTACCTTCACTCATTAATATTATCACTTTTCTGGGTGTGAATTAAAAATTGAGGAGGTGAGAAAGAGAACCTGCAAGCCCACTTAGATGAAAAATCCCAAACATGGGATAGGTATGTTCATGTCAATTTTTGGTCGGGCTAGAGCATCACCTCTAAAACCTTCCCTCCAACTGACACTCACCACAATACCGAGAGTGAGGGGCTGACCGTCGTCATGCACCGCATCAAAGACCGAGGCATCACCCTCTTGTCTCCAATACTATGCTATGACTAAGGAATTACCCTCTACAACGGATAACGACAAAAACGAGTACTAAAATCATTCCTTCATTAGTTAACAATTCACTTGGAAGAAACAGTCGTACCTTAAGCATTCGCATCCCCCTGCAAGTTAGCACTCCCCTCGACCGTGACTCAATGCGATAACAACAATAAAGTTTCTAAACTAACAATCTAATCTAAAGCATGAAATGTCGAATTCCCAAGACTTGGAGACTCACCCCGAAGTGAGTGTCAAAGTCTAATGTCCTAAGATTAATTACCCCTCTAATGTCTTAGTGAACTAATCGATCATAAGGTTCTTTTTATGTTTTTAGAAAATCCCCAAAAAGGTTGAGGACATACCTTCGCCGCGCTCCCTCCTCAAAACAAAATGCATAAAGGAAATATGCAATTCATTCCAAGAAAATAAAGAAAATGAAATAGCTAGGAAATCACAAAAATCAAAAAGTCTAAGTAAGTCACTTACCATGAGCTAAGCTCTCATCCCTATCTCCCACGATGTCGCCTCCAAGTCTTCTCTAATCCCGCTTCGCTCCCGGCGGACGCACCATTTATGTGAGGCCAAACCACCCACCCTTAAGCGTCCTAGTCCGGGTGAGGGAATGGATATCACATTCATGTTTCCCCAACTTCATTTGACCAAATTCGTGAGAATCCATTACATCTCCCATCAATCATTGCACACCAATCCATTCCATGATAATATTACAAGCGTTGACAAACGCTCTTCTCTACTATCACAAGCCTACACACTCTATTGCGACCCCAACATTACTCCCATCCGAGTTCACCCATTACTCCTACAATCTAATGCCTCTTGTTCCCTTAGTTTGCTAATGAACTAAATTTATAAATTAATATTAAGTAATGGCCTAATTAACTAGCCATCACCTAATCTAGTGTAGTACTATGGGCTCCCCTCCTTATACCACCTCGGTCTACCCTGTTAGGCCTCTAACTAAATCCTTCGAGGCCTAACATGAACAGTCCAGCTACAGTTACCAGCTGCTGCCTCTCGCAGCCACAGTCCAGCCACAGTTACCAGCTGCTGCCTTCGCAGCCACAGTCCAGCCATAGTTACCAGCTGTTGCCTCTCGCAGCCACGGTCCAGCAACCATTCCCAGCCGCTGCCTTCGTTACCCTTAGTATAGCTGCCGTCTAAGCTCCCTCTAATCAACTATATTCTCTACCACACTACACAACACACACACACACACACACACGAAGAGAGAGAGAGAAAAAATGAGAGAGAAAGTGAGAGAAGGAGAGAGGGAGGAGGAGGAGGAGGAGGAGAGTGAGAGGATGAGGAGGAGAGGGCACCCAAGACCACAAACCCCTTAACCTTCTCCTACTTAGTAGGACCTTATCCTATCCACTAAATCCTCACTCTCTAAACCAACAAGAACATGTTCTAATTCAAACATTTAAATCCAAGGCCTTTCCCCTTGCTTCATCAAACACTACACTCTTAACCAAAACACTCCCTAATGCCACTAAGCTTCTAATTAACCACACAAAATGGCTTAAGGCCTAAACCTAAATCCACACTAAGCCTCACTCTTTTTATACTTTTAATTGTTTCAATAACATTCCAAATGCAATTCTAAGTAGATCCTAAACATAAAACAAATATGAGCAACCATTTTGGGCTCATATAGTACCAGCACCTTGAACCTTTAACAAACCCTCTATGAGTGCAAGTACGAACCTCAATGTTGCAAATCACGTTAAAGACCAAGTTCTTTGGATCTCAACTGCTAGGAAAAAAACCCTATCTCTGGCCTCTAACTATGTACACACAAACCTTGAAGTTCATATCTCTCACACTCGCACTCACAAGTAGGGTCGCACTCACAAGTAGGGTTGCACTTTCAAGTTGGGTCAGTGGAGCAAGCTTGCCGCTCTAACAACAAGGGTTTGGCAAAAAAAAAACTGCAACAACAATAGGGTTCAGTGAAGGGAGTGGCTAGCCGGCACAACAAGGCAAAGTGAGGCAACCCTAGCCGTCCACATGGCATGGGTCCTATGAATCTGACGGCCCACACCCTTCTTGCCGGTGGCAAGTCCGTTCAAACTCCACCCAAGACATCCTAAGCCTTTAAAAATGGCTACCAAACATCAAACCTGACTTTCTAGCGGGACCATTTCAACGGCCTTCTTGGCACTACACATAGGTGTACACACATACTTCTATGTGTGTTTGTCTACTTCCAAAGTCATTGTTAACTATTTGGGTTGGGAGGGCCTTGCAAACCTTAAGAATGGAAACTTCATATATGATTTTATAATGTAGCCTTTCACTAGAACTTGTCTTGACACATAATTTAAAACATGTTTGGTATTCATGAATCAAATTTACAAACCCCCTAGAAATTACGTTTTGCTTAGAACTTGATTGTGGTCAGAAAACGGCCATTGCTCAAAGTCAAAAATTCCATAATGGATTTCAAATGACATTAAATATTAAATTAATTGAAGATCTAGTGCACCCTAAAATTTTGTGGTCATCCACACTAATAAGACTTTGGTGCACTTTACTTTCCCTCTCAACAACTTTCGCAACATGTTATGAAAGTAGAGTGAAAGTACACCTCATAGTTCCCCAATTTACTATTTTAGAGTACATAATAATCTTTATACTACTCTCAACATGTGCATCCATTTTTCTAACCACCATTGCATTGCCCTTTCCACATTTTGTCCCTTTAAAGTGTGCACATTATATTCCAACAACACTCGGACTCCTTTTCTTGTATACTTTAATGTGCTTAGAATTGGAATTAGAACTAGATAGGTATGCAAAATTGTGTGGCCTTACCACTATGGTGTGGTCAAAGGCATCATATAAATGGACCACTTTGGTGTCCATTAGATATGAAGTGGCCCCATTGTAGGCACTTGCAACTCCAACATGCAATTATGATTGTTGGATTGCATTGGGAATTGTCTCATTTGGTTAACGATCATGAATCACGAAGATTTTCCAATCCAAGAGTTCTAATTGGAGTTTGCGATACAAATATAATGAGGAGTTAAAGTGAAGATTCTAATTCTATGTAGAATAGGTCGCATAGGTCCTCCCAATTGAGTAGACTATTAAACCTAGACTGGTTACTATATTTTAAGCATAATATAGTTCAATCTTAGAGTAACACATGGGTGCAAGCATAGCAAAGTGGACCAAAAAAGCGCTCCGATATCCTAAAATCATAGTTTTTTGGTCAAATTCTTTAAAATAATAGCAAAATGTCATTTAAATTGAGTTTTCATGGTGACCTCTATTGTTGTGTTAAGTACCCAAATGTAGAATACCAAGATGAGACCTTTGAATCTTATCATTCAAAGTAATGCTCAAAAGCAAATGGCTAGATTTGGTTTTGGACGTAAATTTCTTGACCTTGACTATTTTGAACTTGGTTTTTTTTCATACTCCTTGAATTCATTATACACTTGAGGTCATCATCAAATATTTTTCTAGAAAATCATCAATTCAGTATAATTTTATCATATTTTAGGCAAATTTTTGAGAATTACTTGTTCAATATCACCACTTGCACTACCTCTAAAATATGTAGATTGTGTTTTTGATTTTTTTGGTCAACACAATTGCTTGCTTTGTAGATTAATGTGTTTTTTAAATGTTAATATCTTCCTTTTCTTCACAAAATTCAAAGTTAGTATATTGTTTTGAATCACTTTCACTTAAACTTGTGCAAGGATCAAGAGTTGTCCACTTTATTGTGCTTACACCCACATATCTTTTGATAACCATTCTTCAGTACAAGCCTTGCCATATACCACTCAAGGCCCACATATCTTAATCTAGTTCATGCAAAATGAACATGTGTATGCAGCCTGGATGCGGTTCTCTCTTTAAGTTGATAATTTCACATAGAAACATCAAAATTTGTTGTTCTTTTGGCTTTTGCCATTCTCTCGTCTATGAGAATATAAAGTTGTCACCACAAGCCTCTTTAAGTTGTCTCTCTAAGTTGCCCTTGGTTTTTGTAGGCTTTACAAGGGTGCTTGTTCATTGCAACATGTTTTTATATCTAACATCCTCATTACCCATTGACTATGATTTAAAGAGAGGCTTAATCTTGACTTTTCAAGTCACAAAACTCAATTTTTAATATCATTTAATTCTCATTATTAGATTGTCCAACTTTCCAAGCCATCAACTAAAAGTAGGGCTAAAGTATTTCAATCACAAACAACATGTTGAGAGTAATGAGAATAAGAGCAGTATTCATGAGCGCTTTGAGAAAAGGTCTACATTCAATGTCCATGAACTTTGGTCCATATTTGAGAAGAAAGATGATTTTCAAATCCACACTAATGTTGATTTATGTCAATCACTCAACACGTCTTTTGAAACCGAGAGTGGGACTACTTTAGTTATGCATAACACACTCACGATAAAATTTGCACAATGTTGAAGGCCACAAATTATATGTATGAAACCTAGATAGCTACTAGTTACTAAATGTAGTGTTTACTCCCTGCAAAGGGTGAAGTAGTTTCACATCTAACATCATTGTCCTTTAAGGCGTGGCCAAGGGTGTTTTACGAACAGACACTCTATTCACTCCGGCCTCCTTCGGAGACTGGAGTTCTTATTATTATGAAACCTAAAGTAAGGACATGCCTAAATATAGACAAACACACCACATGAGAACTTGGTAGAACCTCACTTGACAACCACTGTGATTGTGATCTAATCCATATATCCAATTTTGCAATGCGAGTAGGTGCAACTTCCAAATGGAGTTTGACTGCATCGCTTGAGCCACACACCCCCCCCCGGCTGGGGCGAACCAACCCGTATATTGGTACCTTACCGGGGAGGGCGAACGGCTGGGGATTCATGGCACTCACTTAAAATCATCCATCCTAGATATTGTGGATGAAGTGGCTTCAATAAAAAAAAAAACCCCCCCTATGGAGTTGAGGGCCGATTCTGTTAAAGAGATGAGAATAGGTTGGTTCTAAGTGGAATCAGAGGTTCGAAATACAAGTTCTTCAAGTGAAGTTTATTTCTTTGGATGTGCCCTTATATACATTTCCAAGTCGGCCCTTAGTAGGGACACGTGTCTAATCCAACCTATAGTAGACTATCTTACTCATTTGAGATAAGTTCATTATCTCGGAATATGCTCTTAATAGAAGATACCATGGACCTTAATGTGGTGGTTATCCTTTACTTTATACCGGCGACTACGGCTAAGTCTAACCCATGTGACTAGTATAAATGCCGGTGAAGCCTAACCGGATTTAGCTAGATTCCCACATGGGTCTCATTAATACTTAACGAGCCGGTGAGGTTGACTAATGGATTGTTTAACCTCCATAACACTCCTCCTCAATCTATTGTTAACCTCGTTAAAAACTTTATCAAGTAAAACCCGTATTCGGGATAAAACCTTGACAAAGAAAAGAGTATTAACAATTTACATTAGTGAGGTCTTGGAGTGATCTCATCCCGGCTGCATAAACTAATTTTTTATGCTTATATGCCGGGAGAGCTTTGGTTAACATGTCGGCCACGTTATTTTCTGATTCTACCTTTTGTATATCAACTTGACCTTTATCAATCAAGTCTTGGGTAAAACTGAAAATATGAGGACTAATGTGTTTAGTCCTATCGGCCTTAATGAAACCTGAGGACATTTGTTTAATACATGCGGCATTATCCTCGTAAATCACCATGGGCTTCATCTCCTCCTCCTAGATTCGGCATTGCTGGTTTATGATTCGTTCCAACGTCCTCAACCAGACACATTCACGCGCCGTTTCGTGAAAAGCCAACAGCTCCGCATGGTTGGTCGAGGTTGCGGTGACCGTTTGCTTCATGGATTTCCACGAAATAGGCGCTCCGCATTTGAGGAAGATGTAGCCAGTCTGCGATTTTCCCGCATTCGGGTCTGTTCGGAATCCGGAATCTGCAAAACCTCTAATTTCGGTTGGGTTAGACCTTTGGTAGTATAATCCGAGGTCTGACGTACCTTTCAAATACCTTAGGAGGTGTTTGACTCCGTTCCAATGTCTCATTGTTGGGTTTTGGTTGTGCCTCGCCAAAATGTTTGTGGCGAATGCAATATCGGGTCTCGTGTGAGTCGTGAGGTAGGTAAACGAACCAACCGCAGTGAGGTATCGTTGTTTGTCGATCACCTCCTCCTCCTCCTCACGAGGTTGGTACGGATCGTCATTCGTCTTGCTCCTCCCAATCATCGGTGCGGCCATTGGATTGGCCTGGTCCATCTGAAATATTTTCAACACTTTCTGCACATAGGCATGTTGGTGTAAGAAAATGCCATTGGGTGTGTGATGAACCTGTAGTCCCAAACAGTAGGTGGTGGGTCCCAAGAACTTCATATCGAAGGTCTTGGTCAAAATGCCTTGTGCAAACTTACACATATCGGGGGTCTCGATAATGTTTAAGTCATCAACATACACGGCAAGTATTACAAATCCGTCATTTGTACAATAAGTAAAAATGCAAGGTAAGGCTGTGTTATGGATAAAACCTTGAGAGATGAGGTAGTGACAAAGATGGTAGTACCAGGCTCGGCCTGATTGTTTCAGGCCATACAAAGCCTTGCATATCCTCAAGCCTATGAACCGTCCCGGTTTCGGCTTTGGCACGGATTTCAGGAATCCGGGTGGAGGATTTATGTGCAAAATCGAGTCCAACGTACCGTGGAGGTACGCAGTCACTACGTCCATCAAGTAGATTTTCAGGGCTATATGAACTGTTAGAGCGAGTAGGTACCTGAAGGAGACACAATCCATAACAGGTGAGTATGTTTCGTCAAAATCAACACCTGGCCTTTGCATAAAACCTTGAGCAACTAGTCTTACCTTGTGTCTAATGACCCGTCCTTGAGAATCAAGCTTGCGGGTGAATATAAGCTTGTGCCCTATAGGTGGTTTCTCTAGGTCGGTTGAAATTTCAGCAAAAACATTATGCTTTCTTAGAGATGAGTATTCGGTTTCTATGGCCTCCTGCCATTTAGGCCAATCCGGCCTCTTCTTCGCTTGATCCAGGGTGGTCGGATCGGCTTCGGAAGTCGAGTCTATTGACTCGGTTGTAAAGTGGACCTTGGGTTGTTTCGGTTGTCGTTTGTTTTGGGTTTTCGGGGCGATTCTCTTGGCGGGTAAGGTTAGGCCGGTTCCTGGAATTGCATTTCGAATGATCCGGTCTTCGGTTGAGAATCCATCCGGAGTTTTTTCGGCCAAGGCTTTGAGGTTCATGAGTTTGACGGTCTCGGTATTAGCGAGTGAGGTGGGTGGGTTGGGATTTTGGGTTAAAGTCTCCGGTGCACCGAATTTTAAAGGTGGGGATGGTTTGGTTTGTCTTAGGGTCGGGAATACCGACTCTAAAAATTTACAGTTTGCGAATCTTGCCTTAAGCAAGTTCCCGGTTGTGGGCTCTAGGTACCGGATGATTGAGGGTGAGTCGTAACCAACATATATGCCCTCTTGGCGGTGTGGTCCTATTGTGTGGCGTTTAGGTTCCGGGAGAGGTACCCAAACCTGGCAACCAAAGGTTCGGATGTGGGAAACGTTAGGAGGTCTTCCGGTTAGTAACTCGTAGGGAGTTTGGACATTCAGTAAGGTTGGTCTTAGCCTGAGTAGGGCTGCGGCATGAAGCACCGCATGGCCCCAAACCGATGATGGTAAGTTGGCATGAAGGAGTAGGGGTCTTGCTATGAGTTGTATTTTCTTGACGAATGCCTCTGCGAGGCCATTCTGGGCATGCTCATAGGGTACCGAGTATGTAAGGTTAATCCCGGATGCGGTACAGAAATCCTCAAATGCGTGAGACCTGAATTCTTGCGCATTATCCATCCGGAGGTGTTTGATGGGAAATTCAGGGAAATGATTTTTATATCTGAGGAGGATAGCTAATGTTTTTGGAAAAACCATATTACGGGTTGGTAGTAACGAAACTTCCAGGTGGCTCCCTGATGCATCAACAAGTACGAAGTAGTAGCGAAATGTCCCGGATGGTGGGTCTATGGGTCCGCATATATCCCCGTGGATCCTGTGTAGCGGTTGAGGTAGTTCCGTGGGTAGGGTCCAATTTGATGGTTTCCTGATGAACTTGCCATGTATGCATGCAACACATTCCCGTGTTTTCCCGGCATCGGCGGCCGTAAGGTTGTGACCTTGTGTCAATGGGACCATCCTCCGAAACACCGTTGTTCCTGGATGCCCAAGTCTTCGGTGCCAAATATCAGGCTTGGCGTCTTTAACATCAAAAGATGCCCCATGCGCCAGGTTGCGCTCCGACGTGGGGCCTCCCCCCCACGCGGCTATGCAAACCTCTTCCTCGTCTATGACGGGGCTAGATGCCAAGGGTTTTATGGCAACCTTGTAAAGTCCATCGGAGCCCGCGCTAGCGGTGGCAAGGACCTTCGGTCCTTGCCTAAGTTCGATGATTTCTTCATCACCGTGCATCTTCGTGCAGGCGTGGATATTCCTCGCCCTCAGATCCCGATAGCTGATCAAGCTTCTCGGCGCATCTGGGGTGTACATTGCCTTCTCGCAATTGAGGGGGAATCCCCCGGGCAAGACGATTGTTGCCCGGCCCTCCCTGAACCGTAGGGTTCGGCTTCCGGCCATTGTCAAAATTTTACAATATTGCCAGGACTTCTCACTTTGAAAGTGGAAGAATTCTGCCTTTGTGAGAATTGTATGGGTTGATCCACTGTCTAGGAGGGCCACGTCCTGGTTTGGCGTGGTCTCCTCATAGACAGTCATGTAATTCTCGACCTCATAATCCAGGTCCGGAAGGTCTGATGCTTCAAAGTTATAGTTCTGCCGTGGTTTATTGCGTAACTGTTGCACCTCTCTATACAGTTCTACCAAGTATTGGGATGCCCTGCAATCCTTTGCAAAATGACCTTTCTTCCCACATTTGTGGCAATTACCTTGTACCTGTTTGCGTTAGTCAAACCTAGGCTGGTAATTCCTTGGTTTGTTTTGGTAACCTGTTGCGGGGTTTCTATGCCATTTTGGGTTAGGTTTACGGAGAGAACCTCTAGGTGGTCTTCGTGATGCCTCGGCAACGTGGATCTCGGCGTGATGATCCTCATGCCGGTTGTCTCTCCGCGATCCTCCTCCTCCCGCGGGTGCTCCCGTTGGTTTGTTCGGCTCCGCTGGTTCCGCGGCTTCGATTTTGGCTTCAAAAGGAAAACTTCAGAAAATGAAAATTTCGGCATTATGGCATTTATGTATATAGTAAAACCAGAAAACATACCTGCAGAAACTTCAATATTGGAAATAACAAAGACAGAATAACAGAAAGTAAGTTAACGACCTTCATCTTTATACTTGAATGGTTAGTATAAATGTAGTTCAGATAGGTGATTGCTATATTTTCTAGTGAAATTTCAGCATTATGACGTTTCTATAGTGAGATCAGAAGTTCTAAAGAAGGAAAATTGACTGTATTTATGTGTTTAGTGTACAGTTCTAGTTTCAGGTATACTTCTACAGCAAAAATAAGCTAACTAAGTAGTGATCAGAAGATATATACATAATTTGTAAGCTAATCTTCTAAGAACATATTTCGTTATATCTGTAATGTATCTGCACTGTATCTGTACTGTATGCACTGTATGTATTGTATATATACTGTATTTTGGGCAGTATTTCGGTATATCTGTACTGTATCAGAATATAGGAAAGTAGAGTATGAGATAGAAAATACTACTCTATTGGTTGCGACTAAATTTTGGCATTATAACAGTTATGTAGCTATGGTCCAACAACAAAAATAGTTAGTATTTCAGACAGTACTTTAGTACTAGCTTGAGAAGTCCAAAAAAGCAAATATAAAGCAAGTATAAAGCAAGTATAAAGCAAGTAGAGATTGTATCTCTAAGTGTAGATAGTTCGAACTATATAACAGTGCTATAGGTAGCTCAGTATATACTTGTAGAGAAAACTAAACACAAGCAAACTTCCTTCTCTCAAAATGTATCAACTAAGTATGATCAAGAGTGCTCTCAAAATCAAGTCTAATGCTTGGAACTTGTCTAAGTGAGAAGCTAGGAGCGTGCTGATAACGTGTTAAAGAGATGAGAATAGGTTGGTTCTAAGTGGAATCAGAGGTTCGAAATACAAGTTCTTCAAGTGAAGTTTATTTCTTTGGATGTGCCCTTATATACATTTCCAAGTTGGCCCTTAGTAGGGACACGTGTCTAATCCAACCTATAGTAGACTAGCTTACTCACTTGAGATAAGTTCATTATCTCGGAATATGCTCTTAATAGAAGATACCATGGACCTTAATGTGGTGGTTATCCTTTACTTTATACCGGCGACTACGGTTAAGTCTAACCCATGTGACTAGTATAAATGCCGGTGAAGCCTAACCGGATTTAGCTAGATTCCCACATGGGTCTCATTAATACTTAACGAGCCGGTGAGGTTGACTAATGGATTGTTTAACCTCCATAACAGATTCATTCGAATGTGACATCACTAGACATCCGGTAAGGTACCAATGTACGGGTTGGTTCGCCCTGGCCACCCCCCCCCCATGTAGTACAATGAGAACTAAACTACAACAAGAAAACCCTAAAGTAACCATTAACTCATTACATTCGAATGCAACGTCCAAGGCATTTGACCTTGAAACTCAACCCATGACTATTGTGTGAGTACATGGTGACATAAGTAAGTTTGTCAACACGTTTCCCAAGGAAAAGTACATGTACTTAAAGTGATGAGAACATATACATGTACTAAATGTATATTGTTCTAATGCACACCCCACGACCCCTCATTTTCTCCCTAAACTTTCCAAGATCCTCCACCTATAACTCAATGACACGTATGTAGAATCTACGTTATGATATGAAAGTTTTTGGATTGTTGCTCAAACCTTGGGGAAGCCTCTAAGGTGCACGTAGACATTGAGATTAAAAAAAACAATGTGAGATTAATGATAGCATGACTTTGATTTATGAAAACGAAAATTTACAAAAGGTGTATAAGTTTGTAGGATGGAGAGTTGGAACTTGAAAAATGGCTCATACAAATATCATAGGATACCATCAAAAGTAAGTGGTATGGTATGTAATATTAGATGCATTTAAGGTCCCAAGTTCTGGTGGGAAGATTCTTCTAGATCATGATTTGATGCGATAATGGCAAGTGGATTCAAAGTTCCAGGCACAGCTTGCAATGAATACGTTGGATTCCTAGGATGGCTAAGATTGACAAAATGAATTTTGTCTACACCATTGATGCTTTACATGTGGCCAAGTTCTCCATGGCTGGGTGGGGGGCGGTGTAGTGAATGGTTGACTAGCATGGATGAAAAATAAAAATTCATATGAAATTTATAAGGTAAAATTTAATGTTCCATACATGTATTTAGAATTTTCAAAACACTTCTTTATAATGTATAGAAAATTTACTATTCTACAAATAGGGAGGGAAAGAAAAAAAAGAAAAAAAAATCATAGGTAAATAACCCCTCCCTATTAAACACCTTTTGATTGCAATATTTTATTAACTTAAAACAAGGTGACTTCCCCGTGTTCACATTTTCAATCTATAATGTAATGATGCAATGGTGTATGTCGTCCAAATTTTTGCCTTTATAGTGACCAAAACCCTAATTTAGGGTTAAATAGGGCTCGGCCTAGGCTAGGCTAGGGAAATAGTTAGACAAATAGTGACAAAAATGACCAAAAAAGCTAAAAGTTACTAGCTAGGGCTAAAAAGGCAAAAGTAGTAAATTAGTGACTAAATTATTTATTAGTAAAGTCCAAAAGACTTTCCGGATAGGTTCGGGCTACCAAACCTATTCGGAAGAGGTTTGGTGAGCCCCGAACCTCCCGTGATTAGGTATGAGGAGAGATATACCTCTCTCTCTCTCGTTGTTCGGACATGCATATATATATTTTTTGAGAAGAATTGTAAGCAATTTTTGGATTTTCTTGACTCTCGGAAAGAGAGCAATTCTAGTGTTGTTCTTAAAAGAGAATCATGTGTTAAGTCTCTCGTGAAGAGAGCATATTCGTATTGAAATTAAGTATATCAATAAAATTTGACTATTATATCTTTGAATTATCGAGGGTGTGAAGCCCTAATTCTACCGTGCGCGTGTGTAAATTGTGATTGTTATTGTGGTGTGAGTGAATCAAATTAAAAATTCTAAAATTAGATGCGGGACTGCTCTAAAAATAGCTGTAACAGGCTGCAGTCAAAATTTTTATGCCTTGAGTGATTTCAAGAGCTTTACGCAAGAGCAGTAGGCATTGTAAATTGAGATTCCGTTGCGATTACAATAACAAAAGGCCTATATGCCGATGTCAAGTGTTTCCATCAAGTAAAGTGAAGATTTTTTAATTGGGTATTGAATCAGTGCCAGAGAAGGGAGTTGATTAATTGTTTGGGCATGAGATTCTGAAGTCATCTCTCTGTAAGAAAGAAGTTAGCTGCGAAGAAGATTCTTCGCGTAACTAGTTAGCAGGTTGAGGTCTCGTTCGTCGACGGAATTAACCAGACAAATCACTCCACCAACTAAGAACGGCCATGCACCACCACCCATAGAATCAAGAAAGAGCTCTCAATCTGTCAATTCTCACTATGTCTGGACCTGGTAAGTTTCCCTGTGTCGAATCAAATTAAGCCGCAGGCTCCGCTCCTGGTGGTGTCCTTCCGCCAATTCCTTTAAGTTTCAGCCTTGCGACCGAGGAGCATGTGCTCGGGCGTAGCCGAACCAGGCAGACCCGTTGAGTTTGAGAAATAACCAGTTGAAGTTCGCGCCGAAATTTCGAGGCCGAATTTTGGACCCTGCGCTGGCGATACTACCGAGGCAGATAAGAAATTTCACAGCCGGGAATTGAATCGCTTTGGAGACAGGTTGTAATCACAAAATTTGAGCTACTAAAGCACTTAAAATTCATCACTTTGTTGAAGAAGGTGATCCCCTGTTTTGCAAGAGAAAAAGGAGCAGGGAAGGAGAAGAAGAGGAGAAGAAGAGAGGAGAAGAAGAAGAAGGAGAGGAGGACACTTGGCGCAAGCACAGGCCCTCTCCCATTGAGGTGTTCACATTAACACAGTGGCCCAGAAGTAACCAGCTCATAAAAGACCCTATTCACACTGCACAGGGGTAAAAGCCTGTAAAAGTCAAATTTACAGAGGCTGAGAAGGCTCTTTTACCACAGGTAAAACTCATTGAGATTTAAAGTATTTAAATTAATAAATTAAATATTACTGCAGCATTATCTAAATACTATCAAGAGGGCATATTGCATAACCAAATTCACCAATGAAACAATTTCAAATTGCCCATTGAAAAAGTGTTTTTGAACACTTGGCGGAAGAAAGCGGCCGAGAAATTTAATTAAGGTAAAATCAGAAAATAAATTAAATAAAAATCTAATTAATTCTAGAAGTGAATTCTAAATTAAGAAGATTAAAGTATTAAGGAATCCAATAAGTTGTTTATTGCATAATAAGCAAATTGGGATAATTTGGTATTAAGGAACCCATTATTGTGAAAATAAGTTTCTAAAAAGAAAGAAAAATGGGTTAAAGGATATGAATGAACCATGGTATCTGAGCCACCAACTTCAGTTGGTGTAAAAGACCATGTATTATTAAACTGATATCATTAAATCGGAAAATTAATTAAGGAAAGGCCGAGACTGGATTTCTTGATACACTAAATTGGAGGTAATTAAGGAGGGACGATACAATTCGCCAGAGTGCCCTTGGCTCTGGTGTTGGAAGTGGATACTGGTTACTTGAAAAAGACAATTGTTGAGCCGTGACTCCCTGCAAGAAACTTCGATAGTCAAAATTGGTCACTACAAGACTATTGTGTGAGGGAGTGACTGCATTTTGCATGTACTGAATTGAGGGACCCTAAAACCACAAAACCACGTATCCAATCACTTTTTACCCGAATCCAACATCCTAAACAAGGTTTTTCCTGGTTATTTTTGTATCTAAAACTCACAAATAATTAAAAGGAACTATCAAGGAACTTAGGAGTGATATCTAGATTACACACCTGACACTCATTTAGTCTTCCCTGGGGTTTTGTTTAAGATTGAACCCAAGTAAAAAACCTATCTACAGTGTAGCAAAGAAATTGTATTGAGATTGTTGTGCACAATGTTTTCTATGTTCGTTATAGTTACCACTAAAAACTCTTGAGTTAGCTAGCTTCCACCAATAGCTTCAAGCAATATCATTGGTGGCAAGCAAAGTCTTATTGTTTTTGGATTCACACTTCCCTGATTTCCTAAGCCCCGATATCCGTACACGGTAACAATTATCTTGCCAATCACGGGGGGTTCACTCCATGGTCAAGTTGAACACCACGTGCAGCCAAAAAAAATCTATTTTTTGTAAGTTGCATCACCAAAATGGGTCAAAATTTTATCAATTTTTTTTCATGGGTAGATATAGACGGTATCTATTACATAGTAAAAAATGGTAACCAAGTTTGATGATCTATTTTTTTTAATAAAACATACCGTTTCTAACTAGAATGACGCAGAATTGAACTAAAACAATTACTACAAAAATGAAGATGACTAAAAATTTCAAAAAAATATACAAAAGATATTATCAATGGTTATGTATATGTAGAAAAAATCTCATAATTTTTAAATTTATCTATTCCATGTAATATAGGGGTAGCAAACTTTGGCCGCACGTGGTGTTCAACTTGACATGGAGTGAACCCCCCGTGTTGCCAATAGGGTGAACCAACTCTAAGGGTAAGTCCCAAATTGAGTTCCAATTTTGCATTAGATAAATCAAGCACTCAATCCTTAGATGACAAATGCCTCAAAATGGATGAATTTTTCTCAGAAGCAACATTTTTAGCATATAAGTTTTCACATGTGGTTTTTGAATTTGTCTGTTGTGGAGTCATTTTTTTTGAAATTTTTGGTTCAATTAGAAAAACAATGTGAAAGGAGATAAAATAGAGCTAGACATTCAATTAACATGTGACAAATTAGGCCATTATAGAAGAAAAAAAGATTTTGGAAGGCTATGGTCTGATAGGAGTGGCCATCACTGTAGAAAAGTAGCACATGCTAATTGTTTCTATTTATAGGCTGCGTTTTCTTGAAGAAGGGTCTTAGACCATAATCTTTCTAACATCAAAACTCTGCCAGTTTTGGCAATTGACTTGTAAAAGACATTATACTTAGTGTGGATCAAAGATTGATCCTTTTTGTGAAGTAATTTTACCCTAGTATGTGATTGCTAGTGGATTCATGGATAAAAAGTGATTCTTCAATCCATTGTCTTCTTATCATTTTTGTGTATGTTTAAGAACCTTCAATTGGAATAAACCTTATCACATTTGTATGTCAAAATTGGTGTGCAAGTCTATGGTCTTTGAACCATTGAGTGAATTTGATTTATGAATGCCTTGAGAGATTGAGATAGACTATGAACGTAACTGATTGCAGACAAATTGTATGTGTATGATCTATGAGCCTAAGTATTCTTAGTTGAAGGAATTGATATCAGTAATTGAAGAGGGGACAATAAGAGAGGTTGGGCTTGTTGGTCTATTGCCTTGTGTATGTCTTGAGGAACTCACAAGAGTGTGTGTATCTTTGGTATGAGATTGAATATGAAGTCAATAGCCTTTGTTTGGGAGCAACAGGGAGTGTATACTGAATGTAAGACAATCTAGGGTTTTTGTGAGAAGGAAATTTCCATAGAGACTAACTTTGGATGCAACAAGAGTCTAAGATAAGAGAGACAATTGACTGTTGATGGGAGCAATTCTACATTATGTTGTAAGAGAACTTGGGAGAATGATAGGATGACCCATTCCTTCATAGGAAGAGTTCTATGGTGAGAATTACATATCTTAGAGAGGGAATGTGATCATACCACAATTAAAAGTGACATGATTTCAATTTGATAATTGTCGGTTTTTTTGGCACAAATTGAAAAATTCAATTGCAGAAAGAACCCAAAATACAACCAACCCGGCCAAAACAACGCAACCCAAGTGGAAATCAAGAAAATTTGATAATTGTCATTGTAGTATGTGAATGATTTATCTCAAGCGCAATATCCAAAGAGTCTTGAGGAGACGAGTACCTCGGAATTCAAGAGGTCATCGTCATGTGTTAGCTAGATATCTTGTGTGTTCTTGGTGAATGTTGGCAGGATTGGAAGTTCTGAAAGGTCAAGTGGTTGAGACCATTGACTGTCCAAAGGAGCTTGGAGCCGAAAAGATACCAGGGATGAAAGACATAAATCTACCTCAAGCTAAGTAACTACACACATTACCCTATGCACTCACAAAAGTAAAAATTAAATTACTTTTGTGCAATTCTTGAAGGTAATTTAGATTAAGGTGATGAGACATAATGGATTACTAAAATGAATTCTTAAGGTTGAATCTAAGATTAACAAAGGGTAAAATAAAAAAACCAATCTATGGTCTTCTAACCAGTTTGGTACATCGATTCCACCAATTCTTGGGATACAAAATGGATGCTATGGTGGTACTTCCACAAAAGACCATAGCATGATTGGAATTCATAATTAAAGATTTAATTAAGGAACACTACAACCCTGAGAGGATAAATTGACAAACTTTTCAAGTAAATTAAAAAAGGATAATTAACATGAGACAATTGATTACTCCAAAGTGCCCTTGGCTTTGGTAAAGAGACTCAAATGGGATAATACATGCAAGACAATTGACTTTGGTTGTGCCTATGCTTGAGCACCACACAAAGTTCAATTAAAATGAACTCACTACCACACTATTGCTTGGGTAAAGAGTGTGAGATTGAGTGACTGTTGCAAGTGCATGTACTGACATTGAGAGATTTTAAAGTCTTTAACCCCTAAATCATCACCAAATTGTCAGTTTCAACATGAAACAATATGAGATAACCCTATTTTTTCTCCAAATAAACATATTTGAGACACCTAAATGATACCAAAATCACCTTTTAAGTCTTCCTTGAGTGTTTCGCTGGGTTTGTTTGTGACCAAAATCTAAACTACATCTATCACTAGGGTTGTCCTCGTCTGGTCCTATCCAGATGGGAGGGGGTAATTCTTTTCTGAAGGATAAAAATGGACCAATTTGAATGTTTCATGTATGTTCATTACTCAACTAGATGAGTCCATTGTCAAGTCAACCTAAATTTTCAACTCAACCAGTCAGAATTGTGAACCAATCGACACCACACTGGATTGGCTGGTCAATGTCCCAATCAACTTTAAAAAAAATTCTTTGACAAAAAAAAACCATTTGGCCCAATTGGTCAACTAGTTCGGTCGACCCCAATTTTATGGTCAACTAGTCAAATTGACCAATCAACCTAGATTTTTAGGTCGATCGGTTAACTTTGATTGGTTGGTTAACAAAAAATTACAAATTTTGCCATCCAGTGGCCCGTCCCGTCAAATTGGACAGGATGGTTGTTGGCAAAGTTGATTGTCCCATCCAATTTGACAACCCTATCTACCACTTCAAAATCATGTTTGCAAGAAAATCATCAATGATTATCCTCGATGCATCATGAAGTGTTCACATTTAGCAACACATTTTGACAAATTTGCCACTTCAAGGACATTTTATGCAACTCCTCATCAATTTAGGATGGTGTGTGAATATATATAACACCATATGGATGTGGTGATTGATCCTATGATGGTGTTTTATGATTACTTTAGTGACAATTCTCATAAAACCCTTGGAAATATATTTTCACAACACATCATAGAATGTGCATAACCCTCTTGTCCTTGAAATGTTCATTGTTGATGGACTCACCCAAACACACATTTAAGGAATATCATCAAAAAAGAAACCCAACTCAAATTCACAAGCAACCGGTCCGCAAGTCCACTCAGTCTTGGAAACTAGCATGTTATTCTTGCTTTGCTTATTCTACAACCTACAATGATCAAAACGTCAACATCAAATTGGCATTTTTATAAAGAAATAACCACTTATGTCAATGTTAGAAGGCCAACATGATACATATCATAACCATGAAGAGGGCAAGAACAAAAAGAATATGTTATCTTCTCATGTTAACCTTGCTTGAGAATCTTAAAAAAACAAAAATTGTAGAATTTCAAGTGGTTAAGTGGATAAGGTAAGGCTTGCGACTTTGGAAAATGCATGCAAGTTGGGACTTGCACATGGGACTTTGTCCTTTACACTATGGCACCATGTTGAGACATAATTCAAATTCAAAGCAGAGGGTGAGATTGCACACCAAAAGGAAGAGTGTTGGGAGAGATCACCAGTGCAAGCAACCCCAAGTACATAAATCAACCCTCAAGTGTAACAACAAGCCGAGCCATCACCAAAATCGCAACCACCACCAAATTTGCAGCCATAGCCAAAGACCTTGAGAAAAGGTAAGACAAAGAAGATCCCAAGAGGAACAACCAAGAACCTAGATGTATTAGGAAAGTTGGGAACAACTCATGGGAACTCGAAAACCAAGTGAACCATGTGAACAAAGTAGGGGACTGTAAGTGGATGATGCCATGGAATTAGGGTAACTGTGGAATTACTAGGAAAACGTGCAGTCTTAAGGTGCTTAACCCGCGGTTTAGGGGGCTTAACCCACGGCAATAGGACAACCATAATATTAAGGTATAGATGAGGAGATCTAATGTATAAGAAGATGATGAACATTAATACCATCATTTTGAGGTACAAAGTATGAGGAAGAAATGGAATATAGTATTAGCATAAAAAACATTAGATTTTGCAATTGAGTAGGTATACCTTAGATACAACTCAATCATTTTGAGCCACCTCATCTATGCCTTGAGGATTGGCAAATGTTTAATTTAAGTATTTAGTAAAGAGTATTTACACTTATATATATATATATATAGCCATTATATAGAAATGAGTCAACCTTGAGAATCTTAAGTTTATGAACATCCAAGTAACTTAATAGTTATAACTATTCGAGTAAGCTCTTTCATCTACAAATGTCATAGATAGGTTAAGATCTAGAAAAGAGAAGATAGCTATCACATGAAGCATATATTTTAATTTAGAAGTAGCATACTATATATAGTAAGTTTGTTTGAGAGACGCCCCTCTTTTATAGCAACAAAGTTATCTTAAGATTGAGTGTCAAACAACAATTGAGCTTATCTTGTATCTCATCTCTTTAGGACACTCTTTGAATACAATTACCTTTACCTTATACTCAAGAGCGCGATCTCTCAATCTCTCAACCCTTCGTGGGTTGTTAAATGTTGTAATACTTGAATGAATTATCAATTGAGTGGAAAGTAGTCTCTTTTGAGCAAGCATTCAAGAGATTAGTGCGAGGGTGAAATTCAAGTACTCGAGGTTTTGGAGAATGATTGTGACTTGGAATCATTATGATGATTGAGTTAACCTCAACACGTATTGGAGGGCTTTTATGTTGGATGAATGAGACGTACGTTGAATATGACAATTCCTTCTCTCCGTGCTTCCTCCCAATGAGTGGGGAGAATTGGGCGCTAGTGACATATGAACCGGTTGAGTTTGAGAAAATAACATGTTGAAGTTCAAAACTTTAGAAAATTTACCAATCTTACTAAAGAAATCTATGGAATATACTTCAAATTAAGAAAGACAAACCGAACGATTGCAGCATGTCACTAGTTGGACTTGGAAATACTACAATCCTACCTCTTTAATAAGACACATTTGGGAAACAAGAAAATTGTCGTATTATCGAGGTGTCACATATTCAATAATATGACAAATTGGACCTCTTTTCATAATAAATGAGGCACTTCATGAAAACACACATTAGATATTTTGCCACATGTACAAAATAAGTATTCTTTCAAATGTCTATACATTTATGCCAATTTTTCTCATGAAATCTATGTGAACTTGAAGAAGGAATCAATAATCGGCTGATGTTACCACTTCAAATTAACAACAAATATCTTATTGAGCTTCTCTGATATGGTGTGCAATTTCATTACGAATGCATGAGCAAACTCTAATACAACTCGTAATTGGACAAAACTACCACAAAAAAGAAGTGAAATTTCAAGAGCTTTCCAACAATATGTAGATCAAAGCAAGCTAATAAATATTGAGTTCAAAATGCTTGAAAACAGACTGTGCACCTTGGTTTATGGTTTAGGTGCAAAACTATTGCAAAAGAGTCAAAAGCTAATGAGCCCCTAATGAGTCTCTTGCTTAGGTTTTGAGATAGAGAACCTAGTTCCCTTAGTTCCCATGTTTTAACATCATTTTAAAATAAAATTTATTTTATCCACATTTCATATGTGAAAATTACATAAATTTAATATTGATTGTGTACATTTTGAATCATGTAATATCACACTTTTGGCAACAAAAGTGCACATGATATTAAGGAGTCATATAGTGTTAACATGGTTGCGTGATAAAGAGAATTAATGTAGCATGTGAAATTATGGGATAAAAGAAAGTCAACATTGCATCAATGGCAATAATTACAATGATGACAACTTGATACAGATGTGCGTGTGGTTTGAATACCTTGGTGGTTTATTTTAATGTCAAAACATGTGATATATGGGAGGGAAACATGAGAACAAGGAATGAGATATAAATTGAGAACATTCATTCCCTAGGATTTTGGGATATAAGAGAAGGTCCTATGGAGTGACATTAAGGAAGTTGATATTACGGAATTTAGAGTGTACTTATACATGTGTGGGATCCGTCATATATGCATTTATTACCACTATAATATGATATTTTGGGGGTTCATTAGTGTCGTATTAACAATTTCACAGTCGTATTATAGAAGGTAGAATTTATCTTTAAAATGTCATCTACAACTATATTGTCATTATATCGAGGTTGTCGTATTATCGAGTGTCGTATCAAAGAGGTAGGGTTGTAGAATCTTGACCAACTATGCCCAAAACCTCCTCGGACACTACTTCCTCCCCATGATTCACATGATTGAAAGAACTGACAACCAATAAACGTCACGAGATTTTTTTTTCCCTGCACTGCTTAGTGCCCTCATTTTGGAAAAAAAAACAAAAAAAAACAAAAAAAACTCATAACATCATTTAGCTGTTGTCTTACCTTCATGGGAAGAAACTTAGAAAATAAGAAGAAATTGATGCTGGTACGAATAATGAAGAGCGTTGGTTTGAATAATAAAAATATTGTGAATAGTATTGATACTTTCAATGTTATTAATAGAAATTTAAGGGAATATAGTACTCCAAAGTAATGGAACTGACCCATGAACATGTTATCCTGTCCCCGCTATCATTGCAAATAAACATGTTCCTCCAAAAAAAAGTGCAGATTCTATCCCTTCTTTGGTAGCCACTGGCTTTTGTATACTTGGCGTGACCTGCACCGTGAGATCTAGGGAATCTGAGCCCTCCGATTGTGATCAATCGGTCGGCATTACCGGGGCCCACACGGATCGAACCAGAGATACGGCAGCCAATAAGAGGCAGAGAGGGTAGGACCCATTACCGTCCGACAGGGATCCTGAGTACATAAGCCGTTCATCCTGCTCGCCACAGAGTTTCTGATGAGGTAGACATATGCCTAATTCAGTTACTTTGCGTATCTTAACCAGACACTTAAATTTGAGTGGTATGTGGTTATGGGTGGCTCCAAGAACGGATACCAAAAAGACACGTGTCGAGAAGAGATTGGACCACATGCTCAGAATGTGATGATCATTTTAGGCTCAGTAGTCAACGTAATTGAGGGACCCATATGATCACTTGATGAGTACGAGAATCTTCGCTTTGATATTCAATGAGGTAGTCTTGTAAGCTCCGAACATTAAGAGGGAAGTGGCTACAGCCTCGATTTGGAATTGCGAGCTTTCATGTACTAATTGTGTGATTTGTGTCCCAGGAGAAGTGGGCTTGTTGGGGAAAAGTTAACATTTAAGACCCATCTACTGTACCTTACATACATTTACGGTGGAGACTGGATAATCTCACTTTCAAGATGAATGAAATAATATGGGGAAAAAACCTTTGTTACTGGATGATCAACTACACCTCTTACACCTACTCGTGTGGCTCGCCATAATTTTGACATACCACACTAATTTTGGTGGACTTAACTTTCCTTGACCCACATCATTTTTGAGGTCACAATCTCCTATGTTCAAAATTAGGAATATGGTATCAATGTTTTTTACTTGAACATGATTTAATGTTTTTGAAAACACAATATCAATATGATGTAAACATATCAATAGCTTTTTTAACATTGTATCATTTATCATTTGATTATTGGTAGTTTAATATTAACTTATAAGCTAACTTAATTTTCAACCCACGCATAAAATACAATGGGTTGTAGATTCCCCTACCCACGCCAACTTTGAGCCCACAATAACAAGTTTAATTCACTAACAAATATTAATGCGGCCCACTATATTTTAATATACCATGATAATTTTGGTCAATATATATAATTTTTTGACCAACGCCATTTTTAACTCACAATATCATATGCTCATATTTAAGAAGATGGCACATGAATTATTTTGGGCTAAAAACTATAACATCAATATTACACACACTTAAATAAAATATCTAGTCAAAATCTTATCACTTTTAATTGAGTATTAGTAGTTCATTAGTTTCAATTTAGACATAAATATTTTCACCCACACTAACTTTCATCCTATAGTAGTAGGTGTGAAATGTGTACTTATAAGTCTTTGTCACTATGGGAGCTGGAAAGGCCAACCAATGAGACAACAAACATAAATAGGTCTATGGGAATGGGACTCAATAAACATACATTTTATGATCATAACAAAGCTCTTCATCCATGGAACTAACCCACATGGTTGAATAATGTTATGAAGGCAATTACATACTAGGAATGTATGTTGTAGATGAATTTACATACAAGGTAGATGGGGCTTAAATGGTTGCTCTATCTGACTTGGCCACTTCTCCTAGAATATAAAATACCTATGCGTTTAGTACAAGATGACTAGCAAATATAAATGAAGGCTATAGCCAGTTTCCTCATGATTTTTGGAACTCATATGAATATCTTATTCATTATCAAAATGAAGGTTCTCATGATCATTAAATGGTCATGTCAGTCTCCCCAATCATGTTGACTATTGACCCTAGAATGGTTATCACATTTTCAGCATGGAATCTTATCTCTTTTAAACACATGTCTTTTTGGTATCCATTCTTGGAGCCACAGCAAATCACATACCACTCAAATATAGGTCCTGATTAGAAAAAAAACCAAATAAGGATTGTCTATCTTGGTTACCCTTAAACATCTATATTTGTCCAAACATATGACAAACTCATGTTATATACATTATGATTTTATGATTTTAAATATAAAATAATATATTGGATATTATTTTAAAAATTAGAGGTAGCACGTTGAATCTGGCTGCTTTAGCGCAATTAAAAAACCTTTATTTCATGTAATCCGTGGGGAATATCCGGGAATATTCCATGGAATACTGTCAGTCCCACAAAACATTGTTATGGATCTGAATAATGTTATGAAGGACTGGGGAAATTTTTTGAACATAATCGATGAAGATTGTAGTGTTTCCAAGTCCAACATGTTACATGTTGACATTTTTTGGTTTTCCCTTTACTAATTTGAGATATATTCTATAAATTCCTCTAAAATGATCTGTAATTTTCTTGAACATCAACCGGTTATTCATCAAACTCAACCGGTTTATGTGTAACTAAGCGGTCGGTTCTCCCCATTCATTGGTCCGGGGCTGGAGAAGGAGTACCTATCGCCGCGTGGGCCAGGAGAATCGGCGAATGGAGTGCAAGGCGGTGAAAGGTGCCTGTGGGACCTTGTACGTTGGATGGAGGCCGTGCTTCCGTGGTGAAGAACGGTGGGCGACCGTGGCTTATGTGCTCTGCATTCGCAGGATTTGTGTGTTTTTGGTGATTTGTGTTCCGTTTTGTTGTTGTTGTTGTTGTGGTGTAAATTTTTTTGGAGATGGCGTCGCTCATGGCGGCCTCTCGCGATGCGATGCTAAAGCTCAGCATGAACTTGCTTCAAAAGAACGTGCTGCCGGATTTCCTCCTGCGCTGGGGCGTGCGCAAGCTGCTGGAAGGCCGGTTGAAGGAGCTTGCGCAGCCAACAATTGAGGCTCAAATGAAGGAAATCATGGCTTTCGTGCAATGTAAATTTCTTGACCTCTTCTTTTGCGTGAGGTTGTGCTCTTTGATGCGTCCCGGGCCTTCTGTTTCTTGTTTCGCCTGTCTCACTTGCGCTCGTAAAGTGCTCTTCGTAGCCTTTATATGCGGGCACTCCGGTGATTTTAACATTCGTTCTTCATTTTTGGCCCTGTGAGTGTGAGGTACGAATATGTAATGAGGTGTGGAAATCATCGGATCCCTCTCAATGTCCTCTTTCTACGTATGTTGCAAGTCTTTACTTGATAACTTTTAGATTCATTACAAGGGAACAATAACGAGACGTTGTAGAAAGAAGAGTTCCGCCTCGGGTGGTGTCATTTGTGCAGCTCGTAGAGTGCATCGGTCCATGTTGTTGCGTAACGAAATAGGAGATACTTTCCGTCCATATCTTGGAAATAGATCGTGAGATTTTCATCTTGAAATAGATTTTCGTCTATCTCCATTCGAATTTCATTGAAGAATTTCTGTGGTGTGCAATCTATTCCACCACACTCTATTCTGCGGTGTACAAATTCTGTGTATTGTGGTGTGGAGTCCCCTGGGTACTATCCAAAACTTCTATGATCTAGACACTTATGATGTCATCAGATTCTCTCAATGTCCTCTTTCTATACATGTTGCAAGTCTTTACATATTAACAAAATCATAAACCCTTTGATGCATTAGAAATGTATAATGAGATGTTCAAGAAAGAAGAGTTCCACCCGGAGTGGAGTCATTCGTCCAGCTCGTGGAGTGATTCGATCCATATTGTTGCGCAACGAAGTACGAAATATTTCCCATCCAGTTCTTGAAAATGGGTCCGTGAGCTTCTCATCTTGAAGAATATTTTCCTGTATCCTGATTCAAATTTTATTGAATACTTTCTGTGGTGTACACTGGTTTTCAGGATCCATAAACTCTTCTCACGAAAGATAGCTCATCCTACTCTTTCTTGCTGAAATGACGGACGTCACGAATCTCGAAAAATGTAGGATCATTCTACTGCTAGATGATTTTATCCGTTACCTGTCCAAAAAATGGTGTAGCTATCAATGGATTCCATTCACAAATGGAAGAGACTTATGAACTCATTGCAGCTGATCAACTCAATTTATGTGTCTGTTGAAGTTCTAATTTCTTCTGGAAGATTGGAGAAGGACTAATATTTGTGCGCATGTGATAGTTAATTTTGAAACTCAAGAGAGTAACAAATTTCATTCAGTAAGCTTAGATCATTACTGGAAGGTGTGTCTGATGCCAATTTTTTGGCCATTCAAAATTGCATGCTGATCAACTTAATCCCTGTGTGCGTTGATAGCATTAAAGCAGATGCCGATTGCAGTGAATACCGAGGACGCCAATGCTCAACATTACGAGGTTCCTACCGAATTTTATCAACTAGTGTTAGGGAAACGATTGAAATATAGGTATGTTTTCCTCAATTGGTTGCACTTAAATTGAGCCTTGATTGAAAATTATTGGTGCAAAATCTGAAATCTATGGAATAAACCAGGAGATTCATCACGCGTTGTTCCTAATTTTATTACTGCGAGCTAGTGTCTAGCTTGTAATCCAACATACCAAAATATGTCAACATATGTCATAACACATCAGAATATATCATAACTTGTGATCCAACATATCAGAAATTGACTGCACTTATATCATGTGCTGGAAGTATAAATTAGACGCGAAGCATGCAAGTCTGGGGAAGCTTGTTTGGCAGTTACAGAAGCAGCATTGCATCTCATAAACAATCTCTATTGCAATTTTTAGAGGTCATCTATTGCTCCTGGCCTCATGCCTGATTGATAGGGAACAATTTGAGTTCATTAAGTTTGTAGTGCGAGATGCTTGCACTTCGTGTCCTTATCATAGATTTATCAGATAAGGACGTTTACTGTCACAGTGATATTGGCGTGAATTTTCTTTTTGTGGAGCTGCACTTCTAAGTATATTTGGTATATCTGGTGATTCCAGATGGGTTTGGTACACCAAAAAGTCAGGTCAAGCATGTTTGAGAAATTGGAAATGCTTATGGCTTGTGTATGTACAACTTATGCAGCTCCGCATTATTCCCAAAGAAGTCATCTACCCTAAACGAGGCTGAGGATGCGATGCTAGAACTTTATGCTGAGAGAGCTCAACTGAAAGACGGGCAATCTGTCTTAGATGTTGGTTGCGGGTGGGGCTCACTATCTATGTTCATTGCCGAGAAATACCCGAACAGCAAGGTTACAGGTGTTTCAAATTCTGAGACACAGAGGGCTTTCATCACAGAAGAATGTCGGTAAGCATGTATTTTGAGTTCTCATTCTTAACTTATCTAGGGGATTGGCAAATCGATACTTTCAATCAATGTATGTTGCAAGCAGCTATGCGTTGTGGGCCAATACAAAGATAACCCTGCTTCTTAAGTTATAAAATCTACTCTACAATTCTTGTTAGAAGATATGTATGTGCAATGAAGTTGCTTCCATTCACCCAATGTTTTGTCACTTTTTTGTCACTTTGTTTCCCTTGGTCATTCTAGAGTATTCTTTTCACGGCTATGACCAGAAGCTATCAATATGTAGGTGCTGTGACCTTTTGCTTTTGGATCTGGCAGCCTTCCATACGGGTCCCTGCACCTTAGTGATTTGACGTTTAGCTACTACTTAATCATATTATATGCAGCTCACATCTTAAACCAACCACTGTACTTTTGTATATGACAGAAACTATGTACTTTAGTGTGTTTGCATGATCAATATCCAGTGGTGCCCATTTTTTGCAAAGTTGTTGAGAATCACGACAGTAAATATTAACGTGTGAATATGATTTGCAGCAAGCGGGGCCTTTCAAATGTTACTATCATCACATGTGACATAAACACCTTCAACATTGATGAGTCCTTTGATAGGATTCTTTCCATTGAAATGTTTGAGGTGGGCTTTCTCAGGTGCTTGCATTTTCTTCATGCCTTCAACTGAGAATTGACATCTCAGGTTTCTATTGAATTATATGATCGCCATTCTCTGTGAGTGTCGCTTATGTGTTCGCTCACTGTGAGTTCTTTCTTGTTAATTATCATATTTGCAATGAAGAATGTCATGACCTTGCGCAGGTTTATAGTCCTACTAAATTGCATTGGCCCAATTCCTGTCAATGTAGATGGCAAAGCACAGTTATGAACCAATTTGTGAATTTTTCTTACAACTCATTTACCATAAGTTTCAGGTGTTTTTGTGATATCCTTGTGTGTTATGGAGACTTGAGACAGTCGAAATTTGTATACTGCGGATGTGAACAATACTCATGAAGGTCCTCGATTTGCAGCACATGAAGAACTATGAGAAGCTCTTGAAGAAAATTTCTTCATGGTTGAAACCTGAGGGCCTCCTCTTCATTCACATCTTTGTACATAAATCGATGCCTTATCACTTTGAGGTATGCACCCAGGATGTTGCAAGTACAGTTATATTTTGACTCTCTCATCATCCATACATTACTACGAGCACATACTGGAGAATCAGAGGTTACATGTCAGTCCTTATAAACTTGGAAAACAATAGCATCAGGTCATGGCCATGAATAGGGAGATTGTGAACCCGTGCTCAGGATGTTTGCGCTTGACCTCTTTGTATGTACCTAGCTCTGAGACAAATCCATGTTTGGCCACTATCATATCATCACACAATCAGATGACAGAGAGGCGTGAGGGATCAAAGCTGCTTTGAATTACTGACGTCTCTCATGATAGTTTGTCTTCAAGATGACTGGACATCTGGGCAGCCCCGCTCTTAGGAAAGACTATACAAAAGTACTTACAGTAGGTCTAGTATTCTCGAATGTGGGACATGTCATGCATTAGAAGGATAATAAGCTGCAGTATTATATATATATATATATTTGAAATTACTATTGTGCTATGATCACTATTTGATCTTTGCTGAATTTTTATCCAACTTTGACACCCTTATATTCACAGTGAATGATATTCTGTGCTTAAATGTAGCTACCTGGTTTAAAATAAAATAAAATTTCTCCTAGAGGAGGATACATAACATTTATTCAGCTGCTATCAGCTGTTCCTAATATCAATGGCATTGCTTCACCTGAGTTTATCAAGTTGAAAATGTCAGTGCAATGCTCTCTTGAAAGGATAAACAAAGTATAATTCCGAATAGAATGGGGTTTATTCCCGGCCCCAACCAGCGTATAGACTCAGTTGGATAATATGATGTTATTTGTAGTACAAATTTCAATATTTTGTATTTCTCACATGCTCGAACGTGGAATATGTATGTGGATGAAACTCCTCACAGGATCAGGGAGAGGACGACTGGATGAGCCGAAATTTCTTTACCGGAGGAACAATGCCCTCAAAAGATTTGTTGTTGTACTTTCAGGTAGCACACCTTATTCTTAAATGCATGATATGTCTTTTGCATAACTTAGAACATGACTGCCTTCATTGGGTGCTCTATTGCATGGTGTTTAGTACATTGCAACTATCTAAAGAATCAATTTATCACATACTTTTGAATATTATAAAGGTCAGATAATGCTATAGCTGGTCAATGTCAAAATTGAAGACTTGTCCTGGTTGAAGAAACTAGAGTTTGAGGTAGCCTTTGGGCAAGCTCAAAACCACCATGGATGTATCTTGTGGTGTAGCTTACAATATAATTCTTGTGGCATTTGAGGTTTTGATGAGTGTCATAATAAGTGTATGTATGATAATCTTCTATGCCATGATGAGAGCTCGTCATTGACACTCATTATGGTTTTCTTATGGGCCATTATATAAAATATGCACAATGTTGTATAAAAACGTCACTTTTTGCAATATTGTGTGTGTTGCATCATCCAAGTTATTTCTTTCCCAAGTCGTGCATTGTTATGAGTTAAATGTTACTTATAGCTTCAAGCATATATTGTTTAAAGAAAGTCTGACTTATATTGATAACCATATTTAATATGTATTCTAAACTGAACAATTTTGATGTAATCCCTTATGATTGTTTTGAATTCACATAAGGAAATGAAGTTGAAATTTAGTTCTTTGAATCAGGATTTAAATACTTTGAAAAGAGGTAGTTGGACATGAAGCCCAACTTGGACTACTATGGACATGTGTGTCCTATAACCTATCCTAACAATTGAGAAATCGCCTTATGAATACTAGAATTGTTTTCTCAAATGTTTTTAAAGATGTGTTTTCAAGAAAAACAAGTTTATTAGTAAGAACCTGTTGCATGGACTTGTACAATTGGGACCACATTTCAGCCCTTAGTACATGTACATTGTGCTTATCCTCGCCTAAAATATTGGACCAAGGCATCCACTGGTCCAATGGGTGCCCATGCAAATGCCCCAAATGACATTACATGGATGCAAGCTTACTTGCAGATGCCCAGCAATAATTGATTTCCAGGCCAAATGCTGACTTCATCCACATGAATCGTATTGTGTGGTATTGATGCCTGGTTACAGTTTATTCAATGCAATATTTTTTCAGTGAGAATGGAGAAATTTCCTTGACTTTTATTGGTACTGATGGAGGCAAATGCTGCTTTGTGTTTGTTTAGGATGATGTCTCAATTCTAAACCATTGGTATGTAAATGGGACACACTATGGTGAGACCAGGTACACACAGTGTCTCCTGTTTCTTCTGCTTTTGAGGTTTACTTTCATGTTTTTCCCAGATGTTTATGGCAATAGCATTCTCTAACTCATTAAGGTAGACCTTACATGAAGGCCTGAGAAAGTGAGGATTAATAAATCAACAAACAGGGTTGTGTAATTCTTAAAATATGTAGGTTCTAGATCCAATCTTTTGATGGAGAAGATAAGAGGAGATAATACGAAAGAATTGTTTGTATCTCCTTTTATATTTCAGTATGAACCAGTACACTAAATATTTGTATTTATTGTCACTTATTATTTAGAATTACATGATGCTATATCTTTTGTTAATATTGTAATTTATTATCGAGTAAAGATGTTAATGTTCTATAATATCCAAACAAGCAATTCGACCTTTGTTGGCAAAAAATGAGATACACACTAACTAGTTATACCATTGCGTAATTCCAAATAGTCAGTGACGCTAAATACAATATTTAGTGTAGTATGTGTTGTGGTTTGAAAATGAGCTATTGATCAAAGCCCACCTGCTGAATTTTTTCCTTTCTCTTTCTTTACAGTGAGGCATGGCTGCGAAAGATGGATGCCCAGATTAAAGTGATCAGATCAATCTTTGTAAAAACATACGGGGAAGCAGATGCAACTAAATGGGTTGCCAATTGGCGAACATTTTTCATTGCAGTGGCTGAGATGTTTGCCTATAAAAATGGTGAAGTGTGGGGAGTGTGCCATTATCTCTTCAAGAAAAAGTAAGCTCACCATCACTTATCAAGCAGTGAGCCCTGCACAATAGTATACACAACAGCTTCGATGAGTAGAGTTTTCATTTTAGCTGAGATCACTTATTTTTATTTAAATATTTTATTCAAGTGCAGAGGAATAATGCAAATTCCTACTGTGCCTTTAGGTGAAAAGGAAGGCTGTTATTCTTTGGATATTCAGTGATTTACAAGGTTTACTTTAGTATGCTAATTCAGTGCAGAAAGTTTACACACTAGGTATTGTAATGTGTGCTTAAATCATGGCGACTTCCTGCCATAACATAAATTGGACTGCTGTCGAAGCTCCATAGGCTATTCAACTCTTCACAAATCCATTGCCTACAGATGGATTGTAAGTATCACCTTTACAAGGTGTTTCATATGAATGCTTTGATTCTGATATTCCTGTACTTCTGCATGTGACCTCCTTTTCTGCTTCACAAAAGCATTGAGCAAATTGTTGTATGGGGAATTTATAAACTAACTTGCACCAGCTATATTCTTGCTGTTTATGTCTGAGTGATTTGTAATTTTGTACGGTTTGATCCAGATTTCAAGAGAATCACGTCTTTGGGGAAAGGATTTACTTATAATCAATCATGTGCCCTTGTTCCTTGAAATTCAGATCCCCTTTGACTTATTATAGTTGCTTAAAATAGTCAATTGTCAGTGAAAGTTGACATGGTTTGAATATTTTTTACAGTTTGAGAGCTCTTGAAAATATGATGAGCAGTTGTTCAGTTACTCCATTGGTTGACAGAAAACAATGTGTTCCTGAAAATCCTGTCTGTAGGTGAGCAGTTGTCGTATGCTGGACGAGTTGATTCAGATTCCTTTCATTCAAGGTTAATGGAGCACTTTGCCATCAGCAAGAGTGATTTGCCTCCCTTGACCATGTCTTTGTACATTCTGAACTTTGAAAATTGTGATTAGAATCTATTCTCTTGGAAGGTGGTCATCAAATTAAGCCTAATTAGTCTCCGCCATGATAGTGTACTTGTAAGAAGCCTGAAAGGGGCAAAAAAGGACTAAGCATTTATACCCACTCCCATGTACTAACTTATTGCCTCCATTGCAAGGAACTCCAGGAAACACTTTCAAGGTGGAATTGGATCAAGTCCTGATCACTAAAGCGATCACCTTCATCAAGTAAGCTTAATTTGATCCTAATCTAATGCCTACAAGCAACTCATTGGAACATCTATCTCGGGATTCCTTTAGAGCGTATAAAAGGTGATTTCAGCTCAGTCATGCAAGTGGAACTTTGTCTCGCATTGAACGGACAGGGGCACCAGACTAACCTACCGCATGGACTAAGTTAACACCTGCTCAACCACTGCAACAGACTTTCCACATGAATTGTACAACTCGTGTTTTATGGTACCTAAGCTTAACTTGGAGTATGGCAGTGCTCGCCTCTACAGTACAACATTACCTTTATTAGTGTGGGCTACGTGCTAGGGTAAAATTCTACTACATTTCTTCAACAAACGCAACTCAATAGGTATGTTAACTAACTACAGTATATCTCATCAAATGGATAAGGATCCGCTGTATAAGAATTTGATGTCTAAAATAAGAGCTTGTGCCATAGGTACCGGCCCTGCTGTGTAACTCTGAATTGGTAGCAGTTTTATACAGTACTTTTACTGCCCTAAGAAAAAGCCAGCTGTACGAAAAGTGGGTGGAGGGGTAAAAAATTGTGTGCAAATTAAGGGTGAGCACTGAGAGATTATAAAATAGGACGCACTTTCTTTAGATTTGTACAGTATGTGATGAATTTCCACAATTAGTTGAGTGGGTTTAATACTCCTGTAATCTACCCATGGGGAATTCATGATTGGCCTCGTGAGTTGGGGAGCTGGGCTACCTATAAGAGCCGACCCCCACTTGCATTTGCTTATTTATAGCTCTCTGGGTTTGATTTGAAGAGATTCCAATTTCGGGAAGTGAAAATTTGTGTCTGGAAACTTGTCTGCAGGTTCAACAATCGACATTGGGCTTTCCAATTTTATATTTCCACATGTAGCTATTGCACCAAGGTGGAATCATCATCATTCCACACATTGGCAAATTACTGTATTACCCAAATTTCTACTTAATTTGATGGTACTATAAAACTACAACTAAACTAATCCATGTGTGTTCAAGTACATCATTTAATAAAATAAAATCTAGAAATTGGAGCGAACATGAGGATTTTCAATTTAGGGTCGCTTTACACCTAGAGGCCAGGCCAATTCGTTGTGTAAGAGGCTTGAAATCCTAACTTGTGATTGGCCAAAAGGCTGAAATCGATCCCAACCCTTTTACACCTAGAGGTCGGGTTGATTTGGTGGTATCATTTTTTTAATAAAAAAATGCTTGGTTTGACATGGTCCAAGCTCGTTGAATTGGGTGCACCCAAAATGGAGGGCCAATTCTTGGCCTCGGGGCCAATGTCAGATTTTAATTTTAAAAACTTTTTTAATAAAATATAATTTTTTTCAATGAACCAGATCCGTTGGATTATGTTGAAATATGAACGGCTCTTATGGTTCATCGTGACTTCATCCTCTCCTCTCTTCTCTTCATCTCTCTCTTTTTCTTAGGGCCGCTTCTCTTGTTGAATTTTTTTGCGCTCGTTAAATTGTTGCTACCATCTCTAGGGATAGCATGGAAGGGTCTTTAGAGATGAGTGGATGGAATTCTAGTGAAGTGTATGAGGCGATGCAAAGGTATCAAAGTGCTCAAGCTCATGCTTTCCAGCCCTATCAAACTCCTTTACAAAAACATGTAAGTAGTGTAGGGGTTCCCAATTTTTTTCAACCGCCTCTTGGAACTCCTATTCTTTTTTCTCCTCCATTGATTATGAACATGCATGCAAGTAATTTGAAGAGAAAGGCTACAGAAGAGATTGGGGATGAGGATGTTCAGATTATAATTCCACCGGCGCCGAAGAAGAAAGTAGTTGTAATTGCAAAAAAAAACCTCGAAAGAAAAACGTGAAGGTGGAAGATGATGAAGAATCCAGCTCAAAGAATTGGAAGGACCGTGATGTGGAAACGATGATTTCGTTGTGTGATGAGATGGAACCAAATTTTTTGAAAAACGCAAAGAAACAAGGTAAGATTTTTGCATACCTAATTTTTTTTTAAATCAAATTTTAGATTTGGCCAATTTGGCCTTTTAAAAGCCTTGGCCTTTGGCCTTCACCTCTTGCTTCCAAGCCCCCCCCCTTTTCTCCCCCCCCCCAACGGCTTGTAAGGAACCGTTGGAGAACAATTTATGCTTGAGCTAGGATTTGATTCTCCCACCTTGTGGGCGCGATGAGAGAGTCTCTTTGGAAGAGCTCCAAGGCTTTCTTTTTTCTCTACATATCCATTACATTCAATATATGGTTCTTATACCTAAACCATTACTATAATTGTCAGCTCATTCATTGTATGCATGTAATGTGTAGGTATAGATATTTGGTTGAAGTTGCATGTTCGTTTGATTGCCATAATTCTTGGACTAAACTGAATTGTTGAGGGTTGCAAAAAAAAATTAATATTTTGTACAAGTTAATAAATGAAATTTCGAGATCGGATCGTCACGCATATAAATTTTATGATTCTTTTGATCAGTGGTGGTATCTAACTAGGACTGTAATGAAGCATGTGACATTATCCGCTAACGATTCTGTTAATATCGGAGATAGCACCACAGACATTAAGAATGATCTACATTCAAATAACACTCTTACTCCAACTACGATTACGATTCCAAATTCAGCAACCAAGATGAACAAGAAAATTTTTCAAGAGCGATGCTATGGAGTTTTTATACAAATGGCCGAAAACAGTTGCATCATGGTTAATTTTATTAGAAAAGATAGAACGACAAATAGATAGGCTTATAGACAAACTTTAGATTTAGTTCTATGTCAAATCAAATGTATCATGATTACAAGTGAAAAAAAAATTCCCTTCATTCTTAAATGTGTTTCTCATAAAAATTGAGCTAGTAATTCATGTACTTATGTAGCTTGCACAAGCATATTTTTTATTATAGGTTCTTTATTTTTTTGTTTCTGCAACCTTCGCACTCTCATCTTCATTTTTTTCTATGTCTTCAATATCATTAACCACAATTTCTTCAAGGTCTTCAATTGGCATAGTCCATGCTTCAATCTGGTTCATTTCTAAGTATATTCTCATCTCCCTTATAGATTGTATAGCTACCATAAAAATATCTACATTGTTCTAGTTGATTTGTATTTTTCCTAAACATAATTTTCTCTTATTCTTTTGTCCATTCATCATCAAATTTGTCTTGATGTATTATACACAAGTTATAAAAGTAAATGCAAATGGTAACCAGATTTGGTACATGTCGGAAAGGTATATCGATTCTCTTCAATAGAACCCTCCATCTTTTTTTCAATATGCCAAAAATTCTTTCTACCGCCATTCTTGTTGATAATTGGATAAAATTCCAATGCACCTTTACTCTACGTAATCCATATTTTTCACCTTTAAAAGGAGAATAGAACCATGGTCTCATTGGATAAACAACGTCACCCATAAGTTTGTAAGGTAATAGCTCATATTTTATCACTTTCTTCCCAATATCATAATTTGGGAACAAAGTCCAATCATGGCAACGCCAAACTCATCCAAAATCGTAAACTCAAAACCTACATTTGTCATTCATTACATCTTAAAGTAAAGTTGAATATAAATTTTTTCTACAATAATGTGAAGTAAGATCTATAGGAGGAGCAATGATAGGTATATGACTTTCATCAACTACTCCAATCACATAAGATAAGACCCTAAGTTCCTCAAACTTGGCTGCAATTCTATTCAAAGTAGCTTTAGATTGTTTCTCAATCACTAATGATTTTAAATGTTTCTCAATTGCTGCACAAAACTCCCTAACAATGATAAATGCAGTACTTTTATGGATTCCATAAGTTTCAGCACAATCACATAATGAATTACCACTACTAAGTCAATTCAAAGAAAGAGCATTCCGATTTCTAAGAAGAATGGATGCTCTAAAATTTGTATCCTTACGACTTAATAATGGAGATAAGACACCGCACACATAATCAAAAGTTTCAAGAAACAACCTTGTATGTTGCTTAAATAACTTAACCAATAACATCCAAACGATAATTTATCTGGAAAAATAGTACTCTGGTCATACATCCAAAACTCCGTGTCCTCCTAGAAGCACTACTCTCCGTAACCATCATAGCAAAAACCATTGTCATGGCAGCATAATGTTGATACAATGCAAGTTTTTGCAAAATTGCAACAACCACCATAATATGTCGCACGGCCATGAAGAACACAAGAGCCACTAAAATCTTTTGCCTTCATTCATCCATCTTGTACAAATGACAATGAAAAAAAAAAGGTTAAATTTGCTAGGTTTATTGAATCTGCCCGGCTTCTTGGCCCTAAGCCTTTACATATGGAAAAATTGACCCCCGTTATAATCTTATTGTAATGTGTAGTTGAGGCCGCTAAAAGTACCCAAAACTGAGATAAAACACTCATGAAACACCTACACCAAATTGCCATCAAATACCTTACATACCTAATACTCAACAAACGAAAGCTTGACAAGAAACAACCCCCAACAGACCCCCTGTAGATCCCCTGTGGACCTCAGTAAGAGCCCTATACCCTGACATACCTTACTAGGCGGTAGGTACTACACCCCCTCGAAAACTATCGGAGCCCACCTCCCGAGAGAGAGGAAATACTCCTACATTGAAGCTTGGTTAAACATGAACACCGTAGTGAGGAACGGGCTCCCATTCACGTCAGAGTAAAATCCAAACTCTGATGTTGCTTTTATTTATTTATGTAGTTGAGGCCGGCCTCCAACCCAAAAGGGGCTGAAATTTCATGCAATCGGCCTCAAGGTGTAAAGTGGCCCTTAGTATGATGGTCCATGCATATCATTCTTCTAACTTATTTGGGCAGAATTTGTATCAAACTTAACTGACCAAGGCAATTTTGTGGGCCACGCTAATTTGTAAAGAGATAAGTGAAAAGTGCAGTTTTTCTACACAAAAGCTAAATTTCAAGTGTGAAGAAACAATAAGATCAATGCTTTTCAAGATACTTGTATCCATAATGTTTCTGGGAGACTGCTATCCCTTAAACTTTGCATGGAAAGATGTGTTACTTGGGCTTGGCAACTTAAACTCTTGCAGTATAATGTAGTTCACTTAAATCAAAATTGAGACAAAATTCAAGACCTAAAATCTTGGCCACGTATTGTCCACACGTGTACAGTCCCCTCCACTAAGTAAGGTAACCCCTTGCTGTTTCTCACACACACAGGAAGAGACCAACAAGAAAACTTGACTAATGCTACCTCATATAAACCTCAAATATAGAATTTTTTCCATAAATAGTTAGCTTTATACATGTAGAAGCTTCTTGCTAAAAAAATACAAATCTTTTGTAATCATTTCTAATCTGAAAATTGGATTGATCAACAACTACTGCTACCACCGTATGCTACCTCCTCTGGCATCAATAACAGCTTGTATCCGTTTTGGCATGCTTGCAACTAACTTGTCTAACATCTCCATTGGTATGCTCTCCCAAGTTGCTTGCACTGCATTCCACATTTGCTCTTTGTTTTTTGGTCTTTTCATCTTCTGGACCTTATCTTTACAAATCATCCACAGGTTTTCTAGAGGGTTTAAGTCAGGAGAATTTGGAGGCCAATTGAGCATCTTTAAACCAATATCTTTGATGCAATTTTTTGTCACTCTGGTTGTATGTATTGGTGCACCATCCAACATAAATACTAATTCTTCATGGTTAGCATGGTGGTAGAAGTAGGGCAATAATCCTTGCTCACATACAATCTCTACAAAGTCCATAGCAGTGCGTTGTCTAAAAGGAATTAAAATCAAAAAACACTTACTAGTTGCAGTAAAAGCACCCCACCCCAAACCATGATTGACATCCTCCCAGACTTGAATGTTGGTGCTAAACATTGTGGATGAAATTTTTGTGAAGTAGTCCGCCATACTCGAGTCTGACATGAATAAGCACCGATCTCAAATGATGACTCATCACTCCAAATAACCAACTTCCATTGTTCCACCGTCCAATGTTTATGCTCTTTCGCAAAGGCCAACCTCAATTTCTTGTGTCTCTCATTCAAAAAAGGTTTCTTTTTGGCAATTCGGTTGCCAAATCCAATCATGCACGTCTTTTCGTATGGTATTCATACTCACAGAAATGGGCAAGCTACTAGCAAGTTCAGCAAGACGTATTCTACAATTCTTGACAATCTCATATTTGAGAACTTGTCGATCAATCTCTTGCAACTTTTTTGGACGTCCAGATCTTTTTGCTATTTGTATTGAACCTCGCTCTCGATATCTCTTGAGGACTAATGAAATGCTCTTTTTTGATTTTCTAACTACATTTGCAATTTCACTCAAAGATGCTCCAGATGTGTTCATTCCTACAATAAAACTCTGCTCTTCTACTGATAAGAAGTAACTTGTCATAGTACTAGTGAGGGAGAGTGAAAATGAACTTGCTAAATGACAGACAACAATTCTATGAGCTACTAACCCAACAACTACATCATCACAAGAAATCAAATTTTGTAGCAAATCCTTCTAGGTATGAGTGACCTTCTCAACTCACAGATCATCACAACTACTCAACTTTATGACATTGCAACCAAAATTGAGTGACTTAAGTATTCACAAAGCTCCCTATTCTCAAAAATATCTGCATTGCTTCAAAAAGCTTCACATACCACATGGTACTCAAATTGATGTAACACATGGAATTGCTAGTCTAGAAGCCACTTACGGCTCATAAATGTATTCTTAGATACTACAAGTATATAATTGCAATTTATCTTAGCTGAATCAGCTTCCGAATTTGGATGTTCAATCAAATCAATTGTGTAATACATGTGAGTTGACCCATGGGGGGTTACCTTACTTAGTGGAGGGGACTGTACATATACTCCTTTGGTAAGATGAATTCACAAAAGTGCAAACTCAATTTCATGATTTTACGAACCGATTTAGCAATAGGTTCTATCAATTTCATTGGAATCATGAACCAAGTACATTATGTAGACAACCAACTTAACTTGAACTTTCAACCAATTTCACTACATGTTGTGAACAAATTCATGATTTGGTTCTCATACTCACAATTTCATAAAATTAGTTATATGAACTGTATAACTTTATTTCACAAAGAACGGTTCATCGTGGATAAGATTATCTTAATCGCTCCCCATGACTAGCTCTACCAAAATTTTGATTGACCTCTCTTATCCAACCTTGGAGACCATGCTTGCAGCGATTGCTTGTACGTCATTAATGTGACCTAATACTATAATGTTTAATGATTTGGGAGATCATTCCTTCGGACATGGCTTTTGATGTATCCAAATACCCATTCTGCAACATTGAAAAATGGACTATATGATGGCAAATGGAAGTAAATGTGTCGAATGTTTTCAAAAGATTGTTGTATTTCACAAAATATGTGAAATAGGACATTGTGCATGAGGATGAACCCTTGTCTATCAAGGCTAGGAATGACTAAAGAAAAATTGGCATCAAGGCTAGAGGTTTCTAGGTAACACAAAACAAAGAGGAACTAATGAACAACGAGAAGGCAAAGAATGCGAAGCGAGGAATCCAGAACATGAAAACCACATAATGCAAAAACGATTTTTGAAATCGGTTTGGAAGGTTCATGAAGTTGCTAGAGGTAAAGGTGCACGGTCATGAAATTTGAAGTGTGCCACATGTCAAGTTGATTTAGAAGAATCATGAACTAATTTTTAAAGTCCATAAAATTGGTAGAACACTCCAGTAACATTGGTGGAAAGTTCATGAAGTAGCTTGGAACCTTTGTGAATTTAAGTTTGCACTTGTGTGAAGTCATCATATCAAAGGAGTAATACCTTGTCTTGATGTACACCCTCGAACTTAAGTGACAAAGAGTTTTAAATCAAAGTAAACTCCCTAGAAGATGTGTTCCCCTTTAATTTCAATGGTATGTACTTGTTTGAACACCAAATTTCACTTCTTCACGGGGTGTTCTTTTTCTTTTTCTTTTTTGAGACAGAAGGCCGACAGGCCAGCACCAAAGCACAGGAGGCAATTGACCACCTGGCAAGTTTTCCATCAAGTAGAGAGGAGATTTCACAGCCGGGAATTGAACCGCCAACCTCTTCCTTAAGATTTGGGTATCTCTCCACCATCATCCGGTAGTTTAGGGTCGTCTCGGACCACTTCACGGGGTGTTTGGATTGTCAATGGAACTATCATTCCTACCGTAATACTAAGCTTGGTGTACTAAGAGTACCATCTACAAAAGAATGACACATCCTCTTCCTAAAACAATAGATAGGGGGACAATGTGGACAATGATTATGAGGCCCCACCATGTATTGGGGACTCTATTTCAACGATTGTGCAAAGTTACAAATTTGCTCACTACACTAATTATGGTATTTAGTATGGGCACTAATGTTGCAATAGGAATTGGTGTTGGGTGCCTCACAACTGTTTTGCATATACTTAAAACTTGACCAACCAATCCTTGGATGATATGCTAAATGACATTCCACACGATATTTCAATAATTTAAAATTCACTAGGGATAGGCAAGTCTATTATTTTTTTTTTTAAAGGGTGGTGTTTATTATTGAATTAGCAAGTTTTATTTTGTTTTGTTTCTACCAGTGTAAAATTTGTTTGTTTTTTTAGTATATGTATATCAATCTTATGGAACAATTTTCTTAGTAGTAGTTTATGATGTGGTACATAACAAGTATGTCAAATAAGAAATTAAGAAATTCATGCAATTTTCACAACACAAAGTGAAAATTCACGATGTTGTTCTAATGTTTGATTGTTTTTATCTTTTTACATGATACCCTTGGAAGTTTGTGATGTCAAACTTAAGTAAGATGTCATGAAACTTGGAGTTTTGTGGTGGTGTGTGTTGTGTGGGGGAAGGTGTGTGGTATGTATCTAGTGGAAAGATGGTAGTGGCTTGTAAAGGTGCAATTTTCAATATTCTAGATTTGGTATGGTATTTATTTTGGAATTCTTTAATGGTGAGCATGCGTGTGCTAGTGTGATCTTGGATTTGGGGTAGGCCAGTAATGTTGAAGGAGGACAGTTTTTTTTAAGGAACTTCTCCATAGTGGATCTTTGTTGTAGGGTGAGAGTGGGGTTAAATGGGCTTTTGTATCATTCTCCTAACATCGGGGAGTTGTTGAAAGGAAAGGTGGTGTGTATGGAGTCTAGATGGATGTTGAAGTTTTTTTTAGTATGTATAGGGATCTAGTGGTTGTTGATCTAAAGCATGCTTGGTATTTTAATTTTGGGAGGTGTTCAACTCACCATATTTGTTGGCTATAAATTTCACTATTCCTTGGTATATTTGGCCTAATGGGCATGGGTCATTGAGTGTCTATGTAAGTTGTTTGTTAAGTGCAATGGCATATCTTGGGAGTAGGGAGAATGCTTTGCCGAACATTTCATGGGGTAGATGGGCATGGATGTTAGAGAAGTCTTTGGAGATGTTACATATGGATTTTGTGAATTTGATGAGGAGTTTATCTAGTTTCTTGATGTCTGGGACAGAAATAGGATGGCATAAAAGGCATATTCAATGCCCGGGTGAATGATTGTGTTGAGGATCTTTATATTTTGTTATAGTGAAGCGGATGATGATAGTAAGGCCGTGCTTTGTTGTTTGATTTTTGCTACAGTGATTTATTTTTGTATGGCCCATTTTAGGGATGGGACTAATTGTATTCCTAGGTATGTGTATGGTTTGTTTTGTGAGAGAATGGGTTGTTGTTGTTGTTGTTGTTTATAGTTAATGTTTTGGGCTTTTAGATATGTGGTAAATGCAAGGGGTTGTAATTTTGATTTGTTGGGGTATCATGTGACTGCACATTTGTTTATGCCCAATTCCATGTGTGCCCAGTCAGAGTATTGGCTTAGTTTATTGAGTTGGGGTTTTTATGTGTTTTGTATTGTCGGTGAGGATGGCTAGGTCATCAACGTAGACTATGGTTGTGATACTATTTGATGAGGTGCTAAAGTGATATCCTAGTTGATCTTTCTCTAACCATCTAAGTAGGGGTTTTAAGAAGATGATGAACAAATATGGGCACAAGGTGTCTCTTTGGATGGTTGCACAGTTGGTTTGAATGGATGTTGTTGTTGTAAAGTGTGCACCTCACAAGGAGGTGGTTGATTTTGTGTAGATATTGCCGAGTAGTTCGATGGTGTTTGGTGGGTATCCATGGTCTTCCATTACCGCCAGTAATCTAGGGTGGTCTATGGAGCCAAATGTGTTTTTAAATTCTATGTAAGTTAGGTAGATATATTTGTTTGTGAATTTGGGGTCTTCTAAGGTGGCGATGATTGCTTGAATTTGTCTTGCCGTATTTATCATGAGTCTAAAGACTTCTTGAATGTGATGAAGAATTTGATGTCATTCACCAAATGTGTTGAGGATGGAGGTGAGTGTGCTCGTAAAGAGTTTGTAGATGGTGCAAGCAAGGGCTCTAGATCTATAGTTTGTGACAATTGTGGGGTTGTCATTTTTATGGAGAAGTATGGTGATGATATGTTTCCAATTACTAGGTATTTCTTTTTGGTGGTAGCATTGTAGGAAAAACAAAATTGGGCACTTCTACCTTGGCTCTTGTTCTCGGGGAGATCATTCCATTGTCAAGTTGAACACCACGTGCGATCAAAGTTTCCTACCCCTATATTACATGCCATAGATAATTTTAAAATTTATGATATTTTTTCTGCATATACATAATCATTGATAGTATCTTTTGTATATTTTTTTGGAATTTTTAGTTATCTTCATTTTTGTAGTAATTTTTTTAGCTCAATTTTGCGTCATTCTAGTTAGAAACGGTATGTTTTATAAAAAAAAAATCATCAAATTTAGTTACCATTTTTTACTATATAATAGATACCGTGTATATCTACTCATGAAAAAAAATTGATAAAATTTTGACCCATTTTGGTGATGCTTTATGTAAAAAGTAGGATTTTTTAGATGTAAAGTGTTCGCACGTGGTTGTTCAACTTTACAAGGGAGTGATCTCCCCGAGCTCTTGTTGCAATGAGACTTATTGCACCAAGTAGCAAGAACCATGTATGAGATAAAGCATAGGAGTGCCGAGATAAGATATGCGCCATGCTATCGAGAGTAGTAGGTTAAATTGCAAATAATACTAGACATAGCTGGTGAATTTCTTGAGCCACAAAATCATCCTAAAAACACTCTTTATGAGGTCAAAAACGATCCACAATAATCTAAGTGAGGTACAAAAAAGAGTAGGAAAACAAAGGTCCATATTGGAATGGGCTTTGCCCTTGCTCTAGGCCAATGGGCATTTGCCGTCAGCGAAAGCAATTTAAAAAGGGGCTTGTTATATCGACCATGCACCGGTTAAAATGACCACAAAGATGGTCACCTATAGGCTATAAGCTCTGACTTTGTCATCCAAGTTGGTCAAGTTTATTAGTTCTAACACATAGTTGATACTTTGCTCCTCTACATGTGTGCGATGAAAATCCAAATTTTGACATGTAATGTGACCACACAGCATGTCTTTGTGGTTGTTTTAACAAACTATGTGGTCGATATAACAATCCCCTTCAAGAATGGGCTATGTCAATGCCACGCTTGGCGCACAATTGGACATCATGTGGATAGAATATCACATTGCATTACTTTACATAAGAGTCAAATTGAGTGCAAATTGATTTTCGAAAACAAATGTCACATAGACTAATGCTTTAAACCAATAGCAATCGTTCATAACATTATCCAACTAAATAAGCATGGGATTATGTTAGATTTTGTCCCCGGACATTGCCATTGTGATCCTTTACCCTGCAGAATTAGCCTAAACCACAATTACCATGCTTGCGTAAATATTTTGGCGTTTTATCTTTTCCTCCGTGTCGGTCCCATCTGCCCAGCCGTAACAACTAGTTAACAACATGTCTTCTACCATTTTATACATTAAAATATTGATTAGTTTTGGTAGGCAGACGGCATGCATCGAGGTTGCCTTCCTACCAATATTGACAACTTATGAGTAGTAACGGTCTAGGAGATTGGTTGTCAAATAGCATAGGTCCACTAAATTTCATATACATTTTCCCTTCGTTGGTCTTACTGTGTAACTTTCTTATTTGTGGAATAGAACATGACTTGTTGAGCTGAATAATGGTATGCACATTTAATGATTGAAACCGCATTGATGAAGAATTGAATTGCTATAGCCAATCCGAAGTCGTTTTGTAGGATGGCAAACACCCTCGAATTAGCCACACCTATAAGAGGGCTAGTGGTTGAGGCATGTCACATGCTATTTTCATTGTGTGGAGTTTTACATCGCTTCAAAGTTGGCCAATAAGCTTTTAGTTGGCAAGTCTCAAAGATCGAGTCCAGAGTTGGTTTAGTGCTCTACTACCAAGATCATATCATAAGAAGTCACCCATAATCTTGTGTAGGAGCCAAGTGATCTGGACTCCATTTACTATAAATTTGAGTGTAATTTGATGGGTGGAGTAAATTTGGTGTGCACTTTGGTTGTGGAATGGAACAATGATTGTAATAATCCGAAATGCTGCTTCATTCCACATGTGAGTATTTGTGCAAGAGGTTTGAGTGTTGGCAGAGTGAATTGATATATGAGCAAGATTGTGGAAGATTTGAGTCACTGCATCTATTAACATGACCTATAATTGAATGTTGAGATAACCTAAGGTGCTTCCTACTTTCATAACATTACTCAGCTAATGAGTTGTGTTTAGCTGCCCAAACTTTAGATTCAATATGAAGCAATGGGATTATAGCATTTGGAGTGTTATTCTCGGGCTCATGAACACAACTCATCGGTTGAGTAATGTTATGTCACCTTTTCAGATGTTGAAATATGTTAGTCAACACCGTCAATTGATCCCGGCGTTAAATAATCCTTCCATGATGGCCCCCTTATCTCTCCATGATGGCCCCCTTATCTCTCCATTGATTAAAAATTTGACACAATCCCAATACAACCGGTAAAAAAGTATCTACAAATTATCACAAAGCACGTCAAACACATGCGTCCAAATTCTCAATGACAATTTTGACATCGGAGCACACTCCTTCCTCCCCAGACATACCTAAAGCTTGGCCAAACCCAACCCACCCACCTTGGTGATGCACTAAACAACCAAGGACAACCATGCATTATATATAGAGGCCTCACCAAACACTTCGTTACCAATGTGGGCAACCTCTTCACACTCTCAGAAATCACCACAACCACATATCTATACTCCCCCACTACACAAACCCTACACTTCATGCAAAATATGGATGTTTTCCTTGAAATCCACCATCTTTGACTTCATATACCTCCTAGCCCCCCTCAAAAACAAATTGGCCTTCTATTCCATGCCTCAATTCCTTGACGACACCAAAACACTTCAACAACAACAAACTACTCAACCACCTCCTCAAAAACCCAAATCACTCACCTCTCAACTATTACCGAGGCCACCAACAAGAACAACATCTTCAATGTTGGCTCTAAACTCAAATACTAGAAATGCACCCAACTCACCCAACAAACCCTTGCCCATGCAAGAAGATGCTTATGACACAAACACAGCAAGTGCAATTGTTGTTGCACTTGAGCTTGCCTTGCCAAAATCAATAGCCTGACCTTACTCGAAACATGTCTACCCTCTATACTCCTTAACAAGTATTAGCGCCCCACCAAGCCCCCACAAAATCGGACAAATTGCCCACCTCAATTTTGGAATTCTCATGATTAAGGTTTCAATTTTTTTTTAAATGCAATTCTTTGGCACTTATGGCTTATGGAAAAAAAGTTACGTGCTAGAAAGCATTTAAAGAAATGAAATGTGACAAAAACCATGAAATTAACAAACTTCATTGTCTTTTCTTATGTACTATGCTCACAACAAAATTCAAGCGATTTGAATGTAATCTCAATCATTTTTGAAGTATTTTTTGAGAAAAATTAATACTGCACATACTGTGACAGTATTAATTTTTTGTACAATAATACTTGTTTCTCTTAGAATATGACACTATATAGAGGTTTAGTACAAGATATCTCTTCCTTAGGATAAAGACTACAAGAATATGAAAAAATATAATACAAATTCATTGTATATTTGACGTGGTTGATGTTCAAAAACACGATTTTAGCAAAACTGTGTTTGTGACGTATTAAATTGGGGACCGTAGTGTACTTTCACCCTTTTATTGAAGACCTTATGTATTGGTTGTGACTTGATGATATAATTTTTATTATGAAATTGTTGCACAGTGCCACAATTACTACATGGATTCCTACATGATATGCAATGGATAAAGTGTCATGGGTTAGGCATCATGTTTTGTGTCAAGCCTACTTCAAAGAGGTGCGTCTGATACAAACCTAGGAGACCACGACCCTTCAAAACCTTTGATGTTTTATAACTCATTGTATAGAAAGACCCCCATGAATTTACAACAACATTAAGTTAGGAACTCACTTAATGCATGCATTTACACTTGACTTTGAGGCCCACGACCACACAAAACTCAATTTCAAAATATCGTGGTATTACTATGAGACACCTTACTCGAGCAGTGTGACACACTTGAAGTGCATACATTGTCTTTGGATTGAATGTATTTGCTTAGAGCATGATCACTCGTTGTACACCAAACACTAACACAAAGGGGTGATACATTTGATAACATTATTTCAGAGGAGAGTAGTCTCGTTACATGCCCCACATGTTCACTCGTGATATGAGCTTTATCAAATGTGGGTCCCATTATCCAAACTAACATCTTACACAACACAAAGGCTTTACATAGAAATAACTAACCACTTGTCAATATATTTGGACAAACCACTTGTCCAAAAGTAATAAGGGATGTGCAATTTTGGGGACGAAAACGTCAAATGACAATAGGAGAAGCAACAACACAACAACCACAACTTCGAATGTTTGTATTTCATGTTCGCCAACCACCATATTTGCGTAGTTCTGCAATCTAGTGTACGTCATATTGGCGGCTGAAATTGTTAAAATCCATGCATAGATCCAAATATACTCAGCTCCTAGTTAGATAGTTGAAGCTAATATTCTCTATGGTCCAAGATTGTGAGGTATTGACAAGTGATTCCCTCATAGAGAAGTTGAAACTCACTCCTCTAAAAGTTGAATATTTGAAGAGCAGAAAGGTCTAGAGTGGAGAGAGCTCCCCTAATATGTTGACAATGTGAGTGCGTGAAAACCTATTTTCTTAAAAATATCATGTAAATTGACAGTAAATTTTTATGACCCCCAGTTGTATTGATAACGTCTAAACATGCTCTTACATTGTCTTTGACCAGTGTCCAGGGATTATTGTGGGCATAATCGGTCAGCTGGGGCGAAACAACCCGTACACTGGTTCCTTGGAAGCAAGGGTTTAGACATCCAACAAAGAACGAGTGTATGGGTTGGTTCACCCAAATCATAATCAGTCGAGATCCTAATGTTTCCAAGACCAACTAGTGAGACGACCCTAAACTACCAGATGATGGTGGAGGGATACCCAAATCTCAAGGAAGAGGTTGGTGGTTCAAATCCCGGCTGTGAAATCTCCTCTGTACTTGACGGAAAACTTGCCAAGTGGTCAACTGCCTCTTGTGCTTTGGCGTTGGCCTGTCGGCCTTCTGTCTAAAAAAAAAACCAACTAGTTACATGTTGGCATCTTTTAAGTTTTTCTTATTATCTTGAGAAACATTCTTTAAACTGCTCGAAAGGTTCGATAATTTTCCTAAAGTCTTGAATATGAACCGGTTATTTCTGATATTCAACCGGTTATTGTGTAAGTAAAAGCTGTATTTGACCCACTACCATGTACCTCCACCAAGTGGGCTACCATCAAATTTAGATAAACGGCCCCGACAATGCAACGGCATTCCTTCTTTAGTGCGGGTGCGTGTGACCCAGTTCATAAGCCATCAACATGTGATAAATACATGAGAACCTCGTATCTTAAACACCTCGGGCCCAACTTTGGGTGTAACATATATAGTTGGCTACCAACTTGCTTTGTCTAAGTATGGACATGGAGAGATGTGCACAGCTGGAGCCATTGAGGGCCTCCATGTTTAGCATTTACAACCCAATATTATAGTGAGGGAGAAAGGGGATTATTGTAAACGAGGGAACTTTTGGTATGCATATTATTTCAGGGCTTTTATGTTGTATGAATTAGAGGACCTTGGCAGTGTTCAAGATTGAAGCCCTCATATGAATTTCATTTTGTTTTTTTTTGAGACAGAAGGCCGACATGCCAACGCCAAAGCACATGAGGCAGTTGACCACCTGGCAAGTTTTCCGTCAAGTAGAGAGGAGATTTCACAGCCGGGATTCGAACCGCCAACCTCTTCCTTGAGATTTGGGTATCCCTCCACCATCATCCAGTAGTTTAGGGTCATCTCGGACCATATGAATTTCATTTTGAAGGGCTCTCAAAGTTCAGCCTTTCAGTTGAAGGGCTGGTTCAAATCCAAGACGTCAATCTAAGAATATAGAAATGAAATACAAAACTCATATTAAACTTGTGCATGAATTATATGGTACATGTTTCTAGTACAATGTGAAGAATTAAGAATCAACCATCTAACTCCACTTCTTGTAGTGACAATGCCCTACGCTTGTTGGTTCTTGTGGCAGGCAAATTATATTGAGGACTTCAAGTGACATCTTCATTTTCAATTTGGGGTTGCGTTTTGAAGGGTTGTTTTGAGAGAGGTATATTTTGAAGGGCCAAATCGCAGTTGAAGGGCATTGAAGACTTCAATCTTGAACACTTGACCTTGGGCTAGATCACATCTTCATTTGGTTGGGCCCCGCCCCTCCTACACCTCCTTCGTTGCTCGGTCTTCTTGCCCGCACATGCCTGGGAAGTTGGGAACTCTTCCTCGTTGGGAACCAATGTGACAATACCCGGTCAAAATTATACATATTCAAGTTGACATCACTTTCATTATTCCCAAGTTAATTGATGGAGTTCCTTCACATGCCAAAGGAGCTTAATGACTTAAGTGACCGGGCGTTCAATGGCTTGAGTGACCGGGTATTGTCACATTGGTTCCCAACGAGGAGTTCCCACGCAAGTGCGGACAGGAAGACTGGGCAGTGAAGGAGGCGTGGGAGGGGCGGGGTCCAGTCAAACACAAATGTGATTTAGCCCAGGGCTTTATGTTGTATGAATGAGAGGTATGCTCGTATGCAATAATTCCTTCTCTCCAATATTAAGTGGATATACTTTATTGCAAGTGGTGAATCACAATCATGATGGTCACGAATCATCATTGAATTGTTTCTACCATTAAGGTGGTTAGAGTCTAAAATGGTCACTTTTTCCAACTGATGCAAAGTTTACTAGGATATGAAACACACGATTAGAGCATGTTCAATGGTTCTCCATACAATGCCCTAGAACATAAGAGTGTTGGGCTTGGCTTGGGAGTTGGACCCACGAGTCATACCCAACCGCTATAATTCCGTTTGCGGGGCCCATAAAGCCCTCCTAGATTGGAATAGCTTGGGTGTATTGCGGTCCAACTTTCAACTCCTCTGTAGGAGAATCAACTATCAACACCTCACATTCTTGACCAAATCGAATCTTAGCTTTAACTATTTCTATGTAAAGCTCCGTGTATTGTAAGTTACTAGTTTTGATCATAGGACCCACAGTTTACATAGCTCGTATAGAGTGAATGTGTGGGACATATTATGAGACCACTCCCTCTAAAATAATGTTACCCGATTTAGCACCATTTGTGTTTGCATTTGGTATACAACGTGCGAACATGCCCTTAGTACAAGATGATTTACAATCCAAACCGAAACCGATGGCCGTAGCCACTTTCCTCATATTATTTTATGAGTATCTTCTTCACTATCAAAGTGAAGAATCTTCGTGCTCATTAAGTGGTCATATCCCCCCCCCAAAGTGTGTTGACTCACATGTATAGGTGTCCAATTAAGATAAGTAACCAATTTAAGCACTAATAAGTAACCTTATTCACATATACTCTCTTCAAATTTGGATTCTTCTCAACAATATCCCATTAATATTTGGACAAAGAAAATTCTACATCATTTGTCATTGGAGAAAAGATTACATATAATCTAACAAAATGGAGCAAAAAAATTTGTATGTTCTACCTCCCTCCCTTCATTAATTATTTGTTCATTCTCTCTCTCTCTCTCTCTCTCTCTCTCTCTCTCTCTCATATTCAAGCAAGTTGTAGTATGTTCTAAGATAATGACCATGGGCTCCAAACACAAAAGACATGCAAGAAGCGATGAATAATAAAGAAAAACAACAACATGCGCAATTGCACTAGATAGTCTTATTAATGTGGGTGGAAATTTGTATGGAAAAAAATTGTAGGCCACACCGACTTTCTAGTAAAGGTGGAATTAATGTGGGTCCAAGATTCCGGGCCATCTTATAAGTCTTCATGAAGACTTTTGACCAACACCTTACATAAAATAAAATAATCATCTTACATCAAAAGTAACACATAAAAAAATACTCACCCACAAATTAACTTTTTAGGAAAATAATTACTTTGCTCCACAAATTTTCTATTAGCAATTTAGCATGAGTTGAAAATCTATGTGGCGAGAATCAACGTGGACTCTAGGAAATTATTATGCATGACTCACATTAATAGGATTATTTATTGTACTAATCAACATAAGGGTTACAACATAACACATATCTAAGCAAAACCGGACAAGTCCAAGTCCATTGTTATGACATGTGGAATTCTATCATAGGATCCTGCGACAAGATTATATGATAGGATCCTCTGATAGAATATGCAAAGTTGAATATGATAATAGTATAGCAATTGTTTTGATTGTATAGCCACTAGTCAACATTTATTTTTTATTTTATCATATTTTAATAGCATATAATTAAAGTAATCACTAAGGAATCTCGCATCTCCCACAAAATTTGGGTATATCAAAATTGTGTCGTAGAATCCTATGACAAAAATGTAGGAACCAAACAGTCCATATTTGGAAAAACTATCCATATTTACTTAAATACACCTTACATTGATGGTCTTGCTTGTTTTATGCATCTTTCAATCTAGTGTCCATGATTTTGATTATTCAAGACATATGCACAAGTGCCTACCCCAACTATCCTAAGCCTTGTGGGGCTCCCCAAAGTGATAGCCCCAAATGAAACTAGGCCCACATATTCATGCACATGGGCTATAGTACTCAACAATAGGTTGCACATGTAGTAAACTATTAGCACCATGTTAAAATGTATGGTTCTTGTATGATGTTCGAAATAGTACTAATCAACTAGATGATGGTCTACTCCAAACAAAGAAGGTTGCGATTAAAATACTTTGATATACTATAGTTGCTTGTTGAAATTCTATAGTACACAACATGAGTGGTCCCCATGAATGGGAAACTATGGAATCAAAGGAGAATCTAGCTCCCTTGATATCTGGTCCCATGGGACACAACCAAGGAGCTGAGTAATGTAATATTTAGTAGATGACAACATCACAAATGTCGAAAGAATTCATAGTCCACAAATCACGACGATATGAAACATTCTTGGTCCCCAATATTTAATGGGACAAGAACATGAGTTATTGTGGTTATCATTTCAAATTGTGATTGAAATGAGGTGTTTGTAACAAATAATCATGCAATTCCAATAAATAATTAGACAACGAGTGTAAAGAAGGATATTTGTGTTGTTTGTACACATTAAAAGAATCTGGTGACAAACGTAACTTTTGGGCTCAACATACAAGTACTAGACATGACTTTATGGTCACCTATAAACCTCTTTAGTCATCATTGCTAGATTTGTTGCTCGCTTGTAGTATGCCTTTGTTGTTGTTTCATGTGTGCACTTTGGCAACTAACAAAAAAGGTTGATCAACTAATATGTTATATATATATATATATATAGCACAAATTGAAAAGATCGATTGTAAGAAAAAACCAAATACAATCACCTTGGGAGGACCAACGAAAACCGAGGGGACATCAAGAAATAATGTCCGGTTAGGGCCTAACCTTCCATGTGATCACTAAGTTGCTATGGGTCATAATAAGACCTTTGACCCCCCCCCCACATCGAATCAACATCATTAAGAACATCTTGAAAAGCAACGTCTGAGACTTTTTTCAAGTCCAAGAGAGTCCGTTGCCACTCAATCGCACCATAGTCCTGCAAAGTGTCCCAAATAACTTGATGCGTATAAGAAGTTATAGCGAGAAAGGTTGTGCATATTGGAACATACTTTGTTAGCCAAAGTTGACGCTATAAAAATGGAGATCACATTGTATTTAGTCAAATAGCAACCGCATAGCATTTGTACGTGGCGTTTATTGTCATCTTGACGAATGTCATTCGAAACATTCTTGAGCTCTTCAACTTAAGAATTGAAGACTATGTTTACCTCTTCAAGGGCAACCATGGGTCATCGTTTGGCCAAGAACAATAAACATAAAATAAAATAGATAGATCCTTTTCTCTTTGCACCCACTTATTGTAAGATATGAAACACACAATTAATGCCATGCGATTAATGAATCCGAATTGTGTTTGTAGCCAAAATGCCTTGTAATCTTTGGTACTCATATGAATAGCATATTCATTATCAAAGTGAAGATACTTGTGCTCATTAAGCGGTCATATAGGTCCATGATGATGAAAATCATTGAACCTAGAATAATTAGCATATTTTGAGGACGTAAGTCCAATCTCTTTCAAACACATGTCATCCTGGTGCTACACTAATTTTGTTATTTAGTATCACTTACTATTTGGAGTTACATATTCCTATATATTTTTACCAAGTAAAGATGTTAATGTTCTATAATGTCCACACAATCGATTCGACCTTTATTGATAAAAAAAAGATGACAGTTTACAATTTTAGCATTGCGTAATTCCAAATAGTAAGTGACACTAAATAGCATACTAAATACCATATTTAGTGTAGTTCTTGGATCCACGCTTTAACCACATACCACTCAAATATACAAGCTTAGTTGTGTCGAATTATCGGTGTGTTCGATTTAGGCACGTCTACTTTAGTGGCCTTTCCATACTTGTACATTGATTGTACCTTTCACGGTAGCACAAACAAAAGTCCACGTGTCACCATTTCCTTACAATGTAACCCATCCGAATATATCCAAAACTTATGATCTCTTTCTTTACTACGGTATCTTTTTATTTTTCTTCTTCACACGGCATTGGCATCTACACTTAGTACGAGCACTCTTACAAGGTCTCAAATTATGTATGTGGAGGTCCACAATTCGTCATACGTTTTCGACGCAAACACGTTCCTCATGTCTTATCCCACATACATGCTTTGTAGGTAGCATCCAAGACTTGGGCGGCGCCAGAAAGTTGTACAACTCAAATCTTTGTAGCCATAGCAATGCATTTTTGTTGTTTCTACTTTAAAACATTTTCATGGCGACTCGTATCTTGATAAGAGGCATCATCCACCAATGTATTGTAATTTGTCAGCAACGAAGATGGCTCTTTACATGTCCAATCACTACAAGCATACGAGTCCCGAGATATTGACATGTGTCACTAAAAAACATTGTTCTATGTTGTTAAAAAACCTGCAAATCTGCCACAATGATAGAATGGTGTATATTCTCCTCACTGACACAAGACGATTGCTTAGAACTCATATGATGGTAGTAAATTAACTGATTTAGGATACGAGTTGCTTACCACAAATGGTGGGACCCGTCTTGTGCATGAAAATTACATTCAACCACTTGGATTGCCAAACAAAAATTTGAAACCCAATGATGGTCCAATAATTTCCTTTATATTTGTAGTGGGGCGGACTTGCTTGGATGGGCCCCATTCCAAGCACCAAGCATCTCCCTTGTTATGAATGCTCTTCCGAGAGTCATGGTGAAGTAGAGTCACTAAAGCCTAAAGTAAGTGCATCCACTTTCCAAGTCACATCTCCCATTTCTTGCTCATTCCCAATCTCGTTTTAAATTCCAACATGCCCATGATCACCTAAAGCTTCTCATTCGTGCATACATGTGCGTAGTTTAATATTCACGACTCCCTCACGACGGCCGTCACCGTCTTTACTTGGATAGTAGAAAATCAAAATTTTGTTAGTAGCTTGTTGTTGTAGTTGTTGACGTTGTAGTAAAATGCTCTCTAGTTTCTAGGATCTAGGTGTTATTATTTTGTAAAAAGGTAGCACGGGTGGTGAGTTCTATTCAAAAGCATTTTTATGGCCACCGAGGCACCGAGAGTTATCTATTGAATCAACTCTAGTATTTGCAAGCTAGAATGTAAATGATTCATGGCGTGTCAAATGGAGACTTAATATTTGAATGACATGCAAGTAGTAGTTGTTCATAATAAATCATACAACCGCAAAAATAATCCTATGAACATTCTTGTAATGTTTCTTAGTTAAACGGATGCTATCGAATAACAATATTATAACAATAGCTATTAACAAGTGCTATTTCTATTGCAATGGCGTAGAGATTCAACAATGTAAAGGACAAAATGTGGACCATGTATGGGGAAGGACTTCTTTAGTCTATTGGTCGTTACAAAAAAAGAGAAGAAAAAAAGAGAAGAAGATTGTTAGCTATGAATGTTGGAATTTTTTTGTTTATTTTTCTTATGTTCCTTATGTAAAAAGGTAAAGTTTTGTTATAGCTCCAATATACGAGTTATTTGTTTGGGGAACTTTCATAATATGAGCGATCAATTATACTATAAACTTGATCCTACCCTTATACTTTTATCGCCAATCCGTTTTTTAGACTCTAGATGTAGACACTAATGTAAACTCCTTGCATAACATTACTCAACACTCCTAAATAAAAGAAAATTGGACCATAGACAAGGCACCCCCACCATAACACCTCCCATTCTTCCCCCCCCCCCCCCAACGATTACACAGAGCCCACCGAAAGGAATGCAATGCACATTGTCATGCATCACCTATACCCATGATCAGTACAAGGAGAATAAATTCACATTCACGTTAGTGCATAATAGTGATGTTTCTTTTCTTTTCTTTTCTTTAATCAACTCTATGCACTTGAAGTCTCGCATAATGAATGCTTCTCAATCATCAATACCATGATGTTAAATATTCTTTGAACTTAGTATGAATGTAATGTCAACTTTTTTGCTTTCTCTTTTTGTTATTCTTTGAGACAGAAGGCCAACAAGCCAATGCCAAGTATGAATTAAAAAGAAACATACATGTCCACCTAAAGAGGAGGCAAAGCCCCTCAAGTGTGCCACGCCGCCGTATAACGAAAGGAACCAAACAGACCAAAGGATCCAACCACCACAAACAACCCATCAAGCCACCAACCAAGGACATTCTCCAAATCACCGCCACAAATCACAAAGAAAAACTATCACCAAAGCCATTGAAAGAAGCGCCTCATGCTAATGCCGATGAAGCTTCCAATTTCATTGTATCACGAGATTGTCCTTGCAACAGAGAACACCTTAGCTCCACAAGTTTGGTCAAAACCTTTCAAGATAACCTTAGTCAAGAAGGGGCTAATGTTTACATACTTAACAACCCTAGCCCAAGCCATTTGGGCATACATGATGCACTCATCCCAATTGAGGTATTGAACTTTGAATTTGTGTTGTTGGGTGTGGTCAAAGTCGTGGTCGTTTCTCTCGAATTGCATAGTCCATAAGGTGATGCCAAAGGCAGTTATAGATCACAAACAATGTTAAAAGAAACCACAAGGTGGCCAACAAACATAATTGCAGGTTATCACTCTATTGACCAAGCCAAATCTCATAGACCTCCAACAACCTAACTTCTTGAAGATTTTAGTGAACAAAAATTGGTCCATGACTAGGATACTAAACCCTCAACCCAAATGGAGTGCCCATAAGTTTGGAGAGATCCTCTTCCTCCGCCTATTTCCAATCATAGTTCACAAGCCAAATCAATTTGTGAGTATGCTTATCAAGCCAACTAGAATCGTGTGCTACCCACAAGAATCGGGGAATAGTATTAACAAACGTTGTTGCACACAAACATAAAAGATGACATTGACAACCTTCTTGAATTGTCCGAGACGACCCTAAACTACCGGATGATGGTGGAGGGATACCCAAATCTCAAGGAAGAGGTTGGCGGTTCGAATCCCGACTGTGAAATCTCCTCTCTACCTGACGGAAAACTTGCCAGGTGATCAACTGCCTCCTGTGCTTTGGCGTTGGCCTATCGGCCTTCTGTCTCAAAAAAAAACAACCTTCTTGAATAAAATGTCATGTGGGTCCACAATTCTTGCTCTCAATGAAGAGTATCACCTGGTTTTGGAGTTGTAAGGTATTTGAACGAACATATAAACAATGCTCTGCCACCAACCACTACCATAACAATAATTTTGAGCATTCTATATTAGGTGTTTGACATTGAATCAACAAATATTTAGACATTGAGAAATAGTATTGTTGACACGTTTTGAGATTGTTAGTTCCACGAAAATTGAAGTAAAAGTCATATATAAACATAGAAGTAAGTTGCATAACATTATTTAGATCCATAACAGTGTTATGTGGGACTAACAATATTCCATAGAATATTCTCCATATTTAGATTGAATTTAGGGAATATCTATGGAATATTGTCAGTCCCACATAACACCGTTATGGATCTGAATAATGTTATGCGTGCAATACTATTCAAGACTTTCAATCTCATGCATTATTATAGTTATTCATAAAGTAAAGCAGATGCAACCATGGATTTGGTCCCAAACCCTGAGTTTATGAGAGTTTATGAGTCACCCGAGTTCTCTTAATGCTTAAATTATCATACACAAAGAACGGCGTCGGACTATTAAAAAGCTTGTCCTATTAGGACAGGTGGACCAAGCTAGCCTTGCATAGGCCGTTCGAGGGGTTAAGTCAACATGTCCCATGTGCATATGGGCCTATTGTAGATTCTAAATTCTCTCAAAGTTGGAGACATAGAAAGAGGAGGTCCCAAAACTTTCACCCAACTTTTCAAAGTTGGCTTCAATACACAATGAGCTAACGAGCTCTTAACATTATTTTTCTCAAACAAGGATCAAACCCATGATTTCATCCCTCTTTGAGCGACTTTACAAATAACTCCATTATGGCCATAATTTGAGTACACGCGTGTGCTTTCGACATGCACCATTCCCCAAGAACAATCTACCATGCACTAATTCTCCCACACATTGGAGAATATTAGAATCAAACTTGCAACAAGGCTCGTGTGTGTGTATATATAGAAAGTTATTGTAATAGTTCACCAAGTTGGAACGTATTATTGATGTCAACAATATCAACGTGAGTGGTGAATCTTGAAGGGAACTTGTGGGCTCAATTAAAATGTGCACATGGGCTTTGACCAAGTCCCGGGAGATGTTACATACACGAATGATTCAAGGCTAATTTGGGGCCTTCTTACACTCAACTCCATAAACGGGGCATACATTACGGTTTCGAGGGGTTAGTTCTTGAGCACCTTATCCAAGTAGCTCGTTTGGGGAACTGCTCACAAATGGCCTATTCCTTTGCCAAGGGGAGCTTTCTAAATTCATACGGAGCGGCCGACTCTTGTCGCCACACCCATCCACAAGTGGATGGATGGATGGATGAATTACGTCACGTGTGGATGAAAGGACCCAACAAGCATTCTCGGAGGCCCAATGAGCATTTAAGTATATACCGATTACCTAGCCTTTGACTTGATGGATAGGTATTAAGTTGTTTCATTTCATTTCTCTTGGAAAAAATTGGGTGGGGTTTCGTGTTCTCTCTTTCAAAGGAAGAGAGCCTCGATTCAACATGGATATTTATCACGGATGAAAGTGTTCATGTCTACAACTTTCAAGTAACCATCTTGGGCTTGTTTCTATAAGTAACTTCTATTCCCCAAGGATCCCAATGTGCCCATTATATTGCCTAGTTATTTACAAAAATTGTCTTGAAAATCACATTATCTATCTCAATAAGGGACACACATAGATTGAGGTTAAGCCCATGCACAACTAACCTCATTGTTTAGCCTAATCCTTGGGATAAATAATTAAAAAAAATTAAACACACACACACACACACGGGCAATATATATACATAAATAACCAATGTCGGGCAATCCGATGTGAATTTGAACTTGTTGGTCCTATCCTGCTCAAGAATCCTCTTGATGTAGGGTGGTGTTTACTGCCTACCTTGCGGTGGGTGGGCTCTTGGCTTCCTACCTACCTAGCTAATTTTTCTTGTCAAGTAGAGAGAAGATTTCACAGCAGGAATTGAACTGCCAACCACTCCATTCGGAAATGGGTACCTCTCCACTATCACCCGGTAGTTTAGGGTCATCTTGGTAATTTAGGGTCACACACGGGCATGTATGGTGACACACAATCCTACCAAAACCCACCTTGAAAGTGCCATGAGTAGGTTCAACTACTCACGACAATCTCCTTACATTGGTTGGATGGCCCCATGTAACTCTTGTGTATCATGTATTTCACATGGAAACTCCCTCAAAGTAGAAACAAAACATTTTGGCTCAATACCATTCTTGAGTTGTCACAATACACTTCAAATGTTGTATTTAGTGTCACCAATTCTATTTGTCTTGCTCAATACTAATTGTAAACCGCCCGTGTAGTGTCACCAACACTAAATGCAAACCTAAGATTATTTGTCATTCCTTGCAAAAAAAGCAAAAAAATGGACATTCTAGATTTACAATCTTGCAATTACTTATCACTTACTAAGTTTTTCCATCCAAAAATCAATCATCCATGACAATATTTCATTACGGACATGTTAGGATGCATTATAAACCAAAAGTGGATGAACTAAAAGTTAGCTGGGATGTCAATACCGTAGTACCATAGCAGGTTCGTCCTAAAATAACTCTAAAAATAAAAAACGTAAAAATTAGAAAATTCTGAAGACAAAAAAACGAAAATAGAATAAATTAGTTTTTGAAATATTTTGCTATTTCTAAGCTATTTAGGGTCATTTTTACTTATTTTTTGCTAAAAAACGAAAATTGAGAAATTCAATTTTTGAGAGGCGAACCTTATTTTTTCAAAAAAATTAAATATTCGTTCGCCAGGTGGCGAACCTGCTATGGTGTTACGGTACTTGTAAACTTATTCATAAGAAGTGCCATTAGAAAACTTACCACAGTGACATAAAGTACCATATAACACTAAATACAATATTTAGTGTAGCTTTATTGAAGAGGTTACAGTATGTCATACTTCATTTTCTCGCTTAGTAAATTTTCATTATATTTGCTTACCAATAGAATCTTACGTAGACCTTGATTATGTTCCAAGTGAAAAAGATATCTTGAATATACTTGGTGCATCAGAGGCATCTGAAATCGTTGAGGATGATTCGGAAACTAGTGAAGTGGTAGTTCCTAATGTTTCATTTTTTTCTCAAGTGCAAGAAGCAATGGCAACCCTATCCACGTTTCTAGAACAACAACAAAAGCAATGTTAGCGAACTCAAGACAAAGCTTTTGTCTTTAAAGGAACCCATCACTATTTCCTATATTCAAGAGTCTCATCATATAACAATAGACTCTTATTTTGGTCACTAAGTAAGTGTAAGTTAGTTTTTATATTAACATATATGACAATATTTTATAAGTGTTACTAATGAATTCATTTTTACCACATAACTATTACTTCGTAAGTGTTGTTTTTTGAATTGGCCGCCCTCTCTAAGGCTGGGGCAAAACAACCTGTACACTAGTTCCTTGGAGGCAAGGGTTTAGGCATCCAACAAGGAACGAGTGTATGGGTTGGTTCGCCCAAATCCCTCTCTAACTAGTATAACATTAGAATTCCATAAGTGTTATGAATTTAATACTTCCAAGAGGTAACACTTAGAGAGGGTAGATTGTACCTCATGAAGTTGTATAAGGACCCAACCAATGTGGTGATAGCACATGATAACTTTTGGATTATGAGATAGAGACGAATTAGGAAGTTTAGGGTTCATATAGCCCAAAATCTAAGTGAGATGAAGATAGATAGATAGATAGATAGGGGTTACAAGTCTAGGTTGCAATTTATGAACAACTTTTGAAGTGTGTTATTTTATTTTATTTTAGGCACAAATTGAAAAATCAATTGCAAAGAGGAACTAACAACAACCACTTGAGTCGGGTTGCTCTGTGCAACCCGAGGGGAAATCAAGAGATAATGCCCATCTTAGACCTGACCTTCCGGATTAACCACTCAGTTGCTACGAGTCACAATAAGACCTTTGAACCCCCAGATTGAATCAAATTCATTAAGGACATCTTGGTAAGCAACGTCCGGGGCTTTTTGAAGTGCATTATTATAGCTTGTGTGTTCAACAATTGTCAACGTGAAGGATGTGCCTTAAGGTATAAAACCCTTCTGGCTAGGGTTTGGTGAAATCCATACACCCCTATAGTGTTATGGCAATTGATGCCACCTCAATCACACTAAACAAAGCCAGATTATCTTATACTAATTTCAAGGTCAAATATAAACTTTTAAGACTAAAAATTGAGATATAAGAACATTTTGAATGTTTCATCCTCAACTTACATGGTTGCTATGTAATCTTGGTCTAACCCTTACTCAATGCATAGTTTACTATTCCTCACATTATTTGGACCATAGACTTTTCACGTAAAAGGGAGTCCCGAACCTACATATAACCTCCATTTGCACCCCAAATGTAATGATTTTGAAACTCGGTTTGGAATCTCAATCCCAATCTACTTAGAATACACTCTATTTATAGATTTTGCAAGGCTATCAACGGGGAGATCCAACGACCGGTTTAGAGATGAGCCGGTTGAGTTTGAAAAATAACCGGTTCGAGTTCAAAGACTTTAGGCAAATTGCCGATCGTTTTAGAGGAATTCATAGAATGCACACTTTTAATTAAATAGGGAACCCATAAGATCTTTCAACACATAACCGGTTAGACTTGGAAACTCTTGGATCGCCGTCGATTTTGCCCAAAATCACCCCGGTCATTGCTGCAAGGGGTTTTAACGGTGACTCGTGACTCGTGAGCCTCTCAAATGCACTTCACGAGGCGCTTGAACACCCACTTCCGCACCCAAAACCCCATGGAGCGTGGCCCAAATAATGTGAGGGATCGTTTAGGGTTTATGCGTTTCGAGCGCGTGGGCCTTCCCCAAATCCATCCACAAGAGTATGCCCACCACACGGCTACTTCAATTGCTCTCCGTCCTTTTGGGCCTTTGTACCAAGAGATCAATAGTGGCCAATATGTTGCCAAGTGGAGTAGGATGTCTTGGCCACCTTGGGTCTCCGTGCATGGTGGAAGCCAATCCACAAAGACCCCATCATGCGCCTTTGTTCAAGCCCCTCTTACCCGCTAGAGCCCCACGGCCTCTCTCGGAAATGAGAAGCCACCATGGAGCCACGTCATGTCTTCATCCGTTCACACCTTCCCCCCCCCCACACACACACACACAAACACACACACACAACCCAGATGGAGATTCTATGATTTGGGCAAACCAACCCATATACTCGTTCTTTGTTGGATGCCTAAACCCTTGCCTCCAAGGAACCAATGTACGGGTTGTTTCACCTAAGCCGAGATTCTATAATGTCTCAAAAAAAGATATGTGTGGTGAGTCTCGTCAATTTCATTCTAAGTTCCTTAAACCCCTAACTCTAAATCTGAAATCCTACAAAAACCATGCATTTTATTGCTATAGTAATAAACACCAAAAATAGCGATGAATGTTGATAGTTTAGCGTGGGGCAAGCTCATTGCACATATCTGTGTAGTTTATTCTGATGTCAATGTTTCAAATCATCGCTACACAAATCTATATTAAATAGAATGGTAGCCCCTTTCCGGTTGCCAAGCCAGGCCCAAAACTGGTCCAAGGCAAGGTTCTTTGCACATGCTCTATTTTCTCAAGTTGATGTGTGATCTATATATAACGGAGCTTGTGGTAACAGAGGCATAACACCATATGTCGCATCATGGTTAACCGTGATCAACATACAACTAACAAGCTCACATTCATGCCAATACTTGGATACGGGCGTTACTTTTATTTTATTTTATAACGGAGCTCATTGTGATGGTGGTGGTGGGAGTCTATGAAAGATGGACACATGTTCAACTAGCTTTCAAAAGCAAAAAGGCCACATGCCAAAAATTCTATACCAAAAGAAAGGAAACAAATGTAGAAAAAGTTGGGACCAATAGCCCACCCACACCTACTGTGTAGGCCACTAGTGAACGGGTTTTACCAGCACTAGTTACATCCAGTGGCTCTCATTGGCTAAATTGAAGCTATAAGTGGCCCCTACTAGGAGCCGTTCGCTGGCCGCCCATGGTAGTAAGCGTGGGCATGCTATAACTTACAACTGCAAAAGGTGGGCATGATGGGGGAAACTAGGGGGATGTGGCGGGCATGGAGCTAAGTTAGCGACATGGCATGGGCGATGTATGACAAAGTAGGACAAAATTAATTAAAAAGGAAAAAAATCATTTCACTCTTTCTTAAAACGTTCAATGGGAACATGGTGGTGGTCATGGGGGGCTTATGAACATGGGCATGGGCATACATGCATATGACATGTACATGCATGCATGGGCATGTGGTTGTATAGGTGTACGGGGTTGGGTTCATATGAGACATTGATTCATATGCAGGTGCAACAGGTTGGGACAACACATGTCCAAACTAGTGGATATACAATTAAATGAGAGTTATGAATTGTTAAACCCTATGTCATTGTGAGGCCAGGTGGACACCAATTTAAGCTAGTATGAGAAAATGATGGGCTATATAGATTTTTTTAAAATTTTATGTATTGGAAACTCGTAGAAGCTTATGTGTTGTCTAACAACTTTGAGGCTTTTTTATTCATCTTGCAATTAAAAATTGAATGTTGTATTACCATGCAGCAGAAATACTAGATCAATTGAACATAGTCTAAGTTATTTATTAAAAATTAGTTTTCAAAAATAATTTATTTAAATTAAAAAACACTCTGCAATGAAGAGGTGGTCTCATTAAGAACCATTCAAGCCACTCCAAATGAGTGTTGTAGATAAATTTGTCAATGTTCCATTTAGGGTTATGCTCACCAACACACCCTAACCTCCATAATGTCACCCTATGTAATGCCACTCCCTCTCTTATATCCCAAAACCCTAGGAAACGATGTGCTTAATTTAAATATCCCTCCTTGTTGTCACATTTCCCTCTCTTATATCATGAGTTTTGGTATTAAAATAATCCACCAAAGAATTCAAACCACAAGCTCACACGCATCACGCCGTCATCATTGTCATTATTATTGCAATGTTGACTTTGTGTTATTCCATAATGTCACATGTTACACTAATCCTCTATTATCATGCATCCATGTTAACACTGCACACCTCCTTAATATCACGTGCACTTTGGTTGTTGCAAGAGTGATATTAGGGAGGTTAGAGTGTATAATCTAGATCATTTATATGTTGAAGTTGATTACATCTTCCTACTTTTGTGGTAAATTTTTCTTATTACAATGTCACGAGGTCGTTCATAACATCAACAATGTTGTGTTCATTATGTGAGCCATGGGAAGCACTGCCATTTATGCTAGAATAAAACCATGAGATCCGAATCTTGCTAGGAGCTCAATTTAAACGTGAGTCTCTCTACACATGGTTTCACTGCTGATCAAAAATAGGAAGAGAATGCAAAGAGGATTATGAGTAATGTAACATTATTGGGTTATACAAAACTATCACATTGTGGCCCTTAACAATTGTGGTGAAATGTTTCTAATCCGTCCTTTAATACCACATCTACACATGCAAGTGTCTTACAATTTACTACCAAGTGCTTGATTTGAACGGCAACTACTAATTAGGTGTGGGTCTAAGAATGCACACTTAAAAGACATGCGTTAAAATGAGATTGGAACATGTGCTCAATATTTGTTAAAAGATGGAGTAACTCATCCATCTTTAACTATACGGGAGATTCTAAAAAATCAAATGCTCAATAAGTTTAGTGTCAATACATCCCAATAGACTACTTCTCAAATTCAGGCCATCTTAAACATTCAAGTTTAATTAGACTATGTATTAGTTCATCGCATGTTTACCTTCCCACATGACAAACTTATGAAGACACGACAATGCTCTAGCCATGGGATGACTCGAACGGTCTACAAAGGTGTCCCAATGTAAGGAAATCATAGTAAATATAGATCCCAACACTAAGAAAATTGCGTATGCTTGGGACATGCCTAGAGTTGTCACTCTTTGACACATTTTGGTGCACTAGATGTAAGTTTGTCTTCTCAAGTGAAAATAATGTGTCCAAGATGATCCTAAATGACCAGGTGATAGTGGAGAGGTACCCATTTCCAAATGGAGTGGTTGACAGTTCGATTCCCGTTGTAAAATCTTCTCTCTACTTGACCCAAAAAAAGAAAAAAAGAAGACGAAAAAAAAGCTAGTTAGGTAGGAAGCCAAGAACCCACCCACTGCAAGATAGGCAGTAAACCCCACCCTGCATCAAGAGGATTCTTGAGCAGGGTAAGCCAACAGGCTCAAATTCACGTCGGATTGCCCAACGTTGGTTATTTATTTATTTATTTATTTATGAAAATAATGTCGCATGATGAATTTTGTCATAGGGTTTGGAGTGACAACATTCATGTCACCATGGCTCACAAGAAGGAAAACCCCCCCTCGGCGGGCCCCTTCAAGAAATTCCTTTCTCATGTGCTGAATTGTATGAATTTACTTCAATTCTTTCCCCAACACAAAACAAAACAAAAATCACACCTACAAATTGGGATGGATGGAATTCATCCTGACAATTTGGAGTGGCTCAAACCTAAGGTAGACATGCCTAACTCGAACATAGCAATAATCTCGAAACCTTTATATGAGTGGTGTGTGGTTGATTGCGAATCTAAGAACGGACACCAAAAAACACGACGTTCTGAAAACAAATTGGAGTGGCTCAAAACATGCTAATCATTCTAGGTCCAATAGTCAACATTTTTGGGGGACCTACATGATCACTTAATGAGCATGGGAATCTTTAGTTTTTGATAAATGATAAACACATTCATCTAAGCTCCAAAAACAATGAGGAAAGTGGATACATACAACCTCGATTTGGATACGTTAGCCATCTCCTACTAATGCCATGTTTCAATATCCTATGAGTAGCCATTTAAGACCCAACTACCTTACACTGTATTTAGGCATTATTATACACTCTAACCTCCCTAATATCATGCATGTGGCAACCAAAGCACATGTGATATTAAGGAGGCATGTAGTGTTAACATGGACGCGTGATAATAGAGAATTAATGTACCATGTGATATTATGGAATAACGCAAAGTCAACATTGCAATAATGACAATGATGACAACGTGATGTGTGTGAGCATGTGGTTTGGATTCTTTGGTGGATTATTTTAATGTCAAAAACCTACGATATATGTCCGGCCCTTATCCTATCATGGGATCCCTTCCTTATAAAGCTTGTTGGGGGGGGGGCTTTAGCATTTGGCGAATACTATGAGTTGTGTGAGCATAAGGTACTGAGACTTTAAAGTGACACTTTAAGAAACTTTTGCTTCTTCAAGAAGTTACGTAGCTTGAAAAAGTTTCAACAAAATTCCATAGATTAATGAATCTTTACAAAGTCTACCAAAAAAATCCAAAAATTAACAAATTTATATGCAACCTACATAAATTCGCAAAGTCATCTTAAGGAAAGAGTTTTTTACTCTCCACTGAGGGGGGGGGGTCTATTGATGTTGGATAGCTAAGTGAGAATCACCACAATCAACCTTATTATAGTGAAAATTTTATATTAAATGTAGGTGTTATCACCCTTTTGTGAATCAATTTTTACACTGCCTCGTATAGCAGATAAATACCCGATTATCCATTGTGATTGGCCAAAGTTGGTGTTCTTCTAAAAGTGTTTTTGCATCCTTCTTACACTGCTATCATGAATGGCCGAAGTCAATGCCCCTTTTTGACGGGTCCACCTTCATATCTTTTTCTTTTTTTTGGCACAAATTGAAAAATCAATTGCAAGAAGAAAATAACATACAACCACCCCGGGAGAACCAGCGCAACCCGAGGGGAAATCGGGTCCACATTCATATCAATTGGCATATTACCTTTTTTTGCCTCTCAATATGACAAACAACTTAAAGAACTATCTTTCAAACGATGGGTTGAGAAAATCTTAATCTGTCACACAAAATTGAAGATCAAATCATATTCCTTCAAAAATGAATGTAGAGAAGTTTGAATTTATGATATTTCGTCTAAATTAAGAACTCTCCAATTCCTCATGTTGTGCCATAACTCAAATTTTGCCTTCCAATCCATATTCTCCACCTCTATCCCACATAATGATACTCACATCAAAGCATCCAAAGTGTCCAACTTCAATGAAGCTCACAAATGGCTCTTGATAGCGTTTTGTTTTGGAAATCCCCTTTCACAAATTGCAATACTTGAGGGAATGACAAGTATTTTTTGCTAAAATTTCATGAGATGTGGCCAATTGGTTAAACACTCATTGATGCCCCCACAAAATTGCCATGCCTCATACAATGATTTGTTCTCACCTTCATTCCTCCAAGTTTCTACAAACTCAAGCAACTCAGCTCTGCTTGCATCGCTTTCAACTGCTGTCAATCCAAATTTGATGATCAATCTCTCCAACCATTGCTCTGACATAGTTATACAAATTTCTTCATCACATGGATTTGTGATCATTGTTTTTCCAATGGTCACATATGGACGAGTTTAGTTTAGTGGCCTAATTGTACTATGCATCAAATTCATTTGTAGGGTGCAAGATGCAACGATTGTTGAGCTTTTAGCCGACCATATTAGGCTTCACCCCTACTGGTTGTTTCTAAACACCCGTCTCACACCAAACTATAACGTGACTTGGACGTGATTCACAATTGCTCCTTTATGGATCATGTAACTTACTTTTTCTACATACATACTATCTTTCATCATTATGGTTTATGTTGGTGGCAGGTAGTGGTAGTCCACATCTAATTTGATTGTAGTGTGCAAGTGCAAAAGTCACTAACCTTCTTAGCCAACCTCTTTAGGCATCCTCCTACCGGTTGCTTCCAAATGCTCAAACTTACACCAAACTATAAATGACCTCACAAGTTGTTGATCTACGACATTATTTAGCACTTATTTATATAGCGTAGGTTATAATGTCATTGAGACTTTGCTATTGTTTTTGGAAACATGAGTGGATATTAGTTTATGGGAATCGTTGCAATGTCCAGTAAGCTCAAGTCTATTCTCATACTCTTCAATGAAACCCTCGACCTCCAATCCTAGATATTATTACCATGTACAATATCTCCCTGGACAATATTCAAGTTTCCTTGCACACATCATCACATTCTGCAAAATTTCTATTCAACTCATGTTCGTGATCGCATTCACATTGAAAACTAAACACAAACTCAAAGTGGGTTTAAGTTAGGTGACACTTGTACAAGTGTAGAAGTTGATTCATACCTTAGTCACTATGAAATCGAAGCATGGCTTATATATTACAAGATACAACATTGTTTGCCCATAGTTATGGGATATGGTTGATGGGTAATGGTTGAGGGGACCTCTCTTTTGTCATGTTAAATTTTTATTTTTTATTTTTTATTATTAAATGCCTTTCCATGTGAGAGGCATTTTATCATTTTCACTTTTCTTTTGAATGGCAAGATTAATTTCAAACTTTATGTGCCTTTCTTTTGGCTAGTGACATGTGCAAAAAGAAGCCTTGCATACATTACTCAACTGATGAGTTGTGTTCATGGGCTCAACAATAGATCCGAGAATAAAAACTCCAGATGTTGGAATCCCATTGCTTCAAACTAAATCGGAAGTTTAGGGCAGTTGAACACAACTCATCAACTAAGGGCCGCTTTACACCTAGAGGCCGGGCCAATTCGTTGTGTAAGAGGCTTGAAATCCTCACTTGTGATTGGCCAAAAGGCTCAAATCAGTCCCAACCCCTTTACACCTAGGGGCCGGGTCGATTTGGTGGTATGATTTTTTAAATTAAAAAATGTATGTTATGACACGGCCCGAGCTCGTTGAATTGGGTGCACCCAAAATGGAAGGCCAATTCTTGGCCTCGGGGCCAATGTCATATTTCACTAAAAAAAGCTTTCTTAAATAAAGTATGATTTTCTTTAGCGAACTAGATCCGTTGGATTATGTGGAAATCTAAACGGCTCTATGCTAGATTATGCTAGATCCATTGGATTATGCTAGATTTATTGAATTGGCCTAGCTTCTTGGCCCTAAGACCTTTACATATGGGAAAATTGGCCCCCGTTATAATCTTATTATAATGTGTAGTTGAGGCCGGCCTCCAACCCAAAAAGGGCTGAAATTTCATGCAACCGGCCTCTAGGTGTAAAGCGGTCCTAAGTAATGTTATGTGGCCAAAGTCTTGTTATTTTATACTAAATGCTACATATGATTAATGACTTTTAAGAATGACTTACTCGATGACACTGGTGCATTCACTTGTTGATGGCTTAAGGATTAAAAATAGGTGTCACCAAAAAGGAGGTGTTATAAATACCTTATTATAAGTAAGTAAGAAAGTAATGGTATGCGTGCCATGGAGGAGCAAAATGTGTTGCATGCCATATACAACATGTGATAGTTGTGGGCCTCGGTAGCTGGACCTTGCCTATAACCTGGTCACACAATGTTTGTGGGAATTATAATCAGAGGTAGTTGTCTTATCAGGGCTTAAGTGGACAGATTTGACTCCCAGTCTTATTGCGGTTTCTACCTACTCCATAACATATTCTCTGACAATGTGACTTTGTTTCAACAGTACTAACTTCGATAACACGGACATAATGAAATGAATTGAAACATTCATGTGTTTCAAGGTAGATGGGTCTTAACTTGCTCGTTTTCTGAATCGGAGCCCTATATATAATTGGCACGTGGTTTAGTGAGGATTGAAGAGCAAACATCATAAAGACACATGTTCAAAAGAGATTGGACTACGTCTTCCAGTATTTTTAACTACTCAACACTCAGTGAAATCAAATGATCAATCAAAGTCTAGGAAATCAATCATTTGATTCCACTAAATAAATCACTATTTGAAATCATTTGATTGGTCCGCCGCTTTAGAGAATTAGTTGGTTTGGAATCATATGATGTACTTTCAGTCCATGTGTCACCAAAAATCCTCCACCCTTCGATTTCGTCCTAGCCCGAGTGGAAAAGTTTATAATGACATGTAGAGACTTCTCTCTTTGTAACCCAATATATAATTCCAATCTACCCTTGGAATATACACAACTTGATTAACACCATACTATGTAGTTTTACATTCCTTAATGTCGGGCAAGGTTATATCCTTAGCCTTTTCTAATGTCCACCCGGCCGCTTTGGCCACGCATGCCTTCAATATCCCTCTTGTAAATCGAGTTCTTGCCGTCGACTCCACACTACTACATGAGTTTTCGCTTATTGATTCTGTGTTATCACATGTCATCGTGGTTGATTCCGTATTGGTACATGACACTTCGCTTGTGGATTCCATGAGCACGTAGGCTTTAAATACAAGTATTAAAAAATACTTATATATTTATCCTTGCCCTTCCTTCTCTAAGTTCTTCTTGATGTAAATCTCTATCAATGTATTCCTACTAAACTTCAGAATAGTATAACTCCCACCCAACTTATGTTCTTCAAGTGAAATTTGGTACACTTGTTAAGTACCTTATCAAAAATCTTCACACCAAATTTTGGTACAAACAGAGTTCATATGCAAAAGTTATGCATGAAATTCTAACTCTAACTACTTAGTATGAATGCTGTGATAAAGCATCCGGTCATTAAAACTCTAATAACTTCCAAGTCCTATGTCCAATCAATCTAAAATTGTCACACAAGATAGATATATAAGTTCAGAAGGTAGTGTCAAATTTTGGTATCCATATCTATAACCCTCTAAGAGATACATATTTTCAAACCTTGCTGCTTTGTTCCTAGACACCCTCCCCTTCAACTTTTAATAATTCTTTCATCCCAATGACTGAAGCTCTCAAATTTTTACCACAACTCCCATACTTTATAATAAACAATCCCTTAAATTTTCATACCCATTGAACACTCTGATCATCCATAATTGACAAATCTCTCACTATAAAGTTCTGCTCAAGTTCATAACTAATAAAACACTACAAGTAATGCACCTAGTACAATCTAGTCACTCTAAATGCCACAAGTTTAAACAAGTTTAAACTCTCTCACTTCAATATGAATCTCAATGCAACAAGTTGAAGTTTATAATCAAACTCCAAATTACTTAAACCCAATCTACTTCTAACAAGAGGTCAATCCCTCTTCAAGGCTAAATAGCCTTGGCTCTTCTCCTAAGAACTAAGCACACACATGTGCTCCTATCTTGCTTCCCACACACCCACACTTATAACCCGTGGGGTGCTTAAGGAGCACGAAGGAAAGAGAGGATGAGTGAGGGAAGAATGAGGGATTATATAGTGAGTTGAGAGGGAGAGAGGGCATGAGGTAAGGATAGGGTGAAAGGATTAGAGCCTCCAATCACAACCCCTTAACCTTCTCCTTCTAAGTAGGGACTCATCCCATCCATAAGGCTCACGATAAGCCCTCGAACTCTCCTCCTACTTTGTAGGCTCTCATCTTATCTCCTAAGCCTTCCTCCCTCAATTGATCAACAAAGATCCTAATTCAAACATTTAACTAACCTTGGCTTTCTACCTACCACACTTTACCAAAGTATGTCCTCATACTACTTAAATCCACTCCACACAAGCCTAATGCTTCAAACTTAGCTTTCTTCAAGCTTCACTCTTTTTATATTTTTGTGAATAATCATAAATCAACAAAACACCACTTGTAATGTTTTACAAGTGTTAACAACACATGTGAGCATCAATTTGGGCTCACACCCTGTAGTTAACAAATCAACAAACATGCACTTCCAATAACCATAACTAAATAAGGGGAAGGGCAACTTTCAATCAAATTTTTGGATATGTTTCGTCATAGATTTGCTAATGCAACTCGAGTTTTGTTGTAGTGGTAGAAGTTTGGAGACTATAAAAAATAAGCCAAATAACACCCACATGCCTTAACACCGACGTGAATGGGAGCCCGTAACATTATTCAGTTGTTATCGACCATTCTATTCTAATAATATTCAATGATAGTGCTTCTCACAAATAAGTCATAGTTTTCAAGCTGAGTGTGCTTAGAAAAACATCCATAAGGTACAATTCTAGCACCTTACATGACATGTTCCCGGCGTCACCCAACCCAATCACTCATCTAAATAATGTTATGCTTGTTTTGCCTTGCCTTAAGTTGATTATGTTTTACCAACTTCAAGGCAAGGTTGCTTCCATCCTTCTAGAGGGTGGGTTCGGTTTAGTAGCAGGCTTGGGACAAAAGTAAGGAGGAGGGGAGGATCCTCCTACAACGGGTCCACAAAGGCTTTTTTGTTGTCTAGTTTTCATTTGTTTAAAACTGAGTATGTGAGATACTTTATGGCCAAGGTAACTTGTCTTATTTCCAAGTTCTACATCTTGAGCAATTTCTTATTATTTGTGTACATTGGCATTTGGCATGAAATTGTTTTCCTATGTAGAGGAAGTGAACCAAAAAAATGCCACAACTTGTTTTGAATTTAATTTATCATTTTTGATTAGTTATGAATTTTCAAGGTATTATGCTAGATTGTGTTGTAATAGATTTCAGAAGGTTTCATTTTAGACTTGAACAACTCCTGTTATAGAATCAAAACTTGTCTATTTATTACCTCTTAGTTTATCTTTACACACTCATCATGTGTCTTGGAACCGACACATAATGAGCTCATTACACACTAACTTGGATTTGAATATCCTCAACAAGTGTCCTATATCCAACACCCTAGCCAGCCAATCATAGAAAAGATATAGGAAGGAATTTTCTTGTCCTTGACACCATGCTTACCTTGTCATATTTAAAGAGATTGTGTTCTTTATTTTTGGTACTTGCCTCTCCCCTATAAGCAGTGGTGATTTTTCACAAGGTCCCTAACATGTCTAGGGACATGTTCATAAAAAGAAAACATTTCCGGTGGACGGGTTCTTAGAAAATGAACCGGTTTTGGGACGTGTCAAATTCACTTTGGACGGGTTCTAATTTTTTTTTTAAATTTATTCCAAAAAAATAAATGGTACAAATATCAATTACATTATGTCATATATGACATGTGAATATAAGCATAATGCAATCAAACCACTAATACCCAATCAAAATATCAATCTTGAAGTGCTTGATTCACCTGCATACATTAATTCATCAACCACAAAATTTAGAACCTTTTTAACATAATGTCAAAGATTATAATTGAAGGTAAACTTAGTAATTGAATAAGAATTAGTATATATAAACATGTTCAAAATTTTAAAAACAAAGAGCTACTTACCCTTCAAAGAAGTGGATGAATTCTCCTATCCTTCATGTTTCTCCAAACAAGCATCATTGCATTCCAATTGATGTTTTCAACTGGAATATTTGCACATGAAATGCGCATCAAAGCATCTAAAGTTTCCAACTTCAAACTATTATGTAGATGACTTTTGATTAGGTTTTGTTTAGAAAAACCCCTCTCACATATTGCAGTGCTCACTGGAATCACCATAACTCTCCTCCACAAGTTACTCAAACTAGGCCAATTGATTGACCACTCTGGAGTGGTACTTGCAAACTCCCAAGCTTCAAATAAAGACTTATTTGGGATCATCTCTCTCATGGTCTCCACCATCTCCAAACACTCACCCCGACACCGATCTTGTTCTTCTTCAGAAGTATGGAACTTCACAAACAACCTCTCCAACCACTCTTCAGTAATACGAGTTCTCTCATCAGTCTCGAAACTTGGTTGAAGATATAGAGAGAATGTACAAAGAGAAGATACTGACAACCTAGAAGAAGAGCTTGAATACCTGCTGGAGGGGGAAGTGCCGAGCTTGAACACTGCTGGAAGGGGAACCTGGGCCTCATAGAATTAGAACTTTCTCTGAACTATGTGGACGAAATGGGGCAGGTGGTAGCTAAAATAGATAAAGCCAGAACACTGACAGAATTGAAGGAAGATACTATTGTTTCCAAGTGCAACCAATCACATGCCATCATCTTTCGGTTTATCTTTATCAATTTGTTTTTTTCTTTAACCTTTTCATGGACGGGTTTGGTTTAGAAATTACCGGTTTTGGGACGGGTTGTTTTTCTTTTAACCTTTCCTTGGACGGGTTGGTTTTGAAATTACCGGTTTTGGGACGGGTTGCAATTTTTTTTGCCTTTCAATTCGAGGTTTTTGGACGTGGACGGGTAAAAACTTTGTGAAAAATCAGCCTTGCCTATAAGTGCTTCTAAATTTCCTTCATGGACCGGGCTCCACCTAATTATGACACCTCCCCTCCCCCATAAGTTTATTGCAATGGGAACTTTGGGAACCCTAGGACCCTATTTTTTGGATTTGTTCCCTAGAGCTTGATGAAAGGGCAACCCCTTGGAAATAGGACATGCTACCTTATTTGGTGTACTTGGTTCATGAGTTTCTTAATCTTGGAGGGTGGGATTTTGAGGTTTTCTAGTGCTTGTATCGAGTGTTCAAGTATGGCACCTCTTACGGCGGTGGTGATGGTTATGAGAGGGTTAACTTTCCATCCGCGTTTCAGAGGGTTTGTATTAGTGATGTGTATTTGTTTTGTTCTATCATGTATTTAACATCTAAAGTGGCCTCCATTGTCTTACCTTCATTGGAAGAAACTTAAGAAATAGGAAGAAATTGATGCAAGTACAAATAATGAATAGTGCCGATATGAATAGTAAGAATATTGTGAATAATGTCGGTATTTTTAGTGATATGATTGCTATGAATAGTAAATTCAATGAATAATATTGGGATGAACAATGGTTCATGTGAAAGTGCCAGGAGTATAAGTCCACCCAAAATTCCAAGTGTTAGTTTGAAGGTATGAATAGTAAACAAATATTCTTACTTTGTTCAGAGGACCCACAAAATATAATCGACATATTTCATGGTCATGGAACCGATCCACATGGCTAAATAATGTTATGTATGGTGGTGGTTGGGAATCAATCATGGCAATAGGTGAATTATATGAATTGGATGATTTGCGGTGGGGATGTGGTGAAGGGGAGGGGGGGGGGGGTTTGGTTGTTGATATGGGCACTGAGGACGCATAGGATGTATAGTTTGAGGCGGCTAGACATGTGCATTGGAGTAGCCACTCTAGGATGGTTATGTCTTGGGAGTTGGAGCTCGGGGCGATCACACCCCCTTACATTTCAATACCACATGCGATAAAAGTTTGCTACCCTATATTAAATGCCATAGATAATATATTTTGTATATATATTTTTAATTTTTTAGTCATCTTCATTTTTGTAGTAATTGTTTTAGTTCAATTCATCGTCATTCTAGTTAGAAACGGTATGTTTTATTAAAAAAACAAATCATCAAGTTTTGTTACCATTTTTTACTATGTAATAGATACCATGTATATCTACTCATGAAAAAATTTGATAAAAATTTGACCCATTTTGGTGATGCTTTATGTAAAAAGTATATTTTTTTATCGCACGTGGTGTTCAACTTGACAATAAAGTGCACCCCTCGGGAGTTGGAGTTTTGGTTTGCAACATTCACACACATGTAGATTCTTGTGTGTTTGTTGGATTGGTGTGTGTGGATTTGGTGGATTGCGTGGTTATGACATGCTATGTGGAGGCCGTTAATGTATTTGTTTGAGCATGTGGAAGCAGATGTGAGCATATGTTGATGATGTCACTTGGGCATAGTGTGCAATTTGGGTTTGGGTATATGTTGGGCCAAAATATGTGTGTTTTTTTTTTGTTTTTTTCTGGTTGCCCGTGTATTGGGCATACTAGAGTTTTTAGTGTTTGTGTTATTTGTGTGTTGGAGACACTCGGCGCTTGCCATAAGTGATTTGAGAGTTTATGGTTATTACGATCGTAAAAGATCCACTTTCCGACGTATGTAGATTTATTAGTGGCTAGGTTGAGTTCATTTTTTTCTATGTTCTTTGTTGATGTAGGCATGTAGGTTGTAGATTTTGCCTTTGTGTTCTTTGGTTTATGTAGTTTGGTAGTAAGGAGGTGGTGTTGATGCCAAAGTCTTCATCTAGTCTTCATGGGAGAGGTGGGTAGGTGGGTTAGAATGTTTGCAGTGCTCTTGGAGATGTTGCATATATTCTTTTGTAAGTATGCTTAGTACTTTCCTAGTTTCTAATGTCAAGTTTAGAGAAGAGAACTACATAGTAGGCACATGCTATACTTGGTTTTATTACTATGTTGAGGATGTGAAGTTTTTGGTTTACGGTGGCCGGTGATGTCATGAGTTGTTTGCTTTGGTTTTTGGCCTTCTTCCATTGTCAAGTCTTTTGTATTTTCCACTTGAGTGATGGGACAAGGTGTATGCCAAGGTACATGTAAGGTTTGTTTTGGGATAAGGTGGGGAATGGTTTGTTGTTGAAAGTAATATTGTGTGCTTGTATGAAGGCTTCAAATGTGGTAGGTTTTAGGTCAGATTTATTTGGGCACCTTGTGATGGCTCATTTGGCAAGGTTGAGGTATAGGTGTGCCCATTATGAGTTTTTTTTTTGTAGTTTGTTTATTTGTGGTTGTATTTGTGTGATGTTGTTGGAGATGATGGGAAGGTTGTCTACATAAGTCGTGGTGTAGTAGAGGTCTTGAAGTGGTAGCCTATGTTATCTTTTTCGAGCCATCTTAAGAGTGGGTTTAGGAAGATGATGAATAGGTAGGGGCTTAGTGTGTTTCCTTGTATTGTTCCGTGACTAATTTGGATAGGTGGTGTGGCTCCAAAGTAGCTTTCAAGAAGGAGGTGGTAATGTTTATGCATATGTTGCTAATGAGTTCTACAACATCACATGGGTATCCTAGGTCTTCCATTAGTGCGAGGAATCTTGCATGGTGGATAAATCCAAAGGTGGACATATACAACACAAACATACATTACTCAACACTAGGGTGTTGCACCCATAGTTTTGGGAATTTTGCAAATATGATTCTCCATTTATGTCGGGCCACCCTTGCAAAATGAACAACACTTAGCCTAAGCAGTGTTCATTGTGCAAAGGTAAACATGCATGTGGCTTTAATCCGTTTGAATCTTTCAAAAAACCAATTTGTGTTAGTATTAACGTATTAAGCTAGTTGGCCTAACAACCAATGCTTGCTTGCCTGCCACATTTGTAGATCCACTTTATTCTACACCATGTAGGCATATCACATTTGTAGGTCCATTTTATTATTAGGACAACGTTGTGGAATACTTCATGAGGAATTTGTGCAAGCTACTAAGGCTCCCTTTTTAGAAAAAGGACCAACCCTAGTAGGCTGTCAAATGTCATGGTGTGCTAGGTTTTCTTAACCCTTTGTTACCGAAGGATTTATTCAAATGAACTTGAAATTTTCATGCCACCCTTTACATCAAGGGCATTTCAACCCACTATCACCAACATATTTTATAATGAACCACTCGTACAAGGAAACCAACTCCTTTATGAAGATCTTTAAACTGGACGATGGGATGGATGAGGACCCTCTATAAAAATAAAAATAATAAAAACATAAAACATAAAAACATAAAATTTTGAATATATTTAGAGTGTACATATTTGAGAGTTTGAATTACCAAATTTGAGGTGTTCAAAGTACATTGACCATATGATGAGTGTTTCTCACAATGAACTTGAACTGAAATATTTTTGGTTCAAGGTGTTGCCCAAACTACTAAAGATGGTTAATCCTTGCAATGGACAACACCCTAGACATGAGAATTTGTTTCCTCCTTGGAAGTCTTAGTGATCTTCTACGAGCATCCCAAAAACCATTAGAACATCGTTCTCCTTCAAATCATAACGAAATCGAACAAGACCTGCACCTATCTATTCTTGAAGCATTACATAAATTCTTCATGTGCTGAGTGGGGGACACAAATGAAGACATGAAGTGGCTCCATGGTGGTTTCTCATTCCAAGATAAACCCCATGGGAGCCTCTTGTAGGATAAATGGTTAAATCCTGAGCTAGAATGGGGTCCTTCGCAATGGAGATAACAAATGTGTGTGTGTGTGTGTGTTTGGGGGGGGGGAATCCAAATTCCCTAATTTGGCAACCATTAAGGTTGGTGACCAAGGGGGAGGGGGAAGGGTTTTGAAGATAAGTAACCGAATAAGGCATGCCTACCTATCTTCGATCTTTTCCAAATTCAAAGATCAATGCTAGGATTGCCTAGTCCGAGACGACCCTAAACTACTGGATGATGGTGGAGAGATGCCCAAATCTCAAGGAAGAGGTTGGCGGTTCCTGCTGTGAAATCTCCTCTCTACTTGATAAAAACTTGCCAGGTGGTCAACTGCCTTCTATGCTTTGGTGTTGGCATGTTGGCCTTCTGTCTCAAAAAAGAAAGAAAAAAACAATGTTAGGATTGTCAAGTTTAGTAGAACCAGTCAAAAGCAACGTCTAACCGCTTCAACACAAGCCATGTTGGTCAAATAGCCTTGTGTTTGGCCTTCTTGAGTCCACGTCTCTTGTCCACATTGTGGCTCTATGCAAGTAACCCCTAGAGGAAAGTGAAGATCATTTGTAACCGTTTTCCTAAACCCTTGATAGCCCTTTGGGGATTCTCTAAGTTATCCCAAGATCAACTTTGTGATTGGGTCGGTACCTTTGGATAGACTATCAAAATCGGTGCCTTTCGGCTCCGAAACAAAATTATAATAAAATGGACCGTGTTGTTGAATTCAAGCACAATGGCGTATCCTCCACCTCAACCTGAGTTTTGGTTGGAGACTGATCAATGTGCATGCAACACTTTTCATGTTTGACAAGATTTTGATGTATGTTTGGAGTTGGTGTAAGAAAATAAAAAATGAGAATAAGAATAAGAAATAAACTCTATATCGATTCATTGAGAGCCAAACTCTTCTTGGTGTTGTATGCAAAAAAAAAACCCCTAACCACACTTAAATTAAAGAAGAGCTATAGCACTAGATTCTCTTTAGATATGTAAACTCATATTGAAACGATTTCAAGTTGTGTGTGTGTAGCAAGGTTGTCAAACAACTACTCAATTAAGTAGTAAAAAACCTATGAGGAGAGGGGACCCCAAATTTATAGACTAAGTATGAAAAAAACACATATGATTGTAAGCAACACAAATTAAGGTGGGTACATCTAATGCGGACAAAGACCTATAATGGTTTAAAACTATATGTACATATCCTACCCTTTAAATGTAGATATTTGGAAGAAAGTATAAGTTCCACTTCAAGAATTCATAAGATAATTTTATGGCATACATACCATAAAGTTTTATTTGTCTTCTCTTGTCTTCGTCTTTTCTTCCCCCCTGTAAACTCATTTTTTGGGCCATCGCCTAGCTGTCAAGCTCAAAAACTTTAACTTAGTAAGAAATAGCGGCAATAGGCAGTAAGAAGTTAGCTCACAGTGTGAACAGAGGGCTATAGCCGTTTCAAGGCGGTTGCAACCACCTTCTTCTTCCTCGGCTGATAAGAGGAAGGCAGGCTATTGCCCAACCAGGCTATTTTCAAAGATAGAATCAGACGTAGTCTCAATCTTAGCAATAGACTTAGAGGAAGCTCAAGCTCTCAGTGATTGAGGCTGAGTGATTAGCAATAGACAGCGCCAAGCAAGAGGCTGGCAGACATAGAAGTGGAATTGAGAGCCGAGTGAGTCGGACTCTCTGTTAATTTGGAATTTTGACTGGAAGAAGAAACAGTTTATGAGCAATTGTCGGGATATCTCTGGAATGGAATCTTGATTGTTGCTTGTTGTGTTTGAGCATAAGTAATGTCTTATGTGATTGTTTGGCAATAGTCGTGAGCGTTGAAATAGACACATCATCTGCCATAAGGGCAGAGAGTCAAGAAGTAAGGTCTTGGAGTTAGCAATGGTCGCAGTCAGATTATGGCCATTAGCGTATAAGTCAGAGCAAAGGTTGATTGCCGAGGAAGAAGGGCAATAGCCGAGTGAAAGAGGAAGAGTTGGATGTCAGGAAGGCAAATAATCAACCTAAGGCTGAGAGAGCCTGAATGTCAAGAAGGCAAGTAGTCTTTAGCGCGAGGCCAATAAACTGAGAGTCAGGCCAATGTAAGCAAAGACAAGTTGCCTGAGAGAAGGCATTGTGAGAGAAATGTCATAGGCAATAATCTTAAAACAAAACACTTAGCCTAGGAGAGGTAAGTGCAGGCGAGTGATCGAGAGTGTATAAAGGAAAAGGCAATCGCCCTGAGAGAGGTGTCTTGGAGGGCAATAGCCTGAAGCTAAGTTAGTAAAGGCAACTGGCCATGAAGAGATGATTGCCGGTCAGCAAGGGCAAGTAGTCTGAGGAAGGCCATCGCCTGTGAGAGCAAGAGGAAGCCGAGGCAACAAAGAAGGGCTATCGCCTGGTTCGTAAGGCTTATCGCCTATCTGCAACATGCAAGAAGACTGAGAGAGAAAGTCACAGAGGGAAGCGTCCAAGAGAGACGAGTAGCCCTAGGGAAGAAGGAGCGTTAGAGAGAGAGAGATAGTGATGTACGAGGTAGAGTCTAGAGGAGAAGGACAGGATAGGCTATAGGCTTTCCAAGTGTCGCGACTGAGAGGGAAGGCAGAGAGGCCATTATGAGAGAACATAGCCGTAGATAGTTACGAGACATTACCTGGCGTAAGGCTGATGACATGACTGCAGATAGAAGACATACATAGTAGCAGGCGATAAGCTGCAAAAGACACTACCATCTCAAGTAGGAGAAGTTGCCTGATTAGTGTAAGACGTTACCAGAGGCAAATCTTTTTGAACTTGAAATGTAATTAGGCTTTAATCAAGGAATATAGCCTAGTTGTTGATGCATTGATTATAGATGATCTTGTGGATGTTTGGGCTGACAAGTTGCCAGATAAGTTGAAGATGAAGATGGTGATTACAGTTCTTGGAAGAATGGCCGAATGATTGTAAGTCAAACTAAGATGAATTAATTTGAGATTATTGCAAAGCATAATTCATGACATTTAAAGACGATGTGGCATACAAAAAAACATTACCCGGACTTCGGTCCTGACAAATTGCCAATGACCACTTGCCAAGCTTTTGAGCTTCACGACGGAAATAGGTCAAAAACATAGAGTGATAGAAAATTCCCTAAGATAGGACGGAAATCACTCACTACGGAGATATCACAAAGGAACCATAAGAGTGGAGAGTAAGCAAAGTAATGAAGGAAACAAGGAGTAAAAGCCATAGATTGTTATTGTAATCCTTAATCCAATGTGACATTAACCCTTATAGACACTAGCTCAGTCTTCCCTGTGACCTTGTTCCCTGGGTTTTGTTGTTTTAAAGACATAGCAAAAAACTAACTACATTTTGGCGCCGCTGCCGGGGAAGGCTGTGGTCGTCTTTTAAGGTTAAAATTGGAAAGGAACTAATAACAAATGGTCGGTGTCACCCATAATGAACACAACAAACAAATGGAGGTCTAGAGGTCGTAGTAATAGAGACAAGGTACGAGCCCGTAGAAGTCAAGACCAATACGATCCAGCTGTGTCTAATTCTACCCTTCCTCCTAGACCTCACAAAGTTTGTCCATTGCAAGAACCCATTGTGAGAGTTGACAACCGAATCTACGAACTGTTAAGTATTTTCACTGATAGACTCACTAGATTAGAACATTACGTTTATAACACGTCGGAGAGACTATTGAGAGATAAATATCGAGAAGATAATCTTCCAGGTGCGGAAGCACTGTGGAGTCAAAATCAACAAGGAAGAACAAGGGAGGTTAGAGAAGATATTAGTGTACCTAGTGACCCAATTAGAGTCCGACCAAAGAACCGTAGAGGATACTATAGGGAGGATCCGATTGAGTCAATCGGAAAACCTAGAACCATCGACCTAACCCAGTGTCGTTATTGTTCTAGTTAGTCCTTGACAGACTAATGGCTTGGTGTTGGCAAGTTGTTGACTCTGCCAAACACGAGATATATTCAGGAGGATATTTATTCTCAGCCTTGTATAGATTTTTTAGGTCAGGTTATAGAGGAAACGGGTTATATATTACCCCTGCTGAAGTAAACATCCCAAAAGAGTTTAAGGAATTGTTTTTTACTTTACCCTTGGATTTACAACAGAATATCACTAATAGAATTTGGAATGGAGGAGAGGAGTATAACGAAATAATTGTAAGAAACAATCATCCTGTCATACCCCTATCCCTCAAATTCCTATTTGCAGTCTATGGGAGATTAAAAAATACTACCTCCTTGATACACCCCCCAATTGACAGAGCGTGGAAAGGAAGTAAGATATCTAGGAGTGAATATAGATTTGTTTTTGGAAAACCAGATCTCAGGGCTAGACCCATGATACCTGATTTTATTGACCAAAAACCCTTATATACTAACACCATAGACTTTAGTATGATATGTCTGTAGAGACCGAGAGTCTAATTGAAAGGGGTCAAACTGGAACCCGCTCATGAAAAATCTCACTCTCAATCTGCATCCGTAAGGAGAGCAGCTAGCGATAAAACTAGAGAAGATAGAGCAGCAGCCAGAGAGTATAGAAGACAATTACTTGAAAAGAGAAGAAGTTGGGTTCAACCATTTTTAGAAGAAGCGAGGGAAGGTTCTGATAGTACTACAGAAGGCAAATTTGAGACACCCATAGGTAAACCTACAACAAGTGGTGAGAGAGATTTTTTGTCACCAAAAGCTTTATTTGCTACAGATGACTCACCTACTCCATCGCTATGGTCTACTGCTTACGAACCTACCCCATCCCCTCATATTAGTTTACAAGGCAACCCATTGTATACACCTTATACACCAGTAATTAATCCAAACGTAGCACCATTATTCAATATGGCAGCTAATCCACCTAGAATCAATAGTGTAGTTAATTTATCCTACTTTTTGGGTAGACCAGGAACAAATCCTGATGTCCATGTAAGGAAATTTGAAGTTGCATGTGGTGCGAATAGTGTTCCACTCAATAAAATAATGGAAGTATTTGCAGCCACTTTGCAAGAAAATGTCTTTTTATGGTTTTCCCGTCAACCACCGTTCGCTGACTGGGATGCCCTTAAAGACGCATTTCTTCTATATTTTAGACCCTTGGGATTTGAAAACAGTCTAATGGAAAAACTAAGAACAATCCGGATGGGTATAAACGAGACTGTTGATAATTATTGGGGGAGAATGAGTGATATCCTATTGAGAATGGGAGCCCACCAGATTCCAGATAACTTTCTGAGAAATATTTTCATAGGAGGATTATACCCTTCTGAATTGAAACTCTATGTAAGAGAACGCACACCAGCTACTAGAGAGGATGCATTTGCATTGGCAAAGGCATGGGAGGAGTCTCGTGTAGAGGATCAATATACCTTTGAAAATTATAATTATGACCTCTATGACCAACCTAAGAATGATCAATCATATCGCCCTATTTTACCGAGTCAATCGTCAACCTATCTAGGTGGTAAGCCAATGGTTGACGCTACCCAATTTAAACATCCTAGTGCAACCTTGTTTACACCACCTAAAATCATACAGAAACCACCACCGGTTGTACAACCCACTTCACAAGAATTAGCCCTTATGGACATTACTAAGAAGTTAGCTGACTTAGAAGTCAAAATTACCAGAGGAGCTAATAAACGACCGCAACCAACTGAGGAGAGAACTAATATTTGGTATAATAATTGTAAAGGGCATGGTCATTTGTCTAATGAGTGTTCCACCCCAAAAGGTCTACGTGTTAAATGTACCTTTTGTGGAGGAAACCATTCGGTAAACGACTGTTGGAATTTAACAAAGAGTCGTGCGGTTCACCAAATAGACACTAACCAACCGCGACCTTGGCAACAAGAGCGTATGGATAGTGGACCGAATGCAAATTATAATCCCAAAAAGAATTTTAACCGCAGGCCAGTACCTCTTAATTTTGGGAATAGACCAAGTTGGGGTAATACCAATCAACCACCCAATTGGAATGGTCCACCGTATAGTCCTAGAACCCAAAATTACAAGGCACCAATGTGTGAGGCCAAACCCCCCACCCTTAAGCGTCCGTAGTCCGAGTAGTGGGTTTGGGCTCACATTCCTCCGCGGTATTGGATTTGGACTTGGATGAGTCCATAGTGCAAGGTTCACCCTTCAAGTGGTCTTGGATTTAACTAGCTCCTTCATAAACCCAACTCCTTCATGAACCCAACTCCTTAGCTTCTAACTAAATAAACCCAGCTCCTTCATAAACCCAGCTCCTTCATGAACCCAGCTCCTTAGCTTCTAACTAAACAAACCCAGTTCCTTCATAAACCCAGCTCCTTCATGAACCCACAACTTTGTAGTTGCAATCCCCAACTACCTCACTAATTATTCAAGCCCTTAACTAATCTTCCTACCTAATTTTCCTAATTCTACTAACAACCCCTTTCTAATCACACAATTCTTCTCTAATCCTAAAATCCTAAAATCCTAGAGAGGAGAGGGGGAGAGAGAATTTCCTAACTTCACTAAGACTAACTAATCCACACAAGTATATTTTTGCACTCATCACAACCTCAAGTGCTCAACTCTTAAACATGGAACTTGCAACCACGTGTATTCAAAACATGAACTTCAAGTACCACAAATTGGAATCATGAATTAACTTTAAAATCCTTCACGTCAACACTAATTCTACCAAGAGGTCAAGCCCTCTTCAAGGCTAACAAGCCTTGGCTCTCAAACTAAAAACTAAGCACACACATGTGCTCCAATATGGCTTCCCACACCCACACTTATAACTCGTGGGGTGCCTTGGAGCACAAAGGAAAGAGAGGATGAGTGAGGGAAGAATGAGGGATTATATAGTAAGCTTGAGGGGGTGAGCACCCTCAAGGCTCACGATAAGCCCTTGAGATTTCCTCCTACTTAGTAGGCGCCAATCTTATCTTCTAAGCCTTCCTCCCTCAAATGATCAACAAGGATCCTAATTCGAACATTTAACTAGCCTTGGCTTTCTACCTACCACACTTTACCAAACTTGGGATGCTTCAACCCAAACTTAGCCTCCTTCGCTTTCCGCCGCCATAACTTTCTCCCCTTACTTTCCCAAATCGTTGCTCACCACTTAATTCAAACCACGATGCTTAACTCGTGATTTGATTGGTGCTTTGAGAATTTGCTTATCCTCCACCTTGCATTCTTCCTTGGACCTTCCCCATTAAGTGGCCATGATGAGGTGGTCCACTTGTGCGCTCCATGTGATCCTCCATTCATCCCAATTCGAATGCACTTGCCTCTTGAGTCACTTTGGTTGTCTCCATCCATTTGTACTAGCCTACTCACTAACTACTCAATCCAAGTTCTCCTTACCTATCCTCATTCACTCAAATCCTTCCGAAGGTAAAAACACAATAACAACTCACATCCTAGCCTCTTACAACATGGTACTTCTAAGACTAACATTTCACTCTTTTTATATTTTTGTGAAGTAACATGCTACTTCAAAGTGCATCAACTAACGTTTCAAGGGTCTAAGACTAAATGTGGGCACCCTTTTGGGCTCACATAATTGGCGACCATCGGGGGATGAATCCAAACATCTCTTGCTCCAAGGGTAAGTTGCCTAGTCAAGCTCGGTACTCCTTACATCTACTTCCCGATGTACGGGTAGGAAAGAGCTCACCATTCAACGTTTCGAATTGAATTGAATTATTAGGAAAGACCTCATAGACAAGGTAAGGTCCTAACCATATTGCATCGAATTTCGCCGGAAATTCAAGCTTTCGTGCGTCTTGAATCATGACCATCATTCCCGGTGTTAGGGCCCTTCTCTTATGTCGTTTGTCGAAAGTAATCTTTCTCCTTCTTTGGATTGCCTCAATATGTTGAGCCGCCATTCTCCTCCCTTCGTCAAGTGCTTCCAAATCGGTTAGTCGATTTCGTAAGGATTGACTTTCGGTAAGTCTCGTACTCACGGCCACCCTAAGTGACTCGACTTCATATTCGATTGGTAGTGTCGCTTCAAGACCATAGACTAAGGAAAATGGTGTAGCACGCGTAGTTACCTTATAGGTTGTACGGTATGCCCAAAGTGCCGCCGTTAGTTTCGTATCCCAATCCCGCTTCGAGTCTATAACCGTCTTGCGTAGTATACTCACCAAAATTCCGTTAACCCTTTCCGTTTGTCCATTGGTTTGTGGGTGGTAGGGAGTAGTCTTCCGGTGATCAATTTTAAATTTCTCTGTCATCTCTCGAATCAAGTCATTCAAAAAGTGAGTACCCCTATCGCTTACTAGGATCTTCGGCACCCCGAACCGCGAAATTATGTTTTCGTACATAAATGTTGCCGCGTGTTCCGCCGTGTCGGTCTTCACCGCTTTGGCTTCCGCCCACTTGGTGAGGTACTCGGTTGCCACCACAATATATTTCATTCCTTTTGAAGATTGGGGATGGACCTCACCCACATAGTCGATGCCCCATTTTTCGAAAGGAATTAAGGGTAATGATACATGTAAAGGCATCTCCATTCTAAGGTCGTTTCGGGCATACCGTTGGCAAGCGTCGCATTTCCTTACATAGTCATGGGCGTCCTCAAATAGTGTAGGCCAAAAGTAGCCCGCTCTAAGTATTTTTTGCCCGGTGAGTTGACCCGAGAAGTGACCGCCGCAAGCGCTATCGTGGCAAGCGATTAAAATCGCTTCAACCTCCGTTTTTGACACGCATCGTCGTAAAATACCATCGGACCCCCTTCTAAACAACCTATGGCCCACTACAACAAATTGCCTACTATTTACCCTCACCTTCCTTCTCTCTTCTTTTGTCCACTCTTTGGGCAACTTGTGGGTTGTTAGAAATTCCACTATGCCCGCATACCACTCCGGTGTAGAAGTGACCACAAAGAGGCTATCATCTACTAACATATCATTTACCGGATTTTTTCCTATCTCCTCCGACAACCTAGACAAGTGGTCCGCTTGTAAATGCATACGACCCGGTTTATATTCCACCGTGTAGTCGAATTCTTCTAATAACAAAACCCACCTAGCTAACCTACCACTTAACTCCGCCTTGTTAACTAGATACTTGATAGCCATGTGGTCAACAAAAAATACAACCGGGTTGCACATGAGGTAATGCCTAAACTTTTTAACGGAAAACACCATGGCTAGGCACTCCCTCTCCGTTGTAGAGTAGTTTCTTTCGGCGGGGGTCAATTGCTTACTCGCATAAGCTATGGGTTGATCCTTCTCTTTTTCTCCCGTTGCTTGACAAAGCGCACTCCCTATTGCCACATTACTAGCATCACAATAGACGTGAAAAGGTTTACCCCAATTGGGTGGTATCAACACCGGATAGGTGCTCAACCTATCCCGCAATTCCTCAAAGGCTTTTTGACAAGCATCCGTCCACTCGAATTTGACATCCTTTTTGAGCAAATGGGTAATGGGCACCGCTATCTTTGAAAAATTAGGAATAAGTTCCCGGTACCATCCCACATGTCCTAACAACTTAGAGATCCCCTTGGAATTGGTTGGAGTTGCCAAGTCGCTTATGGCCGCAATCTTATCCGGATCGGGTTCTCTACCTTTCTCACTAACAACATAACCCAACAACACTCCCTTATTCACTCCCAAAAATGTCTTATCCGGGTTCAATGCTAACCTCATTTTCCTACACCTAACCAATGCCTCCCTAACACAATGTAGGTGATCGTCCACATTACTTTGTGTGCTAAAATCGTCCACAAAGACGGTCATGGATTTGAACAACAAGTCGGTGAAGATATACATTACTAATCGTTGGAAAGTAGCCGGGGCATTACATAACCCAAATGGCATCACTACCCACACAAAAGTACCCCAAGGTGTAGTAAAAGCCGTTTTATGGATATCTTGGAGGGCTATGGAAATTTGATTATAACCCGCATACCCATCCATAAAGGTATATCGCGAATGACCTCCAACCTCCTCAAGCAACAAGGTGATAAAAGGTAAGGGGAAGTGATCCTTTTGTGTGCACGAATTCAATTTCCTATAGTCGACACAAACCCTTAATTTCCCATTTTTTTTCTTTACTAAGACCATAGGAGAAACCCAATCCGTGATTTCCACCGGCTTGATAAACCCGGCCTTCAATAACCTTTCCAATTCCGCTTTCACCAACAATTGCAATTGAGGATTCATCCTCCTCTCCTTTTGTCTAATTGGCCTCGCCCCCGGAATTAAAGGAATCCGGTGCTCTACCATTTCCCTAGGAATTCCCTTAAGCTCATCGTAGGACCATGCAAAAGTATCACTAAACTCATCCACCAAATTGCTATACTCCCTAACCTCTTTCTCCCCCAATTTGGAACCCATCTTCATTTGTCGGGTTTTTCCATTCTTTAATTTCACATCCACGTACCGCCAATCCGCTTCCGACACATGTGCTTGTTCCTCTTTGTTCCGATACCAATCGGAAGGCACATTGGGGTAATCTTTCACATCTTGACCTACAACTATCCCCGTAGACGTGGTCTTGAAATGTAAAGGCTCCTCCAATTTCGATGACTCAATAATCACATCCTCCTCTTGAGTCCCATCTACATGAATTAAACTAACCTCACCCTCTTCCACGTCATCTACCCAAGGTGTTAACCCACCGCTAACCCACTCTTCCTCGGTGAGCACCTCACATGGCTCCAACAATGAGCCCTCTCCTAAACTAACACTAGGAAATTCACTCCCTAAGCCTACTTGGTGAAATGTAACCATTACATCAACCTCGGACTCGGGGTACTCCCTTAGCCATTGGGCATAATCCCCATTATCCCCATAATTGTAAAAATTAGGACCTAGACTTCCCGAGCCCGAATCTATAACAACCCTTTGACCTTCGGGATGGACGACTCCCACCAATGCCTTGCCAATCTCATTCTCGTTTAAGTCATCAATTTCCTTCTCCAATGGCAAATACATCTCCTTCTTCATCCATCCTTCTAATGAACCAATGGACACTATGACCCTATTACCCTCCGGACCATAAGTGATGGATGGTTTAGGTCCACCCCAATTGACCATAGCATTCGCCATCCGCAACCAAGGCCTACCTAGCAAAATGGGGAAGGTGTCCTTGTTGGAGTGCATTTTAATGACATGGAAGGTGACCAAGTACTCCTCGCCTCCCGTAGTCATTCTACAATCCTTGATCATCCCCAAAGGCGTAGTCGAACTTTGATTTGCCATATTTATGACCAAAGGTGAAGGCCCCGTGAGTCCAAGTCCCAATTTTTTCATAGTATCCTCCGGTAGTATATTTAGACTACTCCCTCCGTCGACTAGCACATTAGGAACCACCTTATCTACTATAACAACTTCTATTTCTATAGCTTTCACGTCTCTTCCACCTTGTGATTGGATCCTAGCGGCTATTTTAGCTTTCACCTTCCTCATCCTCTTGTGTACCGGCATTCCCTCCTTTAATGTTTTCCTTGCCGTGGGTGAAATTTCCAATAGTTGGCCGAAAGTAATATCCGCCTTGAGTGTACTAAGGTCCGCCCACAAGTCGTACCCGGTAGATCTTTCCACCTTAGAATTACCCACTACGTCGAATTCGTCTACGGGAACCCCCGGTCCTTCCCATTCACCCACATCGCTATTATCCAAGTCATGTACCGCATTAGTCCTCTCCCTATCTTGTAAAATTATATTTTCCCTCTCCACATCCTTAGTAGCTCTTCTAGCTACCCTATCCAACTCGGAGAGATTAATCTCTTCATCCGAAGAGTAATTTCCTTGCTCTCCTATTCCTACCTCCAACGGGGCATCCCCTCTCCTAGCCCTAGTAGTTACCGCTAGTGCAGGTGCTTCTTCAACCACACCCTTACCCTTCACTAACTCATATGTAATAGCATTGGTGTGAGGAGGCCATTGACTTTGCTCCTCTCCAATTCTCGTTGGGAGAGGAAGCATGTCATCACATGTAGCCTCCAACACTCCATCCATGAACCTAACATCTTGGGAGTTAGATGGTCCCGGATCCGTTGGAGGCGCTTGTCTCCCGTTACTACCATTAGGTGGAACTCCTTGTCTATTTTGTATTGGAATGTAACCGGTTGTAGTTTGCAAGCCCGCCGGTGGATGAAAAGTTTGCCTAGCATTACTATGGTCATAGTATAAGTTAGGTGGCCTAAGTTCATTGGCCGGTACTCCTTGTGGCCTAGCACCTCGCATATTATCCCTTGCTTGTTGTTGTGGATTAGCCACCGGGTAAGGGACATTAATTATTTTGTCCGGTTGGCGACACGTATCCGAGGGATGACTTCCTCCACAATTGCTACAATTAAACTCTTGACCTTCGGACCAACATTGTCCTTGAGCGTGCCACCTTCCACAAAAGGGATGAAATTCCTTCTTCTCTAAATTTTGGCCACCTTGCCCTCTAAGTTGTGGTCCTCTATTGATTCCATTTCCATAGTGAGGTGGCGCTTGACCTCGTTGATTTTGTTGAGGTGGGTTACCGTTTCCTCTTTGGTCACGGTTTTGTCCACTTCTACAAAATTGACGCGTGTGGCCCGGTTGGCCACATTGGACACACCATAATCCGGAAGAATGCCTACCCGACTCAACCGGGGGTGGAGGCCCCGGTTGTTGACTCCGGATCATTAATGACATTTGATCCGTGAGGCTTTGCATTTGTTTTATCATAGCCTCTTGGAATCCTAGTTGGCTAGCACCTAGTCTTCTCTCAACCTCCTCCAAGTGTGGATCCGTTCTAGGGGCCGGTAGTGCCAAAAGAGGTGCCGGTTCCCTAACCGCTAAAGGTCGGGGACCGGTGTCCACAATGGCATATGGAATTTGGTTCTCATACTTAGCGGGTTCTACCGCTACCACCCTAGGGCGTATGGGGATGAATTGTGGGATCAATTCATCCTCCCTTCTCCATAGCCTTTCGTGATCTTTATCCAAGTTTTCAATATCTCTAGCAGCACGCTTGGCATCCGCCAAGGTCAAGGGATTCCTTTCTAGAACACCCCTAATAGTTCCGGACTTAAAAAACCCTTGAATGAAAAATTGCTTTAGCGTGTCGTCGTTGAGCATGGTACCCACAAATCTAGTGCACACTAAATCAAACCTCCTAATGTAAGCCGAAATTTCTTCCTCCCTTCCTTGCTTCAATGACGACAATGCCCTTAATGCGGTACTTTGACCCACTTCCGGCCTAAATTCGTTAAGAAACTCCCTCTGTAATTGTTCCCATCCCCTAAAATGTCCCTCGGCATGATCCCGATACCATTCATAGGCTTCCCCCTCTAGAGTGGTAGGAAACCACACTAACCAATAACCCGGGTCGGTTATGAGGAAGCTAGCCAACCGTTCGATATACCGTTCCATGTGCCGAGAGGGGTCCTCATCCTTGGTCCCATAAAATTTAGGGAGATGAGATGGTATATCCATCGCCGCTAAATTTTGTGGAACCACGATTGGTAGGCCTCTTGGCCTAACCAATGGGTCTATTGGAGGTATAGGAGGTATGGGCGGAATTGGGGGTATGGGTGGTGGATCCATCCCCCGTTCCTCGGCCATGGTGACCGGTGAACTATTCAACAATCCCCTATCAACTTCTACCGGGAATTCTTCTCTAAGTGTGTAATTTTCCGAAGAAGTTTCACCACTCAATTTGGAGGGAGTGATCTCCTCTTCAAGTTGAGCTCCAAGTTCTAAGGTGTCTAGAATTGACCTAGTCCTAGGTTCAACGTTCAAACAACTCTCTATTCTAACATTATCTTGTTCTAATCTATCACTGATTTTAGAGGACCGCCTCTTTCGAGTAGATTTCTCTAGTCCTACTATCAAACTTGGTTTTTGTGAGCGAGTCCTACCTTGCATTCCATAAGAATCGATCGACCCTCACTTGACCACACATAATCCTAGCAATTCCCCTCTTAATATTTTCACTTGTCTTGGTGTGGTTATAATTTTTTTAGGAGGTGAGGAAAAGAACCTGCAAGCCCACTTAGGTGAAAGAATCCCAATAGGGGATAGGCATGTTCATGTTAATTTTTTGGTTAAGTCGGAGCATCACCTCCGCACCTTCCCGCAAATTAACACTCACCACAATACCGATTGCGAGGGGGTGACCTTCCGAGTAGATTATGTTAAAAGTCGAGGCTTCACCCTTCAACTTCTCACACCATCTACAATTCGGGAATTACCCTCTACAACGGATAACAACAATCACGAGTACAAAAGGCATTCCTTAATTAGTTAATGAGTTCACTTTGAAGAAATAAACATACCTTGAGCAATCGCATCCCCCTGTGAGTTAGCACTCCCCTCAATCGTGACTCAATGTAACAACACCATAAACTTTGTGAAATATTAATTTAATCTAGAGCATGAAATGACAACTCCCAAAACTTTGAGACTCACCCCGAGGTGAGTGTCAAAGTTCAATGTCCTAAGGTGAATTTACCCTCTAATGTTTTAATGAGCTACTCGGTTATAGGTTCCTTTTAAGTTCTTAGCAAATTCCCAAAAAGGTTGAGGACGTACCTTCGCCGCGCTCCTTCCTCAAAAATGAATTTGCGTAATTGACAATGCAATTCATTCCAAGGAATAGTTGAAATACAATGAATTCAAATGTAACCCAAAGAGAGAATACTTACCGAGTTTCGGGTGCTCCTTCCCTTCTCTCAAGTTTGTGTCTCCAATTTTTCCTAGTTGCCTCCAAGTCTCCTAGTCGCCTCCAAGTCTTGTAACTACCTTCCGCTTCGCTCCCGGCGGACGCACCAATTATGTGAGGCCAAACCCCCCACCCTTAAGCGTCCGTAGTCCGAGTAGTGGGTTTGGGCTCACATTCCTCCGCGGTATTGGATTTGGACTTGGATGAGTCCATAGTGCAAGGTTCACCCTTCAAGTGGTCTTGGATTTAACTAGCTCCTTCATAAACCCAACTCCTTCATGAACCCAACTCCTTAGCTTCTAACTAAATAAACCCAGCTCCTTCATAAACCCAGCTCCTTCATGAACCCAGCTCCTTAGCTTCTAACTAAACAAACCCAGTTCCTTCATAAACCCAGCTCCTTCATGAACCCACAACTTTGTAGTTGCAATCCCCAACTACCTCACTAATTATTCAAGCCCTTAACTAATCTTCCTACCTAATTTTCCTAATTCTACTAACAACCCCTTTCTAATCACACAATTCTTCTCTAATCCTAAAATCCTAAAATCCTAGAGAGGAGAGGGGGAGAGAGAATTTCCTAACTTCACTAAGACTAACTAATCCACACAAGTATATTTTTGCACTCATCACAACCTCAAGTGCTCAACTCTTAAACATGGAACTTGCAACCACGTGTATTCAAAACATGAACTTCAAGTACCACAAATTGGAATCATGAATTAACTTTAAAATCCTTCACGTCAACACTAATTCTACCAAGAGGTCAAGCCCTCTTCAAGGCTAACAAGCCTTGGCTCTCAAACTAAAAACTAAGCACACACATGTGCTCCAATATGGCTTCTCACACCCACACTTATAACTCGTGGGGTGCCTTGGAGCACAAAGGAAAGAGAGGATGAGTGAGGGAAGAATGAGGGATTATATAGTAAGCTTGAGGGGGTGAGCACCCTCAAGGCTCACGATAAGCCCTTGAGATTTCCTCCTACTTAGTAGGCGCCAATCTTATCTTCTAAGCCTTCCTCCCTCAAATGATCAACAAGGATCCTAATTCGAACATTTAACTAGCCTTGGCTTTCTACCTACCACACTTTACCAAACTTGGGATGCTTCAACCCAAACTTAGCCTCCTTCGCTTTCCGCCGCCATAACTTTCTCCCCTTACTTTCCCAAATCGTTGCTCACCACTTAATTCAAACCACGATGCTTAACTCGTGATTTGATTGGTGCTTTGAGAATTTGCTTATCCTCCACCTTGCATTCTTCCTTGGACCTTCCCCATTAAGTGGCCATGATGAGGTGGTCCACTTGTGCGCTCCATGTGATCCTCCATTCATCCCAATTCGAATGCACTTGCCTCTTGAGTCACTTTGGTTGTCTCCATCCATTTGTACTAGCCTACTCACTAACTACTCAATCCAAGTTCTCCTTACCTATCCTCATTCACTCAAATCCTTCCGAAGGTAAAAACACAATAACAACTCACATCCTAGCCTCTTACAACATGGTACTTCTAAGACTAACATTTCACTCTTTTTATATTTTTGTGAAGTAACATGCTACTTCAAAGTGCATCAACTAACGTTTCAAGGGTCTAAGACTAAATGTGGGCACCCTTTTGGGCTCACACAATGCCAAACCAATTTGTTGTCTGTTTTCGTTGTGGAGAGATAGGTCACTATGCCGGAGATTGTCCTAATCCCAGAAAAGTTCAACAGTACATTCCACTATGTGGAAATTGCAAAGAAGCAGGACATCCTACAGTTGAGTGTACCCAACCGAAGAAAGAAGGTCCGCCATCTGAGAGAGATTGGAAAAAGGGTAAGCATGTAACTATTCAAGAGGATGAGAGACAAGATCGTAATGTACATAGAGTACAACTGTCCACATTTGATCGTCCTCAAGAAAATCAAATGGAAGAGAAAGTCAACGTTGTCACTACTAGATCCCAAAAGAAACCCACAATACAACGAGAAGGATCTAGTACTGAGAGGTTTAATAAACAACACAGTGATGAAGAAACTAGTTTATCGGAATATTCACAAGGCCCTTTGATTAAAGACCCAAAAGATAAACCAACACCGGAGCCTAATTTATCACCGGTAAATGTACCACCCACAATAGCTTTGGATAACATGAGAGCCTCATTACCCAATGTTGTTGTTAATCCTCCAATTCCAACCCAATTAACCCCGTTACCAACTAGTAATTTTTATCCTCATCCAAAGATACCTACAAGGAATCAGAAGCCTAAAGTTAAACCGTCAGCTTCTAGATCATCACGAATGATGTTGTTGTCTAAAGACCTTAAACCCTATGATATCATGGAAGATCTAAATAGAATACAACCAACTATAACCATGAAACAATTGTTGGCTGTAGCACCACAATGTCGTAGTTCTTTGAGTTCATCCATGATACGTAGAAGGTCAAGACCAGCTACAGTGTATGATATTACTTTGAGTCAAGACCCTGGAGCCCCTACAGTCGATGTCATCATAGGAGGTGCTTTTATACCAGGATTTCAAATTGACACAGGATCAAGTGTTAATTTGATGAATGTTGATACAATGAATGAGTTGGGAATATCAAATGTAGTATCCACTACCATTATTTTAAAAATGGCAGATAGCAGTCGAGTTAAGCCATTAGGAGTTTTAGAACAGATCCCAACCCTCGTTGCCAATATTGAGTATAAAGTTGATTATGTTGTGTTCAAAACTATGGACAGTATACCATCCTATCCAGGTCTTCTTGGGCGAACATGGTTGCTAGATGCACATGCCAAAGAAGATTGGGGGAAGGGTACACTTACAATAGGCAAAGGTCCAAAGAAAATAATCTTACCTTTGTTTCCTACCCAATATCATGGTGAAACCCAAGATGATGAGACTGAATTTACCACGGATGATAGTTATGAAACCGAGAAAGAAACTACCACGAGTGAATCCATACACCGTGTGAATGATAAGCCATACAAATATACTCCTGTAGGAATGGGAGAATATTTCTGTGCACTTGGTGATGGAGATTCTGATGATGTTATTTTGGCATGGCAAAACACCGTGCCAGTTAATATGATCTCTACCTGTACACCACGTCGAGGGAAATTGCAAGAATTGAAATTAATCCATAACATACGAGAGGAAACTACACCCGAAATATCAGCTAAAGATGCGTTGGCTGAAAAATGGGAATCCTCTATGTTTGAGTCTGATCAACCTGCTAAGCATTATGTGGTCAAGGATGTATGTAGAGATATGGATTTGAGTGATGATGAAATATCCCGCATCATCAAGATATACGAGAAGATAACCAAAGATGAGTGGAAGTTTTGGAAGGATTTCTTTAAGAAAAATATTAAAGTCTTTGCATGGTCGTATAAAGATTTGAGAGGAGTTCCCCCAGAGATTTGTGAACACAAAATCATACTAGAAGAAGGAACTACTCCTGTCCGTCAAAGACAATACCGAATGAATCCAAAATATTCCCTATTGGTTAAAGAAGAGGTTGATAAGTTATTGGAAGTCGGCATTATATATCCTATCCCCTATAGTGATTGGGTGTCACCCATTGTCGTAGTACCCAAGAAAAATGGCAAACTACGAATATGTGTGGATTACCGAAAATTAAATAGTGTCACTAAGAAGGATTACTTTCCTCTTCCATTTACTGACACTATGTTAGACGAAGTAGCGGGATATGATTGTTATTCATTTATGGATGGGTTTTCAGGTTATAATCAAATTTCGATATACCCACCACACCGTCTTTTGACTGTGTTTACAACACCTTGGGGTGTCTTTGCATATGCACGAATGCCTTTTGGTATGTGTAATTCCCCTGGAACCTTTTCCAGATTAGGAATTAATACCTTCCGGAAGTATTTTCATCGTACGATGGAAGTATTCCTGGATGATTTTGCAGTTTACAGCACTCTAGAAAAACATGCCAGACACCTACAAGAATGTTTTGATGAATGTATGGCAGTGGGAATTTCTATTAACACTGCTAAGTCTGTGTTTCTAGTACCCTTTGGTAAATTAGTTGGTCATATTATATCCAAGCAAGGAGTAGCCACTGATCCCGAAAAGATTGCCATAATTGCTTCATTACCCATACCAACTACGGTTACAGAAGTTAAAGGATTCTTAGGACACACGGGATATTACCGTCGATTTATTTTTCGTTATTCAGTGATTGCTATGCCATTAACTGAATTGCTAAAGAAAACCGACACACCACCAGTTTGGACAGAGGCATGCACTAAGGCCTTCAACACACTTAAAAAGAAGTTAGTGTCTGCACCTATCCTAGTGGCCCCTAATTGGGAAAAGGATTTTGAAGTATATGTGGATGCGTCAAATGTTGCCATAGGAGCCGTGTTAAGTCAAAAAAACGAGAAAGGTCATGACCATCCTATATACTTTGCTAGTCGTCAACTAGTTCAAGCCGAGCGTAATTATACAGTTACGGAGAGGGAAGCCTTAGGAATGATTTTCTCAGTGCAGAAATTTCGACACTATTTGTTAGGGTATAAATTTGTATTTCATGTGGATCATGATGCCCTGAAATATATGATAAACAAACCCCAACTAAGTGGAAGAATAGCGAGATGGGTCTTATTGTTACAAGAATTTAATTTTACTGTTCAAGTGCGACCGGGTAAGAGTCATGCTAATGCAGATCATTTGTCAAGATTAAGTGAGGTACTAGGAACAGAACCCATCGATGACTCTTTTCCAGATGCTAATTTGTTTTTCATAGAGAAAGTGTCACCGGAATACGCCGAAGTAATAAATTATTTGCAAACCAACACATTTCCTTTGGACTTCTCTAAGAAACAACAACAACGCTTAATATTTAAAGCAGCCCCATATTCTATCATTGCCGATACCTTATACAAGAAAGGCAAGGATGGTGTATTGAGACGATGCATTATGAGTTCAGAAATACCTTTAATTTTACAAGGATGTCATAGTGACCCCGCAGGAGGTCATTTTGCAGGAAACGTCACTGCTAGGAAGGTCTTACAAGCAGGATATTGGTGGCCTACCCTATTTAATGATTGTGTCACCTATGCTAGACAGTGTGATGCGTGTCAAAGAATTGGTAAACCTACGGATACATCAGCTATGCCACTACATCCTATTCTAGCATTAGCACCATTTGAAAAATGGGGGATGGATTTTGTTGGTCCTATCAATCCTCCTAGTAAGGGTGGACGTCATCGTTACATCTTAGTTGCTACAGACTATGCCACTAAATGGGCTGAGGCTGAGGCCACTAAACGGGATGATAAAGAAACAGTTGCTAAATTTCTTAAAACCAATATATTTTCACGATTTGGATGTCCACGAGAATTAATTAGTGATAGAGGCACTCATTTTGTTAATGACGTCATTGAGTTATTAACCGAGAAGTATAAAATCAAACATCGACTTACCACTCCATACCACCCAAGAGCAAATGGCCAAACGGAGAAAACTAATGGTATCTTGTGTAAAATTATTACCAAAACAGTCCAAGGCTCTATGGTGGATTGGGATGTGAAGTTATTGGATGCCTTGTGGGCATATCGTACCGCCTATAAGGTTACCACAAAATTCACTCCTTTTCAATTGGTTTATGGACAAGAGGCCATTTTACCCATTGAGTTAGAATTGCCATCTTTGCGCATAGCTATGGAAGAACGATTAGATGACTCGGAGTCGTTGAAAGAACGTATTGCTATGTTAGAAAAATTAGACGAAATACGTGGACAAGCCTATCTTAACACAGCCGCTACTCAAAAATGGCGTAAAACTTACTATGATAGTAAAATGAAGAATAAGGTCATTTCTGATAACGACCTGGTTCTACTTTATGATAGTCGTTTCCACAAATTTCCAGGGAAATTTAAAATTCGTTGGCAAGGACCCTATAAAGTGGTCAAAGCCTACGAGAATGGATCTTGTGACCTAGAAGATTTCCAAGGCCAACCCTTAGCTACTCGTATTAATGGTAACCGCCTCAAAATTTATCATACTAACTGAGGTCAGTTAGTCCAATTAAGTAAGGGGGGGGGTAGTTAAGTGGTAATTTAAGGGGTAATTGGTAAATCCTAAAATAATGACTCATAAAGAGAGTGGGTTAAGACACAAGATTCAAATTTTTCAAATTTTTCAAAATTTCAAAAGCATGATGGAAGATTATATCTTAATGAGGAATGGAATAAAGAATTGTAGATACGGGCAATAAAACATTTTTTGATAAGTCATGTAGAAGAATGGAATTTTGAGATATGGTCATGAATGGCTATAATCGGGAATGTAAAGGCGAGAAGCGTACATGGCCATAAACATGAAAGAAGATTGAGGGGGCAATAATGCGATTAAATCATAATCACCCACCTAAGATTAGTACATCAAGTACCAAATCAGGAGAAGTGACACCTGATTCAGTTGAGATCCATAATGACCTTAACAAAGGAGGCGATTGACGATGAATTCATCATGGCATGACAAGACTGTAACCACCATCTCGTGGCTTCGGCAAGTCTGCGTGACGGCGCACCCAAGGTCGGCAATTCAACAAGATAGGCTATAGCCAGAGACTGAATGTCTAATCCATTACAAGCTGAGATGAGCTAAGACAATACCTAATTCGACATACAGTGTGAGGCAATTGCACAGAGAGCAAGGCGAGAGTATTGCCAAAGGGCGATTAGCTGAGATTCAGAGTGTGAGAATTGAGCGTATGAGAGTGTAGATTTTTGAGTGCATACAACTAAGTGTGAGTGTTGTGAGAATTTTGGCTATCGCCGAGCTGAGAGGCAAGTGTAGAAGTTGTCAAGTAGCAACCAGTGAGGAATCAGGCAATAGGCAGAGTAGCACAATGGCTGAGTCATCTAAGAAGGGGAGGAAGAGAGCTGCCCTACCTATTGAGCCCATTGTGTTTCCTACATTGTCTGAAGAATTCAAAGAGAGGATCAGGGAGAAAGAAGCACATTTGAGAGCAGCAGGGTTATGGATTTTTTTGACAAATTTAGAAATCCCATGGCCATGGCCAGCTGATCTCTCAGAGTTCGTCCTTTCGGCGCATGCGAGTGAGTTTCGGCAATGCTCAGCACGTAGGCAACTGGTCCGGTTCGATACGGAGGCGATCGCCCAAGTAACGACCTTAACCGGCGAGGACAGCGTCTCAGTAGCGGAGTCTTGCAGGGCAATCGACGCCCCAGAGTGGGGAGTGGCATTTGAGAATGGGCAATTAGCCTTCGATGTGAAGAAGCAAGGGTGGGATTTGCAGAAGGCGCTACCACTTTGGAGAGAATGGTTGTTCTTCATACATGAGAGGATTGAGCTTGGACGACATGGCGGGTTTATGGAGCATTGTGTCGTATGTGCGGCCCTTGCAGCGTGGATCCGAGGCACCAAGTTCAATTGGGCTGGAGAAGTGCGAGCCAGAATGCAAGAGGAGTTGGAGGATCATCAGTTGAAGAGGCCAATGCCATTGAGGTCCGCAGGTTACATAGGTATGTTATGTCAGTTTTCATTTGATCCTGCTATTACCGAGGCAACTCGTCGAACAGTTGCCCCATTTTTGTCCAAACCTGAGGGATTTTTAGAAAAAGAACCTAGCCCTTCGACTTATAGCCCACCTCTAAGCCCAGAACCTCCTGTCATTTTAGAGGAAATAGTGGAGATGCATGGCGATCGCCTGTCTGAGAGGAGGTCTGATTTCTTTTGTTTGTCTTGGAAGGAGGAGTCAGAGTCAGTACCTGTCAGTCCAGCTGCAGAGCACGCATGGAAAGAGAGAATGGCGAGAGTCATGGGAGAGTTAGAGGTACAGAAGAGGGCAATAGATAAGCAAAGAGAGGAAATTGCCCTGGTTCGAGAGCAAGTAGCAGTATTAGAAGTTGAAAAGTCACTTTTGACTGAGTCCAACCAGAGTTTGTCTAAGAGCCTAATCCGAGTGGAAGGTGAGAAGAAGGAGTGGCAGGTAAAAAGTGAGGAGGCAGTCACTTTTATCAGCCAAGTTTTGAGAGAAAAAGAAGAGTTGAGCAAGGAGGTAGCAACCCTGACCAAGGGGAAATTAGAGTGGTCAAGATTGAGAGAGAGACAGGAACAGGCCATAGCCACTAAATCCGAAAAGGTCAGAAGCCTCGAGGCTCAAATTCGTTCATTTTTGATTGAAGAGACCACTGTGATGGATTTAACCCAGCAGGTGAATAGTTTGAAATCTCTCAGTGAGGCACAGGCAACAGTGATAGAGTCCTCAAAAGGGAAAGTGGAGAGATTGAAGGCAGGGATCTGGGCCATAGAAAGTGTTTGCCCACCATACAAAAATCTTTTCAAAAATTATGAGCTACAGAGGGATATCTTTTTTGTTGTATATAGCCTTAGACACTCCCAAGTCTTAGAACCCTCTGAGTTTGAGAGTTTATGGGAGGAAGTCAGCAATGATGGCCAGGAGCATCTTTTGGTAGAAATTGTAGTAAGAGGCGAGCTTCATTTGAGAGACCTGTTCAAAGGATTCCAGACTATCGCCGACCTAGGGGTTCACGTCTTCTTATATTACAGTCAATTAGAGTTATCCCTAAGTGTCAAACGGCAATTAGTCTCGAAATCAGAGGCAAGTGAACCGAGCAGGCAAATCATGCAGTCAACACCGCAATGGCGATTTGTCCACCTCACCTGATGCAGCCGTGGCAAGTGGAGCTGGGGAGGCTAAGGGCGAGCTTGGGCAATGACACCTACCTGCAGTCGGTAATGGATGCAGCTTCAGAGAGGTTGGCTATAGCCAAGCAGTTGGATATTGGGCCAGGGCAGTATGAGCTAAAATTCGATCAAATTGGCGATAGGCTGACGAGAAGCTTGCAGACGATCGCCCAGCCGAATGGCCGAGTGCAGGTTCAGCTGCAGAATCAGGTGACCTTCTTTGTGCCACCTGCCAGTTTGGTGCAAAGGGCATTGCACGTCACGCGACGACCACCTTTATCGCCCTTAGCACATAAGTTTTTGGGCAACTACTCTGCCCTGTTTGATTTTGACATCGAGGAGCCACTACCTAGCTGGAAGGCACTCGAGTGGATTTTTGAGGATGTAGGTTTATCGAGGCACATCAGCACTCGATCAGAGGAGGCCCATGACGTTGTGTACAGGAGAATTTGCCATGGGTGGAGTCCGACGCCCCCTGTTACCGTCACCAACGATCCCAGATTTTGTGACTGTCCGAGGCGCTGCAAATGGCCACCCCACGCGTTGATCGACAGTTTGGAGTACAACTGGCCGATCATTCCGGGCAATTTTTTGACACCTCACGACTGTTACGAGTCGTACATGCAGTTTTCCCACGAGCACCGCGGGCATCAAGATCCAGTTTGCTTTCGAGCGGCGATATTCACAGCTATCCTAGGATTTTGGTGCAAAAGGTATGAGTTTGCTTACAACGTGAATTTGTTGAGCAGAGCTAACCGCGAGGCAATGTTTTTGACGAAGATAAATTACAATTCCGCGCGCTGGTATCGATGTCTGGAGGCAATGTGCGCGACTTATTTCATTATTGGCCCACACCACAGCCTGGTGAACGAGTTTGGAGCAACCAGGTTTGGAGTAATTAGCCGAGCCTTGAAGAACCAGAGGCTGATACACAACACTGTTGTGCCACAAGAGGAAGTAATGGCGCCAGGGTATGTAGAAGATTATGGCCCTTCCTCGCAGAGGCAATTCAAGCACATGGACGAAGGCAATAAGCGTAGGAAGAAGTAGGTTTTGCGGGACGCAAAAAGATTAGTGTGGGGCAATATGTAAACTCATTTTTTGGGCCATCGCCTAGCTGTCAAGCTCAAAAACTTTAACTTAGTAAGAAATAGCGGCAATAGGCAGTAAGAAGTTAGCTCACAGTGTGAACAGAGGGCTATAGCCGTTTCAAGGCGGTTGCAACCACCTTCTTCTTCCTCGGCTGATAAGAGGAAGGCAGGCTATTGCCCAACCAGGCTATTTTCAAAGATAGAATCAGACGTAGTCTCAATCTTAGCAATAGACTTAGAGGAAGCTCAAGCTCTCAGTGATTGAGGCTGAGTGATTAGCAATAGACAGCGCCAAGCAAGAGGCTGGCAGACATAGAAGTGGAATTGAGAGCCGAGTGAGTCGGACTCTCTGTTAATTTGGAATTTTGACTGGAAGAAGAAACAGTTTATGAGCAATTGTCGGGATATCTCTGGAATGGAATCTTGATTGTTGCTTGTTGTGTTTGAGCATAAGTAATGTCTTATGTGATTGTTTGGCAATAGTCGTGAGCGTTGAAATAGACACATCATCTGCCATAAGGGCAGAGAGTCAAGAAGTAAGGTCTTGGAGTTAGCAATGGTCGCAGTCAGATTATGGCCATTAGCGTATAAGTCAGAGCAAAGGTTGATTGCCGAGGAAGAAGGGCAATAGCCGAGTGAAAGAGGAAGAGTTGGATGTCAGGAAGGCAAATAATCAACCTAAGGCTGAGAGAGCCTGAATGTCAAGAAGGCAAGTAGTCTTTAGCGCGAGGCCAATAAACTGAGAGTCAGGCCAATGTAAGCAAAGACAAGTTGCCTGAGAGAAGGCATTGTGAGAGAAATGTCATAGGCAATAATCTTAAAACAAAACACTTAGCCTAGGAGAGGTAAGTGCAGGCGAGTGATCGAGAGTGTATAAAGGAAAAGGCAATCGCCCTGAGAGAGGTGTCTTGGAGGGCAATAGCCTGAAGCTAAGTTAGTAAAGGCAACTGGCCATGAAGAGATGATTGCCGGTCAGCAAGGGCAAGTAGTCTGAGGAAGGCCATCGCCTGTGAGAGCAAGAGGAAGCCGAGGCAACAAAGAAGGGCTATCGCCTGGTTCGTAAGGCTTATCGCCTATCTGCAACATGCAAGAAGACTGAGAGAGAAAGTCACAGAGGGAAGCGTCCAAGAGAGACGAGTAGCCCTAGGGAAGAAGGAGCGTTAGAGAGAGAGAGATAGTGATGTACGAGGTAGAGTCTAGAGGAGAAGGACAGGATAGGCTATAGGCTTTCCAAGTGTCGCGACTGAGAGGGAAGGCAGAGAGGCCATTATGAGAGAACATAGCCGTAGATAGTTACGAGACATTACCTGGCGTAAGGCTGATGACATGACTGCAGATAGAAGACATACATAGTAGCAGGCGATAAGCTGCAAAAGACACTACCATCTCAAGTAGGAGAAGTTGCCTGATTAGTGTAAGACGTTACCAGAGGCTGTGAGGCCAAACCCCCCACCCTTAAGCGTCCGTAGTCCGAGTAGTGGGTTTGGGCTCACATTCCTCCGCGGTATTGGATTTGGACTTGGATGAGTCCATAGTGCAAGGTTCACCCTTCAAGTGGTCTTGGATTTAACTTTGGTCTTTGCTTCCTTTGTCTTGCCATCGCGAGAGTGCTCCACATTCTCCATTAATTTGTGCACGTGGTTTATTTTTAAAGAGAGGATGCAAGTGTTAAAAAACACTATTCTCTATAGTCAATCTCAAATACATTTACTTGTGAAAGCCACACATAACACTAACTAGCATAATGTAACTAACTACTTGTCTATGAGCTAATTAAGTAGGCTATCTACTAAGCTCCTTCATGAACCCATCTCTTTACTTTCTAATTACATAAACCTAGCTCCTTCATAAACCCAACTCCTTCATGAACCCAACTCCTTAGCTTCTCACTAAATAAACCCAGCTCCTTTATAAACCCAGCTCCTTCATGAACCCAGCTCCTTAGCTTCTAACTAAATAAACCCAGCTCCTTCATGAACCCACAACTTTGTAGTTGCAATCCCCAACTACCTCACTAATTATTCAAGCCCTTAACTAATCTTCCTACCTAATTTTCCTAATTCTACTAACAACCCCTTTCTAATCACACAATTCTTCTCTAATCCTAAAATCCTAAAATCCTAGAGAGGAGAGGGGGAGAGAGAATTTCCTAACTTCACTAAGACTAACTAATCCACACAAGTATATTTTTGCACTCATCACAACCTCAAGTGCTCAACTCTTAAACATGGAACTTGCAACCACGTGTATTCAAAACATGAACTTCAAGTACCACAAATTGGAATCATGAATTAACTTTAAAATCCTTCACGTCAACACTAATTCTACCAAGAGGTCAAGCCCTCTTCAAGGCTAACAAGCCTTGGCTCTCAAACTAAAAACTAAGCACACACATGTGCTCCAATATGGCTTCCCACACCCACACTTATAACTCGTGGGGTGCCTTGGAGCACAAAGGAAAGAGAGGATGAGTGAGGGAAGAATGAGGGATTATATAGTAAGCTTGAGGGGGTGAGCACCCTCAAGGCTCACGATAAGCCCTTGAGATTTCCTCCTACTTAGTAGGCGCCAATCTTATCTTCTAAGCCTTCCTCCCTCAAATGATCAACAAGGATCCTAATTCGAACATTTAACTAGCCTTGGCTTTCTACCTACCACACTTTACCAAACTTGGGATGCTTCAACCCAAACTTAGCCTCCTTCGCTTTCCGCCGCCATAACTTTCTCCCCTTACTTTCCCAAATCGTTGCTCACCACTTAATTCAAACCACGATGCTTAACTCGTGATTTGATTGGTGCTTTGAGAATTTGCTTATCCTCCACCTTGCATTCTTCCTTGGACCTTCCCCATTAAGTGGCCATGATGAGGTGGTCCACTTGTGCGCTCCATGTGATCCTCCATTCATCCCAATTCGAATGCACTTGCCTCTTGAGTCACTTTGGTTGTCTCCATCCATTTGTACTAGCCTACTCACTAACTACTCAATCCAAGTTCTCCTTACCTATCCTCATTCACTCAAATCCTTCCGAAGGTAAAAACACAATAACAACTCACATCCTAGCCTCTTACAACATGGTACTTCTAAGACTAACATTTCACTCTTTTTATATTTTTGTGAAGTAACATGCTACTTCAAAGTGCATCAACTAACGTTTCAAGGGTCTAAGACTAAATGTGGGCACCCTTTTGGGCTCACATAATTGGCGACCATCGGGGGATGAATCCAAACATCTCTTGCTCCAAGGGTAAGTTGCCTAGTCAAGCTCGGTACTCCTTACATCTACTTCCCGATGTACGGGTAGGAAAGAGCTCACCATTCAACGTTTCGAATTGAATTGAATTATTAGGAAAGACCTCATAGACAAGGTAAGGTCCTAACCATATTGCATCGAATTTCGCCGGAAATTCAAGCTTTCGTGCGTCTTGAATCATGACCATCATTCCCGGTGTTAGGGCCCTTCTCTTATGTCGTTTGTCGAAAGTAATCTTTCTCCTTCTTTGGATTGCCTCAATATGTTGAGCCGCCATTCTCCTCCCTTCGTCAAGTGCTTCCAAATCGGTTAGTCGATTTCGTAAGGATTGACTTTCGGTAAGTCTCGTACTCACGGCCACCCTAAGTGACTCGACTTCATATTCGATTGGTAGTGTCGCTTCAAGACCATAGACTAAGGAAAATGGTGTAGCACGCGTAGTTACCTTATAGGTTGTACGGTATGCCCAAAGTGCCGCCGTTAGTTTCGTATCCCAATCCCGCTTCGAGTCTATAACCGTCTTGCGTAGTATACTCACCAAAATTCCGTTAACCCTTTCCGTTTGTCTATTGGTTTGTGGGTGGTAGGGAGTAGTCTTCCGGTGATCAATTTTAAATTTCTCTGTCATCTCTCGAATCAAGTCATTCAAAAAGTGAGTACCCCTATCGCTTACTAGGATCTTCGGCACCCCGAACCGCGAAATTATGTTTTCGTACATAAATGTTGCCGCGTGTTCCGCCGTGTCGGTCTTCACCGCTTTGGCTTCCGCCCACTTGGTGAGGTACTCGGTTGCCACCACAATATATTTCATTCCTTTTGAAGATTGGGGATGGACCTCACCCACATAGTCGATGCCCCATTTTTCGAAAGGAATTAAGGGTAATGATACATGTAAAGGCATCTCCATTCTAAGGTCGTTTCGGGCATACCGTTGGCAAGCGTCGCATTTCCTTACATAGTCATGGGCGTCCTCAAATAGTGTAGGCCAAAAGTAGCCCGCTCTAAGTATTTTTTGCCCGGTGAGTTGACCCGAGAAGTGACCGCCGCAAGCGCTATCGTGGCAAGCGATTAAAATCGCTTCAACCTCCGTTTTTGACACGCATCGTCGTAAAATACCATCGGACCCCCTTCTAAACAACCTATGGCCCACTACAACAAATTGCCTACTATTTACCCTCACCTTCCTTCTCTCTTCTTTTGTCCACTCTTTGGGCAACTTGTGGGTTGTTAGAAATTCCACTATGCCCGCATACCACTCCGGTGTAGAAGTGACCACAAAGAGGCTATCATCTACTAACATATCATTTACCGGATTTTTTCCTATCTCCTCCGACAACCTAGACAAGTGGTCCGCTTGTAAATGCATACGACCCGGTTTATATTCCACCGTGTAGTCGAATTCTTCTAATAACAAAACCCACCTAGCTAACCTACCACTTAACTCCGCCTTGTTAACTAGATACTTGATAGCCATGTGGTCAACAAAAAATACAACCGGGTTGCACATGAGGTAATGCCTAAACTTTTTAACGGAAAACACCATGGCTAGGCACTCCCTCTCCGTTGTAGAGTAGTTTCTTTCGGCGGGGGTCAATTGCTTACTCGCATAAGCTATGGGTTGATCCTTCTCTTTTTCTCCCGTTGCTTGACAAAGCGCACTCCCTATTGCCACATTACTAGCATCACAATAGACGTGAAAAGGTTTACCCCAATTGGGTGGTATCAACACCGGATAGGTGCTCAACCTATCCCGCAATTCCTCAAAGGCTTTTTGACAAGCATCCGTCCACTCGAATTTGACATCCTTTTTGAGCAAATGGGTAATGGGCACCGCTATCTTTGAAAAATTAGGAATAAGTTCCCGGTACCATCCCACATGTCCTAACAACTTAGAGATCCCCTTGGAATTGGTTGGAGTTGCCAAGTCGCTTATGGCCGCAATCTTATCCGGATCGGGTTCTCTACCTTTCTCACTAACAACATAACCCAACAACACTCCCTTATTCACTCCCAAAAATGTCTTATCCGGGTTCAATGCTAACCTCATTTTCCTACACCTAACCAATGCCTCCCTAACACAATGTAGGTGATCGTCCACATTACTTTGTGTGCTAAAATCGTCCACAAAGACGGTCATGGATTTGAACAACAAGTCGGTGAAGATATACATTACTAATCGTTGGAAAGTAGCCGGGGCATTACATAACCCAAATGGCATCACTACCCACACAAAAGTACCCCAAGGTGTAGTAAAAGCCGTTTTATGGATATCTTGGAGGGCTATGGAAATTTGATTATAACCCGCATACCCATCCATAAAGGTATATCGCGAATGACCTCCAACCTCCTCAAGCAACAAGGTGATAAAAGGTAAGGGGAAGTGATCCTTTTGTGTGCACGAATTCAATTTCCTATAGTCGACACAAACCCTTAATTTCCCATTTTTTTTCTTTACTAAGACCATAGGAGAAACCCAATCCGTGATTTCCACCGGCTTGATAAACCCGGCCTTCAATAACCTTTCCAATTCCGCTTTCACCAACAATTGCAATTGAGGATTCATCCTCCTCTCCTTTTGTCTAATTGGCCTCGCCCCCGGAATTAAAGGAATCCGGTGCTCTACCATTTCCCTAGGAATTCCCTTAAGCTCATCGTAGGACCATGCAAAAGTATCACTAAACTCATCCACCAAATTGCTATACTCCCTAACCTCTTTCTCCCCCAATTTGGAACCCATCTTCATTTGTCGGGTTTTTCCATTCTTTAATTTCACATCCACGTACCGCCAATCCGCTTCCGACACATGTGCTTGTTCCTCTTTGTTCCGATACCAATCGGAAGGCACATTGGGGTAATCTTTCACATCTTGACCTACAACTATCCCCGTAGACGTGGTCTTGAAATGTAAAGGCTCCTCCAATTTCGATGACTCAATAATCACATCCTCCTCTTGAGTCCCATCTACATGAATTAAACTAACCTCACCCTCTTCCACGTCATCTACCCAAGGTGTTAACCCACCGCTAACCCACTCTTCCTCGGTGAGCACCTCACATGGCTCCAACAATGAGCCCTCTCCTAAACTAACACTAGGAAATTCACTCCCTAAGCCTACTTGGTGAAATGTAACCATTACATCAACCTCGGACTCGGGGTACTCCCTTAGCCATTGGGCATAATCCCCATTATCCCCATAATTGTAAAAATTAGGACCTAGACTTCCCGAGCCCGAATCTATAACAACCCTTTGACCTTCGGGATGGACGACTCCCACCAATGCCTTGCCAATCTCATTCTCGTTTAAGTCATCAATTTCCTTCTCCAATGGCAAATACATCTCCTTCTTCATCCATCCTTCTAATGAACCAATGGACACTATGACCCTATTACCCTCCGGACCATAAGTGATGGATGGTTTAGGTCCACCCCAATTGACCATAGCATTCGCCATCCGCAACCAAGGCCTACCTAGCAAAATGGGGAAGGTGTCCTTGTTGGAGTGCATTTTAATGACATGGAAGGTGACCAAGTACTCCTCGCCTCCCGTAGTCATTCTACAATCCTTGATCATCCCCAAAGGCGTAGTCGAACTTTGATTTGCCATATTTATGACCAAAGGTGAAGGCCCCGTGAGTCCAAGTCCCAATTTTTTCATAGTATCCTCCGGTAGTATATTTAGACTACTCCCTCCGTCGACTAGCACATTAGGAACCACCTTATCTACTATAACAACTTCTATTTCTATAGCTTTCACGTCTCTTCCACCTTGTGATTGGATCCTAGCGGCTATTTTAGCTTTCACCTTCCTCATCCTCTTGTGTACCGGCATTCCCTCCTTTAATGTTTTCCTTGCCGTGGGTGAAATTTCCAATAGTTGGCCGAAAGTAATATCCGCCTTGAGTGTACTAAGGTCCGCCCACAAGTCGTACCCGGTAGATCTTTCCACCTTAGAATTACCCACTACGTCGAATTCGTCTACGGGAACCCCCGGTCCTTCCCATTCACCCACATCGCTATTATCCAAGTCATGTACCGCATTAGTCCTCTCCCTATCTTGTAAAATTATATTTTCCCTCTCCACATCCTTAGTAGCTCTTCTAGCTACCCTATCCAACTCGGAGAGATTAATCTCTTCATCCGAAGAGTAATTTCCTTGCTCTCCTATTCCTACCTCCAACGGGGCATCCCCTCTCCTAGCCCTAGTAGTTACCGCTAGTGCAGGTGCTTCTTCAACCACACCCTTACCCTTCACTAACTCATATGTAATAGCATTGGTGTGAGGAGGCCATTGACTTTGCTCCTCTCCAATTCTCGTTGGGAGAGGAAGCATGTCATCACATGTAGCCTCCAACACTCCATCCATGAACCTAACATCTTGGGAGTTAGATGGTCCCGGATCCGTTGGAGGCGCTTGTCTCCCGTTACTACCATTAGGTGGAACTCCTTGTCTATTTTGTATTGGAATGTAACCGGTTGTAGTTTGCAAGCCCGCCGGTGGATGAAAAGTTTGCCTAGCATTACTATGGTCATAGTATAAGTTAGGTGGCCTAAGTTCATTGGCCGGTACTCCTTGTGGCCTAGCACCTCGCATATTATCCCTTGCTTGTTGTTGTGGATTAGCCACCGGGTAAGGGACATTAATTATTTTGTCCGGTTGGCGACACGTATCCGAGGGATGACTTCCTCCACAATTGCTACAATTAAACTCTTGACCTTCGGACCAACATTGTCCTTGAGCGTGCCACCTTCCACAAAAGGGATGAAATTCCTTCTTCTCTAAATTTTGGCCACCTTGCCCTCTAAGTTGTGGTCCTCTATTGATTCCATTTCCATAGTGAGGTGGCGCTTGACCTCGTTGATTTTGTTGAGGTGGGTTACCGTTTCCTCTTTGGTCACGGTTTTGTCCACTTCTACAAAATTGACGCGTGTGGCCCGGTTGGCCACATTGGACACACCATAATCCGGAAGAATGCCTACCCGACTCAACCGGGGGTGGAGGCCCCGGTTGTTGACTCCGGATCATTAATGACATTTGATCCGTGAGGCTTTGCATTTGTTTTATCATAGCCTCTTGGAATCCTAGTTGGCTAGCACCTAGTCTTCTCTCAACCTCCTCCAAGTGTGGATCCGTTCTAGGGGCCGGTAGTGCCAAAAGAGGTGCCGGTTCCCTAACCGCTAAAGGTCGGGGACCGGTGTCCACAATGGCATATGGAATTTGGTTCTCATACTTAGCGGGTTCTACCGCTACCACCCTAGGGCGTATGGGGATGAATTGTGGGATCAATTCATCCTCCCTTCTCCATAGCCTTTCGTGATCTTTATCCAAGTTTTCAATATCTCTAGCAGCACGCTTGGCATCCGCCAAGGTCAAGGGATTCCTTTCTAGAACACCCCTAATAGTTCCGGACTTAAAAAACCCTTGAATGAAAAATTGCTTTAGCGTGTCGTCGTTGAGCATGGTACCCACAAATCTAGTGCACACTAAATCAAACCTCCTAATGTAAGCCGAAATTTCTTCCTCCCTTCCTTGCTTCAATGACGACAATGCCCTTAATGCGGTACTTTGACCCACTTCCGGCCTAAATTCGTTAAGAAACTCCCTCTGTAATTGTTCCCATCCCCTAAAATGTCCCTCGGCATGATCCCGATACCATTCATAGGCTTCCCCCTCTAGAGTGGTAGGAAACCACACTAACCAATAACCCGGGTCGGTTATGAGGAAGCTAGCCAACCGTTCGATATACCGTTCCATGTGCCGAGAGGGGTCCTCATCCTTGGTCCCATAAAATTTAGGGAGATGAGATGGCATATCCATCGCCGCTAAATTTTGTGGAACCACAATTGGTAGGCCTCTTGGCCTAACCAATGGGTCTATTGGAGGTATAGGAGGTATGGGCGGAATTGGGGGTATGGGTGGTGGATCCATCCCCCGTTCCTCGGCCATGGTGACCGGTGAACTATTCAACAATCCCCTATCAACTTCTACCGGGAATTCTTCTCTAAGTGTGTAATTTTCCGAAGAAGTTTCACCACTCAATTTGGAGGGAGTGATCTCCTCTTCAAGTTGAGCTCCAAGTTCTAAGGTGTCTAGAATTGACCTAGTCCTAGGTTCGACGTTCAAACAACTCTCTATTCTAACATTATCTTGTTCTAATCTATCACTGATTTTAGAGGACCGCCTCTTTCGAGTAGATTTCTCTAGTCCTACTATCAAACTTGGTTTTTGTGAGCGAGTCCTACCTTGCATTCCATAAGAATCGATCGACCCTCACTTGACCACACATAATCCTAGCAATTCCCCTCTTAATATTTTCACTTGTCTTGGTGTGGTTATAATTTTTTTAGGAGGTGAGGAAAAGAACCTGCAAGCCCACTTAGGTGAAAGAATCCCAATAGGGGATAGGCATGTTCATGTTAATTTTTTGGTTAAGTCGGAGCATCACCTCCGCACCTTCCCGCAAATTAACACTCACCACAATACCGATTGTGAGGGGGTGACCTTCCGAGTAGATTATGTTAAAAGTCGAGGCTTCACCCTTCAACTTCTCACACCATCCACAATTCGGGAATTACCCTCTACAACGGATAACAACAATCACGAGTACAAAAGGCATTCCTTAATTAGTTAATGAGTTCACTTTGAAGAAATAAACATACCTTGAGCAATCGCATCCCCCTGTGAGTTAGCACTCCCCTCAATCGTGACTCAATGTAACAACACCATAAACTTTGTGAAATATTAATTTAATCTAGAGCATGAAATGACAACTCCCAAAACTTTGAGACTCACCCCGAGGTGAGTGTCAAAGTTCAATGTCCTAAGGTGAATTTACCCTCTAATGTTTTAATGAGCTACTCGGTTATAGGTTCCTTTTAAGTTCTTAGCAAATTCCCAAAAAGGTTGAGGACGTACCTTCGCCGCGCTCCTTCCTCAAAAATGAATTTGCGTAATTGACAATGCAATTCATTCCAAGGAATAGTTGAAATACAATGAATTCAAATGTAACCCAAAGAGAGAATACTTACCGAGTTTCGGGTGCTCCTTCCCTTCTCTCAAGTTTGTGTCTCCAATTTTTCCTAGTTGCCTCCAAGTCTCCTAGTCGCCTCCAAGTCTTGTAACTACCTTCCGCTTCGCTCCCGGCGGACGCACCAATTATGTGAGGCCAAACCCCCCACCCTTAAGCGTCCGTAGTCCGAGTAGTGGGTTTGGGCTCACATTCCTCCGCGGTATTGGATTTGGACTTGGATGAGTCCATAGTGCAAGGTTCACCCTTCAAGTGGTCTTGGATTTAACTTTGGTCTTTGCTTCCTTTGTCTTGCCATCGCGAGAGTGCTCCACATTCTCCATTAATTTGTGCACGTGGTTTATTTTTAAAGAGAGGATGCAAGTGTTAAAAAACACTATTCTCTATAGTCAATCTCAAATACATTTACTTGTGAAAGCCACACATAACACTAACTAGCATAATGTAACTAACTACTTGTCTATGAGCTAATTAAGTAGGCTATCTACTAAGCTCCTTCATGAACCCATCTCTTTACTTTCTAATTACATAAACCTAGCTCCTTCATAAACCCAACTCCTTCATGAACCCAACTCCTTAGCTTCTCACTAAATAAACCCAGCTCCTTTATAAACCCAGCTCCTTCATGAACCCAGCTCCTTAGCTTCTAACTAAATAAACCCAGCTCCTTCATGAACCCACAACTTTGTAGTTGCAATCCCCAACTACCTCACTAATTATTCAAGCCCTTAACTAATCTTCCTACCTAATTTTCCTAATTCTACTAACAACCCCTTTCTAATCACACAATTCTTCTCTAATCCTAAAATCCTAAAATCCTAGAGAGGAGAGGGGGAGAGAGAATTTCCTAACTTCACTAAGACTAACTAATCCACACAAGTATATTTTTGCACTCATCACAACCTCAAGTGCTCAACTCTTAAACATGGAACTTGCAACCACGTGTATTCAAAACATGAACTTCAAGTACCACAAATTGGAATCATGAATTAACTTTAAAATCCTTCACGTCAACACTAATTCTACCAAGAGGTCAAGCCCTCTTCAAGGCTAACAAGCCTTGGCTCTCAAACTAAAAACTAAGCACACACATGTGCTCCAATATGGCTTCCCACACCCACACTTATAACTCGTGGGGTGCCTTGGAGCACAAAGGAAAGAGAGGATGAGTGAGGGAAGAATGAGGGATTATATAGTAAGCTTGAGGGGGTGAGCACCCTCAAGGCTCACGATAAGCCCTTGAGATTTCCTCCTACTTAGTAGGCGCCAATCTTATCTTCTAAGCCTTCCTCCCTCAAATGATCAACAAGGATCCTAATTCGAACATTTAACTAGCCTTGGCTTTCTACCTACCACACTTTACCAAACTTGGGATGCTTCAACCCAAACTTAGCCTCCTTCGCTTTCCGCCGCCATAACTTTCTCCCCTTACTTTCCCAAATCGTTGCTCACCACTTAATTCAAACCACGATGCTTAACTCGTGATTTGATTGGTGCTTTGAGAATTTGCTTATCCTCCACCTTGCATTCTTCCTTGGACCTTCCCCATTAAGTGGCCATGATGAGGTGGTCCACTTGTGCGCTCCATGTGATCCTCCATTCATCCCAATTCGAATGCACTTGCCTCTTGAGTCACTTTGGTTGTCTCCATCCATTTGTACTAGCCTACTCACTAACTACTCAATCCAAGTTCTCCTTACCTATCCTCATTCACTCAAATCCTTCCGAAGGTAAAAACACAATAACAACTCACATCCTAGCCTCTTACAACATGGTACTTCTAAGACTAACATTTCACTCTTTTTATATTTTTGTGAAGTAACATGCTACTTCAAAGTGCATCAACTAACGTTTCAAGGGTCTAAGACTAAATGTGGGCACCCTTTTGGGCTCACAGAGGCAAATCTTTTTGAACTTGAAATGTAATTAGGCTTTAATCAAGGAATATAGCCTAGTTGTTGATGCATTGATTATAGATGATCTTGTGGATGTTTGGGCTGACAAGTTGCCAGATAAGTTGAAGATGAAGATGGTGATTACAGTTCTTGGAAGAATGGCCGAATGATTGTAAGTCAAACTAAGATGAATTAATTTGAGATTATTGCAAAGCATAATTCATGACATTTAAAGACGATGTGGCATACAAAAAAACATTACCCGGACTTCGGTCCTGACAAATTGCCAATGACCACTTGCCAAGCTTTTGAGCTTCACGACGGAAATAGGTCAAAAACATAGAGTGATAGAAAATTCCCTAAGATAGGACGGAAATCACTCACTACGGAGATATCACAAAGGAACCATAAGAGTGGAGAGTAAGCAAAGTAATGAAGGAAACAAGGAGTAAAAGCCATAGATTGTTATTGTAATCCTTAATCCAATGTGACATTAACCCTTATAGACACTAGCTCAGTCTTCCCTGTGACCTTGTTCCCTGGGTTTTGTTGTTTTAAAGACATAGCAAAAAACTAACTACACCCCCCAAAAAACAATTCATCCAAAAGTTATTATAACAATATTTTTATGCCACATGCCCTTGCCTTTTCCTACCATAACACCTCTTTTACCTCTCCCACCGCAAAATCTGGTGAATGATGTCACTGGATAATGTAGACTATGTGATTCCTTATATGATTTTGGTGATAGCATAATTGTAGGTAAGTCAAACACCAATAACACCTTCTACACCGGTTATTGTGGCCCAATATGATTTATTCACACCACAATAATTTTGGTTAATGTAAATTTTCTTGACCCGCTCCATTTTTGAACCCATAATAGTGTATGTTCAAAACTAGGAATACAAAATCAATGTTTTTTTACACAAACATGGACTAATTCCAAATATCATACAATTATAAATAACTATATATATACTATTAATAATAAACTACCCTGATTTTCTTCCCACACAATAGACCACAATATTGTTTTACTCACGGTATTGTTTTACGCCAACTTTCAGCCCATAGTAGTAGGTGTTAGAGGTCCAGGTTTTGTGTTAAATTGTTGGAACATTTGATAAAAACACACATGAACTTCATTGAAAATCCCAATCGGTGTATGTTACTATTTGACCTTTAAGCAGTGCAATAACGTCGTACACATGAGTTCAGTTTTCACTAACGAAAGTTCAACAGGTTGTTTGGACATTTTAGAACACAAATGACTTTGCTTGGTAAAATATTGCTATTCTCATTAAATAACTATAGCATTGTGTAACTCCAAATAGGAACATGCACTAATCGAGACAATCAGCATTGTGATTTCACAGAGGCAGAGTAAAATCAGATGGAAGAATATACCCTAATTCAAAAGAGAATATTTAAAGGAAACTAACTGATGCCATTGTCTTTCTTGACGAGACGACTGTGCCTTTTTTATCTCGACTGGAATATTATTTCACCCCAGAAAGAAGACGACCAAAGTTTCCAACATGCCCACCGTAGACCGAATTTACTTACTTTTTTCTAGAAGGTCATTGAATCGGGTGCCACGTCATCCTCCATGTCATCCTCCCTCATCTTCCTTGTGTCTTCTACATTATCTTTTGGCTTGTTTTCTTTATTATTGCCCGAGCTTGTCTTCATGCAGTCGACCAAATTTGACCACTTATTTTGTATAATTATATAATTATTTATTATTTCATTCTGCTATTTTTACAACAGCATGAGCATATCAATACCTTGTTTTGTAAATTTTCAGGTTAAATTATAAGAATTTTATGAATTGAAAATAATACAATAAACCATAACATTTATGGATTGAATTCAAACATCATAAAACTTCACAAACTATGTAACGTATTTATACGAACACCATGGGAAAGTCAAACTTAGCTCTGGTGTATAGACATGGATTTTTCTTTAGAAAACGTGTAATTGAAACCTTTAGTTTATGTAGAACTTGTAGATTCAATCAACCCCCAAGATTCAAAAACAACAACTTTCGTAAATTGGAATAGAAAGTAGACTCGAAGAAATTTCATTGCAATCGTTGAGTTTATGATAAAAAATTTGAAACCGTCTTCGAGATAAAAATTTAAGTTTGACCATCAAAAAAGCCCTGAGGGGAGGGGGGCTCTTTAGGCAATAAAAAGGCTATTAACATCACAACTTGCCTTTTCGGCACTTCCTCGCCTCCCTCCAATCGCCATGTCTAAGAAGCTTAGGACTTATCAATGTTAGTGTTCAAGATTGAAGCCCTCGTATGAGTTTCATTTGAAGGGCTCTCAAATTTTAGCCTTTCAGTTGAAAGGTTGGTTCAAATCCAAGACGTAAATCCAATAACATAGAAAGGAAATACAAAACTCATATTGAACTTGTGCATGAATTATATGGTACATGTTTCCAGTATAATGTGAAGGATTAAGAATCAACCATCTAACTCCACTTCTTGTAGTGACAACGCCCTACTCTTGTTGGTTCTTGTGGTGGGCAGATTATATTGAGGACTTCAAGTGACGTCTTCATTTTCAATTTAGGGCTGCATTTTGAAGGGTTGTTTTGAGAGAGGTATATTTTGAAGGGCCAAATCGCGTTTGAAGGGCATTGAAGACTTCAATCTTGAACATTGATCAACGCCACCCGTTCCGTTCAAATCCGGCCTTCCAACTAGCTAGCTACACAACGGTGACCGACCTTGTTTGGGACGTGTTTGGTGTGTTTATTATTATTTTTTGTGGTTGGAGGCCGGCCCCACTTCGAGACTCGGTGGTGGCTCCTCATCGTCACATGGCCAAAAGGACGTATAAAGAAAGAAAAAGTCCACAAGTGCTCCAAACACTACACGGGGGGTTAGTAACACCCACTCGAGTCAATGCACCCGCCGGTCTAATATGGAAGCTCCTCTAGTTCTCACCTACTAGTACTACAACATGACCGTTAGAGGCTACTTTATAGTGTTCGTTTTGTTTTTAATATACTATATATATATTCTCTCTCTATATATATATTGAAGAGCTAAATCTTTGGATATTAAGGGTCAGTTTAGACTACGATGAAGAAGTGCACCGGTTAGTCAAGAATTTTAGCCCAAGACAAGGTTATTTGAGGCAACGGTTGGTATGGCGGACAAGATGGGAAAAAAAACATTAAACAAATGCCTCGAGCTGGAGATTCTTTGGAGGTCAAGTTTTTGGTCCAAGGGTTTGGGGTTGCCCGACAAACTTGACCTCCTGAGAACTCCCTAGCAAAAAGTGTTGCCATGTTGGTAGCGATGTCATTTTTTCATCCATGCTTGAAGTTCTTCATTGGAGAAATCTTGGCTGTAGTGTAAACCCCCCGGTGGGTGAAGAACCAATTTTGTGGCCAATCGTATGCTCCATTCCCCTAAATTTTTTGACCAGTGCACTTCTTCACCGTAATCTAAACCTGCCCTAAAGTCTCCATGTGGAGGACTCATGGTCAAATACGACTTTGTGTAAAACAGACTGGGGTTGCCACACATTTCTCAATAAATGTGAGATTTTAGAAAGCAGTCGGCATGGTCACTAATCATTGGTGTAATTTGGCCCTAAGTCCATACAAGAGGGAGAGGGGGAATTGTTGCATATGAGTATAGTACCTCTCATTAATCCGACATAAAGCCCTGAAATAATATGTAGTGTTGGAGATTACTTTTTTTAGTTCGTACGACACCATTTTAAAATTCAAAGATCCTAAATTGGTCCAGTTCAAGTCATTTGAGATGAATTGGCCACAAACCTATTTGGAGTCAAGTGTTATGTGGGATGGATGAGAGGTAATAACGCTCATATGCGATCTAATGTCCTCTCTTCATGCCATAGCATTTGAACTAAATAGACGAGGTAAGTTGTGAGCCACTTGGAACTTTTAATGAACAATATACCATGATTAAGGTGTGTTGACATCAAGGTATGCGTTTGAGAATTTTGAGGTCCAAAACATCCCTTAATGAACCTTAATTTATGTCCTATAAAAATGTATCATTATAAATTGAGGGACCTAGCTCGAAGAGCAAGACATCCACCTTGACCAAACCTTGGAGGAGAGGGTTTTGATCTTGGTTGATTAAAAATGAGAGAATTATTAATATCCCTTTGTGGATGAGCACGAGTCAACCTTGGAGCTCGTAACTTGCAAGCACTATAATCTACAAGAGACACATGATTGAACCACTTACATTTGGAGTAAGAAACCAAAAAAGGGGTAGTTGCGATTGAGAAGCTCTTCATTCATGCTTGTCCTCTCTCTCTCTCGTAGGTAATAAACATGGTTGGAAGCCATTTGTACCATAAAAAGACAAAAGATTTGTATGACCATTTAATGTGCACAAAAATCTTCAATTTGATAATGAATAGGATATTCATTCATACGAGCTCCAAAAATTATGAGGAAAGTGATTACTGCCTCGGTTTGGATTTTGCTAACCATCTCATTTGTTTCATATCCTACGAGAAGTGGGCTAGTTGGAAAGAATAACCATTTAAGACCCATGCAGCATTGTGCCTTGTATGCAGCCCAACGGGACTTCTTCAAGTTCTTCTAGTAACTTATGAGGTCATCATTAGTGTTGAGATTTGCACCCGTCAAACACCCGTCGCACCCAGTAAATGTGCATCATGTAGACATTTGGGGTTGTGATTTTAGACATTTGGAAACCCGGGTTTGTGATGGGTGCAAAACTCAACCATGGTCGCCACAATAACGTAATGACATTTATGATCAATCATGATACGACCCACAATTAGGATGAGATTCCTAAGGATTAGTTTCCCTGTAAGCCGCTCGCCCACCAGATTCTAGCGGGCGAGCGGCCTACGTGGAAACTAACCCTAAAAAATCTCAAACTTGGATGGCCAGGCTGTGGGGACACATCCACTTTGGATGAAAAGGACAGATGTCAGCTAGATTAAGATTAAAAATATCCAAGGAAGGAAGCAACTACGAACTTATTAGCCAACAAGCTGCCCGCGAGAAAAAAGTAAAAGGAAGGGCGGGACCCACCTTGAGAACGGTAGCCAAGGAAGCAGTCGGGGAAGGCCAGGCGCCGCCTTCCCACGTCATCCTGGGTTTGACACGTCAGACGATCGCTGGTTGGGCCCACGCGCCAATCATCCACGTGTTCAGCCAACTCCCCAAATATCATCCTCCACTCATCACCTGGTGGATCGTGATTCGCTACTCACATTATTGGGTAACCTCATTTTGCAGGAATCTATGGAATATACCTCAAATTAGTAAAGAAAACCTGGTTGGGCTTTGGAAACACTAGGGATCTTGACTTATTCTAACCCCAAAATCGCCCTTGGTTGGGGATTATGCTCATAAATAGATGTTGGCCCGCCACTTTTCACACTATCGCAGTCGGAGATGTTGACGGATGGTGTCAAAACTGGCCGGTGTGAGCAGCCCCTCTGGCCCACTTCTTAGGGTTCAGTTGCACATCCTGGTCAAAGGCTTTGGTCAGAGTAAGTACCCACTCAAATTGGTTATATTGTGCCCGTGTTGCCCGGTTTACAGAGTTAGCTAACCTATGCAAGAGCTAATCTATCTTACAGCCACATCATCTAGTTAAGATTAAGGTTTCAGTAAAAGTTATCAAAATAGAAGTTGGCTAACTTTTTGGACCTTGCTTTTGTGAAGAAATCTTAACTCATCCATACCCCTGATGCTAACTAACTTCTACGAATGAGTACCCAAGTTTTTTGTCTTGAATGTCTGCCTTTCATTTTCTCCATCTCTTCTCCATTTCGCTACAAGGTGGACCACACTATTTCTTACATTGTCCTAAATTAGCATACTTTTAAATTATTAAATAATATTGTTAGTGATGAATTAAAATTGGGTGCAAGCACAATAAAGTGGACAACTCTTGATCCCCGCCTAGTGTTAAGTGAAAGTAATTCAAAACCATACATTAACTTTGAATTCTGAGAGATTTAAAAAACATATTGATCTACAAAGCCAAGCAATTTATGATGACAAAAACAATTCCGAGAGAAGTCTACATATTTTAGAAAGCGGTGCAAGTGGTGTGCAAGTGAACAAGCAATTCTCTACAATTTGTTTGAAATATGATAAATTTACATGAGGGTTAGCAATTTCAAATCGAGATTGTAGCCACTTTCCTTATAATTTTTGGAGCTTGTATGAATATCTCAAATTTCATTATCAAAGTGAAGATTCTCATGCTCCTTAAATGTTTACATACCCCCCCCCCCGGCCCCCAAATATATTGGTTATCGAGCCTAGAATGACTATCATATTTTGAGCACGTAGACCAATCTTTTTAAAAACACATGTATGTTTGGTATTTGTTCATGAAGCCAAACCTAACGACATACGACTCAAATATAGGTGTTCAAATAAGATCAACAATCGAATTAGGCACATCTACCTTACGTGATAAGCATGTTCAACTAAAAAGTAATCCAAAATTATGAGCAAAGTGCCACACGTCACATTTGTATTAGTTGGAGAGTCTACAAAATTTCATGTGTCATCTCAAAACAATTAACATTTTGGTACCAAAGTGTCAAACTTGCTCATCACCTATCTTGTACAAGGAGGATTGGATTCTAAGGCTATCAGTCCAAAAATGGTGTTGATCTACGATGGGATTTTTTATTTTTTATTTTAAAAAAAATGAAGGATCAAAGTGTTTCTTTTTCTTCCGTGTACCTATTTCATGATTTACAATTCACATGCACATGTGCTATGGACCAGGTCCAACACGATCTTTGTACCGAAGTTTCAAAATGGTCGACCGTCGATGACATGATATAGAGCTTACGGTGCAAGAATGGTTTGGGACATTGATTTTATACGTGTAGATGCAACGGGCTGAGAAGGTGCAGGATGGCCTGAGACATTGATTCATATGCTTGGGTGCAACGGACTACCGAAAGATGGCAATATACTTACAAGGTATGTAAACATAAACTTAACGTCGGTTGTAAAGTGGTCAAAATATCTTAGAATATAGCAAGTCTTATGCATTTTATAATGCAAATCTGAGGGACTTTTGTGTTCTTGGCCGTCTGAAAAAAGCGGATGTTTTAAGTCTCTCTCATACCTCACACCTGGCATTTATGGTATGTAGTAACAGCGGCGCCTCTCATCACTGGTCAGCTCTTTACCGGTCATCTAGAACTTCACCTCTTGGGAAAGTTAAAAACAAAACAAAAAAAACAAAAAACAAATGCAATGGCAATTTATATTGCAAAGTTCAAAGCTAGGTAACATTGACTTGGTTAACACTTCTTTACAATCACGAGTGCTTTGCTTAAGCAATAATTCTTACAAGGTTCGTAGGTTTGAGGAACAATTTAGTGGTCGGTTTAGTGGTTGCCATGAGAGGCTCTCTTTAAATTGGATTGCTTAGGGTAATTTAACAACATTTAGATTGCTTCTTAGACTCAATCTCAATCTTTTATTCTACCTAAAGATGCCTAAACTTGCTCGTATGGAACTTGCAATGCTTCTAGAGATAGACTTTTCAACTAGACTCGATATAGGGCACATAACGTTACCAAGCAGCTACATGACGATCTCTTTCCCCCAAAGAAGGTTATGTTTAAAAAACTTTGATAATCTACATCTGCTTGTCGAAAAGTCCAAAGTCTGTAGCTTGAGCGCTCCCCATAAATGGTGAATTCCATAATTAAAGGAGAATTATGCTCATGTGATACATAGTCCCACGGAACGTAGCCAATGAGTTGTGTAATGTTTATGCCGATTTGAGTAAGAGCCGACTGTATTCCTTGCGCCTACCACTTATTCTTTCTTGTTATTTGCTCAACTTGAGTCCCCATAATGGGGTAGATGTTCACCTACCATCGGGGAGGGTGGAAATGTTGATTCCTATTCAAAGCCCAAGTTATTATTTTAAGCCAAATTACCACCTAAATCGATGCCAAAGGCCCCAAATTACTCTATTGCTTAAAGCTAATTTAGTATGAATCAACAATAAACATGCAGAGATAGATTTTCATTGCACCCCTTAGGGTAGGAAAATGAAATCTCTTGCAATGCCTCTACTTCCAAATTTGGAACATAGCTAGCAAATTCACACACTTAGCATAATAGAAGGAACAATACTTTTGCAGAATGATTATCTTGGCTAGGATTAGATGTCTTGTTCTTTGTGTTGGACCCCCACCAATCTTCCATGAGATAAATCACAATCTACTATATAATGCCACATCAATTTGGTTTGGCAAGATTGACTCCGAAACCCCTCCAAACACCAGTTTGGTGTGAATTTACCTTGGAATAGCAATTTGGCTCTACATATAGGAATCGACATTTTCATCCTTCATGGTGGTAGGTGTTGTGAACATGTCTGCTAGGTGTACACTATAGTGGGCGAGGGGAGGGTGAAAACACATATTTGTATTGTAGATCCCGGATTTTTACTAAATTAACCTCTACATCAAGGTCAAGGACCATGAAGTAGTCTACACCGTTCTCGGGGAGGTGACTATCAGAATTTTAGAAAACCATGTGAGATAAAAAATAGGGTCAATTTAATTCGTTTAGGGTAAAATTTATAATTTCATTAGATCTACCATAGCATTGGAAATATATCCCCTACATGATTATATGTAAAATAGGGTGGTGGATAATTCCTCCATTTTAGTAATTAGTAGAAAAAAATTAGGGTCATAGGCATAGGATCCCCCTCAAAGTGCGTAGTAGGATCAATAGAATAAATATGGGTTTGACTACTTGGATGAAGAAGTGTGTAGTTTTTGTCCAAATTTGAATCAAGTGCGTTAGTATGGAGGGAAATGTCGTAGGATTTTTTTTGGGGAAGGAGTGTGCTAGCGCTCCTCAACGGCCGTTGGGTTTTGCAACGGTGTCGAACATGTGGGACCTCGCTGGATGCTTAGAACATGACAACCTCCATTGTCACCCTCAACCGCTTCATGTGATCAATTTTGGTTTTGTCACAACCTTAGTCCTTGATCATCAAGCTCACACATTTTTTGAGCATTTTCTAGGGTTTCTTTCATGCAAATCGATGGTGCACAGTGGCCACTTCCTTTGCAATGTTTTCCGCGTGTATTTGGTTGACAATTTATAAAAAAAAGATTGTGCCAAAAATTAACCTCTCTAAATAATTACAAATAAATATAAGGTGCTAAAAAATACGTCAAAGTAGCTTTCTTATCTACAAATAGGGAGGGAAAATATTGAGAGGTGCATAAATATCCCCCCCATTAAATACCCCATTATCGCACGTGGTTATGAAACGTAAGGGGGTGTGATTGCCCCGAGACACCGTTTATGGTGCATAGTGTCGCTTACTATTTGGAATTACGCTATACTATAACTTTTTGACTTAGAATTTATATATTTTCACCAACAAAGGTCAAATATGTCGTTTGGACATCACAAGACATAAACAACTCAACTTGACTAGAACTAACATTCCAAGCAAAAACTTATAGTAGTGCATAACTCCGAATAGTAAGTGATACTATATACCACCAATGGTGTAGTCAGCTTAGGTTGGGATGAATCGACAGCCAACCTATAAAGGTCAATTTTTACTATTATCCCCTCGGTAGGTGTGTGGAAACCAACCCGGTGACATATGGAGAGAGGGAATTATCGCATATGAGCATACCCCTCATCCATCCAACATCAAAACTTGATCCCTTGTAGATATGTGGCCGATTCATTTCAAAATGACTTGGACTAGACAAATTCGGGGTCTTTGAAGCTAAATCCAATGTCAAATCAACTAAAAAAAAAACTCCAAGATGCATAGCATTTTGGGGTTTTTATGTTGGATGAAGGAGGCATATGCTCATATGCGATAATCCCCTCTCTCCGTGACATATCTTATACCGTGTCCACACTAGGGGCAGTCGTTGGTTCTGGGCAATAGGAGAAGTCCCTCTTGATAAGGGAAAGTGCATCTCTTTCCGAAATATACTGCTGCTAGTAAGGATCTCTCGTCCTACGCACAGTAACCTGACTGGATGTAACGTACTGCAGTTCCGCCAATGCATACAAGACAAAAACTCCAATCAAAAGATGGAAACTTTCCCACTAGTGTGGGCCGATCGCCCTCTCCTAGTGTGGACATGGTATTAGTTGATTCCTCATAATTAAAAGGTCGCAGCGTAGAATCCATGCTTGAAACTGCCAATCACCATAGCCTTCAAGCCTCAAAGCGATCAGATGGAGCTCCCCCAGTCAACTCCCTATAAAAAGATCATACTTCTCTCACTCACTCGCTCAGGTGCACCTGATCACCGCAAACCAACACACTACAGTCTGGAAATTACAGTACAGTACTTATAGGTTTTCCTGAGTGATCATTTCTCTGAAATTCACCGCTTCCAGTAAAGGTGAGTACTTTTTACTTACAAGTAGAAAATTACCCAGCACACTCCCTCCTGCCACACTTGTCGATCTCATCTCATTATTATTCTCCTTGATCTGCTTCCTCGGGATTCTGACTTCATCATCACAACTCTAGTCCACCTCTGTTAACAACTCATCACAACTCCCCACATTTGTTGCTGCTTCCGACTTCCAGTCACAGATCAGCAAGTAAGTTAGTAAGTAAATCCTCTGGGCCACATCGGATTCATAGGTAGAAAGTGAGTAACAATCTCTTTCGTCAGCAGTGATCGTCATCACATTTTCTCCTCTAGAGATTGATTCTACTTACGCAGCTTCCAGTAGAAGTAACAACGAACTCACTCTGGACAGTGGTGGACTAACGCGGTGTCATCATCATCATCATCATCATCATCATCTCAATTCCATTAATTCATTCTTCTTCTTCTTCTTCTTCTGCTTCTTCATGCACTTTGCAGACGCACTGGTCATCCAAGCCTTTCCAAATTCCGAGGTCCTAAAGTGCGTGTGCCCAGTGGAGCGTGTCAAAAGCTCAAATTTGGAGTTGATTCTGCGGTTTCAGCATTGTCGCATCTGACACAGTGACATCAAGGTCACTGAGAGATTTTGAGAGAGAGAGAGAGAGAGAGAGAGAGTTGGTTTGTGTTGTTGTCGGCGGTGGAGTTGCAGTGGGCTGGACTGGACCATGTCCTTTGTTGAAGAGATTTGGGTTGGCGGTTGCGTCACAACAGATTTTCCATTTCTTCGTGGTGTCAGGTAGACAGGCAATCTGTGGGAACGAAGCGGAGTTCGGGAAGCTGGAGTTTGGTGATGGACACAAACTGAGGGGTATATTTGTTCCTTTTCAGTAAATTGCAACAATCTTTGGGTGAGGGTCGGCGGGTGCGGAGATTTTGGAGCCCGGAGCTCAGTTAAGTAGTTCATAAGTGTGATACTTGGTGGACACAATTTGATCTTTCGGCTCTACATTGGTGCATTTTTCAAAGCTTGCATTTTGGAGCGCTTGGGTTGGCTTGGGAAGTTTTGGGTTCACAGAAAATAGTTGAGAGGTTTGGGTAGCTTGGGGAGCTTGAGATTACAGATTCTTGAGGCGATTGGGTTGGGCTTGGGCGGGAGTTTTGGATTTACACATTCTTGAGAGGCTTGGGGTTGGGGGGTTTGGATTTACAAGAAAATTGTTGAGAGAGGTTTGGGATTTTACAAGAATAGGTTTTGGTTTGGGAGGTGTGGGGGAGATTGGAGGAGAGAGAGAGAGATGGGCGGGAAGTCGTCGTGCGTGAATGTGAGCATGGTGGGGATTAAGATGAGTTTTGTGAAGCACCAATTCGAAGCGTCGGGGTTACGGTCGGAGATGGTGGAGTGGGAGGAGGAGGAGGGCGGCGCGACGAGGATCCATTGCTGGGTTCCCCGCCCACCGCAGGCAGAACGAGGAGTGTGGTCCGTGTCTGCTCCGGAGAAGCCTGCACTGCTCTTGTTGCACGAGTTTGTGGCCGGCGGGACGCTCAACTGGGAGAAGCAGATTCGCTCCTTCCACAAGCACTTCCACGTCTACGTCCCGGACCTGCTCTTCTTCGGTGCGTCCACGTCCAGCCGCCAGGACAGGACGGAGATCTTCCAGGCCGAATGCATGGTCAAGATGCTCCACGCCTTGGAGGTTTACAATGAGGTAAAATCTGCTCTTACTTGCTCTCACAGACAGACAGATAGAGGGATGGGGGTGGTAGGTATGCCAAGAGTTTAGGCACATGGTTTGTGAAATTGGGAGTAACTCAATGACCGAGGGAAGAAAGAAGGCAGGCACTCGATTTCATGGTAGTATGTTTCGAGGAAACTTTGCTACTGTACTACATTCATCAATCGACCGCTGAATGGTTCCGAATCATGATGACATTCGAAACAAACGAGAGATGATTCACAAGGAACTCTATCACAAGTGCCACAAATCATGTCACAGTCTTTTTAGAACCCATCTTTTCAGAAGGACAGGCTTTTCTTGCTCTTACAGACAGATGGATGGGGTGGCATTCCAAGAGTTTGGGCACATGGTTTGTGAATCGGGAGTAACTCAAGTTAATGGCCGAAAGAGGGAAGAAGCAAGCTACTCGATTTCATGGAAAAATTTGCTACTGTACTACAATCATCAACCGACCACTGAACGATCCCTAAGCACGATGAATCTCAAAGTAGACAATAGATGATCCGCGGGAAGAAATGTTGCAATAATAAGTGCCACAAATCATGTCTCCAAGTCCAGTGGCTGGTTGGCTGCCTGCCTGCCGTATTCTTGAACCCATCTTTTCATCAGAATTCTTCCATTGAATCTTCAGCGGATTGTGGGACAGGCTTTTACTTGCTTGGAGCCGACATAGAGACCATTCTCGATGGATGGAAGATTTTTTTTCTTTTTTCGCACCTAGGAGAGAAACGCACGCCGCCGGCTTTTATCTTGGTTATGGCCGTGGTGATGGAATTTATTTCGTTCACAGAAATCAACGATCCCGGCGGCGAGTTCCCTCCATCTTTTTTAGGTGAGGCAGGCAGGCACCTCAAGAATGGAAAGAGAAATGATCAGTTTGGTAACCTGGTGACCAGTGCACTTGCATCATTTTCATGAGTGGGTATATAATTCATCCCTTCCCAGAGCATTCTTGAGGGACGGAGACCAACATCGATGATTGACCAGTGCATTCTCTTCTGCCATCGATTTTTCTCTCTGTATACGGTGATGGTGGAATCTATACATGGAAAAGAAACATCAACTTGGAGGCGAATCTCCCTCTCTCCCGGCTTATGTTTGTATTTCTTTTTTCTTTTGCACAATGGAGTTCTTTTGATGATTTGGAACGCAGTGCTGATGGGTGGCCGGGAATTTGCGTCATGGGTTTGGTGATTGCTTCAGGTGAGCGTGGTGGGATGTGGGTATGGAGGATTGGTGGCTTTCTGGATGGCACATCTGCACCCAAAGCTGGTGGAGAAGGTGGTATTCGTGGACGTAGGAACACACATGGACTCGAAATCTCAGAAAGCACTTCTCGGACAATTCGATTATGACCACATCTCCGAGCTTCTGTTACCGACAACGGTGAAGGGGTTGCGGAACTTGGCCTCCGTTGCCACTCACAAGCGCATCCACAACAGGCTCCCGGAATTCATCTCCCAAAATGTGCTGGATGTAAGTTAGTGCACACACACAATTCATCTGTCACTCTATGAAGCCGGCATGCTAATAAATTTAATGAAACACATCGCAATTAGTGCGAGATGATTAGCAAATCCAATCGTGCCCGTAGCCGTTTACCTCATGAATCCTGGAACTCATTTGAAAATCTTATTCATTATCATCAAAGTGAAAATTCTTGTGCTCATCAAGTGCTCATATAGCCCCTCCCCCCATTTATGTTGACTATTCAGCCTAGAATGGTTAGCATATTTTCAGCACGTAGTCCAATCTCTTATAAACACATGATGTCTTTTTGGTGTCCGTTCTTAGATCCACACCTAACCACATACTCCTCAAATATATTTATAGGTTTCCAGATTATTGTTGTGTTCGATCTAGGCATGTGTATCTTATGTAAGTTAGGCCTTCCTGGAGATTTGTTAAGAGGTTATTGACAAGTCTGGGTTGTTTGCGGCCATGAAATTTGCAGGTTTTCTTTGAGAATCAGCGGGAAGAGAAGTTGGAGTTGTTGAACAACATGGTTTGTGGCTCCCGACAAGCACCTCCGCTTCCACACTTGACACAGGTGTGCTACATCGTTTTTCTAACTCCCTTTTTGTTTGGGTGGTGAAATTCAGAACAAGCAAATAGAACACAACTGTTTAGCCTATCTCCAGATTTTGAACCTCAGCTTTTGAAATTATAGAAAATGGTAGACGAGTTGAGTATATCTAAGATCATGACAGAAATTGGTAATTTTAGTGTTTGATGTGCGAAGAGTTATGTGGCAGCTTGAGTGTGATCATTGACATGGCGGTCTTATTGGGGGTTACAGGAGAAGATGCTGGTAATATGGGGCGAGAATGATCAGATTACAAGTTTGGATTTGGCTCACAAGCTTGCAGTGTAAGTCCTCTATTGGACTTGAAGTTCATAACTGCTCTCGATCATAGTTCCATATTTCTGAAGCTTATTGTGGTATCCTTTGGCGGATTATAAACTTCGTGAAACGAACTTGACTATTTTTTATTATTTTTATTTATTTTTGTTGGTACAGTCACCTAGGCAATGCAACGGAGTTGGTGGTGATGGAGAAGTGTGGCCACTTTCCTCACATTGAAAATCCCCAGAAGTTCAACTGCATTCTACATGATTTCCTCACCGATGCAAACAGTAGACCGCTTGAGAGAACACAAAGTCAGAGATGATGATGATGAAGCTTAAATTGCAACATTCAAGACAACCATGCTAAATATTTCAACTACTTATGGCCACAAGCAAATTTTGTTAGTATGATAACTTTTTCTCCACAGATACCAAGAAAAGTGTACAGTGATGTATCGATCCCACCAGCTTCGGAGTGCAAGAGATTGGAAGCCATGATTCTTCACCAAGGATGTGTAAAATTGAAGATTTTCTCAACAGCTTTCTTTCTGGAAGACGATCTGCTCATATTCTCATAACCCACAGTTGCAATGTTCAGCAGCTACGAGTGTACCAATATTATTAGTACAATATTATTCCCAACAACTTCGGTGTTCGAAGTAGGGACATACATACAGGGCTGCTTGTGAGTTGGAACTCTAAAAGGGTAGTTTTTGATGAGATCCAAACCTCCAAGACAAAAGAGGTAGACAAGGATATTAGGTAAGGTAGTCACACTTAGACAGGAAACTTTATACAGGCAACCAACCCTGTAGGTTCAAAAAGCTTCATTTTAGGGTTGAGTCGCCATTTTGTTTTTGGCAAACGAGAGTTTCAAGTCAACAAATGGAATTAAATAGTTATGTATGAGTTTCAAAGTATCATAAGGCTCAAGCAAATTGATGACTCGATCTGCCCTTTTGATTGTAAACCACACGGTTGATAAATCTGGATTACTGGCACTTACAAGTTCATGAAGCTAATGTCTCGAGTTTTGCACACTTGATTTGTCGCTGTTGGAAATGCCAACGTTGTTCATTCATATTGAGTGAAAATTGCACCCTGTGAATACTATTGTGAAGCTATGAATTGTAGATGTGCAAATGATACCTAGTAGTATAAAAACGATGGGGATGGAAATGTAGACATGGTCATGTTAGGGTTTGCAGATATTTCAAGATGAGGGGCACAAGAAAGATGGAATTTATGCTAAGGTAAATGGGCTTATTTGGCGACTTCTTTCTGTTTGCACCCTATACCACTGGGATTCATGACGTCGAAATTGATGTGCATCCGCAAATGTATTTGAAGAAGCCAGACTCAATCCCAGAAATTTTTGGAGCTCATTTCGAGTTGTTATGAAATATCAAAGCTCATCAACATTTAGCCATAGGGAGGCCACATAGGTCCTCCCAACTATGTTGATTGTTGAGCTTAGAATGGTTAATTTGATTTTGAGCACGCAGTCCAATCTATTTTGAACGCGTGTCTTTCTTGTGTCCGCTCTTAGATGTGCACCTAACCAACCACCACTCCAATGTAGGCGTCCAATGAAGAAAAGTAACCGAATTAAGCCTTCTTACCTTATTTAAGTAATGTGGCATTCACGCTTCTTACTCTTCATATTTGTGTTTAGATATATTCCCTGCCGGTTTCTTGTAAATATTGAGGATTTTCACAGCAATTTAGCAGGTTGATGTCTTTCCTTTGGCCACAACGCACGGTTGATGAGTCAGTTTTCAAGCATTTGCTATGCAACATATATGTATATATTAGTGGATTGGGATATGAGTTCTTTCTCATTTTAGTGAAGAATTTATGATGTAGCTTCTTATCAACCATGGATATAGTAAAATGACATCGGAGGGGCCATTGGGAAAAGTAGGTGAACAAACCTATATTCAAATTTTCAATGGTCAAAAGTTGTGTTCCAACTTCCAAGTTTGTATGTAAAGAATTACAAAGGGCAAGGTGCTCTATCTACCGTTCATGCTCATGTGAAAGGTTTAGCCTTCTCTCCAACTATCACATCTCCAAAATATCCATCACAACATACAACATTTATGCTATTTAGGGTGAGTTTCCATGTAGGCCACTCGCCCACCAAAGTCGCCCAAATGTAGATGGAATATGGTGGGATAGGGTTCGTACGTGTCAACTAGCTACTCTGATCTTCTCTATCTGGGCCCACCTACTAACCTCCTCCTTCAATTCTTCAGTGACCGGCATGTAGGTTAGAAAGTGCTTTAGTGGACGCACCTCCACATTCTAGTAGTCCACCAAAATGTGGTTGGTAGGCGGCTTGTGCTTGTCTACATGAAAACACCTCTCACCCACTATTATCTAGAATCTAGTGGGTGGGCGGCCTACATGGAAACTCACCCTTAGTGTCACTAACTATTCGGAATTACGCAATGCTACAACTCCTTACTCTAGAAATCAGATTTATACTATAATAGCAACTGTTGAATAAGATGTTTGGACATTATAGAACATAAATGACTTTACGTGGTAAAATACTATAATTCCAGTAAATAATTACAACAGTATGTGACATTAAATACCATAAATGGTGTAGTTTACTACACTATTGTGTCTAATTAGTGTGGGTGGGAAATTCACGTGGGTTGGAAATTAGTGTGGCCCACACTAAATTTCAAGTGTTTGCATCACTTTGGATGTAATTCGTACTATCATCCATCCGTGTGTGTTAGGGTTCTCCGCAAACAACCTCCGTGGGATGTGTTAGGTGCTTCCCGAGGTGCTTCCCGGGATGGAATTATGAAGTTTCATCCAATTGTGGAAACGACAACGCCCACACAAAATTTTCACCTTTGAAATTAGTGTGGGCCACTCTAAATTATAATTTGAAATTAGTGTGTTTTATTGGGAATTAGTGTGGCCCACACTAATTAGACACAATAGTGTAGTTCGACCCATGCCATCCCAACTGTTGCAATTGTGGTCCCCACCTTTCTAGAACGGTGGACAATTGTGGGAAAAAACTTACCTATTACCAAAAACATTATTAAAATTAAAAATTAAAAAATTAAAAAAACACACACACACACACACACACACACATAATATGAAGCCAGTTTTTGGAGACACAGGGACACAACCATGAAGGTCATATTGCATCAATTTTGCAGTACTTAGAACATTTTTCTAAGCAAGATGACTTCTAGATAAACTACACGTTGCTAATTGAGGTTCACTTACTCATCTGTCACCCATTTGATGCGACATCCAGCTCTGATAATCCTACAAGGCTACTATTTGATTTGTTGTTGTCATACATCTCAAGTTGTATTTTGTGTTTTGAGTTTGTCTAGCAATTAGCAAGACAGTTTGACTCTCTCCATCAAACTTCAAGTATCCTCCACAATCTTCACATTGGTATTCCCACAATTTCCCATCCTCGAGGACTTTGTGAATCGTCGTGCTTGATGACCTACACCAATTGCAGGGTTTGACGATATCGACAAATTCAATCGGCTCCTCACATTCTTCTTCATCCGAATCCTCATCTTGAGAGGCCAACTCGATCATGATGCGGCGTTTTCTATCCATCTCACACATCTCGTGCAACCAAGCCATTTCGTCCTCATCAATCTCCTCTTCACTTTCATCACTCGAGTCACCAGACTCTTTTTTTCGAGAGGACAATTTTGTTTTCTTGTTGGCATTTCCCAACACCCAAGGTTGTCCGATTGTCTCGCTTCCGCACGATTCCCCAACGTCTAATACAGCGTCAACCTCGAATTTTCTCTGAAGTCTTAGCCGCGCACCCTGTGTGAAACTCATTTTGCAAGCTCCACATTTATACCGCGGTTGTGTGACCTTGCCATTATTGTAGTATAAAAACTTGGAAGCACCAACTTTCCCGCATCTGGATGAGGACAAACTACAATAGCATTGTCATGGAGGTCCTGAACTTGAGACACGGGTCTGTTGTTTTGCGCAGCCTTCGGGTAGCCTTGAGGGTGTTTCCTCCTTCGGGAATTAGTATTATGTGTGAAATATTTCGTACACCCCAAACACTTGTATCGCGGTTGCTCAATACTCTTGTTGTTCAAGAACTTTAACACCGCGTTCGTGGACTCACAAAAGGGACATGTTTTAATCACATCAAGATAAATCGGAGGCTCCACTGCTTGGCGCGATCTCCCTATTTTTTTCATTCACGTCCATCAAATAAGTAGTATGTTTTTGCAATGTTCCACCGAGCCTGTCCAGTCACTACTTCTGGATGATTCTATAATTATATCCTTGAAGATGTATTCGATACTAAAAATTTCCTCAGCATGTCTTCCAACATGTATAAAGGGAGATGTGAAGTTCAGCGGTTATGAGAGAGTCGGTGAGAGAAAGGGAGAAAGAGCAAATTATCTTCTCTGCTTCCACCAAATTCTATAAATGACATGTAGGTTGACTTTAAATTTGCTTTTATTAGATTTCAGCTTTTACTTTGAGTTAAAACTGCTTCCAGAAAAGTAAAAGTAAATAAAGTAGAAGCAGCGTTGGACGCCACTTGAGCGCACGCACACACACACATTGATGTCCACTGACTGGTGCTGCTGGCGCGGGTTGCCGCCGGGAGGTACAAACAACATGAAATAGCATACTTGGCAAAAAATTATAATCTCAGCAACATAGGACTACTTAGTGTAGATTTGTGGTTTCCTGGTTACTCAAGGAGTAGAACGGACGAAATTTGGATATGCATGGTAAACTTTCAAAGTACCCACATGGCACACGTCTACCTTACGCAACTCCTAATATTATTAATTAAAAAAAAACCACAGGTTTGATTTTCCTTACACATGAGGAATTTGCACGTCCTTATATGTGCACAGGTAAGGCTCATCACACCCCACATAGCAGCCTGCCCAGTTGCCGTTGTCAATGTAGCCTGCATTCCACACAGACGCATACAAAAACATAGGTTTTGTAGGATACGCTCCGCCCTCCTTGCATTCATGTTTTCGGACTTGAGCACCATCAATAAGCCACAAAATCCTCTCGGGGCTCCAATCGATTGTGTATTCGTGGAACTCCAAGGAGGAGTCAAAGCCCAATTGGTGGATCTCCTCCCGGTTCCCAGTTCCGACCGTATACACATTGGTTTGGATGATGCCCTTGTCTTTGCCCAGAAACTCAAAATCGATCTCGTCTTGCGTTTTGTCACCTTCTAGAGACGACAGGTAGAAGCTGCAGTTCAAGCCGCTCGTGTTGCCTGCAGGCGTTTTGATCTTTGCACTGAAAATGCCTGCATTCATGCATTCCAGTCAAAAAAACTAATTAGAATGATAGGACCGTTAGGTAGATGGAAATGGTTACATATTCCGATTAGCCCACTTCCCCTAGGACATGAAGCATGCAATTAGGTAGTACGAGATGGTTAGCCAATCCAAATCAAGGCCATAGCCAATAAGTTCCTCATAATTTCTGGAGCTCATATGAATAACTTATTTATTATCAAAAGTGAGGATTCTCGTGCTCATTAAATGGTCATACATGTCTCCCCAAATATGTTGACTGTTGAGTCTAGAATGGTTATCATATTTTGAGCACACACTCCAATCTCTTTTAAGCACATCATGTGTTTTTGGTATCCGTTCTCGGAGCCACACCAAACCACATACCACTTAGGTGTCCGATAAAGATAAGCAACCAAATTAAGAATGTTCACCTTCGGAGTTTGGAGACTAGATCATCAGTGAAGTGACAAAATATTTATTTAATTTGGATGAAAGCATTTTGTAAGGTTTAATTGAAAAAAATCCAAAAATTTGATTGCAGATTCAATGGTGTCGACACCTGAAAAGTGGCATCAGGGATCTACGAGTTTGTCAGAACCCAAAAATTAGTGAAACTAGGCGGTGTCTGGGTTTGTAGGCAGGGAGGTCCACAGTTGACACCTAATCCCATGAACTGTTTATAAGTCACCTCCTGAACAGTTGAGGGTTTTTTTTTTTTTTTAATCTCCTGTCAACATTAAAAGTTGGAAGTGCGCAAAAAAGTAGGGCTTTTCAGAATTTTTGGGTTGGACTATCAAACCATTTAACATTTAAAGGCGAGCTGCAAGTTCCTGAAAAATGGTTTTGGCGCCGTCTATCTCAGTAAAGAAATGTAACAATCTGAGTCTTGGACATTGCTTGCTGAGCATTTGTCAGCCAAAAATTCAGTACAAATTAGATATGAGGTCATATCAAAGTGTTTGGGGTTATGTTAATATGTTTGCCCAATCATTCTCACATGTGAATTTCCAGTATAATTTTCCATGGCACAATCAAAGGAACATGGATCAACCAGGACAAATGTTATATATATATCCTTGTAAGTATTGATGTTCAAACAACACTTACAGAGTAAGGTAACCAGAAAACCAAAAATTCAGCTTTTAGAGTTGCATACTGAATACAAAGTGCAATCAAATGAAGCAATCAGAAACTAGAAAGTAAAAATTAAAAAAAAAACAAAAACAAATCACGCATGGCACAATGTATGACCAGGAGTCATCCACGACAATCTACGTGGACAAAGCCACCAACCAACAGCAGGAATATAATAATGAAATTCAGCATTTAAGACATTGAAAAGGCTGACAGAATATGCCTGGGGTCTGAGGGACGTATGTTGCAAGAAGAAATGTAACAAAGTAACATCCTGATCTTTGGAAGCACACCAATTGCATACTCTAGCAGTGATCCTAGTTCGTCAATAATTATTTGAAAACACAAAAATATGAAAACATGCAAAATCAAACCTTAACCTGGAGCAATAAATTATATGCAAAATGATGCTATCTCTATCATTTTAACATGGAACATTCATGTTTTCAATACCTTTCATGAATCGATGATGAAATTATTGAAAATATTCAAATAAGCCTTATGAAGTGCTTTCAACCAAATAAATAACTATTTCGTCACTTCAGTGATCAACTAGCCTCATTTCCTACGCTACTCACTTGTCACCCAAAAATCATCATAAATGAGAAGAAAAGAGAAGTCGGTGGTTTTGATCCAAAGCCAAAGTGTTTTAGGTTGTTCTCAGATGTGAAGTTTCCACTACGAATTCCAAGACCACAATCCAGCAACCAAAAGAAAAAAGAGAAGCACAAAATTAGGGTTGCAGGGATATATGCATACCAGATTCAAACCGATGCTTCGTTCTCCAACGTGCCCCATTTCGGGCATCGTAAGTGATAGCAATCTCCCTCGCCTCTTTGCTGTGCTCCAAGATCTCGTGCCCGTAGTCGACTTCAATTTCGTCCAGGTGCTTGCAGGCCGTGGTGACAAGAACTACCCCTTCGGCTTTGGAACTTGCCATCTCCTACAAATATACAATTGCAAGAAACTTCTCAGAACCCTGGAGCTCAAAAGTTCATGAAATTTTGCAGGGAAGTTAAAGTTATCCTCTAACTCAATTTGGTTGGAAGTTTAGGGTTTAGGATACAACAACTTCCGTGTTTGGTAAGTTTGCGATGCATGCTTGGAGGTAGTGTGGAGGTTTGAACAAAGAACATTCTATCTCGGTTCACTGAGAGTCAAACTCGTTTTGGCATGCCAAGAGGTACTGAAAATGAGTTTGGCCCTCAATGAACCGAATTAGGTTGCTCTTCATTCAAATTCAAAAACTACCTCTGTGCATGCACACAACTGGAAAGAAATTATTGAAATTTGATATCGTATACAAACCAACCAATAAAAAGTCATACAGGACCAACTCCCAACAAAAAGCCCCATTGAGTTAAAAGGATAACTCTTATTTTGCTGGGAGGTAGTGTGGAGGTTTGAACGTAAAACATTTTATATCGGTTCATTGAGGTGCTAAAAATGAGTTTGGCCCGCAGTGAACTGAAATAGGAGGCTCTTCATTCAAACTCAAACACTACCTTGAGCATGCACCACAAGGGAAAGAAATATTTGATATTGTATGCAAAACAAGCAATGGAAAATCGTAGGGGACCAGATCCTGACGAAAAGCCCCATTGAGTTAAAGGATGACTCTAATGAACTTGCACAATTTTTTGGTACAGGGTGTAAAGCTATGGTGGAGTGTTAGGATGAGAAAAAGTGAATCACCTGCACCGGGGTTGACGGTCCAACACAAGCACAACCTCCACTGCAACCTCCTTCCATTTTTACGACTCGGCTTCCCCTATCTCAGAGCAATGCCCTGCAACAAAAACAACAATGGTCAGAGCAATTTAAATGGGTACACAAAATGCATTAAATTCATCCAGGTGGGTTTTGGTTCATGTCATCTCTGTAAATGATCCGCCAATAATTGACAAGCGAAAGGGTGGCTTGAACCCAAGGCCTTAACCCGGACTCCATGGGAACTCCAAGGCTAAGCCACCTAAGGCCGGAATAGGACTCGGATGAGTGACATTCCTTGCACTTGATTTCCAATGCACCCTACCCAATCATAGTGGCCTTGCTCTTGAGGGAGAGAGGTGCCGGCCGGGTTGTCCGCGCCCGTTCAAGGTGTTCGCCTTCCAGAGGCAGTAGTCTTCAGAACCCCGTAAATATCGAAATGTCCGTTTCGGGATTACATATAGAGTTAGACCAACTCGAAAACGAAGCATCAACACCATAATATACACTGGTGGCAACTTGAGAGTCGTCTTTCTGACAAGCGATTTCTGTACTGGGGACCGAACTCATGGTCTCAGTTCATCAACACAGCAAGCCCATAAATCCGAAATTTGACACACAACAAGCACAAACCTACTAGTCCAGAACTTCAATATCAGAAATCTTGTTGTATGGTAAGTGCACATACACCATAACCCAATCCATCACTGACCTAATATCTTCACCAATCAATGAGACAAATAGGATTCTCATCACTGATTGTGCCCACATATTTAAAATTCAACACAACAAGGGCAAACCCATAAATTCAAAACTTCAGTATTATAAATCTTTGTTACATGGTAAGTGCACATACACCGTAACCCAATCCACCACTTTCCCAAATCTTTCACCATTGAAGAACTAGAAGCTGCCAACAAGCAACGTGCCATTACTCGCAGAAACTGCAAATTGAGAGGCATTGTAGGCCAATGATGATGCTCTCACTGAGAACTAAATTGCACTAAAGAATCTGACTACAAATAGTGCTTCGATCGGTCAACCCATTCAAGAGGCAAATGAATTCAAGTGTTGAGAGACTCTCTGTTTGCATGATCTACTACACTGCGTTGCAATTCAGGGTTTGAATTTTGCATTTGAATCAACTAAGAGTATGGCTTGTCAATACATTTAGGGAAAATTGCACGACACCAGATTTTAACCCCTCTGTGCCATCCATCTCTCCACTCAATTGGAAAGTTCGAATCCACTAACTTAACCCAAAATGAGGTGTAGCAGAAACGGAAAGGCCAAAAAGGAAAATGCCATTTACTTGAGCTCCCACCTGTAACACTGCAGATTCTTTGAGCTTGTAGTTTTTGCGAAGAGACAACAATTAATGAACCGATTTTGTTGATGATGAATCGATGATGATCTCCCTGGAAAGACAAAGATGCAATTTAGAATCTGGATTTAATGAACATCATCCTGCTTCCAAAAGACTGCACAATAATCTGAACCCAAAAGAGTATACAAGTATGGCTAGCTGATTGATACCCCTAAATCGATCTGCACCGATTGAGCTCACTTCCATGATCGATGCAAGGCATATTCTCATTGGATTCTCGCTTGCCAGTTGCAGGCACTATGATCCAAAAAATCAATAACTTGGGTCATCATCCAATTCATGAGTGCGGCCCCGTAAATTTTGTGGAGTTTGGTATAATTGGGGGAGGTAGGAGCATGTATAAATGGACACTTTGAACACTCAAGAAAAAGTTAAGTTTCTTGAAAATTCTCAAGCTATCGGTAGATCCATAGGGAGCTCGTGAACTTTGGACATCGTGTGATTCAGATATGATTTATGAAAGCAAACAGTTGCATATAAGAATGTACCTTTTCAAAAAGGAACATCGTCAACTGTAGGTAGGTTGGTGTGAATGAGAGATGCTTCATCTTTGATCAAAGTTTTGGATTCATTCATAAGTTACCCAAGAAGACAAATAAATATTCTCTTGACATTAAAGTTATCCTTAAAATCTCAGCCTTGGAGACCTGACTTTAGACCTGTACCTTGAGTTTAGGTGGATCAACGTAAACTTAAGGAGCTTGCCTGCCCCATTTTGCCGGAGCTTTAATTAGCCCGGTGCAACCTATCAGCGCAGCTGCCTGCCTACATTTGGCTCAGAAGGGGGTAGGGTGCCTCTAGAAACAAAGGAGTCAGGATCAAAAGCTCCCGAGGGTCCCAACTCAAGGTTCCCAAAGATTGACCCTGTCATTATTTTTAGTCTATTGACACAAGAAAACAAACCCTGTAAATATAGAATAGATCTCTCAACTCGGGACTGCAGCCTGACTTTCACCCAGCATCCTGAGACTTTAAGGATAACTTTATTAGATAAGAAATTGACATGATCTCAAACTTCACTCATTTGCGAGGTGAGAATTGAATATATATATATATATATATATATGTACTATGATATGTGCATTTAAGTTACCTTCACGAACATGTTGCCTCTTTACCAATGTAAATTATCTTGGGTCAAATTCATCTTACAAAGCCTTATGACTTTATTTATTCATTTAGATTGCAACCAAATATAGATTTACTATTATTATGGTAGTAAATACCATAGTACCTTTACCACTTTGGCTATTCATAGGCGACTACTTATTATAGTTCCTATTTTAGATTAAAGAATCCCGGATTTAAAGGAATAATCGCATTTTCCCATATTAATTTTTTAGATTTCAAAAAATAAATCTCCAAATAAATCGGTTTCATATAAGTACTGTAGTTAATTAGTGCATAAATGGTAAAGGTACTACGGTACTGAAAATAGTGTGGAATATCCCCAAATTAGTGTGGGCCAACCTAAGTGCACATAGTTGTTGGTTCTCCCAATTTGGATTGAATTGCCATAGTTATCTTTCACGGTATAGAGTATTTCATGAATCTCCTTGTTCAAAATAAAAGGAGTCTCCTACAATTAACAAAGTGAACATAGAGTTTTCTTAATGAACAAAATAAAACTAGGAAATCAACTAAGATGTGTGGATGTTATTTGGTTAGTTTTCCACGTTCTTCAACTTTTACATTCTAGGTTTATACAATGGAACTGGTGTTTCATTAGCAAATCTACAAATCAAAACATTAGCAAAACAACCAAAAAATGGACTAGAAATTGAACCTCCCTTTATTTATTTTGTGATTACCATAAGTGCATACTAGTTGATTCCTTAATTAAATACATAGGTCTGCTCGATTGTTTGTCATTGTTGTGCATGAGATGGTTAATAAAACATGAAGATGTAGTCCAATCTCGCTTAGAACATGTTTTCTTTATGATGCGTGATCTTTGATCCTCACGAAACCACACACACATCAAATTATAGGTGTCCAATTAAGAAAAGTAACTAAATAACATTGGTCCCACATAAACAGATAGATAGAAACTATGGACCTCTTTCAAGGCCGGCGTGAATAAAATGTTTGTTTGTAATTGGTCCCACGTACCTTAGTGCCCAATCTCAAAGGCAATCACGGCATGCATCCAAATAAACTCTTTCCACTTGTACAAAAAAACCATGTTCTTTGACATTAGGCTCGGGGGGGGGTAGTCATTGGTTGGAGTAGCAATATACGTGCGAACAAATGATAGGGTATTTTAAAAACATGGGGGCTAAAAATTATAAATGGACTTAAGAGTAATATAGGGTATCAAAAATGGCATTGGACATCTTTAAAGTACTATAGGGTATGGAATAATAGGTAATTTGGAATTATAAGTAATGCAAGCCATTTTTCTATTGACCCAAAGTAGAAATTGACATAATGATAGCATGTGAAAAAAAAAAGAGAATTGGAAGTAATGCCCCCCTATAAAATAGTGGTTGTTCGCACCTATATCCTTAACTTTTTAACACACTGCCCCCCCCCCGAGACATTAGGTACGTCCCGATGACATGGCGCTTGCATGGCATCACGGTCTCCAAAGTGCCATCCACCTACTTTAAGCTACACCTTCCAAGACCTTGGGGGTTCCGTAACAACAAGGACGTAAGACATGTGGTCATCCTTCTTAATCGGACTTCTATAGTTAATTGGTGCACCCTAACCTCCATAATGCCACCCCCATAATGTCACTCCCTCTCTTATATCCCAAAACCCTAGGGAACGGATGTGCTCAATTCAAAACTCCCTCCTTGTTGTCACATTTACCTCCCATATATCACATGTTTTGACATTAAAAGAATCCACCAAAGGATTCAAAAACGCACTCGTGTGAATCACGATGTCATCGTTGTCAGTATTGTAGTGTTGACTTTGTGTTATTCCATAATGTCACATGCTACATTGATTCTCTATTATCATGCATCCATGATAACACTGCAAACCTCCTTAATATCACATGCACTTCGGCTGCCACATGCATGATACTAGGAAGGTTAGAGTGTACTTGCACAACACTAAAATATAGCATTAAACCCATATGAAAGATGATTCTTATTTGACTATTTCACGAGTTCACATGACCAATGTGAAAGCTACAACTTGTGTTGACTATACATAAAAATAGATATAATCATCGGTTGCATGAGGAAACAATCATGAATGAAAGAGCCTCGAACTGACATTTCAGTATATTCGGACAAACCACTTGTCCGATATATAATAAGGGATGTGCACTCGTGGGGGCAAAACATCAAACAACAACACAACAACCACAACTTTAAATGCTTGCATTCCATATTTGCCAACCACCAGATTTGTGTAGTTTTGCGATCTAGTGTACATCATAATGGCAGCTAGAATTATCCAAAATTCATGCATAAATCCAAATATACTGAAATCCTAACTCTCAACGCATGTATGCTATTGCCATATTATGTCGGTGGAGGTTATGACATGAACTACACTAATAGTAAAAAAAATATAGGAGTGAGTAACTCCAAATAGTAACTAACACTAAATGCAAAAAACAGTGTACCACAAGAAAATTAACTCCATTTTACATCTTCAAAAACTTTAGATATGTTGAAGATCAATTATTCAATATTTTGTGTTTATTTTTAAAGAAAAAAACACAAAAAACTACAATGCATATTCTCGTCAAACTCATGTTATGCTCACAATGTATTAAAGGCATAAAATGATCAAATATTGGAAATAACATGATAATTTCCCAATTAATATCATGATGATTTTATATTATCATCCCATAATATGATGCCTCGTCGTTGGACCATTATTCATCCAGATTATTAGTACATGAAATTTAATACATTAATTATCACATAATCACACTTGCACACACGTACTCGGTGTTCTTTGAACGTGGTAATTTCCACACCTAGAAGTTTCTAGTGCATCCTTTATTCCAGGACCCAAGTTTCACATCCATGAACCAGGAAAGGTTCTCGTGGCATATTATTATTACTCGTGAGGAGTCAGGAAAGATCATCCGTTACCCATCTTCATCCATCTCTTCTACAGTAAATTGTGCCCCAAGCCAGCTCTATTGTATTAGCCGTAGCCGTTAGTAGTACCCTTGCTGACTCGCGGGTTTCCTTCTCCCTTCCCCACAAGATCATCATTAGCGTGGATGGAAAAATGATAAGGAGAGAGAGAGGGAATTATCATATACGAGCGTACCTCTCATCCATCCAACATAAAAACTTATCCCTTCTAGGTTTGTTGCTGATTCATCTCAAATGACCTCAAGTTCAAGACTAATTCGGAGTTTCTAAAGGCTAATTTTGGCATCAAATTAACTAAACAAAGTAACCTCTGGGTTGGATATCATTTCAAGGTTTTTATGTCGGATGAATGAAAAGCACACACTTGTATACAATTATCCCTCTCTCCCTATTGACATGGATGTAGTAGTGTCCACTGGAGATTTTTGGGCATAACCAATTGAGATCCTAGTGTTTCCAAGTCCAACTGGTTACATGTTGACATCTTCCGGTTTTTCCTTATTGATTTGAGGCATGTTATTTGAATCCGTGTGGAATGATCGGTAATTTACGTAAGGTCTTGAACTTCAACCGGTTCATGTGTAACTAGTGGGCCGATTCTCCCCGTTCATTGAGATGTAGTAAGCATGGCAACTTTTGGAAGGCACCGGATCGGATCGAACGTGTGGAGGCTTATCACTCAATTTAGTGTCACACTTAGCCACATGTGGGTTTTGCTTGAATTGGGCATTCCACATGTTATACCAAAGGCTAGGCGACGAGATGTGGAATCCAATTCAATTTTATCATGAGGAAACTCCGGTGAAACATGTGACCACTTTTCCCTAGTAAGGTATGCAAGGTGTGTCATTAGGGTTCCTTTTCTTAATTGGAGACACTCTATGTATTTAAGTGGTGTGTGGTTAGGTGAGGATATAAGGGGGGGAGGGTAATGACAATACACGAAATATTGTAATTAGTGTCATCAATTAACATGGTATTTGTGAAAACGTCACATGCCATTTTTTTGAATACAAAGAAGGTTGGTTTGAATTGGTCTTTGGAGGCAACTTTTGCCAGCTACACAAGTTTTTGTGAACTATAGGTTTCTTCAATGTTCAAATGCACCCCACAAGGCTAGAAATTGAGTTAGCCTTGGAAAAAAACAGTCACATGTGAATGTGATGATTTCACGAATACTATGTTAATTCTATCTGTCTTGCTCAATATTGATTGCAAGCCAGTAATGTAGTGTCACTAACACCAAATGTAAACCTAACGTTTCAAATTGTCACCCCTTGTAAAAACAAATTGGGCATTCTAGATTCACAAAGTTGTAAATATTGTCACTTACTAAGTGATTTTTCATCCAAATTTCAATCACCCGTGACAATGTTTTTCTCGAGATAAATGTTAGGATGCACAATACACCAAACTAAAAGTGGACAAACTATTGTAGCTCTCTAGCAACTTGGGCTACAAATAATTAATTTTAAAGGTTCCTAAATTTTTGGGAAATTAATTTCGTTGAATGTCCCCAAAAAAGGAAATAACACTCAAAGAGTGCCTAAAATCACAATAATGTAAGCATAGTCTCTCACAAAGACCACTCCGTATAACTCTCACACAAAGCAAAAATTGTTGCCAAGCAAAACATTGACATACATGTAAAAGACAAAACTTTAGGGTAAGGAATGTTGGTTAAGGGAAGTGTTTAGGTTAATCGTAGCCGCCATAGATGAAATTAGGAAAACCATTCATGAATTATAGAAATGACTTGGATGAATGTCCAACTTATTTTATATTATTTTAATATGACCAATTTTAGAAGATTGTTTTTTATGGGCTGCCTGACTTACTTTCACACTTTAATTAATTATTAGGCAGAAAGGTGCCCAAGTTGTCAGAGAGCTACTGTAAAAGCAAGTTGGGATGACAATACTTGTAAACTTATTCACAAGAAGTCAATTAGGATGATACCACATTTGGATTTATGCAAGAATTTTGGACAATTCCAACTGCCAATATGACGTACATTAGATCACCAAACTACACAAATATGGTGGTTGGTAAACATGGAATACAAACATTTGAAGTCGTGGTTGTTGTATTTTGATAAATTTTGTCCCCGCAAGTGCACATCCCTTATTATAATTGGACAAGTGATTTGTCCAAATATACGTAACTAGTAGTTAAGTGTCGTTAGAAAAGTTACCATATGACACTAAATATAACATTTAATGTAGTTTTGAAAGAGATTAGATTACATGTTGATATCATATTAACACTCAGCCATATTTGATGGACACTCGGGAGGACTTGTGATTTGCAATTGCTAACCGCACAAGACAAATCTCTAGCTCATCCAACGCCCATGTGTGCATGTAGAGTTGAAAGTGCCCACAAAGGGGCCACGTACATCAATAAGCTACTTACTCGGCTTTGGGGAAAGAGGTGAGCTCCTTCTAGAAGAGTACACCACAAGAAGACTAGTCTTTTGGGGCACTTTGCTTGTGCAATTGAATTAGAAGTATGCATCCTAGGAAGAGCATAGAGCCTTCCAAGAAGCATAGAATGCAAACTTTTCATTCTATTCTTGCTTGACTTTTATAGGTGTGTGGTGCTATTGTGGACACTTCCAACTCCACATACATGGCTGCCATATTGGATAGGGAATTGTTTCATTTGGACAGAAATTGCAAGTCAAAAGATTCTCATTTTTATATTTAAAATCATGGTCGAGATGTCAAATTTGTAAGGAGTGAGTCAAAAGTCAAGATGTTTCTTGCTTCTTCGAGTGTTCATCGTAGGCCCTATCAATTGTGTTCATACTCCAATCTCATTGTAGTGTTAACGTGGATGCATGATAATAGAGAATTAGTGTAGCGTGTGACATTATGGGATAACACAAAGCCAATTATGCAATAATGAAAACGTGATGTGTGCGAGCATGTGGTTTGAATTCTTTGATGGATTATTTTAATGTAAAAAACTATGATACATGGGAGGGTAATGTGACAATGAGGAAGGAGATTTAAATTGAGCTCATCCATCCCCTAGGGTTTCAGGATATAACAGAGGGACTGACATTACGGAGGTTAGGGTGTATCACCGTAGTTGTCAGTGGCCATGTCTATAAAATAACAATTAAATGTATTTCTTAACACCATTCAGGCACGGATATTTCATTATCCATATTTTTGGAACAACTTGGATTTATGTACCATACAATGACCTCAATATCAAAATTTCATCCTCACTTCATTCCAATAACATATTGGTCTAGTGGAATCAAACCATATTACACATGTTGGTAATGACCCAAGTATTGAGTCCTCAAATGACCCAATATGATAGGCATTGTTTCTTCATTTCCCCTCAAGTTGCGTTGGTTCTCATGAGGTGGTTGTTGTTAGTTCCTCTCTGCAATTGATTTATCAATTTGTAAAAAAAAAAAAAAAAAAAAAAAAAAACACACACACAAATGACCCAATAATAGTGTTGAAAATGCCCAAAGTGTCATGAACATCGGTACTTCCTGGAAGACTAAGTCTCAATATTAAATGTTAAGTGTTAAATCTTAGAGTGTTAAGAAGATATGCTCGCATTGACACTCCTTCTTCGCTACCTATTTTTCCCTCCATGTGTTTTCATTGAAAAAATTCTTCATACACAAATTCTTATACATGGCTCATCGTAGTATAAGAATATTGATAGCTAACTTGCTATCACTTTTTGCATGATGTTATAATTCTTGATACCAATCAAATATGTTCTCACATCCAAGTGACCACGTAACTTACTTTATCCACATACAATATGGTTCATGTACAAACTCAAAATGCGATCGAAGTAAGTTACTTAGAAGGTAGATGGGTCTTGAGTGGGCTCGTTTTCTTAATCGGACCCCTATATTTGATTGGTATGTGGTTCGGTGAGGATCAAAGACTAAACATCATAATGATGCATGTTTAAAAGAGATTGAATTGTGTCTTCAAATATTAATAATTACTTTATAGTCTACACTCAAACAGTGAACATATTTGGGAAGACCTATACATCTAACTATGAAATCAACAAACATGCACTTCCGATAACCATAACCCAATAAGGGGAGATGCGATTTTCAGTTTGGTCATTTGGAGATGTATTATCGTAGATTTGCTAATGCAACAAAAATTTTGTTGTGTAAAATCTAATCCATAGAAGCTGGAGAACATGGAAAACGAACCAAACATACCTCACAAGTTATCCCTCCCAAGGAATTTGGTATACATGACTCTTTGTACTTGTGGAAATGTGGATGGATGATGTGTGAGGCCATCCATCATCCATTCATCCCACCATTCATCCACCAACCAAGTTGACCTTCACAACCGGTGGGACCCTACTTAACTCTCAAGGATTTTAAAATTATCCACCGTTTGGTAGGGCTCCTTTCTAATTTCATTGACATCAATGTTCATCCCATTGCCTTGTTTGTTTCTTTACTTTTGTTTGTTTTTGTTTTTGAGTGGTATGTGGTTTGGTGTGGTTCCAAGACCGGATACCAAGAAGACATGTGTTCGAAAGAGATTGGACTATGTGCTTAGAATATAAGAATCAACATACGTTCAATAATCAACATTGGTATTATTATTTGGGGGGGGGTGAAGGGGGCTATACGAGAGGTTGGTCACACCGGCCAATTCTGACACCATCCATCGACATCTCCAGCTGTAATAGTGTGAAAAGTGGTGGGCCAACATCTATTTCTCAACATAATCCCCATCAATTTCACAGTTGGAACCAAATGGAAAGTTTGGTGTGATCGGGGCATGACCATTTAATGAGCACAAGAGTCAATTAAGTCATATGAATAAGATCATTATTCATACGAGCTCCAAAAATAATGAGGAAAGTGGCTACGACCTCGATTTGGATTTGCTTACAATTTTGTACTACACCCTAACCTCCCATAATGTCACCCTTTATAATGTCACTCCCTCTCTTATATCCCAAAACCCTATGGAACATATGTGCTCAGTTTAAATCTCCCTCCTTGTTATCACATTTCCCTCTCATACATCATAGGTTTTGATATTAAAATAATCCACGAAAGAATTCAAACCGCACGCTTACACGCATCACATTGTCATTATTGCAATGTTGACTTCGTATCATTCCATAATGTCAAACACTACACTAATTCCCTATTATCATGCATCCATGTTAAGACTACAAACCTCCTTAATATCACATGCACTTTGGTTGCTGCATGCATGATATTAGGGAGGTTAGAGTGTAGTTACTCGCATGTTTCATATCCTAGGAGAAGTGGGCTAGTGGGAAATAGTAACCATTTAAGACCCATCTACCTTAGATCAACTCCCTTCTATTAGAGAGAGAGAGAGAGAGAGAGAGAGAGAGAGAGAGAGCCGACAAGCCAGTGCCAAAGCACAGGAGGCAGTTGACCACCTGGCAAGTTTTTGTCAAGTAGAGAGGAGATTTCACAGCTGGGAATCGAACCGCCAACCTCTTCCAATCAACTCCCTTCTAGATGGATGAGAATTTAAGTATACTCCTTTATTTGTCCTTACAGGTCAACCGCAACATAAGGGAGACCAATCGAAAACACGATAAAATTGAGCCCCCCATACTTAGTAGGTACTAGCGTAGGCCTGGGCCAGTTTCTGACACAGAAGACAGGAGCGCCACGTGTAGGCTACTCATGCCCCGTCAGCATCTCCCAGTACCGGCTGAGAGCGGTGGAGAAACCGAAAATAACCAGTCACCGCGCATCCAGCGGCTCGGGTGCCGACCGGCTACACGCTCGGTGCAGGGTCGGTTCGGCCCGAACCTAAGTGGGATCGGGCCGAGCGTACTCAGCAGCGCGGCTTTAGCGGTCGTCGCGTGTGAAGTGAAGTTCGCTTGCATTTCGACTTGCAACGTCGCACATGCATGAATCTTTCTCTCTCAGCGGCCGATCACATGCTTATAAGAATTCCTCCTTCCATTTCAATCTGCAAGAATTCTTTCTATCTACGTTACCGCATCGAAATCAACTCAGAAACGATCAAGTTCGTCCCGAAGTGCGACTGCTCTCGAGCATTCTCGAAGCCGGTCGACGACGACGACGAAGAAGAAGGTGCAGTGCGCTCTTCGTTGCAGCGCGCGATTGAAAGTGATTCCATTGCTTTTTGTGTGGATCGTGTGACCGGTGTGTTGTTTTTTGCTTTGGTTTTGTTTTTGGCGGAGGTTTGGTGTGGGTTTTGTTGAGCTGGGTTGGACGGGAAATGGGGAAGTGCGAATTTTGAGAGGGGAGGTGATCGGTTGTTGAAAGCATGTATGTACTCGCTAGCTTGTCTCCGCTTCAACCCTGGAGGGCTTACCGTAGAGTGATGTCTGGTTCAACACTTTGAGTGCTGAAAGGCAATTTTCACGTAGGATTCTTATAGGTCTTGACCAATTTGAGTACGAAACATGTCAAAATGCTCCCCGAAATTTGATCATTTTGTGTCGATTCAGACGTCACCCTGTGACGGTTAGTATGGAATTTTGGATTTTTTTGTTGGGTTTTGAGTGGGAATCGGGGCAGATCGCTTACCGGAAGTGCTCTGTAGCTCGATTGAAGCGGACTTGTATTTTTCTCAATATCAGCTCATGATCGGCTCGTGGGCTCTGTTGCTTTTGTTTTAAGCTACGACCCGTGTGTTGCACACAGTCTTCCAAGAAAGGGTTTAAGACCCACAAATTTTCATCCACAATTTTCTCTCTCGTACAGTAGTTGCACTGACCCATAACCCACCATTTCCTTAGATTTGATTCAAATAGCTGCTTGTGTTTTCATCACTGGAAGTTTCGCGGTTGGCTTCGAGGTTTATTTGTTTATGTGTTTATATGGATGTCGGGCGTCTCTTGAAGACATGCAAAGTATGATGCAGATTTTTGGCCTTGTTATCTGTTTGTGTAGTTTACGAAGTTGCTTCTGATTTCGGTGGATTTACGGGATTAGGGGCATGAAGTTGTTGTTCTTTTCTTATGTCATCGAGAAATAATCTTTGCATTTCGGATGTAGATTTGTTTTTGTGTTGTATAACCTCCTTGTGCGGAAAGAGTTGGTGGTTTATATCTGTTTTGATTTTTAGCTCTGCTTTACGGTGGGAGATACTTCTCCGATTGCAGTGACTTGATGGGTTAGCACTGTTTTTTAACTGCCCGTGGGTTGTTATTTTGCAGATTTGAGATAAACTAAGACTTCACTTTCTCCAACCATGGGTGAGGCTCTTTATTTCGTACAATTTCGTTGTCCATTTGAACTTTTATTTAGCTACCATGGAATTTGTCGCTCTGTACAGAGTCCTCAATGCAATTCTGTAGTCTGTAATCCCCATCTGTAGGGGTTGTTGCCACCTGGCACTTTGCTCACGAGATTTGTTTGTGTTGCTTCCTGGCAGTGGGAGCTGAAGGCAAGACCAAAATTAAGATTGGCATCAACGGTATGGCTCTGGTCCATTTCATTTTTAACTATACCAATATTTCTTTTTGTAAGAGCTGTTGTACTAAAGTTGTGGAGAAAGATTGAGGATGTCTTTGCTAATTTATCACTGGATGTTGTGTTCTAATTCTTTCAGGGTTCGGTCGCATTGGCCGACTTGTTGCTAGAGTTGCCCTTGCACGGGATGATATCGAATTGGTGGCCATCAATGACCCCTTCATCACCCCGGAGTACATGGTTAGCCATTTCCTTGTATCTTGAATACTTAATTCGTGATTTTATTGATATGGCATATTTTCAAAAGGACTCAAAAATACTTACAAGTTCAACACAATGATTTTGAACTGGGCAGTTTTATGTTAGCAGCGATGTCTCGGTTAGTCTAACATCTAGTCAAGTGTTGTGTAACATTTCCAAGTGCTTATTATCCCGGGACATCATTTTTGCAGGCCTATATGTTTAAGTATGACAGTACCCATGGGCAGTGGAAGAAGTCTGATGTAACTCTGCATTCAGAGGGTCATTTGACATTTGGTGGCAGCCCCGTAGCTGTTTTTGGATGCAGGTACCCTCTTTGATTTCTTGCACTTCTATTATCGACAATTCAGTAGTCGCATCTGTCTCTATATTCAAGCGTTTTCATATTTTTGCGGACTTCTGTATACATTAGGTTATTTCTTGACAATAGGGCATTTCAACATATAAGAATATATTTAGCTGTCAGAAGTGGTACATGCTACTAGGTATTCAAAGCTACAAATATAACACTAAATTTATGCAGTTACAGCATTGTGAACAGTTTGGTTCATCTTATATGGTGTTTACTGCATTGCCTCAACATGTAGCCATTGGGTACTTGCCAAGTTCACGATTGTTTCTTAGAGACCAGTGAACATTTAAATATTAAAAATGCAGCTGAAGAGTTGGCTTTCTTAAAAAATTGTGATTTTATTGTGCAATTCAGGGACCCTGCTGAGATCCCCTGGGGTAAACACGGAGCAGAGTTTGTTGTGGAGTCTACCGGTGTCTTTACTGACAAGGAGAAGGCTTCTGCACATATTAAGGTAATCAAAGATTCACTTCTTGTGTTGTGGAGCTTGAAGTGATGTTTTAGCACTTAGTTTTTGCAGCTTCTTGTTTGTTTCTAATAATGATATCTGATGATAATGAGTTGTGTTGTGGTGCTGAATGCAGGGTGGAGCAAAGAAGGTGGTCATTTCTGCTCCAAGCAAGGATGCACCTATGTTTGTTGTTGGTGTCAATGAGGACAAATACACGTCGGACGTCAACATTGTATCCAATGCCAGTTGCACCACAAACTGTCTTGCACCTCTTGCAAAGGTGCGCCCTCCCTCTACCTAATGCACAACTAAAGTAGATGGGTCTTAATTGGTTACTTATTCCGATTAGCCTACCATTCCTAGGATATGAAACATGCAATTAGTAGGAGATGATTAGCAAATCCAAATAGAGGCTGTAGCCGTTGTCCTCATAATTTCGGAGCTCATATGAATATTATTAGAGTGAAGATTCTCATGCTCATTAAGTGGTCATATAGGTCCTCAATTATAATGACTGTTGAGCCTAGAACGGTTATTATCTTTTGTGCATTTAGTTCAGTCTTCTTAAACACATTTCTTTTTGGTATCTGTTCTTGGAGTCGCACCTAAGCACATAGGTGTCCGATCAAGATAAGCAACCGAATTAGGCACGTCTACCCTAGTGAACTGCTGCAATTGTGATGGAATATTGTATTAGTGCTAACCCTTAGACCTTAGGAGGAGAATCTCAGGAATGCAATGAATTGGTGATGGAATTTACACCTCTACACGAAGTATTACTTTTCAAGAATTTTTATATTAATGTGGTGATTTTATTTAATTGGAGAGTGACAGTACATTGTGGGTCTTATCTGTTGATCTGTGTGTCTCCAGGTGATCAATGACAGATTCGGAATCCTGGAAGGTCTCATGACTACAGTGCATGCCACAACAGGTGCTCAAAAGCACATGAGGCCATAAATTAATTTTGGATTTTCACTAATCTTGTCTCATCGATAAACCACAAAAGCTGAGTGGAGAGTGGAGTAAGGATTTTTTTATTGTGACTTTCAGTGATCAATTTTTTTGGAATATGTAGCTTGAGTCCTGGCATCGTGAATGTGATTCATTGATGTTGATAAACTCTGTTGATCTTGCAGCTACACAGAAGACTGTTGATGGGCCATCCAACAAGGATTGGCGAGGTGGCCGCAGTGCCAGTACTAACATCATCCCCAGTTCCACTGGAGCTGCTAAGGTAGATGCTTGATTCTCTCTCTTCAAAGTGAACGTGTGGTGTTTTTACTTCTTTAAGTAAATAATTGCAATACAAGACTTCACTTACCTCTGCACAAATTGGATGTAATACTATCTGCATAGGGGAGACTCAATCAACATAATACTAAGATTTTTTTGTTCTTTTGTTTTTGCAGGCTGTGGGAAAAGTGTTGCCAGAGTTGAACGGAAAGCTTACAGGGATGGCATTCCGTGTCCCAACCACGGATGTTTCAGTGGTGGATTTGACTGTCAAACTTGTGAAGCCTGCCTCGTATGAGGCCATCAAGGCTGCTATCAAGTAAGTTCGTCGTAGAATGGTTGATTCAGGTTTTGTGTAGAATGGTTGATTCAGGTTTCACTTGCTGCTTCTGTTTATAGTTTGAGTTTGACTCAGAATATGTTTTTGGCAATGTTTGCGAGTTCTGATTGAAATGGTGGTGCAGGGAGGAGTCAGAGGGAAAGTTGAAGGGGATCTTGGGTTACACTGAGGATGATGTTGTCTCAACCGACTTTATCACCGATAGCAGGTCAAGCATCTTCGATGCCAAGGCAGGAATTGCCCTTTCTGATACTTTTGTGAAGCTTGTTGCGTGGTATGACAATGAATGGGGATACAGGTACATCTTTCTCATTGACTTGTGTATTGATTGAATGCATCTGTTCCAGTATTTATGAATCATTGTGTCTTGTAGCAAAATTGTCTTAAAATAATAGCTAGAAATAAACTTCAAGTTCATATCAGATTTGGACTTGGTATCACCTTTTTTAATGGTAAATTCGAGGATAATCTGTTTTGAATATTATTTGGGTTTATATGCCACACAGCAACCTTCATACCTAAGTACAATCACCCTAGTATCTATATGGTACCAGGATGGTATTGACCCAAATAAGGACATATGTATACATCTTGTGATACCTACTAAGAAATAATATTGGATTGGTAGAGCAATTTTGATATTGGTCGGGTAGGTTTTTTGATACCATTACTGATGGCGTATTGGTACCATGCATTCACCTACATAGCATCTAACATTGGTTCATACAACTATGATGTTTAATTTATGACTCTTGATTCCTATTCTGAAGTGTGGAAATGTGGATTGATGCAGCTGCCGTGTTGTTGACTTGATTGTGCACATGGCAAAAGTGGACAACTCTCAGTAGAGCACAAATGTGTCACCATTCAACACTCAATTGTGTTGTCATCTTCAGCTACAATTGCTGTTAATGAGCGGATTGGTCATTCCCATCTTAAAGCTCATGGAAGTCTTTTGAACTGCTGTCGCATGCTCTGTAGATATGCGAACATTGATCGGTAAATTTTGTGAAGGAGACCAGCTGTTGAATATTATAGAGCTTATAACTCCGAACGAGCAAGAACCTCTCCCATTGCCTCACGGCTTTGTAAATTCAAGTTCTGGCTTGGATTTCGAGTCGGACTCAAAAGAAATTGTGACTTGGGACTTGTACTTACTGGCAGTTTGTTACCAGCATCCCATATAGCAAGTCTCTCTTGTGATGGTGAACATTATTTGTGTACACTGTATGTTAGATAAGTGTATTTGAGATGGAAGGTTATGATGAAAGGTTGCAACTTGTAAGTTCAGCATGTTCTTCGAAAACATTGCGTGTAGGTTAAGGTTAGATGTGCCTAATTCGGATACTTTTCTCTCTGCATCCACTTTTAGTAAGATATGAAACATGCACATAGTGCGAGATGATTAACGAATCCGAATCATGCCCATAGCTAATTGCCTCATAATTCTTGGAGATCGTGAATGTTTTATTCGTTGTGGAAGTAAAGATTCTCGTGCTCGTTAAGTGGCCAATAGGGTCCCCCAATTATGTTGATTCTTGAGCCTGGAATAATCTGCATATTTTGAGCACTTTCTAGGCAGATTATTCACACCTATCCAATCACTTTCAAACACATGTCTATAGGTGTGCATTCTTGGACCCACATCTAACCTCATACCACTCTAATCTAGGTGTTCAGGTTAATGGACACGTCTACCTTATATGTGATGAAACATCCTCCCCAACCTCCAACCCATTTGATGTGATCTCTATCGGGAAAGAAATGCAAGGCAAACATTTGAAAATGCTTACATGAACCCTATGGTTTCCAAATTGGGAACAAATTGTGAATAAATACATATGAACTTCACAGTGAGCATACACATTGCAAAGAATCCTCAGGCATTCAAGTTCAAGGATTATTGATGTTTTGCAATAAGTATTTATTTGTTTCAAGGACAACTTAAAGTCGCAACCAACTTATTATGAGAACATAGTCCTTTAATAAGCAATAACAATGATATATCTTTATAGCTATTGGTAATCCAAGCGTTGGTCCAGGTAAAAGTATGAACAATGATACATAACATTACATAGCTTCTTGGCTGCGTTCCGTGGGACCAGGTATCACATATCACATAAGCATAATATTCCTTTAATTTTGAATTCCTTGTTTATGGGGAGAGTCATGCTATGTCTGAACTTTTCGATAAGCATGGGTAAATTGTTACGAGTTTTTTAATCGCAAGCTCTTTCTTTGGAAAGAGATCATCATGTAGTTGCATAGTAATGTTATGTAGGATTGAACTCAAGCTTTCTATAAATTTGCAAGAATGTGACATGGTTTTCAGAACCACTTTCTTTAGGAATTGTCCATTAGCATAATATCAACATGATAATTTGCTTTCTCTAAGTTAAGAGGGATGGCAAGTTTGAAACCAACCTCCAAACTAAAAAATTGATCCAAAGTAGAGACTACAACAACACAACATCTCAGTGTATGAAGATTTTGGCATTGATAGTGTATTGCACCGTGTGTAGTAATTAGTGTCACTTGCTATATGGAATTACACAATGCTATAACTTCTTATCATAGATTTCACTTTTGGTCAACAAAGATTAAATAGGTTGTATGGGCATTATTCAACATAAATGACTTCACTTGGTAAAAAAGTCTTACATTCTTAGCAAATAGTTATGGCATTGTGCAACTCCAAGTAGTAGGTGACACTAAATACCACGAACAATGTACATTGTATATGGTATATAGTATCATGTGCATTATTTGTGAAGGGCTTAAAATAGATGCCTAGAGGTCTCAAAATGTCATGTCCACTAATTGTCAATATGACACTACACTCTAACCTCCCTAATATCATGCTTGTGGCAACCAAAGTGCACGGGATATCAAGGAGGTATGTAGTGTTAACATGGATGCGTGATAATAGAGAATTAGTGTAGCATGTGACATTATGGAATAACACAAAGTCAATATCACAATAATGACAACATGATGCATGCGAGCATGTCATTTGAATTATTTGGTGGATTATTTTAATATCAAAATCCATGATATATAGGAGGGAAATGTTACAACAAGGGGGAGATTTAAATTGAGCACATCGATTCCCTAGGATTTCGGGATGCAAGAGAGAGTGACATTATGGAGGGTGACATCACAAAATTAGGGTGTATTCGTCATCATAAGTATTTTTTCTAAGTGATAAATTAAATTACATTGTGACATTTAGCAGAGCATATTGGGATATTTGAAATGATAGTTTTGCGTTTTAATATGCAAGCGGAAACTATTATTGAGCATGCTAGTGGCAAGTGACAAGTGTTTACATTTTAGCATGCAAGAGAAAAACATTCTTGAACATACTCATGCCAAGTGTCATTTGTGTCTCTGATGGTGTATGACTCTTTCAAACATTCTTAAACTCCTAGTTCCAGTTCAACATCATCCTGACCAAAGAAATCCACAACAACATGAGTGGAGTGGGTATTCAAATCAATGTACTGTAACAGTTTGGACACTTATTCATCAAAGAATAATCACAAAGCCAAAATTATGAAAACTTGCAAAATGTCGGATCCATGAGGATTCAGAAGTCTTGGAGAATTAAAATTTAAAACCTTTGATGTAAGAGCAACAAACTACATGCAAGTAACGGTCGTGTTGTCTATGTCTGCTTTACAGAGCATTGCTTGTTTTCAATTCATTTTTGAACTCGTGATGAAATTCTTGGAATCTTCAATCGAGCCAAGTTATGAAATTCTTTCACCCAAATACACAAATATTTCGTCATCACTCCATTGCACTCGGACGGGCATTCAAAAGCACATCAATTCTGGAAGGTGACTTCTCTCCGTTGGGGGAAATCGTTCATAATTTCATTCATAACTTCATGTAATGTTCCACACATGAAGATGCTAATTTCAACTATTTACAAGAATCTAATATATAGCCTAAGTTTATTCTGATTCAACCAAATTCCTTGTACATCTCAAGTTGTATTTGGTGTTCCGGCTTTGATGTTCGATCGGCAAGACTCTTTGCGTCGCACCATCAAATTTCAAGTGTGCACAGCAATCTTGGCATTGATATTCTAGCAGCCCAGAGTCTTTGAGCGTCTTGCAGAACTCTGTGTTTGGCGACTTACACCAGTTGCATAGTTTCAGAGTTTCGACAAACTCAGACGGCTCCTCTTCGTCTTCGTCTGAATCCGAATCCGAGTCTTGGTTTCTCTCCACATTCATGTGGCGCAGTATGTCCATTCTGGCCATCTCGTCCAACCGAGCCATCTCATCTTCATCGATCTCCGAGTCTTCATCACTGGGGTCATCAAGCTCGTCTTCTTCTCTCCGTTTTCGAGATGATAATTTCACTTTCTTGTTGCAGTTCCCCAACACCTTGGGTCGTGCAGTAGTTGTTACCTCGACGGTTCCACATTGTTCTCCCAAATCCATGGTCCCGTCGCCAAATTTCCTCTTTAAACTTAAGAGCTGTTCAGCACATAAACCGGCAACTCCTTGCATTATGGTGTTGTCCTGATCAAAGTTCCTCTTGGAGCTTAAGCGTCCGCCATGTGTGAAAGTCGTGTTGCAACTTCCACATTTGTAGCGCGGTTGTGTCAGCTTGCCATTATTGAAGAACAAGAACTTGGAAGTCCCCACTTCCCCGCACCTCGGGTTCAGACATGATACGGTCGCGTTATTTGGGAGTTCCGGGACCGTTGCATCATCATTGTTGTTGCTACTACCACTTCTTTTTGTTGCAATCTTGGAGTAGCCTTGAGGGTGCTTCTTCCTGCGGGAATTGGGATTGTGGGTGAAAAGTTTGTTACACCCCAAACACTTGTATCTCGGTTGCTCCATGTTTTTATTATTGAGGAACTTGAACTCCGCATCGGTGGAGCTGCAAAACGGGCACGTCTTGGTGATGCCCACATACATTGCAGGCTCCATGGCTGTTTTCGGCCTCCCCATTTTAGCCGCCTTCTTCTCCATCACACCAATGATGTGATCGCAATACTCAACAAAACGATGATCAGCTTATGAAGCTGAAGGATCGAATCAATGAACGGGGGAGAACCCGACAGCTAGTCACAGATGAACCGGTTTCGTTTGAGAAATAACCGGTTGAAATCAAGACTCCAGGAAAATTTCCGATCGATGGAGAGGAACTTTACAGAATTTTACAGAGTCTTTTTTTTTTTTAAAACCAACTCAGTTTCAAACCAAGCACGTGTGGCTTTTTTCTTATTGTAATTTGTTTTGCATACCGATCTCTAGGGTTTTTAGCCTCTTCAATTCAATGAAGAAACACCGAAAAATGTCAACATTTAACCAGTATATATTGGAAACAATAGGATGTCGACCGATTATGCCCAGAAATCTCCCCGGACACTGGATCGAATACTTCTGTAAGAAAATGGCTATTGAATATTGCGCTTTCAATCAATGGCTCTTCTCAGGTTCTCTCCGTTGAATTTGAGAGAGACAGACAGACAGAGAGCGAGAGAGGTGAATGATTATCTCTTCCTCCCCGCGAGCTTATATATACGTAAACCCAAGTATATAGCTCAAAAGTAAAAGGAGAACTGCGAATGTATGGCGAAAAGTAAAAGAAGAACTGCGAATGTATGGCGAAAAGTAAAAGGAGAACTGCGAATGTTGCCCAAGCCAACAATCTGGAGAATTTTGGAGATTCTGAACCGCAGCACGTGAGTAGTATCTACTCATCTGCAACATAATACATGGAGATAAATCAGCGTAATCTGGTAGATATTGTCAAGGACGTCGAGATGTAAACCCTAATTAGCTCCAAAAGTAAAAGTAGTTGCAGCCTTGTAGCCCAATCCACATAATGTTGAGATTTTTGAAGATTCCTATGAGAAATCTACTCTTGGTAGAAGATTTAGTAAAGGTACCCCCGATCAGTAGTAATTCTGTAAGAGAGCCACGCTGGCCACAATCATTGGAGTGATGAAGCCCCATATGGATGATAATACGTGTTTACATCCAGAAACATTCACTTCCATCCACGTTGCCGATTTCATCCATTTCCTGCGATTTCCTGCGATTTTTGTTTCTGTCGATATGGCAACAATAATTGGAGTGATGAAGCCACATATGGATGATATGGGAAATTTTCATCCAGCATTGTCACTTACATCCAAATTGTATGTTTATGTGGGAAGTTTAAGGCGATTTCATCCATGAAAATTTGACGGAATATGTTATAGTATATTTAAATTTTGCAATCTGGCCTTTTTTCACCTCAAAACAATAGGGCTCGTTCTGACACATCCTAAACTTAATCAAATTTTAAGTTTGAAAGGAGTTTAAACCATAAGGTAGATGGTGCTAAAACCGACGCTTTTAGCTCGTAATGTCCTCATTAAAAACAAATCGGAAGGGTGAATGGAGATGCCAATGAAATCACTTATGTTGAAAAATGTTTGTGGTATTAGGTGGCTTATGTATCTACTTGTGATCTAAAACTATATCAATTTTCTAAATAAGTGTTTTAAACAAATCTAGAAAAATGGGTGCCAAAGAACATTGGGCAACCAATGAACATCTTTCACTACACCATTTATGGTATTTAGTGTCACTCATTATTCAAAGTTACACAAAGCTATAACTATTTATTGAGAATGTAGTATTTTATCAAGCAAAGTCAATTATGATCTATGATATATGAACAACCTATACAACCTTTGAAAGTAAAAACTACATTCTCTACTAAAGAAATTATTGCATTGCATAATTTCGAATAATAAGTGATATTAAATATCATAAACGGTGTAGTTGAATGCAATGGAATCACAAAATATTGCATAATACGTGCTTTCCAAATAGCTAAGACCCTTCCAAAGCGTAATCCCCAACATTGAGATCTTCCTCCCTGGGATAGGATTTCATGGCATCTACAAATACCTTCGGATCTTCACACCTAGCAATGGCCTTCAATTTCAAGGACACGAAATCAGGGCCTTTACTAATAGAACCACCTTTCATCCACAACTTGAAATTTGCAATTTTCATGAATGCACACGTCGACTGCCACATAGCAGTCGACGCCGTGGTCGACTGCCTTATCCAGAGTCGACTGCTATATGGCAGTCGACTGGATGGTCGACTGCCGTATAGCAGTCGACCAATCGTCGCATCCATCCTGGCCGTTGGATGATGCACGGTCCAACGGTCAGGATTCAGGGGCGCGGCGTCCGGTCGTACCGTCGGTGTGAGGCCCACCCAACCTATATATATAAGTGGGGAGGCCTCATTAACATCATTTTTCAACCACCCCTCCTCAAGCGGGACATTGGGACTAAGCATGCCTAGCATCCTTTGCCTAATGTTTTGAGAGGGCCTAGGGGGCAGTTGGAAGATTGGTTTAGGGTGCAAACTCTTGCCAATTTTGGATCCGATTTTTTGCGATGGAGCGGTGTGAATACGGCCGTGTTTGTGAACACATTTGAGTTGTGTTTGTGAACACAATAATAGAGTGTTTTTAAACACGATGGAGGATCGAAGTTGGAGGATGTCGGAGGACGAGCCGGATGCACCCGGCAGGGTGCACAAACGGCCCCCTAAGCGGCAACGACATTCCGATGTGGGATCAGGAAGTGCTTCGGGAACGGGAGCCAATATTACCCCCCGTTCAGATACTACCGTTCCCGTCCGCCCAAATGCCGGTGCCCCTATGAGCAGCCAAGGAGGGGCTTCCGCGGCCTCAGGGTCGTCGAGTAGGAGCGGGAAACCAAGGGTAAAATTTTCGGATGCGATAACGGCAAAGGTCCACCAAGCCATAGTTGACTGGTATTTGAGGATTGGGGAGGCCGGCATCAAATTCCGTTTTTTGGAGCAGCCGAAACACAAAAGGGTTGAGATAATTAAAAGGGACATGGAGGTTGCTATTCGACAGGAAGTGGATGGCCCCGAGTTTAGCAGTGATAGGAATCTTGCGGGGTTCGATTCATGGATGAAGAATAAGGCCCAAAATGGTATTTTCAACCTCAAGCAATTTGTTGAGAACATGTTCCCAGAGGGCGAAACAGGCGAGGTGTTGAGCCCTCGAGCTGTAAGAATCCGGGAAATATTTTTGTGATGGGATCCCGTGGCCAAAGGATTGTCCAAGACGGCCTCCAAAATAATTCCTTGGAAGGCGGAGAAATTGGAGAAGTGGCTAAGGGTGTCGGGCCCATGCCAACTATTGTGGATTCCCGATACGGCAAATGTCGTGAGTTTGAAGAGCATTAAGAAGGTGAAGGGTTACGGGGAGGTGAGGAAGGTGAGGATCGAGGGCGACGATCGTCTCCCACCGGAGATTACGTGGGCTGAAAAGACCCCAAAGACGTCGGATAGGCAAAAAGCTCGTATCCAAGTAAGTGCGGAGGCATGCGTTTTAAAGAGCACGCATCCAGGTTTCATCAAGTTTTGGTTAATCAACAGTGTGTCCAATGCGGGCTATACACTATGGTGGAACGGGGGCACTCTACGAGAGATGTTCATCCGGGATAGAGCCCACCGCCCAAATGCCAACTCTATGACCAAGTCCAAAAGTTCCGGGCGAAGAGGGTAAAGTTGGTTTGGGCATTATTATGGATCATGGAGGCTTTGCACGTTGCAAATGTGTAACACAACGATCTATCCATTTGACAACATTATGTTGCATTGGGAATCAGACGGGAGCCTTAAGATTGGGGTGTGCGATTGGGGATGTGCAACGCATTCGGGTGAGGATGTCCTATCGCTATGGCATGCGGAAACCGTAGAAGCGAAGGAAAAATTGAGGAAGGAGAAGTTTTGGGTGGCGCCGGAACTGTTTTACATCCAAAACATGAGACACCAGGATCCCGATGTATATTACACCGCAGAGGCTGAGTGTTATGCGGTCGGCATAATTGCTCGACAACTTTGCAACGATGGTGATGACCGAATACTCTTTGCCAATGAAGGAAGGAAAATTTGGGATGTCACTTTGAGTGCATTGACATGCGAGAACGTGTCCAACCGCATTTCATTGACCATCGCCAAACTACGGATGCAGATGCCGTTTGTGGGGTGGGATGAGCCCATAGACTGCTGGAGAACTGAGGTTAAGGATAGTGTTTAGTCTGTTTAGTTCTTTAGGCAACATCGTAGGGGTTAAGGTAGTATGCGTGTATCATTGATATGGACAACCTTGTATATTTTTTATATCTTTACGACATTGTATTTGTAAGGTTACACGTTGGCATTTCCACACGTTCATTCATGGTCATATCTTAAAAAATTATTACACAAATTATAATACATTGTTAATATATCATGGATATTAAAAAACAAATAACATTGCATAATACATAGTGACGATGCACTTACAATAATGATCTAACCACCCCATTGCATGTAACAAAAGTGCTAGATCTCCAAACACTTGAAGAGGCCAAGATTGTCTTCTTATGTGGCAGACTTGGGTCGCCTTCACCATATATCTTCATGACCACATTCCAAATTTGCATGAGCATTGTCCGCCATGAAACCCTTGAAGTTCACATTGGACACTCTATTCTCTGCTATGACCGAATTCAAGTATTGCTAAAGGAGAGTTTGAGTTGCGTCATCTTAAGATTGCATGTCACAACATGCAATTCACATCTTACAATATTTGCTATTGTACACATGGCACACCAAGGTGGTATCCTTCAGATGTTTGACATGGTCCAACATTATCTATGAATTCTTTATATCTCCTCCCACCTACATACACTTAACAATATTCACACCACTCCCTGTAAGATCTACTAATATTTTGAAGACAATTACGTTCTCTTTGAACCACAGGGGGGTCACTCCATCGTCGAGTGAATACCACGTGCGAGACAATTTTGCTACCTTATATTATATGCCATAGACAATTTTAAAATTTATGATTTTTTCTACATATACATAACCATTGATAATATCTTTTGTATATTTTTTTGAAATTTTTAGTCATCTTCATTTTTGTAGTAATTGTTTTAGTTCAATTCTACGTCATTCTAGTTAGAAACGGTATGTTTTATTTTAAAAAAACCATCAAATTTAATTACCATTTTTACTATGTAATAGATACCGTGTATATCTACACATGAAAAAAATTTGATAAAATTTTGACCCATTTTGGTGATGTTTTTAGGAAAGAGTAGATTTTTTTGTCTCGCACGTGGTATTCTACTTGACAATGGAGTGACCCCCCTGTGCTTTGAACTACCCTGGGAATTTGCTACCATTGACGTTTTTGAACCCCGAATGATCGTTCAACCCCATGATTTTTTCCATCATATTCATTCTACTACAAACAAAATATTTTGGGCCCGATACAAAGTTACAACAATTTGGAGAAGCAAGAATAGTAAATTTATCCATGACAACCCCCAAGGATGAACTTGCTAGTTGATATCCTTCACCCTTTGATGGAGGTTTTAGGAGGTAGTCTGCTAGAAATTGTTTGCTCAATGCCAGTACCAAAGCATAGTTCTTTGCAGTGGATGTGTCATCAACATTTATTGTCAAAAAGGGGTAATTTTTGAAATTTAGGTTATTTTATAGCTAAAAACTCCTCTTAAGACTATAGATCGGTGAGAAAAACTATAAATTATTGTTCATTTCGTGAAAAGAAGTTATTAGTTTTAAAAATAAATAATTATGACTATTGGCAAAGAATTGGAGGAATTTTAGTAAAGGGCAATGGACATGTGACAAATGTGAAGGGAATGTTGGAATCTGGCTATGGACAGATGTGCCCCTTGAAGGTCGATCTCCCTATTCCTCCTCTCCAAATTTATCCTCATAGGCAGCAGTCATAGTTAGTCATCGAAGACTCAAGAAGTACACAATTTTTTTTAAATCCCTCTCGGAAAGAGAGTGATTAGTTTTTAATGATACAAAGTTGTTCAAGTGCCATTGTCTAAATGGATTTCAGGGCATGAAGCCCATATTTGAAAAAATAAAGTTCTCTAAATATGTTTGAGGCTAGCAAATATTATTGTTGGTTTTGTTGGCTATTGACTTGTCCTTGGAAAAAGAGTGAGGATAATTCAAGATAGTTTGATCACTACCATAGTCCAATTGCCATTTGTGAAATTGTCTCCACTGTCTAGCAAGTGATTGCGACAATTTTCTCATGACAAATGTCTAGCAAGTTGTCTTGACTCTCATGATGAGAGCGAAAGAACTGAGTTGAAAATTTTCAAGGCTATTTTCGTTTAAACTAGATTCATTGAGGTGTTTGTTGTTGCTTGTGTTAATTTGTTAACCTTTGCACAATTCAATCGGAGGTGCATATGTTCATGCTTGCAGACATAATGCCCATCATTTAGTCACATACAATGAGGACTTGACATAGTTTGATGCCCTCATATCTCCATTGCATGATGCAAAACCAACTCCTTGTTGGTGGGTATCAGAGCCCTACATTGGGTGCCCATACCCATGCCCATGCCCAAACCCACCCATGCCCATGGGTTTTGGGTGGGCATGGGTTCGATATTATTGGGCATGGGTGGGCATGGGTGGGCAAGGGTTCGATATTATTGGGCATGGGTGGGCAAGGGTGGGCATGGCCGCATGGGCATGGGTGGGCCAAGACTTGGTGTAGGCGGGTAACACACATTACACAATTTTTGAATACATTGGCGGCAATTTTAATAGCATGGGTGGGCATGGGTGGGCACGGGTCATGCTATGGGTGGGCATGGGTGGGCATGGGTTGGCACGGGTCATGCTATGGGTGGGCATGGGTGGGCATAGGTCGTTGCTGATGGGTATGGGTGGGTATGGGTACAAATTCGAAGGAAAATGTCGGGCTCTGGTGGGTATGTTTCTGAGTATGCCTTGATCGATTTCAACAAAAATTTAGTGAAGAAGGTCAAGAAAAAACAAATGAGTATGTAAGTTAACAATTTTTCCTTGGTTTGCGTATTTTAGACATCTTCACTTTGTAAATGCGTTCTTGATCTTTGAGCTTTGTGATTTGTTTTGCATAAGAAAAAAAACAAAAAAAACATGAGTTCTCCTCTAATTACTATGGGATTGCCTATATATGTGAAACATGTTGCAAAACTTATGGCAGAGTCTGCGTTGCCGATTCCACAACATAGGTCAAAATGACTTGCTCATAACCCTTACGTAGATGACAAGGTGGATGAGTGTAATGAGCTAGAAGATTAGGTGACACTAGTTGATTATCAGTTTGTTAGTTGTCCATGCCATCTATAGTTGATTGAATTGGATATGATTTAAATGGATTTATGAGTTTCTTTTAAATTACCACAATTGATGGACTTGTGTGAATCAATTTGTGTTCCATGTAGGCCTATGAATGTGATCATATTCTTATGTTGACTCTCACATCATTTGAAAACCTCTATTTCAAACCCTCATGGCACCTTCCGGTTGTAGAATTTCAAAGTATGGTCAGGCATTCATTTGGACATTTCCAATACGTTTATGGATTTTGTTGGGGGTTATTTTGAAAAAAATGTAATTAATTATGCTAAAATGCCACAAACATGGGGTAGTAGTGGTTGTATTTCCAATTATTTTTCTACAAAATTGTTCTTGTGTTACCACTCACTGCTCACATGATAGTGCTCCCCCTCTTAAGATTCAACATAGTTGAAAGCTTTCAATGTACATCTTCACTCAACTTGCATTGAGCTCCACATATTTCAGTTGTTATCACTATATTCGTTAATTTGAGACTTTCTCTTGTCTCAAATTAATATATGGACCACAACAACATGGTCTAATGTTTGGGTCGTCCTACCTAAACCATCTTGATATGAGTTCTTAATTGGGTTCTTGATATGAACACCCGCTTCAAAGTATTTGCATCTTACAACATTCTCCAATATTTGTGTGTTTTTATTCATGTTCTTATATTTGTAACTGTCTCAAAATGCTGAAAAAGTCCCGAATTAACGAATATAGTGATTGTTATGGGAACCCCTGTCGTACGAATTTTTTGATTTTTGAAGTCTAAATGTCTTTCAAGTGTGAATAGCCACTTCATGAACTAGAAAAGATGAAACTTTGTGGTGAGAAATGGCTATTGTCTTGTGGTATGTGAAACTAAGCCATGTGAAGTCTATGGTCTGGTTTGAAGAGGCAAAGACGGTTATAACTAATTTTTGTGGAAGAAGAGAGAGGCCATTCATTATGTATGACTCGTAGGTGAGAGGCCGAGAGCTGAAGAGAGTTTTTTTTTGTTGAACCTTCTGATTTTTATGTGAATTTTTGTGCGAATTTACCTTTGAATATTAAAGTTTTGTTATAGCACATGTGTGGGATGCACATCTGCTCAAGACTATTGTCTGTTGTGGTTATTGTTGTCGCTGTTGTTGTTGTGATAATTATTGTAGTTCCAGGGAGATTTTACTGGAATTGTACTTAAACCATTGTTTGATTTCGGAACAAAGTGCGAGGACCAGATTGCTTATGCCTTAATCAGTTTTGGTTCTCGAGTATTAAGTGTATGTTGTAATCTGGAGTTATTTGATGACTGCGTCAGCCTTCATATTCCGTATCAGTTGCTGCTTACTTTCACAGCAAGTCGATTGTCTGAGATGGCACCTACTGGTATTGATGAGTCTATTGTCTCAGTTCGGCATCTGTGTGAGGTAATTTCGCAGGGATTGATTATCTAAACGAATTACCTGGTTATATAACGGGCAGGAAATCCCGGGGAAATTATCTGTTTCAGTAAAAAGTCGCAGTCTAATGTAATGCGAATTTGTACGTCTGTCAAGATGAATTCTTATCATTTTGGGGATATGAGCAACCTGTAAGCAATTACTGTCTTCAATTATTTGAAGTCTTTCATGCCCGTATAAAAGTTAATCCTTGTTCGGATCCAACTTAGCCTGATATTAAAAATTGTGTGGCTAATTTGCTGAGTACGTCGATAGTCTGTGATTATGAAGAACCCCGTAATTTCAGGGCAAGGGTACTGATATTTCTTTCGAGAGAATTATGAACCCTGAGTGAAGTACATGCAACAAATTAATTTAATTAAAGTTCAGAACTAGTTCTCTTAAATTAAAAGTCTCATTTTAGGCCATGGTCTCAAGAGTCTAATCTTAGAGCCTAATTGAATATATTTGTGTTGTAATCTCATACTGCATGGTTTAATCGTCTGAGAGTGTATTCAGTCGAGACTATGGTCTGATCCATATTGAATTACCGTTGATACTGCAAATTAAGTGATCCGAGAATGTGCAAGGTCCTTATTACTGTGCGTGGCCGATGGGATTAATCTAATAATTTTAGCGTAGATAATTACTAAATATGATTTCTTCAGGGAGTGGTTGTTGTGGGACGTGCAATCTCGTAATCAAAGTTGAATGATAAGATTGAATTGTTTAACGTATCACCCACATATTTGCTGGTATGACATAATACAGAGGCTATCGTCCTTTCATAGATGCACTTACACATTTCTAAATTGCCTTTAAGATTAATTGCGCCCTGAGTCAATTGACTTTAATAAGATTTCATTCTCCAAATCAGTTTAAGCAAAGAGAGTATTGTCGTTGTAATATGTGGAAGTCTTAATGAATTGTGGAACCGGATTCCCGGGCACAATTAAGTTGAGTAAGGAATAAGACTATTGTCTTCCATGTGTAAATGGAGAAACTGTTCCGATCTTCCGATGGAAGTCAAAGTGACATCGTGTTAAGACCATTGTCTACGGAAGATTACCCAGAGGCGGAGGAGACAAGGACGTGCTGACTGTTATATCGGTAACCCTTGTCGTGAATTGCAACCTTAAGGTTATTAAGGCTAATTTGGAATTTTAACAATTTCAATAATGGAATCGTTTAACCTTCATTGCAATAATTAAATGGAATTGTGAATTGAATACTTTGGCATCTAATGATATTGAATAGGAATCTTAACTAAATGGAATGAGTTCATGAGTGATGTGAGAATATGTTAACATGCATACGTGGTTTTGGACTCATTGCCTTGAGGAAAAAGGTTGAGATTGAGTTTGGCCGATACCAGGTAAAAGACAATTGTCGGACTGCCTAATTAAACTCGAATCTAACCAAAGAAGACTGTTTATCCTGAAAGGATTACCGCACTGACTTTTCAAGTTACATTAAATGAAATTAATGAAGGAAAGACAATTGACTATTCCGAGGTGCCCTTGGCCTCGGTAAAGAGACAAAAATGGGTCACTATTGCAAGATTATTGACTATGGCTGTGCCTATGCTTGTGCACCGCACTTGGTCCTATTAAAATGAACTCACTGCCAGTCTATTGCCTGGGAAAGTAGTGTGAGGTGTGAGACTGTCACATTTGCATGTACTGACATGGAGTGGTTTTTAGAAGTTTTTATCCCTCACCCATGAGCCAATTGTCAGTCCTTATCCTAATTGAAGTGAATTAACCTTGTGTTTTCCCTAATAAGTCTTATCTAAGACACCTAGATGTTACATGAATCACCTTTTGAGTCTTCCCTGATTGTTTCCCTGGGTTTGTTTGTTAACCAAAAAACTAACTACATTTTGGCGCCGCTGCCGGGGAAGGCTTCGGTCGATTTAAGTCTAGGTAGATAAATCTGTTAGGAAAACTGATAGGCTTGGATTTTGAATAAGGAATTTAAATTAAAGTCTTTGGGAGATTCAAAAAGTAAAGAAACAAGTCGATAGCTGTTTCTGAAACTTTTTCACAATCCTAAAGTATTAATTTGAATTCAGAATTGTATCAAAAACCAAATGCCTAGAGTTACAACCAAATGTCTTATTTATGGATCAACCCCAAGTATGGAAATCTAGGGGTCATCAAAATTCATTAAATTATCCTTTAAAATATACACCCTTTGGACTTTCTGAGAGTACCTTGGGAGAGCTAAAACTTGTTGGCTTCGAAGAAGCCGTTGAGAGAATTGTCAAGAGAATTTGTAAATGTCACCTTGAAACACCAGTTGAACCAAAGAAACAACTTGAGAGTGCTTGTCAAACATAGTCACGTCCCCAAATAGTGTGTCGGACTTGTAAAGGTTCAGGACACTACTCGAGGGATTGTGAGGTGAATAAGTTTAAGTCTAAGACTAAAACTGTCGAAAGGTGGAAATCAAAAGTGTCAACCCGTACAGTTGAGTCACAAACTGATTCCCTATGAGGGTAGTATCCTTCACACTCATGTGTCGATTGTCAAAATGTGGCCGTGGGAGCTTAACCGACAAAAGTTGAGCACCCCGGATAGTGAGTTATACAAAGGACCACATTTGTTTACTGCTTTATATCGTTTTTATAAAGCATCATTTTGGGGATGTGGAATCCATATTGGACCAAATCACCCAGTCTATCCAAAAGGATTTCTAGCCAATTTCCTTGATTTACCCACTCACCTTCAAGAAAAGATTTTGGAGAATATTTGGAATAACGGAGAGGGTTTTAATGAAGTCATTATTAACAAGGGATATCCCAGATTGAGAGTTGATTTGAGATTTTTGTTTCTCATTTATAGCAAACATAAAGCAGAAAGCTTCCCAATTAGTAAATTTGGTTACGGTTGTTGGAACGGAGGGCTTTTTTCTAGCAACGAAGCTCGTTTTTATTACGGACCTTTTGATCCCTGTACTAGTGTCCACATACTAGACTTTTCCGATTCTTCACTTCAAGGCGAGAACTTTGTGAATTTTGCAAAGTTATGCTTGAACGGAAGAAGACGGATTGTGAAATCCAATAGACAAAACAGGACATAGTTTACATATGATCATATGCAGCTTCCATACTGGAACCCGCACATGAAAGGTCACATGCACAAACAGCCTCAGTAAGAAAAGCAGCCAATGATAAGGCTAGAGAGGATCGTGCACGTGCTAGAGATTATCAAAGAAAGAAAGCTGAAAGGAGAAAGAGTTGGTTAAGGTCTGTCCTTAAACTGCACAAGGAAAATCCTGATGTTAACCCAAGTCTAGAGGAACCAATACCTTTAGAGAATAAAGGTCCAGAAGAGTTATTATCACCTCTTAAACCACAACAATTATATTTTGGTTCAACCTCAGGAACTTCACAGGAACAACCAGTTCAAAACCCTTTAACACCTTCAGTCTTACCAACACCAGTTCTATTACAACCATTACCAACACCGCCCTTACCACCTCCAATATTTCCCATTATAATGGCTAATGTACCGGTTGGCCCGAGGATTACTAACATAGTTCACATCCCATATTTTCTTGGGAGACCAGGTTCAGATCCTGATACTCATGTATCAAAATTTGAACTTACTTGCCACGCCAATGATATTCCGGCTGCGAAACTTCCAGAGGTTTTTGCAGCGTCCTTGCAAGAAGATGCCTTTGCATGGTATCTAAGACAACCCCCATTTGCTAATTGGAATGCATTAAAGGCTGCATTCTTAGCTTACTTTAGACCCTTGGGCTTTGCCTCGAGTCTAAAAGAAAAATTGCGCACTGTTAGAATGGGTGTCAACGAGAGAGTTGATAACTATTATGGCAGAATGCAAGATATCTTGCAGCGTATGGGTAATCATCAGATCCCAGATGATTTCCTTATGAGTATATTTATAGGGGGTTTGTACCCATTGGAGTTGAGAACTTATGTTAAGGAAGGAACCACTGCTACATTTGCTCAAGCTTATGCCAGAGCAAAAACTTGGGAGGAATGTAGGTTGGAAAATGAGTTGGTCCTATATACTGACAACACGTATTCCAACAATCCTATTCCCCCGCGTTCGGGAACTTTCCCCATCACTGAGAGTAATCATTATTATGTCACGGATGCACCATATGTGCGAAATTCAAATGCACCTTTGTATACCCAACCTGTAATTAACAAGTCTCCTCAACAAGATCCTGCAAATGATAAATATGATAATGCCCTATGGAACTTGACCAAACAATTGTCAGAATTGTCAGTCAAAGTGGCCAACAATAGGCCTAAGAGACCTCAACCCACAGAGGAGCGAAATAATGTGTGGTGTCATAATTGTAAGGGTCAAGGACACCTTGCTAATGAGTGTCCCACCCCAAAGGGATTCAGGACTAAATGCATATTCTGTGGAGGGAATCATGCAGTCCAAGAATGTTGGAACCTTAAGCAGCAAAAGGCTGTCAATCAGGTCGATAGCGGTCAATCTCGTCCTTGGCAACAAGAACGAAATGGGCCAGGACCCAATGCTAATTATAATCCTAAAAGGAATTTTAATCGTCGCCCAGTCCCTTTGAATTTTCAAGGTCGTACCAATTGGAATCAACAAAATGATTCTTCTAATTGGCAGGAATCTCCATCCTATAATCAAAATTATAGGAGGTTTGATTCAAACCCTGACGACCCAAGGAAATATCCTGTCTGTTATAGGTGTAAGGAATTGGGTCATTATGCTAACAATTGTCCAAACCCTAAGAAACCCCAGGATTATGTTCCTTTGTGTGGTAACTGCAAGACAGCAGGACACCCCACAGATGAGTGTCCTCACCCTAAGAAAGAATACCCTCCCAATGAGAGAGATTGGAAAAAGGGAAAACGAGTGAGAATACAAGATCCGGAGGATGAGGAAGAGGGAGCTCGAAATGTAAATCATATTCAGCATTTCTCTACCTCACCATTACGGGAACGTAAGATTAATGCAGTAACAACAAGGTCTAAAGCCATCAAAGAACCTTACCCAATCATTGATGAAAATAGTAGTGAACCGAGTGTTGAGGAGCTACGAGACAATTTACATGAGGATGATCCTAGAAACAAATTGATTGTTGAGCCTACGGTTGTGTCTAAAGACAATTCTACGCCCACGACTTTGCCAAGGGTAGAGTTAGTTCAACCTGTACCGATATCTCTACCCACACCTCCTGTACCTCCAAGACCTTATACTATCTTGGAGAGAAACCCATCATCAAATATTCCACAGGTTCAATCTACGGATTCTAGGACTAAACCTACACCTTACCAAATACCACAAGTACGGGGTTTGAGGTCCAAGTCAAATTCAAAACAACCGAGAGTAATGGAATTATCTAAAGGTTTGCAACCCTATGATATTATGAAGGACTTAGACAACATTCAACCTCAGATTACCATGAGACAACTTTTGGCAATTGCGCCTCAATGTCGTACCACCTTAGGTTCGGCAATGATTCGCAAGAAACCCAAAGTTGTTGAAATTCATGATGTCACCCTAAGTCAAGATCCGGGAGCTCCCGCGGTAGATGTAATAATTGATGGGGTGATGGTAGCAGGATTTCAAGTCGATACTGGATCCAGTGTTAATCTTATGAGTATGGAAACAATGGAAGAATTAGGACTCACCAATATGGTTCCTACTTCTATCATTCTTAAGATGGCAGATCATACTCGTACCAAACCTTTAGGTCAATTACTCCAAGTTCCAGTCCAAATTGCTGGTAGGGAATATAAGATTGATTTTGTTATATTCCGAACCACTGACGCTATACAACCCATCCCTGGAATATTAGGAAGACCTTGGTTGATTGTAGCTGAGGCTAAGGAAGATTGGGGAAAAGGTACACTTACCTTAGGCAAAGGGAAAGATAAAATGGTCTTACCTTTGTTTCCTACCCGATACCAAGGAGAGACTCAGGATGAGGGAACTGAATTCACAACTGACGGTTATGAGACCGAGTCAGAGGATACCCCAATTGAGTCCATCCATAATATTGGTAGACACCAGAGATCCTATAACCCAGTCGGGATAGGAGAATATTTCATCTCTATGAAGGATGATGATTCTGATAATGCCATATTAAGTTGGCAGAATTCTTGTCCAGTTAATAATGTCACTACGGTTACTGAACCACAACCTCAGGATAAAACCTTATTAACACCCAACCCGAAGAAACGGTCAACCCCATTAAAAGAACTTGAGACTAATCCACCCCCTTTTGAGGAAGAATGGGAAGATGCCATGTTTTCTTCTAATGCACCTATTAAGAGTTATGTGTCTAAAGATGTCTACAAAGAAATGAACCTAGGAACCGAAGAAGTTCCTAAGATTATTAAAGTGCATGAGAAGCTATCCAAGACGGAATGGCAGTATTGGTATAATTTCTTCAAAAGAAATATTAAAGTCTTTGCGTGGACTTACAAAGACTTGAGAGGAGTCCCTCCAGAAGTATGTGAACACAAAATCGTACTTGAGGAAGGAACAGCCCCAGTGAGACAGAGACAATATCGTATGAATCCTAAATACTCCTTAATGGTCAAAGAAGAGATAGACAAACTCCTTGAGGCAGGATTCATTTATAAAGTACCTTATAGTGAGTGGGTGTCACCCATTGTTGTAGTTCCTAAAAAGAATGGGAAACTAAGGATTTGTCAAGATTTCCGGAGACTTAATAGTGTCACCCGGAAAGACTACTTCCCCTTACCTTTTACTGACACCATGTTAGACGCAGTAGCGGGATACAAACGCTACTCCTTCATGGATGGATTTTCAGGGTATAACCAAATCCAAATTTTTGAACCACACCGTTGGTACACGACCTTTACCACGGATTGGGGTACCTTTGCCTACATTGTAATGCCATTTGGTTTATGCAATGCCCCTGCTACTTTTCAACGTGTCATGACGGAAGCTTTTCAAGAATATCTTCGTAAATTCATGGAAATCTTTTTGGATGATTTTGCTGTCTTTGGTGACGACAACAACCACGCAAATTATCTCCAAAAATGTTTTGATAAATGTATGGAGTTTGGCATTTCAATTAATGCCGCTAAGTCAGTTTTCTTAGTGCCATTTGGCAGATTAGTAGGACACATTGTGTCTGAACAAGGCATAGCTACTGACCCTGATAAGATTGCAAATATTGTGTCTTTACCAATTCCTACCACTGTTACTGAAGTTAAAGGATTCCTTGGGCACACCGGCTATTACAGAAGATTTATTTTCCGGTATGCAATAATTGCGATGCCTTTGACCGAACTGCTTAAGAAAGGCGACGAAGCTCCAATTTGGACTTCTGCTTGCACCCATGCCTTCAATACACTAAAAAGGAAGTTGGTGTCAGCTCCAATACTTGTATCCCCTAATTGGGAGAAGGAATTTCATATATTTGTTGATGCGTCCAATGTAGCCATTGGGTCAGTTCTAAGTCAGAAAGATGAAAAAGGACATGACCATCCTATCTATTTTGCTAGTCGTCAATTGGTGCAAGCTGAGAGAAATTATACTGTCACTGAACGTGAGGCTTTGGGCATGGTATTCTCAGTCCAAAAGTTTCGTCATTATCTCTTGGGAAACACATTTGTATTCCATGTAGATCATGACGCATTGAAGTACATGATAAACAAACCCCAATTGAGTGGCAGAATAGCAAGATGGGTATTACTTTTGCAAGAGTTTAACTTTACAGTTGAAGTTAGACCAGGCAAAAGTCATGCCAACGCCGACCACCTTTCGAGATTAAATGAGGAATCTGGATCCGAACCCATTGATGATTCATTTCCAGACGCCCAATTATTTTATATTGATGTGATTCCTCATGAGTATGCCGAAATAATTGAATATTTACAAAGCAATAAATTCCCTACGGACTTTACTGAAAAACAAAAGCGTAGGTTGGTTTTCAAAGCCATGCCTTACACCATTATTGCAGACACCTTATACAAACAAGGGAAAGATGGTGTTTTACGTCGTTGTGTCACTAGTTCAGAAATCCCTTTGATTTTAAAAGAGTGTCATGACAATATGGCAGGAGGTCATTTTGCAGGAGATGTTACTGCTAGGAAAATATTACAAAGTGGTTATTGGTGGCCCACCCTATTTGCTGATTGTATAACATACACTAGGCAATGTGATGTTTGCCAGAGGGTAGGAAAACCAACCGAGTCATCCGCGATGCCACTTACCCCTATCCTTGCTTTAGCACCATTTGAGAAATGGGGAATTGATTTTGTGGGACCCATAAACCCACCAAGTCGTCACGGGAGATATCAATATATTTTAGTGGCTACAGATTATGTCACTAAATGGGCAGAGGCTGAAGCCACTAGAAAAGACGATAAACATGTGGTAGCTAAGTTTTTGAGAGAAAAGATCTTATCACGTTATGGTTGTCCAAAAGAATTGGTCAGTGATCGCGGAACACACTTTGTAAATGATGTTATCAAAGAACTCACAGAGAAATATAAAATTAAACACCGACTCACTTCACCATATCACCCACGAGCGAATGGTCAAACTGAAAAAACTAATGGGATTTTGTGTAAGATCATTACAAAGACTGTCCAAAACTCTATGACTGATTGGGACAGCAAGTTGTTAGACGCATTATGGGCTTACCGCACAGCCTATAAGGTCACAACTAAGTTTACACCCTTTCAATTAGTTTATGGTCAAGAAGCAATCTTACCCGTAGAATTGGAACTACCCTCTTTACGTATAGCAATTGACGAGAGATTGAGTGACGAGGAATCCCTCAAAGAGCGCATTGCTATGTTAGAAAGATTGGATGAAGTGCGTAATCAAGCCTATTTAAATATGGCAGCCATTCAGAAATGGCGCAAGACTTACTATGACAGTAAAATGAAATCTAAAACGCTTACCGCTGATGATTTGGTTTTACTTTATGATAGCCGTTTCCAAAAATTTCCTGGTAAATTTAAACTTCATTGGATGGGCCCCTATCAAGTTAAAATTGCACATGACAATGGGTCATTCGATTTAGTGGATTTTGATGGCACACCTTTGCTTACGCGCATTAATGGCTATCGTCTAAAAAAATATCATAAGTAACTGGGGACAGTTACTTGTATAAAGTAAGGGGAAGACCCTACTATTCTAGACCCTATTATTTTGAATTTTTTGCTTAATATTATGATCAATAATATGATTAATATTATGATTAAATGGTTAACATAAACTTAGATACATTTAAATTAAATTAAATTTGATTGGCCATTTAATTAAAAAATTATATATATGATCTGAATTAATTCAAATTAATTCAGCTTAAAATCAGAATGGTTGTTTAAGTAAAAAAAAAAAAAAATTAGAAATTGGTAAGTCTAATAGGCTAGTTTAGGCCAGAACTCAAAGTTAATATCTGAGGCAATAGGCTCACTAAAATTAACTTAGTGACAGCCTAGTAAGGCAACAGAAAGCCAAGAGACGCCCGATAGGCTATAGACTAGGGTTTTTGTTTTTTCCGTCCAAGCTGAGCTGGCACAGAGACTCAAGAAGCAGTCAGTTGGAGAAAGGGAGCAGTCTGGCAAGAAAGGAGAGTGACAGGCTTTTTGCAGGCGCAGCAGCAAACGCGGAGGAACTTCGGCGACCCTATCAGGTGAGTTTTTACTGCTTTTCTAAGTGTATATTTTCTGCTAAGTGTGCTTTCTGCGATATCTTAAGTAAGTATCTATATTGTATACCAGGCTATGGACCTACACAAGTAATTGCTGCTTCTTGGAAACCAAAAAGACTATGGCCTTGCTGGAAATTAGGTTAAGTGACCAGTTGAGAGCTAGGGTCGAGAGGAGACAATTGCTGTTGAAAGAGAAGGCTTTAGGTTAGGTAGTAGTAATTAGAGTTTTTTCAGCAGATTATACTTAGTTTCAAGAAAAAATCTTTTGAGTGAAAATTAGCACAGAGAGAGGAAAAATCTGCAAGAAAACTCTGAGAGAGTTCTGAGGTGTGACTTACAAGACAAATAGCCTTCCAAAATTAGGAAAAAATGGGAAAAGAGAGGCAGAGAATAATCTTTTGAAAGAAAACTGTGAGAACAGGGAAGAGATGCTGTAACAGTTGCAAGAGGGCTTGACAGGGAGATTAAGAGAGCATTTAAAGTTGTTTCAACTTCTGTTAGATTTTAAGTCACTTGTAAGCAGTAGGTTAATTTCTGAGAGAGAATTGAAGCATAAATCTGGGAATTACTCATAAAAACTCTGAAAAAACCCTGGAAAGCAGTTGCAGAGTAACAAATATGCCGAGTGAAGCCAGTTGAGATATTTTTCTTTTTTCTGTTACACAAGTGAACTCTGGAAGTAAAGATTAACATAAACCAGAAATTAGGAGCAGCCGACAACTCTCTTGAAAAGTGGCCAGATTCTCTCAATTACAGATAATAAGATCTGGTTACAGAAGAAACCCTGGAAGTCAGCTGAATGAAGTTAGATGGTTATTTAAACTGTAATTTTGTGGAAATTTCCTGTTAGGGTACCTCCAGTAGAAAGAGTGAATTCTTCCTTCTATTAGGGCCCACTGCTGCCAGTAGGTAATTTCTTCTACAACCTCTAAATCCTTATTTCATCTCAGAAGAGTGAATTGAGTATAAGTAAGGGTAAATCAGATGTGGCAATATTCTAAAGTTGCTGAAAAATTTCATATTGACAATAGACTGATGAGTTATCTTGTACTTACAGGGTTGAGTTACACATCTTCACAGACTATAGGCTAGGGGTGTATTTTTCAGAATTTGATATATTAGTAAAAAACTTGTCTGCCACTACCCTGTTCTGTCAGCATGGTTCTTCACAGTTATATCACCTCGGAGTCCGAAGTTTTGGAAGAATCAGAGAAGGCTTTAACCCTCAAGCCCATAGTTTTACCCTTGATTACCCTAGCTATGAAGAAAGCCTGGAAGGCTAACCATGAACAGCTGGAGCAAGCAGGGGTGTTTCAATTTTTGTGTTGGATTCAAGGAGCCACCAGGGCAGCTTATGTGGAAGAGGTGACTCAATTTGTTCAGACTTACTCACCAGATGCTGAGACTGCTCAAGTGAAGGGCAAGACCATAGATTTCTCAGCACAAGTGGTGGCGAGGCGGTTGAGATTACCTGCTGATGGGATGATTTTAGATGAATTACCAGGGTTGAGCAAGGAACAGCATGAGGAGATGTTCGAAGATGACAGGGGACGAAATCAAGAGGTGGCAGAATGGAGGCTCTAAGACTTGGGAGTTACTTTCAGCATTTTACATTTCATTTTGTTGTCAGGAGCTACCTCCGCATGCAGTTGTGACTGATACACCCTCGAGCTCTACACCGAGTCAGAGTCCATTGTCTAGCCCTAGAGGTGCTGAAGGAATCTTGGAAGAGAATCAGAGGCTCAGGTTGGAAGTGAATCAATATGAGGCTTTATTGAGAGAGAAATCGAACCAGTTGTGTGAGAAGGGTGAAGCCTTGGTTGCAAGTCAGGCAACCACAGTGAAGCACATTTTAGATTTGGCTGTAGCTTTGAAGGAGAAATTGGACCAGCAAGTGGTGCTGGATGAGAACAAAAAGGCTATTGACCTGTACCAGAGGCAACTAGCTGAGAAGGAGCAACAAAATGTGATACTGCAGCAACAGTTGGATGGCTGCAAACTGGTGCAGGGGCAATTAGAGCAATGTCAGCAAGAGTTACACCAGGTTTCAACTGAGAACCAGAAATTGAAGGAGAAGTTGAGGCTGCAGGGTGAGGAAATGGCTCAACAGAGAGCAATGACTAGCCGAGTTAGTGCAGGGCAGCCTTCAATTACCTCAACTGTGTCAACTCTGGACCCCAACCCTGTTGTGCACAAGGAGTTGTTTTCTGGTTTGTGGAGTTGGGAGTCTAAGGGCCCTGTCCCTAGGAGTCTTTTTCAAATGTTTGAGTGTCAGAGTCAGTTGTTTTTGCTAGTTGTTGGTCTCAAGAAGTCTGCTTGGATTGATCATAGTTGTTTTTTGAAGCTTTGGCAGCGAAGTCTTGAGTGGGGGGTGGAGAATTTATTTGTGGAAATTTTGGCTAGGAGGCAGGTCAATTTGTCGGATCCTTATTCTGCATTTATTGTGATAGGAGATTTTGGGGCCAGAATTCTCTTGTATTACGCGTCTCTAGAGAGTCAGTGGCTTCTAAAGTCTAAATACCCTATCAATGCCGAGAGAAGAGAGGTGTCTGGGAAGGAATATAGTGCGCAAGTCTGTTCTCAATTTTATGCCCAACCCTTAGAGAATTTACAGCAGTGGCAGGTTACTTTGCAGGAGTTATTGGTGCAGCTTAAACGTCCTGATTTCATGTCTGATGTCTTGTCTGCAAATGTGCAGCGTCTTTCTACGTCTCAGGGTGTTGATTTTTGTGGTTCACATTATTTTTTCCAATATGATAGAGTGGTCAATAGGCTAGAGAGGTCGCTACGGGAGGTAGCAATGCAAAATAAGCCCGTTTTGAATTTACACGGCCAGGTGCAGTTCGATCTACCACCTACCGAGTTTGTACCAGCTTACCAGACTATTGAGGTACCTGTAGTGGGCAGCCCATTGACACTAAAGTATTTGGGGTACTATGAGAGCATGTTCGACTCGCCGGCCGAAGAACCAGTGCCAACCTGGTTAGCAATGTCGTGGTTACTCGAAGATTATGGACTGTCGCGAATTGAGGATGTGCCAGCCGACATTCAATATCGGAGGATTTTTAGACAATGGACTGATGCTCCTCCGGTGGCCGTGTTAACCCACCCTCATTTCTGCAATTGTCTTAGAAGGTGTAAGTGGGATCCCAAGGCTACCTTGACCAGTCTTGAGTACAATTGGCCCGTGATTCAAGGACCAAAGGCTACTGCAGCCGAGTGCAAGGCTACTTATCTCAAGTTTTTTCAAAGTCACATTAACCACAAGGATCCGGTTTGTTTTAGGGCAGCCGTGTTCTCCAAGGCTTTGTCAGATTGGTGTGGCCAGTGGAACGTGACAATAGACGTGAACCAGTATCATGACAGCCACCACGAGTTCTTGTTGCTGCTCAAGTTGCAGTACAGGCCCACGCGATGGGTGAGGCTGGTGGAAGTGATGGCGATTACTCATTTCATCGCGGGCGCTCATAAGTGTCTCATTAATGAATTTCCGAATACCCGCGCCGGACCTTTTGAGAGATTTCTTCGATGGCAACGGACGAATGCACCTGAGTTGGTAGCACGTGACGAGGATTTGCAGCGTGCGATTGAGAAGGTCGAGACTAAGGAGCTCAAGCGGCTGGCCGAGGAAGCTGCTCAACAACATAGACGTCCACCCAAGCTACTTAGGAAATGAGTTGCTGGAGGGCCAGCAACAAGCTAAGTAAGGGGCTATGTCGTACGAATTTTTTGATTTTTGAAGTCTAAATGTCTTTCAAGTGTGAATAGCCACTTCATGAACTAGAAAAGATGAAACTTTGTGGTGAGAAATGGCTATTGTCTTGTGGTATGTGAAACTAAGCCATGTGAAGTCTATGGTCTGGTTTGAAGAGGCAAAGACGGTTATAACTAATTTTTGTGGAAGAAGAGAGAGGCCATTCATTATGTATGACTCGTAGGTGAGAGGCCGAGAGCTGAAGAGAGTTTTTTTTTGTTGAACCTTCTGATTTTTATGTGAATTTTTGTGCGAATTTACCTTTGAATATTAAAGTTTTGTTATAGCACATGTGTGGGATGCACATCTGCTCAAGACTATTGTCTGTTGTGGTTATTGTTGTCGCTGTTGTTGTTGTGATAATTATTGTAGTTCCAGGGAGATTTTACTGGAATTGTACTTAAACCATTGTTTGATTTCGGAACAAAGTGCGAGGACCAGATTGCTTATGCCTTAATCAGTTTTGGTTCTCGAGTATTAAGTGTATGTTGTAATCTGGAGTTATTTGATGACTGCGTCAGCCTTCATATTCCGTATCAGTTGCTGCTTACTTTCACAGCAAGTCGATTGTCTGAGATGGCACCTACTGGTATTGATGAGTCTATTGTCTCAGTTCGGCATCTGTGTGAGGTAATTTCGCAGGGATTGATTATCTAAACGAATTACCTGGTTATATAACGGGCAGGAAATCCCGGGGAAATTATCTGTTTCAGTAAAAAGTCGCAGTCTAATGTAATGCGAATTTGTACGTCTGTCAAGATGAATTCTTATCATTTTGGGGATATGAGCAACCTGTAAGCAATTACTGTCTTCAATTATTTGAAGTCTTTCATGCCCGTATAAAAGTTAATCCTTGTTCGGATCCAACTTAGCCTGATATTAAAAATTGTGTGGCTAATTTGCTGAGTACGTCGATAGTCTGTGATTATGAAGAACCCCGTAATTTCAGGGCAAGGGTACTGATATTTCTTTCGAGAGAATTATGAACCCTGAGTGAAGTACATGCAACAAATTAATTTAATTAAAGTTCAGAACTAGTTCTCTTAAATTAAAAGTCTCATTTTAGGCCATGGTCTCAAGAGTCTAATCTTAGAGCCTAATTGAATATATTTGTGTTGTAATCTCATACTACATGGTTTAATCGTCTGAGAGTGTATTCAGTCGAGACTATGGTCTGATCCATATTGAATTACCGTTGATACTGCAAATTAAGTGATCCGAGAATGTGCAAGGTCCTTATTACTGTGCGTGGCCGATGGGATTAATCTAATAATTTTAGCGTAGATAATTACTAAATATGATTTCTTCAGGGAGTGGTTGTTGTGGGACGTGCAATCTCGTAATCAAAGTTGAATGATAAGATTGAATTGTTTAACGTATCACCCACATATTTGCTGGTATGACATAATACAGAGGCTATCGTCCTTTCATAGATGCACTTACACATTTCTAAATTGCCTTTAAGATTAATTGCGCCCTGAGTCAATTGACTTTAATAAGATTTCATTCTCCAAATCAGTTTAAGCAAAGAGAGTATTGTCGTTGTAATATGTGGAAGTCTTAATGAATTGTGGAACCGGATTCCCGGGCACAATTAAGTTGAGTAAGGAATAAGACTATTGTCTTCCATGTGTAAATGGAGAAACTGTTCCGATCTTCCGATGGAAGTCAAAGTGACATCGTGTTAAGACCATTGTCTACGGAAGATTACCCAGAGGCGGAGGAGACAAGGACGTGCTGACTGTTATATCGGTAACCCTTGTCGTGAATTGCAACCTTAAGGTTATTAAGGCTAATTTGGAATTTTAACAATTTCAATAATGGAATCGTTTAACCTTCATTGCAATAATTAAATGGAATTGTGAATTGAATACTTTGGCATCTAATGATATTGAATAGGAATCTTAACTAAATGGAATGAGTTCATGAGTGATGTGAGAATATGTTAACATGCATACGTGGTTTTGGACTCATTGCCTTGAGGAAAAAGGTTGAGATTGAGTTTGGCCGATACCAGGTAAAAGACAATTGTCGGACTGCCTAATTAAACTCGAATCTAACCAAAGAAGACTGTTTATCCTGAAAGGATTACCGCACTGACTTTTCAAGTTACATTAAATGAAATTAATGAAGGAAAGACAATTGACTATTCCGAGGTGCCCTTGGCCTCGGTAAAGAGACAAAAATGGGTCACTATTGCAAGATTATTGACTATGGCTGTGCCTATGCTTGTGCACCGCACTTGGTCCTATTAAAATGAACTCACTGCCAGTCTATTGCCTGGGAAAGTAGTGTGAGGTGTGAGACTGTCACATTTGCATGTACTGACATGGAGTGGTTTTTAGAAGTTTTTATCCCTCACCCATGAGCCAATTGTCAGTCCTTATCCTAATTGAAGTGAATTAACCTTGTGTTTTCCCTAATAAGTCTTATCTAAGACACCTAGATGTTACATGAATCACCTTTTGAGTCTTCCCTGATTGTTTCCCTGGGTTTGTTTGTTAACCAAAAAACTAACTACAACCCCGAAGTTCAACCCCCTAAGGCCACAATAATGCCAGGGTGAGCAACATTCCTAAGCACTTGGATATGGTGTATCCTACCACTATGGTCCACCCGATTATAATGAGGGTAAGATATCCAAGTCAACCGGTATTCTTAGTCAATCATGTTGGGGCCTAGCCTAGCTTGCGTTAAAAGGAGATAGGTGGAATCCGGTTTGTCAATGCCTAATCTAGACAAGGAGACAAACATCTTTGAGGTCCATATACTTCTTGTCATGTTAGTTTAATAATTGCACAAAGAATAAGACCGACCTAAGATAAAGAAACACAATATAATAAGTTCACACCAATAGCAACACCATACGGTATGAAGAAGAAGAGATGACCGTGTTAAATTAATGGTGTCATCTCTTATTCTCTTAGTTGTCTTAAGAAGAGAAAGGCACGCATTAATTTCTAGTTGTGTAGGACTGCTATGTGGACATATGTGTTTCAAGAAAGTGTTCTTGGACAATGCCCATTTCAATCCCTCATGAGACCCATAATTGACTTGAACATGTATTTGGGACTCCTATATAACCCTATTTGGCGATGATTTCTGCATAGTTGTTTGTAATTAAAGGGGAAGCAGTCCCACATAGTTGAATAATCTCATGACGACACTCAACAGACAAATTATCGTTGATATACCATCACCGTTTTGAGCAAGGATGGAATGGGCGAACTCTTCATGAAAGAGATCCCCTCGAGGAATCTTCCATAAGGCATTTGGCATTTTCCACCCCGGCTTAGGTTGTAAAGCAAACGTGGGAACAAAAACAACCAACGCAACTACAATGCACGAGCCTAAATTTGAAATGTCCACATGTATGTTACATGTGACAAACACAACACAACACAATGAGCCCCGAACTCAACACCAATGATTTGGATTTCGGTGGCTCTCACTTCTTGTCCAATTCCGTCTCCGGCCCTTGGCTATTTTCCCACAAAGGACCCGGTGTCCAAAAGTGGAAAGGGCTTCGAGCTTTGCCAAATGCCGTCCGTCCAAACTAAATGCAACAAAAGTTGCCAATCTTAGGCAAGACTCGTTCCGTCCCATGAAATGGTGAAGCTGCATGAAGGACCGAGTTCTATAAACCCTAATAATAAAATATGATAGGTGGGCCTTGGAAGTGGGGTTTCAAAATAGGGGGTTGGAAAAAGCCCATGATCCATGTGGCACCATGATTCGATCCCATGACTGGGGGAATTTAGGCCTCCCCTTGATGGGCCCCACATAATATCCCATTGTAGGCTTGAATTGCGCCTCCCCCCCCCAACTCACGCTAGGACCATTAATATTCATCCATCTAATATTTTAACGTCTTGGGTATCATCCATCCATCCCAACAGATCCTGCTTTTTCAAGCACCACATGACACTTTTAGTGTCATTTCCATCCATCCATAAGGGCCTCTAAATCATCCATCCTTTGGGATTACATCAAATCAAGGCCAACTTGCCATAGCCTAAAGACCGCTCTATCATGACCATGAGCCGTGACCATGAAAATATAAGGCTCCGTTTAGACGAGCGCCCGGACAAAGTGTAAATTGTGACACCATGGCCAGTTTTCATCTCCCAAAGTGCCTCCACATCATCAAGTCGTTGTGTGTCGTTCAATTCATCATATATAACTTCATACTTGTCGATAATCCTAACCATTTTTTATCGAACAAGCAAGAGCCTTCCTCACCATAGAAGTTTGGAGCCACCCCTCATGGAAGGCCCAAAACTTATCCATCTTGTCCGTTGAGGTGGCTACATCGGTTGGTGACATGGCAGGTTGATGGAGTGGACAAACCCTATGTATAAAAAACATACTAGATGTTGTTATTTCAGCCAATGACATTTGAGAAATTTTTGTCAATGCCCTCATACGAACCGGGGCCTAAGGGCCCTTGAAAATCATCCAAAGGTCGTACCATGGGAAATAGAAATCCAATTTTGCAATTGAATGGCCCTCGAGCTCAATGAAAGTGAACCTTGTTGAGGGATTGCAACATATTTTGTATAGTAGGTAGTCATGATCCCACCATGACAATATAATATTTTATGAAGCCAATGCCAAATTCATTGTATGCCACAACCCCCTAGTTTGTGTTAGACCCACCTCTTTTTGATAGTCCTAACACAATATTTGGTAGACCATTATACATTATCCACTCAGTGCCATGTAGGACACTGTGTAGAATTTTCATCCATTTAAACTTTTTGGTCCCTCATGCCCTCGAGGCCTAGTGTAAGTGAACTTGGACCGGCTCCGGCTTTCTCAACCAATCCCATAATTTGAATATCATGGGTCAAGGGTCCTCGAGCTCTAGTGTCAAGTGGCCCTAAGGCAAGTGGGTTTAATTAGGTCACTTGTTTGAAAACGGAAGCCCACATCTGAGTGGTGCGTGGTTAGGTGTGGACCTAAGAATGGACCCCAAAAGGACATGTGTTTCAAAGAGATTGGATTATATGTTCCAAATTCACATGTGTCTGGTAATTATGACTACGAATGTAAGGGTTGGTAATCCTAGCCAACTAGGACCTAAGTGACAAGTTTTTCTTACCACGTACAAACTAACATGGGTGTAAGAAAAGATGTTATTTGAGGCATTAGCATACATACTATACATAGGGAGAGATATTGTTCTTCTCTAGCGTGTACATCTAATAAGGCTATTAAGAATTTAATAGTAGAGGTAGATGTACAAAGGGGGCCCTGAGGTTTACAAAAAAATTTGACAATAGATGTTAGTCTCATCCAAATCATAGCTCAAAGATCCCCATGTTTCATGTTCAAGCTGAAATGGGGTCAATGTTCGAATTGTTTTGAATTTATGCAAGTGCATGGGGAGCTAGGTGTTTGCCCCACCAAACCCAACCCCATAGCCAAAGAATGTTATGAGAGCATCACCACCCATGAATGAAGCTGACCAACAAAAGTTTAAACACAAAACAAAGATTCATCCAGGTTTAGTTTGGGTAGGAGTCATATGCCCCACCCACAAACTCGCTTTTGAGTCCGACTTCAAATCAATAAGGCGTCGCTATTGCTTGGCGAGATTAACAAAAGGGGAGCAAAACCACTTTACCCTCCTTGGAGGAGTATAATACTCTTGTCTTATTCTCGATTCATTGGAATTTAGGTCAGCTTGGTGCACTGAAAACTTGCTCCGTATTGCAGGACAATCACTTCACTGAGGCTGCCCTCGGTGTTCAGTTCATCCAATTTTCAGATGGGTGGGGCAATTCCAAACTAAACTGAACTACTCTACATCCGTTTTGCAATTCAGTCCACTACTGGTGACAATGCTCTGAATGAGTTAGTCCTCCTCGTTGATTGTCTTCCTAGGTAGGTTGGGCGGGTTGTAGGTGGAAGCGAGCAACAACTTTCATGAAGATTTTCCATCCACTTCAATTTGAAAACCAAATGAATAAGGGAGCAACATAGCATGATATGCGGGAGATCCCAATCTATGTAACACTCCGGTTTTTTTGGCCTTGGAACAAAAGTTCTATGGAGGTTGAATAGCAAATTAAATAACCAGCATTGAGCAATCTGACGTAAATTTGAGTCCGTTGGTCCTACCTGCTCAAGAATCCTCTTGGTGCATATGGGGTTTGTTGCCTACCTTGTGCTGGGTGGGCTCTTGGCTTCCTACCTACCTAGCTAATTTTATTTTTTCTAGTCAAGTAGAGAGAAGAAGATTTCGCAGCATGACTCGAACCGCCAACCACTCCATTTGGAAATGGGTACCTCTCCACTATCACCCAATAATTTAGGATCATCTCGGACCGTTGAATAGCAATATTATGAGTGTCTTGGAGAATGAATCAACTCGACTCAATATGACAAGATAAATATGTTTGATATTTTGTAGATAATGATTTGTAGTTTGTTACATCCAAATTGTTACATCCAAAATTGAAAAATGAAACAATGATGGTGATGATTACTTGGTTCATCTACCCAAGGCGGTAGTTGGGCTCCTATTTTGAGGGGTACCATGGGCATGTGATCCCAATCTTGCTTACAGGATCGTATTAAAGACTAATACGATAAACTATGTTAAGCGTGCCACCTAGACTCGCATATTTGTTATCCATCACTAAATTTTTATTGTTGAGACAAATGGGGTGGTAGGGTTTTTGCCCAAACCCTAAATTATAGCCCTTTGGCTTGCCAAAATCATGCCGTGAATGTTGGGGTGGCTAAATCTAATGGATGGCACTTTTCATGTGGTGCCTTGACCCAACCTCTTTGTCACCCTTCGAACTAACGTACTCATGTGCCATCTCAACTTCACTTCTAGAATTAAGAAAATGTTGACTAAGTTGGTAACACATAAAAAATATGCCCATTTGAAATCAAGTCAGCAACACATTCATTAGAAAAAAAACTTCTTCATTCTAACCATCCATTGCAACTTGTCCATTGCAACTCATGATGAGACATGCATTGATAAATAAATCGGACTTTTGGAGATCAACTAGAGATCACTTTTTAGTTGCGGTTTTTGGACAATCGACAACCAAACTACTTATTTATGCGTTTTCTCATCATAGATTGCAATGAACAAGTTGCAACATATGGTTATAATGTCCAAATTTTCTTCTACCGATTTCAGACACTTTCATTACAAGCTTGCATAAGGTATATATGCCGACAACTCCTTCACCCTATGTTGTTTTAATCATATCATGTGGGACCGACTTCAAACACGACAATATGCAACTATTTTTTAAAAAAAATCTTAGATTTCAAGTTCGTAAAGTCATAGCTTCTTGGACTTTGTGTTTGGGGCCTACTACATATCTGGAAAGAGGTGGTTCCAAGAAACTTATGATTCGTTATCCAATTTGCACAATTTCTTGTTATATTTTCCTAGGCTATCATGTTGGTCCCACGGGTCCTTTGTCGGGGGCGGACTTCGAACATCTCCCCTTCTTGTCAACGAGTTCTTTGGATTCAATTGTCATTGGGCCCTCAACCTACTTACGAGGCACCAACCGACATGGCGATTCACAAGATAACACTATCCTATTGGACACTACGATGCGACTATCACAATGCCCGATGTACATGCCTAGCAAACCTCAGACCAAACATTGTATACATACGAGGCATCACCTGTGAACAACCTGGTCCCATAGGTTTGGGGTTTGTGACGTATGTGTAATCTCATCCATTATGGATGAAGGAGCTCCAATATAAAAAAGTCCCCAACAAAATTGAGGGTTGGTTCATTCCAACTCGACACCACTAGACTTATTTAGGGTCTTTGACTCTATCTCTAGAGTCAAATTGCCTTAAATTATACATTTACATGTTATGATACAATTCAATTGTGTTTTTACCTTTGCAATGGACGAGTTTACATAGATGCCACAAATCGCTAGCACGGGGGGTTCACTCCATGTCAAGTTGAACACCACGTGCGGCCAAAGTTTGCTACCCCTATATTACATGGAATAGATAAATTTAAAAATTATGATATTTTTTCTACATATACATAACCATTGATCATATCTTTTGTATATTTTTTTGAAATTTTTAGTCATTTTCATTTTTTGTAGTAATTATTTTAGTTCAATTTTGCGTCATTCTAGTTAGAAACGGTATGTTTTATTAAAAAAACAGATCATCAAATTTGGTTACCATTTTTTACTATGTAATAGATACCGTGTATATCTACCCATGAAAAAATTTGATAAAAGTTTGACCCATTTTGGTGATGCAACTTACCAAAAGTAGATTTTTTTTGGCCGCACGTGGTGTTCAACTTGACAATGGAGTGACCCCCCCCCCCGTGATCGCTAGCTAACCCTGTATCCTTGACTCCCAATCACACCATATGCATATTGGAATTCACAGGCACCCATGATAAGTACATAGAACAAGCCAATCAAACAACAAGTAGATAAATACAACCTAGTAGTGGAAGCAATCAAAGCATAAGGATGGCAAGTTGAGCCTCTTATTGTCATCACAACGGGAGTAAATGGTGCAATCCATACTAGAAGGAAAAAACTAGTAAAAGACCTCCACATTGCACCCCCTCATCAATCAAAAAAGTCATGAAAGGAATACACCAAAATGTCAAAAATATCTTACATATCTTATACTAAACAAATGAAAATTAGATAACAAACAAACCCCCATTCTCCCCCCCAACACCTAGACAAAAACCAATAGCTAACCCTATGTAGGATACAAAAGCTTGCACCGTCACTACAATAAGGCCCTACCTGCTGCAAGGTAGGCAATAAACCTATCTTGTACCAAGGAGACTCTTGAACAACATAGGGCCAATGGGCTTAAATTCATGTTAGAGCAACTGACATTAGTGTTTTTCGTTTTCTTTCTTTCTTTCTTTCTTTTCTTACAAGGTATCGTAGTGGGCTCTCGGTATTCCGACAAAAAATAATTCTTCTTCCTTTAAAATTTTCCACATGTCGTGCTCACATTGGCCCTAGTTGACCCACTTGAATGTCACGTAGAAACTACATCCCGACACTTGTAAAGATGAAATAGAGTGCCCTTTACAGTTTATGGCCCTAGTGTGGGCGGCCACTTCCAACTTTACATATAATTATGAATATTGAATTATGATAAGGAATCATCCCATTTGGTAAGCAATCTAGAATCAAGCATATCATCACTTCAAGGTTGCAATATCAAAGTTGAGATGCTTGATTGTAGGTGGCTAAAGTGAAGAATTTTGTTCACTTGTTGTTGTTTAAAGATTGATCACATAGGCATTTCAATTGTGCTAAGAATCGAACCTATAAGTGTGACACCACTCAAATATGGGTGTTCAATTAAGAATAGTGACCAAATAAAGCCCTTATCTTTTAGTGCAAGACTTGTACTTAGAAATATACACTAAAAAAACATGTGTTAGGATGAGATTGGATCATGTGATCAAAATATAGACATCGTTCTAGGTTCGACATTGAACACAATTACATGAAGGACCTATGTGATCACTAAATGAGAAAGAAGAGCTTGACATCGACATCTCATAATTGCCGCATCTCGATTTCAATTATCAATCTTGAAATAACAATATGCGTGATTTACAATTGCTAATTGGATGATACGGTTCCCAATCCAATCCAATGGCCAACGTTATATGTGGAGTTGGAAGTGCTCATGATAGGGCCATGTACAAAAGTATACTAACTGACATATATGGGGGATGCAACAACATATGGAAGACCCAAATGGTTGTATTCCCACCATTGGTAAGGTATGCATGCCTAATTCAATTACTTGTCTTAAATGGACGCCTACATTTGAGTTACGTATGGTCAATTGCGCTTCTAAGAACAAAAAGACACATATGTAAAAGAAATAAAATTACATGCTCAAAATTTGTGAGTTGTTATAAGTCAATAGTCAACATAATTGGGGAAACTTGTATGATCATTTAATAAGAAAAGAATCTCAACTTTGAAGATGAATAAGATAATCATATGAGCTATGAAAATTGAAAGAGTGCATGCATAATTTGGACTTGCTAATCATCTCACAATAGTTACATGTTTCATATCCTACAAGAAGTGGATGTAGAGCTAAAAGCGTCCGTTTAGGGTTCACTTTATTTTAGAAATGACTCACAACTTTCCAAGTCTACCTCTACATGAATGTTGTTGTGTTGTCCACTTCTGGGCCACTTACACTTCATACGTGCCCCATGGCGTTGCCCCAAGTGGCCAAATGCATTGATTTCGAGTTTGCGAGTTCTATTGGGAGGCCATTTGGGCTTGGGTGTAAAGGGGTCGTTAGTACATGGCACCCATGACCCTACTTGCTACACTTAAGGCAAGTGGGCTTTAAACGGACACTTTTAGCTATGCACCCACTTCTCATAGGATATAAATCAATCAATTAGTGCGAGATGATTGCCAAATCCATATCATGACCGTAGCCATTTCCCTCGCAGTTTTTGGAGTTCCTATGAATATTTCATTCAATGCCGGAGTGAAAATGATTGTGCCCATTAAACCGTTGAATACCCTTGCCCCCCTCCCCCAACCTCAATGATTGTTGAGCCTAGAATGGTTAACAATTTTTGAATTCATAGTCCGATGTTCTTTAAACACGTTATTGTGTGGTGTGTATTTGAGCGATCCCATCAGCTCTCCTGACCGTGTTACTATAACGAAGAACCCAAAATGGTGTCTTTATGTTGAGCACATAGTCCAATCTTTCATCCAATCCCATCACAACACTTGTCTTTTTGGTGTATGTCATACAAGCCTTGCCATGTACCACAAAAATATAGGCATTTGCATAAGACTGGCGCCTGGTCAAGGCATGCATATGTTGAGGGTTCCAACGACTAACCTACTATTTGAGAGTCATTTCCCTACTACGTGTTCATAAGTATCCAGGTGTTTGTTTGAATTCACTTACAGATGGCCCTTCCTCCTGTGTGGTTCACATGGTTAAATGAACCTACAACTACGCTGTTTATGGTAAATATCGTAGGCCACATCGAATATGAGGAATCCAACATCATGGATTATAACATTGGGTGTGTATTGTATTCCAAGATGTAGTATAGAACATTGGAGGCCTACATTGTAGGTCACGATATTTCAATTAACGGAAAATAATGTGCATATGAGAGGATTCCAACGAAGTGGACTCCAACTCATACTCGTCCTACCTGGATGGTTTCAAGTCTAAAATTATAATACTTAATTTATATCCAAAAATATATATTTCAACCATAAAAAAATAGGAATATCCAAAATCATCATTGTTAGATGTTATTTTTCTGAAAGTAAAAGTGATGTGAATTTCAAGTACGTGGAGAGATTGATGCTGAGAAATTCCCTCGAGTATAAGCTTCCACACTATTTTGATGTGCGATGTTGTATACCATGGGTCATGCAATATGGCATCGAAAGGGTAAGTTACACTATAAGTATGCCCACAATAGCAAGCGTTTGTTTTGTTCTCTTCTTCTAGGGCTCCCTTTAAAAAACGCCATCTCACACTGGGATTGACTCTATCTTAACTAAGGTATGCGGGTATTATTCAATTACTTCCTCTTAATTGGACACCTATACTTGATTGTTGTGTGGTTAGGTAAGGATCGTAGAACAAAGACCACAAAGACACATGGTTTTTAAAAAGATTGGATGATGCCTTCAAAGTTCATCAACTGATTCACACTCGACAAATGAACACAACAGGAGGACCCATGTATTTAGTTAAGGAATCAACAAACATGCACTTCCAATAACCAAACCGAAATAAGGGAAGATCCAATTTTCAACCTAATTTTTGCAAATACTTAATCATAGATTTGTTGACGCAATGCAAATTTAAAGACGCAAATCTGGTCAATAGAAGATGGAGAACAGGCACAACTAACTGAATAGCACCCGCATTCCTTAAAGAAAGTTGATTGAATGTGTTGTAAATTGACACATTGCTTTTTCTATGCGGCCCTTTTGTTCAGGAAAGTAAATACTAATATGTTAGGGGAAGGAAGATTTCATCCAATGTGAAGGATGCCGTACGCATCTTTCGTCCATGTGGATAGGCCGCATTGAAGAGCGAGCCTTGGCCCCGGGCCACTGACATGTTTCATCCACCACGATTAATCCATCCAGCTAGCTTTCATCCCGTACCCCCTGCGGCCCAACAGCAGATCTGATCGCCGCGTTACGGTCCGAACGCGTCTATGACATTCATCCATATGACACGCAAATGTAATCATCCATATTAGTCGTTGAGTGGGACGTGGGGTTGGATGAAATAATTATGTGTATGGATGACGAGAACGCACATTCATCTTCTCTGTTTCCGCTCTTAATAAGGCCAAGAATGTTTCCTGGTCCCCCTGATACGGATGAATGATAAGTTGCGTACCACATTTAGGAGCTACTTTACATTTACAGAATGAGAATGAATGTTTAGTTCATTATGAATACAATACACTCTAACCTTGATAATGTCACCCTTGTTTATAGAACACCTTGATATTATCACCCAAAACTTCAAAACCAAATTTTCTAGTGTAAAACTCCCTCGTTATTATCCCTATCACCCTTGATAATGTCACTATTTTTTTCTCTCCAAAATTTGTAGTGTAAGTGTGATAATAACAAGTAATATGGATGGAAAAAAGGCTGGATGGACAACAAATTCTATTGATGACGTCGGCATCTCCGCCCGCCTTTCCGCCTGGATCCCGTAGAAGTAGACTCATTGATTGATGATAGCAATGATGTTGAGTCTAAGGTAGTGAAGTTAAGTATGCACAAAAATATGTTAAAGATGTTTTGAATTTTATGGCTAGTCAAGGTTCTCAAATTTTCAATACTATGGAGTTGTTAGGAATGGAAAAAATCCATGACAAGCTCATTAGAATTGGTGTTGCACATTTAACATCAATGCCAACAAAACAATGTGACATTAGGAGCTTCTTTGTCTCTAGTGAGAGGTCTTTACCCGATCTCAATGACACATTATGATGTGCTATCTTTGTTATTCAAGCTTTTGAATTTGATTTTATATTTAAAAACATTGAATTCTCATCTTTGTTATTTTCTTTTGAACATTGTAATTTTTATTTGTATTCTACCTATTTCTTTGATAATATCACATTATGCATAAATCTTCCAAATGTGACATTATCAAATATGTCATACCTTGTTTATATCACACTTTTTGGTGAAATGGATGGTGTGACATTATCAAGGTTAGATTATACTGCACTGAAATTTTGGTTCAAATGCATAACATTATCCAACTGAGTATGGTGGGTGGGGTTGAGAATAAATTAGATACTATTTGGGAACTATATCATGGATATTCTTATATCATCATTGGTATCTCATATTCAGCTTGATAAACTTGGGTGAAGCACTATCATTGAATATTATTAGAACAGAACACTTAATAACAATTGAATAATGTTATATGGACCCCATCTTATCAATCGCAAATGAATTATTTAACCATCTTAAAAAAATCGTATAGCAAATCATGGATGACATTCGTTGAAGTTCCTGGTTCTCATGGCGGTGAAGCCACACCAAGTTGGGTCCAGTCTGAGTTCCCCAACATATTTCACAACCAAACTATCACAGTTTGCTTAGGCAATGCTCTGGGGATGGATGAATTTCAGATCGAGCAGAATGGATGACGTTGTGAAAACATGCATCCATGACTCGCCGTTATCATCCGGAGGGCCAATGCGGAGAAGCAGGCCAGTTGGCCACACTAGAAGCTCATCCATTATGGACATAAGTTCATCCTGTTACATTTGGATGATGTCTATCCACGTAAAGTCGGCCCTTTGAATGTTCTCCGCGCACCACGCCTCACCCTCATCCACACGCATCGGACATTCATTGGAATGAACATTGATGTCACCGGACATTCATCCGGCCATGAGGCTGAAGACTGGGTTTCATGGATGAGGTTCATCCATAATCGTGCCTGCAGCCACCAGGAGTTCATTCAAGTTTTCCCTACCTATGACAAGCATATTGGCCAATGGAAACTGGGGGGAGACTGCCCTACTTCATTCCGCATCCACATATTCATCCAGAGAGCACCCACGTCCTCTAGGATTCATCCACGGAAGGTGTATATTGTGTACTGGAGAGGTGGTCCAAGTGGATGAGATGCATCGAATGTCATGTTCATTCTTGTGATTTAACGTTCATCCACTTCTAGCATAGTAGCCCAGTGGTGAGAAGGCCCAGTCTTTCCCTCTCGAATTTCATCGAATCCCCATAGAGAATGGAAGCACACCAGATGAATATTTGGGGAACGGACAAACGTGTGGTGGGGCAATACTCATCCTTCCTCGCCACACGCTCATCCTGAGTCACGGAATATTCATCCACTGGCTCCGACCATTCATCCGATTCTGTCGGGACTCGCAGGCGTGGTCCCCCACCAACACATTGATCTGTGTTACGTAACAGGGGCATTACATCCAGGAGAGTTCATCCACATCACAACTGGCGCAGGGGTTTAGTGGATGTAATACATCCTGAGGGTCGTCGTTTTCATCCAAACGTAGAGGGGCCACCGAGTCTCTCGCACAACTCGCAGCTTTCAGCTTCTTCGGCTCGGGTGTCAGAGTGTGTAGAGAGAGAGAGAGAGAGAGAGAGTTAGAGGCTTCAGCTTCAGGTCCAACGCAACGCATCGCATCGCATCCAAAATAGAAGCAGCGAGGGCCAGATCACGCGAGGAGCCTGGACCCCTCCCGCCTCCCCGTCACCACCTGCCACTGCGGTGCGTCGTTTCTCACCCGCATTTGGCTCCCTGACGAGCCAATACAGCCACATAGGGCTGCAAAGATCTAGGCGCGGTGTTGTTGGTCGATGCACCGAGCTGGGCGGAGGAAGAAGTAGAACCTGATGACTCGGGCACCTTAGCACCATCAACAGTAAATGCTGAAGCCGTGATTGGATTCGGTCGGAGTCTGAGTCAAGAGCAAACGGTGAATGAGGCAATTTGGGTGGAGGTCCAAGGGTTTGGTGTGGCTTGCCTGGTCTCTGTTAGGGTTTGGTTTTCGCAGCAACAATCCACCCTCTTGATTGGATTCGGACTCGAGGACTACCAGTGGCAGGGTTGTGGCGGGAATTAGGGAATTTGGTGGAGGTTCGAGGTTCGAGCTCAAGGTTCGCAGCTCGAGGTCCGAGGATTTGCGTTGATTTGATTTCCTTTGTTAGGGTGGTGAGGTGAGGTGGCGGTTTGAAGGTGGGCTGGTGGTGTCAATGGGGGCAGTATTGGTGGACGAGGAGTAGGAGTGGTTGATGTAAGAGTGTGATGGCAACTGTAGCGGTGAAAGGCGAGTGTGACGTGACTTGGGAGTTTGGCGGAGTGGTTTCGAAGGCGCAGACGCGTTGGCCGTAGCTTGGTAGCGTGGGAGTTTGTCAGGAACGCAGGCAGAGTCCATGCCATTTGTGTGAATTGTGCTGGCGGTGAGGAGAGATCACACATTGCAGACTCACAGAAGCAAGAGCAGAGAGACCTTTGTTGTAGATCTTGTAACCGAGACACCGTGCACACATGTTTCTGCATCGTAGACTTTGTGTTGCAGTCCCCTTGTGGATCTTGCTCTGTCCCTTGTTCAAGCCTTCAACGCACTTTTCTCTTGTGTGTGGTCCTCCTGGCCAAGCGTATGTCAGCTGGCTTTGAAGCAGGAAGGGCTGATTCCTTTCTCCTAATTTGATATTGGATGGTATTGACGCACATGGCAGCTAAGTGACGCCATAGGCAACACGATTTTTGAAGACTTCACTGGTCAGACATATGATTTATGGTACAGGTTCTGGCTCCTACACAAGTGGTTTGGTTGGTGTAAATTGTTATGTGGTCAGCGGTACAAGCAGGGAGAGAAAGGGTTAACTTACTGTGTTTTAATTCGCTGAGCTGGTCATCACATTGACATTGGAAGTGAAACTGTTTCAAATAAGGGCTGGAAGCAGCAGGTGGCCAAACTCCTTGATGCCCATCAATTGCTACCAATTGATTATTTTGGGGTGCATGTGTTAACGACCTTGACGTGGGGTTATGATTGAAGTGTAAGGCAAATCGGTGGCCATGGTGGCATTGGTATGGTAGTGGCAAGTTTGAGAGACTGGAGCATTCATTGGCTCAAATTGACATGAAGTTCAGGTGGGGACTGTATCGCCCCTGCAAAATGTTGCAGAAGATGCATGGAGGCTTTTGACAGCAACGATTAGGGTTATTGGGCGACATATTGAGCCAACATGTATGGCTTTGACAGGGCATGTTGCCTGTGGGATGTGGTGCTTCAACCGGGGGCACGTCTTTGACATCTGATTTAGGACTGACGCGAAGAATTTGCAATAATCTGCTCCGACATGGACCTCTTGACAGTGACTAGCTAGTTTTAGGCCTGAGTGTGATGCAATTATGTTTGACGTTCAAATTCTCATTTAGGGTTCTGTGCAAGGGTTAAAGGCATCCCTGTAGTTTGCATTCAGGACTATTGGGTAGTCCATATGGGACCATTTGGCAGGGCAGCTGTTGGCCTCATAGTAAATAAGGATGGAACGAGCAAGAAAAAGAAGGAAGATGGAGTTGGTAGCCTTAAAGGTGGTAGACGAAATGCAGGTACCTTGCCGAGCTGGCTCAAAGATGATCTTCCTGACGAGAAGACAGCTAAAGATGGGAAAGAAAAACCCGTGAAGGAAGGCAAGGACAAATGGGTGAAAGAAAGCAAGGAGAAGAATAAGAAAAGCTCGAGCTCTGGGAAAAGTCATATTGATGAGGAAGTTGAGATGGAGATCTCAGCTCCCATTCCAGATGAGGATTTCCGGCTTGCAACATCACTTCTGGGACTTAATCGCATCAAGACCAGGTCGGGACCTCTGCATTTTCCTGCTGCTAGTACTCGTTCTGGCCCAGTTTTTGCTGGAACTGTGCAGAGCCGATTTGATACCGGCAATGAGGGGAAGAGAGAAGACAAAGCTGTGAATAGCTGGTCGAAAGGTGAATCCTCAACCAAATTACTGTCAGGAGGGCGCAAAGCTTCCAAGGTGCATGCACGAGACTCAGTTTCACCTGAGGAATTCTCGCCAGCAGAGGAAAGCAGTTACAACAGAAGATCGTCACTACCTGGAGAGTCAACTGACATGGGAGCAAGTCCGCTTTCAGAGACTAGCCCTGGGTCGTTAAATTTGAAGAAGTTACAAAGGAGCTCACGGATTGGTGAGCTTGAAAAAGCTTTTGGTGGCCGTCCAGGATCTGGTCTTAAGGTTGAGGGAAGTGGCGATGGTTCACATTCAGGGAGTCAGTTCGGAAGCAGTTGGGCAACCTCAGCAGGGGGTTCAAGGGGTGTCGGCAATCCCAGTAGTCTACGTGCACCAGATTTTTCATCACTAGGTAAGCAGTGAAACCTTCTAGAAATGGCACTCTGTTTTGGAATGGATGTCAAGGAGCTTTTATTCATTTATTGCAGGTGGCCTTCAGTTGTGGAACATGTGTGATGCAAATTAATATAGGGTGTATGGTGAAGGAGCAATTTGACTATTATATCCCATAGTCAACCTCTACTTTACAGGCACTTGGGTGAGTAGCATTCTTCTTTGTATCAGGAAACTTGGTAACAAGTTTATCCCTTTCAGTCATAAGGCTATCCTGTGGGTAAGATTATAAGAACCAAAATTGAGCAGATTGACAATTAGTATGCATCTGACGTGAAAAAGCTAGTACTCTACAGAATTTGCATTTTATAATTCAATTTTTTTTCTTCTCTTCCAAGACCAGCCTATCAGATTTATAGATGTCACCTGGCAGCTTACTTTGTCTACCTGCTGTACAGGGCCCTCCATGGATCACAAGAGTTCGCATGGCAAGGCCTCTGATGATGATGCTGAAGCCCAAGAAGCTGAGGTGTGTACAATATTTGAATCTTGTTTGACAAGAGAGCAATGATTCACATAAGTCCTGGTTTCTGATAAATATTATTATTCTTGTATATGGAGTTTTCTAAAGAGATTTACTATGTTTGATGTCATTAAATATTTTGGAATATTGAAAAGCTAGAAATGTTACCAGGCTTTCACTCTGTATTTTCTGATACATGTCACGTAATCTCCATCAGGTCCACTTGCATATTGCTCACTTCCTTCTGCCATCCCCTTTGTCTGTCACCCTTGTGATTGTTTTCTGCTGTAGAATTGTGTCAAAAAGTCCATCATGCATTGTTTGTTCCATGTGATGTCGATATGTATATATATAATCAGGCGATCACTTACCATGTGGTCTGCTTCACAGAGCCCAACAGAATCACCTCGATTCAAAGCTCTTTTAAGAATGACCGGCAGCAAAGGCAAGAGGCCTACTGACATCAAGAGCTTCTCCCACGAGCTAGATCCACGAGGGGTTCGTTCCCATGAGTTCTTCCGGCCTCACAATTTGGGTGGTTTTAATGACTTGGAGGTTTGTCTTCTTTCAATCACTATGAGATTTTCCTCTTTATTTTACCTCTTCAACAGCGCAGATATTGATGTTTCTTTGCAAGTGAGATACTTGCCTGACTTGATTGTCTTATGCTTTCAGGAGTTTTTAAATACATTACGAGCCAGGTTCAATACTGCGAAGGAGGAGGTCAATGCTGAACTTGCAGTATTTGCTGGTGATGTTATTGAGATTCTGGAAAAGAATGCTGATGCTGCGCCAGACTGGCAAGAAAAAGCAGAAGATTTACTTATACTAGCAAAAGAATGTGCCATGATGAATGCACAGGAATTTCGGAAGAGTTGCGAGGCAATTGTACATGATTTGGATGAGAAGAGACAAGAGCTATCTATGGGAGTGTTGAAGCAACTACACACACGTCTGCTTTTCATTTTGACGCGCTGTACGCGTCTTTTGCAGTATCAGAAGCGAAACTTTTTAGAATTGGATCTCCTCAGATTACAGAAAGTTGAAAAGTTCTGGCAAGAAGATAATGTCAAGAGGCCCTTGGATGTGAGAAGTGATCCTGTTAAGATTAGAAAGCCTTCATCCCCTCCCAGATTTCGTCCCAACGATGTTGGCTCCATCCAAAGAAGGCCCAAAGATGAAGGCATACATTCTAAGCCGTCGATGCCCAGCATTAGAGAGACGGAGCCAAAGGCTGATCTGACAGCAAATAAAGTGGAAGATATCAAGGATGAACTGTCTAATATTATTATTGATCGGATCACGTCTTGGAAGAAATTTCCTCCTCCCTCAGAGAGGAAGTCTTCTGTAGAAAGACCAGATCTTAAACAACAAACTCCCGAGAAAGATCCATCCCAATTTAGTCCCAGTTTATTCCCACCTTTGAAACAACGAATTCCAGAGCATGATCCTAGTCTAGCCAAGGTGTCAAAGCCCCAACCACCACCAAAACGTCAGCAAAAAGTTCCACCACAGGATGAGAAACCAATGGTAATTTGTAGAATATGTGAAGAAGAGGTTCCCACAGTGCATTTGGAAGAACATTCTCGTGTTTGTGCTTTTGCAGACAGGTGTGATCATAAAGGATTAGGTGTTGATGAACGACTCCGAAGGTTAGCAGAAACTCTTGAACACCTTGTGGAGTCTTATACTCCAAAGAGTTCTCTGGTAGCTGCTAGTGCAAGTCCAGATACTGCCAAGACATCTTGTGGTGGTGACCCTGGTAACTTCCTTTACTTGCTAGTTCTGTTTTTTTTTCCCCTTCATGTATTGGAGCATTTTCAGATATCTATCATTTTGGAGTTTGCTGTAAAGAGAAACTGAAGGACTTAAATGGATGATATTTGAACTACCTCCGGGTTGACGACTTGATGTCACGGTTTCCTGTTATAAAATTTAAAATTCTGTTTAATGTACTCGGATGTGCTCTCTCTAAGAACTTTCATGTAGTATATTTTTGCCGTGGATGGTTGGGTGACTCGTTTTGGTCTTGTACTTTATGAAAATGTTACTGCAGAGACAATTATTGCCGAGAAGCTCACCTCAGTTTCGGAAAAACTCGGAGCATATGAACGGGGAGGTGGTGATCAATTCTGTAGAGGCTCTGAGGACATGCTGGAGGACCTGCATGAAATAGATACAGCAAGCATCCTAGATGAGCCAAGGGTATTCAATGCCATAGCTTGTAAGACACGGTTTGGGCCTAAGGCTGATCCGTTGGTGACTCTTGCTTCATCAGTGGGTAGTTTACTTGCCCCATCATCATCAGTTGGTAGCATTACACCCCGGTCTCCTTTGGCTACCCCCAAGAACAGCCAGATCGACCTCCTTTTGGCTGATAGAAGCAATTTTGCCGAATCTGAAAATCTTCAGCAGGTTTTTACCTGTCTCCTTGCAGTACTGTCTTCTTTTATTAGCTTCCCTTTTCATACATTCCCTTTTTTATACAGATTATCTATGTTTTACTGTTGTTGGTAGAACTACTTGGGGTTTCAGATGCTTTCAGATTCCAGTCAAGAATGTGAAAAGTTGTCATCTGTGTTGCAGATCAACGAACTGGCAGATATAGCCCGGTGCATTGCTGATAGATGTCCTGTGCCTGATAAAGGAGGTTCTGAGTACATTGTTGAATGCCTGGAGGATCTTAAGGATGTATTACAGCAAAATAGAGTTGAAGCACTGACTGTGGACACGTTTGGTCGACGGATTGAGAAACTCTGCAGGTTTGTTGTGGACACCTTAACAGTAATAACTTGTTGATTTGAGATACTATGGATTTGCACATTCGTCAGCCTTGTAAGGTGTGACATAACACATTTGATGTCCAAGGAGCTCCGATTCAATCTGTTAGATAACTTTGGAGACTGTACAAGGCCCAGGTGTATTCCAGCCTGTTGTCTGTGCAAGTTACATTGGAGTGCAATTATGGTTGCAAGAGTGTTGTAAACTCTGTCTTAAGTATGAAATTGTCTCCATTGCAGGGAGAAGCATCAGCAAATTTTAGAGGCTTTAGGGCAACACACTCCGGAGTCATTTGCCCATACACCTGATGAAAATATCACTACAGAGGATGATGGTTCACAAAATTGTACTCGCACACCTGTCCATCCAATACATAAGGACCGAACTAGTATTGATGATTTTGAAATCATAAAGCCTATCAGCAGGGGTGCATTTGGAAGGGTCTTCTTGGCCAGGAAACGTATAACTGGAGATCTTTTTGCCATCAAGGTGAGCTCACTATACTAACTCCCAATACTCATAAAGTTGTCACTCGTATTTTAGGGTATTGGCAGTTGGTATTGAATTTCTCTGTGGAATGAAGTGCTTAAGTTCCTTACCTTGGTCTCCTCACACTACTTCATATTGCAGTAAGTGTCCTATTCCCTCCTGGCATGAGATATACTGACGTTTGTGATGTGCCCTTCATTTCAGGTCCTGAGAAAAGCAGACATGATTCGGAAGAATGCAGTGGAAAGTGTTCAGGCTGAACGGAATATTTTGATTTCTGTGCGGAATCCTTTTGTGGTATAGCATACAGGATCCCTCTTAAATGTTGATCTGAGTGGTTATAATCATATCTATGCCTCTACATCTTGTTCCAATGCATTGGTATCTGAAGAGTATTGTGTTTTGCAGGTACGGTTCTTTTACTCATTCACCTGCAGTGTAAACCTGTACCTAGTGATGGAGTACTTGAATGGAGGAGATGTGTTCTCCATGCTTCGGAATTTGGGCTGCCTTGAGGAGGAGATGGCCCGTGTGTATATTGCAGAGCTTGTAAGTTTGTCATTTCATATATGGTTGGTGAAGCCTGTTGCTACTTCAGTTAAAAAAATAATTATCATCTGTGCACCTAGGCTGGTTACTTTGATTCTGTGTACAAGTGCAGTTCTTTTAGTGCTCTATGTACACATAAAATCCTCTGTCTTTCTGTTCTGATTTTGTTTGTTCTGCAGGTACTAGCTTTGGAGTACCTTCATGGTTTAGGAGTAGTGCATCGAGACCTTAAACCAGACAATCTTCTGATTGCCCATGATGGGCATATCAAGGTATATTGACAGATGTTGTTATGGTGGCATTTTTTTCTCATATGTTGTGGAAACCTAAATGTAGAATTAGGTCTGATTATGCACATGTGCTTCAAGTACTCAAACCTGCACCCGACCTGTGTCACACTTTGATCTCAACAATACACCCTGAACTTATATGATAGAAAGGATCTGTTCATCAATCTTGTAATTTCGAAATTTTTTTCTTGAGCCAGTGAAAGGTATTAAAAGTTTATGTTGTTGGGGTTTTCATTGCAGCTTACAGATTTTGGTCTCTCAAAAGTTGGTCTTATCAACAGTACAGATGACTTATCAGGCCCTACAGTAGGTGGGGCCTCATTAATGGAAGAAATTACTAAGCATCATAAAGCATCAGATCAACCACAACAAAGGGAGAGGCGTCAACAACGATCTGCTGTTGGAACACCTGACTATCTAGCTCCAGAAATTCTTCTTGGAACCTCCCATGGTAATTTCCTAGTATTTGGAGCCGTGGCATTAGTGTCCTTCCAAAATGTTACAGGTGTAGTTGTTGAATTTATTATCTGAGCCTGTGTGCATTCTGGCTCCATTCTATTTGGTTATTTTTAGCTGGAGGTTTTGCTTTGCACACTTCAATGTGCCTCTATCTTATATCAAAACATCTCTCCTGTCTTCATCAGAATTCTTCTCACAAGACAGATGTGATTAAATCACTATTATACTCTGTTCCACAGGCCCTGCTGCAGATTGGTGGTCCACTGGTGTTATTCTGTTCGAGTGCCTGACTGGGATGCCTCCCTTCAATGCTGAACACCCGCAGGTAGAGTTTCAGACTAGTTGGTTTCTAGCATACTATTTGACAATGAATAGGGGCTGTATTCTGGTGTTTCTATGAGTTCATTTATATCCTTCTGCATGTTGTGTTACTTTGTTCATGTTCACCCTGTCTTGATTTCCTAATGCTATGAAAATTAATAGGCTCTGCCTACCTTGAGGATGGCAAGTTTTGATGCTCTAAATAGCAGGTAGATAATATTAGGACACAGCTAATTTTTTCTGGAGCAATGATGAGTTCAGTTCATGAAGAGCTTGGTATTGCCATGGATTTTTCAGATTATCTTTGATAATATATTAAATCGAAACATTCCTTGGCCTCAAGTTCCTGAGGACATGTCATATGAGGCTCAGGATTTGATTGATAGGTACTTCACACCTCCTGGATGCTCATTGACTTCACATTTGATCATGCCTGTGTTTCTCCAGTTTTTCAATAAATGTTTTTAATGAGCAGAGTATGTCAAGGAATAACGTTGTTAATGATAGTTTTTTTCTGCTATGAAGTAATTCACTATAGATGTCTTTTTTGAATCAAGTTTTATGAGTGACCCTCCTGCACTTCATTCAATTGAAGAATGGCTCAGAATCAATTTGGTGGTGCAGGCTGTTGACAGAAGATCCGGATGAACGTCTTGGAGCTAAGGGTGCTGCAGAGGTAGGCTTCATAATACAATCAGTTCTTTTCTTCTTAACCCGGCCTTTTCTTACAATTCTGTTTGTTCTCTATTGGCATTAAAGTTGGCATCTAATACGTATTGTGACCATTTAAAAGAAATCTCTGTATCGTTCATCTATTGTGATTGATGATACAAGCAGGAAGAATGAGTTGGTCTTCTGTCTACTATCTCATATAAATAGGTAAGTTAAATATAAATGAACTGTGTTAAGTACAAAATTGGAGATGAACTAATTTCTGGGCTTTTGTGGGCATGTGTAGGTGAAAGCACACCCTTTCTTCAAAGATATAAATTGGGATACTTTGGCCAGGCAAAAGGTAAGGACCTTCATGACCTTACGTTTTTTCAGTTTTTGATGACCTTCAGGAGGTAGAATGCAAGTAGTGATATCTTTTTTCTAAATTCGGTCAGATATCCTTCAATTGTATTTATTCCTCACTTTGTATGGTCACATTCACCAAGTATGCCCTGTCCTTCGCATGAAGGCCAAATTGAACGTGGCAAAGATGTCTACTAGATAACCCTGCACTTCTGAGAGGGAGTTCACAAATTGATCACCTCATTCTTGTTGTGCAGGCTGCCTTTGTCCCAAGTCCAGACAATGCCCATGACACAAGTTATTTTACATCACGCCATGGCTGGAATTCTGTGGAGGCACGTGTATTTACTGAACATGGATATGAAAGCAGCGACTATGAGAGCAGTGCTAGCGGCAGAAGCACAAGTTCTTCAGAAAGAGGACCTGAGGACTCGGTTAGTGTTGAGAGTTGCTCCCCTAGGATGTCTTCAAGACTAGCATCACTAACCCAAGGTCCCTGATGAATTCTTAGGAAATTTGTTCATATATTGTAATGCAAGAAGTTGAATTCCAGAACATTCTCTCTCTCTCTCTCTCTCTCTCCAGATACTGTAACATTTGATAGTACAACAAAGAAGAGTAGCACTGTACAGGTAGGGGCTGCCATCAGGCTGACTATGAAAGGTGGAGTGATTTGTGGAGACATGAGACTTGTGAGCTTTGTGCATCCACTGGGTACTTAAAAGAATATGTGTATATATTGGCTGCAGGAACATGTTGATGTTGCGGGTCCTTTAATAAAGGAACAGTGTCGAGACATGGCTGATTTTGATAGAGATTCTTCCACAAAATTCTCTTTCAGCAACTTCTCATTTAAGGTTTGTAAACTTGCTTTGAAGCTTGAAGTGTGATCCTGAGGCATTTTATCAAACTTTCTGAATATTTTCTCTCCTCTGGTATTTAATCTACTTTTGTTGGTCTATTTCTTTTCAGAATCTGTCGCAACTGGCATCCATCAACTATGACCTTCTCCTACAAACTAGTCAAGATGCAGCATTACCCAAGGGACCAGCCACCTCACCCTCTTGAAAGACAACAGAAGTCTGTTGTAAGAGCACCAAATCCATGTGCTCAGCATGGTTCCGACAAATGCGGGGTCCTGTGCATGTACTATATGTAATATGTTATCAAAATATCAGTTTCAATCTAGAGGGCACTCTTTGTGGATGTTTTCTCTTCAAATTTTAACGCCCTACAAGGATGATGTGATCATTGAGCTCTGTGCTTCCAGGCTTCAACTGTTTATGTCAACTGCCAAGTAGATTGAATGAGAAGCTGTACAGATGCGGTGGCGAATGCAAACAACTAGATCTCAGAACTAGTATGAACATTGTAATCTCATTGTTCAGAAGCTGATTCCAACTACAAATTTTCTACTGTTTTAGATTAGCTTTTTGCAGTATTGGCAGCAGAGGTTTCAATACTTCTCTACTATCTGCAGAGACAAACTACAATAGCAGTTCTTTCTCTGTTCTGGGAGAGGAAACCTTCTAGACAGACTTCCAGTCAAGAAAGTCACACAAGGATGTAGTTTCCTGTCGTCCAAAGATGGTTATTCAGGGTCTTTAGAGCCAGAAACCAATTCATCTATGTAGTTTGCGCAAATATCTTATTCCGCCCTTGTCATTTTGGTTTGGTGCTTGCACTGGGCTGTTCAAATATGACAATAGCCTGCAGCAGTAAAACCTCTACATGTCTCTTTTCTTGCTGTACAATTAGCTCTACCCTGGAATCGAGGGTCAAAATGTTCTATACAAGATGAATGCCAAATCTGCCACTTAAATCCCCCAACAACTGCATGCATATAAGGTACATTGTAAACTCTCAAGTCGTGAGCAGGTTTGAAAAGGTCGTAATAATTTTAGGATGTACCATTGATTCAATCCATTGTCACTATGCATGTCTACAAAATCATAGAATAATGAAGCTACCTGTAGCTCGGATAAAGCAATCCCTGTACATAACTTATGTGGGTGATACAGTCTAACCTTGATAATGTCATACCATCCGTTTCACCAAAAAGTGTGATAAACAAGGTGTGACATATTTGATAATGTCACATTTGGAAGATTTATGCATAATGTGATATTATCAAAGAAATAGGTAGAAAAACAAATAAAAATTACAATGTTCAAAAGAAAATAACAAAGATGAGAATTCAATGTTTTTAAATATAAAATCAAATTCAAAAGCTTGAATAACAAAGATAGCACATCATAATGTGTCATTAAGATCAGGTGAAGACCTCTCACTAGAGACAAAGAAGCTCCTAATGTCACATTGTTTTGTTGACATTGATGTTAAATGTGCAACACCAATTCTAATGAGCGGGGCATGGATTTTTTCCATTCCTAACAACTCCATAGTGTTGTAAATTTGTGAACCTTGACTAGCCATAAAATTCAAAACATCTTTAACAGATTTTTGTGCATCACTTAACTTCACTACCTTAGACTCAACATCATTGCTATCATCAATCCATGGGTCTACTTCTACGGGATCATGTACCTCCTAGCCATCTTGCACTAATTGCACAAACTCCTCAGTAGAATACTCCACCTCAAAATCATCTTCACCTTCCATGTTTACGTACTCCAATGGAGAAAGCTTCTCTAGAGACTTGCCTTGGACATCAAAGCCCAAATTCAATGTTGCCGACGTCATCCATAGAATTTGTTGTCCATCCGGCCTTTTTTCATCCATATTACTTGGTATTATCACACTTACACTACAAATTTTGGAAAAAAATAGTGACATTATCAAGGGTGATATTAGGGATAATAACAAGGGAGTTTTACACTAGAAAATTTGGTTTCGAAGTTTTGGGGTGACAATATCAAGGTGTTCTATAAACAAGAGTGACATTATCGAGGTTAGACTGTACCAGCATGGAGACTTTTTTAATGTCGGAGGTTGCCTGCAAATGTATGGGGGCACATGAGATGTACAAAAACACGTATTTGAGCTACATACGTTTATTTTAAGCTATGTGTGCTAAAAACAATCTATTCATCTGAATTTAACTGATTCGTCTGGTGCACTTTGTAGATTGGTTGAGCATCATTTTGTAATTGAAAAATTGGTTCAAATACACAACTTGAGTGTCTTTGGATGCAAATACATACTTAGCACATTGCTTGTCAACGTCACATAGCATAGCTTATGTTAAATCTCTATGCAACATAAGATATTTTACCAAATAATGTTTCAAACCCCACAATTTATTATTATTAATAATTTATGATTTGGCGGGGACTTTGCACAAACTGGGTATATAGGTTGTACATTGAACCCCTTAGACCTTTAACCCCTAAATGTATACCAAGGTTATATCGCTCCCATGCGTTTGCACCTTATACATTTTATACCTTGTCCTTAAAGTTCACACTGATTCGACACATATTTTCATTTGTGTTATTGGAGTTAGAAAGTTTTGTCACTTGTGACATTGGATGAATGTAGAGGTACATATTAACCATCTGAGTATGTAGCCCCGATATAGCTATAATTGGCACTTTTGACCCCCCGCTAGCTAATGTGTTTACAACATGTAGCTCTACGCACACACACATTCAAGGGAACTTCATGCATTTAGGGTTAAGGGTTTAGAGCACAACCAACCATTGGCCATCAAGCTAGCTGCAACATAATGGTTCCATTTCTAGGCCACCTAGTTGTTCCATCAGCTGGTTGCACATGTTACTGTAACATTGGCGGGCCCTGGAAAGCCCTCCCTAGCCAAAAGAGCTTGGATGTGTTGTGGTCGAGGTTTCAACCCCTCTATAGAGGAATCAACTATCAACACTCCACAACCTGTGACCAAATAGAATCTTAGTTTCAATTGTTTATGTGTAACGCCTTGTGTATTGTGAAATATTAGTTTTGATCATGGGAACCACAAATTGTAAAGCTCATATCGCGAGTGTACGTGTGGGACATATAATGAGACTACTCCCCTCTAAAGTAATGTCACCTGATTTGGCACTCCTTTGTGTTTGTGTTTGGTGTACAATGTGTGACCATGCTGGATGCAGACATTGAAGGGTTTATAAACTGCAGTTTGGTAAAGAGTTCTAGAATCTGGCTCGTCATCAGCTGCACAAGACTTGGCACTCTTGTTGCAATCGCACTGCATCTGCTTCCGGGCATCAGATTAGCCTTTTAAGCTAGTCTTGCAGATTAATCAAATTGCAATCTGCACTAGTACTTCACTTAGTGATGGTATCTTGTCTCAGACGAATTTCAAGTCTCATACGGGGTCTCATAAGCTCATTGCACAGGGAAAGAAGCATTTGTGTTCTCGGATCAGATCCAGTTGTTCTTATTAAGTTTACAACTTCAGAAACTATATATGATTCACGTTGAAAGCAGCATGGGTTCCATGAATCAACAAATTTGTAGGCCAAAGGAGCTCTAAACTCTGGCTCTTCATCATCTGTACAAGACAGTTTGCAATTGCCGCTCTTCTGGTGCTTCTGGGTATTAGTCATGGTCTTCCAGAACCAAACATCTTCAAGACAAAGTCATGCAGATAAATTGATGGTGTCTGATTGTCCAAGAAATTTATCAAATCCCATGTGGTAACTGCACAGGAGCAGTTACATGGATCGGAGCTGCCGGATCAGGTCACGTAAATTAATCTTAACCTGAATCATGTACTTTTAGAATAATCTGATTCATGTTGTAGCAACCTCATATCCAGGAATCAATCGAACTAGAAAGACTGGAACCCATTCTAGAATCTGGATGTTCATCGTCTGCACAAGACATGCCAACTCTGGGTATTCTAGTGGGATTTGGTGGACTTGCAGAAAGTTTAAACATCTTGACAGACTCATACGGGAGTGATGATGGCGTCTTTTCTGAGACAATTAAATATTATCCAACTCTCATGCCGTAAGTGCACAGGATCAGGATCAGGAGCGTGGAGCTGTGGGAGCAGATGCAAAGGAAGACCACTGGTTGAAGCAAGCAAACTACGGATGATAGGCATGCATGTCAGGGTCGATTCTTTAGGCAGGAGACTTGTGCAGACAAATGTGAGCTCAGGAGATGATCAAAAGGTGTTGCTTGAAATAGAAATTAAGGAGTATCTCGATCCGTATGGAGCTTTGACACCAAGCTGGCATGATGCTAGCTATGATGGTTTCTGCAACTCGAGAGTTACCAGCTCGAGGTTCGACTGATTTGGTGATTCCATTCCTGCGCATCTTTAACCTTGCAAACAGTACCTTAAGTGGAGTTTTGCCATCATGGCTTGTTAGACATTGAGATAGGCAGGAGAGTCCAGATAGACAAGGAAGTTTGTGAAGGCTCTCCACCCAACCATAGAGAAGGAAGTCCCAAAAGTTGATGATCTTCCTCTCACCCCTGAGCCTCTTTTCCGGTAATATGTAAATTGGTTCACTTTGTAGTCTCTTGGTCGAGATACTGGAACACCAATCACTTGGTTCTTCTTCTACTCATTTACAATAATTAAGGTCACTTGAGACCTTTCAGTTTGAGCTACCTTAGACTCTTCGAATTCCAACATGGCTATGTGCCTTAGCTGAGGTTTAGCTTGGTAGCCTAAAGGTGGGCTTCAATGTCCGTTGTTGATGCACTGATTCTAGATAATAGTGGGTTGGATATGTGCTCATGAAGACAACAAAAGCTATCAAACAACCACATTGTTGTTACCTTCCAGAATGCGGAGGGCCGTGACCATGGGGTGACCATGGGTAATTAGATTTCCATGCGCCCACTAAACACATAAGATAACGATGGTTGGTTGGCACTTACGAACCCTATCCCACTAGATTTCATCTATAGTAGACCCGGGGAAGTCACTGTCGAAAATTTAGATAACTATGAGAGAACAAATATAGGGTGACATTTATTCATGGTTGATAAAAATTAGATATTTTTTTGATATACCATAGCCTTGAAGAAATGTGAGGTAGCACATTATAAATAATATAGGGTCACTTGTAATACCCAAAATTATGTTTATAGTATTTCTAAAATAGCATTATAGTAATTGGAAGGGAATTTTTTAATTTTTAGGTTGAGTTTAGGGTAAGAAAAATTTAAGAACTAGATGAAAAAATGATCACAAATCCATCTACAAAATGGATGAACTCGTTGGATGAGGGTTATTAAGTGTACTTTTGAGGAACATTTCATTGATGTTTGTATAATTCTCTAGTTGTTCCTCCCACGCAAGACAAGAATTCTATCATCGTGCATTGACCCCTACACGTTTAAAGAGCTCCGTGGGGCCATATTTGGTGAATCTATGGTGGATTGATGGATTTGTTCTAGGCGAGAGGCTATGACATCTTTTGTGATGATCGTTTCTCAATTTTCACATAGGACTCATAAGTAGGCATTTCAAATTGTCTTCACACTTTGCATGATAACATGTGCAATGTTAGTGCAACTGTGTTAGTGAACACATTATGGACACTTTAGTGATGCTGGTTTGTTTTGGAATTTGTGGACTTCTTTCAATATTTGGATGAAACAATTAAGTACGCCATTATCAATGGGCTTAGACATGTAACCAATTATGTAAATAACATGCTTCTTGTATACACAGCTTAATTTTTGTTGCGTGATGAATTCCATTTTTAATGCTATAGTACAATGCTATGGTCCACGAAGGAAAATTCAAATAAATATAAATAATGAAGGGTCTGAAATATTATGGAGATCTTAATTTATAATTACACATAAGATGGTGAAAAATTGAAGAAAGTAGAATTATTAAAAAATATAGGGTCCACTAAAATGCAATAAATGAGCTACATAGCCCCCCAAAAAATATGTGTTGTACGCTCATGTGTCCCCAAAGAATACACTAAGTGACTTCCCCGAGATAGTAGACAAACCCGTTTCCAATTACCCTCCCAATCTTCATACATAGAGTCCCCTAAAACCGTGCAGTTCCACACATGTAGCCATCATTTTCAAACGTGATGACAAAAGCCGTGAAGAATCACACATGTAGCCTTCACATTTGGTGTGATGAAAAAAGTAAGTAAGAAGGGCATGGATTTGGGTTCCTCAAAAAGGGCTCTAATTGTACTCAAGTTTTCGTCTTTGAGTTAACGGAAATAGATCGACCTATGTTGTGAATGTGGGTTGGGAGAGAATCTTGCCTTTGAAAATTTACAATAATTTCAAAACTTGAAAATAAGTCGTGATATCAATTTTCAGACATCTGTAAAATCACTATAGTATCACACTTGTACTATGCTTATGTGAAATTGCTTACGGGTTACGAAAATGGGTCTGTCTACCTTACATGTGTCTCTATTCCAACCAGAGTCTGGTGGGTGAGCAGTATACATGGAAACCCACCCTAAATGAACCAAGTTATTTGGATTTGACTTGCAATAACTTGTCAGAGGAGGTACCAACAGCTGGCCACTTCAACACACGACATAATGCTGCAGATTTTCAAGGAAATCCTTTGCGATGTGGGTATTTCTGACAGCCTGCACTCAAGGTAACTTCTCAGGGTCCACATCAGTGCCCGGGAAGTTTTTGGGCATAGTCAGTCAAGATCCTAGTGATTCTAAATCCAACCGGTTACATGTTGACGTCTTCCAGTTTTGCTTTATTCATTTGAGGCATATTCTATAGATTCCTCTAAATCGATTGGTAATCCTCCTGAAGTCTCCAACTTCAACTGGTTATTTCTCAAACTCAGCCGGTTCATCCGTAACTAACCGCTGGTTCTCCCCGAGCAGTGGTCCACATGGCTCACCTTCTCAAAACCATGGAATTGGTTGGTTTATGAGTGATGCTTTTGAACCTTGGGGTCTGTGATCAACTTGAATCGCCTTTATGATAATTGCGTTGTCACTGTAGAAGCCCGCATGGAGACTAGACTTACAAAGGAGATATGAGGAGGCCTTTGAGAGTCACTAATTTCCCACACTCACTAATTGGTATATTTAGTGTAGTTTCTCATTCACATTGCCACGTGGATGGTTGATGTTCTTTTGGATAGCTCATTCAAAGGCTGATATCATATATATCACTATATTCGTTAATTTGAGACTTTCTCTTGTCTCAAATTAATATATGGACCACAACAACATGGTCTAATGTCTGGGTCGTCCTATCTAAACCATCTTGATATGAGTTCTTAATTGGGTTCTTGATATGAACACCCGCTTTAAAGTATTTGCATCTTACAACATTGTCACCAAAAATCCTCCACCCTTCGATTTCGTCCTAGCCCGAGTGGAAAAGTTTATAATGACATGTAGAGACTTCTCTCTTTGTAACCCAATATATAATTCCAATCTACCCTTGGAATATACACAACTTGATTAACACCACACTATGTAGTTTTATATTCCTTAATGTCGGGCAAGGTTATATCCTTAGCCTTTTCTAATGTCCACCCGGCCGCTTTGGCCACGCATGCCTTCAAAGATATGAATCTCTCACTTCAATATGAATCTCAATGCAACAAGTTGAAGTTTACAATCAAACTCCAAATTCCTTAAACCCAATCTACTTCTAACAAGAGGTCAATCCCTCTTCAAGGCTAAATAGCCTTGGCTCTTCTCCTAAGAACTAAGCACACACATGTGCTCCTATCTTGCTTCCCACACACCCACACTTATAACCCGTGGGGTGCTTAAGGAGCACAAAGGAAAGAGAGGATGAGTGAGGGAAGAATGAGGGATTATATATTGAGTTGAGAGGGAGAGAGGGCATAAGGTAAGGATAAGGTGAAAGGATTAGAGCCTCCAATCACAACCCCTTAACCTTCTCCTTCTAAGTAGGGACTCATCCCATTCACAAGGCTCTCGATAAGCCTTCGAAATCTCCTCCTACTTTGTAGGCTCTCATATTATTTCCTAAGCCTTCCTCCCTCAAATGATCAACAAAGATCCTAATTCAAACATTTAACTAACCTTGGCTTTCTACCTACCACACTTTACCAAGGTATGTCCTCATACTACTTAAATCCACTCCACACAAGCCTAATGCTTCAAATTTAGCTTTCTTCAAGCTTCACTTTTTTTATATTTTTATGAATAATCATAAATCAACAAAATACTACTTGTAATGTTTTACAAGTGTTAACAACACATGTGGGCATCAATTTGGGCTCACAAACATTCTCCAATATATGTGTGATTTTATCCATGTTCTTATATTTGTAACTGTCTCAAAATGCCGAAAAAGTCCCAAATTAACGAATATAGTGATATATGTACGGTTAGATGCTCAAAACACCTCTAAATTGAGTCTTAAATTATTTCTACTAGAAACAATGATTTGAGGCCAATTTTGAGGAGAATGGTGCTTAGAAATTTAAAGGCTAAAGCACAAAACTATCATCTAAAATATCCCAATGTGTTATACTACATGTCATGATGTAAATAATTTCTCACTTTAAAAAATTACTTGCTTTGACAAATAGTATCATATTGGCAATTAGTGGACGTAACATTTTGAGTCACCTCTACGCATCTAGTTTAGGCCCTTTGCAAATAGTGCATGTGACACTAAATACCATAAACAGTGTAGTGATGCTTGTGGTATACTCTGCATATTACTTGAGGATATTTGATACTGATGGTTTGGCATGGCTTTGTCGACTTCTGGACAGTTGCGTGCTAGTGTTTTGGGAGTTTTTTGGGCATAATCAGTCAAAAGCCTACTGTTTTCAAGTCCAACCAGTTAATGTTGACATCTTTCCGTTTTTCTTTACCAATTTGAAGTATATTCCATAGATTCCTCTAGAATGATCGGTAATTTTCTTGCAGTCTTGAATTTCAACCGGTCATTTCTTAAACTCAACCAATTCATATGTAACTAGTGGTTGGTTCTCCCCATTCATTGTTGTGTACTAGGATATGTGTATGTACAAAGATGATGAAGACCTTTCTTAGGGTACACCTCCGAATGTTGGTTAACCTTTTGATGCCATTGGGCACATATATGACCCATGACCATACATCCTAACCTCTGGAATATCATCGTCCGTAATGTCACTCCCTCTCTTATATCCCCAAACCCTAGGGAATGGATGCACTTAGTTCAAATCTCCCTCCTAGTTGTCACATCTCCCTCTCATATATCACCAAGGAAGCAACCTCATGGTTGATGATTTGGGTGGGTTAGGGTTTAGTATCTAGGGCGTGTAGGAACCATGAATCAAAGACTTTGAGAAAGCACACGTGTTTCCGACATCAATGTATGGGGAGATTTTTGAGCATAATTGGTCAAGATCCTTACGATTCCAAGTCCAACCGCAGCATTACTCCCTAATTCAAGCTACCTTTCTTGGAACAGAAACTTGGAGAGATTTGGTAGGTTAGTTTTTAAGCCATTTGTTTAGCTCATACCAGTGTCTAGGGAGATTTTTGTGCATAATCGGTCAAGATCCTAGTGTATGGCCCTTTGAAGCATGCTTGAATGCTAAGTGAGAGACACATTTAGGTCATCTTGATGTTTTTCCTTTACCACCATTCTTGTTGTTCCGCTAAGATCCGAGGTGACTAGTATGCAATGTTTTAGAGATTGTACAAGATTGCTTGGTTTGGAAGTGCAGAAAGTGCTATCCTTGATAGAAAGCGAAGAAGAAGGTGACAACGTTGACGGCCGCAGGAATTTGCGTTTTTGTAAAGCTCACCTTTCTTGGAATAGAGACTGGGTAGGTTAGGGTTTAAGCCATTTGTTTAGCTCATACCAGTGTTTAGGGAGATTTTTTGTGCATAATTGGTCAAGATCCTAGTGTTTCCAAGTCCAACCAGTTACATGTTGTGATCTTTCGTTTATTCTTCATTAATTTGAGGGTTATTCTATAGATTCCTCTATAATGACCAGTAATTTTCTTCGAGTCTTGAACTTCATCTGGTTATTTCTTAAATTTAACTGTAACCAGCGGTCAGTTCTTCCCATTCATTGACTCATACTCAGGTTCATGGCAATGTAGTTCTGTTTTTCTTGTTCCAAGTACATCAATTGATGTTATATTAAACTTAGGATCTGGTTTGGTGTTTTGTGCTTAGGTTGATAGCTTACCCTATTTGAGTTTGTGTGCAGGGGAGTTTATGTGTAACTAGCGGCGCTTTTGAGTCTGTGTGGGGAGATTTTTGGGTATATCCTGGTGTTTCCAAGTCCAACCGGTTGAATGCTATGATTTTTTGGTTTTTCTTTATTCATTTGGGGTATACTCCACAGATCCTTTCACACCGATTGCTAAAGCGTTGAACATCAACCGGTTGCTTTTGAAACTCAATTAGTTCATTTGTAACTAGCAGTGCCTTTGAGTATGTGTGCGGTGAGATTTTTGAGCAGTTCATGTATAACTAGCGGTGCCTTTGAGCCCGTGTGCGGGGAGGTTTTTGGGCATAATATCTTGGCATTATCTGTGTCACACATATGAAATCATCAAATCCAGCATTGCTCCATAATATTACACACTACACTAACTTCTCTATTATCATGCATCCATGTTAACACTACAAGCCTCCTTAATATCACGTGCACTTTGGTTGTCACAGGTGTGATATTAGAGAGGTCGGAGTGTCCATGTGTAATGTTTCGTTTTGAGGTCTTGATTTTGATCCAAAAGTGATTATTGTTGTTTTCTTTCAGATTTGCATGCGGAGATGTAGATTATTTGCATTTTGATTTTGGTGTTTGGTGTTGATATGAGGCAAAGAGAGGAGTAAGGTGCTGGCATATCACATTGGAGGAGGGACTTAGAGAGTCAAGACTCAGCTACTTGTATGTGAGCCGGGGGCATAAAAATGCCTTCAGTAATGGAGGGCCGAGGGGATAAGCTAGGGGGAGGATTTGGGCGAACCAACCCATACACTTGTTCCTTGTTGGATGCCTAACCCTTGCCTCCAAGGAACCAATGTACGGGTTGTTTCACCCTAGCCCTAGGGGCAGGGGTCCATGGGATTCATATTTACTTGGGGGAGACATTTGTGGACTAGATAACCACTAAGAGGAGAGTGGTTGATTATACATCTAAGCTTGAGGGTGCTTAAACCAACACTTTAAGCTATTGCATATACATATGGTTATGTGCTTGATGTAAAAAAATAAAAATATTATAAGTCTTTGGGTTTTAAATAGGCATAACGAAGAAAATAATTAGCCTCAATTGAGTATCTGATGAAAGTTCAAAGTCAAAATCACTAGCTTCCTTAAGCCATTCCCTAGGTCCCGTGTATGACAACCTTGCATATGATGAGGACCCCCCACCTTTACTGCTTAGAACCAACACAACATAGTTGGGTACTAGACCCAAGCTAGATCAAAGCCTAACTAGTAATGGTACGCAAAAACAACCTCCACCGACCCCCTGTGTGCTTTGTGGGCCTACCTCCTTGGCTTTGTGAATAGAATGGCTAGAATAGGCACCAACAAGCCAACCTAAACCCACCTTGAACTGACCCAAGATAGAGTGGAGCCCATTACCTACTCTGCATGGAGGTAGTGGAGGCCGTTGAAGGACCTCCATGTTAGACTTCTTTGACCCGCACTGGCCTGGTTGAAAAAATTTGGGATCTTTATCTTGAAATTATTGTCGACAGTCAAAAGTAGTACTATATATCTAGTCAGTATATTCTGTCAGTGAGCACGCTGTCTTCAAGGCATCGAGGGTCGAAACGTCCTCAAACAATCTATACAAGATGCCAGATGTTGTATCTGTTTCTTTCAATACCGCCAACTTCATGGAACACAGGGAATCAGATGTAACTTGAGAGTGGCAGCTGGATGTAAAATCTGGTCAAATTCTTCTAGAATGTAGGGGAGTTTATACCAGCTATTAGTGTAGTTCACTGTTTTGGTATTACACATTGCTATGAAAGTTTACCAAGAGTATCATTGTTTCACCAGATAATATGAATCGATAGTAAGTATAATATGCACACAAGGAACTGTATGGTATCACTACAGGAATTGCAGTTCATTACCACTGGGTCTCTTCGACTAGATCAGTTTGAAATCTATGAATAAGGATTAGAATCTACTATTGCATTGGATCATGAAACCATCTAGCTACACTGATCATCCAATTAGTGCGTGTTACTATTCAGAGTTACGCAGTGCAATCTAGGGGGCGGGGGGCACTGGTGAAAATGTAGAAAACCACGTGCGAGAAAATGTAGGGTGGATTTTATTCAAGACACATAATTTTTACATTTTTCGTAGATATACAATAGCATCCTCTAAATGTGAATTTGAGAATTATATATAATGTACAGTGTGGTTTAAGTTGTGGTGTTTTATTTATTTAGATGTAAAGTAGCATAAATAGAATTAAGTTTAGATTTTTTTATTTATAGGTTCAACATAAATCATCTGCCATTAGTGGCATTGGATGAGAAATAGGCAAAATGTATGTGGACATGTTGATGGATTTGTTGAAACGGTTGCCTTTGGATGAAAAGTATTGTCGTCTGGTGATGAAAGGGTTGGCTGACTTATTTAAAGTTTTATGAGGGGTTCAAGACCCGGGTACGCAACTCCCGTATTATGTGGCCCTGATTATAATCACTTATAATGCATTTTAGTCCAATCTCAAGTGATAATTTGTTTTCATGTAGGATCCGAAACTCTTGTAGCCTTTCTAACAAGGAATCCATAAATGTAATTATATATAGGAAATGAATGTTCCTTGAAGCATAAAATTGCATTAAAAACCTAATTATATGAGTTTTTTTAATACAAGTACCATAGGTCAAACTACCCAACTTTTTGGGCTTTTTAATAAAAATTAAGTTGTGTTTATTATAAATAGAAAAATTGCCAATGACTTTTAATTTTTATTGGAGGCAACTACTCGTGAGGATCCTTTAAAATTATGCATATGCATAGGTTAAAAAATAGGTGTTTCAATTCTTTATATATGTTATGGAGGTTTTAGTAAATTAATTAATATGAAACCCAACTTTTTCTACATCTCATTTTTAATTAATTCGATCTTCACCCAACTTTTTGGTCCTTTTAATTTTTATAATTTGATACAATTTTTACAAAAGCAATCCTCTAAGTCGTTTTTGATACGATGCCCCCTGCGTATAATATGGGAGTTGCATACCCGGGGTTCAAGAACCATATGCAGTATGCTAAAGTTTATAATATGATGGTTGTATGTGTGTAATGTGCAGAGTAATATCTGCATAGTGTAATGTATGCATAGTATACTATATGTGCAATGTATGTTCAGAGTGTTCATACGGAATTTCTACTACTTATAAATAAGATAGGGTGATTATAATTATGCGACTCTAAAATTTATATATAATGATAGGGTGTTAGAAAATACCATCTAGTTGAAATTTAGCTATTTATAGGGTGGAAAATATTCAACGAAGGAAGGTAAATACCCCCCCCATTTAATAGGGGGTTCTTGCACGTGTATACATAAATTAAGTGTATGTGCACCCCCTGTGAGTGTAATAGGTTGTTCGGACATTATAGAACATAAATGACTTTGTTTGGTAGAATATTACAAACTCATTAAATAGTTATAGCATTGCGTAACTGCGAATGGTAACACGCAATATTTGGGATAATCAATGTACTACACTAAATATATCAATTAGTGAGTGTGCGAAAATAGTGGAGGTGATAATAAATTCCTTCACGCTATGAATTAGTGTCACCAACAAATCTTAGACCAAAGACTAGGAAGCATTGTTCATCTCGGCACTTGACAGTATTCACTTAAAGTACCGGGCACTTGGCATGAAAGTATTTGCACTTGACACTATTCACTAAAGTACCGGCACCTGACACTAATCACAAAATGTATCAACGTTTGGTACTATTCATTGACAAGCATGTGGCACACACTAATCACAAGCACGCATCAATTTTCTTGAAATCTATGGTAAATGAGCATAGAATTTACCGTAGTCATGAATTTTGTGTCACTCAATAGCAACTTTAGCCTTCGGTAACTTTGAGATTTGGTTAGATTATACGTGTGACTTGAATTAGTACCACCCTCACCAATTGGCATATTTAGTGCAGTGAAAGAGAACCAGTGGTAAAGAACTGCGATTCCCGTAGTGTATATATTGTTTGGTAAAAAGCGAAACTCTTAGTAGCACATAACTCCAAATGGTAAACCACACTAATAGGTGATATCAACGAGAAAATTTGAAGGGTTACTCGTATTTCATTGGGAAGGGTTACTTAAAATTTTGCCTTTCAAAATGAAGGGTTACTTCAAAAATTGCCCTTCACATATTTACAATTTTTTTCTTTCAAAAATGCACAATGTAATGTTTGAATCTTAGGTTATATTGAAAACTGAAGTGAAATATAATTTACATGGAACAAAATCCAAAAAGAAATATGATTAGAACATATATTTATTTCATGTATAGAGCTCACATAACAAAAGCAATTTTGTGTCGAAAAACATTCTCCCGTCACCCAGGCCCCAAGGATAAGAGTGGCATGTAGTTCTCACCGGGTGTGGGAGGGTATCTACGGTTCTCCCGAGGGTATGAGCGTATCTGCAAGACTGCATCAGCCACAAGCCGGAGCCTCCAGGGAAATGAGCTAGCCGGATCTCCCGAGGGTATGAAGGCCCAAGGGACCGGTTGTTTTAAAAATGCCCTTCCCTTTGAAGGTTTCCTGGAATTTTTGCCGGTCCCTTTTGAAGGGCTGGCCCAGCTGTTGAAGGGGAGTGAAGGGCTGCACCCCAAAATAAGGGGTATATGATCTTCAATTTTATTCGCTGGGTGATATGATCGATTTATAGCAATGCTGAGCTACTTGATACGTAAACACTTTGGCATCAAACTTGCATCACCATCTTGCCCAATATATCGATTCAATGTACCTTTAGAGGTAGATACAACAAGGACCTTTGTTCTTTTGCCAGTGTCCTAATTTGATTCCGCTTTATTGAGATGGTGCGTGAGTCAACCTTTGGGAAGACATTGGGGGTTTGTTGGAGTTTCCGGGAACCCACCATTCAACTAACATCAATTGAATGGATAAAAAGTGTCCACAACACTGATGCTGTTCGAGAATGGGGTCCACACACAATCCCATTTGGAGTTTTCTCCTCGGACTTCACCGTCTTCCAAGAAACACTATGCTGACCCAGCATCATCAACATCTTAGTTCAGTATGTAGACATCTTGGCACAGTGCAGATTTCTTCGACAGCTCACTCGTTGCTTCGGAGCCTGACATTTCTGATTGCGTCATTCCCCTCAGATCGGATATTGTCTTGGCTGCCGCTGCTCACAAGAATGACAAGGTTTGGTGCAGTGTCTGCCTGCAAATTAAAACATGCTGTTCGTAGACTGCATTTTAGTTCCGTCCTCATCGCTACACACGAGCACTGCAGGTTGCAACTGGCGCAAGTTCACTACTCTGGAATGTTTTAGAGGTGAAAGGTGAACTTATGTAGACCTAAGTATGAAAAGAGAAATCTTTCACTTCCTGATTATCTCGTGTGTGTGTCACATGTGCAGATATGGCCTTAGACTAAGTTAAGTTACATCTTTGTTGCACACAGAAGGTGTCAAGTTTCACATTTGTTGGTCGATTGTTAAATCCGAGTATCACACATTCCAGATTATTATTTGTCTTGGGGCCACGTGTCAATGAAACAGACATTTAGTCCACATGGCAACACAGTGCAGGCCATTAAAGAGTTCTAGATTCCAGCTCGTCGTTATCTACACAGGACTCGCAACTTGTATTTCCACCACATTGTATGTGCTTCTGAGCATCTCGGGTTATGGTAGTCTCACAGAAGGGAAAATCTCGTGCAGTATTGGTGGCGTCTTGTCAGAGACACCAATCAGACAGGTGGTACTCGCACAGGAGCGGCATGGAGCTTATGTCACATCAGATTTGATTGAAGACCAGCTGCAGGAAGGTAAAACGAGGCATGATGGGCATGTCAGGAAATTAATAAGCAGGCAACTTGTGCAGACAGATGTGAGCTCAGGAGACAGAGAGGTGTTGCTAGCAATCAAGGAGGTTCTCGATCCGAGTGGAGTTCTGTCATCGAGCTGGGACAATACGAGCTACAACAATTTTTGCACATGGATGGGTGTGACTTGCGACCAGAGTACGAATCGTGTGGTGGCGCTCAACCTCACTGGTGTATCTCTGCATGGAAAGTTTCCGAATTTTATTTGCAACCTCACCCAACTTGGTAATCTTTCTCTCTCTTATACCAACATTTCGGGTGATGTGCCCTTTGAACTCGGTGATTGCAAGGAGCTCGCTTACCTTCATGTGGACAACAATAGGCTTACTGGGCCGGTGCCTCGGGAACTTGGCCAACTACAGAAACTTAAAGATATTTACATCTTCAACAACAGTTTGACAGGAAGCATTCCAGAGGAGCTTGGCAACTGCTCAAATCTCACAGCGCTCAATCTATCCAGGAACAAACTGGGTGGACCTATTCCGCGAGCCTTGGGGAATTGTAGCCGGCTTGAATGGATAAAGTTAACGAATACCAGCTTGAATGGAACTCTACCGGAGGAGCTGGGGAGGCTGAGTCATCTAATCGGACTTTATTTGGCGCAAAATTCTCTTTCAGGGTCCATTCCAGCAAGTTTTGGGGGGATGGCAAAACTTCAATATTTAAATTTGTACCAAAACCAACTCAATGGCAGTATTCCTTCGGCTCTTGGAAATCTGTCCTCGTTGGAGTACTTGCAACTACAGGAGAATAATCTCAGTGGCACTATTCCTCCGGAGTTAGGGTATCTGTCTTCCTTGAAGAGCTTGCAACTATACAACAACAGCCTGGAGGGAAGTTTTCCTTCCCTGACCAACTGCAAGCTACTCGCCTACCTCGACCTCAGATACAACTCAATCGCAGGCACCATACCTGAAAATCTGCCAACCTCACTCATACAAGTCTTTCTGACAAACAACAGTTTGGAGGGACAAATTCCTGCCTCACTTGGAAATTGTAGTGTGTTGGAGCTCTTGTATCTTGACAACAACGCCCTCACCGGCAGCATACCTGCGGAGCTAGGATCGTTGGTGAGCTTGATGCAGCTTTCTTTGAGTTACAACAATCTAGAGGGCAGCATCCCTGGGAGGCTCACAGCAAACTTGCGAAGCCTGGCATTTGTAGATGTTTCAAACAACCGGTTGAGTGGAAGCATTCCTCCTTTTGGAAATTGTTCTTCTCTTTCTCTTCTGTATGCCTCAAACAACAATCTCACAGGTAGCATTCCAAGCTCCTTGAGCAAGTGCACTAACCTCCAATTTTTCCAGTTGACGGACAACCGTCTAACTGGCAGCATTCCTGAGGAGATGGGTGTCTCCAATACAGCCCTCAATGCCTTAGTGCTCAAAGACAATATGCTTGACGGTGAAATCCCAGCGTCCTTTCTCAATCTGAGTAGCCTTCAGACCTTAGATTTGAGTAATAACCGTCTCCAGGGAGAGTTACCTTGGGGTTCAGCTAATGCGGCGTTTCCATTGCTTCGTATCTTTAACATTGCACACAACACCTTGAGTGGAGCCTTGCCTTCGTGGCTATGGGAGTTACCAGAGGTCCAAATCTTAGATTTGTCTCACAACCAATTCAACGGAGCCATCTCACAGAACCTCTCCCTCCTCCAAGCATATTGCACAGACCCGACGTCCACAAATAAGAGCAGTCTTGTCACATATGATGGCTTCGAACTCGTCATCAAGAATGGATCTTATAGTTTCAGCTACCTTTCCAAGTGGCAAACATCCCTAGACTTGTCCTACAACAACCTTGGAGGAAGCTTACCTGCAGACCTTGGGAGCTTGATAGGGTTATACAGCTTGACTCTGGCACACAACAATTTCACAGGGAACATTCCTGAAACGGTTACGCAGATGAAATCTCTGGAGGCAATGGATCTGTCTCACAATACTCTCAATGGTAGCATCCCTCAAGAGCTTGGTAACCTTAATTTTCTGGATTACCTTGACCTCTCTTATAATAATTTGTCAGGGTCGATTCCAACATCCGATACCTTCAACACGCGATTTCCAGCTGCAGACTTTCAAGGAAATCCTTTGCTCTGTGGATATCCCCTAACAGCATGCACTCAAGGGAATGGTCACAATGGCCCAACTTCCCAAGATAATGGAAGTGGTTGGTTTTCCAATAATGTGTCTGCTCCTGGATTTGCCTTGGGGACATTCATCGGTTTCGTCTCTATGATGATGGCTTTGACACTCTGGAAGCCTGCAAGGCAACTAATGATCCCGTTGAAGATGAGACAAGGCCTCTGACATTCTTGTGCCAGACTTGCGGTTTTCAACCTTAAACTCCTAGAAGTCTGTCCATATTGAATCACTGCGAGATTAAACGTGTACAGACGATCAATGTTCGCGAGAGGCAAATTCCATTACCAACTAGAACTCACAGCAGGTGATCTTTCCAGGATTGTACATCTACTGCTTGAAGTTGTAGTATTTCCTGAGTAGATAGTATATACTTTGAATTCAGGGACTTGTAAGTTGTGTTTGCCCCTGTGGAATAGATTTCCTTACAAGTGGATGTACTAAATTCACAGCAGAATGTGTTCTTCAGGTCCAGCTGGTCGTTGAAATGTTACAAAATTTTAGATGACAGTTGTTTACAGAAATTTCTACCACGAACACTTCAGAATTGCTGAATCCTTACAGATTGGCAGAGGTGGTGTGTAAAGTATGCAGGTGTGAAGTGGCTCGTTTTAATTTTCATGTGCTCCAACGTCTACCCGTCGGATTTCGCAACGGAAGTTCTGTTGCATGAGCAAGTCAATGACGAAGCATCAACAAAAATGGAATTGAAATTTGGACTTCCCTTGATTAGTAATGATCATTGAAAGTGCATGTGTGTTGATTCTTTGAATGAATGTTACTTGGGTCCTTCCAAACGCTCGTGTCAACCATTGAGTGTAGACTGATTGATAAATTTTGAGCACGTACCAGTTGGATCTCTTTTAAGCACATGTCTTGTTGGGTTTTGTTCTTAGATCTAACTTGCCCACATACAGTATCACTCAAATGTTAGGTGTTTGATCATGATAAATGACCGAATAAGGGCCGCATAGCTTAGTGAATTAAATTTTATACAAACAATATCACTACACTGTATAAATGATTTATTGTAGGATCAAAATCGACGACTACATGCCATGTTAATTTGAGTGACCTCCATGACTTGTCCTATAGCAGCACTTGTCCCTATACCAACTTCTTTAGTTGGTACTCAACGATTGCAAGATCATTCACGTGGGTCGATGATGAATAGTGTGGGCCACACTAAAAGTTTAGATATATAGTGTATAATTATGTTTGACTCTTACATAGGGATACTTTACTCACTTGGGATTCAGTTGGCCTAGGTTAGATGTCTTGATGCTCTTTGAGCTAGCCCTCCACCATTCTTACTAAAGTGGGAGGTGTCTAGTAAAAACTTGCCCTTTATAGGTATAAAGTAGACTATAGTTAATTCATCTCAATTGGGTCCTACTAGATTTCTTTGGAGATCATCTCTTATGCTAAATGCAAAGTCCAATCAACTCCCAATCAACTAAAGGATAGTGTTTTGTGTTATATTTCAAATCCAAAAGTCAATCCATTTTTTTACTGTATTGTATTACAATTTCATAGTTTTTCTAAGGGCTAAGAATATATATATATATATATATATATATATATATATATATATATATATATATATATATATATATATATATAGTAGACAAGATTGTTATTGTTGAGCTTATGATAATATGTGGGAAATGTAGTGATTATTCATAATTATTTGTTTTGCATGTGCATGTGCTATCTTGTGAGTGGTAGGCAATGAGCGGTGAGTGATGAGCGATAACTTGTGAGCAGTGAGGAAGGCAAAATATTTGGTAATGTTCCCATTTGTATCCTATAACCATGGTATTTTGGCATGAAGAATAACAATTTTAGGGTTCAGTAAAAAGAATGGTGGGGAGTATAAACAACATGAATGCTAAATTGCACGTAGTGAGAAATGAACATTGAGTAGTGAATAACGAGAAAAGAACATGTACATGCTATGGGCATATATATATATATATATATATATATATAGAGAGAGAGAGAGAGAGAGAGAGAGAGAGAGAGAGAGAGAGAGAGAGAGAGAGAGAGAGAGAGAGAGAGAGAGAGAGAGAGAGAGTATATAAATTTTCATAGTTGTATTGCATGCCCTATAACATCTTGATGATGATTATCATGGACATTCATAATATGAACAAGTTAAAAAATGAAACAAAACATATCGCAAAGGATGCCTTGTTTTGTAATAGGTCAATGATACAACACTGCACAAACATAGAGAGTGCAAAGAAGTTAGAGTTGGACACAAAATATAGGTAACTCCAAGGTATAACATAAGTGAATGTATATTAAAAAAATGATGCCAATAATGAAACTTTTCATAATGATAGTTGAACATGTGCTAACAAAAAACTAACCATCATTATAACTTGTCAAGATGGGTGTTGAACATGATTCGGTCTGTAACTTTATCAAATCTAAAACATGTTGATCTTAATGTCTTGTTTTTCTATGTGTTAAAGGGGAAGGTTGAGTAGCAAGAACGGAAGCTATGGTCTCTACACAGATAGGGAGGCCTTGTGGGGGTGATGGACTTGCTTATAATCTTGGATCTTCAAAAAAAGACGCCAAAGTTGACGACATTGTGGTATCACATTGCTGGCACATGTGAAATAAATTTCTTGATAATTATCGATTATTCCATAAGAATTCAAAAAATTACATATACAAAATGCTTCAAATAAATCACAAAACCAACCATATGAAGCATTTAAAGGAAAAACAAAACAAAACAAAACAATAAACAATAAACAATCAAAAGCAAAGATTGATGGCCTCACGATTAAGAATTGGAGAATCATCCGAGTATTCAGAATTGGTGTCTTTGGCAATAGCTAAAGGGGATTGTATAATCAAAGGCTTCAAGATGGAATCAAAAACAATTTTGTCACCTTCCAATCCTAGGAGGTGATGCTTCAAAGTGTGGCAAGCATGTATGGAGGGTCCTATCAAAGAGATAATACACAATTATGAAGAGAATAATCAATGAGAGCATGTTAGTTGGTATTGAGATTATATTAAAGGTAAGATGTGTAAGATGATCATTTAAAGAATCATGGCATCAAAGGACCTATCAATCACTAGCTGGAAAACAAAGTCAAAGGCACCCCTACAACAAGGATTTGGTGCGTGGCCAGGAAAGGGGTAAGAGAACGGGTTCAACACGAAGAACCCAAAATCTTCACATGCAAGAAGTCTTCAAGTCTAGTACAGAAGATTGAGTGCTCAAAAAAATGATGCGCTCTATTTTAATCTATAAACACTATGAAATACTCCCCTGTGCACACAAAGAAACATCTCCTCAATAGGCCAAGCATGACATGTGCGTTCCAGCAGATCAAACGTTCCACATTGTAAGATTTTCAAAAGTTTTCAATGCAGTATATTGCTGCAAAGTGTGTGAATGTGGTAGAGTTTCAATGTTGTGGTGAGAAACTAGCCAGTTGCTCACGAATTTCTGAGAATGTGGGCCTGTTTCTTGGGTCCAGACTGTAGCACTTGTCCAGGAGAGCCTTCAATCCATCGACCATTTTGACATTTTTGAATTTCGGAGGGACTCCAGCAAGCACGAGCGTTTCCACAAGATTGTTTCCAGTAGGATTCTTGATCAAGTCGGAATACGGTGTCATCCCAGTGACGACCTCGTAGCACATCATACCGAAGCTATACACGTCGGCTGCCATTAGGTCAACCTGCTTCAGCGCTGAATTGCTTACGACCTCCGGAGCCCGCCACCAACCGGTGCCAGTGCCGGACCTTCGACTTGTGGGCTCCTGGTCGAGAACCTGTGAAAGGCCGAAGTCCACAATCTTGATGTCCATGTTTCTCCCAGCCTTCGTGTTACGAACAAGGACATTCTCACCTTTCAGGTCCCCGTGGGTTACGCCTCGAGAGTGGAGGTATTCCATCCCCATCGCCACTTTGGTGATGATGGCCAACACTTCGGACTGCGGCATCGGTGACTTAGCTGAAAATCTTGAGTTCACATATGCACGTAAGCTTTGGTCCATCACTTCCATCACAATCCCGCATCGGCTCGACATGACAACGGAGAATCCCACCAACCTCACCACATGTGGATGTAGGAGCTTCTGCAGCAAATTCACTTCTCGTCGCAGCTTCGAAGCGTGGTCAGATTTGAGCCATTTCACTGCGAATCTGCAACCGATCCAGGCGACTTCGTAAACCTCTGCGGAGGCCCCTTTGCCAAGTGGCCGCACCGGTTGAAGAAGCAACGGATCTATCATCAGACATTTCGGCAAATCTGCCTCTGCCGCATCAATTTCTTTGCTAACCTGTTCTTCGGGCCTCAGAAACTTTGGATTCTCACTCTGCAACTTGAGCAGGGCAGTCCAATCTTCTTGAATTAGGTCATCTGCTTCGACAGGGTCCCCGCCACAGAAAGCCTGTCGCAACCTCTCAATGTATGTCAAATTTGGCGGGTTCATGTTCAGCACATAGCAAAGCCCCTCGAAGGTCGGCCGCTTGTGAGGCTTCGGATCCCAACATTCTTGAATAAGGAGCTTCAACTCCTCGCTCAAATCGGCAGGCAGAGGTGGCCTCTCACCTGCCAATATCATCTTCTCCAGGCGGTCACCGCGTATATCTTGGAACGGTAAATTTCCTGTAACAACTTCGTAGCATGTCATACCGAAACTGTATACGTCGGCTTTCTGCAATTGAGCGTCAGAAGCCAAATTCTTGCCGTTGATGATGGCCTCCGGAGGTGACCATCTCGCACGATGCTTCCATGCACTGTCCGTTGTAATTGGCTCCACTCCCAGCTCCCGAGAGCAATGGAAATCTGAGATTTTGACATCGACATGGCCAGTATTAACAACTTCCTTAACCAACACATTGGTGCACTTCAATTCACCGTGTACATATCCCTGTCTGTGCAAGTAATACATTCCTCTCGCAATCTGCGTTATAATGTTAACCTCCTCAGTGCGATTGAATGGCCGACGAAACAATGATTTCGAGCGCCGACACTCCATGTGCTGGCGGAGATCACCATCCATCTTCTCATACAAAACGTATGTTTTCTCGTTATCCTGTGCGAAACCGATGAGCTGCGTAATGTGAGGGTGCTTGAGTTTCATAAGAGAAGTGACCTCCTTCTGTAACTCCATCTTGTTCCAGTGATGGTCACTCGACTTGAAGGTTTTGACGGCACAGTCGCAACCAAGCCACTTTCCCCTGTGCACAGCCGCCTTACCCTCGAGGTGATCGTCTTCTCGGCTCTTCTTCGAACCAGACGGCAAGGGTTTTATAGGCGCTTCATCGACACTCACCGTTGAGAATTTTACACTAAGATAACTCGGCAGGATGACTGGAGTATCTGAATTGGTAGAATTAAAATTGCACTTATCCGAGATGACCTGCTCCAAATCCACAGCCACATGGTGATCTGCTGCCACCATGCCTAATTCGCTGGAAATTCGATCGTTTTGATTCTGTTGCAGCTTGAGGTTTTGCAGTTTTGAGAGCATTTCCTCCCTGTCCCTCTCCGAATCGTGGCTGAGAAGCGCATCCTTTTGCCCTTCCCAGCTCTCAGATGTGGACTGCTCAGGTATGCCAGTGAGAATAACATCATTGTCTAAGTAAAGATACGCCTTCAACGAATCGATCTCGTCGTGCATCTCCTTGAAGGCCTCGGGGTTGTCTACCCGACCGAGAATAGTCGGTATTGCAGTTCTTCTATCTCTGTACGATGCGACCAGTGCCTCGCCTTTTCTCAGCAACGCCAAAACATGGTCGAATTCCAGGGACCCTAACAAATTGGTGTCACTCACATCCACGGGATTAATGATATTGTCCTGCTGCCTCAGTGCCTTGCCAATTTCACCGAATCGCTCTGCAAGCCGTGTGCACTGATGCTTGTTGAAGCAGACATCGTTGGCCATATCTCTCACATGCTTGATAATCTCTAGGGCATCCTTAAGGGATGACGCCATTTTTTTTCCCGAATCTAGAGGCAAGTTATCCTGCCAGTTATCCAAACATTAGGCTCTGTTGGCTAAAGTAAGTTGTTCGCAGAGAGGATATGACGAAGAATTACGAAATTTACGATTGAGTTAAGTTTTGAAGGATGGACGAAGCGAAACATAGCATGATGAAAGGTGTGGCCAAATCATTTAATGGGGATTCTTATAGGGATGATCATATTTTCCTGAAGCAGGATTGGCTAGACTTCCTGCAACGCATTACGATACTCTACAACTTATACCTCGAAGATGCAGAGTCAAAAAATAATTCAAGAAAGATGAACTGATGCTCTTCTCAAATTACACTTCACACCAGAATGATGATGATGCGAAGGAAAAACAAAATTACCTGACTGTGAAGTTTGGAACGATCTTGTTCCTGGCAATCGACTGTTTGTAACGCCTCACTTGAACTGCACCGCCGGCGTACAATTTCAAAGATGTAGACAAACCCAGCTATCTTCTGCCCTCAATTTCATAAAACACCCCAGGGCCTGTAATCACAGCCGCTGCAGAAGGGATGTGGGAGGCACTCAGTGATGGCAGCCTAGTCGGATTGGAGATCATATTTCGTTGTGTCGGTGGGGATCACCATCGATTGCTTGCACCTTCGGTTAATCAGTTTGCACAAGCTAAGAAATTTTTGGGTAGAAACACACAGAAGACCTTGCAACTCCTGTCGGCTACCTCCTTCCTCAAACTGTGGCTTCTAGCCCATTGAATCTGCTACCGTACAGTGTTCGACACAAACTAATTGTTTTTGAAAGATTTTCCACGTGACGAGAGTAGCTTCGGCACTCAAAAGTGTTGAACCAGACATCGATCTACGGTACCAATCTGCACACTTAAGATTCAGTAGTAGGCAGAACACTTCACGGCGGTACAAACTTGACCTGATGAAGAAATCGGCAAACTCAGAGGAGCATCGGTAGGGTAGGTTAATCTGGGGTTAATCTAAACAGACATCGATGGAATGCAGAATTTGGACAGAAACAGTCAGACATATATATTGGGGTTCCTAGAAACTAAGAGGTAGGCGCGTAGAAAGTAATCAAAAGCAGCAACAAATCAAATGCACAAATTCACCGGCAGGAACAACTAAGACAATAAAATCCTGCAGACACCGATCGACCAAATTCTCAAATTTCGGGTTCCTCCCCACTACTTTACCGACCAGACTCGCTGCGCATCGAAGTTGCTTCAAACGCAGGTACAACCGAATCCACTGCGGCGCTACGAAACACAGGTCCCAGCGAAGTATGATTCTATAAACAGGAATCTCCTCAATCAAATATTTGACAGAATTTGTGTTCCAAGGATATTGAGGTGGGGCATAGCACCAACATGTTCGAAGATGACCGGAACTGTCGGAAACTAGTAACGAGGATCGAGAAACGAAGATGCCTCCGTCAAGTTCTTGGCTCCTCAGCATTCTTGTAATAATCTATCCAATATTCTTTAGAAGCAATTCAAATTCAGCTGTTGATCAAATAAAGAAATCTATTGGAGAGAAATATCTTAGACAGAGTGACGTTCGTAGAAAGACTCATGTCGGAATGCGGCAAGCTTCGAGGTCGACGCCACTTACCGACAGAACCACGGTCTGTACTAATTACTCAACCCCACCAAATACCCGGTAAATGGCCCTCTATCACAAACCTCTAAATTCAGAAAGAAAGAAAGAAAGAAAGAAAGAAAGAAAGACAAAGTCCTCCAATATTGCCACCTGCATGAAATCATGGTGTTGCTTCATATTTGAGTTGGTCTAAGTTTAAGATATGTTGTCTTTGGTCCGAGATGACCCTAAACTACCGGATGATGGTGGAGGGATACCCAAATCTCAAGGAAGAGGTTGGCGGTTCGAATCCCGGCTGTGAAATCTCCTCTCTACTTGACGGAAAACTTGCCAGGTGGTCAACTGCCTCCTGTGCTTTGGTGTTGGCCTGTCGGCCTTCTGTCTCAAAAAAAAAAAAAAAAAATTAAAAAAATATGTTGTCTTATTCTAGAGGACTGTATCTTGAGCAATTTTTGCTATTTATGTATATTGGCATTTGGCATGGAATTGTTTTTCTATGTAGAAGAAGTAAACAAAACATTGTCATCGTTTTTTAATTTAATTCATCATTTTTTATTTAGTTATGAATATTTAAGTATTCTAGTAGAGTGTGCTATGATAGATTTCAAAAGGTTTCATTCTAGAATTGGACAACTCCTACCATAGAATCAAATCTTGTATGTTTATTACCTCTAAGTTTATCTTTACGCACTCATCATGTGTCTTGGAACCAACACCGAATGAGCTAATTACACACTAACTTGGCTCTGAATACCTTCACCAAGTGTCATATATGCGACACCCTAGCGAACCAATCATAACAAAGGAATAAGAAGGAATTAAAGTTTAGGCATCTATAACCAATGAAATAAAAGAGTTTGCATATGTTTAGGAGGAGAAATAGCAGGGGATTATTTTCCTTGCAAAGAGAAACGAATTCTAGAGAGAATTTTTTAAGAAATAAAAATCTCAATTGCTACAAATCTTGAAGCAGTAAAGTTTATTGGAACACACAATCAATCTATAGGTTAACCATAAATTGATCATCCCAATGTTAATACTTGGCTATGATAGTTGTCAAAACTCTTATGAGGGTAATCAATCACAAGCCACTAGCACATAAACCTTACCTCCATCATAAATTTTCAGTACTTGCCTCTCCCATGTAAGTGCTTCCCAATTTCCTTCATCGAGATCACCTCCACTTAACTCCAACACCTCCCTCATTAGTTCGCTACATAGGGAACTTTGAGAACCCTCGGACCTTATTTTTTGAATTTGTTCCCTAGAGCTTGACGTAAAGGGCACCCCCTTGGTAATAGAATGACATACCTTATTTGTAATCCAGACACGGGCATCACAAGAATTAGAGGGCCTCTGAAGTCTACTACTTCCTTTCGAAGGTGAACAACCTTGAACAAGTGCGGACAAACCAGCTAGAACCTATCTTCCCCAAGGGCAAGCCCCTAGCTAATAAGTTCCCACATGGTTGATCGAAAATATCGAGTTCACCAAGATACACCCACTATAATTTGATAGACCACATGTGGTAGGGTGCGCCAAAAGTCAAATGCTAGGAAGAGCACCTATCCAAGTCTATTCTAGCCTTAGGTGACTTCTCTCAAAGTTCCATAGGATCCACGTTAAGGCCTTGGGTTTAAGCCACCCTTTAAATTCATATATTATATCAATATCGATTTCACATTGATCCAATCACCTCAAACAAAAATAATGAATCACTACCTACCAAAGATAGGGTTGCAATTTCAATCTATCAGTTTTGTATTTATGATAGGTACTATTTTATTTAGAAGGTTGATTTATGAGTTAAATTATAGTTGAATGAATCACGTTAGCACATGAAAATTTGTTAACTCGTGAAGAATGTGCATCACCATTAACTCAATAATGTTGATTCCTTGCATTTTGAGGCATCTACAGCCTAGCCTTTGTAATATCGCCCTCCGTGATATCACTCCCTCTCTTATATCTCAAAACCCTAGTTTAAATCTCTCTCCTTGGTGTCACATTACCCTAGTTTAAATCTCTCTCCTTGGTGTCACATTACCCTCTCATATATCATGGTTTTGACATTAAATTAATCCACCAAAAAATTCAGACCACAAGCTCGCATGCATCATGTTGCCGTCATTGTCATTATTGTCATTATTGCAATGTTGACTTTTGTGCTATGCCATAATGTCACATGCTACCCTAATTCTCTATTATCATACATCCATGTAAACACTACATACCTCCTTAATATCACGTGCACTTTGGTTGCCATAGGCATGATATTAGGGAGGTTAGAATGTACTATATACCCACCATTGAAGAGAAGAAATTGGTGATGTCATCAAGTTGGATTGGTTACATCACATGCGTTTGGGCAATGCATGTGAGTGCGGAGCAACTACACTAAATATGATAGTTTGTGTCACCAATTCTAATTGTCTTGCTCGATACTAATTGTAAACCGCGATATAGTGTCACCCACACTAAATGTTAACCCAACATTATTTATCATTCCTTGTAATTTTTTGGGGGGAATTATAGATTTACACTGTTGCAATTACTGTCACTTGCCAAGTGATATTTCATCCAAATTTTAATCATCCATGACAATATTTCATCACAAGTAGCTGACAAGTGAAGGTAGGGTTTTGGCCAATGGATGAACTCATCTATCATCCATGACAATATTTGTTCAGTTATTCATAAGAAGTGTCATCCACAAAGTTACCATAGTAACATAAAATATCATGTGACACTAAATATCATATTTAGTGTAGTCCATGTGAATGGATGTATGTTTCAATATACGTTGATGAGGACACCCATAAGGCCAAAGCAAGCCATTTTGAGGGGATGATCACATCAGCCACTTCTAGCACAATTTGTTAGCATCTCCAGCTGTAATAGTGTGCAAGATGGTGGACCAACATCTATTTCTTAATATAATCCCAGCAATTTCACGACTAGAACCGGACGGAAAGTTTGGTGTGATTGGGGCCTAAGGGTCATCACTGATGCAGTCTTTGGTCAAGAGAACAATGCAACCTAAGAGTAGCATGCGATATGTCTGTTTTTTAACATTAAAGCCATGTGCCTGGGACCCTCTTTGAAGTTATAAAGATATTGATGATAAAGTTATCCTTGAAGACTTTTAAAAACTCATGTTTTACTAGGAGGTCTTGCCCGGAGAAGGCACCTCTATAGAAAATTGGCGTACACATGCGAGAACCAAGTATTTGTTTAGGGACTATTTATCTTAATCTTTGAAATTTTTGGAACCCTTTAATTATTAAAATCCTACTTAGATCACCATTTTCCTCCACCCTATAGGTAATTATAAATTCCAGAATTGTACAATAAATTGCACCTTATTTTATTTATAGAAAATAGGGGTTCAATTTTTTTTTCTCTGTGGTATTGGAGTGGAGTTCCTTGTTGCTAATATTTGTCACTTAAGTAACAAGCAAAAAGACAAAATGTCTAAGCAATTTGAGGATGGTGTGACCATGTGCTGAGGGAGTTGCAAAATGACAATGGAAAGGGAAAACTAGCTCAACGTGCTTCTAACCCTCCTTTTTCATGCTTCATCCACAACAAACCAAAAGTCCATCCACAATGAGCCGAAGTTCATCCACATTGATTGAAATTAGATTCAAGTTTCCAAAGAACCCCCGTTTTTTTAAACATAACTTAACTTACCCTCTAAACGTAAATGTACTCATCCTACAGAAAAATGAATTATTCATTTAAATTTTGCTACACTATTTTACAAGAAAGTAGAAGTAAATTAGCACAATCTATATATCGTATGTTATATATAAATTACCTTTGCATATCTAAGGGATCCTAATGTATTACAAATGTATTTCAAATATATTCCACCATACCTTTTCTTGCACACAATTTCTACATAAATCGCCAATGAACGCCCCTAGGGCGTTTAACTTGCTTTTGACAATTTATAATATTAAGAAGTGCTCAGTTGGTATTGAAGCATCCAATGTTTGACTTCATCGAAACACAACTATGTAAGAATGGACTCCTTGTCAAGCTTTCGAGAGCACCATTTTAGGTGCCTTCAAAAGTTTGACATGAAAAATTGAAATTAATCTCAAAATCGTATAATTAAACTCCATGTGCAAATCACTTGGACCCCTTGTGCATGCCCCTTCTAGAAACATAGTGAAGAGGTGCCTTCCCTAACCTAGATTTCTCATCCATGCGAGATGGATGGTTTGAATGTTCAAGTCCAAATACAGTTGGACGTTTCCTTAGAAACATCTTTACAAAAAAATCTAGAGATCCCCCAATCACAACAAAATGCAAGCATGAAGCACACCACATAGGTTAACTTAGGGTCACTTCACACACGAGCCAAGAGCCATGACCATGAAATTGTGAGAGTCCAAAAGAAAGTGTCCAAAGGCTGTCCGAAGACAGCTCCAAAATCATGTAGTGTGGTCATGGACCCTCAAGTGTAGTGTGAAGTCATATGTGACCGGGCCCTCAACCAAATGCTATTTCCATGAATTTCTATTCATGCAAGTCCTCACACATGATAAAATAGGAGAAATCAACGGTTGTGAACTACTGTGAATTGGCCAACTGTGAAGGTTTGAGTAACATAGGCCGATGACATGTGACAGATGGGCTTCCAATGGAATACCAGGAGAATATTACAGACACTCTGACTTGCCTCTTGGCCACAGACTCAACACAAGATTTACCCACAAAGTGTCTATGCCACAAATCTTTGTTTCTTCAAGGTCCAAAGCTATGACACATCCACTGTGTGGGCATGTTGCTCACCAAAGTTTCTATCTTCATATTTCACACAATTTGCTACAAATTAACCCACTCTCAAAGAACAATGAATACACTGCAACGAGAGGCATCTAACTCTACCTTGCACGCCCCTCATTCAATATACAAATACAGCAGAAGTAGAGAGAAGGAAGCTTCTTTCTCTGCAGTTTGTGAATGATTGGAGGCATTTACTATGTGCTAAGATTCATCATCACTGGTATTTCTAAATGCATCCGCCACTTTCATGACCACCTTACTCTTCTTTGTAGCCAGGCCCATTGACATCTGCAAAAAAACCAGAAGATAACTATCAGTATGATTGCAGGGCACAAACTTTGGCCGAGTCATAAGGATATACTTACCCAACCTAAAAAGAGAAGTGGTTCAAGGAGTTGGATGACTTGACCCTCTGCACACTTGAGAAGTGTGGAGTGGTTACTACTCTCTGTTACAAATGCACAAGGAATACCCACCTTAGAGGGAACTGGTTTGGACGCAAAGCCAAATTTAAGAGCTGGTCGTACTTCTTGTACAATCTCCTTCCCGCCACTGCTGCCAGATATCTTAGCCTCTTGCTGTTGCTGCTGTGCCTTAGCTCTGATAGTTTCAAGAGAAGAATATTGTTAATGCATTTCTCAATAGTCAAAATATTGAAGACTCAAAACTGAAACAAACACTGGCCAAACAAGGAGCACTGGAAAAGAAGACTTCTCAGATAATCAGAAATACCTGCACAAAGGAGCTTGAAAGTGGAAAGTTTACAAGAGCTACAGGTTCTATTAAGGTGAGCAGGTTGCTGGTCCACTGATCAACAGGGAACAAAATAAAATCTTGAGAAATAAGGTCTATTAAAAAAACATACTTCTCAGCAAATTTTGCCAACTCTTTCTCTTCACGTGCTTGCTCCCGTTTCTGCCGCTCATCTCTGTTCTGACCACCTTGGGACTCTCGCATTTGCTTGAATCGCTGTCGCATTGACAAAAATATCTTTTATGAGCAAAGAAAACAGATAAAGAAAACATACTGCCAACAGATAGAACAGTGACAATCAGCTAGACTAACAACCTTATCATAAAAGTAGTAACTTGAAGACAATAAACTCAATGAACACCTGGACAAGTACAAATAGATAACAAATACAATTAGAATATGTATTTATAATTTGGCATACAGAAATGTTCCTGACATAAAGAGTTGCTGCCCCTGATCAAACACAAACATTACCTTCTTGTGATTGTGATCGTAAGAGCTGAGATGCACTTCGAACTCGGTGGCCAGCTTGTACTGCTTGTTACAAAGCTCGCAATAGAAGACACGGTGTATCTCTTTCACTTCGCTTTGAATTTTATTCTCGCGCTCAGCAACCACCTGTTATGGATGCAACGAGCCGGGAATGGCCACCCGGGTAATACAGCACACCACACATGGACCAGGAGCCCAGAGCCTTCTCCTCTCTCATAACTTTTTGGCAGGCAAACACTCTCTTGCAGCCTATAGCTGCCTGCTCCTTAAACATCATGACCGAAAACGACATATCACTTCCAACCATCAGCCTCTCATCATCTTTTCCTGCTGTCCCAGCTTCTCTCACCCTTCCTCATGTTCTGAAGTGGCTTATATTCCCAACGAATTAATTAATACGAGTTAGAACTTAGTTTCTTAGTGATGAGCTCCTTTGTGAACTAATCAATTCATAGACCTTTGCACAACCGTTGCATTCAACTAATATTTCTAAGTGCTTCTCTCGGAAATGAAAATCTGTAGCCAGTATGGCCCTGGTGTAAATCTAAACCATTATCTATACAACTTCCAACAATTAGTTCCAAAGTTTATGATTAAAGGCTCAGATGTGCCCTACTTTAACATCCAAACTAGTTTCCTATGGGAGTTAACATGCATTATGATATTCACCTCACGTTTCTTGGCCTCTTCTTCAGTAACAGGGACTTCCACATCAAGCTTTTTGCGGTGAATATTCTCCTCTGCTGTGTAGAAGTCATCCTGTTCTTGCTTCCCCACCCCAAGCTTTGCATCTCGCACACCCGCTCTAATAGGCTCCACAATACCTTTACCACAGGAGACAATTTAGTAATCTGATGCCAACTCCATCACAGAGCCAAAGGAACCTATTAGCAAACTCTAACCGAATGTAACTAAAATAAAGTAGAGTTTTCTCAAGAGGAGAAGTCCCTCATCTGTATGAGCTTCTCAATGGTTATGTCCCAATAGTCCTTCAGCTTAATAAGAGACAAAATTAACAAAGGTGAGAGGGTTGAGAAAAAAGCCATATTGGAATCAGGAAACACAAGGCACTGGCCTATTATAACCCTATGCAGTCTAAAGAGTTGGAAACCCTATATAGATATCTTTAAACACCCAGATGTATGCACATCGTCCCAAGAGGCAACTGAAGAATGCAATACCTTGTTCGTTTTTTCCAAGACCTTTTCCTTTCCAACCCATCTTCTGCAGAAGGCGAAATCCAACATTGGAAGAGGGAAGAGAGGTTTCCAAAGAAGCTTGTTCAAGGAATTGTGTATTCAGATTTTCAACTGGCCTATGGGTGATAGGCAGCTTGAATTCTTCCCCCAAATCTTCAGATAGTGAATCTTCATATGCCTGCACAAATCCAGAAAAAACTTTGATATCCCCATCCTGTAATCTAATTGGAAATGCAGAGAAACATTTGTATTTTATCAAATAAAATGAGAGGAATCTGTATCATATTTAGGTTAACATTGGGTTCTGTACCTGTTCACGCTCTCGCTGCCGCTGGTCCTGAGCAAACTCCGCGTACCCCATAAATCGTCGCCCTCCAGGATCCATAGTTGTCCCTCTTGTGCGCTACTATTGCACTCTGCTCAACAAAGGCATCAGGTTGTCATCAACACACTCTCTCCGGATACTTTAGACTACAGAACGATTTCAGTAGACACAGATAGGTATTTGGTGGTTCATATTACCAAACGAGAGATACCACATGCTCTTCATTCAAACTTCCAGATAAAGAAATTTGAGATTTGAACAGATGCTATCTAATGAGAGCACACAAATCCAGCCCTCAATTACAAATGAAGACTGCAGATATCTGCACAATAATAATCAAGATGAATTTCCTAAATCCTTACAGGTTAAGAAAAGTGAATTGCATGGTACCCAAAACCAAAGAGTGTCTATGAATCATCCGTAGACAGTGTTCTATAGCACTCTGCTTAAGAAAACCATCAGGTTGTGATCAAAACAATCCCTCCAGCCACCTTAGACTACAGAGCAATTTCAGTAGAAACTGATAGGTTTTTGGCGGTTCTTGATACTGAAGGAGAGATACCACATGCGTCTTCATTCAAAATTCCAGATATAAAAATTTAAGATTTAAACAGAAGATATTTGATGATAGCACGAAAATCCAGCTGCTCAGTGACAAATGAAGACTGCGGACATGTACATAATGATATTCCAAGATAAGTCAATACAAGTTGAAGAAAATTAATTGCACAGTACCCAAAACCAAAGAGTGCGAATGATTCATCTGCAAAGAGTGTTCAAAACTTGCTGGAATCTACCAAACCCGGATATTAAGTTTCACATGCGATTGAAGTACTTAAGGTGTCTTTCCCAAATCGTAAACTTCACTAAAGTACTCTTTTGAAGGAAGGCCTGAGTAGCAGGAACCGAACCCTAAATTGGTTTGCAACCCTAATTGTGACACGGGGCAGGAGATTTAAACGCAATTCCTGCAGTAACCCTAGTTTCTGTTACAGACACAGATTACAAACTCGTCATTCAGCCAATCTCAACAACAGTGATGATGAAAATGTCAATTCTCGAGGAACCAAGTGTGCAAATGACATATAAGGACCCATCCATCTCTCAGCCCAGAAACAGTGAGTACATTAAAATCACCCCTCCAGCATGGACTTGATGAACAGCCAGGGGAGGAGTAAGGGAGACAAGTCAAATTTAACTTTAAAAATGAACAAGCGTAATGAAAACCCAAACCCAAACCCAAATCCAATGCCATCACATGCTAACTCAGAAACTCATTCTAAGGATCCTGCAGGCTCCAGAAAAGGGTTTCTACCACATGTCGTGGCATGGTTGAATTGTGAGTTGCAATTCAAACACTGCAGTGGATCTCTCTCTCTCAGTAATGTGTCAAGGTGCACTTCGAAAGGATTTCAAACCTGAAACCAAAAAAAACCAATTACTCACTTGTGATGTAGCCTCTGGTGTCTCTGAAGTGGAAAAAGGAAACCAGCATCCAAATTTGTGCTAGGGTTTGGGCCCCTATGGCACACAAGCTTGCTGTGTGCCCTTGCTATTCATCTGCAAAATGCTTCCTGAAGCCAAAAGCAGAAGATTGAAGAAGAAGCCTGCTAAGTTACGTAGGTAGCTAGGTCGGTCGGTAGGTATTTGCAGGCAGGTCGAAGAAGATTAGCTAGGGCGGACCAATCCCCAAAGAAAATATGTATTAGTGAGGGCCGCTTCACACACGAGCCAAGAGCCGTGACCATGAAATTGTGAGAACCCAAAAGAAGTGTCCAAAAGGTCCGAGATGACCCTAAACTACCGGATGGTGGAGAGATACCCAAATCTCAAGGAAGAGGTTGGCGGTTCGATTCCCGGCTGTGAAATCTCCTCTCTACTTGACGGAAAACTTGCCAGGTGGTCAACTGCCTCCTGTGCTTTGGCGTTGGCCTGTCGGCCTTCTGTCTCAAAAAAAACAAAAAAAAGTGTCCAAAAGCCATCCCAAGACACTTCCAAAATCATGTAATGTGGTCACGGGCCCTCAACCAAATGCTATTTCCATGAATTTCTATTCATGTGGGGTCCTCACACATGCTAAAATATAATAAGTCAACGGTTTTGAGATTTTGGAGCGCCATGGTCTCTTGGTTTTGTGTTAGGCCTACCTCCAAGAGGTGGTTTTTGAAAATAATCCAAGTGACCATGAAACATGATCCATTTGATGCCATGTAGGAATCCATGTAGACTTTACATCCATCTTGTGTTCACTTACTCCGTTGGTTTGTCAAGCGTAGTGTGAAGCAAACTTGGACCAGCTCCACCTTTTCCACCAATGAGAGTGCTTGAAGTGCAATGGCTATGGGCCCTTGGTCTCGAGTGTGAAGTGGCCCTAAATAGAGCATTCTCAATTCATTGGCTTAAATTACTTTTCCTTTTTTCTTCCAAGTTGGTGTTATTTTAGGGTCCTCCCGCACCACCTAGTTAAGAGAATTAGGCTAACTTTTTAGTTAGTGGAGATCAGCTAATCAAAATGCTACCTAACTAAAATCATGGTCAAATCACCGGCATCACATGGTTAGGAGAATTAGATAACAATATGAGTTAGTGAGAATCAACTAACCCACATGCTAGCCCACCAATCTCACACCCACATACCCTAGGTTACAACTATTATAACCAAAGATTGACCAATTTAAGAGACGAGTTAAGGTTAGTTGGCCAAAGCTTTACTCAGCTTGCCCATGTTTTGAACATGACAATAATTGTGATCGTTATGAATTTTGTGGCCCACTTCACTAGAATTTCATTATAGTTATTTTGAAATTATATTATATTAATATAATGAATCAATATTAGGTGTCTAAATTTGAACATTGAGATGGCATTATAAATATAAGTCTTGTAATAAAAAAAATTATGAATTAAAACATATGCCAATTTAGAATGCTTCAAGAAGTAGTGTGGTCCACATTGTGATGAAAAGGGAGAAGAGATGGGCAGAATGTGAAGGGAGCATTCAAAAACAAAATTGGGCTAATCGTTAGTACAATGTGTCACATGTGTCAAAATAGAGAGCCATGTACAACATATATTTCCAAGAGCCTTCTCCTTATCAATGAAAGCATCATTTAAGTGTGACATGCTTATAAGTCATATCTATGATTTGTATATGATGTCTTATCATTCAACATGCCACACTTTAGACCATATTGTGGTTGCCACATCATTCCTTTGATGGGTTCCTTAGCACCAATTCGAGGCCTTTTTTTTTGAAAAGAGCTTATTTTTTGGAGGGGAGTGTAAGGTTCACTTCATTATGATGATTTGAAAAATGGGTTTAGGATTATCATATTATTTATGGTCCTCCATTAAGCCCATAGTCAATCTCCCAATTATTGAGCAGTTTTCTTAGCAACATCATCATATTCATGGAAACTATTTACTTTGAACCCTTGCCTGATGTTTATCTTCAAAGAAGAGTTGTTGGGAAAAAAAAGTTGCAATGCAAAAACAAAATGTAGATTTTTTTTAAATTGTCTAAATGTTATTTTGAAGTCATTTACTCTAAATAGTTGATAAGAAGTGCAAATTGTATCATTCTTGTTTTAATTTTGTTACATGTATTACCAATTTTAGTAATTGAATGAACTAGGTTCTAAGTATATGCATGAATTCTAGACATAATGAAATTTTGTGTGTACAATTCTATCGCAGAAGTTGCCTCCAAAGACCAATTCAAGTTAGCCTTCCTTGCATTCGAGAAAACAACATATATGACATTTTTATGTGCCATGTGGCTTTTTCACAAATACCATGTTAGTGAGGATTTCACACTTTTTGATACTAGTAGGGTATCATGGGTATTTGACAATATTTTTGTTTCCGGATATCATTTGGATCTATATACCATGCAAAAACTTTCATATCTAGGTAAAATCAGACTAGTATCAATCCAAATAATAACACGGATATACAAAGATTCTCTCACCCTGACATACCCACTAAATATCAACATTTGATTGGTATTACGATTTTGATACCCACGGATAGGTTCTTTGATATCATTATTGATACCTTGCATTCACCCATAAACTTGTCCATGTTGTACATTAATGGGAGTTTATGTTAATTAACTCACCATGCTCTAAAATATTTTAGGAATTTTTATTTATAAAGAGGGCATGTCATCACGAGGTCTAGCTTTATTGTTAAAAGCAATTACACATACTAATTATGGGTCCCACGTAGAAACATAAATTGCCCCTCCACTTCTTTAAGTATTCATGAACTTTTGTGTGCAAGCTCTAAGGGCCGCTTCACACTATGGCCGTCCAAGTCGAGAGGCCGTGGGATTGAGTGGCCAAACTTTGTTGAGAGTCCAAAGAAATGGGCTAAAAATAGCCAATAAAATATAGTAAGTGGAGCCTTCGGGCGGGCATAGTGTGAAGCCTCCAAAGGCCAAGCCCAAAGTCCAAACCCAAAGGAGCATTCCACTTTATTCCTTGCTCAAAATAACCCCTCCAATCTAACCGCCAAGATCTTGTCAATGATTGATTTTTTAATGAAAAAAAACCGACGGCCTCTCGACCATAGTTTGGGTTTCTATTCCCGTCCGACCCAAACTTCCTTCGAGAGTCCGTTGCCTTCTTCAAAAAGTAATCATTTAAAATTGTGACGACCTTTGGACTTTGGCCATAGTGTGAAGGGTCGAGGGGCCGAACTCTTGGTTTCTTGCGATTTGATTGGTGGAAATCGACGGCCTCTCGACCTTCGGCCATAGTGTGAAGCGCCCCTAATCATTAGTGACTCATCCAAGCGACTACTTGCAACGAGATTCTAGAAGACACAAGAAAAATAACCATGTGTGAGTCCTTCAATAAGTATATTGTGCACAATTATAGGGAAGTTAATGTCTATGCATCTCAAAACAACGAAAAATAAAATGCCCACCACAAGCTTGCCCACACACAACACCTAGTGTAACAAAAACCACCCAATAGTAACCAACGCAATACCTACAAATAACACAAAGAGAAGAACCAAGCAAACCTGCAAAGTGGACGACAAAACCAAACAAACCTACACTACACTTGGAAAATTCACTCACATACCAAATCAAAAAAAGAAAAAACCTAGCAGATAAATAAACCCAACATGCACAAAACTATTTACCATGTTGTGGCAGTGTATATACACACACACCATGAAAGAGCCAACACAAAAAATAACCAACAAAATAATTGCAAGAAAAATATTGTAGCCAAATAAACAATCCACCTAACCCAAACACATCATAACATTATTTTGATCCATAACAATGTTATGTGGGATTATTCTATAGAATATTCTTGGATATTTTCCACATTCAGTCTAAATTAAGTTTGCCCTCACGAGACAACAATGTCCCAATAACTGACAAGCAGTTCATTGAGGATTAGCATAGTCTTACAATATGCTTCACACTTTGCCTTGCTGCCTTCCAATCTCGGAATATCCGGGCTCATGACACTTGTACCCATGCGTTAGAAATATTCCCCCCCCCACATAGCCAATGTTGTGATTGCTTCATTGGAAAAACCAAGCTGGCAATCTTGGGTATTCACTGCAAATTCACATTACTTAGGGGTTGTTTACACCACGGACCATGAAGTCGTCCCAAGGCCCTGTAAAATCTATGATTAGTTGTTGAACTTGTCCCGTGACCACTTCGGTTTACACCAAGGAGAAAAATGTCAAAGTAACCATGAAGTTTGAGGTCCCCAAAAGACGTATTTTAAGGCCTACATTATCCACTGACAGAGTCCAACAGATTTTGCGGTGGGAGAGGTAAAAGAGGTGCTCTAGTAGAAAAAGGCAGGGGGCCCATGATAGAGAAATGTTGTTACAATAATTTATTGATGAAATTTGTTTGGGGAAGAGAAGATGAAGACAAAAGAAGGCAAGAGAATGATCAAACTTGATTTTTTTTCTTCAAAACTGCCCTTTTTGTGCATATATTACAAAAAATCAACACATTCATTTTTTGGTGCATGGTCATTCCTCTTAGTCCACACTCGGTTTACACCTAGTGAGGGGCCTCAAAAGCTTTGTAAATTGTTTTTTTTAAAGAAATCGGGCCATGGAAGTTACCATGGAAGTTACCATGGAAGTTACCGTGAAAAAATGCCATCTTCCATGGTCCGACTTCATGGTCCATGGTGTAAACCGGCCCTTATATGCCGGTCCAACATTGGTTTCTTCCCTCACGGCAGAGCCAATAAACTTGCCATTAATTATTCCACCACGTGACGTTGGTGGACGTCCCCAATAACCGTTGCACCTCTCAAATTGCCACCCTGGCATCCTCCCATTGGGCCCCCACGCTCGGTCCGGACCCAATCAGAACTCTCCTAGCAACCCCAATTTCCCAGCCGCCTTCCGTGGTCTTGGTCCTTGGTCCGTGGTCCCTAGAATATACAGAGAGAACCGTGCTCTTGAATATGCTTCGCTTCCTTTCTCCATCCTCACTTTCTTTCAATCCCGCCCTCTTGCTGCTCACAATTCACACTATCCCTACGCCATCGCCAGTTTCATTACCCGTTTCATCGCGACTTTGCACATCTCCCTGCGTCTCACGTTTCAGGTGATCTTTTTGGTGTCGAATTTGATGCTAATTTGACCCTGCTTTGTTGCTGGAGGGTTTGGAGAGAGAGAGAGAGAGAGAGAGATGAAGATTCTGAATGTTTAATATGATTTTTGGTGGATCGTGAAGCTGCATTGCGACTTTCAGGTGGTTTTTGGCATAGAAAGCTTACGTGGAACCCTGATTTTGTTGGTATAAGGGCTTTGTGTTGCTGTAGGAGAGCGTGAAATCCTTATTTGTTTCTGTAGGGTAGATCAGACTGGGAAGGCAAGAGAAGATAAATTTTGGTATCATGGTTATGGATCGTCAAGGTGCATTTTGGATTCATGAAAATTCGCTCCCAAGTGTAGATGAGTTTATGTGAGGCTCGAGATGCTTTTCTTGTTTTTTCTTGTTTCTTCTATTGATGGTTTTGTTACTCTGGGATGGGCGAGAGAGGGAGAAAGACAAGGTAGTAGATGCTTGTTAGGAAGTGTGGGGGATCGTCAACCTGCATTTTGAATTTCAGGTTATTCTTCCCCATGATGCACATGTAGTGAAACAGATTGCTCGAGTGGGATAGTAGGGTTTTATTTTCGAATACTGCTTTCTATCATAACTATTTGGACCTGTACGTGACTTCTCGCCAATGTCTTTCCGTGCATTGAGCACATTAATTCTCGCAAGAAGTCCGATCAGCTGTTTTATTCTTGCATTGGTTCCATATGTTCTGTGCATTTTTGTCCAGTTTGATAAGAATCTCTTTTGAAGATCACGAGAAGATTCTAAGCAAGATTTTGCAGGAAGGGTCGTGGAATTGCTGCAGAGTCAATTAAAGAATTCATAGGGCACTACATTCCGTGTAAGACATAAGAATCCATAGGTTGAAGAGAAAATATTTCAATGTGGGTAGCCTTGGACAGGCATCTCTGCATTTTTTCCATTTACTAAGCTATGAAGGCGTTCTCCATGTTCTGCAGATTTCAGCAAAGAAGGTGAATGTTTTTCTACATGTAACCGGTACCCAACATCATTGTGAAGGCCCCCTGCAGCAACAATGCAGGGAAGCTGGCCGGATTTCCGGTCAATAGTATTTAATGTCTCAATCAATGCTGATCTCTTGTCCCAGTCATCTTCTGCCCGGACAGGTCCAAACGGAGGTTCAAATGCCAATCCAAGTCGTACACCTCTCTCTAGCTCACGCTCATCTTCCAGTTCAAACTCATCTCCTATCTCAAAAGTGAATCCAAACTCAAATTTGTCTCTGTACCCCTCTAGTTCCAATCCTCTACCTGGAAAATCAGCTCTCGGGAGTGGAATTGCTGCTGTTCTGTATGCAGCAGGCGGGTTTCTACGGCTGCTTAAGCATGGGGATTTAGATGGAAGGTCAAAAAGGCACAGTGGGAAGAGAGCAAAGCCAAGTAATCTCCATGACTTGAAAATAGTGAAGTCCACGCCTGGCCCTACTGGGCATGGTGGCAGAATTCTTTCCATCAGCATCAATGGGAATTCAACATCATTTCTTTTATCTTGCATTGCATCTCTTTTGAAGGGCAGCTGGGGAAAGCTGAAGAACCATGGTGCACTGCCTTCCATGCTGGCTGCAATTCTTCCCCCTATGGAAGTACCGTAAGATTCAAGTATCCATACCAGCAGGATTTTGCCGTCTTTGATGAGCTTTCAAGTCATCCTCCAAATTATGCTGAAACAATGGAGCTAATGGAGTGAATTTTATTCCAAATAAAGTGGGTCGGGTTAGCCCAACTAAGAAAGTTTATCTCCTATAAGGTCACCGCTTAAGATTTATCTGAACTCCTGTAATTGATTATTTACATCTTAAAAAGAAGGCTCTATGTGTGTATGATTTGCTGTTTTCATGTAAGGCATGAGCACTAATGGTTTCTATTACCTTGTGATTGAGCAACACTCTTAGATGTAGTTATCTGTCTTTGCGACTAGGAGACTTGGTATATAATGTTAGTGCAGAAGCCTCTCTGCCTTCATAAGGATAATGTGTCTTTCCACAACATGACAGGTCTCTCAGTTTCTTTCCTGGATGTGGACAAGATGGAAATGAATTTTACAAAGAAAAAGCACTAGCAGCACAAGGCTGTAACACCCATACCATGATTGTTGAGCCCAAGACAGGCGTTCATTTTCCAGTGCAGCTCTCTTGCACAGACTTCGACAACCAAGCTGGAGAATCTAATCCTTCTTGCCAGGTAGGTCCCTCCTGAGTACTTCTTCGATCTGTCATTAGATGTGAGCATTTACACTTCCACCATCTTGGAATTTTGTGTTGTGCTGCAGCTTTCAATGTCAGCCAATTATTAAGGGACCTTGGGTTACTTAAATCACTTTCAAGGATTTCTCCATTTACTACTTATCATTTAAAGTTAAATAGGTGAGATCCTAGTTGTAAACCTTTCTATGTACTTATGGGATACATCTTATGCACTTACAGGTTCTGGCTGGTGTTGGTGTGCGAAGCAAAGAAATTATCAAGTTCAAGTCAATCAAGATCTATGCATTTGGCCTCTGTAAGGCACTCCCCAAACTACTCCTGCAAACCTTTTCCAACAGGAGTTTGTTTCCTAATTCTCAAAGTCCTCTGTGATGTGAATGTTTTACCTACAGTATATCCGACTGTGATCAGATACATGTTACTGCTTATTAATCTCTTGGAAGTGGCTGGGGAGGCTTATCAGACTTAAGATTACCTTGCAATGTAGTCCTCTATGCTTACTGTCACTGGTTGGTGCATGCCTTTGAACAGATGTACAACCAGATCATTTGCGGGCTCAGGTTGGGGATAAATACAAAGATGTTCCTCCTGAAGAGCTCAAAGAACGACCTGATTTCTTGGATGACCTTCTCAGGTAGCCACATCCTAACAATTACTATTCCCAATTTTACTGAAGCAAATCTTCAGCCAGGAATTAGTTGTGTATCTTTATAGTTGAATTTCTATGTTTCCTACTCTTATATGCTTTTTACCGAGGGTTTTTTTGTTCCCTCTGAATGGGTATCGTTTTGACATGTATACTGTGCACATTGAGCACAGGAGGCATGAAGTGGACATGACAGTGCGTTTGGTGGTACATTACAAAGGCCTCAAAATGGGAATGGTGCGCAAGTAAGTTGTGGTGTTGAATTGCAACACCCTTGTCCAACAATAATATGTAGAGAAGTCTTCACAAATTTAAAAATGTGGGTGTGTCTTAATGTTCTTGTGACATCTCTCCCTTCATACCTTTTAATGCAAGGTGCCACCTTGAAAAGTTTTCATTTCCCCTATTAGCACCTTCAATTCATAAATAGGCCGTTCTGGATATTCAGAAAGTCTGACATGCACTATTTGTGATCTTTGCAGTGCTTTTCAAGAGTCTCTTGGGAATAGGCTGAAAAAGGTGAAAACTCAAAACTCCATATATTGTATACTCCATCTCAGACATATGTAAGACATCCTTGATCATTTCCATTTTGACAGGTCAAGCATTTAACTTGAGTTTTATGAGGGTTGTACAGATAGAAGGTGGGGCAGGTGATGAGGGGTTGCAGACTTTCTGCTCTTACTTGTCAGATGACATTCGACTGTCACGGGTGAGTTGTCACCTCACCTATGACATTGACCAGAGAGGATTTCAAAGTTGTGCTACTCTTTGCTTGATTTGATATACTTGCAGAGTCAACAATCGCTTAAATTACTGAATTGGCCATGATGGATTTCAGGGAAGCACTATTAATATTCGGTGGCAACCAGGGGGTAGACTCCGTACAGAAAGTAAGTCCTACTGTGCATCATAGTATCATCAGTGTTGAAGTACGCAAATGATCTGTTTGGCTTCTTCCCTTGTTACTTTTTGCTTATATGGCCTATGGACATTGACTTACTAAAAATGATCATAACAAGCCTAATCTTCTTCATGCATGACTAGGTTGTTTGCCAGCTCAGCACTTACCACCATGATCATGCTCATTGCAGCCTTTTTGTTCTGGTTGTTTTCTGATACAAAATATGTAACCTCCTATCGTTTGCAGTTGGAGGCAGACAAGTTGGTGTTATTCATAGCCCTCCACTTTGCCGTAAGTTTATCTTGGAGAAGCAGCTGTGGTGTACTTTGACTGGAAATATCAACACTCCCCTTGCAGATATTACAGAATGTGTAATTGTCTACAGTGAATTTTTGTGCTTATTTTGATAAAAGCTAGAATTTGAAGCAGTGGGATTAGGTTTGTCTACTGTGGACATGGTTTGCGTTACAAGCAACCTTTCTGAAGCTCCTATGCTGACTTCTTTATGGGGCTTATTTTGGGTGGCAGAGGCATTCTTTGATCTCTACATTGGAGATCCACCTGTTTCAGAAATTGCGAAGCAGACAATCAGGGCCAATTTTGCACGCATTCTGCAAGAAAAGAGTTGCTAGGGCTAAAGCTAAGAGTTCTCTATTCCGGTCCAGCAAAGCCTCATGCACAATGTTTAACAGCAGTGACATCTTTTAATGTCCACCATTGTATATACCAAAGATTTAATTAGAGGCTGTAGGTGTGAAGATGAAAATTTGACAATTTCATATTTCGTATTTCCAAAATCTTTATAAATGAGGAAAACGTCTGGTTCTTGAAGATGGTACAATACATGCAGCATTTAGGGTAGTTTTTGTTGGGAAGAAATACCTATACGCTTCTTCTATTCTATTCACAAAGCTTTAGTTACTGGTGTACATGCTTATGTTTAATCAACTGCTTATATTTTCCTTCTCTAATATAGAGTTTGATCCCTGGAGTGGTGGATATGGATCTGTATATGTGAACAACATAGTCAATAGTTGTGCCTCTTGTATAGCAACTTTGGGTCCAATAGAGGATGGATATGAACTTTGGGTCCAATGCAGGATAGATATGAACTAAGTGACAATGCTATGAATTCGGAGAGCAGTGAGAACTCTTTGGTGCTGCAAGGCTAAGATATGTGGGTGTTATTTGGTCCATTCTTTGAGTTCTCCAACTTCTACCAGTAGGATATACACAACAAAATTTGTGTTGCATTAGCAAATCTACAATGAAGCATCATCAAAAATTGGATTGAGAATCAGACCTCCACTGAAAATTATGGTCATTGAAAATGCATGTTTGGGATATTTTAACTGTAGGTCCTTTCAATTGTATTGACTATTGAGTTGGAGTAGTTAGTAAAATTTGAAGGCGTAGCCCGACCTCTCTTTTAAACATGTGTCTTTATAGTGTTTGTTCATTGATCCTCAAGGAACCACACACCAATCAGATATAGGGGTTTGATTAAGAAAAATAATTGAATAACACTTGCATACCTTAGGTTTGAAGGTGTTGTGGACTAGGTGTGGTGTATGTAGATATAGTGTAGCGTAGAAATGTAGAGATAATATAGGTATGCAAGCCTAACAATTGACACTTCCAACTCCACATACACTTTTGGCGGCTAAATAGGATAGTGAATTGTCCATCTAGTTAGCAATTGTGAGATATAAAGATTGTCGTGTCGTGTCAAAATTGTAGTGGAGATGCAAAGTTATTGAATGTGAAAGTGAAGAATTTTCTCTTTCTTCGAGTAATAGGGCTTCTCAATTGTGTTAACTACATTGAATATAGTGAGAGCTATGGGCATATGTGCAGTATTACTTACCTGAACGACGATGTGGGGAGAGGGCTTCCATTGCTGAATTTGAAAACTAGCATCCTCTAACGCCAAAACCTCCTCCCGTGTAAGTTTAGTCCCAACCTTCACCGGCTGCACAGTTGGAAGTTCGGCCAATTAAGCACCCACTCTTCTTGCTACCCTTCATGCAACGGTTAATGTCATTTGCGCATAACTAAAATTATGTAGGTACAAGGTTGTTGGAACAAAACTCCTTCAAACATTTGTAAGTTGGTGTGGGTGTGCCATGTCCAGATAAACCTCCGTTTCTACGACGCCCCAACTTGAAAGTACAAATATTTGAATTCACATACTGTAGCTATCAATTTTCACAAACCACCATCACAAGAACACTAGAAAAAATATGATGCCCTTCAAGCTGCATTAACACAACAAGAACGGACAATCCTCCCCATATCATTATTGCAACCAACATCATAGGTGCCATTCACAATGTTCCCATTAAAAATCTCCCTTGACCTTAAAATCCCTAACAATAAAGTCCACAAACTTTTGGAAAACCTCTCCCCAAATTTCATGAAATCTACGTCCAAAACTAGATCTAGCCATTTGCTTTTGAGCATTACTTTTTAAAGATAAGTTCTGAAGATCTCATCTTGGTGTTTTACATTTGAGTACTCAACACAACAATATAGGTCACCATGAAAAAATTCAATTTGAACAACTTATTGCTACTGCTTTTAGGTGTTTGGCCAAAAAAACTATGGTTCCAGGATACCGTAGCGATTTTTTGGTCCACTTTACCATGCTTGCACCTGTTTAATATCCAATAAATCTAGTAGAACTAGAATCCCTAAGACCTCTAAAAGAACTAGAACACTTCGAACCTTTAGAAAATCATTATGGAGATTTAAGCTCATCAAGTATTACACCAAGTGTGTCTTGAATGGACACTAATACCTTTATAAAATTACACCCACTCCTCATAGGATATGAAGCACGACATTAGTGCAAGATAATTAGCAAATCCAAATGATACATGTAGCCATTCTCCTCATAATTGTAAAGTCTGTATGAATAGCTTAGTCATGACAAAGTGAAGATTCTCTTTCTCATTCATTGATCATATAGACCCCCTCCCCCCCATTAATGTTGATTGTGAACTCAGTTTGGTTAATAAATTTTGAGCACACACTAATTCAATCTCTTCTAACCACATGTCTGTTTTGGTGTTTGTCAACACCTAACTACACACCACTCAAATATAGGTGTCCGTTTAGGATGAGTAACCAAATTAGACCGACTTACCTTATAGGACACACATTTTGACCAATCTTGTCATCACCACATCGATAGGAAAACTAACATAATAACGTTCTACTTTCAACTTGTCATTTATTATAATCTACATGTTAGGAGCATGTGTGAATATACTTACTTACTTAACTAATTAGTCAATTAATTAATCTTAATAAATAATAAACATTGTAAGCATAGGTAAAATTCATTAAAATCTTAAAGGATTTACTAATGTAATTTTTGTCGTCAAAAATTCGGTGATGTGTTTTCAATATAGGTCAAATTTTTATTTAGCCATATCAGTCTCATGTTTCCATCAAATTGGGCATGTAACATACCATTGGAAAATTCTTACAAACATGCTTCTATTGGTATAAAACACGTCTCAAAGCTCAAATATATGAACACACAGAAATCCCCCAAATCATTTGCCTTATTGTTGAGGGATTTGAGAGCAATGTGCACTTGGGGTGTTCACCTACTACTGTAGAGGGCTCTCTATTTTGACACAAATTTATTATTCTCGTCATGTGTCATGCTTGTATTTGCTAAGATCACTTGCATCCTACATGGAAATTACAATCCGATAAAGATAAAGATGAAATAGAGAGCCCTCTACAGTAATAGCCTTATGTTTGGTATACTTGCCATGTGTCATGCTTGCATTCGCTAAGACCCACTTGCATCTTACGTGGAAATTACATTCCGGCAAAGATAAAGATGAAATAGAGAGCCCTCTACGGTAGTAGCCTTATGTTTGGTATACATGTGCGTTACTTGGATATTTTGTTACCATGTGAATACTCAGGAATTTAAGTAACCATAATGGTTATTAATTGGTCTTTCAAGCATTGCTAAACACCCGTTGGTGGGGGACTCTACATACTACATACAAATTAACGTGAGTGTAAGAAGGGCTATTATTTGAGACTTTTTTGACAATAGATGTGTTAATTTGTTGTCGTACAGTAATAGTCCTCAATGACTACCCTATCCATTCTTCTTAGGGTTTGCATTTGGGTTTTAGGTTCTTACCCACAAGGCTTTTAAGCACTCATGGGCTCCCTTAAGTTTTGCTCTACAAATTAAGGCTAAGTTATTCTACTCTTGTCTTCATTCGTTTGATGCAATCGTTGAGTTACATGCTATGGATGTCACATGAGTTCAATGACTCTCTCAGTGGAAAGCGAAATATGTAATCAAGGCCAATTTGAGTCATGATTTATAATATGTATACTTAGTGAAGGCATTTATCACATTAAATCAAAAAGCTTAGTATAAATACATGAGTCCATTTTCTAGCATGCTTTAGTATGTGTATTTTTTATTTTTATTTTAAAAAAATTCCTCTACAAACCTCTTGTATATAGGGGGTTTAATTTCATGTGACCCACGCATGTCATTTAGGTTTTAATGAAGAGTCCACCCCCTGGGGATGGGTAACTCTGTTGTAGAGATATGAAGTATGTGCAATCACGGGATTATTCCAAAGGGGGCTATGAAGTAATGTGCATATTCATGGTATAATCCCCAAATTGTCCAACAATAATCTAAGTAGAATGCACGAAACGTTATTTGCATTCAACAAAATGCAATGTCAACTATCCTTTCAATATCTACAAGTAAATACGGATTACAACCTCATTTTTTTACAAATGCAATTGGAAGAATATAAAGCAAGGTATTGATTCACACTATTCACAAATACAAGTAGGACAATGCAATGCCTCACAAATGGAATCAAATGCCAAACATGTATGATGTAGCTTTTGCATACTTAACTTGTGTTTAAAATCATAAACTATAATATCACCCAATTTGTCTTGAATCTACATATTTAATTTTTATTCATCCTTTTGTATGTATGAGTTCGAAAATTCATTAAGTAATTATCTCATATCAAAGCGAAGGTATACTGATATGTTATATATATACTTATGACATTGATGATCAAAATCCCAAGTATGTAGTTGCATGCAAGGGCACACATGTTGAGCGACATTATCGTATTCAACCGACTTAAAAAATTTACTTGAAGAATGAGTCAATTTAAGATATGGTCAATTTCAACTTAATTAACGAAATGTGAGAGCATGTAGCTCAAATTCACATTGGGCTAGATCTCAAAAACTAAATGTGGTTTTAGAGGATGTATCCACTATCATTTCTCAGTCTTATTTTATAAAATATTTATGCTTTGTAGTGATTCACAATTGCTACCTGAGTGAGACAATTCCCAAGCCAATCCAATGGTAAGAACTAAACCCTAAACATGAAAATGTTCCTCAAAAGACTTTTATTTGTTGCCATTGTGATAATTCTTCTTGATATCATGTGTGTTTGTGGCCTGAATATGAGCTGGATTTTAATGGAGCGATCGGAAATTCTATACAGGAGCTCTTGGTGTCAGATGTGGACTCCGAAGTTCTTTTATCATGTCAACAAAGTAGGAAATGTATAATCTGAAAGACCAGAAGATTTGTGCTTAGTTGTGAATTATCTGTAGAGATGGTGAATTCCTTTCTGTACAAATTTGTATGCATGAATCTTATCTGTGGGAATGTAGAATCCATTTTAAAGGGATCTGAAAATTGTTTGGAAGAATTTTGTAATGAACATCTTCAGTCGCCCATTAAGCAGAGAGAATTTCAGTGATGGCCAAATGATAACTTGAACCTTCACTACAAGAACATGTTAGGAACAGGCCCCGTAATTGCAACACTGTAAATCTATAATCCCCAAATGTTTTACAAGGAATGACAAATAATGTTGGGTGACACTATACCCCGGTTCATAAATAGTATTGAACGAGACAATGAGAACTGGTGACTCTAAATAGCATATTTAGTGTACTGCTCTTTTCATGTTCCAACGGACTATTGTTATTGAATGTTGAGAAAGAGGTCCTTCCAATTTCACCAACCAAATTCCACTGTATTCATGTAAGTGTCCATTATGGTGGGAAAATGGTCTCCATCCACCCCATACAGGTCCACCGCATAAATTCCACAAGTTGAACTGCTGAGAGCAGCACTTAAGATGGACACCGATTTTACCAATGTATGAAAGTGCACATTCATTGTCATAGGAACTTGCAATGGCAATATCTCACAATAAACATTCCAATAGTCAAGAGACCTTCAACAATATGCAAAGTGAAACCCGGTTGCCTCTACATGTCGAATCTTCAGACCAACACTATCAATTAATCAATGTCAGTAGCAGTTAATCTCTGAAGGTTTAAAAACATCCATTTGAATTCTAAATGTAAGCAAGTCATAGTTAAGCCGGAGTATCAACACATCCATAGCTTGCATCAACATTGTGACACAAATATGATGCAATAGATTCACCTCCACATCTGGTGATTGCAATTTTATAGGCTATCAATAAACTATCATACATGTACTAAAGATTACAATCTTTGCACAAACATGCTTACCGGTAATGCACATAGGGCAACAGCTGAAGGACCGCTCATGAGCAAGCCCTCAATCAGCTTGTAAACACCTGCTGCAGCTGCATCTCCTAGCCTTTGAACAAAGGTATCAATTGTCACCTCACAAACATTCAAACAAACCTAAAGTTGAGCTTCACAACAAGAAATCGGTTGAGAGGTATTTCAGCGCAAACCCAACACCCACAGATACAAGATTGAATACCCACAAGGGCGGAAATGTAAAGAAATACAAATTACAACAAATGCAAACGGGAGCGACAATCTTGGTGCGAAGACAAGCTCACAAGCTTCTTGATCATTTCTTTCTGATGAACAAGCACTTCTTGCAAGCAAGCAGGACGAGGTTTAGAGAAATTGGAAACGCACATGCCCCCAATTATGACCGCAAAGATGGTGGAGAGAGCATTGCCGCCATTGGTGACGCCACTCCGAACTAGGGTTCCCGCATACCAAAGTAACAGGGCCCAACAGCAGAAGAGGACACCATAGGTTGTGCCCATGCCAAGCGTTTTTGCTAAACCTCCCTTGTACCCCAGCTTCAGTGCAGCCTGCTCACCGTGCTCAGTGTCTTGCATGCATGCATGTATCCATCTCTGTGCATGGCTGAAAGAATCTATAGATTTATGGTTGATAGCAAGGACAAGATTCAGATGCCATTTTGTGTTTTCCAGAGGTTTATGCAGTCGATTGATCAGTACGGCAAGGAGATAAAACTCCCTTTAGAGCACCTAAATCTGAAGGATTGCGAATGTCTCCAAATTCATGTAGGAAAGAAAATTAGGTAAATCACATAATGCCATGGAAATCTCAGTCACATTAAGCTACCCGCTATGTTCCGAATGTGAGGCAGGCAGATCCGTCTCTGTGCTTATGGATGATAGCATGGATAAGATTTAGTTATGAGACCATTTTGTAGTTTCCAGATGTCTCTGCAGTTGATTAATCAATACTGCAAGAGACTCCCTTCACCCATCTAAACCTGAAGGATCATGAATGTCTCGAAATTCATGCAGAAATTAATATTTAGAAAAATCGTACAATTTAATGAAAATCTCAGTCACATCAAGCTATCCCCCATGTTCTAAATGTGAGGCAAGCGGACCCGCCTCTGTGTGCATGGCCGATAGAATCAAATTAGGGTTTCTGGTTGAAAGGATGGATAAGATTCACAGACCATTTTGTATTTTCCAGATGTTTCTGCAGTCGATTGATCAGTACTGCAAGAGAATAAGACTCCCTGTAAAGCAACCAAATCCGAAGAATCGCGAATTTCTTTAATTCACGAAGGAAAGAAAATTAGGTTAATCACACAATGCCATGAAAATCTCAGTCACATGGAGTTATCCCCAAATGTTCTAAATGTGAGGCAGGCAGGTCTGAGATAAGGTCCAGTAAGAGTAGGAGTTTGTAAGATTTGAGAGAGAAAATCCAAACATATTATACCATCTCACTGAAAGCTTCCAAATCCTTTCTGTCTGACTATGTTTACGATGCATTCGTCGAGTTTTTCACAGCTGCTTGTCCGGAGTGCAATCGATGCACACGCCCCATACCATATCCTTAACCTGAGGGGAGAGCGCTGTAGGAAACTTGTGGAGAAATACCCACACGCGAGGAATCTTATTTCACAAGCAGTAAGGCTCCACATGGGTCGACAATTCCCAGAGCAGCAACCATTCCCCAGAGCAAGCTTCTTGAGATGGGGAGCTTCGGGGTCAATGCTGTTGGGTGCAACGAAGATTTTATATGGTTTGAAGAGATTTTAAACCCAGTGAAATCGGTTGAGAGGTATTTCATCGCAAACCCAACACCCACAGATACAAGATTGAATACCCACAAGGGCGGAAATGTAAAGAAATACAAATCACAACAAATGCAAACGGGAGCGACAATCTTGGTGCGAAGACAAGCTCACAAGCTTCTTGAGGTGGCGAGCTTCGGCGTCGGGGCCTGTGTGGCCAAGCTACTTCGCGTGGGGAGTTGCATGCGGAGCCCGGGTATCGGGCCATGTTTCCAACGGGCTCTCGTTCCCATGGGCACGGGCAGTGAAGGACGTTCCCGGGCAGTGAAGGAGGTTCCCGGGCAGGGCGGGGAGGCTGGGCAGATGTGATCTAGCCCGAAACCGAACGTGCGACGTGAATGCGGGCAGCTGCGGCCATAAACACGAATCATGTCTCTCCCTCTCGCTCTCCATGGCTCCTCTGCATTGTTCTTGGCCTTCAATCCTTTAAGAATGGCCATGACCACAGGTCACGAGGAGTTCCAGGACAAATTTCTATCATTAAATTGTCGTATCACAAGGCATCGCGATTAGAAGACGTGACAACCTGACAAGAGCTTTCTCAAATTACTCGAATTATTATACTTCAGCAGCAGAGATTGGTGTCCTTGATGATGGACGGCGTACGGAACACACGGAGTAATTTTTTTGGCTAATTTGAGGTTCTAACGAAGAACAGAGAGAAGTGCGCGTGGAAGTGTTGGACCTTTTGAAGTGCAGCGAAGATGGCGTCAATTGGAAGCGTGTCGACTCCCAAGGCCGCGCTAATTGGCGACGGCGAGTCGTTTGCACGTTTGCTGCAGAGGAAGTTCAGCCTGGGGCAAAAATCAGGGACGTTCTTCATGGTGTACATTGTGCTGTGCATCGGGCTTCTTGGATTTCTGCAGCTTCTTGTATATGAGAATCGGTGGGGCTGGGGCCGCTCTGAGCTGAACGAGATTGCGTTGACGTCGAGAAGGTTCCGCCAGTTGTCCGAGAATTTTGTTCGGCAGACTCACGACGACGGGCAACAGGTGTTCACAGGTAAATTCATCAACAAATCTTAACGGTTTTCGCTTTCGCTGTAATCAGGCTCCTTGAATGATTGTTGACCGTTTGTTTTTTAAAAGTATGTAGCTCGACGTCCCTTGCATGCGTCTTATTCCGTTACAGCCAACCATTTGCGTGACTTTTAATGCTCCTTTAGTAGAACCTGACAGGAGCATTGAAATCTTCTAGCGCTCAGATTCCTCTCTTAATTGAAATGTTTTCTTACACATTCTTGCTTCCCAGTTTCGAAACAACAGCTAGTTCATCACCCGACCTTCACGAGTTGCGCTTTCGAGTATTAGGAGGCTCCCTGTACGATTGGTGACCATTTGTGTGCAAGTTTGTTGCTCGTCCCTTGTATGCGTGTTCTTCCCTTGCAATCGACCGTTTACGGCACATATAATGCTCCTGTAGTATAACCTGACAGGAGAATTGCGATCTTCTAGCGCTCTTCCTCTCGTAATTGAAATAATTTGCTACACTTACTTGCTTACTTGCCAGTTTCGACACAGCTAATTCGTCACCCGACCTTAACGAGTTGCGCTTTCGAGTATTAGGAGGCTCCCCGAATTATTGGTAACCAGTTGTGTGCAAGTTTGAAATTCGTTTTTTGTATGCGTGTACTTCCCGTGCAGCCGACCATTTGCGAGACTTTTAATGCCGCTGTATAATAACCTGCCAGGAGAATTGTGATCTTCTAGCGCTAGAATTCCTCTAGTAATTGAATATTTCGCTATAACTTGTGAGTTTTATTACAACAGCCGGCAAAGGTCTTGAACCGACAGAACACTTGGAAAATGTCCCCTGCGTTTTGAGGTATAATGACTTCTTCATGTGTTATGATTGATGGTTCTTACTCGAGACGAGAATGGCTTTGTTGTTGCCAGAATTCTCCAATTTCGATACATTGGACATGCATAGCGATTTGAATGCGTCATCTAAACAGCTTGCGCCAAAAGAAGAGGTTGCATGCATCCAGCTGAAACTATTGCTGGCCAGCTATCGCAGTTCCGATGGTGTCAACGTAGGCAAGATAATGGAAGAATGCTTAAAGTCTAGGAAGACAAAGCGAAACCAGGACAACAGCGTCCAATTAGCACAAACCCTTGACTCCGTTGAAGATGATCCGGACGCTGGAGGCACAACGGAAGGTCAAGATACAGATACAGTTTCACCTGCTGATATAAATCATCCAAAGAATGAACTCCTGGAGTCCATGCCAGGAAATATTTTCCTGCCTTTAAAAGACGTAACGCAGCCAGGACTCTCCGACAAGGACACGAACTGGTTCATGAGCGGCCTCCGTGGGCGCCGCACTAACGGATCAGCAGAGAGCTTCGATCTTCCGCGAGACGATCCGCACGGAAGAATTTTATGCGTGAGAGGAAACCATACCTCAAACGGCACCAAAAACAGCTATGGCCTGTTTAAGAAACTGGAGTTGCCGCCGAACTTCATCCTCATGAAGGGAATAACTCTTGTAGCTGACAACTACTGGGACTACTACAACCCCTGGCACAGCATGTCGGCATTGGTGAACTTTGCGAGCTGGCGGCTGGAGAATCAGTGTAAAAGACCCGACCGCGTTCTGTTATATCACTGGGGAGAGCTTGTTCCCACCATGGGGACATGGATCACTCACGTGATGCAGGCATCGCACGGGAAGCAAATTCCTGTCGAGACACTCGCTCATAGCAGCGGCCTGCCTGTTTGTTTTGAGCGATCAGTGATCCAGCGGCGTGGATTAGGCAGTATTAGGGTTGATAAGATGAACACGTTGTTTGACATGGTGAGATGCAAGGTGAGGAAATACTGCGGGCTAGTTTCAGAAGCACGGAAGAAGGCTCACAAGATTGAGGTTCTTCTACTCACCAGGACCGGGGCTAGAGCGTTTGCTAATGCGACTGCCGTTGCGGCTGTTGTGAGGAGCGAGTGTAAAAAAGTCGCTGGATGCAACTTGCGTGTGGCTAATATTGGCGAACTGGCATTTTGCGAGCAGGTACAAACATGACAACATCTCTTGTACACCCTCCGATTATTACCTCAAGTTGTTGCTAGATTGTGTATTTGACTACGGCCAGATGCACTAAAGCATGAACTAAGATGTGCAAGAAAGGCATAGAAAGGATAGAAAGCAATGCAAGGCCGTCTTTACCCCAGAGCTCGAGATGAGAACTTGAACTTGCAATTTTCGGGAGCTCTATATTTGGAGATTTGACAAGCTTTCATCCAAAGCTCAAACTATTGATAGGTTGACCAATCTTCGAGCTCTCAATAGTTTAAGCAAGTGTAAAGTTGCCATTGCTCAAAGTGAGATATCAAGGGGGCAATGGTACTAAAGAAAGGAGAATTTATGACAAGCCAACAATGTAAGGCCATCTTAACACAAGAGCTTGAGCTTGCAATTTTGGGAGTTTGATACTTGGAGAGTTGACAAGCATTCAATTAAAGCTCCACCTATTGACAGGTTGACCAATCTTGGAGCTCTCGATAGTTTGAGCAAGTGTAAAGTGGTCATTCCTCAAAGTGAGATATCAAGGTGGAAATGATACTAAACAAAGGATAACTTATGACAAGCCAAATAATGCTTGAAAGCGTCACAAAACAAGAGCTCAAACTCACTTGATCCATCAAGGCGTCATCTTAGCATTGTAAGACTGGAAAAAAGTCAAGCTCTCAAGTTGAAAGTTCAAGTGGAGTTGCATGACTATGTTTGAGAGGCTTGTGAGTGAGAGGCTCCCCGCCAATGAGAAAGCTCCTTCAAGCTCTCGACCTCTTTAGGCCTTAGAAGAAGATACATAAGCACTCTTCCATTCAAAGAGCTGATTTTTGGATTCAATGCAGGTAAAGCTGATGAGCACAACCGATGTGTTGGTAACTGTACATGGAGCACACGAGACCAACATGATGTGGATGTCGCCAGGGTCAAGGGTGATGGAAATGTTCCCCAAAGGCTGGCTCGAGTATGCAGGAATTGGACAACACATCTACAAGTGGCTTGCAGACTGGACTAGAGTTGTGCATGAAGGTACATGGCAGGATCCTGAAGGTCCAGATTGTCCATACCCCAAAACTGAGACATTGTCATGTTTGTTGTTTTTCAAGGATAGAGAAGCAGGGCTCAATGCCACACACTTGGCGCACTGGACTGCAGATGTTTTGCAGAGATTTGTCAATATAGAGAAGAAAACCGATGCAGATACAGATGGTGTTGATGGTTTGTGCTCTTGCCATAGTGAAGATGCCATGTCTATGCTTAAAAAGCACAGCCAAAGCTGAGCAAACCATTCTGTCGGCTTGGAGGGCACACATGTTGTCACAAGACTAGCAAGTGAGAAACCATTTTGCAAAAGTAGTCTTAGAAGCTGCTTGCACTGGGAATTGAAAGTGCATTAAATTCTATGCCTAAAATCAGCTAATCAATTGTTTCTGTATAGGCCACAAATACCAATGCTATTAATGAATACAATGTGTTTTCAGTTCAGGAAGTAAATGATTGAGTCTTTCAAAAAAGTCGGGTCAAGTGTTATGTTGACCCGAGTACACTGGACAAGATTGAACGGGTCTTACTCATTGGGTCTGGCTTTTGAGATATAAAATTGCATTTGGAACTGCACTTAGAAAAATTGTTGCTCAATCCAGTATGTATAGTCTGAAGTTTCCACATTATATGAAATGTCACTTTATTACATGTTGGCTGAACAACAGTGATGTCTTATGTAACGGTGTCAACTTTTGTTGAGTTAGTAGAGTGATTTCTTTCCTGGCACTAGTTTGCAATTCTACCAGAAATTTTGAAGTAGATAGTACACCACTCCTGGAATCTGAAGTAGGACACCTCATATTTCCAGGAAGATGCATTACTTCAGGGAAGTAAATGTGTAGTAGGAATTGTGAAGCTAATAGAAGTCAGCCATTACTTTGTTTGATATCGAGACCTCATTGCGAGGACTTCGAATTCCCGGCGCATGGATCTCACAAAACGTGAGAACTCGTTGGTCTGGTTTAAGGATTCGACCAAGCTAGCCGACGCTTCAACACGAGGATTGCAATCAACCACTGCAACACAATAAACTGTCAGACCAGCTGACTAGGTAAGGCTTTAAAGAATCTGAACAAGTAGTCGAATCTGAATGGGGTTGTTCCTTCATAAACACTTTTTTGCATGTATCAAGCTGCAAAGCTTGCAAGGAACTCAATCCCACTACATGTGAAGGCTTTTTGTGACGACACACAAAACCAGAATACAGACAGGAACTCAGAATAGATGAGTGGAAGAAGAGTTCCAATCACCCTCAGAAATGACTTACTTGACCATGAGTTAGTTGACTTATCGAGACGAATTGAGAAGCTGAACACTCGTTCAGGGTCATGGGGATCCACATTGGTGATGATGAACTTCACAGCTGCCAACAATTTCAGGCCCAATTTAGTAATGTACAAGATTGAAGACATGGCAATGGAATCACTTAGTAATTCCTGCATGAGACAAGCCTACACCTATGACATGACATTGGGGCAAATCCAACATTGGAGCACATGACACGATTTGAGAACCCTTTAGTTGGATTAGGAGTATTTTAGTCTACATAACTTGAAATACCTGAGCAGGGACTTCTCAGAGTACATGTATTTTACCCAAATTTCGATTTCTCTAACCATTCTGACAAATATTAACACATGCAGAACACTAATAAACAAGCTGTGTAAGAGATCACGGCTCTCTGGAAAATTCACGTTTGCATGTACTGACCATCTGAGTACTCGCAGCGCATGCTCAGGAGCTGCTTGTACCATCCAGTTGCCTCAAGCAGTGCCTTCACTTTTTGCTTCCTTTGATTCAACTTGCCTGTAATGTCTGCACAACCAATTTCGTCATCAACAGTTGAGGATCACTTTACACTATGGCCAAGGGCCATGACCATGAAATTGTGTGAGCCCTTGAAACTCATCCGAAGGCCATACCATGAAAAATTGAAACTGAATATTGTGTGGTGACAGGCCTTTTGAGTGTAGTGTAAAGACATTTGTGGCAGGGCTCTCAACTGAATGCTATTTCATCACCATCCTATCCATGTGGACCTTTCTACACAAAAAAGCTATAAAATATCAAGGGTTGCGAGACTGTGAACTGTCATGGTCTCCTGCTTTTGTTTTAGATCTACTTCTTTGAGGTGGGCTTGACGCAACATCCAGTAGACCATGAAACAACATCCATTGCATGCCATGTAGGAACCCATGTAAGGAGTTTCATCCATTCAAACTTCCTTGGTCACTTAGGCCCTCAAGCTCTAATGTAATGTGAAGTGGGGCGGTCTTCACATTTTCGACCAAAGAGAGATTTTAGATTTCAACGGTCAGAGGCCCTCAAGCGCTAGTGTAAAGTGCCCTTTTGCTACTGATGCATATGGAAAATCCTCAACCTAATAAACCTGATCAAGAAATATCTATGGCAGGATGTGGTTGATCTGAAATTATGAAGAGGAATGAAGTCAATTGTTGTTCTTGATGAAACCAACTACTTAACAAGCTTCGGCCTTACCTCCCATGGACTTTGAAATAAGCGCTTCGCGCTCTGTTTTCAGCTGGTAAAGCTGCTTGGTGCGCTCACTTAGTTCTTCAAGATTTTTGTATACCTCAGCTGTTTCTTGTTCGCATCTGCTAAGCTCTTCCTGTTGCTCTTCCCTTACTAGGTCCATTCACACAATATATACAGTTCAATCAGCCCTACTCCAATGTGGATACTTCTTCACTGCAAAAAAATAACTCCAATGGTATGGTTCCTTGCAACAAGAAAAGAAAGTGTTACGATTTCCATTGTTCAGTATACTATAGCCACTTCTGAATCACTGACTACCTAGACATTTGCAGATCTCAGAATGACACGTTCTTGGTAGCCAAACATCTCTTGAAAAGTACAGAAAGACTAAATAATTAGTAAACCAACCTCTCTGAATGAACTGATCTTCTGCCTCCAAGCTCCCCAAGCGGCTAATGATTTCATCGACATCCTCTGCAATTGAGCAAGAACGCATTGCATAAATTGCCAATCACAACCTCAGCTTAGACGAGAGTGCTCACATGAGTATTGAAAGGTCACAGAACATGCGATTATGCAAACGTATTTACCGTCAAAGGACTTTGCCGCACGGTCTAGAAGGAATTTTCGTCAACACGGCTTCAGAATGCTGAAAACTAAAATACTGCTGGCTCGAATGCGCAATTACAGGAGAAGGATTAAGCTCGGCAAAGAATCACACATATGTTGAGCCAAAGATGGCTCAATAGAGAACTGAATGCGATTTCTCGATACAAGCTTCACGTCAACCTCCTCAAATGCAAGTTGTGAAATCTAAAGAGATCTGCCCGCACAAAATCTTGTTCCGAACCGAATTGTGGAACTTTAGCTTTCGATACAAAATGAAATATCTTTCACTGATGTCGTCCTTTGACTTTCGACAGAAAACGAAACATCGTTCACTCACGTCGTCCACATTTGCCTAACTGAACGCCATATGCTACCACCAGCTAAAATTAAGAGACCAGACTCCCTCTCACAGCAGTTTCTTCATCGTGAACGAAGCGCGACATTCTTCTCTACTCAAGCCTCACCAAAACCCTAAAGAAAAACCTTCCACTGCTCGTGCAAATCGACTGACCTTGTGCGGCGACTTGCACGGAGCTAGCCACGTCTTTCGTATCTCTCAGAGCCGTTGCAACGTGCGCGCTCCAGGCTTCCACTTTCTTCACCAGATCCCCGAGCTCCTTGCCAAACCTGGCGCCATTGTGGCCAGAGACTTGAGGCTCCATTGTGGTCGTCTCACCACTTCCTTCCACTCCGCACATTCAATCCGCGTATGCTAGTTGCTGCTACATGTCAATGACGCAATGCTTGGAGTTTGAGAAGATTGGAAAAGAGAGAGAACGAGATGGATGGCTATGGCGATGCAGGCCAGTCGTGTACTGCGACAGCAACAGCGATCGCAGCTCCCGCTTCGGACCGTTTGGTGCGTTTGAAATTTTGAACAAGAAGGGGGCGGTATTAGGGCATGCATGGGCCTATGACCGTGCTTGTTGTGTCCAGTGGAATAATGATATAAAATTTAATTAAACATTGGTGTTTCATGCACCGTCAACGTGAATGGGAGACCGTTCTTCCTGGCAAGAGAGACTTGTATAGGATACAAGTGCAAACTTCATTCGTCCACCATAGTTTTTTTGAAATAATATTATGTAGTTTAGAGGTTGTCTTTTGACATAACATTATTCAGATCCATAACAGTGTTCTGCGGGACTGATAATATTCTTGCAGAATATTCCTCACATTCAGCATGAATGATGGAATATTTTGCAGAATATTGTCAGTCCCATAGAACATTGTTATGGATCTGAATAATGTTATGGAGTTGATTTGACACCAAAATTCATTTAAAAGACTATGAATTCATCTAGTCCAAGTCATTGGGGTTGAACCAACCCACTAACTTACAGGGGATCAAGTTTTCATATTAAATGAATGGGAGGTATGTTCATATGCAATAATTCCCTCTCATTGTTCTCCCTTACATTGATCATGTTTTACCAAGCTTCATGATAAGGATATTGCCTTCCTTTTGTAAAGTGGACTTCATTTTTTTAAATTTTGGGGGTTGGGGTGGGGGGGGGGGGTTGCCACAAGTGTTTGTTTATTCTCTTGATTTTGTTATTTAGGAATAAGTTTGTGAGGCATTTGATGACTATTTGGTGTACATGTTTCATTGATGTTTTTGACTCCTTGCGAAAATCACTAGAGCAACTCCTATAATCACCATAAAACTGATTCTATCAACTCCATATATATAGGTCTAGTTGGGCATGTCTATGCCACAAGTCAATTTATACGTCATCCATTAAGGTTCCAACCAATCACATGATGTCATGTGGCAAGTTTTGACCTTATAAAAAAAACCATTTTGCGCCTAATGTGATCCACTTGTAGGGTGATTGACTTTCAAACTTTGAAGGCCAAAATATTCTTTAACTTGCATTGTTTGGTAACTTGCTAATCGAGACCATCATGATAAGAACATTATTCACAATCACTATCCCCAACATTATTTCTTCACAAAATATTGTTCCTATCATTTAAAGTATATTTTCTTGCACCAAAGGCCATCCTCATCTCAAATTCAAACTGCAACGCTTCACCCATGTTTTGCATATGATTCATCTAATCCTAGAATATGGGGGGGTTAGGTGTTGGCCCCACCCAACCCAACCCCCTTGTTGAAGAATATTATGGGCAATCCTGCATGCTCAACTCAATCATAAGGTCCATATAACTTGGTGTTAGAAGTACTTGTAACATACACTTTGAGCACTATAGTCCCTTATCTAACTTTAATAAGGATATAACTTTTTTAAACAAGCAATCAGGTTACGAGCACAACAACATTGAGATCATATGAACGGAGCTTAATATCTAATTTGTGATGAGATGTGAAAATTTATAAAATTGAAAGTTGGGATGAGGTTTAGTAGTTGGGAGCACAAACTAGGATTTAAGTAAATATGGACAAAAGACCTGTCCAAAATTAATAAAGCATATGAGAGTTTTTTCGCACTTTCAAGACATGGACGTTGCAAAACAAAATATTTGGAGGAAGAAAAGTGAAGACTATGATGAAAATCCCAAGGAATCATACTTTGAAAAGCAATGCTTTTGTTTGTTATCACACAAGACATGCCTACTTCTGCACTATCTGAAAGTCCATAATCACCAAAATACCAATGATGTAGCTAGTGATGGTGGCACCAAATTGTTAAGTTGTAGCAATGATCTTGTGTGCATGAATGGGTGCATGTTAATCGGTATTTAACTTATACCTTGATAAGCAACTGACCTTATTGTATGTTGGTGACTAAGGTATGTGACCCTATTGTGGGCTTCCAACTCCACATATAATTTTGATTGTTGGATCAAATCAAATATTGTCTTGAATCCACTTATTAATTACAAGTTATGGAGATTGTTAGTTCAAATTTTAGAATCGAAGTTGAGATGCAAAAGTTATGGGAGGTCAAAGTGAAGATTCTCTTTGTCTTTTAGTGATCACATAGGTCCCTCCAATTCTATTAACAATTGAACCTATAACAACTGATACATCCTACACACTTGGCTCTTTGGTGTCCAATGATGCTTACCTACACACCTTTGACATATACCACTCAAATACATGTACCCAATTCAATTAAGAAGAGTGACCACACAAGGTCCGCCTACCTTAGGGCCACTTCACACATGAGCCAAGAGCCGTGACCACGAAATTGCGAGAGCCCAAAAGAAAGTGTCCAAAGGCCGTCCCAAGACACCTCCAAAATCATGTAGTGTGGTCATAGACCCTCAAGTGTAGTGTGAAGCCATATGTGACCATGCCCTCAACCAAATGCTATTTCAATGAATTTCTATTCATGCGGGTCCTCATGCATGATAAAATAAAATAAACCAATGGTTGTGAGTGTTTGGAGTGCCATGGTTTCCTGGTTTTGTGTTAGGCCCACCTCCAAGAGGTGGTTTTTGAAAATAGTCCAAGTGACCATGAAGCATGATCCATTGGATGCCATGTAGGAATCCATGTAGACTTTACATCCATCTTGCATTCACATACTCCGTTGGTCCCTCAAGCGTAGTGTGAAGCGAACTTGGACCGCCTTTTCCACCACTTGAAGTGCAACGGTCACGGGCTCTCAGTCGCGTGTGTGAAGTGGCCCTTATAGTGACAATTTAAGTTCACAAATTAGCACCATGAAAGTTTTAGAGCATCCAGACTAGCACCCAATTATTTACCTACTAACTTGTGTCAACCATGGGTACTCTAGAATCTCCGTTGCACAAATTCTTGTTTCCGGGTTGAAATCGAGCATCCGCAGTACCAAATGCACGGCGTCTTTTGGAAGGTTCTTGTTCCAAAATTCAATATCATCTGAGCAGTCTGTTTGTGCAAATTCCTCATCTGGTTTATCCAAGTCGAACGGCCAATCCCCTGTCAACATGAGGAACAGCACAACTCCCGAACTCCATATGTCGTTTGCGGGCCTTGCGGGTTCGCGTCTCAAAACTTCGGGAGCAATATACCCTGGAGTTCCACAACAGTATCTCGTTTCGCCTTCTAATCTACCATCCTCCTCCTGCGGCTGGATTTCGGTCGCCATTCCAAAGTCCGTGAGCCGAATGGACGTTTTATCGTCCGCCAAAAGAATATTTTCGGTCTTGATGTCGCGGTGAATGACGCCCTCATCGTGGTGGATGTATGCCAACACTTGCGCGAGTTGCTTCATGAGGTGTTGCGCGAGGTCGAGACGGAGGCCGTTGGGGTACTGGTTAATGAGCTCGGTCAGGGTTCCGCCTTTGCAATACTCCATTACAATGTGCATCTCTTTGTCGGTTTCAAATGCTTCGTGGAGCGTGACGACGAATGGGTGTGACGAGCATTTCCGATGCATCGCGACTTCTTGCCATAAATGGGTGCTCGTGCTATTACATTCCGAGAAGTTCACGGTTTTGCACGCCACCAACTTTCCCGATCTCTTATCTTGGCACAATCTTACAGTCCCTTGCGAACCGACCCCGATTGGTGTATTCCACTTGTAAACGTACGAATGATCAAACCTAGACTCTGTCTCCATCTTTATACGCTCGAGAGTTTGTGCCTCTCCAGCAAACTATGCTGCCTCCATGAAAGAGTACACCAGTATTTTCTTAAATATTATGGTTTCTCTTCCTTAGTACCGATACTATGTATGAATTTCAGCTGCACAAAAAGAAATTTGAAGTACAATGGCCTCTGCAGTATGAAGTTCACCTTCACAAAAAGAAAAAAGCAACAATGGTCCCATGAATGTAAAAGCCGAAATTCGGGTGGTACTTCAATGTTTATTCCATGGCTGCACTTGCATTTTCCATGCCCTGAGTTTCATTCATCATTTGTTAAAGACGAGAAGTCTTAAAAAAAGCACACCGACTCCCAATTCCACTTTTACTTTATCCATGCCAGGAATTTCATCCACAGTTTGTAATTTGAAAAGGGGCTCAAAGTAAAAGTGGTTCCCAAGTCCCCTATGTAATGTACACTATTTATGGTATTTAGTGTCAGTGAATAAAATTGAAGGGTTGTACCCCTTATTCTGGGGTGCAGCCGTTCACTTTCCCTTCAACAGCTGGGCCAGCCGTTCAAAAGGGACCGGCAGAAATTCCAGGAAACCTTCAAAGGGAAGGGCATTTTTAAAACAACCGGTCCCTTGGGCCTTCATACCCTCGGGAGATCCGGCTAGCTCATTTCCCTGGAGGCTCCGGCTTGTGGCTGATGCGGTCTTGCAAATATGCTCATACCCTCGGGAGAACCGTAGATACCCTCCCACACCCGGTGAGAACTACAGGCCGCTCTTATCCTTGGGGCCTGGGTGACGGGAGAATGTCAGTGACTCAGTGCAAAGTTCAGACTTTGAGGCTTGCGGTGCACTGGTGCAGAGCGGAAGAGCATGCAGTGGAGCTGTGAGCTCTATACATGAAATAAATATATGTTCTAATCATATTTCTTTTCGGATTTTGTTCCATGTAAATTACATTTCACTTCAGCTTACAATATAACCTAAGATTCAAACATTACATTGTGCATTTTTGAAAAAAAAAATTGTAAATATGTGAAGGGCAATTTTTGAAGTAACCCTTCATTTTGAAAGGCAAAATTTTAAGTAACCCTTCCCCATGAAATACGAGTAACCCTTCAAATTTTCTCGCTGTTTAGTGTCACTTACTATTTGGAATTACACGATGCTATAACTTTCTGGTATAAATATCAATTTTGACCAACAAAGGTCAATTAAGTTTTAGACATTTTAGAAATAAACATCATTACTTGATAAAAGAAATTCATTATAAGTAAAAAGGTATAGCACAGTGTGACTCCAAATAGTAAGTGACAAAAATACCATAAACTGTGTACTGTATTGTACTCTAAATCATCCTATTAGCTCGGCCACATTTATTTTCTAGAACCCACATTGATTATAGATATGAGGATTACAATGGTCCACAATAATTTTCAACCCATGCCAAATTTCCAAGTTAGAATCAGTGTGGTCCACATTGACTCTATTTGTAGGAAGCTGATGTGAGTAACTATTTTATTTTATGCTAATTTACTCAAACTATCTTATGCTACCTAAGCCTACAGGAACGCTTATGGAAAGATCCTGGGTTTGGGTCCACATTAATTCCACCCTGACTAGACAACTAGAGTGGCCCACATTAACTATTTCCAAATCAATTTTCCACCCACACTATTAGTATACTGCTGGAATCACTTTACATCACAATTTGTTCACAATGCACACTTGGCGTAGAAAATAATTGTTGACCAAGCTCAAAATACATGACCACAGAAGCCCATAGTGGAGTGCTGCTTGAACTTGCAACCCAAATTTTTACACAAAGCTCACTGTAAAGAGGCCAATCCAACAGGCACTTTAACAAAATGAGAGTGGTGTTTGAGGTAGCCAACTGGAGTTCTAGGTAAAGTGGGCATGAACTGTGTAGAATATCCAAGGCATACCTTTCCACTTTTCTAAAGGAATGAAACTAATTTTAGGCAATTTCATTGAGAACCAAAAGGCAGCCTTCACATTCCTGATGACATGGAATTCTATGTCCATCAATTTTAATGCTATTCAGTAACATTGACAGTCAACCACAGGTCATGTTTGCCTGTGCAAAACAACCCTCCAGGATGATATGATCATTTGGTTCATAATCTGAGTAAGTCAATAGTAAGTGCATTCTTGAGTTTGATTACACAGAGAGCGCATTGTGTTGCTAGCCACATCCATCAATTGGAGATACTCATCTGCTCCATCTATAAGGCACTGATCATCACCAATGTTGACAATCAATACAAGTTTACCATGACCATCAACAAATAATGCAATTAACTTTCAGAAAACGAATTTGAAGATTTACTAGAGTTACCGTAAAGTGATGTCTGATTTGACACAAAATAATAATTCTTTGGACGAATTATGCCATGTGTTGTATCCACATTGGTCAAGACCATGTTAAATCCAACATGGAAATTGGTTTTCAGCATTCAACATGTTGAACCAAACATCACTCTACGGTATCTTTGACGCAATGGGACTTTTGGTTGGGAGTTGATTGTTTGCATACAACACCTTCCAAGTTTAGTGAGTTTTTGGTGCATTCTCAGAGGTAGTGTGAAGGATTAAATGAAGAACATTCTACCTTGGTTCATTGAGGGTCAAACTCTTTTTGGCATGCCAAGAGGTGATAAAATGCGTTTGGCCATCAATGATCCAAAAAAGGTTGCTATTCATTCAAACACTACCTTCAAAGATGCACACAAGTGGAAAGAATTGATTAATTATGTATAAAAAAATCATGGGGAATTCATAGTGGACTAACTCGCAACAAAAAGTCCAATTGAGCTAAAAAATAATTCTAATTAACACTAAGCAAACACAGAAGATAGAGGTATTCAAAACCCAACATAATCGAAGATGTCAAGAGACCAGTGGGGCTGGCTGATATTTCAGGATGGAGGGATTTACCTTGTCAGCCTCAGCAAGCCGCTCAGTAATTTGTGCTTTTTGTGTGTCCGTCATATCTTCAGATTGAACTACAAAATCAAATAGCTGGATGCAGTCCCAATAGTTACACCCAAACCAACAAAACATATCAATAATTTTTTACAACCTTGAAACATTACCTATAGAGAAATATTGCAATAAAATAAAAACTTGAGTCTACAATCTTTAACAAAATTTTATCATCTCTTATCTCTATTCAACCACAATTGTCTCACCAGCTTAAAAGCGATCATCACTATGGGAAGTATAGCAGAAAAGGGAGCCGTACTAAAATGTAGTACCTGAGAGAAGATTTGAGACACAGGGTGGCCTTCTGCAATAATGTCTGTAACCTCTTTGTGTGCCAAATCAAATTGCCCACTTTGGCAAGCTTTCAAAAGTCCTTTGAGGACACTGTCAGGCACAATCTACACAACATAGAATATATTAGAAACAAGGTAAGTCCATTCCTATTGTGACACAAATTTCAAGCAACTTGTCAAATAAGGTAGCCAATTAACCACAAAACCCAAATAAGGAACTAGGATTTGCACTACAGACCAATTTTCAGAGTCATGTGCAAAATCTTCTACATTGACATTGGATAAAAGGATCATTCACAAGTTTGGTGATATACCCCAGAAACGCTGATGATGTTTTCACTGGATATGGAGGAGCCATATAGCCGTGCCGCACTCTACACAAATTAAAGGCTGGTTAGAGCTTTAAGAGTAATTTTGGATTTATATTGGAATCATACTGGTCCTCGCCCAAGTGCGAACCATTAGGTCGGCATACAGGATCAGGTGACTAGCCAATCAAACAGGTTGTTAGTAACTTTGAGATTGGGATGTGCAGAATGCACAATTCAAATGGGATTGACAACCTAAGCAGCCACAACCATTGCTTGACCCGTAAAAGTTAAAGGGTGTTTTTTGAACATTGAGGTGACTTGAGATGAATGACTTTCAATATTCGCGTGTTCTTTACATTCAAAGAGGAGTTGTTACGAGTCACTCAAAGACTACATCCCTACTACATCTGTACGGTTGAAATTAGCACTAGACATGACAAGAACCCATGTATAAGATTTTGAGCCAAATTTGATTGCAAATATTCATCAAAAGATCATGGCAAGGTATTACTCAATGAAATTGTGTCCATAGGCTCAAAACTAAACTATGTATAACATAGTTTGAAAGAACAAAAAATTACAATCATGTGTAGAATTAGTAGCTAAAATATTCATTAATTGAAAAATACCATCAGAATGATAAAGCTACTTCAATAAGGATTACTTTTCTAAGAAATGGCTAAAGATGAAGATATCAATGATGAAATTTCATTATTGCAAAATGGTTGACAATAGGTCAAGGATAGTCTAAAGCTGCACCTGAAGGTAGGTGATAGCCCGTCGAAGGTCACCATCAGAAACTCTGCTAAGAGTTGAGAGGGCCTGCACAAAGATCCATGTATCACCAAAGTCACATAACAATGCCTATGGTGACCATCTATGATGTTAAATTGCAAAGCTCACACCACTAAAATGTTGGAGCATAAAGGATAAATTGTTGAAGGGTGAAATCAGTCTCAGTGACCCACCTCTGCAGGAAGTGTCAAACCTTCCTCTTGACATATATATTGAATGCGGTTTGTCATAACATCTTCAAGAAGAGGTTTGAACCGAAACTTCGCACATCGTGATGCCAATGGCTCAATTATTCTGGAACCACACCACCTCGTTCAGAACAAGCCATGTACTACAACATATCCCATTCCAACGTTTTAGAAACTCAAATACTATTCTAATGTGCTTCTCACACTCTTTTCAAATGTTCAGATCCAAATCTTGATAATGTCAAGCATCGTATATGTATAGTTGCAAGAAAGCTCATTTATACATCTGAAATAAGTTGGACTCTCTGCAGTTTATAGGTATATAAAGAAGGAAAAGGAACACACCGGCTTACATAATTGCAGATGAAGCAAAATCGAGTAACTTTAGAGTAGGTTTCCATGGTGCGCCTTAACGCATTCTACACAAAGTAAATTGATGACAGCATGTTTGAATCCAATTCAAAATCCTCATATTATGGTTTTAGTTCATAGCCATAATGGAACAATATCTTATTCATGAGCAAAAGAAATGATTCCATGCAAATGTGCTACTAAGCATTATTGCGAGAGATCAGGTTACTGCGAAAAGATTGAGACATTGAAAAGAAAAGTGGAAGCTAACCTGGGCGTCTTCAGTCATGGAATCAGCTTCATCCAGGATGATGACCTTAAAAGGAGGACATGGGTAACCACTACAAGGAGAGAGATGTTATCTCTGAGAAAACTTATTTTGAAGTCACAACAATTTAGGATATCATAGGAAACAGGGCAGGAATATATTTGAAAGCTGCAGAGGTAATGACCCTAAACCCTAAACCCACCTCACATTGAATAGTTTGTTGTATTAGACAAGACATAGAATCACTTTTTTCTTTAGGTGCTATAAACTCAAATATCAGGGTATATAACATTTCACAACACATAAAATTAAGTAGCCTATTTAGGTTCCAATGCAAATGGAATATTTCTTAAGATATCCAGATAGCCTAAGAATTACCCATTGAGGACACGCTTCTTCAATTGGATCTTGGTAGATGGAAGAAGGCTTTGTGTCCGATGATAGGCCACAATGAGGTGTTGACTAATGAGAGCTTGCCACTTGACTATGCTTGATGGCAATCATGCATGTAATCAAGGACCTTGATTCTTGAAATTTTATTTTTGAAGCTAGAATAGAGAGAGAACGTGTTTACACATGCTAAAGCATGCTATGGAGGAATGTGGGGGTTTGCAAATTACAAGTGACTGCCCAAGACTGATACAAAGAACCCACTGCCTTCAAACACTAAACAATTAGAACAATTAAGCCCCAAATCCTGTATTATAAACAAAGAAAATTGAACGTAAAAAGGATGAACATATTCTACACACCTGACACCAGAGCCAACTGCAACTGCAGCAAAGTCCTTGATCTTCGTCCGAACGACGTTGATCCCACGATCATCACTGGCATTCAGCTCCAGCACTCTTGATTTATAGAGCTCTGGCCTGCATCAAGGAATTGAAAAGGCATGATTTGGACATGCATGGGTAGGTATCATACTAGACTTGAGACCTAATTAAGAACAGCAAGAATTTTTCTTCTCAAGAAATAAATTGTTTCCAAGGTTGCAATTACAAAACGGCAAACTTAATGGATTGTGGAGAAAAAAATTTTAATGTCTCACCCAAACAGCTGATGACAGATAGCAAGGCCAGTTGTGGTCTTTCCTGTTCCGGGAGGCCCATAGAACAAAAGGTGAGGTAACTGCACCCTCCACAAGTCCCATCAGAAATTTGCCTACTAAAAAATTGCACAAATTGCATGAAGGTAGAGATCATAAAATCAACCTAATCCAAAAACAAATACTCACATTTCCTGTTTCAAGTGTGTTGGTGAGAGTTCGCACGACTTCCTCTTGATGTGCAACATCCTTCACCTGCCGGGGTCGACTGCCACATGAAATATTGGTCAAAAGCAATCCCACACCCAAAATAGTAAAAACAATACCTAAAAGAAAAACCATAAAAAAAACACCAGGGTCTCAAAATGCTGCAGAGACTTGCGAATGATTCTATCTTCTCTGCAAACTAAGAGCATTTCCCAACAATCACTCAAAAGCAAGCCTCAAGAATCGGCATTCATTCTATGACTTTTTGGAGCAATTTTTTTTTGCGTACTCACTCCTCCCACCCACAAAGCCCGCCATTTATTCAAATCTTTATTGACCGCAAATTATTGACAGAGATTGACAGAGAGGCAAACCTCTCTAAACCCCTACGCACCCTCGATCACGTCACCGGGGACTCTAGAGGGTTGTCTCTCTCTCAATCAATAATCGGCGGCGACGAATGAAGATTTATGATATATATGGACCTTGTGGCCGGGATGAGCATGCAACATTGGCTCGTAAAACTTTGAAAGCCGATGATCACTGAGAGAACCATTCTAAGCTCCAAAATTCTTTATTGCCGATGCTTATTGAAAGAATCATTTAAAAGTGACCATAGAAGTGGCTCTTAGAACAATATGAGAGAAATGGCAAAAATATGAATGGAAGCGCAGAAAGATTTTACTATTTCTCCACCCAATGTTGTGTGCTCTGCATCACCGGTGCCATTGCTCTTGCTGTTACTTCTGCTGCTGAGAAAAGAACTTTTTTCACTTGGTGAACCTCAGATTCTGACTGCCATGTCTTGCAGCCCACACCGTGCTTTGCTGCGCATGAAATTGCTGTGAGCTGAAGCCTAAACCCTAAGCCCTTATGAAAATTTTGCAATGCTATGAATGCAACCCATTTCCAATTAAGTTAAGTTATTTGCATCCCAGTGTGGCACTTCGATTTGAATGCAACCAGAATTGGAAAGAGATGGAAGGGAAGTAGCAGAGAGAGAGAGAGAGAGCAGTGTGGCAATAGGCAGGAAGGGCGGGAGACATTAGATGAACAGTCTTTAGCGTTTGGATGGATAGAGACATCCATCCGTTTCACTTCCTACACTGTACAGAATCTTTATTACTTCAATTACTGGAAGGTATGCGGTTGTTGTTCAGTTCCATAACATTATTCAGATCCATAACAATGTACTGTGGGACTGATAGTATGCCATAGAATATTTCCGGATATTTTCCACATTCATAACACTGTTATGGATCTGAATAATGTTATGTCGTTTTTCTCATTCTACATATTCTAGTGATCAGATTTACTTCTTTAATTTTGTGTTGCATCAGCAATTCTATGATGAAACATCAACAAAAATCAAACTAAAAATTGGACCTCCCCTCTTTTAGTTACGGTTATCAAAACTACATGTTTGTTGAATTCTTAACTGAATACATAGATCCTCCAAATTGTGTTCACTGTTACGTGTGGATTATTCATTTAAAACTTGATGATGTAGTTAATCTCTTGTAAGCATGTGCCTTTATGGTGTTTGTTCTTTGATCCTTACTAAACCACACACTGATCAAATGTAGGTGTCCAATTAAGAAAAGTACCCAAATAACACCCATCTTCATCATACTCTTTTCTAAGGGCACACTTCCATGTGTTGGCAAAGTCCCATGAAACAACTACTTACATTGTTTATGGTATTTAGTGACACTTACTATTTGGAATTACGCGCTACTACAACTTCTTACCCTAAATATAATATCTACTAGCAAAGGTTGCATAGGTTATTCAGACATTATAGAACATAAATGGCAATACTTGATAATACACTACAAACTCATTACATACTTATAGCATGACGTAAGTCTACATAGTAAGTGACATTAAATACCATAAACAATATACACCATGTATACTACACTAAATATTGTATTTGGTGTCACCAATTCTAATTGTCTTGCTCAATACTAATTGTAAACCATGGTATAGTGTCACCAACACTAAATATTAACCCAACATTATTTGTCATTTCTTGTATTTTTTTGGGGGGGGGATTATAGATTTACAAGTTGCAAATATTGTCACTTACCAAGTGATTTTTCATCCAAATTTCAATCATCCATGACAACATTTCATCATAGATTTGTTAGAATGCAAATTATACCAAACTTAAGAAAATTTACCAACAAAGATCTCAAATTAGACATCTATATCCAAGAACCTCTCTTCTCACGTTTTGGTCATTCAAAGTACTTTAAACATCGAAATCTAAGATTGAAGGCAACGAGAGCCTTTTACAAGTATGACGTGAGCATATTATATTGAGGTCCAATAATATGAACAAGTATGTAATTATGAACTATAGAATCATGCCACAAAGATGGGAGGATTACTCATTTCATTCAAAGGTTATATGAATGAATCCCGGGGGGTGCACTCCATTGTCAAGTTGAACACCACGTGCGATAGTAAAAAAATATACTTTTTACATAAAGCATCACCAAAATGGGTCAAAATTTTATCAAATTTTTTTCACGAGTAGATATACACGGTATCTATTACATAGTAAAAAATGTTAACCAGATTTGATGATTTGTTTTTTTTAAACATACCGTTTCTAACTAGAATGACGCATAATTGAACTAAAACAATTACTACATAAATGAAGATGACTAAAAATTTCAAATAATATACAAAAATATTATCAATGGTTATGTATATGTAAAAAAATATCACAATTTTAAAAATTATCTATGGCATATAATATAGGGCAGCAAACTTTTATTGCACGTGGTTATGAAACGTAAGGGGGTGTGATTGCCCTGAGGAATGAATTCACAATCCAATTCCAATATCAATCTAGGAGTATCTTTAGAAACATCACTTGTCTACTCTCACATACCTTCTTCTTTTGTCTTGGGGCGGCACACCAAAATCTACATCTGGAAAACCCTAATTGAGAGGGAGAGGGAGATAGAGAAGAGAATCTAATAGAGGTTGATCCCACCTAAATCCCCCCCCCTTAAGCATTAGTCGAAAATTCAATTGCAATAACTATACAAAGTGATGACAACACTTGCAACTTCCCCACAATAAGCAACATAAGTATATAAATATATTTTTGAATAACATTAAACCCCTATCATATGTAAAATGAAGAACCCTAAAACTCATCATAAAGTCGTTGGAGACTTTTTCATCCCCCGAATGTAATTCATAAGCATCTAAGTCTACAATTTATGTCATAGAAGCTAGTGCAATTATTGTTTCAAAAGATCAGTAAGATCACATGAAGCTTTTCATCAAATGATTAGTAAGAATGTAAGTCCACTTGTTGTTGGCCTTTTTGATACCAACCTAAGCCAATCTCCATATGTGATGGATGGTCCATCAAGTCAATTGGATCCCTATACTCCACCCAATAGTTATCAAAAAATTTATGCATCTTATAAAATCTCCCAACAAACCAAACCTTAATTGGAGCTGATTTTTTTGGTTGACTACCACATTTTTGACAATTCTAGCTTCAAGTGTGTTCTTGTCTTCACATTCCTTGCTTGCATCTTGTAATTCTGATATCAATCAAAATTCAAAGTATCTTGAACAAAAAAAATTTCTTGACCCATTTTATTCCACTTGTTAATTAGTCTCTACCATGCATGCTTTAATGATAACCACAACTTAATTCAGAAACAAGACAAGCATTTCGCTCTCTATTCAAAACTAAGAATTCAATTGATGAAAAAGTTTATGTATAATAACACCAATTGTTGCTTCCACAGTCCAATACACAAAACCACCAATGTGACGAGCACCCAAAAGGAGGTAGGGGCAATGTGAAACACACAAAATGAATAAGGAAAGGAGGAGTTTTGAGCACCTTCGCAACTTCAACAAACTTTTTGTTGGCCTTTGTGACAAGACCTAACTTCTAAGTCACTTAATGTGTCCAATCACTACATGCATCAACCATCTGCATCCCCTTTGATCAACCTCTAGAAAGAAGCGTGGCATGTTCCTCTTGCAGCCCTAAGCAAGAAGTGGCCTCATTCTCAACGCAAAGACCCCTTTCAAAACCCTACTATTGCCTCTTCCATACATGCACGGATGAGATAAGGAAATGAAATTTATTCATCCTAGCATCATCCAATAATAAGTACTTATCCCATGAAGTCTAGTGACACTACCATACAAGTATAGATGTTGTATATTTTCTAGGGATCCTTCATACATGTACATACAGTAACTATGAGCTACAATTTGTGTGACATACATGTACATAGTATGACAAAGTTCAAATTAACATCCCTTTTGTGCACTCACGTATACTCATACGTGTCATGAAAGGTGCACCCTTGGGGTTCTGAACATATGATAGTGTGGGCTACAAATTATTGTGGTATGTCAAAATGATAGCAAGTCGCAATATCATGTTTTAGAGGTGTAGAGATTCATAAAATTTGGACCCCCTCCACATGGAAGTGCGCACTACTGTAGTTTTCCTTGAATACCTGAAGCCAATGGTTGCCACAATAGTAGAGGGAAGTTGGAGTTTGAGGAGGCGGACATGACTTCCGAGTCTCTATTCCAAAACCCAAAATTGACTTTCATTCGAGTGGGAAAAAACATGATTCCATGAACTTGTTGGTGCTGTGGATCTAACATAACATTAAGTAGCAAGCCTAGATTGACCTTCTCAAAAGAGCATCAAACCGGCGTGTGCTGGTTTGATGCTCTTTTAAGAGCAAAGGCAACACTAAGTTTGAGTTTTACTTAGGCTATTCTTAATCTATTTAGGTGGTTACTTTCAATGCTTAGAATTAATTATGTCGGTTTCTAGGACAAAACTAATGCCAAGTGGTGGTAAAGGTTCTAATCTAGTAGGCTAAATTATGATCTAAACAAATCTAAATAGCTATAAAGCAACGGGAAAGTTGGTGAGGTCAAAAAGGTAGTTGCACTTTTTGGAAAAGTCTCCCAACACCCGCATTGGAAACCTCTTTGATACCTTTTTGAAGCTTCTATATTTGATTAATTATCCATTCATTCACCCTTGCTTTGCAAGCTTTTCCTTTCTTGTTGAGGTAAATTTGCGGGTACTCAAAGGGTACCCTCCTAGCATTGCTACTTAATGTTATGAAGATTGTCATACCTTAATATAATTTGTTTTCTTCATGATAAAATGTCTATAATTCAAGCGCTGCCCAAATTTTTCATGTTTTTGGATTTTTTTAATTTTAATTTTACAACCTCAAGATGCAAAGTTCATTGAATCCAATCATGCAACATTTAAAATGACAGTGAGTGTGAGGATGGTCACATTCCAATTTGCATGTGGACAACAAGACAAATCTACTCTCACATATATTGACCCCCTACTCCACATGAAAATGCTTTGCCACCAAGATGCTTGAAATTATTAGCACAAGCTTCTCCAATGTCAGCAAACTCTATTTTGCTTCGCCTACAAAATGCAACATGCACATGGAAGTGTGCCCTAATTAGGTTTTGAGTAGCTAAAATGAACAATGATTAGAAATTCAAGGTATTTTCATGGGAAATTTTATTTGGATCCATTAACGTCATTTAAAAGTACAACGTAATTGTTAGGTTGATTAAGTAAAAGGTAAAAGTAAAGGCTTGTAGTATTAACTTTTCACTAAGCTAAGTCTACATTACCAATATTATTTTTATATATAGATATATATATACACCAAGTAAAAGCAACTCAAAGCAACCTCAATGCAACACTTAGTTAGGTTTTCTTTGTTCCAATTAGAGCACTGTCATATAATTGCATCCTTCACCTTATTGATTTCCTTACTAACCTTCACAAATCAGTCATAGAATTTGTACAAAAGCCTCTGAACAACAATAATAGATTCTTCCTATAGATGCCAACCTTAGTAGTATGATCCGAACTGGATATCTACAACACTTAATATTCATAAGTCTGGTGACCATCGTAATTATGAGTTGACGTGTTTTCTTACAATCAAAGGGAACCAATTATAGAAAAATGGAAAATCCTCAGCATGTGCCATCTGGATTAGTCAACTCGCACATGGATGTGCCCAAAGGAGCTCGACTCCAAGATGGGTGTCCAAAATGCGGCGAGAAACCATCCAAGTATTTGTATAACAACAACAATAGAAGCTACCAAGTTCGTGTGCAGTGTTTGCGGACGGATTGTAAGCACAAGTACCAGCTCTTCGTGTTCCGCAAACTGCATCCCAACGGGTACAAGAAGGTGAAGGTCACGGAACCGGAGCAATATGTGGATCGTGTCAAGGTGTGCCCCGGTTGCGGCCGATCCGACGTCAAGTTTTATGGCCTCAACAACAATGACACGATCCAAGCGCGATACAAGTGCCTCAACTCTGCGTGCAAGAAACTCTTCACACCTTTTGGTAACTCTCACAAGAAGAAGCGGAACCACCAAGAAATGATGACCGCGGACTCGCATGTTGCTGACAATGTCGAGTGCATTGAGAGAACGTCGATGAATGACTTGCAATATTCGACATCTAATGATCACTCGCCAATGACTGATGTGGTCAGCAAGAAGAAGTGGAACCACATGACGACCGCGGACTCGCATGTTGTTGACAATGTCGAGTGCTTTGAGAAAACGTTGATGAATGGCTTGCAATATTCGACATCTAGAGATCACGCACCAATGACTCATGTGGTCAATCCGTTGGTGTTCGCGCCACGTGCTTATTATGATACCACCCAAAACTACCGTGGAGTAGGAGAACGTCTAGAAAGATTGAGATCGTGGATTAATGCAAATCATGAGTTTCGCAATGTGCCAACCGCTAGTTTGCAAGAAGATGATCAAGTAACTTATGGCTTGCCGTTTCAAACAACTTGTGATTTGAAATTAAGTGATCCTGCAATGGCCTTCATGCCAACTCCGACGATTTTGCAATTTGAGGACCGCATGTCAAGAGTGGTCGTGCCAAATCCAACTCCGACTGCTTGGCAAGAAGATCGGGTATACGTCTTGGCTACTCCAACTGGCTTATTGCAACAAGAAGATTGACTTGTACACAACGTCTCGACAACTCCAACTAGTTTGCAAGAAGATCACAAGCCAACTTGGTAAACTAGTTTGCAAGAAGATCACATGTTATATCAAGAAACTACTGTAGTTTGCAAGAAGATCGAGATATGATATAGTGGATTCTGGTTGGCGGTGCTTACTTAACTCTTATGCTAAACAACATGCCAACTTCTACTTTGGACAATGTGTATGGAGGAAGATTTTGACATCTAATATTCTACCTTGTCATCTTTGCTAGATTCATAGTTTGCATTCCCGAGTTAGCAAGTTAGTGAGTAGTTTACATTAAATCTCCATGCTTTGACGTGCGATCAACCAAAAATTAAATCCCACCCACAATTGGGTGAGGTTTGGTGTGTCATGGATGGTTGGAGTTGGCAAAACATGTACTAAGCCTTCTCCACCTAATAGTATGGCTCACTATAATTTTGTCATACCACGATAATTTTGGTCAATGTAAATTTTCTTGATTTATGCAATTTTTGAGCTCACAACATTATATGTTCAAAACTAGGAGAAATGAACAATCAATATGTTTTACACAAACATGAAACACTACGGTTTCAAAAATGTAATATTCGTATGATATCAATATTATATAAATGAGGTCTATTATGAAATTTTGAAATGACATTCTTTGTGATCATCACAATTACTAGCTGAATGAGACCACTTCCATTCCAATCCAAGGACCAAAATCTTAAGTGCCCATAATAACACAATCCATTACCTTGCCTCTCAAGGGGACTCGTACACAAAGGTGATGGTAACAACTAAAATATATAAAAATATGGTGAACATTCTAATGCATAGGTTCAACGATTAACACAATTGGGAGAATCTTGGACACAACATATGATCACTTTAAAGAGAGAGAATCTTGACTGTGACCTCATAAAGTTTGCATCTAAACATCAATTTTAAAACTTGAAATGACAGTCTTCATGATTCATTGCTAACCATATCAGACCACTCCCAATTCAATCCAACAACTAAACCCATCTGTGGAGTTGGAAGTGCCCATACTAACATGGTCACATTACCTTGCCTCTCAAAAGTGACTCCTATGCACAGGTGATTCCAACAACTAAAATTTATAACAATATGGTGAATATGCTGATCCATAGATTGAATAACTATCAAAATTGGGAGGGCCTATGTGATAACTTGGCCTATGTGAAAGAGAATCTTCACTTTGACGTCTACTAAATTCCGTGTCCCAACAATCCAATCCGAAGAACTTGAAATGACAATTTTTGTTATGCATTCCTAACTGGATATGACAACCCCCAATCTGGTCTACAGCCAAAATTATCTGTGGAGTTGGAAGTGCCCTAAATAATAAGCAAAAGCTATCCACAACATTACCTTGCCTCTCAAGGTGGATCCTGTGCCAAGGTGACTTTAACAGCTAAAATTTATAAAATCACAGTAAAATTAAATATGCTGATCCATAGGGTCAATAATTAACACAATTGAGAGGGCCTGTTGTGATCACTTTAAAGAAAAAGAGAATCTTCAATTTGACTTCTAATAACTTTTGGTCTCAACTCCAATTCTAAAAACTTGAAATGACAATTTTTGTGATTCATTCATAATCGGACGAGAAAACTCCTGATTCAATCCACAGCCAAAATCATCTGTGGAGTTGAAAGTGTCCTAAATAGTAGGGCATTAGTGATCCACAATATTACCTTTACTCTCAAGGTGGCTCCCGTGCCAAGGTGATTTCACAGCTAAAATCTACAAATATAAGGTAAAATAAATACGCTGTTCCAGAAACTCGAATGAAATTCTTGCAGTACACTCTCGTGAGTGCCTACCCTGTAGTACTTTATCTACAACGGAGAAAACAGATGTAACAATAATGGAATACAAGCTTATCTACAACATCTTCAACCTATACATGCATCAGTCCATGGACGGAGGCGAAGAAATAGGCGACTCGGCTCTAATCACACCTGATCCTAAACTAAAATGGTGGTCGAAATCCTCCTCTTCGTAGTATAGGGGCTCCCCATTCACAATGTAGGCCTGGATAACCATTGAGCGAGGCCCCGCCAGGCTCAACCATACAGGTAAGAAAATGAGGCCGTGAAGTGCTCCCAATAGCACAAGCCCCAAGTACATCCGGAAGTAATAAACCTGCATTGACACGTAGGCCAAAAAAATATAAGTTAGTTGAGCTTTGGATAGGAAAAATTACAGTTCAAGGACGTGTTAAACTTGCATTGGAATGTTAACATTTAACCCTTGAAGGACCAAGGGGGCTCAATGTACAACCTATATACACATTTTCTATGAGCCCCACCAAATCTTAAAAACCATGAGTTTTTAACATTATTTGGTTAATAGAGTTATTTTTTAATTCAATTGGAGTTCTAGAGGGGAGTTAGTTGTTTTTCATGACAAAATGAGGGAGTTTTGGCTCTCAATGAACTGACATAGAAAGTTCTTTGTTCAAACCTCCACACTGACTCCAAGCATGCACCAAAAACTTACCAAACATGGAAAGCATGGTATGCAAAATCACCAACTCCCAACCAAAACTCTGGTTGAATTGAAGGATAACTCTATTATCTTTTATGTCAAGGAGAAAATAACAATATACTCATGTGTGACATTGATGATCAACATACTATGTATTTGCATTCAAGGGCACCCATGTTGTGTGCTTGAACCCAAATCTTAAGAAACATTGAGGTACCCATTTGAAAACTGCACTTCAAGAATGAGTTAATTCTAGATAGGGTGACTTTAGACATTATCAACTAAATATAGAAATATGTAGCTCAAACACTCGTTTCTCTGCATGGATAGGCCCAAAATTAACCTTTAAAGGCTCCAATATACTTTCTGCAATCCACATGATAGAGAGTACAAATTTCGCATCATCTATGAGAATGAAACACAACCTATGGTCACATGTGACAACGGTGAGAAGATAGACGTGGTATGTATCTGCATCTAGGTCATTAATACAAAGCCAAATCTCCCAAATTTTCTTTTACACATATTTATGCTCCAACCGAAGGAATGCAATTGAAATTTGGGTTAATATTAGGTGGAGTCACTTTCGATATATCCAACTAGAAATAGAAACTAAGTCCCTTAGACTCCTTCGAATGATATCTTCAAGCCCAGCATGGAAGTCTTGGACCTTTAAGGGTGAACCTGTACAACAAAGTGTGAGCTGAATGGGAAGGACGGGAAGGAATGTTTAGGTTTTCTGACCTCAAAAATTTCGGAACGCGAAAAGTAGAGGACCAAAACACCCGCAAATTTTGTGAGAGTGATTCCACTGTGAAATATCAAAATCCAACCTAGTATCAGTAGGAGGTATAAATTAAATGCACAACAATATCTGGGAAAGAGTAATAATCTGAGCAACCAGGGATTTTAGAGTTCAGGGTTTAAGGTTAAGGATGAAACTATTATTATCAAGTTTACCTGAAGACTGACGCTCCCATTGTGACAAGAGACTTTGTAGCTCTTTCAGCCCTGTAACCGGTTGACATCTGCAAAAATATGTATGTGGTCAACAAAGGCAGTAAACTACACTCCGTTTTACACACAAATCTTGTCAAAACTTTTAAGCCTTCAGATCTTTGTAGTTCTAGATATAACCAAGAATACCCTTCCCACTTTTTGAGTATCTTAAAAAGGTGTGGATCTTTAAATGGTTACTTTTTTTTATAAGCCCACATCTCCTAAGATATTGAACAAGTGATTAGTACAAGATAATAAGCAAATCCAAATCGAGGCTGTAGCCATTCTACCTAATAATTTTTGGATATCATATAAATATCTCACACATTATCGAAGTAGAGATTCTTTTTCTTCTTAAATGATCATATAGGTCCCCACGATTATGTTGTGATGAGCCTTCAATAGTTAACAAATTTTAAGCATGTAGCCCAATCACTTTGAAACACATGTCTTTTTGGTGTCCGCTCTTAGATCCACACCTCACCACACACCATTCAAATATAGGTGTCCGATTAAGTTAAGTAGCCAAATCAGACCCCCCTACCTTAAGTCTCTTGAATTGAAGACTCTTATCTCTGGGAATCTAATGTGCAAGGCCACCTACGGAAGTTCATGGAAGACGTGATGCTAGTGAATGGTTACCGTAAAGGCGTGAGTGATGTGGACACAAAACTCAACAGCAATTCCAATTGACATAACAAGATTTACAACGGAGACAGCATTGAGCTGTATGTCCCAAAGAACCATGAGGCCCTGTACATCCACCAACAAAAAGCCACCACATTGTTAATGAACACAAAACTCCAAGAGATTCCAACGTCTAAGTTTAGTGGCCAATCTCAAAGTATGACAAAGATTATAAACTCACATGCTTGAAAAATAATTTCCAAAATAAATTTTCATAAAAGAGTGTACATAATCTCACCAGCAAATCAATTATAATCATCGAGATTACAAATACAATTGTTGCAGCTGTCCAGATACTGAAGCACATTCCACAATAGAGGTTAGTAATTCAAGCTGTCAAAACAACCACTATAAAGTACCAGGTTTGAACAAACTTGCAAAAAAATTGCTGACAAAAATTGAATCCATTATGAAAGGGCACATGAGGTTTTCATGAAACTGACCTGGTTGTAGTAATAAGACACACTACAAAAACAGCCGCTGCAACACACAGAAACCCCCAGAAACCCCCAGATGCAGACAATTAGGTTCCGTAATATTGTTCTACTGGTACTCAGGAGCAATTTAACCTAAATCTTGAGGGCCCATTACGATCCATATCTAAAACCTCTCATTGGTGGAAAATGTTGAGACTGACCCACTTCACTTTACACAAGAGCTTAAGAGCCTAAGGGACCAAGGAAGTTTGAATGGATGATAAACCTACATAGACTCCTACATGGCATCCAATGGATAATGTTTCATGGTCTACCAAATTTTGTGTGGAGCCCACCTCAAAGAGGTGGGTGCAACATAAAACCAGGACACCGTGACACTTCAAAATCTCACAATCCTTGATTTGAATAACTTGTGTGGAAGGGATAAATGAATAGGATGGTGATTTAAATAGCAATCGGCAGAGTGCCGGCCACACATGTTTTTACAGTACACTTAGAGGCGCATGACCACACAATTTTCATTTTCAGTTTATGGTACAGCCTCCGGATGAGTTGCAAGGGCCATCACAATTTCATGGTCATGGCCTTTGGTCGTAGTGTAAAACAGTCCGTAGTCTATAACGGTGACAAGAATCTCAAAGGTATTTAGTGCCAATAACAAAAGATCTGAAAAAATCCAGTCTCTTACCCAAAGCAAGCAAGAGGCTGACTATTGTAGTTGTCATGATGTTGAGGTATTGCTCAAAGAAGATGTAGAAAACTGAGTAAGGAAATACTTCAATCTGCACAAGAGGCAAGCACCAACAGTAAGCTAGTCTGATACAAAGTGAATATACATATTGGCTAAGGAATGAATAAATCTTGCACTGTGTCTTTTGAGCTAAGTTATATTGGTCTTAATTGGCTACTTCTTTCCGTTTAGCCCACTTCTCCTAGGATATTAAGAACACATTTAGTACGAGATGATTAGCAAATCCAAATTGTGACTGGTGATTTCCCTCATAATTTTCAGAGATCATGTAAATACTGTATTTTAATCAAAATAAAGATTCTCTTTCTTCTTGAATAATCAAATAGATTCCCCCAATTATGTTGAGCATTGAAGCTGATATAGTTTTGAGCACATCATCTAATCTCTACAAAACACATGTCTTTTTGGTGTTCGCTCTTAGATCCACACTCAACCACACACCACTCAAAAATAGATGTCCAATTAAGTAACCAAATTAGGTCCACTTACCTTAGGTACTGTAATTCTATACATGTTGGAGGCGCTCAAAGTAGTCTAAACTATCCTATTCAAGAACAAGGAAGTTACGCTCGGTCTCAGTAGCTACAGTTTGTGATACTGAATGACATCAATGACGCAACGTATAAATGCTGACATGGTGAGAAACTCACATTCAATGATTTAGATAACCTTGTTGTGAAGTCCTTGGCAGCACGTAGTGCATCTATGAAGTCACTCTGAAAAAGTTTTAAGCAATTAAGTCAATGCAAACACTTCTCAAAGCTAAACCTGCCTACACTTCTCAAAGGTACTTATCAGCATATGAACTTTAAAGGGTCCTTAACATTAGTTCATCAAGAAAAATCAGAAATGGCATCCATCATGATGTGCTATTTAACTTTTGGTATAAAACGGAGAATATACATACCTGCTTGTTAAGAGCAGTGTGATATGACCGAAATTCAGATGCCTTTATTACCCCGCTTTCAAAACCTACATATGTTCCAACGTACTGGTTTAGAGAGAGGAGTTCAAATGAATAAAATAAAAATCTCCTGGAAGCAACCTAACAACTCATTCCAAGGGAGAAAAGATGGGAGATAAGATGGCTGTTAAAACGTCATAAAATTTACAGTAACAAAAGTAAGGTCGAAGAATTAATTACCTGTAAGGTCAAGACTGTTTGTATATGCTCCATGTCCACCCTTAGCGCAGTCTGCAGATGGAAGCGCGTCCAAAAACCATGGTAACTTCATTTGAAATTGTTCAGTAGAAGGTCGACCCTCCTTTAAATCTGATTGCAAGAAACACTGCACAAATCGTGGCCAATTTGCAACACGATAACAATCAGTACTGAGCACCATTTACAAGGCCAACAATCAACTAATAGAATCTCTTTCGGATATTACAGAAATAAAGGAAGCTTTCCACAGCTCAAAGACACAAAATAGGAGTGGATTGGTACCGTGGTGCAGTCACTACAAGTGTCACTGAGGCCGCAGTAATCTTCGCCTTCAGGACAGCATGGTGGCTGTCACAAGTCCAAAAAATTTGAGAACAAACACTTCTTCACGTCAACTCAGAATCTTAGGCATTATAAATTTATGGACAATAGGTGTAAAGCATACAGACATACAGACACACAGACACTCTCTTTCAAAACTACAGTGGATGTGGAAAGTCTCACATTAAATGCTCGAGATATTTTCTTGATGGATTTTGTAGAAAGGGACTCGCCAGATGTGACATACATATGTAATAAAGTACTCTACGTGTAACTCTTCAAAGTGTTGAGGTCATCGTAAGTGTTACCAGATTAACTGATCAACCCTTTATTAACTTGTTTGACCCAAACCTAGTACAGTTGTAAGGGTATATGACATAGATCGTCATTCATCCAAGTTAAACTGCAACCATCTGCTTGAACATCCATAGAAATTTCATAGAGATTCTTATACCTACCGAAAACATTATGCAATGGGATCAGCCAAACCATACCTGGTCGTCTGGAGGACAATAATTTCCCTCAGGAAACTTTCTACAGCACCCAAAGGCATTCGGTGACAACCATACAAGGAAATCATCCAACCAAGATGCGGCAGGTCGTGCAATGAAACTTGTGTCTGGTGACAGTGCTGCTCTTGAAATCTGTCAACAATTTTCAGATTAGAAAGACAAAGAGTTTAAGAGATCATGGGAGGGGAATCCATGGGACATAAGGTGGATGTGTGTTATTCAGATACCTTTCTCTCTGCACCCACTTCTTGCAGGATATGATACACACATTTAGTGAGAGATAATTAGCAAATCCGAATCATTCCCATAGCTATTTGCCTTAAAATTTCCAGAGCTCTTATAAAATATCTTATTCAATATCAAAGTGAAGATTCTCCTACTCGTTAAGTGGTCATAAAGGTCCCCCCAATCATGTCGACTATTGAGCCTAGAATGGTTAGCATATATAAGCATGTACTCCAATCTCTTTTACACACATTTCTTTTTGGTGTTCATCCTTAGATTCACACCTAAAAACATACTACTCAAATATGTGTCTCCAGATTATTGCTATGTTTGAATTAGGCACATCTACCTTAGTTTCAACATTTGAACACACATGGCAAATAACACACGTCTACCCTGGAAAATATTTTTCATGGTGAGTTGAATTATGTACCTCATTAAGCAAAGAATTAGGGTCACATTGGCTAATGGAGCACAATTTGTTCGTATGATTGCTCCCAATGCTGCAGAGAAATAGTAGACAATCAAATATCCCCACCAATTATTTGAACTCTCCACATAAGTGTAAAAACTACATAGTGGGCAAGCCAAATAATAACCAATCAAGTAGACTAGAAATAGTTAATTTTTCCTATAATGTTTGAAGTCAGCCAGATCAGGTGCGTATTCCATAGTTTGGCACCGTTAGCAAGTAGTAGACATAAGGACAAATATACTGCCAAAATATTTCACTGAACCTGTAATCGTAGTCCTTCACCACAAAGTACACAGGGGGTCCAACTCGTAGGTACTCAGTTATATTGTCGAAGTAGCCCTGCACAATGAAAAATATTGTTGTTCATGCTAGATTCCTTACAAACAAACGTGAGAAAATAAGGCGAGAAAGATGCCCTTCCAAATGAATTAACAGCTCCGTTCGAAAACTCAAAAGGCCATACATAACTGACACAAGAAGGCCAAATAGAGAGGATAGCTGTGAAGAAATTGTCCGCTTTAGCATTCCTGAGAAACGACTTGTTTTCATCATTGTAAGAAACCAACCTGAAGATAAGAATCGCGAGGCAAAACAATCTTCTGGTCTAGTCCAGGCGAAAGGTGTGGTATCAATGTCTGCAAAAAAATCCAAATGTCTTAGAAATTAACCATAGTTCTTCTCTTACAATGCTCTCATTGTAAACCCTATGTGATCAAAACCATACATATTTTTCCCTACCTATACTTCTTCATATTTAGAAAGGATGTACAACTTACAATGCTGGTGAACAATAGAGCGAAAAAGGCTGCTAGAACAAAGGCCTTTACTGCTGGGATATTCAAGATTGGAGCATGGTAATTCTGCACACAAAATGTCGAACTGAAGATTGTAAAAACCTCTACACATCCCAAAGGAAAGTAGAACCTCAATCAGAGATTATTTATATAAGCAGTAAACTCATCATAATTTACTCTAACACAGCAGAATGATAATATTGTCAATCAACACTAGAGACCCACATCCCACAGGAGAAATATGTTATTCATACTGGTCACACTACTATCACACTGCCAATATTCTATAGTATTATTGGAGCATTTATTTATAGATAATTATAATAGGAATGGTAATTTACCCTTTCAAATAGTCAGATGTTATTTAATGTGGGAAAATCATATATTAATGCACATTTAAATGGTCAATAAACTCTACCTGCATGTAGTGAACAAGTAGCCCAGGTTCACGGTTTTGTTGCCTTCTTGAGGATCCTGAAAGAGAGAATTGTACTAAGCAACAAGCATATGAACCTCTTCAAGCTTCACAAAATTCTTAAAGCAATAGAGTTATCCTTAAATTCTCTCAAGAACTCATGTTTTGGTACAAAGCTTCACCCCACTTTGAGAATTTATAATGTCCAAGGAGTGTTCAAGTGGTGTCAGAACCCCAATTTTGGTAAATTGAAGTGGAGGTGTTTGACTTTGGCCAAGAGACGGTTATATTAAAACGAACTCGTCAAACTCTCGAGAGCACCACTCCTTAACCATTATAAATGTCAAAAGTGGGGTGAAAACCCCTACCAAAATATGAGTTTTCGAAAGGATAATGAGTAATAGCCTACTATTAAAGGCTACTGCTCAGCAAATTCGCAATCTCATTGTCATGTCTTAGAATGCAACCCGATCCAGATAATACAGAATACAACAAATCATTAAAATCCACTGTCAATTGATGGAATGTTACCATGAGGATCCTCATCAATTTCCACTGTCCCAACAGAGATACAAGGGAAGCAATCCACACGACCACTTTCACTTCTGCGGAAGTCAAGAGTGAGGAGTGCTACAAATGCAGTAATTTGAAGCAGGTAATCAAGTAGCACTGCCACCGCTGCACATCGTCACCACACGTCATATCATTAGTGTGAAGCACCACATGAAATGCACTGCACACCAATGAATGTTCAGGGGAGAAAATAACCTAGAGTAAAGAGAATAACAGCCTCCAAATCTTGACTACTCTACGTGCAGGTTAGATTAGGATTAAATTATCAATTTTCCCCAAGAATGCCACATGTCATCATATGGTCAGTTGGAACCTCTTCAAAAGATGATGCTAAAATTGACTTCAGGCAAAGACAAGCCCAACCAGACCTGAACGTAAGGTAGGCTAAACAGTACGCATCAGAATAACCGCTCTGCAAATTGCTTGCAGTGCTATAATCTTACCACTGTGAATGTGCCAACTATTTAAAATTTGGGGGTTGAAGATTAAGAGCTCAACAAGATGCATCTATAACACGAAAGGAATCAGAGATGGATCCATATTTCTATCCCAAACACATCCATTGGTTGCAGGGGAACATTACTACTAAAAGTCATGTTAGTAGTCTGTGACATGAATGTGTAGAAAATTGGATAGGATACTCAAAGTGGCAGCAAACATTGAGAATACTATCGATCTACAATTGTACATGTGCCAACTATTTAAAATACGGTTAAGGGGTCAAGAGCTCAACTGGATTCATCTATAAAACAAAAGAAATTAGAGATGAATCCAAATTTCTATCCCATACATGCCCGTCGCTTGCAGGGAAACGATTGAAGCTACTAAAAGTCATCTTATCAGTCATCGATGACATATGTTGTGTAGAAAATTGGAAAGAATATTTGAAGTACCAGCAAACATGGAGAAGACTTTGCATGCAGGCATGGGTGTGAATGTCCCGACTGTGAAAGCCAAAACCTCAGCCAAGCTTGCAAGTGTAATAGAAGGCCCAACTTCGGCGAGGGCGAGACCGATACGTTCCTCTAGTTGCAAGTTCAGGTCTTGCCGCTTTAAAGCATTGACCATTATGCACATGTTATCCACTCCAACCTGCCAACAAAGAAGCAGAAACAAGCAGATAGAACTTATGTTTCAACATCAAAAATTTCCAAAGGGTGGTGTATTATGTGATTATTCCGTTGAAATACACTAAGTCGTGTATAGTGCAATTAACTTGTGCTAGATGTATTATTCTCATGTAACAATTTTTTTCATAGAAGAAAATAAGACAATCATGCAATTACCATGCAATAATTAAGAATTGATAATCTTATTTCAACACTTTATTTTTACTACATAATATATTCGATTTTTAAAGTTCTTTAAGAATGCTTCATTGTGAACATCACAAGAAAACCAAATCTGATGGCAAGAATGCACACATTTTTGTGATATGCTCCACCTGACAAATGGAGAAACTTCAATTAGTGAACTGAGAGTGCACAGGCAGTACTCTTTCCTTACCGCAAGAACCAGGAATGGAATGACTTCCACAATAATTAGTGTTGACTTCACTCCAAAGGCGCTGCAAACACCCATAGCTCCAAGCACAGAAAAGCCTACAATAACAACTCCCGACAATCCTAGTAGAACCTGCAAGGAACGAATCATAGAGCCATACATTCAATACATGAAACATTTCAAAGATTTACTGAAAGATAATGATGCAATCAAAATGCTTGCTCATGAGTCCCTTTAATAAGGTGAGTGGGCCTTAAAACACTTTCTCACCTTAAATTTAAATGATCATATGAATGTCATAATTATTATCAAAGTGAACATTCTTGTGCTCATTACATGGTCATAAAGGTCCCCCCCCCCCCCAATTATGTTGAGTATTGAGCCTAGAATGGTTCACAAATATTGAGTGCATAGTCCAATCACTTTTAAACACACATCCTTTTGGTGTCTGCTCTTAGATCCACAGCTATCCACACACCACTCAAATACAAGTGATCACATTCCAGGGGTGTTGAATTAGCACTGGACTACCTTATCCTTCAGCAGACTGTTCTCAATGAACGATGTTTCTTTTGTGCAATGGAACTATAATAGAACTTCTCTTGAAAGAGATCTAAAGAAGATACAAAAGCAGTAACAATTACAAATAAAAAGACCCCAGACATACCTTGGAAGTCACATAGAAAGGTGCAATCGAGGGCGTGTAATCTCCCAATGTGATTGAGATGTACACAAACATCACAAGGTAACTAATCTGTCACGCAGATAAACACAATGATTGAAAATCTCAGTTACCCTAAAAGAGAACCAATTATTTTCAACAAGAATAATCATATTGAGAATGTTTAGTAGACTGGAGGAGGAACTATATACAAGAAACCAGATGCAAAACAGGGTCAACTAATTTTCTATTATTGCACACATACAACAAACTAAACAATGTCACAGCAATTCAAGTCCTTAACAACGTACAGCAATAGTTGAGATGTCTGCAGTGCTCTCTCGTTGCAGTTCGGATTCAATAGAGCTTTCAGAAGTATAAGAAAGTGTTAAATTTTGAGCTTCAACCATGGGTACAAGCTCATCCTGTATAGAAGAATAACACATAATTAAGTTAAGTAGTGTAGATAATGCCAATTGTAGTCAACTTCTAGATAAGAAAGGCCTCAAAGCAATAAGGCAATAAAGCAATGAAGCAATAACTCAAGCCCACACCTACATAACTATATGACATCTATTGCAGCTTTGTCAACTATCAATCAAATGAGTCTTTGAGGTAGAAAGACCCATTTTAAGAGTTCTCAAGCCAATTTACAATAATGATCTAGTATGCTACTACTGCAATGAAATGACCACTAGTAGGCCTTCCATAAGGCGCAAATGTACTAGAGTTATCCTTACAGTATCTCATTAACTCATGTTTTGGTAGGGAGTTTCGCCCCACTTTGATGATTTATAATTATTGAAGGAGCATTCAAGTGGTGTAGGAAACCCCATTTTTGGTGAATTTGAGGTGTTTGACTTTGGTCAAAAGACAGCTATTTAAAAATAAAATTTAGGTGCTTTCAATTTTTTTGTGATTAATTTCAGTTTTACATAGCCGTCCTTTGGCCAAAGTCAAATGAATCCCCCTTCAATTCACCAACATTGGGGATCTCCACACCACTTAAACGCTCCTTATGACAGTATGAAATGTCGAAAGTGGGGCAAGATTCCCTACGAAGACATGAGTTTTTGGAGAGATTTTAAGGTTAACTCTAATGTCAATGACATTAGAACCAAGCTTGAGTACCTTGATGAGACGAATAAATTCTTGTTCCCAGGCTATAGCTGCAGCATTGCCATCAGCTGACAATGCATTGACAACTGGGTAGGTCACCACCAATGCAGTTGCCTGTTCCAAACACAATTTCCAAAACAATCGTAAAAAATGGGAACAATTTCATTGTGGTGGAACTTGATCACTAAATAAAACCCAGAATAAAGAGTGAAAGCCATTGCTAGACCTGCAGTATAACTCAAGGGTGTACAACACAGATTAAAATTATCCTCTAACTTAACATGAATTTGGTTAGGAGTTCATTGTTTTTCCATAGAATACATTCCATGTTCAGTAAGTTTGTGGTGCATCCTTGAAGGTAGTGTGGAGGTTTGAATGAAGCACACTCTACATTGGTTCATCAAGAGTCAAACTCGGTTCGTCATGCCAAGGGTGATAAAATGAGTTTGGAACTCAATAGACCACAATAGGTTGCTCTTCATTCAAATTCAAACACTACCTCCAAGCATGCACCACAAGTGGAAAGAAAGAAAAAATATATGGATATTGTATGCAAAACAACAATGGAAATCATAGGAACAAAATCCTGACAAAAACTCCCATTGAGCTAAAGGAAAACTCTAATATATGACCACTTTAAGGGACAACATGGACTAAAAAAAAATACTTTTAGAATAAATGATGATAAGTGCAAAAGAGTAAACCTCAGTATAGCTGTTTCCAGAAAAGCCACCAAGTACAGTAGTAGGATCCACTGGCCCACTGAAAGCACTGAGGCAGGTCTCTGAAGATGAGTAGTGCTGCCATATGAACAAAAAGTAGTTTTAATTCTTGATTCAGAAGCAACTAAATGAGAATAGTGTGAAATATGCAGTTACTTCAAGATGGTTAGCATGTCCAAATCATGCCCATAGTCATTATTCTCATGCTTTCGGAGCTTATATGAATATCTTATTTATTATCAAAGTGAAGATTCTCAAGCTCGTTAAATGGTCATACAGGTCCCCCCAATTATGTTGACTATTGAGCCTAGAATGGTTAACAAATTGAGCACATAGTCCACTTTCTTTTTAACACGTCTTTCTGATGTCCCTTCTTAGATCCACACCTAACCACACACCACTCAAAATAAAGTGCCTGATTAAGAGAAGTAACCAAGTAGGGCCTGCATAAGTTAATACACTGTGTCCAGAACTATGGAGTTTTTCTCACCCAATGTAAGTGAGGATATAGTAGGAGCACGAACTAGTATAATAGGCATTTGTTGTGACAGTTTGAGAATTTGAACACCACTGAAAGATTAGTTATGATGTTGGAAGATTTTTGTAAAATCATGCACTTCCAGAGATGGGATATTAGTACCTGGAAACAAAATTCTGCATGACCGGCACCCTCGTACTCGTCGAATAAATCACGATCCATTTTGAAATACTGTGGAAAAGAGGAAAAAGGTTAAAACATTGACCCATCTCTGGCACTTTATTCAAGGGGGAAGTAGGCTTGTATACCACAAAAAAAATATAATATGATACCTGCAAGACACTTTGAGTTGCACATGGTGTACCCAGCGGCTTCAAACAGATATCTTGTAGAGAGAAAAGCTTGCCAGAGTAATTCCCTCTCACTTTATCAACCTGGACAAATAGCCACACCAACAATTTATTAAATTCAGAGTGACAACCCATATTTATTTATGCAATACTTTGGAAGCCACAAGGTTAGAATCATTAGTATTGTCCCTTAATTTTCAGCATCACCCTTAGGTGGTTGGGTTATGTATCTCCAACTGCCCAAACAAAATTCCATATTAAGACTGTCATACAAATGCTTTAAATCTTGCCTAGGAAGGTAAAATCAATAAGGATACAATGAGATGGCCAAAGGATATGTTGTCATCACGACACCTTTTCCTGAATGTCAAACATGAGTTGAATGTTTTCATCCGTCACAATACTTGGAGCAGATGTATTCTCATTTGGTGGAATAGTTGCCACTATGAGCTGCACACCACCAAGACAAACATATACAATAAGTTCCCATAGTATGTAGGAATTCCCTCCAATTCATATTAAATATTGAGATACATACTTTCAATGCAGGTTTTAGAAACCACACAGAAGAGATTCTAATTAGTTAGAATAAGGTTGTACATTATCTTGATGATAATACCGCAGGTCAGTTTCAGGAAGGTTTTATACCTGCTCAATTCTGTAAAAAGGTGCCAAATGAGTGTCAAAAAACTCTTTCTCTTCAGCAGCCTGGCTTCCAGGGCTAACCCAGAGCTGCAAAAGTCATTTCAGTTATTATCAGAATTTGCAAAAATACATATTTAAAATGCACAGAAACTTAATGTGGGACTTAATGTAGAAACTATTTATCAAGGGGAGCTGATCAAATAAAATCACCTTCTCTGGACGTGTCTCGACATTAAGGCGAAACAAGCCAAGGCAAAGTACTATGACGATGACAAAAGTTATTGCCAAGACTGTTGTTGCATGATGAGCAACCCATTCTCCGTGTACTCTGTCACATATGACATAGCTTGGATTAAACAAGTACCACAAGAATTCTGCATAGCAAATTTCAAGAGCTACTCTGTCCTTCTGAATCGCTTGCTTGCAGAACTTTAAATGTAATGGTCATTTAGATTCAGGAGACTCCAAGTACCTGAACCTGTCGGACAGGAAGGCCTCCATATACGGGGGTCCTGATGGTTCCTTCTCTGCAACTCCATTTTCCTGCATTAGAGAAAAAAGAAGAAAGTTTAAAAGGCATCAAATTTTATCAAGGAAACATCCTGCATGATATGCTGAAAGTTGAGCCTATTATGTGTGCTGTATTTAATCTCCTCAATCTTCCCAAGACCAAAATATGTATGAAGTAGAGAGCACGATGAAATACTGCATAGCCTACTTGCTCACTTAGATTATTGTAACACATTTGATACTGACCGTGCGTTACAAATCTTAACGTAATCTTCACAATAAACATATGTTCGAGTTATCTTCTAACTCAACAAGGCTAATCATCGGGAGTTGGTTGATTTGCAGATAACAACTTCATGTTTGGTAAGTTTGCAGTGAATGCTTGGAGGAAGTGTGGAGGTTTGAACAAAGAACATTTTATATCAGTTCATTGAACTGCCAAGAGCTGACATGCCAATGACATTGAACTGCCAATGAGGTTGAGGTTGAGGTGACATGCCAAGAGGTGCTAAGATGAGTTAGGCTCTCAATGAGCCGAAACACATTGCTCTTCATTCAAATACAAACACTACCTCCAAGCATGCACCACAAGTGGAAAGAAATTGATGATATAGGATGCACAGCAACAGATGAAAAATCGTAAGGAAATAACTCCCAACAAAAATTCTCATTGAATTAAAGGATAACTCTATTGTATCCAAAGTCAAGCTGAGTCAATTAGTGTTATCATACCTCAGCTAGATGTATTTCAGCACTTGGATCCGGCCGCTCTAATTCATTGTCTTCAGGAATGCGTAAAAGAGGCTCCTGTACACCCAGCTCCTCCTCTGCGGCATGAAAAGTCCACCACCAACCAAATATGGCAAATAAGACCAACACATACAGTATGATCATTGTCACGTCCAAACATGCGACCTGCAAACAAACAAATCCAGTATAAGAAACTTTAAAATTTCCTCTCAATGAAGGACGCTACACTCACTATGCAAAATGGTCTCTTTAAGTGCTGAGTATAGCAAATGAGAGGGGATTCCAATGCACCAAAGCATGCCTTTTTTGGATTCAGTATACTAAAACGTATAAGGGTTCAAAGTTTATTTCGTAGTTTACCCAAGCCATAAGGGGAGCCTGATGTTAAGGTGGTAAACAATTTCAGAATCAATATGTACTTATTGTGCAAGACTCGAGGCCGTTGGTTTTAGCACCCTCTACCTTAATCCAACTGCAATGCCTTAGATTTCAAGCTAAGGAAGACATGTCTACCACGGTTACTTCAAGGAGGTTTGGCCTCTTATGATGTGCAATAAAATTTGGACAAAGATTGAGTCAATCAGCAAATCTTGTACAAATCTAATGCCACATGGATGAGATCAAGGTGACAATATGTCAGTTTGTGACAAATTTCCACAGAGCAGACATGTGATCTTAAGTGGTTATATACATGTTTGAGTAAGACATGTCTACCAGGAAAAGTAAAGCAGAGGGTATTTATTTTAAGGGCTTCTTTTTACCTGATGTCCAGCAATATTTACAGAGCATCCTTTGCTTTTAGGAGGAGCTGGAGGAGCCGGTTCTGCACAGGTGCTGGCAACTGGACAGTCTCCACATGAGCAACCAAGGGAAGAGTCATAGCATGGAGCAACAGGTGTATTTAAAGGTATCATAGGAGAGCCCTCTTTATTATCTGTGCGAAAATTGATCAAAAAAGGCGAGCCTAGTTCGTAAAGTCCAGCCTCTCGACCCATAAATGCGAACCACTCTGCATGTACCAGCAAACATGATGATCAGGTGTGAACTATAGTCTATAGTGCCAAATGTACATTATCATGATCATATTCAAGTTATCCTGTAACTCAATAGAACTTTTGTCCTGGAGTTGGTCCCTTAGGATATTCCATTGGTTGGTTTTTCTTTCCACTTGTGGTGCATGGCTGGAGGTAGTGTTTGATTCTGAAAGAAGAGCAACCTATTTCAGTTCATTGAGGGCCAAGCTCATTCTAGCACATTTTGACATGCCAAAATGAGTTTGACCTTCATTGACCTTTGTAGAATGTTCTTTGTTCAAACCTCCACACTACCTCCAAGCATGCACAGAAAACTTACCAAACATGGAAGGTCTTGCGTGCCAAAAACAATGAACTCCCAACCAGAAGCCATGTTCAATTAGAGGATAACTCTATCCAGCTAAAACAGAGAGCAAGAAGATTTTACCAGTGTAGTTTATAGCACCCCCTCCAATGAAGTCCATTGCACGGGTGTTCATGGCAGCAAACTTCACATCCTTGCACGAATCGTACAAATTTTGACCAAACTCCTTCGTCACAAAAAAATCAATACCCTTGACCGTATTTGGTTCTGCATCCTGTCACACCAAAATGACGATTAACAAGTTTGACTAAAGGTCAAGTGCAAGCCTCAATAACTAGCAATCCAAGTCAAAAGTAAATTTTTGATTGCAGTTTGTTCCTCTAACTAACAATGTGTATTCTAAAGCAGCATTCTTACCATGCATTCATGATGTATCAATTTCAGATTATCAAGCTTTATTTCATGATGACAATAACCACATCTAGAAAGCACACATCTAAGATGTGTTCCAGAAAGGATTGAGGGATAAGCTCACTTCATTGACTGCTGTGACATTAATGAAGAGGCTCTGATCCGGAGAGCAAGCAAGTTCACAGAAGAGGTTGAGAAAATTGCGCAAGCATGCCGGACAACCAGTCAAAAAAGGAACAGCCTGCAAAAGAAGTAACACTTCACTCATCGTAGCATGGAAATAGGATCCAAATTGAGAACAAAAACTTGATCAAGTAACATAATGATCACAGCTGATACTCAAATCCAAAAGAGGTTGCTATGTAAAAAATTAATAAGTTAGTAGGAACAAATGGCTGATGGGAATCTGGAAAAATAAGATAGGTACCTGCTGGACTTGAGCCCGTAAAAGGCCAAATTGAGACGTTGTGCAACAAACATCCCCAGTCATCGTGGGACATAGGCTCTGAATCTTGAGTGAAAATGAGTCATCTGGCTGAAGTAGATCCAGAACAAAGCTTGAATGATTAGCCCCTTCAATAAAAAGATATTAAGAAAACAGAAACTTGTTTCTAAGTAGCCATCGGATACTACAACCTGGCTTCCTTGAATGAACATTGATCTTCAGTAACCTTCATGCCCAGCATTAGCCCAAGCCAAGTTTCACTTGACAGAGAATTATGTACTACTAAAGAATCAAAAGACCTTAACCCCTGATCGTCCAAGAGGCCAAATCTGGACTTCTCCATGCACAAAAATATGTATTTGAACAACATACATTCTTTTTTAGCTAATTGTGTCATAAGTGACCCTATCTAGAGTTAACTCGTTCTTCACCTCCGCTTTTCAAATAATGTCATTAAAGATTTGGGTTCAGGTATACAGCCTGGGTGTCCTCAGATGCAAATACATACTTAGTATTTTGATCATCAATGCTAAATATGGGAAGAAAAAAAATTGTCCTCGACATAAGATAATGACGAACATAAAGTTTCTGACTTATAAATATATTAAATTGATGAAAGTAAGACATATTGAGGCTCAAAGAAAATGTTTATGTAAGTCATACATTGAGCTCCTTGGTCATTTAAGGGTTTATACAGTTCCTCATACTTGGGACCATATTAAAGCCCCTAGTAACCACATCCAAAAATGAGACTTGACATCAATGTCCCAAGGCTTGCAGAGACTGACAACAAAAATATATGGAAGAGTGCACATGAATCCTTACAGTAACAGCAGGTGTAGGGTACGGGCAATTGAGTTCTTTGCCATCTTTTCTAGTCCCACAAAGATCATACATTGCACACTTATTCCTTTCATGCTTTGATTCCCTGCATGCAACCATACATAACATTCTTAAGTAGCCTATTTAGGTTCCAATGCAAATGAAATACTCCTAAGGTAATCTGGATGTTCTAAGAATGATTCCATTTCGGACACACCTCTTCCATTGAATCTTGGTAGATGAAAGAAGAATTTGTGTCCGGAGATAGGCAACAATAGCGTGTCAAATAATGACAGATTGCCACCTGACTATGCTCAGACTTCATGCATGTACTCAAGAATTCAAGAGTTGATTCATGAATTTTCATTCTTGAAGCTAGAATAGAAAGAGAGCGTCCTTATACATGCTTAATAATGCTATGTATTTTGCCAGATTGCATGGATTCAGCAACTCACTTGAGGGCATCTCAATCTAATTTACACTTACAAAAGGGGCTGACTTGTTTGGTGAGAAATAAATGGATGAAACCCACACACTGAAACTGCTGCCTGCAATAATCACCACACACAACACCTTGTCAAAAAAAAGAACAAGAGGAAAGCCGTATGGTAGACTTCTGTATCTGCAAGTTCATACAAATTCTTACTCACTCCACTATCTGTCATCTCTAAACTAAACCTTAACCTAAACCTTAAACATCACATTTGAATGAGCACATCCCCTGTTATCGGTTTTCCTTGCAGACTCATATCATAATTTTTGAGAGATGAGAAATGTGTGAATTTGTAAATGATGCGGCAGGTCAATTATGATTAAAAATGCAACAAAATGTGATTCCGGCTTTTAAGGGTTTGTAACAGTTGACCAAACAAAACCAATCCTACGTTCTGCACTGATAAACCAAGGTGTTTGCACCTACTAAATACATTTGTGTGACACAAACTCTTCTGTTTGTGAGCATTCGCTCCATGCCCAGAGTTTAAGGTAGAGCAGGCTTAAATCACTACCCCACCCAAAACCAACATTCTAAAATCTTGCGCAATAAGTACATATTGATTTTGAGAATGTCCACCACCTTAACATCAGCAGGCTCCCCTAATGGGTTTAGGTCACCTTAGACCAATACAGCTTTGAACCCTTGTGACCTTTGCGTACGGAATTCAAATAAGACATCCTTTGGTGCGTTGCAATCTCCTGTGAATTGCTAATGAGGATCATTTGATACTTTTTCAAATTCAATAAAGATATCTCTGCTCAGCGCTTGGAGTGACGGCTTTAGCACCACCTACCTTAGGCTTCAATTGTCCACTCCAATAACATAATATCCCCAAAATTGTGCAGAAAATCGGAGAGAAGATTAAGACACATACCAATGCCCAATGTTACAAAGTCATATACCTGAAATAAGAGAAGTAACCCAAACACAAAACTGATGTCGATTCTCATTTTTGCTCCACTGCCGGCCAGATACTACTAAACCTCCAATTTCGAATTCCAAAAACACCTCAAATCAGTGCCCAAATGCATCAAAAACCTGGAGGACACCTGTCTTTCCAATCCTCGCACATGATGACGCCGTGGTCGAAGAAAAGTTCTCGAAAATCGGTTAAAACTTCAAAGTCCTCCTTAAGCTTCAAAACTCCACTCTTGGACTGCAATCCGAAAATCTTTGAGAAACCCTCAGAAGCCTACTACATCGAATTATCCGAAATTTGGGAAACCCAAAACAAAGAGACCGATCCTTGCAAGGGCAAACTCTCTGCCGAAATTGAAAAGATGGGTCACCTACAAGAAATAGACCATTTCTGCATCAAAAAGAGTGAGACCAGGATCATTTGGTTTGCAAATTGGAATTCAACCCAAATCCTGTATGATTGATTAAGGACTATGGAAACAGGGTGTGGACGGGCGGATGGAGATTTGAGCGTCAGAAGCAGAGTGACTTGGCGTTGCGGTGTTTGCGTGCTAGAGCAGGCTGGCCAGCAAGTTCCCAATCATGGGGACCTTTGGAAACGCTTAGAGCTATTGGGAACTTGTTAGTTCTCAGCGATGGGGTGTTTGCAGCTTCTTCGACAGTGATTCGTTCATTTTCTAACCAAAAGGGCCACGTGTCATAAAGGTGTTCATCAGAACCCTAAAAGAGCTGATGTGGCACCAAATAATCAGAATGGCCATGGTGTTATGCGTTAAGTAGTAGTAAAGTATGCGGGTGTTATCGCATAGTTTTTCTTATTCTCCATCCTCTATTGATCTATAGAATCTGAGTTAATTGTGTTACATTAGCAAATCTATGATGAAACATCAACAAAAATTTGATTGAAAATCAAACTTCCCCTTGTTTAGTTTCAGTTATTGAAAGTACATGTGTTGTGGTTATTTGAATGACTATATAGGTCTTTCCCAAAATGTGTTGATTATTGAATGTGGAGTACTTAATGAAATTTGAAGATAGCGAGTTTGATGTAATTTGGCATGAGTTTTGTTTTTTCTATAAACGTCTAGACATCATTCACGGGGGAAGTCATGGATAGGCCTCGCCATTGCCACTCTCAAGGTTTACATACTTGAAACTGCAATTTCTTATGAGGAAACATGGGTGTCGCTTATGTAAGGATAAAATATAAGGGACTCCGTATGGTTTTGGACCTTGCACTCACTTCTCCTACAATATGCAACGCATGATTAGTGTGAGATGATCGGCAAATCCAAATTACGGTCGTTAGAATTTTCCTCGTGATTTTTGGAGCTCATATGAATATGATCTCATTTGTTGTCAAAGTCAAACTCTTTCTCTTAATAAAAGAACATAGAGCCTCTTCCCCTTAACCCCATTTATCTTGACTAAATGAGCTTTGAATGGTTGAACATGAGTCCAATCACTTTAAAACACATGTCATTTGGTGTGTTTTCCTAGATCCACACCTAACCACACAACTCAAATATAAGTGCCCATTCAAGGTAAATAACCAAAATAGGGCTGCTCATCTTAGGGTTTATGTTAACTAGAAAAAGTGAGCGTTTGCCACCCATTTATTATGGTTCTTGCAGGAGGACCAATTCTCACCACATGATGGCTCAAAATGGGAACAAAATACAAAAAAAAATAACCAAAAAGTTTGAGACACAGATTTCAATCCGAATGCCTCGTGGTGTGTTTGCACTAGTGACCATTGACCATCACCATCATTTTCTAAATTCTCTCATTGGTTGAGAAATGAGTGGCGGCCCCACTTAGCTTTAGACAAGGTCATCAAAAAGTAAGAGTGATCAAGTCAAAAATGGATGAGGAGATAACATGGAAGTGACATGAAATTCTACATGTCCAAAAATGGACGATGTTTGGTGACCACCCAAATATTGCAACAAGAGACCCAAATAAGTTGTCTCATCAAGGATTTGAAGATAAACATATTGTATTACCAAAATTTTATAAATGCCTATTAAATCTTATAAGTTAATGTCAATCCTAAGTTTTCCTATTTATAAATTACATGAATTCTATACTATCAAAAATTATATAAAAAATCTATGTCGAGGCCTAAGTTTGCTTTACATGTGTCCTATGACTAAAGCTTTTCAAAATGGTTCTAAAGTATTTCTATGTGTATAATCCATTCTCACAGCCTTGCACGTTAAAATATTCTAAGAAATCCACGTGAAATATATTGCTCTTGAGGATGAGTGTTTCTTTATTGTGGAACAGTTCAAATAAATTTTCTATTAATAAATAAATAAATAAAATCCCTCAAAGAATTCTCATGTAATATGTCATAAGGAGCTTTTCAATCTACTTTTCTCAATAGAGAGTCATTTTTCATGTTGCACATCTGCAACGTTGCCACATTCATGAAACAAACAGAGGCCCAAAGAGGTGTATGGTATCCTAGCCTATGACCGAGAGCTACACATTGGTGAATTTTCACAATGACCTCTTCTATGGTAATGAATGATTTAAAAAATTTCATGCAAGGTAAAATGAAATATTTGTCTATTTCAAAAATTTGGAAATTTTTAAAATTAATTTTGAATTACATATGATTTTTTAAAGATGTTCCCTAGGGTATCTTATGATAGACCTAAAGAAGTTTGACGTCAATGCTAATACAACTTATGAGCATTCTATAATTATCCACAAGCAAGTAAGAGGTTGTAAGAAATCCAACATTACTAAGCCGTAGATTGACTTTGACCTTACTATATCAAGAGACATCCTAAACGAACAACTAATCTCATCCAACACGTTGTGGCAAGGTCTCATGTGCCTTGAACCGAGACCTATGGGCCTTGAACCGAGACCTATGTGCCTTGAACCGAGACCTATGGGCCTCCTCCTCCTTCCTCCTCCTTCCCCCTCTCTCTCCTCCCCTCTCTCTCTCTCTCTCTCTCCCTCCACGTCATTAAATGCATTAATGTGAGGTTAGTTGAGCTAGGGACATGTCATCCACCTAGGGAACATTATTTCTAATTTGTTCCCTAGAGCTCGGTTTAAGGTCACATATCAGTAATAGGCTAGGATACCATATAGACTCTCCAGCAGATGAGCTTGTGTTCATTTCACTTTCTAAAACTGACAATATTTGAGCTGAATAACAAGTGAATATTCTCACCACAATCTCAATTATCTTTTCAAGGTCAGAACAGGCTCTTGACGTGCTACCAAGTATTTTTCTTTGTTGTCATGCAGCTGATGATTATAAGCAGTGACGCAGTAACAATGAAACAGGGAGAACCGGCGGCTAGTTACAAATGAACCGGTTGAGTTTGCGAAATAACTGGTTGAGGTTCAAGACTTCAGGAAACACACCGATCATTTTAGAGGAATTTATAGAATCTAGATTAATAAAGAAAATGTACCGAAAGATGCTAACGTGTAATCGGTTGGACTTGGAAAGACTGGATCTCGACTCATTATGCCCAAAAATCTCCATGGACACTACTATCTACAGTAAAAACATCATGCAATAAATTTTTTAAAAAACAATAAAAACAAAAATAATAAAAAGTGCTCTTCAAGTGAAAATAATGGACTTGACACTTCCAACACCTGATCATGTCATGTGTTTTTTTATCCATGCAAGGAACATTTCATCCACAACCTCCAATTTTTGTTATGAGCTCGAGTTGGTGGACATCTCGTCGTTGCTACTGCAGCTTGACATCAAACTCTCCTCTTGCCAGTTATGTAATCCATATCCATCAGCCATATGTGAGAGTTTCTCATAATGGTCACAAATAATATTGTCAATGCAACTTAGGGCCGGTTTACACCATGGACCATGAAGTCGGACCCTGGAAGATGGCCTTTCTCTATGGTCCGACTTGATGGTTCAACTTCCATGGTCCGATTTCTTAAAAAATCAATTTACAAAGCCTTTGGGTCCCTCACTAGGTGTTTTGAAAAAAAAAATCAAGTTTGAACATTCTCTTGTCTTCGTCTTCTCTTCCCCAAACAAAATTTCATTAAAATTTTATTATAACATCATTTCTATGCCGTGGGCCCCTACCTTTTTCTACCATAGCACCTCTTTTGCCTCTCCCACCGCACAAACCTATTGGACCATGTGAGTGGATAATGTAGGCCTTAAAATATGTCTTTTGGGGACCTCAAACTCCATGGTCACTTTGACATTTTTTTTTCCTTGGTGTAAACCGAAGCGGTCCCGAGACGAGTTCAACAACCAATCACAAATTTTACAAGGCCTTGGGACGACTTCATGGTCCATGGTGTAAATAGGCCCTTAAAGCCATAACATTGTTTAGCTGCTATTTGCCACATCATTCTAATAATATCAGTGACAATGCTTCACCCCAGTTTATTAGACTAAACATGCCCAACATAGAGAATAAGCATGATATACTTCCAAATACAATTGGGCTTGTTCTTGGCCCCACCCAACATACAATTTGCGTTGAATAATGTTATGACTGAGAGCATTAAAACCGTGTGAACCATCAGTCTAGAGAAAATTTTAAAATATAGTAACTAATTGCAATGGAAAGAAATTTGGTATATTATCATTGATTCCATGACTTTGAAGTCACTCGTACACACCAGTGAGTGGCTACTTATCAGTGTTCCAGGGAGATTTTTGGGCATATTCAGGGCCACTTCACACAGGAGACTGAGAGCCTGTGACCATTACACTTCAAGCACTCTCATTGGTGGAAAGGGCGGAGCCGGTTCAAGTTCACTTCACACTATGCTTGAGGGACCAAAAGAGTATGTGAATGCAAGATGGATGTAAAGTCTACATGGAATCCTACATGGCATCCAATGGATCACATTTCATCGTCACTTGGACTATTTTCAAAAACCACCTCTTGGAGGTAGGCCTAACACAAAACTGGGAGACCATGGCACTCTGAATGTTCACAACCGTTGTTTTATTCTATTTTATCATATGTGAGAACCCGCATGAATAGACATTCATTCGAAATAGCATTTGGTTGAGGGCCCAATCACATATGACTTCACACTACACTTGAAGGTCCATGATCACACTACATGATTTTGGAGGTGTCTTGGGACGGCCTTTGGACACTTTCTTTTGGGCTCTCACAATTTCATGGTCACGGCTCTTGGCTCGTGTGTGAATTGGCCCTCAGTTGAGACCCTAATGTTTCCAAGTTCAACCAATCACATGTTGATATCTTCCAATTTTTCTTTATTGGTTTGAAGTACATTCGACAGATTCCTATAAAACAATTGGTAGTTTTCCTGAAGTCTTATTCTTCAACTGGTTATTTTGCAAACTCAACTGGTTCACCTGTAACTAGCAGTCGGTTCTCCCCATTTATTGCCACTAATTCAGCTATATGCACGAGCTCCCTCAGGTGACAGGTACTAACTAACCAATGATTACGGGTGTCAAATTGTGGAAATAAGTAATATTGACACTGAAATTAAACCGGTGTTAAAATATTACGAATGGAGTTTGTGGCTTTGATTAAGGTTCATGTTATTATTGTAATTGTGATTGTTATTATAATAAAACCTAAATGGTGTGAGCCACAAGTCGTGATTACTGTTGTTAAAATTAGCCTCACTAACTCATCCCAGAATGTCTTTCATCTATTATTTCATCTACTTTATTATTTATGAAGTATTTTCCTACTTACTACAAGGCTATAGCCAAAAAAGGTGTATTGCAAATTAGTGTCATGCTTAAACTTGGGCAAATTGAGCAAAACCTTGGTCGTTCAACCTTAACTCATTTGAATTCGCCAACTTATGGTTAGTCCTACGTGGGATGTGCGGACATGCAATCAATTAGCTAGCATGTTAGTAAGTTGGTTCTCACTAACTCATATTGTTAAGTAATTCTCCTAACTAGTTGGTGCGGGCGATCCGGCCATGATTTGAGTTAGCTATAATTTTGGTTGGCTATCCTTCACTAACTCGTAAGTTAGTCAATTTTCTTGACCAGGTGGTGTGGTTGGGGTTTTATAGACCACTTTATACATGGCTTGCGGTTGGGCTGAGCACTAGATCAATTCATGTGCATTAAACCCTCAATCCAACCCAACTTTATCAACTTTTAACGGGTCCAACCATGTCACATGTAAAGTGATGAGGCCCAATTCTAGGTCCTGATGTTCTTGGAGGTGCGGGGAAGTGTAGTGAAGAGAATCAACCTTCCGGTGATTGACAGTAGAGATGTTCATTATCTAATGGATGAGCCCAATCCGACCCATGCTGAGAGTTTGGACTAAGAAAATACTTGTCCTGATTTCTTCAAGCTGACCTGAAGGTTTGATGCCAAAATTGTGCCACCTAGGACGCCACACGAAATCAGTGAGTGTTCGGGCCCCAAGTATAAGGGCCAATTCACACACAAGCCAAGAGCCGTGACCATGAACTTGTGAGAGCCCAAAAGAAAGTGTCCAAAGGCCATCCCAAGACACCTCCAAATCATGTAGTGTGGTCACGGACCCTCAAGTGTAGTGTGAAGTCATATGTGACCGGGCCCTCAACCAAATGCTATTTCAATGAATGTATGTTCATGCGGGTCCTCACACATGATAAAATAGAATAAACCAACGGTTGTGAGCGTTCGGAGTGCCATGGTCTCCCGGTTTTGTGTTAGGCCTACCTTCAAGAGGTGGTTTTTGAAAATAGTCCAAGTGACCATGAAACACGAGCCTTTCAGTGCCATGTAGGAATCCATGTAGACTTTACATCCATCTTACATTCACATACTCCATTGGTCTCTCAAGCGTAGTGTGAAGCGAACTTGACCGGCTCTGCCCTTTCGACCAATGAGAGTGCTTGAAGTGTACTGGAACGGGTTCTCAGTCTCGTGTGTGAAGTGGTCCTAAAGTGGGCTAAAAATGTGACCAAATACGGAGTGGGGCCCTCTAAAAGACTCAAGCCTCCCGCCAGCCCTCAGTACGCGTCGATGCACGTCTCGCCCGACCATTCAACGATGTGTGTTCGCCATCCTCACTCTGAGTTTGACCTCTCTCTGTGTTACTAGATATAGCAGCACCCGCTCCTCTCTAACCACAATCAACTTCATTCTCCTCGTCTCTACTTCTGCCACAGCACATCTGTGTCTCTCTCTACACACAGAATAACATTCTGTAATCTTAGTCTAACTTACAGACAGATCACCAGATCCTCAACAAATCAACCGATTGTTGTCTCCCTCACCAAATCTTCTTCATCCTATTGCGCTTTCAATTGGGAGCAATCGACCAATTCCCAGGACTGGTAAGTAGGCTTGATTAGCACCATGGCGTCCTCACTCGCGATAACAATCACCTCTGGTACGAATTCAATTATGCAGCTCAGTGGGAGCACTTTGGACGCTCGCACTACTACCAAGTCCAGCGGTAGTTGGGAGGCTGCAAATTGCACAAAGCGAAGCAACTTTGGCAATCGGCTGCAATGTTCGGAGCTTAGAGGACAACGCATGATTCAGGTGTGCAACCCTGTTGTGTATAGGAGCAGGTGTGCTTCCAAGGTGCAGGCTCCACTGGCGATTAGTCGTGACTCTCTGTCAAACACAGCAACAAACTTCGACTCCTTACCCTCACCCAGCTCCCCCAACTCCCCCGCCGACCGTAACTTCAAGGGCTGGATGGACAGGGAAGGCCGTGAAAATCACCGACTCGTGGCGCAACTGCGAAACATCGCAGTCGCCGCGCGCGACCGCAGCGAGATGCACTCCATCATCGGAGTTCAAAGAGACAACTGGAACAAGCTCTGTCACTCCACCGTCACCATGGCCACCATTGCCGCAGCCTCCCTCGCGGCCGTCAATGGCGCGACTGTAACCCCGGTCATAGCCATGTCTGCGACGGCGTTCCTCCTCAACGTAGGTTCTGCAGGGTTCATGTTTCTGGCCAACACGTTCCAGCCCTCCCAGTTGGCCGAGGAGCAACGGACCGCTGCTCGGCAGTTCCACAACTTGGCCAACGAAATCGAGGCCACTTTGCTCACAGACCCTCGCCTGCGAGAAGACGCACACCTGTACATCGAGAACAAGACCGCCAGGCTGCAAGCCCTCGATGTGGCGTTCCCCCTTCCATTAACACCCAACGGCCTGGAGAAGTTCCCCAAGGTCGTCAAACCCTCGGTTCTCAGTCCCGAAGTGGACCTCTCTGAACCCGAGATGACGACAAACAACAGCAACGGATGGACTGAGGCGGTTGCCGAGGACTTGAAAAAGGCTGCCGAGAAGCTGAGAAACTCAGACATAGAGATCTACTTGGGCTGGGCAAGGAAGAAACAACGTGAGAATAAGAGGCTGGCCCGCTTGGCTCCCGCCTTCCTGTACGCCGCATCCGCGTTCAACATCGCAACACAGTGCTTGCCGCTCATGAATGTGAATGTTGTACCGGCCTGCACAATGACCACTCTCGCGGCCGCATGCAGCGTGGCGGCTATGATGTGCTTCAGCTTCGCACACGGGGGGCAGATTGGCATGATCTTCGAGATGTACCGAAATTGTGCCGGGGCGTACGCAGACATGGATAACACAATCCAAAGGGCCATCCGGATGCCGGTATGTCAACGGGAAGATGGCGAGGTGTTGCATCAGAAGATCGCATTGCAACTGGGTCAACCCAACCAACTGCCGTTGGTTCCAGCTGAAGAGAAGACCGCAGGAAGGGTTTTCTAGAGCGTGACGGAGAATTGAGAAGATTCGGATCATCTGTACATTTAGAGGAAATAGAAACCACGAATTATGTCAAATTATGGCATAGGTAGGGGCTCGGTAGAGCGCACAATTTTGCCGAATACTACTCGCTCGATTGAGAAATGTAATATAACGATTTAAGGATTGGAATCATAAACCAATTGTTTCATGCATATTTGCACATCTGTCTATCTTATTGACATGTTACAGAGTTGAGTGTGACTTGCTTGCATGATAAATTGACTTGGATTTTCATCATATATAGGATCCATATGGGATTACTATTATGCCATTTCTCGTCCCTGAAGAATCTTAATTGAGTGAAAAAACCTCAGCATTGATATTCTTTCAAATGGTTGTAAGGTAGCTCAACCCAGAACCAACCTGGTGGGGAGGGGAACTCTAAGGATGTCTGATTCACTAGAACTCATGTGTGAGTATGTTTTGAATGTCTTTGATTTGCATCCTAACACTAATGTGTTTTGACTGCATTAATGTTCTTTACTACGCACAATAGACACTCTCTCTGAGCAAAAGGATAGAATGTCGCATAATACATATTGAAACTAATTTGACATTAAAATCCACTTGATTCCTGTATTGTGAAATCCCATGTCCACATCCCCCCATGCCAATTCATTTTATTTGAGTGGTCATAGGTTTGGTGTTGGTTTAGGTTCAATTATCTTAGTGTTGACAACATTCAACATGGGATGTAAAATGATTATCATGCAAGTGGATGTTGGCCATCTAGGCTCCCATCTTACTCGAAGTGGCACCCGTGATTATCAAGGGATCAACTCGGGGAGATCACTCCATTGTCAAGTTGAGCACCACGTGCGAACAAAGTTTGCTACCCCTATATTACATGCCATAAATAATTTTAAATTTTATGATATTTTTTCTACATATACACAACCATTGATGGTATCTTCTGTATATTTTTTGAAATTTTTAGTCATCTTCATTTTTGTAGCAATATTTTTAGTTCAATTCTGCGTCATTCTAGTTAGAAACAATATGTTTTTATTAAAAAAACAAATCATCAAATTTAGTCACCATTTTTACTATGTAACAGGTACCATGTATATCTACTCATGAAAAAAAATTGATAAAATTATGACCCATTTTGATGATGTTTTTTACATTTTTTACATTTTTTACATGTAAAATGATCGCACGTGGTTGTTCAACTTTACAATGGAGTGATCTCCCCAAGGGGATCAAGTACTTCATGCTTCGAAGATTAAGGCAATCACAACGTAAGTTCTCCACATATGAAAAAGATTTGGCAGTATTAACTTCACTAGTCTACATTTCATTTAGTGCGGCTAGTGCCCACCTAGTGTCATATGACACCCTCTTTAGTTGCTACCCAATGATATAAGACAATCCATGCAAGTTGATGGTGAGTATTGTGGCTAGTTGCCACACTGAATCATATGTTCATTGTAGTTGTATACATTTGTATTGGAATCTAGGGCATAGGATGGGTTCACATTAGGATTATGTTAAAAAAAACTTGAGGTCCAAAATACTCCTTCATGGACCTTACTTTCATACTCAAGATTGGATCATAAGTTGAATACCGTAGCTCACTAACAGCTTGGGCACCTTTCTGCCTAATAATTAATTAAAATGCAAAAGTAAGTTAGGCAGCCCAAAAAATAATATTCTAAAATTGGGCAGATTCAAAAAGCAATTTAAAGTACGTTAAACATTCATGGATGGTTTTCCTAATTTCATCTATGGCGGCTACGATTAAACTAAACACTTTCCTTAACCAACATTCCTTACCCTAAAGTTTGTCTTTTACTTGTATGTCAGGGTTTGGCTTGGCAACAAATTTTGCTTTGATTTGATGCTACTTTGTTGGATTCTAGTGAAAGTCACTTGCATTATTATGATTTTAGGCACTCTTTGAATGTTATCTCTTTTTTTGGACACTCAACGAAATTAATTTCCCAAAAATTTAGGCACCTTTAAAATTAATCATTTTATGCCCAAGTTGCTAGAGAACTACGGTACTGATTTCTTGAAATGGGAAGAACTATACTGTCATGAATGGAGCCACCAAATTTTGCCAAGACAATGATGCCACATTAGCGCCTCTTCATCATGTCATAGTACCTTAAACCATGTCTCTAGTGTGTACTCATTGGGTCCAAAATTTTGCTCTTGACAATAGAATCGATTTTGGAGTTTCAAGTTGGTCTTGAACCCTAATGTACACCCACAATAAGATACAATTGTTTATCTAATTGGTGAGCCATTTACTTCAATTAGTGTGGGTTCCAATTTGGAGTTACGGGATGGTATAAAACATTTAAGGAGAATGCCATTCTTTAGGACTATCAAACACCTACAAAGGTGTTCTTTTGGAATTGGATAATCAATTCACATGCATTCGTTATGGGGGGTCGCAAAAGGCAAATTTAAGACTTTCCACGTAACTCCAAAGTTGTCTCCTTGAGCTTGTCTTATCTCATTCCAGTAGATGGTAGCCGTCATGGAATGCTCCTGTTACATTGTTCTTTGCATGCAATGGTCTGGGACCATTCCCAGTACCCAAAATTACTATATATATGTCATCATAACTGTGACTTGGCACCATGGGAACATGATACCGTAACATGAAAGGTGAGCTCAAATCCCATAAATGAAACATGGTCTTTACTATGTTGCATAGCACATGTATTAGATTCATGTAAAGGAATACAATTTTTGGTGAGTTCCAATTGAATGTGTGGATTTATGTTTACGTAAGTTCAATTGAAGAATATGTCATGCATCCAATAATCCATTCAAACTTATCATAGTGTTATTGTCCCTTGAATTGGCAAAATGATTGTTTCAAGGTAAAGTTTCATGACACCTACCATGGGGTCCAAGCAAGGTGACAATGCAAAAAGCACATTGTAAAGCCCCATGATTTTTGTTTTTGAACCACTTAACCCTTAAATCAAGGTCACAAATCTCGATTTGGTCTTACAGGACCCAATTGGAATGAATTAACAACCAACTTAGGAGGGCACAATTTTACTGCAACCCCCATATAGGTGTCATCAACTAAAATCAGTTGTTTTATGATGGTGAAGAAATTTATCTTTCCTCGTAGGCAATTATAATGCATGGTTTATGTTATTTATGGCATGACATTGTTGGGCCACATTAATAACCAGGAATCAATGCCAAAAAATCAAGGATAATACTCTGGATGTTCATTATTTACCAACCCACACTAATTGCTTTATAAGATTGGAGGTCCAAGTAAGAAACGATGACATCTCTTGCAAATCATGCTCATTTTCATAAACAAATAGTCTATCTTGTAGAGTATCTTGTGCTCTTTCTAAAGAAACTAAAATTGCCTCCTAACTCTTAGCCATTTGGCTACAGTGACCATTCAAAGATCAATTGCATACACCTCAAGAAACACCTTCACATGTCAATTTTTGATGTTTTCTCCTTCAATTCTTGGACTTAGGAAGTGAGTTTATTCTCATTCTCAATTGCTTTCAGATGTTACGTTACACACAATTGTCTAAGTGAAAGAATGAGAACATAGTGAGTTGTTGAAGATTCAAGTGTAACTAGAGTTGCACATTAATTTCATGCATGATGGCATAATATACTATGTGCTACACAATATATAGGGATGTGAAAAATGCATCACCACACTATACTGTACATATGCCCACATTATTTATCATAAATAGTGTACTAAATGCATACTCACAATGTTGAATTGATTGTTCTCAAAAGATTTTGAACCCTTCTTGGAAATTCTCTTAGATATAGTTTGTTCAATTAGATCTGTGGGTGCAAGCATGGTAAAGTGGACCAAAAACATGCTCCGGGATACTAAAACCATAATTTTTTGGTCAAAGGCCTAAAAGTAGTAGCAAAGCGTTGTTTAAATTGGATTTCTTTTCATGACGACCTTCTCATGATGGGCCCTCTCACCAACGGCGCCATAAGTCTCGGGTGTCACTCCGGGAGGAGGGGGTCCCCCTTGTGCCCATCATGGTGTTTCGGGCACTCCTCATTGAGAGGTTTGCGACAGTTGAATTGATTGTTCTTAAAATATTTTGAACCATTTTTGGAATTTTTTTTAGATATTATAGTTTGTTCAATTAGATATATGGATGCAAGCATGGTAAAGTGGACCAAAAAATTGCTCCAGGATACTGAAACCATAATTTTTTTGGTTAAATGCCTAAAAGTAGTAGCAAAACGTTGTTTAAATTGGATTTCTTTTCATGATGACCTTTGTTGTTGTGTTGAATACTCAAATGTAGAAAATCAAATTGAGATTTTTCATACTTATCATTAAAAGTGATGCTCAAAAGCAAACGGTTGAACTGGTTTTGGACGTAGATTTCATGATCTTAACTATTTTGAAGTTGAAATTTTCTTTCATATTCCTTGAATTCATTATCTACTTGAGGGCATCATCACAAAATTTTGTAAAAAAACATCAATTTAAAGTTATTTTATTGTACTTTAAACAAATTTTAGACAGGAATTTGTTCAATATCACCTACTTGCACACCACTTGCACCATCTTCTAAAATATGTAAACTTTTCTTGAAATTCTTTTTGTCCTCATAATTTGCTTGGCTTTGTAGATCAGTATGTTTTAAAAATGTCTATGATTTTTTTCTTTACAAAATTCAAAGTTAGTGTGTAATTTTGAATCACTTTCACTGAACACTAGGCAGGGATCATGAGCTCTCCACTTTACCGTGCTTGCACCCGTGTTGTACAGAAACTAGAGGGCTCACTTCTATTACAAATGAACAAACAAGTTTGGATACCTTATCACCTGTTTCTTGAATTTTACCTAATATATGGACTTGATGCAATCATTCATCTAAATGAACACCAATATTTGAGGTTTATAAACAAGAATGGACACCAAAAACATGTAATGTGCATGTCATGTGTTACAATAAGAACTAGACTATATGCTCACAACATATACATATATACCGGTTTTTAAGGTTCAATAGTAAGCTAAATTAAGAGAACCCATGTGATCACTTAATTATATATTAAGATGAAAGAGTATCTTCCGAATTCCCCCTTGGGCTATAACCTTTTACCATCCAAGTCTCGACCGTGATTCGCAATTGAAATGACAAATGTCATGATTCACAATTGCCAACCGCATGAGACAATCCCTCGTCCGATCCAACGGCCACGGTTATTTGTTGACTTTAAAAAAGGGCACACTTTACCTTGTGGTAAACAGTAGCATGTGTTGAACGTATCCCTGCATCTGATTGGCGCTCATGAATACTTAACCCGACAACGGCGACTTTGAAACATTCCAACTCTCCGTGAAACTAACCAATCTCGCCCAAGATTCTCATCTCATGCGCGTACAAGACAACAGATGGAGAATTGACTGCATTGGGAAGTGGGACCCCTCCCCTCTTCTCTCTCTCTCTCTTTCTCTCCGTCCCTGAGTACGCGTCAATGCAGTGTCGCCGGACCATTCAACGATGTGTATTTGCCATCCTTACTCTGAGTTTGACCTCTCACCATCTCAGTACATATAGCAGCATCCGCTGTTCTCCAACCACGATCCACTTCATTCTCCCCATGCCTCCTTCTGCCACAGCACATCTCTGTCTCTCTTTACTCACAGAATTTATTATGTAATCTTACACCGACTTATAAACTGAACTGACACCTGATCTGATCCTCAACAGATCAATCAACCGATTTTTCGTTTGTTACAGGTTCCTTCAAGTCTCCATCACCAAATTTTCTTGATCCTTCTGCACTTTCCATTTGCAGCAACCAAACCAATTTGCAGGCTTGACAAGGTAGCGCCATGGCGACCTCACTCGCGACAACGATTACCACTGGTTCGAATTCTCTTATGAAGCTCAGTGGGAGCACTTGCACTATAACCAAGTCCAGCGGTGGTTGGGGCACCGCAAGCTGCATGAGAAGCAACTATGCCAATCGGCTGCAATGTTCGGAGCTTAGAGGACAACGCATGATTCAGGTGTGCAAGCCTGTTGCGTATAGGAGGAGGTGTGCTTCCAAGGTGCAGGCTCCACTGGCGATTAGTCGTGACTCTTCGTCAAACACATCAACAAACTTCGACTCCTTACCCTCACCCAGCTCCCCCAACTCCCCCGCCGACCGTAACTTCAAGGGCTGGATGGACAGGGAAGGCCGTGAAAATCACCGACTCGTGGCGCAACTGCGAAACATCGCAGTCGCCGCGCGCGACCGCAGCGAGATGCACTCCATCATCGGAGTTCAAAGAGATAACTGGAACAAGCTCTGCCATTCCACCGTCACCATGGCCACCATTGCCGCAGCCTCCCTCGCGGCCGTCAATGGCGCGACTGTAACCCCGGTCATAGCCATGTCTGCGACGGCCTTCCTCCTCAACGTAGGGTCGGCAGGGTTCATGTTTCTGGCCAACACGTTTCAGCCCTCGCAGCTGGCCGAGGAGCAACGGACCGCTGCTCGGCAGTTCCACAACTTGGCCAACGAAATCGAGGCCACTTTGCTCACAGACCCTCGCCTGCGAGAAGACGCACACCTGTACATCGAGAACAAGACCGCCAGGCTGCAAGCCCTCGATGTGGCGTTCCCCCTTCCATTAACACCCAACGGCCTGGAGAAGTTCCCCAAGGTCGTCAAACCCTCGGTTCTCAGTCCCGAAGTGGACCTCTCTGAACCCGAGATGACGACAAACAACAGCAACGGATGGACTGAGGCGGTTGCCGAGGACTTGAAAAAGGCTGCCGAGAAGCTGAGAAACTCAGACATAGAGATCTACTTGGGCTGGGCAAGGAAGAAACAACGTGAGAATAAGAGGCTGGCCCGCTTGGCTCCCGCCTTCCTGTACGCCGCAGCCGCGTTCAACATCGCAACACAGTGCTTGCCGCTCATGAATGTGAATGTTGTACCGGCCTGCACAATGACCACTCTCGCGGCCGCATGCAGCGTGGCGGCTATGATGTGCTTCAGCTTCGCACACGGGGGGCAGATTGGCATGATCTTCGAGATGTACCGAAATTGTGCCGGGGCGTACGCAGACATGGATAACACAATCCAAAGGGCCATCCGGATGCCGGTATGTCAACGGGAAGATGGCGAGCTGTTGCATCAGAAGATCGCATTGCAACTGGGTCGACCCAACCAACTGCCGTTGGTTCCAGCTGAAGAGAAGACCGCAGGAAGGGTTTTCTAGAGCGTGACGGAGAATTGAGAAGATTTGGATCATCTGTACATTTAGAGGAATAGAAATCACGAATTGTGTCAGATTATGGCATAGGTAGGGGCTCGGTAGAGAGCATAATTTTGCCGATTACTACTCGTTCCATCGAGAAATGTAATATATCGATTTGAGGACTGGAATCAGAAACCAATTGTTTCATGCATATTTGCACATCTTGTGACTTGTTTGCATATTGAGTGTATTTGCACTACAATTAGACTAACTCCATACAAGCCTAAGTCAGGTGTACCTATATGAGCTCAACCTATGCTCAAGGTGAAGCATCATGGTCTCTCACCAACCTTCGGTTTGTTTCATCTTTCTCTCTTTCTCTCTCCTACACTACAACCATTTGGGGCATCAACGGTCAGATCTCGTCATTGAAGGATCATCAAATTTACATTAGGGTTAGACTTGAGATCTTCAAGTGACAAAACAAAGTACTAATAGTGTTGTCGGCATTTAACATGGAATGTAAATTGATTATCATGGAACTTGAGGTTGGCCATCTTAGCCCCCTTCATATTGGTGGATGCATCAATATAAAAGTTTGTTTTCAAGTTTTAGTGCGTACACAACTGGTGTGGCTACGACATGGAAGCCATTGTGGTGTGATGTGGTGGCTATGTTTTGCTTAGACGAAAGACAATTCAATATGGAAATCTATGAAGTTATGTAAACATGGATCCTATGTGAATCCAAATGGTCATCCGGATACCAACGTGTCTAGGGGGGACATGAAGTTGTTGCATCATAATCATCACATTGTAAAAGGATTGGCCTTGAAGCAACTGCACTTGGTTCTAGCGCTGAAGGGCAAACCACAAGGAGGAGTTTCTAGAGCATGTACAATTCAAAAGATTATGGTTTGTAGAGTTCAAGTGTGGTAGTTGATACAAAAATTATGTCAAAATCAAGTTAGCCTAGCTAGGTATGCACATGTGCAATTGAGTGCAACAATGTGACATGATTATAGAACTTACATGAATGCCCCTTGGATTGTGCATCATGGAATTTGAGGGCACTTTCCCAAGGATAGTGCCTGAAATATTCACAATGCACTACCTGAAGGCCTTTTCTTTGTGTTAAAACATTTTATTTTCCTTGTACAATGGACATTATGGGTAAGAAAGTGTACATATATACATTTCGCATTGGCAAAATGCCCTCCATTCAAAATCTACACTAAACATGATATTTAGTGTCACCAATTCAAATTGTCATATTCAATACTAATTGTAAACCACGGTGTAGTGTCACCAACACCAAATGTTAACCCAACAATATTTGTCATTCCTTGTTAAATTTTTGGTGGATTATAGATTTGCCCTTTTGCAATTACTGTCACTTACCAAGTGATTTTTCATCCAAATTTCAATCGTCCATGACTGTATTTCATCAGAAGTTGCTGACAAGAGAAGGTAGGGTTTTGGCCATTGGATGAACTCATCCATCGTCCATGACAGTATTTGTTTGCTTATTCATAAGAAGTGTCACCCAAAAAGTTACCATAGTGACATAATAAAATACCATATGACACTAAATAAATACCATATAACATATTATTTGATCAAGAAAGAAAACTTGAAGCGTTTTATGCACATTGAATGTTCCTGCAATACAATGTATATTAGAGTGTGTCAAGTTTTGCAAATAGGCTTAACATGTGCCCAAGGATGACACATCTTTCATATCAATATGATGATAATTTGCGGAATGGAGCATGGTTTAGGCACGAACTGGATTTACCTTGATTCAATTGGTGTTCAAACATTGTGTTAACGTTTTATTGTTATTGAAATGTTGCACCAATGTAGTGGGGTGATTGTGACTCCTGAAACCTATTGCTGAATACCAACCATAGAGGACCATGAAGACAATGGCATCATGAGGATTTTGGGAAGCATTCAAAATTCTCCTTCTCTTTGAAGAGTTTCTAGAATTTGGCTCCTTAGATTTTATAAACATGAGGTGGGATGAGAAAGGAATCGAGAGTTTGCCTTGCAAGGGCTTCTTTTCACTATGCAAGAATTGTATAGGAGAAGGTGGTGGAGTTGGAAGCTTTTGTTAGAGAGAAGAAGAGAAGAAAACGTTGACCTTAGTGGGGATCAACATGATTAAAATGCCCGTTCGACCCACCCTTGGTATTTTGCTCACTGGACATAATACTAGTGGCGTAGGACTACTAACCCCCAGGGTTGTCTATCCCGCCGTTGTGACGGTGTCGTGCCGTCACGACGTGTCGTGTCGTGACGGACCCCTCCGTCACGACACAATAGGGTCCACGTAGGGTCAACATAGGGGGAGCCGACTAGGGTGGGTAAAATACTTACCTTTTTGCCAAGGTGGCGTCCTATGTGGCAGAAAACGTCGACGTGGATGTGCATATTTCCCCTGCCACGTAGACCATTTTGCCATTGTGTTTATCATTGTGTTAAAATCAAAGTAATAAAATATTACTAAGGAGGGTGTGGGGCGGACGGGGAAGGGGGGTGGTGCGGACGGGGAAGGGGGGTGGAGCGGACGGACGGGGGGGGTGGTGCGGACGGTGGATGGGGGTGGAGCGGACGGACGGGGGTGTGGAGCGGACGGGGGAGGGGGGGGTGGGGCGGACAGACGGGAGAGGGGGGGGGGTGGGGGGACGGAGGAGGGGAGGGGCGGACGGAGGAGGGGGATGGAGCGGACGGGGGAGGGGGGTGGAGCGGACGGGAGAGGGGGGGGGGTGGGGCGGACGGACGGGGGGGGTGGAGTGGACGGGGGAGGGGGGGTGGGGCGGACGGACGGGGGTGGAGCGGACGGGAGAGGGGGGGGGGTGGGGCGTCCCACCCGTCCCACCCGTCCGCCCCGCGTTCCCTCCCGTCCGCTACCCTCCGTCCGACACACGTTCCCCACCGTCCGCTCCTCGTTCCCTCCCGTCCGCCCCACGTTCCTCTCCCGTCCGCACGCATTCCCTCACGTCCGCTCCACGTTCCCTCCGTCCGCCACACGTTCCCCGTCGTCCGTACCCCGTTCCCATCCTGTCCGCATCCGTTCCCTCCCGTCCGCCCCGCGTTCCCCCCGTCCGCCCCGCGTTCCCCCCGTCCGCCCCGCGTTCCCCCCGTCCGCCCCGCGTTCCCCCCGTCCGCCCCGCGTTCCCCCCGTCCGCTCGGAGTTCCCCTACGTCCGCTCCGCGTTCCCTCCCGTCCGCTTTCCGATCCCTTCCGTCCGCCCGCGTTCCCTATCGAGTTCCCTTCACGTCCGCTCCACGTTCCCTCCGTCCGCCACGTTCCCTCCGTCCGCCACGTTCCCTCCGTCCGCCCGTTCCCCTCCCGTCCGCGCCTCGTTCCCTCCCGTCCGCCCCCACGTTCCCTCCGTCCGCCCCCACGTTCCCTCCGTCCGCCCCCTAGTTCCCGCCCGTCCGCCCCTAGTTCCCACGTTCCCCATACGTCGTTTTCGTACCCTAAACCCTAATTCCGACCGGGATCCCATAATGATTGGGCTCCTCGTTGCCTATATAAAGCCGTGAGGCTTTAGTTCCTACCACTTTCCTCTCCTCCCACCACATAGGGACCCGAGACCTTGTTGCGTCCCAAAGGACAGCATCACCGCGCGGGTCTCAAGGGGTTTGGGAGGGCAGGGCAAATTGTGGGGGAACCCTCGCAATTTTTTTTTCAGATTCACTCGCTCCCGTGATTTTTATCACGAGAGATTTTCACACTCACTTATTCACGTTATTTTTATCACGACTCATTTTCAGATTCACTCACTCACGTGATTTTTATCACGATGGAGGGGGAGGGCATTGCTCCTTACGAGAACGAGGATTTGAGGGTGCACCGTGCTTGGCTCGTAGGCAATGCATCGGCGAATACTGCCGAGGGTACGGGAAGCGATCCTAGAAGTGGAAGTACTGCAGCACGTCCACCACGTCCAGATCCCTTTCAGTTTGACGAAGAGTTCTTGGCTGTTGGTCATTCGGGAGGCAACCAAACACGGGGAAGCCGTGGAACACGTGGGAGTCGGGGAAACAGTGGACATAGAGGGAGAACTGGAAGGGGACCAAGCTCAGGCAGTTCCACAGAAATACATGCACCGGCTCGTTCGGAGAACGTGCCACCACAATCTCCGACACGGCGGACATCAAGACCGGAGAGCCCTGCACGTGATGTACCTCAGGGTTCGGAGCAGACTGAAAGACGGGGATTAAAACGCCCAGCAGTTTCGGAAGGGACGGAGGACGGGTCCGCGGCATCGGGTTCGCAATCAAAGAAAAGGAAACATAGAGGCAAACGCGACCCGCGGACCGATGAGGCTCGAAATCATTGCAGGATCGTGTTGTTGGATTGGTTTAGAAGTAACAGCATGGTTTATTTGGAGAAAAAATACCTCAATGATGGTACAAAGGGTTTAGAGTTGGCGAGGAACGAGTTGATGCTTATTCTCACGGAAGCCACGTCTGGACCGGAGTTTGAGGAAGCTAGGGGCATGAGCGATTGGAACACATGGATTGAAAAACAAGCTGTGGAAGCAATCTACAATCCAACGATGTCATATGAGGCTATGCATCCTGGAGAGGGAAGTAGTGGTGGGAGGAGGTCCGAGCTGTACATTAAGCTAGAGAATTGGAAAAGAGGCGTAATAGCAGCAAAAGGCACATCCGCCCGCAACCTTCCCGTTTTTATTGACAGGCAGCTGGCAGACAACATTGCCACTCAGGGCCGGCAGGGTGTCATATGGTTGCCTAGGAATGTGGAGATCAAACCCTTGGATAGGGAAATCTTCCAAGGGACCTTCGGAGTGGTGCGGAGAGTCACAATTCATGGAGCATCATTCATCCTTAACTGGATAGAGTGGGCTGGGAAGACCATGAAGGCCACGAATAGTCTGGAGAACCGAAAGGAGCGTTCGGTTGAAGCATTGGCATGCCCAGTAGATCATCCTGGGATAATCAAGCTACAATACCTCCACCCGAAAACATACGAATCCTATTCGATGTGGTGGAATGGAGGCTCCTTGAAGAACATGAGGGTCTATGACCACCAAGTTCCGGAAACCCACGAGCGCACAATCCTTCAAATGCCTGGGGCAGACTTTGAAGCACGGAAACGGTTGGTTGTATATCGAAGGCATCGAGCTTATTTGGCATGGGCTCTAATGTGCATTGTGGATGTAGTGCACAAGCATGACGTGTTGCACAATGACCTTAATCCCAACAATGTCATGCTGCATTTCCCACAAGACCGTGAGAACACGGTTTTCATTGGTGTGTGTGATTGGGGGATGGCATCATGGGGAGATGAAGACGCACCCTCCAACTATGGAAAAGAATCAGTGGATGAGATGAACAAGCACCGCATAAAATACAACTGTGCTGGTCCAGAATTATTCCATGTACGAGGGCAGCGTGGAACATCTACCTCTCCGGTGAGGATGGCTCGGAAACATAGGCACACGTTTCTCTCGGAGTCCTTCTCAGTGGGTGCTTTGGCAAAGAAGATTTATGCCAGGGATTCGACTTCCTCGTTGTTTCAGCTAAACAGTGATCCAAATGGCTTGAAGATGCGGTTTGAGATAGCATTGGATGCATTGACGAAGCCCAATCCAGCGGAAAGGTCAACCATCACACACGTAGTGAACATGTTGAAGTCGCCTCCATACAACATGGTTAACCCGACAATGTACTTCCGTGACACTGCAAAATAGTTTTTTTTTGTTTTCTTTGCAGCAATTTTGGATCATACCAATTTTGTAACCGTTGGAGATGTAAATAAAGCCATCATTTTTTCATACACAACTTGTATATTGTATGAGATTTATGGATCTTAGTGCAATGTTCATACTCCATGAGGATTTTTGCTTCATAATCGAGATGAAGTCTATGGGAGACTAACCAAGGTTCTCGCCTCTCGTGAGGCCACATCATTCTTTCACATCGTTGTTATCACATCCATGTGCTAAGTTCAAGTTAACTATAGTTGTTCGTGATATGTCTTGCCAAAATGCAATTACCTATATTTATTCTAATTTTGGTATGCCACAAAATGTAGTCAACTATAGTTATATCTAGTTAACTAAAGTTGAGCACAATGTTGCAATAGTTATATCGGTTGTACACGTGATCCTAAACATCTCTAAATGTTCTTTCTTGTACTCCACACATATTGCACACATACTTCACAATTGCTTATATTTATATTTATATAATTCACAATCACTTTTTTTTGGAAGTTTGGACATAGTCTCGGTTTTTTGGCTCTCAAAAATTCATATGAAGTCCAAAAAATGAGTTCTTGGTATCCATGGATAGGTAATGAAGTCCTCTACAAGAATATGCAATAAAAGTCCTCTACATAATAGTCCCCCCATCCACATAATAAAGTACACTAAAATAGCAATAATCAACTAAGGGTGAACGTAAAGTGGTTAAAAAAATTTCTCTTAGAACTGAGAAGTGGATGCATAGTTTCATATTGCTTTGTGCTTGTTTATCTCAACAGAAACTGTTCGGTTGGTGAATTAAAAATAAATAAATAAATCATAGAAGTGGTACAACATATTATACAAGTCATAACTTTATTATTGCGACAACGTTATAAGTGCCCTTTATTAATCATATACATGAAAAAACGATGCAAACTATAATATTCCACTTCATTCCGTCATCCCAACCTCGTAGATGGTCCTGGCTTCCGGCGAGGCTCCATTTTTGGAAGAGGATTCGGCTGAAGTAAATCAAAATAGCTAATCGTTCGGTCTTTCATCCGTTCCTTCAATGGTAGCCGATGAGGCGACAATCCTCTCCTCTTCTTACGAATAGACATAGTCTTTGAAGATTCCCCCGCTACCTTGACTATTTCAATGTCGATTGAAGTCTCCTCCACATCCACATCCACATCCACATCCACATCCACATCCCCGGGCTTCTCCAAAATATCCGCACACAAATCAATTAGATCATTTAGATCTCCACCCACGCATTGTGTGTGGTCCTTCTCCACCGCATCGATCTCAAAGTTGTCTGCATATCGTCGTTGTTCCTCCGCCGCCCTCATCCTTCAAGCTTGTGTAGATTGTGAGAAGGGAGTCATGACATACTCATCACGAAATCGATCCCTAGCACTTCTCTCATCTCTCTCACGCTCGGGTGTTGCATTGAATGGAATATGGGGATCGTCTAAATTGTGTATCTCCTCATCGCATTCTACACCCTCAAACATGACTCTCCCCTTTCCCATCCTATCCATGATACTCTACCTTCGTTATATGTATGAGTCTCAATGATCTACTTATATATTGACCTCTAAGGGCTTGATGACCATGACCAATAATTGATGTAATCCAATATGTAGAGGATCCAATTCTCGTTAGTAAGATAAAGTCAACGCAATCGGAATAAAAATAAAGTTGGTTAGGTTAAAAATGTACACTTTTGAAAAAATCTTCCGACATCCGCATCGGAAACCTCTTTGATACCTCTTTGAACTTTCCATATTTGATTAGTTATCCACTCATTCAACAAATCATTAATTTGTGCTTCAACCTTAGTGGTTCATATGGTTTCATAACCGATGTCACCCATCCGAATGCACTTTCCTTCAACAAATCATTAATTTGTGCTTCAACCTTAGTGGTTCATATGGTTTCATAACCGATGTCACCCATCCGAATGCACTTTCCTTCAACAAATCATTAATTTGTGCTTCAACCTTAGTGGTTCATATGGTTTCATAACCGATGTCACCCATCCGAATGCACTTTCCTTCAACAAATCATTAATTTGTGCTTCAACCTTAGTGGTTCATATGGTTTCATAACCGATGTCACCCATCCGAATGCACTTTCCTTCAATAAATCATTAATTTGTGCTTCAACCTTAGTGGTTCATATGGTTTCATAACCGATGTCACCCATCCGAATGCACTTTCCTTCAATAAATCATTAATTTGTGCTTCAACCTTAGTGGTTCATAAACCCTAAACCCTAAACCCCTAAACCCTAAACCCTACGTCATTCCAAATTACTACCACATATGTGCCATTGATTTGTTCTCACACTCATGTAGAAGTGTTTCCATACATGGTTTGAGGGTTTAGGTTCCTAGCTTTCCAACGAACCCACCTGCTTTTTTTTTCGATGCCTACATTTTTTTCATTATAATAATCAATCATTGACAAGATCTTGGCCGTTAGATTGGAGGGGTTATTTTGAGCAAGTAATAAAGTGGCATGCTCCTTTGAGTTTGGACTTTTGGGCTTGGCCTTTGGAGGCTTCACACTATGCCCAACTAAGGCTACCCTTACTATATTTTATTGGCTATTTAGGGTTCATTTCTTTGGACTCTCAACAAAGTTGGGCCGCTCAATCGCACTTTGATCCACTCCCAAGGGTTAACATTTATAGATGGTGACTATAGTGTCCGTTTTTTGGCTCTAAAAAATTCATATGAAGTCCAATTCATATGTGGTCGCAATTCTACGCTGTTCCCCTGCCGCCCCGTTCCCTCCCGTCCGCTAATCGTTCCATCTTTCATCCGTTCCCCCCCGTCCGGTCCACGTTCCCCACCCGTCCGCCCCGTTCCCATCCCTTCCGCGCCACGTTCCCTCCGTCCGCGCCTCGTTCCCCACCGTCCGCTCCTCGTTCCCATCCGTCCGCTCAGCGTTCCCCACCCGTCCGCCCCGAGTTCCCTCCGTCCGCTCCTCGTTCCCCACCGTCCGCTCCTCGTTCCCACCCGTCCGCTCAGCGTTCCCCACCCGTCCGCCCCGAGTTCCCTCCGTCCGCTCCTCGTTCCCCACCGTCCGCTCCTCGTTCCCACCCGTCCGCTCAGCGTTCCCCACCCGTCCGCCCCGAGTTCCCTCCGTCCGCTCCTCGTTCCCCACCGTCCGCTCCTCGTTCCCACCCGTCCGCTCAGCGTTCCCCACCCGTCCGCCCCGCGTTCCCTCCCGTCCGCGAACATGGAGCGGACGGGAGGGGAACAGGGGGCGGACGGGGGGAACTGACGGCAGGGGAACGCGGAGCGGACGGCAGGGGAACGGTGGCGCGGACGGGAGGGAACGCGGGGCGGACGGGTGGGGAACAAGGAGCGGATGGGTGGGAACGAGGAGCGGACGGGATGGGAACGAGGAGCGGACGTGTGGGAACGAGGAGCGGACGTGTGGGAACGAGGAGCGGACGGGTGGGAACGATGAGCGGACGGGATGGGAACGAGGAGCGGACGGGATGGGAACGCTGGAGCGTATGGAGAGGAGCGTACGGAGGGGAGCGTGGGAGCGGACGGGGGGGAACGCTGGGGGCGGACGGGAGGGAACGGGTGCGGACGGGGGGGAACGCTGGGGGCGGACGGGAGGGAACGGGTGCGGACGGGGGGGAACGCTGGGGGCGGACGGGAGGGAACGGGTGCGGACGGATGCGAACGGGTGCGAACGGGTGCGAACGGGTGGGGACGCGGGAGCGGATGGAGGGGCGGACGGGGGTATATAAGTGGAGGGGACCACTCACATACCTTACTCCACTCCTTCTGGGCGCCCAGACAACCCTCCTCTAACACAGAGTGCGGGGTAGCGGGGCTCTCGGAGGAGTTAAGGATCCCTTTTTTGGGATCCTTTTACACTACTTTTGGCAGGTTGTGGCAGGTTTTGGTAGATCCACGTGGCCGTTATTTGGCATATTCCTTGTGACGCGCCCAGTCAACTGGCCTCTGCGTGAGCGCCGGTAGCGGGGTGCTCGAAGGGTGTGCCGAATAGTTGAACTTTAATTTTTAGGGACATTTTTGAACTAATTCCACAGCAACACTATTTTGAAGTGTATGCTTGGATATTTTGTAGCACTATTATGAAGTGCAATTAGTATTTTAAAAAGTAGAGTTCTAGATTAGAATTAGAAACTCCAATTTGGGTGGAATTAGAATTAGAAACTCCAATTTTCAGACATGGCAAGTGCAAGTGGAGGATCTAGTTCTGGGTGTTCCAGAGGACATGGACGCAAGGCCGCTGATTTGGAGTGGAATGTTTACGATGATCCCTCCCAAAAAGCTAGGGTAGGTTGGGAGAATGTACCACAACCGTGGTCAGCGAAGACTGCAATGCAGTACGTGGGCTTCCCTCACTTTGATCGGTTGTGGCCAAGACATTGTCACGAGCGACATTGCAAGGCCGTCAATGCGAGTTATACGCAGCTTGAAGACGTGGAGGCAAAATGGAGATTTCAAACGATACTTAGAAGTATCTCCAATTTGGATAGATGGCCCAAGAGTGCAATTCCAAAGTCGGTGGCGTGTATGATGTATGCGGAGCACGTGTTGCGAGTTAGGGTGGATTGGTCAAGTTTGGGTGCTCTGCATGATCAAAAATTTGGGGGTATTGGAATTGCATTCACTAAATGTACAGTTCCGGATATTCCATACACTCCCGTTCCGGAGTGGTTCAGGAAGAATCCTAAACTAGTGGATGAGCCTGGGGCACCAATTCCAGAAGGTCGGGAACCAAAAAAACCACGTACTCGCAAACGACCAGCCAATGACGTGGAGATGGCCATCGAGGAGGCGTTTGAGCATATGGATGAGGAGGGCATGGAGGTAAATGTCGATGTGGTTAACGAGCTGGTTAACCAGGTGGTTAACGAGGCCCTAAACGAGGTAAACCCTCGTCAACTTGGTGCGGACATGATGGAGAGCAGAATGGAGGCATTGCGCCAGCAACATGCCGAGGAAATTCGTGAGTATAAAGCAAGGATTCTCGAGCTGGAAAATCGACTTGCAACACTTACGATGGGGGAGGCTGGCAGTTCAAGTAGTACACCAATTAACATCCAGTCTTTGGAAGCAGAGAGGGATACAGCTTTACAGGAGGCCATGATTGCAAAGTCACAAGCAGCGGACGTATGTACGAGGAATGAAGTAATGCAAGGAAAGATGGAGGCTTTGCAAAAGGAGGTGGTGGACATGCAACAACAACTTCAAGTGGTCAATGAAGTGGTTGTCGATCACGAATCCAAGATTGGCACACTGGAGGAGCAGAATGCAAGGTTGAGGAAATTTCTATCGGATGCGATCGTGGAGCGAACCAATATGAGGACAGGGACATTGCTTTCTATGGCCAAGGCTCGTCAATATGAAGCTGAATTTGAGAGCATCCAGCGAGAATGGAACCGCAATCATAGATTGCGGAACTTGATGCTCACGTCATGGCCAGATTAAGAACATATGTACCCTAGTAGGTGGGATGATGAGGATGACTTGAAATTGCCTAACGGGAGCTTGGATTGGCGGCAACTGATCGACTCCGATCACCATTGGGATGTGACCCAAGTGCATGAATATCCATACAGCATGAGGGGTGAGTTGTTATGGCCGGGTCCACATCCAATGGTCTTCGACGGATCCGTGTGTGGGATTTGCGGCAGTCCATTTGGCCCAGAGGGATGCTTTCAAGTTGGATCGTGTGGGGGCCAATTCCATCCACAATGTCTGATAGTGACAATGATCAGGAGACGGCAATGTCCCCATTGCAGATCACCCTTCCACCCTCGTTTGTACCTCCAATTTGGCCTTCGGGATTACATGCCTAAGGACTGGGTGGTAAGGCCAACGGACTATCCCTTCAACCTTTGCGAGTTTGATGGGACTTCTGTTGAGTGGAATTGGTTATTCAATCGTGCAACGGTTGAACTTTGGAACGATAACAAAGATGGCGAATGGACACAAAATCCACGTCAAATTTTGTATGTTGCAGACGAGTTGTTTCCCAACAAGCCCCCAAACCATGGCATGAAAAGATTTTTGTACCAAACTTTTGGTTGGCATTGGGATGCGACAACCATGCAATTACGGAGAGGCATTCAAACTCTTTTTTACAATGCAAGTGGTGAACTATCAATATCGGAGCATGAGTTGGAAGAAGATGCACATGAGATGCCCATGGCACGGGATTCCCATTTTGAAGCGCACTTAGAGCAGTCGTACCACAAACACAGAACGCAGTTGGAGGCAGTTGAAGCACTCTTGAATAGAGTTACGGATGATGCGGTATTGAGATGGCTAAATGGGGGGCCTAGACCACGTAATGCCACTCCACTGTCTCCTGGAAGTCGTCCATATCTCACCCGTGAAACCACGCGAATGATGGAAGCCGGGGAATCATCACGAGCACGACGAGGATCTACTTCAGCTGCAATAGACCTCGATTCAGATTCGGATTAGGCATTTTTGTAGCATGTTTAGAAAGTTGTATAGGAACGGAGGAAGACTTTGTACACATTGAACATATTTCATGTTCAAAGAATATGTAATATAAAGAGGAGTTACCGACAAGTTGTCATTTCTAAGATCGTGTAAAAGATAGCATATGGATGTCACATGTTTTAATGTTATTCGAAACTTTTAAAAACTCACTTGAATATTTGTAATTCATATGATAGTCTAACCAAAAGTACTATTGACTACATAGTCAATATTGAATACCACATAAAGATATAATTATATAAATATGCAATAAATAATTTTAAAAAACATGCAATAAATAATTTTATTACTATAATAAAATGATACAACTTCGAACGTAACGTTCGCTTTGTGGTCTAAATGTCTTACCGAAGGCCCTAAGGTTGTAACTTGTATCAATTTTGACGGAAGTAATAAATTATGGGAGTACGTGGGAGCACCGAAAGAACACATTTGTGCAAAACCATTACGTTCGAATCCGTACTGTAGGATCATTTGCTTCGACACATCTTGGGTCCTCTTCAGACTCGTCTGTGCTGAAATCATCATCCGTTTGGGGAGTCGCGCTTCGAAGATGCAACTCTCGGTCACGTTGTGAGAAAATTATCCTCTTGGTCGGCCGGGAGCCATCTGCATCCTGTATGCCATTTTCATCTAGATGTGGTCTACCCTCATCTTCATTGTAGTCTTCAGCAGTAAACGGAAGCGATCGTCCCTGATACCTCTTCCTAGTACGTTTGACACCTCTCGTAGTTCTCTGGCACCCTCCACCCGTACCACGACTTGAGTGCACTTCATCTCTACTTCCATCTATAAAAGCATCCCCCGTTGTACTTCCGCCTCCAACTCCAAGACCACCTCTTCCATTGGATTGACTGTGTGGAAGTGAAACAGACGCGGGTGGAATTGCAATTGGTATGTTCTCAACAACATGTCGTCGTACAGAAGGACGATGTGGCGCCTCTATAGTAACATTTCTTGAAACATTGTGCATAGCAACCAAAGTAGCACCCACCGCAGTTGCACGTGAAACACCCAATCTAGAAGTATTGGCAATACTTCAAGTGAGAGGACGATGTTGACCTTGTGCATGCAATTGCACCGTAGAGGTGGATGCAATCCTTTGAAGAGCACGGAATTGAGTTGTAGGCATTTCAGGAACATTGGGCGTTGGATCTTCTATACGATGGTTGGATATGAGGGAGGCATCCATGGATTCAGAATGTACTCGGGTTGGAAGTGGATCATGTTGAACGTGCGTTGGCTCATTTACGGGTAGTACATTGTCGCCTTCACCAAATGAAAGAGAATCGCTCCGATGTTGCAAGGAATCTACTTCAATTCCCACATTCTCACTTGCCCCCATAGCAACATTATGGTCAGATAGAAACCCTTCTCCAGTGTGGAGAGTTTCAACATGCGGTCTTCCAATAGACCCCTCATGATCGTCATGCATTCCGTCGTTATGTTGGGGGACATCCGGTTCATCAAACTCAAACACCCCAAGGTTTCCATCACTACCATTGCCATCCTCATCTTCTGAACCATGATTCTCGGAATCGAGGTCATCCAAATCAAAGTCGATGTCATCAACATTGTTGTCTTCATCATTTCCAGCCCTATCAGTTGGATCCACGTCATCTTCGTTGTCATCTTCTTCGTCAAGGTCATCGTCAGAATAGACCTCATTCAATTCGTACCATTGAGCAGGTCTTGGGCCCCTCCGATGTCGAATGAGCCTACTATTGGTATATATGTAGACGAGGTCCTCAGCACGACTATGCTTCAAGCGATTGCGACTCTTGTTGTGAACGTATGAGTACATGCTCCAATTGCGTTCACATGCGGATGCGGAACATACTTGTGCAAGTATACGTCTTGCTATTGTTTGGAGGGCTTTAGCTCCACCTCCCATTGCATCCCACCATTCATGGAGAGGTGCGGCATGCACGCTCGGGTCAGTAGAATCAGCAAAAGGCCCTCGATTTTCAAGAAAATCTTGGTACTGGTGTTGTCATCCTCATGGAGTGGGGCCCAACCACGTAGAAGCGGATTTAACATCGCTCCAGCCCAGTGTAAATCATTCAACATCAACCTCCATCTATTTTGAAACGTTACCATAGCATTTGCAGCAAGCTCAGGGCTTAAGCGAAATGGAGGTTTACTGAATCCACGAATATGGGTTTGTAAATCATGCATGACCCTCCAAGCCATTCCCATTGCAAGCGCCTTGCCGTCAAATACACGAAGAGCTTTAACAACCGGGATCACCATATACAAGAAATTTTCGCACGTGTTCCAGAATCCATCAGAACGTATAAAGCTTCGCACAACAGAGCCCTTCATGTAAGAGGTGCCAGATCTCCTCCTCATATCACGCATTAGAGTGATCCAATCCTCATCAACCACCATTCTTTCCAAAGCATTGCGTACTTGGAGAAGACGTTCAATCATGATGAAGTTCGTAGCAAAACGGGTCTCTACAGGTAGGCGGAGTGAGAGATTTGGTGACAACCTCCGGAATATAGCTTGAGAAGCATGATGGTTTTTAACAAATACACAAATATGGCGGGATTTTTTTACCAATTTTTTCACCCATTCCTCCTTCCCCCAATCTTCTAAGAGGAGATCTAGGCAATGTGCAGCACATCCTTGAAAATATAGATCGGGATTTGCTCGAATCAAGTCGCGAGCAGCGGAGGCCATAACTGGGGCATTGTCGGTGCAAACTTGGACCACATTATGTCGACCAACCTTTTCCACAAATGGTTGAATTTGAGCAGCAACGTAGACATGATCCTTGTGATTTCCCGTGGTGTCAATGGTACCCAAGAAAACGTCTCCCTTTGTGCCACATTGAAGAACGTTTAGGAGAGGTCGGTTTTGCACGTTGTCCCATCCATCACAACATATTGTAACACCGTATTTTTCAACGGAATTCCCCAGCTTCTCCTTCACTTGCCTATCTAGGTCAACCTTTATATCAGTTAACAACTTCGTACGGATGGCATTGTACGATGGTGGTGTGTAGGCTGGCATTCGATGACGGGCAGTTTCACGCACAGCATGAACAAATGCAGGATGTCTCACAATGTTGAAAGGAATGTTAGCTTCATAAAAAGCCATTGCCCATGCTCTATCGAGGAGTTGTTTTGTTGACACATTGAACCCCTCCGTTATGTTGAGTTGACGTAGTTCACGAGGAGGAGTGCCATATATCACAACATCAGAATGTTGAGTGGTTTGGGACATAAGCAAAGGCTCTGTTTCACTAATTACGGAGCCCGCTATAATAGGCTCCAAAGGTACAATATCTGCCACCAGAGAGTCCTCATTTACAATGCCTACATGTAAGGGCACAATGCCTCCGCAATGTTCAAACAAGGCCCTAATATGCGGGGGTACCATCCTACATGTGGAAACATCAGAAGCACCCCCTACATGAGGTCTATAACCAAGGTGGGCCAACATTCTATCTCCTCGGTAAGATATGACGAACGGGCAAAACCTACATTTAACCTGCCTTTGTGATTTACCGGGAACCCTCCCCTTATCCTCGTACCAATGATCCCATGCATCGTTTCGGCGTGGCATGACTTCAACAAAACCTGCAAATACAAACAAGTTAGAGCAAGTCACTTTGATCGCATACTAGGTCCTGTTCAAGAGTGCCACGAGGGCAACCCTAATTCACAGACACTAGATTGGACAAAGTATACTCTGCATTCGGGTCTCACGCATTCAATCCTCACTCCTCAAAGGAGAATCAAAAGACTTGAGACACACTATGTCAGTGGAGGCAAAAATGGCACCTTGCACCCTCAATTTATAGTGTTCGAATCGGACGGGGGAGCGGACGGAAGGGGTGGGAGCGGACGGGGGTGCGGACGGGGGAGCGGACGGAGGGGGGGGGAGCGGACGGGGGAGCGGACGGAGGGGGGGGGGGAGCGGACGGGGGAGCGGATGGAGGGGGGGCGGACGGAGGGGGGGTAGCGGACGGGGGAGCGGACGGGGGGGGGGGAGCGGACGGGGGAGCGGACGGGGGGGGGGGGAGCGGACGGGGGAGCGGACGGAAGGGGGGGAGCGGACGGGGGGGCGGACGGGGGAGCGGACGGGGGGGGCGGACGGGGGAGCGGATGGAGGGGGGGCGGACGGAGGGGGGGAGCGGACGGGGGGGGGGGGGGCGGACGGGGGAGCGGACGGGGGGGGGCGGACGGAGGTGGGGGGAGCGGACGGGGGGGCGGACGGGGGGGGGCGGACGGGGGGGGGCGGACGGGGGGGGGGCGGACGGGGGAGCGGACGGAGGGGGGGGGGAGCGGACGGGGGGGGGGGGCGGACGGGGGAGCGGACGGGTTGGGAGCGGGGCGGGGGACGTGGGCAGACGGAGGTTGGGAACGGGAGCGGACGGGGTGGAACGGGGATTGGGAACGAGGGCGGACGGGTGGGAACGGGGATTGGGAACGGGGGCGGACGGGGGGGCGGACGGGCGCTAGTAGAATTTTCCCCACTTTCCCTTTACTTTGCTGACATGTCGTCACACGTGGACAATGTAAATCCTACGTGTCCGAAATTGGGTAATGTAATTACACAAAAAAATCGGTAAAATTCAAGTCCGGCAGGATAAAGACAGCATCCGGCATAATCCGGCATAATGTCGTGACGGATACGTGTCGTGACGGCACGACATTATGCCGGGATAAGCCTCCGTCACGACACAATAGACAACCCTGCTAACCCCCCTTGGGGTGGGCACTGTAGTAACCATGGTAACCAAAGTAACCATGGGAACTTAGTGTATGGGTGTTCTTTGTATTGGTAGGGTTAGTGTGGTAAGCTTGTGTTACCTATAACTACAAGGAAGTCCTTAACAATTTCAAAGCTTTGCACGTGGCATCGACACTCTCCTTTCGCACTCTCCAACTCCAAAAGCTCATTTCCTAAACCTCAACAACTCATTCAATCATGCTTCTAAGGATTCTTTGCACCCTTAACTACGTTGTGAGTAAATCTAGACTTATTCATGAGCTTTGGACAAAATGAAAGTTTATATGTGCACTTCCTTTAGTGGACCCTATGATAGAAATGATAGCCACTATTCCTAGATGTGGACTGCACCTCTTGTTGTAGCACATCTTAGTTGCGTGCACACTATGTCATTTGTGAAAAAAACACATCTAGAGTGAATATTTGATCATAATGTTTCTCAATGTATGTATAATTGGACTATTCATCATATTCTTCTAGTTTGTCCTTCAAATAATTTGTTGTGCAATGTGCATATCTCAACTATGCAAAAAATGCTCTCAAATGCATCATTAAATTTGGACAAGTTTTTTCTCCATATTTACTCAAATCCTAGTTCCTTCTAAGTTGAGGTTGTGTGGTTTCATTGTATGCACCCAAGAGCCCCCCAAGATGTTGACCCTATCCTTAAGTTTTGTCACAACATGGGAGAGGGAAAACCATAATACCTTGCTTTTGTTGAATTTATTTTTCGCATGGGAGAGGAGTACTACTAAGAATGAATCAAATTTTGATAGTCAAAACACTAACTACTAAATGTGCAAAATCCATAAAATTCCTTACGTTAGCCTCCTTTGATCTTGGAAATCTTAGTTTGTGTGTGTGTGTGTATTTTTTTGTCTTGCACATGCATGTATATTCTTGTAGATGTCCACATGTGATGGAATAAACCTTCCTTTGCCACCTCAAGTCCTTACTTAGGGCCACTTCACACACGAGACTGAGAGCCCATGACCATTACACTTCAAGCACTCTCATTGGTGGAAAAGGTGGAGCCAGGTTAAGTTCGCTTCACACTACGCTTGAGGGACCAAAGGAGTATGTGAATGCAAGATGGATGTAAAGTCTACATGGCATCAAATGGATCATGTTTCATGGTCACTTGGATTATTTTCAAAAACCACCTCTTGGAGGTAGGCTTAACACAAAACTGGGAGACCATGGCACTCCGAATGCTCACAACCGTTGATTTATTCTATTTTATCATGTGTGAGGACCCGCATGAATAGAAATTCCTTGGAATAACATTTGGTGGAGGGTCCGGTCACATATGACTTCACACTACATTTGAGGATCCGTGACCACACTACATGATTTTGGAGGTGTCTTGGGACGGCCTTTGGACACTTTCTTTTGGACTCACAATTTCATGGTTGGCTCGTGTGTGAAGTGGCCCTTAACTCTGCATTTCTCACTCTTTACACAATGCATTTCAGTGGACCTGCCATTTCTAGAGTTGCAGATAATTTAGTGTAACCCCTCACCAATAGTGTAGTACGTGACACTAAATACCATAAACAGTGTTGCCCTAGTATCCTAGGATGGACGAACGAACGAACGAACGAACGAACGGGTTCGTTCATCATTTGGCACTTCTGTTGCACGACGTGCAAAGTCCTGCAAGGGGAAGGCTCTCCGATCAATCTCTTCTTGGCTTTTCTGCCTTCTCTCCCATTTGTAACGGTTTCCTTTTCTCAAATATCTCGTCTTCTGCAAATCCTCGGCCTTGTGTCTGCAGATTTTCCAAAGGATTTAAGGAATCGAGTTTGTGGAATGGGATGAATATGCGAGTCACACGCAAATAGAAGAGGATGTAATTTGTGCACGATCGATTCAGGCTGTTGTTATCGGTAAATTTGCGGCTCTCTCTCCTAGCAGCTGCTTGCGATTAAGAAATACGAATTTTGTTATAGATGGATGTGCGACCAGTGGAAATGGACGTAATTTGTAGTTGATCGATTGTTGTCGCTTAATGTGAAGCTTATATTTCTGCTCCTGTGCAGCAGCTGCTTAGGGATTTAAAGACACGAGGAATTTTGCTGCAGAGGGATGTGCGAGGTGCAGAGCAGAGAAGGGACGCAAGTAGAAGAAGGATGAATTTGCACATGATTAATTTCGGCCGTCTTAGTTGTTAGATTTCAATATTGTTTCGCTCTCGGTGCTGTGTTGCTGTTGGAGATTCCGAGATTCCGAAATTGCGGGATTCGAAACAATCTCAAAGGTGTGTTGTATAAAAACTCTTAAGAATATCCTCGTCCATTACTTTGTCGCAGCTCACATCGACGGGCGACTGTACTCTTCCAGGTTTTCTTGATTTACACTAGGAATTTTTTAGATGACAGCAAATAATGCTTACTTCTGCAGAATATGATGAACGTGTGCGAATTAAAGCATAATCTTATGGCCTTTACACCCTGTTATTAAACTTGTAAGTCAGGTGGTACATTTTCTTGACTTTGTAGGTCAGTGTTTGTGCACTAACTTATGTCACGTGAGATATCGCCATCTTCCTCGTCCATTACTCTGTCGCAGCTCACTAGAAAATTCTTACATGACAGCAGACAATTTGTAATTTTGCAGAATATGAACGTGTGCGAATTAGAGCATTCGCCTATCGCCTTTACACTCCCTTGTTAAGCTTGTAAGTCACGTGGTACATTTTCTTAATTTTGTAGGTTAATTTTTGTGCACTATGTCACGTGAGATGTCACCATTGCTCGTAGATTACGGGCTGAAAAGAATGTATCGCCGTATCGATGATTTGTGAACGCGGGATGATATTCCTACTTAATGTGTGGAGTTTCGCTTAGTAGCAGTTTTATTTTTCTGCAGACCGTGAGTAGAAGAATTGGAGGTCATGAGGAGACTGTGGTCCTCTTCTGCGGATTCCGTGCTGCCGTACGTAGGCATCACATGCTTAGCGGCTTTGCTGTTCGGTTATCACCTTGCGTAAGTATTCTTAGAATCACCCCTGTGTCTTCATCCTTGCAAATTTCACAACAAGAATGGTCAAATACAGCGACACAATTTCACAACAATGGCCAATTAGAAATTTGTGGATCGCCAATTCAGCTCCTTGCCTCTCTGACCGTCACAGTTTAAACTATAAACCATCCTTCTCCCCTTACTTTCTGACGAACGGCAATTTTGGAGATCATGCAGAGTGATCAATGCCTCTCTAGGACACATTGCTTTCGAGCTTGGTTTTGCTGACAGTTCAGTACTGAAAGGTATCATTACTTCTTATCTATTTACTCTCGAATTCCACCTGCTGCTGGTTGTAAGATCTTCTCGCCTCCAGTAAATAGCATCACAAGGTCTTTGTAGAGCCCTCATTGTGGCTAGCAACTCTCTCGAGTGTGTCCGCTAACAGAGGTAACGTTGTCATCAAGATAGTCCTTGGCATTTTGGCGCACTTGCTCAAAACCTAATAGAATTGGAAGAAGAACGCATCCATTGACATTTATTTTCTCTCGATTCCGTGAAGTTCACATGGACGTATGTGATGCAGGATGGGTAGTCAGTTCGACGTTGGCTGGCGCAGCAGTCGGGTCTTTTACAGGCGGTGCGTTAGCAGACAAAATAGGCCGTCGCCGTACCTTTCAGCTGAATGCTTTGCCACTCTTTTTGGGAACCCTCCTCAGGTGTGTCGTCTTCGCTATTTGAATACAATCTTCTATTCTCTACATGGAAGTCTCTAAGGCATCAATGCAATTAACAGCCATGTTGAATTATGCGGTCCACTTTGCTCAGATATATGCTCTCGAATGTGAAGCAATTTATGTATTACGAGGTTTTGTTAGCCGAGATAGGTGCAAGCGAATTGTGAACCCTAAGACAGATACGAATTGACAAATCTTAATAAATTATTGGACATGGCGGAGGCAGTGCAACTTCAAGAGGCTTTGAAAGCATGGTGTTAGGGCGAATATTGGCAGGGATTGGAATTGGCTGTTCGTCTGCGGTGGTGCCCCTGTACATTTCAGAGGTAAAGCCATCACTGTCACCCCACTGTCACCCCCGCAGTTAGGAAACTGTATCAACATCGTCATCCACTCCACTATAGGAGGATACCAAACTGAGCGGTATCTTAGGATAAATTATGATATCAAGCTAATGATGACACATTGCAACTCCAACCTCCAAAAGACACTTGCAATAGTGGCATTGCTATGTTAGGCTATGATCTGCAGGTTACTTCATTGAATGTCTACAAAGCTTCCACAAGTACTGATAGTTACACAAGATAAGCTGAAAGTTGGTGGAACTTCGATGGTGGCAGATTTCACCCATGGAGGATCGTGGTGCTCTGGGCTCCTTGAATCAAGTCTCGATCAACATTGGCATCCTGCTTGCCATCGTTGCAGGCCTTCCACTTGCGGACTCTCCGTCTTGGTATGCAACAATGACCTTTAAAGTAGGTTCACACAAATTAAACATGTGCATTCCTGGACTCGGGAGGAACTAGCACTCGTGACAAGCTCATTCAGCTCTGCAGTGTGCTTGAGAAAGACTATAAGCCTCTTATGTTCTTGAGATCAGATCTTTGCAGCATGATAGTAGGCATGCACAGCTGGTGCTGGACGATATGCTATGGCTGTGGAATCTAATTTGAGTCAACCGTTCTGTGATTTGTTGAGATACTACTGGAAGTAATTCATGTTGTGTTTGCTGTATCAGGTGGCGAACTATGTTTTTCTTGGGAATTATACCAGCTATCCTCCTGTTCCTGGGCATGATGACCTCTCCAGAAAGTCCACGTTGGCTTTATAAGGTAAGTTGAGGTTCACAATGTTGACTAAGCCATATGACAGAAGAAAATGAAGCTACTACATCAATGGCCTTTTTTAGTCCAATGCTTTGAATTGAGTAGAACTTGCCACTATTGTGGCTAGATTGTGGGAGTAGAAGTAGCTCTACATTTTGCCAGTAGTGCCTGGCCCGCTGATGAACAGTACAAGAAGTAGTGTGTGTACAAGTTATTGTCTTTGTAACCAGGAATTATATTGTTGATTATACAGCAAGGAAAGATTGCAGAAGCGGAGGCAGCATCGAGGCAACTATGGGGCAAGACGAAAATCGAGGAGTCCCTTGTTGAGCTTAAAGCTAGCAGTTCCGAAGTTGGAGAAGAAGATGCCAGTTGGGGAGAACTGTTTGGCAAACGATACCAGAAAGGTATGAGAATCTTGCAGGTTGCTTTGTAACTATATTGCCCTTTTGGCAACTGACCTCATGGACCCTGAATGAATCCATTGAAGTTCTTTCTGAGGATATATATATATATATGCTCTTGGATATATAATACAGCATATTACTTTCAATGGAAGGTGTGAAATATCCACCATGTTCTGGAGAAGAGCTGATTGAAGCAGAATTTTGATAACGACAACTTACATCTGTTATATTGGTTTCTTTTGCAGTTGTAATTATAGGGGCGACAATGCTTCTGATTCAACAATTTTCTGGCATCAATGCTGTTGTGTTCTTTTCAACGACTGTATTTCGCAGTTCAGGCATCACCTCAGATGTTGCTGCAAGCGCCCTTGTAGGGATTGCCAATGTACTAGGTGCACTTCCTACTCTAATTGCTCATGCATGGTTTCATGCCTGGGTCCAACTAGACTGGAATTATACTATAAAGCACTTCCTTAATATTTGCTACATCAAGCAGAGATAAATGTTCTACTAGGGATCTGTGTGACGAATTTCTAGCTGGTTGGCACCAAGCCCCAACTGCCCCTTACATGCTGTTCGGCATGTTACTATAATGCAGGCTCAATAGTTGCATCCTATCAGATGGACAAGCAAGGGCGGAAGTATCTAATTATGACCAGTTATACAGGCATGGTATGTATACGAAACTTTCACAATCTATTATTTGTGCATATGTCAGCAGCATCCAAGTCTTCTGATGTTCTAATATATTTATGACTACTGTTGATTTTTCTAGAGAATTTTTTTATATGGGGTGCATTGTAATGAGAGATCAAAGGCTTTAGAGACATGAATCTTATGAATGTGATCTCAAAACAATTACTTTACGAAAGGTAATACAAAACCTTAAATGTGTGCATGGTGACATTTGATTATGCAGGCAGTGTCAATGTTGGTGCTGGCACTTAGTTCAGAATGGCGAGCCTTGCATACTGTTTCAGCCATCTTGGCAGTCCTTGGAACTGTTTCGTAAGCCTTGATTTTACATTTTTTTAGCAGAGCTTTTTAGACAAATATAGCATCGAAGACTTTGTACCTCTTGCATCCTGGTCCTCTGCATCTACACTTTACTAAACTTAGGGTTTCTAATATTCTTTCTGAGTTGCCTCAGAGGCATTCAAACAAGATTCACAGCAGTGGTCTTATTCTAGTATGTGTTGTTCCAAACTAGTGCATGAGTTGTGCAGGGGAATTTTCTGCATGAAGTGAACTAATACTAATCTGCATTTTGCAGATATATTCTGGCATTCTCAATTGGTGCAGGACCAGTACCAGCACTTTTGCTAGCTGAAATGTTTGCATCTCGAATTCGTGCCAAGGCTATGGCCCTATCTTTTGGAGTGCATTGGGTATATCCTGGCCTAAGCTTTGTACACCTGCTTGTCCATATCCAGAAAGAGTGAGGATTATTGCAAATCTACGTGGAAAGTGGAAGTGCTTTTGTGCTCATTCAGTTATATTTATTTGCAGGTGTCCAACTTCATCATTGGATTACTCTTCTTGGCTGTTGTTGAAAAGGTTGGAGTGAGTGTTGTTTACCTTGGCTTTGGAGCAGTCTGTGCACTTGGGACATTCTATGTGGCAAACAATGTGGTGGAGACCAAAGGGCGGTCCCTTGAAGAGATTGAGCGGGAACTCAGCCCAGTTGTCTAGCCTTGAGTGGCAGGTTTATCCAACAAAGAGTGTCAATAATGTTTCCACGGCTACCCAAAAGTGTTTCATCTAGCATGTTGAAAGTGGCAGCAGGAGTGACACTGTTGCAGTATGATGGGATTGTGCTGCCTTTGCACCTGTGCTTGTATTGGCTGTTTTCTAGCTTAATTTGGGGTACGATGTCAAACTACTCCAAAGATGATGAACACCAATGTATATAGCAATCAGGCCCAGGATGCTGGCACATTTTTTCAACTCAATGATTGAAACTATACATGCAATGACACAACCTACTATTAAACAGTTACCATCTGTAGTATGATTTGGTATGTTCCTCAATTCTTGACTGTGGAGCACTTGAGATTGCTTCTTGTTCATTTACAACTTTGCTGATGCTTACTACAGATAGCGATCTTCTGCTTACATATCACCCTTCTCCTGGTATAGATTCACATGGTCCACAGATATCTTGTATGCTCATCTCTTGAGAGATTGAATCGCAATCTGACACCTGATTGATCTCTAAGGAATCAACAGCAGGAGATGCTGAGCTATCTATTCTAAAAGCAGATATTAGCAGATGTCATCAAGCTTTCCTTAACTTCCGCTGTGGGGTTTGAGATGAATCCTCTGGTGTCTGAGGAGCAGGCAATGTTGTGTACCGGAAGAGGCCCTCCAGCAATTCCACATCAACATTATATTTCTTGCTGAGAGCTTCAGCATCCAACGGCTTCTCTTGGCCTTCTGAGAGACCCTGATGCAGGAGGAGCACCTCCCTGATCCCTGCAATGTTCAGGGAGCCCAAGGCCACCACCTTTTCCTCATCTGGACCAGTTGCAGCTGAGGTGTGGCGATTCATGGGCTTTGGCCGACGAAACTCGGCACTGACGTGAGCCTGTTGTCAAGTCATCCATAGATTTCAATTGGTAAATTCACGTAATCTGCCATTCAATTCATTCTTCACAAAATACTGCCGCTGCATAATCCATGATTCTACAGAGCATCATCTACTACTCTAGGATATGGCCAATGTACACATTCCAGTGCATGTGCTGTCCAATGCATCAGGGAAGTAGGCACGCTAAGAGAAGCAAATTGGAGACTTAACATGTATAGAGTTTGCACAAAGTGGATTAAGTGCACTTACAGTTCCCATTTCTGACTCCGAGCCAGGGCGTGTGCTGATCTTACCCACCACCTGTTGCACCATGGCGGAGTACTTTGGATCTCCCCGGTCCCAGTCTCCTATATTCTGCCCTGGTTCAATGATATATTCTGCTCCACCACATCATATGACATTCTTTGATGAGAACGAATTCCACCGTGCAAGGTAGTTGGCATCCCTACATCTACACAGTGATTTCAAAGCCCTAGATTTTGTAGTCCTAAAACATGCTGAAGCGAGAAGATGCAGCCAAAGGAAATTCTGGGAGATTTGCCATTGACAATTCCCACCTCATAAGCTCAAGACCCTAACCGAACAATCAACGCTCATTGTTGAGAAATTTCACGAATCAAGGCAGTGGCCCTCCCTACCTCAACACAATCTAATCTAAAATCCTACTACAGGCTAAAGAGGCAGGATGCCGAACAAGAATCTTCAAGAGATGTCCATCGCCGTTCCCACCTAAACCCAAAACCCCAAACTCTTGAAGTTTCAACACATGTTGCTTCGGGCTTGAATCAACGCCCATTTGAATGGCATTGGATGCTGATAAGAACTCTGGCAATTGAAAATTTGGGCATGGATATGGGCCCTGCGATAACACTGGACTTCACCAGTAGTGTGAGTGAACTCCAAACCCTAAACTCTAAAGCTTCAAACATGCACGGAAATTCCACTGGCAGCACGTTTTGACTCGGGATCGGATCAGCGTGTATTGCAATGGCATCGGACACTAATAGGAACTCTGGCAATTTAATTCTCGGCATGGAGATGGGGCCTGCGGTGACATCCGAATTTACAAGTAGTGCGTGGACCTAAACCCTAACCTATGAAGTTTCACAACATGCACGGAAATTCCACTCGCCACACATTGCCTCGAACTCAAATCAACGCGAATTTGAATGGCACTGGACGCTGATAAGAACTCTGGCACTGAGAATCTCAGCACGGATATGGGGCCTGCGGTGACACCCAAATTCACAAGTAGTGCGTTGACTCCATTGATTGCTGTGAAGATAAGGAAAACTTACGAGGTTCGGGGGCCTGTGGCTTCACTTCCACGGACTGCCGCAGAGGCGCCTTGGATGCTTGAGACGCAACAACTGCAGGAGCTTCGACATGTGGGGAATTGGAGTGGGTTGCTTGCGGAGGAGGGGAGGGGCGAGCCGCAGACACCCCTGTTGGAGAGCGCAACCTCCGCAGTGCCTGCCCCATCCTTCCAGACTCTACTTCACAAACTCCTAATTACAATTTCTGTCTCTCTCTCGCACTCAGTCCTGACTTCTGCCACGCCCTCGCATCATCATCACTAAGGTACCTAACCATTCCCATTGAAGGTCTCCGCCATCCACAACTTGAATCAACCTTCTCGTGTATGATGCTTGCACCTTGAAAATGGCACAAAAAGTTTGAGGGATTCGTGTGAGGGGGAGTCATCAATATCTAGGTCACTGAGACAGGGATGAATGTGAACCCATAGAAACTTTCATTAGAGTCATGCAAGAGTCCTCTCATCAGGCACCTTCGATGCGTTCCTGCAGACAGAGTTTGAAGTGTGGATGAAGGGGTGTTGTTACCACACAAATTTTATAACTTATTACTATAGGTTGGAAACCACGCCAGATTGCTGTGAAGCAGTGTTTTTTGTTGGCTTCATGACGCCAAATTGCACCAAAAATAGGAAAGTTACTCTTTTCGTTTAGAACAAAAACGTAAAAAAAGAGGTGAGAAAGCCAACAAAGCAGCATGGTTTGGCGAATTAGTGCTAACTCCACATCAAATATAACATACACAATAAATATTGTCACCAATAAATCAATTATTATAGCTCTTCCCTTGTGACCTAGCTCCAATTTGTAGGAAAGAATTGCATTCTATCACAAACTTCAAGTTTGGATAAAACAAAAAAAAGGTCAATTGGCATTCTTCGTTATGCATTGTGCAGCCAACATGTGAATACTCATAAAACCAAAATTAAAAAAACCTTGTTGTGAAGAATGAAAATACATTTGTTGGGTGGTGCCATATTGAAGTTTGATTCATTTACCACTCCCCCGCCAAATTGTTAGCAAAAGGAAATGGCAAAATGGATCCATGTCATGACAAATGTAATGATTCCCACGAGCACATGTCTCAAGTGCAAAGGAAAAGTTCTCTTGAAGAAGGTTGCTCTTTGAGGCCATCACAACACATGCTACAAACAAGGGAGATCATCTTTGACTATCTTGTCAGACCTTGTTTGCATCATAAATTTGTAATTGGTCAATGGAAACACTTTCCTCTTTTACTTCCTACTATTCCACCTCGCCCCCTTATTTTAAGGATTTTCTAGGCAATTGTGCCCATAAGTCTTCTAGTGCCACACCTTTGGTCTATCACTTGTCCTTTTATCACACAAGATTGCAAAGCCTAAAATTAAATAAAAAATCATAGATGAATCTTCAAGGTCGCACAACTACCCTTCCTCTCATGTAGTGGTTATTGGCTCCGAACAACCAATAGAACTTTTCTTCATTTAAAAAAAGTTAAGGGCATTTGATAAGGACCTTATAAGTGTGCACACAATTGCCCTCCATTTCTCAAGTATATGAATATTGTGGTGACCAACCTACTTGTATTGCCCCCATTGAGAAAACCTCCACTTGAATTGAGAAACTCCCTATAGGTAATGACAAATTTTCTAAATATGCACCTTGCATTTTGAATGACAAGTCCTAGAGAAGTTTGATCATAACATTATTCATCCATGTGGGTCGGTTCCGTGACATTGGAATATGTCAGTTATATTTTGTGGGCCCCTTGAACAAAGTAAGAATACTCATTTGCTATTCGTGCATTTAGGCTTACACTTGGAAATTTGGGTGGAGTTATACTCCCAAAACGATTCACATAAATCATTGTTCATCCCGAGACCATTCACATGATACAATGTTCATCCCAATATTATTCACTGAAAATACTATTCATAGCAACAATAACATTGAGAATACCGACACTCTTCACAATTTGTACTATTCATACTGGCATTATTTATTATTCGTAGTAACATCAATTTCTTCCCATGAAAGTAAGATAGTGGAAGCCTTTGTCAAATGCTAAATATAGAATGGAACACAACCATGCAGCTAAATAATGGTATGATGTCAGAAGAAGAAGAAGAATCATCAAAGTTGAGACCATTATATGATGAATAGACATCAACAGAGTAAACGGGTCTTAAATGATAATTTTTTTGATAGTAAGTTGAGAAGACAATAGATCCGAGGCCGTACAAACTATTTTGTATTCTTGTGACATTTTTTGAATTGTGCTAGTTGTGATTGTGAACTTACAATTTAGAGTGCTCTGGGTGGGAGGGATGTTGCAATTGTTTACCGTCTTGTCCTTCTGCTGCTGCAATTTACACGATTGTTAATGCGGAGTTAATAACTTAACTTGCAAATGCGGAGTGTCTCACGAGGGCCGAAACTTGCCAGTAAATAGTGGAGTTCTTTCCCTTGTAGATCCCTAGCCCAACACCTAACCCTAAACCTAATTGGATATCGTTATATTCAAAGTCGGCCTCAGATGCTCATAAGTTTCTTGCTCTCTCTGTTGGTCTTTAGGGCTCTCAGGCGTTTGCTTAGCAAAGCGCTCTCTCTGCGGATGTTAGAACACTTGATGCATTAGTTTGTACGTGGTATGCAAGGTGGGAAGGCTTCTATGGGTTCTGGGCCACCTTCTCAGGAGCTTTGTAGTTTTTGGTCAGAAGCCAGTATGAGTGTTGGGATGTCTTGTGTTTTCCATGTTTTGACGTATATTTTTGTTATCTATCAGTGGTACAGAAACTCCCAGTGATGCAAACATGTTCTCTGAAATCCTTGGGGTTTATGAAAGAGACAACTTACCAAATATACCAAAAATGGCTTTGAGGGAACTGTATTGGAATTGGTGTCTGTTTTCCTGTTGTTGGTGACGATGAGGTGCCCAGTGATGCAAACATGTTCTCTGAAACCCTTGGGGTTTATGAAAGAGACAATTTACCAAATATACCAAAAATGGCTTTGAGGGAACTGTGTTGAAATTGGTGTCTGTTTTTAATGTTGTTGGTGACGATGAGGTGCCCAGTGATGCAAACATTCTCTCTGAAGCCCTTAGGGGTTTACGAAAGAGACATTTTACCAAATATACCAAAAATGGCTTTGAGGGAACTGTGTTGAAATTGGTTGTCTGTTTTTCTGTTTGTTGACGATGAGGTGCCCAGTGATGCAAACATTCTCTCTGAAGCCCTAAGGGTTTATGAAAGAGACATTTTACCAAATGTACCAAAAATGGCTTTGAGGGAACTGTGTTGAAATTGGTTGTCTGTTTTTCTGTTTGTTGACGATGAGGTGCCCAGTGATGCAAACATTTTCTCTGAAACCCTTAGGGTTTATGAAAGAGACAATTTACCAAATGTACCAAAAATGGCTTTGAGGGCTTACTATCGTCTGCCATAGAGACGTGCATCATCTGGAGCTCGGTGCTCTCTGAAGTCTTCATTAGCACAGGGCCTTTTATACCCCTGAAGAAGGAACTTTTTAAGTTCGCAGTATGTTTATACATATTTGGGTTCAAGGAAGGGTGACTTGTTAGACGCCTAAACATCAATCGTTTCAATGATGTGGAAGTTGCAGTGTATCTTGAATATAAATCCCACAAGAGCACCTGACCCTAATAAGAGTTTTGAAGAGGTGCCCAGTGATGCAAACATGTTCTCTGAAACCCTTGGGGTTTATGAAAGAGACAATTTACCAAATATACCAAAAATGGCTTTGAGGGCTTCACACTGTTCGCTCGTATTTTGATCTTATTATCTGCGTCATTTAAAACTCGATGTGCTCTCTAGTTTCAATGAGCCCACTTCCTTTTGCGCATCGGAAGAAGGAACCTTTTAGGCTTACCTGACATTCACCGATTGATTATGTATGTTTGGGTTCACGGAGAGGATCCTTTTTAAACGCAGAAACGTAACTTTTAGTGATTTGCATTCTCCCTGGGGTCGTTTAGATTACTTGGAGCATGCAAGCTTCTTGAATTTGCATTTGTGCGTCTATCAGTTTTGTGACCTGAAGTGCTTCTTGAATCAAGACCCCACAAGATTGGTATGTGTGGAAACAGTTTGCAACTTCCAACCGGAGTAAGACAGTTTCCAATCTGATTAATCAGCCGAAATTTCTGTGGGTTGAGATGTGCAAACAATAGGGCCACGTACCTGCTTTCATTTACACTACAGGAAAAAAACAACGAAGTCCTTGTACAGATGATTGAGGTATTTCGATGTGCTTATGTTTCTGGAGTCTACGGCCTAAGAGTACTAGAGTAGAAGCGCCCATAACCGATCACTTGAGATTCTGCGCCCAATTTTGGAGAAGTACACTCACAAACAAAACTGAGTGCAACTCTGACTCACTTCCATTTGAAAAATCATACCATAAGCATGAGTGGGCAAGATCCAAGTGCATTCAAATGAAAGTTGTAGTACATGATGTACTACATAGTGCCAAAAAGTTTGAAGTGGATTGTAATTAGGGTGTGAAAGACATAAAATGTCAAAATTGGCTCTTCAAATATTCAGTATTGTTTGAAATTATCTAGAAAGTCTTCAAAACATACAAGACTTCGAACGAAGCCAAAACTCCTGGCATGCTGCCTCTATGGTAGTGTCAGACATCATGTTAAACATGCATGTGTCCTTTATCAATGGAAATCGGCATTTGTATGCTTCCAATAAAATTCAAATTGTCAAAAAATAGATAAATTACAATAGAATGGCATTTGACAATCCTTCATGGAATTGATGGTAGGGGGTTGTACAGTCTAACCTCGTTAGTACGACACTCGTTTATACGACACCCTCAATATTACGACACATTTTTGCGCGACCAAACTTTTTAGTTCAAAACTCCCTCTTTTATACGATTACGACACTCGATAATACGACATTTAGAAACTCCATTTTGTCATATTAAAGAGGGAATAAATGTTAAAATTCCTTTCATCCATGTTATGTACATCTAGAATACATCCATTTTCACTTGGGAACTACTTGAGAACTTCACTTATGATTGGGAACTTAATGATAATTAGGGTTACTAGTGTAGAATGGACATGGTTAGGGTTAGAGTGGCCTCTTGCCTAGTATGTGGCTGGGGATTCGTGGCACTCACTAAGGAACATCCATCCAAGATATCGTGGATGAAGTGGCTCCAATAAAAAAAGCCCCCCTATGGGGTTGAGGGCCGATTCATTCGAATGTGACATCACTAGACTAATTCGGGGCCCTTGACTCTATTTCCGGAATCAAATTGCCTAAAAATAGTCATTTAGATGATTCTTGCGTTTTTTTCATCCGCATGGATGATTATACTTGAGTGCCACGAATCCCCGGCCCTAGTATGTTGCTTTGTACATGGATGAGATAGTATCTTTGTACAATACAATCTTACAATCTCCAATTCAATCTTACAGTACTCTAGACTAGTCTCGCTCCAATCTCGCTTCTTGATCTGTGTGGTGAATGTTCCATATCCTAAGCATAGCCTGAAGTTTTTTTTTTTTTTGTTTGGTGGAATTGTATTAATTTCAAGTAATTTTGATCTTTTTAATTTTGTAAAAGGTGAGAAGTAAAGATGGGGCTCTGATTGATGAGATGCTCATGCGAATGGCTACAATTCTTCGGGAATATTTTGTGGCAAAACTTGCAAATGATCCAATCAAGGTTGAAGAGTACAAAAAATTCAAGATTTCAAATGGTTGGTTGGAAAAATTCAAGAAAATGAACACTATTGCAAGGTAAACATTGATTATGTTTCATTTTTATTATTTGATCATGCAAGTCCTCATTTTATCTCCAAAAGGCCACACTAAGTATTGATCATGTCTTGATTGTATTGAATTATCCTCACACTATTGTATAGAGTGTATCTACATGGTAAAAGTGGTGACGGTGATGCTGATGCTGATGGAGTTGCCCAAGCAATAAGCCAACTTCCTATTCTTTTGTCAGATTATGAGCCTGAAGATGTTTACAACATGGATGAGACTGGATTGTATTTTAGAGCACATCCTAATAAAACATTAGCACAAGGGAAGGTGAAGGGTCGGAAGTTACAGAAGGAGCGTGTAACACTTGCTCTTGTTGTTAATTCAATTGGGATTGATAAGTTGTAGTTGCTTGTGATTTATAAGTCTAAGCAACCACGATGTTTTGGAAGGTGGCAGCCTCATGAGTATGTTCGGTGGCACTCAAATAAAACAGCTTGGATGAAGGGGGATATATTTGAAGCTTGGATTTTGCAACTCAATAATCAGTTCAAAGGCCAAAATCGAAAGGTGATTATGATTTTGGATAATGCATCTTCACATGTTGTTAGCTCTGCCAAAGTTGGTAAGTCTCGTGGTTTTTCAACCTTGGAATTGAGCAACATGACTTTGGTATTCCTTCCTCCCAATGTTACAAGCGTAGTTCAACCTTTACATCAAGGTATAATAGCATCTTTCAAAATTCAATACAAGAAGAAACTTTTGCGGTGGGTTTTGTCACAATATGATGATGCTACATTGAAGGACTTAAGGAAGGTGGTGCCCAACATCAGACAAGCTATCATGTGGAGTTATGAAGTATGGAGTGAGTTGGATGCACAAATAATCAGGAATTATTGGAGGATGGCGCGTATATTACTTGCAACATGGAATGTTGATTTTGCCCTAGTTGATGAAAGGGAAAAGAATAGAATGCGAGAATAATCAAATGAACTTGGTGCTCTGTTTTCAAAGTTGTGATTGGGTGATGATGAGATGTCAATCGAGTCTTACATTCAAATGGAAGGGGAAGAGATTACTAAGCTAGAATTGAGTACTGATGAATTGGTGGATGCTACTTTGGGAATCAATTATGTACAAGGCTTTGATCTTAATGTTGATATGCATTTAGTAGATGTGGATGATGTTGCTCCACCTACAATAAAGCTTAGTGATGTTAAACGTCATGCATCATTGTTGTCTAATTTCTTATTAAACAACTCTTTACATTTTGGTGTTAATGAAATTATTAGTTTTCAAAAGCTAGTAGGGAATTTAGATGAGATGACAGTTGCTAACTTAGGTAGGCAACACCAGAGATCTTTGAACTTTTATTTCAAGAGTTCTTGAGAGTATTTGTATTTGTTTGGAGTTATAAATTATTATTTCATACAATCTATATTGCTTAAACTCATTGTATATGTTTTTAAGCTCAAATTGCTTATGTTTTTGTATTCCCTCGATAGTACGACAATTTTACGCCATTTGTCATATTAACGAGAAGACGACACCTCGATAATACGACTTTTTTTGCGTTTCCCAAACGTGTCATACTAAAGAGGGAGAACAGTAGTGGACATCGTAAAAGACCTCCAAATACTAATATGGGCCATTGTTGTGTCTATTTCAACTTGTATTTGAATTTTTTTCAATATTAAAAAAATCCTTTATAATTTATGTTTTTTTCATGGAATATTATGATATTTTCTTTTCAAAATTTATTTATGTCTCAATATCGATTGATGTAAGCTTTCTATCCACCACATTTGCTTCACTTGTCTGCGCTTATGTACAGGGATTTTGATAAAATAACTACAGTCGTATTTTACTCATTTTGTAAAGTTTATACTAAAATGCTTTTAAAAATCATGGGCATGGTCCTTGGACCGGAGCAATGACAAAACATTACTAAGCATAGTGAACAATGCTGAGAGGACAAAAACATCTGATCTGCTTCTGAGGAGAGTCATGGATGTGTTTTCCCATTGCATCACTTCTATGAAACTCGGGCTAAGCACTATAGATATCATAAATAATGAGTAGGATTTGAGCATAAACCTTGCTAAAATTGGAGCCCCATAGGCAAGGATCAACATTTTGAATAATGCTATGAATAAAGACAAATCCACATCAAATTTTGAAAGCTTTGGTCACATGACATAATATAGAGTGGATAGTCACCTTCACTCTTTGATGAAACAACGTATGTGGGTGGTCAAACCACAAATCCCAGCTGATCCTCAAAACAATATCCATTCTTAGACATGTAAGCCATGCCACTTTCCCATCTACTATTTGGCATGGTCAATCTTCTTTTTGATGATCTAGTATAAAGTCAAGTGAAACCGTCATTCAATTTTCAACCAATAAGAGTATTAAGAAAGTAATTGCCAATGCCCTCCTTGGTCACTATATCGATTATCCCAATTAGTGCATGTTACTATTTGGAATTATGCGGTACAATAACATCTTACTTAGATGTTCAACTTTACTAATGAAAGCTCAATACATTGTTTGGACATTATAGACTAAATGACTTTGTTTGGTAACGTATTACACTCTCATTAAATAATTATAGCACTGCATAACTCCGCATAGTAACACAGATCGGTGTAGTGAAAACATGCCCTTGGTCCTGATATACTACAAGATTGCTCGAAGAGCAATACAATAAATCATTTCCTGCAACAAGGTTGAAGGTTAAAACATGGTAACCTCTTGACACCCTCAAGTTTCTTTTTGAGATTAAAATATAGTACCGCAAGGTGCTTCCTGATGCATTTTTTGAGAATTATAATTTCCACATGGGCATTTGAATGGGTCTCAAGTAATACAAGGCTTCCATGTGGCAAGAGAGGAGGATGATGAAGACAAATAATAAGAAGAGGATGATGATTAAAACAAAGAAGAGGAAGATGAGGACAACCAATAGTGATATATATACTTCCATAGGATTCTGGACCTTGTTGTATGGATACCTCAAAGCCCTTTGGGGGGATTCCATGTCCGGTATCTTCAAGGCACTTGTGGCTTGCTAGGAACTAGTATAGTCACTATAGTGTCCATCCTCGAAAGGGGAAAGTAGTATTGTCCCAATGTCCCCTTGTCCGGTGGGCATCGGGTCATTGACATTATGAACGGACACTTTATTCACGCCGGCCCCTTGCTAAAAAGGGACCGGAGTTTCTATCTATCTATCTCTCCATGGGATTCAATGTGTGTTTTAGTTCATCATGGTCACGTTTCATGAGTGATTATGAAATAATTTTTTCACTCTTTGTGATTTTAAACTACTGTACATTTGATTTCTATCACATAATATTTTATAAATGCACAACATTTTTTCAACAATCATTTATCGTGTGAAAGAGTACTTCAATATGTAATTGGTTTTATTTTATTCTTGAGCATTTTTTTTCATCAATTGGTCTACGGAAATATGTAGAAAAAAACAATTAGAAGTCTATGAAACGATACCCATCGCGAACCAAACAATGATACAATTCCAACTTATTTCCGGTTCATGATGGATATTGTCCCAACCAAAGTTTGTGATGCATTTTTTTGGTGCGTGATGGGTATTGCAACTACTTTGAGAAAATATGCAATACCCATCGCGAACGAAACATATATATAATTCTAATTTTTTTCTTGGTTCGTGATGGGTATTGTCTCCCCCTTTGCTAATTGTTAGTTTAATTGCTAAATAAATAAATAGAATTTCAAAGTTATAATTAGTGAAGGATACCTTGTGAAAAGCTTGAATGGAGCTACGATTGACAATCTCATTTGCAATTGCAATGTAGATCTTCTCATTGTTATGTGTACTTCTAAAATTTTATTAAAAATTTAGTATCTAGGATCCCCACACTATAAAAGAGGAGTACATTAATATATTTTAAATTAGAGGCATGGACACCACCCATTTTGAAATTCCAAACCCTAACCCATTTAATTCTTTTCAAAATATAGTAATTGTAGTTGCCATGTGGCATTCCTTCCTACTTATAAGTTATAATCATGGAAAGTGGAGCCAAAAAATGATGCTAAAAAATAGTTCTCCTAACACATGCGAAAGAAAGCTAGAGTGTTCCGCCTACTCCACCTCTTAACCATGGTTAAGTCCATTTGGGTTAGGAAGTGGATGAGAATTGAACGGCGCCATCCACTGCAATCATCCGATAAGGTACCAATGTACGGGTCAGTTCGCCCTCCCCAGATGAACCCAACCTATAATATAGGATATACAATGCGAATCTTGTGGAACGATTATGTGGTGCTAAAAATGTAAGTAACACTAAGGAATGTGCCTAAACTAACTTTCATGGATGTTACAAAAGTACATCAAAAGGTGGGCACCTCTGTTTGATGCTCTTTTGAATTTTCTATCACAGGTAGAGTTACGGATTAGAAATTAACCTAGACTATGTGTAATTCCTTAAGCGAGGGCAAAAACGATGAACAGGATACTATAGACAATTGCCATTCCAAAAAACTAAAAGGCGTGCAATGTTGAAATGACAACCTTCGCAATTTATCACAATTGGTGATGGAATGAGACAATTCCCATTCCAATCCAACATTCAGAATTGTCTGAGTTGGAAGTGCCCACAATAGGGCCACATGCCATATGACATAATTTCTAACATAAACATATTTCTGTTTTGTCCCATGTAGGATTGACATAATTTGTGGAGAAGGTTGACTAGTGAGCCAAACATAAAATCATCCAAGTACCAGCATTGAGATATTGAGTCCCATGCAGAGTTTCCAATCCATCACTGTTTGATTGATCATTCAAAGTTCATTGGAAAATTTTATTCAAATATATATAAATTCCAATCCATGTAGCATACGAACCTTACCCTATATGCACAAATCCTCCGACAATGCGGCCGTCACCAGGAACATGGAGAAGAGAATAGTTCTGTCCAGTTCTCGGTATTGCCAAAATATTATGTACTGCAGGTATCTCCCATGTTTTCTCTCTAACTTCGAAACCCCTGTATGCATGCTGAAAGGCAAATTACAATAGACATGAATACAAAGAAGAAGAAGCAACCGCTAAAGTAGCGCAGGCTCTTCTTTCATTTCGCAGTCATGAAGACACACACCATCCTTGTTTCGCTGTCCGAAACCCTGGGGCTGAAAGTAGGTCTAACCAAGGAGGATCGTTGGATCGCAACAGCAGTCGTCAAGTAGACAGCAGCAGCAAAGGGCCGCAAGGCTGCAATCACAGACAGAACAGCAATGCATGTTACGTAAATTCATAGAATCGAACCACCGCCGTGAATCCTTCTGTTTGTACGATTTCTACATCCCTGAACCCTCGGCATGCTCTTGCATTACAAGCTTTCTGATGGCTCGCACTTCCCGATGTGCATGGGCAATGCATGTCTGGCCGCGGGCAGAGGCGAGAGAAAGTAATTCCCGCATATAAGCGTCGTAACTCTTATCCATCCCACATTAAAACTTGGCCCCTATAGGTTTGTGGCTGATCATCTTAAATGACTTTGACTAGACTAAGTCGAGCTCTCTGATAATAATTCCAGTGTCAAATCAGCTAGAGGTTTTTTGACACTCATTCTATGTTCGATGAATGAGAGGTGCGCTCGTATGCCAGGAGTTTCTCTCACACCTGCCCGCGGCCCATGCATCGGGAAGCGCGACAGGATTAAGTCCACAGGGTTCGAAATTTGAGGGCTCGGAATACAGTGAACATTGCGGAAGCTATGGCAAATTAAGGAATGCAATGTTCTACCATCGTAGGAATCCAAGACCTAAGTTCTAAGGTGCAACCAATTTTAATGTCCTTACCAGCCTTCTAGAAACCCGCCGCGTCGTTGAGGACGTTCTTGGTAGTACACCGGCGGTGGCCCTTGTACGGGTGGCCCTTGCTGATAATATCCTTGCGGAGGATAACCTGGCATGAAAACACCAAACCCTTGCTCAGAGCTCAGATCTAGCCAATTGGACAAGAATTCTTGCATCCCTTGCTTAACCTTACAACCTCTAAAGAAGGAACAATGAAAAAAAAAAAAAAACAGAAAAAAACAGCGACGTAATTATACTGCCATCATAATTTCCTCCAGGAAAGAATGAAAATCCATCGCAAGTTTTTATCTCAAATAACACAAATCGACCACAACTCAAACAGCAACAAAAAACAACATAAACAAAAGTCTTCTCGCACCTTGAGGAGGATACGCCTGCTGCTGCGGGTACGGGTATGCGTAACCCTTGTCCGCCATGGCGAGGAAGACGACTTCAATTCCAACCAAAGTAGCACTTCAACGCAACTCACGCTCTGCAAAGCAGCACAGACTTAATTTAATTTCAAGCCTGCTAGCTTCTCCAACAACGATTATACACTAAAAAAAAGAACTAAAAAAAAACCAAGAAGAGCGAGCTCCAGGCCGATCAGATCGTTGCGTGTTTATATGATAGCCTTGCGGCCTTGTAGGCTGAATAAACTGGTCGGTTACTCTTCCTATCCAGTCCGTTTCACTCACTTACTTACGTACCTATAAGTTTCTTGTAATTAGGCTCCGTTGAAAAAGTCGAAGGCTCTAACCGGGAATTGCTAAAAGTAAGCTAAGCTAGTCGGTTTGGTTCCGCTCTCGAAGCTACAATAACTCCTTGAAGCAATTTACACAGCAAAACCAGAGCATCACGAAGCACGTACTACGAGCAGGTCAGATCATTGCGTGCTCATATATATGGTCGCCTTCACACGGCCCTCGTAGAAAGCAATCAATCAAACTGGTCGGTTCCTCAAATTACTTACTTATAAGTTGCTTGTAATTAGTAGGCTGTGTTGAAGAAGTCGAAGGCCGCAGCCGGGAATTGCTAAAAGCAAGCCAACCTAGTGGCTTCCGCGCTTGAAGCTGCCAACTAGGACTAGCAAACTCGTGGAATTCCAGTTGTGTGCTGCGGACGTATGCATCTGATAACCAAAAATGGGCGGAGGTGTTATCCAGTAGAGAAGCATACGGGAGGCCAAGTCCTTCCTTGACACTTGTTCTCTAGGTGCATGGAAGCGGGCCAGGAGGCACTTTGCAAACAGGTTCTCCAGAGAGACACAAAGACACGCCGGAGGCGCTTCTAAGGCAGGTCCTTTCTCGGGCGGGCTGGCAGGTGGAGGCGGCAATCGCGGTCGGCAGCAATCCTTGGTCGCCTCCTTGCGTGGAAAACGAGAACCAATGAGCTACACGAAGCTGCTCCGCATCTCCCGCACCTGGTGGGACTCCGCAATCAACCGTATAACCCTCTAAACTCCGTCATTTCAACCTCCTTAGGGCCCTTCACACACGAGCCAAGAGCCGTGACCATGAAACTGTGAGAGCCCAAAAGAAAGTTTCCAAAGGCCGTCCCAAGTCACCTCCAAAATCATGTAGTGTGGTCACGGATCCTCAAGTGTAGTGTGAAGCCATATGTGACCGGGCCCTCAACCAAATGCTATTTCAATGAATCTCTATTCATGCAGTCCTCACACATGATAAAATAGAATAAATCAACGGTTGTGAACATTCGGAGTGCTATGGTCTCCCGGTTTTGTGTTAGGCCTACCTTCAAGAGGTGGTTTTTGAAAATAGTCCAAGTGACCATGAAACATGATCCATTGGATGCCATGTAGGAATCCGTGTAGACTTCACATCCATCTTGCATTCACATACTCCGTTGGTCCCTCAAGCGTAGTGTGAAGCTAACTTGGACCGGCTCCGCCTATTCCACCAATGAGAGTGCTTGAAGTGTGATGGTCACGGGCTCTCAGTCTCCTGTGTGAAGTGGCCCTTAATGTCACTCCTTCTCTTAAATGCATCCCCAACCCCTAGGAAACGGATGTTCTCGGTTCAAATCCCACTCCTTGTTGTCATGTTCCTTCCCATATATCACAAGTTTTGTCATTAGAAATAAAGCATTACAAAATTCGAACCATACGCTCGCACGCATCACATTGTCATCGTTGTATTTATCGTCATTGATGCAATGTTGACTTTGTATTATTCCATTATGTCACATGTTACACTAGTTCTCTTTTATAACGAACTCATGTTAACACTACATAATTTTGAAATGTCACGTGCACTTTGGTTGCCACAACATGATCTTACAAAGTTTAGAGTGTACCTATGAAGCAAATGAAATGAAACCATGGGTTTAGTCCTCAACCTTTGAGTTTATGGGAATCAACACAAAGTCACCCAAGTTTTCTTACTATTTAAATTATTATGCACAAAGAGTGGTGTGGGGCCTGTTAAAAACCAACTTTCTAGGTTGTCCCTACTAGGATGGGTGGGTCAAGCTAGGCTTGCATAGACCACAACTTTCAAAAATAGGCTCTGATACACGACAAGCTAACGAGCTCTTTAATAGAAAGTATTCTCAACGAAGGATCAAACCCATGGTTTCGTCCCTCTTGGAGGGACTTTCCGGATAACTCTAATATCCCCAAGGTTTTGTGTGTTTTCAATATTAGTATTAAGTTAGATTTTCCAAGCTTGCTTTATGAAATATCAAAGAAGCAAAATCATTGACTCAATGTCAAAGAAGACATCTATATAATTGGACCTTCTAAAAGGTCATGAGCTTCATGTAAGCATTTTGAAAGCCAAAAACGTGAGAAAAACTTCATAAATTGAAGATGACATTAGTTTGTTTGATTATTTTGTCATCTTATGAAAACTTATTACACATTTCAAATGTATAGTATAACATGTTCGTATGTATACATTGTGAACAAAATGTGTTCATGAAATTGAAAAATTCAGTTCATCAAAGATGGTGTTTTGTTTTCTAACCTATTTATCATGCATACATGTATCATCTTTGTGATGCACATACCAAACTTGAAATTAAAATGATGCAACTTGCATTGCTTATGAATTACTTAAGTTTAAGGCTTTGAAAATAAACAAATAAATTAGATAACTTCAGCTTTTTGTTATATTTCTTCTTTTGTGTAATCGGAGAAAAGTATCCCCAACAACTCTTCTTTGGAGATAAAACACAAATTGAAGATTGACAATCAATAGTTTTCATGAATATAGAGATTTGGAAATACCGTTCACCATGTGGTCATGGGGGGGGGGGTGACTTAGTGCCTATTGCTATAGGTGGTCAGGAGGTGGACCATTTGTTAGACCATTTACTACAATATTTACTTTTGTCTAAGATGATATGTGTTAAATATCTTATGGCGATTTGTGATAAGGTTTCCATTAATTTGTGGATTTTGGAGACATGGATGCGTAGGTCTTGGAGGCATTTGGTGGTGGTTGTTGTATGTATTGTTCCTCTTATACTTGCAACGAGGATGATTGGTAGTAGTACTTCTCATCCTATTTGGGATCAGAGTGGTTGGAGGATAGCATACTTGTCCACTTTTCTAGTCGTGGATGTGGTGGGAAATCTATTGCTGCAATATGTAAATTCAAATATTTGCACTTTGCAGTTTGTGTTAGGTTTCCAGGGTTGGTTTGGTTGTGGGGGGTGCTCCTAGGATGCATAGTATGTCCAGTCTAAGTCGGGCAAGGCATTTGCATCTTGGTAGGTAACATGTGCAAGGAAGTAACCACAAGGGTATGGTGTTATCATGTGTATGGTTATTATTTTCTTGGCTTTTAGTAGGGTAAACCATCGAGTGGTAGGGTGGGCTAGAAGTGCGTTCGCTATTGCATGTACCATCTTGCTGTGCCAATTTGTGTAGAGATTGTTTATATGTTTAGTTTTGCAACATGATAGCAAGTGTATGTATGTATCATTTTGATGAGAGGTACAAAGGTTGCATAATGGTCGATGTCTTGTTTTAGGGTGTGTTTCTTACGGTAGTTACTAAGGTGTCTCCTGTATAGAAATTTGAGAATTTTTGTGATTTGTGCATTAGTGATTCATGGTGCATTTAGGTTGGACATTTAATACATAGGTTTGTATTGGAGAGCTATTTGTGTACATAGAGGAGTGTATTTGTTGCTTGAGAGATTAATGCACCTACATATTCCTTTTCAATGTAGGTTTTTCGACTACAAACCGAACCATCATATGTTGTGTGGAGGTCGATGGGATGAAGGGCCAATATGGTGTCCGATAAGGTGGAAGGGGATGTCCATAATCCATGGTTCTTCTACTCCTCTCTTGGCTAGTTTGTTTGCCTCTTCCCTTCCCAAGATGTTGCGTGTGCTTTGACTTTGCGGATGGTAAGATTGTGATGATTTTAAATAAATAAATAAATAAATTGCATGTATTCTATGGGCTATGAGGAGTTTGTCTAGGTAGTTGCATTGTGAAGAGGGGTTTCTAATGTGGTTGAGGAGTAGGTACATATTATTTAGGTTGTTTGTAAAAATGAATGTGTTTGCGGTGAGTGTTACAGTTTGTTCAACGGCAAGTAGTATGGCACATAATTCGGATCAGAGGATGTTTGGGTATCCATGTAGATAGGCGAGAATATTTGATTTGTGATGGGCCATTGAAGATTCATGATCTTGCGATGTTCCCATGACCTTCACCATCTGGGGGTGTAAATGAGCCATTTGTATAGCAAGATTGTGCGATTGGAAGCACAAAGGGCGGATGCTTGTGACAGACTCCAAAAGGGGGGGGTATTTGTAGGTGGGGGTAAATTTGGTGGTGGGAGGGCTTTACGCCATGCTTTGGGGGTTTTGGTGGGTGGAGTGTTCACATTTAGTAGAGGTGTGGTGGGGTAGGTGGTGCAAGAAGTTAGAAGTGAGGTGGGGAGTTTCCTTAGGAAGGTATCTATTGGTAATGCATTGTTATTATGGGAGAATATTAGAAATAGAAGTGAGAAGGGCTCTTTGTTGTTGTAGTATATGGGAAGATTTGAGGATGTAGGATATTGCATGGTGAGAGGTGGGATGGTGATCATGGTTATGGCACATTTTTGTTGTAGTTTGTTTATTTTATTATTTGACCAACCATCATGGTGAATAGTAATAGTTGTGGTAGAGATATTTGTTGTTTCGACTACAAGTCATGCCATTTTATGGCTTTTGGAAGAAGATTAAGGTCTGTTATATGGGCATGTCCATGTCCTGCTCATTGTGCCGAGAAGACGGGGCCTAGTGAGCCAAAGACGATGTCTCTTTCATGTGGGGAGCAGTGTTGTGTGAAGCTTATGGGGCATGTAAGGGGACTAGAGAGGTAGGAGTGTGTGAGTTGGAATGTTTGTATGAGACAGTCTAGTATTGGTGGCGGGAGTGTGTGGTGATTATGTTGGGGAAGGATATTGGAAAGTTAATTACGTGGTAGTGGTTTTATGTAGCAGTTGATTAGTAGGAGGAGTTTTGTAGCAAAGTCTTGCATGAGAAAAGAGGGTGTGGTTAGGTGTAGAGGTGTATATTGTGTATCTTCCCCATAGCCACTTTAATTTGTCTATTGGGATGGCTGCTTGAAATTTTTCTTTGTTGTCATGTATTTAGGCAAGTGGGGGATGTATATGTATTGTTGATGACATGGAGATGATATCTTTGTATGGGTTGCATTCTTGAATTTGTAGGGTGAGATGCAAGATATTGAGGTTGGGGCGGACCGCTCTTATTTCTCTCGATTGTTGTTTTTTTTGGTTGTCAAGTAGTTTAGTTGATATTTTGTGCTAATTTTGTGATGAGTAGCAAGTTATGCTCATAGAATATGTTGTCGGGATTTAGGAGGTGGGTCTGATTCATTCATTTGGAGAAAATGTTTTGTGTAGTTTGCCATTGGCGGTAGAATTTGTATGTGTGTTTGATGCCCCCCCATTTATCCTTTTTGAACATGAGTTTGAAGCTAGATGTATGTAAGAGGGAGATCCGTAATGGTTGTGTGGTGGTGTTTGGACTTGGAGGCATAGTAGGGCTAGATATGGAAAGGGGTAGTGGGTGGTATTATTGGTGTTGGGGGGGGGGTTGTGGGGGAGTTGGTGTGTAGTGGATGATCAATGGGAAGATGGCGGAGGCTTGTAGGAGTGCATTCTTTATTATTCTTGATTTGGTGTGGTATTTGGTTTGGATTTCTTTGAAGGTGAATATACAAGTACTAGTGTGATCTTGGAGTTGAGATATTGTTGTGATGTTAAAGGTGGCTAGTTTGTTAAGGAATTTTATTGTGTTAGATTTTGGTGTGGAGTGAGAGAGGAGTAAAAGGGCTTTTGTACCAATCATTATGAAGAAGTGGATTTTTGAGTGGGAAGGTAGTGTCTAGTGAGTCTATATGGATGTTGAAATGTTTCTTTAGTATGTTAAGAGTTCTTGTAGTGGGTGATTTGGAGCATGCTTGATAATTTAGGAGGGGGAGGTGTTTGGCTCCCCCATATTTGTTGTTTGTAAATTTCACTAAACCTTGGTAGATTTGTCCTAGTGGACCTAGGTCATTCATTGTTTGTGTGATTTGTTGATTAAGTGTGGTATCACTATATTCGTTAATTTGGGATTTTTTCGACATTTTGAGACAGTTACAAATATAAGAACATGGATAAAATCACACAGATATTGGAGAATGTTGTAAGATGCAAATATTTGGAAGCGGGTGTTCATATCAAGATGGTTTAGGTAGGACGACCCAACCATTAGACCATGTTGTTGTGGTTCATATATTAATTTGAGACAAGAGAAAGTCTCAAATTAACGAATATAGTGATTGGTAGCATATCTTGGGAGGAGTGATGTGACCTTTATTCCAAAGGTCTCTCTAGGTAGTTGAATAAGGATATTAGGGGAGTCTTTGGGGATGTTGCATATGGATTTTGTAAGTTTAATGAGGATTTTATCTAGTTTTTTGATGTTTGGGACCAAAAAGGGGGCGGCATATAAAGCATATTCCATGCCTAGTTGGATGACTATGTTGAAGACTTTTTGTTGTTGTTGTAGTGATGCTAGGGATAGGAGCAAGGCATTGTTTAAAATAAATAAAAATTAGTTGTAGTAGTTTCTTTTTGGATGGACCTAGTTTGATTCCTAAGCATGTGTATGGCTCATTTGTGAAAGGATGGATAGTTGTTGGTTTTCATAGGTGATATTTTGTGGTTTTGATTTATTGGGACATCCAATGACCGCACATTGGTTTATTTCTAGGTCCATGTGTTGTCAGTCAAAGCATTGTCTTAGTTTGTTCAGTTGTGGTTGTATATTGTTTGTGAGAATTGCGAGGTCATTAGCATAGATTGTGATCATGATGACATTGGTGAGGTGTTGAATGGATATCCTAGCTGGTCTTTTCTAGCGGAGGAGAGGTTCTAAAAACATGATAAACAAACATGGGCTCAGTGTGTCGCCATGGATGGTTCTATGGCTAATTGGTGGTAAAATCAATGTTACAACTAATGTGGTGTTTGAATTGGTGGTGTGGTGGTAAAATGGGCTCTACGGAAGGAGGCAGCTGTCTACATATATATTACATACTAATTATATTTCGTCCAATGGGTAACACACGTCTATCATGATGGCTAGTAATCTTGGGTGGTCTATAGAGCCAAAAGCATTATTTAAGTCTATAAAGTGAGTTATATGTCTTTGTTTGTGAATTTAACATCTTCTAGTGCTGCACAGTTCCATGTTAGGCATGTAATAGGGTCCGTGTATGTTTTAGTGGGATGGTTTGTGTTTGGTGGGATTATTGGGCTAGGGCTTTGATATGTTTTAAGGGAAAAACCGGGTATTGGGTTTAATACTTCCCAAAGAATTATTTTCTTTTTCAAATAAATCTCCAACCATGTGTTTAGGGGGTAGTACCCCCAAGCTCAAGACCATAATCTAGTCTTGAATAACATTAGGGGTTAACCCCGAAGTGCCTACCCAACCAAGGGTAGTTGGGGATCTGTCTAGTCCAAAAAATTAGGCCAGGGGTTCCTTCCTCCATAATTTCCTAGGGTCACCCTTTTAACCTGCATCCCTTGCATACAGATGACCTCCCCAATTGGACCCACTTTGCCACCTCTTGTGTATTATCATATGTCCCGTGTGTTGCAGCCACGGTCATCAAATTCTACTAGGAAGAAAAAGAGAGTAGGTGGGGTTGATTTTGCGTGCGAAATGCCCAATTCATGTTGCATCCAAGGAAATGTATGAACCAAATTCTCACGAGATGTGAGCACCCACAAGTTGTAGCCCAATTTGGCCCAACCCAGCTGATGAATGTTGTTATTGTGGGTTCCCACTTGAAATCAACCTTCGCAAGGGTTTGTCCAAAAACTTGTCCACGTGTGAATCCTGTAAACTCAATTTTTGGGCCATCGCCTAGCTTTCGAGCTCAAAACCTTTAAGTTAGTAAGAATCAGCGGCAATAGGCATTGAGTAACTAGTTTATAGTGTGAACATGGGTTATAGCCATTTCAAGGCGGTTGCAACCACCTTCTCCTTCCTCGATTGATAAGGAGGAGGCAGGCTATTGCCCAAGCATGCTATTTTCATTTCATAGAATCAGGCGTAGTCTCAAGTAGAAAAGCTATAGGTTTTTCAACAAGTTTCAACACTCAGAGATTGAGGTTGAACACTTAGCATTAGGCAATGTTCAAGCAAGAAGCTTGTAGATATAGGATTAGTCTGAAAGAGCCGAGTGATTCGGACTCTAATTCATGTAGAAAACTCTGACATTGAGAGTAAAGTTCATCAAAGTGCAATTGACTGGAGTGGAATTTTGATTGTTGATATGGAATTCTGAGTATAAGAAATGTCTGGTGTGCTTTCTAGCAATAGCCGTGAGTGTTGAAATAGACGTATCAACCGCCAAGAGGGCGAGGAACTTGGGAAATAAGGTCTAGAAGCTGGTAATGGCCGAAGTCTGAATATGGCCATAAGCATGAGAGAGGCTTCTCTTAGTCTGACATAGTAATTGAGAACTATTGGCCGAGAGGAAGATATGGCAATGGTCGGAAGAATGACGAAGAGCACTGGCAAGTAGACAAGAGAGTAGCAGAGTCTTGAGAGATTACAATGTCGGGGAAGTGAGGTCGTGAGCAATAGGCCAGAGTTGAGAGTAGGTGAGTAGTATTGAGAGAAACCAACGAGGGCAATTAATCTGAGAAAGGCAATCGCCTGTGGAAGAGGGTAAGGAGCCGAAGCATCAAGAAAGGGCTCTCGCCTGGGTCGTAAGGTTTATCACCAGTATGTGACGAGAGAGGAGAAGTCCGAGAGGGACAGTTAAAGAGGGCAACGTCTAAGGGAGACGATTAACCCTAGTAAAGAAGGAAGCGTCGTAGAGAGCGAAGAGAAAGGTAGAGTCGCGAAAGATGAGAGAGGATAGGCCATAGGCTTACAAGTGTCGACCCAGACAGAGATAGAGTGCAAAGAGGCGATGCTGATAGGACTTAGCCTGAGAGCAAGTAGGAGACTTTACCTGACATAAAACTAATGTAGTGATTGCAAACAAAGGACATATTTAGTAGCAGGCTATAAGCTACGAAAGACATTACCATCTCGGGGAAGAGAAGTTATCTAAGTAGTGTAAGACATTACTAAAGACAGTTCACCTTGAGATTAAAATGGACTAAGGCTTTAATCAAGGAATATCGCCTAGTTGTCGATGCATTGATTATACATGATCTTGTGGATATTTGTGGTGACAAGTTGCTAGATAAGTTGAAGATGAAGATGGTTATTACAGTTCTTGGAAGAATGGCCGAATGACTGTAAGTCAAACTAAGAGGAATTAATTTGAGATTATCACAAAGCATAATTCATGACATTTAAAGACGATGCGGCATTCAAAAGACATTACCCCGGACTTTGTCCTGACAAATTGTCATTGACCACTTGCCAAGCTTTTGAGCTTCACGATGGAAATAGGTCAAAAACATAGAGTGATAGAGAATCCCCTAAAGATAGGACGGAATCACTCACGATTGGAGGAGCACAAATGAACTGTAAGAGTGGAGAATAAGCAGAGTAGAGAAGGAACAAAGGAGTAAAAGACTTAGATTGTTATTGTAATCCTTAATCCAATGTGACATTAATCCTTATAGACACTATCTCAGTCTTCATGGAGACCTAGTTCCCTGGGTTGTTGTTTTCAAGTGATAGCAAAAAACTAGCTACAAATCCGAAGGCAATGTTGTGCATTTTGCAATGAATTTCCGGAGGCCAAACCAAAAATTGAGGGAAGTTTAGCAAGAATCTTTTGTGCCTTCATACACTATGAACAATGGCTCAACCCAAAGAGATATGCACAACATTGTTGAGCGTTGGCTTGTGGATTTGAGTGTTAGCGAGCGAGTGAGGGGGGCAAATTATGAAGGCCCTTAATCATGTTAGACTGGAAAGTAATACAAACCTTCACATTGGAATGTGAGGCTCGGAAGGCTTATTCTCCCATGCAGAAGGATGTCTAAAGGCGCAATACTACGGCAACACTGGGGTGGCAAGGGCGAGGAGAATTCCCTAATTTTATAGACAATGTGCTTAGGATCCATTGGTGGGGGGGATGACTTGCGGCAGTGGGGGAGAATTCGGCAAGGGCAAAAAAAACGTAGTAGTAGCCAGGGTGTGGCGAGGGAAATGCAAGTAACTTGGTTGGATGCTCTAAACCTGAGGTAAACCTTTGAACTCAATCCTTTATGATTTCAGCCCAAGCATATTTGCAATGTGGATGTTGATAAAAACAAATCTTAAGGTGAACCTCAGTGAATTTTTGTGAGGCAAACTCGGTAAATCTTTGAGGTGAAACTCAATAAAAAAATTTGAATGTGTCACCTCAATAAAAATTTAAGGCGATTCTTGGGAAAATTCTATGAAATGACCTTAGTAAATTTTATGATAAGAGGCTGAAAAAAACTTTGTGAGGTAAACTCAATGAAGTTCCGATGTGAACCTAATTAAACTTCCAATTTTAAACTCGGCCATTATATGTTGTGAAATTTTGTTGTAAAATTTTTCATGTGAACCTTGGCAATTTTCCAAAGTGAACCTCAATAAATTACTGAATTCATCCTCAATAACAAAGTTAGCCCACAATAACTTTTGGTTTACTTAGGCTAAGTTTCATGTTACCTCAGGTGACTCTAGATAAGAAAACCTAACCAATGCAGAAGACCGTGCAACGTAGAGGTGATCCCATTGGTTAGGCTTTTGTGAGGAGTAGTCCATGGTGTGTGTGAAGACTCTCAACTCATCATCATAATATAACGGCCTTGAGCCACAATTGTGTAAACCTTGTTGTGTCGTAAAGTTCAAATCGTACTGCGTGGTTGTGTGAGATGTGTGTTAACTCATGTCGGGCCCCAGTTAGCCGTGATTCGGGTTTTTAAAAAAAAATCCCTACTATGAATTTGTTTGCTTCTTGGTTACTCCTGAAGTAATTTTGAGAATGTGTCTTGGGTTTCATAGGTGCAATGGCCACAACCAATCCACATTTTTGATTTGGAAATGGGAGTAAATGAAGCCCTAGTTGGTTTTGACAACTCCATATGGGTGTTGGGGACCGCATTGAAAATATTTTGTAACACAATATTCAAAAATTTGAGAGTTTTCCAGTGAATTGGGAGTACATAAAGCAAACTATTAATCCAAGAATGAAGTGAAAACCACTGGAGAGTTGTAGAGTTCAAGTAAAAAAATAACATTTGATTTCCCACCGTAAATTGCGGAGTGATGTGCTGCCTAAAATTGACCATTCACAATGACAGTTCAGGTCGACTCGACTTGAATTGGCATGTACATTATGGCTGCAAATATAGTACTCTTAATATTTAGGTCAACTCAACCTAAATTGACTAACATATCGTCCTCATTTAGGTCGACTCAACCTAAATGAGTCGATTCCCCAGCTCAACATACTCTCATTTCAATGGAAAGTACACTTCTGAAGTATAATCTAGTATTTATCAACCTAACATGACTTTTAGGTGTCCAAATGGACAATATTATTTTGAGAGGATCCCACTCTCTCAAAATTTTGAATATTGTGTTTTGTGGGCAATAGATCATTGGAAAACATAGTCGAAGTGGAACTCCCAAACAACGTTGTAACTTTGCCTTATAGAAATGTGAGTTTCTCCCTAAGAGTGGAAGGGACAATGATTGTGATGAAGAAGTCATGCACAACACATTTCATCTTGGTTATGATGAAGAGGGTGAAGATTGCAATGAAATTGGTATGTTTGGAAATAATGATGCCAACATGGATGAGGAAGTGGATGATAATCTCATGTGAGGTGAGGGGAAGTACGCTAAATATGATATTTAGTGTCATATTATGGCATTTAATGTCATTGCGGTAACTTTGTTAGTGACACTTTCTATGAATAAGTTCACAAATACTGTCATCCCAACTTACTTTCAATTCATCCGAATGCCAATAATTGAAACAAAGTTTGGCATAATTTGCATCCTAACAAATTTCTGATGAAATATCATCATGGATGATTGAAATTTGGATGAAAAAATACATTTGTGTTAAAGAAAAGAAACCAAGTAAGATCTGCATAAGGGATTGAATTATTCTCTTGAAAAAAATTTAGGGAATAGATTTGAAAAAAGTGTGTTGAACCTACACAAAATCAAATAAAAATAAGTAAATAAATTTGGACTTTACATGCAACCCATGGAAATCACACAAAGCTGAATGCATGGGGAGATCACTCCATTGTAAAGTTGAACAACCACATGCGCTCAAATTACATGTAAATTTTTTTTAAATGTCAAAAGTTTACATAAAGCATCGCCAAAATGGGTCAAAATTTTATCAATTTTTTTTCACGAGTACATATACATGGTACCTATTACATAGTAAAAAATGGTAACTAAATTTGATGATTTGTTTTTTATTATAAAACATACCGTTTCTAACTAGAATGACGCAGAATTGAACTAAATAAATTACTAAAAAAATGAAGATGACTAAAAATTTCAAAAAAATATACAAAAGATACTATCAATGGTTATGTATATGTAGAAAAATATCATAAAATTTAAAATTATCTATGGCATGTAATATAGGGGTAGCAAACTTTGTTCGCACGTGGTGTTCAACTTGACAATGGAGTGATCTCCCTGAGGCTGAATGTTAGGATGGGACCTTTCACCACCAATATGATCCCCATTGTTCTTCAATTTCTGGTCATATGCTAGGAGTGTATCATAAATATTTAGAGTTTAATTCGTGGTCATCAATCCTTTGTGTACAATATCCTTTATGAAGTAGAGATGAACTCTTAGTAGAGGTGAAGAGTTATTGGAAGTAAGTGTTTTCATGTGGCTGTTGAAAATACATCATCCTCGAGAGTGGAGTTGAAGTGCTCGTCATGAGTATTTCTATTATTAACTAGTAGTAGTAACTTGAGTCCTATATTACTTGGATACATCATTTCAGATCTTGGACAACTAACCAACTAATTAGTTAACTAGTTGCTTTTTGTAACTATATTGTTCGTGATTTGACCTGCCAAAAAATTTGTGGTTAACTATAGATGTTCTTAATTCAGTCTGCCAAAAAATCTAGTTAACTATAGTTATATATATCTAGTAAACTAAAATTGAGCGCAATGTGTTCACGGAATTCTGGTTGTAGTGTTGTAGTGTCACTAGTGTGTTATTTGTGTTGGTGATGTACATGGAGGATGTACAAAGGTGTTTCTTGAAGATCCTCAATGGCCTGAGCAAATTAAAGACCCTCAACTAAAGCAAATGAAGAGGCGAACTCCTTCGAATACATAATAATACTTGGAATTTTTCTAGTTAACTATAGTTGTTCCCTAAAATGTATTGAAAAAAAATCTAGTTAACTATAGTTATTTTGCAATTGTCCAAGGTCTGCTTCTTGCATACCTCTACTTCTTTCTTAACATACAATCATGATTTTAGAACTTATCAGAGCATTATTCAATTGCACGGTTGTGTTCCATTCTATATTTAGAATATGAAATGGGCCTTCACTATCTTACATTCATGTGAAGAAACTTAGACAATAGGAATTGACGCCGGTATAAATAATGAATAGTAAGAATATTGTGAACAATGTCAGTATTTTCAGTGATAGTGTTGTTATGAATAGTATTTTCATATGAATGATACTCGGATGAACATTGTATCCTATGAATACTACCGGAATGAACAATGATTCCTATGAAGAAATTTGGGAGTATAACTCCACTCAAATCTCCAAGTGTCAGCTTGGATTTATGAATAGTGAACAAATATTCTTACATTGTTCATGGGCCCAAAAAATATAATTGATATATTCTAGGGCCATGGAACCGACCCACATGGTTGAATAATGTTATGATTAGAGCTCCAATAGACCGTTTGTATATGAGGACACTGAAGAGCCAAGGAAGGCATAAGGTGGGAAAGAAGGGGCAGAGAGTAGGTGACAATTAGGAAGAGGGAGTGGGGAGGGAGGATTGATTTCCTCCGATTTTGTTACATTTACTTGGTTCCGATCTTGTTCAATTAGGTTGCCAATTTTTTGTAAGCTTGCACTCAATTGAAGAAGGAATAAGCAGCGGTTAGAAGTGAGAGATGAGGAAGAATATCTAGTGTTCCTTTAGATTTTTCCCTAATTTTTCTCATCTATTAAAATTTTTTTTAGTGATGTGGCACTTTCCAACTTTTAAATTTTGTAAATATTTTTGGATGCCACCTAAGCTAATAGTGTGAATTGACATGTATGTTCCTAGGCTTTCACCACGTTTATAATTACTAATATATTTATAGTGTTCTCCTCCAAGGGAAAACTATTGAATGATACATATGTAGACATGTTGTATACGGGGGCAGAGGGGGGGTCCACTGATGTTGGATTGTTAGATGAGAAGGACCACAAAACTGATCTTATACTGTGTGAAATTGTTGTATTAAATCAAGATATTGTGAACATTTATTGCTGAACACTTCTTACACTGCCTCACTTAGCAAGTAGATCCTAGATTAGCCATTGCAATTGGCCAAAGTTGGTGCTCTTCTTAAAACGTTCTTACATCCTTCTTATCCCACCATTATGATTGGCCAACATTGTGCTATTTTATACTCAATGTTGCAATCAGTGGTTAATTTTGGTTTACTTAATGCACCGTCGCACTCTTTTGTTGCAACTTCAAGAATGAAAAATAGACATCGTTGTAAGGTTGGTGATGCTTTAAGGCACACATACCTTAAGTGGCCTATTGTGGGCCTTGTCAATTCCACGCACAATGTTATAGTTGGATCAACTCGTGGATGGTCTCATCCGGTTACTTATTGCAAAGCACAACAAATGTTCATTCAAGCTTCAGAGTCATTGGAGTTGAGATGTAAAAACAAGAAGAGGTCAAAGAAGATATTCAGAACATTATTCAGATCCATAATATTGTTTTGTGGGAGTGACAATATTCCACGAAATATACCCCACATTCAGGTTGAATGTAAGGAATATTTAGGAATATTTTGTGGAATATTGTCAGTCCCACAGAACATTGTTATGGATATGAATAATGTTATGTATTGTCCTTCTCTTTTAGTAATTACATATTGGCCTTGGGTCCCTTATGATTCCAAGAGAAAAAACAAAAAGAGTATGACGCCTTCGTTTTGGTTGAAATTTATGTTTTATAGGTGATCTTAGGACAATATTTATTAGTTTAAAGAAATCTCAAGAACAATTACACATAACTCTAGATACATCCTACTCTAATCCATCCTATGGCTCTATGCAATAGAATATTTATTATTGAATTTATATATTTTAAGTAATTTTGATATTTATTTTTTAAAATACAATCGATTCACTATATGGCGTGATAGAAAGGATTAGTACACCAAGTAGGAAAGTTCTTGAGTATTCTTACAACTTGCATTAAATTTGGAACACTTTTCCATCTCCACCTACGTGTTACATGTGTGCGTTTCATGAGGCCGCCACAATAGGAGTGAAGACTCCCAACAACCCTTCCACAACCTTTTCGTCAAAAAGTGGAAGCTAGGATACCACCTGCCAAATGAGCTGTATTATTACGCGGAGCTGAAACTTTGTGAGTGCAAAACCTGTTAAGGTAGGAGTTCCTTAAAGTAACACCTCCCTTTTGGTGCCACATATGTTTCGTCCTTTAGCCATCAACAAGTGAGTGCAACGGTGCCATCCAGTACGTCATTGTTAAAAGTGATTAATCATATGTAGCATTAAGTATACAAAATAGCACCACATAACATTTTTCATATCCATAACAGTGTTCTGTGGGACTGATAGTATTTTGTAGAATATTCCTCACATTCCACCTGAATGGTGGAATATTCCATAGAATATTGTCAGTCCCATAGAAAATTGTTATGGATCTGGATAATGTTATGTGGTGTTATTTTGTATACTTAATGCTACATATGATTAATCGCTTTTAACAATGACGTACTGGATGGCATCATTGCACTCACTTGTTAACGGCTTAAGGACGAAACATAGGTGAATGGTGGAATATTCCGTAGAATATTGTCAGTCCCACATAACATTGTTATGGATCTTAATAATGTTATGCACTCTGGCCTTTCATGGTAGTGGTGTAAGAAGGATGGCAAGAACACTTTAAAATGAGCAGCAACGTTGGCCAATCGGAATGGTTAATGGGGATCTATCCATTCAACAAGGTGGTGTAAGGCAAAAAAATTGGAAAACAATGAATGATCACTACTGGTGCACTAGACTAGGAGTAGAATGATTCTTGTGCGGACCCAAAATGGTTAATTATAAAAGTGGTGGCCTAAAAAGGATGCAATGATAGGCCGGATGTAGTGATTGGCTGGATGTAGTGATTGGCCGCATAGGTCTTGTTTCACACCACTGGGGATCACGTTTGGGTGCCACGGAGTTAACTGTTTTGTGTGCATTCGTATGCAAAGTGTGATATGTTGATGCTCAAATGAGGGAGACTCTACTGTGCAAGTAGGGGGTTTGACTTACTTGCCTCTTTGGGAAAATGTAACTATTTATTTACAAGGAATAAAATTATGAAACAACTTGCATTCCTCATCATTTCCTCTACTCCAGCTCTATCATCTCTCATTGTGGTGATCCTTACCTAGCAATTCATCGTCAATGGACTCCCCCCAGAGTAAAAAACTCATTTCTTAAACAACTTTGCAAAATTCTATAGGTTGCCAATGAACTTATTATTTTTTGAAAAAAATATCTATAGACTCTTCATAGATTTGCTAATCTATAGATTTTTTTAAAATAAAATAAAATTGCCAAGCTATACAACCTACCTAAAGTAGCAAAATTTTCTTAAAGTGTCGTTTTAGGCTCAACTACCTTATTCACTGCAACACAATTTCGATTTTGCGCACTAAGGAGATTTTCTCTCTCCCTTTAATCATCCAATTATTTCTTCAGAAGTAGTCTCTTATCATGTTACCCAATTGCACAAACTACACCAAGATTGTAGTCTTATTTCTAAACCATGAAGGGTGGCTTAAACCACAAGGCCTTAACCTGGATCCCATGGGAACTCCATTAGGCTGGAGTAGTACTCATATGGGTGACTTTCGTAGCAATTGATTTCCAATGCACCCATCACCTATGGTCCACCTAATCATAGTGAACCATATTATTTTCAACCAACCATGTTTGGAACCTAGGGGTTGGGACTAGGGCCGGGGCCGGGGCTTGGGCTTGGGGGAGATATATGCCACCTTGTTGGTCCGTGCTTGCTCAAGATGTTCACCTTTCAAAGGAGGCACCACATTGAATATTGTATTTAGTGTCATATGGCATTTTGTCACTATGATAACTTTTCTAATGACACTTCTTACAAATTAAGTTTACGAGTGTTGTCATGGATGATCCAAATTTGGATGAAATCCATGTCAACAAAATTTGGTATAATCTGCATCCTAACATTTCTGCAATGGAATATTGTCATGGACGATTCAAATTTGGATGAAAAGTCACTTAGTAAGTGATAGTTACTCCAACATAGTTATTGTAAATCAATAAAGCCCAAACAAATTTACAAGAAATGATAAATAATGTGAGGTTTACATTTAGTGTGCTTGCCTCTACACGGGCGATTTATAATTAGCATTAAGACAATTAGAATCGGTGACGCCAAATACAAATATTTTGTGGTCTTCAGGGCCTTCTATTTCTCATAATGTGAATTCAAATGAAAAATCACATAGAGCCACTCGAAAATGAAGCAACACCACAACTCACGCCAGCGGCATTATTAAATCACATAATCAGAGTCGTCTTTCTTCCTCTCTCCACCATAAACATCCATTAGAGGAAAATGAAGAATTCATGAATGCAAGGTAAATGGCATACACACAAAACACTTTTTGGAAATGGATGATGCTGAGCCCCACTTCACCAAGCTCTTGGTGTACAACACTCCAACTATATTCACATCAAATAAATCAATATAAAGCACATGCAATTGACAGCAGTCATCCACTACCTCCTTAGTAGTAACTTAACTTCACAGGTTCAATTATCTCCACAAGGCTGTAGAACTGCTGCTTCATACTCAGTTAACCTGATGTGTAACAATCCAACCTGTGATTTGATAATTGTAACCTAGAAAGAATGCCACTGCTTCTATTCCCTGATAATAGTGGGGTCTTCCGGTGTAGATCAAAGGTACAAAAAAGCCCCTTAAAAAATCCTAATCTGCCCATTATGCTTTTAAAGGCCAGCGACCCAGGAGTATAAAAGTCGTCAATAGCTCGTTGTGCACACTAGAAGAACAATTTGGTCGAAGTCTTCAAGCACACTTGGGGTTTTACAAGCCACTATTCTAACCACCTCCACGATGTATGCCAAAAGGTGGAGGCATACTATTCTGAGCTTGCATAACTGCACAGTAACATTCACACAAATTCATAACCATGTCCAGTAGCATCTCCAAATACATTATCACCAATAGTCCTAGATAGATATTCCACATACATAGACACATATCCAATGGCCACCACTGGAAAACTGTACACAGTGATAAGACAATGCACCAGGATTTTGTCAACTCAAAATATCAGGTTCAACTTCAGAGTACCTCTACTGGCCCCCATTAAATTCCACACTACCACCAGCTTTTTGGGCAAATTTGGGGAAGGCCTATTTGCCATGATAAAGAGTTCTTTGGAGTAGTAGTGTGGCAATTTAAGGACTACGCCGTTTTAAGGTATTTAGTGTCACATGCGAAATAGTGTTACTTACCCTATTTTGAGGCATATGCTAGGTTACTCTAATGATTATAGCTTGGACTATGTTAATGAAGTTTGAAGACATAGTCCAATCTCTTATTAACATGTGTTCTTTGGTGCTTGTTCTTTGATCCTCACCTAACCACACACCAATCAAATATAGGGATCTGTTTGAGAAAGTAACCAATTAGCACCCACATACCTTAAAGGCACAGGATTGCTAGTGGATCTCCATTCTACACTCGGCCTTTTATTGAAGAGAAAGCAAGATGTTGACTACAATATGACAAGAAAGGAAACATGAACCTCATTGTAAAAAACAAGTGACTGAACTTACCTCCAAGTGGGTAAATGGAATTGTAGTGAATTTCCGACCAAAAGCTGAGATATATCCCTGCAGTCACATTAGAATGATATGAGAGATGTTCACTTGCACAAACAATTCTCTCTACCTTGGAGCAACCACAAACCATGTCCTTATTGAATTGTTTCTGTAAGGGAGTCGGGTCTGGTAAGGGAGAGGGAAAACTATCATGTGCCTCATCCCATGACCTTCAGAAAACAGAAGCAAATATCATGTGCAATTCCAGGCCAGAACCGATGTTCTACTGTGAGTAAGGGGTTTAGGATTTAGGGTTTACGGGACCCTAAACCCTTTTACATGTACAAGCGCCCAACATAGGGACCATCTAAGGTGATGCTTTCCAAGTATAAGACAAGTGTCTTCTTTCCTTCGGTAAGGATAACTACCAGAAGAATGTCTTCCTAATTAAACCATTTCATGCAAATCAATGCATCAAGCAGTCCACTTTCACCAATTTCAATGACAATCGTAGCTTCCAAAATTTTGGGATGCAAAGTGACCTCGATTGAACTTCTGCTGTGCGGGTATGATCTCAATTTTGCAGGTGTCCTTGAAGGAGGTGATCAATGTAATTTTTGCTCCAAACTGCCATCCAAATTCAACTCTCAGATTAGCTCTTGACACAAAAGATTCTATGCTCTCAATGTCCCATCAGAGTGGTTCCTGACATTCATTTCTCGCTAGTTTCCACTGTTTCTCTGTGGAGTTAAGAGAGAAACTATATCTACATCCTAGACACAAATATAGGTGCTGCATTTTGAGACTATTTTAATCAAAAGTTCCTTGCATCACTTTGTAGACCAGATCAAAACTGGGAGCTGTGATACACACATGTGATCTTGTTCTGCAACTAGTCTAGGTGTGAACTGTTTCATGATATGCATGCAACTCAGTGACTGCACGTTGCTGAATAATTTTCCACTTTTCCTTGCAGTCTGAGTGACAAATTAACAACCACTCTCCTGATACAGGAGAGTGACAAACGTAGACATTTCCATCTCATAATCCACCTTCATTTAAAACCAAGACAACCCTCATACACCAGATCGTATCCAATTGACTAACTAGTTATTAAAGTGTCTGGAAATTGGGGAAATTACAAGATCAGCAGCAGCTTGCAATGAAACATGATCACCCCATTCTCCATCCCTGCAGCCAGGTACTGTTTAAGAATGCTTGAAATACTTGAAAGTGCTTGTCTGTAGAGAAAGAGTGCAAAAGTGTAACTCAGATGCATAGATTATGACTTAGAATTCAAGAGCAAACTCATCATTAACAACATACCTGGCCATATTCTCTAAGTACTGACTGTACTCCATTGGGACATATTCAGAATACATGTCTTGATGTGTTGTTAGCTGCACCAACCACCATAACAAAGTGACTGATACAATCTCAACATTGCTCATGTTGCAACATCTAATTTCACACCAATCTGCTTCCAGTTACTAACATTATCTAACACCAGATCTATATCCAATAGAATATGCACGTGTAATCTAAGGTAGACAACCCTTATTCGGTTACTTTTCTTGATTGGACACCTATATTTGAATAGGATGTGGTTTGTTTGTTTTTTTGGCACAAATTGAAAATTCAATTGCAAAAGAACCCAAAATACAACCAACCCGGGCGAGCCAGCGCAACCCGAGTGGAATCAAGAAATAATGCCCATCTGCGGTTTATCCATCCAAGTGACAACTAAGTTACTCCGGGTCACAATAAGGTTTTCGAGAATGGTATGTGGTTTGGTGTGGCTCCAAGAACAGATGCCAAAAAGATGTCTGTTTAAAAGAGATTGGACTACATGCACAAAATATGATAACCATTCTAGGTTCAGTAGTGCACATAATTGGAGGGGACCTATATAACTATTTAATGAGCATGAGCATCGTCACTTTGATAATAAATAAGATATTCATACGAGCTCCCAAAATTATTAGGAAGGTGACTACGGCCTCAATTTGGACTTGCTAACCATCACGTACTAATCGAGTGTTTCATATCCTAGGAGAAGTGGGCTTGTTGGGAAAAAGTAACCATTTAACACCCATCTACATTGGCACTTATAATATCACAACTGCGTAATAATTAGCAACATGGAAATGCTCATACATTTTGACCTTGAGGGGAAAAGGAGATGACAGACTAAAATTCTTAACTCTCCTATCAATGTACACCAGATGAGAATAACACTTGATATATAAACTAACCTGCCATACCACTCTCTTCCTCACAAACATGTGGTTATCTGGTGTCCCAAACAGCTGGTCTGATAATGCTCGAAACTGAAATCCAAACAGAGAAATACATGAGACCTGTCGCTCATTGATATCATAAATGCAGTGAATAGAGAAGAACCACAATAGTAAAGTAAAGAAAACAAAGAAAATATTGATAAGCAAGGAAAAACCTAGAGCCAACAAAGACACCAATATTCACCTCACAATTGTAAACCCTCTCATCACCCATATAGCTCACTGAAGATCCAAGTACTACTTGGTACTATATACAATTCTAAAAGAGACCTTGTAGAAAATAAATGTCCATAGCCAGATATATAACCAGCTGTAAATTGCAAGCGTCCTGAATGGACATTAACTATCACAGCGAGTCAAAATTGTAACCATAGTCAAGTCACTATCAAGAACAGGTCCTGGATCAAAAAATCCGAGAAAATTAGTATAGTGGGCCATATTTGCTTCCCACTGCCCAGAAATGTTTATTGCTTGAGCACAATTATTGCTTAAGCACAATTTTGCTGGTAGATAAGCCCTTGAGAGTTAGAGACTACCAATTTAGGCCAACAAAATTCATACTTGTGCTGCCACTTGTTAAAAAGTTGGAAGAAGATTATCTGTCAGTTGGCTGTGAGCAGGACTTTTTGACAAAGACTTGGGTAGTTATTTTAAATCCATTAGCTTTTGAACAAAAAAATTGTAGTCAGATCAAGGGTTAACCAGAACTTTGGTGTTAAGAGATTTTGAAAGCACCTGACAATTCCCATCGCCTTCCATTTTGTTCTCATATAGTCCACATTTTGATAACCTGAACAATCACATGATCCGGTTAGCCTATCCCAGGTGCATCTTACTTATCAAGCAAAACGAGAGCAATGTCCGCCTGCGTTTCCTTGCAAGGGCAGCTTATAGCAAATTGTTATCAACTTCAAAGAAATGCAACCTATTCTTCACCAATCAAAAAAGCAACCTTTCATTATCACCTGTCTGCTAGACGTTGTTTAGCATCTGAAGACGACTCTTGTGGAATCTCACCATTTACCCTTGGCACATGCTGCACACATGAAGCTTATATTACAACCAAGACGGCTAAAAGTCACTTTTCCTTCAGACCTGGAACAAGAAGGGGTGGTCACCAGTGCTGGACAGCTCACGCCCTTCTTCAAAATTGCGTCATTGAAGATGAATTTTAACATCGACAAACATATCCCTTGTGAAGCACTTGTCAAGTAACTGACTTAGGAAGGGTGGTTTGATGCCATGAAATTAATAATCATGTGCACCAAATTTGAACCTAGAAGCAATTTCCAATCAACATATATGAGACTCAAGGCAAAGCTAAACGGCACTGACAAAACAATGATACCAGAGGCAGGAGAATTTGGAAAAAAATTTGCCAACTTCCTTGAAGGCAAATCTGAAGGATGGAGCTTAGAGGTATGATTTCTGATACGATATTATTGTAGCTGAAGAGAATGAAGCAAACGGTGTCCGTGCTTACTGGTGTTGTGTCGAAATCATTGCAGCGTGTTGCCAGTTCTTCGACTAGAGGGTCCTCTTTAGAAAGTGCCAGCGCAATTTGCAACTCATGCTGCTCATCCTCATGCTCCTCACCTTCAGCACTGTAGACCCTCTCATCCGCTATTTCACATTGCTCTTCATCCCAATACATGGTCTCACCAACTAGCCCCATATATGTAGGACACTCAACGCTCTTAGTTGTTGCAAAAAAGGTGCTGACGTCATTGGGGTACACCTGGGCAGACAACCAGCCGGGAGTTAAATGACATTATGATCTGAAGGTGTGAGAGTCATAAGAGTTATCCTTTAACTCCATGGGACTTTTCGTCGGGAGTTAGTCCCCTATGATTTTCCATTGATTGTTTTGCATCCAATATCAGTAATTTCTTTCCACTTGTGATGGTGCATGCTCGGAGGTACTGTTTGAATTTGAATGATGAGTGACCTATATCAGTTCATTGAGGGACCGACCTCATTTCAGCACCTCCTGGCATGCCAAAATGAGTTTGACCCTCAAAGAACTGATATAGAATGTTCTTTGCTCAAATCTCCACAGTACCTCCCAACATGCACTGAAAACTTACTTAACTTACTGAACATGGAAGGTGTTGTATGCAAAGCAACCAACTCCCAACCAAAAGTCATGTCGAGTTAGAGGATATCTCTCATGCGCTTCAAAAGAAAGAAAGCTACCTGGAGATTTTCACATATCAAACATACACCTTGAAAGAAGCTTCCCTAACAGATCTAACCTATCAAACCTGGCCAATCATCCTCCCCCTTCTCATTATTTTAAAGTTCCGTCCTCGATATAGTTATCTTGATTTAATGTGGTACACACCAAAGTAAAACACCACGTTATTTTACAAAATAGAGTAATAAATGTAGTGTGCAAGACATTGAATTTCACAATTTAACATGAGCTTAACCCCCAAGCACACACGTAACCAGAAGAAAAAAATTCGAAAACACACTATTCACGTCAAGCCATCGCGGCATCAAGGCATGACAAGCCCTCTTGAGATTTTTAGAGATATTGTTCACTTTGAGACTAGTGGTGCCTATGTGCAAGGAGTGGTGGTAAGTCAATCGATGGCGGAATCCCACCCCGTGACACTTGGGTTGACAATTACTTTATTGTGCCTCTCTATTTCGCGAAAAGATTGAAGTGCCTTCAATTAAAGTGGGCCAACCTCATATGATTGGACATTATTGAGAGACCGCACTAGATAGAAGAAAGAGTGTGAACACCTTACCTGATATAGCTCAAAGGCCGGGCCACTGGCACCCTCGTAATTAGCTGTGCCCATAGCAGCTCAGCTCCAACAGCAAAGTCTCCCTCCGATGCCGGTGCCTAAATCCCTCTGTAAGAACTTCTCCCAGATAAAGCTGTACATGAGCAAGATTCAAACAAAGCTAACAATCCAGTGTATGGTTTGAGCAATAAACTACTCGAAGATTAAACAGAATATGATTAAACTTATTTCTGAAGACGACAACCTACATACGTACTTGTCACTTGAACCTGATCAAGAATTTTGTCACAGTCTCGTCAATGATTTCAGCTGCTCTGAGCCACTTACAAAGCCTGTTCCCAAAGAACATCAAAACTTCAATTCGGCTAATTCTTAGAGAAAATGCCACGGTCTGCTCTGCTCTTCCTCCCTTGTCTATCCAATATCCATTAACCAATCCTCGCAGTTATGGTATGCGACATCAAAACCGATCTCCATCATAAGAAGGATGATTACAAATGAACAAGCTAAGGTGTACCAATTTCAGCTCAATTTCACCAAAACATTCAAAAACGCAGAGTTCCATTCAACAGATACTTGAATAGTAAAACAAACAGAACAGCATTACAACACCAGCTTCTCAACATAAACACTACGAGAATTCATCCCTGCTTTAATCACACTATTCCAACGATTAGAAAGGCTTTCTCGCCTCCAAGCCTCTCATTTAATTCACAGTGAGTCTCTTCACATGCCATGTCAAATCTTCTGAAGTTAAAGCTTCAACCATTTGGCTGTTCATCTTCAATTCCTGTTTAAGCTACTCAGACTGATCGAATTCCAACACAAATTCCTTTTATCATTAGTTCCTGCTTCAATCACCAAAGAAAAAATTGCGAATAAACCCGCAGCAAGGGTTTCGTATTTTAAAAAGAGATTGAGTGAGATCTCTGCCACTTTCAGTACTTCAATTAACCACTTCCTCAACCTCACACGATTCCGATCCCTCAAATTACGAGCCGAGGATACTTACACGATTGCTTGGCACGATTCACGGTACATTCCACACGAATCTGCGACGAACCATTGGTGCTGTAACCCTAATCTTTAATGGTAATCTCGATCGCCTGTGTGTATATGAGAGAGCTCAGCACGCAATGGTGAAGAAGGAGAGCAGATGATGGATGATTTCCGATGAGAAACCTACAACGCTGGAATGGGAGTGAACGACATTCGTTCTCGTTTTCGATGACATTCGTTCTCGTTTTCGATGACATTCGTTCTCGTTTTCGATGACATTCGTCAATAAGTCATCCATTTCAGCCTTTCGTCTAATGAGTCCGGTTTCTGTACGGGGCACAAGTGGGACCCATTTGATGAAAGATGTTTGAATTCATGTGGACAAAGTTCCCTCTAGCTTAAGTAGGTGAAGTAATATGAAACATAAAGCCTCCTTAAGGGCCACTTCACACACAAGCCAAGAGTTGTGACACTATAAGGAATGGGGGTCCTTTCTAACACAAAAAGGACACATAAATGACAATGTTTTGGGGCCTCCACATGTGTCATGAAGGTTTGCAGCCCTGTGGAGGTACTGTCATCCTGGACCAGTCCTATTTTTGCACAAAAGAGCGTTAGAAATGTGGTTTAAGGCCTTTGACCGCGACAGTAATTAATAAGTTTGACGGCCGTGGTAATTAATGATCTCGATCGCCGTGATAATTTATGATTATGGGGGAATTCCAAAGGTACATTAATTTAATCTCATATAATATGTCTCTTTAAAAGAGACATCCATTAATAAGTGCACTCCTCGCCTCCCGAGGCTAGCCATCTATAAAGCACCTACTTCCAAGTGCCTAGCCACCTACCTACCAAGGTAGGCTAAGCCAAGGGCGGGGGCCAAGGGGTTTGATCCTTGAACCTCTTGGCTCCCGCATAGAGGCCTTAGTCACTAAGCCACCGCTCATTACATGATATGTGAGGAGTAATTAAAAGATTTGTATATAGAGGCCCCAAGTTACTCTTCATTTACTGTTTTTATTTACTGGTTTTATTTATTGGTTTTACTTACTGTTTTTATTTACTGGTTTTACTTATTGTTTTTATTTATTGTTTTATTTACTATTTTATTTACTATTTTTAGTTACTGTTTTATTTACTATTTTAGTTACTATTTTTAGTTACTGTTTTATTTACTGTTTTTTATTTACTGTTTTTATTTACTGTTTTTATTTACTGTTTTTATTTAGTATCTTCTACCTTAGTAGTTAATTAGGTAGGTGACTTCCTTCTCGGTCTACATCTAGCTAGAAGATCTACAAAAGTAAACAAATTTGTTTACTTTTGTAGATCTCCTAGCTAGATCTAGATCTAGAAGGAAGTCACCTACGTAATTAAAGATAGAACATTCTTTCACGGACTTCCTTGCCATTAAGTATTTGCTATTTTAGTGCATTTATGTTAGATGAATGCATGTAATGTCTCTCTTCGACCTTAATTAGTAGTTAATTAGGTAGGTGACTCCCTTCTAGCTAGATCTAGACCTAGAAAGAAGTCACCTACCTAATTAAAGATAGAACATTCTTTCACGGACTTCGTGCATGACATTAAAGTGACACAACTCTTACACATATGTGTAAGAGTTTTAAGCTTTTGCTCGATTTGTGTTGCGGAGCTCAAAAATCAAGCGAAAGCTTAAAATTCCCACACAAAAGTTTTTTTATGACGAGCATGTGGAAATATCCCACACGGGGGGCCCTCCGTGTTAGAGCGGTATGTCATGAGGGACCCCCATTCCTTCTAGTGTGACCATGAAATTGTGAGAGCCCAAAAAAAAGTGTCCAAAGGCCGTCCCAAGACACTTCCAAAATCACGTAGTGTGGTCACGGACCCTCAAGTTTAGTGTGAAGTCATATGTGACCGGCCCCTCAACCAAGTTCTATTTCAATGAATTTTTATTCATGCGGGTCCTCACACATAATATAATAGAATAAATCAACGGTTGTGAGTGTTCGGAGTGCCATGGTCTCCCAGTTTTGTGTTAGGCCTACCTCCAAGAGGTGGTTTTGAAAATAGTCCAAGTGACCATGAAACATGATCCTTTGGATGCCATGTAGGAATCCATGTAGACTTTACATCCATCTTGCATTCACTTACTCCGTTGGTCCCTCAATCATAGTGTGAAGTGAATTTGGACCAGCTCCTCCTTTTCCACCAATGAGAGTGCTTGAAGTGTAATGGTAACGGGCTCTCAGTGTCATGTGTGAAGTGGCCCTAACATTGCCAATAAGAATAAGGGCCACTCCACCCACGAGACTGAGGGCCCGTAACCACTGCACTTCGAGCACTCTCATTGGTGGAAAGGGTGAAGCCAGTCGAGGTTTACTTTACACTATGCTTGAGGGACCAATGGAGTAAGTGAATGTAAGATGGATGTAAAGTTTACATGGATTCCTACATGGCGTCAAGTGGATCATGTTTCATGTTCATTTGGACTATTTTCAAAACCACCTCTTGGAGGTAGGCCTAACACAAAATCGGGAGACCATGGCACTTTGAGATCTCACAACCGTTGATTTATTACATTTTATCATGTGTGAGGACCCCACATGAATAGAAATTCCTTGAAATAGCATATGGTTGAGGGCTCAGTCACATATGACTTCACACCACACTTGAGGGCATGTGACCACACTACATGATTTTGGAAGTGTCTTGGGACGACCTTTGGACACTTCTTTGGTCTCTCACAATTTCGTGGTCACGGCTCTTGGCTCGTGTGTGAAGTGGTCCTAAGAGCATTCCATCACTCCACCCTAGCTAAGGGCCACTTCACACATGAGCCATGACCTTGTAATGGTGAGGACCCTTGACTCATCCAAAGGTCATACCATGGGTGTTGGGAAAGCCGTTTTATGTAGTCATGGGCCCTCAAGCACAGTGTGAAGAGAGAACGGACCATGTTGCGGGACCATTACATATTTTGTTGGCGGAAAAAGAATGGAGGATTTGGTTTAATATCATATGTCTTAAACTCTATCAATTTAAGAGAATTACTTGGTGGTGTTTGTCTATCCTAGAATCTGTCCTAGAATCTATCATGGAATTTGTTATAGAATATGCCCTGTAATTTGTCCTGCTGGAAAAAAATTAAAAAGTCATGGTCTCCCGGAATTTGCATCAAGCCCACCTCTTGGAGGTGGGCCTGACGAAAATTCCGGGAGACCATGAAACCTTATCCATAGTTTGCCATGTAGGACTCCATGTAGACTTTTCATCCATGAAGTCTTCTTTGGGCCTTTCGGCCTTCACCTTCGTGTGTGAAGTGAACTTGGACGGTCTCCGCCCTTTCGACCAATGAGAGCTCTTAGATTGCAATGGTCACGGGCCTTCGGTCTTGTGTGTGAAGTGGCCCTAAAACCCGTCATCTTTGCAAAAACCTTGAAACGTTTTATCACAGTGCAAGTTCACACAATGGGTTGGGATGAATTGGTTTCCAGGTCTCAAAAGTTTAAGAATTTTAATGACTCTTCCCACATGTTGTGGGTTTTATCCGAAGAAGTTGCCACTTCGTCAAAACTTACATTCTCAACTGCTCTTATTTTAAACTCCATCCCCTAAGGTAGATGTGCCTAATTCAGTTGCGTATGTTGATCAACACCTATATTCGAGTGGCATGTAGGTGCATGTAGTTAGGTGTGATTCCAAGAATGGACACCAAAATGACACATGTTCACAATAGATTGGATTGCATGCTCAAAATATGATAACCATTCTAGGCTCAAAAGCATGTCTTCCTCTCTTATTCTTTTTATTTTTACTCACACATATCAATCCTTAACATCTTCATCTCTTTTTTATTTAAAAAATTGGATGATTGTTTTTTCACCCACAAATTCCATGCAAAAATGCTTCTCTTCATAAATTATTTTTTCATAAAAAAATAAGAATAAATTAAATTTTGTATGGAATTGTATTGTACCATGCATGCATGGCGTGCGCACAACATGAAATTTTCCTTTGACAACTACAACCCCATAGTTGGGATTGGGAGCTGTAGATTTATGCAGAATTATGTTTGATATAAATATCTTCCCCTCTTTTTATTTGTTTGTTTGAGGAAATTATAGAATCAAGCCTCCACGTTTTTCTCTTGTCTCATTTTTTATTTAAATAAAATTAAATTGACTTATTTTTCATGAAATTTTTAATTAAATTGACTTAAATTATTATCTAAATTAAATTAAATTCCATATGGAATGGCATTGTACCATGCATGGAATGAGAATTTTCTTGACAACACTCTTCTTGTAGTTTTACTTTTATTTAATATTTTGTCTTTTTTTCATTCACAAAACCTATGCAGAAATGCCCTCCTTTTATTAATCAATTCTCATTGAAAGTTAAATTAAAATTTGTATCAAACCTATTATAATTTTTGCATCTCAACCCTGATTCTAAAAACCTAAATGATAGTCTTGTGTGATTCACAATTGCTAGCCCAATTTGATCCTAGGTTCGACATTGTCTGGAGTTGGAAGTGCCACAATAAGGCATGCGATGGTCATGTGGGACCTTCACCTATAGCCAAGGCGAGAAAAATCAAGGACATGACATGCCTACTAGCTACATGAAATACCAATATTAATATTTGGGTCCCAATCATCGCAATTTGGGTGCTAAGGATTTATCACGAGATTTTTGTCATCCTCAATCACATGTTGAGGACCATAGTCTCACATACAAATATAAGGATGGTTGCACATTCTAAGGACAAGCTACAAATAACGAATGGAATATTCACAAAGACTACTTTCCCAACATGAGTCCTCGGGGAATGTTCATGAATTAAATAGGCCTCTATTACATATAAAACCCACTATCACTTCCCAATGAGAAAGTCAGTGATCATTTTTTCATCCGTAACATGTAACTCAACGATTGCATCAAACAAACATAGACAAGAGCACAAGAACTTAGCCAAAATCCAAAGAAGGTAACTAAAAGAAGTCCATGAGAGCCCCAAGAGCCTCTAGTTTGAAAACTAAATGCGCACGCTACCAATAACATACATGGTAGCCATTGAGGACTATGACCATATGATAACAATGGATGAAAATGTGAAGTGGATGAAATTAACACATATATTGTCAATTTTTGGTTAAAACTTAAGGCCCCCTTTTGTACATCTACCAAGTTTACGTCCAAAAACTAAATAGCCTTTTCAAACTTAATACCTCTCCCTTATATATACTATGTACCCTAATGCCTCAAATAATGCCCATTTTACACTCATGTTAGTTCATATGTGGTATGAAGAGTCCACCCCCAGGGTTATGATGGTTGAAATGAGGAGTTTATTGGGGTGGTTATGTTGCGATGATGGATGTTGAATGTGGTTTGTCAGAAGATAAATGTTACTAAAACTATATGTGACTTTAAAAATACCATGCGAAATGTGTTGAGTGTGTTGGACAATAAGGAGGAGGGATGGGGCGAAACAACCCGTACACTGGTTCCTTGGAGGCAAGGGTTTAGGCATCCAACAAGGAACGAGTGTATGAGTTGGTTCGCCCAAATCAAGGAAGAGGGTGTAGAATTTTGCATGCAAAATATTGGGATAGTTGGGTAGTTTAAGGTAGAAGGTGCTAAAACCAACACCCCACCCAAAATCAACGCCTATAAACGCCTACTACCTTGAAGCGTTCTCCATGGTGTAAGAGTGTATGGGCCCACGGAGTGACGCTTTCAGGTGCCATTAGTGGCGCCACCTCATAGTGACCTCCACCGCCTCCATGTAGGGTAGGTAACGGGCTGCCTGGGACGAACCAACCCGTATGTTGGTACCATGCCCCGTCATCCATCCCAAAGTCATCCACCCCCCCCCCCTCATCCTAATCATGTTAACCACTCGAAGTGGTTAACCGTAGTTAGGGGGGGCCACTCTAACTCCACCTCGCCCTCCCTGCTCTCCCGCATGCTCCCGCTCCCAACTCGACCTCCCGCTCCTACGCCTCGGGATTCTTGCAGCATTCTTGCAAATTTGGAAGAAATATCTACGAAAATTTGTTTCCTGCTTGAGCTCAGAGAACTATGGAGTAATTGAGAACTTTGAGGCATCTTTAGGGTTTAGGGTTTAGCATTTCATCTTCCTCCTTTGAATCCAAAACTTGTCTCATGGCTTAAGTCGAGCATCACACACAACTTGAGATCAAGCTCTTTGAGGTTGCAAGTAAGGTGAGTGGCCTTTGAAGTTATTATAATAGGAATTTGACCGTTTTCATGCGCCGAAAATAATGGAGCTTTACAGTCACAATCAGTTGGCCCATGCTCATTTGTTTTGAGTTGATTTCCAAGTTCAACCCTAGACTTGCCCTTGTAGAATAATTTTCAAGTCCGATGGCTTGAACTTGTAAATCAATCCAAAACCAAGGAGAACCAGAGCCCCAGCATTTTAGGCACATGTAATTAAGGATCCGATTTCTTTACCTTGGCACGCAAAACTTAAGGCATGACCCTCAGCATGTGTGGCAGAGTCAGAGATTCATCCTGGAGATGATGATGACATTCACAACCCTCAGGTTCCATGTAACATGTCAGATGTAGCAAACTGATTTAAGAATTGGCGAACAACCACTGAAGATTTAAGATTTGAATGCTTTCTTGGTGCTATGTTTGATTCTAACTTCTTGAAGCTAGTACACTCTAAACTCTGTAGCATCACACATGTGGCAACCAAAGTGCACGGGATACTACGGAGTTTTGTAGTGTTAACATGGATGCGTGATACTAGTGAATTAGTCTAGCATGTGACACTATGGAATAACACAAAGTGCAACATATAAAATGGTGTGGTGTGGTCCACTCCGCTTCGCCTTCCCGGGCGATGTGGCGGATGCATGCACCAACATTCAACAAGTGGCATAAGAAGAAGAAGAAGAAGAAGAAGAATGAGAATAAGAAGGTGACACTCCACATATTGACACATGGCGCAATGCAAGGGTGTGGGTTGACTTCTTTGGTGGTTTGCTTTAATGACAAAATTCGTGATATTAGGGAGAGAAGGGTGACACTAAGGAGTGAGATTTGAACTACGCACATCCGTTCCCTAGGGTTTCAGGATATTAGAGAGTGAGTGACGTTATGGAGGTTGATACTACGGAGTTTAGGGTGTAATTGTATGTGGTGACCATATTATGGGGTATGGGTTTACGGGTCTCTACTACAAGTTTTTAGTGGAGCCTCCTCAGATGTGGTGGCCTCACACTTTGATTCAAGTGTCCCTCTTTTGGTAAGATTCTCACTTTGGAGTATCTCGTCTCTATCCCATCCCTCAATATGTGATAGATAGGAATTAATAGATCACCGCAGCTGAACTACTGGGGAAAATGCTTGCCAGAGTTCGATGGATCATGTTTTTGTTCAAAACGACATTAATTAACCTGTGCGGATGACATTAACCAATCCCGATTTGCCTTTCCACTAGCAACTTAAATTTGCTAAACTGATATACAACCCTATGAACTTCACCCCAATTTCTGACAGAATCCTGTTTCTTCTTCATTTTTAATGTTTTAGTTGAATTTTGTGTCATTCTTTGGGTGAACGACTTACCAAGGTACAATGCTGCCAAGTACTCTGCCTCTGAGAAAATGTGACTTCTACTGGGTTTGCTTCTGTTGTGAGCAAAATGTAAGTTACAAATCACCCTAATGCAAATTAAAGCAGTCTTAAACTGTGCACAGCAATTGTATCCATACTAACTACCGTGGCTCATAACGTCAAGTACCAGAGAGAATTTTTGTGTAAATTACTTGGGTTGGAGCTTGAGAGGTAATTTTCTTATTGATGGATGTAGCAGGTAAGGGAGGAACTGAAATGGATATGGTACAGCAATGTGAGTTGCCCCATGCTAGTTTTCAACCAGACTGAGCTCTGCAAGTAAGCCGATTTTACAAAACTGCGCTCTTCATTCCTTTATCATGAGATATGTGCTTGTAATATTATCCTTCCAAAGATATGTACACCATTATATGGTATTTAGCATCACTTCCTACGCAGAGCTATAACTTTTTGCTAAGAATTTAGGTTTTTACCAAGTAAAGTCATTTATGTTGTATACTGTCCATACAAACTATTAGATCTTTGTCAGTAAAAATGAAATCTAGAGTAAGATGTTATAGCCTTGCATAATTTCAAATGGCAAGTGACACTAAATACCATACACGGCGTAGTGGTCAAGCCAAGCAATTTTGCTAATGTGTACCTCATTGGATGTGAGGAGGCGCATGATCACCTGTAATTGATGATCCTACCAGGCTGGGGATTCGTGGCACTCACTAAGGAACATCCATCCAAGATATCATGGATGAAGTGGCTCCAATAAAAAAGCCCCCCTATGGGGTTGAGGGCCGATTCATTCGAATGTGACATCACTAGACTAATTCGGGGCCTTTGACTCTATTTCCGGAATCAAATTGCCTAAAAATAGTCATTTAGATGATTCCTACGTTCTTTCATCCACATGGATGATTATACTTGAGTGCCACGAATCCCCGGCCATCCTACCATGGCCTGGCCAATACGTCTGGGAAACCACGTGTTGCCCTGCCTTGGGTTGTGTTAGGCACCCAGTACCTACTCGCCGCTGTTGCGAACCATGTTTAAAGTATGGGCTTCCCTTGTAATTTCATAACATTATTCATATCTATATCAGCGTTCTGTGGGACTGGCATTATTTTGTGGAACATTTAGTCTGAATGTGGGAAATATCAAGGAATATTCTACATAATATTGTCAGTCCCACAGAACGCTGATATCACTATAAGAAAACTGCGTTTTTTGATGATGTTTTTGAAATTTTAGGCGACATCCAATAGAACATGCAGATGTTACAGAGGACGTCATTATTGACATTTGGATGTTCTATTGGATGTCGCCTAAAATCATCTGCGTTGTCCAAAAACGTCATCAACAACGCAGTTTTCTTATAGTGTATAGATCTGAATAATGTTATGTTGGCAGGCGCATTGGCTCAAAGAAAAATATCCTCATTGTTGGGGACTCCATCAACCATGAACTTCAATGGGTGTTTCTTAATCATTTATTGGATCCTCAACAAAGTAGCAGACTGCCGAGAAGTTTGTCATTTGTGAGGTTGTGGCAGGGCGAAAAGGTCTGTACCGAAAGTCACAGTGAATCAGGGTCTGGGTTTCGCGTGGGATGGATCCGCAATGACCGCCTGTCACGAATTGAGCATGCAAATGCAGATTCAATTGGCAATTTCTACAATTGGCCATGGTTCAAATACTTGGAGCAATGGTACATACAGATCCTGCTGCTCAACCGAGAAGCGCACTATGAAGCGGATGGTATCTTTGTACGAACATTGAGGGACACGTTTGCTTTGTTGCAAGCTCAATATCCACAGGTGTTGGTTTCCTATCGCAACACACCTCCAGGTTCGTTGTTTATAAAAAAAACTAATAGACACTCATTCACTTTTGATGCAATCCTTTAAGCGCATCACAAAGATATAATATCGAAGTCAGGTCTAACCTAGTATGATGAATGTGAAATTTATGCATTTTATGATAGACATTGGTGCTTGTGAGAAATTAAGACATGAAGAAATCAATGCACTGACGTTCATGATTCATTGCTGTGACATGAAAAGAAATCATCAACTGTTAGGACCCACAATCTATCTTACTCCATGTCAGTGTATGATCTTAATCTTAAATCTTGGAGAAACTATCCCTAAGATATATCATATCAAACATTTAAATTGAATGAAAGAGATGTCATAAGACTTTAGAAGTACTAGAATCGAACTTCAAACTTCTAGAAACTAAGATCGTAGACCTTCTACATCCTTCTCGGTCATGAACGTCTAACAACTTTTTAAACATTTTGGTGTTAACATTCGAAATTTACAAAATTCATGTTTTTGTGTACATGTCAGAGATCTTCACGGCAATAACCTCAATGGGAGCATACCATTGAAATTGGTAGAATTAGAAAATATTACGAAATTGTAATTTTTTCTCTTACATATATTGAATCTTCTGATGTTGTCGGTGGTCTTTTATATTTTTTTGGAAAGTATATCGGGAGCAACTGGAACTGATGGTCTTGGCTTGAATCACTTGCAATATTTGACCTCTCTCCATTCAAATTTTTTTAAATTTGGATCCAAGGAGGAGTATTTTAGGGTTCTAATTACTAATGGTCGCTCAACAATGAGGGTCAAATCAATCACTAAGAGCTTTATGAAGGTTCAGGAACTCTTAATATTGAAGGTTTATGAAAATTTTAAATTATAATTTAGGATTTAGGAACTTAGTTTTCTCATTACTGTTTTGGATTGTTTAGGCATGATGGAGAAGACGTGTGATTGTGAAGAGGTACCACTTAAAGAGGAAACATTGAAAGAAACCATTGAGGGGGAAGAATAGAAGTATCTTCCCAATGAACAAATATCTTTCCATTGTCTTGTGAAGGCAAAAGAAAAAAATGCTTGTATGGACCCTTTTAGAATAGGTTTCATTTGAATGATCATATGAGGAAAACTTATATGATATTTATTCCTAAAGTAAAACATATGCCTAAAATTAGAAATATCATAAAGAAAGATGGAAATAAAAATACAAGAGTCGTGAATGCAAAAGACATGAATTCTAAGGTGATGACGAATTCATTCAAACGGACAAAGAAAAAACTTTGGAAGAAATTAAAGCAATGAGAGACAATAGCAAATGTTGCATGAGAAAAATTGGAGGCGAAAAACAAAGAAGATCAATGGTTAGGTTCATGTCTTACGCTCTTGACTCTTATAAAAAATTCTCATAAGTTTGAAGAGCTTTTGGGAATTGTTTCTTTGGGCAAGGATACAATTGATGTGGAAAAATTTGAGAAATTGCATAATTATCAAATTTTGGCTATTTTAGTTTTTAATTATTTTATTTCTAACAAGAAGGTCAACAAAGTTACGAGGAATTCTTTCATTTCCAAAGATTGGGAAGCAAATGAAATTGCAAGGAAACAAATGGTGGCTCTAATTTTGGCATGGCATCGTACAAAGTCCTTCGTAACTATGTAAATATTTTTATTCTTATTTGGTATTTTTTATTTATTTGTAATGCCTACATTTCAATTTGTTCTTTCTTATTCTTCTTCAATTTGTTATTTTTTGTTTATCTCTAATGTTTATATCTTAGTTTTTTAATAGGGTCATACTATGAAGAAGAAAAAATGAATTTCTACATGCGTAAATCTCCACAAATTTTTTTATGAAATGGAGAATGTCACTAGAATGGAGATGATTGAGGTGGCTTGTGAAGCTTACAAATCTAAAAGTTTTAATGAGAGTGAAGATGAAGAAATTATTGAAGAAATTATGGAGGAAGAGGATGATAAAAAGGAAGTTGAGGATGACAATATGGAAGATGATGAAGATGAAGGAGAAGAGAATGATAATGAAAACAAGGAAGAGGGAGGAGAGAACGATGATCGATGACCAACTTCGTTAAATTGAGATTTTTCATAGTTTCAATGTAATGCTTAATTTTATGTTTTTTATTAATTTCTTGATTGAATCTATATTTGTAAGTGATTTTTTGACTATATATGGGAAGATTATCCTCGAGTCAATGATAGTCTATAATTAGAAAGTCAAAAAAATATGAAAATTGTCTCTAAAAAATTATTGAAATTGTAGGCAAAAAGTCTCAAAATTATGATATTGTCTCAAAATAACAAATTTGGTCATAATCAAGACAAATGAAAAAAATGAAAACAATTAAAAGTGACAGCTCCATAGAATTCAATGTGTGGTTTAGTTTATCATAGTGATATTTTGAGGAGTGATTGCGAAATAATTTTTGCATTTTTTGTGATTTCAAGTAGTATACATTTGATTTGTATCACATAATATTTTGTAAATGCACAATTTTATTTCGACAATCATTTATTGTGTGAAAGAATATTTCAATGTGTAGTTGCTCTTCTTTCACTCTTAAACAAATGATTGTCATTAGTTGGTGCACATGAATATATAGAACAAAATTGAAGGGATTTTCTTGGGGAGATGTGATGAATATTATAATACTTATAATAAGAAGTTTATGAAGCAATATCCATCGGAAACTAAACAGAGATACAATTCCAATTTATTTTCGGTGTATGATGGGTATTATCCACTAATGTGTATGATGGAATTTTTTGATTCATGATGGGTATTGCATTTTATTTGAAAAAATAAATTATACATGCAATATCCATCACGAACCAAACAGAGATACAATTCCAATTCATTTCCAGTTCATGATGGGTATTGCCCAATCAAGGTTTGTGATGAAATTTTTTGGTGCATGATGGGTACTACATGTACTTTGAGAAAATAAGTTGAATATGCAATACCCATCGCGAACCAGACAAAGATATAATTCCAAATCATTTCCAATTCATGATGGATATTTCCCAATCTATATTTATGATGGCATTTGTTGGTGCGTGATGGGTATTGCATCGACTTTGAGAAAATAAGTTAAATGTGCAATACCCATCACAAACCAAACAATATATAATTCCAATTTATTTTAGGTTCGTGATGGGTATTGCCAAATCAAAGTTGGTGATGCAATGCTTTGATGAATGATGGGTATTACATCTACTTTGAGAAAATAAATTAAATATACAATACCCATCGCAAACTAACAGAAATACAACTCTAATTTTTTTTTGGTTCTTGATGGGTATTGTCTCCCCCCTTGCTTTGGATGAAATTTTATTGTATACGATAGGTACTACAATGTTCGTGGTTTATGTCTGGTTGTTTTGTGTTGGTATTTTCCTTCCTTTGTACCATTGAAAAAAACCTACTTGTATGATTTTATAGAGTAAACATTGTCATCATACATTTGTTGTAAAGAATTTAAAGGTTATAACATTTCAAGTTTGCATGTTTACTGTTACAATTCGTTCCATGTACAAGTTAGGCAATCATGAATTACATTAAAAGATATATCATACTTATGAATATAGATATTATAACAAACATTAGAGTTATGTTTTCTCTTGTACAACATATTTTGTCATAGGACAAGAAAATTTTACTACTCTAAGCATTCCGGTTTCTCTTTCTTTGAGAAGACATCGCAAGCATTGCTTGCTCACGGAAATCCTTCTTCCTTACAATAGAATTTCCTAAACCATCATCAAGTACTTCAAAAACAGATTGAGGATGTAAGTTGTCAGCCTCTATTTGACCCCGAATTCGTTTAACATCAGTAAGAGTCTTTGTCATTGTAGTAAATTTTTGGTTAACAAACAAACCCAGGGAAACAATCAGGGAAGACTCAAAAGGTGATTTATATAACATCTAGGTGTCTTAGATAAGATTTATTAGGGAAAACACAGGGTTAATTCACTTTAATTAGGATAAGGACTGACAATTGGCTCATGGGTAAGAGATAAAAACTTCTAAAAATCACTCCATGTCAGTACATGCAAATGTGACAGTCTCACACCTCACTTTAATTTCCTAGGCAATAGTCTGGCAGTGAGTTCATTTTAATTGGACCAAGTGCGGTGCACAAGCATAGGCACAGTCATAGTCAATTGTCTTGCAATAGTAACCCATTTTTGTCTCTTTACAGAAGTCAAGGGTGTGAACCACCAAAGTGGTCCACCACTCCGTGGGGTCACTTTAGTTAGGATTTTAGTATTAAAAGTTAGGATTGATAGCGAATTAAGGGAAAAATTAGTTCAATTAGCGTTTAGTTCAAAAAGGGGAAGGAAATTACCGAGCACTTCGGACCTTCACCCGTAAAGGGAAAAATCTAGTTTTAGATAGAGTTAGTAAAAATGAAAACTAACTAGAGATAGAAATTAGCTAAGTTAGGAAAAGTAGCTATCTAGGCAAGACCTAGTTAGCGGGGAAAAAACGTAGTTAGTGAAAGCAACTAGCTAAGAGGACTAAATTAGTAGAGCTAGCTAGGCAAGGGTTAGTTTAGTACTTAGTGTGGGTCACGCAAGACAAGTGGAGGAGCTCGGCGTGAGGAAAAATTAGCGCGAAGACTTTGAGGAAAATAGCAAAGGGGCCACTTGCCCCCTTGCCAACTTGCTACCAAAAATTAGAACGAATGTAGAATATTCTCGTCAGAGCCACCTCGGCGACGGGGTGGCAACCTCGACCAGGAAGACCTCCGAGCCAAAATTTCGGGAGGGGGTCGAAAAATGGAACCGGTGGCGGAGGGGTCCAACCCTTTTGTGAAAGGGTTTAAAAACCCCCTCCTCCCACCTTGAAAAACCCCTCTTCCCTTTAGAATTTGGGCGAAGCTTTAGTTCAAGATAGTTAGACAAAACTCCCTCTCAATTTGATTAGCGGGCGAAGCCCTACTTCAAAATAGTTAGGAAAAAATCCTTTAGCATCCATTCTCAATGGCCTAAGAGAAAGGCTTGAAAAACTTCTCTACTCTCTCTCCTAGTTAGAATGTGTGTTTATTAACACACCAACAAAATTCTTCCTTTCTTTTGTAGAGGTAGGTTGGATTGTAGAATTTCGAGTGAAGGCATTATAGACCTCAGCTGCCAATGCCCTGGAGGCTTAGTTCAGAAGCTAAAACAAAATACTTATCATTTTTCTCTTAGAGAGATTTCTTATAGCTATCTATAGCCATTTCTCATTTGTGATTTGGCCAAGATGACAATTAGATATGGATTTTCAAAGATGCAGCAAAAAACCGGGTGGTCCTGTGGGTAGCGGCTGCTAGATCAGATCTGCCAGCCCAATCAGAATGTTAATTCTAAAAACTTATATTTTTTCCAAGTAGAACTTTTGTTTAGCTTTCCAGAATTGCTTAGAACGTTTGATTTGAGCATGATTTGAATTAGATATGAATTTTTGAAGACGGGATACATAGTTTGAGAATTCTTGGTTGACTGCTGCAATACAGAGGGTCTGCTGAATTCATTTTGGCTTAACTTGTTAATTGCAGATTTTTATCAGATAGATCTTTTCAATATCTTTCCATGGTTATATAGAACATTTGATTTGAGCATGATTTGAATTAGATATGAAGTTTTGAAGACGGGATACATAGTTTGAGAATTCTTGGTTGGCTGCTGCATTACAGAGGGTCTGCTGAATTCATATTGGCTTAACTTGCGATGTCATAATTTTTCTAGTTAGAACTTTTTAATAACTTTCCAATGATATAAGGAAAGCTTAGATCCAAGTCGTAATGAATTTACTATGAATTTTTGAAGTTAGAAGTTAGATAGGTGGGTTGGAAGGATCGGTTGAATCGACCTCGCACTTCCAACCCTCATAACTTTTGCATCTTTTATCCGATTAAGGTGATTTTTAGATCGTTGGAAAGATAATTAAGTGCACTCAGTAGATATCTTATGCTTAGGCCTAAAAAACACTTTATATGTTTATTGTTAACTAGGGTACGCTTCCTATCAAACTAGTTACAAGGGAGGCAAGGTCGACGCTCGAAGTGGAGTAAGGAAAGAAGTAGCGGCTCGGCCTACATCGAGCCCAAATCAACCGAGGAGAATTGAGGTAAATTAACTAACCTTAGCTTTCCATTTAGGGTTGGAGGGAGCGCGGCGAAGGTACGTATTTCTAACCCACTCACCTATCTCGTAAGGTCAAGTGGTTTGACCACTTGACCGCCAAGGGGGTACCCAACTCCATTGTTTTTGGGGCCCCTTGTATGTTTTATGGTAGTAGCTTCATTTATTAGCAAGTTTCGTATGTGGTGAAGTCGGGTTAATCACCGACACGACCACTCTGAATGTTGTTGATGGAAAGGTGGGGTTAATGGCCCACGAATCCATTATCATGTTGTTGGCCCCAAGGGTTGGAGGTGATGGCCCCAACCCTTGAAGATTGTGCAACAGGTTGAACACACAGGTTGCCCTATTCCCCGGTCCCATCAAGTTGAGTTTTCGTGGTCAAACCGTTCTAAACTAATTAATAACCAACATAATTTGTACAACCCCCGTGGGCAAAAACCAACCGGAAACTTAACTCGAAAGGTTGATACTACCCCCTCCGGCGGCAAAGATCGGAGGGTATAAGTGTCAATCGACCTTTAAGAGACCCGCACAGGGCCTTGAAGGGTTCGGGTTAGGGCGTGCACCAAACAGGTAGGTGGTGATGCCATAATTTATGAACTTAGTAATATAGACTTTGTGTAATCAACCTTAAACTAAGGAAGAAGATTGAGAGGGTGGGACTTAATTAAGGTCCCCCCGTTTAGAGAATTTAATTCATAACAAGTAAGAAATTAGAGGTGGCCAAGGTAAAATGTAAGGTTATTTTATTCATTAGGGTTAGGTTGCCTTGATTCCAAGGCTGGTGCATCTGCACGTAGACTAGGATAGATTAGGCATTAGGTTAGAAAAAATAGATAATTCACTTAAGTACTTATTAATCTAGGCACAACCTACCGAAAGGACACGACGCGATTGACAAATCCCTCCACCAATCTAAATACCCATAAAAAAAATCATAACATCCGGGTTCGGCTTGGGCACCTGCTAAGGCAGGCCATCCTTACCGAAGGCTTGTGCGGTACTTTTAGGCTCCCTCGGAGGGGGGTGCCCAAAAGCACCACAAAGGGCACTTCGGAATAGTCCATAATCTTTCATTGATTAACTCCATTTTAATGTAACTTGAAAAATGCAGTGCGGTAATCCTTTCAGGATAGTCCATCTTCTTTGATTAAATTCAAATTTAATTAGGCAGTCCGACAATTGTCTTTTACCTGGTCTTGGCCAAGGCAATCTTAATCTCTTTCCTCAAGGCAATAAGTCCAGCACCACGTATGCGCGTTAACATATTCTCACGTCACTCATGAACTCATTCCATTTATTCAAGATTCCAATTCAATATCCTTAGATTCCAAAACATTCAATTCAAAGATCCATTTCATTATTGCAATTAAGGTTTAAGCCATTCCATTATTAAGGTTGGTAAAGATCAAAGGTAGCTTAATTCCCTTTAAATCACAATTAGTAAATACACTTACCAATCATGTGAACAACACGTCCTTTCGGCTTCGTCGAGCACGAGAAACACTTCGCAGTCAATGGTCTTAATATGCTGTCCCTTCAACTTACATCAAAAGTTAAGAGAACAGTTTCTCCATTTACACTACAACGACAATTGACTTAATCCTCAAGCAATAAAGCAATTTAAGACAATTCCAACCACTCTGTTTTTCAATTATGTCCGCGAAGAATTAAGTTAGTTTGAACGGAATTGTTTCATTCTGTTGACTTCGAGTTCACTTGATACATGAACAACTTATTTCAGAATGAGAAGTACTAAGTTGTTCGAATGGCATAATTCAGAACATTAATCATTACTCAATCTTACTTCAACCAAAAGGTCAATGGCCTGTCATTCCCAGAGGATCCCTCAGATTCCCTTCCTTCCTCGGGTAGACTATCAATTCATATAAAGTACTCGCAATATGCACAAGGCGATAGACTGACCAGACCAAACTCCCTCGTTCAATTCTCTAAAATCATTATTAAAGCTAGGACGAATTAATTTGACCGTCCCACTTGCAGACATTAGCTTGGCCATCATTAGTATCAGTTTGTTAATTTATTTAAATAATACGACCATGTAATCATTTACATCAAAGTTTGACGTCGAATTTATAAGTTCACAGTAATCAATCGCTTACAGACTCTAAAGTAATTCTCAAGTACTACCAGATTCGATTTCCCGTTACGAAATTCACTTATGGCTATGGCCTCAGATACATTATATCTGTAAATTCTTACATTACTTGGCCCTGTGAAATTACATTGCGAGATAAACCAACAAATGATTACAGGTATTGAATTTGATTTGAGAAATAACCGATTGAAGTTTGTAACATCGAGGCAGTTGTCGATCCTTCAGCAGAGACTTTTCGAGTAACATCCGCGAGCAGGTAGAGTAAAATCACAAAATCAGCAAGGCGTTCCTGATTATCAAATTTACATGTATGTGCGTGTTTATGGGGAATCATTATTAACCCCGAATTTACCTTCTGCAATAAATCCTATCTTCTCTCAGGAAATACAGACAAGAGAACTTCATCCTGTAAATTTCCGAAACACAACCAGCTGATATTCATACTGAATTCAAATCCAACTAGACTATAGTCTTCCTCCCTAATCGAGATATTTTCAGTGAACGGAGGAAGTAATTAACAACACACAATTCAGAGTAAGATGGATGCACACAGGTACCAACTACAAATTCCTCTTAACAAATTCCAATACTTATGCAATCCAGCAAATGGTCATACAAAAATTAATACAGAAATAGAATAACTTCCGGTACATTCACCCCGGAGTAACACTTGAAATAATTGACACCACAGACGATTGTCAAACAGAGATGCCTCACACATCAATGCTACAAATCCAAAAATACACCAGACAATTAACTCACACACACAAAGTTCTAAGGACGGCCAGAGCTTCAATATATCGCATAAAAATAGAAGTCTCTCTCTCGGCTCTCACAGCCTTGCTCACCTCTCGGAGAATTAATAATAAGTCTTCAATTCCTTGATATCCCGCGAGAGACAGCCGGGTCCGCGTAACTACCTCGGCCACAACAGACAATTGCCCTTACTAGCAACTGTTTCTAATCCCACCAGACAATTGCCCTTTCACACTTAGCTATTTAGATAATATCTAAGCAAATAAAGTCTCTATTTCCATTTGTTTCAGAGTTGAAGCTAAAAATCAAAAAATTACTACGACAGTCATCATTGCTTGCAATTGTTGTACAAGTAGAAGACCACCTCTCTTTGCTTCTTCTCTAGCATCCTCTTGTAGTTTTTCAATAGCCAAAAGACATCCCACTATAGATGGTTGAGTTTGTCTTAAAGGTTGGGTAGGAACACTGTCAACATCTCCACAAATGTTTGTGGCATCATCCATAATATCTTTGTTGCCTATGTTATCTCCACAGTCATAAATATCACCATCTTCAAATGGATCTATTGGTACACTTAATTCAAACATAGCCTCAATTCCACCACGAAGGGATCCATAATACGTACCAAGAAATTCCAACATAACACCCCACGGAATATCAGTGGATGCCTTAATGATGGCAAGTTGGTGCTTGCACATGTTTCCTCTAATACACCACTCACAAGAGCATGAGGCATACGAGGTGTAGGGATCAACAACATCATACCAACGTCCTAGAGTACTTTGTGATTGTACCTGCCATCCTCCCAAAGGTGCTTCATGGCGACGGATGTGCTCCAATGGAATGGGCTTCGCTTTAGTAATGCCATTAGCCACAACCTTCTCCACCCGTTTGTTAAGAACAAAGCCATTTAATTTTCTCCCGTGGTTGTACATGTAGTGTGTAACTACAGGAATAGTTAAACGCCACACTAAGAAATCCATTCTACAACCTCGAAGTTGGTGGTTGTCAATTTTCATCTATCGTTTCAAAGCTGCATGGTAAGACTCAATACTTGCTTGTGTATCTTGGTTTGAGTGTGGATTATGACAGTAGCCCACAAGATACATCTCTATAAAATACAAATTATAAGAAGCCATGAATTAGGAAAGAACCATAGAGAAATATTTAAATGGAATATTACTTTCATGAGGAATATGATAGAATGGAAGAGAATACATCTTCAAACGAACAAAGAAAGGTGACTTGAAATTAAAAGAGATAGGCAATGGCAGTGAAAACTCATCTTGATGGTCGTAGTGTACATCAATGAATTGTTCCATTTTCTCCACGTATAGAAACTTGAACAAACCTTTCCTAATTGTGCGAGCACGTTTCAAAAAATCCTCTTATATCTCCTTGTACTCAATAGGAAGGTACATGAAAGAATGCAATTGTTTGTGAACAAGGTCCCTCAAAGTACCCAAGTTAGGTACCTTTGTCCAAATGTGATTTTTTCAATTCTTCAAAACATGGAAAGAACACAAGTAAATGGGAACCTCATTGTCAGCCCTAAACCTCCACCCTTGTGCGTCGTAGTCCGGATGGAAGTCTATGGCTAACATACACTTGAATGACCTTACTCAGCTCTAGAACTTGGCACCCAATGCCCAGCATCATGAACACTTAACACACCAATTTTATTCAACATCCAAGGTCTTTGAGCATTTAGAAATGCTATGTTCCCTTGCAGTGACAAATAACTACAAATCCACAAAGGCCTGCACTGTGAGTTACTGAACTACCCTAACCAAGTCCAAGTCTGGAAGCAACCCAATAACACACTTGGCCTGCTTACACCCATCACCACACTCCACCAATTGACCTAAGAATCATCCCACTAAGCCATTTACCTACTCACACTCCTAGCCAACTCCCTCCCCTAATTAACAACTACTCCCTAGTGCCATCATTACTAATTCTCCTTAAATTCATCTTAACCTTGCTGGGCCCCTTATCAGACAGTGGCAGGTTGCTGGTTCCAGCAGCCCCGGCTAAGCCACTTCGGCAGCTGGTAACCTAGGACCGGTTGAACCGTTGAACTCACTGACTCTGCACCCTTGGTTGCCAACGCCGTTCCGACTCCTCCCACCAGTATCCTTTCTGTACCGCCACTGGCAGCCCAGTGAGCTTGCCTTCTGTGAGTGAGATTCCTCCCCCACCCTTAGCTGCGTCCTAGTCCGGGTGGAGAGTCCTCTACTACATCCAAAGCTGATCAATCACAAGCATGCTCGCATTCCATTCCATTGAATGAGAAGTGGGGTGCACAACACCATCAATTACTTTCCTTTTAATCATTTTTATGACCAAGCATTTACAAATACTTGTGTTCCTCACAACACATTGGCACACACACAGTTTATAACAACTTAAGCCTACTCCTTCCCCATTGGTTCTCCTTTCCTCACTACAGTGACCTCCCTTCAGTCTTCATTAACCTAAACTACCTCTGTTGCCTGCCTCATTCAAGCCACAACAACCTAGCCTAACCAATCAGCTCTTCTTCTAGAGCCGTATGCAGCAGCAGCACATCCGCCGCTCATCAGCAGATAACCCGCACTCGATTGCATGTCCAGCAAGTTTAGTTGTCCCCACACTCTCGACACCTACCACATAACTCCTTGTGCTCGCCTAAGCTGCGGCAGGCAGCCACCCTCTCCCGCATGCCATGAACTTGGGCTTGTACAGCCAAGGAAGACGACAACTGCCACCGTCCCTGACTCCGAGACTTCTCTCCACAGGGACTACCGAGACCTGCTTGTTGTCTCCAGAACCGACGTCAGCTTAGGCAGCACTAACTTCGTGAATCTCCCTGCCGTATTGTGAGAGTGATCGATGCATCTTCCTCCCCGAGTCTCTGCCACTGTTTCCTGCACACAGAGTCCATGCTCCCTTGCCACGCTACAATCAACCTTCTCCAGCATTCCTACCGCGGCATCACAAGTTAACAGGGAAGTACCTCCAAACACAAGAGTGAGGCCTGGCAGGGTTGGATACAAGTGCAAGCCCTCACACAACCTGCCGAGCAGTTAAGAGCGGACGAACGCGGCCACTAGTGCCTGACCTTCACCAGGAGCATGGTGCTTGCGATGCTCTGCCCAGCCTACGTGCCGACCCTCACTTACTCCACAATCAACTTCATTGTTAGTAGTAATGGCATAAATGTGCCCGCACGGAAGGAACTAGTTCTGCCGCCAATGTCTAAGCTAAATTCTCTTTAGAAGCGACAGTGTTTAACAAAACACACTAGCAGCATACACCGAGAAGCTGGAAGCAGTGTGGCTCGTTAAGCTCCTTAGCTCGGTGATTGTGCCATTGCCTTGCCTGGACCTTACCAGGTGCACCCTTAGCGCAATTCAGTGCCGTTCCATCACACACGCTTTAGCATTTAATAGTTTAGAAAGGGGAAAGCCATGAGAATGAATTGGGTCAGTAATTCTGCACCACCCCGAACACCTGATCCCCAGTGTACTAAGTGGACACGACTCCCTATCCATCACCAACCATTACCAACACCGCTGCATTTTACCACCGTTGCACCGCCCTGGTTGCGGTGATTTGTGCTGACCCCTCCCAGTTGCTTAGAAATCATGACCATCCTCCACTTCCACCTTCCACGCTGAACCTCCCTACGATTGCGTCTTCAAATGCCAGGACTCCACTACATAACTTCCCTGATTGCTATTCACAAGGGACTTCCCCCTCTCCACTTTTGCGGTCGAATCTCTCCTCCCTATATTTGAGAACGCAATAAAAAAACACCTGCCACTATTCTGATCATAGCGATTCTGAATCACTGCAGTGCGAACTGAAGAACCACCCATGCATTACGATCACCTACCTCTGCCACTTCTTGCACTCTGATGACCTTCCCGTTGAGTGATGCATGTCAGTTAACTGCCGGGTTAACCTCTACCTCTGCAAATCGACAATCCCTTTCCTCGTCCAGGATATGTGTCTCCTGAAGTCCGGATCATCGATTCTTGACCCTTCACCCAGTGAGCAACTCACCTTTCTAATTGTGACTTTACTGGCCCACACGCTCTAGAGCTACCGCAACCCCCATTGTGGAGGATGGAAGTATCCTTCTCCACCCCACAACTTCCAAAATCATCACACGATGTTTTTAACTGTAACATAGGACCGGACACAGATTTCGATGACTGATTCTACCCCTCCCTTACCTATACTGGCGGTGCATTGTTGAACCGTCAAGGGCTCAATAATCTGCCAATGTTCCTAGGATCCTTCTCATTTCGAATTTGGAAGGGAAGGGAGGCAACGTGTGATCCTACCACATCTGACTTCTACACAGGTGAATCGGCACAACAATGGTGAAGGGAAATGAACCACTTCCCTGATGGCATCGGTGGTAAGTGAGTGAGTTTGCTTACACCCTGGCCGGCTCCTTGATGCATTGACCTCAGGCCATGGTTAGTGGATCCTTCCACTATCCTCGCCAACTCCCTTAGGGATAACACTGACTGTCCCTGCCTCACCGGCTCCCTCGCATTCTTCTCCGTTTGCCTTTGGCTGGGTTCCTTCAGCGCCAACTTTTCGCCCTCCTCGTCTACTGTGACCGATCCTTGCATGTGCATGCTGGCATGCACATCGTGTTAACCGCCTTCAGTCCCCAGATCTTGCATTCTCCCCTAGACGTCCCAAGTGCCCCGCCAAGTTGCTGCATCGTGATGGAGAGTGACCCTCTCACCTTCACTCCCTTGCTGCTCCTGCTCACTCGTCTCATCCAACCCTTCCTTCTCCTGGTTGTTGTTTCTCGTCATCTAAGACCTTCACCTTCCATGGTACCAGGCTTCATCCCCGGCTGTTCACTCGCCCTGCAGTGATGAGAACTCCGCACTGAGGCGAGGCATGCTGTACCAGGTTCTCAACTTCCGCAACTTCTCTGGCAGATCTCCTATATTAATTTTCCAAGCAATCCCCAACGTGTGCCTCTGCTAGGTTCCTCTCGGTGCGGATGCTTCAAAACCCTGCCCTCTCACGATCCTCAAACTTCCACGACAGACACCGCCACCTCCACTTCCTCCATATCCTTTAGAGATTCATCTTCCTCCCTTCCCGTCGCTACTATGGCTACACGGAACCTCTACCCCTTAGGCTGCAACGGCACCACCACTACCTTTCTTCCCCAATCCAACAGGGTTTCCCCTTCCTCCCTCTCCCCTTCCTTGCTACTACCTTCCAGTTGTTGTTCGTGGCTTCCCTCGGAGACCCCTCCCACAGGCTCAGTTTTTTCCGCTGCCCGGCATCTCACGGGCGGCCCGGGAAAAAACAAGCTTTAATTGGCCGTTACTTCCTCCACTTCCACTTTTCCACCCTTCAGCCTAACTTCATCTCGACTTAACCCCACAAAGCTCATCTCCAGTTAATTTTTAGTTTCTTTGGCTTTTTAAATGGTTCTCGAGTTTTTAATTCATTTTCCACGGCAAACATCATAATTTTTGGGTTAACAACACCTGTGAGCAAGATTTTTGGCTCACACCTTCCTTCCCACCGTAGCTGCAAACAGAGTGCTTAAACACTGAACCGCACTTTGCGGCCACTGCTCGATCTTCCTTGATGCCTTATCGCTGCTATTGTTAGTGATGTCGCTATTATTCCAGCAGCTCCCTTGGCCTTCCTGATTTCAAACCATTGTCACACTGACTTTGAATCTTCCCATTGGTTTTTCACCTCTCTGAACTGACCTTACTAATTCGGAGTAGGATTGTGCTAACTCATTTTTTCAGCTTCTAGTGGAGCATGAATAGAATCGTCTGCTGGGAATTCAGCAAGCTCTTTCCCAACTAATCCTCAAGCCTTCAGCGCAACTTCTCAAAATCCGCCAGCCTATCTTGTGAAGGCGAATCCCCACAACCCATAAAACTTGGGTGGATCGATGTTGTGCATCCTCTAGCCACACCTGTTGCCTCCTCCTACCATCATTCTGGTGGTGGCTCAAATTCTCTTCTTTTCCATGCCTATCCTCTGAATTCTCCTCCAGAAAACCTGTTGCAGTCCTCCGAAGGGCCTTCCCCCTTGCGGCACTCTTTCCTGCCACCCTCTCTCCCTCAAGAGCAGTCCCCTGCCTCGGCATTCCAGGGTCCGATACCTGGATCCGAGAAATCTGAGACCCAATCCTTACGAGAAGGCCGGAACCACCTAGAACCGAGCCCCACTCATCCTAAAATGAACAATTAACTTGGCCAAAACCACGATCACCCTAAATAACCCCTTAAATTCTAACCCAGTTAACTAAAATCCTAACTTAATCATTAACTAACAACCCAACTGATCCCCCAAGCCTCAATTCCAACACAACACCCACTCAAACATTCAAACTTAACTTTGATCTAAACCTAAAAGCTTCACTCTTTTTATATTTTTGAGTAATTGGAGAAAAGTCAAAGTGCAGGGTTTAATGAACTTTTGCGATTAAAAGCGCATGTGGGCACCATATTGGGCTCACACTCATCTTCAGGCCACACTCGCTTGATTGCATTCCTTTGGTAATCTGCATCATCAACAATGAAGCAAGAAGGGAGAAAATTCTCCCTATCTCTATGGAGGTGCCTTCGTAGTGGCTCTAACCACATGACTAAATCCTCTTCTGTCATTCGGCTAATGAGAACCCAAGCTACGGGAATACCATTCCTCCAGTCATCAAACACCAACAATGAGAACAATGGATACTTCGATACATTGGTTCCAAATGTTGCATCCATTGCAATGGCTCCATTGTGCCCATACTTGAGCATCATCTCTTTTTGCCATGGTGTTTGAATACCTAGAATGAAAGGTAAATCAGTGACATCATCTTTTTCATGCCATATGAAAACGTCATCCGGGTGCTCCAAAGCCCACATCTTCACACTATCAAAGTCATTGCGGTGGTGGCGCCATATTCTTATCTTCAATCTACTCTCATAATAAACAATATCCTTAAGCTGAACAAAGTCATCACGCATGTTTGGGCATTTCATCTTCTTCCTTTGAATCCAATTCTGCCTATGCTCTTCATAAACTTGTTTAGCAGTAAATCCCTTACCTAGTTGTGTCTTCACCCAATCCTTCAATTCTTTTGACATCCAGGGTTGGTGAGCCGACTTCCTTCCTACCGAAAGTTTGTCTTCCAATCCATGGGCAGGTGATCCATATTCCCTTGTATGGTCAACATGGTAGTAGGCAACCTCAACTACATCCGGGAACAAAATTAGTTGTTTAATGAAAAACTTAGCAATGTATCCACGTTTCTTTGAGTGAGGGTGTTGAGGATCTCTCCTATGGTATTTCGGTCCAAATGCACACTCATAGTGAACATGCTCAATGTAGGAATGAATTTGAGGTCTTCCCACTTGTCCCCCACGAGCCCTATCAACAATAATCCATTCAATAGCATAGCCATCTGCACAAGTTTGGCCAGCTATGAAGTCTTCAACTCTATTGAAAGGAATATATGTTGCCATGATAGTTAACACCTTCCCAAACCCCTTCCTTGTCTTTGGTATCCATTGAATATCTTGAAAAGATATTGGCCCTGGCTTGGGTTGTTGTGCAGTGATGGAAGGTTTCGGCTTCCTTGGCATATTGTCCCCTGCATACAGTAAAGGAAATGCAAAAGGCAATACCCATCACACAACGAATATACAAATGAAGATACATTGTGTGCATGAGGCAATACCCATCGCAATGAAGTTTTGTGTTTTATCGTGTGCCCCAGGAGCAATACCCATCACAATGGTGAATTGTAAAATAGAATGTATCTCTGTTTGTTTGATTTCAACGTAATTGGAAGGAGAAGGGTGTGTATTACCCATCATAAAGAGATTTCCAATATGCATCACAACCAAGACTACACTATTGATAAGAAATATCTTGTCACTTCTAAAAGAGAGTATTTTTGATGAAGATAGCACATAGCACAAACTACATGTTAACACAAATGAAGAAATGAATAGAATTTCAAAATTGTAGTTAGTGAAGCATACCTTGTGAAAAGCTTGAATGAAGCTACAATTGACAATCTCATGTGCAATTGCAATGTATATCTTCTCATTGTTATGTGTACTTTTAAAATTATATTAAAGATTTAGTATCTAGGATCCCCACACTATAAAAGAGGAGCACATTAATATATTTTAAATTAGAGGCATAGACACCACCCATTTTGAACATCCAAACCCTAGCCCATTTAATTTCTTTTCAAAATATAGTAATTGTAGTTGCCATGTGGCATTCCTTCCTACTTATAAGTTACCATAATAAGAGCCGGCATCATGGGAAGTGGAGCCATAAAGTGATACTCAAAAATAGTTCTCCTAACACATGCCAAAGAAAGCTATAATATCAAGAGCCGGTATCATGGAAAGTGGAGCCAAAAGTGATGCTCAAAAATAGTTCTCCTAACACATGCCAAAGGAAGCCAGAGTGCCCTCACATTATCTGGGCACCGAATCCAGATCCGCATGTCACCCTGTCGTGCCCTGTCGTGGCTCCCGGCTGGAAGCGCGGGGCCTGCGTTTCTTTCCTCTGCGAGAGGTGACGCGTTTCTTTCCAGAGTTTTTTCCTGCGGCTCCAATTTTTTTCCGCCTTCAGGCCGTCGCGGGGCTGCCCGCCTGCTGCTCGCGTTTACGGTTACACGGTCATGGTTTACGTCGTCGTTACAGGCTGAGGGGTTACATGGTTTAGGTTACAGGGTCGGGGTTACAGATCCGGGCTACAAGGTCGGGGTTTCAGGCTCGGGCCTACAGGCTCCGGGTTTCAGCTCACCTCACACTATGTCGTTACACGGTGTGCTTACACTCCGTAGTTACATGCTGGTTTTACGTTTCCCTCCTTCTGGTTACACACTCGTTGTTAGTTATCGTTCAGGGTGGTTTCACACACATTGCTGGTTACCCTCATCCTCGTTGGTTTTCAATCCCTGCTGGTTACACACTCCTCGTTGGCTACTCTCCTCCTGGTTCCTTCGCTCTCATTGTTGGTTACCAACCACCTGGTTACTCCCTCAATGTTCTAAACCAGCCTCCTGGTTACGCCTTCATTTTTGGTTACCACCAACCTTGTTACACTTCATTTAGGGCCTAGCCCTATACTCTTCAAGCTATGATGGGTACGACGTAACCAAAGCATTTGTCCCGCAACAAAGACGAATCCCTCAATTCGACATGGGCGTCTGCATGCAAAAGCTGGGGTTAACCATTTTCGAACATTACCCATGGATGCAACAGCGCCGAGCCAGCGTCTAAACTTGGTAGCACAACCCTAAATTCCATTCCTGGCTTAGGGTTTAGCCGGTGATCCCGCCATGTGGTCCACTGTTTGTAAAACTTAATCCATCAAAATTCAAATTCGCTGCTTTCGATGGGAATTGCCGCATCCCTGAGTCCGATTTCCCATGCCTCCCTTCTGGTTCCCTTGCATATTGCATCTGTAACCTGCCCCTCCCGCATCGTGAATCCGCTACGTTCCTTCAGCAAAACTTGCATTGTTGGGGCTGTAACCTGCAAGCACAACGGTGTCCGTCCGAAATCTGAATGCACTGCCTCCCATGAGGTCCCTCCACCCCCGGTAGGTCTGTGGATTCCTGAAACTCGTGTCCTGTTTAGGGTTACATATCTTGCACATCCTCCATGTCTGCCACTCTCTTCGATTTGCGAAGGTAACCATTGAATGGGAGCCATCGCCGCGAACCTGGATACTGTCGGGACATGGTGCTTTTACATAGATCTCAACATTGGTTGTCCGCTGCTCTACTAGTGCACGTTTGGGGCTCACAATCTCTCTCCTGAATTCTGTCTACCCCTCTCTTGTCCACGACGCAAGTTTTCTGTTGTCATTTCACATTTTATGATCTTCCACCTTTCCGTCTCCGTTCATGGACGACGTGTTGGCCATGACCACCCCGGAACGAATCAATGTGCTCCCACATGTCGACGACTACAGGTTGACATTGGCGCCAAGTCTTGCCGATATCCAGAATGCCGTGCAGATTCCGCCGCCAGGCCCATTTGACCACACATCCATCCACTGGAGCCGCAACCACTGCTTTCAGAGTCGCGACCCAGATGGCGACGACACTGGCGACATAGCTTTCATTCCATGGGACCGCATAGATGACTTCCGCAAGGGCGAGGAATGTCGGCCGGACGTTGAGTGCCGCTTTGTGAGGAAAGGTATCCTCAAGCAGACATCCTTAACGCGACCGCAAGCGTGTTCATTCGTCGAGAAGTTCAGGTATTCATGGCGACTCCCTCTCTTACCCTTTGCAAGTGCAACGTGTCCGTGTTCTTGTAACCATGATGGTTACAATAACACCTCATAACACTGATATGTGCTGAACATTATACTGGTGCAACAGAACCATGAGTACCATTCCAACCATGCGAACGGTATAACCGTCTGAGTGAAAATGTGGACCTTCACTGTGTCACATGTGTGGTCTCCACCTACAGATATCATTGTGAATACGGACCAAGTAACCACTCCAAGAATTGCGTTGTCGTCCATGATGGATTGGTTGCACAGAAACAAAAACTTGACCAGAAGGGCAAGCGCATTCCCTATGGAAACGGCCACAAAGGGCCCAGAGTCTCAAAGAAAATGAAGGGTTTGAACCAGAAGAAGGGCTGCCAATGTAGTTTCGTGCTGAAGCGGCTGTGGTTACTTCCCCACATTTGCCAGGTGGTATACACACAGAAACACCATGTGAACAAGAATGGTGTTATTGTCCATGGCGCTGGGCAGTTAGGTGTCACTACCGCCGTTGGTGCCCATTTGTCTTCAGAAACAATCCAATGGATAGACAAGACCATTCGTGAGGGCTTGTCGGTTACGCAAGTCATGAATAAACACAAGGAACGTGTTCTCGCTATCATGAGCAAGGGGGGCCGCATCAGCAGAGACATGTTCCTCAACGAACAAGACATTCGCAATGTCGCCCGTAACCATGCACGCGAAACGTACATGAAGCATATGAATGACGCCACCAGCGTCAGAATGTGGGTTCAAGAAAACATGCATGACGTCTTCTACTACCAGGATGGAGGTTTGCTGGTGCAGGAGAAGTTGCGAGGAACAAACATTCCATTCACCATTGGCATACAAACTGAGTGGCAACGGCAGTCCATGCTGGTACATGGTCACGAAAGCGCTGTTTCCATAGACGCCACTTTTGGTACTAACGCCAAAAAGGTAAACTGCATCCTAATTCATAACCACAATACACTAGGTGTGCGATTCTTGTAACCAGATGATAGGCAACTGGTGGATGCCGTTTTAGCATGTCAGTGTCTTCTACACCTTGTAACCACCGCCCACGACAACATGTTACAATACTGGTTACATGATTTCCTCATGTGTGCTTCTTCATGTTCCTCAATTCTCATTGCAGTTCCCACTTTACACGCTCATGGTTTTCGACGAGTGGTACAATGGAATTCCTGTTGCGTACATTATCACCTTTAGCTGCAAACAGGACAACCTTCAGCTGTGGATGCGTGCTCTAAACGATCATCTTCGGACATTCCAGCGGGACTGGCGTCCCAATGCCTTCATTGTTGATGACGCTAAAGCGGAAATCAACAGTATCGGGTACTTAACAATCATTGCAAAACCAATTCACTTTCTACGTACCCAGGACTGTTTCCGGCGCCCGGAGTAGTGATTTGTTTCCATATGCGGCTCTATCAAGAGGCTGACCATACTTGTTTCCTCCTACAGTGCGGTCTGGCCCGAGACGAGAATATTTTTGTGTTTGTGGCTTGTGAGGAGAGCCTGGTTGAAACATGCATGCATAAAGATAAAAGATGCGGTAACCCGTGGATCTGTTCTGCAAGGGCTTGGGAACATCATGTACGACAGAGACTGCCCTGATGACCTTCATATGGATTCCTGGGCTCAGCGTAGACTCCGGGAGTTTGCCGAAAGAATCCCAGAGGCTTCTGGTTTTTGGACGTATTTCGAAAAGCAGTGGGGCGGCAACACGCGATCATGGGTTGTGGGCCACCGGAATCTGTGTTACGCGGGCCAAGACACCAACGCCGCTATTGAAAGCTACCATGGAAACCTCAAAGCCACACTGAAGCAATCGAAGGGGCGTTATCATGGACGGCGAGTGGACTGGATCATCCACCAACTCGTCAGGGACGTACTTAATCACTATTGGTACATGTCATTGCGCAAACGGTTTGGTTTTGTAACCAATAAAAAGGAGGAGCAATTTGTCATTGGCGCCCTCCTGAAGGCCAGGCTCATTCCTGATTCCTGTGTCATGTTGCCTTCGTGTCCAGGGGGCCCTGCTGTGGTTACGTCTAAGTCCAAGGTCCAAAAACGGTACTGGGTGTACAATCCCGGCAAGGAGTTGGCTTCTTGCGATTGTCCAGTTGGTATGAAAGGTAACATTTGCAAGCACCAGGTGAAAGTGCTAAAATTATTGCACCCCGACATTGCAGAAGGAACCATAACAAAGTACTGTGGGTCTCTGAAAGGTACGGGTGGTGGCGGTCTGCGGAACATGTTGGAGGCGGTGGACGGTGGTTACAACCTCTGTGATGGCGTAACTAGCCCCGTTCACATCAGCCAAGCAAAACCCGTAAAATATACACACATTCCGTGCAGCGCAGAGATTGAGGACCACATATACCGTCTCTCTTTTTCCATCCTAGACAACTCCCGTGGAAACGAAGTCCTCCTCCGCCATGTGCTGGCCGCATTTCTGTCTGTGCAAGGCACCATGAAGAATCTGAAGAGTGACTTGGAAGCTGGTCTATTGCATCCAAGCCAAGAAACTGTGGACTTTCTCGAGATTCAAGACAACATGGGCATGAGCCTCAAACGCAGAAGAGATTTCCTAGATAGGCGATAGTTTGCACAGGGGAGGCACGACATGCTATATAAATGTTTATGCCCAATGCGTGAGTAATCCCATACGGAGCGTACTGAAGGCATCCGTTTTAACCACATCGTGTGACCACAATGTGTAACCATTGTATGCAGCCACCTTCATGTTATCAAATGGAAACCTTACTATGCAACCACACTGTAACCACACCGTGCAACCACATTGTAACCACACTATGTAACCACGTGTGTACTGCATTTTATTGTGGATACATTGTCCCTGAGTGCGGTTCTTCAAAACAGAGGGGACGTCTTCTAAGGATGGTGGGTGATCAGGTTTAGGACTTCACTTTGTACCCATCATGGTTATATGTGCGGAAAATCAGCATATTGTAACCACAGATAACGGATGTCCTCTTAGCAATACAGGACGTGTAACCTGGCTACGTGAACATACAAACTTGACAAGCCTCTCGAACAAAGTTTAAATGTGCGGCCACTCATGGTCCCATTTCATTCACAATGCGCACCCAAAACACAACAATTATGGAAATGGTTACAAAACCCGTAACCAGTGTGGTGCCTATCATGTAAAGAGGCTCCCTGAAGGGAGTGTACATCCCCATAAAGGGTTTGTCAACGTAACCTTTACAAAATTGTATCGTTCCTACACCTACTCTGAGCTACATTGTACATGGCGGAGCAAACATCTCAACGCCTTGTCTTCAACGACCACGCGCAGGTCGCCCCTGCTGCTGCGTGGAACCGCGCCTGACCGCCTCCTTTGTTGGTCTTCGCGGCGGTAGTTTCCTTCCCTCATCATCCTCGTTCCCGTCCAGTCCAAGATAGATGTCAATTGGGCTTCGGGTACGCGGCTGTGTTGAAGGGGGGGAGGGAACAGATTGTCTTTGCTGGTCGGTTTCATCACCCCCCGCCCTTCGTGAAGTGCCTCCGGGAACGACTGCCCTGTTGGACGTCCCCCCCTTGACAGGGGCTCCGGTGGACCTGACTGCTTCCATGGCCTCTATGCGTGAAGTGCGGGCTGGAACGGTCTCCACATTGGGACCCATAATCGACGATACAACCTTCTTGCGATCCTGTTCAATTTGTTGCATAATCGCCCTCTGTGCGTCGACATCGTCCACGGACACGTCCTTCATGCCCATCGACTCCTCCAATCCCTGTTTTCGCGAGATAAATGGTGGGTGGTAACCAACAGCTCTAGTTGTCACGGCCAGCTCCGCAGCAAAGTCGGTGATCAATGCCTTCTGCATGGCTGGAATTGAATACGTCGGCCACTTGAACTGCATTACATGTCCTGTGAGGTTAGAATGTGGGCCAACTGTGCAGCTTATGATCATGGTTACGACAAAGGTAACGATCGTGGTTACGTGCAAGGTAAGGATGATGTTTTAGAGCAAAGTAACGATCATGGTTACTAGGTTGGTTACAAGTTATGGCCGCAAATGTAGTTCGGAGTGCTTACCGTGTTGTAGTCAATTGGCGTAGCGGCCACCCCACGCATACTTAGGTAACTGTCAAGGTTGGAGATGACATCGTAACCACAGGCCCACCCATCGTATGATTGTTTCACCTTTGGTCTATGCACGACCGCACCCACGAAAGTATGATACTTGAAGTCCGACATCGCCATCCCCCGATGCTCTGCCCACATCGCCCTTATCAGACGCCGGAATGTCTCTTCTTTGTCATCCTTTGTGTGGTACCCCTCCACAGAATCGCAGTGCACTGTACATGTTTCCTCGAACATGTATAGTGACCAGTGCCCCCTATCCCAATAAGGAACGATGATAGCCTTGCAATCGGCTGGGAAGTTTTTGAAAACACCTTTCAAGAAATCGCCTAATGCCTCGTTCCTCGCCTTCCCGCCAGCCATGTACGCGTTCAAGTCGCCCGACACCTTTGCTGTAACCAGCCCGTAACCAGCTCTGTTGTCTTCGTGCTTCAACCAGGTCTTCACAATCATGAAGTCCAGCCAGTTGTCCATTAGCTCGTTTTTGACTTCTATGATCGGTGGAATGTCGGTGAAGAGTATGCCCACTGTCATTACTGGCAATCCCTTAAAAAACACAATCCAGTCGCACAGTTCGGAGTGTCCGCCCCCAGTCCTGCAACATACGATGTGTGGTGTTAGTGCACATGATTTCTGGTTACGATGGTAATTGGGAAAAACTAGTTACAATGGTGCATACGTGGTTACAAATGATAGTAACATGAGGGACCCATGGTTAAGAATATATACCTGAGTTTTTGGAAGAGCGCCTCAATCCTGCAAGTCACCAAAGCACGAACGTGTCAGCCACCACATCCACTGAAGTTATGTTTTTATATTATGTGTAAAACAATATATGCAGTTACTATCAGATATAGTTGCAATGTAAGTTGTGGAACTAGACGTATGCATAGAAGGAGGCGCTCAGTTCGAAAGATGTTGTACCGCAATCTCTTGTACAACATCTGTAGCTCCTTGTCGATTTTATTCTTCTGCACGTCTGGGTTACGTGCAGCCTGCACCGGGCGAGCCTGGCCCGACGACAAAGGCTTTCGGGGTTTCTCTGGTTTGGCTACCGTTGTGCCCTTTCCTCTCACGTCAGTCGTGTCTTCCAGCACTACAGTCTTCCCCTTTATTTCACTCTATGGGTGCGGAGTAAGGGTGCCTGTGGTCTATGACTCTCTGTGGTGCGTAACCTGTAACGCAACAACCAACTTATCATGAGTCTGTATGGCAGTAGAGGAAATCGGTAAAGACTTGGGGGATATAGGAGGAACAACGACCTCTAGGAAGGGTGCCAATTGTTTGGGATCCACCCGGTTACGAGCCTCGAAGGACTTCTCAGCACTGGGGGGATCCCAAAACCATCGTGCCATAGTGGGAACCGCTAAGGGATTGGAGGTGGTACCAGAAATTTCCTGCTCTATTGGGGGGCCGGGAACGGGACGTACCTCTGTGATGGATGGTGGGGGGGGTCTTGCAGTGACACAGGCGACGACTCTGTGTTAGTGCCTGTTGTGACCGCGACAGCGGTAGACGTGGTTACGGATGAGGTAGGGAGTGCAGGGGGTGTAACCACGGCCTGATGGGGAGCCGCCTCCTCGAGCCTGGAGGGGGCTGTAACCACGTTGTCGTCCGGAGGATTGCAATCGCTCCCGATGCCTGTCAGGATCTTCGGCGACATAGTCGAAGTTACACCAACATCCGAGGGAGCCGCGGTTCCATCCACCAAAAGTTGGGTGTGTTGCTCCAGGAGGTGTTCACGGAGCGCTCGACGACGCCCGTGTTCTTCAGTGTCCTCCACAACGGACAGTCCTGCGAACAACAACCAGTGACAACACGAGAGATTGTTACACAAACTTTCCATTGGTTACGACTCCATGGCGAACACATATTGAGTTACAAATTACTAAACAGCAAGGAAGAGAAGAAGTTGCGAACATGTGGAACGAATGAACCACCCAATATCCAAGTCCTCCTGGGATTGCAACCACGATCGAATGATAGATTGAGTGGGGTGGGAGTCTGGGACGTCAACCTTTTGACACCACGACCGCACAAAGGAATCCGGTTCCGTTGAAACCCACCGCTGCATTGCCCTGCACTAAGTCCTCTGTATCCAGGAGAGGTACTCCACCCACCACTCCTTGGTAGGTGACGGCAGCATTCGGAACGCTTCTTGCACCCCATCTGACCACTCGTCCGCCGACATGCCTTCCCGCGCAGCAGCGAACATGATGTAACCCTCTGACTCCATGACTTCTTTTGTGACCTGCCATGGAGAGGAGGACATACCCACTGAGGTCCAGTCGAGCACCATTCGCCGTGTTGCGCCGACGATGGGATGGAGGAGAGGATTGCGGAGACCACGAAGGCGCATGTATGTCTTCAAAATTGGGGCCGCCCATGGAACCGGGAACATTCGTGGAAACGGCTCCATGCCCTTTAGAGCGGTCACAACGTTGTTGCCTTCGTCACGGGTGTGTTTCCATGGGAATGGCGGAAGAGACGCTCGGAGACCACCGCATGTGGTGAAAATGTGGAACAGCGGATGCCACCCCCACATAACACCCTCCACTCGCGGTTGCACGGATGCCTCAAAGGCATCAAGCTTGGCAGTAACCATGTCCTCGATCTACTGATGCCTTTTCTCCTCCATATACTTCTTCATGACGTCGACTGCCTTGCACTTCTACCGGTAATCCACATACGTAACCAGGTCCGTGAATTCCTCGTCTCCTGTAACCTGGTTTCTCATCCGGACCACCGATTGGTGTGCGGTGGGGTCCCGCGTGTATGAAGGGCCGGCTGCAGCCTGCACAGTTGGAATTCAATAAAAAATTGAATGAGAAACATAGAACGATGAAATGGGGTGGAAAATGTAACGCCCACGGTAGGGAAAACCTGGTTACTGGAAACGCATAAGACGGAAACGAAGCGGAGGCATTGGTATTAGCAGACGGTGTGGCGTCAACCACCTAACCTGGGCTGCTTGCATCTACAGGAGGGACATATGCTGGTTACAAAAGTGTTCCCCAATCACACAGACATTGAAGTTCATGGCATATGGTATAAATTATTGGTTACATTCATGCCATATGATATACATAATTGGAATAATTACAAACAGGTTCACATAAATAGATAGATGGTTGTGGACTTTCACCTGGGCGTAGAAAGTCCAAGCCCCGTAAGCTTGACAGAATTTCCTGTCGAACCAAACATCGTAGTTTCCGTCGTAGGGTTGAAGGTCTTTGAAAGCAGCCAGTTGTCTGTTGAAACCAGCAAGGCTGTCGGACTCCCAGTCGTAATCTGGAAACATGAATCGCAGCAGCTGCACAAGGCCGGGCATGGGGACGGGCGGAGGGTAACTTGGCATGAAAAACTATTGTGTGACCATGGATTCAGCCTCTGCAGTGAAGCGGGAACGGGCTGTTACACGCTCTTCTTCAATCTGCCTCAGCTGCAATTCCTTGCTTGTAACCCCTTTTTTCCTGGGTTACTGCTGGATGCGGTGCTTCTTGCCTTTGGTGGAGGGTTGTAGGAAGGACTCTCGGAACCCACCGGAGAATCGATGACAATGTCAACAACGGCAAGGGCTTCTTCGATTGTAGGAGACGGTGGTGGATTTATCGTAACCGTCAAACCCGTGAAAGTTGGGGGCGGTGAAGTGTGGCGAGAGACAGTGGTGAAACGAGCGCCGTCCATGGAGTCCACAGTCGTTGTGGTCACATGGGATCCTCCCGTGGCCGTGTCGACGGCAGTCGTGGAACGGGGCGCAATGTCCCTCGTAACCAGCGGAACAAGGGCCACCTGTGATTCCGATGGAGGCAGCAAGGGTTGAGTGCTGGTTACGGATCCAACAGGGACAATTGCACTGGCAGACGCTGGGTCTGTAACCACTTCAGCATGTGGTTGACGGGGAGCATTGGGCTTCTGCACATTGGATGGCCTGGTTACAGTGGCTGTGGACGTCCTCCGTTTCTTGGTCAACATCCGAAGGCTGATGTCGCTGTCGGAAGAGAGGTCCTCCACAGGGCGCATAGCTAGGTCCTCCACGGGGCGCACTCTGTCGGGCTGGGTAGCGGGCTTCACAACGCCCTTCCTTTTCTGTTTACCCTTTGATTTGGCCTGCGAACTGCCCTCTTCTTGGGCCTCCTGTGCGCGGGCAATGTGACCAGCGTCACCCTGGGGAACAACCTTCTTCTTCTTGTCTTGAGACCGGCGACGGTCTTTGTTCCAAGTCCCTGGCGGCAACTCGTGCAGGCTATTCAGCCTGAAAACTCGCGTGGTTACATTGTCAGTGGGCTTAGGTACTTGGAGAGGTCATGTTTGTCGTCAACGCCCTTCTGGTCTCTCAACGACAGGGAATGGCCTTCCTCTACATGCTTCGCAATGGTTACAGACAGGTGCGTGGTTTTCAAGTTTGGATAAAGGGGGAGTCCCTGCCCTTTCACGCTATAACCAGGAATCAAGGGCCCTTCCGGACAACCCTTGAGGCGGTGCTCAACAAGTCGGAGTTTGCTCGGGCACTCCTTCCCGCAGTAGATGCACATAGCATCCCGTCGCTCCTTCGTGGGGTCTATGGCACTGGGGACGCGTATGTGGACAGCCTCCTCGAGAAGTTGCGTGTAAACCAGGGGCGTTACCCACTGCTCCACCCACCTCTGGTTGCCCATGTTGACACAGTATCTCAGAAGCCCATCAACGACGATGGAGGCCGGGGTCGCGCGAGCATCATCCGTTCCCTGGATGGCCATTGGAATTGTTTCGGGCAAGTATTGAGGTAGAGCGGACGGAGGACGAGAGGCGAGTGGGGCGGGTTCAGCGAACGAACCAATTACAACCCTAACATAGTTTACAGACAACGAATGCGGTTGATGCCGTGCTGCAATTGCAGCAAAGTTGCGCCTTCGGGCACCTGCTCCGCCAAACATGATATTAGGATTGTGGTGGTGTTTTGTATGAGAGTATTGGGACCTCATGGCCCGGAAAACGGAGGCGAAAACAAGTGAGAGGGAAACGGATTTGAACGGACAAAGAAGGGCTAATGGAAATGTCAAAACGGAGGACTGGCACATCGTGCCTGCACGTGAATCGCCATGAAAATTGCGATTATGAACAGAAGAAGACGGGAAGGGGGGGGAGGAGAAATGCCGTAGTGGTACAACGTGCCCACACGGGAATCGCCATGAAAATTGCGATTATGAAAACAAGAATACGGGAAGGGGGGGGAAGAGAAATGCCGTAGTAATTAATGGAGGAAGCGTTTCTTGAAATGAATTACAGTAATGGCGGGCACAGAAAAGACAGAGAAAATAAATACTCGCCTGTGAAATGGAGGAGTGTAGCCACAGATATATATATGCGGCAAGTTGTGAAGGGCAGCTACAGTCCGCGCTCATGGCGAGACGACCACCGTGCGGGCGCAGAGGAATCCACTGACGAAGACAGCTTCTCGAGTATGGGAATTATGCGGCGGGCGTCACTAATCCGATGAGATGGGCGATTGACAATGATGGCAGGGGGGCTAAATGCGAGTAGAAATGATTGTGTATGAAATTGCAAATGATGGATTGGGAATGATTGCGGAGGAGGGCGATTTGTGCAAAGAAACGAATGGAAGTGACAAAAGAGAATGATGGAAGAGAAAATAGTGAGAGGAGGGAGGGGATTGCAACCGGTGGGATGGGGAGAGGATCGTGAAGGTTGCGAAGAGATGTTGTGGGCATGGAAGCTTGCGAAATGAAACGGATGCGCCGTTCCTGGATACGACGAGACGCGACGCTATGGAAGGGACGCAATGCTTCAATCCGTACAGGTTGTTGGGAAAACCCTAAACAGGAATTCGCTATTCAAACTTCCCGCGTTTAATGGTAACCAGGACAGAGACGTTCCCCCCAAAGCAGATGATGATATTGTATCCAGGAAGTTGGAAACCAACAATGACATTGCAAACAGGAGGAGTGTAACAAGGTTGGTGGTAACCAAAAATGAAAGCGTAACCAGGAGGCTGGTTTAGAACATTGAGGGAGTAACCAGGTGGTTGGTAACCAACAATGAGAGCGAAGGAACCAGGAGGAGAGTAGCCAACGAGGAGTGTGTAACCAGCAGGGATTGAAAACCAACGAGGATGAGGGTAACCAGCAATGTGTGTGAAACCACCCTGAACGATAACTAACAACGAGTGTGTAACCAGAAGGAGGGAAACGTAAAACCAGCATGTAACTACGGAGTGTAAGCACACCGTGTAACGACATAGTGTGAGGTGAGCTGAAACCGGAGCCTGTAGGCCCGAGCCTGAAACCCCGACCCTGTAGCCCCGGATCTGTAACCTAAACCATGTAACCCCTCAGCCTGTAACGACGACGTAAACCATGACCGTGTAATCGTAAACGCGAGCAGCAGGCGGGCAGCCCCGCGACGGCCTGAAGGCGGAAAAAAATTGGAGCCGCAGGAAAAACTCTGGAAAGAAACGCGTCACCTTTCGTAGAGGAAAGAAACGCAGGCCCCGCGCTTCCAGCCGGGAGCCGCGACAGGGCGCGACAGGGTGACAGGCGGATCTGGATTCGGTGCCCAGATAATGTGAGGGGCCAGAGTGTTCCACCTACTCCACCTCTTAACCATGGTTAAGTCCACTTGGGTTGGGAAGTGGATGAGCAACATTGGATGCCATCCACTGCAATCATCCCGTAAGGTACCAATGTATGGGTTGGTTCGTCCTCCCCGTTCGGGCTCCACTCTATCTCAAGGTGGGTTTAGGGTGGCTTGTCAACGCCCATTCTAGCCATTTTGTACATTGTAGGGGGGTATAGCCATCCTATTCACAAAGTCATGGAGGTAGGCCCACAAGGCACAAAGGGGGTTGGTACCCATGATGCAAGGTGATGGTTTTGCAAGCGAACTAGGTGGGATCATGGAGGTGGCCATGTGGCTTTGCGCACTGTTATTAATTGGTCTTTGATCTAGCTTGGGTCTTGTATCCAACTATGTTGTGTTGGTTATAGTTAATGAAGGTGGGGGTCCTCATCATATCCAAGGTCATCATACACGAGCCCTATATATTGGTTTAAGGAAGCTAGTGGTTTGACTTTGAATATTCATCAAACATCTAATTGAGGCTAAAAATATTTTTTCTTTCTTTATATTATGTTTAGAACAAAGGCTAATATGAATGTATATTTTTTATATCAACCATGTAGCCATATGTATGTGCAATAGCTTAAAGTGTTGGTTTAAGCACCCTCTACCTTAGTTGCAAGAGAGGTTTGGGAAAGGACCGTTATACAATCTTGAGCCAACAATATTACCATGACCTTCATTGTCACAAGGTGTGAATGTGTATAGTAGGCTCGTAGTGGTTGGAATTTAGTAGGATGTAGATTTGTGATGTAAGGTAGATGAGGTTAATTTGGTTAGCCTCCATAACATGATACCTATTTTTGGCTCATAATCGGCAAAATAATCGCTTTTATTTAGTGGGTGAGTAATACATGGTGTTTTAGCCGCCGCCTTGACGATATTTGGGTTAGTCACTTTCGCAAAAGTCAAACTACACCCATCATCCTCCATAATGAGGAGTGATGTCCACCAAGCTATGACACACTTGATTTTTGTGCCCAAGGTAGGCAAATTAGGAGGCAGTAACTTGGGCAAATTAGAAGGCATCATGTGGCTATGAGGTGCCAACTAACTTGTATTGTGGGTATTTTATTATTAAAAAAAATGCGGCAAAATTTTATCTTACACGTGACCACTTTAAAGACATGACACAACCAATATTGGCATTGAACTTGGTTTTCATTAGCAAATGACCCATGTAGAGTTTGCTAATGATGTTGTCATGTGAGCCCAAAATGGTGCCCACATGTGTTCTTAACCCTTTGAAACTATTAGAAGTTATGTTTTGATGTTTTATGATTATTCACAAAAATATAAAAAGAGTGAGGCTTGAGTGAAGTTATGTTTAGACCTTAGGTTGATTAGAAGTTTAGCGGTGTGAAGAAAGTTCCTTAGTTAGGTGAGCATTGTGTGTGGTGAACCAAGGGTGGCTCCTTGAGTTAAATGTTTGAATTAGGACCTATGTTGTTGGTTTAAGAGTTGAAGGCTTAAAGGATAGGATAAGAGCCTACAAAGTAGGAGAGGATCGAGGGGCTTATCTTGAGCTTTGAAGGGTGCTCACCCCTTCCCTCCCCCTATATATTCCTCTCTCTCACCTTCTTCACTCACTTGTGTTCCTATTCACTCTCTCTTTCCTTGGTGCTCCTTGGCACCCCATGTGTTATAAGTGTGGGTGTGTGGGAAGCAAGAGAGGAGCACGTGTGTGTGCAAGGTTTCAAGGTGAAGAACCAAAACCAATTAGTCTTGAAGATTAGCTTCACATTGTTGGATGTAGTCTTGGAGTTAAGGCACTTAGAAACAAATGCTTAGCTAATGGTGTTCAACTTCTAGCATTTAGAATTATAGTATTTAGATTTATAGTGTTTAGACTCATGGCACCTAGATTTATAGCATTTAGATTTATGTTGGAGCATTAGCACTTAATTTTGTGGATTTAGCCGAAAGTTGGGTTCAGACCAGCTGAACTGTTGGGTTTCGAGCTGGGTTCAGACCAGCTGAACTGCTGGGTTTCGAGCTGGGTTCAAACCAGCTGACTTGCTAGGTTTAAGCTGGGTTCAGACCAGCTGAACTGCTGGGTTTCGAGCTAGGTTCAGACCAGCTGAACTGCTGGGTTTCGATCTGGGTCCAGACCAGCCGAACTGTTGGGTTTCGACCTGGGTTCAGACCAGCTGAACTGCTGGGTTTTCAGCTGGGTTCAGACCAGCTGAACTGCTGGGTTTCGAGTTGGGTTCAGACCAACTGAACTGCTGGGTTTCGAGCTGGGTTCAGACCAGCTGAACTGCTGGGTTTTAAGCTGGGTTCAGACCAGCTGAATTGCTGGGTTTCGAGTTGGGTTCAGACCAGCTGAACTGCTGGGTTTCGAGTTGGGTTCAGACCAACTAAACTGTTGGGTTTCGAGTTGGGTTCAGACCAACTAAACTGCTGGGTTTCGACCTGGGTGCAGACCAGCTGAACTGCTGGGTTTCGACTTGGGTGCAGACCAGCTGAACTGCTGGGTTTCGAGCTGGGTTTCGACATGGGTTCAGACCAGCTGAACTGCTGGGTTTATGTTACACATGTGATCTCCAAACCCATTACCCGGACTAGGACGCTTAAGGGTGGTGGGTTTGGCCTCACATGTCCACTTACACAACATTGAATGATAAAAAAGTTCCCCCCTAAAACACCACATTGGGAAGTAGAGTATCTTTGATTCCGAAGCCTAGGTCAACACCTTCCTCAACTCTGATTTCAACCATTTCAAATTCTTTGGCCTTGATTCACAATTGCTAACATGTCCATGCTTCTAATGCTCAAAGCCATCAACTAGATGATTCCACAAAGTTGGAGGTGTCCACATTAGCCTCATCTACCTTAGGGAGGAGTGAGGGTTAGATTATGACATGGAGTGGGGGGAGGAGATATGGTGGAAATAAATGGGGGTGTTGAGAAATAGGGTGTCATGAGAGGAGTTTGGTGGTAGGGTTTGAATGTTGGGAGTGATTGAGAGATATGATGATATGGGTATGGACTGACAAGTGTGGATGCAGAGGATTGTAATGTATAGAGGTTTTTTGGTGGTAGAGAGTATTGAATTTTATGTGGTGAAATGGTTAAAATCTGAGAAAATGGGAGGGGGGGTTTTGGACCAATCTTGATGGGGTATAATAAGGATGGTGAGGTTGTTAGGATGTATTTGGGACAAGGCTTTAGCCCATTTTAAGGCTTGGGGGAGGAGATTGGTGTTTGGGATATGAGCATAGCATTACCTAGCCATTGATGTGAGAATGTGGGGCCAATGGAGCAAAATAGTTGATCTCTATCATAGGAAGAGTGGGATTGGTTAAATTGGATTAGGCATGCAAAGGGGATGAGAAATAGGAGTATGTGAGGTGGAAAGTGTTTAACAACATGAAGAAGATATTGGATGGAAGAGAGTGTTGGTGGTTAATTGGGTCAATGTTGTCTAGGGGGCATCTAGGGAGAGAAAAGACAAGAAAAGAAAAAACTCCAATGACTTTTTACACTAGCGTCAATACAAGCCCGTTAGCCTTCTACTAGTCATGGTTAATCATGATGCATGATAAAGGGTTTTGCCTCCCTTTTGGGAGGTGGGCTCTGTTATAGGTTATACATAACAGGTGTTGAGGCTAATAGCCTTGTCTCCAGTGTTTTTAGGTGGGGGGGATAGGTGTTTGTTTGTTCTCTAGTTTTTGTTTGTTTAGGATTAGAGATGTTAGATGTTCAATGACGTTTTAGTGTATGTTTTCATGAGGTTTTGATGGTGAGTTTTGGGATGGTAATGTTGTTGAGTTTCTAGATAGAGTGTTCATGTATGGTGCCCTTTACTCCGGCAATTATGGTTATGAGTGGGTTTACCTTCCACCCATTGTCTCTAAGGGTATTTATTAGTGGGTTGTATTTGGTGTGTTTATGTTTGGTGGCTTGTTATGGGAATTTGGCATGGCAATATGTAAATTTTATGAATCGGAGTCTGTGGGAAGGGGAGGGAGTTATTGGTGTTTGGCTATTGTTGAAGATATTTTGGTGTTTGCATGTTGTTGGGAGGATGTGTTTGATTGTGGATGCAAATTATGGATGTGAGGGATGGTTATGTGTATGGGTAGTATATTGGCCATTCCAGTGTGGGCTTGTAGCATATGGCATGAGGTGGAATAGTGGTTAGTGTGTGGACATATACATGTTGGTGTTGGTTGGCATGGAGGATGGCTTTTGGTTTTTTACTTAGGTAGGATGGTTGTCTATCTTTGCATCAACCATAGCATTTCGATTTCAAAGTCTTGGGAGGAGGGTGGAGTTAGGTTGGGTAGGTTGGTGTGCATGTATATATTTTAAAAGCCAATGCATGTGTTATGTGGTGATTGTGGCCATATATCTACCTTGTTGGTTGTATATGTGGAATCCATGTTTTGTATTTGTATGGTGGGTTTGTTTGTGTTGATATCTTTGTATGGGTTGCACTCTTGAGTAGATAGTGTGAGGTTGGTTATTTGTAGTGAGGATCTTATATAATGAGTGTCTTTGGATTGTGTGTGGTTTAGGCAATTTTTGTATGAATGGTGTGTTTGTCGTTTGTGGGTGGCTATGTGGAATTGGTGAGGAGTATTAGGTTGTGTTTGAGTGAGATGTTGTCAAGATTGTGGTGATTGTTGTGGGGTTTGTGGCTGTGGTTGTGGATTGGGGGGGGGTAGTACATACATGTGTATGTTGGAAGGCTTCTTTGATGAGATTGGGTGTGTGTTTTGTATTGGGTGTGGAATTCTTTGGGGGTAAGGATGGTTATGGTATTGGTAGGGTCGTGATATGGTACATGTATAGCTTATTGAGGTATATTTTGGCTTTATGTTTGGTTTCTATTGGGAGATCTGTGGATAATGGGTTAGATGTCCATATTTGTTCGAGAGGGGTGTATTTTGTGGGGAATGAGTAGTCTATAGTGGTTGTGTGTACGTCATATTCTATTTCCATAAGAAACGATGTTTGAACTATTGGTGATTTTGAGCATGTTGATATTTAAGTTTAGGAAGCTATAGGGAGCCTCCATATTTGACAGATAGATTATGTATATTTGGTAAGGCCTTGATAGATTGTACCTAGTTGGCCGGGGTCATTAAGTGCTTGTATGAGTTGTTGCCCTAGGCAAGTTATGTAGTTGGGGAGGAGGGAAGTTATGTTCATGCCAAAATCTTTGTTGGGGAGGTGGGTGAGGATGTTTGTAGTGCTTTTGGGCATGTTACATATTTCTATTGTTAGTTTGTTGGCATTTTGTTGAATTTTCTATGGTTGGGTTTGGGAAAAAAAAACATTGCATAGTAGGCGTAGGCAATGCCTAGTTTGATTATTGTGTTAAGTATTTTTATTTTTTTGTTTGAGGCAGTGAATGGTAGCTAACCGCTCATGAGGTAAGTGGTAACATATGAGCGATGAAGCCAAATTAATACATGGGCACAATTTTAGGATACATATTCCAAAACTAGTACTTGTGTTTTTGCAAACTTTCAATTGTAAAGTACTCACATTTTGATTGAACAAGAGTTAAGGGAGCTTATTATCATGGATACTTAAAAAACTATCAACTCATTGTTGATTTTTATTATAACAATCCATACCAATACATGTCACTTTATGAAATCCTCAAGCATGCGGTTGAAGACAACATTTGGAATATTACTCACACTCTATGACACCTACAAGTTCAAGTAGCCGCGTGACCTCGTTGTAGGAGTACGTTGGAGCGTGAATGAACTTGTCACTATCATAATCCACCTTGCACATAAATATAAACACATAGTAAAGATATTTGCAATACACCCATGACCTCTAGAGTTCTATACTTTGAGTTGATCCATTAAACGGACATTTGATTTCATGTCTAGGCATTGATCTTTGATGCAATTTGGAAGTTAAATTATTACTTTAGGATTTTTATAAAATTTCAAGAAATAGTTGTTAACTTATTTCTTTACTTCTTGCATTTCTTAAAGACTTAATTTAAGTTCCTTACTCAAGATTCAAGCCTATTAGCATTTCCTAATAGACTTACATGCTTGGACTTAAATCGACCGAAGCCTTCCCCGGTAGCGGCGCCAAAATGTAGTTTAGTCTTTGAATACGACAAAAAACCATGGAAACAATCGGGGAAGACTTAAAAGGTGATCTTTATAACATTTAGGTGTCATGGGTAAGTATAATTAGGGAAATGCACATTGATTTTAGGTGGTTTGGGTATGGAATTGATCATTGATTGATTATTTTTGGGTACATGATTAACAATCTCTCCAACACAGTACATGCAATTTGTGGTTGTCTCTCACCTTACACTAATTACCCAGGCAATAGTTTGGCAATGAATTCATTTTAATTGGGCCAAGTGCGGTGCACAAGCATAGGCACAAGCATAGTCAATTGTCTTGCATAAAGTATCTCATTTTTGTTTATTTACCAAAGCCAAGGGTACTTTGGTGTAGTCAATAGTCTCGTGTTAATTAATTCCATTTAATTTAACTTAAAATTACAATGCAATCATCCTTTCAGGATCTTCCGTATTCTTTGATTAAATATGGTTTTAAATTATTTTGTCCGACAATTGTCTTTTACATGGTCTTGGGCATAATAACCATGATACTCATTAATTATGACAATAAGCCACATCACATATGCGGGTTAACATTTCATACTATAATTACTTGATTTAACGTTCTTAATTGAATGTTCAATTTGATGCTCTCATTCTCTAGAGTACTTACACTTCTAAATGTTCATTTCATTATCTCGAGACCCTTGATTAATTTATTTAATAGCCAATTTTTGATTCATTCAAAAATTACAAAGCAAGTCTCTAAAGTTTATTGTAGTATGATTAATAAATAACCAATGCTTACTATAGAATTTGTCCGCGACATATCTAACATGCTCGGTTTTCTCGTGTATGCTTCACAGTCAATGGTCTTGTATTGTGGCCCTTTTATCTCATGTCCAAGGTTAGCAGGAATATCAACAGACACAATTTACACTACCGAGTCCATAGTCTCTGCCGGATTTCATTGAAGCATCCTCCAATTCCTTCGAGCGAACACTCATTAACCTAAATCCACTACAACGACAACCCTATTGATTTCTTAAGGGAATGTTTAGTTTTAAATTCGGGTTCATATTCAATTTGTCCTCCCACTCATGGCTCAATATCAGTTGAATTTATATATACACATATACAATTGATTTTCCTCACCCAGTTCCTGAATTTGATACTCAATTAAATATACTAGAGGGATGATTCCCTAGTAATGTGCCAAATTATATTTGCATGAAATTTAGATATCAATTCATTGCGAGATAATCACCATTTAGTACAATTCCCCCGGTGGCTCCCAATTATTTCAAAGTGAACTCAATTTCATAACACTATGAATCACTCATAGTTTTGATCATGCGACAATAATTGTTGCTAAAAATTCCAACAAAGTCTCTCAATTATCTCACATATCAGTGGCCAACTGAGTATAGTCCCAACAAGACTATAGAGTGACTCTGCAATTTGGTATTTGATTCACTCAATCTATGGCAAACAACCTGATTGAAATTTCTCTCTATTTTCATATAACTCAATTTACCATCCAATACGATCACCCTAGAGGTGATTCCCACAAGGCAATGGCCAAGCAACTATGGATCCTTCGTAGTTGTTTGTATGAAAAATCAATTTTGCTTGGGAATGTTACTACACTCCCAAAAATAAGGATCTTTTAGTTTGTTGCAACCTCAGTCATTCATTAGTCTTTACATCCCATATTATATGACAAACTTTTTTTAATAATTCAGTCACTTCAAATATCTAAGGCAATAGTCCAACGCATAAGTTCTTTCAACTTATTCTCATACAACACAACCTAGGAATCACTCCAGGCTCACTCAAGTTAATTTCAATTTCCATGTTAGTACAAAGATCAAACAATGTGATGTAATCCAGTCACTCACTCTTGCCTCAATTTGATTACTTGACACTGCAAACAATGGGCTACCACAATTCCCAGTAATATTGATAAAAAAATATTTCAAATTTTTGATAATATATTAGCACACTAGTACATACCCTCTGGTTATTGTTCAAAAACAATTTTAGTCAATCAAGTTGTATAACTCTAGCATTGAAATGCTTCAAAAAATTCACATAATAATCATCAAGACTACGGACAATTTTGTTCACCAAAGTATATTCAAAGCCTCTCGCTCTATTGCTCTCCTCTCGAGTTGTCTCTTTTCTACTCCTTGCTATCATTATCTAAGGTATCCTCCAGATTTGTAAGCTCAGACCTCTTCCAATCAAACTTAGGTCATGTTTTTTATATTCCTAGAGTTATAACATGTTCATACTTGGATGCTAGAAATTTTCTAGTGCATTTGATAACCTTTTCCCACCTAATTTATGTTTTGAATAAGAAATAACAAATAATTACCACATTGATTAACTAGATTAAATCCAATATATTTTAAAGTTGTTGAAGCCGGAGAACTTCCTTAGTTGCATTTGTGAAAGCCATATGTTCCGCCTCCATCTTTGAAAGGGCCACCATTGGTTGTTTTTCAGCATACCAACTTATGGCCCCTTGACCTAGTGGAAAACAATACCTAGTGTTGATTTACAACCATCCACATCACCTACCCACTTAAGTGCCTTCTTTGTTTGTACTTGAACCATAATACACTCCAAAGGTACTTCATAATTAGCTTGGCAACGCTCCAAACTTAGACATTTGGATCATCTAGGTATTGACTTAGGGTACCATATGCAAAGGCAATATCAGGTTAGGTACAAAACATCCTACCATGCTTTGGTATGGAACATTGGCCATGGATTTCATTTCTTTGGATATTTGCAAGTACATATCTCTCGATAATTCAACATTGGCCTTCATATGTGTAATTGAAGGTTTAAATTTTCATATTAAACCTCTCAAGTAGATCTTGTATATATTTTGGTTGACCCAAATGGATGGTTATATTTTCTTTATCACGTACAACTATAAACCCAGACAATAGTGCACATTGCCATAATATTTCATTTCAATTTGTTGAGAGAGGATTTTTTTAGCAAATTTCAATAAATCTATAATGTTGGTAAATGTAATAGTATTGTTTCTATATAAAGCCAAAATAACTTATGACTCTCACATGACTTTGTATGAGTTTTTAAAAATTGAGTAGAGGATGGATCTATGTTTTTATGTCATGCATGTTGAGATTATTGAGACCATATAACCATTTGATTAGTAAACACACTAAATACTCATGACCATCAATGACATATTCCTCTAGTGGATCCATAAAAATGATTTCTATGAGATCCCCGTCAATGATAGCCATTACAAAATCCATTTGGTGGATTTCTAAATTGAGTGTCGCTGTTAAGGCCAAAATGAAGGGTAGTAATTATGACTATGAAAAAAAATCATGATAGTCTATGCCCTTGACTTAGAAATAACCCTTTGCTATAGGTCTAGCCTAACAACAATCATTAGCTTTGGCCATTAGCTTTGGTTTTTAATTTTAAAGACGTATTTACAACTAACCATTTCACAACCATGAGGAATTTTAGAAAGTGTCCATATCTTATTTCTTATGTGAAGATAAATATTCGGCATCCATGGCCTTTCGCCAGTCATGACCATTGGAACCATTCCATGCCTCTTTGATGATTTGGAATATGTACCTTGGGGTTTTTTTTTTAAATTCTTCAGCGAAGTCCAAAGAATCAATCAATCGTTGAGATGAACATCGTTCTTTTTGTATATATTTGTAACAAGGAGGCTTATCCTAATGACCACCTTCAAAAACTTCTGTATGATCGCAAATTTTTGTTTTTGGATTGTAAATTTTTGAATTATTGGAATTCACATCTTGATTTAAAATGTGTATTTGAGATGAACGACCCCTATATTGGGGGCATTTCGATGTGCTTGACCACCTTGGAGGGGGGGGGCTACACTAGGTTTATTGCCCATCTATACTTCTTCATGTGCTTTTTTTAGGGGAGAGATATGTAACCTATTTTTTAGGCCTTGGCCCAAAAATGTTGGCAACATTGGCATTTGTTAACATGTTGCAAACATACACTATTTCGGTATGGTTTTTATGCCCAATTACTCCATTATGTTCAAGGATATATTGTAGGGGACAATCATTTGTTGAACTCTACCATTATTTTTAGAAAAATGTTTTAAATGCTCTAGACATGTACGACCCACCTTTGCCTATTCTTAATAGTTTAAGTTTGCAGCTCAGCCATTGCTTTATAAGACTTAAAGACACCTAAAACCTCCTTTTTAGCCTTTACAAATGTCACCACACGATTTTAGAAGAAATCAACTATAAATATTTTGCACCTCCATGAAAGAATGTATAAATAGGACCATATATGTATGAGTGGACTATTTTAAAATTTTATAGTTTGTCACACTCCCACTTGAGAGATCTCTTACAATTTTATTTTCCTTCTAACAATTTTTACATAAAAATAATTTCAAATACATATTTGATGTGTTTTATTTGAAGTTCACACTAGAAGAAATCGTGTCCATTTCAACCCTAGGCCATCACGCCTCGCACCAAGAAAATGCATAAACAATTCAATTGGTAGGCATACCCGTGGTGTACCCATGGAAGGTGCCCCCCGATTCCCAACCGAATTGATTTGTTTATGCATTTTCTTGGTGGGAGTCGCGATGGCCTAGTCACAAGGAGGGTTGAAATGGACAAGATTTCTTCTAGTGTCATGTACCAATCCGTCTTCATACAATATTTTTAATTTAAGCAAACGAGAATGACCTATCCTTCAATGCTATAATTATACATTGGTACACTTCATGTCATTCAAAGGCACAACGACACTATATTGTATAGACTACAATATACTTTATCACTTGTATTGATTCTATAGCAATAGTCGAACTATACCGTTATCTATAGAAAATGACACTATATTGTATAGACTACAATATACTTTATCACTTGTATTGATTCTATAGCAATAGTCGAACTATACCATTATCTATAGAAAATGTCTTAAATGCTCTAGACATGTACGCCCCACCTTTGTCTATCTTTAATATTTAAAATTTTCCATGTTTGTAGCTCTACCATTGTTTTATAAGACTTAAAGGCACCTAAAACCTCCCCTTTTAGCGTTTACAACTGTCACCAAACAATTCCAGGAAAAATCAACTATAAATATTTTGCACCTCCATGAAAGAATGTATAAATAAGACCATATATGTATGAGTGGACTATATTTAATAGTTTTATAGTCTAACATACTCCCACTTCAGATATTTCTTACAACTTTATTTTCCTTCTCACAATTTTTACATATAGGAATTTCAAATATATATTTGGGGTTTTATTTGAAGTTCATGTACCAATCCGTCTTCATACATTATTTTTAGTTTAAGAAAATTAAGATGACCCATCTTCAGAGCTATAATTCTATCTTGGTATACTTCATGTCATTCAAAAGTACAACAACACTATATTGTATAGACTACAATATATATTATCACTTGTATTGATTATAATATTTTCTAAATTATTTTTAAAGTGCGGAATATTTTATGTGATTTTCTATTGTATCTTCCTTCAATATTTTCAATGTACAAATGTGTATTGTAGTTTATTTTTGTGTAAGCATGGAAGATTTTATATATGTTCGTTAATGTATCCCAAACTTTCTTCACAATTTGGCACATATTTATATGTGAAAGTTAAACATCTTCTAAAGTAGGTAATATGCTAACTCTTGCCTTACTATCTTTCTTATCCCATGTTGGTTGATTGTCAAAGTTGTCGGCCGCATTTCCAAGCCATTTGAATTTTTCATGTGTGAAAATTCACGTCATCAAATTGATTGATTTGATGCATATTAATAGATGAGGATGCCATGGTATTCTACCTTTTTATAGAATATTGAAAGATATTTTTAAGAAAGTGTCACGTGCTTGTAATAAACATACTTTATTTCCATTCAAGATTAAGCACTTGATAAATTTTATTCTCTTTCTTTATTTTTCTTAACATTTGGATGAACTCATATTCTTGATTATTCTGCAAAGTGTCTATAGTTCATGGGTTCATTTTTAATATTGGTTCTATGTGCATTACTAATGACAATGAATCATTTTATATTTACTTCTTCTTGAAAACATTACATCTTGTGTAATTTATGTTTTGGTTTGACAACATGTTAAATCTTTAACTTTACACATGTCAAAACATAATGAAGCAAAGCCTCACTACCTGACTAGATACTCTTGGATAATGTAATCTTTCAATAGAATGGCTTATTACGTAGGAACATAGGCCATAAGACATGGCTTTATATCTTTGAAATTCTTAGTCGACCCGATAATCATTCTTAAAACTTTCTCTTCTTCTTTGGCGTCTTACTGCAAGGTAATAGTTGACACGAGTTAGGCCAACCAAATTCTTGAAGGTTTGTTTTGTGAGGGGTTTGAAAACATATGGCTTCTCCTCGAATGGTGAATATGACTTCTTCTTCTTCTAGTGACGAGCTCGTCATTTCTGTTGAGCCTCTAAGTATGTGCGTCATTTTTGTCTGGATCATCAAAGTTCCCTGCTTGTGAGCCATAAATATCTTCTTCCACAATTTGGACATTTCATCTAGGACCATAATCAGTGTTAGCTCAACATTAAGGTCGGAGTGAGTGAATTTTCTTGCAATAGCTATGAAAGAGGCCTCCATGCTCATGATGAAATTCTATAACAATACCATCAAGTTTTTGCTTGATTTTTAAAATGCATTCATCATTAACAAGTTTTATTTTGAGTGATAAAAGAGTAGGTGTTCAAGATATTTATTTATTATGTAGAGATTTCAATTTTAAGTAGGAAGTCTAATTTTAAATGGCTTATTTATATGAGAGACATATGGACCACAAATTGGCTTCAATTTTGGTTGTGGGTCCAATAAAGGTGGAAATATGGTGGGATAAGGTGTTTATAATATGGTGGGATAAAACCTTTAATGCATTCCAATTAGCAAATGGAGGTTGTCTTAAGTACCATGCGAACGCATCTTCTTGTAATGACGCGGCAAAAACCTCTAGAAGTTTCACAGCCGGGACATCATTGGCTGTGCAAGTAAGTTCAAATTTTGCTACATGGGTATCAACATCGGATCTTGGTCTCCCAAGGAAATATGGAATGTGTACTATATTAGTAATTCTCGGGGCAACAAGTACATTAGCCATCATAATGGGAAGTATTGGTGGTGTTAAGGGTGGTGTTGGTAATGTTTGAGATAACATTGGTATTGATAAGGGTAGAGGGGTTAAAGGATTTTGAGTTGCCTGTATTTGTGAAGTTCTTGAGGTTGAACCAAAATATAATTGTTGTGGTTTAAGAGGTGATAATATCTCCTTTTGACCTTTATTCTCTATAGGTATTTGTTCCTCTAGACTTGGTTCAACATCATGATTTTCATTTTGCAATTTAAGGACAAACCTTAACCAACTCTTCCTCTTTTCAGCTTTCTTTCTTTGATAGTCTCTAGCAAGTGCATGATCCTCTCTAGCCTTATCATTGGCTGCTTTTCTTAGTGAGGTTGTTTGTGCGTGAGACCTTTCATGTGCAGGTTCCAGTATGGAAGCTGCATGTGATCATGTGTGAACTACATCCTGCTTTGTCTATTGGATTTCACAATCCGTCTTCTTCCGTTCAATCATAATATTGCAAAATTTACAAAGTTCTTGCCTTGAAGTGAAGAATCCGAAAAGTCCGGTATGTTGACACTAGTACAGGGATCAAAAGGTCCGTAATAAAAACGAGCTTCATTGCTAGTAAAAACCCTCCGTTCCAACAACCATAACCAAATTTGTTGATTGGGAAGCTTTCTACTTTATGTTGGCTATAAATGAGAAACAGAATCTCAGGTCAACTGTCAATCTTGGATAACCTTTGTTAATGATGATTTCATTAAAACTCTCACCGTTATTCCAGATCTTTTCCAAAATCTTTTCTTGAGATGAGTGGGTAAATTAAGGAAGTTAGCTAGAAATCCTTTTGGATATATTGGATGGTTGGGTCCAATATGGATTCCAACTCCCCAAATGATGCTTTATAAAAACGATATAAAGCAGTAAACAAATGTGGTCCTTTGTATAACTCACTATCAAGGGTGCTCAACTCTTGCGGTTTAAGCTCCCACGGCCACATCTTGAAAGTTGACACATTAATGTTAGGAATAACACCCTCATAGGGAATCAATTTGCGACTCAATTGTATGGGTTGACACTTTTGATTTCCACCTTTCCACAACTTTAGCTTTAGACTTAAGCTTATTCACTTCACAATCCCTCGAGTAGTGTCCTAGACCTTTACCAGTCCGACACACTATTTGGGGATGTGACTCTGTTTGACAAGTACTTTCAATTTGTTTCTTTTCGAGTGGTGGGTCAGTTGGTGTTTCAAGTTGACATTTACAAACTCATCTAACAATCTTCTCAACAACTTCCTCAAAGCCAATAAGGTTTAACTCTCCCAAGGTACTTTCGGAAAGTCCAAAGGGTGTATATTTTAAAGGATAATTTAGTGAATCTCGATGACCTCTAGATTTCCATACCTTGGGTTGATCCATAAAATAGACATTTGGTTGTAACTCTAGGCATTTGGTTTTTGATATAATTGTGAATTTAAATTATTGCTTTAAGGATTGTGAAAAAGTTTCAAAAACAGTTGTGAACTTGTTTCTTTACTTCTTCTTTTTAAAAAAAATCTCCCAAAGACTTAATTTCATCTCCTTATTCAAAATCCAAGCCTATCAGTTTTTTCCTAACAGACTTACCTGCCTAGACTTAAATCGACCGAAGCCTTCCCTGGCAGCGGCGCCAAAATATAGTCTAGTTTTTGGTTACAAACAAAACCAGGGAAACACTCAGGGAAAACTTAAAAAGTGACTTGTATATCATCTAGGTGTCTCAGATTAGTTTCGTTACGGAAAACACAAGGATATTTCCTTTATTTTGGATTAGGAATCACAATTGGTTTATGGGTAAGGGATAAAAACTCTAAAAACCTCTCCATATCAGTACATGCAATCGTGACTGTCACTCACCTCACTCTAATTTCCCAGGCAATTGTCTGGCAGTGAGTTCATTTTAATTGGACCAAGTGCGGTGCACAATCATAGGCACAACCATAGTCAATGGTCTTGCATAAGTAACCCATTTTTATCTCTTTACCGAAGCCAAGGGCACTTCAGTGTAGTCCATAGTCTTTCATTAATTAACTCCATTTAATGTAACTTGAAAAGGCAGTGCAGTCATCCTTTCAAAATTGTCAATCTTCTTTGATTAGATTCAATCTTAATTATATGGTCCGACAATAGTCTCTTACATGGTCTTGGCCAAGGTAATCATAATTTCTTTCCTCATGTCAATAAGTCAAAACCACTTATGTATGTTAACATATTTTCACCCAATTCATAAACTTATCTTATTTATTTAGTGTTCCAATTCTGCACTCTTAAATCTTAAAACATTTAATTCACCAATTCATTTCATTTATTATTCTTACAAATAATGCTTAAGCAATTCAATTCTTAAAGGTGATGGAGTTCTAAGTGATTCACAAGTCACTTAAGATTTCAATTAGTAATCAATATTTACTGATCACATAAGCGGCACGTCCTTTTGTCTTCTCCGCATCCGGTTAACCCTTCACAATCCATAGCCTCAATGTTGACGCTTCACCCTCCATCAAAGGTTAGAAAGAAACAGTTTCTCCATTTACAATACAACGACCATAGCCTTACTTATTTGCTAAATCCAACCTCTTTGCTTCGAAATCATGGTCCTGAACAATCAGATTGAGTGGTACGAGGTTGATTCATGATATTAACTTTGAATTAGATTAATGTGCATACAAAGCAGTATAGAATTAACATTGATAATTTGCTCAAGTTGCATACTTGAAGACATTAATCACGATCCAATCATACTTTAACGACGCGGTCGATGGTCTGTGAATTCAGTACATAAAGAAGAACCATATTTACATGTTCGGATCTCTTTCCGTTCTCGAGGAGGCTGTATAATCATGTAAATTACTCTCAATGTTCCTAAGTCCATTGACTCGCCAGTCCAAACTCGCTAGTGTAACTCACTGTAATTATTACGAAGATCTAAGCTTGTTCTTTTTGATTTTATTACCCACAGACAATAGCCTTGTAATCACTCACCTTGCCCTGTCGACTGAATTTGATAAGAAGTATATATCGCGGCCATATTATATAACACTATTATTTCAAGCATTTCAATAACTGCAATTAAAAGCAGCAATATCCTTCGCCCATTTTCTCTCGGGGAAATAAACGGAATTATATTTGATAAACCAGGTGCAAACATGACCATAAACTCATAATCTTCTGACACAAATATCCACCTTACCAACAATTTTCATGCATACTCATCCAACTTCATCACAATTCTCCCAGGATGCAAGCAAATCCAGATTTTGATTGCTACACAATTTACTTATACCAGCCACTTACACTCCTGAGACAATAGACTCGAATTATAACTCTTGTTTTGACTTTATATAACTATAATTGCCACTTTCAACAGATTTGTCGCACGCAACAATGCTGATACAAAAAACAATGCACAAAATTAACTCAAATTCAACTATAATCCAGTCCATTCACCTTGGAATCACATTAGATTGCGTCTCAATTCCAATAAAGACATTCAAAGGAAAAATTAACTGTGAGTGATTGTAGAAAATTATGATATCCAAGTATTTCTATCTCCCTCGGTTCTCGCAGCCTTGCTCAATTTTTGAGAGCTTCTCCTAACTTTTCCACCCTCCTATAACTCTGAGAGCCGGCCGAGTCTTTGTAACTACCTCGGCTGCCAACAGACCATTGTCCTTACTAGTAACTTTTCTGATCTCACAAGACTATTGCCCATTTCTACTAGTCCCTTTTAGGTAATATCTGGTTTGCTACAGACTATTGTTCCACATTTTCCAAAATTTAATCAAAAAACAAAATTTTACTACTACAGCATGCTAATATCGGTATTTGGTTTTGTACGAGTTTCCAAGAATCCCTAAGGAATAGATGTCTTTGGTTCACAAGTTTATGTTCTCCTAAAACCTAATGTCAAGGTTAAGTGTTTTTGGAGTGGAAGTTATTTCTATATCCAATATCATCTATATTTACTCCTATAACTTTCATAGTTTGGATGACTTGCAATCACTCTTATTCCATTCAAAATCCAAGAGTGCGTAGTTAAGAGTGTCACAATCCTTTTGTAATTCAAGCATACTCCCTCGCTAATGCAAATCTACTTAGTTGGTGAAAAGCACTTGATTATGGGAATTTATCTATTTCATCATTCACCAAGTACATTTTCATATATGAAATCTTACATCAAGGCATTTGATCAATATTCTTTGTCATTCATGTGTATGCACTGACATTAGATATGGTCAATGTTCCCATATTCTCTACATGATTTTCTTAATTATCCCACCATCCTCTTCGATTGATGAGAGGTATAATGAAGTGAGATCTTAGTTGAGTATGATTGTATGGCGGTGTCGATGTAGGCCCCTTGGCGTCCCCTCCTATGTCTTCCTTTCTTAATGAGTTCGCGTCCGCCGGTTTATGCTTCTCCTGTCATTTGGTACTTAACTCGAACTGCAACTCCACAGGTGCTCAAGTATCTTTTGTGGATAGATACCCTTCTTTTCAACTTCCAAGTTTTAGGAATTTGTTGAAGTTATATTGGGCTTTTGGTGTTATCCTTTGCATCTGTGAAAATTCCATCCGCCAATCTTTTGTGTGATTTTCTTATTTTACTACACTTGTTTGCCCCTTCTAGTTGTCTGGGCATTCTTCAAGTTTCTTTTTAGAGTTCATGTGAATTTTCCCTTGAATTGGGTTTTGGTAACCTTTGTATGTTTCTCAAGCTTTGTCCGATTTCCAAAATCTTATAGATTCAAAAAGTCTCTTTTAGTTCCCTTTGGATTCACTTTTGTTAGCCCTTTTCTAGGCCTTGAGTTATTTTTGTTTTTTCCGTGGCTTAGAATCTAAGTTTGCTTGAGGTTTACGAGTCCTTTGGTCTCCAAAGGTTTCTCGTCTAGCTTAAAAGCTTTCAAGAGTTAATTCAAAAGGTAGTCGTCTCAACACTCACCTTGGTTTGTTCGTGTTTGAAATGAGGTGTTTTAGGTGCCCTAAGTGCCCTCCTTATATAGGGTCTAGGGTCTACGGATCTCTTGATTGGGTAGTTGCTCTTCCTTCCCCTATTTACAAATGTTCAACATGTCTATTTTTAGAATTGTATGTACGTATTTACTAAATTTGTCTATGTGGATCAATTTTAAGAATTTAACTAGTTACTACTTAGCATGTATCCACAAGAGACATAAAAATCATTTCCCATCCATGCCTAGATGTGCCGTGGGGTTCCGTTACATCCCGTGAAATCCCATCCGCCACATTCATTCAAAAGTAGTTGAGACAGTTATGTCCATCCAAAAGATTGTCATCCTTTTGGCCATGTTCTTTCATCTACTCATCTTCATCCCAAAAATAATCCTATTGACTACGTGTTCACACTTGAGTTTCCACTATTTCCACTAATTCGTGTTCCCGCGCTCGTTCCCTTAGGTGGTCGCGTTCCCGGCTAGCTAGTTTGTTCCTGCTGCGTTCCCGGTTCCCACGTGGCTCCGCTGCCCAGCTCCCTGTCACCTCGTTGCCGGCTCCCACTCTTCTCGTTGGCCGACTCCATGTCTCCTCGGTGCCAGCTCCTAGGCTTCGTTGGCACCTCCCTGGCGGCGTTCTCCTTTGATGAATTCTCTCTCTCTCTCTCTCTCTCTCCCTCGTGGATTGCCACCTTTTGATTCATCTGCTGGGTGGCTCTACATACTGCACTAGGTTTTTTGCTCATCCATACTTCTTCGGGTGTCTTCTTTTTGGGGGCAGAGACAAGTAACCTATCTTTTAGGTATACGCTAATGGACACAGACTTGGCCCAAAGGTGTTGGAAAGGTTGTCATTTGTTAACATGCTACGAACACACTCTATTTTGGTATGGTTTTTATGCTCAACTACTTCATTATGTTCAAGGATATAGGGGACAATCATTTATCGAACTATACCACTATCTATAGAAAATGTCTTAAATGCTCGGGACATGTATGTCCCACCTTTGTCTATCCTTAATAGTTGAATTTTTTCATGTTTGTAGTTTTGCCATTGTTTTATAAGACTTAAAGGCACCTAAACCCTCCCTTTTAGCCTTTACAAATGTCAACCAACATTTAAGAACTATAAATATTTTGCACCTCCATGAAAGAATGTATAAATAGGACCATATATGTATGAGTGCACTATTTTTAATAGTTTTATAGTTTGACACACTCCCACTTGAGAGATTTCTTACAATTTTATTTTCTTTCTAATGATTTTTACATAAAGGAATTTCAAATATATATATTTGATGTATTTTATTTGAAGTTCATGTACCAATCCATCTTCATACATTATTTTTAGTTCAAGCAAATTAGGATGACCCATCTTTCAGTGCTATAATTTGATGTTGGTACACTTTATGTCATTCAAAAGTACAACGACACTATATTGTATAGACTACAATATATATATTATCACTTGTATTGATTTTATAGCAATGCTTGAACTATACCATTGTCGATAGAAAATGTCTTAAATGCTCTAGACATGTACGCTCCACCTTTGTCTATCATTATTATTTAAAACATTTTATGTTTGTAGCTCTACGATTATTTTATAAGACTTAAAGGCACCTAAAACCTCCCCTTTTAGCGTTTACAACTGTCACCAAACAATTCCAAGAGAAATAAACTATATATATTTTGCACCTCCATGGAAGAATGTATAAATAAGACCATATATGTATGAGTGGACTATTTTTAATAGTTTTATAGTCTAACATACTCCCACTTCAGATATTTCTTACAACTTTATTTTCCTTCTCACAATTTTTACATAAAGGAATTTCAAGTATATGTTTGGGGGTTTTATTCGAAGCTCATGTACCAATCCGTCTTCATACATTATTTTTAGTTTAAGAAAATTAAGATGACCCATCTTCAGAGCTATAATTCTATCTTGGTATACTTCATGTTATTCAAAAGTACAACAACACTATATTGTATATACTACAATATACATTATCACTTGTATTGATTCTCATATTTGCTAAATTGTTTTAAAGTACGGAATGTTTTATGTGATTTGCTATTGTATCTTCCTTCAATATTTTCAATGCACAAATGTATTTTGTAGTTTATTTTTGTGTAAGCATGGGAGATTTTATATATGTTCGTTAATGTATCTCAAATTTTCTTTACAATTTGGCACATATTTATATGTGAAAGTTAAACATCTTCTAAAGCAAGTAATATGCTAACTCTTGCCTTACTATCTTTCTTATCCCATGTTAGTTGATTGTCAAAGTTGTCGACCGTACTTCCAAGCCATCTGAATTTTTTATGTGTGAAAATTTACACCATCAAATCGATTGATTTGATGCATATTAATAGATGAGGATGTAATGATATTCTACCTTTTATAGAATATTGAAAGATATTTTTACGAAAGTGTCACATGATATATTCAAGATTAAGTATATGATACATTTTAAGATTATATTCAAGATTAAGTATATGATACATTTTACTCTCTTTATTTATTTTCTTAACATTTGGATGAACTCATATTCTTGATTATTCTACAAGTGTTAATAGTTCATGAGTTCATTTTTAATATTGGTTCTATGAGCATTACTAATGACAATGAATCATTTTTTATTTACTTTTTCTTGAATACATTACATGTTGTGTGATTTGTGTTTTAGTTTGATAGCATGTATCCTTGACTTTACACATGTCAAAACATAATAAAGTAAAGCCTGACTACCTGACTAGACATTCTTGGACAATGTAATCTTTCAATAGAATGGCTTATTCCATAGGAATATAAGCCATAAGACATGGTTTTATATCTTTAAAATTCTTAGTCGACTTGATAGTAACTCTTGGAACCTCCTCCCATTCTTTGACATCTAGAAGGCGTCTCACTATAAGGTAATAGTTGACACAAGTTAGGCCAACCAAATTCTTGAAAGTCTGCTTTGTGAGGGGTTTGAAAACATATGGCTTCTTCTCGAATGGTGAATATGATACCTCCTTCTTGTGATGAGCTCATCATTTTTATTGAGCCTCTAAGTATGTGCATCAATTTTTTGTCCGGATCATCAAAGTTCCCTGCTTGTGAGCCATAAATATCTTCTTCCACAATTTGGACATTTCATCTAGGACCATAATCACTGTTAGCTCAACATTGAGGTTGGTGTGGGTGAATTTTCTTGCAATAGCTATGAAAGAGGCCTCCATGCTAGTCATGAAATTCTATAACAATACCATCAAGTTTTTGCTTGATTTTTAAAAATGCACTCATCACTTATAAGTTTTATTTTGAGTGATAAAAAAGTAGGTGTTCAAGATATTTATTTATTATGTAGAGATTTAAATTTTAAGTAGGAAGTCTAATTTTAAATGGCTTATTTATATGAGAGGCATATGAACCACAAATTGGCTTCAATTTTGGTTGTGGGTCCAATAAAGGTGAAAATATTGTGGGATAAAATTCATGAAGGTTTACTAAGGCCAATTATTCACTATCTATAATCTTCAATAAATTTTTATGTAGCCTACATTCTTTTTTGGGATATCTAGCAAGAATGTGTGTAAATTGGGAATTGTCTTAGATTACGGGCACAAGCGGTTATAGTAAAAAAAATTCAATCATTTTCAAACAACAAAGCTAGAGAACTAGGTTTCAAGGAAGATTGAAATAGTGTTTTATATCATGTTTTGTCAAAAGGAGAAACCAAATTTTTATGACAATCTATGTTTATTAATATTTTACTTTCCTCTTTTATATTTGTTCATACTCTTAATAATGATTATTGTCAAGACACAAACAAAACCAACACCATACAAGGGTTTGTTGTTCCTATAAGATATATGTAGGACATTAACTACAAAAGTCAAGAGTGGCAACCACATGCTTACAACTCCTTTGATTAGCCTCGATGAGGCTATAGCTACCACTTCAGCTTGCATTAGAATTGTCCAATCAAGCCTAGAATCATCCATGCGATTGTATAATTTTTTTTTTCACAAACAATAAGAAAGTCAAGTATATCAAAGTAATTTTTGATAAAATCATAATTATTCAGTCTTTATGAAGCAACCTAAGCAAATAATTGTATCCTTCTATTTTGTTCTCAGTCTCGTTAAGTATTTGGTCTCAAATGGATATGCATTTATTGTTGAATTTTTATTATTTAAATTTAATATTGATTTGATATGAAAAAAATATTATCCATTTGATTTATATTTTCACCATAGAATGTTTGGGTTGTCTTTAATTCCACCTGTTTTATTTAACTATTATTTCTAACAAGTTGAAAAGGCTATAGTCCAAAAAAATATTTAATAATTTAGAGGTGTTTGTCACTTTAATTATCACGGCCATGGTTGAGTAATGAAATTTCTTCAATGGGATGGAATTGCTAATTACTAAAAAGATATTCAATAGATTGAAACTCTAAATCTTACTAATGAGTTAATCAATATAAAATTTCATGTTGATTTATTGCATAGTGACTCGAGCAATGGACCTTTTATGTGTTAATTCAAAAGTATATGAAAATTTGACATCCACAATTGGGTTGGCAATTGCGAGAGGGTTAGTTATGTTAAAATTCTTATTAAAATTTTACCCAAAGTCACATCAAGAAAATTATGAGTCTTTGCCGTGTCCACATTCAAGTCTTTTAGGATCCACTTGCGGTATGCTCTATTTGGCATGGTGGGCTCTAGCTCTGGCAAGGGTTTGATGACCATTATCTTTGTAACTTCCATTACACCAAAGATTTGCATGGTCTATTGTTTGGACCTACATGAACAACAACACTACAAAAAGAATAGCATGCTACTTAACTGCATGTGTTAGTAAAGGTAACTTGACCATGATATATTTACGATAATCTATAGTCACCTATCTATAGATTGCACGTACACAAACTGTTGTGATACCGGAGTATTTGGCTCTCTCCCTTCTAGCAATGTTTATGGGCATGTACTTCCAACAATTATTGTCAAGTATCACATGCTTGATGTTGACAACTTCAAAAGAAGAGACTAGGCCAAAGAAGAGGGGTTATCATAAATCAACGGATAAGATGTAAATTACGAGAAAAAAGGCAACAAGGGATGAAGCAACGACCAGCAACACTGAGGACGCAACCACCATAAACGATGAGTCACAAGGAGCCAAAACCACCAAGGATACAACCATAGGGACGGAACAACCCAAGAATGAACCATGACGACAATCACCAATGAAAACCAAGGCATTCAATCAACCAAAGGAAACATGCGGGCCGCCTCGATTGGCCAAGGTGTAAGGGGATAGAAGAGGGAGCAAACTAGGCCATAAACTCAAGTCTAAGCCAACCATTAAAAATGGACCTGAACCAACTATTAAAGCCGGGCCCCAACCAACCATTAAATTTGGGTCTCAACTGGTCATGGAAGTCAAGTGTCAGTCAGCCATTAACTTGGCCACAAACATGTACGGTCGCCTAGGTATCACGAGGATAATGAGGCCTTTACAGACCGCAAACCTGCCTTAATTAATAAAATTTTCATTAATTAATGGGCATGTTTAACTAGTAAGGCTACTTAGAGATCAATGAGCCATCACTATATTAATATGCTACTTGGAATTTAGCAAGCCACTTAGGATTAGTGGCCTTTGTTTTTAGTAGTAACACTTAACCCTTAAACGACGGAGCGGCCCTCTCAGGGCCGCGTTGTTGTGGCCACCTACTGGAAACCACAGTCAAATCTAATCATTTCACGCTACGCAGGGGGGAGAAATTTTCAAACCTCTGAAAATTGATCAGTAACAGACATTGCAGAGAACCCTGTGATAATTTTGGAGTGTTGGAAAGTCATCGAGGAAGACAATGTCCTCGGCATCCTTTGTGCTTAAGCCTGCCCGGACTTCACTGTGGGAATTTTGCCAAGTGATTTCATCTGTCATTCCTCGTTCATAGTTCATCTAGTGCCTTTTTTTGGGGTTTGATAGATTTCACAAGATTAGCATGTGGACGTGGAGAAGGGTAGAGACAACTAACGGAAGCTCTTCCTTGCACACTGCATTGTCAACCGCTGCTTGGGTTTTTTTCCATGCACACTGAAGTGTCCAAAAAAATATAAGATGCAATCTAGAGAAGGATTTTGAGTGCAGGTGGTTGCTGAATCGAGCCGTTGGCTCAGAGAAGACCAACATCAAGGCGACATTATGGTTGCCAAAATTTTGTCATTGTTGGATGAACACCGACTTGCCACCCTCGGCAAACCACCAGGCTTGTCTTGGCCTTCTCATCCAATCGGAAAAAATTGGAAGTTTTTGTATCGCAAGCAAGTTGCGTACCTGCTAGGGTGGAAAGATTGCCGAAATGAATGGACTGTTGGGAGCTTCTCCGATGCCTTGAACAACCTGCTATGGGAGAAGTGGTGGCCAGATGACCCTCCATCAAGTTCCCCTCCTGCTACAGTAAGGTGAGTTTAGGGTTTCATGTTGATTGCCAAAATAGGTTGATTGCCGAAGTTAGGGTTTCGGGTTTCGTTGTGTTCGAGTGTTCGGGCTTATGGAATCATCCAGGTTCTGTCACTTCAAGTTGACTCGTTGTTCTGAACTGATTCCTCGTTGTGGCCTGATCCGAGAAGGTTGTCTTGTAGTAAGTCTGGAGGTGGCCTTCCAATCTATTTCAATTTGTTTGTTTCTTCAATGCACAATAACATAGAACAACTTCACCACTTCAAAGAGAATTCTGATCGGTAGCTTTAGACTGGGTCAATGCTTGCCACTGCCAGTTGAGCATGATATCAGAGAGTTCTCAGTTTTCAATGACCTCTTCAAACACAAGGATTGCAAAACATTCTTAAGCTCACCTCAATCTGGAAGATTTACACATGCTGTGAACAATTCTATGTGAGATCTCATTCCTCTGTTTGAAGAAAAGGTGTGAGCTCAAAAAATTTCCATCGTAAATTTTAGCAAGTATGTGATTTGAAAGCATCACACATTCACATGTAACCTGCATATTTGAAGGCTTGCATTACTTCTTCTTAGCTGCGGGAGTTGGTGCCTTGTCCCCTCGTCCTCCCAAACTGTGTTTTTCCTCCCATGCATCCAAATTAACAACCTCTTGTGCCAATTCACTCATTTTTCAAGCCTTTCCAACATCTGCAAAAGCTTAGACACCATGAGAATCTCATTATCACATACATTGCATACATCAATTGTATAGGAAAATTGAAGCACCAACGCATGTGCGAACCTGGAGTGATGGCCCTCCAGGATTGAAGGTGTTTGTCTCAAACCTAGACAACCACTACCTAGACGTACATCCATCTATGTTTACAGATTTTCCAGCTTTTGAATGATTGAGTGATGCTAACCCAGGGATGTGTTCTTTGATGTCAATATGTTGTCAACTTTATGGTTGCAGTTGATTGCACTGCAGAGGTAAATGGCACTCCTAACATCCCTAATCAGGAGGCAATGCATGGGAATGTATCATTGATGATGCACAAGATTTTATCTTGAATCCCAGATTGGATGTTTCTTTTTTTTAATATCCAACATGAAGCTCTCTTCCTAGCCATTTCATTGTGATGTAAATTATTTGAACAATTTGTTGTTGGATGAAATAAAAGTCTGGAGGGGAGCTGCATTTCCTGAATTAATGTGAATTTATTCATATATACTTGTTAATGTATTTTGGTTTTCTACTTGTAACTAACAACATATAAGTGCAGCCTGCCCAGTCCCAAGAACGAGCCTCCTCCAAACAACTTACCAAAATTCCATCACTTTCCATATAATAATATCATCAACTGAACCGTGCTTGGGGCTTCCAAGGGGCAGGCAAATGGACTCATTCTGCTCCTAAATTTTGTATCACAATTGTAGGTTGAATTGGTAGTTATTTGTTCAGGAACACTTGTAATGAGGAGTAGTTGATGAGCGTGAAACTAGCAGTCTGTACATTGCTGCATCAAAAAGGTAGAATAGGTAAAGTAACACTTCTGACTTAAAGTTGTTTTGTTCTGCAATATGGCAAACGGCTAATTTTTTTGTTCAATTTCTTTTTCTTGTTTGTCAAGAATCTGGAAATTATGGTGGTATTTTTCCCTCCCAATTATGACTAAGATGAGGTTTCGGTTGGAGAAACTTCAACTCAATTTTTAATCCTGATAATGTTTCTTTCTTTGTATGCTATGTGATAGTGTGGGACGTCAACGCATGTGCTCTCTTGATGTTGAGGTAGAGAAAATGGCCGAATTTACCCCCCAATCTGCACTCTCCCTCCCTCCCCACATTTCAGTCCAACAATCTGCTACTTTGACCAATGGACAAGAGTTACCGCAGTCCACACGAATAGTGCGGCAACGTCTAAACCTTGGTGGCTTTATTTCTAATGAGAATGCAACTGTCGACACACATGTAATTCTTGATTATGTGTGTACGTTGTTTCTTATTTTCTCAGTATAGTGCGCGCGCGCGTGTGTGTTTGTGTGCATTAGCAAGTCGTTTATTTTTTTCAAGTTGTTGTTTGAAATTATTTTGTGTCCAATTACATATGTATAGGGGTGTGACTCATCAATGGTTGTTATTTTTGTTTATTGGCGCAGATTGATCATGTTCAATCACATTGGATTTTGGATGCTACAATTTTCCAATCCCCCCTCCAACTTCCACTGGCGATATCTATGGATCTCGTGGACGAGGACGTGGAAGAGGTTCTCATGGACAAGGGCGTGCAAGAGGTTCTCATGGAAATGGTCGTGCTCGTGGCCAAGTATTTGATGTGGCTTCCGCAGTGCCTTGTTCGTTACCTGGTAACTCAATTATTCCAACTTTCCAATCTTCTCAACATGCATCTTGTTCGTATGTTGTGAACCCTGAATGTGTTTCATTGCACCAGGACATGGAAACGAGGACATCTATTGATACTGATGGTCTTTTGGATGTACTATACGAGGTTCAAGACCTTGATAATGAAGGACAAGCCCGATTTGAGTCTATGTGGCAAACCATGACAAAACGACCAACTCGCAATGTCAATCTTAGATCTGATAGGGTAGAAAAACTACATGTGCCATTATTTGATTTGGGATTGCGCAGCAAAACCGTTATTGTCCCCAAAACGGAGTTGCCTTCATTAGTAATTTACGAGGCTTCATTTTTAAAAGCTTGTTGTTTGTCATAATTTTGGGGGACTGTTGTTGCTGAATTTTATAACCCTTCTGAGGCTATTAATATGATCTTTGTACTTTTGTTTGGTCCATGGGGGTGTTTTGATGTGCCTGAGGCAATTGTCTCAATTGTAGATGAGAATGATTCGTCAAAGACTTGTCCGGAGGTTTAGTTATGGGGTATGTCTTTGCAATCACCTTCAAGATCAAACGGTTCATATGAATCAGATGAGGATGCAGATTACATTCCAAGCCTCTCACATGAATCTATAGAGGTTGATCCTAAACTTGATATTGGAAAACTAACTCCACATACCAAAAAATGTTTTATAAAAAAATGCAACATTCGAAATGAGTTGGGATTGGATATCGAGACAAATTTCCATAAGTTGAATGACATGCCACTTCCTGAACGATTTGGACCCAACATGTGGAATTCACCCCTATCCATTGTGTCACCAATTTTATGGATGGGAGGACGTGAAGGGCCAAAAGAAGATGAGCATGCATTACTTTCTCCATTGCAATTGTTTCTTTTGTTTTGGCCAACACGAATGCTTGTCAGAATTTGCCAAATGACTAATGCATATGTCTGTCAACAACTAGAAGATGGGGGCACAAAGGGTGGTAAAAGTTGGACAAGGCTGACTGTTGACGAATTACGAATTTTTTTTGGGATTTTGATGATCATGGGATTGAACAAAGTTCCTCATACTAGATTGCATTGGTCTAAGTGCAAAGATGTGTTTAGGACTCAAGCTATTGTGAATTGTATGTCAAGGGCCCGGTTTGAAACTATTTTGAGATGCATACATTTGGTTGACAACAATAAGGTAGTGCTAGACAAGAATGATCCTACATATGACAAGCTTGCAAAAACAAAGTGGTTAGTGGAAGAACATAATAATCTTTGTGAACGTTATTGGGCTCCTGAACAAAATCTTTGTGTGGATGTGATGATGGTCAAGTATAGTGGGAAGTATTCACCAATACGATAGTACATGAAGGCTAAGCCCACAAAGTATGGTATCAAGATTTGGTGTTTGGCTAAGACTAGTAGTAAATATGTACAAAAGATGCAAGTTTATTGTGGTGCAGGGGAAAACAATGAAGATGAACACTCAATTGGATATAAAATTGTGAATAGTTTGGTGAAAAGACTAGAGAATTTGGACCACATTATCATATGTGACAACTTTTTTTCTAGCCCTGCTCTTTTTTGGGATCTATTGAAGGTGGGCATCTATGCAATAGGGACCATTCGTACGAACAGAATTGGGTGGCTAGTGGCATTGACGGTTTCAAGCAATGCATGCAATAAGGATCAACTATGGTGGAGGGTACATGCATCAGGCATGATGGCTGCTATTACTTGGTTTGACAACAAACCTGTATAATTGATATCCACAACGGCTAATTTGATTAATGATGAAGGAACAATGTATGTGTCGAGATGGCATGGCGATGGCCCTATTGAAATCCCAACCTCCCCTATTTTGATACACTATCAAAAACATATGAGAGGCATGGATGTACAAGATCAACTACGAGGGTACTATACAATGCAAAGACGCACACACAAATGGTGGCATCGCGTGTTATTTCACATAGTTGACACAACAATTGTCAATTCATATATCATGCATAAAACATATGCTTAAAGAGGTAAGTATGTAACAAATGCTAAGGCTCTTGCTTTATTTTTCAATATGTGTAATGTATGGAGTTTATTTTGTTTGAAATTTTTAGATAATATATTATGTGACATATGCAATTTTTTTAATAAATAGATATGTTGTTTTTGTATTGGTGTTTTTTTTATATTGGATAATATGCAATGTGCAAAGGTAGGGAAAAACCACTGTCACATTTAAAATTCAACAAAGAGCTGGCCAAGGCATTGATGAGATGTGGGAAAAAATTGAAGCCAATGGCCACTTGTGCGCATGGCTCAATAGTGGAGAATCCACACAAAATCCATTATTCAATGCAATGGAAAGGAGGAGAGAAGAAACGACGTTTGTGTGTGGTATGTGGAAAGAGACGTCAATGGTATTGCCCCACTTGTGGGAATAAGACCATTTGCATTGGTGCATGCTTTGTGAAATGGCACTCCCGGCAAGACGAAACATAAAAGGCAAGTTATATGCAATTGGAGTTTACGGTTTCCATATTGTGAAAAAAATTATTTTATTTTTTGTATGTATGGTAATTGTGTAGTCAATGATTTCTCACATTGTTATTGGGCCAATTTTTGGAGTGTAGGAAACCCTAAACAAGTGGATTACAATTTTCTTTCAAGACATGCATCAAATTTTTGAAGTCACAAGGGTGTTATGTGTGATAGGGCAATTTTATCTATAGTGTTCGAGGTGATTTTTATTAAATAGGGAGTGAACTACCAAAAATCTGTATTGGAAAATGTAGTTGAAATAAAATTTGATAGGGGGAGTGGGAACCAATGCCACATGACCGGGTGGCCTCATGGGTTCAACTCTCATGGTTGGTGGAAAGTTAGTTGAAAGGGGGAGGGAGGCCAATGACATAAAAAACACAAAGTAATGTTGGTGGTTGGAGAGGCCCCACTCATGCTTATCCACACCTTTGATGAACACAAGGATGATTTTTTGAAGAGAGGGGCAGCCTCTTTGGTGACCAGATCTCCCACTTGTAGAAATAAGAAGAAATAATGAAAGTCAATGCACTTTGACCACTCCTCTAAATTGCAAACGGAACCCAAATGACATTCTATAAAAAGCCACATGAGTGAAAACATAAACCAATTCTAAATCCACAATATTGGCCCTATTTATGGCGATCCCGTCATCCAAATATAGAAAAAACCATTTTTTCCTATGTTGCCCTCATCTCTTTACCCTAAACTATTTGACCATAAGATAACGTCAAAACATGTCGGAATTGCAATTTTTTTCCCCAAAATGTGTATCTCAAAATTCCATATCTAAATATATATTGTATGCCGATCGCACTAAAAGAATTACATGGAGGTCTGAAATGGGGTAAACATAGGCTGATGGGAGAGGCCAACCTCAACCTTCTCCCCCCCCCCCCCCTTGACCTTTAAGGGTTAACCTACGTAGGTGAGGAAAAGCATAGGTGGAAGGGAATGAGGACCAAGAAATGACTTCTTGGCTATCCTTATGAATTCCCCCAAATCTAGAGAGTGATGTAGATTTTTGAACAAAATCTACCATGTTTTGTATGTAAAAGAAAATAGAAAATATGTGTTGTCTTTTGAGGATTTCAGAGGAACGCTCTTCATCTTCTTTGAGATAAGGGAGATTTAGCAATCTAGGATAGAGACACATAGATGGAGCCGTCTCTCACTACATATATAGAGCTAGGATTAGAGATTACACAACTTATTCACAAAGATAGGCTACGAGAGCTAGGTCCTTTGTACCTTTACCATTTTTTAATGCAAAAGCTTTGACTTCAAACTTATTCTATAGTTATTCAAGGCAGAGGCAAAGTAATTGATAGCATAAGTACTATCAAGTTGAGAGGTTGTGCAAGAAAAACTTCCTATTGCTTGAAGTATGCTATGTATAGAAACTCACATGGGGTGAGAGTAGTTGCATGAGTTGAGGAAAGATGACTCGTGTGAGAAATTGATTCTAGAATTGCAAAGTAAGTGAGTGATAATAGTTATTCGAGAGTCTCATATGAAGTTGAGGAGTTTTACATGTGTTAGTAATTATCAATTGGAGTGGAAAGACTTAAAAGTGAGGGAAGGTTATTTGAAGATACCAAGATAATTAGCGACATAGAAGAAATATTTAAAGAATGTTGTTATAACGTAGGAGTTGTGATAGGGAGAATGAGTGTTCATAGTGGAAAGATACGTGCAAGGACAAGTGGTACTTGTGCATATATAATTCTTTCTTACTAAGTTGTCGTGTTATATATCAAGTGAAATAGTTGCTCAACATACACTTAACCATAATCAATTTCTCGTGTATCTAATTTATTCTACTATCACTATCTTTCTATAAAGATCATTGAGCTACCGTATTTAAGTCACACAAGTAATTGATTGCCTACAAAACACATTTAAGTCATATTGAAGATAAAAGACCCACCTTAAGACGCCCAATGTTGTAGCTTAAGACCCCTAATCTTAGAACTCCAAGACATAAGGAGTTTACTTAGGAAGTAGTTGGAAGAGACTCCTTAACCACCAAATGTTAATGGAAAATAAATGTTTGAAAATGGTTAGAACCTTAGTCTTTAAAAATAAATTTGATACTAATCTTAGATTATATAGACATAATATGACTATATTCAATAAATCCAAGAATAGAAATAATTAGGTTATTCATGGATTTCAAAGACTATATAAAGGGAGAAATAAGAGATCATATTACACTTCATTTGGCCCGAAACAATTTATATGAAGTGTTAATCAAGATCTCTATAAGCATGAAACCACTTGAGGCTTGGAAATTATAATTAGATACTTAGACTTGATAATTGAAACTTGAACTTGGAACTTGGTACTTGTACACTTTGAGATTAACACTTTGAGATTGCTTAGAATTGAGCTCGAGACTTGAGCATTTCTCATAGATACTTTGAAATTGCTTAGAATTTGAAAGCTTGGGACTTGAGCCTATCACATGGATACTTGAAAATCACTTAGAAATTGGAAACTTGTAAAATGATACTTGGGATACTTGGACACTCCATTTATTTGGATACAAGCAAAATTTCACTTAGAATTGGAAGACTTGTAGCTTATAACAATTTGGAAATGTCCACTTTCATTACTAAAGACATAAAGGATACTCATATGCTTGCAACACAAAGAGTTGAAGACTTGGATAACTAAAACACTTGAATGGTTGAATCACTTGGAAATTTAGTGCTTAGATACTTGGACTATGCATTGTGACTAGAATACTTAGCCAAAATTAGAAAGAGACACATGAACAAAGCATTATACAGGACCCAAGGCAAGAGCTTAAATCAAAGAGGCTAAGGGTTTGGCCGCACTAAAGAGTCCCAACCGAAAACCGGTTACAAAGTGGGTGACGGTTTAGTGTGGAAATTGGGAAGGGCTTTGTCTTACGGACCCAACCTATTGTTTGCAACCTAACACTCAATACTAACCAACCTTTACTATTTTGGGGTCACCATTATAGGTACCGAGTCAACTCTTGCCAATTTCAAGCTTCTAGTATATGCATAAACCATGACAATGGAGTATGCACAAGCCATGGCAACAGAGTATGCACATGCAATATTGCCATTTTATAGACCCAAACGTCGAGCATTTCATCCTTGGTTTGTGCACTTTTTGGACTTCGAAGCAATAGTGAATAATAGTTATCCAACATGACTAATACAATTTTATTTTTTTGCTTGTGTCCTTAGATTTCAAGACTTGTAGAAAACAAAAACTATATATCTTGCACTACAAATTTTTGAAATGGTATTCTTTCACATGCTCTGTGTGCAATGGAACATGTCTTGACAATTGCATGTGGTTCTCTAGTTACCTGCATTCTTCGCTTGGGTCTACTTTCTTACCCTTCCACTTTTCTATGGGATGCAAAGTGTGCAATCGAGGCCCATATTCCATTTGGATAACGTTCACTTCCTCCTTGCTAGCAATTGTTGTTGTAATTGTGTAATTCATGACCATTTTGCACGGCATATTATATTCAAATCACATATTTTACAAGGTTATTCTATTGAATTTTGTGTAAATCATTGTATGCCACGAGCATGGTTGTACTATAATGTCTATTTTGGGAAACTATCCAATATATTGTAATCTGTTAGATTATAGGAATTCTACAAGCGTAAGAGGTGTTATAGTTGAATATGGATATGACAAGTTTGTATCTTTCACATGTGTGTTCATGTTGGACTTAAAAATGAACAGATGTATTGTCTACTAGCATGTATTTCCCTTTAGGATACACTAGGATTAGTATTGCATTTGAATCCCCTATGTCTACTTGTGTATGCAAGATTAAATCATGTGGCAAGCATTGTCAAAGCTACTGGGAGTGGCAGTTAATGAACAACCGACTAATAAGGTACAAAACTTAGAAATTGTTGTTATCATTTTGCAGTAAATGTAGGTGTAGGTGTATTGCAATTTTTTGAATACATGGCCTCCTATGCTACACTTGATAACTAGAAGTTGCGGACAAATTATCTCAATCATGGTATGCATGTGAGATATTCTCACATGTGTGTATCTTTTACATGCATTACTCCCTTGATTCTAATCGATTCCTTTAATGTAGCCTCAAGTTCTTTGGGTTTAGCCTCTTTACATATTGATCTTCCTCACCCTCACAATTGCTTTGATTGTGAGCTTAATTGCATGTTGGAAGGCCACATTCTAGTGACGCTATGGTGCCACTATGTTTGTGAGATCATGGATTTGCCTCAACAGTGTGCTCATTAGGGGCTGCAGTCCATTCCGAAACACATGCAATAGTAGATGATCACTTATGCGACTACCCTCCAAGTCGCCCCAACTGGGATGTGGTGAATGAACTTGATTATGATTACCTCTTCAAACACAAGTGAGGGTTTTGAGTAAGTTATGTTTACTTATTGTTTGCAACCAACATAACATTACCCAACCCCCTTGGTGAGTTGGGTGGACCATGGACAAATATTGCGAGATGCCAAGAATATAAGCTAGATTCAATTTATTTAGGTTGAACAATGAACAATGCCATCTCAATGCAACACACTGCAACTTATACCACCAACAACACAACTCGAGGTAAGAAGATTCAGAGTTATATTAGGCACTTTCACTAACTAATGTTATGGAATCGCGAGCACAATGAAATTGAAAAAATATATAAAATATATCGTGTTCCAACATGCATTTTGGTAGGCACATGTTTTCTATATGATATATTGTGTACCATCCAAAAAACACCTAAGGTATGTAGTACATGCCTTTTGTGGTTACATAGTTTGGGGTTTGTAGTTGGACGTTAAATTCCCCTTTTCTCCTAAGGATGCATTTCATTGAGAAAGAAGATTATAGATTACCATTAACTTTACGAGTCTTTCATCCCGCTTGCTACCTTAAATTCTTTCATCAGCCACCCACAAGTTGTGGTTAACTTTAGATTATACATATTTATGACAAAAATGTCTTCACATTAATAATCAAATTTGAAAAGATTCAATAGTTACAAAGTAGGAGATTTCATGTGGGGCAAAGTCTAGTGAATACAAGGTTTTTGCTAATTTTGGACAATGGGATGGTACATTGTCTTCTTCATGATTAGATGAAATTGTTTAAAATGAAATACTTACATGTGCAAACTTGAATTTCTAGACATGAAGTGCATGTGCCTATTCTAGTTCATTTTCACTAACTGGGTCGTGTGTGTCTTGCATAAGGTAGCCAGTCCATTCTCGACTAGTCAAGCAATTTAGCATATGTGCGGTTTATGTTTGATTAGAGAGAATTTTCCATGTAGAGACATAGTAATAAGGAGCAATTCATATTTTTCCATAATGTTCTTTTGCAATGACCAAATTACTCTAAATTTTCTAGGTGGGTATTTTCTTCGACCTATACTCATGAAGTAGGCTACCCTATTTATGATCACTAGTCATTTACAAAACTAAGAACGCTTAATTCCCGACATCGGTAATTATGGCACCTAAAAATATGCTTGTAATCTAAACCTAGTTGTCAACTTAGCCAACCTAAATTTGGATTTTGACCATGACATGTCAACACTAATGACACATTGATATTTTGCTTCATGGAAATAGGTTGGCCTAAGCTGTGAAAATGAGGTGGTGGTCGGGAAAGAGTTGGCTACCATAAGTATTGAGCTTAACTGCCATGTTTGGTTTGGTCGCCCTAAATTCTAAAGAAAGTTATGAATTTTATACTAGGCAATGACTGCGAGCAAGCAAGCTTGCTTCCACCTTCAAGCCTAGGTAAGCTCCTACGAGCTACCCACTGCACATCAGAGGATCGTTTCCCTTATACTTAAAGTGAAACCGTTTTTGGGAAACACCTTAGCTGCATATACTTCCTCTGCATATAACATAAGGGTGGGCTTATGCTAGTGTCCAAGACCCAAGAAACTCCAAAATCGAGCAATCTGATCAGTTGAAAGCAAAAAATTTGTGCCCAAGCAATTTATACTAGGGTTTGGGTCCAAATTATGGAAAAATGAAGTCAAGACGCTAATGGGGCAACGTTTTCCTGCAAATCTGAACAATCCCCACTCAAAATGTAACTCCTCCTAGTTTGAGAAACTAATCTTCAAAGCTTGAGTCCAAATCTTAAGTCCGAAAGTAAGGTCCACATAGGGTCTCTTGGACCCAAACCCTAGTGTAAAACCCATCTATAAACAAAGGAAAAGACAAAGAAAAGCACCCATTTTCCGGCACACAAAATTTTCTACTCAATAGATGGGCAAAAAAAATCCTTTCCGTAAGGGTAACGTGGGAGTATGAGAAAGTAAACGTAAAATGCACATGATCAAAAGATTCATTGAAATTGAAAAAGACTTTTTCTTACACTAACTTAGAGATCGCCAACAATGAAAGTAAGCCCCACCAAACTTCGATTCCACACTAACTTAACCTTCACAATCCCTTCACAATTTCTCCCTTCAAAATTCCCTTCACCCGATTCATCACAATTTGTAAGTTAGTACTTGACACACCCAGAGTTCAAAGACACGTCCAAAGCATTTCGAATTCAAAAAGCTGTGGACTTCAGCTTCAATCTACTGCAAATGTGTAAGCACCTACCTTTATGCCAACAACTCAAAAATTCCATGCGATTTCAAGTTGCTAAGTTGCTGGTCGTTTGAAATCAATTGTCTGACCTTGTTGAGGTTGAAATCTCCCATCTTGTAGGACATCTGCCTGATTCACATGTGACTTACACGTTATTAGATTGAAGGAAATTTGTGAAGGTTCTACTTTTGTGTAGGTACTAGGTTTTGTGGGGTTTGTTCGCAGGAATATTCCAGTGCAGATTTTTCCCCATCATGCCGAATTTTTAGACTTTGTTCGAGTGTGATACTTACATCTAGTGAAGTCAAATTCTGGACTTTGTGTTCTATTGTGATACGTGCATTGAAGGTTTGAAAAGGAAAGTGTGGAGTTTTAGACTCACAATCTAGTGATATTGTATGTAAGTTAAAGTACACGTAGATTTGCTTGCTTGGAGGATTGCGATCAAAACTTTGCTTTTGTCAGTATGAAGATTTGACCAAGTTGGCAACCGTGTAGGGAGGTGCCACGGGGTAGTGTTTGATTCGTATGTTTAAAAAAAAAAAAACTTATAATCAATTATCTTAGTTTTAGGGGTGTTAATTTGCCCTCTCCAGGTGGATTAGAATTTAGAGTCAGCAAGCGAGTAGGGAGTCGGCAGGTGGGGGGGTTTCATGTCGCTGTGGATTGAATCGAATCGAATTGAATTGACTTAAAGGAAATTGGCGGAACTAAACAAGTATTTAGAAAGGTGAGCACACTAGGGCTTCATGTTGGTTTTGTTGTTTTAAGGGTTGTTGTTTTGTTATGAGGGGCTAGCTTGGTGCTGATTCGAAATCTCTTCATACCTTAAAAACCCTAGAACATTGAAAAATTGGGTTGGGAGGTTTTGGCCTTGAACTCAAATTTTCGCCCTAGTACTCAAGATGCTTCTGTGCAAAAGGGTTTTGGAGTTTGAGTGAGCTTTGGGCATGGTGGCCATTGGTTGCTAATTTAGTTGAGGCTATGGTGGCAAGATTTCTTACCTCTGTTCAACCTCAAATTTTTCTTCTGATTCTGAATTCTACAAGTTTCTCTAACTCAAAGTCGATTGCCTTTTGATTGCTTTGATTACCTTTTGTTTTGAATCTGTTGGGCATTCCAGGGACTTGGACAAGTTAGTACCGCTTTCTTTTCGGGTGCAAATTTTTTTGTGAGGTTTATAGGTTGTTGACGATGTTTTCGGGAGGCGGGTACTAGGGGCATGGTTAGCTTTTCCAAATTGATGAAGCTGACGATTTCACCATTAAATCTCTAGAACATCAAACTGTTAGTTGGGTTGGGAAGTTTTGGTTAAATTCTTCACCCCCAGTACTCGCTAGGGTTTGCGAGCATGGGAGTGGAGTTTGACCTTTAGGGCATGGTGTGGTTGCCAAATTTTATTTATTATTTTACTTCAATTCTCTTACACTTCTCTGAATCTTTTCAAGCCTCCAAGTTCTCTACACTATTTATATAGTCTTTGAATTCCCTTTTGTTTTGAACCTATTTAAAATTCCAATGACTTCGTCTCAGAAGTGTAGTAGTACCTCATTTCTTCCTGCATCTCATTGCAAAATGACCAGCCTTTTGATGTGAAGTCAGTGTTGATACATGGATTCAACTCACAATTCAACTGTTTCGATTCTTGCAACTATAAAACACAGAAACAAAGGATCGAATTGCAACCGAATGTTTGGTAGGCGTTAGTTCAATGGTGATGTATTTCATCGTAATTGAATCAATGTATTTAGAGGTGAATTTTGGGGATGATCACAGATTATTCTGACATGTCACCGCCATGGGGTATGCAGATTTGGAGATGATGCCAAGTACAATCCAAGTGGTCCCCTAAATCAAGATAGAATGTGAAAATGGCAAATGGGCATCAATTGACAAGAACTGATTGAATCCTCCGATCAAACAGTCGGACTTGATTTGAGGTTCTGAGGGTTTTGGTGGCCACCATGGAGCAAGATGAAGTGGCCAGGCCACTGGAGATGGAACAACAGAATTTGGAGACTTCACATTTACTGGTATGCCTTGTTTCTTCCTTCTTGGTTTTTAATTGTGGTAGACTTTTTAGCCTTTTCTGTAAATTGTTTAGGGTTTAGGATTAGGATTCAAGGTTAATTAAAGTGGTAATCCCCCCTAAGCGTCTGCAAAGCCCTATCTCGGGTTTTACATGCACGGAAATGCGTACTTGTAACTTGAATCAACTCATTCATCATCAAGTGCACTTTTTTCAATTGGTTGATTACCTCAATGTAATAAAAGATTCGGTTCAAAAACTCAACTTGGGTGCCCTAGGATGCACCTTAGGTAGATGGGTTTTCAATGGCACCATTTTCCAGCTAAGCCCACTTCTCCAGGATATGAAACACACGATTAGTACGAGATGGTTAGCGAATTTTAAATGAAGGCCATATCCACTTTTCTCATATTTTTTGGAGCTCACATGAGTATGTTATTCATTATCAAAGTGAGGATTCTAGTGCTCATTAAATGGTCATATAGGTCCCCCCCTCTCACCCAATTATGTTGACCATTGAGCCTAGAATGGTTATCATGTTTTGAGCATGTAGTCCAACCTCTTCTAAACACACGTTTTTTTAGTATTTGTTCTTGGAGCCTCACCAAACCACATACCACTCAAATATAGGTGTCCGAACAAGATAAGGAATTGAATTAGGCACTTTTTCCTTACATACTTAGTGTAGTGATTGCCAAGTCACATATGACTACATTCTTATCTCCTCCTTGACAAAAGATTATGTGCAAAATAAAGTTACAAACCCATAAATACAAAAAAGAAAAAGGAAAACCCGTATATAAAGACTTGGTGAGGACTTGTAGAAATGGTAGTAAACTAGGGCCCTTAGACCTTTAGGGTGAATTGTGATGAAACTTCAATTGAAGGTAAAAAAATTGGCTCTATGTAATGTGGTGATGTGATAATGTTCAATTTTTTCAATCAAAGCAACAGCTCACCACAAGGACGCATGCACGAAGCATTTCAAGTAGATCAAAAGAGTACGAGCAAAAAAATGATTGCAGTCTTTAGTACTCTATGCTCCGGCTGTTGCCAACCCCACTCCACGAATGTTTTTGTCTGTTTTTATCACATTATGAGGCCTTGTTAGATAGAAGCTCACAGCATATAGAAGTAGCAATTCCTGCATTTAAAAAAAATGGAGTTTGAGCCGCAGCTTGAGGTGAGCTGATTTACAGTAGGTGAAAGGAGTGTCTTACAAATCGATTATAACTCCTAAATACTCAAAGGGTTTCGCCCTTTCATAAGGTTTTCTACTATAGACTGATGTTTTATGGTGTCAAAAGGCATCTTGTGCTTCTCCAAAGTGGTTAGAGATGTTTTGAGGACTCTATCAACACAGTTATATACGCAAGCTCCTTCATGAGCTCCATATTTATTGATTTAGCAACATTTAGTAAGGATGTGCCACATGTAGGCAGGCCACTTGGAGGGCTTATGTTTCATTTGTTTTTTAAATAAAAAATAATCTTCATATAGTGTTGTTGTTCCCTAGGTTATTCCAAGAATTTGTACAAAGTTCTTCTTCTAATTGCTCTAGTGATTGTTTCGTCACAGAATGTGCCTTCACGAAGTGACTCTGTCAGAGATGGAGATAAACTTATTACAGTTGACGAAGCTATTGAAACTATTGGTGAGCTTTGTGCTATATGCCTTGAATTTATTCATTTATATATATATATATATATGTTAGAGCAAGCCCAGTCGTTGATGTATGCGTATCCACAAATCCTCCCGCGTCCATCTACTTTTTGTTATGTGGATGTGGATATGGTGCATTCTCCCACCAGCTGTCTATATCTGCATGCAAGATTTACTTTTAATTGATTTCACGTTGTCTTGCAAGAAGACATGGCAAAGTACCCTAGACTATTTTAGGTAAATAAATCGCCTTTAGGTTGCAATCTGAGGGGAAATAAGGGCATTGATTGTTGAGAAATCTCATTTTGTTTGTTGAGAGTTTGCGGTGGCAACAAACAGACTCATCGTTTTGTTGGAAAATCTGGATGGCCGCATCCACTTTTCCACTTAACTTGTGGATACAGCAATGGGTGGGAGCTAGTCCTTGCCGCAAATTTTCCAACATTATATGCACTTTCCATTCATGATAAATGTTTGGTATGTGGTTACGGCAACAGTTTGGGGTTGCTCTTAGTATAGATGATAGGGAACTAACCTTTGTTTGACATATGGAGCTTTTAAGCACATCTCGTTCAATTTGCATTTGTCCATTTAATTTTTGGGTTGTTTCTATCTCCAAAGAACCAGGAGTTGAATTTGTTGTTAAACATTTGGGTTGGTGGGTTTGGTCCAGGATTTGGAAAGTTCCAATTAGGGATGTTAATGTACACAGGCCTCGCATGGTTAGCAGACGCTGCAGAAATGATTCTGCTTTCTTTCATTGGACCTTCGGTAACTACTACCTACCTATTTTACATCTATCTGCACCTCATATTCTCCGTCATGTTGATACATTCCACGTCACTGTGAGATATATATATATATATATATATATATACATATACATATATTTTGTGCTATCCTTTTTTGTTTGCTGAGTGTTGTTTATATGATAAGGATAAAACTTCTATGAGAAGCTATGGTGGACGTGTGTTATTTGGATACTTTTCTCTCTTCTTGTGGGATATGAAGCACGCAACTAGTGTGAGGTGTTTAGCAAATTTGGATTATGCTGTAGCCATTTGCCTCATAACTTTCAGAGCTCATATGAATATCTTATTCATTATCAAAGTGAAGATTCTCGTGCTCATTAAGTGGTCATATACCCCCCCCCCATCATGTTGATTACTGAGCCTTGAATGGTCAGCATACTTTAGCAATCTTTTTTAAACACATGTCTTTTTGATGCTACATGGTTTAGGACGATAGAAAGCTATAAATACACAATGTGAGATTTGCATCCAGAGATTATTTATTACCTTTTGGCATGGTGATATGGTTGGAATTTTTTTATGACGTTGCAAATTGTGGTGTGGCAGGCTAGATGTGAATGGGGGCTTTCAGCATTTGGGGAAGGTGCAATCACAAGTGCTGTCTTTGTTGGCTTATTTTTGTAAGTATTATGCTGAGGCCAAACGCTATTATTAGTTCAGAAAGTTTCAAACGATTCTTGTTATCAATAGCAATTGATTGGGGACTCCACTGCACCAAAGCATGCTCTTGTTTGAATTCTGTGTGCAAAAATTAGAAGGGTTTGAGGTTTTATTTGTAGATGACTCAAAACCAACACGGGAGGCTGATGTTAAAGTGGTGGAAATTTGCATTTTCAGAATGTGCTTCAATTGCAAGATTTTAGGTGGTGTTGGTTTTAGCACCATCTGCCTTAGAATGTTGGCAAGTTGCCTCCTATGCAGCTATTTGGGGCTTTTTAAAGGCATTCCGGTGCTCTCTAGTAATCGCTGGGACTTCATGAAATTGGAGGTGAACAAAAAGCTTGAAAAGTATTGGTTGACTCAAGTGGTTTGTTTGATAGTTAGAATTGGTGAGGAGCAAATATAGAGTGTACGATGTGGACAAGAAGCATATGTTCCACTTGTCTAGATGAGAGAAAAATGTGAATGTTGGACTTTAGTGACCAAGTAAGGTGATGGGGTCTTAATCAGCTAACTTTTTTCTGATTATCTCTCTTCTCCTAGGATATAAAACATGTGGTAGTACGAGATGATTAGCAAATCCAAATCAAGGCCGAATCATTCTCCTTCTAATCTTCAAAGCTTGAATGAGTATTTTATTAATCATCCAAGTGAAGATTCTCTTCTTAAATAATCACATAGGTCCCCCAATTATGTTGACTATTGAACCTAGGATAGTTAATATGTTCTGAGCATGTAGTTTATTCTCTTTGAAACACACGATGTCTTTTTGGTCTCTGTTTTTAGAGCCATACCTAGCCACACACCACTCAATTATGGGTGTCCGATGATGATAAGTAACTGAGTTAGACCCGCTTACAATTTAGGCTTTTGACTGTTCTCGAAACAGTGATGTAGGTCTCATTTGTCATTGGCAATCTTCGGTTAAAAGATGAATTTTGAGTACTTATAACTATTGGTAAATACAGGGGTGCATATGTGTGGGGCGTGGTGGCTGATATAAAAGGACGACGAATTGGGTTTTGCGCCACAGCACTCTTCACTTTTCTTTTTGGTTTACTAAGGTTTCTTCTCCTCCTTACACATATGCTGCAAAGCTTGTTGTTCTCTTCAAACCTACAAGGCGAGGTTTCAGTTGTCTCATGTATGGATGTTTTCATCCCCAAAACAAAGATATCAAATTCTTCTTTTAAAAGCATGTTTAAACCAGTGTTCATCCAGTATTGTCTTTTTCTTCTATTTTTTCTCCATTTGTGTATCTATTTTACATTTTTTTGGATATTAGTAGGGTATGGGTATGTTTTTGATCTGTTCGGGTCTACATACCATGCAAGAACCTTCATCACTAGGTAAGAATTTGCCGTAGTATCAATATGGTTCAACATGGTATTGACCCAAACAGTATCTTAGGTACACAGATTCTCTCACCTTGACATACCCACCAAATATCAATATTTGAGTAGTATTGTAATTTTGATACCCAGGTTCTTTGATATCATTATTCATGTTGATTATTGACACCTATTCATTCACCTATATACCAGACCAACATTGATTCAAACCACCTTATTGGAGGTTTGGATCTGAGTATTGAACTTATAGATGTTTTTCTTAACAACCTCATTACAATTTTTTAATAGAATGTATATATCTATAAGATCTGAACCTGGTTTTGTAAATCATTGTGTGCAGTGCATGGTCTCCAGCTTATTGGTTCCTTCTTCTCTCGCGTGCACTTGTTGGATTCGGACTTGGCGGTGCATCTGTGAGGCTCCCTTAATCCTTTAGGGTCCCAGATGTCATATGAAGGGGTTTAAGACTGGTACTTCATAACGTTTTTAGCTAAATGTGTCAAAAGAGACCCTATCTAATATTAGCCCAATTACAATATGCATTATTCCAATTGGAGTATAGAAATGGAGTATAGGGAGATTTGAGCTCGTATAACTGAGCTAGACCCAAATACATACCACGTAAACTTATTCATTGTTGTCAAATATGACTTCATTTTCACTTCCTCTTTCCCATAGGTTGTGCTAAACATGGATTCAATACCATACACTAAATAAAATATCATTCCAAATCGTCATGTTACCCGGTCCTTTTATGGGTTAACAGCACTTTGGCCCTCATTCTTCAGCACATTCCTGTTCTTTGCTGAGTTGCTTTCTTTTCAGCACATCTCTACTTCAAATGTTACTCAAGATAGGAAACATTTTGTTTTAGGAAAGTGTTCCATTCTTTCAACCAAGTTTTTTCATTTTCTCATTCCAAATTGTTTGGAATCTGGTGAACTTGCAGGTAGTGTTCTCATTGTGCATGGAGTTCTTGCCCACTTCAAGTAGAGGCTTCTGGCTTGTTTTCATGGAGGTCTTGTGGACGGTACGTGATTTGCACTAGCCACGATCAATTCTTTCATCTCTTCTCCCCTCGTATGTCTTAGGGTGGGTTTACATTAGGGTCCAGGTCCACGAAGCTTGGGGTCCAAACCACCCCTTAATGGACCTTACATCTAAACTCAAGCTAAATGGACCCAAGCTTGAAGATTAGTTTCTTAAACTAGGAGTATTTTCTTAGAGTTGGGATCGCCATGATTTGGCAGGAAAGTGATGCCACATTAGCACCATTTCATTAAATTCATAACTTGGACCCAGACCCGGACCCAGACCCGGACCTTACTGTAAAATCCTTGAGTCCAAACTCTCAACTAATAGGATCACTTGATTTTGGAGTTTCGTTGGTCCTGGACCCTAGTGTAAACCCACCCTCAGCTTCAAGTGGCAGGTCACCTTTGATGTTGCAAATTCCTCCATAAATTGGAATGCTTCTTATATGTTGGTGTATATAATTTTTGTTGTTGTGCAAACCAATAAGAATGATGATTTTAGGTTCTGCTGTTGTTTCTTTGATGCATCCGGTGTCCAGCAACTGAGACCATGGCAATTCTATACACTTCAAAAATAATAAAAAGTTGGGTGTTGTGTTGCAGGTTGGTTCAGTGGCATCGGCTCTGTTGGCTTGGCTTATTCTACCACATCACAGTTGGAGGTATGCAAATCCTGTTCAAAGATATATGCACATTAGAGTTTTCATCCTTAAAGTTTCTCAAAAAGTTATGGTCTGGTAGGGAGTTTTGGACCACTTTTGACATTTTATAACGTTTACAGAATGTTCAAGTGGTGTCATAACCCTCCGTTTTAGTGAAATGAAGGGGAAGTGTTTAACTTTGGCTAAAAGATGGCTACATGAAAATGAGCTCCTTATCAAACTTTGGAGAGCATCATGTTAGGTGTCTTAGAAAATTTCATGAAATTTGTTATCATATAACCCTCTCTTGGCCAAAGTAAAACGCCTCACCTTCATTTCACTAGAATTGGGAGTTCTGACACCACTTGAACACTCCTTGCACAATATAGTGGGGCAAAACTCCCTACTAAAACATGAGTTTCTGAGAGACTTTAAGATGACTCTATCACGTTGCGAACGTGAAATCATGTTACTTGACCTCCCTGCAGTTCGTAATCGACCTTGGAAGTGGACTAGATGCCCAATTGTAGTGTGCGTCTGAAAGATAATAATCTCTTGCAAACTAATCGCAAAAGGTCTGGAACGTTGACTGAAAACTCAAACTGATAATAAATTTGTGGTTCTGAGGCATGCAGGCTTTTGATCGCAGTATCTGCTTTGCCATTCTTGCTGTTGCTCATCTTCTACCCAATTCTACCTGAATCTCCTCGCTACTTGATGGTGGGTCCTAAACACTACTTCACTATCTGCAACCGTAGAGGGCGCTCTATTTCATTTTGCCTAATACTGGGATGTAGTTTCCACGTGGGATTCAAGGGTGTTAGCCAATGTAAGACCTGCCCTTGGCATTTGGGGGGGGGGGTGGGGGTGGGGGAAAGAAAACATTTATTTTGCATTGGAATAGAGAGCCCTCTACTGTATTTAGAGTCTCTCATCACCCCACTGTACTTGGGGGACACTTTTTGCTGCAAAAAAAAAAATCCACAAATCTAAGGAGTAATTTAACATGGCAGGTGAAAGGCGACCCCGCAGGAGCTTGGAAGATTTTGAAGCAGGTAGCTAGAGTCAATGGAGTGGGTGTGCCCAGTGGCACTCTCACACTCGCCAAGTCATCATGCCACGCTGGGAAAAACAAGGAAGGTACAAGGTTTGCTCCACATTGTCTCACTCAGTATTTATCACCTTTGCTTCCAAGAGTGGTCCCCCCTTTAACAATATCTCATATATATATTCAAAGAAAGATATTCTATAGAGGTGCCACATCTTTGGAGAGTTATCTGTAAAAGTCCCTCAAAGGGAGACGAAACAAAGAGCTGGGTCCATCTTTGAGAGAATTTTCTATCAGGAGCTCATTTGCTCGTCGTGTGTTGTAGCCTAATTCTCAAAGTGGGGTGAGCCTCCTTGGACCTACGCTTTCAATCCCAATAGGATTGAGAAAACTTTAGGATCTAAAATAGGGTCTTCCCATGAGACCTACCACCCTAAATCCCAGATCGACCTATACAAGCCAGCTTGGCCACCCATCCTAGTATGATAAACTAGAAAGACGGTTTTTTTATAGCCTGCCATGACTCTTTTAGCATGTAAACTTCAAGCCTTAAGGAAACTTGGTTGATGCGTGTTTGATATTCTAAGAGAAGTGGGTTAGTTGGAAAGAGTTAAGACCCATCTACCTTATGTATCTATGTGACCATCAAATCCATATAAAACTTCGATCAGTATATAAACGACGATTTTTGATGTAAAATGCGTTTATAAAATGTGAGCTGCAGAGCACCTGACTCCTGTCGCTGTCTCGTCCACCAAGGGCGGCTCGACGCGTAACTTCAGTCTCGGCGGAGCGTGGAAGGTGTTCTTGCAACTATTCTCCCCGCAACTGAAAGTCACCACATGCTTGCTATGGACGTTCTTCTTTGCCAACGCATTCACGTACTACGGGCTTGTGCTCCTCACAACCGAATTGCCCATCAAGGAGCATGAGAAGTCGTTTGTGGCGGTGAGTGGGTGCTTGCCCGACGGCCGGCCGGGGACCGATGTGTCGAGCTACAAGGCAGTGCTCATCACCGCGTTGGCCGAGCTCCCGGGCCTCGTGGTCGCGTGCCTGATTGTGGATTGGTTCGGGCGCAAGGCGAGCATGGGAGTGTTGTTGTTGGGTTGCGGATTGTTTGTCATCCCGCTTTGGACGCCTCTATCGGAGACCATGACGACCACGCTCATGTTCGGAGCGCGTAGTTGCATCATGGGTGCGTTCTCGATCTTGTGGGCGTTCGCGCCCGAATTGTACCCGACGAATGTCCGGACGACGGGGTTAGGGTTTTGCAACGCGGGAGGCCGCGTCGGCGGGTTCTTCTGTCCCTTTGTGGCGGTCGAGATGATGAAGAACAATCACCGAGTGAGTTTTTTCCTTTCTTTCTTTCCTCATTGCTCGAATCGGTGACTTCGGCGCCATCCAATGCAGAGAATCATTACTGTAATGTAATCTTATTTGGTTACTTTTCTTATTAGGACACCTATATTTGAGCTGTATGTGGTTGAGTATGGCTCCAAGAACAGATACCAAAAAGACATGTGTTTGAAAGCGATTGGACTGCGTGTTCAAAACATGACAATCGTTCTAGATTCAATAGTCAACATAATTGGGGGATAAATATGACCATTTAATGAGCACGAGAATCCTCACTTTGATAATGAGTAAGATATTCATATGAGCTCCAAAATTTATGAGAGTGGCTACAGCCTTGATTGGATTTGCTAACCATCTCATACTAATCATGTGGCATACCCTAGGAGAAATGGACCAAGTTGGAAAGACCCATCTACCTAAATCATATCAAGTCAAGACAAGATAGTTGGGAGTTTGTGATGATGCTATTTCAACATTCTATTGTTTGACAGTGAAAAACAATCACCAATTAAGTTTTTCCCTCACTGGAATCGGCACATCACAACCTGATGACATAATCATCAGTATAATCATGTGTTTAGGTTGTGATCTAATTTCAACATGCCAAGGTAGACGTGCCTAATTTGGTGACTTCTCTTAATCAGACATCAATACTTGAATGGTATGTGGTTAGGTGTGACTCCAAGAATGGATACCAAAAAGACATCATGCGGTTTAAAGAGATTGGACTAAGTGGTCAAGATATGATAACCATTCTAGGGTTAACAGTCCACATAATTGAGGTGGTGGTGGTGGTGGTGGGGGGAGGACGTATATGACCATTTAATGAGCACGAGAATCTCCACTTTGATAATGAATAAGACGTTCATATGAGCTCATAACATTACGAAGAAAGTGGCTACGGCCTTGATCTGGATTTGCTAACCATCTTGTACTAATCTTGTGTTTCATATCCTAGGAGAAGTGTGCTAGTCAGGAAAAAGTAACCATTTAAGACCCATCTACCTTATTGTGTTTTGACATACACTAATTTCTTTCCTTCAGAAGTTGGCTATAGTTGTCAAATCATTTCCTGACCTGGAACATGGATACTCAGGTTTTGAGTCTTTGGGTAGTTTGCTTGGGATATCTCTGGGCACGAGATTACAGGACTGAGATATCACGAATTGCTTGATTGCAGGTGCTTGCTGTGACCTTTTTCGCGGCGGTTCCTATAATAACAAGCATGGCCACTTTCCTGTTCCCAGTGGAAACTAAGGTTTGGATTATTCCCAGTGTTGCTTCATTTCATGATGCATCTTGCACTTCCGTGTTTGGTGGATGTTTTCTCTTCACTAATTGTTGCATGGGGGCTTTGTTTGGCTAAGCAAGGCTACTACTAGTCATACATAACATAGTGGGTTCCATTTCATTGTGACCTTACTACACTAAACATATCATTTTAGCATGGCATCAAAATTGATGTGCCATGTTGATTAGAGTGGTCTTCATGACTTGTCACTTAGAATCAAAAGTCATACTACACCCTCTCTAGTCGCCAGCTAGTGATTGCAAGACAATTGATGTGGGTCAATGATGAATAGCCTATGCCTCAAGTGTAGTTGTTCCTGCTTGAGGCATAGGCCACTCAATTCCCTCAAACCTATCATAACCTCAAGGCTATCTCTAACCATTATATAGTGACCTTATCATGGCAGTTTCTCATACCGTATAAGACATAAATTAAACATTTGTGAAGAATTGCTTAGTTTTCCTTTGTACTTTTTTGTACCTCTCTCCCAGAGGAAATGCCAACATTTTACAAAATTGTATTACATCTTATAAGAAACCCATCTTATAGACAAATGTATCACATCCTGTAGTTAAATATATTTCTCGTAAGAAACACGTATGGGTTATCCTTCATGTTAGAGGCACTACCAACATGAGTGTCCGAGGAAATCATCCCAAGTCAGTGGAAGAAATATGCAAATTTATCCTTATCGTAGATTTGTAGATTTTTTAGGTGACACATGACAATTGCTTAGGACTCATATGCTTGTAGTGAGGAGGGCAGTTCTCTAGGCCCCCCTCCCAAACATTTCAGGACGAGGCACTCAATACTCTACCGTCATGCCCTTGACCCTCAGAATAACCTCCCCACAACACTAAGGGAACAATCTTTCAAATTTTTGGAGTTCATTTTAACTAATTTTGTGGTATGGCCCTCACGTGTTTGAAACATACCTTTTTGTTGATATCCTCGTGTGTTGTTTGGTTGCAGGGACAAAGTCTAGCTGACGATGTGGAAATGGAAAAACCAGTTAATGATCCCCTCCGGGTATGATTTGAGGCTCTTAATGACGAAGATCCTCCTCTCCACAGATGTTGCACATTTGATTCTATCACATATGATTTATTTGGCCCCCAAATCATTCATCAAGTAAGCTGATCAAATATACCTCGTGCACTCCGACAATTTATCGGTGAATTAACACCTGGCTTCGTTAGACGAGAGCACCGGATTCAATTTTACCATCACAAAGGGGGATGAAGAGTAGCGTCATATTCTTGGATTGAGAATTTTGTTTCTGGCTAGCATCTAGCAGTTTGTATAGAGATCGGAGAATGATCTAATCAAGTATGAACTTAAATTTCGTTTGGGTTTCGTCATTGTAGGGGCAACAGTCTCTTTCGATGTCTCTTCAATGAAGTCCACTAAAATATCGTGGCCCTATTGTGAGCACTTAGTTCCAACAAATGTGTGTTTACTCATTGTGTTATATAGCAGCCATAGTGGTGCTCACCATCATAGGAAGATTTCTATTCCATGATATTACTTGGATAAAGTGTAGTATTTATACCGAATTGTTTTATGAATAGTATGTTTGGACGACTTCATATATATATTTAAAATTTTAGATTGGGACAACTGGTGAAGGAAAAACTTATATTTGTACAAAGTCTTCATTTTGGAGATTGAAGATCACCACTTCGCAAAATTTTACCAAGTTAACATACATTAACATATGTTGCTTTCAACTCCACAAAAAAACCTTGGCCCTTGGATCAGACTGGGAATCGTCTCATCCAGTTTTCATCTCCTTACAGAAATTAAACAAGGACGGCTAACAGGCCATCCTCACATTGCATTGTTTTTCCTTCTTTCTTTCTTATTCAGGTGGCACTTGTAGAGGATTTCAACTTCAAATTCATCGAGTTGAGAGACAAAAGTTATAATAGGTCAAAGTGAAAATTACCTTCATCTTTATCAAGACCCTCTGAATTGTGGTGTCTATAAGCAGATCCAAGGGACAACTTGTATTGGTGCCTATAGTATAAGCAGAAAGTCCAATCTCATCATAACACATGTCTTTTTGGTGTCCATTCTTAAGTACATATCACAAATGCAAGCATCCAATTTGGAAGACAAAGACCTTCTACGGCTTGCAAAGACAACTGCACCATTTATGATTTTTAATGCCAAGTATTGCAAAGGGCCTAAACTAGATGCCTAGAGATTTCAAAGTGTCACATCCACTAATTGCCAATATGATTCTATTCGTCAACATAAGTAACTTCTTTAAGTGAAAATATCTACATTATGACATTAAGAATAGCATATTGGGATACGTGAGATGATTGTGTTGCATTTTGTATGCAAGGGGAATATATTATTGGACATACTAATGGCAAGTGTCATGTGTTTACATTTTACTATGAAAGAGGAAGATATTCTCGAGCATACTATGCCAAGTGTCATTTGTTTACACTTTAGTCAAATCGTATATCATTTTGTAACATACACATACACCTCATAACACCATTGAACATACTCATGCCAAATGATTCGTAAGCACACTTGAACGCCAAGTGTCATAAGGTGACATTTTTAATTCAATTGTCGGTCATTAGTGTAACCTAACATACACCTCAAAATAGGGTAAGTGCCACTATTACACATGTGACTAAAACACCATTAACAATGTACACCTATATGTGCAATTAGGTTGTCCCACACTAATTTAACAACGTATCACACTATTTTGAATATATTACTACTGTGGTAACAAAATACAATGATTGTTTTGATACGGTTTATAAATAAGCAAAATTATAAGTGTTTAGTATTTGGTTTGAACACGAAAGGTAATTTGCATGGGTAAAGAAGCAACCAAATTGCACATATCAGTGCACATTTAGTTCATGCAGCACCAAATACTAGTAGTTCATGTGAGAGAATTTACCCTAGTTAGCAACTATGAACACCCTAAAACACTTACCTTACAAACAGTGGTCATTTATAGTGAAACTGACCTGCTTTCAACTGTGCAGGTCACTTCCAGTTTAGTCCATTGTGATTCTTTTACTGAGGAGACAAGACTGATGGAACTCTCAGTTTACCTTGGTGGTTCAATCGTTTTTGAAGTATACCACTTCTTGTATGCTGGACCTCACTATATGGAATATAAGCAAAAAGTGCATTCCATCAAACATAAATACATGTGATAAGAACAAGTTTCCATTACTATGTCCTCTCTGCTTTTCTGGCATTCATACAAAAATTAAATTTAAGATTTAAAAATTTCAAAAAAGGAAATTGACAAGCCACATAGTATATTTAATGCTTTTGAATACAGTAGTAAGCAAGACACTTAAACTAAAAACACCTTAAGGAGCAACTCAAACTATACATAATATTAGCAAGGCTTTAATAGAACAGAACACACATGTACATATTTGGTCCCTAAATGCATGTTGCTATGGTACTCACAGGCCATTTCCATGTGCAATCCCGTAGGCTTGTGATTGGCAACCTTTATTTACTTCCATAATTTTACAAAACTTTGGCAAGTGCACAAATGGGAGCTGGACATCCTGTTCAATACAGTACTCTTGGGCACTCAACTTCGTAAGTTATGGACATTGCATATCATTGACCATAAAAAGGCAACACCCACCAACGGTACAATAGATTGAAAGTAAGCTCAAACCTCCATCAATAGAAAGGAAGTCCTTCCATTCTTGATGTAGATTGAGGAATTTCACTGCAAAGCTTTTCTTGGTGCAGAGTTTCCGAAGTTGGTCATCACAGCCTCCTTCACAGCCTGCAACACACATGGTAGGCTTTATGTGTTACACGCCAACAACAACACTAAGCTGCAGACAATGGCAATGGACTGGGCACAAAGAACTGATATCGCAAATCTGTCGGAAATAAGGATGGATTAGGAACTCAAGCTCATTTTATTGCTAAAATGCTGCCAACTTTATTTTCAAATACTACTAATAATACACCAACTTATAAAGTTGGCAAAAACACCCCACGAGACCTCTTCTACACTCGGGAAACGGAATCCATAGACTCCCCTACCCTAGCTACAAACTTTCACATCACTGATGAAAACCAAAGGTCTTATTTTTTACAGATGCTGAGATGGAAAGAACCAACAAAATTGTGAAGGAATCCATTAAGGTTCACTCCACAAGAGTCTCAAGGTGGGAAGCCATCCAAGCAAGTCATAGTCAAAGTTGATAGAGAGAAACTACAAGTGAATGGAACAAATTCGCTGGCTAGAGATGATAGATGTAGAGGTGAACTACAAAAAAATTCTTGGATGAGAAAGTAACAGAAGCAGATTTGAAGAAGATGATTACCCCACTGAGAGGTTCGATCCTGGCTAACTAGGGACTATAGATGTAGAAGTGAACCACAAAAAATCCTTATGTGAGAAAGTAATAGAGGATGACTTGAAGAAGGTGATTACCTCACTGAAGGATTCAACCCTGTCTTTCACTGCATGGGAGGTGCACTTTGGGGCAGACTCGAATATCGCAACTGCAAGTCTCTTGGTCAAAACACCGACCTGAAAGTAGATGTATGGTGAAGCTGGGTCATCCACATAGATGCCTGTCACAGGTAGCCAGACGAAGAGCTGCTTTGTCTCGATTCCGTCAAGGCTGTTGATTTTGCCAAACTTAAGTACTCCTGAGATGTTTGCAGCATAGTACACCAGCTGAAAATTGCAACGAATCACATAAGTAACATAGCACAAAAGAAATAGTTTTGTAAAGAGAGCCAGATGCAATTGATACAGATACATTCATACAGAATCAGATTGACGTCAACACACAAAGGACAGGGAGACAAAAATGCATGTGACAAACAGGCTGTGACTATTTCCTGTCAAAAGGCACACTAGGGCACACATTGCAGACACTCTGAGGTCAAATTGGATCAGAAGAGCAACAAGGGCACTACATCCAAAATTTGATAGTTGCTGACAACGCATTGTTGAGCTCAATAATAGATCAAGAGTAGCGATGTTCCAATGAATCTGATTGCCAAACTGTACGTGCTGCAGCATGCTGTCTGAGCAGATACCTTGTGGCAAAAGCTTCTGAACCAGCCAATGGACTCATACAATAAACGGACACATAAGAACATGAGGCATAACTAATAACATCTATGCAAGCCAGTATGATTGCAGTGACAGAGTATTGTATTCAGCAAATAGATGATATCTATTGGGATTACTCATAGCGTTCTACAATAACCTTGTGGCGAAAGCCTCTGAACCAACCAAGGGACTCATAAAATGATACGACCGCATACAAAAGAGGGATACCTAATAAACCTATGCAAGCCAGCATAACTGCAGTGACAGACTGTTGCTATCAGAAAAACCTGAGGCTTTTCAAGAGCGTTCATAAGCACAAGAGCTTCGGAGCTTCGGTAGTGGACTGGGAAACACTTCAAACTATATTTTAAATGCACCATTCGCTTGGGTTCTGGTTCCGGAGCTAATATTGCAGGACTTGTGCTCTTTATGGTAGGGCGTTAGCTTTCATCGCAGTATTCCAGACAGACGTGCCTGCAAGGCGTCGATTGAGTTCACAGACTAACAGAAAGTGTACCTGGTCATCGATTTTGGCGTAGCAAGGCTCCTCGAGGTACACCACGAACGTTCCGTCCTCGTTCAGCGTGTAGCTCTTAACAGATCCCGGCAGAAGGCCTACGGGAAGACCGTTATTCTCCAAATCCTCCGGAACAGTAGCGCTCGCCAGGTGCGCCAGAAGCGCTAAGGACAAGACGAGAAGCACAGCTGTGCGCTTCATTGTAGAACTTAGGTGTGCGAGATCGAGCTGAACTGATCACCTGCAACAACAGCATGCGCTCTTCAAAACATTATCAACATAGGTCGCAAAACAGAGCAAGTTAAGATACCTACAACCACTTCCAAGTCTCCAAACTCTCAAGCTCAATACTTACGCTCCTTGAACTCCACCGAAACCGCACAAGGCCTTATTAATTGCAATAACGGATGTACAAAGCATGCATGCTACATAACTCACTTCAGCCTTGTCAGTGACCTCCTTCGATCGCAAAACAGAGCAAGTTAGAGAGCTATAACCACTTCCAAGTCTCCAAGTCTCAACCTCAATACCTACTTACACTCCTTGAACTCCACTCAAACCGCACCTAACCTTACCAATTGCAATAACAGATATACAACACATGCATGTCACATAACTCACTCCGGCCTTGTGAGTGACCTCCTTCTTCGATAGCAAATTGAACCAAGACTTCGTGGAATGGTGACATTCACCTTGATGTGGAGATTTTTAAGTGCTGTACTTCCTGGCAATCCTCCGTGGCAACAGCGTAAGGAACTTTATTATAATAGCCTTGTCCAGGAGGGATGATGCTGGCAGGAAAGGCGCTATGATTTGCAGGAGTATTTAACAGTAACGTTAGGAGATGTCACCAAGAAGATCTTTTTAAGCTAGTTTTTTTAAGGACGTGCTTACTTAGGTTCCATCGACGTCCCTGTACAAGAGTGCGAATCGATTATCCGAGCTAAGTATAGATTCCATGGATTCCGGGCCGGAAGAAGAAGCTACTGGCAGGGCGAGTGGGGTGGAACTCAACTTAAGGTTAGGGTTAAGTTTTTGGCCAGGAAGGAGGTGATTGTTGATCACTGACCAGTCTTCTCCGAAAGATGTCGGTGAGGCAACGTTGATTCTGATTTTCTATTTGGATTTTATTTGGAGCTAACCTACACAAATGTACACTAGCCAATTTTGTCAACTAGATGTATGTAGGCAAACTTAAGACTTTAACTAATCTAGATGTATAGTTACGTTTGAATTTTGTCAACTTAGATCTTGCCTTTATTGAGGCAATCTTTCAAGCTTTGAATGTCACCTTGATTTTTTATTGACACCCTTAACCTTTCAGAAGTTAACAGTAGCCCACACATCAAGATACCTCAAATTGAATCATAAGACATTGGACAGTACTTATAAGAGACTTGCAGAGTGAACATCCAGGCTCCAAGGAGAAGTTTCAATCCTTGAAACCCAGAACAGTGAGACAAACTCCTTGACAAGTTCACTTCAGTTATTGCACCAAAACCTGTGAGCATTTAAATGGTTTCTATGGAGAAGATTGCAGAAAATCCTTGTAGGTTTGTCCATAGACTATGGATGAGTAAAAACCCTTGCGTGGAAGTTGGTGCCTATTGAAACTTTCTACATTTATCATTGACTCAGGTCAACCCTACAGATTATTCTTGAGCTCATCAATTCATTCATGTTACAGGTTACAATTAGCAGAGATCACGTTCAAGGTCAAGTCCAAAGGTTAAGTTCCACCCCTTGATTACGCATCAGATCCATCTAGAACTGGTTGTTTCAATGGAATAGAGAACCATAAAATAGGCCTTGGCAGTTAGGCTGTAAAAGCAGTGCAAGGTTGTCAGCCCTTCCTTTCTTTTGCTTGAAAATCATCAGATTTAATTCTCGTTTGGGTCATTCTCAAAGAAGTGAACTCATCCCCTTTGTATCCATTACACTTAAGCTCTTCCCTGACAAAACTAGAGTCTACAAGAAACTTAAGGATTGCTGGAAGAGTAGTTCATTCTCCCTGCACATGAAAGCCCATACATATATGACCTCTAGACCAAAAGAAATGCTCCTACACTATCCAGCTCAGATACAAAAGACCCTTCTTGTGAATCTGCAGATTAATCAGATCTCCGGGATGAAGGATGCCCGCGCAATGTCCCTTTGCCCCAGGCCAAGTAATCAGCTACTTGGACATGAGTATAACAATCATATGCAAATTTTGATGGTTTCAAGCCAACACCGGGAATATCTTTGCCACATGTTCCAAGGGAATGCTGTCAGCCGTGTTTCTTCTCAAAACTGGATGATTGTCTTCATTGAGAGGCAAAACCACCAACTGCACAGCCACAAATATTGCAGGTATTAGTATCTATTACGTGTATCTCTGAATTGCAGGAAAACACTTCCAAAGAACAACCCCTTGGATCTCAGTGCAAATGATTACAAGACTAAAAGATTGTTGACCTTTCCCTATGTCTTTATGCAAATAGAGGAATATCTGAACATCTCAATGTCTCTCAAAAATGATAACAACCAGCACACATATAGCAAAATATTGGGCCAGGAACCCTGGATTGAAAGCGCATCTACCTGTCCTGACTTTTCAAGGGCCCAACCATTGTTGGTTACTTGATGTTCCAAAAACTTGTCCAAGGACAGTCCCTCCACATTGATGGCCTGCCAATTATCAATTATGAGCCTCAAAGTGAAGTACAAAATCAACGTTGAGAAATTGAAGACATCATCATTCTGGAGACTATGTTCAGAAACAGTTCACACAACTAGAAACAGAATCTACCTCTGCTAGGATAGTTCGGGGCAGACGTTCATAAGTGATTGACAGCACATGAATGGCATAACCCTGGATGGCTTGCTCAAAACCTGCCAACATTGACAGTAAGAAGTCAGTAGGATAGACTGCACTAATACTGCACCTCATGATCCATTCCATGCCAAAGCAAAAAGCACAAAAAAAACATCAGGTGGTATGCCAGATGTCGTAGAGAAATTTGTCATTATGCTTATAACAAACAATGTAAGGACATGGCACTCAAATGGAAGGAAATGACATGCGCTTGATATGTCTCTCTATAAAACCTTACCAGGAACCACCTCCAAAATGTCCCGATTTCTGTTGGCCTCATCCCAGAACTCCCGAAATCGAGCAGTCTACAGAGAACATATTCCAAGAAAGCACATTTAATTTGTGTTTCCCAGACCACGAAATTGATTGCAGGATTCAACTTTTCTTGAAGTTCATGTAAGTATGACTTCTAAAATCTGAAGATGTAGGTCAGGAAACTCGCAGATAAACACACCATATAAATAGTTGAGGGTAAACAACTCAGACACATATTATGGTGAAGGTGATCACCAAAATTACTATTCTGGAGACAAGGAGGAGTTACCTCAAGGAAGTGGGCCAAAGTGGCAAGTGTCAAAAAAGTTTCCTCCATTTGCTAAGTAATGTCAGTTAAGGCATTCCATATGATCCACCATAATAATCAATATCAAATGAAAAATATTCTATCCAAATTGCAAAATACTCATAATCTGAAATTCGGTTTTAAAACACAAATAAAGATTCACTCTCCTGCTGGAGTCCTGATAAGATAAGTTAATCAGGAATTTAGAACTTGGTTGTGTCTCAAGTTAACTAAACTTAAGAAAGGCAATGTGCATCTCTACCTAAGGTGCAACCAAACTGGCAAAAGAAGACATTACTCAACAGTTTCCTCTTAACCTGTCTATTTAACAGGTCAAATTTAGAAAATATCCTAGTGTGGCAACGCCAAATCCTCAAAGTTTGGATGTGGACAGGATACAAGTCTTTCAGGGATGAGAAACATGCACAGATTGAAATCTGTAGCCGGTAATGCCATCAAAGCCTGCATTTTCACACCAAGCAATCGTTATGAGGACATATGGACAGATGATTTCATTACGAGAAGTTCACGAGATGTCAACAACATAAGCATTTCTAAAGCCCGTTGGATTAATATGCTGAACACCACCAGAGTCATAGTGAAAATCTACAGGGCTGCTGAGACCTAACCATTCATGCTTCATGTTGTTTAGTTTCTCATGTAGAATCTCTAGCCCTTGACTCAGTTACAGATAGTATCTCACCTTAATGAGGACTTTGACAATTACATTAACATTCATGCGAGCTGGGTTGAACTGCACAAAACAGAGTCACAAATTGGTCACCTTTGTCCACAGCAGAAAGCTACAACATGTGCAAGACAAATTGCCTCAAATACAAAGATCTTGAATGAATATGGGCTCCTTGCCGAATAGCCAGAAATAATTCATTCTAGAAGGCTCGTAAAGTATTCAGAGAGTCCTCTCTGCCGCCTAAACAGTCATGACTGCGCCCCCTAACTACAGTTGTCGTCAAGAACATCAATATCGAGAAGCAACTATCATTCAGTTTGCAAACTATACTTGCTGTGTGTGTCTATTCTACAGTATATACCAATTAGAAGTTTCAGTCTTTCTCCTTCCCTGCTTCTGATGATGATAATAATTCTCCGGTTTATCATCAAACAATCAATTGACCAGAATTTAAGTTCAATTTGCCACTCTGAAACTGAGCTGGTGAATATAGACCGGTGACCTTCCTAGCACTTGATTTCCGGTGCACCCTGCCATAGTGGGGGAATCCGGGTGAACCGCATATTTTCATCCAACCATATGGTAACCTAGGGGAGATAGGTGTGGGCCGGCAGTTGTCTTTAGGGGCTCATCTAATTCTCATGATGCCCATTTCGGGATTTCATAGACTTAGTCCAACTCGAAGATGAAGCAACGCCACAATTCTCTCTCTCTCTCTCTCTCTAGTCGATCATCAAACATTCCATTGATCAGAATTTAGGGTCGAATCGCCGTTGTGAAACCAAGCTGGTGAATATAGACCGATGCGTATATGAATATATATATATATATATATATACATATTGCTGGATGCGAGAACTGATAACAACAGACAAGGGCAGGAAAGATAGTCCAAATACAAACCTGGTAAAGGCGGAGAAGGCACAGGTTGGCATCCAGGCTGTAGGTCTGGGAAGTTACCTAAAAACCAGCAGTAAGGAAACACGGATAAGAAAACATATTCAAAACCTTCAAGGTCCTCAATACTCCACATCCAGCTCCAAAATGCAAGGAAGACATCCCAAACACTGCAGTCGAAGCAATGCCTTTTCAAATATTCCCACTAAATGTAAAAGCAACCCCTGTGCTTCCACTGTGCCACAACCGCACGATCTCTACAAGCTTCGCGCAATGCTTTTCACAAATTATAAGCGGAACCTGTAATTTGGAAAACTTTGTCTGTTCTCGTAAATTAGCCACAAAAAAAGAATGATGTATGCAAGTCAAGTTGAGTTACCTGCTCTTCAACATAACTCTCCAAGTCCGGGAGAATGTCAGGATTGTAAGGGTTCAGAGCCACCAACTGCTCAATTGTGTAGGGCACCTGCGGGCCTTGAGGGCCTGGCATCGTGATGAATGGCTGGGGCAGTGGACAGGAGAAGGTTGCAACTCCCCTCGAATCCGAACTGCGACGACCACCTTACCGCGATGACGACGGTAGCAGCAGACACAACACACAGCGACGAACAAAAAGCGAAAGGGAAGGGAATGCTAGGGTTAGGGTTTGTATTTCTCTGTAGAAGTCTCTTTCGCTCTCTCTCTCTCTCTCTCTCTCTCCTCTCACAAGGGCCACCATAGCTTAACTTATGGTAAGGTATGAGAGCCTTATGTGGTCACTCTTCTTAATTGGACACTATACTTTTATTTTTATTTTTATTTTTGGAAACAAGAGGAATTCCATTGCCAAGATAATCTACTTCAAGTCACATATGTGGGTGCTATTTGGTTCTTTTTTTAAATCGGACACCTATATTTGACTGGTGTGTGATTAGGTGAGGATCAAAGAACAAAGACCATAAAGACACATGTCTAAAAGAGATTGGACCATGTCTTCAATTTTTATTAACTACTCCACACCAATCCCCAAGAAATTTTTGGGCATAGTCGGTCAAGATCATAGTGATTCTAAATCCAACCAGTTACATGTTGACATCTTCCGGTTTTGCTTTATTCATTTGAGGTATATTCTATAGATTCCTCTAAAATGATCGGTAATTCTCTTGAAGTCTCCAACTTCAACCAGTTATTTCTCAAACTCAGCCGGTTCATTTGTAACTAACCACCGGTTCTCCCCGAGTAGTGCTCCACACTCAAATGAACACTATTGGGAGGACCTATGTATTCAGTTGAAGAATCAACAAAAGTGCACTTTCAATAACCATGACTAAACAAGGGGAGTTCCAAATTTCAATACAGTTTTTGTTGGTGTTTCATCGTAGATTTCCTAGTGCACCACAAAATTGAAGTTGTAACGTTGATCAATAAAGGATGGAGAACAAGGAAAACAAATTGAATAACACTCACATGCATTTTATACAATAGATTGTGGATGGGTCGTGACGTGGTTGTCATTCCAAAGATTCTAAATGGTTAGCCGTCGACAACGGCATGTTGAGCAAATGGTGCGGGGATAGCCTAGGGCAATGAATTCATATATATGGGTGCAAGGGGCTGGGGCGGCACAAGTTTAAACTAGCACAAATTCAACCATGGCCCATAACCCTAGAAGGAGCCATGCTCATAGAGGAATGGACTTGGAAAGTGAAAGCCATGACCTATAAGTACTTGAGTAGTCTATTCTAGGATTTCATAGTTAGCCCTAAGCATCTAAGAGATCCAAGTGGGCCTCTTTGTGCACAAAAATGTGCATTTGAGCTAAATCCTTCAATCATTTTGGTAATTTTGTTAAAAACAATCCCAATATGAAATTAATTCATTGTTCAAACGAATTTTTCAAATTGGTTGAATACATGTAAAACATTACTAAAGACTTGGGTTCAAACATTCAACCATGGTGACCTTGGATGCAAATGCGCAATCAATATTTTGGTCATCAACGTCACACAAAAGTGTATTTTGATCTTCTACTCGACGTTTGAAGATAATGTACCCAACAAAATCTCAACTCCCCTTTGTAGATTTCAAGACTTGGTGAGGCTTGTAGAAAGTGTGTACATACTAGGTTTGGCATCGAACCCTTGGGAGGGGTCTATGTGATCACACCAACTATAGTTATTCAATCAACTGAATACCTTAATGTGGTTGAATATTTAGGTTTAAAAACATAACCTACTAGGTGCCTCTGGATGCAAACACATACTTAGTATATTACTAAATCTTAAATTTGTTTAGTTATTCACATAAAGCCGGGTAACGCTTTGGGCTTGAGAAATTAACTCTCCCCAAAGAGAGGGAATTATTGCATACAAACAAACTTCTCATCCATCCAACATGAAAACTTTACTTCCTATAGGTTTGTGATCGATTCATTTCAAATAACTTGGACTAGACTAATTGGGTCTTGAAAGCTCATTATGATGTCGAATCAACCAAAAAAGTAACCTCTAGGTTCTATGCTATTTCAAGGTTTTTATATTGGATGAATGAGAGGTATGCTCATATGTGATAATTCCCTCTATCCAATCCCTATTATTGGGTCAAACTTCCAATCTCAACTACTTTGGTGTCCATTTCATTTGTTGTCATTGTTTACCCTCCCCCCTTTCATGTAAGGTAAGTAGGCCTACATTTGTTATCATCATTTTCCCCTTTATTTAGATTTGGTCATAACCCCGTGCACACTACCATTGTGAATGGGGCCATCTAATCTATACCGTAACACCATAGCAGGTTCGCCACATGGTGAACGAATATTTATTTTTTTTGAAAAAATAAGGTTCGCCTCTCAAAAACTGAATTTCTCAATTTTCGTTTTTTAGCAAAAAATAAGTTAAAATGACCCTAAATAGCTTAGAAATAGCAAAATATTTCAAAAACTAATTTATTCTATTTTCGTTTTTTTGTCTTCAGAATTTTCTAATTTTTACGTTTTTTATTTTTAGAATTATTTTAGGACGAACCTGCTATGGTACTACGGTATTGGTTACACTCAATGGTTGTTGAGGTAGGTTTACAATGCAAACGCATGTGGGAATGGACCCTACTTGACAATAAAAGTAACCTAAATCCTAAAATGACTTTGTAGATTCTTCTTCTTCTTCTTTATTTTTTATTTCCTATTTTTATAGTAAACCTTTTTGTGTGCACTCCTCACGCATTTGCAAAGCTATAAGATTTTAGGCTTCCATAAAGCCACCAAAAGAGAGAAGCTTGTTGGAAGTGTCGCTTTAGGCACATGCACCTTTGTTCAAGTCTGAGATGACCCTAAACTACCAGGTGATAGTGGAGAGGTACCCATTTCCGAATGGAGTGGTTGGCAGTTCGATTCCCATTATGAAATATTCTCTCTACTTGATGGAAAAAACTAGCTAGGTGGGTAGGAAGCCAAGAGCCCACCCACCGCAAGGTAGGCAGTAAACCCCACCCTGCATCAAGAGGATTCTTGAGCAGGGTAGGGCCAACAGGCTCAAATTCACGTCGGATTGCCCGACATTGGTTATTTATTTATTTATTTACCTTAGGTCATGTCAATTGGTACAAAATATATAGGAAAAAATACTCAAAAGAACTTCACTGCAATGGTTAGGAAACTCAATTTCAAATGATGAACCCTATTGATGTAAATTCTAAGTCACCAAAAGTAGGGACCAAATTCCAATGTTTGAAGGAAACTCCCATATTTGCCACATTCTACACCCATGCAATGACCTAAAAAGGACTAGGAAGAAACTCCTGTTACTTCTAATCCGAGACTACAAGACTTTGGGAATCTTTTTACTTCTTTTCCTAAGCTTGATTCTATTTGGGGAGTACACACATGGTGAGAGGAGCAAAGAGTGCCCAAATAAGACATGTGCATATAGGTGGCAAAAAGACTGAGAAGATTTTTAGCCATGAAGATGAAATATGGGCTTGATCACATTCATGTACTACGGTTTCTAGTTCAACACTCGTCAATATATGAGAAGTGTTCGGGCACATTAGTGGGGGCTGATGAGGTGGACAAGGGTTGTATGTCGAGCTAATATGTTGCCAAATGGGGAATGGTAAGTGGTGTAGGAGTTTCCTTATGGTACCCTTGCAAGTGGCGTGCTCGGCAAAAGGCCGATAATGGAAGGCAGCTTTCTAATAATATATATGTGGGCAACATATATTTTATCCTAGTAGAGTTCTAACATAAGCTTTCTTTTTGTCTTTCTTTTTGTGTTTAGTGTTGTGGGCTTTGGTGCTCTATCTGGTACCATGGAGGGACTAGCAACTGGAGGCAGGTACACGATATTTTATGATTCGGGGTACTTCGATGCTTGAGTAACTTGTTGGTGCTGCTTTCTTTTGGGTGTTTTGTGATGCTTGAAATGGCTTCTTAGCCTTTTCTTATTTCTTATTTTTGAAGTAAAGTTGGTTTCCTGTGCTACATTTGATGTGTCATTTTGAGGTGATTGTTTCTTTTTGTTTACATCAGGACCCCCCCCTGCCAATGAATGTAACTGCCAATATACAAACAACTATGCAAAGTACAAACTAATGATATTTCAATGTGAGTTTTACCAGTGAAATGGAATGAAGTGATAATTAATTTTTGAGTTTCTGAAGCCAAAAAGTTTATGGGACTAAAACTATATCAAGATGATGGAAAACATACTAATACCCTAGAGTGGGTGTTGCAATGGCCTCCAAGAGATAGAAGCTAATATCAACTCAATGGTCCAATTAGAAGAAAGACTTGAAACTCCCTAGTACTACATCCAAGAATAATGAAAGGAACTTATCTTTAATGGAGTTGTAAAAGAGACATTCCAACACAAAGTGTGCCTCATTTTCAACTACAATGTAAGAGCAAAAGCAGCATAACATGGTTATCTCTAGGGATTGGGATAGACAACCACTGGCTAATTTCGATGGCCAGTGTATGATTTGAGGTACCATAAGCAACAATGATTTAACATTGGAGTGTTGCCAATGCTTGCTTCAAGTACAGTTCAAATTCATAGTTGAAAAAGTCCTGGAGGTGAAGGTAATCTAATTCCATTCCCAATGATGTGATGGCAACATGCGCTTGCTTTTATAACAGCCATTGCTGATAAGAATAGGTTAAGTACTGTTACATATTAAGGATGATAGTTTTCCAATGCTCGTCAGATAGGGCTACTTCATCAAACACACATAAGCTTCACCCATTGAAGTGCAGTTGACATCTTTCAAGTCAATGTCATCCTTCACATGTAAAGGAGGACACTAGTACACATTACATGCACTGCATACTGCATATGATAACTCCTTTGCACGCATTAGCAGCATCATCACTGGAAATTGGTGTCATATGAAACTAATAAGGAGACCTTAGAAAATGAGTCTTTCAAAGTGAAGTAGGTACTTCCAACCCCTAAAATGTCATCGAGCAATTGGTCAAAATGGCAACTCTCAAGGAGCCAGCCTCTGAGGGTCCCGGGGAAACAATGAAGTCTTTCGGATGTTGTTGAGGGCACAAAACAGCATGACCACACGTTCCAGGCCTACTCCAGCACCTCCATGTGGTGGTGCTCCATACCTGTAAAAATGTTTTTGTGAGGAACCTGGGTACAATCATGTATTTCCAAGGAACTATGTAAATTTGCAGCTGGCAGGAACCCATTGAAGTAGAAGGAATGAGAATGAATACTTTTTCCAATTGGCCCACTTCTCCTAGGATATTTTAACACACCATTAATACAAGATGATAAGCATATCGAAATCAAGGCCAATTTCCTCATAAATTTTGGAGTTTACATGAATATCATATTCATTATCAGAATCTCTTTCTTCATTTTTGATCATACAGCTTCTCCCCAATTGTGTTGACTATTAAACCTATAATACCTAGTTTGATAATTTAAGCGCATAGTCCAATCTCTTTTACACACACATCTCTTTGGTATCTGTTCTTGGATACACCTACCCACACATTACTCAGATATAAGTGTCTGATTTAGATACGTAGCTGAATTAGGCCTGCTTACCTTAGCTATGGACAATCCCAATCTAGTGAAGTACATCATACATTGTATACAAGACGAAGATTGTGAGTAGATAATGTAAGGAGAAAGGAAGGGAACAACAACTGATTGCCCATAATACCTGAAGGAGTCAATGTATGTTGAGAGGGTGGAAACCTCAATGCCACACTCTGTTGCCCGTTTCACCAACAGTTCAGGGTCATGAACACGCTGAGCTCCTGAAATGATCTCCTCTCCTGTTTCAATTAAAACTCAAATTGGTTAGTTTCAGGTATTCTGTAGCTCACACCAGATGCTTACCTCACTCTTTATTCTCAAAAGTACACATCTCCATAGAACAGCCCTCAAACAATCATACAAGTGTTTAGGACGTTAGAATCAATATGGGCTTATGGCTTCATATACACAAGAAAAACACATCTATGTCAAAAACTTATAAAACAGAGTAGTTTACTTTGTTCTGCTGCTGCACAAGAATAAGATTTGGAATTTGGTCATATGATTATCATCAAAACAATTCCTCTCTATATTTAGATCATGGCACTTAGATCAAGTTACATTTCATGATATGCCAATAAAGTAAAAGGAGTTCAAAAAAACCATAAACACAGATAAACAATGAGTCTCACCTCGAATGAAAACATCAAAGGAGTTGCTATATCTTTTGTCATCAAAACAGGGCATTGTGTAGAATGGTCTGATTGCTGAAGGATACCGGTGTAATACATAGAAATCAGTTTGATACCTGTGGTGCCAACCAACTTTATTTGATGAGCTTGGATAGGCCATAGAAATTTAGGAATTCAGGAGGTAGGATTCTTCTGTGCTAGAAATGGATCTCATTACAAGTTTACTACTGAAGGAAAGTAGGGCAGGCAAAAGGGCCATGGGTAATCTGAAATATCACCTGGAAACTCTCATACTTATCAAGGAATATCCACTTGCAATACAATGTAACCACAACAAAAATTCATACTGAAGGAAATTATGTAACCTGTGGCTTACAATAAGATCTGATGAAAATCCTGTTCACTGATAAGAGCTTATGGTACCAATTAAATACAAATGAGGTAAGCTTCCAATTGCTTTGTACCCAACTACATTCATATGAAAAAGTTTAAACATGAAGGATGTGGTTTTACAATGAGACATGGTAGGTTGAGCATCTTACTTCTCTTTCACAATCTTGCCAAGTGTCTTCTCTGTTTCAGTATTGAAATCTGCCATGGGATCCACCTTGACGCCTGCTTCCTGTATCCGGATTGCGTCAGTCATTAAATTGAAGTACTAGGAGAGATAAACTGGTAAGGTTCACAACTCACAACCCCAGCCTGAAATCATATTCCTCTCAATTACTCATGGAAGTACCAACCTCAAGAAGTGCAACACCCTCGGCAAAAGTGAGCCTTAAAGTCTTTCGCAGGTACTGCAATCAGTTTAGAGCACACTGAGTTAGCCACTTCATCATGGTCAGAATAGAATCAGGAAGCAGCTTCCTACAATGCCAAATATTCATACAGCTTGGTGTAGATCAAACTTGAAGACAATTAAAAATACACATTTACACACCTGCAGAGGCTCAAATGGATACTGATCATTAATGGCCTTCAACTGCTTCACGCATTTCTCATTTATACCGTCGAAAATAGCAAGAAATACTTTCTCAAGCACATCCAGAACCTGCAAAGAAAGGCACAATGTTAGGAGAAAAACCCTCCCACAAATCCAGGACATGGGAACCTTCTCATCTGCTACATACCTGATGAAACTCAGTGTTGAGATTTAATACCACTGAGAATAAAATTGCTTTGGTGTACAATGCTTGAAAGAATAAGCTCTCTTAACAAGTGCAGGTACAATAGAAGACCCAAGAGAATGATTTGAAGACGGCCAAACATAGGGTCCACTGTGGGATCAACTCTCCAAATGGGTTGGGTACCTATTTGTGAGCATGTGGATGTGCCATTCTACAACCACAACACTCCACAATATCTTTTTCATTATGGTCCAGATAACTATTAATGTTTGTGATCCCAAGATGGAGATAATATGCATCTCCATAGTACCTCAAAGTAGTGCTCCTTTATCTCCATCTCAAAATCGAGACCTGTAAACTCACACAAATGTCGGTGGGTGAAAGAGTCCTCTGCACGGAACACTGGCCCAATCTCAAAGACACGCCCAAAATCTGCACAGATTGCCATCTGCTTATGTAGCTGTGGTGATTGAGCTAAACATGCGGGTTGCCCCTTATAGTCAAGTTTGAACACTGATGCCCCTCCCTCACTCGCCCCAGCAATAAGCTTGGGTGTGTGTAATTCCACAAAGTCCTCATCCAGAAGACTTTGTCTGAAAATCTGCATCCATGTATATCATTGGGTGGATATTTAGTACACTTTGCATCATTTTACCTAAGATAGTCATTTTCTTCTGTACAATAGAAATCATGAAAGAAATAAGAGGCCCACTTGGATACCAGCAGAGACAAGTCAATCCCTTCATAAACATGTATGTGAAGTGAAAATAGTGTAGTCAGTACAAGATGTCCTTACAGATGAAACTTGGCACTGGATGCGAAAAATGGCCTGATTTGCAGGTGTGCGTAGATCAATGACACGATTGTTGAGTCTTGAGTCCTGGCCTACCCTTACATACTGTACACCTCCTTCCTGCTTAGAAATAACAAGTTTCATCTGGTCAATTTATGATCGAAATGTAATGAAGTTATGTTGACGTCAAGATGATATAAACTTTGATTTATCAAAAGGTTAGGAGGATTTAAAGTCTGCACCTGTTCAGAATTTACAATGTCGAGTTCACTCCTTGCACAATCCTCCAAATTGATGGGAAGCTGAACAGCAGCCTTGCTGATGCAATACACCTTCCTGATATGCAATTCCACCTGGAAGTACACTTGTTAACATCAAACTTGTGCACCAACTATCACAAATTTCCTGTGCATATGAGACCAAAATATTGTAAAAAAAAACCCTAAAAGGATCATGTCTCAATATTGAACCTCCCAGTCACCCGAAAAGACATCACTCCCAACTTGTAGCTTCCTGAGACAATTTGAGATCCTTAGTCCCAAGTGCTTGATCTGATCAAACAGGGGTTTCTGACTTAAAATTCCACCTGGAAGTACACCAATAAACATCAAGCTACATTCAGCAGTGCTGTCATCTTCGAGTGACATTTTAGTGACATTTGGGATGCTTCAGGTAACATCTCAATTTGTCTCCAAGCAACTTGATCTGATCAACAGGTCTCCCATATGTATGTAAAACTACATACGTTCCGCATCAAACAACAAATTTGTGCACTAACTATCGCAGATTTCCTGTGCATGTGGTAGACCGAAATAAATACTGTGAAAAAAACCCTAAAAGGATCATCATGTCCCAATATTGAACCTCCTCCCAGGCACCCGAAATGACACCACTCTCATATTGTAGCTTCATAAGACAATTGAGACGCTTGGCTCCAAGGGCTCGATCTGCTCAAACAGGGGCTCCAAATTGGAATTACCTTCTGCGAGGTTCCCTCGATAGGCTTGGCTGGAACAGAGATTAAACCCTCCACATCCACAATACTCTCCTTGTTGATTTTGGTCACGAATTTCACCATACCCTTGCTCACCACATTTTCCTTCACGGAGATAACACACTGCACGGTGTGTCCCGATTCTCGCACGACCAAAAACGCCAACTTCCCTGTTCCACGGACAGTGTGCACTCTGCCTCGCACCAGAACGGTTTGCCCTTCATGCTCAACATTCAGGTCTCCGACTTTGCACCACACCTTCCCACTCTGCTCCTTGCTCTGCAAATTCTCCATCGCCACGTCCCCGTAATTGGCTGCCAAAGGGTCGACTTCCTCCGTGCTCAAGGTCATCTCCGAAGCTTGCTTGAGCATCGCCTTTTGTGCCAGTTTGGCTGCCTTTGCAGCAGCCTTCTTGCTGATCGCAGCGGGAGGGTTCGCTTCCTCCATAGCTAATGGAATGCGCGGAAAAACAATACAAGGGCGAGCAGCTTGAGTTACGTCGATGTCGATATGAGCAAGACTTCTTCGCCCTCCTCTTGCAATATAGAAGTGACAGAACCAGGGAGAATGAATCGCCAAAAACCCTAAACCCTTCAGAAACCCTAATCGGAAGGGATGCTCTCCAATTGGTGGTTTGGAAGAGGAAGCAACAACGAGGGAGGCAATCCGAAAGGTCCAGAAGCATGCCTCGTTTCCCCTCCCACAGAGACCCAGCCGCACCACCTAGTTAAGAGAATTTATGTAACTTACGAGTTAGTGAGGATTAGCTAACCAAAATTCTAGTTAACTAAAATAATGGCCGCATCACCTAGCTACGAGAATTAGGGTGAGTTTCCATGTACGCTGCTCGCCCACCAGATTCTAGTGTGAATAAGGGACGGTTCACATGGGGTCCCAAGTCCCAAGTCCCACTCATGTTAGCAAGTCCCAACATGGAGGCAAGGTCGCAACTTGTGAGCTTCAAGTAATCGCTAAAATATGGTTAAATATCATTAAAGTCGGATCTTGATTATTTTATGCAAAAATATTTGCGGGACTTGGGTTGAGAGTTGGGTCTAGCTTTTTTGCTCAACCCAACTCCCAACACAAGTTCCAAGCCTCACCTCCAAAAAGTGTTGCCATGTGCGCATACATGTCATAGTTGGGACTTGGGACCTGTGTGAACCGGCCTTAAGGACAAACCCACCCAAATGTAGAGGGAAATTGGTGGGATAGGGTTTGTATGTGGCAACTAGCTACTCCCGTCTTCTCAAATCCGGGCCCACCTACTAACCTCCTCCTCCCTATTACCAAGGATGGAGTACTAGACCAACATTGGTTCTCTAGAGTCTTCAACGGGTATTAATCCTTTGGTGATTGGCTTAAGGATTCTTTAGTGGGCGCATGGAAGTCTAGCGGCCCATGTCCACAACCTACATGGAAACTAACCCTTAGCTAACAATGTGAGTTAGTGAAATCAACTACCATAGACGCCTCTCTATTCCAACACAAATAATTATTTTCCCCTCAAAATTTGCCACGTGTCATGCTCACATGCCACGACCCACTTGTATTCCACGTGGAAACCACATTCTAGCACATGTAAAGATGAAATAAGGAGCCCTCTATGGTAACTCATATGCAAGCTACTTGATTGCACAACCACACATCCCGGTTACCACTAACCAAAGGTTGACCAATTTAAGAGAGAAGTTAAGATTGACCGACCAATGTTTTGCTCAACTTGCCCAAGTATTGAACACAACACTAATCATGATATATTATAATTTGTGGCCCAAACCATTTGTGTTTCATTATGATTAAAAAAATTATTTAAATGTTATTATTTTAAAGTTTTGAACATTTAGACTTCTATTTTAATATTACTTTATCACTAAAATATTTTAAATTTTACAATGTGGGCTAATTTAGGACAATGTAAAAAATAGTGTGGCCCACCTCATAGCAAAACGGAGAAGAGATGGGGAAAATAAAAGGCAGGCATTCAAGACAAAAACTTGGGCTACTCATTTGTAAAAGTTACTTAGCATTAGGGTTGTGGATGAGTTAAGATTTCTTCACAAAAGCAAGGTCCCCAAAGTTAGTTAAACTATGTTTTGAATTTTTTTATTTAAAACTTAATTTAACTAGGTGGTGCGGCTATGAGATAGATTAACTCTTACATAGGTTAGCTAACTCTCTTAACCAGGTAGTATGAGCACATTATAACTAATTTGAGTGTTTACTTACTCTAACTCGAGCCATAACCAAGATGTGTAGCTTGACCCTTGACCGGGCAATGCATACAAAATATAAACAATTCAAGTGGTTACTTAGTCTAACCATAGCCTTAACCAGGATGTGTGGTTGGACCCTAACTATGGTACACTACACATTTATCATTTGGTATAGTGTGGTCCACACTATTTATCACCGATCCACATTAATTCTCTTCCAGTCATTGGGTGGCAATTAGAGAGGGTGTCACATGACATTTGATGTTACATGAGAAGTAATGAAGGCCATTCTAAGGGCCATTTCACACAAGAGCCTAGAATCGTGATCTTGGAATTATGAGAGCCCAAAAGAAGTGTCCAAAGGCACTTCCAAAATCATGTAGTGTGAAGTCGTATATGATTGGGCCCATAACCAAATGCTATTTCAACGAGTATCTATTCATGCAGGGCCCTCACACATGATAAAATACAATAACCCAACGGTTGTGAGATTTCGGAGTGGCATGATCTGTTGGTTTTCTGTTAGGCCTATCTCCAACATGTGGTTTTTGAAAATAGTCCAAGTGACCATAAAACATGATCCATTTGATGTCATGTAGGAATCCATGTAGACTTTACGTCCATCTTGCATTCACTTACTCCATTGGTCTTACTCCATTGGTCTTTCAAGCATAGTGTGAAGCAAATTTGGACTGGCTCCACCTTTCCCACCAATGAGAGTGCTCGAAGTGCAATTGGTCACATGCCCTTAGTATTGTGTGTGAAGTGGCTCTAATTAACATGCCACACCAATTTAAATGACACTAAATCATATGTTTAGTGTAGTGTTGAATTTTGGCCAAGATCCTTGAAGGGCTAATGAAAGGGAGCTTTTGGTGACATGTCTTTTGACAAGGATTAGGTAAATAGCATGAATAAAGTTGTGGCCAAAAACCCTAAACCCTAAGGAACCCTAATCGGAGAGGATGGACACCATTGGTGGTATTAAAAGGAGGTTAGTTTGAGAGGTCCATAAGCAAACATTGTCTCCTCCCATTCTCCTAAACCATGATGGGTAGGGGGTTAAGAGTGGGTTTACATTACTACACTAAACATCTAAAGATTCTAAATAGTTGGTCATCAATGACAACATGTTGAGTGGACATTGCGAGGATGACCCTAGACAGTAATTCACATGCACATGTGCAACGAGCCAGGACAACGCAGGCCTAAATCCTACATGGCAACATATACGGCACCAAAAAGTTGGAATTTTGCCTTGGAGTTGGGTTGGCTAAAAGTAGTGACCCAACCCCAAGGGTGTTTTCCAATAGATTTTCTCATTAAAATAAGCAAGATTTGATAAGATCTTGGCTATTGGATTGAATTAGTTGTTTTTGGCTTCGAGAAGAGGACAACATGAGGTTTCCTCTTCCCCATTTTGCTAATGTCACCTCTTTTGTGCTTGTTGGTGTATAGGGTTCCCGTGAAAAAAATGGAAACATAAAATAAATCTCATGCCCCTAAAGGATGTAGTGTGGAATAGTTTGTTGCTCCAAGAAATTATTTGCTCCGAGTAATGTAGGTTTTTGCCCATAGTTGTTTGAAATAAATGAGGGTCAGGTGTTGCAACCGTTGCTAGTGATTTAACAACTCATATAGAAGACAATGAAGAAGATTGTTGTGTTGACCAAAAAGCGAGGAGCAACATCTGCTAAGAACATGGTGCCTCCAAAGAAGAAAGCAACAAAAGCAACAAAATAATACAGAAAACAAATAGAGGATTGTGGAATATAAAGATGGAGATGAGAGGGGGGGTGTGATCATGTGGAGGACTTCAATACACTTTGTGGGCAGATGGAACCAGAGTTTGTCAAAAATGACAATAAGAAGGTAATTTTTTTGCCACTAAATGCTACAAAGTTTTAGATTTAGATTAGGGTCATTTAGGGCAGGATGTAGAAGACCTTGACCTTTGCCGTTGATTTAAGTTGATGTCAATGTTATATTTATTAGGTAGCAAGACCTTGCACTTGTCTTGGAACATAGTAATGACAACACTAGGGATTGAGTAGAGAGATTAAATGGTGGGCAAAACTCTAAACCTTAATGAGCCTTAATTAGAGATGATGCACAAAACACTGCCGCGATTGGCAATTTCAAGGGTTGCCAAGTCCACTCAAAATCCCCCACATGAACATCCCCCATATGAACATAGTGTCAAAATGATCCTATTTGAAACTAACCTATTCATCACATGCATTATTCTAGTCACAATATACATACATGTATATTGATTTATAGGGGAATATTTAGCTTGTAAGGACTCCAATACATGTCGCTTATGTATATGATTCTTTGTCAAATGTTATATTATTTTCACTTAATCTTTTGACTAGGTGTGTTGACTCGATATGCATTCAACGTCACATATGAAATAAACATTATTTCAATGCTTGGTGGGGGTTACCACAAATTGTCATGTATCCAATACAAACATTTCCCCAAACCTTTAAGGATTGGTAGGGACACTAACTAGGTGTGGTGTCCAATCTCGTGAGCTAGGATAAGAGGTGCTCAAGTTTCATAAATTACACCAACATGGTATTCGTGAAAATGTCATATGACACATGAAAATATCACATATGCCGTTTTCTCGAATACAAGGAAGGCATGCTTGAATTGGTCTTTGGAGGCAGCTTTTGCCAACTATAACCTTTTCCAAAGTTCAAGTGCACTCCACAAGACTAGAAAATGAGTCGGCCTTGAAAAAATTGTCACATGTAAAAGTGACGTTTTCACAAATACTATGTTTACCATTATGAACAATGAAATGACTAAGTTGCATAAAAAGAACTTTTGTTATCCACAATACCTTTGTGGATAAAAGTGACCAATATGGACATGATTCATAAGTTGTTGCTCATTACTCTCATGTTTCTGCTCATAAAACACTGCTCATTTCTCACATCCTAGTTTCCCTTGTGAACTTTCATAGAAAGCATTGTTTTGTTTCTTCCCCCTTCACAAATCAACCAACATGTTCCTTAGTATGGTACATTAAATATGATATTTAGTGTCATATGGTATGTTATGTCACCATGGTAACTTTTCAGATGACACTTCTTATGAATAAGTGAACAAATACTGTCATTGATGATGGATGAGTCCATCCATTGGTCAAAACCTTACCTTCTCTTGTCAGCAACTTGTGATGAAATATTGTCATGGATGATTGAAATTTGGATGAAAAATCACTTGATAAGTGACAGTAATTGCAACACTGTATATCTATAATCCCCCAAAATTTTTACAAGGAATGACAAATGGTGTCGGGTTAACATTTAGTGTTGGTGACACTATACTGCGTTTACAATTAGTATTGAGCAAGACAATAAGAATTGGTGACACTAAATATCATATTTAGTGTAGTTTTGAAGAACTTCTTGCATAAACCACCTCCCCAGTCCCAATAATTCATTCATGTCAAGTCGTCCAGGGACAACGTCCTAGTGGGGGTTTATGGACTGTGTCCTTAAGTCGTCCTTAAGCTTTACAATGAAATCCATTTGGGACCAATATACAAGCTAATTTCCATATTATTTTGAATAATTTGTTGTAAACATAACATTGTTCAGATCCATACAATGTTATGTGGGACTGACATTTGACCAGCATCAAACCCTAAAAAAAAATCCATTCCCATGAGCAGGCATTGGGTGACCCAATCCAACCAAAGATTTCGACCCCAAGATTTGTTGACCGTGAAACTAAACTAAAATCTCCTCTCCCTCTCCTTTGGTTGTTGGCTTATTTAATTTGAACCCATGCGGGGACCAAAACCGCTTGCAGATAAAATTGGATCACCATGTGGTTAGTTGCATGTATGGAGTAAGGAGAACAACTTCCAAGGGTCTAGCCGCACATCATGGTTAAGGCTCCAATTAGAGTAAGTAACCACTCCATTTAGTTATATTGTGCTTGCACTACCCGGTTAAGAGAATTAGCTAACATATGAGGTAGCTAACCTATACGAGAGCTAATCTATCTCATGGCTGCACCACCTAGTTAAATCTAAGGGTTAAATAAAATATATCTAGAAATTAGCTAACTTTTGGGACCTTGCTTTGTGAAGAAATCTTAAATCGTCCATAACCCTAATGCTAATTAACTTTTGCAAATGATTAGTCCAATATTTTTCTTGAATGCCCGCCTTTCATTTTCTCCATCTCTTCTCCATTCCGCTACGAGGTGGAACACACTATTTCTTACATCATCCTAAATTAGCATATACATTGTTAATGTTATTATATGATTAGAATATCATTTTCAATGTTCAAATTTAGATCAATGATATTACTTAGCTACAAATTACAATATTTTATTTTATTTTACTCATAATGAAACACAAATGTTGTGGGCATGGGCCACAAAATTATAATGTATCATAATTAGTGTCATGTTCAAAACTTTGGGCAAGTTGAACAAAACTTTAGTCGGTCAACCTTAACTCCTCTCTTAAATTGGTCAAACTTTGGTTAGTGGTAACCAGGATGTGCGGCCGTGCAATCAATTAGCTAGCATATGAGTTAGTTGATTTAATTAACTCGTGATGTTAGATAGCTCTCTTAACTAGGTGGTGCGGCCATGATTTTAGTTAGCTAGAATTTTGGTTGGCTAATCTTCAGGAACTTGTAAGTTAGCTAATTGCTAGACTATTGCTATGTTTGATTTAGGCACATCTACTGGCATCTACCTTACATTAGGCTTTGGAATCTAGATACTTGGTGACTTAATGAAACACCTTGTAATTGGAGCTCAGGGGGTTCACTCCCTCTTATATTTTGCATACACGTGCACTCATGACCTATTTATTGGGGGGCTATTTACCTTGCAAAAAAGATTATAAAGGCATGGTATTTTTCAAAATAAAGGTAAATGCTTGTATTTTAATACACCCTATCAATAATTATAATTCTTGGGGGAATCACTTAAAAATACCCTATTTTACTTATACTGCCAAAGAAAATTGGAAAGAAGATTGCAATTCAAACAACGCGTTGAAATTTTCCCTCCCGGCACGTAGGTAGAGACACATTAACTCCACATTGGATACGTTGGTTCAGTAACGTTCAAGCTAGCCAACCTGCGAAGTCATCCATCCAAGCTTTTTCAACAGAAAAATTACCTCTTTTCATCCACTGGCACAGACCCTACCCTAGACCCGCTACCCCTAGTAATTGTTTCCACCCTATTTTACATGTATTGACTAAATAAAAGAGGCCATTATATGTGATGGTATTTTACATGTAAACATGTTTCACTATTTTAAAACCCCCTATATTATATGTATGTTTTTTTGCAAAATTTATCTACAATGAATATATTAGACCCTATTTTTTTTATGGCACATTGTTTCTACGATTTTTGCTAGTGACCCCCCCCTGAGAATTGGAGCTTACTTCCGGACTTGAGATTGGCCTCAACTTAAGATTTGGTTTCTCAAAGTAAGGTAAATGAGGTTGATTCAACATCTTATCTTGATCAAACACCTACGATTGAGTGGTGCTTGGTTAGATGTGGATGTAAGAACAAACACTCGAAAACATTTGTTTAAAAAATATTGAATTGTGTACTCAAAATTTGTCAATCATTATAAGTTCAATAGTCAACACAAATCCGGGGTGACCTATTTGGTCATTTTACAACCCGACAACTTGGATTTATAAATTTCTTGGCAATAACAAGGAAGATCATGATAGTCCACAAAATTTTGGTAAATCTCATATCACATTCGCGGATCCAACAAACATCCTAGCTTTGAAATCCAAGTTGAGGTCCACGGCAAACAACAAACATTAACCATTCAAGTCACATTTACCTTAAGTAAAGTCTTCTCTCAAGTCAAGATATCCGCGATTTGGCATGGTTGCAAGCTAATTACATACAATGGTCCAATGTTCACACCATGTCGTTGTGGGCTCACACTACTTGACCAATATTAAGAAGTTCAAGCTCTTAGTCAATTATGCAAGGGAATAAATAAATAAATTGAAACGTCAGGCATTCCGATGTGAATTTGAGCCCGTTGGCCCTACCCTTGCTCAAGAATCCTCTTGGTGAAGGATGGGGTTTATTGCCTACCTTACGGTGGGTGGGCTCCTGGCTTCTTACCTACCTACCTACTTTATTATGTCAAGTAGAGAGAAGATTTCAAAATAGGAATCGAACCGCCAACCTCTCCATTCGGAAACAGGTACCGCTCCGCTATCACCCGGTAGTTTAAGGTCATCTCGGACCGTATGCAAGGGATCTCTTTAAGGTGTTGATAAACAACACATAACCAAACTTCAAGGACATACTTTGGGGTGTATAACTTGGCCCCTAAATTGCATAAGCAAGTCATTGATGAGATTGGGTTGGAGCTTGACACTTGGTACCCAATAAATCTACAAATGAAGATGTGTGGGTGTCAAGATCACTCACACATGTGTAAGCACGTGGTCTCCTTGAGAACGATTATTGACAACTAATATATGCGCCTTCAAAATCTCCTTCCAAGAGACAAAGAGCCACATTACATCGACAATCCGCATCAAGAAGAAGATCACAACATCCATGAGAATAGCACAACAAATGTTAAGGAACATGAGGCGCCAATGGACATGGGACGATGTTCAATTATAAGGCATGTTCTAGTAGTGGATATTATGATAGAGAAGCATATCATAACATTATTCAAAACTACTTATTTGGATGTTTTATTAATATAGTGCACCCTTTGGTAAATATTTTAGGAAAGAAAAACCCACGTGCAAACATGTCACCGACACTAAGTGCTTTGTCACAAAAACTTCGAGTAACAAGTAAGGCAAAGTCATCGTTACCAACAACAGGCTAAAGACACTACTTATTTGTTCATTGTAGTTTAAATTTCTTTAGAATGGAATACTACAAAAAAGAATTGCAACTATTGCATCATAAAGGAGTGCACAATGACAATTGAGCACATTAAGCGTATTGTAAGATTCAAACATAATTCATGATACAACTAAGCAAATCAAGCAACCTTCAATTGTCAATGCAACTCCTTAATATTTGTCTCAATTATTACAAACTTTATGAAGTACTTACTCTTTCACAATGCATACAATCTATGTAAGCTTGTGGCCCAATTCAACAAATTTGCAACATGTTGAATAAAGGTTGAAATTTTTAGCTAGAAAGTCATAAATGCTCAGCAAACAACCTTGAATTTCATGAAGGTAGGAGACACTTCTACTTCCAATGCGACAATCTACATAAACTATTATCGACAAGCACATGGCATTTAAAGTTAGCTTAGGGTTTGAAGAAAGAGATTCCAAACAAAAGTCATGAAGCAATGGTGATCAGACAACTTTCAATAAAAATCCTCATTCATGTGCTTTGATGATTATAGACTTTATGAAATATTGCCTTAATTTGACCTATGAGCAACTTCTTGAATCTAAGATTGAAGGGATACAAGCAAGGAGTGAAAGCAATTGAAACGAACTGGCAACATTCAATCTCAACAATAGTTGGGGCATCCATGGTTATATTCTCAGGCCCACATGAACAACCGCACACTACTCAATATGTTATGACCAAACTCTTTCATCAATTACCATATCTAAATTCTCTCATGCTGAGGAGCCTTGAGGGTAAATCTCTCTCTCTCTCTGACATATTCCACTCTCAGGGGGGTCACTGGCAAATATCGTAGAAACAACGTGCGATACAAAATAGGGTCTAATATATTCATTGTAGATAAATTTTGCAAAAATGTACATATAATATAGGGGGTTTTAAAATAGTGAAACAAGTTTACATGTAAAATACCATCACATATAATGGCCTCTTTTATCTAGTCAATACATGTAAAATAGCGTGGAAACAATTACTAGGGGTAGCGGGTCTAGGGTAGGGTTTGTGCTAGTGGATGAAAAGAGGTAATTTTCTATTGAAAAAACTTGGATGGGTGACTTTGTAGGCCGGCTTGAACGTTGCTCTAGTTGCATGCCTTTGCCTTAGGTTTATTGTTTTGATTTAGTTCATGTGAGTTTAGCATCGTGGCTGAACTTCACAATTCATGGTTGTAAGAAGAAAAATGTCCTTCATGAAAAAAAATGTCGCATATAGAACCAAAAAAAATGGACAACAGTTGGGCTCCGAGAAAAAAATTGGGGTAAAGTCAAAAAAATTGGTTACTTGGGGTATAAGGACAAAATACAGTATAAGTAAAATAGGGTATTTTTAAATGATTCCCCCAAAAATTTATAATTACTGATAGGGTGTATTAAAATACAAGCATTTACCTTTATTTTGAAAAATACCATATCTTATAATCTTTTCTGCAAGGTAAATAGCCCCCAATAAATAGGTCCTGAGCGCACATGTATGCATTAATATAAGAGGGAGTGACCCCCCTTGAGATTCCACTGCGCCTACAACATTGTCAATGCTTTGTGTCAATGGGAAACGAAGAGGCAATCGAGATAACGGTTACCGTCACCACCTTCCAAATACAAGAATTGCAAGCCCAAACCAACCATCACCACGCCTTTGCATGCCACTTGGCGCAGCCCCCCCCCCCCCAAGCCAATCACATGGTTGGCCCCGTAAATATATTCACATATGCCATCCCCCCACTAATGCATGGAAAGAGGTTCCACCTATTTACAAGTGGATAAATTGACTTCACTCAAACTTGCTTAATTCAACGACTTGAAGACTCACAAATTTGTGTGGTTGGATGGTCTTAATTTGATATTGCACATGTGGATTTCACGTCAACATCTGTCACATCACGTCATGCCTTGACCCAAAAAGTCACATCGGCTTCTAGGGGGGTTAAGTTTGACAATTTACCCAAGTGTAAATCCTATGCGGTCAACCCATTGGTGAAAGGTCTAATTGACTACAAAATAACAGTCAACAAAACGGTTGATTACAAAGGAGAAAAATCATTTTTTTCGAATGTTAGATCTTTTTGGCTGCAATATTTAACAATCCACATGCTTTTATTGAAAATTTTGAAATTTGTTTTGGTTTAGCAACTGACTAGAAGTTGTTGACCAACAAGTTGACTATTCTAAATTGATTGTTGCAATTAACTTGGAGTAGCGACTTAGAGCAATTGGCTAAATAGGGTTGAATAGCTTGAATAGCCAACTATTCAAGCTACATTGAATAGTTGGCTATTCAATGTAGATCCAATTATGGTAACTACATTGAACAATCCTAATAAGATTCTCACCTTATTAGGACTATTCAATGTAGTTACCATAATTGGATTGATATCATCTTTATTAATACCATTCAACTATCTATAACGAGGATTCTCATTTGAGTGTATTTTAAAAATATTTTTGTTTATAAAATAATCCGGCTTTCTATGGCAAGCAATAACCTTCATACCCAAGCAAACTCACCCTTGTATCAATATTGTTTTTTATGGTATTAATCCAAACAATAGTTACTCATGTACACAAAGATTACCTCACCTTGACATACCCATCAAATGTCAATATTTGGATGGTATTATTATGTTAACACCCACATGCAGTTCCCTGATATCATAATTACTACTTGATTCGATTACTTATCTTAATCAAACACCTATGCCGTAATACCTTTATCATTGGCTATATATAGGCGAAAGTATCATAATCAATATTCAAATATTCAACCATCCCGGATTTAAAGGAAAAAATCAAAATTTCCATATTAATTTTGTAGGTTTTTGAAATAGAATTTCCTGGATTGTTGGTTATCTCTAAACATAGTTTAATTACAGTCTAACCTTGATATTATCACACCATCCGTTTTACCAAAAAGTGTGATATAAACAAGGTGTGACATATTTGATAATGTCACATTTGGAAGATTTATGCATAATATGATATTATCAAAGAAATAGGTAGAAAAGCAAATAAAAATTACAATGTTCAAAAGAAAATAACAAAGATGAGAATTCAATGTTTTTAAATATAAAATCAAATTCAAAAGCTTGAATAACAAAGATAGCACATCATAATGTGTCATTGAGATCAGGTAAAGACCTCTCACTAGAGACAAAGAAGCTCCTAATGTCACATTGTTTTGTTGACATTGATGTTAAATGTGCAACACCAATACTAATGAGCTTGTCATGGATTTTTTCCATTCCTAACAACTCCATAGTGTTGAAAATTTGAGATCCTTGACTAGCCATAAAATTCAAAACATCTTTAACATATTTTTGTGCATCACTTAACTTCACTACCTTAGACTCAACATCATTGCTATCATCAATCAATGGGTCTACTTCTACGAGATCATGTACCTCCTGGCCATCTTGCACTAATTGCATGAGCTCCTCAGTAGAATACTCCACCTCAAAATCATCTTCACCTTCCATGTTTACGTACTCCAATGTAGAAAGCTCCTCTAGAGACTTGCCTTGGACATCAAAGCCCAGATTCAATGCTGCAATGAGATTTCCCAATTCCAAAGTTGCTTCCTCCATTTTGGGGATGCCGATATCATCCATAGAATTTGTTGTCCATCCGGCCTTTTTTCATCCATATTACTTGTTATTATCACACTTACACTACAAATTTTGGAAAAAAATAGTGACATTATCAAGAGTGATAGGGATAATAACGAGGGAGTTTTACACTAGAAAATTTGGTTTCGAAGTTTTGGGTGACAATATCAAGGTGTTCTATAAACAAGAGTGACATTATCAAGGTTAGACTGTAGTGCCAAAGTGGTAAAGGCAAGTGGTACATGGCTTTGAAGACATACGCCAAATATACATATACATGCGTTCAGTGGTTCCTTTTGACGGGTCCGTCTGCATTTCATTTGACGGGCTACTTTTTTTTTTGCCTTTCAATGTGACGGGCAACATCAAAAACTACCTTTCAAATGACAGGTTGAGAAAATTTTCATCTTTCACACAAATTTGAAGATCAAATCATGTTTTTCAAATACAAATGTTGAGAAATATGAACTTCTTACATTCTTTAGTCCAAACTAAGAACTCTCCGATTTTTCATGTTGCGCCATAACTCAAATACCGCCCTCCAATCCATATTCTCCATCTCTATCCCGCATAATGATACCCGCATCAAAGCATCCAAAGTGTCCAACTTCAATGAAGTTCGCAAGTGGCTCTTGATTGCATTTTGTTTGGAAAATCCCCTTTCACAAATTGCAATACTTGAGGGAATGACAAGTATTTTTTGCCAAATTTTCATGAGATGTGGCCAATTGGTATACTACTCGTTGATGGCCCCACAAAATTGCCATGCCTCGTACAATGATTTGTTTTCACATTCATGCCTCAAAGTTTCTACAAACTCAAGCAACTCAGCTCTACTTGCATCGCTTTCAACCATTGTCAATCCAAATTTTACAATCAGTCTCTCCAACCATTGCTCTGACATAGTTATACGAATTTTTTCATCACTTGGATAATACTTTGGACCGAAAAGTTTCGATGCATTGAAAACAGGTAAATCAGGAAACCTTTCATTCAAGCTATCCACAACTGCTTGCACATACATAGCTCCCATCATCTTGCATTCTTCTAGTGTGTCCTCCCGATCAAAATGATAGCTAGTTCGTAGTGTTTCCAAATCCAACCGGTTACATGATGTGATCATCCGGTTGTTCTTTGCATATTCATAATTTCCTTACACGATACTTTCTCTCTACTACACCGTCATATGTACACCATAATAGCATCCAATGCCCGACTACTAGTTACATATAAAGCGGTTGAAGTTCAAGACTTCAAGAAAAGCCCCCAATTCAATAATTTTTCAATTACCTCACGTCTAGTCTTTTAATGAAAGCCTCTTCAATGATCACAATCACAAACTCAACACAAACTAAAAACAAACTCAACACAAACTCAAATTGGGTTTAGTTAGGTGTCACTTACAAGTGTAGAAGTTGACTCGTATCTCCTAAGTCACTATGAACTCAAAGCGTGACTTATATACTACGGGATACAACATTGTTTGCCCATACTTATGGGATATGGCTGACGGGCAATGGTTGAGGGTACCTTTCTTTTGACGGGCTCATTTTTTTTTTGCCTTTCCATGTGACGGACATTTTTTCATTTTGCCTTTCTTTCGACGGGCAAGATTAATTTCAGCCTGTATTTGCCTTTCTTTTGGCTTGTGACGGGTGCAAAGGGAAGCCCTGCATGCGTTTATAAAAAAAACAAGACTACCCACTCAACATACGATAACCATTCCAAGCTCAATGTTCAACATAACTAGTCAGGGAACCTCGCTCGACGACCATCGTAAATGAGCGCGGGAATCTTCACTCCGAGAATGAATAAGATATGCATGCGAAGTCGGGAACTTGTGGAGAAAGTGAGGGCCGCTTCACACTGTGGCCGTCCAAGTCGAGAGGCCGTGGGATTGAGTGGCCAAACTTTGTTGAGAGTCCAAAGAAATGGGTTGAAAATAGCCAATAAAATATAGTAAGTGGAGCCTTCGGTTGGGCATAGTGTGAAGCCTCCAAAGGCCAAGCCCAAAGTCCAAACCCAAAGGAACATTCCACTTTATTCCTTGCTCAAAATAACCCCTCCAATCTAACCGCAAGATCTTGTCAATGATTGATTTTTTAATGAAAAAAAACGGACGGCCTCTCGACCATAGTTTGGGTTTCTATTCCCGTCCGACCCAAACTTCCTTCGAGAGTCCGTCGCCTTCTTCAAAAAGTAATCATTTAAAATTGCGATGGCCTTTGGACTTTGGCCATAGTGTGAAGGATCGAGAGGCCGAACTCTTGGTTTCTTGCGATTTGATTGGTGGAAATCGACGGCCTCTCGACCTTCGGCCATAGTGTGAAGCGCCCCTCAGTAGGGTGGCAACCCTTTGGATGCTTGGGGCGAATCAACACATACACTCGTACTACGCATGTCATCCATGCCTCGTCATCCAAGCCCCCCTCATCCAAATTGGGTTAACCACTTGAAGTGGTTAACCGTAGTTAGAGGGGCCCACTTCTGCATGCTCTTGCTTGCCCTCTTGTTCGCCCTCCCACTCCTGCTCGCCCTCCCGTTGCCGATGCTGCTTTCTTGTAGTGTTGAATTCACTCGTTTGTTGTTGCTGTTTGATCTCCTGAGGCTGCCATTGCGAGAATTCATGTTGTAGAAGCTTGGTGTGCAGCACTCATGATTCACAAATTTAGGGTTTGAGGTTTGTTTGTATTCACCTTGTTCTTTAAGTGTTCTACTGGGAATTGTATTCTTGGTTGTCTGACCATTATCGAAGGATGTTTGAGCCTCAATTAATCAAATGGTGATGATGCATTAGTGTATAGGTACATCAGAGCTCGTGGTTCCTTAACATGTACCTTACGATTATTTATTTATTTATTTTGCACACACAAGTGAGAATAACTCACTTTTCTTTTCTACCTATCAAGCTCAGCGTACTTGAAATGTGCCATCACCATTGACACCAAGATTGTGTCTCCGGATCGAGTTTGCTTACTCCATCTTCAAAGTTTCGATGATGGATTTAGCCTACACATCACTCCTCCGGGTGAGAGTTCTTCCCAAAAATTGTGCAGTCTCAACTTCATGTAAGGCACTTCAAGTTGGGATGTGCCAAGGATTCACGTTGAATGACAGTTGAATCCTTGACATAGGATCCCAAATTGAAGTGCAAACTTGAAGGAACTTCTTGGGTTTACTTGCTTAGTAGGAATCTTTGTGTCCAACTAAATTCAACTTCTAGAAGGCATCTATTGTCTCTCATGTCTATGTGGAGACTACAGATTCACATAATGTTTTCTTTTTTAACTTTTCCCCGTTGCTTCAGTCCCTCCATTCTTCGGCTTCCTACTTTGGGAATTTCTCATACACATTCTCCCAGTTCAAAGCTTGTATCTCCAAATTTATGCTCTCAAATTGGGCAGGGATTCATCACCATTGACAACTGTTCATCAAAATCCTATGGTTGTTTACTGTAGACATCAATTTGCTGGTTGAAAATTAATTGAATGTTCTTAAGTTTCAAGACTATTTTAAGTATCCGGGGAGATTTTAGGCACAATCGGTCGAGATCCAAGTGTTTCCAAGTCCAGCCGGTTACATGTTCATAATTTTCAGTTGCTCTTTATTAATTTAAGATATATTCTATAGATTCTTCTAAAATGATCACCAAGTGAGCAACTTGGATGGCAACAGTCACATGTTGTGATGAGAAATCCCCCGGTTGATGTAATCATATCCTGCCTCACAAAAGAAACTCAAGCTTTGCAAATGAGCTGACAAGGTTAGGAAGACTCTACTAGCTGCTTAATTGAAATCCAAATGAGTTGAATTTTTTTCCTAGATGTAGTAAGGAAGCATGTGCCAACACTTCCTAAGCTTTCTAAAAAAAACTGTTGGCAAAAAATTCTACCAAAAATGTAATCTTCTTGAATGTAATACAAAATTCTCTTCAAATTTGCACTTTAGATTAAGGATGAGGGTTGGTTAATTTTTACAACTTCAGTTAATTGTACTTAAGTTAAGTGAAAATTCTTGTTCTCATTAAATGGTTATAGGTCCTCCTAGTTCTTGAGCCATTTAGTATATTAGCGAGATCACATATGTACAAATTAATTTCTAGTATGTTGAAAATCAAACACCTTCAACAATATATGTGTGTGTGTTGTTTCTCCTTACAACTCAAGTGCATTATTTTGCTCGTTTCGGATTTGAGATATATACAATTCTAAAGACACATCAATTCATTGAGGGATTGTGATTGTAAGTGTGATTGTAATTATAAGTTTAATTGTGGTTATCATTGTATGGTGATTATAATTGTAGGTTTGATTGTGATTGTGATTGTGAATGGTGAATTTTCTTTATAACTTTGATTTTAGTTGGGCTCATATTAGACACCTCTAATTTTTAGAGCTCATATTCAAATTTTAGATAACTATTTTTTTTTCATTTTATGTTTTAAAATATTTAGTCATAGCGAGGGAGACATGTGATGGCGGAGAGGTGACACTAACGAAGGCAACCTTGGGGGAAACCATTGAGAAGTAAGATTGAATTCAACTCGTTAATGACCAAGTGCCTTTCCATTGTCTTGTGAAGGCAAGAGGAAATAAATGCCTATATGGTTCATTCAAATATAGATTTCATTTGAATGACCATATAAGAAAAACCCATTTTATGGTATTTTTTAAAATAAAGCCGGGGCCGAAAATTGTAAATACGATCAAGAAAGATGAAAAGAAAAATTCAAAGATGGTCAATGCAAAAGACATAAATTTCAAGGTTATGACAAATTCATTAAAGAGGGCAAAAAAACAATTTTGGAAGAAGTCAAAGCAATGGGAGGCAAGAACAAAGGTAATATGGGAAAAATTAGAAGTAAAAAATAATGACAACAAATATATCGGTTCTTGTTCTACAATCTTAACTCTCATTCAAAAGTCTCATAAGCTTGAAGAACTTTTGGGAATAGTGTCTTTGGGCAAGGGTGTAATTGATGTGACCAAATTTGAGAAGTTACATAATTTTCAAGTTTTGGCTATTTTAGTTCTTGATTGTTCTACTTCTAACAAGAAAGTCACCAAGACAATGAGAAATTCATTTCTACCCAAGGATTGGGAGCAAAATGAAAATGCAAAGAAATAATTTGTGGCTCCAATTTTGACATGGCGTCGTGCTAAATTCTCATCTAACATGTAAATATCTTTAATTTCATTTGAATTATCTTATTCATTTCTAATGTTTACTTCTTAACTTCTTATTTCTTATTTGTCTTCAATGTTTATATTTCAATTTGCTTTTCATTTTTTGTGTCTAATGGTTATATATATTTTTCTTTTAATAGGACTATGTTAGGAAAGGAGAAGTGGATTTCTCAATATATAAATCTTCACAAGAAAATTTATGAAATAGAAAACGTCAATTGGTTCACAACTATTTGAAGTCATTTTTAAGGAAAACAAAAAATAAATAAAAATATTTTTTTGCATTCCACAACATCTAATAGTTCAAATTATATATATATATATTTGATATTTAGAAGTTGACTGCTAGTAGCAATCAACCAAAATAATAATAAAACTACTATAATCATTAATATAGTAAAAAAAATTACCATGTCAATGGGCATCACGTCTCGACGTGACACAACATGACGACCATGGCCACACCACGTCCGTTTGCACATCCCTGATATTGCATCCTCAACCTAACTCACAACAAAATACATTTTCATGAGCTAGAATAAGCATAGATGGTATTCAAGCCAAAGTTAGGTGGGGAAGATTGGGATTTGGCATCAAACATCAAAAGCAAAACACCGCAGCAAGGGTCCAACCTTCTGAAATTGGGGAATTTTTTTTGAGACAGAAGGTCGACATGCCAACGCCAAAGCATAGGAGGCAGTTGACCACTCGGCAAGTTTCTGTCAAGTAGAGAGGAGATTTCACGGCCGGGAATCGAACCGCCAACCTCTTCCTTGAGATTTGGATATCTCTCCAGCATCATCCAGTAGTTTAGGGTTGTCTCGGACCGCTAAAATTGGGGAATCAAGTTCCATAATCACAACAACAAGCACTGAGGTGGATGCCACACGAACGGCATGAAATTTGCCCTCGGAGGCTATGAAGGTCTGTAGGGTAGATAGAGCTCCGAATCCAACATAGAATTACCACACGAGCGGCAGAGGGCCACTGGGAAAAGTAGGACCTCCGAAGTGGAGGCTATGAAGGTCCGTAGGTAGATAGAGGGGAGGGTGTAGGGCTTGGCTCTGTGAGGGCAGTTGGACCTGGAGGAAAAGGTCTGTGGGCCCAGGGCTGCTTCTCCCACAATCCACGGGTTTCCAGTGCACCTCGCCTGGGAGTTCGCTTGACAAAGATTCCTTGCCACGTCATGTTGCCTCCCCTCAAACGTCCTCTTGTGTGGTAATTAGGGGTTCGTTTCGGCCAATCGCAGCTCCCTGTTAGTTCTTCCTGCCGGTCGTGTGGCATGGCCCTGAGAAAAAGGACCTAGACCACAAGCCACTGAAGCTGCATGAGGCTATGGAGACCGGAAAACGATTGGTTTAGCAGCCAACTAGAAGTTGTCATCTTTGCTGATCCCTTTTCTTCACTCTCATGTGATCCAAGTTGATGGTTGGGTCAAAGGCATGGCCGTGCAGGCAGGCTTTCTGGGCCCTGCTGCCAGTGCTGGATCCAACGGCCACGATCCAGCGAATGGGAGAACCAGCTGCTAGTTACAGATGACCCGGTTGAGGGCCACTTCGCACACGAGACTGAGAGCCCGTGACCATTACACTTCAAGCACTCTCATTGGTGGAAACGGCGGAGCCGGTCCAAGTTCGCTTCACACTACGCTTGAGGGACCAACGGAGTATGTGAATGCAAGATGGATGTGAAGTCTACATGGATTTCTACATGGCATCAAACAGATCATGTTTCATGGTCACTTGGACGGTTTTCAAAAACCATCTCTTGAGGGTAGGCCTAACACAAAATTAGGAGACCATGGCACTTTGAACGCTCACGACCATTGATTTATTTGATTTTATCATGTGTGAAGACCGCATGAATAGAAATTCATTGAAATAGAATTTGGTTGAGGGTCCGGTCACAGATGACGTCACGCTACACGTGAGGATCCATGACCACACTACATGATTTTGGAGGTGTCTTGGGACGGCCTTTGGACACTTTCTTTTGGGCTCTCACAATTTCATGGTCACAGCTCTTGGCTCATGTGTGAAGTGGCCCTGAGTTTGAGAAATAACCGGTTGAAGTTCAAGACTTAGGATAATTACCAATCGTTACAAGAGGAATCTGTGGAATATGCCTCGACTTGGATCACAAGAGAGTGAAGAAAAGGGATCAGCAAAGATGAGGTATCATGGTACTCACCATGTTTTAGGGTCAAGTATGGGTTTGGAATTTGATGCTGCATTTGATGTATTGACAGGGCAAGAGAGAGACAACCTAGCATTTATGGGCACTGTTCCTTGCGTTTGGTGACCAGGGAAGCAATCTTCTTCTTTCTTTTTTCTTTTTCCCTTCCATGTGACAAGAGATGCCACCTTGCGGAAGCATTTGGCTCAGAACTTTGGGTCATCTGAAAATCACTATATTAAATTCTTGACGACGACTAAACCCTTCCCTAAGAACAACTCCAAAATGTACAACAACTACACTGATTATCCCAATTAGTGCGTATTACTATTCGGAGTTACGCAGTGCAATAACGTCTTACTCAAGAGTTCAGTATTTACTAACGTAAGTTCAATAGGTTGTTCGGACATTATAGAACATAAATGACTTTGCTTGGTAAATATTACATTCTCATTAAATAATTATCATACTATGGAATTCCGAATAATAACACACACTATTTGGGATAACTAGTGTAGTATAGGCCCTTGCCATCCTAGCCCGCTGTACCAGTGCATATTAATTGATGTCCTAGGTTGTGTACACACTGTCTCCTCAACATGCCGCCATTGACAATTTACCCTTTAGAAGTAAGTTGAACAACAATTACCCATGTGACCCTTGTGGGATGTTGTCCATAGATGTGCTTTGCAAATACTTCACAAGTGAACAACCAATCCTTAGGATGACATGCAGATGCCCATAGTAATCGACACACACTCTAAGTATCATAAGTTGTGTAGTTCGTTTTCCAATTCCCTCAAACCCAAATATCATTGTTTAAGGATGCTTATATATGCAGTCCATATTATTGTATACATGCCACTCCTGACCACCAACATGATCCTTGCGATTAAGATAAGGATAGTTTGTGCCATATTCTCAATATAAAATACAAGTGATGATCACCATAGACCTTGCTCGCTTGGTTGCTACTACATTACATGATTATAGGAAGCTATAGTTGGAACTTTCGATGAGAACTTTACCTGAGCTTCAACACACAGTCCATTGTTATTATCCGGTGGCGAAACTCAACGATCGACCAATGTGCTAAAATTCATCAAGATTTTTCCAACAACAATAATAGGTAGTGGCACGATAGATAGGACATGATGAAGGTCTACGAGCTCAGCCATTATCAACACCAATTCATTGAAATTCATTGAAATTCGTAGAAGAAGTGAGTGACAAGTTTGATTTACGATACACATGTACCACTGAGTCATATTAATCCAACAAATTAGTAAGGTGGACTCGACTCAGAAGGAAAAAGGAGAGGTGGCAACAATACAGTCCACCCTCTATAAATGTTAGGCTCTGGAGTAAAATTTTCCTAACATTTATAGTGAATTAATATTGTAACAGTTATAAAGGGAGCTTTTTGAATGCTTAACAAATATAAATTCATTACAATTATGGAAGGAGAGTTTTTCAAAATTATCATATATAAAATATGTGTATCAAATCAATCTTTTATTTTTATGAAACAAAATAAGAATCAATAGTCCTTTGGACTGATTATGAAGCATTTACAATCTTCAAATGCTTTTCAATTTCCAACAACATGCTAAGCTGACTTTGTAGTGTCATTGGACCGTTGCTCCATGTATGTTTGGAGAGTCAGTACACATGACTGGACCTCACTAAACTTAACAACTGGTTTAACCTCTATTTGCTCTTCGCCTTCTTCATCTAAAATGGGAGAATTTGAATCATCACATCCTATCACATCCCACACCTCATCCTCTGTGATCTCCATTGAATTGTTGAGATCAAAATTGAACTCGTAGGCTACATACTCACCAGCTTCCATATTTGAAACTTGGATGTCACTAGACACTCCAGACGTTCCAATCCAAACCCTCATAGCCTCAAGACCTTCTGAACCCTCATACGGTACCCTCCACAATATAGTCCAGATGAATAATTTGATTACAAAAGTCAAATATGGTGGCTTTTGCCACTTTGAAAGGTTGTGAGTCAATGTAATGGATGTCATCACATAGTATTGGATGTATTTCGTAGGTTAACATTTATAAATGGCAAATTAACAAAGAGGGGAGTAAGTTATTGTTAACATTTAACATAGTTAACATTCTAGTTAGCAATATGAGGGGAGTACGATTTTGTTAACAAATATAATGAGTTAACGTTTATAAGTGTAACATTTATCGAGGGTGGACTATATCTACATTAGGCATGTGCACATGAGGCGCGGTCCGCCTCAGCCTCCGCCTGGCGGACCGCCAGGTGGCCCCCCGCGGTTGGCCGGCGGGGGAGGCTGATACGCCAGGCAACAAAAGGCGCCTTGCTGCGCCCGCCTCCGCCTTCCATTTACCCTATCTGGGTAATCTCGGTGTCGTGAGAGAGGAAGGAGAAAGAGAAAATTTGAGTTCTGCAGCAAGAAACTTGCAAAGAATTACCTGGCGGAGGACGGCGAATCCGTCAGTTCCGGGTTGGGGCGGAGGGTCCGCTTCGCCACCCTCGCTGGCGGAGCTGGATGAGAATCATCGCCTCCGCTAGGCTGATGGTTGCTCATGTGCGCGGCACTATTGTTGCGTGATGGCGGGAGTAACTTACTTTTTGGACTAATGAGAAAGTGCACTGCATGTGCGCAGAAACAGAGGGACTGTTAGAATGTTTCCGACCAGAAAAGCAACCATCCAGATCCTTTATGAATTGAGTAAAATAATAAGTCTCATGACTCCAGCTCCTTATGATGACAACTGTGACACCTGATGCAGTCCATAAAACCTTCAAGCTAGGCGCACAACAAGCCTGACATTAGTTTGATCATGTTACGAGCATCTCGTCGATGATTCTCTAGTGCCAAAGATTTTGTTGTTTTGGCTACGAGCTCATTTCTTCGTTGAGAGCATTAATTTGTGTTTGCGGAGTTTTGTTTCTGCTGCCACCATCAGTTCATCAACCTTCTACGTTTGGTCGGAAACATCGATCATTTCATAGGACTTTCACAGAAAAATTGACAACTTTCTACCAGTTGAAGCTAAAAGTCGTGCGCCAGGAGTTTCATTTCTGCTGCCACGATTAGGTAGTCCATTAGCCTTCTACAGCTTTTGATTGGAATCATTATTAGGTGGGAGTTTCAGAGAGATAAATTCAGCGGGAATTAGCGCCACCAGTTGAAGCTGCTGTGTGTCTGATTGATTGACCCAGGTGACGATGTTTAACACGTCTTCTCAAAATGAGTTGCTTGAACTGTACAACAAAATTGAATTTAGATCAAAACAAGCAACTACCTGTAGGCACTGCAGGGGTCAAAATCCTTAGAACATGATTCGGAGCTGCTTTTGTTTTACAAATTACAACTTGGAGCATTTAAAGACTGTTTTTTTTAAAACAAAATTACACAGTTCTGAATTTTGCGAAAGAAATAGCTAGGGGGTCTGGATGGTGATCCCTGCATTTATAACTTTTCTTCTTCTTTTAATCAGTTTCAAGAATAACATTTGACAGTGAGAAGCTTTTGTAACTCAGACACAACTGATATCATTGGATTTCCCCTGTCACTCGCTGCTGTTCTCCTTCCAAGCACATTGCTCCTTTTTGTGAAAGACAAATCATTTCTTCATTAGAGGCATTGTTAATGTTGCAGTTTGCAGGGAATATAGGTTGTTCGCTTGAAATATACTCATGAATTTGGCTTGTTCTGGTGACACTTGTTGCTCAATTAATCAGGTCCAGTGACAAAATACGGACACACCACAACACAATTACAATGAGGAAACCGGTGGTTCTTGTGACAAGTGCGACAAGCCGCAACGGTAGTTACGCCGCAAAGCTCCTCCTCGACACAAACAAGTTCATCGTTCGCTTAGGAACACGGAATCCTGCCGTCCTCCAAGAGTTCGTGGCCCACGGCGCGGAAGCGGTTGTGTTGGACTCGCGGGTAGAGTCCATCCGAAAAGCTTTTAGTGGCGTCCACTACGTTTACATCATCCTCCCCGCCATGCCAGGCGGGGGCGAGCACCTCATGTTCAAAAACTTCTTGCAAGCCGCGCGGGAGAACGGGGTTTGCAAGCATGTTGTCTACCTCTCGGCGATCGATGCCGCCTTCCCCACGGAAAAGTTTGCGACCTTCCACAAGCACTATGAGCACGAGCAGATGTTGATTTGCGGTGGTGAAACATTACGCCCTGGCGAGTAACTCAGGTTTTATACTAAGCAGTTTATTTTTCTGTTGTTGTCGTTACAAATGATCTCTCATAAACTGTCGTAATTCTCTTGGTGAATATCAATGCTCTCACACTACGAGGATCACGGGCCGTTTAGAGCACTTGCTCTTTGCCACTATGAGGTAGATCTTAGGTATGCAAATCTCTTAATATAAGAGATAGGGATGCCTAAATCCAACCTTGTAGTGGCAAAGAACAAGTGGCAATGACCCATGATCGGTGGAGTGTCAGCTTGTTGCAAAGAGCTCGAAAAGATGAATCTGATGATCAATCATATCTTATTTGACGTGATGTGGTCAGTGTGTATTTTCGACAAAGTTTTTGCAAGTTTTTGACATTTGACACGCAAAAACTTGCACAAAAATAAACCGCATGTCATTTGACACGCACAATTTAGATTTTGACATGTAGTGTGACTTGTGAAGAAAAAAACCACATGTCAATGGACACTTTAGAAATTGAAATGACACGTACTACTAGGCATGTGACATTGAGGTGACATTTTAGAAGAAAATGTAGATGTCAGTTGACATTCATTTTTGTTTTAGAAACGTCACGTGACACTTTGGATTTGAAGTTGAACGTCAAATGAAATTTGTCAAACATACACACTGGATGTGATTGACCTCTCTATTCACCACAGATGATGGATATATAATAGAGAAATGCATACTCATCATGCACGTTGGCTTGTAAGATACAATGAGTTCTATTGACCTTATTAAAAGAAAAAATATTGTAGCACCGACCCCTATTAGTCAATCATTAGTTATAAAATCAAAATGATGAAAACTCGCAAAATCTTGGAGCCATGATCATTATATTCGTTAATTTGGGACTTTTTCAGCATTTTGAGACAATTACAAATATAAGAACATGGATAAAATCACACAGATATTGGAGGATGTTGTAAGATGCAAATACTTTGAAGCGGGTGTTCATATCAAGAACCCAATTAAGAACTCATATCAAGATGGTTTAGGTAGGACGACCCAAACATTAGACCATGTTGTTGTGGTCCATATATTAATTTGAGACAAGAGAAAGTCTCAAATTAACGAATATAGTGATCATGGGGATGAATTCTTGGGAAAATAAACCTCTCATGTACAAGTGGAGCAACAAATTAATTGCAATGTCGTGTTGACTTTGTTTGCTTTAGACTAGAACAAGTGCTTGTTTTTGACTCACTTATAAACTTGTGATGAAATTATTGGAAGTTTCACTTCAACCTTATGAATGCATTCATCCACAGTGTGTAAATACGTTGTCACTCCAATGATAAACTTAGTCTCATGCCTACGGTGTGCTTTCATCACACCCTATTATATCGAATGAAATCTTATTCTTTCATTCGATATCCTTAATAGGTATAACAACTTCATGTTTTATTTAAAACATATGATAAATTGTCAGAGCCTTATTTTGCCCATGCCCTATTTATTATGCAGGTCCTGGAGTTATCCCCTGGGGACTCATGGTGGCGACGGCATGTCAATGCCCTTCACGATTTTGCGGCCCGTGTGGTACCATGAGCACACCATTATCCAACACTCGCAGTCCGTGAAGCGAACTGGGAAGTTCTATAATAGTGCGGGAGATGGAGTTTGGACAAGTGTGGCGATTTCCGACATAGCCGTGCTGGTGGTGGCGGTTCTAAAGAACCCCGAAACACATACCAACAAGACGTACACATTGACGGAGGAAGCATTAACCGACAACCAACTTGCAGAGAAGATCGGGAGGGCGATCGGGTGGAGTGGGAGCGTTCGGCACACGAACTTGACCCCCGAAGAACATGCGAAGTACATTAAGGCACACTATGCGGGGCTGAGGCCAGTGGAGGAAGTGGTGGCCGGGATGTTGGTGCTCGACAAGAACAAGCGCGAGAGCCGCTTCTCGGAGGTGCGACCCGACTTGGAGCTCATGCTAAACCGGAAAGGTGTCTCGTTGGACGAGTTTCTTATGGAACATGCAGACGCGTTTCAAATCTCAGATGATTTGACTAACTTCCCGTAACCCTCAACAACATGATGAAATCCTTGAATGTATATGTATAGCTATCGATGGTTTGATACATATTGATTAATAGGGTCATAGTGACAACTTCAGCTTGAAGTGATTCATATTGAATCAGTACACAAATTAGAATTCAATAGACAAGAACAAACTTCTTGTAGCCCTCAACAACGTGATAAAACCTTGAATGTATACGTAGAGCTATTGATGGTTGGATACATGTTGATTAGTAGGGTCAAAGTGCCAACTTTGGCTTGAAGTGGTGAATATTATTGAATCAATGCACAAATTAGAATTCATTAGACAAGAACAAGCACGAGAACCGCTTCTTTGAGGTGCAACCCGACTTGGAGCCTGTGCTCAACCGGAATGGCATCTCATTGGACGAGTTTCTTGCAGAACATGGCACATATGCATTTCGAATCACATAAACTTGGACCCTAACCTTCGCTCATTATAAATCCTTGAATGTATACGGAGAGCGATTGGTTGGATACACATTGAGTGGTAGGGTCTAAGTGCCATTTTTAGCTTGATCAAGTAGTACATATTGAATCAGTGGTAGATAATCATCAGAAACTCACAGAAAAAAAAACAAGTGCAAGAACTGCTTCTCTCATGCTCAACCGGAAAGGCATCTCATTGGATGAGTTTCTTGCGGACCATGCAGATGCGTTTTGAATCTCAAATTATTGCATTAACTTCCCTTATCTCTCAACAACATAAATCTTTGAATGTACATGTAGAGCCACTAGTTGGATACACCTTAATTAGAAGGGTCAGATTGCCAACTTTAGCTTGAAGTAGTACAAATTGGAAATCATTAGAAAAAGAACAAGTGCAAGAACCGCTTCCATGAGGGCTGGTCTACACCATGGACCATGAAGTTGGAACACGGAAGAAGGCCTTTTCCATGGTCTGACTTGATGGCCCAACTTTCATGGTCCAACTTGATGGTCCAACTTCCATGGTCTGATTTCTTAAAAAATCAATTTGCAAAGCCTTTGGGCTCCTCACTAGGTGTAAACCGAATGTGAACCAAGAGGAATGACAATGCACCAACAAATTGAATGTGCTGATCTTTCTAATATATGCTTAAAAAGGGAAATTTTGATTTTTTTTTTCAAGTTTGACCATTTTCTTGTATTCTCTTGTCCTCACCTTCTCTTCCCCCAAAACAATTTCATTATAACAACATTTCTCTGTCATGGGCCCTTGCCTTTTTCTACTAGAGCACCTTTTTTGCCTCTCCCATCGACAAACCCGTTGGACCATGTCAATGGATAATGTAGGCCTTAAAATATGTCTATTGGGGACCTTGAACTCCATGGTCACTCTGACATTTTTACCTTGGTGTAAACCGAAGTGGTCTTAGGACGAGTTCAACATCCAATCACAGATTCTACAGGGCCTTGGGATGACTTCATGGTCCATGAGGTACGGCCTGACATGGAGCTCGTGCAACGAGCTAACACGCTCTTAATAGAAAAAAATTTCAAAGAAGGATCAAACCCACGGTTTCATCCCTCTTTGAGGGACTTTATGGATAAGTCTATTACTTTGGATAACTTTAAACAATCGGCACTTGTCGCCTATCCTCCAATTTGTCACATTTTCTTGTGAGAATGGTTGCATTTATAAACCAAAATTTGGGTAGGGCAACATCCTCTTATTGATAGCCTTTAATATCCCTTTGCCTCCCGCATGCATATGATGGGGTTGTCCTTCATTTCACATACAAAACGGCTACCAAGCTTGTATTATGGTTACACTTTATTTTATTTGCATCGGTTCTCTTTTGCAGGGGTTATTATTGAACTCTCCGTTTCACTATTTCAAGAGCTTTTCTTACTTTCAGCATGTTGTTATGGGTGCCCTAACAATCTCTAAGGGATCCAATTTTTGGGTCATGTCATATGGCATTCTTGAAGGCCGCTTGACTACAAATCCCATATTGAGTGCAATCTTATCTCTAGTCCTATTGGCTTCCAATATCATGCTACTCATAGTTGTCATAGTCAACCCATAAACCTGGTCCACACACAAAATTACAATACAAAAAGTTAGAGCACACACTGGCATAATAGGCAATAAAATCGTTGATTAGCTAGCAAATGATGGAACCCTTCTAAACAAACCCACCAACACACCCTGGATACATACAACTCACATCACACCATACTGGCTCAACAAGATCCCAACCGGCACACACACAAGCACTATACACAACCTACAAGCATACATTGACAAAGAACACAAGAATAAAAAATTAAGACTGGCTCAATCCAAATTCATGTGTATAGACAAATGGACATCTAACAACCAAATCGACCACAAACTCTCCAACCAATTCTGGAAGAACCCCAGAATCACATACGCTCAAATCACACAAACATTGAAATTCCGATACGCCCAATATATGGGCAACCACTGCAAAATATCTTCTGGCCCAATCTACACCCAAACCCGAACTGCGCACTATGCTCCAATAATGCCATAGACACATGGCCACACTTACTCTCTACCAGAGCCCAACATTTTCCTTCGAATTTGTACCCATGCCCACCCATACCCATCAGCAACGACCTATGCCCACCCATGCCCACCCATAGCATGACCTGTGCCAACCCATGCCCACCCATGCCCACCCATAGCATGACCCGTGCCCACCCATGCCCACCCATGCTATTAAAATTGCCGCCAATGTATTTTAAAATTGTGTAATGTGCATTACCCGCCTACACCAAGTCTTGGCCCACCCATGCCCATGCCCACCCTTGCCCACCCATGCCCACCCATGCCCAATAATATCGAACCCTTGCCCACCCATGCCCACCCATGCTCAATAATATTGAACCCATGCCCACCCAAAACCCATGGGCATGGGTGGGTTTGGGCATGGGCATGGGTATGGGCACCCAATGTAGGGCTCTGCTCTCTACATGCTCAAACCCTCACATTAAAAGACTCTGTATAGCACACCATAATAAGCAATACACCAAATAACACACACTAGATCCTATACACTCATCAACATAGGAAACCAAAATTCTGGACCTCAAGACATCACAGTCCCACAGTGGCTACTCCATGTACATGCTTAGCCAAACTCAACCCATATATCTTATGTGTACTAGGTGCCCCCATTGATAGCCCCCCCTAACACCAGCTCCACCAAATGTCATCATAGAATTTACCTACTATCATGACATATTTTCTCACATCGCCCACAACAAGCATACCACTAAATACAATCCACTCATACAAGCACTTAGAATAGCGGGATGGCAAGTCAACCCCCTCATCACTATCACAGTCAGCATTAGAGGAGCCATCCATGAACAATCAATTCAAGAATTAGAACGACTCAAATACCCAAAACCAAAGTCAGAACACTCATGAAACAAATACACCAAATTGCCATTAAGTACCTCACATACCTGATATTAAATAAAAGGAAACTAGACAACAAACAACCCCCCATAGATCCCCCTTAGATGCAAGGCCCTGCACATATTAAACTAAATGAGCCCACCTTCCAAGAGGATAGAAGTACCCTTACCGTGATGCTTGGTTAAACATGACCATAGTATAGAAGAACGGGCTCCCATTCACATTGGTGTATACACTAAACCCTGACATTACTTTTATTTTTATTTATTCAAATTTCAAAAGGACGAGTGCCAAATTGACGGGTGTCTCACATGAATGGTAATCCATCGTCCACCTCCGTGAATATAACGTCCAGGGTGATGACGAGGGAGAAGATAGAAGCAGTGTCCATAGTCGGTTGCACCACAACATTGTATTTGTAATTTCTACTGGAAGATTTGTGTTTTTCCCGTGTCACCTGCACAAACTTAGGATTTAGGATTTAGGGTTTTGGGTTTAAGGTTAGATACATGTATGCAGCAAGACATTGATGGGAACATTCCATGGTAAGCTAGAAGTGCCTAATTCGGTTACTTATCTTAATTGGACACCTATGTTTACGTGGTTTATAGTTTGATGTGGCTCCAAGAATAGATGCCAAAAATATAGAAACCATTCTAGGCTTAGTGTTCAACATAATTAAGGGGACCTATATGACCATTTAATGAGCACAAGAATCTTCAATTCAATAATGAATTTGATATTCATATGAGCTCATAAAATTATGAGGAAAGTGGCGACACCCTCACATTGGATTTGCTAACCATCTTGTACTAGTTGCATGTTTCATATCCTAGGAAAAGTGTGCTACTAAGAAAAACTAACCATTTAAGACCCATCTACTTTAGTGTAATCCACTATGGTCTGCCCGCTCATTGTGGAGGTCATTGGGTCAACTAGTCATCTTAATAGTTGTGGGTATTGAGAAGTCCAAGACCAACATGCGATCCAGTTGTCCCGGTTACGACCGTTAGAAGGAATCCACCTCTTGATTGAAGAAGTGGCCTCCAAAGAGACTCTATAATTCATGCTACAGTAGTGTTGACAAACATAGATGATATCCTTTCTTCAAAGCAAAGCAGAATTTCTTTCTGCATTTTTGATAGTCGTATGTCAATTGACTTGTGACCTTGACACAATATACGATGCTCATGGTGTGTAAATATGTCTCACACTATCTCAAAGTCAACAAACCAATTGCTCCAGTATTTCTGCAAAGATTGTCGATTGTAATTGGCCTGGAATGACACTTCATAATCTACCATATTCCAATCCTCTGTATGCAATCCAACAATGACATTTGTTGTTATGGTCAAGAAGCCACTTGAAAATCAAACATGCCAACTTTGATTCCAATATGTTGTCCCAGACTTTCCCTTAGGAATCAAAGTTGCCATGTTTGATCTCAAGCGACTTCTTGACCATGACCACAAACAGGATTGAATGGGATGCATACAAAGGTTGAAAGAATCCAAATTTTGGTTGGAAAATCAAAGAGCATAAATGGAGGGCCATTCCAGCCGATTCCAAGAGTCATGGAAGAAATATCGAAGCTCTGTTTTTGCACTTTGTGATGTTGGACAGAACTTATACACCAGAAAGTGACTTATATTGCCTCACAGCAGCCAGTCAGTCGACTTGCACCTATCTAGTTTATTAATTGTGAAGTGGCACGTTTGACATAACATTATCAGGCAGTGTGCGTTTGTTCCTGTGGACCTTGAGAATATAACCATGGGATGCCCCAAACTAGTGCACGCAAGGAGACTCAGATTAAGTCTTAATCTGCACTAGGTGGGGGCATCCTGCACTTATACTCTCTCATGGCCCACATGAACAAACGCACACTGCTTAATAATGTTATGGAGTCATGGCCAACCTATTATGCCGCTTTATCATCATACCGAACCTCATCCGCTAACCCTATTCACAAGAAGCAAATGATAGCGCCCATCAACGTCAACATCACCTTCTAAGGTATGCGGGTGTTACTGCCCTAATTGGACACGGTCCATATCTGATTGGTGTGTGGTTTGGTGAGGACCAAAGAACAAACACCATAAAGGAGCAAGTTTAAAAGAGATTGGACTACTTCTTCAAATTTTACTAACTACTCCACCCTCAATAGTGAACACAGTTGGGAGGACCTATGTATTCAATCAAGGAATCAACAAACATGCAGTTCCGAGAACCATAACTAAATAAGGGGAGGACTGATGTTTCATCTGATTTTGGCAGATGCTTCCTCGTAGCTTTGCCAATGCAACAGAAGTTTTGTTGTGGATATGCAATCGATACAAGCTGGAGGACATGAAAAAACAAACCCAATAACACCCCACACATTATTAATCAATCTATTAATATCATATAAGCTCATTGGGTTGCATATGGTCTTCATTCTAGTCATATAATATGCATTGTGTGGAGATTCGTGATGTACGTTACCTCAGCTGCAAGTCGATCTTCCCCGAGAAAAATGGTGAACTTCGTCATGTCAAAGTCGTTCCGATCATGCCCCTTGATGGTGTAATCTGGCACTTGCCGAATGACATTGGAGGAGAGAAAAATATGAAAAGAGATTCCTTTCGAAAAACTCCTTTTCATTTTCATCCTCCACAGTGGCTGATCCCGCCCCTTGAAGACTGGATAAGCATAAGCTTTATAGTGCGTGCCAAAACATGACGTCTGCATCAAGGTTGGCAGATGAGAATTAGACACCTTGGGATAATCAATTAGTTAAACTTCATCGAGTCCGAAGTTCTGAGAGTATGACACACTCAACTTTACTCTTCCACCACTCCGGCACTCACCCTTTCACAAGATATAAGTAGTCCTTGTTGAGATCCCAGAACGAACAGGTTAGGGTTCTCAAGATGTACATCTTTAGTTTTAGTTTGGTACATCCTGCTTAAGGTTCAGGTTGAATGGGATGATCTCCTAGCTCGGAGGACGAATCAGAGAAGATGCAACATGGGGTGGCAACTCTGCCTTTTCAAACAGTTGTTTCCAAATTGCTGTCTAATTCTTTGCATGAATTGACGATTTGTTCTTTCACAAAGACGAGAAATATGCTTGAAAGAGAGAAATCCGTTCATATGATTTGTGTTCGAATTAGAAATGGTTCACACTTTTAGATCTACTTAGAAGAAATTTTTCTGAGACATGGGTGACCATTTAGACCTCCTAGGTGTTGGATGTTGCAGCTAATTTATTCTGTAAAATCTCTTAGAAGGTCCAGTTTAAAAATTGCTTAAAATGCAAAAGTGGCTCCCAAGCAACGCTTCTTAGAAACGGTTGAGTAGCTCCAAACCAAGTTCTAAAGACGGCAACCCTTGCGAGTGCTGCAGATAGTTGCCACCCGGGGACTGGGGAGGGAAGGTAAGAAAGCGAGAGGTTTGATCTATCATGGAATAGAAAAGGGCCAAAGACTGTGTTATAGAAGAATGTTAAGGTGCTACGGATACTCAAAACCAACTATGAACCTAAAACCAACCACCTTGTACTAGATTCATACTATTTTGGGGACTTCAAATAGATGATGATGTTACACACTGTTAGTTTTTGGGTATGCCTACCTTACGAGTGCAGACACAACAATGCCCAACTAACTCGATTGCACATGCAAAATAATGGATATCGCAGATTAAACGTATAAATTAAATACAGGTTGCAGTGAAACTAGGTAGGCTTCTCTAGTGAAATGTTATTAATCTCTTGTTGATTAAGCAGGAAATGGTAGGAGCAATTTCCTTACACTGCAATTGAGAAGCACACAGGTCCCCCATCTCTGCGCAATACCCGTTCGTTTCCTGATTTCCCAAACACCTGAAACACGACCTCTCCATTCGAGTCAGTGACATCCTTTTGGGTGACCTTGAATCGTGCTACCTGTTGAAGGCAATAACCCCGCCCAATGATAGGGTTAGCTGCCGCTGCTACCTCCATTTTTGTGATCAATATTAATAATAACTGCCGCACACGCCTAGTAAGATCAAGCAAGAAACTTCTTCACTGCTTGCTGTGATGATTTGATGAACAGGTTGTAACTTATGGCAACCCTTTTGCCGATTTCCAATCCTGTACTTCATGCCCAGTAAGATCAAGCAACAAACTTCTTCACTGCTTGCTGTGATGATTTGATGAACAGGTTGTAACTTATGGCAACCCTTTTGCCGATTTCCAATCCTGTACTTTGGGTGACTTGTCGTCCTCCGCATTTTGTGATGTAGATTTTCCATGGCGGACGTTAAAGTACTCCCGACAAACTTGTAGGGGGAGGCAGAAGGAGAAAATAAGATTACGACTATCAAAATCACGGATTTAGTGTGACATTGACTTTTATGACCACCCTACACCAAATATCCGTGAAGTACCTCGACTACCTCTTACTCAATAAACATAAATTAGAGAAACACCGACCCCCATCTTCCCACTATAATACATTGTCACAAAAACACAATCCAAAACATAACAATACAACCGGTCCGCCTATCAAACGGTAGGTACTAACCCCTCCTCCATCACCAAAAGCATGGGCTTTTGATTGAAGGTTAGTGAACGGACCAAGCTCACGGCAGTGCTACCACACCATCATTCTTCTCTTTCTCCTAGTGTGCATGGAAGTGTGTTGTAATTCTAGATTGGGCCTTGGTCCAATTATAGTGAAATAGCAAGTTGTAGATTTATAGTGCAAGTTGCATTTCTCATGAATTACGTTATGTAGTAGACACGTCACTTAATAAGATTCAACCCTATTTAATTTGTTTGATTATAAAAGAGGGTTCTTTCAGTATTGACATTTCAAGCCCCTCCCCAATCCTGGCAAATAACAGCGTTGTCTTTTACTTTGCACAAAAGTAGTCTAAGGTTCTTGTGCTTAATTCGGTCAATGATCTGAATCAAACTCCTATATTTGAGTGGTATGTGGTTCGATATAGCTTCAAGAACGGATACCAATAAGACATGTGTTCGAAAGAGATTGGATGTGTGCTCAAAATATGATAACCATTTTAGATTCAATAGTCAACATAATTGAGGGGGACTTATAGAACCATTTACGGAGCATGAGAATCTTCACTTTGATAATGAACAAGATAATCATATGAACCCCAAAAATTATGAGAAAACTGTATACATCTTCGATTTGGATTTGCTAACCATCTCGTACTATTGAGCGTTTCATATCCTTGGAGAAGTGGGCCAGGTGGAAAAAGTAACCATTCAAGACCCATCTACCTTATAGTAGGTGCAGCCTAAGTGAGTCATACGGGCGGCCATGGAGGGAGACTTGGCATGATCTGTGCTGCATCATCGTCATAGATTGGACTTTGGAAATGTTGCGATGCTCGCTACTGAAACACTTGCAGCTTCTTGACTTATGAACAGCTGTATGTGTTATTATACACGATCGGGGTGGTTGTATTTGTCAATGCGTATGTCGAGTTTGGTTGGAATTTATGAGGCTCAAGTTGCACTTGTGATAAAGATTCCATGGACATAAGGTACTGAGGACTTCAAGCGCCACTTTAAGAAACTTTTCTATTTCAGGAAGGTTAAGTAGCTTGAATCTTTTTTTTAAGATCCATAGATTAACGAATCTATACAGAGTCTACAAAAAAATAAATCAAAACTAATAAATTCATATGTAATCTAGAGAAATTCTCACAGTTGTTTTAAGGAAAGAGTCTTTTACTCTCAACCAGGGGGTCTATTGATGTTGGATTGCTAAGTGAAAATCACCACAAAATCAACCTTATTGCAGGTGAAGATCTTTTATTAAATGAAGGTGTTGTCCCCCTTTTGAGGATCACCTCTTACACCACCTTGTTGAGAGGATAGATCCCCGATTAGCCATTGTGATTGGCTAAAGTTGATGCTCTTCTAAAAGTCTTACACCTGGGGGATGCACTCCATTGTGCAGTTGAACATCACGTGCGATCAAAAAAAATCTACATTTTCTAAGTTGCATCACCAAAATGGGTCAAAATTTTATCAATTTTTTTTTCATGAGTAGACATATACGGTATCTATTACATAGTAAAAACGGTAACCAAATTTGATGATCCTTTTTTTTCATAAAACATACCGTTTCTAACTAGAATGATGCAGAATTGAACTAAAACAATTACTACAAGATTTCAAAAATATATAAAAAAGATATTATCAATGGTTATGTATATGTAGAAAAATATCATATAAAATTATCTATGGCATATAATATAGGGTAGCAAACTTTGATCGCACGTATGTGGGACAATTGTATGGAGTGCATCCCCCGGGGTTTTACATCTTTCTTACACCACTAATATGAATGGTTGAAGTGGTGCTATTTTATACTTTATGCCCCATATGATGAATCGACTTTAACAATGACTTACTCGATGCCCCTTGTACTCACTTGTTGACGGCTTAAGGATTTTAAATAGGTGTCACCAAAAGGAAGAGTGCTTTAGGATCTAAAATAAGGCACTATGCCCATGGGACCTACTATCTTAAAGTCCAGATCGGCCTATGCAAGGCTAGCTTGGCCCGCCCATACTAGTAAGACAAGCTAGGAATTTGATTTTCAATAGCATGACACCACTCTTTTAAGTATGGTAAATTAAGCATTAAGAAAACTTGGGTGACTTTATGCACAAGCTCTCGAGCTCACATTTGAGTCAAAACTGACACTTAAGTATATTTGGACTAACCACTTGTCCAAAATTTATAAGGGATGTGCACTTGTGGGGACAAAAACATCAAACGACAACTACAAAAGCAACAACACAACAACCAAAACTTCAAATGATTGTATTCCATGTTCGCCAACCACCATATTTGCGTAGTTCTGCGATATAGTGTACATCATATTGGCGGTTGGAATTGTCCAAAATACATGAATAACATTTAAATATGTTTAAATCCTCGTTTCAACTCAACAGGAGTTTGATGCCAAGACTTTAGAAATAACTTTAATGTACCACAAAATGGTATTGGCAACAAAAGGTCTACCATATGGGACAAGCCGAGTTATAAACGGACAAGAGGTACAAACTTGCAATGTTGGGTTGGTATGCACTTGAATGCACGATATAAACACACTATCAATAATGATATGAAAAATTCTACCTTACTGCTATCAAAATCGTTATACCAATCACATATTGATACTCTTGATGGGTATCACAAGATAAGAGAATCCCTTTGTACCCGAGTTATATGTGGGTTAACACTGTCCTAGTATCATATTGATACTATGGTGATTCGACGTAAGTGTGAAGGTTTTTGCATGGTACATATAGACACGAGTGATATTGAAAACAAAATTATCTTCAAACACCCATGCCCTTCTGTTACTAAAGAGATAAGATGTAAAATCCTCATTAGATGTACCCAAAGGATATCAAAAAAATGTTAAACCGGCCGAACAGTGGTACAATCGGGATTTCTCTTAGTGTACACAACCGTAGTTGTACATATAAGGTCCTCTGAGGCACGATTGTAACAAAAACCTCTCTATTCTTTGGAGGAAGAAGCAGCTTGCATCTGTTTTCGAAACTCAAAAGGAAGAGTGCCAAGTTCACAGGTGTCTCACGTGGGTGGAGGTGGTGCATTGTTCCCATCCTTCGATTTAATGTCCAGGATGATGACGAGGGAGAAGATAAAAGCAGTGTCCATAGTCGGTTGCACCACAACATTGTATTTGTAATTTCTACTGAACATATTGGGTGCTTCCCGCGTCACCTGCACAATTTAGGGTTTTGGGTTTAAGGTTAGATACATGTATGCAGCAAGACATCAATTGAAACATTCCATGGTAAGCTAGAGGTGCCTAATTTGGTTACTTATCTTAATTGGACACCTATGTTTGTGTGGTTTAGAGTTTGGTGTGGCTCCAAAAATAGATGCCAAAAAGATTGGACTGCATGCTCAAAATATAGAAACCATTCTAGGCTTAGTGTACAACATAATTAAGGGGACCTATATGACCATTTAATGAGCACAAGAATCTTCAATTCAATAATGAATTTGATATTCATATGAGCTCATAAAATTATGAGGAAAGTGGCGACACCCTCACATTGGATTTGCTAACCATCTTGTACTAGTCGCATGTTTCATATCCTAGGAAAAGTGTGCTACTATAAAAAACTAACCATTTAAGACCCATCTACCTTAGTGTAATCCACTATGGTCTGCCCACTCATTGTGGAGGTCATTGGGTCAACTAGTCATCTTAATAGTTGTGGGTATTGAGAAGTCCAAGACCAACATACGATCAAGTTGTCCCGGTTACGACCGTTAAAGGAATCCACCTCTTGATTGAAGAAGTGGCCTCCAAAGAGACTCTATAATTCATGTTACAGTAGTGTTGACAAACATAGATGATATCCATTCTTCAAAGCAAAGCAGAATTTCTTTCCGTCAATTGACTTGTGACCTTAACACAATATAAAATGCTCATGGTATGTACATATGTCTCACACCATCTCAAAGTCAAAAAACCAATTGCTCCAGTATTCCTTCAAAGATTATCAAGTTGTAATTGGCCTGGAATGACACTTCATAATTTACCATATTCCAAACCTCTGTATGCAATCCAGCAATGACATTTGTTGTTATGGTCAAGAATCCGCTTGAAAATCAAACATGCCAACTTTGATTCCAATATGTTGTCCCAGACTTTCCCTTTGGAATCAAAGTTGCCATGTTTGATCTCAAGCGACTTCTTGACCATGACCACAAACAAGATTGAAAGGATGCATACAAAGGTTGAAAGAATCCAAATTTTGGTTGGAAAATCAAAAACGGAGGGCCATTCCAGCCGATTCCAAGATATATTGAAGCTCTGTTTTTGCACTTTGTGATGTTGGACAGAACTTATACACCAGAAAGTGACTTCTATTGCCTCACAGCGGCTAGTCAGTCGACTTGCAACTATCTAGTTTATTAATTGCGAAGTGTCACGTTTAACATGACATTATTAAGCAGTGTCTGTTCGTTCCTGTGGGGCTTGAGAATATACCCATGGGATGCTCCAACCAAGTGCAAGCAAGGAGATTCAGATTAGGTCTTGGTTTGCGCTAGGTGGGGGGCATCCTGCGCTTATACTCTCTCTTGGCCCACATGAACAAACGCACACTGCTTAATAATGTTACGGAGTCATGGCCAACCTATTATGTTGCTTTATCATCATACCAAACCTCATTCGCCTATTCCCAAGAAGCAAATGATAGCGCCCATCAACATCAACATCACCTTCTAAGGTATGCAAGTGTTATTGGGCTACTTTCCTTAATCAGACATGGTCCATATTTGATTGGTATGTGGATCGGTGAGGACCCTCAATAGTGAACACAATTGGGAGGACCTATGTATTCAATCAAGGAATCAACAAACCTGCACTTCCAATAACCATAACTAAATAAGGGGAGGACTGATGTTTCATCTGATTTTGGCTGATGCTTCCTCGTAGCTTTACCAATGCAACACAAGTTTTGTTGTGGATATGTAATCGATAAACGTTGGAGGACATTAAAAAACAAACCCAATAACACCCCACATACCTTGAGGTATCTAATCAAATTGGTTTTGTGTCGACTATAGTTTACACACATAATCAATCAATCTATTAATATCATATAAGCTCATTGGATTGCATACGGTCTCCATTCAAGTCATATAATATGCATTGTGTGGAGATTCGTGATGTACATTACCTCAGCTGCAAGTTCATTTTCCCCGAGAAAAATGGTGTACTTCTTGTAAAATCTGTTCCAACTATGGCCCTTGATGGTGTAATCGGGCACTTGCCGATTGACATTGGAGGAGAGAAAAATGTGAAAAGAGATTCCATTCGTAAAACTCGTTTTCTCTTTCACCCTCCACAGTGGCTGATCCCGCCCCTTGAAGACTGGTGCAGAATAACCTTTAAAGTTCCTGTCAAGAAATGACACCGTCTGCAGCAAGGATGGCAGATGAGAATTAGACACCTTGGGATAATCAATTAGTTAAACTTCATCGAGTCCGAAGTTCTGAGAGTATGACACACTCAACTTTACTCTTCCACCACTCCGGCACTCACCCTTTCACAAGATATAAGTAGTCCTTGTTGAGATCCCAGAACGAACAGGTTAGGGTTCTCAAGATGTACATCTTGAGTTTTAGTTTGGTACATCCTGCCTAAGGTTCGGGTTGAATGGGATGATCTCCTAACTCGGAGGACGAATCAGAGAAGATTGCAACATGGGGTGGGAACTCTGCCTTTTAGAACAGTTGTTTCCAAATTACTGTCTAATTCTTCTCATGAATTGATGATTTGTTCTTTCACAAAGACGAGAAATATGCTTGAAAGAGAGAAATCCATTCATATGATTTGTGTCCGAATTAGAAATGGTTTGCACTTTTAGAACTAATTAGAAGCAATTTTTCTGAGACATGGATGATCGTTTAGACCTCCTAGGTGTTGGATGTTGCAGCTCATTTATTCTGTAAAATCTCTTAGAAGTTCCAGTTTAAAAATTGCTGAAAATGCAAAAGTGGCTCCCAAGCAACGCTTCTTAGACACGGTTGAGTAGCTCCAAACCAAGTTCTAAAGACGGCAACCCTTGCGAGTGCTGGAGATAGTTGCCACCCCGGGACTGGGGAGGGTAAGAAAGCGAGAGGTTTAATCTATCATGGAATAGAAAAGGGCCAACGACTCTGTTATAGAAGAATGTTAAGGTACTACGGATACTCAAAACCAACTATGAACCTAAAACCAACCACCATGTACTAGAATCATACTATTTTGGGGACTTCAAATAGATGACGATGTTACACACTGTTAGTTTTTGGGTATGCCTACCTTACGAGTGCAGACACAACTGTGCCCGGTTGACTCGATTGCACATGCAAAATAATGGATATCGCAGATTAAACGTATAAATTAAATACAGGTTGCAGTGAAACTAGGTAGGCTTCTCTAGTGAAATGTTATCAATCTCTTGTTGATTACGCAGGCAATGGTAGGAGCAATTTACGTACGCTGCGTTCGAGAAGCACCACAGGTCTCCCATCTCTGTGTAATTCCCGTCTGGTTGTTGAAAAACTGTTTTTCTTGTGCACCTGAAACACGAGCTCTCCATTCGAATCAGTGACATCCTCTTTGGTGACCGTGAATTGTGCTGCCTGGTGAAGGCAATACTCTTGCCCAATGATAGGGTGAGCTGCTGCTGCTTCCTCCATTTTTGTGATATCAATAATAATTGCCGCACATGCCCAGTAAGTTCAAGCAAGAAACTTCTTCACTGCTTGCTGTGATGATTTTATGAACAGGTTCTAACTTATGGCAACCCTTTTGCCGATTTCCAATCCCGTACTTCGGGTAACTTGTCGTCCTCCACAATTTTTCTGATATAGATTTTCCATGTGCACCAGATATTGTTTATCCCTCTGGACTGCCTCAAATTTGTTGCTCAATCTGCACAGAGCATATTTCAGATTAAACTCACTGGCGCATGTCGGCAAGTGAAAGTCATAGGTTCCAAATGGAAGCAAGTCTCTCTCGTATAGATATATATGATGCTACCCACAACTCCAAGGAATGACCCTCGAAGTCCTGGATTGTCCAACAAGCGTGCTGGCATGCCAAGTCAGAGAAAGGGTGCAATCTGCTTGAGAAAATCATCAGGAAACAAACCAGCTGTTATGTTTCAACGCACAGAGGTGGAACTTTGACTTATGTTTCTGTTCCTGTCATCGGTGTGGTTTCTTTTCTTCTTCTTTTTTGAGACAGAAGGCCGACAGGCCAGCGCCAAAGCACAGGAGGCAGACCACCTGGCAAGTTTCTGTAAAGTAGAGAGGAGATTTCACAGCCGGGAATTGAACTGCCAACCTCTTCCTTGAGATTTGGGTATCTCTCCACCATCATCCAGTAGTTTAGGCTCATCTCGGACCATCATTGGTGTGGTTTCCTAACACCTGCACGGAGAGAGGGTATTGTCACACACGAGCATAACTCTTTTTTATCCAACTTAAAAACCATGACATAGTATGCAGCCTAGAAGGTATTGGTTTCAATTCATCTAACACTGAGGGGCTAATCACACCGGCCAATTTTGACATCATCCGTCGGCTTCTCCAGCTATAATAGTGTGAAAAGTGGAGGGCCAACATCTATTTCTGCCTATAATCCCCACAAATTTCACGGCTGGAACCAGACGAAAATTTTGGTGTGATCGGGGCATGAGGGGCTGATCACACAAGCCACTTATGGCACCATCCGTCAGCATCTCCGGCTGTAATAGTGTGGAAAGTGGTGGGCCAGCATCTATTTCTCCACATAATCCCCAACAATTTCACGGCTGGAACCGGACCGAAACGTTGGTGTGATCGGGGCATGAAATTGGCTTAAAAGACCCCAAATTAGTAAGGCCCAAGATGTGTCAGATGAATCGACACCAAATTTGTAGGGGGTCAAGTTTTTATGTTGGTTGGATGAGAGGTACACAATATAAGATATTTTCCTCTCTCCTATAGGTCAGATTGCTAATCCATCCCTATTTAAGTTCACTAGGCTAATTCGGGATCTTGACCTCAATGTAGGGGTTATTTTAGCTTAAAGCAGTAATCTTCAAGGTGTACAATAGAAATCAACGTTTTCACCTTTCCCTCCCCCTCAGTATGTGTGGTGAACATTCAACATCTCATCACAGTACGCAAGTTACTCACCAAACAAATTCACATGCTCAGAGTAGACCACCAACAGAAGGAGATAATAAGATTACAATTATTAAAATCGCTGCAGATGGGATTTAGTGTGACATTGACTTTTATGACCACCCTACACCAAATATCCGTGAAGTGCCTCAACTACCTTTTACTCAATAAACGTAAATTAGAGAAACACCAAACCCCCATCTTCCCACCATAATACACTGTCACAAACACATAATCCAAAACATAACAATACAACCGGTCTGCCTATCAAACGGTAGGTACTAACCCCTCCTCCATCACCAAACGCACGGGCTTTTGATTGAAGGTTGGTCAACGGACCAAGCTCACGGCGGTGCTACCACATCATCGTTCTTCTCTCTCCTAGTGTGCATGGAAGTGTGTTGTAATTCTAGATTGGGCCTTGGTCCAATTATAGTGAAATAGCAAGTTGTAGATTTATAGTGCAAGTTGCATTTCTCAACGATACGATAAATTACTTTATGTAGTAGACACGTCACTTAATAAGATTCAGCCCCATTTTAATTTGTTTGATTATAAACGAGGGTTCTTTCAGTATTGGCAGTTCAAGCACACCCAATCCTGGCAAATAACAACGTTGTCTGTTATTTTGCACAAAAGTAGTCTAAGGTTCTTGTGCTTAAGTTGGCCAATGATATTAATCAAACACCTATATTTGAGTGGTATGTGGTTTGGTAGAGCTTCAAGAACGGATACCAAAATGACATGTGTTTGAAAAAGATTGGATGCATGCTCAAAATATGATAACCATTCTAGGTTCAATAGTCAACATAATTGGGGGGGGGGACCTATACAACCATTTACTAAGCATGAGAATCTTCACTTTGATAATGAATAAGATAATCATATGAACCCCAAAAATTATGAGGAAACTGAATACAAACTCTATTTGAATTTGCTAACCATCTCGTACTATTGAGCGTTTCATATCCTTGGAGAAGTGGGCCAGGTGGAAAAAGTAACCATTCGAGACCCATCTACCTTATAGTAGGTGCAGCCGAAGTGAGTCATATGGGCGGCCCATGGAGGGAGACTTGTCATGATCTGTGCTGCATCATCGTCACAGATTGGACTTTGGAAATGTTGTGATGCGGAATACTGAAACACTTGCAGCTTATTGACTCATGAATAGCTGCATGTGTTATTATACACGATCGGGGTGGTTGTATTTGTCAATGCACACATCGAGTTTAGTTGGAATTTATGAGGTTCAAGTTGCCGTTGCGATAAATATTCCATGGACATAAGGTACTGAGGCCTTCAATAAGAAACTTTTCTATTTCAGGAAGGTTACGTAGCCGCGTCATTGAGGCGATGTGAACGCCTCTCGTGTGGTTAGGGGCTAGGAAGATCTCGACCATCAATTGCGATCTGGCAGATCTAAAGGCGCCTATGTTGCCCAGCTTCTGGCTTCTTTTTCCTTTGGGTAGAGCTTGAAAATCTTCATGTTGGATGAAATCTCCACCTTCATCCACTCACAAATCTTGGATGAAAATTTTCAAATTAAGTCCTTCATTGAAGGGACTTGCCGAGGAGATGATGCCAAGGGGGGGGTCAACTCCTACCTCTTCCTCTAGAAAGGTAGAACCAAGGGTACTAGCCATTAACTCCAAGCCCCTTTTGATGACCAACCTTGAAATGAAATGAAATTTAACTGTTTGTATGAGAGCATTTGTGTACTCCATTGGGAACTTAGGGAACCCTTTGGGAACCTTCAAAATCCCACACAAATGCTCTCATACCATGGGATGAACAATCAACCCCTTCATCTTGCAAACATTGATTATTCATCCATCAAAATTTAATCTGCCGGAAGTTTTTTTTCAGGCTGCCCGAGCAGTTTCAAAGACATATGTGTACAACATGTCTACCGTAGGATGGGGCTTTGTGATGGATGGCTTGGATGTGGTTTGCCCATGACCACACACCCTCCATTCAGAGAGCCTCAGTGCCATGGGTTAAGTAGCTAGGGATTTTATTTTTAAAAATTCATAGATTAGCGAATCTATACAAAAGTCTACAAAAACAAACTCATAAACTAATAAATTCATATGTAATCTAGAGAAACTCTCAAAGTTGTCTTAAGAAAAGAGCCTTTTGTTCTCAACTAGGGGTTTTATTGATGTTGGATTGCTAAGTGAAAATCACCACAAAATCAGCCTTACTACATGTGAAGATCTTATATTAAATGAAGGTGTCGTCCACCTTTTGTGGATCACTTCTTACACCTCCTTGTTGAGGGCATTGATCCCCGATTAGACATGGTGAAGTGTCCTTGCATCCTTCTTACACCGCTAATATGAACAACTAAAGTGGTGCTATTTTATACTTAATGTTGCATATGATTAATCGATCTTAACAATGACTTACTCAATGGCCCTGTTGCACTCACTTGTTGACGGCTTAAGGATTAAAAATAGGTGCCACCAAAAGGAAGGTGACGATTGAAGGCCTCAGTACCTTAGAGCATGGACTCACAGCTTCCATTCAACAACTTGGAGGTTGACGAGTGACCACTTTCACTGAGCCCACAATGTTACAAGAAATTACATTCACTACAAGCACATGAGTCTTGGGCAGTTGACCTGAGTCACCGAGGAACTATACACCACCAAAAACTCTACAACTCTATCACTATAATAGATTTGCATAATTCTCTCACCAACGCATGAAGATTGCATGGGACTCGTATACCTTTCATTGATAAAAAAAAGACAATCATATTATTACCAAGTTAAGATGCTATAAACTAATCTTAGCAAATTACTTTGATTTGTGCAACTTGACATTGTATTGACTCTCGAAAGGTTCCTCATGAAGTTATATGGTGACCAATATCATATGTTTGTGTCTTGAACCCCGAAGGAGTTGCAGGGCCCAAAATTAGTCTATATTTTTGTATATTGGGATTGACATTGGGATTGGGATTGTGCAAATTTTTAAAGTCCATGGACACATCTAGACCATTCCATTACGTGAATGTTCTTGCTCCCATTAGAATACAAGGATCTTCGTTTTTATTTCGGCTATGAATCACCCATGTGAACAATTGGAAATTTTCAATCATGTTTTGTGGGAGTGTTGGAGCTTGAAGGATCTTGGATTGGTGACAGTCACCTACAATATTCTCAACCGCAAATTTTATGGATTTTTGGTTGCACCATTTTGCAAAGTAATCAAAGGTGTCAACCTCTATTTCACATGTGTAACATGGTTTACTTCATATTTGCACTTATAAGTGCATGTTCCAAGTCTCTTTTAGTGAATGGTGCTCATTTGTGTATGCTTCCACATTCATTGGGTTTTCTTCATAAAGAATATATATATTATGAAGTCATTCATCGTGATTGCTTCCCCAGGAAGCCGGCGTTCATATCTATCTATTTTAAGTACTTCTCATCATTTTCAACCACTGGCAATACTTAGGACTCTATACATCATTGTAGAAATCATGTTTAGATTCAAATTTACTTGGAATGTATAGTATTTGCAGTCACCACTATCGGGGATGCTAGTATGTGAGCCTACGAGCGTGAGCCTGTGAGCCTGTGAGCCTGCGAGCCTTCAATATTTTTTCCTGGTTATGGTTTGTAAATTCGTTGGGGGCCTATGACCGTGGAATTACATGTAAGGGTCTATAGTCCAAATGAACAACAAAAATGTTGCTATGCCAATTTTGTACCAAAAAATGAACTAATATACGTTCAAATGTTGAGATAATAATAATGTAATTGGATATAATGTGTAAGCAAACTCATGTTGAAAATAGGTGTAGCATGTTAGGATGTCTCATTACAATACACATCAATGTAAAATTTGAATACATCATAACACCATCATAAGGGTGACATTTAAGAAGTCCAAAACACAAAGAACAACAAAAGTGGGTTGTAAACATAAAGGCTGGATATAAATTGGGTTAGAGGCAAAGTCTGCAAGCATTGCAAGTACTAAAATATGAATAATGCCTTAGAATGATTGAGCGATGAGATTGAATGTCTTTGAAATACCTTTGTACCCTTGAGGGCGGGTTGAATGCAATCTCGAAGGGCAATATCAAAAGTGGGAGGTGTTTTAAGAGGACAATCCAAATACCACCCACATTTTTCAAAATGCATAAGATCCCAAGATTTCATGATCCCTTCTGTGAACATGCATTCTTCACTTTCTATGTCAAAATAGTTAGCAAAAAAAGTGGGAGATTTGGAAATGGCTTTAGCAGGGAATAGGACATATTTGAAGTACCTATAAAACACCCTTCGCATGGTTGGTTTGAAGTTGAGTTGCTTGTCAATGTTATGATTTTTGTGAACTCCCTTATGTACAGCAAATTCACGAAAAAAATGCAGTATCCCACAACGATATGTGCATTGCCTCCACATAATCAAAAATAATGGGCAAAGGGGCCATACCATTTGGAAGATAGTTGATGGACACATCCAAATCAGCCATAGTAGCATCAAAGAGTTTCTTGGTCTCAATAGCCAACTGCCATATACAAAATAAAGATCAATATTTTTCAATAATATTTTTCAATGATTGAAAAAATGAAAGAAATAAGAAACAAAGAAAAAAAATGAATGAACCAAATTTTTTTTAAAGAAAATCACCTAAGCCCACCAAGTAGCTTTATGAAGCCACTTAGGAAACTCTATATCATTGAATTTTGGTTTTGGAAATTTGAGAGCCCCATGAAGAGCAGGTGAGCCATTTCACCTCTCAAGCCACTTAATCTTCATAGAAGTGTCTATAGCTGAAGTTGCCAACATCCAAAGTTTCATAATGAGACTTCACATGCTCTAAGAACATAGGAGTATGTTTAGGATCTGCAATGGGAAGTTGTTTCTTTAGTTTCGAATGGGAAGTCAATCTTATCCTATCAACAGCTTTGGAAACTCATTTATCAACTGCACTTAAAGTCCAATGTGCATGATCTGGGTACTTTTCATAAATTTTTCTTTGAGCAGCAACAACATCCCCCAACTCTTGCTACACCAAAAAAAACCATATAAGAATATGAAAAATTGCACATAATAAAAATGAGATGCAATAAAAATATGATAGTAGAAATCCAAATGAACAACAAATACGAAGGAAATATACAAGAAGTGAGAAAAATATGCAAGGGAAATTGATATTTTAGAGAAAATAACCTGGTATAGAAATCCATTAAGATCCTCAATTGCCAAGGTGAACCAAGTTCTATGTTTGGATTTTTGTTTGGCATTAGTAGCAGGAAGGTCTTCTTTGGAGACAAGTTTTTTAAAATATGAAAGTGGTTGCCTAGCAATGCTTTGAATGCGGAAAAACTTATGAAGAAGATTTGTAGAAACATGGGATTTTTGGTTCCTCGTGACAAAATAAAACAAACAATGATAAGTTATAGAAAATGAACATCTATAGAAAAATAAACTTAAAAATAAGAAGCCAAATGAAAATAATAATAATGAAGGAATTACCAATTGACTTCATGCAAGGTTGCCAACATAGTTGCAATATCTCCCTTGACATCCAAAATAATACTTTCAACAACATAATGTCAAATAGAATCATGTGTGTGGTCTTGATTAATAATGGGCAACCATGTTTGGAAAAGGTGGTTGCCATCCCAGATCATGAACATTTTGCCAGAGAAAACTTTGAGCTCCTCATCATTTTGCAATATTTTCTCAAAGGCAGCATTTGTCCGCACCCAGTTGTCACTTCATGATTCAATTATAATATCAGTAACATCTATTGTATTGCCCTCATTGTTCTCCAAGGCCACGTAAAAATTCCATTATCTTCCATATAATCACATGCAACAAAATATGCAACCAGGTTCATAATATCATTTTTCAAGAAAGGCATAAGAACTGGCAATGGAACTGTTCGACAAAGTAAAATATTGAATTTTGATTTTGCCCTTGGTTGATACCTCAACCATTAAAGACGGAAAGAGGTGTTGACAATTTCTTTTTAAAAAAATGCATGTAATTGCAACTCTAATTGATTTTCAAAAAGAGGTACAACTTCCATATGGGAAGCACAAAAAGTGCCACCCATATGAAAAGAGAAAAAAATTAATAGGAATGTTTATATATGAAAGAATCACATATGCAAAGTAAAATGAAATGCAAAATAGGGTAGCCACCCTTATGGAAGAATTTTTTTTAAAGTAAGTGTACACATGTGTAAAAAATCACATATACAAAGCAGAATGAAATCTAAAAACAATAGTCGTTAACAACCACCCTTATAAAAGGAGAAAAAATTAATGAAAGTGAGTGTTAAGATGTGAAAGATAGTACATCTCCAAAGCACACTGAAATGCAAATAAGAACATCAAAAATGATAAATATCAATGTTTACATGTAAAACAAACTATATATACAAAAGAAATAGAAATGTAAAAAAAATAACCGTTAACGGCCACTCTTATCGAAAGAATTGTTTTAAAGAAAGTGAGTGTGTGTATCTGGAAGAAACTACATATGCAAAATAAAAATTAAAAAAAGGATAGCGTTAACGGCCATCCTTACGAAGAAAAAATTTGAATAAATAAGTGTATACATATGGAAGAAATCATATACGTAAAACAAAGTAAAATGAAAAGAAAGTGGCCGTCAACGGCCACCCTTCAGAAGAAAGAAAATTTGAATAAGTGAGTGTGCACATGTTGAAGAATCCACATATGCAAAACAAAGTGATATGAAAAAAGGGTGGTTGTTAACGGCCATCCGTATGGAAGGATTTTTTTTATGAGAATGAGTGTTTATATGTAGAAAATATCAAATATGCAAAACAAAGTGAAATAAAAAATGGGTGGCCCTTAACGACCATTCGTATGGAAGGAAATTATTTTTAAGAAAGTAAGTATTTATATGTGGAGCAAACCACATATGTAAAACAAAGTGCCATGAAAAAGGGTACCCTTGTGGAAGTCAATTTCTTTTATGAAAATGAGTGTTTATGTGTGGAAGAAATCACATATGTAAACAAACTGACATGAAAAGATGATGGCCGTTAACGGCCACTCTTTTGGAAAGAAATTTTTCTTAAGAAAATTAATGTTTATATGTAGAGAAAACCATATACGCAAAAGAAAGTGAAATGAAAAAATGGTGGCCATTAACAGCCAACTCTATGGAGGGAATTTTTTTCATGAGAACGAGTGTTTATATGTAGAAAAAATCACATATGCAAAAAAAAATGAAATGAAAAAATGGTGGCCGTTAACGGAGACCATGTTGGAGGACAGATTTGTTTTTATGAAAGTGAGTGTTTATATGTGGAAGAAACCACATATGTAAAACAAAGTGACATGAAAAAAATGTGGCCGTTAACGACCATCCGTATGGAAGGAAAATTTTCTTAAGAAAGTAAGTGTTTATATGTGGAACAAACCACATATGTAAAACAAAGTGTCATGAAAAAAGGGTGGCCGTTGATGGCCACCCTTTTGGAAGACAATTTGTTTTTGAAAGTGATTGTTTATGTGTGAAAGAAACCACATATATAAAACAAAGTGACATGAAAAGATGGTGGCCGTTAACAACCACCTGTATGGAAAGAATGGTTTTTTTATGAGAGTGAGTATTTATATGTAGAAAAAACCACATATGCAAAAAAAATGAAATAAAAACATACTGGCCGTTAACGGCCACTCTTTTGAAAGAAAATTTTATTTATAAAAATGAGTATTTATGTGTGGAAGTAACCACATATGTACAACAAACTAAAAAGAAAAAAGCGTGGCCTTTAACGGCCACCCTTTGGAAGACAATTTTTTTTTGTAAAAGGGAGTGTTTATGTGTGGAAGAAACTACATATGTAAAACAAACTTACATGAAAAAGGGTGGCCATTAACGGCCACCCTTTGGAAGACATTTTTTGTGTGTGAAAGGAAGTGTTTATGTGTGGAAGAAACCACATATATAAAACAAACTGACGTGAAAAAATGGTGGTCGTTAACGGCCACTCTTTTGGAAGGAAATTTTTCTTAACAAATTGAGTGTTTATATGCAGAAATAACCAAAAATGCAAAAAAACTGACATTAAAGAGGATGGCCGTTAACGGCCACCCTTTTGGAAGGAATTTTTCTAAGAAAGTGAGTGTTTATATGTTAAAAAAATCACATATGCAAAAAAAAACTGACATGAAAAAAGGGTGGCCGTTAACGGCCACTATTTTGGAAGGAAATTTTTTTAAATAAAGTAAGTGTTTATATGTACAGAAAACCATATATGCAAAATAAAGTGAAATGGAAAAAGGGTGGTTGTTAACGGTGATCCATATGGAAGGAATTTTGTCATGAAAGTGAGTGTTTATATGTAGAATAATATAATAAATGTAAAACAAATTGAAATGACATAAATAGTGGCCTTTAACGGCCATTCTCTTGGAGAAAATAAAAATGATTCATTTGTATGATTTTGTTTCAGAGAAATGATGTTGTTAAATGGAGACTGAAACCTTAGAAGGGGAGGCCATCAACAACTATCCTAAATCATAACACAAAAATTGGACTCAAAAAAAGATGGCCGTTAACGGCTACCCTTTTCGAAGAGAGAGAAAAAAAAATAAAATTCACCTTGATCGTTGTGAAATTTTCATATTTTCATATTTATTTCTGAAAAAAAAATTTGTCTATAGATTATATCATTTATAGTCACTTCAAAGTTTTTCATAATTTTTGGACATAATTTCAATTTTACATAAATCGCCAAACTCTACTAGAATTAATATAGTTAACGGCAAAATTTATGGAAGACAAATTTCTTTGTAAGAGTGAGTGTTTATGTGTGTAAGTAACCACATATGTAAGACAAAGTGACCTGATAAAAGGGTGGCCGTTAACGGCTACCCTTTTGAAAAAGATAGAAAAAAATGAAATTCACCTTGATTGTTGTGAAATTTTCGCATTTTCATATTAATTTCTGGAAAAACTTGTGTCTATAGATTATATCATTCTTAGTCACTTCTGATTTTCTCAAAAAATTTGGACATAATTTCAATTTTACATAAATTGCCAAACGCTATTAGAATTAGTATAGTTAACGGCAAGACTTGTGGAAGACAATTTGTTCGTAATAGTGAGTGTTTATGTGTGTAAGAAACCACATATGTAAGACAAAGTGACCTGATAAAAGGGTGGCCGTTAACGGCTACTCTTTTGGAAGAGAGAGAAAAAAAAATGAAATTCACCTTGATCGTTGTGTAATTTTCAAATTTTCATATTTATTTCTGAAAACAATTACATCTATAGATTATATCATTTATGATTACTCCAATTTTTTTTTAAATTTTTGGACATAATTTTAATTTTACATAAATCGCCAAACTCTACTGAAATTAATATGTTTAGATTTCCTTCAAAAATCTTCAACTTTTGAAGATTTTGGGTCACATTCTAGGATGTTGCGATTGTATTTTGGCTCGAAAACACACAAAATATAATCATTGTTTTTTGTGCTATATACCGTTGGAATCGTATTTTTGATGTATACAATACGATGTATATTATATACCTTCAAATTTATTTTTATTTCTGAGTTATTCTCTTATCATTTGTTTGTATTTCCTGCCTCCATTTCCGGCTCAGAAGGTTGTTCCTCCTCTTTATATTGTGTAGCTTTCTCTCCGTTGATGTTTTTGTCATCATCTTCTTCCTCTTCATCCTTCTCATTGCATCTAGAGATAATATGTAGTTGAGCTTCACATATAGTGGTTTCATGTTCGAAGACATCTTTCTTTATGGCTTTACATGCTACAATATCTTCGTACGTCAAATTTCTTATTGTGCTTGATAGATCCATTCCTATCATTCGAGGAACATGTCTGTTTATTCTAGCCCTTGACAATTGTTTTTTACTTAAAAAACAAAAACTACTTCTCCTCCTATTTTTTCTCCTACCCTCCACTGGAGTAACCACTTCTAACAATCGATAAATGACGTTGTTTTACATCTAAACACATTTAGCTTCCCTCTCTACTACATCGTCCACTCTCAACAACATACATTTCTCTATATTGTTTCATTTCCGTTTGTGAATTTCTATATTATATGATGGTCTTCATTACTAGCCCACTTCAGTGCATGACTAATAGTTATAAAAGTGTAGCCATTAACGGCTACACTTAGTTTATTTAATATTCTTAAGTTATATGCATGTATATATGCACATATTGAATCAACGTGCATCATAAATTGTTAGTGCCAGTTGTAATAGTGTCAGTTCCAATATTGCCAATTGTAATAGTACAAGTTGTAATAGTGTCAGTTTTAATATTGCCAGTTGTAATAATACCAGTTGTCATAGTGCCAGTTCTAATATTGCTAGTTGCTAGTTCTAATAGTACCCGTTCTAATAGTGTGATTTGTAATATTGTCATTTGTAATGGTTCCAGTTGTAATATTTTCATTTATAATACTACGTGTTGAAATAAAACTTCTTATAATAGTTGTCAATGCCAATTATAAATCTTGCCTAAATTAATAATTTCCATAATATACGAATTATGTCACACCCCTCGTTTGGCCCACTACTTGCAAATGAAAGGTTGTGTATTGTATTGATTACAACCATTATATTTCGTTAATATCTCTTCACGCTGCATAATTTTTATTTTCAAATGATATTACAATATTTTCTTTTATACCAAATATTATAAAATATTTAATATAATATAATTTTCTTTCGTTTGGTTCAACCCCTCTAATTTCTCATTCTTTATATTCACAACCTTTCCATTCGCCAATATTATCATTTGTTTCTCCTCATGTTTTTGTATTCTTGTGGTTTGTTGGCAGTTTTCTGTTATTTCTTTTAAACCTTTCCCTATGGCTACTATTGTTGCAATAGGTCATGAGGTCCCGTTCATTTTACCATTGGATGCCAAAGGCTTTGTATATGTGCATGCCCATGTCTTTCGTGTCCGTTTTGGATTCTCCCCTCCTTCTATTGTCATAGAGTAAGAAGTATCAATGTGACTCTGGTACTCTTAAAGAACCTATCTTTCAATCAAGATATAATGATCATGAAGGCTTTTATTGGCTTCTTCATGCATGACGCTATAGAGTTTACGGTATCTCCTCAGAGTTTTTTGCAACTTCAATCGAAATACTAACTCCCATTTCTCATACGTCTAGTGTTATGTTCAGTATGAGTGAAGTCTCCATCAAATGCCCGTTCAGATAATACTATCCTCATCAATCTCCAAGGAATTAAACGTGAGTCCCTAGAACCTCTAATAGAGTTATCATCCAGTGATTATGAAGGTATTCAAACTGTGGTGGAAACAAATTGTAATACATTGGAATGGCACATAACAAGAATCTTACACAAATCAAAGAAACGATGTCACGCTATTCAAAAACACACACAAGCCAAATGCAAGTTGTTGGTTGTTAGGCATGGAAAACCCACTGATGCCTCTACTTAAAAAGGGCAGAAGTGTGAGTATAAGGACACAACAATTGAAATTGAGGAGTTTTGGTTTTGTCTAGACCAAATGGCGCGTTATGTCATGGGACCCAAGCGTTCCCATGTTCTTACACGACCCGAAATCCTTGAAGTTTGGTATGTTTTTATTGGTACCAACCTTACTTGTACTGAAGTCATTGAGCTTGAAGAAGTTGGGTTTTGCCTACAATCTAGCGTGCCCATTTCCCCTCGATAACTTCTCTCCTTGTCTAGGGTATTTCAGCATGTTTTGTGGACTCATCCTCGACCAACACATACCGAAAGAATCCCTTTTCTTCGGAATGGCAAAAAAATTCGTCAAAGTTGTAAGGCACCCACCAAAAATCACCGCAATCAGTGGGAGAGTGCAAGGAATGTAATTGGAATTATTACCGGGGTGAACCTCCTTCCTTACCCTGGACTTGGTGCTATTATCATGTTTTTGTTCAAGATTGTTTCTAACGAGAAAGTTTATAACATCACCCTTTGTAATTTTTCACCTTCTACTTGTTCCCATTATGGAAGCATGAACAACACATCCATTGGAAAGCGTGGCATGTACATAAACTGCAAACACTCTATTATATCTTCTGTTATTTATGCAAATTGGATTACAAGAAACACATGTTTATCCACACTCCTACCCTCAGCTGGGATGAAGTTAAGCAAGTGCTTGTTGCTGCCAGAATCATCAAGACGTGTGAGTGAGCAAGATAGTTGATAGATATTAGACTGCTATCAAGTAGATATATCATACCGATATATTATATTCAAATACCTAAATTCCAATAGCCAAATATTATATTTATAGTCCAATATATATCCCTTGTTATAATATAATAATATTTTTATTATGTATATGATGTTCCACATCCTATGGTGTTTCACAACACTCCCTCTCATCCTCAAAATTGCCTTTAAATTATTTGTACTCTGACTTGGTCAGCCCACTTTGGGATGGCCTCCCTGAACATGATATAAATTTTAAAACATGCAATAGCATCACCTTGCGAGGTTATTTAATCTAAAATCCACGATCATGGGTCATGTGGTAAAAGGTATTTTAAATAAATATAATATTTTTAATTGAAAACATTGATTTTTGATTTGTTAACCAATTTTTTTTTTGAAATTACATCATTTTGAAATTTTTGAGGTTGTGGGCTCACACAATCCTTGCTCACTGCTCTTAGGCTCACACAATCCCTGCTCACCGCCAGGGATTACACGTCACGTCGCGTCACGTCGCGTCACGTCCTGTGACAGCGACGTGACGGCAGACCTGAAAACGTCACGTCCGTTTGGGGGGGGTAAAACAGTTTACCCTGTCGTCACACAGGGTAAACTGTCGTCAACAGTGTCGACTGCTAGTGGGCAGTCGACGAGTTACAGCGACTGCTACTAGGCAGTCGACACACTGAATCGACTGCTAAAGGGCAGTCGTATAGGTGTGTCGACTGCTGATGGCAGTCGAATTTCCATGTCGACTGCTCAAGAGCAGTCGACTACCATAACTAGTCGACTGCTAATAGCAGTCGACTTGGCTTGTCGACGGCTCTTGGGCAGTCGACATGGAAATTCGACTGCTATTAGCAGTCGACGACAGGCGGGCGACTGCTTGTGAGCAGTCGTCTGCCCTTCAAGTCGACTGCTATTAGCAGTCGCCTTGGACTGTCGACTGCCCAACTGCAGTCGACAACCCAAGTCGACTGCTAATAGCAGTCGACAAAGTTCGGACGACTGCTGGTGGGCAGTCGCACCCCTTCGTCGACTGCTAATAGCAGTCGACGAAGGGGTGCGACTGCCCACCAGCAGTCGTCTGCCCTTCTTCGTCGACTGCTATTAGCAGTCGACTTGGACAGTCGACTGCCCAACTGCAGTCGACAACCCTCGTCGACTGCTAATAGCAGTCGACAAAGTGCGGACGACTGCTGGTGGGCAGTCGCACCCCTTCGTCGACTGCTATTAGCAGTCGACAAAGTGCGGACGACTGCTGGTGGGCAGTCGCACCCCTTCGTCGACTGCTATTAGCAGTCGACTTGGACAGTCGACTGCCCAACTGCAGTCGACAACCCAAGTCGACTGCTAATAGCAGTCGACAAAGTGCGGACGACTGCCGGTGGGCAGTCGCACCCCTTCGTCGACTGCTATTAGCAGTTGACGAAGAAGGGCAGACGACTGCTGGTGGGCAGTCGCACCCCTTCGTCGACTGCTAATAGCAGTCGACGAAGGGATGCGACTGCTTACAAGCAGTCGTCTGCCCTTCAAGTCGACTGCTATTAGCAGTCGACGAAGACAGTCGACTGCCCAACTGCAGTCGACAACCCAAGTCGACTGCTAATAGCAGTCGACAAAGTGCGGACGACTGCTGGTGAGCAGTCGCACCCTATGGTCGACTGCTATCAGCAGTCGACTTCAATGGGTTGCGACTGCTCGTGAGCAGTCGCACCACATGGTCGACTGCTAATAGCAGTCGACGAAGGGGTGCGACTGCTCACGAGCAGTCGCGTAGAGACACCCATGGGCACGTGGCGTCCATGGGTTGGTCCAGGGGGCGTCTAATCGAAAGGACGCCTCCTTGGGGTATATATGGACCCCACTTCCCTCATTCCCTCACTCCCACCTCCCTCCATTTGGGCCTAGGTTGTTAATCAGCCCTTGCCATTTGGAGATAGAGGTGAGCTGGAGGGCTACAGGTGGACATACGTACTGAAATACGTATACGGTGCATACGATATACTGTTATTGCCTAACGTGTGTATTGCAACCCACCTACATACGGTCTACATTGTACCCCATTGCGGTTAGTTTGAACCATACCGGAAATTGTTATATGTGAACACTTATTTTGAAAGTGGTTTAAATCTAATTATGTAGTTTGAACTTTGAACGGCCTTAATTTGGTTTTAGTGGATTGGGAAAAAAATTGTGGGTGGTGGCGCTTATTTTGGAAGTGCTACCATATTAGGTTTAATTTATAGTAGGCATACAAAGCTAGGGGTTAGGGGCAACGATGGCAGACGAAGATAACTTGCCGCCGGAACCTCCACGTGGCGGGGATTTGGATCCGGGGGGGACTCCGCAAGCGAGACCGGGGTCGGCAGGCGCTAGAAGACGCGGCAATGCGCCGAGGGGCAGGCCGCAACCAATCAATTTGGAGGTGGCGCGGGACCCGAACATTCTCGCCAATCCCGGCTGGCAAAATGAGAGGGGCATGTGGTTGTATAGCACGGTCCGAAGGTACGTAGAGTGGACCCATTTGACGAGGATGTTCGTTCCTAGCGCGAATGCTGAACGGATGTCTAGACAACGCTATGGCATATGGAGGGAGGTGAGCCATCAAATATTTGGAGAACGGTGCAAGGAGGTGTGGGATTTCTTGTGGGGTGCACCGAGGGAATTTGATCGCGGGCATATGCTAATGTGGTTATGCCAAATGGTCTACGCGGAGGTAATTTTGGGAGTGGATATCGACTGGTCCACCATACCCCGCACGAGCCCGGACTTGAGGCAGGCACGCCGGGTCACGGTCATACCAAGTGCCGTGCTAGGACGGAACGCTGGCCGTCCGATTCCATTGGCATGGCAAACTCCAATGAATCCTTTGAGGGTCCGATTTTATTTTGATTTCCTTGCGGGACCAGATCATCAAATTATGGGGACTCCACCGGCCGCCGAGTCAAACATGGACGAGCACAACATTGCCATAGGGTTGCCGGTTGAACCACCTAGCCGGCGACAAAGGGTCCACGTGACACCGCCACATGGTTCCCGGTTGGTTTGTCCTCCATCTTCGCCCGTTGATGTGGAGATGGCATCGGCGGTGCCATCCCCACCACTGGTAGTTGCCGACAACGACGTTGTGGAGGCGTTGAGGGCGGAGTTGGCAAAATGCAAATATGACCACGAACGGGAATTGGAGATGGTCCGACGTGCACACGCCGAGGAGGTCCAAGGGTTGAAGGCCGAGATTGCACGTTTGACCGACCTTGAACTTGCGAGGGCTGATGCGCCACAACTGCCGCAAGCAATGTCTGGTAGTGATGGACAAGGGCGGGAGCCGTCGCCCACAACAAACTTGGAGGCAATGAGGGTTGATTACGACCGGGTCATTAGGAGGAACCGGTTGTTGGAGGACGACTACATGGGCATGGTCACAGCCACTATCATGTTCACCACGCGTGAGAGGGCATTGATGGACGAGCTGACACACTATAGGGACCACGGCGAACAGTGGCCCGAACGACGGCTTCTTTTTACCTCGTGGCCGCCATTGGATTTCATGTATCCTGAGAACCTCCTGGTCGATGACGACCATTACCCCAGTATTGCATGGACCAAGAGGCCCGAGGATGAATTCCAATGGGATACCGCAGTATCATCCCGCATCGTGATACCCCCGGCCAGACCAGCCTTGTTGTGGCCATGCGTCCCCGATTGGATCAAGGACGGGAGCATGTGCCCCATTTGTTCCAATCCTTGGGGACCCGAAGGCGCATGGATCGTTGGGTCGTGCGGTCACATGGTCCACCCGAATTGTTTGTTGCCACACATGTTGCAAACACGCCGTTGTCCTACGTGCCAAGCCCCTCTGCATCGAAGGTTGTACGAGCAATTCGGAGTGCAATGGGGAATGCCTCCCGATTTTGAATACACAATAATCCATGGTGTGCCGCCCGCAGAATACGGCGATCCTCCTGCTTATAGCTGGCGTGCACGGAGGTATTTGAAGGACCTGCGAGGCTACCCGACAAACTTCACGCCTGAAATGTACACAAGGGTTGCTCATGAGTTTTACCCTGGCTCCTCTCCTCAGGCCGTAGGTTTGAGGGCATTTTTGTACCGTGTTGTGGGTGGGCATGCCGGAGAGACGGGTGAATACGTCCCAGGTCCTCACCCCCACGGATACGTGTATGACTCCAACGGCAATGTGACAGTGGGGGTATTACCACGGGAACTGGTCCCGGGCGAGGAAACAACTTGGGATGTGGAACACGTGCTGGACACAACAAGTTTTGAGGCCGATCTGGAGAGGCAGGAGGCCGTTACACAAGAGGGTAGCTTCAATGAGGTGGACGTCCAAATCCGGATGAATGAGTGGAAATACGTCAACGGCCTTTTGGACATCCGTGACGGGGCCTCTAGCCCCACCATGCAAGACGTCCTGCGCCATCCGAATGCCGCGAGGGGGTTGCACATTGGAGACCGCGCGCGTGCTCGTGCACAAGCTGACCGGGAGACTGCGGCGCAAGAACTATGGGCCATCACCGAGATCAGGCGTGAGGCGAGGCGCCGGACACTACGGCCACCAAATCTGAACGGTGCAAGCTCAAGCCGCGGACCCCCCATTGCATTGGATAGTGATTCGGAGCCGGATTAGGAATGTTGGCTAGTGTTTGTGAGATAGGCGTTGGACTAGGAGGCATTATTTGATACTCAATTGTACACAATGCGGGAAAAACCATGATTTTGGAAATGTTTATAAGTGAATTATTGTTCACTATCAATTTTGGGAGTAATGTACAAGTGTCGCACAATGATCATTTCTTATGTTTGCCCACACAATCGGTTGCCACAAACATCCAATTAAACCATGGACTTTGCATCTACATGCATTTGCACTTGAATCAAACACGTATCGATGCAAATAACTGTGACAATGATTCCATGTGGCATGATTATAAGTTCACACCAAGCGGAAAACATCACCGCAATATTGCTGGGAATTCATATATTGCGCATTTCCAACTTACCAACATACGTAAGTATACGTGCAAGTACAAACTTGATACTACGCTCTCACCATATTCGTGGGCAAATCTTACATTGACGACCTAAGTGTGTACTCTCTATACACCCGGTATTCCTTTTGGTGCGCGGTGCACCGGTTGAACCCCCAATGAATTGCGTCATGCACCGAGTGTTTTATGGTTTGGTAGAACCTCCACAAGGTCCCATAGTTTTTTCGAAAATACAATTGATTTTTCCCCTTCGTGAGAACGTCGCTAAGGTCCTGAAACAAGTGCCATGGGAAAAGTTTTTCCTTGTAACCGATGCGGCATGCGGGCCTTTCTTGGGCGTCCAAGTATCCGCGGTGGTGACGATCAACTTGTCTCCTAGGCAGTCGAACCCAATAGAATTCAGTGAACCCTTGAATCGGACGTAAAACACTGCGCAAATCGTCCTCATTTCGAGTGTTCTCTGCAACCACCTCTGGTGTAAATTCGTCCGGTTCGTCCGGCAAGCCCCATGCGTGTCAGGGATTGTAATACATACTTCTTGACGAACCACCCGCATCCCGTATCTTGCCACTCCCAGCCATCGCAATCCTATGGATTGCCCACACCGTAGTTGATCTTGGGCAATGTACGCGACGCATACAAGGTCCTCAAAATCACTACGAGGCAAGGTGGCCTCATGGTGGGTAGCACACTTGATTTTATAGGGATATCGCAGTGTGGGCCCTCGGGTGGCATCCAATGATTTGGCAGGTTGGGTTACGGGTGTGTCTAATTAGTTGTCTAAATTAAGCTGCAAGGCAGTCGACTGCTGTGTAGCAGTCGACCATCCACAGTCGACTGCCTTGTAGCAGTCGATTTGCATAGTCGACTGCTGCACAGCAGTCGATTTGCATAGTCGACTGCTGCACAGCAGTCGACTGTGGATGGTCGACTGCTACACAACAGTCGACTATGCAAATCGACTGCTTCATAGCAGTCGACCATCCACAGTCGACTGCCTTGTAGCAGTCGATTTGCATAGTCGACTGCTGCACAGCAGTCGACTGTGGATGGTCGACTGCTACACAGCAGTCGACTGTGGATGGTCGACTGCTACACAGCAGTCGACTATGCAAATCGACTGCTTCATAGCAGTCGACTATGTAAATCGACTGCTGGGCAGCAGTCGATTGATAAATGCCCAGCAGTCGACTGTGGCTGGTCGACTGCTACACAGCAGTCGACTGATAAAATCGACTGCTTCCTAGCAGTCGACTAAGATGGTCGACTGCTGGAAGGCAGTCATTCATCCACAGTCGACTGCCTTCCAGCAGTCGATTTTATCAGTCGACTGCTGTGTAGCAGTCGACCATCCACAGTCGACTGCTGCCCAGCAGTCGAATATGCGAATCGACTGCTGCCCAGCAGTCGAATATGGCAATCGACTGCTGCCCAGCAGTCGAAATTAGGCGTTAGGGTTTGGGAAGAGCGTTAGCTTAGTCAAATCATGCATTAAATGCATACAATCATGACAAAGGATGCATATATATAGCAATCCAACCTCCCATTTCCCTCATTCCCAAGTTCTCCATTGGCCATAGCCTGTTTTAGCAAGCTTTGCAAACGGAGAACAAAGGGAGAAGGAGCGGAGAAGCTGCTATTTCAGGGTTGTGCCAAACATGGCACCGTCGACCATTTTACCCGGATTGACCGCGGAAATTGTGGGGGAGCACATATTGCCGAAGGTCCTAGAGCCTATTTTGGAGCCATATCACCGAGGAGAGTATGGGCGGGGGTGTGAAGTGAGGGCGAATTTTTTAACTCTCATATGTATTTTTAAATACATGGGAGTTAACAAAGCTTGGCGGGAACATTTTGGTATGGGAGAAGTCTACAATGCGTTGCGTATGTCGATTTGGGACGTAGACATACCAATGGGGCATCGATTTAGGGGCGTGAGAGGGACTTCGGAGCTCGCCGAATTGTTGCGAGCGTTCCGACTGAACCTCTTCATGTTCAGCCATACGCAACGCATTGCCATCCCAATTCGATGGCAAGTTCAGCATGCTCGGCTCAACGATATTTTCATAATGGAACTTGAATACTTGCGGGATATGCTTGTGGAGAATGGAGAATATTGGCTTCAAGTCGACAAACGTTCTGCCGAATATCGTCGATGCACCAACTTTTGGATTTGTCCTTCGGAGCGACTATTGACATTATAATTTTTCTATGTAGATGTAGCGGTTCATGTTCTATATAGTTCGCCGATTTAATCCTAGCAAACACATTGTATATGTGTTTAGGCCTAGTGGATATAATCGCACTATGTAAAAGATATGATCCGTAATGTGAAATAAAAGTGGATCGCTATTTAAACAAATGATAACTTCCTTATTAGCTACACCCGTGTGCAATATGTATGTCTAACATGTATGGGTGTACGTGCAAATTGCAATATGTATGTGTATGTGCAATATATATGTGGGTTCCCGGTATACCGTATGTTCTATATGTATGCGCTATATATATGGATGTATGTGCAATATATATATATATTTGGGGGTATTTGCAATATATATATATATGTGTGTGTGTGTGGACATTAATTCCATCCTCGCCCATGACATAGGGCCTATTGGCATTACAAATCAATTCCATATGTCCTACTCCTAACCTTAGTGCACATTGGACATTCATTTCATCCTCCCACATGACATAGGGCTAGAGGTGCATTTATTTTTACTTTATCTTAAAATACACATTTAAAATGCATTTAAAAATCCTCGACAAATTTCTACGGAATTTTTAAATGTTTTTTATTATAAGTTCACGACTATAGCCAATCCATGGCAATAGGGCAAATATAGACACGCTCAACTTTGACAATTGTTCCATATTACCATATAGCATTAGTACATTCAAACTCAATGGCAATGTTTGAGCCTTGAGCATTGCCAATTTGCCACACAAATTGGCAAATATTGGAATACATAACGCCCCACATGGCACATCGGACAAGTCGTGAATGGTGGTCTGCATTTACAATGTCATCATTCTTGGATCAATATTTGGGCGGAGAAGAGCTCGATGACCTAATCCTAGAAGAGGGGAATGTTTTCGACAATGATTTGCCATAAAGGACCTCACGGATTGATGTCTTCGATGATTTTCAATAATAAAAACATAAAAGTAGTCTTAAATATTCTTAAAATTATTTTATAATGCCGCCTCCGACCTATAGAATAAAAAATGCAACACTACATAGGGCCTATTGGCATTACAAATCATTTCCATGTGTCCTACTCCTGAGTCCTAACCTTAGTGCACATTGGACATTCATTTTCTAAACCCTACATCATACATGTAGGCTCAATTTCTAGTCAACATCCAACATACAAATTTGAAATTCACATTATTTTTTCAACAAACATACCCAAAAATAGTTATTACAAAAATTGATCACCAATACAACTAAACCCATTGAACACCATAGGACATTTGACATTACTATAAATATTCATTCATGAAGGGGCATTATCGTTGTCTTGAGGAATAGAATTCCTTGTCCTGCGTGGCCCTCCCACAGCTACCCTTGGGGGCGGTGCTTGGTAATCACTACCATCGGGAGCTTCGCCTACGCCGGATTCATCGTCCGTGCTGGCATTGTCATCTGTTCGGGCGTCGGACTCGTGGCCATCAATTGCCGGGCCGGGAATTCGACTAAGCCGTGTGCCAGCCCTTGGCATTCTAATCGATACCATTGGTCTTGAACCCGTTGCATCCATAACGCCGTCAGTTTGTGGACGTGCAAGTGGGGTGGCCCCGGTAGTCCTCCATTCTCGCACATCCCTTTGTCGTTTTCTTTTTTGACCTCTCGTGGTCCGACCAAAGTTTGTCAATGCAATATTAGGGGGAGGCCTAGCCGGTGTGGGGCATGGGGCGCGCATGCCGATGGTGGCACCAACCAACCGGGAGCCCATGCGTGGTATTGTTGGGGCCCGACGCGCAATGTGTTGCGCCAATGTGTCATCCGAGTCGGATTCCGGTGCTCGCGCAACGGCCGGGCATTGCCCAATACCTCGCAATGGACTAGTGTTAAGGACAACATTGGACGTGCCCTCTCCGTGGGGCTCGGGAAAGGGTGGTGTAGTTTGCATGGGTTGTGCATATGTTGTCGGCACAATAGGAGTGGGCACAACATCCGTCAGTGGATGAATGGGGGAAGCATGTGGTGGGACTTCGTCCATGTCCATCCGGTTCGGAGCCGCTTCAAGAGCTTCATCCACATGTGGTTCGGCCACTACATCTTCATCCACTACGGGTTGAATGTCTACCGGTACATCGGGTATTGTAGTTGTCGGCGTAGCGGGACGCACATGCGTAGTGGAGAGAAACTCCCGACCGGCTATGTTGGCCCACATGTGAAGATCACCATCGTCCTCGGCGTCAAGTCCATCGTATGCAAACGGATCATTGTGGTTGTCAAGGCCCAAATTCCCTCCACCATGTCCCCCATCGCTCTCGTTGTCCGAAGGCCCCGAGGAATCCCCGCCGGGTCCCGCGGGGGGTCACCATTTATATCCTCGTCGGCCGAATAGTCGGAGTCTTCGGACATCATGTTCACTAGATACCATGCGGCCGAGTCCCGATCAACCCTCTCCCGTGCCAACCGTGAATTGGTATAAATGTACACCAAATTTTCGGCCCTCGCCGAACTCAACCGGTTTCTAGTCTTGTTGTGCACAAACGAATAACTACTCCAATTCCTTTCGCAAGACGAAGAGGAGCACATTTGGGCCAATATTCGCTTTGCCAAAGGGGCCAAGTGGGTGCCACCTTCGCCCACGAGGTCCCACCACTCGTGGGGTGGGATGTTGGCTTCCATGGCTAGGGGCATATTGGCGAACGCGCCCCTACGCTCTTTGAATGCTTGAAATTCGGCCACAACCCGACCGTAATGACCGTCCTTGCCCGTGGTCAACCTCCTCATGGCGTCCAAGAATCCGGATTTAACGGCCGCGTCTTCGTGGACGACGTTATCGTCCAATAAATAAGGATTCAAGATTGCACCGGCATGGTGTAGGTCCGTGGTCATCATACGCCACCGGCTGTAGAAATCTTCCTCGGCCAAGGTAGCGAGGTTGTGTGCTAGGTTGAAAGGAGGATTCCTTAGGCTAAGCACATGTTTCTCCAAGTTCTTCATGGTCAACCAAGCCTTGCCCATTGCCGGTTCAACGCCATCAAACACTCTCAATGCTTTCAACACCTCCTCCGACATGTGGCGGTAATTATCGCAACTTGTCCAAAAACTGTCGTCATTAACCGTTGTCTTGATTTGACGTGCCTCCATTGCACTTCTCCTTCGATCATCGCCTCCTCTATTTAATTTGTTCACGTAGGCGGTCCAATCGGGATGAATAACCGTTTGTTCCAAAGCATGTCTCACCTTTAGAAGCCGGTCAATCATGAGGAAGTTGGTGGCGAATCGTGTGGACCCGGGCATCTTCAAGCCCAAATTGGGCGAGTAGGTGAGGAAGACCGCCGTCGGACATTGGTGGGCCCGGATGTATTTGACAATGTCCTTCGCCTTGTCTACGACGTCCTTCGCCCATCGTTGTTTACCCCAATCCTTCAACAACAAGTTCAAACAATGCGCCGCACACCCTTGCCAATATATGTGTGGCCATTCCCGGCTAATATTGCTCGCCGCGGTTTTCATGGCCGCCGCATTATCGAAGCAAACTTGAACAACCTTTGTGGGGTCCACTCCAACGATGTAGCGTTTGACCTCGGTAGCCACGTAGGCGGCATCCTTTGTGCTACCGGTGGTGTCGATGGAACCAAGGAACACGTCGCCCGCCGGACAAATTTGCATGACGTTCATCAAAGGGCGGTGGACAACATTCTCCCATCCGTCCGAACAAATAGTGCACCCATATTTGTGGATGGATGATGTTGTCTTCAACTCCACGATTTTTTGTGTATTGAACCGTGCATCGTCAAGTAAACTCTTGCGCATTGCATGGTATGTTGGGGGTTTGTACATAATTCTAGCCTCGGCGGTTGCCTTAACGGCCTGGATGAACGCGGGATGGCGGACAATACTAATGGGGATATTAGCCTCATAAAAGGCTTGCGACCATTTTGTATCCAAGTCTCGTTTTGTCGAATTTTGCATCCCTTCTTTTAGTCCCATTTGCCGTTGGGAACGTCGGTGGGGTTCGGGAGTCGTCCCGGACACCAACTCCCTTGCCACTGACGGTGCGGGCGATGGTGGAGCGGTTTGGCTTCCGTTCGCGTTCGACAATGCACCGCATGACGCTTGTTGTTGGGACCCGACCACAGCTTCTCCCCCGTCCTCAACGCACTCGTCCACAAAGTCATCCGGAATTGGCGGCCACGATCCGCCGCACGTCGAAAATAAAGACTTTACAATCGGCCCTTGACGTTGACACAATGCCACCCCCCGCATCTTGCCGTCATTTTTTTGGTATCCCAAATGGGCAACCATGCGGTCCTTCCTATAAACTAATTCCAACGCGCAAAATTTGCACTCGACCTTCTTGGACGTTGGAGTCCACTCCTTGGGCACAAACCAAGGCTTCCATTCGTTTCGCGTGCCCATCCCAATATAACCTACTACCTCTCTCCACTTGCAACGAATGCCAAAAGGCAATCAAGGCCAACTAGAGCGAGGGGGAATGATGAATGCTAATGAGCGGTGAACCCTTTATAGTCCCGACGCTTGAACGTGCACTAAATATAAAAGATGCTATGATATTAAAAGTGTTTAGAGTAATCTGCTATAGGATCCATTGCAAAAGCAATTTGTTTATGTTTGGAGGGGGGAGGTCCAATGTCTGCCATTCGCAGCGGACTTCGGGGGTCGACTGCTGCTTGGCAGTCGACGTGGCAGTCGAATTCCAGGGTCGACTGCAAACTAGCAGTCGACATGGCGGTCGACTGCCCGTCGACTGCCATTCGCAGTCGACATGGCGGTCGACTGCCACGTCGACTGCCATTCGCAGTCGACATGGCGGTCGACTGCCACGTCGACTGCCATTCGCAGTCGACATCGGGGGTCGACTGCTGCTTGGCAGTCGACGTGGCAGTCGACTTCCAGGGTCGACTGCAAACTAGCAGTCGACATGGCAGTCGACCCCCGCAGTCGACTGCTAAATGCAGTCGGCCCACACGTCGACTGCCACATAGCAGTCGACGCCGCGGTCGACTGCTAATTGTCGACTGCCTTATCCAGAGTCGACTGCTATCTGGCAGTCGACTGGATGGTCGACTGCCGTATAGCAGTCGACCAATCGTCGCATCCATCCTGGCCGTTGGATGATGCACGGTCCAACGGTCAGGATCCAGGGGCGCGGCGTCCGGTCGTACCGTCGGTGTGAGGCCCACCCAACCTATATATATAAGTGGGGAGGCCTCATTGACATCATTTTTCAACCACCCCTCCTCAAGCGGGACATTGGGACTAAGCATGCCTAACATCCTTTGCCTAATGTTTTGAGAGGGCCTAGGGGGCGGTTGGAAGATTGGTTTAGGGTGCAAACTCTTGCCAATTTTGGATCCGATTTTTTGCGGTGGAGCGGTGTGAATACGGCCGTGTTTGTGAACACATTTGAGTTGTGTTTGTGAACACAATAATAGCGTGTTTTTAAACACGATGGAGGATCGAAGTTGGAGGATGCCGGAGGACGAGCCGGATGCACCCGGCAGGGTGCACAAACGGCCCCCTAAGCGGCAACGACATTCCGATGTGGGATCAGGAAGTGCTTCGGGAACGGGAGCCAATATTACCCCCCGTTCAGATACTACCGTTCCCGTCCGCCCAAATGCCGGTGCCCCTACGAGCAGCCAAGGAGGGGCTTCCGCGGCCTCAGGGTCGTCGAGTAGGAGCGGGAAACCAAGGGTAAAATTCTCGGATGCGATAACGGCAAAGGTCCACCAAGCCATAGTTGACTGGTATTTGAGGAATGGGGAGGCCGGCATCAAATTCCGTTTTTTGGAGCAGCCGAAACACAAAAGGATTGAGATAATTAAAAGGGACATGGAGGTTGCTATTCGACAGGAAGTGGATGGCCCCGAGTTTAGCGGTGATAGGAATCTTGCGGGGTTCGATTCATGGGTGAAGAATAAGGCCCAAAATGGTATTTTCAACCTCAAGCAATTGGTTGAGAACATGTTCCCGGAGGGCGAAACAGGCGAGGTGTTGAGCCCTCGAGCTGTAAGAATCCGGGAAATATTTTTGTGGTGGGATCCCGTGGCCAAAGGATTGTCCAAGACGGCCTCCAAAATAATTCCTTGGAAGGCGGAGAAATTGGAGAAGTGGCTAAAGGTGTCGGGCCCATGCCAACTATTGTGGATTCCCGATACGGCAAATGTCGTGAGTTTGAAGAGCATAAAGAAGGTGGGGGGTTACGGGGAGGTGAGGAAGGTGAGGATCGAGGGCGACGATCGTCTCCCACCGGAGATTACGTGGGCTGAAAAGACCCCAAAGACGTCGGATAGGCAAAAAGCTCGTATCCAAGTAAGTGCGGAGGCATGCGTTTTAAAGAGCACGCATCCAGGTTTCATCAAGTTTTGGTTAATCAACAGTGTGTCCAATGCGGGCTATACACTATGGTGGAACGGGGGCACTCTACGAGAGATGTTCATTCGGGATAGAGCCCACCGCCCAAATGCCAACATTTTGACAATGGACGCAACCGAATGGCAACTCTATGACCAAGTCCAAAAGTTCCGGGCGAAGAGGGTAAAGTTGGCTTGGGCATTGTTATGGATCATGGAGGCTTTGCACGCTGCAAATGTGCAACACAACGATCTATCCATTGACAACATTATGTTGCATTGGGAATCGGACGGGAGCCTCAAGATTGGGGTGTGCGATTGGGGATGTGCAACGCATTCGGGTGAGGATGTCCTATCGCTATAGCATGCGGAAACCGTAGAAGCGAAGGAAAAATTGAGGAAGGAGAAGTTTTGGGTGGCGCCGGAACTGTTTTACATCCAAAACAGGAGACACCATGATCCCGATGTATATTACACCGCGGAGGCTGAGTGTTATGCGGTCGGCATGATTGCTCGACAACTTTGCAACGATGGTGATGACCGAATTCTCTTTGCCAATGAAGGAAGGAAAATTTGGGATGTCACTTTGAGTGCATTGACATGCGAGAACGTGTCGAACCGCATTTCATTGACCATCGCCAAACTACGGATGCAGATGCCGTTTGTGGGGTGGGATGAGCCGATAGACTGCTGGAGAACTGAGGTTAAGGATAGTGTTTAGTCTGTTTAGTTCTTTAGGCAACATCGTAGGGGTTAAGGTAGTATGCGTGTATCATTGATAAACCCTAAACCTTGTATATTTTTTATATCTTTACGATATACTTGTTTTAATACAACGCGGTTTTTTTTCCTTCTACATATCATTGTTGGCTTTAATCACATTTTTCCTAAACTACTTCCATCCATCCATATTCCACTATACCCAAACCATTAAAATTTAACCCAACAAACATATGATGTTGACTGCATTTGTCTGTTAATAGTATCAGTCGACGGCAATGGTCGACTGCTACAACTGCAGTCGACTATCTTCGTCGACGGCAACATAGCAGTCGACTATCAACCATGGTCGACTGCCAATGTAGCAGTCGACTACCATGGTCGACTGCTACATTGGCAGTCGACTACCATGGTCGACTGCTATACAGGCAGTCGACGGTGGTAGTCGACTGCTACATTGGCAGTCGACCAAGGTAATCGACTGCCTATATGGCAGTCGACCATGGTAATCGACTGCCTATATAGCAGTCGACGGTGGTAGTCGACTGCTACATTGGCAGTCGACTACCATGGTCGACTGCTACATTTGCAGTCGACCATTGTAGTCGACTGCTAAGTTAGCAGTCGATTAAGTGGTCGACTGCCTATATAGTAGTCGACCACTTAGTCGACTGCTACATTAGCAGTCGACCATTGTAGTCGACTGCTAAGTTAGCAGTCGATTAAGTGGTCGACTGCCTATATAGTAGTCGACCACTTAGTCGACTGCTACATTAGCAGTCGACCATTGTAGTCGACTGCTAAGTTAGCAGTCGATTAAGTGGTCGACTGCCTATATAGCAGTCGACCACTTAGTCGACTGCTACATTAGCAGTCGATTAAGTGGTCGACTGCCTATATAGCAGTCGACCACTTAGTCGACTGCTACATTAGCAGTCGACCATTGTAGTCGACTGCTAAGTTAGCAGTCGATTAAGTGGTCGACTGCCTATATAGCAGTCGACCACTTAGTCGACTGCTACATTAGCAGTCGACCATTGTAGTCGACTGCTAAGTTAGCAGTCGATTAAGTGGTCGACTGCCTATATAGCAGTCGACCACTTAGTCGACTGCTACATTAGCAGTCGACCATTGTAGTCGACTGCTAAGTTAGCAGTCGATTAAGTGGTCGACTGCCTATATAGCAGTCGACCACTTAGTCGACTGCTACATTAGCAGTCGACCATTGTAGTCGACTGCTAAGTTAGCAGTCGACTACAATGGTCGACTGCCTATATAGCAGTCGACCATGGTAGACGACTGCCTGTATTGATGTCGAAATAATTACTTATCCGAAAAAAAAATCCCATTAGTAAATTTTTTTTACTACAGTAACGTCCGTTTGGCGTCACACCCTGGACGTGACGCGACGTGACGCGTTTAGGCCGCGTCACGTCCATTTGTACATCCCTGCTCACCGCTCTTAGGCTCACGCTCGCATGCTCACATCCTAGCGTCGTTGTCACCACTATATGTAAAATACAAACCATAATTTCTCTTTTTTTTTGGCTCACATCAATTTTGAATTTTTGGGGTGAACTCTAGCACTAGCTTTGCCCCAATTTGGGTCATACCTCATTTCTCCCAATGATATCTCACATTTCACCTTCAATTTTATTGTTTTTACATGTGGAATGACCCAGTAGTTCTTGTGGTGATTAATTTGTTTATTCATTTCTATCCTCGGGGAGGTCACCCTGCGAAAAGTAGTAAATCACGTGAGTTAAACTATAGGGTTCATTTTATTCATTGGAGGAAAATTTTATATAAGACTTGGATCTACCATAGCCTTCAATTAATGCTTGAAACGTCATTATATGTAAAATAGGGTATTGGAAAAACCCTCATTTTTTTCTAGTAGTAGATATAAATTAGTATGAATAAAATCATGGAAGGTTTTTTTTTAACATTAGGATGAGTATAATCCCTAGTCCTTCTAGTAGACAGATGAAAAATAATACATTTTCAGTACAATATAGTGATGAAATCATCACTAAAAGCATATCATGAGCGCAGGAGGGAAAATTTTGCATGTGGGCTGGAATTATTGGTCCATTTTCAAATCGGTTTAGGGTTTTGGTTTCGAGCCTAGGAGTGGTGGTGCCGCTTGCTCCCATTTTTCACTTTCTTGGTATGGAAGTTTTGAACACTGACCATAGTTGTAATGCATTTTGAAGCACTAGTTTTTTGTTCTCTTGTGATTTTTATTTGATTTGTGTGATTTGAATGGTTACTCAATTGCTATGCTCGTTTGTTTTATCTTGCTTTCTAGTTTGGTTCAAATATGCTCATGTACATTGCATATGTCCACGCCAAACACTTACCCTAAAACTTTCAATGTCCATTTGAGCAAATGCCTAAGTTTTATAAGTACTATAGCGTGCCAAGAATTAGGCTACATTTGGACTTAGAATTACCTATAGGGTGCTGGAAATTAAGACCAAGTAGTTTTTTTCTACTAAAAGGGTCTCTTAAAATCATAATTACTAGGTAAATAACCCCCAAACAAATACCCGGTTAACACACGTGGTTACAAAATAAAGGGGAAGTGACCTCCCTGAGGGCCTATCCCACAAAAATTTGAAATCAATGCCACAAGTTATGTGTAAACCAATAGAACTTGCTTCCAGAATCAACCTTTGTGTCATCATTGAATCTTATATTACTACACACTAGAAACAAAAGTTTTAAAAATATGAACTAAAATAAGTGGGTATTTGACCATGTTAGGAGGCTGGGGATTCGTGGCACTCACTAAGGAACATCCATCCAAGATATCGTGGATGAAGTGGCTCCAATAAAAAAAGCCCCCCTATGGGGTTGAGGGCCAATTCATTCAAATGTGACGTCACTAGACTAATTCGGGGCCTTTGACTCTATTTCCGGAATCAAATTGCCTAAAAATAATCATTTAGATGATTCCTGCATTTTTTCATCCGCATGGATGATTTTACTTGAGTGCCACGAATCCCCGGCCATGTTAGGATGCACTTGACATGTATTGTTGTTAATTATAATCTAGTATACTACGTAAGGTAAGTGAGCTTCAATTGGTCCCTTTTACTAAATGAACATCTTCATTTGAGTGGTGTGTAGATCTAAGAACGACCACCAAATAGAGACACATTTAACCCCCTGTGTTACCACAAGGCCTTGAATGGGCCCCAACACTTTTCAAACTCGTATATCTCACCCTCCACGGAAAAACTAAACAGGCTAAATATAGCCATGCGTCCAAAAGGGCGTCAAGAATGCAGTAAAACAATAAAACTCGATTTCTAACAAAGGAAAAAGTAAACTGGCTAAACATAGTCACGCGTCCAAAAGGGCATCAAGAATGTAGCAACAATAAAACTCGATTTTTGGCAAAGTCAACCCAGCTTCTATTTTTAACCAGTTTAGTTTTTTCCGCGGAGGGTGAGATATACTAGCCTCATATTGTCTTTCTTTGGGGATTCAAAAAGCCGGTGTCATGTGCGCATCTTCGATAAGCGACCCAAGTGACATGTTTTTCTCATGACATAAATTTCTCAACAACTTTTGACTTTTCTTTTATAACATATTGTTATATTGGAAAGGTATCTTCTTGAAGTGATGAAATTTTGTTAATTTCAAACATGTCATGCAACCAAAAAAAATCAACAACAACAAACCATCAAATTAAAGTTCAAGTGAATAAGATTTGCTTGAATGATTATCACTTATGAGGACATTGGCCCACCCTGCACCAAGGGGATTCTTGAGCAAAGGTAGGGCCAATGGCTCAAATTCATGTTGGATTGCCCAGTGTTGGTTTTCTTTTCTTTTCTTGAGGACATTGGCTATGGCCACACACTCAAATTTCCTAATTATCTCATACTAATGATGTATTTCATATCCCATAAATAGGGGCTAATTGGGAAAAATGATTTTTTTAGGCCCACTTAACTTCCCAGTACATTCCATCCTTCCTTGAACAATTGGCTCCTACTTAAGGCAGATGTGCCTAATGCGGTTAGTTCTCTTACTTGGACACCTATTTCTGAGTGGCATGTGGTTAGGTGTGGTTCCAACAACAGATACCAAAATAACATGTGTTTAAAAGAGAATTGGAGTATGTGTTCAAAATATGATAACCATTCTACACTCAATATTCAACATAATTGAAGGGGCCTACATCACCATTTAATGAGCTAAAGAATATTCCCTTTCATAATGAGTAAGATGTCTCACATGAACTCCAATTTTTTTGGAGAAAGCATGTATGGCCTCGATTTGTATTTGCTAACCAGCTCATACTAATTGCGTGTTTCATATCCTAGGAGAAGTATGCTACCCACAAAAAAGTAACCATTTAAGACCCAATTCCTTATCACAATAGTATCATGGCAGACATTATGTTGGTGAAACTTGACTTCCATACAAAACTTTTCAAGCACAGTCAATGCAGACGCTTTCCAAGTGGTAATGAATACTTATTATGACCATGACCATTCAGCATGCAATGTTTTCCAACAAATACTATATACAAGTGGCTAAGCACTTAAGGTAGAAGGTGTTAGTTTTGCCCCCTTCCAAAAGCACACCCTATTCATGTTTGCTACACCCACAGTGTTCCAGATTGAAGTCTTCATTGCCCTTCAAACGCAATTTGGCCCTTCAAAATATACCTCTCTCAAAACAGCCCTTCAAAACGCAACCCCAAATTGAAAATGAAGATGTCACTTGAAGTCCTCAATATAATATTCCCGTCAAGCACTATTCATACAAAAATTGATCAGTTAAATTTCATTCATCCTTGGAGAGCGGGGACTTGAGAGTCGAGAGTCCTCCCTTTGCTTCCTCGCTACCACCTCCATCCCTGAACTTGTAATCTCTTAGGGCCACTTCACACACAAGGCTAAAGGCCCCTGGCCATGGCAATGTAAGAGCTCTCATTGATCGAAAAGGCGGAGACCGTCCAAGTTCACTTCACACTAGGAGGTGAAGGCCTAAAGGTCCAAAGAAAAGTTCGTGGATGAAAAGTCTACATGGAGTCCTACATGGCAAGTTGTGGATAAGGGTGCATGGTCTACCAGAATTTGTGTTAAGCCCACCTCCAAGAAGTGGGCCTGACAAAAATTCCGGGAGACCATGATTTTTTTTTAATATTTTTTCCAATAAGACAGATTTCAAGACAAATTGCAGAGCAGATCCCAGAACAAATTCCAAGACAAACAAACACCACCAAGTAATTCTTTTAAATTGATAAAGTTTGAGACATATTATATTAAACCAAATCCTCCCCTCTTTTACCACCAACAAAATATGCAATGGTCCCGCAACATGGTCCATTCTCACTTCACACTATGCTTGAGGGCTTGTAACTACATAAAACGGCTTTCCCAACACCCATGGTACGGCCTTTGGATGAGAGTCAAGGGTCCTCACCATTACAAGGTCACGGCTCTTGGCTCATGTGTGAAGTGGCCCTTAGACTCCCTTCAGATGCCCCTCTCCTCCGGATCCGCCAGCTACTTCATCTCCATCACCACACAACTCAACACTAAGAAGTACGTTATATCGATTTGTTTTGGTTGCAATTCAGACACACTGAATCGGTGGCTTCCGATCCGATCTACTTCACACTAATAGGGGACAGACGGGCAGGCAAGCAAGGAGGGTTGGATTACCACAAGCCTAAATGCTCAACTACTAACGCAAGGATTGAAATCGGGAACTAGATCCAAGAGTTTCCGAATTCAAGGCTATCATGTTTGGGGTGGAATCTAGAACTAGGTTTAGATGGGTAGTTGTATGATTAGTTGTTGAGTCTGCTTTGTTAGTTTTAGGATGGAGGTTTGGAGATTAGCCTGGAATTATTTGGGGTGAGAAGGAATGTGGTGGAGTAGTAGCAACAACAGAGGAGGATCAGCAGTTGCAAGGATGCTTGTAAGGATGATTTTTGCACCATGTAATTTGATCAAGCACTACTGCTATGTTGTAGATCATCCTTCGTGGGCACTTGTGATGATGATGATGATCTTAACTGTAGAAAATCACTCTATTTTCGTTGAGTTTTGATGTTAGGCCCCCAATGACGAGAAATGACGCACAAGAGTGTACTAGGGTTATTGTAAACATGCTCGGGGAAGTCACTTAGTGTATTCTTTGGGGACACATGAGCGTACAACACATATTTTTTGGGGGGCTATGTAGCTCATTTACTGCATTTTAGTGGACCCTATATTTTTTAATAATTCTACTTTCTTCAATTTCTTACCACCCTATGTGTAATTATAAATTAAAATCTCCATAATATTTCAGACCCTTCATTATTTATATTTATTTGAATTTTCCTTCATGGATAATAACATTAGAAATGGAATTCATCACGCAACAGAAATTAAGTTGTGTATACAAGAAGCATGTTATTTACATAATTGGTTACATGTCTAAGCCCATTGATAATGGCGTACTTAATTGTTTCATCCAAACATTGAAAGAAGTCCACAAATTCCAAAACAAACCAACATCATTAAAGTATCCATATGTGTTCACTAACACAGTTGCATTAATATTGCACATGTTATCATGCAAAGTGTGAAGACAATTTGAAATGCCTACTTAAGATTCCTACGTGAAAATTAAGAAACGATCATCACAAAAGATGCCACAACCTCTCGATCAACTAGGACAAATCCACTCGGGGAGATCACTCCATTGTCAAGTTGAACACCACGTGCGAACAAAGTTTGCTACCCCTATATTACATGTCATAAATAATTTTAAATTTTATGATATTTTTTCTACATATACACAACCATTGATGGTATCTTTTTTATATTTTTTTGAAATTTTTAGTCATCTTCATTAATTGTAGCAATTTTTTTAGTTCAATTCTGCGTCATTCTAGTTAGAAACGGTATGTTTTATTAAAAAAACAAATCATCAAATTTAGTCACCATTTTTTTACTATGTAACATGTACCATTTATATCTACTCATGAAAAAAAATTGATAAAATTGTGACCCATTTTGGTGATGCTTTTTACATTTTTTACATTTTTTACATCTAAAATGATCACACGTGGTTGTTCAACTCTACAATGGAGTGATCTCCCCGAGCAAATCCATCAATCCACCATAGATTCACCAAATATGGCCCCACGGAGCTCTTTAAACACGTAGGGGTCAATGCACGATGATAGAATTCTTGTCTTGTATGGGAGGAACAACCAGAGAATTATACAAACGTCAATGAAATGTTCCTCAAAAATACACTTAATAACCCTCATCCAACGAGTTCATCCATTTTGTAGATGGATTTGTGATCATTTTTCATCTAGTTCTTAAATTTTTCTTACCCTAAACTCAACCCAAAAATAATAAAAATTCCCTACCAATTACTATAATGCTATTTTAGAAATACTATAAACATAATTTTGGGTATTACAAGTGACCCTATATTATATATAATGTGCTACCTCACATTTCTTCAAGGCTATGGTATATCAAAAAAATATATAATTTCTATCAACCATGAATAAATGTCACCCTGAATTTGTTCTCTCATAGTTATCTAAATTTTCGACAGTGACTTCCCCGGGTAAACATGTGATGATGGTTATAGGGGTTAGGGGGTCTCGGTTCATTTAAGTAACCATGTAAAAGGATTTTGTAGTATCAGAGCTCAAAAGAATGTTGAACATGCAAAGATAGAACTAACTACGAGACTTTGTTCAGAGCGGCCAGGCTTTTTAGCCCGAAGCACTATCCCGTAGATGAATTGGACAGAGGGACATTAACCGAGCAATGGCTAAATTGGTTGGTGACACATTTCCGTTGGAGCGATGATCTTGTTTAATCAATGCAATGCATAATTGTTAGAATTCGTAGAGATGTTATCTTCTATTTGTGAACATCGAGATATAGTTTAGATTTTGGTTACAAACAAACCCAAAGAAACACTCATGGAAGACTTAAAGGTGACTTGTATATCATCTAGGTGTCTCAGATAAGTTTTGTTATAGAAAACACAAGGATATTTCACTTTATTTTAGAATATGACTGACAATTGGTTTATGGGTAAGGGATAAAAACTCTAAAAACCTCTCCATGTCAGTACATGCAATCGTGATTGTCTCTCACCTCACTCTAATTTTTCAGGCAATAGTCTGGCAGTGAATTAATTTTCATGGGACCAAGTGCGGTGCGCAAGCATAGCCACAGCCCTCAGGGAGGTCACTTCCCCTTTCGTGAGCCTCAAAATTGCCCCTAACGGCAATTTGTCTCACAATTGAAGGTTTTTAATACAATCAGTAGATTAATAATAAGAAAATTTGGCCCAAAAACCATTTAGATTAAAGTAGGTTAGAAAGAAAGACCCTACTAGGTTAAGCTAGAGGTGTTTTTACCTTGGGGTAAGAACCTTGGACAAGTAGGAAATTAGAAGCCGAAGAGGTAAAAAGGAAATGCCCTTTATCCGAATCGGAAATATTAAGATAGTAGGCTAATAAGTAGGTAGGTTAAGTTAGGATCAACTAATTCAAGCAAGCAAAAGTCAAGCGGGCAAAAAAATTGATAATTACGAAAGCGGCCAAGGAAAGAAAAAGAAGTGACAATTACGAATGTAAGGAATCTTGCCAACTAAGGCAAGGGAGCATGTTGCCACCTTTGCCACCAAAAATAAAATTAAACAGAAATAAAAAAGCCTTTCTAAAGGCTTGGATAAGTGGGGTGCGAGGTGGCATCCTTCCCCCCCTCATTCACCACCGAGGGCTCGGTTCGCATCATTCAAGGGACGGGACCCCTTGGTGAACGGAAGGGAGAAGGAGTCCAACCCTTCATTGGAGGGTAATAAAAACCCCCCCTTCTATTTTCATTCCCTCTCTTTTTCATTTCAAAGGGCGAAGTCCTCTCGAATTTTAGCTAAAAATTCTCTCTCTCTCTCTAATTTATAGGGCGAAACCCTCTTCAATTCTAGTTAGGAACAAAACTTCTAAATTCTTCTAAAGTTCTTATAGTTAGACTCTTGAGAGAAGATAGTGTATTTTTGAACACACACCTAAGTAGCTGGGCTGCTTCCAATCAAGTGTAGTGGACTCGGAATTCAAAATTTAGTCTTCAGATTTTAAATGAATCTAGCCCTCATTGTTAGCTAAGCTTGTTAAAATCGGAGTTGGTGAGCAAAAGTTATGAGTGTTTGAGTGAAGGTGTCTCAATTGTCTCTAAAATTACAAGCGCTGACTTTGCAATCGCATATTAAAAAGACGAAATTTACAATTTTTTGATCTTTGGATGAGTAATAGGTCTTGTTGTTAGCTTTCCAGATTACTAAAAATTATTCCAATCGAAGCTTGTGAGCAAAAGTTGTGGCCGTTTAAATAAAGGGATGTCTACTGTCTTAGGAAATGGGAGCCCCCACGGGTGTTCACCCGTGGGAGACTCCGGGGAGGTCATGGTTGGTATTTCAATCATTTTTACATGTTTTACATATGTGAGGTCATAAGTTACTTTCTCATGTTTTTTCCATTATATTTCGATTGCTACGAGTAATATTATATTTTCCCTTCTACACTCTCATTTTGCGAGTAGTCAAAGACTTCTAAACCCATTTCTTTGGTTAATATTGAGGCCATGAATAGTACTTGCAAAGAATCTCATACACCATTCTCACACCAAACATATCGACGTACAACATCACTCTATTAGAGAGCAACTAGAAAATCAAGGGATATGTTTGAAATATTGCCCAATGGAGGACATGATAGCGGACGTGCCAACCAGACCATTTGCAAGGGATACACCAATCATCGCCAAGCCAAAATGGGAGTCAACATGTAAGCTTCTTACCCTACATCCTTCAATTTAGGGATGGAAGGAGCGCGACAAAGGTAAATTCTAAACTCAACCCAACTATCCATGTAAGGCTAAGGGGCATCACCTAATCGCCGAGGGGAGATTCCAACTCCCATGTGTGTGGAGCCCCTCGGTTAAGTGTTGTAGTAGTAGCTTTCATTTATAGCTCGTTTGTGTGTGGTGAAGCCGGGTTAATCACTGGCATGACCACTCTCTGTGTTTGTAGGTGGTAAGATGGGAGTAATGATCCACGAAACCACCATCATGTTGTTGGCCCAAAGGTTGGAGGTGATGGCCCCAACCCTTGAAGATTGTGCAACAGGTTGAACACACAGGTTGCCTTATTGCCCGGTCCCATTAAGTTGAATTTCTATGGTCAAACCGTGTAAGGAATTAGGTGTGGCCAAAGTAAGAGATAAGATATTTTATTCATTAGAATTAGGTTGTCTTGGTTCCAAGGTTGGTGCGTCTGCGCTTAGACTAGGATAGATTAGGCATTAGGTTAGAAAGTTTGATAATTGCCTTAGGTACTTATAATTTGGGCACAACCTACCGGAAGGATACGACGCGATTATCAAACCCCTCCACAAACCTAAACATTTATTAAATATCATAACACCAAGTTCGGCTTGGGCACCTGCCAAGGCAGGCCACCCTCACCGAAGGGCTTGTGTGGTACTTTTAGGCTCCCTCGGAGGGGGGTGCCCAAAAGTACCATACCTTTATTTTGTAACCACGTGTGTTAACCGGGTATGTGTTTGGGGGTTATTTACCTAGTAATTATAATTTTAAGAGACCCTTTTAGTAGAAAAAAACTACTTGGTCTTAATTTCCAGCACCCTATAGGTAATTCTAAGTCCAAATGTAGCCTGATTCTTGGCATGCTATAGTACTTATAAAACTTAGGCATTTGCTGAAATGGACATTGAAGGTTTTAGGATAAGTGTTTGGCGTGGACATATGCAACGTACATGAGCATATTTGAACTAAACTAGAAAGCAAGATAAAAAAAACCGAGCATAGCAATTGAGTAACCATTCAAATCACACAAATAAAATAAAAATCACAAGAGAACAAAAAACTAGTGCCTCAAAATGCATTACAACTATGGTGAGTGTTCAAAACTTGCATACCAAGAAAGTGAAAAATGGGAGCAAGCGGCACCACCACTCCTAGGCTCGAAACCAAAACCCTAAACCGATTTGAAAATGGACCAATAATTCCAGCCCACATGCAAAATTTTCCCTCCTGCGCTCATGATATGCTTTTAGTGATGATTTCATCACTATATTGTACTGAAAATGTATTATTTTTCATCTGTCTACTAGAAGGACTAGGGATTATACTCATCCTAATGTTAAAAAAACCTTCCATGATTTTATTCATACTAATTTATATCTAATACTGGAAAAAAATGAGGGTTTTTCCAATACCCTATTTTACATATAATGACGTTTCAAGCATTAATTGAAGGCTATGGTAGATCCAAGTCTTATATAAATTTTTCCTCCAATGAATAAAATGAACCCTATAGTTTACCTCACGTGATTTACTACTTTTCGCAGGGTGACCTCCCCGAGGCACAGCCATAGTCAATGGTCTTGCATAAGTAACCAATTTTTGTCTCTTTACTGAAGCCAAGGGCACTTCGGCGTAGTCAATAGTCTTTCATTAATTAACTTCATTTAATGTAACTTGAAAAGGCAGTGCAATCATCCTTTCAGGATTATCAGTCTCCTTTGATTAGATTCAATCTTAATTATACTGTCCAACAATAGTCTCTTACCTAGTCTTGGCCAAGGTAATCATAATTTCTTTCCTCATATCAATAAGTCAAAACCACTTCTCAACTTCCCTATATCCCTGAGAACCGGCCAAGTTTTTGTAACTACCACGGTTGCCAACAAATTATTGTCCTTACTAATAACTTTTTTGATCTCACAAGACTATTGTCCGTTTCTACTAGTCCCTTTAGGTAGTAATTGGTTTGCTAACGACTAATTTTCCACATTTTTTTAAATGCAAAATTTAAATCAAAATTTTACTACTACACGAGGCATGCACAAAGCTTGGGTTTTTTGTGGCAATGACCGGGAGTTCATGACTAATTGGTCAACTCCAATGTCGCTATGGCAAGCCATACTTGTGATCCCAACTAGCAATGTTGTTTGCGAGCGTGGTTTTTCAAAGCAAAATTGGGTTAAGAGCGAAAGGAGAACTAGACTCAACCTTGACACACTAGATGCTTTAATGAGGGTTAGTCTAAATGGGTTTGGAGTTGAATTCATGGATTGGAATGGCATTTTTGAATCTTGGAAAACCGCCACAAGAACCAACAAGCATAGGGCATTGTCACTACAAGAAGTGGAGTTAGATGGTTGATTCTTAATTCTTCACATTGCACTGGAAGCATGTGCCATATAATACATGCACAAGTTTAATATGAGTTTTGTATTTCATTTCTGTATTCTTGGGTTGACGACTTGGATTTGAACTAGCCTTCAACTTAAGCGTTGAAATTTGAGAGCCCTTCAAAATGAAACTCATATGAGGGCTTCAATCTTGAACATTGTACATCCGTTATTGGATTACATCAAGTTAATAAGTTGTTTGCACATCTCTAAGTAGGACAAAGTGGAGGTGGATTTGAGAGAAAGTGGGGTTGGTATTGGGCAAACTTTGAGATGTATCTCATTACATTATTCAGTTGCATGATTGTGTTCCATTCTATATTTGACATCTAACATGGGCCTCCACTATCTTACCTTCATGGGAAGAAACTTAGAAAAAGGAAGAAATTGACGTTGGTACGAAAAATGAATAATGTCGGTATGAATAGTAAGAATAGTCTGAATAATGCCGATATTTTTAGTGGTAGTGTTGCTATGAATAGTTTTTTAGTGAATAATACTAGAATGAACAATGTTTCATATGAATAGTATTGGGATGAACAATGATTTCTGTGAATAGTGCCGGGAGTATAACTCCACCCAAATTTTCATGTGTCAGCCTGAATGTATGAATAGTAAGAAAATATTCTTATTTTGTTCAGGGGCCCACATAATATAATTGACATGTTTTAGGGTCATGAAGTACACCCACATGGCTAAAATAATGTTATCCTAGGGATGGGTTACTTACATGTATTACTCCTTTGGTAAGATTAATTCACAAAAGTGCAAACTCGGTTTCATGATTTTATAAACCAATTTAGCAATAGGTTCTACCAATTTCATTGGAATCATGAACCAAATTCATTATATAGTCAACCAATTTAACTTGATACTACAACCAATTTCACTACATGTTGTGAACAATTTCATGATTTGGTACCCATATTCACAACTTCATAAAATCAATTTCATAAACTATATAACTTTATTTCACAAAGAACAATACACCATGTATAAGATTCTCCTAATCGCTCCCCATGACTAGTTGTACCAAAACTTTGGTTGACCTCTCTTATCCAGCCTTTGACCATGTTTGTAGTGATTTCTTGTACATCACCATTAATGAGACCTAATAATGTTTGATGATTTTGGAGATCATTCCGTCGGACATGACTTTTTGATGTGTCCACATACCTATTCTACAACATTGAGAAATTGACTATATGATGGCAAACAGAAGTAGATGTGTCCAACATCTTCAAAAGCTTATTTGTATTATAGGCACCAAGTGTGACATCATGTGCAATAACTCCTTCACAACCAACTACAACCACCCAAGATAAATTTTGACCCCTTTGAGTTGGACAAATTCATTGGCATCTTTGTCCTCGATGAGCCTTTCCAAATTGACATGTCAACTGTAAATTGAAACCTACCTTATTTACGTATACAACATTAGGCATAATGCCATCGAGCTCTAAAAACTCTTGAGGCCACTCTATACGCTCTCTAAGACGTTCTTCACTATAATCATTTGGTTCACGGTGCATCAACTTGAGGGTAAGTCCAACATGACTTCAAATGGCTTTTGGAACACAACTGATAGATACATGGCATGAGAATTGAAAAGCTTCATTAAGCTACAATGGATAGATTCCATAGTGATGTTTGGATCTGCATCAAGCCTCTCTACTAACCATTGAATGTGCTCATCTTGTAAAATTGGATAGTGAATACTGCCTCTATGATTGGGAACCAATTGACCAATTTCTTTGAAAGCTCTAGCTATGCTCCTAATAGTTTTGTAAGGATAACCATAATGTTCACTTGTGTCAGCACAAAATAAACCCTTGTTTAAAATAGAATGTATGATTTGTGAGTGAAGTGCGTCATCTACGTGGTTATATCTACGCGAACAACTAGGCATAATTATTGTAATGAGCCAATTTAGAAGAAGATACTATAACCCAACCGAACAAAACGGTAACATTATCTATTAACCGACACCAGTTCTAACCTGAGTCAACACAAAGCAAATTGTTTCCAACTGCTTCCAATCAAGAAAACAAATACAATAGGATAATGAATCGCTCACAACCGAAACCCTAACCAACACGGAACACACCCTTCACTTGAAATATTGTATGAGGCAATATGAAAGAAAGCAAGTCTAGACAATACGAGTATATGCTTCAATGAGTGATGCAATGACAAGGGCAATACAATAGCATAAATGCAAACAAACACAAGTGAGAATCAGAATATGTGAAGAAAGAGAATGTGGAGAATATGATGCAGTTCCATATAAGGTGTGGAAGTAACATGGGCATTAACAAAAGGCACAACACAACTATGTCATTATTAGGTTTGTTTGGGTATATTCTAATTCTACTAAGTCACCTAGTTTTATGTATGAGGATTTGTTGCTACAGTCTTTTTGTTCTAAGGTAGATGCAGGAACAGTCAATGGAACAAGCAAAGGGTAATTTCGGTGACCCAATATATTTGAAGAAACATTCTCCAGTAGATCATGTGCTTTTCAATTCTCATGTAGCACCTGAATCAGTGCCCGGGAAGTTTTTGGGCATAGTCGGTCAAGATCCTAGTGATTCTAAATCCAGTCGGTTACATGTTGACATCTTCCGGTATATTTTGAGGTATATTCTATAGATTCCTCTAAAAGGATCGGTAATTCTCCTGAAGTCTCGAACTTCAACCGGTTATTTCTCAAACTCAACCGGTTCATCTGTAACTAACTGACAGTTCTCCCCAGACAGTGACCTGAATCACATGAGATTTGACTTTCGAAACGTTCTATTAACATTAACTTTCAGTTTCTGAGTAAAATTCCTGTAAGCTTGGATATGGTATGGGTGTACCAAGATATTGTGTACAATACAAATTCAAGCAGGAAGACAAAACAGACTATCAATTATGTGGAGTCATGCAAAAGAGGCCTTGAGGCAGGGAACCATTACAAAACCTCACAAGAGAAACCCGAGCATCCTAGAGAACTGGATCAACATACTAGAGTACTAGAGAACTGTATCATTGCTAGAGAACTAGAGAGTTGTATGTGGGCACACAAAGTTGTTTCCAAATCGATTATACTGTCAGATCTAGAACAAAGACAATGTTTGGAGGCTTACCAACAACCAAATGTTGTGAAACAAGAAGGCAAAGAATGCGAAATAAGGAGGCAAGAAGTTGAGAATACGAGAGCCATTTGGTTTGGAAGATTTATGAAATTGGTTTAGAAGATTCACGAAGGTGCTAGAGGTAAAGGTCCACTATCAACGAACTTGAGGTGTGCCACATGTCAAGTCGGCTTAGAAGAATCATAAACTAATTTAAGGTTCATGAAAATGGTAGAACACTCCGGTAACATGGGTTGGAAGGTTCATGAAGTCGCTTGGAACCTTCATGAAATTTAGTTTGCACTTCCTTGAAGTCATCTTACCTAAGGAGTATTTGAATCCGAAATATGCACAAGTTGTAAAGGCTCAAATTTATTTTAGATGGAACATGTGGTTTTAGTGTGAGGCAGTTTGGATGAAAAGTTGGATTAATTATGGTTGAAAAAGGAGAGCAGTTTTGAACAACTATCAAGATGGTTTTGGGAGCCGTTTGCAATAGAAAAGTGTGAGTTTAAGAAAGAATTTAAGTAGCTAGGGTGGGTGATTTCAAAAATATGGAGTATATTCAAATAACATGCAATTTATTTTGTTTTTGTTTTTGTTTCTACCATGTCCAGTTGCTAAGCCAAGTTTGCATACCACTAATCCACAAGGACTCAATAAATAGGCCCACATGCTCAAAGAGTTGGTTAAGCACCCTCTCTACCTTAGGTACTTGTCTCCAACTAGAGGTTTGTGGTGTATGGATAAAGTGAAAAGGTGAAATGGCAAAGAAATTCTTTTATAGTCTAAATTTTCCACTTTTACATGATTTGATTCCGGAAATCGCATTAGAGACCCCAAATTTGGTTCAGTGTGGGTTACTTGAAATAAATCGATCCTCAACCATGTCAGACTTATTTTCATTTGAGCGCCTCCAGTCACGATGGATGAATTTATGAAGACACCACAAAGCTCCATCCCTTGTCTCCGATCACATTTTGGGAAATCTTTCACTCATGTAGAAATTTCATATCACCACACATGGTACGTCTAAGTCATACAAGTCCCACAGAACATACCCTTTGTCATTAAAAAAAACTCACAAACCCAATGTGACAAAGGATAGATGTATTGTGTGGGACTCGTATGGTAGTAGCGAGGAGAAATTTGGGCTTTGTCCATACGATGTCAGGCATATATATACTTTAGAAATCAAATGCATCTATCAATGAGTGCAAGGTACAATGAGGGCTATGAAAGATAGAGATAATGCTAGACATGCAATATTAGGTCATGATTTTATACAATCATGACCAATGAAACTAATTGAAGGATGCAATTGAACACTCAAGCCCATCAACGTAATATTTCTTGTGTTGATTGGTACACCGTTTATGGTATTTAGTGTCACATACACTGTTTGCGACGAGCCTAAACCAGATGCCTAGAGGTTTCAAAGTGTCACGTCCGTTAATTGCCAATATGATACTATTTGTCAACATAAGTAACTTGTTCGGTGAAAAATTATTTACATTATGACATTCAGCACCACACATTGGGATACTTGAGATGATAGTTTTGAGTCCTAGTATGGGAGGGGAGGATATTATTGAGCATGTTTCATGTGTTTACATTTTAGTACACAAGAGGAAGATATTCTTGAGCATACTAATGTCAGGTGTCGTTTGTGTACACTTTAGTCAACTTGTAGACCATTGTGCAACATAGGCATACACCTCAATAACACTATTGAACATACTCATGCCAAGATAACCGCACTTAATTGCCAAGTATCATGAGGTGACACTAATGATGAAGTTGTTGGATCATTAGCATAACCTACCACACACCTCAAAATAGGGTAAGTGACACTATTTTGCATGTGACACTAAATACCATAAATGGTGTAGTTGTAATATTCTTTTGAATTACTTGATTATTCCATTTCTCCTTGCATGATTTTACACTTCTAAATGGAACACATAATCATTACCTTGCAATTACTTACTAGAACCTACTTGAACACAATGTAATCGGCAAGGCAACATGGAAGACCCAAGTAACGCGTATTGAAAAGGAAGAGAGAGTTACAAAATAAAAGGAGGAAAGGACAAAAGGATGGAAAGGCCAATTTTACTTATTTTTGTCCGATTGTATGTAGTCGTCTTTCCCATGATGTGGCACCTCTAAAGAAATTTTGTCCCTAAGTATTTATGGGATGTTGTTAAGGGGGGTCCACTAACTTAGGGTGAGTTTCCACATAGGCCACTCACCCACCATATTCTAATGAAAAAAAGAACAACTTTGCCCAAATGTAGATGGAATCTAGTGGGGTAGGGTTCATATGTGCCAACTAGCTACTCTCATTTTCTCAGATTTGAGCCCGCCTACTAACCTCCTTCTCCATGTGAAAACCTCCTCTTAAAATTGGTCTTCAATCCTACGGTGACCAACGTTTGTAGGTCAAAAAGTGCTTTAGTGAACACACGGAAATCTAGCTGCCCATATCCACTACCCTCCACTTGACAGCTTGTGCTCATCTACATGCGAACTCCTCCAACCCACTATTATCTAGAATCTAGTGGGTGAGCAGCCTACATGGAAGCCCACCCTTAGGCATTGCAAGCAGAGGTGTGAATAAGGATTCGAGTGTGTCCAAACTCGAAAGGTGCACACAAGTCAACTATGAGGTGTCATTAAAAAGCTGAAAAAGCAGGCTCAGTAGACTACTGTAGTTGTTGGACTTTCCCACCTGAAGCACAGTTGTAGATGCAGTTCCCCAAGTGCAAGTGAGTCTGTCAATGATAATCAACTAATTTATTATCAGTGTCGAATGCTGGCTCTTTCTGCGACTTTAACGGCAGCCCAAGAAGATTGCAATGTACGTTAAATATCAAGACCTCTTTTCTTAGACATTTTTCCCCAGACAAAATGGTGAATGACATGACCTGAAGCTGAGGAGGATCGTGAGATAGTGCATGCATATATAGCTATTTTAGCAGTAAAATTCACATGCAAAACTCATCCAATGGTTGAACAGGAGGGTCTGGCATACTCAGGTAATTAACTAACATTTGTTCTCGGACAAGGCAGTTCTACTTTTAAATGTGGCACATAAGTTAATGTGAGCCTTAAATGGATTGTTTTTCATCTTCTCTGACTTTCTACAGATTAGAAGTACACAATAAAGCTTGTGTTGTATTAGCAAATGTACAATGAAGCATGACAAAAAAAAAATGGATTGAAATTCAGACCTCCCATGGTTTAGTATGGTTATTAATAATACATATCTTTTGATTTCTTAATTGAATACATAGATCCTCCCAATTGTGTTGATCATTGACATGTAGTTAATCAAATTTGAAAACATAGTGCAATCTCTTTTAAACATGTGTCAAGTTTATGGTGTTTGTTCTTTGGTCCTCACCTGACCACACACCAATCAAATATAGGTGTCCGATTAAGAAAAGTAACCGATTAACACCCACAACCTTACATGATGGGATAGCCAACTCCAAACCCGGGTAAGTAATGTGATACTGTCAGGCTGAATGACACACAAATCGGTGCACAATATGTACCTCCTAACCCTCATCACCAACCGGATCGCATATTAAATGCCATAAAAGATAAGAGGTGAGGCCAATAAAAGTGAGAACCATTGGACTTCGATAATTGGCATGTGTGTTCAACAAACACTACAATGTAACGCAACAAAATGTAGTGTTTCTGAAAACAAGATGCAAAACTAGGAGGGAATCAACTGGGAATCAGAGGTTGCACTTCAAGATAGCATAAAAGACAACGGCTTCCTCACAGAACATGCCACATATAAACCTCGCACAATATTATTACGTATGTTCAAGCACCTACGGTTGATGTGCCTAAATTGAACACTACAATAATTTGAACACCTACATTTGAGTGGATCTAAGAACTTGCACCAAAAAAACATGTGCTTAAGAGAGATTGGATTACAAGTTCAAAATATGTTAATCATTCTAGGTTCAATTGTCAATATGATTGAAGGGGCCTATATGACCACTTTATAAACACAAAAAACCTTCACTTTGATAATAAATAAGAATGTCCATGTGAGCTTCAAAATTATGAGCTATGTGACATGATATGGATTTGCTAATCATCTTGCACTAAATGCATGTTTCATATATACACTACGAGAAGTGGGTGCAGGGAGAAAAGTATCCATCTAAGGCACGTCTACCTTACTACATGATCCAGATCCCCAACATAGTCAAAGCCATTCCCTCTGAAATAAACAACTGCCACGATCACTACGTTCAACACACCATCATGCAGTACTGACAACACCCATAAAAGTATTGGAGATCTGTATCATGAAGATGTCCCTCAAACGCATGCGGCTAACCAAGAAGACTAGTTATATCATGCGGTCAAAGTCAGCAAAAGAGAAGTCCACACAAAACACATGAAGATCCAAACAGGCAAGGGTCCAGAAAAGAAAGTTACTGTCTTTGAGTGTCAATCAGTTTCCAGAGGGCGAATCAATGTGAAAATGCACATCATGGGAGAGTTGTCCTGATGGACAGCGGATACGTTAAGCAAAGCAAGCAGACGAGGTGCAAACCAATGTTGGACTGGCATGTAGGTGAATGCATGGGTATGAATAATTAACATCAATAATGGTATCAATGAATCTACCCATGGGCATCAAACATATAATATCAATCAAATATTGATATTTGGTGGGTATGTCAAGGTGCAAGAATCTTCATGCACCAGAGCTATTATTTGGGTCAATGCCATTCTCAAACCATATTGATACTAGAGCAATTGCACCTAGGCTTCTTGGATGGTATATAGACCCATATGGTTTCAAAAGCAAACATATTGTCAAATACCCATACCCCATTGTATCGAAAATGTGAGATTCTCGTTATAGAACCCGAATGGTATGTAATAAAGACCAACACTGGTGCAAACACACTAGCTACTGAAGGGACAGTCGTAAAGGTCCACCCAAAAACAGTAAGTTACTAAGCTTGTCAATATAGCAGGCGGGATTAAAACAAATACTACTTGAAGCATAAAACTGGTCGACAATAGACATCCATATAAGACAATGATTGTGTCAGCTATTGCACAACAATGATAGTCAACTACAATGCTGGAACTGCACATATTGTGAAAAAAAATGGATCCAGGAGAATTGCCCCTGGCATTATAAGTATCTGGACCAGTATCCGCAAAAGTACTAGGTTAATGCAACTTGCACTCTGCTTGCTTGAAGTTTGGCTATCTGCCCACCTTCAAAGGTTTCAGAGGATGTTGGATAAATGGTATCCAGCAGTAGTAGTACCGTGATAGGTTTGCCATCTAGTTCATAACAATCTATCTTACACTATTTCCGGAGCTGAATCCTTGCAGTTTGAAGAGTGTCAGTTACAGAAGAAGTGAGATCTCAACTAAGATTGTATAAGAGAGTAGATAAATCTACGAAGTGGAACTACAGAAAGGAAAAGAAAAGAAAAGAAACCCAAAACCCCAGAACCCCAAAACGAAAACCTAGAAACTCCCAGATGATAATAAAGTTGAGCATCTTCCGCACCTCATTGCAAAATGTGTACACATGAACACTAAAACTGAGTCCACGGACATGAGGAGTCAGACTTAACCCACCCTGAATTTTTTTCACCGACGTCACGTGTGAATCCTCGTGATCGTTACATGATCGTCGTGTCTTTGCAGCATCTAGTCTGACAAAGAAGAAAACCCCCAGAATTCAATCTCCTCAACGACAAGGACCAGAAGTAAGCTTCTGAATGCTGCCGACTTTCAGTTTTACACCAGACCGGCTTTTGTTGCATGCATGCTGGAATCGATACTCAGATATGGTGGTCCTCCTCATATGCCACAAGATTAAAGGTCACGATGGTTATCATCAACGTGGGTCCGGTAACATGAATTCCATCGCCCTCCCCTATAAGCTTGAATCAGGGTTGATGATGGTACCCCTATCTTTCTTTCCCAAAAGAAGATCATCATGTGCTCGGAGGAGAGAGTGATCGAATCAGAGTGATCGGGAAAAAGACATTCAATCATTCTCCAATAAATGAATGTAACCTCCAATTTTCTCCATCCCGCCGGCTAGAAAGAATGGGGCAGCGACACTAGTCGATGTCAAGCTTCTGATACGAATCCGGTCGCTCGGTAAACAAGATGCTCCCGTCCTGATTAGGATGATGCCAGTTAAGAAAAATTTCGGTGAAGTTGGTCGGCTCGAATCTCTACATAGCACCCCTCTCTACTTTCTGAAACTAGGTCTTTCTTCGGTCAGTTACGCCCGCACCACAACCAAAATAACATATATCCATGCCACGTTGCAAGAAGTCTCCTCAAACTTCCTCCTCAAACCCCATATTTCTACGTCTGAAATCCCTTTCCTTTCGCATGGCCCACCACTGTAGAAATCGTCTCGGCTGATTCGCGGAACTTGAAAGCAGCGCCACATAGGAAGAAAAACACCTTGGAATCTTGAGATGGATGATCTCGACGGATAAGTAGACGCATTGGGAAGTCAGCAACAGAATGATCATACAGTCACATCCGTTCTACTCCGTTTCATACCCTCCAGACTCCAAAATTTCTTCTTCTGCTATAACAACAACAACCAACTGCTGGCAGGCAGGCAGGCAGGCAGCTCTTCCCGCAGCTCGCACCAGACCCTGCAAACACGAAACCCGGACCATTCTAAATGCAATTAGGTTAACCCTTAACGGGGAGAGAAGAAGATAGGTTAACCCGCCACAACATCATCACCGTCAACAATCCGCAAAGTCTCCCTTCACGAACCTCGGACCTTAGAATTCGAAACCCTCAAGATTACTGCTGCAGAAACCCTGGCAAGTGAAAAAAAAACATCATCATCATCAAAAGAGTTGAGAAATCGGCATTTACCGATTAAGTGAAGATTATGGAGAGGGTATCTGGCCCCCAATGTTACTGCCACTGGCACCGCCACCACTCCTACTGCCGCTCTCACCACCTGACCTATTGGATGGAAAAGGACCCAATGGTCCCAGGGCACCACTTAACCCCAGAGCTGCCAATCCAGCTTCATAGGAGCCGCCTCCAACACGAGCAAGCTCCATGAGCTGCTCTCTAGATAGATGTGGTGGCTCTCTCGCAAGATCGATCAATTGGTCTCGTGTTAACATCTGCTCTCGTCCCCCACCTTGCTGCTGCCCCCCTCCACCTCCACCTCCACCTCCACCTCCTCCCCCACCCCCACCGGAGATGGTCATTCCTATCCCTAAAGAAGATGAGGGTCCACCTTGCTGCTGCTGCTGTGCACCGGATGGTCCGACAACCATGCCTGCCCCTGCGTACCTTGCCAAGTCCGAATGTGCAATTGCAAGTTCATTCTGCAGTTGGGCTACCTGCCGTTGCAAAACGGAGATGGCTCCCACACATCCATAGACTGGATCCTTGACACGAGCGTCCGCCTCGTAGGCTAGGGAATTCACCGCATCCTCCCTTTGGTGCGAGGGGAGCTCGTTTAGGAGCTTGGTGATATTGCTCGCTCCGAAAATCTTATGGACATTAGCGAATTTGTGAGGCTGGTCCGGGGGAAAGTATGGGGCAAACACACATTCCGCAGTACACTTGCGCCTTAGAAACTTGCATGCGGCGCACGGAGAACTCGAGGACGACGCCATTCCTGGCTGCCAGATCCCAAACTTAGTATACTACAATGGTAGTAGTGGTAGTAGTAGTAGTAGTAGTAGTAGTTCTTCTTGTTCTTCTTCTTGTTCTCTTCAGATGCATTCCCTTGTGGTCCGAACCTACCGTAGAGATTTTAAGGTAGTTGCAGTGGTCAGACTCTTCCCTTTTGGGTTAAGTATCCTTTGCGATGGAAGATGATGATGGATGATGGATGATGGCGTCTGGGGTGATGATGCACACTGACTGATCTAGATCTTTACAAAAAAGAAGTTCGCCCTTTCTTCACATGTCATCATCAACACTCAAGGTTAAGGTTACCATTTCCAGAATGCGATGCTCAACCAATGGCTTACCATACCTCGGTAGTCCAGGACACCTTACCATCATCTCTTCTGTCCCGACCAAACCCCATAGGAGCAAAACAATACAAAAAAAAGTTCACAATATCATCACCGAGATCATCAACGGAAAACAGCGTCAACTCCCCCGACCTACCTAGAAGGGAAGGTAGGCGAGGCGGCCCGACGCCAAACCAAACCCTCCCCCCGAAACAACACAAAACGGAACGAAAAAGCGCGCTTCGTCCTCAACAAACCTCTTGAAGAGGAAGTGCGTCCCGAACCCCCCGATCTCTACCTCTGCTCAGCTACCTGACACAATTGGCTGTTCTCTCCCCGAGTCCCCCTACTCAACGTAAAAAGCTCCACAAATATTGCACACAACAACTAAACTGAACTAAACTACATACCCATCCACCATCATCATCATCATCCAGCAGCCTGCAGCCACAATCCGGGACTACCTATGTATGCATTACTTAATCCTGACTACTTTCCTTACTCAGAAGAAAAACCTACACAATTATCTGAATCATCCGGGGAAGCAGGAATTTCCGTAGAGGACGGACCTCTCTTCATTGTTGTCGACATGAACGAGTCGTGCCAACTTCCGGATCCATCAATTCCTTCCACTCCACTGCAGGGCCACTAGCTTAGCTTGCCCCCACCAAACCCTGCTATTAGATCGGGCCGAGCAATCTACTTACTGCAACTGCAGCTGCAACAACCCCCACAACTCCCTCCCTCCAGGCTCCCCACCTCCCAACTCCCTCCTCCTCCGCCTCCCGCGACAAAGCAGGGTCGGCATCGTGCTTCCGCCTCTTTTGTCGCGTGAATTGGGCACTTTACCCCCCGAAACCCCCACTTTCGCCCCCCCCCCCCCTCCTTTCTTTCCTTTCTCGCTAACTTAACTTAACCCTTCTTCTTCGGGAGTCTCCAAGAGTAAAAACATCCGAATCAAGCTGAGAGTAACATTGTGGGAGGCGGCGATAAGTTAAGTAAGTAACAAGTTCCAGAGTTGATGAGCGATCTTCGATGATGTGCGCACGAATGCGGAGGCGGGGGGGAGTTGCGGTGGTTCAGGCAGTACTAAACTTAGAGTAAGAAGGGGGACACGAGGCCAACAGGCAGAGGCGGGCGCGTTTGGGAAGAAACAAAAAAAAAATTAAAGAGGGAGTTCGATCCTCCAGTGGCTGTCCGTCCGTCCGTCCGTCCGTCCGTCCGTCCTCCTGTAGCCGCATCTTCATGGTCAATGTGGTGCAATGCATGCCAATGCCATGGAATTCTCCATGGGTGATAATGATGATGATGATGATGATTATGATATCATGGCATGGATGATGGCATACCACATGCTGATGAAAAAAAGAGGGAGTTTGATCCTAGGCTACTGTCCGTCCGTCCGTCCGTTCTTCCATCTGTAGCTGCATCTTCACAGTCAATGCACCGCAATGCATGCCATTGCTATGGAATTCTCAATGATGATGATGGCGATGATGATGATGATGATGATATCATGGCATACGTGATGGCATAGCATATAAAGATGATTGCCAAGGCATGATATCCAATGTGAGGCAACGGCATGGAATGTCAAGCTATACATCCCATTGCATTCATCATCATCATTATATGTTGTGCCATCACGTATGCCATGATACCATCATCATCATGGAGAATGACATGCCATGGCATGGCATTCATGCATTGCATTGACCATGAAGATGCGGCCACATGATGGAAGGAAGGAAGCATGGATGGACAGACAGTAACCGAGGATCAAACTCCCTTTTTTTTCATCAGCATATCCTATGCCATCATCCATGCCATGATGATATCACCATCATTATCATCGTGAATGCCATGCCTGTGGCATGCATTGCACCACATTGACCATCCAAGACACCGCTACAGGAAGGAAGGACAGGTACTATAAAACTCCATGGTATATGGTATGGCATGGCATGGGATGGTTGTGATATGGTGAATGGCATAGTATAAGGGGAAGGAGAGAAGGGGGTTGGAGGGAAATTTGTCTATAAATAGAAGATGGCATCGGCGAGCCTGGGAACTGGTCCAAGGCCAAATGCACGGGCTCTTCTATTTTGCTCCTTCCTGCCTCCTTCCCTACCACACCGTCCGGGGAAATTTGGGCGCATCAGGTAGATGGGTCGGACTTAAGTGGCTCGATTTCTTAATCGGACCCGTATAGTATATTTGATTGGTATGTGGTGCGGTGTGGATCAATGAGCAAACATCATAAGACACATGTTCAAAAGAGATTGGACTACGTCTTCAAATATTAGGGCCACTTCACACACGAGCCAAGGGCCATGACCATGAAATTGTGAGAGCCCAAAAGAAAGTGTCCAAATGCCGTCCCAACATCGTGTGGTGTGATCGCGGACCCTCAAGTGTAGTGTGAAGTCATATGTGACCAGGCCCTCAACCAAATGCTATTTCAATGAATTTCTATTCATGCGGGGCCTCACACATGATAAAATAGAATAAATCAACAGTTGTGAGCATTTGGAGTGCCACGGTCTCCCGGTTTTGTGTTAGGCCTACCTCCAAGAGGTGGTTTTTGAAAATATTCCAAGTGACCATGAAACATGATCTATTTGATGTCATGTAGGAATTCATGTAGACTTGACATCCATCTTGCATTCACATACTCCGTTGGTCCCTCAAAGTGTAGTGTGAAGTGAACTTGGACCGGCTCCGCCTTTTCCACCAATGAGAGTGCTTGAAGTGTAATGGTGACGCGCTTGCAGTCTCATGTGTGAAGTGGCCCTTAATGGCTCGTTTTCTTAATCAAACCTATATATTTGATTGGTATGTGGTGCGGTGAGGATCAATGATCAAACATCATAAATACGCGTGTTCACAAAGATCAAACTACATCTTTAAATAATAGTAACTACTTTACACGCAATAATGAACCTAATTGAGAGGACTTACATATCTAGTTAAGATATCGACAAACACACACTTCCGATAACCATAACTAAATCAAGGGAGGTATGATTTTTAATATGGTTTCTGCATACATTTCATCATAGATTTGCTACGTAACATTATTAAGCAGTGTGCGTTCGTTCGTGTGGGCCCTAAGAATCTAACCATGGGATGTCGCAACTAGTACAAATTCGGTGTGATGTTATGTAATGCAACACAAGTTTTGTTGTGTAGATGTACTCAGTAGAAGTTGGAGAACATGTGGCCCATGCTAATTTCTACTATAAATTTACTGTGGGTTGGAAATTAATGTGGCTCACATTGATTTTCATTACAAGAATTAGCGTGGGCTCTAGAAAACAATGTGGCCCACAGTAATAGAACTATTTAGTGTAGTTCATGCGTAACTACATTGAGTATCCCAATTCGTGTCTTACTATTTGAAGTCACGCAGTGCTATAACCATTTAATGAAAATGTAATATTTTACAAAGCAAAGATAATGTCCAAACAACCTATTGAACTTTTGTTAGTAAACTTTGAACTTTTGAGTAAGACATTGTTGTATTGTGTACCTCCAAATAGCAACACGCACAAATTGGGAAAGAAGAAGAATAACTTCGGTCACCGGAGGAGACCGACGTGAATTAAGTGTTTGTTCGATCCACCCCCAATCCGATGCCCACAGGACAAAGGTATGGAAGCAAGGATCTACTCCCCCCTTTCGAGAGTAGACACTATCACTAGTTCCTAGCTAGCCACTAGTGCCTTGAAGATACCGAACATGGTATCCCCCCAAAGGGCTTTGAGGTACCCATACAACAAGGTCCAAGGACCCCCCACCATAGTTGGGTGGACTAAGGTGGTGAGCACCACGCCGGCAAGGGGAATGGAACCCACGACCTCCTCATTGGGGGCCATGAGCCCTAACCACCAAGCCAAGGCCCGTGGTGCCTAGCACAAATTGGGATAATTAGTGTAGCAATCGGTTCTCCCCGTTTCTTTGCCCTAGCAACTCCTATCATCTCCCTTCCTCCCTCGACCTCCAACTTTCATTTGTCCGTCTAGCTTATAGGTATTCTCCCACCCCTACTACTTGACTTTAACTTAACATACTAGCTATATCCCGGGAGATTTTGGGTATAATTGGTCAAAATCCTAGTGTTTCCAAGTCCAACTGGTTGCATGTTGTGATCTTCAGGTTTTCTTTTTTTAATTAGAAGAATATTTCACATATTCCTTTAAAATTATCGGTATTTTCCCAAAGTCTCGAACTTCATGCTGGGGCAAAACAACCCGTACATTGGTTCCTTGGAAGCAAGGGTTTAGGCATCCACCAAGGCACGAGTGCATGGGTTGGTTCGCCCAAATCTGAACTTCAACATGTTACTTCTCAAATTCAACCGGTTCATTCTCCCCGTTCATTGCACACTAGGTTACATTAGCCATGATCTGTACTACCCTCCTTCTAGAACCTCGCTAACTTTCCACTTAGGGCCACTTCACACATGAGACTAAGGGGTTGTTTACACCATGGACCATGAAGTCGTCCCAAGGCCTTGTAAAATATGTGATTGGTTGTTGAACTCGTCCCGGGACCACTTTGGTTTACACCAAGGAAAAAATGTCAAAGTGACCATGGAGTTCGAGGTCCCCAAAAGACATATTTTAAGGCCTACATTATCCACTAACATGATCCAACGGGTTTTGCGGTGGGAGAGGCCAAAGAGGTGCTCAAGTAGAAAAAGGCAAGGGCCCATAGCAAAGATATGTTGTAATAATAAATTGTTAATGAATTTTTTGGGGGGAAGAGGAGATGAAGACAAGAGAAGACAAAAGAATGGTCAAACTTGACTTTTTTCAAAACTGCCCTTTTTGGGCATGTATTAAAAAAATCATCACATTCACTTTTTGGTACATGGCCATTCCTCTTGGTCCACATTCGGTTTACACCTAGTGAGGGGCCCAAAGGCTTTGTAAATTGGTATTTTAAGAAATCGGACATGGAAGTTGGACCAAGAAGTCGGACCGTGGAAAAGGCCATCTTCCATGGTCCGACTTCATGGTCCATGGTGTAAACCGGCCCTAATGGCCCATGACCATTGCATTCTAAGATCTCGCATTGGTCGAAAGGCCGAGACTATTCAAGTTTACTTCATGGAAGGGGAAAGCCTAAGGGTCCAAAGAAATTATCATTGATGAAAAGTTTGCATGGAATTTTACATGGCATACTATGGATGATGTTTCATGGTTTACTGGAATTTGTGTCAACCCCACCTCCAAGAGGTGGGCTTGTGTAGATTCCCAATAGACCATGTCAGTTTCTACAAAAATGGCTTTTGCATTTCTCATGGTACGGCCTCTTGAGGGCCCTCACATTTACATGGTCATGGCCTTTGGCTCGTGTGTGAAGTGGCCCTTAGAGTTTGGTGGCGTCACTCTAAGTTAGAGAATCTCATCCAAAGTAAGGTGGTACATGGGTGTGGGTGTGGGTGTGGGTGTGGGTGTTATTCAATTGTCTTCTCAATCGATGACCTATATTCGATTGGCATGTGGACTGACGAGGATCAAAGAACAAATGCCATAAAGAAACATGTTTAAAAGAGATTGGACTACAAATTCAAATCTTAATTAACTGCTCCGCACTCAATAACACATGCAATTGGAAGGATTTTATATATATTCAATTACATAATTGACAAATATGTGCTTTTGATAATCATAACTAAATCATGGGGATTCAATTTTCAATGTGGTATTTGTTGATGTTCCATCATAGATTTGCTAGTGCAACACAAATTTGGAGATGTGGATTTGATCAATTGAAGATGGAAAACAAGAAAAAAAATCACCAAATAACACCTACATTTCTTATTGTGTTTTGCTTTTATTTTCAATCCTTAGGGTGTGTTTACTTTAGAGCCCATGTCCAACACACTTACGGTTTGGGTCCAAGAGAACTTTGGGGTCCAAAAACACCCCTTATGGACCTTGCTTTTGAACTTATAACCCAAAATTGGTTACTTAAGTTGGGTAGGGCATTCTCTTGAGTTGCAACCGACTAGATTTGGCATGAAAGTGATGCCACAACAGTGCCAATTCATTTTTCTTGTGCTTTGGATTTGTGCCCTAATCTAAACTCCTTGGGTCCAAATTTTTTAACTTTGCTCAATTTTGGACTTTCTTTGGTATTAGACCCTACTATAACCCATCATAATAAATGGGCCACATATATAACTTAGAAAAAAAATTCTAGCATCACTTTCTTAACAAATTTTGATAGTCTCCACTAAAAACAAATTATCCTCCTAGTTTGAGAAACCAATCTTCAAGCTTGGGTCCAATCTTGAGACCAAGACTAGGGTCCATGTAAGGGGTATTTTGAACCCAAGTTTTTGTGACATGAGTCCTAATGTAGACTCAACCTTAGGGATTGGTGGTGTCATTCTAGAGAAACTCATCCAAAGTACTTAGTTTTGCTTTGATTCACAATCATGAGGGTGGATTATATACATAAAGGTCCAAGACCAAAGAAACTCCAAAATCAAGCAATCGTTTTGGTTCATAATTTAAATTTGGACCCGAGGACTTTTGATCAGGGCCCAAGTCCAAAGCACAAGAAAAATGAAGAGGCAGTAATGTGGCAACACTTTCTATCCGAATCTTGTGGATCACAACTCGAGAAAAGACTCCAACCAATTTGAGAAAACAAATTTCAAGCTTGGGTCCAATGAAAATAAGATTTATGCAAGGGTGTTTTGGATTCGAAGTTCCTTGGACCATGACTCTAATGTAAACCCACCCTTAGTCGAGGTGAAAACCCAAATGAGCTATTCTATCTCAAGGTAACAAGGAAAAAGATTTGAGTTGATATGACTCCGAAAATGGCATCATAGATCCCAATTTAGCTACAAGGGCTTTATGGGTCCATGTGCCTCCCACTTAACCTCCTCTTGTCCAAGCTTACCTCTCATTCATACAACATAAAAAAAAACCCTAAAAAAGCACAAGACATCTAATCATGGATGTTATTGCTTTCAGTTCATTTGACACCGGATTTTTCTTTTAATAACCCAAAATGAGTACCATCTTCTCCAAGTAAGTAATGGGGGCGTGTTGTAGCGAAACCTTGCCGGAAACTTATATTACAAAGTGGACGGTGGAAATAGTATCCAAACTTGTTATTTGTAAAGATAAAATTATGTTGTTAGTTTTTATTGACATTGTCATTTTATTGTCGCTTTCTCAACAACCATGTATTTTTTTTGAAAAATTTCATTCACGGGGATGGGTGCTTAACATGTTCCCGTCTTAGACCTTGCCCCCCAACCCCAACTCCCCGGCACTAAATCTTGTTCTCGTGGATCAAATTTGTCCACGGGGTTGATGCCATCTTTAGTGGAATCCAAATCAAGAGTTGAGCTTACAAGGAGGTTTGGAACCAAGATGAATATCTTTTAATTCGTCGAGGTGTTATGTTTGTTTCCGAGACATATTTCACATGTGGCATTAGGTACCACTTGCAACTGCATTGTTTATCCCAATTAGTGCATGTTACTATTCAGAGTTACATAGTGCCATAATGTCTTATTTAAGGGTTTAATTTTTACTAATGAAGTTCAATAGGTCGTTCACACATTATAGAACATACTTAGAACATCTATGTTTGGACTTGTATTCAAAATTTGAAGTGTTTATTGAAACACCTTTTAGTTTCTAGCATTCACCATTTTTGTTTTAATTAATTATAGTCTCTAGGGCTTGGCCATCAATGGCCGATTCTACCATACCTCCCTTACTTGCAAAGCTGCCAAACATGTTGAGGTGGCTTTGAAGTACTTTGCCGCCAATGGCCAATATCACTTTACACTAGGGCTGGGGGGGTATGGATTTGTGGTGTCTACATAAACTCATATGCCAACAAGGCGAAAATGCAATGAACTATTTTATAGTTCCAAAATAACTATTTTTTTGATTATTTGACTTTGGGAATGGTATCAGAGATTTTGAATTAGTCCTATTGGGCTCCATTTGGAATGAACCGGTCCTCAATCTTGCAGGGGACTTGTTTTCACTATAACTCCTTCATCCACAATGGATGAGTTTACCTAGACACCACGAACCCCAAGCCTTGCAACACAATATGTACATATAACGGTGAACAAGAGGATACAACTTGACATGGAGACACATGAGACTTACATGCCATCAAGTCCATGGTTTTCAATGTTCTCCCCAAACATTGTCTAGGATAAGTAGGAAACAGGAGACAATCAATGGGTGAGTCAGTTTTGGAGTTTTTGTCCCACACAATTCCTACTTATATGTCATAGTAAATAAACAAAGCGGTGTAATTCAAAACAAGGGTGTTTTTATTAAGCTTGTGAACCACAATGACATCACAAGAACATTGGTTCTTATGGGAGCGTTAATCACCATATTCGTTAATTTGAGACTTTCTCTTGTCTCAAATTAATATATGGACCACAACAACATGGTCTAATGTTTGGGTCGTCCTACCCAAACCATCTTGATATGAATACCCGCTTCAAAGTATTTGCATCTTACAACATTCTCCAATATCTGTGTGATTTTATCCATGTTCTTATATTTGTAACTGTCCCAAAATGCCAAAAAAGTCCCAAATTAACGAATATAGTGCCACGAGAGGAGGGTTTTGCGAGAACGAAGTGGTCCCGAGGACATGGCCCAACATTTTCGCCGACATCTCAATGAAGGACCTTCCCCTACTCAAAACATGAGGCATATTTTGGTTTGTCATGTGGCACATTGGATTCAAAGCACACCCTAGTGTCATTGCCTTGAAAAAGGGGGAATCATAGAAAGAAAAAGAAAAAGAAAAAGAACTCGTAATTGTACAAGCCAAAATCCGTGAAGTGTTTTTTTAAGATTGTGGCACGGTCTAGTTGTTCCCTTGGACTGTGCTTGTATATTGCAACAAAAACTACCTCTTTGGGAGTTTATACATTTCTTTTAACATGTCAAATGATTAATTTGGGCCACAATTCATAGTAGTGGCAACATCGGAGACGTCTTCTTTGGGTTTCATTTTTCTTTTTCTTTTTTCTTTTTCTTTTTCTCTCCATTGTTGAGATTGATAAATTAAGATGATATACAAGGTTATTTGCATTTGTGGATGATTCCCATGTAACGCAATGCCTCTCAAAAACTCACATTAGTTGGAATGGAAAAAGAAAAAAATCCAATCCATATGCATTGTATAAATGTCAAATGCGTTCATGTGAATTAGTTTTCATCCCAAACAAAGTTCATCACGTCATCCATTCATTGTTACACAAGCAACATGAAAAGCTTTCTACGAGGCCGTACAAAATGTCCACCTTGCACGTTTTCAATATTTTATCCAAGTCGTGATTGCACCTCAAAAGCGATGAAAGTCCATCATTGTTTTTGACATTTGAAAGTGATATGAGGTTAAGTTTTTAAGGTCAAAGGCGGTGGACATTATTATAATCAATATGAAGGTGTTCAATTTTGGTAAGATGATGATTTGAGCATGGTCTACTTTAGATAGATACAAATGCCAAATGCACGAGGAAGAAGCGTGAATGTAGAGTCTCATTGATCGACCAAAGCTGCCTTCATCGTGGCCCTTAGTCGGTGGAATCGGTAGAGCATAGGTTCTACAGTTGTCCCCTTGCTCAACAAGTGTGGAGATACGCCGCCAACATCATTTGGCAACACTTCGTCAAAAAAGGGAATCTCGGCCCGCACAAGTCTTTTTCCATGTTGCAATGTCTTTTTGATCAACCTTTGTGCAAAACACTTGAACGGTTCAGTCGCATCTGGTTCTTCTTAAGAAGTAGTCTTCCATGGATCATTTGGCGGCAGCGGAATGATTTGATTTTTAATAAATTGCAATGGCCCATTGAGAAAACGCGTCAAATCATTTGGGACGCCTTGCAGGACTACATGAGGATTGAATGGAAACGGATGCTTAGGGACTTGGAAAAACCCCGGACGTGGCCTACCATGACATTCTTAACAAATTTGATTTGAATTGGGGGGTCAAAGGTCTAATTGTGACCGGAGCAACTTAGTCGTTACTTGGAAGGATAGGCCTTAGATGAGCATTATTTCTCGATTTCCACTTGGGCTGCACTGTTTTGGCCGGGTTGGTTGTATTTTGGGTTCTTTTTGCAATTGAATTTTCAATTTGTGCCAAAAAAGAAGAAGAATGTAGAGTCTCATTCAAAACGAACATTGGTAGATTATTTTGAAGTCCACATTGCCAACTACATAGTGGAGTTGAGTAGAAATAGTTGGTTGCAAGCTATGGAATACTATATCACATTTCCACCGACCTTCCCAATGGATGAGGTATGTAGATGTTCTTTGGGTTACTTGAATTCTTAATCATACACATATATTTGAATGACATGTGGTCAAGTGTGGATTTATGAACAAACACCGTGAGATACATGTTAAAAAAAGATTGTCAACGAACTACATCTTCAAATTCTATTAACTACTCCGCACTTAATAATCAACACAATTGAAGGACCACATATATTCATTTGAAGAATCAACACACCATGCACTTCCAATAATCATAATTAAATAAGAAAAGTGATGATTTCTCAATCCAAATGTTGTTGATATCTCAACATGGATTTGCTAATACAACACAAATCTCAAGACTTAGATTAGATCAATAGAATACGGAGGACAAGAAAAACACTAATCCAAAGAACCCGCGCATGTGTCGGACTCCACAAATCTCTAGACTTCATCAACCAACCTTGACCTAGCAATGAATGAATGTGGTGTGGATGAAGGAAGCACGTGCGGATGATCGTATTGGAGTGCTTTTGATATTGGCACAGACTCATGTTCCTTCCTCCCTTTTTATGTTCCCATTCTGAGGGATGCGTGTCTGTGCGAAAGGCTGCACCCTGATGAATGTTCCCTGGCCGCCATCCTGTGGATGTGGATGAATGTCTGCACCCGAACAAACAGTGGCCTGGACGGAAATTGGAACCCCTTAATTAGCTCTCTACGCTGATTTTTTTTCCGATTAGTGCGTATTACTATTCAGAGTTATGCAGTGCCATATCTATTTAGTGAATGCAGCATTTTACAAAGCAAAGTCATTTACACTGTCTCTCAAAACTGAGTTAGTGATGGTCCGAGACGACCCTAAACTATTGGATGATGGTGGAGGGATACCCAAATTTTAAGGAAGAGGTTAGCGGTTCGATTCCTAGCTGTCTCTGCTTGACAAAAACTTGCCAGGTGGTTAACTGCCTCCTGTGCTTTGGCGCTGGCATGTTGGCCTTCTATCTCAAAAAAGAGAGTTAGTGACTCACTACATCATTTTTCACACACAATCCCAAGAAAATAAAAACAAAAACATATGATTTTTCACTCATGTAAGTTAATAGTCGTAGTATAGTATATCGTTTCCAAAGTTTCATGTTCATTGCAAAACTACACATGGAGAAACAATGATTTGAAGATAGCTATATACATTGACTCGATGTTGTAACCTACATCTACTTACAGATCATTGATTTGTCCCACCCTCCTTTAGAAGCCTCCAAATTGTAATATAAAATGTCCTAAGAGACCACACTAGTAACCAAAGTTGAGAGGCAAAACCCTAGGCGGCGTTGTGAACTTCTTGCGATTGAAGGTGAATGATGAAAACAATTCCAAAACTGAGTCAATAGACCTAAGTTCATTCGAAATACAATTTCACTCTCGTTGCTACAGTGTTCAAGCTGAAATTTGGAAGGATGATAGTCAACTTGGTTGCGCATATGATCCAATTTACGGTTTGACAAAATATCAATACTCTCCCAAATATGGCTTCCCAAAATTTGTTGTTTTGTTGATTTACGCGGTTTTGAAAGTAAGCACATGTTCAATAATGTCCAAACAACATATTGAACTTTAAGTAGTAAACATTGAACTCCTGAGTAAGATGTTATTGCATTGTGCAACTCTGAATAGTAACACACACTAATTGAGATAATCAGTGTAGCTTACTACATGGGCCCCTTGATAACTGGACAAACAAGTGATGACTAATGTGGGTATCCAACATAACATTATTCAGATCCATAACAGTGTTATGTGGGACTAACAATATTATATAGAATATTCCCCATATCATACCGAATGTGGGGAATATTCTACATAATATTGTCAGTCCCACAAAACATTGTTATGAATATGAATAATACTATGAAGTCTGAAATATATACCTTACTAAAATGAAAACCATCACATGTTATGTATAACTTTCACACCATGGATTCATACGAAATTCACACATAATACTCCAAACATACAAATTTCTAACTTCTTAAGTCTTTGTTTGGATTTGTTGTGTTCATGTCATACAATGCATTTACACAGATGGCTCATTCATCCCCCCCACCAAAACCTCTGACGGAAATATAGAAGGTAATACAGCAGGCTCTAGAGTATATAGCCCCCACAACAACACCCGAATCGCAGAGAGACTCCCCGGCTATCAAAATATCCTACGAGCCGAGCTCAATGCAATACTCATTGCCATACAATCCATACAACCCACACAACTTGACACACACATATTCACAGACAGCCTAAACATCATATTCTTAATCAACAATCACATTCAACATCCAACATCACAACACCACCACCCGGACAAACTGCTAATAGCGGCAATAGTACACCAGATATATTGGACCCCACACACCATACATATACATAAAGTACGAGCACACTCGGGTATTACCGGGAATGAAATAGCCGACATACTAGCCAATGAAGGAACACTCAAAGAAAAGCCAACCAACACCCCATACATACATACGGCTCATCCCACCCCCTACTGGCTAGCAAGTTGTCCCACAGCCACCCACGATGGCGCCATCCGCAATCTACACACATTCATAACAAAAGACCACCGAAACCGCGAAGCAACAGCCGCCAAAGCCAAACACCCATACGTAGACAAATGGTTATCGAATACACAAATACACCAAAAACTATCCAATAATTTCTGGAAAAGTGAAAATGTGACAGACGCCCAAATCATCCAAACCCTCAAATTCCGATACGCACAATACATGGGTAACCACCGGAAGACCATATTTTGGCCCCTAACACACAAAAACCCCAACTGCACACTATGTCATCTCAACGATAAAGACACATGGCCCCACCTCCTATCAACATGTGAACACCCATATTTAAAGGGCTTGAGAATCGCACGCCACAACAAAGCAGTACACCTCATTACCCGGACCCTCCAAGCAAACAAAAATACCCGATTCCTCACACTAACTAATGCCGGCAACCTCAACAACAAACCACCCGAACAAACCATCCCAGAATGGCTCCTTAAATGTACATGCCCACAACCACCATGCCACTGCTTAGCCAAATTGAGTCCCGACATTCTATGCCTAATTGGAGCCCCAAACCACACACAAACACCAATATTTCCATCCCCAACAATCACAACCCAATTAATTGAATTCACATATTGCCACGATAGATTCCCGGATCAAGCCCTCACACGCAAACACCTCAAATATGACCCTCTTATTAGTACCATACAAAACAAAGGCTGGAATACCAACCCTCTTATCACCATCACAGCAGGAGTAAGAGGTGACATCCACGAACATTCCATTAATAAACTCACCAACCTCAAACTCCCAAAACCAGCCATTAAAAACCTCATGAAAAATATTCACCAGAACGCCATCAAATATCTCACATACCTTATTCTAAACAAAAGAAAACTTGAAAACAAACAACAACATGTCCCACCACCATAAAGCCTTGATATAATTGATACCCCAAAGAGCCCACCTCACAAGAGGCATCATACCTCATGTTGCATCATGGATATCCGTGATCAGCATTAGGCCAACGGGCTCATAGTCATGCCGGTACCTAGATACCGGCGTTAATTTTTCTTTTCTTTTCTGTTCATGTCATAACATTATTACTCAGGGCCACTTCACACACGAGACTGAGAGCCCGTGACCATTACACTTGAAACACTCTCATTGGTGGAAAAGGCGGAGCCGGTCCAAGTTCGCTTCACACTACGCTTCAGGGGCCAATGGAGTATGTGAATGCAAGATGGATGTAAAGCCTACATGGATTCCTACATGGCATCGAATGGATCACGCTTCATGGTCACTTGCAATGTTCAAGATTGAAGCCCTCATATGAGTTTCATTTTGAAGGGTTCTCAAATTTCAGCCCTTCAGCTGAAGGGCAGATTCCAATCCAACACGTCAATCCAAGAATATAGAAATGAAATACAAAACTCATATTAAACTTCTGCATGAATATTATGGTACATGCTTCCAGTGCAATGTGAAGAATCAAGAATCAACCATCTAACTCCACTTCTTGTAGTGACAATGCCCTACACTTGTTGGTTCTTGCGGCGGTTTCCCAAGATTCAAAAATGCCATTCCAATTCATGATTTCAACTCCAAACCCATTTAGACTAACCCTCATTAAAGCATCTAGTGTATCAAGGTTGGGTCTAGTTCTCCTTTCGCTCTTAACCCAATTATGCTTTGAAAAACCACGCTCACAAACAATTGTGTTAGTTGGGATCATAAGTGTGGCTTGCCATAGCGACATTAGAGTTGGCCAAATAATCATGAACTCCTCGTCATTGCAACAAAAAACCCAAGCTTTGTGCATACCTCGGTGTTCACAAACAAAAGATAACATCTCCACGAATTCTAGCAATTTGGCATTGCATTGATTAACAAGGTCATCACTCCAACGGAAATGTGTCACCAATCGGTTCAGCCATTGCTCAGTTAATGTCTCTCTGTCCAATTCATCTATGGAATAGTGCTTTAGGCTAAAAAGCGTGGCCGCATTGAATAATGTCTCGTAATTAGTTCTATCTTTGCATGTTCAACATTTTCTAGAGCTCTTATCTATAAAATCCTTTATCATGGTTACTTAAATGAACCGAGACCCCCTAACCCCTATAAACATCATCAATGCATGTTTACAATAACCCTGGAACACTCTTGTGTGTCACTTTTCGTCACTGGAGGCCTAGCATCAAAACTCAACAAAAGTAGAGTGATTTTCTACAATTAAAATCATCATCATCACAAGTGCCCACAAAGGACGATCCACAACATAGCAGTAGCATTTCATCAAATTACATGGTGAAGAAATCATCCTTACAAGCATCCTGCAATTGTTGATCTTCTCCTGTTGTTGTTGCTGCTACTCCACCACATTCCTCCTCACCCCAAATAATTCGAGGTTGATATCCGAACATCCATCCCAAAACTAACGAAGAAGACTCAGCAACTGGTCATACAACTACCCATTTGAACCTAGTTCTAGATTCCACCCCAAACATGAGAGCCATGCATTCGGAAACTCCTGGATCTAGTTATCGATTTCAATCCTTGCATTAACAGCTGAGCATTTAGGCTCGTGGTAATCCAACCCCCCTTGCTTGCCTACATGCCCGTCTGTCCCCTACTAGTGTGAAGTATGGGGGATCGGAAGCCACCGATTCAGCGTGTCTGAATGGCAACCAAAACAAATCGATCTAACATACTTCTTAGTGTTGAGGTGCGCGGTGATGGAGATGAAGCAAATGGCGGATATGGAAGAGAGGGGCATCCGAGGGGAGTCTAAGATATTACAAGTTCAGGGACGGAGGTGGTAGCGAGGAAGCAAAAGGAGGGACTCTCGACTCTCGAATATTGGATGTCGCCTAAAATTTCAAAAACATCATCAAAAAACGCAGTTTTCTTATAGTGGCATGAATAGAAGTTCATTGAAATAGCATTTGGTTGAGGGCTCGGTCACATATGACTTCACACTACACTTGAGGGTCCGTGACCACACTACATGATTTTGGAGGTGTGTTGGGACGGCCTTTGGACACTACTTTTGGGCTCTCACAATTTCATGGTCACGGCTCTTGGCTCGTGTGTGAAGTGGCCCTGAGTTCTCATTTGTTGTTGGAACAACTCCATGGCATACCATCGACTGAAGGCAAAGTCAATGCCCTTTGTGTCGGTTAGCCCGTGCCTGACACTAATGTTAGTTTGGATAGCGGTTTAATTGGATGAAAAAGCTAATGAAGGACATAGGATAAACCTTCTGCTCCAATAACCGTCAAGGCTGATAATGGTGGGGGAACCCTAACTGCTTACGGCAAAATAATATGCTTACCTCTACCCTTTTGAATAATTAAATGAATGAATGAACAAATAAAGTGAAGGTTATCATTATAATACTTGATTAATTTATTTTGTTTTCATCTCACTATCTCTCACGGTTGGTTGGATGAATGTGCTTACCCTTTGAATACTTGTGGTTATCCGTGATTATGGGGTGATTACCTTGAAACATCTTAAAGATAATTTAAAAGGTGGTATGAAAACCTAACTCAGAATAACTGTCATTTTTTTGAGGATGACCTTAAGGTTAGTTGTCAACAATTAAAGTGATCCTTAATAATCGTAAGCTTCATTCGGATGATTGTCTTTTTGAAGGTTATCCTTGTCAATCCGGCCGCCTCGAGGAAGAGGTTAACCTTAGGGCCGCTTCACACTATGGCCGAAAGTCGAGAGGCTGTCGATTTCCACCATTCAGATTGCAAGAAACCAAGAAATTCGGTCTCTCAACCCTTCACACTAGATAGAGGCCAAAGTTCAAAGGCCGTCGTTCTCCAAGATGCCTACACGGCAGTACTTTTTGACCAAGGTGACGGACTCTCAAAGGAAGTTTGGGTCGGACAGGAGTGGAAACCCAAACTATGGTAGAGAGGCCGTCGATTTTTTTCTTTAAAAAAATGAAAAACTGACAAGATCTTGGCCGTTAGATTGGAGGGGTTGTTTTGGGAAGGGAATAAAGTGGGATGCTCCTTCTTCCTGTGGACTTTGGGCTTGACCTTTGGAGGCTTCACACTATGCCCAGCCGAAGGATCCAATTCCAATGTTTTATTAACTATTTTAAGCCATTTCTTTGGACTCTCAACAAAGTTTGGCCATTCAAATTCCACGGCCTCTCGACTTGGACGGTCATAGTGTGAAGCGGCCCTTACTCTTCGAGGGGAGCTTGATATCATTAACCGTCCAAAATTGGTTTGAACAATGCTTTGGGAGTTACCCACTTGACCTAGCCAATTGGGAGAGCATGCCACCAATCAACTAAGTCTTGGATCCCTCGATTCCACTCCATGGTATTCAACCTTGAATTTGGAACTTGCACAAGTCCATAGACAATCGTTGTTGGATAAAGTGAGTGCATTTCCTTGGACCCGCATAACTAAATTGCACCAAAAGATATAATCCTTTGTATTTTGTGAATAACCCTTAATCGTACAAGACCAATTTTTTCGTCAAACTCGATTTACAAATTGAAGATGATTCAAATGGTTTATGAGTCCAAAGAGTGAAATGAACTTCTCGAAGAGCACTTTCTATTCCACTTTACATGTATGGAAAATTCCTGAACTTACACTCCTTATTGCATTTGCAAGTTCTATAGGCATACAAACACTATATGGCATGTAATTTTCTATCAAACATTTGTATCTAGATACTTTAGCTAAAGTTGACCTTAATATAGTATTTTAGTGTAAAAAATATGCATTCTGTGATCTTTAATAATATTTGATCCAAAAATTTGTGTTATATAATGATCAATTTTTTCTTCTTCTTCTAGCATATTGTTTTATAACATGTTTATAACATCCTTTACTTGCTATGAAAATTTGTAGAGAAAAAGCTAAACAAAAGTGAGTGGTGAAGTTGAGGGTGCAAGATACGATCAACCTTATGGAAATCGGCTCGAGCTAATAACAGGGTAACCCTAAAAGCCTAAGCAAAATCTACCCAAAATTGCCAGAAAGTGTTCATCCCCATTCAACACCTTATTTTTTAAAGAAAACATGTATCTCTAAACAGTGGACACCATGACTGTGCAAATGCCATCTTTGTAAAGTTAGGGTTGTTCTTACAAAATGTCAACCATCCATGTGAGTGCACCATGTCAAAGGTCTATATGAAAACATTATGATAGTATGTACGGTGATAAGCTCATGCCAACCCATCATTATTAAGCAATGTGCGTTCGTTCATGTGGGCCCCAAAAATAGAACCATGGGATGTCCTAACTAGTGCAATTTCAGTTTGCACCGGCTGGGACATCCCATGGTTATATTCTCGGGGCCCACATGAACAAATGCACGCCTCTTAATAATGTTATGAAGGTGCATGCATGGACATAAAATTTTGTAATAAAATAAAATAAAAATCCTTCTTGACCTTTAGTAGGGGTTCTTAGTAAACCCTAGGCTACTTGCATATATACTAACAAAAACTTGCTCAAAACGTCCACAATAAATGCACTCACCTTTCATAACAACTTATGTGATACGCAAGCTTTTTTGTCACCCCTTGGAGGTTCAGGCTGTTATAAACCCACTTTTCAGCCTCCCTTTTCCTCTGCACCACCAGAGACGTCATCCTGGGATGACAAGCGAGGCTTCTCCTTGGAAAAAGTGGATGAATGTGGATGGATGGTTGAATTTTTTGGCGGGGGTTCCGTTCCTCATGTGGATTCTTGGGCCTTTCTTTCCCCTTTCCCTAGGATGTGTGTCTGCACCAAACACTCGCTCCCTCCACCATCATGGACTACGGGAAGTTGTCTAGGCTAGGGATTCGTGGTGTCTAAGTGCCGGTTTAGACTACGGTCAAAAAATTGAGTTATTTACACACAAAAATTGGATCTCCAAAAGCCAGCAAAAAAAACATTGTTAAAGCCCTAAAGAACCATTATGTGCTTTCCCCAAATTGAGTTTTAACCTGTTGGAGAAAAATGTTTTTGGATTCCACTTTGAATTTTAGATGACTCTCTCATTGTTGAGATACAACCAAAAAAAAGAAACAAAAAGAAACAAAAAAAACACTTGAAGAGTTGGCAATAGTTTGGAAAACACATCATCCCAAAAACGCCTACGCCCAACGAAAAAATTATGGACACAAATTCCACCCCCTCCATCCCTCATAACACTTCCTCCACCACCTCTTCCTTCTACCCTTGTCCATCTAAATCTTACAAAATACCAACCCAAAAACACTTACTACATGGATGGTCCTTCACCCCCCCCCTTTTGAACCTTATGGCACTAGTAATATACAGTGACTGCCAAAACTGAGTACAAACACAACATATTGAAATTCAACAAACAATGTAAGGAAATTGGATGCACCAAAAATGAAACCATAAATTGCATAGGATTACCATTGCAATCATTCATACTTCCATGGGAATTGAGGCCTATTACACACAAGTATGCATGTACAAACAAAAAGTAAAGTGAAGTTCAATCCAAAGCTCAAATTTGCTCACACAAGCTGGAACAAAATTAAAAAAATGTCACCTACCCTTAGCAACTATAACAGCTGCAATGCGCTTAGGCATGCTCCTATACAAGTTTTTACACTCATTGGGAGTAATTGAAACCCAACAATCCTCAACACGCTCCCACAATTCTAACATTCCTTTGGGAGGTCTCTCATAGTGGTTTAGTTGACGTTTTAAAGTTGCCCACAAGTGTTCGATCGGATTCAAGTTTTGGAGATTGCGCTGGCCACTTCAAAACAGTAAATTCTTGCGAATTCAGCCAACGGCACACACTCTTGGATGTATGTTTCAGGTCATTATCATGTTGAAAAATCAAATTGGTAGGATCCAAATTGTATGCATGCAACGTATGAATCAACTCTCGGTCTAAAATTTCTCTATACATGTACTGATCCATTCTTCCCTCAATCCTACACATCATACCAGGGCCACTCGGAGTCATGCAACCCCACATCATCACTCCCCACCTCCAAACTTGATAGTTTGTTGCACCATTCCAACACTTCTACTCTGTCCATCACGAAACCAACACCAACTGCGACCATCAGAGCAAAATCGGTTGATTTTTGTTTCATCGGAGAATACTACACGATCCCAATCATCATCAGTCCAATGGCAATGACGTCTAGCAAATTCTAATCGTCCCTTAATTTGAAGAAGTGTGAGCTTTGGTTTCTTTTGCTTCACTTTACATTTCAAACCTACTTTTCGTAACACTCTCCTCACAATACTATCGCTCATACCAACATGAAGCTCTTCCCTCAAGTAATTTCCAACTTTGTGTGCAGTTTCTAAGCCACCCACAATGATTTCTCTCACACAAGCTCTACGATCAGCTGCACTGTACAATTGTGGCCTGCCACCAAAACTGTGATTGACATCACTCAATTCACTCAAATGTTGCTTACAAAATTGTGCAACCCAACTTTGGGATACCTATAAGTCTCTAGCAACATTTCTAGTACTTTCACCCCTCCTGAACTTCTCTAAAGTAGCTTCTTCTATTTGCTTTCTACAAGCATCAGAGAAGGACCTTAATGAAACCATTTTGCTCAATTTGCATACATGATGTGCACTGAATGGGGACACAATTATAAATGTGAAGGCCAAGAACATGCCCACCCAAAAAATCGGACTCAGAAAACCACTTGTACATGTCAGATTTGTAGCATTCATTGCATAATCCAAGTGTGAGCATAACTGAGTTTTGGAGCTAATTTACTTTGATCTAGATCTTTCTCAAATTATCTTGCATTGCTGGACTTGTAATTTGGTAGCCACATCATTTACATGCATGTATACTTGAGCCGACAACTGATTTGGCATAAAATGCAATAAATTATAAAATATGAATGGCTAAAGGTAGACTAGGCTTTTTCGTACTCAGTTTTGGCAGTCATTGTAGCAGGATCGGGTGTGTTTAATTTCACTAAGTGTACATGCATTGCTACCAAACTGTTGGGTTATCCTAACATCCTCAAAGCTGAACTCTTTGCCATCCTCCTCACTGTCCAACACACACAAACACTCTTGCACGACATAAATATCTTCCCATACAATTTTAACATCATCTATTTTCTCACCAACCATGTCTGCCACCCCTCCTCACTAAACAATCACTTGGATAAACTATTAATTGCTACAATTCTTGCACACATTCAAAACACGAAGCACAACATCACAATCAGCAAAATCCGGGCACATATTAATATCCGTGGTAATAACGAGGCATATGTACTCGCTAACAAGGCTCTACTAGCAGCTTAATTCCATTTTCCCCTTTCCACCTCATAGGACACCACATACCCTATTGGCCAAGCAATGTAGCTACATCAACCCAACATGACAGCTCCACTTGCAAACTTACAACGATACATTGAAAAGGAATACCTTAGTGTCACCACCTCGTACGCCACACTTACATATCCATATGTCACAAAATGGCTAAATAATGATGACTTTCATCATAAATGGTCTAACCTTTTTATGGAACACCAAACAAACCTCAGACACCCAAATCACTTGAACCCTCGTATTCTGATACAACCAATATACATGCAACTTTTGCAAGTAGAATATCTTTGACTCCCAAATCTCCCCATTATGCAACCTTTGCCGCCTTGATGAGATTGACATGCCTTGATGATGACACTTGCCTCCATCTTCTTTCATGTTGCACTAACCGACAAAATAAGGCAATACACGCTATTGCCAAAACCCTTCTCACCCACCCGTACACTCTTCTCTTATCCATGTCAACATTCAAAACAATGTACACTCACAAAACACCCTCCCTTCTTGGCTTCTATCATGCACATGTTATTGCCCTAAATGTACTTGCCTAGCTTGCTTATGCCTAGACATCCTCTGCGTGTATGGCAAATCACCCACAATAGTGCCCCCTTTCTCCTATCCCCATCCTCACCATACAATTTGTTGAATTTACATACTGCAATGACATATTTTTGTTGGCGGAAATTGCCCGCAAACATACTGAATACGATACTCTTATCCTCCATTTACAACAACTTGGATGGAACACCAAACCACCTTTAATTCTTATCGTCAATTTTTGTGGTATTATCAATAACTCCTTCATCAACAAACTTAAAGACATGGATATTCCCAAATTTTAACATCCAATTCCTCATGGAAACACTCTCACTTAATGTCATCGAATACCTCACATATGTTGTGCTTAATAAACACAAACTCGAAAAGCACCAACCACGTGTCTCTTTATACTAGCACTCCTTTTCATTGGGGCCCACCTATCTACCGATAGGCATTAAACCATCCCCTCTGCACTTCCCATTTAGAAAGTGTAAGGGGGATGGTTAATGGGTTAGCGTCACGTTGGTCACACTGACGTCTTTATATTTTATTTTATTTTCTCATTAAATAGTTATAGCATTGTGTAGCTCCGAATAGTAAAACACACTATATGGGATAATCAATGTAGTTATTAAGAATTTTATGTTTTTATTTAAAATGAAACAATACCAATACAACATTTGCTTACGGTAAAGACCAACCAAAATAACTACCTTGTTCTATGGTACCTACTCCACTTTTCAAGTTGGTTGTGATGAGGTGCCCAATGTACAACCTATCAACATGTGATCAACATCGATCCCAATACCGTAGTCCAAGCGTGGTTTTGGAGTTTACTTGATTCATATGTTTTTAAAATGCAAACTACATGTACTAAGTCCAACATTCGAAGATGTAATACTTGTCTTGATTATATATACGGGAGCTTTAGGTAGAGTACACACACAAGATTAATAATGTATACGTAGCCGTCCAAAGTTATAGATCACATAAATCATCCAAACATATTAAAGAGATTTTTCTTTTCTTTTCTTGTTTCTTTTCATAACCCTTCATATAGTCACCACAAATCCCAAGCCAATGTCATGCTTCAATGTCGGATTGGTGAGACAAACTTGGAATGAGAAGCTGTCCGTCCAGCTTGGGAGAGGTGCCATTTTTAACCACCCGGAAATGTCGTGTTCATGTAGGGCCTTCCACCCAACCTCGGTCCAACCACAATCATAGCAAACACTTATTTTCTTGTTTCCTTTCAGAACCCTTTACATGGTCGCCTCAAATCCCAAACCGACGTTATGCTTTGATATCGGGTTGGTGAGACAAACTTGGAATGAGAAGCCATCCGTCCGTCCGGCTGGGAGAGGTGCCATTTTTAACCACCCGGAAATGCCGTGTTCATGTGTGGCCTTCCATCCAACCTCGGTCCAACCACAATCATAGCAAACATTTCTATTCTTGTTTCCTTTCAGAATCCTTTACATGGTCACCTCAAATCCCAAGTTGACGTTATGCTTTGATATCGGGTTGGTGAGACAAACTTGGAATGAGAGGCCATCCGTCCGTCCAGCTGGGGAGAGGTGCCATTTTTAACCGCCCGGAAATGTTGTGTTCATGTAGGGCCTTCTGCCCAACCTCGGTCCAACCACAATCATAGCAAACATTTCTTTTCTTGTTTCCTTTCAGAACCCTTTACATGCTCACCTCAAATCCCAAGCTGACGTTATGATTTGATATCGGGTTGGTGAGACAAACTTAGAATGAGAAGCCATACGTCCGGCTGGGGAGAGGTGTTATTTTTAACCACCCGGAAATGCCGTGTTCATGTAGGGCCTTCCACCCAACCTCAGTCCAACCACAATCATAGCAAACATTTCTTTTCTTGTTTCCTTTCAGAACCCTTTACACAGTCACCTCAAACCCAAGTTGACGTTATGCTTTGATATCAGGTTGGTGAGACAAACTTGGAATGAGAAGCCATCCGTCCGTCCGGCTGGGGAGAGGTGCCATTTTTAACCACCCGGAAATGTTGTGTTCATGTAGGGCCTTCCACCCAACCTCGGTCCAACCACAATCATAGCAAACATTTCTTTTCTTGTTTCCTTTAGGAACCCTTTACATGGTCACCTCAAAACCCAAGCTGACGTTATGCTTTGATATCGGGTTGGTGAGACAAACTTGGAATGAGAAGCCATACGTCCGGTTGGGGAGAGGTGCCATTTTTAACCACCATGAAATGTTTTGTTCATGTAGGGCCTTCCACCCAACCTTGGTCCAACCACAATCATAGCAAACATTTCTTTTCTTGTTTCCTTTAGGAACCCTTTACATGGTCACCTCAAATCCCAAGCTGACATTATGATTTGATATTGGGTTGGTGAGACAAACTTAGAATGAGAAGCCATACGTCCGGCTGGGGAGAGGTGCCATTTTTAACCGCCCGGAAATGCCGTGTTCATGTAGGGTCTTCCACCCAGCCTCGGTCCAACCACAATCATAGCAAGCATTTCTAAAAGCCCCCCGCCTGAACGGCTCGCTTTTCATGTCCTCTCAATGTGATCACCAACACATGCATCGGCGCTCCCTCCTCACCTTCCGCTTTCGATCCATGAAAGGGCAACTTATAGAGACCGCCTAGTGTTTGGATTTTGGTCGCGTGTGTATATGTTCGTCCAAAAGTTATAGTTGAGATTCGAGATTGCACTTTGATGAAAGGGGTTTTGGAAGAGGGCCGGGGTGGGCCACACGGGGAGTTAAAGGCCGGTTCCCGTGTTGAGAAAGTGACAATGGTGGCAAGGACGGCTTTTGACCAAGAGTGGACATAAATAGGAGATTCTCGATTCCCACACCTCGGAGCCCGGAACTTACATAGCAAGACATCGTACTTCACACATAGTACTCCAATTTATAAACGAGCGCGGGACTAAAAACAACCTAAACGACTTATGATAGTTTAATGCCACCATACTATACTCGTCTCTTGACCTAGAAATACATGCAGAAATAGCACTAAAGTATGGTGCATGCTTTTTGGGGTTGGCTATGCGTTAAGTCCGGCAATATTAAGATAGAGATTCAACATCTCACGGTCGTGAGTTCGAGATCGAAAGCATCTATGAGGCCGTCGGGTCAAAAAGCGGACGAATACCCTTCTCTAGGAAATTATTAACCGACCAAGCCGAAGTTGTCATGTTGAATTGTACGTATTTGATCGTGCGAATTGGTCACGATGAAGAGTGATCTCGTGAGCATTATCTATAAGACCCATGCGAGTGTAACTCCAACTTCCCTTCTTGTGAGTAGAATTTTTCAATACGAGTGACTTTGCATGTTCGCCCATACTTGCATGATTAGTAGGGGCCCCTCTTTAAGGACCCTTGTCTATATAAACCTAATCACTAATACGTGTGTACCATAACCTTCTACAACATTGTAGTCCTTCACATCCTTTTCCCATTTTTAAATAGATGAAGCATGCGACTTGCTTACTTTCTTCCCTCCGATTTCACCTCCAAATAGGATATTGCATTGTTTAAATAGTAGATGGAGCAAGTAATGGCATCTTCAATGTGATGATCTAGGAACTACATAATTTGAAACCCGCCTAATGATAGGATATTAGACAATATTGTTCCCACTTCAATGGTTGAAGAATGTTACTCCCTCCGTCCCAAAATGATTGTCCTACCTCCCAAATTTTTTTGTTCCAAAATGTCCTAAAAATTTGAGGCTCAAAGTCAAATATTTTTCATTCCAAACTTTCATCATCAAGAAGTCTTTCGACACCGCAACTTTGGGGGTGTTTCGGAGTAGTTGTTGTTTTCTATTTTAAGAGTCATACTTACAACTACTCGGTCAATGGTCAGCGGGCCTTAATCTCGCCAAAGTTAGGAACATGGACAATCATTTTGGGACGGAGGGAGTATGATGATTTCATGTCAAAGCATATCTTACAATAAGTGCATGTGATTGTTTTTGAAAGTGTCATCTTGACTAAAGTGTAGTATAATATTAAAATAAAACCAAATATTCCTATTTGATATATTAACAATATGTAAATCGTGAACCTTGTAAGCACCTCCCATACCACAAACACGGAATCCATTTTTCTTCTTCCCAATCTTACCCTAAGAGAGTTGGGCATTCTTGAGCAATTCTATGCTTACCTTCGAGCTTAGATACTTCTTAGTACATCCTCTTGTTCAAAGGCCATTCCATCTCCTACATATCAATGTCTCCTTTGAGAGCGGGGAGGATGGGTGGGACCATCCCTCAATTAAAAAATATGTCCAACAATCTTTCTTGACTAGTTGTTTTCTCTTAAAAAAATTTGTCTCCTCAAAGTAAATAGTTACATCAACAAACAATAGCCTATTGGGGTTTCCAAGTTTCATACCCAAGTTTAAAATGTGCAAGACAATATCATTAGAGTTTCAAGCGCCTGCCTCAAACCCACATAAATTGTAGTCTAATACGCTTGATAGAATACCTAAACAATATGCCTAAAAAATTTATATATGAAGAAAGATGAGATACAAAACTTAAGAGTGTTGCCAAATTTGTGAAGGTTCTGCCTCACATGTGCCCATACCACCAACCAAATCCACAAAGAGGGTTAGTAACGTACATGATGTAAAGCAAAATCCAAGTGTTATCTATGTCACACAATCATGTCCAACATAAATAATCATTTTGTACTAATGAATACACCTACCGTCATTGAATATTCTACACATTCTTTAGCCATTTGAACCACTCAAGATTGAGCTTTGTGGCTAGTTACACGCTCCTTCCACCTTTACTAGTCCTCATTACTAAACCCAATCTCAAGGTATACTTAGGGTAAACAACAATTGCGTAACTATGAAAGAAAGCTCTCATAGTTTCTCCTCTACATGTTATAGCATTGGGTAAGTTCCCTTGACCGTAGATTCATACATCATACCTACAATAGACGTTTGTTAGGTAACTTTTACCAAACCCTAAAGAATTTTGTTGTTGTTAAGGATTAAACTCTTGGGCAATAAAGGATTAAGGTAGAGTCTCATAAAGGCAAGCGGAGGTCTTCATTGTGCATGATATGCAAGGCCATGCTCATACATTAGTGACTCTCCCACTCAAGTTGTTGTTTATTGGGCTCGCCATTGAGTGCAATTTGCATATAACAAGCCTCACTCCACATGCAACACATTTGGTTAAGGGTCACTTTACACACGGCTTGGGGCCGGCTCGAGCACCGATCCAATTCACGTGCCATTAAGCCCTCAATCGGGTCCAACTTTATCAACTTTTGCGGGTCAACCTTCTCACATGTAAAGCGATGAGGCATGAATTTAGGTCCAATGTTCTTGAGGGGAAAGCGTAGTGAAGAGAATTAACCTTTTATGGACCAACGGTAGAGTTGTTCATCATCCAATGGACGAGCCCAATCCGACCCATGTTGAGAGTTCAAGCTGAGAAAAACTCATCTCAATTTCTTCAAGCCAGCCCGAAGGTTTGGCTCCAAAATTGTGTCAACTAGGACGCCACATTGGATGAGTGAGTGTTTGGACCCAACCCTGGTATAAAGCCCTTGGGCCGGATTTGATGAAACCAAGTGATCCTATTGAACCAAATTTTTAGAGTTCAGGCCGGCCCTCAATCTAGCCCCAAGTATCAAGTGGCCCTAAGATACACCTCTCCTCCATCTTTATGTACTACTTACATACCCTCACTTCATTTATTGCTTGTGTTATTGCCTTCATTCACTAGACATTTCATGAACCATATGTGGTTGTTCCATTGTCCCCAAGGTTGTATTTGTCGGTCCATGATCAGTCGCCATTACATCCATGCTCAGAATTTAATGTTGCTATTTACCTCAATACTTGAATTTTTGATATAATAATAATAATAATAATAATAATGTATATGATATATAAACTAATCAATGTATAGTTCCTCGTAGTTACTACATGCACTCTAAAGGGCTCTCTATTCCGACCAATTTTTTTGTAATATATTTTTATGTAAAGCTTTTCCACAAGTCAATCCTACAATGGTTGAGACCATTTTGAATCCTAGATGGAAATTGTTCTGGTACTACACTGATAATCCCAATTAGTGAGGGAGGGCTAATAGTGACTGTGGAAAATTAGTGAAGGTGACACTAAAATTCTTTATGGTATTAAATTAGTGTCACCAAAAGATCTAGAAAACATTGCTCATCCTGGCACTATCCACTGAAAATACTATTCATAACAACACTATTCACTGAAACTACTGGCACTATTCATTATAGCACTATTCAACTTTTGCATACGGTATAAGTTTTTGATCACTCTACAAACACCTTAGAGCACACACTAAATTTCTCGAAATGTATGGTAGCTGAGCATGTATTCACAAATTTAGTACCACTCAGAAAAAGTTTAACCCTCACTAGTTTTGAGACTCAAAATAGTGTGTGTTTTGGGAATTAGTACCACACGCACTAATTGGGATAACCAATGTAGCAACGATGAAATAGAGTGCCCTCTACGTTATTCTTCGTATCAAAGAGGGAGACTTCAATATGTTACTTGTTAGCTGGGTAAAATTGTCACATGGGAACTCATAGATTGTATGGGTTAGTGTTTACAACACCTACCAAGGGAGAGGGTGAACCAGGAGAGGGGGAGAGCAAAAACAATGATAACTACTTTGGATCATGGCAATTTCTATTTAAAAGGTAAGTTAACCCCTAAACAAGGGTGAGAGACTCCGAAGTAGTCCAGTGAACTTAAATTGGGATGAAACAACAACCAACATATATCAAGGCGGCACTAGGATTCAAGTAAATATGAAGAGGGAGATTTGTCCAAAATCAATAATGCATATGAGAATATTTTTTGCACAATCAAAATATACACATTGCAAAACAATTTATTTGGGGGGAGTACAAACTACCAATGTTTCTATAATGTCCAAACAACCAAATTGTCATTTGTTGGCAAAAGATGAGATATACAATAAATAGTTATAACTTTGCGTAATTTTAAATAGAAAATGACATTGAGTACAATACTTAGTATATTAATGTATGCGGAGAGGAAAGTATTCATCTTATGGACACTGCAGCTTCGGCTTTGTGGAGTCAATGTAACATTGTCCTTTGTGGATGAAGGAGTTGTAGTAAAATCAAGCCCCTCACTAGTAGAAAACTATGCCAAAAGAACCGCAACCGAAAATACATTTCCAATAGTAAATTACACGCCTCGAAATTTTTAAAATTTTAGTTGCAAAACAAAATTAGAAAAATTTGTAATTGTTTAGCGATTGCAAATCAGGCGGATCAAAAAAACAGTAACCGATTTCGGCTGCGATTTTTTTGGGCATAGTTTTCTACTAGTGCCTAAAAAGTTCATGGCGTGTTCATCCCACCCGGGATCCATTAGACTAACTTTGGGGTCGCTTAAGCCATTTCAAGAGTTGAATCCTTTAATAGTAGACTATGAAATAGTGCCTCGTGTTTTCACCATCCTATTGGATGAGTTTACGTTGACACTAAGAATCATGGTCGGACGATGGTCTTTGGAGTCCATGTAAACGTAACTTCCATTGAGAATATGTATGTAAATGCAATGAACCATTCTATAGGATGAGGATTTTTGTTTTTGTAGCATTTGACTTCGGAAACAATGTCAATGATCTTGAATTAATGTAGTAGGCTCTAATCGAATGACAATTCCTTCACCCTATAAGGTGCTTGGTTAGATTGAAGTTTTGTCATTCATAATGGATGAGTGCACCTCACTTGGGACCCTTGATGACATTAAGGAAATAAAAATTATGCATGCTACATAATAGTTTGTTACATTTTCAATGTCCTCATGGATGAATTGATCTCGACACTAGGAAGCTCTAGCCCTATAAATCAAGTACCGTATACCTCACAATATATATTGCTTTGGCACCAAGAAGCAGTAAGAGTTTTTTTTCTTTTGGGGCAAAATTTTGCATTCTTTCTACTCAAAGTGGCCTCCTTCTACTTGCTTCTATAAATTTCTGAATTAAAAGGGTGTAAAATAGCATGACTGTTGAAGTGCATGTAAATTGCATACGTGTAGATTATCTTATGTTGTATTTAAGTAAATCTAGACATATTTTCAAAATTTGGGGACTTTTTGGTTGCTTTAATTTTTGTCATAGAATCCTACAATACACTTGTGACATACATCAATTTTATGGAAGATGTCTAAATCCTTAGTGATTGATTGAATTCTATGTTATTAAAATATGAATAAAAACCAAAAATTTCAATGTTAAATATAAATAAAGAAATGTGCAATAGTGAAATACGGTAAAATTTGCTATAATGTTGGTATTATTTTCAATTATATATATTCTATTGGAGGATCTTACCATACAATCTTATAGTAGGATCTGATGATAGAATTCAACATAGTTACTCATAACTATGGACTTGCACTGACTCCATGTTTACTTAAATGTGGGTTATTTATAATTGGTTCTCCATGTATCACCACCCATGCCCTAATGATGGAACTCAAATTGCTAGATTTTGCCTAATCATGTCTCATTTCACCTCAAAACTCTCAAGTGGTTTTGGGATTCGCCTCAACCCATCTCGCAACTACAACTCAAGATCGCATGCTTGCCCGAAATCGTGATGATACATTTTGCTTGGCAATCCACATATGGCATTTCCCCTCGCCAAACGCTTTCTACTTCATCAATGCTTAGTAATGCCTTCTTCCAATCCCCTCTTGCCACCTCTTCGTTTGCAACAAATTGCTTTGTTTATTGGCCATATGGGATTGCACAAACTTTAAGATTGGCAAGTTTGTATTAACACTTTGGGTCTAGGCGATTTTGGGGTGCAAATTACAAATGGTGAAGGAAGGGTTACACAATGTGTCAACCATCTACGAAGCTCATGTAATTAGGTTGCAATTTTCTTGCACTATATAGAGCCATTTGATGATGTACATACCTCCCTCTCTCTCCTTAGGTTCATTGGATTGTATGTGCATTAATTGGGTTCTAGTCTTGGGTCAGTTTGTGCTTGTCTTCAATGGGTCTAGTTTTTAAGTCACCTGCTCAATACTAATCCAAGAGGTTTTTTGGACCAGGTCACTAAACCCTTACAAGTAGTGCCAATAGCTATGGTTCTCCCGCATTTTCCTAGAGGAAGAGGTGCTAGCCAAAACATGGACTAGGGGGCAAACAATATGACAAACCGGGGGTTTCAAGACACATGGGCTACCAAATTGCCCAGGGCCGTATCTATGTAGCATCAAAAGGGTGTGATGTATCATTTGCATTGAAATGGAAGGTTGAGACAAGCTACCAGATGTGAAACTTGACAACTTGCTCCACCATGTAGGTTGGAGAAAGGCAAGAGTGATAGTCGAGGGAGTGTTTGTGGCAGGTCAATACTACATTTCTAAGAGTTACTAACATGTTAAGAATGAGGCCTTATTTCTAGCTCTCAACCACAATATGATGGTTGAGCAATTGGTCCACGGGGTGGTGTTGAAAAGGATAAATAAATAAATAAATAAAACAATTATCCAGTTTGCATGTGTGTTCGTTCTCTTGTGTGATGGGAGGCCCATCAAGGACTATGAGAGCCTTTTGTCCATGTGTCACTTCTTGCATGTCTTGCTTAAGAAACATTGGTCGATTACAACAAGTTGGGATATGATAGTCAACTTGAATGCAATGGATGTTGGAGAAAACTAAAGATGTCGTGAAGAAAACCATGTTTATTTTGGTGTCTTGCAATGAGGTGACCACTATTTATTGCATGTCTTGGGTCTCAATACATGTGTATGTCATGCAAGATCGGCAACACTTGCCAGAAGGAGCTACTCTAACAACTTGCATGCCATCATTGTGAATTCTCTAATGGAGCATGGGGGAATGGCAGAGGATAAAATCGCATCCAAGTTGATAAGCTTGCAAATGGTGTATCGATGTTTCGATCAGGTGTAACTACACAATTACAGCAGAAAGATGCCAAACTTGTCGTGGATGCCCATTGCTTGAGCCACAAAACTGATATAGTCGTTCAAACTCTAAGCTCTATAACTATTTGTGTCTAAGATGGACGAGATGCTTCAGTCTTTGTACCAAATTTTCAGCCACAACCTATGAGATGTCAGGAGCTTGTAGAAACATCGTGGAAACAGGGGACGTAAAATTTCCGAGAAACATAAAAATGCGATGGATATCTATGTTGCAGCTAGATAAGGATGTTCTTGCATAGTATGGTGATGCACCCACCAATGCCATGGTTGCCAAGAATCTAGCCCTCTTGTGTGACTTTGAGTTGCAATTGGGCTTGTCTTGTCTAATCCCCACGATGCATGCTTTTGACTACCTTGTGACATTTTCACAAGACAAAAAATGCTTTTGTTGGCGATATGGTCAATGCCGTAATACTTTGCCAAACATTTCTCTATGTATGCACCGTTGATATGTACTGCGCATACACTCCAGATGTATTTCGGAGGTTTAAGGATATGTATAGGAACAACCGAGGTTGTAACCTCCGCATGGAAGATGGTTATCAACACCCGAATGGAGAACATTACCTTCTGCATTGCAGACAAGAGCATTCTCATGCAAAATGCCGGAACCTGCTTCCAAGGCGTATTCAGTGGTGACTCGTGATGTTCTAGTGTGAGAGGTGGTGTCCAGAGCGCAACATCGATGCTCCAAGGCAACAACCGAGGTTTGTGAAGAGATGGACCACTGCTTCCATTATGTGACATTGGATGAATTAGGTATTGTGTACCCGCGATATTGGCTGTTGCCAAAAACGGCGCACACATTTGAAAGCTGCCTGGTTTTGCTCAAAGCCTACTATGGGGCTCCCAAGCCGTATGCCGATGGATGTGCAAACCACGTTTGCCAAATGAGCATGATGAACAATTATGACTGGACCATGGATTATTATGGGGATGTGAATCCCGTTAGCCTCATATAGAGCGAGCTCTCCATGAATGCATTGCTTGCAGCCAAGCTTAGCGAGTACCACAAGCTTGCGGAGATAGTTGTGGTACACGTGATGGGTTCGTGCGCTTTCCACAGTTACAAATCAAAGTTGAGAAATCAACTTATCGACCATCTTGCCCTCACAGTCATGATATTTGCTCAACCATTATTCTGCATTGACACTTTCCCGTACGGATGACGCATTCTCCACATGGAAAAACATCAAGGAAGTGTATGCTCTCCTTGCTTAGTCTGGTAGCGAGTGGTATTAGGCACATGCGTTCACTGAATTACTTGGGGCAATGGTGATTTTGATTGCCAGAAATTTGATCTCTCTAACACTTGAGTGTAGTGGCAAGCATACTCGAGCTTGTGCAAAGCATTGCAAGGAGCTGAGAGGTTTCCAAGCTTCACACTTGTACATGTAACCAATATTACTTAATACCATGAGCTACAACTGTGAAACCCCACATGGCCATTATGCATGAATGTCTTGAAATGTCAATTTTGAACCCGCCTCTGGTCGTGTTTCCTCACTGCTAGCCACAACTACAAGCGTTTTGGGAAGGCCAAATACATTTCCGAAGTTGCTGTTATGGTTTCTCACTAAGGATTTGGACTAAATTGTGGTTGTGCAGGCATGTGCCCTGTGTAGCATCTAGACAGAGTCTTTTGCTTTGCAAAGATTGGGGTTCAACTCCCCCCTCCCAACACACACTCACGGCTCACACTTACGATCAAATGCCATTGACTTGATTAGCTTTGTGTTTCCAGTCTGTCGCCATTGTTTTCTACTTGCAATCACTTTTGTAGCCACACTTCGAAGCTTCCAAGCAGATTGCCAGGTGACCTCTAGAAGGGGTCAGATGATTGCCAAATTGTGGCAGAGTGTGTGTGGATGAGTCGCGCGCGGGACCCACTCAACTTATGTGAATCTTCACTACGAATTCGCTTTGTGGTGAATTCATGTAAATTACGGTTGCAATACGTGTATTGCAAAATTAGAGTTGCATCATGTTAGCATCTGATTAGCAATTGCCAATCACAAAGATTGTTGTTTTCAAGTCTCAGTGCTTAAGTTCACATTGAAAAATTATTAGAGTGAAGAATCTCGTTCTCTTTGAACATCTCTTGATTGTTTTCAGCTACAAGCCTTGCCATATGATTCAAGTATAGGTATTAATAAAGAATGGTGACCACATAATGCCCAAAAAATGAGGCAAATAGCTACGGACATAATTTGGATCAATTAATCATCTCACTCCAATTGTGTGTTTCAAATCCTAGGATACAGAGAGAAAAGTATCCAAATAATGCACGTCTACCTTATGTGTTGCTCTCTCAAGTTTGATTTGGAAAGCAATGACCCTAATTTTTTCTAGAAAGGTTTGAGCATTTTGGAGCCTCACTTGGTTACCGATCCTGGTAGTTTAAGCCCATATGATAAAACTCTAGAGTTATCCCTGAGTGACAATGCAAATGCGGAACTCTATATAGGCAATGACCATAAGCAGTATGTTTCCGAACTCCAACTAGGTCACAAATTGGATGTAACTAGCAGTAGCACTGATTCAACAACAAGTTTTGAGATCCAACCTCTAGCACCTCAATATGGTAGCTTTTTTGCATCATTACATGAATTGGAAAGATTGTAGAGCAATGGGTTTGGTGAGATTTTTGGAAATAAGCACCGGTTGTTTGATGCCATTGTCATGAACTAAATGTAATATATGTTAATTAAAAGAGTATTAAAAAATTTAAGCAGTCAATTGTTGCTTTTTGTTGATGTACAAAACTGGTAGATACTTGGGCCATGGCATGATATACGGTTGTGTAGACACATGAAGAAGAAACATGCTCTTTGGATTCCTTATGGCAAAGGAGGTCGTTCATCAACAATAAATGGTGGTCCAAAAAAGCAAGACCACCAGAAGATGTACTTGTTCTTGAAGATTGATTGAGGCGGAAGCGGAAATACGAGTGGCAATATGAACATCATTGACGAAGAAATTCCATAAAAGAAGTGGACTAAACTCGAGAGGATACTTGATAATACAATTGGTCTTGAATAACCTCTTCTTGCTAGAATCATTAATTACACCTTAAAGAATGGCTTGGTGTATGATATTTTGGTTGTTGATACAATTGTATATGATATGCAAGTGTGATGTGGTTATGTTTTGTTTGAAGTCCTTCTAAAGTTCATGACTTTAGGGACTGTGTTTGCAAAAGTATGTATACGATGGTATGTTTGCGATGGTATGTTTGCAATGGTATGTATGGACATAAATTAGTTTTTATTATTTATAAGGAATGTAGACTACAATAAATTGCATTGGCATGGGAAATATAAGTAATGGTAGGGTGTGAACAAATAGGTTGTTTAAGAGAATTAAGTAATTATAGGGAACCTTTAAATCATGCTTTGGAAGCAAATAGCTTCTAAACAAATACCCCTTTGCCGCACGTGGTGCACAAAAATTCCATAGAATGACACACCCGTGAATTGCTTGGAAGTAGATAACATTATGACAAATTCTTCTCCCAAATGTTTATATGTGGTGCAACATGCATACAAGTACCAAAGCCTACATGAAATGAGATTTGTGAATGCCAAAGAAACATGATTGTTTGAAGGATGGTTAATAAAGGCGCCTAGGTTGGGGAAGATATTTAACTTTTCAAAAACTAAGGTATGTTATTGAGCACAGTGGCCACATAGGGATAGTTTAAAAATCTTAAGAATGTGAATATCAAAGGCCGTAGGGTTGCTACATGGTATGTAACGGCAAGGATAAGGTTTTGGAAGAATTTAAAACGATTGGCCACCTCCAACCAATTGTTGTCGGCGCTCCTGTCAAATCAAACCTCAACCCTTGAAAGCAATCTTCCACGACATGCCATGAACTCAATTGGCCCCATGGCCTTGCTATATTTTTTTGAAAATTCTTCATCATGCATAAACAAGTGGTGAAACCTAGGTTGTGGATAGAAATCGATGTCTATTACCCAAGGTGGAAGTTTGAATCACGAAGGCATGACTCAAATTTAGTGAGGCCAAATGAATTTTGAGGGGGCTTGTGGCCTCCTAATTTTATAGACCGCCACATGTAATACGCATGGCCTCCGAGGGGAGAACAAATGATTGGCCCTCACATTCTAGATTATCTTCGCCTTTCAACCAAGTCCTATCACAACCCCACTTACTACTAATTCAATCGGGTCCTTGTAGGTTTAGGGTCTTTGTTGACATATTTTTGGAAATAGTTGCTCCCAATATGCAAATTTTATAGGGTAGAGTCAAGGGTCAACAAACACATACGCATGCCCATAAATATTAACAAAATAAGGGGGTAGACTCTTCATTGGAAACCTAAATGACGTGCATGGGTCACTAAGAAATTTAACGCCATATATACAAGAAGTTTACAAAGAAAACCAAATTTATACATACTAACGACATACTGGAGAATGGACTCATGTCTTTATACTAAACTTTCAATTTAATGTGACAAATGCCTCCACTACATATTCCATATATAAATATGAATCAAATAGTCCTCATATCTATATATATATATATATATATATATCCACTTTCACTTTCCAATAAGAAAGTCATTAAACATTTTTTTCATTCATAGCACGTAACTCAACAATTGCTTCAAACAAACAAAGACAAGACCTCAATAACAACCACAATCCGGAGAGCAAAACTCAAGGGAGCACAAGAGCACTCCAAGAGCCTCCACTTTATAAAAATCTAGAAGCCAAATACAAAACCCTATCAAGAATGGAGAGGGTAGTCATTGAGGACTATTTCATATGATAACAAAAAAAGAAGTGAGTTAGAGTGAAAGGTCTTTTAATAATTTACTTCAAGTTAAAATAAAAATATTGTCAAGTGATTGCATCCTAATTGAACAAATTCCAATCATATGTAACAAAGTTATTTTTGAAATATACAAAATTTTATTTTTCTTTATTCTAATTTGATATAGGGTTATGGATGTCCCCAATCATCGCCAATAATATTCCCTTAAATGTTCTCACTTTTGGCTTTATAGTACAAGTAAAAAAACATTATTAGGGAGGCACTTTAAAATTCTAAATGAATGTTGTATGTTGTAAATGTATTGTGGCCTGATCATGCTTTGTTAGAGTGGAGACTAGGGTTTCTCAACACTATAGGTGAACAAAGTTATGCGTTACATGTTGGAACCTACTATCACTTGGTTGTCATGTTTATGTATACATGTTTTTCTTTTGTTTGGGTAAATACCATTGTTTTCTACCTTGTCATTGATGTGTGTTCAATTTACAAATTAGTTTTATAATCTTTAAGTTGGGATTGAATTTTCCTCATCTTTGGAGAAAACTTGCATGCTAAGAAAAACAAAGGCCCATGATTATGAATAATCTATAGATACTCATCAACCATCAACATTACCAATGTTGGTTTATGAAGTTTATGTCTAAAGTTTTTTTGGGGTCAAGGTGGATTTACAAGTTAAATATGAGGCTAGGAGAGGACTCAAATAACCAAGATGCCGGCACCCATAAATGTTTGCCTAACCTCCCAACATTGGAAGCAACCCTCAACACTTCGAACAATGGTTTATGGTGTTATGAGCTAAACTCTTTTGGGGTCTTAAGTGAATGGTCAATTTGAATATGAGGTTGAATGTGAGGCTAAGAGGGGCCCCAAGAAAACCATGGTTGTTGCTAGCCATACAATTTTTCCTTCCCTTCCAACATTAGAATCGGCCTTCAACATTGCCAACATTGTTCATAGCATTTGGTTGAAACTCTTTTGGGGTCTTGGTGGATTGTTAAGTTAAAAATGAGCCTCATAGGGAATCAAAAAAGCTATGGGTGCGGGCAGCCATACATTGTGGCCTCCCCCATGTTCGAAGCAACCCTTGGCATTGCTAGTGATGATTTATGCCATTTTGGTCCCCCAAAAAACTGGGTCTTAGTGGATTATTAAGTTGAATATGAGGCTAGAAGGAGACCTAAACAGCCATGGCCACCGGTAGCCATACATTGTGGCCTTCCTTCCCAATGTTGGAAGTGACCCTTAGCATTGCGAGCAATGGATTATGACATTTTGGTCCAAATTTTTTGGGGGTCTTGGTGGATTGTTGAGTTGCATGGAAGGCTAGGAAGGGACCCAAAACAGCACGGCCACCAACAACCATACATTTTGGCCATCCTTCCCAACATTGGAACCGAGCCTGAACACTACCAACAATGGTTTATGGCATTTTGGTCCAAACTTTTTGGAGATTTTGGTGGTTTTAGATATTGAATTTGGGTCTAGGAAGGAACACAAAAGAATATGGACCTAGGTGACCATACATTTTGGCCTTCCTTCCCTGCATCGGAAGTGACCCTCAACACCGCCAACATTGGTTGATAGCGTTTTAGTCCAACATTTTTGGGGGTCTTTATGGCTTTAAAATTTGAATATGTTTCTAAAAAGGACCACATAAAACATGGTTGCCAACAACCATACAATTTTGCCTTGCCTCCTAACATTGGAACTAGCCTTGAACATTGGGCATCATCAGTTTATGGGGTTTTGGCCAAACAATTTTGGGTGAAAGTGGATTTAAAATTCAATATGAGGAATTTAATTTTTTAAATAAAATATATTAGCTCTTTGTGGTGATTTTTTAATGACTTTTCACCTTCAAAATGTTGGGTGGATTTATTAATATTTTCCTCTCATATGGGTTTCATGAATTTATGTCTTGGATGCTTATTGACTTGGGCTGGAGGTAAGGCCATGCATTGGGAGGGAAGGAAAAATGTCATGATTCCTGGTAGCAATACACCCCCCCCCCCCAAATGGTTTCATATGGTAGGGAGGGGGATGGGAGATTCAAGATAGGTGGTTGAGGTAGTAATCCCACATGTGCACTACCAAGAGTTGGCATTTTTGTGTGGGCAATCCTCCTTCACATGTACTACCATATTGCTAAGGTGACCATATGTGCATCATATTCCTTAGACAAACCAATCTAAGCATTAACTTAACTATTCAAAAAATTCTTTAGTATAAATTTGAAATAATTAAAAATATTATTTGTTTGTTATATAATTTATGTTGTTTGATGTCATGGGAGTCACAAACCCAATTTAAGTGAAGGAAAATATGAGTGAAATTTAACCTATTTAATACAATATTTTCATTGATTTCATTATCCTTGACAACTCAAAAACCAAATAGATGAACTTTATTTCCAACTCTTAAAAACCACCCTTAATCACAATGTACCAAAGAAAGAATAATCAACATGTAATTTTGTCTTCAAAGTGAACTACTTCATGAGCAAATTCTCCCTTGCAAAGTTCACAAAAGGTATTAACAAACACATGTTTAACATTTCAAAACAAAAAAACTTGAAACTGGTAGCTCATATTTGAGTATTTGATTTTTTTTTCTCAGCTGGATAATCTATTTAGATTATGCATTGCATTGCATTGCAAAACATCACCATTACATTGTTCATTACCCATTGTTCATGGTTTGAGAAGTTTCTTCGTAGGATCATCCTTCATGGTAATATGTGTCATGTTAGATTGTTTCTCCTTTTCCCATGATCGTTTATAACCATGTCACCTCTGCATGCATGTGTCCATGTGTGAAGCCAACCAACTAAGGCTCCAACATTTGTCACATGGTAGGGTAGGCTTACGATGTACTAATGTATTGATACTTAAACCATTGACAATAAACCAAAGCCACCTAATCTAAGACAACTTTCCCATCCACTTCTCCAATTACATCAGATCGGTGGTATAGTGGACAAATTTACTTCTTAAGCAATGGGCTTTTGGAATGGATGAGTAAGCCCATTGCATTGGAATATTATGATAATTGATGAATATTGAATTTATAGTTGTATGACACAATATATTGTAATTTAGCTTAAGATGGTTAAGAATATATGCACAAAAACTAAAGGCCTTAGAATATAAATGCCCAGATTATCTAGATAATGAAGTGTATTGTTAATGGCATGTCACATACTGAAATGAGAAGTAGACCCAACATTTGTTTTGTTGGGGCTCACCATATTCTATATTTTTTGATGATAAGTATATAACAATCAAATTGTGGCAACCATAGACGGTGCATATGCCTAGCATATGACACTTGTTGGTACATGATACGTGAATATTACCTCTATAATAACCAAGATGTCATAATTTATTATAAAAATGTATCGAATGTTTAATATAGCAAGAAATATGGAGAATACAACTTGGATATACATTTCGTATTTATTTCAGTACTATTGCTAACTATGCAGAAATTCAAATGTACCTCAATTTACTTAGATATTCCAATTCATAACAACGTTTGGTTTGCATTTTGGGTAGCATGTTCCAAAAATTTGATTTTCTCGAGCAGGCCCCAAAAAACACAAATTTTTTGGGCAACTTAAAAAAAATGAAATCCTTGTGGAAGCTTTCAAAATGACTTGGAAGGTCTATATATAGCCCTTCAAATCCACAAATATAGGCCCTTGCTCATGCTCACACTCATGTCCTAGCTTCGGTCATAATGATCGTGTGTTTCATGTCATAGGAGAAGTTGGTAAATTGGTATTTAGGTAATTCCATACATCGGATGAGTTCATAAATAAGCAAACAATTCTTATAAATGTGAACACTCGTGATTCAAATGTTGTTATTTATATGTGCCATGTCGCCATTATGTAGGTGATTGTATATTACAACTGTGGACATGATGTACATAGACATTTGGGATCATCATGGAGATATTAAAAGAGGAGTGTGGCAGCAATTTAGTACATTATTGACCAAAAAGTCTAGAATTATCTAAATACTAATTGGAATTATGTACAAGCAAGCAAGCAAGCTTCAAGTCACCGGATTCATTGTTGAAAATCTTGTTAGAGGATCTACCAAGAATCATGCATAAACATTTGAAGCTAATTATAGTCTCACAATACCTCTAGCGAGAGGTGAATGTTCACAACACCTACCAAAAGGGAGGACAAAATGGGGAAAAGGAAGGTAAAAATGTTGACTACTGTTTAGAACTCAATGCTTAGTATTTATTACTAATTTGACCCTTAAATCATAGTTAAGGACTCCAAATTGGTGTAGTGAACTTAAATTCGGATGAACCAACAACTAACAACCTATAGGGACAAATATTTATTATTACATCCTCAATAATTATTACCAAGTGTTGAATAATGTTATGCAAATCTACAAACGGGGAGATACGACTATTACTTACAAATGAGCTAGTGAAGTTTGAGAAATAGATGGTCCATGTTCAAGGCTTTAGGAAAATTGCCGATCATGTGGAGGCCACACATGTTTGAAAGTGTTGGTTTCAAACAGAGTTTGGCAAGCCTACGCAAAAGAACTTCAGCCTTCATATGTACCTCATTTCGAGGAGTTTGGTTTCAAGGTCGGTCCCTCTTTTATTGGGTATAAACATCCGTTTTCAACTCCAATCCGAGAAAACAGTTTTGCAAGTCTTCGAACCTTTGTTTCCGATTGGAGTTGGAAACGGATGGTTTTAACCAATAAAAGAGGGACTGACCTTAAAACCAAGCTCCTCGAACCTAGGCACATGTCAAGGTCAAAATTCTTTTACCTTGGCTTTACCAAACTCCATTTTGAGACTGCCATTTTTGAATGTGTGTGGCCTCCCCTTCAGTATGAAGAAATCTATAGACTATACCTTAACTTAATAAACAAAACCAAAAGATATCAACATGTAACCAATTGAGCTTGGAAACACTTGGATCGCCCCAGGCTAAATCACATTTGTGTTTTGGGTGGGCCTTGCCCCTCCCACGCCTCCTTCACTGCCCAATCTTCTTGCCTGCACTTGCGTGGGAACTCCTCATTGGGAAACAATGTGACAATACTTGGGAATAATGAAAGTGATGTCAACTTGAATATTTGTAATTTTGACAGGGTATTATCACATTGGTTCCCAACGAGGAGTTCCCATGCAAGTGCAGGCCAAGGCTTTTCATAGGCCAAGGCAGCCTTAGTGCAGTGATTGTCCTGCAAAACATAGGAAGTTTTCAGTGCACCAAGCTGACCTGAACTCCAATGAGCAGTCGACTTTTCACCTGATTTGAGGGTGTTTGTTGAAGTCGGACTCAAAAGCGAGTTTGTGGGTGGGGCATATGCCTCCTACCCAAACTGAACCTGGATGAATCTATGTTTTGTGTTTAAACTTTTGCAGTTCAGCTTCATTCATGGGTGGTGATGCTCTTAGACACTCCACTTGGAAACTGGCCCGGGAGACATGAAACAAACAAGGCTTGACATTCGGCTCTGCCATGGATATGGGAAGCAGCTGATGGCAGAAGATTATGAAATAAGTTAACATAGGGGGGAACCAGCGGCCTGTGTCAGTAGTGAGAAAGGCAGGGGGCCAGGGGAATATTTAACAATGGTGCAGGGGGAAAAGTAGTTTAAGCACAAGTGCCGAAGCGCTTAATATAGTGCTTGGGCATAGGGAAACATGTCCCTCCATTTAAGGCATTTTGGTCGCCACTCCTCTATGTCGACGACATGATCCCTATCATGGGTTGGCCATGGATGCCCCACAACTTGCTAATTGTTTAAACAACGACTCGGAGGGCCCGACGGACAGACCCGACTTGCTCGGATACTACATAAAGTTATACGACTCGCCTAGGATTCTCCTACGTGCCAAACCCCTCGAATCTCATACATCCGCTCCGTTCAAGTGTTCATCCATCTGTCACTTACGGAGACATCCATGCAACATAGCGAAATCGAAGTTCCAAGGCTCCTACGCGGATGTTCCCATCTAGTGAGTGTGGGAAATTAATGAAGGTGATGTTAAGAAATTTTACGCCTTGCTATTAGTGCCACCAGAAGGTCCCTAGGGTTTCGGAGCCCAAAGTGTTGGAAACTCTCAATGCGAGTTCTCTTCAATTTCTTAGTGTTAGGAGATGTCTTAGGAGTGAGTGGTGTTGATTGAGAAGAAGAAGAAGAAGAAGAAGCTCCTTTGAGTTCACCAAAACAAATTATGCACTCTACAAACACCTCAAAACATGCACTAATTTTCATGGATTGTTTGGTAAATGAGCATGTATTCATGAATTTAGTATCACTCAATAAACATTTCAACCCTCACTAATTTTCAGATTTGGCACAATAGTGTGTGTTTCGAGAATTAGTACCACGCACACTAAAATGGGTGCACTACTGTCATGATTGTATATAGTAAGCATGAGTATAATTTACTGGGTCTCCTTTCCCATTTCTTCATCCATTTCAAGGAAGAACCAAGCATCAGATATCAATGGTTTCATCCGATTGTTTGCACACCCAAAACCTCAAATCTCATATACAGTCAGGACTCTATAAATGTTACAAGTCATGAGTAGCAAAAAAATAACATATATAGTATTATAACAAGTAACACTTATAGAATTCATATGGATGATTAATAACATTTATAGAAATAACACTTAAAATTTCTGAAAATGAAGAACATAACGTTTTATAAAAATAACAAATGAAAGTACAAATGATAATACATAATTCAACTAAACTAATTGAAAGAAATAATCTATATAGTAGTAACTTGACGAGATTCTTCCAACTAAACTAACCGAAAGAAAGAGTCTATAGTAGTCTAACGAGAAGCTTCCAAATGATGAGATGAAACTTCCTTTTGGAGTCCTTGAATGCTCCTAATGTGTGATAGGGCATCATTTGGTCTTTGTTCAAAGTATTTCTTCAAAGTCTCTAGAGAACACTCAGCAACACTCAATCCTACAGCTTCTTCTACCACATCAACCATAACCTCATCAACATCAATTTCTTGATGTTTTGAGGAATACATATTCAAAAACTCCTCATCGGTAGGTTCATAGGGGTTGTTTAAATCAAATTGCATCTCATAATTGAGGTATTCATGAGCATCCATCACGTCACCCACCTCACTATCAGATGACAACAACGTCAATTGATGAAGTAGAGTAGCAACTTCATCAACCTCTACCAAGCGCCTAGCTTCCTCTATCTCCCTCTCAATAGAGATAGAAAGAACACCCATGTGCCTCCAACAATTTTGAATTGTCGATGTGGTAACTCCCGCATGTCATGCCCATTCGACTATAACAACAACTTGATATATATCAATTGCAAACACCTTGTTTGCACTAAAACAATCTATCTGATATTGAATCACCAACTTTTAGTATTGTGCCTTGAAAGATGCAATAATGTTTGCATCCATGGGTTGAAAACGACTTGTGGTGTTTGGAGGCAAGCACCCCAACTCCCAAACCTTCTCTGTCTATCATCTCCTCACCCAAATTGCTTGAAAGTGCACAAGGAGGAAGGATCTCTAAATAAGAGAGAATATTTGACTTGTTTGCAAAGAATATGGGATAAATGTGATTACATGTTTAAAATATATGCTCTCATATATTATTACCTTGATTTTCTCAAAATTAACACTTATAGAGGTGCAATTAATAAAGAAGGGAGTAGAGCATGTTATAACACTTAACACATAATACTCACTAGTCTTACCAATTGTGTTTTTGTAGGGAAGTAAAATTTTCTTAACATATATGAAATTATAATGCTTATAGGGGTATCACTTATAGAGTCCTGACTGTATCCACATGGTGTGGTGGCTACCATTAAAGTGTTCATCCATTGAAGTCACAGAGTCATCCATACAACATAGCTAAACTGAAGTTCACACACTATCTGACAGTTGCATATATAGCAAGCAGAAGTACAAGAAACTCGGTCGTCCTTCTACTTATTCATCCAGCTCACGCAATAACCAAGCCACTGAAAATGATAGTTTCATCTGATTGTTTAAAGAGGAAGAAGGGATACTTTCTCTATGTTTCCAAACCCTTGAACCTCATAATCTATATTTGTGAGGTACCGTAGGTGACAAGGAGGTTTGACACTTTGGTGTCAAAATGCTAATTTTTTAAAGTGACACATGAGCATATGTGGAGGTTCAAGCCAATATAAATTGGGCACGTGGCACTTTGCTCATATTTTGAATTGATCTGTGTTGAACTTTCTTATCAAGGTAACTGTATAGCATATTGTTGAAGCGTTCATGCATCGCTCACAAAGTCATCCATGCAATGTAATGTAGTTAATCTAAAGCTCCAAGGGCTACTGTGACAGTTCTATATAACAAGCACGAGTATCATTTACCCGGTCAAGCTTCCATTTCTTCATCCAATTCAAACAAGGATTTTTGTCACTGATGGGTTGGTGCAGCGAACATTTAGTAATAAATTTCATCCATAATTCAATCCAGCCACTGCAAATTAATATGTCATCCATCTAAGTCATCCACTGGCAAGAAAGGGGAGAACTGGACATAGAGACCCTGACGCGAGCTGAGTTACGGTGGCAGAATCCCTTCAATTTCTCATCCATCCATTTAGTAGGTAAACTAGGTTGTGAGTTGTGAGGGCTTGGGTTTCGTGGCATCTATGTTTTCTCATCCATCCATAGTGAGATGGAGGGGGCCCTCGTAAAAACAAGCTCCCGATATGTTGAGGACCAACTTGTTTAATGCAGTTGGACCCCACACAACTAATTCATCGTCGTTATGCCAATTACGGGGTCAAATCGTCTTAAAATATCATTAAAATAGTTGTTCAATATATTTTAACTTTCCTAACTGACGACTTTATGTAAACACAATGAATCCTTGGTCAATAGTCACTATGTACAACCATGTATTAGTACTAAAGTAATCACGTAAGGACTTAATTCTAAAGTAAAACAAATTATCAACATCAATGATCTTGGATTAGTCTAGTGAGAATCAATTAGGTCTGTGATGACCCTAAACTACCGGATGATAGTGGAGAGGTACCCATTTCCAAATGGAGTGGTCAGCAATTCGATTCCCACTGTGAAATCTTCTCTCTACTTGACAGATAAAAAACTAGGTAGGTAGGTAAGAAGCCAAGAGCCCACCCACCGCAAGGTAGGTAGTAAACCCCACCCTGTACCAAGAATATTCTTGAACAGGGTAGGGCCAACGGGCTCAAATTCATGTCGGATTACCCGACATTAGTTATTTATTTATTTATTTATTTGAGAATCAATTGAAATGGATCCATGACAATTCCGTACAGGGCCAATTTTCGCACGGATCCAAATCGTCCAAGTACCTACAATGATCAAGATATCAACTTAAGGTCAATGTTCTACATCAAGATCATGCAAAAATAACTTTGGATTCAACTATATTCCACTTTGTTGGATGTGACCATGAGAAACCAAGTTCCAAGCCAATTTTTTTTTAAATGTAGTGGCGGTTTACATGCTCTTTGTCTAAACCTAAGAGAGTGCATAGCAATAGACCACATCTACTTGAACCGACAAAGTCGACCACATGAATGATCATAAATCAAATGAACCGGGTTGTGGGTTTTGAGTGTCACGATTTCCCATAATAATGTTGCTAGGCTTGCCTTGAAGAGGCGATCAAAAAATATGCTCCTATAAACCGGGACACGACATCTACTTTTTGATCATGTCGGATTCCAAGCGGACTTGTCATCCATGAAGAATGGCATGCATCGGCCTAAGTGTAACCCAACTTAGAGTTGTCTTCCAACCAATCGCAACTTAGGTCAAGTGATCCCTCACTATGATCTTGGTGCAAACCAAATGTTGGGCGGTTAACTCGACGAAAAAGGTTAATAATCGGAGGTTAATGGCTTGTTAAGGGTTGTTTACACCATGGACCGTGAAGTCGTCCTGAGGCCCTATAAAATATGTGATTGGTTGTTGAACTCGTCCCGGGACCACTTTAGTTTACACCAAGGAAAAAATGTCAGAGTGACTATGGAGTTCGAGGTCCCAAAAGACATATTTTAAGGCCTACATTATCCACTGACACAGTCCAACGGGTTTTCGGTGGAGAAGAGGCAAAAGAGGTGCTCTAGTAGAAAAAGGCAAGCAGAGATATGTTGTTATAATAAAATTTTAACAAATTTTTCTTGGAGGAAGAGAAGATGAAGACAGGAAAAGACAAGAGAATGGTCAAACTTGATTTTTTATTTTATTTTTTCAAAACTGCCTTTTTGGGGCATATATTAAAAAAAATCAACACATTCACTTTTTGGTGCATGGTCATTCCTCTTGGTCCACATTTGGTTTACACCTAGTGAGGAGCCCAAAGGCTTTATAAATTGGTTTTTTAAGAAATCGGACCATGAAAGTTGAACCATGAAGTCGGACCATGGAAAAGGCCATCCTCCATGGTCCGACTTCATGGTCCATGGTGTAAACTGGCCCTCAATGGAGGGCATACTCTTATTTCTTATTAACCTCGAAGGCCTATAACAATGCGTAACCTTGACTGCCTATGGCCAAAATAATATGGATGCCCTTTGATTTAATTGTTAATATAATACTAGATGATTGTTATGTATTGATAATTCTCTCGGTGAGGGTTATCTTTTTTAATATCTGTCCAATTTTGTTTGAATTCACTGCCTCTTTTGGTTATTTGGATCACCATGCTTGCCCTTTGAATATTTAAGGTTATCTATGATTACCTTCCGCATAGTTGTGGTCATCCATGATTACCCTTTGGACATGTTAAGGACAATTGAAGCGTAATGTAATTAGCCTAATCATGGATAAATGCCGATTTTTGGAAAGATTACTTTTACATGAACAACCAAGGATTCAAACAATCCTTACTAACCGTAACCTTCATTTGGGCTTCATTTGCAAGTCTCTTTTCTTTTTGAAGATTATCCTTTGTCTTTCACTTGCCAGCCACCTTGAGGGGAGCTCAATACCATTAACCCTTAAACGTCAAGGGGGGGGGGTGAGAGGGCCTCTCCCATCAGCCTATGTTTACCCCATTTCAGACCTCCATGTAATTCTTTTAGTGCGATCGGCATATATATTTAGATATGGAATTTTGAGATACACATTTTGGGGAATTTTTTTTTGCAATTCCGACATGTTTTGACGCTATCTTATGGTCAAATAGTTTAGGGTCAACGAGGCCCCGATAGGGCCTCTCCGACGTTTAAGGGTTAACAACCCGACACGGGTGTAAACCACCCCTTAGTCTTGGCCACAATATTTCACAATGGGAGTGACAAAGTGCAACACATGTGTGTGTGGTTCTTTAAAAGTCATGCAACCAATCTTAAGGCCAATTGACACACGAGACTAAAGCCTATAATCCTTGGATTCTAAGACCTCTCATTGGTCGAAAAGGTTGAGACCGTCCAACCTCACTTCACCTAGAAAGTGAAGGCCTAAGGGCCCAAAGAAACTATCATGAAAAGTCTACATGGGTTTGTAAGACTATAAATATGTTTCACGGACTGCCAAAATGTGAGTCATGCCCGCTTTCAAGAGACAAACCATGTAAATGGTACAACCTTTGGACAAGAAATCAACAACCCTCACATTTACATGGTCACAACCTTGGCTCGTGTGTGAAGTGACCCTTAGGTGATATTATTCACATTATTGTTTCTATAAATTCAATATTCTTTTTAACAGACTTGTCTTCAATGATACACGCAAAACAAGCCAACCC